>OZ000479.1:10220000-15020000 GCA_963922655.1 Cardamine chenopodiifolia | reverse complement strand
TAAATTCACAGCCGGTGACTCATCTCACCCACAAAGCGAAAAGCTTCGTGGATATCTCGAGACCTTGTGGGACAAAATGAGAAAAGAAGGATATGTACCCGACACATCTTGTGTGCTACACGATGTAGAAGAAGATGAGAAAGAGGTTTTGCTTTGTGGACACAGTGAGAAGCTAGCAATTGCGTTTGGGATACTAAACACATCGCCGGGTATGGTTATAAGGGTGGCTAAAAACCTCAGGGTTTGTAATGACTGTCATCTTGCTACAAAGTTTATATCAAAGATTGTTGATAGAGAGATCATCTTGAGAGATGTTAGGAGGTTTCATCATTTCAAGAATGGAACTTGCTCCTGTGCAGACTATTGGTGAAAGACAAGATTGCATGAACTTTCCCCTCTTTCTTCCTTGTATCTCTTGCAAGTTGTAAGTGTTGATTCTTGTATAATACACAGTTGAGCAAAAGACATGTCTTTTTTATTGGTTTGTAAATGTATAGTGTTCATATGCTTATTAAATGTTTATAACAGTAGGAAAATGATATTTTTTAAAAAAGTACCTAAACTGAAACTAATATACTAAAATGTAAAAACATTTGAAAAAACATAAAGCATTTTTATCACTGTATTCAAAAACTATTATTTTTATCATTGTATCCAAACACTATTTATATATTCTTATATCCAAACACACAAAAATTAATAATTAATCTCTATACTAACACTAAATTCAAATTTCATAAAATCTCTCTACTAATTTAAACCAATTTATTAGAAAAACAATTATCATTCTCCTTTCACATTTATTTGATCTTATTTTAAAATTATTTTGAATTATTATATAATACATAATTAATAAATTTTAGATATTTTTGCGATTCAAATTTTTAAAAATGGACATATATTACTCAATTGATGAAGAAAAAATTGTGTTTGTTCAATGTCTTATATCCGCTAAAAAAGTTGGACAACAGTTCAGAGTCATATTATAGAAAAAAGTCAAAATGATTCTAAATACGAATGAGCAGTAAGCTTGATTTATAAGGCGTTCAAATTAAAAAAGTTTTACTTGAATAAATTTAAAATTAAAAAAGTTTCAAAATATTATAAATATTTAAATTTTAAATTTTTTAAAAAAATTATAAATTTTTTAAGAGATTATATATATCTATATATATATATATTCAAACTCTATAAAACATTTAAATTTATTAATAATATTTAAACTCTATAAAAACAAAAAATAGCTATATTATTATTTGAGAAGTATATATAGAAAATTAGTTTATATGTGTTAGTTATTATAAAATGCAACTAAAGATATATTATTTTTTTAACACACTATGAATAGAAATAAGATTCAAAATAATCTAAAACATTGATTGGGTCATAATGATCAACGGGTTGGTAAAATCTCTATACGGGTATCTCGTTCTCGTACTCAATCTCTTACCCGTTAGATTAAAATAATCAAATCCAAAACATGTAATTATATAAAAGGGCTTGGGTACAAGATGAAAAGTTTCCGACAAATACAAGATTTACGGGTTTCCGTCCCAAAATAGACAGATCAAATACAAATGTTGGATAAATAATTTTATAATATAGACTAATAAATATAATATATATATATATATATTCAATATTATAACTACTTATTTATAATAATTAAATTTCCTTTTAATACAAATAGACTAAAATAATCAATCTAAAACGGATAATTATATAACAGTAATCGATTACATGATGAAAAGTTTCTGACGAGTACTAGACAAGAAGGATTTTCGTTCCAAAATGGACAGGTATAAGACAAGTTTTGAATAACTAATCATATAATATATACTAAAAAATATGATATATATCTTCAATATTAGAATTACTTACAAAAGTTAAAATGGTATATTTACTTTAAACGAAAAACAATACTAACACCTTACAAATTTATGAGGTTAACTAAAAGAAAAATAATTATAAAAACTGAACGAACAAAATATATATATATATATATATATATATATATATATATATTATCTGGAAAATTGAGCACAAAACATTAAATCGTAAACAATAAATAAGATTAGAATCATATTTTCTTCAAGTTTAAATTGTAATAAGGATATTTATTTATGTGATGAAAATTAATTATACATAGGACTGACAACTATATTGGTTTTTATTTAGTTAAAAAACTTTTTTATTCTGATTAATTTAATATCTAATTCGTTAGGATTTACTCTACATTGTTTCAATGAGAGTAAGTAATATGATTAATTTGGCGTAGGTTTAATTCAAATAACAGAAATTTGCTATCGCTATATGGAAATAAAACAATTCGATGACGAAAACATGTTAAATATATTATAAACATTAAAGAAACAAAAAAAATTACAAATATATATTAAACAAAAAAAAAATTAAAAAATAGTAAAAATAATAATTTAAAATTACACAAACGAAATAAAATATTTATAAATAATAATAAAAATTATAAATTTACATTAAAACAATTGATATGCGACGTAACGCGGTTCGATTATAGTGTTTAACAAAAGTCGAAACGTTTGCTAGTAGAATTTGGAAAATATAATTAAGGAGATACTCCCTCTAATCTTCTTATTATATAAAACCTTGATGTCAAAATTCTAATCGTAGTATCTAATAACTGGCATTAATCGCATCTCAATACTTAGTTTAGTGGTGGCACAATAACAAGTCAGGCATGAGGGGAACGATATGAAGTATCTGTTGGGCTTCTGGCCCAAAAGTAATTAAACTTGTGCCTTGTGAGGCACGCAAGCTTTGAATTGGCTATATAAGAGGGAGCTATGGGTAGGGTTTGGAACACCGTTTCACTTTTGAGTTCGGGAACCGCTTTGGCCTGTCAGGTTAGTGATTTGATTGTGTAGATTCTTCCTTTGGACCTGATATTTCTTGATCTCTTTCTGTTTAATTAGCATATCATCATCCGATTTAGGGATTGACTACGTTTATGTTTTTTTCTTTTCGTTAATAGTAGTTACATATATATATATATATATATATATATATATATTTACTTGTCAAGTGATTCGATTGTGTAGATTCTTCCTCTGGACTTAATATATCTTAATCTCCTAGTCTTTAGCATATTGTCATCCAATTAAGGGATTGACTATGTTTATGTTTATCTTTTCGTAAGAGCAGTTACAGTTAGAGATCCAAATCCAGATCCAGAACAACAATTGTCTCTAATCAAAGAGATAAGGATGAACTTTGACCAAGTCATTAGAGGAATGATCAGAGTCGACGAGCGGTGATCGGTCGTAGATTTTCCAAAAGTTTTTTTACTAAGGGTATGTTATTCTTTTATTCTCCATACATGTTTCCATGAAACTAGATAACTCTTTTGTATAAAAAATTGATTTTAATCTTAAGAGATTAAGAGATTATTTATGTCCATAATATGCTTCATTATCTGCTGTGGATAGAATTTATCTGTTTCATATGATTTGATATTTGTTTTTATTGCAGAATTATTTGACAGCTATAAGATAGGATTTATCTGTTTCATATGATTTGATATTTGTTTGTATTGTTATAATAAATTAGATAGTTTAAAAACAAAAACAAATAAATTAGAAGATTAACAATGTAACATTACCTTTATCTTAACAAAATTATTAGTATTAAATGTAATTATTAAACGCAATAATTGATGTTGGACTCTGTAGTCTATACGTTTTATTCTTTTTCTTCCACATCTTTTTCTCATTAAGAAAATAAATCAGTTAATTTAATCAAAAAATAAATACATTAGATGATTAACGATATTACCTTTTTCCATGTGATGGCTTGTCTGGTCTGGTCCTACAGAAGGAGATAGATCAGTAAGTGATGTGGGCATTGTAGTGTTCAGTGATCAAACGGAAGAAGCAAATATTAAGAAATTCCCAAAATGGGAGATTGACGAAGACATTTGACCTCACCAGCTCAACGAACGACTTCGCTTTCGCATTTTGCATTGGATTAACGCATAAGCAACCTCCAAATTCCGACAACAACCGATTCACAAAGAGTCACTGTTTGTTTGCCCGGGAAAGGAAATTACACTAATCTGATTTGATTTGGTATCTGAAATTCCAAGTCTTGTTTCTGGGTTTAGAAAGGTTTAGAGTTTGAATCTGATGTTGGTTCAAGATCGTGGGGCTCCTAAGCCACCTAAATCTCGGATCAGAGAACTTCCTAACCGTCGATTCGTTGAACCCAAAAACCTAGATTTATCGTCGTGTGTTTCCGACAATGTCTACAGAATTGTTGTCTTCTTCCTCTACAACATCACCGACACTGCTTCTCTCCTTTGTTTGCAGTCTCAATCAACTCAATCGATTCAATCCTTCACTCGTCCTCAAATCAATTGGAATTCGATCCAAATCGTCTCCGATAAAAGCTCACCTTACGCTAATTACCGAACAGAGAAATGGATCGTTGTGTCGGTGACTAAGTATCCAATGGAAGAGATCAACGGTTTGGTGAAAATTAAAGGATGGCAAGTTCTAGCGATTGGTAACTCTTTAACTCCTAAAGATTGGAATCTCAAAGGTGCGATTTTTCTATCTTTAGATGCTCAAGCTGCACTGAATTATCGGATTTTCGATCATTTGCCTTTTGAATCATTCGTACGCAAAAGTGTTGGTTACTTATTCGCGATCCAGCATGGTGCAAAGAAGATCTACGATGCAGATGATCGTGGTGAAGTGATTGATGGAGATCTTGGGAAAGATTTTGATGTTGAGTTAGTTGGAGAAGACGCTAGACAAGAACCAATCTTGCAGTATAGTCACGAAAATCCGAATCGAACTGTGGTGAATCCATTTAGGATAACGATCGGTTTGGCCTAGAGGTTTGCCATGAGAGAATGTAGGTGAGATCAATCATGAAGAGTATTACACTGAGGTTTTTGGTGGTAACCAGTTTATACAGCAAGGGATTTCGAATGGTTTACCGGATGTTGATTCTGTGTATTATTTTACTAGGAAGACGACTTTTGAACCGTTTGATATCAGATTTGATGAGCATTCTCCTAAAGTGGCTTTGCCACAAGGTATGATGGTGTGCCTTTGAATTCGTTTAACACGTTGTATCATTCCTCAGCGTTTTGGGGGTTAATGTTTCCTGTTTCGGTTAGTCTATGGCTTCGGATGTTCTTAGAGGTTACTGGGCACAAAGGCTTTTATGGGAGCTTGGTGGTTATGTTGCTGTTTATCCACCTACCGTTCATCGATATGATCGAGTGAAGCTTACCCTTTCTCTGATGAGAAAGATCTCCATGTCAATGATGGTCGTTTGATCAAATTCTTACTTGCTTGGAGATCAAATAAGCATAGGTTCTTTGAGACGATTCTTGATTTGAGCTTTGTTATGGCTGAAAAGGGTTTTGGACAGCTGCTTGGGTCCAGGATTTGCTTATGGTTGGATACCAACAGCCTCGGCTAATATCACTTGAGTTGGACCGCCCTCGAGCAACAATCGGTCATGGAGATAGAAAAGAGTTTGTTCCTAGGAAATTGCATTCGGTTCACCTCGGGGTCGAGGAGATAGGCACAGTGAGCTCTGAAATTGGGAATTTGATTAAGTGGAGGAAGAATTTCGGGAATGTTGTGCTTATAATGTTCTGTAACGGACCTGTGGAACGCACTGCTCTTGAGTGGAGGCTACTTTACGGGAGAATATTCAAAACCGTTGTCATTTTGTCCTCTCAGAAAAACTCAGATCTTTACGTCCAAGAAGCTAAACAATATAAACTTGTCTATAATCTCGGTTTCAACCTATTATTTCGCAATGTGAGCTTTCTAAATGTTAATTCTGTTTCATTTCAGGCGGCTACCGAAGATTTTTTATAGGTACAGCAGTGCAGATGGGTTTATGTTTGTTGAAGATGATACAATTCTTAACTATTGGAATTTACTTCAAGCCGACAAAACTAAGCTCTGGACTACAGACAAGGTACTCATTCAAATTGCTAGTTGTTTGGCATAAACAAAAGGTTACTAATTGGTTTTCAATAAATGTTTGGTCTGGTTTTCGATTTGAAGAGTTTGGTTGGATTCGGTTTAATTAAAAGTCCTTTGTTTAGGTAATGGCATCATGGACAACGGTGAGACCAGCCGAGAGTGCTGATTGGTATTCGGTTCAGGCAGCATTAGTCAAGAAAATTGTCGGTACAGTGCCAGTTCATTTTCAAGTCAATTACAAGGACGCCACAAAGAAGAACGATGATATCACCTTAAAGGTATGCATCTCGGAAGTATTCTATGTCCCTAAACGCTTTGTCGCAGACTTTACCGATCTTGTTAACCTCGTGGGTGATTTGGATTTGCATTATAAAGTTGATGTGCCTATGTTCTTCCTTTCGATGGATTCGCCTCAGAATTTTGACTCGGTTCTAGGTTCAATGGTATATAAGATAGAACCAGCTTCATTAAACTCTTGTTTGAGTTTGTATTCTGCGGAAGCGCCTGCAGTTCATCCTTGGAGCATCTCGACCGAACAAGATTTCATCAAATTAGTTCGGGAGATGGCAGAAGGCGATCCGCTTTTGATGGAATTGGTATAGTGAGTCAAAAACAAGAGTAGAGCAATGAAAGGATGTTAGAAACAGATTTAACATTTGTGTTATACAAAAATCACTTCATGAATTCTTTTTTTGGTTCTCTTGATGTAATTTCTCCATGTAATCATATAATTTTCCTTTGGTGATGTTTATAACTTTCTCATTTAAAATGTTTTGAAGATGAAAGATTAATTGCATAAGACACTGTTGTTGTGGCGCTTATGTTATGAGCATTGCACGAACGGCTATACCAACTTATACGCCGGAAGTGAAAATAACTAAAACTATTCGAGGAATATCATATGGACCTTTGAATTAATTAATTGGCCTCAAAGTTCACATATTTCATCTGACATTTTTGTGAATTACGTTTACGATAAGTATTTTTCTTTTTTAATCACAGTGAAAGTTTGAAACAAACATATGTTCATATAAAGTTCTTTATAAAACACAACAACATATGTTCATACATGGTTTATACTTTATATCGTACAAAAAGTATACATTTGTCCATTTTAAATTTATCCCGTATGAGGTTGGCAAAAGAAAATACTATCCATTTGGAGTGAACTTATCATAATACAATTTTTTTTCCCTTTTTTATTATCTCAATTACTCATCGTCATCATCTGCTTCAACCCGGCAACAAATAAATATTATTCTAATGTAGCAGACGTAAAATTGAACATAATTTGAATACATATTCAAAGTTTTTGTGGATTTCTTGACTGCATGAGTAATGAAAACGACCAATTTCTGAATTTCCTTTTGAGTTGTCATTGTATGGCCCTCATGATGAGTTGGCTTTTGCTTCTTGATGTATACTCTTTAAAAAAATTCTGAACACGCTTATATTTTAATTAGTTGCGGTGCCTTTTTAAAAAGGAAAAAATGAAAGTGGTATTTTCGTAAATAAATTGATAAAACCACTCGGAGGTTAGCAAAAGTGTAATGAGGTTAACTGGTCGGCACCGGCGGATATGTGGTGGCCGTAAGACTCTACTTTTGTTTTTAATTATAGAACTCTAAAATGATTATATATATATATATATTGATTGTGAATTTTCTACAAGGAAAATAAAAGGGAAAAGGTGATAGAAGCATATAGTAACGAGTGCCCAATGTTGTCTGCTAAGATAATAAAATAGTGGTGTTCCATATAGATTTGGTTGTTTTCAACATTTATTATGATTGTAAAAAAGAAAAGAGGATTGAAGTATTGTTGTATTTCTATGATGATACGGAAAGTTCATATGCATGAAATATAAAAATTTGAAAAAGAGTTCGTTTGTGCATATTCACATGCGAAATGGACCCAATGTCGTCTTGAAATGATGAGATTTTTAAAACAAAAGTAGTGTATATTATTTTATAGTATTCCTTCAAAAAAATTTGACTTGATTCCTTCTGTGTTCATCATCGAGCTTCACAATCGTTGTGCAAGTTCAAACTCAGCATAATTTCATAAATTGACTGTGATTGACAAGAGAACATGAACAAATCAACAAATCAGTAGTCTAGTGATTCTAGTGTCCTTCAAAATTTTGTTTTTAAAAAGATGAGTATTTCCAACACCTTTATCAAGAATAGTTCACAGGTTGGTCGATATGTATATTGATGTTTCATTGACTGGTTGATTTATTATTTTGCAGATTACCGATCGAGACGCCGTTTCAAAACTTTTTAAATAAGTATGTGAAAATGATGTGAATGGCTAAACCCAAAATATTATATTTTGAAAACGGAAATCATTAAACACTACTATATTTATTTATGGATTTATGAATTTATTTAGTTACGGTCCGTTTCAGTAATTTCTGTGACATGTTTGCAAGTTAGCAATGACTTAAATTTGATTAACAAAAACATTACTTAAGATATAAAATGAAAAGGAAAATAAATTCAAAGGAAAAAAGGGAAAGCCATAATTGCTGATCTTTTATTCTCGCCTTAAAGTTTCATAGACTCAAACCTCTGTCTCCTTCTTCTTCTTCCTCGCCTCGTCTACGTATACTGTGTAAATCAGAAATCTCCACGAAACTCGATTTTGATAAAGCAAAAGAAAGGAAAAGGTATTTTGAGATAGACACGCTTTAACACAGCGCACATCTCCTTTCAATAATTCAATTTTGCTTCCCCATTTCTTTTGCTTCTTCATGTTTTTTTTGTTGCTGATCTCTCTCCATTTCTATTTGCTATCTCTTTGTCTTTCCCAGTGCTACTCGAAGATCTGTCTTTTCAGGTACGATTTGTTTTTATGGATCAGCTGATTTCGATTCAATTAGCGTTTTTTTTTTCCTGCTTATGAATTGGTTTTGGTTGAATCGGAGCTTTTCCGATCTGCTTCGTGCTTTATCTCTGCTTAAATGGGTTGTTTGTTTGTTTTCATTTTGGGTTTCTAATCATGCGCAGTCCTGTATCAGCTCTTATTTGTCTCCTGGAAATCGCTTAATTTAGGATTTCTCAAAAATTGAGGTTTATAGAGCCATAGCCGTTAAGAAACAAGAACGACAAGCTGATGAAGAACACTGATCATTGGAATATTTCTTGATCTCTAGCTACCAAAATTGAGTCAATAATAGGCTAAGGAAAAATTGAATGTTACTTGATCTTGAAACCAAAACAGTAGGTGGATTCCTCCACAGGATTTGTGAGTGTGTATCAAGTTTGACAACATTAAGTATTACTGCAAAGCTGAATCACTGCTACAAGTCTTGGATTTTTTTTGTGAAGCAAGTGGTTTGTGGTCACTGTAACGGGAAATGCTCGAGATCCCATGGTAATTAAGGTTAGGTGCAGAAACATTTTAGAGCCCTGCTACTGTGTTCTAATGGATTACCCCTATAATTTGGTGGCGGGGAAAATGTATGGCAGAAGAAAGGTTTGATTCAATATTTGTCAAGTGATAGATAGCCTGGCTCTGTTTAGAACCCCTGAATTACTTTCCTTGAAGAAGCATAGGCTTGTTACCATGAAATAGGTTTTGGTAAGTATGATCTTGAATAACCCAACATATACCATTGTTCACTTGTCAGTTAGGCTGATGGTGAGTGGATTTTGTGGTGTAGCTTGCAACTTTGGATGCCTTACCAGTATAATGTGTTTTGGTTGCCAATGAAGAATCCAAGAGTGACACTGTTGACTTTTGTGATAACTTTCTCCAAGTTCATCAACAACGATAAACCTGAATTTCTTGAATGATTTACAGAAAATAATTAAATTGTAGGAGAGAATTGAGTACTCTTTGGAAGATTGCTATTGAGTTAATATATAGCTCAAATGTGCTTCTACGTAATACTGTTTATTCTCATATATGATTTTCATTTTAGAAACTCAATTATAGAAGCTTGAACTTTTTGTTGCTCTTTAGTCTTTTCATAGGCTTCTATTTGCCCCTTTTTATATGAATAATTTTATGCAACGCCAAGAAACTTCCTGCTTTTACTTCGTTAACTCCAGTCGCTAGTTTCAGCATATAAAAAAATCTCTTACCTTCTTATTCTTTCCTCTTGTTCTATGTTCTTAGCAGGTAGTTTATGTATTTTCTCTTAAAGGAAGAGACTGACCATTATATACAAAATGTCTGGGTCAACAAAAGTATTGGATCCTGCGTTTCAAGGAGTTGGGCAGAAACCGTATCCTTTCATATTTTATGTTTCCGCTTTGCTTTAACATTAGATGTCATGGGGAGCAATATAATTGTTTCCTCCCGATGAACGGAAGTATAGAGAGGAAATGCAGTTTCTTGTGGGTATTGCTTTTATAAGCACTAGGTTTGTTGGTGTTGTAAAATGTTGTACTGCTGCCTGAGGTGTTGAACTTAACATTTCTTAGAGGTACTGAAATCTGGAGAATCGAAAATTTTCAGCCAGTTCCAGTGCCGAAGTATGAACATGGAAAGTTCTATATGGGAGATACTTACATTGTCTTGCAGGTTTGGAATTTCGTCCATTGTTATTTTCCCCTTGTTATATATACTCATCAAGGGAAGCTTATTAGATAATTCCTTGACATTAGCATAAAGAACAGCAGAACATGCTTTCTTGTCTGATCATATAAAAAAAATATATGATCCTTTTAATATCTTCCACATTAAGCATTCTCATCTTTCATATGTGCAGACAACACAGAATAAGGGGGGTGCTTATCTATTTGATATACATTTTTGGATTGGTAAAGATACAAGCCAGGTATCTGCTTTCGGAATTTTTGGCATGATAGAATACATTATGTTCCAGCTTGTATTTGGAAGACAAGAAAGGGTGAATCGTCGTTATTACTAATCTGCGATTGACGATTCCAGGATGAAGCTGGAACAGCAGCTGTCAAAACAGTTGAACTTGATGCAGCTCTTGGAGGCCGAGCTGTCCAATACCGTGAAATTCAAGGTCACGAATCAGACAAATTCTTGTCTTATTTCAAGCCTTGCATTATACCGCTAGAGGGTGGTGTTGTGTCTGGATTTAAAAAACCCGAGGAGGAAGAATTTGAAACGCGGTTATATACTTGCAAAGGGAAACGTGCTGTCCACTTGAAGCAGGTTTCTTTTTCTGCAGATCTTTGGAAGTGTTGTACTCTCTTCGCATGAGTGTTTACTATGTATATGAGCTTATCTGTTTTCTTGTGTAGGTTCCCTTTGCTCGCTCATCACTGAATCATGATGATGTGTTTATCTTGGACACCATTAAAAAGATCTATCAGTTTAATGGTGCAAATTCAAATATCCAAGAGAGAGCTAAAGCGTTGGTAGTTGTTCAATATTTGAAAGACAAGTTTCATGAAGGAACTTGTGATGTTGCTATTGTTGGTAAGTTGTACAAGACGCATTTATAGTTAATATTTGGATATCTTCTTCACTTTTTTCTTTGTCAATCAAGCAGCAGTTGGATGGTCAAATAGTTTTTTTGTGTCACAATTTATTGTACACAGATTGTGGTACTCATGCATACATAAAATATTCCTTGCATAACAGATGATGGAAAATTAGATACAGAATCAGATTCTGGTGAATTTTGGGTCCTCTTTGGGGGTTTTGCTCCAATCGCAAGGAAAGTTGCTAGTGAGGATGAAATTATTCCGGAGCCAACTCCGCCTAAGCTTTATAGGTACTTATCTCCCTTTTGAGCGGGCTCTTCTCTAAACACTGTTGTAAACACTACTGTAAACACTACTTTGATGGCCTTAAAGACTGATAGCCAAGTCTTTTGTAATATTACCCACTGTAGGCCTTATTTTACGGAAGTTGATTTATTTTGCCTTTTTTTAGTATCGCTGATGGTCAGGTGGAATCTATAGACGGCGACTTATCCAAATCTATGCTGGAAAACAATATATGCTACCTTTTGGACTGCGGTTCTGAGCTATTTATCTGGGTTGGCCGAGTAACTCAAGTGCAAGAGAGGAAAACTGCTATTCAAGCTGCTGAGGTAAAATTGGAATCGTCTAACTTGCTTACCCTTAAAACATCTTAGAATTGGTTCTCAGTTTTACCTTCCTCTCCAGGATTTTGTTGCTAGTGGAAATAGGCCAAAGGCAACACGTATAACCCGTGTTATCCAAGGTTATGAGCCCCATTCTTTCAAGTCTAACTTTGAATCTTGGCCATCAGGCTCGGCAACACCTGCTAACGAAGAAGGGCGAGGAAAAGTTGCTGGTAAAGAATGCATTGATACTCAAATCATTTATAAAAAATTACTCATGTCTTAGTCCTAGCTTACTTTGGTGGTTTGCTGTTGTCTAGCGTTACTTAAGCAACAAGGTGTTGGGTTAAAGGGCCTGTCAAAAAGCACACCAGTGAATGAGGAAATTCCACCACTGCTTGAGGGAGGTGGAAAGTTAGAGGTCTGTTGTCCTCCTGACTTGTTATGCTGTTATTTGCTATATTTGATTGATTAATTTCATCCGAACTCATTATGCTTGTGTATAGGTTTGGTACATTAATGGTAACTCCAAGACTTCTCTATCCAAAGATGATGTCGGAAAACTCTACTCTGGGGACTGCTATTTGGTCCTTTATACCTACCATGCTGGTGAAAGGAAAGAAGACTACTTCTTGTGCTGTTGGTTTGGAAAGAATAGTATTCAGGTAATCATGGGAAAAGGTGCATCTTTAGTATTCATATTCTTATAAAAAAATTATCTATTTTAGTTGGCTTATATTAGTATTTTGAGCTTCTCTGTTAATCAGTGCAAGGGGGATATTAATACATTTAATATATTGACTAATCTAGCATGTTTTAGCTTCTTCCTGGTGTTGTCTTGTAAGACATTTGATTAGCAAGTTTGGAACCTGTTTGGGTGTGTATAATCTTCTGTTAGTGTGCTGCAGTTTTGCTCTTTAGTTTTTGGAGCTGCTGGTAGTATTTTATTTTATTGTTATAAGCGGTTGCTTCTCAGCTTTTGAGGTAGCGCTTAAAGTTTGGGTACATATTGTGATTTCAGCTATTCAGTTTATGACTTTATGTATATTTTGAACATGTTCAACTTTTTCCCATCTAAATTTTGTTCTCCCGTGTTTAGGAGGATCAAGAAACAGCAATTCGTCTGGCGAGCACAATGACAAATTCGTTGAAGGGAAGACCAGTACAGGTACCATGCTTTATTATTGTAAGGAAGGGCTACTAGCGGTAAAAGGTTGTTGAATAACTTTATCTCCTTGCAGGCTCGTATATTTGAGGGTAAAGAACCTCCACAATTTGTTGCGCTTTTTCAACATATGGTGGTCCTTAAGGTATTTCTTTTGATTGTTAATGCAAGTTGATTGTTGCTAGAATGTATTGGTTATTGATATCGTTACATTAACTTCTAGGGTGGTTTGAGCTCTGGTTACAAAAACAGTGTGACAGAGAAAGGTTCACCAGACGAAACCTACACGCCAGAATCAATTGCACTTATTCAAGTGTCTGGAACTGGAGTTCACAATAATAAGGCATTACAAGTTGAAGCGGTACTTTTCTACCGTATTTTCTCTCTTACTAAATGCTTTTCCATTGTGCAAAACCTGGCTACCTATTTTTGAAATATTACAATTTGAGTAAGGATGTCTAGTTAATGCTTAGTTTTGTATTAAGAATGACACTTAATTCTGGGGTTTATATTCCCGCCCATATTGTCTGTGACATTTGTGCAATCCTTTCTTCAGGTGGCAACTTCTTTGAACACTTATGACTGCTTCCTTCTACAATCTGGTACTTCCATGTTCCTTTGGCATGGAAACCAAAGTACGCATGAGCAGCAAGAACTGGCTGCTAAAGTTGCTGAATTTTTAAAGGTAGTTTCAAATGGTATTGTTTTTTATTTTAGTTAAGCAGAAATTGTCCTAAGTACAATTTTATTTTGAAGCTTATAAAAATATTTCCTTCTTATTACAATTCTTTAATTGGTGAATTCTAATTGTCTTCTTTCTTGTAAGTCAGCCTGGGATTACTATCAAGCACGTCAAGGAGGGAACAGAGAGCTCATCCTTTTGGTTTGCACTTGGGGGAAAACAGAACTTCACTAGCAAGAAGGTTTCCTCTGAGACTCTCAGGGATCCACACTTGTTCTCCTTTTCATTCAACAGAGGTAACTTATGTCGGTTTATCAATTGTTAGGGTCAAAAAAATCTCCAGTGTGTTGATTAACTTCCATATTCTAACTTTGTCTTCTCTTTTCAACGCGTCTACTTGGATTATCAGGAAAGTTTCAGGTGAGAATTTAGAAAAAAATATCCAACGTGTTTTTATTAAGATGTGGGCATGTTTTTAACATTACCTTGCACAGGTTGAAGAGATTCACAACTTTGATCAAGATGACCTCTTGACGGAGGAAATGCATTTACTAGATACTCATGCTGAAGTTTTTGTCTGGGTTGGTCAATGTGTGGACCCCAAGGAAAAACAAACTGCCTTTGAGATTGGCCAAGTAATATGCATCCATGCTTTATCAATTTTTCTTCTCAGCATAAGTTATCGTTTGCTTCTCCTTTTCTATATTGTTTGCTCACTGTACAGTTTTGTGCAGAGATACATAGATCTGGCTGGTTCCCTGGAAGGCTTGTCTCCAAAAGTTCCATTATACAAAATCACTGAGGGAAATGAACCGTGCTTCTTCACCACATATTTTTCATGGGATTCTAATAAAGCTACTGTAAGGTTTTCTGTCCTCAAATATCTTTTGGGTTATTAGCATGAGAAAGGGTCTGTTTTCAATAAGGTGCTAGTTAATGTGATTTTGTTAGAGAGGGTTTGGGAACACGCTCATTTAGAAGCAATAAGTTTGCTACACTGTATGCAAGTGCCAATTACACAGAATGAAGTTAGAGATCACATCTCATTTGTGAAAATGACTACTAGATTAATTAATAACGAGGAACCTCTGGAATTATAGAGGAGGCAAGATTTACATTTAAACTGAGGGGAAAGCTGCCAGAACACACTAAAATAAATCTGATTGCCACCTCATTTGTTTAACTTTCACTTCTTTTTCTTATTAAATTTAGCTTTGGTATGTTTATGTGTAATACAGGCGCAAGGAAATTCCTTCCAGAAGAAGGCAGCATTATTACTTGGTACACACCATGTTGTGGAGGTAAACACTTAGCGTAGTTTTTTGGGAAAATTTGGAGATACTATATACCTGTGTTTTATGTTTCCTTGCTTGTGTTAAATAGAAACAGATAAAAACATATGTGACTACAGAAAAAATTCCTGTTAATTAATTCCTGAAACGTTGGCGTATAATTTTACCTTTCTGTGCAGAATCAGTCTAGCAGTGGTAACCAAGGACCAAGGCAAAGGGCTGCTGCTCTAGCTGCCTTGACTTCTGCATTTAATTCTTCTAGCAGCAGGAGAAGCTCTCCGGTAAATAATCTAAGCCCAAGTTTTTGATGTTTCTACTACATTCTTTCTGATACATATAGAGATAGTGGTATATCATGTGAATTTTCATGGGAAATATTTTACTAGAGCCGGGACAGATCAAATGGAAGTCAAGGGGGTCCAAGACAAAGGGCTGAAGCTTTAGCCGCCTTATCATCCGCATTCAATTCTTCACCATCATCAAAGTCACCTCCACGAAGATCAGGATTGACAAGTCAGGCGTCACAAAGAGCAGCAGCAGTGGCTGCTCTCTCGCAAGTTCTCACTGCTGAGAAGAAGAAATCACCTGATACCAGCCCTTCTGGTATGTTGCTTACGAGTGTTGATCTTTTGCATATGAGCGAAAGGGTAAATATCCGTAAGTGCAAAACTGTAGAAAAACACGATCTTCGGTAAAACAAAAGTAAAACTGTAGAATTTGCTATCTGCAGAAACGGACTGTACGATAGAAGCCTAGTCCTAATCCTGGTTTACCTTGAACTGCTCTATTGCTAATTTAACATCGTGAGCTTGTTTTTCGTTTTTTCTTTCCTTGGTTTGTATACGCTGATAAGACTGTGAGTATGTGTGGTTATAGCTGAAGCAAAAGACGAGAAAGCCTTCTCAGAAGTGGAGGCTTCCGAAGAAGCCACTGAAGGCGAGGTAGAAGAGGAAGTTTCACCTGCAGCAGAAGCGAGTGGTGAGGAAGCAAAAGCAAAGCAGGATGATTCTGAAGCAGAAACAATTGGAGCAACCTTCACCTACGAACAGCTACAAGCCAAATCTGAGAATCCAATGACAAGAATTGATTTCAAACGTAGAGAGGTGAACCAATTGAGCTGAACTAGCTATTTATCTCACAATTACATAAATTGTCGGTATCTTATTTCTCAAATCTATCTATCAGGCTTACCTGTCTGAGGAAGAGTTCAAGACTGTATTTGGGATGCAGAAAGAAGCATTCTACAAATTGCCTAGGTGGAAGCAAGATTTGCTGAAGAAGAAATTCGACTTGTTCTAAGAATTCTCTCGTAGGTGGAAACATCACAAACATCCTTAAATCTCATGATCCTCCAATTCATATATACTAAGAATGAAGACCAGATTTGCCATTGTGTTATTGGTTATGTAGTGACCTCAGTGCTACAGCTTTGAAGACAGTGAACAGTCCCACTTTTTCTTTTCTTTTTTCCTTACAGTTTTTCTCTTATTGTTTCGGTTCTCCAAAATATTTCTTTCTCATGGGTGGGTTTGGGTTTGGGTTTCGGGTTTGTTTCTTCATATTCTTATTATAATGATGTGTTATTGTAACGATTGATCATAAACTGGTGTTCTGTTCTTTCTTTTTTTTGGGTCAGGACAGTTGTGTGGTTGTGGTTGTGGTTGGTAAATTCTTTGATTTGGATTTCACATTATTTTGATTATTAAAGAACAATGTGTACGTGTAAACTGAGGAAACTTCAATGTATCGGTGTGTAATTCGTTTGGCAATTAAGACACAGCATTTATTTGCTAGCAAAGCAGTCTGGTGTAGTTGTATTAGTACATGACATATATTTATACAATGCAATACATTTTTTCACATTTATATGGCAGCTCTAAGTACCAGAGTCAGTCTATAAAAATCTAGTTATATAACAAAACTAGAGAAGCCTATATGTGTGTTGAAGTAAATGCAGTTAAATTATATTCCAGAATCATGAAGTGACCAGAAAAGAAAGGAATTTATAGAGCAACAACCACAGTTATGGCTGACCTGGTCTCCACCAATTTGGTATCTTTTTCTTTTATCTTTCTTTTTTACTGTGCAACAAATCAAGAAACAAATTAGTTGGGAAGCAGAATAATTACGTCAAATTTACATTATTTTCAAAGGTGGTAATGGTAATAAAACACAAACGAGATTTGTTGGACTCTAACAAAGTATATGAGCCTATATTTTGAATCTTCTTTTGGAAAAAATGGTTGTCACCTACACAATCTACGTATGTTTGTGACTTTTCCTACGCGAAAATTTAAGACTTTGGCTTTTGCTTTTTTGATTATACGAACTGCATTTACAGATATAGTCACTAATTACACGAACTTACAATTTGAACCATAATGAAACAAAAATCGCATTAAACATCACTTATGTTTCCTTTTGAAAACAGTAAAACTAAAGAATAACAAACGTTTTCTCTTTCCTTTATGTCAATAAAATTCCAAATTCTTTTTTTGTTTTTTTTTTCTTTTCATTTTAACAAAACTAACAACACTAGCATAAACCACTAGACTAATCTTAAATTAGTTATGTATTTGTCCAAAATTGTTTCTTAACTTGTTAAGTGTTGGTTTTAAAAGTTTTTAATCGTTCTTGCTATCCTTTCATTGATCTAAAAATTTGACATAAAAAATCTTGGAATCAACGTGTGAAATTTTGGGTGGGCAATAGAAATCGACGACGTCGTCAAGGCGGACAGATCAGCAGGTAAAGTCTTGCACGAACTCTCTGTCTAGGCTAGAGGGTCCACACTGTGAAAGGAAACTGAAGTAATTTAAGCGAATGAGCTATTGGCACGTGTCTGGAAGAACGAGTGTCGGTTCCTTTTTGTCCGGCTTACTCTTTCTATGATAAATCAAACTAACAAAATATTTATGAAATACAATTCAAGAAGTTACTATGAAACTGTTAGGATAAAAAAAAACCATGATTTGTTAAAGACCAACATTATGGAAATATCAATTTTATTGTAATATTTTATTTCCGCATAAAAAGATATTTCAAATTAACAAATGTATTCTATGGAATAACCATGCATATATATATATATATATATATATATATAATAAAATATTTCGTTAACTTGTTGGAAGAATGTTTTCATCCATTGGGTTGTAGAACATAACCCTCCATTACCATTAAAAGTATTACTGTCAGAAATTTTAACTTTTTTTCCGGCAAACTAATTCATTAAATGAATTAAAAATCATTAAATGGCTTTTATAATTTTGTCAGTTGTCATTGTTTTACTATTCAAGGCATAAAGGGCGCGCGGCTGCGCGAGCTTTAAAGCTCGAACCAACCTTTATTTTAATTAAAGGTAGTTTCTCTTCTTCTTCTTCTTTATTGTTTAAAAGTTTTATCTTCTTCCTTCAAAAATAATAATAATAATAATTAGTCTAAGGTTGGAAGCTGGATAGCAACATATGATCATTAGAAAATTCTAGTTACCAAAAATGTTTTTAATAACAAATAATATTCCTTCGGTTTCAAAATAAAATATATTTTTGATCGTTTCAAAATAGAAGATATTTTGGATAAAAATATACTGTTTAAGAAAATTAATTCAGTTTAAAATATTATTTTAGAAAAAAACAACTAATCAAAAATTAAAAATATTAAATTTTATTTAAAATGGTCTCTTATGATTGATAAAAGTTCTTTTGATTAGTTGTTTTTGAAATTAAATGAATAAAGTTGTATTGAAATATGAAAAACATTCTATATTTTGAGAAAAAAAATTCTTTAAAACATGTTATATTTTGAAACAGAAGGAGTATAATACTTTTGTTGCCATGATTGATGATACGATACTTGATTAGTGAATTGTATACAAGATTAAAATAAATAAATTAATAGTTAACGTTGTTGAGATGGTAAATAAAGAAAAGAAAAGCAAAGCGAAGAAGCACGCTTGTATGGATAAATGGGAATTCTTGGCTTCTAAATGAAGACACTGTAAAGAGTTAACTTCGTAGACCTTGAAAAAACCCCCACCTTTTATTTTAATATTATTCTTCTTTTTGTTTTCTTTTGTTGTTGATATCTTCACAACCTCACGCCTTTAATGTGTGACTTCATCTATATCCAAAACAATTAGCAACCATTATTGATATGCTTTGTGATTATTAAATCTGAATATGTGTGATTCAATATAAACTTACTGTTAGTTGATTATAACCACAATTTGTTGTTATTTAATGATTAAATGTTAAAACGTGTGTTGAAATTAAGCGCTATTGGATTTATTAATAAAGTTTTTTGAATTTTAGTATTGTTAAATTGAATATCAAGTATTCTACTAGTTTGTGTTATTCAAAATGATGTTTTATATATATCCTGAAAATGAAACTATACCTCGTGGAAAATATAAGTACAAAGTGGAAAACTGCTCACTATTTCGAAAAATTCATTTGATTATTTGGGAAAACATAGTATAAGAAATATTCGACCAAAATTTTACCATTACAATAAATAAGTATATATAACTAATGTATTAAACACAACAAAAAAATGATATATAACTAGTGACTGTAATGAGTGGAGATATAAAGTTTCAACCGAATCAACTAATTTCATGAGGAGTGTTTTTTTTTTTTGTGCGTTTATGTCTACTTTTTGAGGCTTTGATGATAATTGGAAAGATTGAGAATCCGATTCCAACGATGAATCTCGTGATGGCATTATTATTTTGTTAAAATAATAGTTTCAATAATTGAAGAAATACGTTTTGAAAAGTTTTAATGTTAGACAAAAATAAAAAGTAGGACAAATTGACTTTAACCAGCTCAAAAGACCAATTAAACACATGCGAGGTGTGTCATTATAACAAAAAAAGGATATTAATATAATAATAATAATTAAATTTTTGATTATGAAACATGTGATATCATCATAAGTATAGTGTTAACTGTTAAGGCCTCCTTTCATAGACTGATAATTTAGCCGAGTCATAGGTTATCATGATCCTTCATCTAAAGTTTTGCATTTATTTTTGTATTGTGCATTAATCTCACCTGTTGTTAATTAGGTACATAGAAACAAAACTAGAGCATCCTAAATTATTATTTAGTTTTGTGTAGTTAAGTACTGTACTTAATATATTTTGAGGAAAAAAAAACCCCAAAAACAACAAGTTGGAAGTTTCGAACAAAATTAAAAAAAAACTACAAAAATGGTTCATTACCGACGTTTCGAATATAAAAATGCAAAATGGGGGACTCGTATTTTCGTGATTTTATTCGAGATAAACCAAATCAGTAATCAATAATGAATGTAGAACGTGGACATAAATCAACAAAACATCCAAAAATAAAATCTAATAACATGACAAATGTCAAATGTGTACAAAAATATTCAACAAAATAAAAATTTCCCTATTTATTTTTCGTATTGTTTTCCACAATTTTCTTTTTGCTAACAGTGATTATAGACAGAAGAATCTAATTCAGAAGAACAAATACGTTTCATAATAATAACCATAATATCAATAGGATGATTACTATTACCGCGTTGTATTATATCATGATTCTTTATAGACGAAGCCGCCGAGTTTCTCGTCCTTAACTCAGCGAGTGAACTCGCCTCTGGAATCACCGACTCACTCGACACCACTTCAAAGTTCTTAATCATATGAACATTCCCCACGAGTTGACTCAACACAACCGATTCCGAAACCGAGTTCTTTTTCTTATGCTGCTGAATCATCGCCCTCACTATCTCAGTATGCATTGCGCTCGATAATCTCCTAATTCCTTTAGCTCCACCAATCAAAATCGCCGGATTAATCTCAGAGCTTTTCTTGTTACCACTGTGTTTAGAGAAGAATAGAACAGAGTCGGGGCTCAGATTTCGAATCCGGTTTAACGGATCACCGAGGAGCAAGGAGGTTTTAGCGTCAACAAGCATAACGTGTTTGAAATTGCGTCTTACTCGACCAAGTAGCATTGGGTAACACGCCCATCTTCTCAAGCTTATTGGAACATGATCCATGAACCCGGATAGCGAGTTTTCAGGGTCCAACTCAGTCACGTCAAACCCCACTATAGAGCCATGAGTCAACTCGGTTGAGTCAGTTGAATTCAATGCTGAATCGTTGTAACTAACTCGATGAGTCTTCTTCCCCCAAAGAGGCTCTGAAGTTTCCTTCTTACTAGATTGCTTTTTGAGGAACCGGTTTAGATTAAATCCCCAAACCGAATCGATTTGATTCGACGAATTCGAATTCCGATGAACATCGACGAGTTTAAAGAACGAGTCGTTCTCTTCTTCGATCAATTCAGCGAATCTGGAAGATGACGAAGGTGAATTGAAGAGTAAAATGATGTCGGATTTGGAAGTGACTCCAGAACGGTGGAGGAGCCGCATGAAGAGACGGAGATCGTCTTCCGTTGTATCGGAAGCGATATGAGCAACGATCAGATCATGCATGCTTTTGGTTCCTCTCATGAACAGAGTACCCATTCCTTGGAGAGCGAATCGGTAAGAACGATGAGTAATACCAGCGCCGACGATGTCGCGATTGAGGAGAAATCGACGGTGAGGATGAGAAGAAACGGCGGGAAAACCAGAGGAAGGTTCGAAGGTGGAGAGAGTGAAGAGGAAGAGAGTGAGGAAGAGGAGGAAGATGCAGATTGAGATTGTGGATTGAGCTTTGGAGAGGAGAAGACGGGAAGATCTGGAGCGGAAGAGAGTCGTTGTTGTTGCCGGAGAAGAAGGAGAGTAGGCGTTGCAGGGGTTGTTGTGATCGGGGAAGAAGACTAAGAGCAAACTCATTCCTCTAGTGTTGTTCTTCGTCTCTCTCGCTGATATCAAACCCATTCTCTCTATCTCTCTCTCTCTCTATCTCTGCTAATTCCTCTGGGTTAGTGGTGACGAAAGGCTGAGGACTGAGAGCATTTGCTTTGTTTTTTTAGCTTTCTTCTCGAATTTGCCTTTTTTTTTTTAGCATCTAAATTTTTTATTCTGTTATTATTATATTGACAACAAAGAAAAGGATTGTCATCCGAATTTTAAATTTAGAAAATCTGAGATAAATTCGGATATTATTTTATTTCAAGCTCATGCGGTAAAAATAAATAAAAAATGTAAATGTATTGTATGGTTACGAAAATATTAGGAGGTTAATATGAATATCACATGTATTCGGATAAATGCTCATCACACTAGTTCGTTTATATATAGATTTTTGTGCATATGATCCTATATTTCAGTTATCTCATATTCGCAAATAGGTTAGTGAATACACGTTGTCTCAATTTTAGTCGACTTTAATCCGGTTTGAAAATGGTTTGATTGATCTAATGGGCTATGATAAAAAAAAAAAAAAAAAAAAGTTTGTCGAAATTAATGGTTTGAAAAGTCATAAAAGAGGTGTGAAAAATACTAATACTATCATATTGGAAGGAAGGAGGAAACATGGAGTAAGAGTAATTAGTAATTGGTTTTGAATTGAAATCCAATAAAATCTAAAAAAAAAAGATTGATTGTTATTGCTAAATCCAGTGTATCGAGCCTTATATGGACAGTGGTATATGCTATGTTTAGTAATTGAAGTATATTTGTTTAAAACGTAACTAAAGGGGGATGTGCCTACTGCCTCTTGCCTAACTTTCTTAAAATCAAAGTTTGACCGCTCGGTTTCTCACTCAGTAACTAATAATATCTTTGACCGGTTTACCATTGCATTGCGTTTTCAGAAAGCGATTTTACATGAAGTAGTATTGGTTATCATTAACATGATTTTACCATTTATGGAATGTCGTTTTCCAATGCAATAATTCGAGTTTTATTACCTACATTTTTATCTTGGTTTTACAATTGGACAATTTCTTATGCAATAAGTTGAATGTTGAGTTTTGAAACCAATTGAACTCTAAGCAACCTCCTCTTATAAATGGTGAGTAATTTCCGGAATTGGACTGTATCCTATAATTTTCTTGAGTATGACCAAATATAAAATGTTAGATGCTTTTTACGACCAATACAATACTATTTTTGAAAACATATTTAAACAGAAAATCGGGGTTGGACGTTTCTGAAACACTTTATAAAGTAGCTAAAAACAAACTAAGGAATCGAGTATAAATGAGTTGTTAAGAGTTTCGGATCATAATCATCCTATTATAAACCAAAAATGGCAAAATATAGGAAAAATAAATATCAGATAAATGATGAAGGCAGTTAGTAGACAAAGGCCCACTTCATTAAATCTGCCCCCTTGATTACAGCGCGGATCCGTGATCAGACGGTGGAGACATGAGGAAAGGTCGTATTGAATAATGAGTCTATTAACCATATAAATCATGTGGGACCTATAAATGGTGATTTGACTTTGGTTTGGGAGGCCGTGAGTGAGAACAAGTGTATCTTGTTGACGGTGGATCTCATTCTCATTGGAACCTTCTCATGAAGCTTCTGCACACGTTGCGTTTCCTCTTCTGCAGATTTTCCGATTTAGGTCGGGACTTGTGCTTTTTATTCTGGTTCTTGCCACATTTATAACTTTAATTATATTTTCGTCAATCAGACTCATTACCAAACTGTTCCTCACTTAGTCTTCTCAAATGTTTGAATAATTGTGGACTCAATTAGTAATTACGAGACGACTTAGAATGTGAAGTGAATGTTTGGAAATGTGGTACTCCACAATCGGATTTATCAAAAACAGACGATTAAAATTTGTTCTCTCTTTTTAATATAAAATTCATTTTGACTTTTAACGCGAGTTTTAAAATAAATATTTATTATAACTCTATAAAATAGTTGACTATTGAATTGATTTATATTTTACATTTTTACTAGTTTTAAATAAAAATAGATATTTTCTTAAGCAACATTTATTTTGGAAAAAAAATGTGTCGAGAACCTTAAAATGATATAATTTTGAGACGTTTTTTTGAGACGGATTGAATATTAATTTTAAGAGCAACTCCAATGGGACTCTATAACACCAAATTTGGTGTAAAATGTTCTCCAACAAAACTGTAAAAGTTGCACTATTATAGTGTGATTTCTTTTTTTGCTACAGTGTTACACCAAATTTGGTGTGACACTGTAGCGACACTAAAATTTTTTTTTTTTTTTTTATAAATTTAAACTTTTTTTTCTTCTTTTTAATAGAGAGTGTCATGTGATGTATTTTTTTTCTTTTGCATGCTTAGGATATTTTTTTTTTGTAGTTAGATTTTAGGATATAGTAAAGTTTGGATTGATTTGGAATTTTTAGTGTAATATTTGGTGTTATGGTTGGAGATGAAAAAAATTTTAGTGTTAAAATTACACTAAAATAGTGTAATTTTTACACTAAAATAGAGTTAATGGTTGGAGATGGCCTAAGAATATTCACCAAAGTTATTACTTTGAGAATACTTAATCATCCTCAGGTAGTGGAATCAAGTATTGTTGAAGAAGTCGAATCCTGAAAGCTATTAGTCAAGCAAAAATTGGATGCACGATTTGATTTGTTCTGTAGACTGATCTTCATCTTCGATTGCTATCAATGTCGTGTAGCCGTCGAGATGTTGATGTGTTATGTTCTTGATTTGACTGAAAACTTGTCAAAAAAGGTAATTTCATTACACACATGCAGTGGTGTGTTGGGAACTTTGATTAAGAAACTCTATTATTGTTGATTAACTCAAATCCTTCTTGACCGAGGATACATGTTCACCTAAACATAAAACGAACTCTACTTGATACGACATTTAAACAATAGAATATCGAGAAACAAGAAGAACAGACGAAAAACCCTAAACGCCAGAAGTAGAAGAGTGATTGATTTGATCAATCAGAAGCCACTTGACTCCCAGAGTTATCGCAGTGCACTTCGATCTTCGGCTTCTTTCGCTTTGTAGTGTACCCCGATGATGACCACCTAAGAAAGACAAAACCCACAAGATTTTTGAATTCTCAGTGACCTCAAACACAAAAAAGCTTGCAACAGAAGGTAGGGTTTCGTTTGCAGTTTACCCCAGCTGCAAGGAAGTGTCAGAATGATTCTCCTCATTGTCGTTCTCATCTTCGTCCGATGAAGAGCTCTCAGGATCGGCTTGTGGGCTACTAGAAAATTGAGGTTTTTCACTCATCCCTCTTGGTCCTGAACCTCTCCCCAACATCTCCACCTCATCGTACTATCCAGACATCTGCAAAATGTACACAATTTTGGCTTAGCACAAATACAATACACATACACAGACACAACTCAAGTACCATAAACAAAGTACAAAACCCATAAGAACAATCGATAATCTCTTGTTTGAAGTTTAAAACTAAACTCTAACCCTAAAATGCTCCAAATCGATACACAGATAACATAACACACAGACCCTAAGAAATCGATAAACAAAGTACAAACAATCGATAATCTCTGCTTTTTGAAGTTTAAAACCTAATCGATTTGGAGTATTTTAGGGTTAGTGTTTCAACTTCGAAATCAGAGATTATCAAAACCAGATATAGCTTAGAGATCAAACGAAGTAGTGATTAGGAGAAAGAATAAGAGCTTATCCTAAGAGAGTTCCGGTTACGAGTTGAATCTCTGAGAAGGAAGAAGAGTTTAACCACGATTGAAATTTGAGAGGATGAAACATGTGCTAGAAGATGAAGAATTGATGAAGAGGATGAAGTTTGGAGAAGACAAAGTTTGATTTCGAGAAATCGTAAAGGACAGAGCCTAAGAGAAATCGAAACAAAAAAATTAGGGTTAATGAGTAATTAGGCTTATATATGGCTCTCGATTCGCGGTTTATGTAAAACCGATCGGAAACTGTTTACCAAACAGACCCGAACCACAATTTGATTTCCCAAAATAATATTGCCGATCAGTTTAGAGGTCTGATCAAAATTGGGTGTCGAGAACCAAAAATTTCGATTTTCTCGGGTCGGTTTGTTCGGCTCAAACCGGACGCCCACGACTAGGAGGAATCATGGACAGAGACATCTCATAGCATGGTTTAGATTTTGGGCCTATAGAGAAAAGAATATTTAGGCCTTAAGGCCTATTTTTATGTGGTATCAAGTATCAACTCCATGATGGTGTGAAAAACCCAGTTTAGTTGGTAGCCCCCGGTTAGCGATTACTAAACATAAACAAAAAGAAAACTTGTAAATTCGAGTCATTTGAAGCTATGACACAAAGGAAAAGAGCTAACAATTTTCTATTTATGCATTTTCTCTACAAAATCTTCAAATCTCCAAAACGATTTTATTCAAGCTCAAACCCGGTTTAATTGGTAATATCCGGTTTGTGACTGCTGTGCACCGGTCCAATTCGCTTAATAGAGAAATCGTAAGCACGAGACAGCGGTTTCCTGAATCTTTTCAAATCGAGCTTTACGTTTTGGCGCCCCAGATAAATCCTCTTAGTGTAGTCCCAACCTTTTCGAGTAAAACTCTTAGGATCTCGGATTATCGGATCATCTTTTCCATATTCGTCGTATAAAGAACTCTCTTTCGGTTTAATCTTGTAACCAATGTACTTCAAACTTATCTTCTTGGCTGGTTCTCCATAGAAAGTCTCAGCTGCCCACTCGGTTCCTATAGGTATAATCTGTATAAACACAGTTTTTGGTTTCAAGAAGAGGAAATGTGTCATTGCAGCTCCGTGAACACCGATCATAACATCGCTAGAATTCAAACATCTGTAGATTTTAGCCAGCTCGGTTGTTTTATCAGGTCTCAAAACCTCAACTGTGAATCCAATTTCCTCAGCTAATTCAACCAAAAGACTCTCATTTAGTATCTCCCGTGATCCGTTTCTCGACAGAATCACCAATTTCGGTTTCTTGAAACCGTCTTCAAGAACACTTTTACCGGTCTTGTTTGCTGCATCACGTTCTTCATCTTGAATCAATCCACGTATACGTGGCCAATAAGCCTGACCCAACACATTTCTGAAATCAAGAATCGTTTTATTCCCCAGCATTAGAGATGAATCAACCGTTAACTCGTCGTGAATCTTCAATCCTACAATAGCTTCCTTGAAACAATGAGTTCTCTTGTCACCATTGAAGTCCACAGGAGGATAATCTGATAGCTGTGAAACGATATCTCCATATTTCATAACCCACCAACTATGATACTCAACAATCACAAACACAACCTTCTTGTTGAAATGCTGTGAAGTGATGAACAAAGGGATGATTCCATCGTTGAATTCGTGGTAAACGTTTCCGGTATAACCACCAGTAGAGAAAAACACAGCAGGAACGTTGTAGAAGACATCGCAAATGTTATTATGCTCATCATCAGAGACTGAAGAAGACTTATTTTGATATCTGTAAACGAGATTGAGTTGTTGAACTGTTTGCATAACACTTGTTTCCCATTTTCTTGTGTAAGGTTTGATATTTTCTTGGAATTTTGAATTGTTTTTGAGGGAAGTGAAGAGGAAGACTGATGAAGAAGCAGAGTGTGTTCTAACATCTCCTTTCATGATACAAACATCGGATCTAAACCCGGTTCTGTCACAACAAATTGTACCTGTAACTGAGATGAATTATTAACGGATATAGTTAAGTTAAAAACAGTTTTTAGATGAATAATTATAAAGAATTCAGATAGTGACAAATAAAAGCTCTGAAACATCAGATTCGGTAGTATTAAGAGTGTAATTAGAAAGGTTTTAAAAGAGATTGGAAAGATAAATAACCATTGGAGATTCCTGAACATAGAGGTGCAATAAAGGGTTCATAAGAACCAAATCCTTTGCTTTCTCTGTTAAAACCATCTGCATAAGAAAATAATCGAAATATGAGAAAACCATAGAAAAATTGTGAAAGAAATTACCAAAAAGGTGATTGATTTACCTAGGAAAGAGGAGGAGAAGAAGCTGAGGACGTAACAGCAAGAGATGGAAGAGAGAAAGAGAATGAATAGAATCTTCTGTTTGGCTGTCTTAGAGTAGCCACCGCCGGCGACGGTGGTGGAACCGGAACCACCTTCTTCTACTGAAAATCTAAGCTTTTGCCCTTTTTTGCTATGGTGGATGAACAATCTCTGGTTTTGCACCATCTTCTGCGGAACAAGAAAGAACCCACAAGCAAAGTTTTGATTTTTAGGATGCTTCGTAACGACTTTTGGTAGTCTGGCTAAGAATCAGGCAACTGGGGAGAAAAGAAGAAGCTATTTTTATTATGGGTTATGCTACTTTCTCTTACATCAAGAGAAAGACAGAGAAGATAGGACTTTTGAGAGAGGATTTTTCAATTTGAAGGTAGTTTTCGATGATTTTCTTTTGAATTTTAGTTTTTAGTTTTTTTTTCTTTATGTTTTCGCCTTCTTCGAGCTTGTTTTGTCAGCAGATGGAAACAGGGAGATACCGAGGAGCTAGAGACGTGTCAAAGAAAAAGTAATCTTTTTAATTTTGTCAAAAGGTAAGGGATTTAAAGGGACAAAAACTAAATATGATCGCAGTAAATACATTAAATTAAGTTTTCCTTTATTGAAGTGAAGAAACATTCGTGATTTACGCAAATGAATAAATGGATTGGAATGGTCAGCAGGTGGGCCACATTACCATGGCCTAGTTAATGGTATATTTACTTAGTATAATTGAATATAGAGGATGATGTGTTACCAGTTATTTATCAATTGTGATCAATACGAAACATTCAGTTTAGAACGAACCAAACATATTCAACTTACTTCACTTCACCATATTCCAATTTGATAGATTATTATTTCTTACGTACCATATTCGAATTCGGGTTATGAAACAATTCTCTCTACTTAGTTGAATTAACAAGATTTTGATTATAAATAATCCAAATTATACGTATTGTCAAAAAAAAACCCTAAAATTTACTAGTAGTATATAGAGCACTTTCTTGGGAATAAAATGCACTAGATTGCATGTGATGTGTTTCTTCTAATTTAGATATGATC
The DNA here is from genome assembly GCA_963922655.1 of Cardamine chenopodiifolia. Lineage (NCBI taxonomy): Eukaryota > Viridiplantae > Streptophyta > Magnoliopsida > Brassicales > Brassicaceae > Cardamine > Cardamine chenopodiifolia. The sequence goes on along the minus strand of OZ000479.1, from coordinate 14,990,929 downwards.
TCCTTTGCATTTGTTTTGAATGTTATATATGCATGTGACATGGCAAAGATCCTTGAGTGGATATTTACTATATATATATATATATCCAAAAACACAAATGATATCATTACAGGAAAAATGTTTTATCATCAAATCAGTCAATATTTATCCTGTTTTTTTGTGCGCAAACATACGTTGGGATTGTTGACCAAAAAAAAAATTACGTTAGGCCTGGGGAGGTAAAGGTAATATCCGTATATAAATACTTTGTTATAAGATGAGGACCATTTTTAGCTACTTGGCTAAAAACTAGGACGAAACACATCGCGAACATGTTCTTTTTCTTTTTCATTAACATCAACATATATATATATTTCAAATCAAGTGATTATAAGAAAAGCAATACAAAGAATCTTGGCTAAATGATTAAAATCTTTATTTTTCTCCTAATAACAGAGATGATTAAAATTTTTAGGAATCGACGTTAAGGTGGGCCACGAGACCCACGACTACTGAAGAAGGACGTCGTCACGTGAGAGTGATTTAGGCAAACGGCACTGGTGTTGGTGAGGTGGCCCTGAAACGGCACGAAGTTCCCTCATCTTAATATATGGAGAGGATTGTTAACCGTCCGATTACTGAGCCCCACACCATAGCTACGTTCCCGATTTTTGCATTTACATGCACCATATCACAGCTGAATTCTTAAACCCTTCCCTCCTTTTCTTAATCTTTAAAACGACTCTAACCGTTTATTCTGTTTACTCCCTCCATTTTCTCGAACTCTCACCTGACTCCATTGAAAGAATGGTTCTTCTAATTCCGTCTCTATCACCACTACAGAGATGAATAGTGCTTCGCCCGATGATGTCATCGCCTCCATCGCAGCTATGTCCGATAGGTACCTTTTTCATTCTTTCTTTTCGTATTGAACAAGTAACTTCGTTTATAGAGAAGTAAAAATGTGTCTATTTTAATATCGCTTCATCCATTTGTTACAGCTTGGGTCTTCCTGCGACGGTCAAGGTAAATAAGCTTTGTTCTCTTCTATAAACAAATCTGTACGAATATTTAGTATACAGATTAAGTTCGAGTTGGTGTGTTTCTTGATCTTTAGAATCAGGCCAATGAATTCTCTAAGAAAGTGGAAGCTTATTACAAAGGAAAGTCACGAAACGCCCTTTTTACTGGTTGTGTCTACGTTGCCTGTCGAGTGACTAGTGATATGACTCGGTCTTTGGGAGGTATATAGTTGAAGCTTGAAAGATTCTGGTTCCTTTCCTGGTCTAGCTTCTGCCATTGTAGTTGAATCGGTTTTTTCGAAACCTTTTTTTTTATGTAGAAATATCGAACGTTGCAAATGGAGCCACAATTCTGGAAATTTTCCAGGCAATTGAGTTCGTAGCTGAGAAACTGGGCATGGACAAAAATCACTTGATACATAGCAAAGCTGTTGACTTTATAATGAGTTTGTGCATTAAGCGTTTGCTTGAATAACATCGTGCTTAATAGCTCTCCTTTACTAACATTATATTCATCTGCAGAAACGGTTATGCTCTAACCTTGGAATGGATAGCAAACAAGTCAATGCTGCTCAAAAAGCTGCGGAAAGTTATGATAAGATTGCTATTAGGTACCTTCATTATTTGAGTAGTTTCTGGAATTAAGCGGATGAGTAAGCAGATCTATGTTGCAGTAGACTTAAAAACCTTATTTCTACTTCTTGAAGCGGAGGTACGTCTCCAGTATTAGTTGCAGCAGGATTTGTATATGCCATTGCTCGACATTCTCATGAGAAGAGGCTGCTCAAAGGTGCTCGAGATTCTTATGAGAAGAGGCTGCTCAAAGGTTGCATTTAATTCTCCGTCTAAATAGCAGGCCATGAGCAAAATCTGATCAGCTCTTCTCTTCGTCTAATTTATGTAAACTTACTGAGCTGCAGAAACTGAAGAAGCCACTGGAGTTAAAGCACAGATGATATGAGAAACATACAAGGACCTCTATCCGCACCTGTCAACTGTACTACCGAACATGTTTGCCAAGGCAAAGGAACCAAATAACACTTAGATCTTTGTCTACGAGGATACAAGCAATCGCACTCAAGGAAGCTTTCGTCTTTCTCTTTTTTTTTCTGAAGCCCTTTATAAGATTCTTACTCTGCGTGTAGAAAAACATAAAGTTGTACATATTACTTCATGAATACTCAACATAAAAGTTACTCCAAGTGTATGTAAACTCTCAGCTACATAGTTTTGTGACTTTGTCTAAATAATACATCATTCCGTCTTTTGTTACATTTTATGGTAAGACAGGGAGGTCTATGGAACCGAAGGAAAAGAAACTGGCACGTCCCTGAGCGATATGACAGAACATTAACGGTGCAGCTATGCGCTTTTGCAGGACTTTAATATCTTCTTTGGTTGATGGAGAATTCCTGGAAAAGAGGATGATATATTGAGTAAGATGTGTAATGAAAACTTGCTTTCACAGTCGGAACCAACAAGCACGCTTACCCCGAGAAGCAAGCCACAAAACTTGGTTCACCAGGAGAAGACTTCTTGAATCGGCTGTTTGGTAAATACACGTCAAACACCGATCTTGCATCACAGATGTGCATATCTCCCAAGAGTTTAGTAACAGAATCCTTGGCTTCAGGGCAGTCACCAGCACAAACTGACTCTTGTTCACCACTTGGTGTCGTAATTGCAGCATCCTTTGAGGTCCAAGAAACTCCATGCCTGCCTAGGATGTAACCTAGACCCTTTAAGTATCTATAAACCTCGTAGTTTTCCCAACAGCAACCGCTTTTCTCCTCTGCAATTTTCTCATACAAGTCCTTCAATGGGATCACTATGTCATCCTCATTATCCAAGATCTGCAACTCTCCTATTTCATTCAAATACCTGCCACGAGAAGAAAATACGAAAAAAGGAAGAGACTTCATCAGATCTTCGAGTAAAAGCCGCAGTCTAAAAGACTTGTTATGTTTAGCTTGCCACATACAATGCCTCTTCTATAAAGCAATATGTTTTTCCGCTACGAACGATTCCAGTTGTTGTCCAAAGTTTCCCCCTTTTGACCTCAACTTCAGCCATTCCTAATTCGGCAATCCAACGAGCCTTGGAAGATCCCACTCTACAATGTGCAACACATGCAAAAAGAAAGAAATATGAATGATTGTAAGAATAATTAGCTTAATGCAGACAAATCCAAAAACTAGTTGCTGAATTTAATCCACCTGAACTGTAACCGGGGCACTGAACCACTAGAATGAAAGTCTTCGTCATCATCGAGTGCGAAACCAGTTTCGTTTTCGCTTGAAGAGGAAGCTTCCCAGTCTTTTTCCTCCATTAGCTTCGAGGGGGCAATTCGTCGAACAGTTGGCGTTCACCTAAATCTGGCTCTTAAATAAAGGTTTCAAGTTTCGCAGGTACTGCGGTGTCGTGTGCTTCTTTCTCCCTTTCTTTGGTTTGAGTTTTATTGTACCGAATCGAGGAGTTAAAAATCAAGACCCGAACTGGAATAGACCGGATAGTTCGTTTCTTTTTCCAGAGTAAATGAGAAAAAAATGATTTAAAATGTTCGAATTCCTAAACCCTTCTCACTCTCTGTCTCCTTCTGCAGAGCTCGAACGCAAAATCAATGGCGAACGACCAGGAGATGAGTGGATGGACTGATCTTCTCCATTCTTCGACTAAGCTCCTCGAGCAAGCAGCTCCTTCCTCTCAGTTTCCTTCACTTCAGGTCCTTCTACTAACCACCACTCTTTTCGATTTTAGACTCTCCGTTTGTTTGTTGGAAATATCTGCTGTTAGTTTATTTGGACTGAAGAACTGGTTTATGTGCTCCTTATAGAGGAATTTGGATCAATTGAAAGCATTGTCGAGGAAACTCAAGGCTTAAACCTTAAGAAACGAAGCTCCTGCTCAGTCTATTGCTGCCACAAGGTACTCTTTTCAACTTTGGTATTTTTTATTTTTCCCCAAGAAGTTCAAAATTGGTGACTCAATTTGGGCATTAGATAGATATGCAACTGAGTGATGATTCTGTTACTCTTTCTTCTTTGTTCAATACACAGACTACTTGCACGCGAGGGAATCAATGCAGAGCAATTATCTCGTGATCTTAAGTCATTTGAGTTGAAGGTCAGCATTTTTATCTATTTTCCTGTCTCTATACTATCACCTAGCTTATGTTGCTCTGTGTTTGGCTTTCGTCACATTCTTATGTAGTTGTATAGATCTCAGATTGATGACCAGTTGCTGTTATCTGTCAGTCCTTTTACTGAATTTGTTGGTTTTACAAGTATTAGAGCCCTATTTTTATTTGCTTACTCATTTGCAAGCTTGCCACATACTTTTGTAACTTTATTATACATTTATACTCAGTGATACTGAATGACCTTTGTCTGATTTGTATTTTTGAACTATTAAAAGACGACATTTGAGGATGTATTCCCTGCTGAGGCAACAAGTGTTGAAGAATACCTGCAACAGGTTTTTAATATCTCAATGCTCTTTGGAATTCCCTATTTTAGATTATACTACAGATAGATTCTTTTGGAGACCGCTCATCGTTCTATATGCACTATTCTTGTCTCTAGGTTCATGAAATGGCAATGGTATTGGCCATACAGGAAGCTCAAAAAGATAATGTTCGAAGCTTTAACAATTACATGTTGAATGTTTTGGAGATCAGTATTGCGACTATCCACAGATCTTTTAATTGATTTCCATGTTAGTGTTATCCGTCACATCTTTTGCCTTCATGCAGTATTCTCCTGTTTCTAATGGTTTTTTGAGTTTTTCTTCCTCGCCTTTTGCTTCTCCTTATTATGCTAATGCAAACAATTAGTGATTATTGGTAAATGATATTAACACGAAACCATAATTGTGAAACAGAGGAACATGTTCTTCATCCCTACATATTTATGGCATTAACTAGGAAATTTCTGGCAAAATATCCGTTAGAAGCTGGTTGAGTTGCTTATAGAATTGAGGCAGCAGTTCTTGTTTGAAGCTGCGCATCAATGTCGAGAAGCTGGACTATATGACAAAGTAAGTAGCTTTGTGTTTTGTGATCATATACTAACTACTTATAACATGCTTAGTAAATTGTCAATTGGTTCTTTGTTCAACTGAAAGAAATTTCATATTGCAATCATTTATTTCTTACACCATGTTTCAATCAAATGCAGTCGATAGAAATACAGAAGAGAGTCGGTGCGTTTTCGTCTGCCTTGGAGACAATAAACAAGTGTCTATCTGAAGCCATTTGCTCCCTTGTCCGTGGAATATCAGATGGTGAAAGTCATACAGCGGGGCTTGTTCTTTCGGGTAACGATATTCTCAACAACTACAAATATTACCCTGAAGTCAGGTAAATTGTGCAGACTCTAATGGAATCGTTCATCTACTTGTCTTAAGTTTTGTAGTTTCTAAAATAGGAGTTTCTCACTAGAAGTGTCACACTCTTGTATATAACCAGTGTCCAGGAAAGAGACCGGGTTATGCAACAAGAAACAATTCTAAGAGAGCTCGAGGCTATACTGTCGATCCACAAGTTGGCTAGACTAGGCAATCATCTAAACGCCCTAAGAGAAGTAGCGAAACTCCTATTCCTACATCTCAACCCTAGACTGCCCGAAACAACCTCTGACGAGTTTCAGAGAGCATCCTCTTACTTCCAGACTTGTGTCCCTGACTTACTCAAGGTTGTTCTGACCTGTCTGGATAACGTACCTGACACCGATGGATCTATCAGGGCCATAAGATCTAAGGTACACATCAACAATTAAAACATATATATGGTCATGAGAGGTCAAGGTTAGGGGCTATTAATCATTAACTGAGATATTTGTTTCTTCACAGATTGCTGGGTTTCTTGCAAGCAACGCGCACCGGAACTGGCCTCGAGACTTGTACGAGAAGGTGGCTCGAAGCTTTTGAATTTAAGAAATTCTAGCAATTTTCTGAACCTGTCTTAGGAAGATCTTGTAAGAAGGCGTTGAACCCAGTTTGATTATGAGTATTTTATAGCAAAGGCAAAATCTTCATAGAGAGATAATCACATAAAATCCAAGGATCGTATGTTAGGTTCTATAGCATTGTAATCCAAAACAAAAACAAAAACATATATCAGTTTGAGTTGTGAAGGCATTGAAATGAAAATCTTGTTTATAAGCTGATAATTACCCATTTCTGCCTTCATTCTTGGTAACTAGTTTCAGTGGTTTTAAGCAGCAGCTGTCTCAAATCTCCGCATCATGTCACAATGAGGTGTTTCACGAACAAATCCCCATTGTTTCCTCTGCAGCTCATACCTACAATTCTGACTAAGTATAGACACATAATCACTCTCGACTTGTTCTTCCAGCGTATGCCGCTCGTTGCTATCTCGCGGGTAGTCGTGCTCGAATTTAGACGATCTCACAAAGTAATTGACACCTTTCTGTGTAGTGAACTTGTAATGGTAAGGGTAAGTTGCAGAGAGTGAGTAAACTGGTTGAGAAGAAGGCATGAAGTTGAGGAGTAGTATAAGTATAACAGGTAGAAGCTGGAGAAGTATACGAGCATTGAAACCTGCATCAGGAGCTTGATTATGATTAGCTGTTCTATGACGAGAAGCTCCGAAATTGAATGATCGGAATTGAGCAGTCGCAGGAGCCATTCCTCCACCACCGAAGAAGCTTCTGAAAATCTCATTAGGATCGAATTCGTCTTCATAGTAGAATCCACCATTGAATCCGTTAGTTCTAGCAGATCGACGAGGTTGATAGATTGGTTCATCGGATCCACTGATATCGTATTTTTTCCTAGCTTCCTCATTGCTTAAGCATTGAAACGCCTTTGAGACGGATTTGAAAGCTTCTTCTGAACCAGGAGCTTGATTCTTATCGGGATGAACTTTCAAAGAGAGTTTCCGATAAGCTTTCCTCACATCGTCCACTGAACAATTTGATTCCAAACCTAAGATTTCGTAATAATCTTTCTTCGATTTTATCTTTCTCACGATCGAGATCTGTTCTTCAGTGTAAGACATCGAAGAAGACGATGACGTCGTCGATGATCCACGTTGGCGTAAGGAAGGCCGTTCTGAAGAATTGGGCAAATCCTTGGCGGTTGCAGATCCATTTGATTTACCAGATCCTGGTTCGTCTGACTTGTTGTTAAGCTCAGATACGAGATCATCAATCGGGAGATTTGGATCAAGACGACGAGCTTTGGAAAGGAATTTCAAAGCACGAGCTCGATCTCCAGCTTCTATTGCATCTTTGTAGATTTTCAAACACTTCAACGCATCGTCTTTGTTTCCATCCATGGTTCCCTCTAGAAATCAAAAGAAGCGAGCCCTAGAAAACAAGAGACTGAGAGAATCAGGAGGAGTGAAATACCGAGTGTCGAAGAAGTAAATCGAGCTCTCGATCATGAGACTGTCGATAGATAATGTGAACCCCTTCGAAAATTAGGGTTTCTCTCACCGATCGGATTTGAGATTGGAATGTGGTGGAAGAATTTTCAAGACGACTAATTGAGGACACCTATTCGCTGTGGAGATAAAGACAACAATTCCGAACGCTAAATCTGAGATTAGCGTACCAAGGTCGGTACAAGGTACCTGATAAATATCACTTCCGGTTATGGAGAATTTGAGCAAATTGGTTTGGTTTTGCTCTGCTTACGAACTTATTAATGCGTAGAGTCGAACCGGTCCGGTTCTGAAAACCAGTTCGGTTCAGGCAAATGAGTAGATCCCTCCAATGGACGGGATGGTCATGGGTGAAATCTGTTACGAGTCGATTATAGTGTTTGTTAAGGCGAATGATTCCTCAAACTATTTAAAATATGACGTTTTGGCCAATTACAACTAAAATCTGATAGCATTTGCAAAGCCTTGAATTAGATATTATGTTGTTCTTGATTAGCCACTGTATTTTTTCTTCATCCTAACGCATCTTTCAGCTTCCAAGTCATTAGCAAAATGTATGTCTTATAAATTCATGTTTTATAATCTATACTCTTCTGGGGTCTATGATAAGACATTTTTTTTGAGAAATTTGGAGACTGGCAAGAGAAGTATCTGCTCTCCACTAAGTTATTAGGTTTTTTTTTTTGTTTTTCAAGGATCTTAGATCCTTAACTACATGATGCATTCAAGTAATACTTAATACCAAGTGGGACAATGAAGGCCTCCTTACCAACTTTCTTTTGTACTAGTGCTATACACGCTTAACACTCTTTAAAGCGGTGTCCTTAGTTAGTTCTCTGTCTTTTTGTTTTGTTTTGTTTTCAGCAATCATACTAGTGGGTTGAAATGATCATAATCTGCTGAGATAATTTCTTGCCAAGAATCAGATTGTTGGACCCATAATTAACATAAATGGGTATCACTTTTGTTGAACCCATATTCATATGGTTATGGGTAAAAAAATGTGAATAAGAATTTGAGGCCCAATGTGGTTTCATGATAAAACATGAAAATGTCCCACATTGGAACTTGGAAAAATTCTTCTCAAGTATAAATATAGGATTGTCTCTAGCATTGGTTAACATGCTATGGAGACACAAAGGGGGTTATGCAAAATACCACACACGCGCGCGCGCCGTGCCGTGCCGAGCCGAGCTCGGTCTTGGGTCTTGGGTCTTGGGTCTTGGGTCTTGGGTCTTGGGTCTTGGGTCTTGGTGAATGTGGGCCTTTGGCCCACGTCAAAGATATTCTTTTTGGGCCAAGTTTTGGACCCAATTAGTCCACAATTTTCGTTGACTTTTAGTCAACATTTTACCAAGATATTTTGCGTCCAAAAACTCGAGTTCAAACTCGAATAGAACGAGTCAAAACCGCTCCGGATTTTTCGCCGGAAATCTCGCCACGTGCATGACTCGTAACCGCCCTTGCCTTCCTTCATTTTTCGGCCGCCTCCAATCTTTGAGTTTTATCGTTTTTCCAAACGAAAAATCTCTCTCAAAAATTTCACAGAAAACTCCCTCTCGTCTTTCTCTTCATCAAAACGTAAGTGTCTCGAGAGTATACCGTAGATTCGTTGTTCGCATACTCCGTTTATCGAGTGTTGCGATTACGGTTTCCTCGTGGTTGTATCCTGGGATTCTTAATCGTTGAAAACCGTCACACTACGGGCGATTATAAGAATTAAGGAAAGAGATCAAATCTCGCCTCCACGCTTTTTCGGTTTCTGAACTAAGTTTTCGTCTCGTTTTCTTTCCGTAATTCAAAGTTTTATTTCGCAGTTTTCACATCCGGATTTTCGCATCCTACAATCTTAATTCTTATAAATCCGCTTTCTGCTTATCGCTTAAAACGGATTGATAATTGCGAACAATTCTTCAAAGTTTTACGAAAACGAAAACAAAAATTTTTAGAAATTTTCTTACGGTTTTTACAAAACGTTTCCCAAATCTTACGGATTTTAAAAACGTTTTCAAAAAACCATTTACGATGTATTTCGGTTTACTTACGGATTTTCAAAACGTTTCTGGATTTTGATTTAACTGGTGGTTATTTTGAAATCCCGAAACGAATTTTTATTCGGATTATTAATCGATTCAACGCTTCTGCGGTTGCTTTTTAGCGATTTGGCGGAACGTTATAAATCGTAAACGCTACTATTATTTTGACGAAACGGTTTACGCGGTTTGTTTCGCGAAACGCATTCTCAAAATAGGATCCTCGTGATCTGAGAAAAAATATATATATATATATATATATATATATATATTATCGTTAGAATTACGCTTAATTGCGAATTTGGAAACGATATTTATTTATTTTCCAAGAGAAAAAAAAAATACTCGTTTGAATTACGCTTTATCGCGAATTCTAAAAACGTTATTTATTCTCGGAAAAAAAAAAAACAAAAACAAAAAAATTAACGATTTGTAGAAACAAACGTTATTTTTTTTTTTTTTGAAAAAGAAAAATCAATAAATATATTTAATATTAAATACGTTTTGAAAAACGCATTTAATTTTTTATTTTTAGCGATTTAAATACTTTAAACGCTATTTAATTATTTTTCCTTTCTCAATTTTGACATTTATTTGTCTGTTGTGAAAAACAGGAAAAAAAAAATGTCTACCGGAACCGTTGATGTGACTAACGGAGGTCCTGATGCTGGAAATCAAATAAGTGAGACGACGACCCTACACGGGAAAGGTCTTCCACTTACCGCGCCTGATGTCCCGAATGTTCCGAGTGCTATTGTGACACCGGAAAAATTCGATGGCTCCAACTTCAAGTCGTGGCAGCAAAAGATGCATTTCTTTCTGACTACGCTAAAATTGGAGAGGTATCTCACCGAGGTTCAACCTGTTGTGCCTCCCGGGAATACTGACGTACACGTTTTGGCTAGTGTCGATACGTGGCTCCATGGGGACTATCTGTGCAGAGGCTACATTAAAGCTCGCCTGGTGGATCAGCTGTACAACGTTTACAGTGAGGCCAAATCTTCCAAGGAAATTTGGGATTCCTTGGATAAGAAGTACAAGTCTTTCAATGTAGGCTCGGGAAAGCTCGCTACGGCGAAATTCTTGAACTTCAAAATGGTGGACTCTAGGCCCATCATGGAGCAAGTTCATGAGCTGCAACTGATAATCCAAGAGATAGCTGATGAGGGCATGAAGATCTGTGAAACATTCACAGTGAACTGCATCATGGAAAAGCTACCTCCGTGCTGGGTCGACTTCAAAAATTATCTCGGCCACAAGCAAAAGGCTTTAACTTTGGCAAATCTCATTTCCAGGCTGCAAAATGAGTCGTTCAAACGCAGGGTTGAACCGACTTTCACTCACAATGCTAATGTAGCTGAGTACAAGAACAAAGGCAAAGGAAAATTTGTGCCTAATTCAAGCAAGGGGCCGCCTAAAAAGGTTGCACCTCAAGCCTCCACGAGCTTCAAGAAGCAAGGTGCACCAAGCAAGTTCACCGGAAAATGCTCTTATTGCCACAAGAAAGGGCACAAAGCTGAGGAGTGCTTCAAAAAGGCTAAAACGCTCAATCAAGCCAATTTGACGGAGAATGACCTGTGTGCGGTGGTTATGGAAGCAAATGTGGTTGATGAAGAGACCAAAGAGTGGTTTTATGACACGGGTGCAACTACTCACATCTGTTTTGACAAGACAATGTTCAGCACCTATCAGAAGACCAAGTCTGATGCCGGTATGAAGATGGGTAACAAGTCTGTCTCCAAGATTGAAGGCACTGGCAAAGTGGTGTTGAAGTTCACCTCTGGACATGCCATAACTCTCACCAACGTGAGGCACGTGCCAGACATGAGGAAGAATCTCATCTCCGGATCTCTACTGAGCAAGCATGGCTTCGCCACGAGCTTTGAGTCCGACCAGCTGATTCTTAGGAAGAATGGGGTGTTTCTGGGTAAGGGGTATGTTAAGGAAGGACTTGTGAAAATGTGTTGTATCACAGTCCTTAAGAACTCTGATGTATCCGTTTCTGAAGTTTCAATGAATAAGAAACCAGTTGCTTACTTGGTCGAGTCTTTTAATATTTGGCATGAACGGTTAGGACATGTGAATTATAAATCTTTACAAAGATTAATTAATTTGAACTTAATTCCGAAATGCAAATTTATCAAAGATAAATGTGAGGTATGCGTTCAAGCGAAACTCACTAAAACACCTTCACCTCAAGTCGAAAGAACAACCGAACCTCTCGGTTTAATCCACACAGATTTGTGCGATTTAAAGTATATACAAACCAGAGGCGGTAAAAAGTATTTTGTAACTTTTATAGACGATTGTACAAGATACTGCTATGTATACTTACTACATAGTAAAGATGAAGTCTTGGAAAAATTAAGACAATATAAACTTGAAGTCGAAAATCAACTTCAGAAAACTATTAAAATAGTTCGAAGTGATAGAGGAGGTGAATATGATGGTCTATTTAATGCATTTTGTCAAGAACAAGGCATTATTCATCAAACAACCGCTCCCTACTCACCGGAATCTAACGGAGTTGCGGAACGAAAAAACCGAACTCTGAAAGAAATGATGAATGCAATGTTGCAGGAATCTGGGTTACCCCAAAACCTGTGGGGGGAAGCACTACTTACCACAAATTATATCCTCAACAAAATACCGCACAAAGTAACTGGCAAAACGCCATATGAACTCTGGACGGGTAAAGTACCTTCGTACAAATACCTGAAAGTGTGGGGGTGCCTCGCAAAAGTCGCAGTGCCGCCTCCCAAAAAGGTTTCAATAGGACCTAAAACCGTAGATTGTATTTTCATCGGATATGCACACAATAGCAGTGCTTACCGGTTTCTGGTCCATAAATCAGATATACCGGATATTCATGTAAACACAATTATGGAATCAAGAAATGTATCATTTTTTGAAAACATTTTTCCGTGTAAAGATAAACAAAATCCAAAACGAACTCGCGAAGAGGTTGAACCAACGAACGTGGCAAGCACTTCTGGTACTTCATTTAATGAATCACAAGAGGTTGAAAATGAACCTCGACGGAGCAAAAGAGCCCGAAAGGAAAAATCTTTTGGTGACGATTTTTTAATGGTATTTCTCGCAGAGAATGAACCAAAAACGTTCACAGAGGCCATGTCTACTCCGGACGCACCTTCATGGAAAGAAGCCGTCAATAGTGAGATCGACTCCATTATGCAAAACCATACATGGGAAATAACCGATCTACCCCAAGGGTTTAAATCACTAGGGTGTAAATGGATTTTCAAAACCAAGTTGAAAACCGATGGTTCAATTGATAAATACAAGGCTAGGCTTGTGGTGCAAGGATTCCGGCAAAAAGAAGGCCTGGATTTCTTTGACACTTATTCTCCGGTGACGAGAATAACCTCCATCAGAATGCTGATAGGAATTTCCGCATTGAGAAACCTAGAGATACATCAAATGGATGTTAAAACCGCTTTTCTAAATGGTGATTTAGAAGAGGAAATTTACATGAAACAACCTGAAGGGTTTGTCGTTCCTGGACAAGAACACAAAGTCTGTAGACTTGTGAAGTCATTATATGGACTTAAACAAGCTCCAAAACAGTGGCATGAAAAATTTGACAACGTAATGATGTCAAATGGCTTCAGCATTAATGAATGTGATAAGTGCATTTACATCAAAGTTACTCCTAGCGGGTATATTTTGTTATGCCTATACGTGGATGACATGCTCATTATTGGTAGCAATAAAGACATAATCCAACAAACTAAGAACATGCTTAGCGGCCAGTTCGACATGAAAGATATGGGTTTCGCAGATGTAATCCTAGGGATCAAGATCACTAGAACTTCTGACGGAATCACCTTGTCTCAAACTCATTATGCTGAAAAGATTCTTGATAGATTCAAGAAATACACAACCGGGACTGCAAAAACTCCTGTTGATTCTCAACTCCACTTGACCAAGAACTCGGGTGAAGCAATTTCTCAAGTGGAATATGCTCGTGTTATCGGAAGTCTTATGTACTTAACAAATTGCACAAGACCCGATTTAGCACATGCGGTAAACGTATTAAGTCGCTACACGAGTAATCCAGGTCATAAACACTGGAAAGCCATAACAAGAGTATTAAATTACTTACAATATACAAAAAGTTATGGGCTGCACTACGGTAAAGAACCGGCAGTTCTGGAAGGATACAGTGATGCAAACTGGATTTCAGATTCCAAGAACTCGAAATCCACGAGCGGATACGTCTTTACTTTAGGAGGTGCAGCGGTATCTTGGAAATCTTCCAAACAAACCCTGCTGGCTAGATCAACCATGGAGTCAGAGTTCATAGCTCTTGACAAAGCCGCAGAAGAAGCAGAATGGCTTCGGAACTTCCTGGAAGATATTCCACTGTGGGAGAAACCAGTTCCGGCATTACGTGTACACTGTGATAGCCAATCGGCCATAGCCCGGGCACTGAGTAACCTCTATAATGGTAAATCTCGTCACATCAGAAGACGACACAAAACCATTAGACACTTGATCTCAAGCGGTGTAATAACGATCGATTACATCAAATCAGCCGATAACCTAGCGGATCCATTTACTAAAGGTTTGGCTCGTGATCAAGTTTTAAAATCATCAAAGGGAATGGGTTTATTGCCTACAAACTAAAGATGATGTTTGATGGAAACTCCACCTACGTGACTGGAGATCCCAAGATGTAGGTTCAAAGAGATAACTAAATCAAACAAAATCTAAAAGCACTGATAGACTTTTATGTCATTACTCAATTCCCAAGATGATAAGCAGTGCTTCCTGTATATAAATAAGGATAAGCGTTAGCTTTTAATGATTCGAGTCCATAGCTTTGTATGTGGAGTATTACAGGATACTTCTTAAAACAAAGATTTATGGGGAACACCTAGTGAGTGTGAAATGAGGCCGTTTCTAGGAGAAGGAAGTTCAGGCTATATTCTCTAAGTTCACTCACGAATAACCAGGCAAGTTCACGGCCAAAAAATGAACACAATAGAGAACAAGGTTCTACGAGAAAATGAGCTGCGTTATAACTGTTGTCTCGGTTTACATAAATATCCGGGTGGTTCAAGACATCATGTTCACCTCCTGGCCAGTAAACCCGACAGATATTAACAATGAGTGGTTCAAGGCTGAAATATGCTACCATCTCAGACACAGTAAATTTTCATTTGTACTCTCGAAAAGTCCTTTTATCGAGTCTGTCTAGTCTGTCCAGTCTGTCAAGTCTGTCCAGTCAGTAGAGTTAGTCGAGTCTTCATATGTTTAGAGTAATTCCTATTCATGTGGGGGATTGTTGGACCCATAATTAACATAAATGGGTATCACTTTTGTTGAACCCATATTCATATGGTTATGGGTAAAAAAATGTGAATAAGAATTTGAGGCCCAATGTGGTTTCATGATAAAACATGAAAATGTCCCACATTGGAACTTGGGAAAATTCTTCTCAAGTATAAATATAGGATTGTCTCTAGCATTGGTTAACATGCTATGGAGACACAAAGGGGGTTATGCAAAATACCACACACGCGCGCGCGCCGTGCCGTGCCGAGCCGAGCTCGGGCTTGGGTCTTGGGTCTTGTCTTGGGTCTTGGTGAATGTGGGCCTTTGGCCCACATCAAAGATATTCTTTTTGGGCCAAGTTTTGGACCCAATTAGTCCACAATTTTCGTTGACTTTTAGTCAACATTTTACCAAGATATTTTGCGTCCAAAAACTCGAGTTCAAACTCGAATAGAACGAGTCAAAACCGCTCCGGATTTTTCGCCGGAAATCTCGCCACGTGCATGACTCGTAACCGCCCTCGCCTTCCTTCATTTTTCGGCCGCCTCCAATCTTTGAGTTTTATCGTTTTTCCAAACGAAAAATCTCTCTCAAAAATTTCACAGAAAACTCCCTCTCGTCTTTCTCTTCATCAAAACGTAAGTGTCTCGAGAGTATACCGTAGATTCGTTGTTCGCATACTCCGTTTATTGAGTGTTGCGATTACGGTTTCCTCGTGGTTGTATCCTGGGATTCTTAATCGTTGAAAACCGTCACACTACGGGCGATTATAAGAATTAAGGAAAGAGATCAAATCTCGCCTCCACGCTTTTTCGGTTTCTAAACTAAGTTTTCGTCTCGTTTTCTTTCCGTAATTCAAAGTTTTATTTCGCAGTTTTCACATAATTTCTTGCCAAGAATCAGATTAGATTAGAATAATCCTTAATTAGTTTGCGGTAACAGCTGATATCTTCATATTGATTCTTGAAATGTGCGCCTTTTGATAAAAAAAAGTATGTATTCTGTTGAAATATGGTTATGAAATAATTGAAGTGGTTCTCAATGTAACAAAACTATTATAATATTATCGAATCTTGTGCTTTTTGATTGTATCAATTGTTGTCCGTGGCTGACCAGTTTGCTTTAAAGGCTTACCAAACAACTTATCATAATAACTTTATATGAAATAAAAATAGAAGAATGGTCACGACTTTGGTGTTAAATAAGTTGCTACTATTTTGGTCTTGTTGTTAAATAAAGACTTGCTCCTTAGGGAAAACTGGGTCAAACATGGGTGACAAGCCAATATACAGCTAGGAATTCGTATTAAATGCAGTTTTCTGACTATCGACCTAACTAACCTTTTCTGTCAGTAATAATTTCAGTTCACATCATATAATGTTATATATATTTATGTATTTTGTTGACCGCCCTTTTGATTTCTCTATACTTTCCCTTTTATAAGAGCATGATTGTTCTCGGGGTGGGCAACTGGGTATTAGATTCGGATTCGGGTATTCGGGTATATGAAGTTCATACCTAATGGAATAATTTTTCGGGTTCGGGTAAAAAATTTTGGGTTCGGGTACAAGACTTGATTCCCGGAAAAAACTAGAAAATTTCGGATATTGATTCGGTTCGGGTTCGGGTTTTTTGGGTTTTTTCGGGTCGGGTTTGGGTCGGGTTTTCGGGTTTTTCGGGGTTTTCGGGTCGGATACGGTTCAGGTTTTCATGTTTTTTTGGTTTTCGGATCGGATTCTGGGGTCTTTCGGAGTTTCTTCGGATTTTTGGATTTTTTAGATTTTTTGGCTCGATTTGTGTATATTATACGTAAAAAATTCTACATTTATAGGATCGAGTCCTCGAGTTAGAGTATTTTCTTATGGGTAGTTATGTATTTTCTTATGGGTAGTTATGTATTTTCTTATGGGTAATTATGTATTTCGGTACGCTTTCGGGTTTTGGGTTTTCGGGTTCAGAACGGGTTCGGGCTTTTGAGTTTAGAGATCTCGTATCCAATGAAATAATTTGGTCAGGTACGAAACGAATTCGACTACGTCTTATCAATTCGCATTCGATTCGGATATGCGGATTCTGATTTTTTTTCCAGCCCTAATTGTTCTCAAAGTCTTAAGATATCTCTGTATGGATCTATCAACTTTTTTTAAGAATTTTTTGAAGGCACCATATTTGATCAACGTGATTTCTTTTTTGTCAACTTGTTTACATAAAGGTAGCTTTTATAATTTTCCGAATATTTTAACCAATAAATTAAAGTCTCCACAATCTTTTTTGGCCGTTTCCTATTTGTTTATTAGCAATTAATCCGTTCTTTTGGATGGGTTTGCGTACAAAAAGGAAAAAAAAAGTCTTGAATATTTGGTCTAGAAGTTTTTTCATAACATTGCAATATTTGTTTATTTGATTAACATTACCGTAAACAACCTGAGTGTAACATTAAATGTTATCTTCACCTTCTACACCAAGATGTTTTAAATAATTTATTTTGTTTTGCTATATATGATATTGTACAAGTTTCTATGCGAATTTTAAATGATTATTTGCAATTTGTAGTAATTTTTTTTAGTACTTGAATTATTTTCAAAATTTAAATGATATTAAAATTTATTAAAATCCAAATTTGTAACTAAGACATCTTTATATTTTAAAACACAGGGGAGTACTTCTACATGTTATATAACTTTAAAGTACATGTAAAATTGGCATGCAAATGAACAGAACATAAACTTAAGATACGGACATATCAAAATTCGGAAAGGGTATCTGGAAACATTAATCAACATACTAAATATAGTGTTTCATGGAAACATCTCTGCAATTCTCCAATTATCTACTATAATTTACAAATCTTGTAATTAACATCACATCAACAATTCACATGTTGTGTCGATTTAGTGGAAACAAAGATTAATAAAAATTAGATTAACGTATATTTATAGAAAATTTGATACAACAAAACCCAATAGTCGGCTAATTTATCGGGTCGAAATCTTGAACATGGATATTTATTAAATTCCCTTGATCACAAAAAAAAAAACATACTAAACCCACGAAAAAGGACGCAATACTTTCTTCGAGGTTAGGTTGCGTCAAAATAAACAAACCAGATCACATTGACCCCCCCAAAAAAAAACGACATCCAATAGAAAATAGCGTCCCGACCCGGTAACCTGATTATTTCGGGGTCGACATTAAAATGCTCACTCACAAAACACAACAGACCCCCACGTTTGACAGAGAGAATCGGGAAGGAGCCTTTACTCTTCTCTCTCTCTCTCTCTCTCAAGGTTCCTTCGCGCCGGCGAAGATTTGTATGTGTAATTACAGCTCTATCTCCCTCTTGTAGAGAAAGTAAACGGACAGAGAAGTAGAAGACAGATTTTTGAAAAATGTCTAATCTCCTCAAGGATTTCGAGGTCGATGCTAAGAATCCGTCACTCGAGGCTCGGCAACGATGGAGATCCTCTGTCTCCATCGTAAAGAATCGAGCTCGTCGTTTCCGTATGATCAGTAATCTCGAGAAGCTTGCTGAGAATGAGAAGAAACGATGCCAGATCCAGGTCTGTTATCTTTCTCCCTCCGATTTTATTGGTTTTTTTTGCTATTTCAGATTTTTCTTATGATCTGGATTTCTGAAGAATGGTTTGGTTTCGGAGAAAATGCCTGTTGAATTTTTTTGGAAATCATTAATGGTTTCAGTGAATTTACTCATTTCCACTACGCTTTACATCACTATCCGTTAGATATAAGAATGAATGAATTAAAATTCAACGATCCTTTAGTTTAGGAATTTTTGCTACTGATGATCCATTTAAAATTTGTTCGATGTTTTTAGTATGTTCTGTTCATAAAAATATCCAAAATAATGGCTCTAAATTTCTCTCCTGTTATTGTGAAAAATCCTTTTTTTTTTACTTCTTCTTCCTCTGTGAAGCTAAAACAAATACATTTCGCTTATTTTCAAAGCCTAAGAATATAACTTTTGCTATTTCCAGTCAACCAAACACAAAGTGACGCGTAATTCACGTTCAGTGAGTCGTTTAGATTGGTGTAGAATATTGAATATTCCGCGAGGAGATGAGCATTATGATACAACATGTAACGGATGACTAAATTTATTACGGCTATTCAATTGACAATACACTCGAGAATGACATAATATTTTATGTCCTGCTTTCGTCTTTCCAATTGAATCATACCAATTTTACCTTACCGTCCAATCTTTACACGTTTTTTAATAAGCTTAAGGATAATTAAATAATCCACTTATGGACGTTAAAATCTGATTGTAATCTAGTGATTAAGATGATCTCTAATATTCATATAGTTGTTGACTTATTGGTATTGCAATCTTTTTGACTTCTTGTGCCAACCTTAGCATTTAGGAAGTTACCAGGAAATTTCGTGGAGGGGATCCTACCATTTTTAAACAGACATCAACTTTATTTGCCCACTTGCCTGAATTAAATAAAGACACAGTTTAAGAATCTTTGGTCTTTTTCTTTTCAGTTTTGGTCATTTTCTTATCCTATTGAAATCGAAACACTAACAATTTTTAAAACCAACCATTGAACAAAAATACTGGGTTGTTTGACTATTCTAACTGACAAAGGACCACTGAGCAAACTAAATTAAAATTTTGCAGACAACTCAAATGTCATTGAGTGTTAGCTTCAAAGGTAAATACTTTTTCAATTATTTTAGCTCCGGTTGTATCTTGTTAGATGAAACATTGACATCCAACAACAATTATCTGGTCTTGCAAAATATAAACAATCAATATTTGTGGTTTTGATACTGTTATTTAGTCCGTATATGTTGAATGCGTCATAAAGATCAATGGCTGTTAGTTTGTTCTTGTAGTGAGAAATGATTTAATTGTTGTAGTTTTTTTTCTATCAGCTCACTATTCCATATTTCATATTCAGGAAAAGATACGGGTTGCCTTCTATGTTCAAAAGGCAGCTCTTCAGTTCATTGATGGTAAGATATACATTGTTGAGTTTCAGAGATGCATGATTTGCAGAATTTGGTGGGTGACTGGATTTATGATTTTGTAACTTTTTTTTTTCTTTGCATGGTGTTTTCAGCTGGTGCCCGCCGTGAATATAAACTCACTGATGAGGTCAAACAAGCGGGATTTTATGTTGAAGCAGATGAACTTGCTTCTATGGTTCGCAATCATGACACAAAGAGCCTGACGAGCAGTGGAGGAGCTGAAGGAATTGCTCAAAAAGTGTCTGTATCTCTCACTGAAGGTGTCCGTTCGAGTGAACTGCACATCAGAGAAAAAATATATGGAGAAAATCGTTATGCTGAGAAACCAGCCAGATCATTTTTAACGTTTGTCTGGGAAGCGCTTCAAGATGTAACCCTTATCATCCTTATGATCTGCGCTGTAGTATCGATAGGAGTGGGAGTTGCCACAGAAGGATTTCCAAAGGGAATGTATGATGGGACGGGGATCTTGCTAAGTATAATCTTGGTGGTCATGGTTACTGCTATCAGTGACTACAAGCAATCTTTGCAGTTCAGAGACTTGGATCGAGAGAAGAAGAAGATTATTATTCAAGTCACCAGGGATGGGAGCAGACAAGAGGTCTCCATCCATGATCTGGTTGTTGGAGATGTGGTACATTTATCTATTGGGGATCAAGTTCCAGCTGATGGGATTTTTATATCCGGATACAATCTGGAGATAGATGAGTCAAGCTTATCGGGCGAGAGTGAACCATCACATGTGAATAAAGAGAAACCCTTTTTGCTTGCAGGAACCAAAGTCCAAAACGGCTCAGCCAAAATGCTGGTGACAACCGTTGGTATGAGGACTGAGTGGGGAAAGTTAATGGAAACTCTAAGTGAGGGTGGAGAGGATGAGACTCCTCTGCAGGTGAAGCTAAACGGGGTTGCAACCATCATAGGTAAGATTGGTTTAGGATTTGCAGTGCTAACGTTTGTGGTGTTGTGCATAAGGTTTGTTGTGGAGAAAGCCAAGGCTGGTAGCATCAGTAAATGGTCTTCTGAAGATGCACTGACATTACTTGACTACTTTGCTATTGCTGTAACCATCATAGTCGTCGCTGTCCCTGAAGGGTTACCGTTGGCTGTGACCTTAAGTCTAGCATTTGCTATGAAGAAATTAATGAGTGACAGGGCACTTGTTAGGCATCTGGCTGCTTGTGAGACGATGGGTTCTTCTACTTGCATCTGCACGGATAAGACAGGGACCTTAACCACTAACCACATGGTGATCAACAAGGTTTGGATATGTGGAAATATCAAGGCGAGGCAGGAGGAAAACTTCCAGTTGAACCTATCCCAACAAGTTCAGAACATCCTTATACAGGCCATATTTCAGAACACTGGTTCTGAAGTCGTTAAGGATAAGGAAGGAAAAACTCAGATCCTGGGATCACCTACAGAAAGGGCGATACTGGAATTTGGTTTGCTTTTGGGTGGTGACTTTGACACGCAACGTCGAGAGCATAAGATACTCAAGATCGAGCCTTTCAACTCAGACAAGAAGAAAATGTCTGTTCTTACATCTCATTCTGGTGGTAAAGTACGCGCTTTCTGCAAAGGTGCATCTGAAATAGTCTTGAAAATGTGTGAGAAGGTTGTGGATTCAAACGGAGAATCTATTCCGTTATCTGATGAAAAGATTGCAAATATCTCTGAAGTCATAGAAGGCTTTGCTTCAGAGGCTCTGAGGACTCTCTGCTTGGTTTACACGGATCTTGATAAAGCTCCAAGTGGGGATCTTCCTGATGGTGGCTACACATTGGTCGCAGTTGTTGGAATCAAGGATCCAGTTCGTCCCGGTGTTAGGGAAGCCGTTCAGATTTGTCAAGCTGCTGGAATCACTGTTCGTATGGTCACTGGTGATAACATAAGCACAGCCAAAGCGATTGCAAAGGAATGTGGAATACTTACAGCAGGAGGTGTAGCTATAGAAGGTTCAGAATTCTGCAATTTGCCTCCACATGAAATGAGGGCCATTGCACCCAAGATTCAGGTTCTGGTTTAGATTACTAGTAAAATGGATTCTGGATCCTCTCACGTGTCTCTTGAAAATTTTTAAAGCATCTTAGAATATTCTGTTTACTGAATTCAGGTGATGGCTCGGTCTTTGCCATTGGACAAACATACATTAGTCAACAACTTGAGGAAAATCGGAGAGGTGGTTGCAGTGACTGGGGATGGAACAAATGATGCTCCTGCATTGCATGAGGCTGACATTGGACTTGCCATGGGAATAGCTGGAACAGAGGTTAGCCTTTGGTTCTTCTCTGTTGCTGAGTTATTATATCAATGGATGATCGATATATTTGAATGTTCTCTATGTTAAAACTCCCGGGTATACACACAGGTTGCAAAAGAGAATGCTGATGTAATCATAATGGATGACAACTTTGCAACAATAGTGAATGTGGCGAGATGGGGACGTGCTGTTTATATAAACATTCAGAAGTTTGTTCAGTTCCAGCTAACTGTTAATGTTGTTGCTCTGATCATCAACTTTGTCTCTGCTTGCATCACTGGTAAGTAAAATCAAACGCGCACACATTTTTGCCCAGTGATTGTTTTCAAGAACAATTTCACCGACGACTGTTTTACACCTTTCAGGATCTGCACCACTCACTGCGGTGCAGTTACTTTGGGTCAACATGATCATGGACACACTCGGTGCATTGGCTCTAGCAACCGAACCTCCCAACGAAGGTTTAATGAAACGTCAACCAATAGCTAGAACTGCAAGCTTCATCACTAGATCCATGTGGAGAAACATCATTGGTCAAAGCATTTATCAGTTAATCGTCCTTGGCATTCTAAATTTCGCTGGCAAACAAATACTCAACCTCAACGGCCCAGATTCAACATCTGTTCTCAACACCATCATCTTCAACTCTTTTGTCTTTTGCCAGGTAATAACAACAACATTCACCAACCAATAAAAATGTTTTATAAAATTGAACACTAATGCTTTGCAAAAAACAGGTGTTTAACGAGATAAACAGCCGAGAGATAGAGAAGATAAACGTGTTTAAAGGAATGTTCAACAGTTGGGTGTTTGTTGCTGTAATGACTGCAACAGTTGGATTCCAAGTGATCATTGTTGAATTCCTTGGAGCATTTGCAAGCACTGTTCCTTTGAGCTGGCAGCATTGGCTACTCTGCATTGTGATTGGTTCCATAAGCATGATTCTAGCCGTCGGTCTTAAATGCATACCGGTTGAGTCTAGCCGTCATCACGATGGCTACGAGCTGCTTCCTTCTGGTCCATCTGACTCAGCCTGACCCAGTTTCTAGTATTTGATTTTTCTTTATTTTTAATTCCGGGATAGTGATCTGATCTCAATGTGTAAAATCTAACACTTCTTGCCTTACGTTTTTTTGTTTATTTCTATGTTTGGGCGTGGATTTGAAACTTTTTTGTCTTTGTGTTTCCACTTAACCCAATCTTTTTATTTTTGTAAAACTTCAATCATATTTTGGAATTCTGATTCTCTAGTTTTTGTTCAACTTTATTCTATGGCTGTTGTCCCGTTTTTTGGGACCAATTTTGGATAGAAGTCGGGTCAATAATTGATACTGAACTGCATTTCAGTCTTTGTCGAGGATATAAAACAAGATTTTTGGGTGGTTATGATGGTCGTCGCTTAAAAACAAAAATTGCTCTTTTCGAAAATCTAAAACTTTTCTTCTTTCTTGTTATTTGAATCAATGATACTCAACTTGTGCAAAAAGCATCTCTCAGACCCATTTCCGTTGTGTTGGACCTTTACTTTTTCATATCTTGTCTTGCTCTTGTTTTCAACTCATGTGTTTAGACCATTGCTGAATGTTACCCTCAGAAGTTACCGGAGAACTTGTTTGATTGGATCATAGTTTTGGATATCAAACATTTGATTTGTAACCAAGGATGACGAAAAATGTTCTTCACTTACCTCTCTTCAAACACAACCTTCATTACATTGTGCAATGAGTTTCACATCATCTCCTACTTTAAACAAGGTATATATGGAGGTCCCGCTTATGAGGCTATTAGCTTCAAAGTTCAAACAAAAGATGAGAGTAAAAAGGGCAGAAGCACTACAGGCGAGGAGATTATGAATTTGGTTATACAAAAATGTGGCGAAAGATTGAAGGACCAATCACACCAAAGAGGCAGCTTGCAAGATGATCATTACTACTTCTATCCCTTTCTAACATGGACCTGATTTTAGACCTTTCTCAAGGCAGCACGGATAAAGGAAACTGGATGATTGTGAGTTGACTCACATATCCTACAATTTTAAGGTCAACGCAAAAGCACTGAAAATGCAGTATACCTATAAGCTCAAGAAAGATGATACTCCTTAAATAGCTAACCAAATTGGCTGAAACCTTAGCTAAACTCATAACCGATTCTACAGAGTGGTAGGCACTAATGTTTCATGTTCCTAAGAGGAAAATAGCAAGCTTCCTTCAAATGTGGAGTAAACTATGTAACTAGCTTCGGTAAATCGTTAATGGACATTGCTTAACTACAAACTGCAGTTTAGTTATGAAACTCACACACACATGCCAAGATATACGCATATATGTCTTCCAATACTTTTGAAAAAAATTACCAATCCTTGATGATTAAGAAGAGTATCCTTTCCTTTGTAAAGGATGCTAAGAAAAGGCATCAGAATAAGAGACAGAAGAATGAAATCATTTGGAGAGTTTCTCAAGCTTCTCATCAGCAGCCCTTAGCGCCCGCACAAGATGCAATAAACGGTACTTTTGCTTCTCGTTTTCAGTGGTCAATTCCTTCACCTGGTAGTAGAATCCAATCCATGGTCATAAGAAGGGTTTCAGTGTCTCAGGAAGATGATCCGCCATTATTTCCCCTCTCTTGGCAGCAGTATTTCAACAGCTATAAGAACTAAATGCTTTTTAAGTTGGCAGGTAATGAATAAACTACGACAACTCTGATCAAGACTCAAGAGCAGTAGTGAAATGAGTTTTGTTAATTTTTGAAGAATTTTGCACCATTTTCAAATAAATGAAATCTATATCAATCAATAAGAATAAATCACAAAAGGACATGGAAATCTAGATAGATTCATAATACTTCATTTTAACATCCACTTACTAAGAGGGATATGAATCGTTAAATCGATAATAAAGGTATTTACACATATATGTACCGTTAACTTCTTCTAGTCAGGACCCATGTACGTTAAAGAGTTAAACTTGAATAATATCTGTACACTTAGGTTAAAAAACCTAGCAACCATTAGCTAAAACCTGCCTCAAGTTAACAATCTATTGGAGAAGCTCTTAACCATCTTCGAATTAGCTACCGGAGCTACTTGGATTAAATTCTCTATTTGTACCAGTAGCTGATGCAGCCAAGACAGGTTCAAGACTCTTGTTTATGCTCTTTGTTTGTCTCTTTACCCTTTTTGTCCTCTTAGGACCTTCTCCTTCACCATTTGCTTCTTCCTTTGCTTTCTGAGGAACTTTTGATTTCGGAGTTGAAGCAGCTTTCCTCTGGACGTAACCCATATGCTTTTAGTATATGCTAAACCCACAAGTTATCAACTTAGCACCAAGAAAACCTCCCTAACTAGACCAACTCACAAACGGTACGAAATGTATTGGTATTTGACACTTACCTGGTAATGAGAAAGGGGAAGAATGAGTCTGAGTTTGTAGCATATATACCTTTTTATTACTGGATTTGGCCTTTTCCGGTTCTTCGGTAGGTTCTTGTCCGTTTTCCTGTTTCTCAATATCTTCTAACTCTTCCAAAGTTGCATCTCCTTCAGCATCTATTCGGATACATTTTGTTGGCTGTTTTTTCTTCTGCCTCTCCTTTACCTGGAAGGTGTAATGAAGTTATGGGTGGCAGAATTCGGAACCATTTGCAAGTCACCTTCTTATTAGTTTTTTTTATTTTTCTTAGTTAGAATTGTGAAAGATTATAAGCAATAAGAATGCTGCCCCTACCTGTAATGGTAGTTCTCTGAATTTCTGCTCCAATTGTGCTGCCTCTGCATCATCCATTAGCAGCGATACCACATCCGCAGCTCCAAAAACATCATCACCCTGAACATGACCTCCTGTCATAACTAGCTGTTGAACTGTATTTTTCTGACTTGCCCTGTGCAAAATTTTCTCTTCCACTGTCTCCTTGCAGATGAGCCGATAAACAGTAACCTATACAAGGTTTTTGTTCCAGAAAAAGAGTTCAGGTGAAACAGATAATAATCCCATGGGCATATGAAGTTTTGGTTGTATAATGAAGCAACAAAGAAATTGGTGGTCACTGCACAATATTTTTTCGGTATGAAAGATATTAGAAAAATTAAAGACAGAAAATCACTGACATCTTTTGTCTGACCAAGACGATGAGCTCTGTCCATAGCTTGTAAATCCAAGGTGGGATTCCAGTCACTTTCATAGAAAATGACAGTGTCTGCAGCCGTCAAGTTTATACCAAGTCCTCCAGCTCTGGTGCTCAGCAAGAATACAAAAATATCGCTCCTGCAACCATGTAGGTTTTAATACTTGTGCACAGAAGCCTCATGGGAACATGAAAAGAAAGGCTTGAGAAGTTAAATCCTACCTATGCTGAAAATCCCTAACCATGTCTCGGCGATCCATGATAGTGGAGGATCCATCAAGTCTGAGGTACTTGTACTTTCTATAGTTCATGTAATCCTGCATAAACATTAAATCGAAAATGTAAAGCAAAAGTGTTGATATAGAAGTTATTTATATGTAAAGGCACAAATTCATTTGTACAGTGAGGTCAAAGGGTTATGTCTCGATACTACCTCGAGAATATTCAGCATCTTTGTCATTTGTGCAAACAGGAGCACTCTGTGATTTCCAGCTCGAAGTCGCTTCAATAGTATATCCAGTGTCTGCAGCTTCCCAGAGTCCTACAATCCAATTTTGTGATAAGAGACAAGAGCTCATATAAAGGCCACTAAATGTACATGGAAGTTGCAACAGAGAAGAAACTACCGTGAGCAACTTTGCGGGATCAAAACTTTGCATTGGAGGGCAAGAACCAAATATTCTGTGCGTCAGTTGAAGAGCAGGTTGCACAACTGGAAGTTCTGAATCAATTTCTTGGATTAGAGGATGTGGAAGGCTGGTTGGCTTCCTGGGTCCATTCGCTTCTGATATTCGTGCAAAACCGATTAATTGTCTCTTAAGCCATGGTTGATGGAATTCTTCTGTAATTCTGTATGCGGAATTTCTGTCCGAGCAATGAATGATTATCTGAAAATGCAAGTTCAAATAGAGCATGGTTTAGAAGATCAGGTAAGGAACTACACAGGTTAATAGTTGGCAACTCCAAAATTCAAAGAAATCATACCGGTGGAGCTCTGGCTTTTGGGATAAAAGTATATGCAGAATGTAGGAGTTTGATATTTGAAAGAAGCCTCTCCTGGTGAGAGATCACTAGTGCTTCAAATGAAGGACGTGTAGGCCCTGTGCCTAGTTTCTTTTTCAGAAAATTCGTTTCAACTTTTGATGGCATCAGCAACATTCTTGTGACAGCTTTGGTTTTATCTCTCTTGATGCTATCGTCACTAAGATCATCATCCGTGAATTCCATAAGAGAGTCCACTAATTCATCCAAAAATTGCCGCTCCCATCTCATCATAGAGAATAATAGCCTTTCCACAACAGAACACAGAGCCAGATATCCAACTTCTGATGGTGATAGATCCATCAAGTGTGAAAAGCCAAACGCTCCACTTCCACTAACCACTTGATTGACTCCACTATCAGATGGGAATATTGACCTAAGAATATACTCAGGTGAATATATATTAAAATGTTTCAGAAAGGATTCCCTTGATATGCCACGCCCGACGGAAGAACAAAACGTTTCAGAATTTTGGAGCACCTCTTGGTGTAGTAGTTTAGGTATCTGAAAGAGAATTAAAAGATCAAACCCCAAAGTAGCATTCAGTCAAAGACTAGAGGATATTCTCAACTTTTAATATTTTAATATATAGAATTGCACCTCGTATTTTATCGGATTTTGACCACCAGAGTAATGTACATCCTCTTGCTCACCAAAGGGAGGGGGCAAAAGAGAATTGGTAATCACTCCAAAGTAGAAATACGAGCTCCCTTCATTCCTTTCAAACAACTCTGGATGGTTGCAAACCTGACATCAGAAACACAAACATGTACTAGCATAAGCCATAGTCTTGTCAAACCTGACATCAGAAGCACTGGATGTCTTGTCATATACGTTGTTCAAGACATAGATGCACCTTTATGTAGTATAATATATGAGAAAGCAGGACAAGACGTTAGAAGAAACCAGAAAAGTAAATCTGGCTAGGAAAGAGAGCTTACCTTCCTAAGTTGAATGACAATATTCATTAAATTCAAAACTTTCTTCTCATTAAAACGTCCATGGTTGCTATCGAACAACTCAGCCAGAGAAATTTTGTTCTTAATAGCCTGATAAAAAGCTTGTTGTCGAGAACTGAGCTTGCAGTGTACTGTAACTTCCGTCTTTGTAGTTAGCTCAGAAACTACATCCTTTTTTACCCGTCGAAGCATGAATGGCTTCAATATCGCATGCTGTTTGGGAAAAGATACAAAACGTGAGTAACTAAACAACTTTCAATGGTAAAAAGATGCATAAGTATTTTGTAGTACAAATTTGAAGAAATCCTGGAGAACCAGGAGTCGCGAACTGGAATTAATAATTACTTCTACCCTCAAAGGAAGAGGCAGAAGATTGGCGGTCAGAAACAAAAAACAAGAACCCCAGGACTAGGAGTTAGTATTGTTGGTTAACTTGGAAGCATTTACATGACATGTGCATATGTATGGATGTAGTTAATATACATGAACCTCGTATCTAAAAATCTCACGACGGAAAGGACAAAATTCTTGCACTGGAAATGGAAAGTAATGCTAGAGACTACTCAAGGAGCTTAGAAAACTAAAAATAAGAAGCAGACAGACACTAAAAGAACTTAAAATGTCGCCACAATATTGCTGCAACCAGGAAATGAATTCTCACCAGTCTGTTAAGCTGGTGCTCATTTAAAGTGCCTCCGTGTTCAGCATGATTCTCAATTCTGTTAATCAATATGGATCATGTATCAGAAACAATTTCCTAGATGATTCACTACATCCTTTTACATGATAATCAAAGCAGACAACTAGTACAAACCCTTTTGAGAACCACTCATTAAATTGATCATGGCTGTCAAACAACGTTGGCATGATGAAATGCAGGAGGGCCCATAACTCTGCCATGTTATTCTGAATTGGAGTACCAGTCAGAAGCAATCGGTTCCGACAGTTAAAACCAAGAAGGGTCCTCCATCTTATACTGTCAAAGAATAAAAAGGAAATGGAACTTGCATGAGAATTTAGCATTTCAAGTGATCTACAAGGAAATTAACAAAAGAAACATTCTAATGCATAGCAACAAAAATAGCACAAGAATGACCATCAAGCACTGGGAATCCAACGTAAAAAAATTAAAGAAGTTAATAAAGAAAACACTAGAGGGCAAAGTACGAACCTAGTGGAACTTTTGATTGCTTGGGCTTCATCTAGCACCATATATTGCCACTTCACCCGGCGAAAATACTTTTCATCGGTGACTAATAGCTGATAGCTGGTAATTAGAATATGAAAGCCAGCATCCCTGGAAAAAAGGGGAGTCGCATGAAACTTTAGAAAAAACCGCAAAGAAGATTCATTGATCGTGAAGCCTTTGAGAGAATAAGCAGAGGTTCCACTCCACAAACCATCTAGAGGACCATAAAAAATCATAGTGAATTCTCACAATAGACATGATTGCCTTTAGATAACTTCTGAAACAAGACAAGGATGGTACAATACTAGCAGGACATTTCACTTAATGTCGGATACCCAACAACATTGCATACTCTTTTGAAAATGCAAAACACTGTATATACGATGAAGAGCCCAAGGACCGAGAGAGGTGATTCAAGAGCAAACAAACATTACACCTAATTACACGATATGCAAACAGGATTGAGATAGTCTACATGGAGAAGAAACACAATTAACTTTGTCACCTCAAAAATATCACATAGCCTTTACCTTCGGTACATACGCTTGGGATTGATATTCTTTCTTAAAATTGTTCGTTCTTGTAATCCTCCCCAATATGGAAGAGTTTTCAAGTCAGGACAGAAACGACTGATTTCATCAGCCCAATTGTTAAGAACCGAGGCAGGGGCAACAACCAGAAATGGACCCCAAATGTTCTTTTCCTGTGTGAGAGTATTGATGAGTTTTAACATAACCAAATCACAACAAATATAAAGGACCAACAACACTATTTACCTCAGCCAAATGTGCCAAGAACGCCATAGCTTGAATAGTCTTACCCAACCCCATCTCATCAGCAAGTATGCCATTCAAACCCTGGAGTATATCAAAAAAATAATCTTAGTACACACCGATTCTAAAAGAGGATTCCTGAGGAGAAGAATTTCCTCCATTAAGTCCCACAACAAAATAAAAAAATGTATATAGAGATTGAGTGAACCTGCTCATAACAATTGACTAGCCACTGAAGGCCTTTCATTTGGTATTCTTTAAGGGTTCCCTTAAATAACTCTGGAGTTTGAACAGTTGATGTAACAGGCATTGTAGATCTGCAAGTAGAGAGATTTAAATGGATTGATAGACTTAAATCACAAAGACAAAATATGGAAATAACAAAGACACTAACTCACGGGTTATGCAAATCTATATTGCTCGAGCCACAAACTGATATATCATTTGAAGGACCTTCCAGTTCAGACGTTTGCCGTAGCTTCATATATTCAGTGTCAAATGCATCTGTTATTTGTTTCTGCTTAGACACTGCATCTTGGGCAGCTTTCAGGACCTTTTCCTCCATTTTAGCCTCTTCAGGATCCTCCACCTCAAAAGGTCCTGCCGCTGGGAGCTCTTCGTCAACCGGATTTTCATCTACTATTGGCAAGGCTTTATAAGGCTGTGCATCGGGCTTGTTTTGCATGAAGTGACTGTAAAGCTCCGTCTGTTTAATAAGAAAATTGAGCCTTTGTTGCTGCCTTATCGCCTCTCGGAGCTCCTGCTCACGTTTAAATGCCTCTGCAGCTTCCTTTTCCTGCTTTTTCCTCTCTTCAGCCTGTCAACACCGTCAAATTATTCCAAATGCACCAATCAAAAGAGCCTTTTTCCGACTGAAGAATGACATTAAAAATTTCCAAATCTACTAAATAACTTCATCCATTTCTATAGCCAAGTCTATAGAGTAGTGAGTTCAGCTCAAGTCCTTATCTAGGAGAAAGGGCCAAGAAACCCGTGCAAAAAAGCATGTATGATTTAAAAAAATGGTAGCAGAATGTGTCACCCGATCAAGTTGGCAGCCTGAAAGAGTACTACAAACTCAAAGGAGAATAGAAATTGTACCATCTGCTTGTCATGTCGCTTCCAGTATAGCAGCATGTCTCTGGATATCTTCCTGGTGCGAATTGGTGCACTCCTTGGCATTTTGTATGATCTAGCCACCTTCATTCTCACCTATGAACTCAAAGTAACATCAAATGAGATATTACTCTAAAATGAAATGCAAGAGAATAGCCGCGTAGAGAAACAAATAAAATAATACCTAAAATGAGTAGGTAAAGCCATAATATGAGAGCCAATTTTAATTACCTCTCTTTGGCAACCATCTGCAAACCTCTTGGCATCAATTGCTTGTTTTCGATGAAAAGTAGGGAAAATTCTATGGTGTTTTGGTATATCTCTTCTGACAATCTTGAACCAGGCTTTCCTAATTTTGTCCCTTTCTGTCTTCTCAATGACTGCAGGATCATTCTTCACCTTGAGCTTCTTTGGTAGACTTCGTCTAATAATCTGAAGAAAGGATACATAAAAGAATGTCGGAACAAATAGATAATGTTGCCAGAGCCGTGACGGATACAAAATTATGAATATTTTCATAAAATACTGTCACAGGATCCAAACCTCGTATGTATCCCCCTTCTCCAGAACCTTTACATAATGGACCTGTAAAACACCACCCTCTGACAGCATTGTCCGTGCAGTGCTTCCAGCAGCTCCTTCTGGAATGGCAGAATTTATTGCAGCTTCTGACACCTTGAGGCTAAACTTTGGGGTGGAGTTTGAAGCTGACAGGGCCTTCACTCTAGCTTGAAGAGATTCATATTGAGTTCGAGGTTCACCCATTCCATTACGGCTTCTTACTCCAGACCTTTTATCACCAGCCATCAGTTCTGCTAATGATCTCAGATCCAGAGTTCCTTTCAAGTAAAATTCTTCAACATGAATATCTGAAAAGTTTGGTAAGTTTAATGATGCCACCAGCTTGTCATAACTTGGGGGGATTTTGTAGATAAAACCATCACCAGTGTCCAAATATGAAGGTTCATATGCTATTCTGCAAATGATGCAAAATTCGTCGTGTCAATCTAGGAAACCCAACACCATTAGATAACTAAAGGGCTTACACATTATCCATGGAACATGAAAAACTTATGAACAACATACTTGGGGGTAATATCTGAATCGTGGTAGCTTCCTTGCCTTTGAGGGATTACATCAGCTGCAAAATTTGGCAAGGAATCCATGTCATAGAATCTCCCATGGTGATCATTCCCTAGTTTCCTACCTCTGTAACTGCCCACATTGGTCTTTGGCACCGAAACACCCATCAGATGTATGGGGTTCCCTTGAGACTCCTTAGACCTACTTTTGAATTTTTGTATATGCTCCCCAAGCATTGATCGGTAGTGGTCCTCAGTAACATGTTGACCGTAGAGGTCATCATCATCCTCTGCATCATCAGCTTCTCTCCAATGCTTTCTCCTCTTGGTGCTCGAATTCATACCCGATTTAAGGCCATTACTGTAGTTTGCCACTACCCCGCCTTTGACAATCACCAATCATTTAAACACAGATAAAAGTCACTCAAAGTGTCACAATTGGTAGCAAAATTAATTCCACAAAACTAATAAAAATTTGTACCTTGAGTGCTTCTACTTTCATCCTGGCTACTACTCCCATAATAATCAAATTCATCTTCAGGTTTCCGAATTTTGAACTTCATCAACGGCTGCAAGAGAGCAAAATTTAACAGTTAATAAAAAAAAAACCACTATAGAAACAAGGCAAAGCTATAGAATTGCAAAATTTCCAATCACCAAAACTATACATTCAACAGTTACATTATCATCCAACATATACAAACCATCAGAAAAAAAAATTGAGACCTAACAGACCTCGAGATCGAAGAGATTCGCGTAAGGCGAGTCCTTGGGTTGTCGTCTTGAAGGATCCATCAGAGACCGGAGGAACGAGACACGGCGTGAAAATTTCTGAGAGTCTAATGCTTAAGCTGCTAATAGTACGGAAACATTCGTCATGAGAAATATAAAGAGTTCGTCTCGACGAAGAACCCTAATCCAGTTCGATAGAGGAAGAGGTAGAAAGGTTAAAGAAGGTCATGCGCAAGATAGTGGACACAGGCGGTACGGGAAGAAGTCGAAACTGCTAACATACGCCAGAGAATAAAGCCTTCTTACCGTGCGCCCCTCAACAAAATCCATTTAATTTCCTTTCTTTTTTTTGTGCTTAACCCCAGTACCGGCCGATTAGATAACGACGGATCGGCGGCTATGTGTTGTTTTTGAAAAACAAATTATGTATTGGGAAAATACGAATTTATAATAAGTATAGGGGCGAATTTAGAAATAGTGAAAGTTCTTATTGGAGAACCCTAATTTCAATATACCAGAGTTTTCCTCATCGTCTCCGAAACTCCTATCTCTGCCGTCTTAAGAAGATTTTTCCAGTGAAAAGTGGCGGAGATCGAGAGATTTGCGACGATGGCTGAAATCAAAGTGAACTATGACCTGACACCTCGAGTAGCACCTAATCTCGACAGACACTTGGTGTTTCCTATACTCGAGTTCCTTCAGGAGCGTCAGCTTTATCAAGATGAGGAGATCCTCAAGTTTAAGATCGAACTTTTGAACAAGACGAACATGGTTGATTACGCCATGGATATTCACAAGAGTCTCTACCACACCGAAGATGCTCCCCAAGGTATTTTTGGACTTCCTTTCTCTGTAAATTTACGTTTTTACGTTTTTGTTTGTTTTTTTGATGATGAATGTGGAATTTTGTGGTGATAGATATGGTGGAGAGAAGAGCTGAGGTAGTGGCTAGGCTCAAATCTTTGGAGGAGGCTGCTGCACCACTCGTGTCTTTCCTTCTGAACCCTAGCTCTGTGCAGGAGCTAAGAGCTGACAAGCAGTACAATCTCCAGATGCTCAAGGAACGTTATCAGGTTGTGATTTTGATGATAAATCTGTCTGATTCGTAAAATGTTTTCCAGATTTGCATTTGGTATTGTTACGCTAATCTTATATGGCATGTTTTTATCAGATTGGTCCAGACCAGATTGAAGCTTTGTATCAGTACGCCAAGTTTCAGTTTGAATGTGGAAACTATTCTGGTGCTGCTGATTATCTTTACCAGTACAGGACACTGTGCTCTAACCTTGAGAGAAGTTTGAGTGCCTTGTGGGGAAAGCTCGCATCTGAGATATTGATGCAAAACTGGGACATTGCTCTTGAAGAGCTCAACCGTCTCAAAGAAATTATTGACTCAAAGGTTTGCATTCGAAATTTCTTCTAGCTTGCGAATTTTGAGATCCCTATAGATGTGAGTATATATGCTAACTAGTGTTTGGTTTTTCAGAGTTTTGCATCGCCATTGAACCAGGTGCAGAACAGGATTTGGCTGATGCATTGGGGTCTCTACATCTTTTTTAACCATGACAATGGAAGGACACAAATCATTGATCTTTTTAACCAAGATAAGTAAGTTTATACCTTTCTGTAAGTTAATAGCAGTCACTAGTTGGAGAGTCTTCTCTCTCTTTGTATCCAGACCTTCGCTTAGGATTGTGCTTTGTGTATGGGAATTTGCTGAAAATTACTTCGCTTTGTTTTCCATGCTGCAGTGATGTATTCTAATTTGATTTACTTCTTCAGGTACCTGAATGCCATCCAAACTAGTGCTCCACACTTGCTGCGTTACTTGGCAACTGCTTTTATTGTCAACAAAAGGAGAAGACCTCAATTGAAAGAATTCATTAAGGTCATTCAGCAAGAGTACTACTCCTACAAAGATCCTATTATCGAGTTCCTGGCATGTGTGTTTGTCAATTATGACTTTGATGGGGCTCAAAAGAAGATGAAAGAGTGTGAAGAGGTAACACAGCTCACATGTATATTTTTGTGTGGAAAATGGTGTAGACTGTACAATCAACACTCTGACATTTTAATATGATGTAGGTCATTGTGAACGATCCATTCCTTGGCAAGCGAGTTGAAGATGGAAACTTTTCAACGGTACCACTGAGAGATGAGTTTCTTGAAAATGCCCGCCTTTTTATCTTTGAAACCTATTGCAAGATTCATCAGAGAATTGACATGGGGTAAGTTCTCCCCTTCGGTTAATTGTCTATGTTTCCACATATCTGACATTGTAGTTCTTAATGTACAACAATATAGAACTCGTCCTAATCCTTTGCCACGCATCAAAATTTATACCTTGTCAGGGTGCTTGCTGAAAAAATGAATCTGAACTATGAGGAGGCCGAGAGATGGATTGTGAACCTAATCCGCACCTCAAAGCTTGATGCCAAGATTGATTCCGAGTCAGGAACTGTAATCATGGAGCCTACTCAGCCCAACGTGTAAGCAGAATACAGCTTTATACTTAAAATCTTTAGTATCATTCTGATTTTAATCCTTTGTCTAAAATTTCAACAATTTTGACATCATTCTTATCGTAACTCAGGCATGAGCAGTTGATAAACCACACAAAAGGCTTATCAGGACGGACTTACAAGTTAGTGAATCAGCTCTTGGAACACACACAGGCGCAAGCAACTCGATAATCTAAGTTTTGCTGTTGAATCTTTCTTGACCTCTACTTAGTACTCAGCTTTACTTTACTGGAATCGTATTTATTTATGTTCTGAATTCTCCTTTACTTTGAAAAAGTCAGTTATCAAGTTGTTTTATTTGAAATGTTGGATTCACCGTTTGAATTATTTGAAGATTGATTCCAATAGAAGCATTTAAAAGCTTTTGCCAACATGAGTTTCTACCTTGCATTGAGCATTTCTTACTCGCTTAAGACTAAAGACAATCACAAAACTTTGGATTGTGACACTTGAAAGTATGTCGCAAACAAAGTATATATATGGACTCGTAAAACATATAAAATTACACCAGGAATCCAACACACCAGAGTCATCAAAAAGAGATCATCTCCATTTTTCCAATCTAACCTATGTGAAGTCCCTTCAGTATGAAGAACGAGCAGATGGTTTCAATTTCTTTGGAGGTGGGTTTCCTCCAGAGAGCACCACATACAAATAGAAACACAACATGCAAGCACTGCAAAGAAAAAGACAAACACACGTTTAAATGCATCCACTAAAGATATATACATCAGAGTCTGTTGTAGATCACATGAAGGATTTCTTACCTGATGACAGCAAAAAGCCCGGCTGGAATCAGCTTCTTAGTCTGCATAAGTACAACATTAAGCAGTTGAAGTCAAGCAAGCAAGAAAATAAACAATCAGCATGAACAGAAAGATGATTAATACCATAGAATAAGCTGTGAAGTTCTTCCAGAAGACGGCAGCTGAAAGCACTGCAATTTCAGGGTTTCAAAGAATGAGTAAGCACAAAAGCTTTCATATGTAACAGAAACATTTTGATAGATATTCATGTGAACATAATGATCTTGGTTCAAAGATGACCACTTCTTTGTATTACACAGAATACATATAAGGATTTTCATATATCCAACCATCATTTCTTGATGAAATGGAATTACAGGTGGAAAGTAATGATTACAAAACACCTCTTAAGTGGTCCTGTAGACAGTAAATGTAGATTACCTGCTTGTCCTAGAATAAAAGGGAAACTAGATTTTCCCTGTCGCCAAATCTTTAAGCTCAATGTACTAAGGGCTAGGAGGCCACCACCATAGAGGAAACCAGTACTTAAACTAGTAAGATTTCGTGAAAACACAAACCCAAGAAGCCCTCCACTCATAACGAGACCACCTGAAGAGTTGACATTTTATGAGGTAGAATTAATACCAAGCAGTAACCTGACAATAAATACTCTCATATGGGAAATGACGGACTTGAAAAGTCAATAAACAAAACTTTAGAAAGCAGAGCTCAGAAATGCTAAGATTTGAAATTAAGTTAGTGAGACACAAAGTGGTACCATAAGGAATGCCAAAACAGAAGTCATGGATCTTTGCTGCTCTTTTTGGTAGTTCGGGAACAAATTCCTCTGCTGGCTCTGTGATAATCTCTTTATTGGTAGCAGTTTCATCCACGGCGGAATAAGGTTCCGATGTGTTCTCAACAAAAGGTTTAGAAACCTCAGCTGTATAGCTTAGAGAACCTGGTGTTTCTGAGCTGTTCCCATCAACGCTTCTAACTACAAACGACTGCACAATTTTAAGCGAATTAGCCACAACTGACACTATCAGTCCCAAAAAATCTAGAGGAGAGCTCAACAAAGGGTTCCAAGCACAAAGAGACAACCAAAAAACAGATTCAAACACAAAAAGGGAATAACTTTACTATATAAGGTGAAATCGTTCAACATTCCCTACAAATTCACCCAGAGGAGAGGAAGCAATTCAAGTTCCAAGAAGCTGATGTCCGAATACGACTAAAATCAATTAAGCTCATAAATTTTTGACAGTAATCATGAAAATATATCAAATACAGTATTGGGCATCATCGTCACCAGATCGAGAAGAAGAAATATATGTCTTTTAAAGGCCGATACTCGAGCTGTTTACCTCGGGACGAAGCTTAGGGCATGGAAACGATCGAGTCTGGAAATGAAATTGGCGATTGGTGGAGGAGAAACAAGCAAGCTGAGAGATTTTCGCTGCCATCGTCGAGATCTGAGGCTGAACAGTTGAAGTGAAAAGTCAAAAGGGAAAGAAAATGGAGAAATAGAGCGTGGTGAGAACGTGAGAGGGAGTGGTTGACTTTGATCGAGCCGGCGTTATAGACAGACTGCTGAAAAGACGACAATGCTAATCGGACAATCGTGACCGTCCGTTCGCGTTGGATTTTGAAGTTGTTCGGTTCGGTCACGAAATTACGGGCATATGATATGACATTTTCGGGGTTTTTTTCTTCCTTTTGACTTTCGGCCAGATATGAAAATACAGATACATTTTAACTTTTCCGGTTTAGTTGATTTAAGCTTCGATTTCCGTTTAGCTTTCAAGTGGGCTTATATTAGTCTCAGGTTCTTTATTGGGCTCATTTCGTGTAAGGCCTAGTAACATTTATTGTAAACCCAATAAATGATTGCCGTAGGAGGTTGTGTACACTTGGTTAATAGTTAATACACAGACATTGCCGTGAATATTGGAGTGAAAATATGAAAGACTCAAGACCCACGACGATTAAAGTCTTTTCCGGTACATCATCATTAAGCACTCAACAAGAACCATAACGAACAACTAAACTAATTAAAGAACCAATTCTTACATATGTACACATGACACCCAAGTGATGTGATTGTTATTGACTTTTTTTTTTATCCGCAATTGAAGCTCAGACTAATTTAAAATTTACAATTTTCATGTGTTCGATTCAGATGCGATGTCTAACAGTATCTTTAGTTGAAATTATTTTAAAACTAATTTAGGTGATATTCAGTTGTTTTTTTAAGTTGTCTATTAACACCTTCCTTTACTAATGGTTATAGATGTTTGTCTGTGTTACAAATACAATGTTATGGTGAAAGTTTTGAATCAAGAGTTCCTATTCCCTACTTGATTTCAACAACCCTAAACCCTAATAAAATCCACTCGTTTAATGACTTTTCCAATTGTTTCTTTGAGCAAAATTTCGGGTTTTCTGAAATTAGACGTCCCTATTCCCTACTTGATTAATTTCAACGACCTTAAACCCTAATGTACTCCACTCTGCTTGCCTTTTCCATTGTTTGACCAAAACTTCGAATTTTCTGAAGCTGATTAATTAGACGTCCCTATTCGCTACTTGATTTCAACGACCCTAAACTCTAATAAATTCCACACATTGTTGACTTGCAAGTTGCACCAAGTGGACTTATAAAGAGGCAACTGTCTCTCTCGCAGTCTCTGTGTAGATAGATACCGTATCTTATAACATTATATTTATTATTAAGATATACCAACACGTATTTTTACTTATTGCTTATTCGGTATAATTCCATACATTGACATTTGTGTATATTTTTATATTCTTTCCATTGAACTTACTATATATATGGGCATGTTATGATCAACGTAATGACAATAAAAGGTTTCGACTTCTCTTAGTTTCCTAAAAATCATTAAGTTAAATCTCTTCCTAACTCTAACCATGGATCTCCGTTTCTTGGCGTCCTTAACCCTTCTTCTCAGTCTCTTCTTCGTCAATACAAATACCGCAGGTCATCAATCATATCTCTTGGTTTTCATTCGGTATATAGAATAATAGAATATATAACATATGATTATATCTATGTTTTATTATAACAAGAAAATAGTTTCTAGAGTCACTAATTAAATTTAGATTTCTTTGTTGATCAATTAATATTTAGATTGTTATAGTAGAGTATACATTATGCCACATGTGATAATGTATTGTATATTGGATTGATATTTAACAGCCGGACAAGTCGGCGTTTGCTATGGAAGATTCGGCGACAACCTCCCGTCGCCGGCAGAAACCGTTGAGCTCCTTAAACAGAAAAACATCCGGCGAGTTAGGCTATACAGTCCGGACTACGACGTTCTAGCCGCCCTACGTGGCTCCGACATCGAGGTAATGCTGGGCCTTCCCAACAAGGACCTACGGAATGTGGCCACGAGCCAATCAGAAGCTGACAAGTGGGTCCAAACAAACGTCATTAACTACGTTGGTAACGTCAAGTTCCGTTACATATCTGTTGGGAACGAAGTGAAGATCTTCAACTCTTACGCACAGTTCCTAGTCCCAGCCATGGAAAACATCGACCGGGCGGTTTCAAGAGCCGGACTCGGTGGTCGTATCAAGGTATTGTCAAAACTCAAAACTCATATATATCAATGTTTTTGCATTTACATTTTTCAATGAGGTTCACAATAATAACATATATATTTTTACATTTCAAAAGTTCTGCCTTTATGGTCAACAATAAAAAAAAAAATTACATTTTGCAAAATTATCTTATCAGAAATGGAAGTATCCTGTTTCTTAATGCAAATTGTGTTTTGAAATAATGGAACCTAAATTCTGTTTATTTTATGCGGAATTCTGAACATGTATCGTAATTGCATTTGAAATTAAGAATGAAACGTAAATTCTATTTTAATTTGAATGTGTGGATTCGTAACAGGTATCCACCGCGGTAGACATGGGAGTGCTCGAAAAGTCTTACCCACCTTCGGAAGGTTCGTTTAAAGGAGAAGTTATGGTGCTAGTTGAACCAATCATACGTT
This sequence comes from Cardamine chenopodiifolia, assembly GCA_963922655.1. Taxonomy (NCBI): domain Eukaryota; kingdom Viridiplantae; phylum Streptophyta; class Magnoliopsida; order Brassicales; family Brassicaceae; genus Cardamine; species Cardamine chenopodiifolia. Next base: position 14,950,614 of record OZ000479.1, on the reverse strand, counting down.
TCTTGGTGAACAAGAAATCTCCTTTACACTTAAACCTCTACACTTACTTCAGCTACACGGATAATAAAGACCAAATCGGGCTCGATTACGCTCTCTTCACGGCTTCTCCAGGAACCGTCTCGGACCCTCCAAGATCTTATCAAAACCTATTCGATGCGATGCTTGATGCGGTACACTCGGCTCTAGAGAGATCCGGTGGTGAATCGTTGGAAGTTGTTGTATCGGAGACTGGATGGCCAACGGAAGGAGGAATCGAGACAAATATGGAGAATGCGAGAATTTACAATAATAATGTGATTAAACATGTGAAGAATGGGACACCGAAGAGACCAGGGAAAGAAATCGAGACTTATTTATTTGCGATGTATGATGAGAATATGAAGCTGACTCCTCCTAATGTTGAGAAGTTTTGGGGATTGTTTCATCCGAACAAGCAGCCAAAGTACGATTTTAACTTTGGTTGAGCCAAACTAATGTTCCATCGAAGGAATGCTTTTATTTTATTTTTGGGAATGCAATATTTTATATTTGCACAGAGGTATTACAAGAATAAAGTTGGAGAGATTTTAACGACTTAATGAGGCATTATTACCCCCTAAGTTTGTGATTTTATAACGTCGACTCGATTATGTACTTCATGATTAACGTCAGTAATTATACTATACAGTTTTAATTTTCAGTATTAATATTAATAAACAGAAAACCAAAAAGGAAAAAAAAATAGGAATTACTATATATAGTCTGAGTCGATTTGAAATATGTTTATTATATTTATGGTATACCGAATTCGTCGAAGAATTGTGATAATATATTTGAAATATATCCTCTCTTTTGTAAGCCTCAAAAGCAAACCTCTGTAAAAGCTGTTCAACATTTTTGGATTAATATATATAACCATCAAGAAAAAAAGAATTCTGATAGTTTTTTTTATAACTAAAATTTAAAGAATTCTAATAGTTTTTCAACCATTAATATTAGGTTCGGTAAATTAACGTGCATGTAAATAAAACCTAAGATGAATGTGATTCTTCTAATGGCATTAAGAAAAAAAAAGAAGTGATTTTCCTCTTGGTTTTTTTCGTTTATATCAAAAATATCATAATTATGTTAGAATGTGCATGTAAATTATTTTTTTGTAGCGGTGGAAATGTGTCGAAAATATCTAACAGCAACTCCATCAACAACACGGTGTCTGTTTTGGTCGTCCAACTGAAATCGACATGTAGAAGAATTTTCTTCGGTTTATAATTATAATACACAAAACATGTGCCTTCATGATTGTGATCTCAGGATCTAGTACCACAACATTTAGCTTTATGAATGATTCCTAAATATTTACTAGTAAATGTGGTATTTTTTTAAGTTACTCTATTTCTATCTAGGATGTGGTTTTTTCTGTAGATTTGTTAAATACTTTTTGAAAAGTTGGCTATGAATTTAAACTTCAGATTTTAAAATTTAAGATAGAAAATTCAGAGGCTAATTCCTAAATAAATTTTTGTTTGGTTATTCACATAGAGAACTGCAACGTTTCAAGTTTCTCTTTTTAGAGTGTTTTCAGGGATGGAAAGTGTAGATGGTAGACTTTAATGTCGAACGTGTTTATGGTGCCACTGATGGTTCCAAGAACCATTGTGAACTCAAATATCCAACCTATTACCCAAAAAAACATTGAATTTGAGTGTTATATATTTGTTTTGGGCGATTGATCCCATTAAACACTTCAGTCTTAAATTAATTCAACCATATTTGAAAAGCTACTTGTGTAGAAAACTCATATTGTTAGACTTTTCAAAGCATAGATCTATAGAAGTATTTGCTTTTAATTTGATTTCAAACATTGACTGACTTGAACCCCAGACTCGCTCTATAAATTAGGCGCGAAATGATACGATTTAAACATATGAAGTTTCACAATATAGTAGAAAAATCAACAAAAATGTCTGAATCAAGAATCTTATCCTCCACCCCAATGTTGCTGATTCTTCTCAGCTTTGTGATAGCTTCCTTCTTCGACACCTAAGTGCAATCGAAACGGGTACGGGGTCGGGAAACGGAGATAAAAAAAGGTACGAGAAACGATAAATTTAAAATTTAAAATATAAAACGGAGACAGAAACCGGTTACGAGACAATACCGTATGGATACATCAATAATATAAGAAAAATATCCATAATTTAAAGTATAAAAATAGCACACATAAATCTTAATATTTTAAAAACATAATATCTTGATAAAAATAACAAAAACAAGCTAATTAACAAGTACGTCATTTTCAAAATCCGGTTCATCCAATAAAAAGATCGCAAACTCCAAAAATTCAAATTTTTCTATCGAATCAAATTTCGAGAATGTTGATACGCTAACGAAGATAAAAATAAGGGCTTAAAATATTAACAAAATATTTTAAAATAGAATATAAAAAAACAAAAATGAAGGAAGAAAGACTCATTAGATAGAGATTAAACTTCTAATTACTCCATCACACTTTTTTTGAAGGAAAAAAAAGAAAAGAAAAAAAACCAGAGATACCAATGCAATAAGTTTCAATGTGACTTGTACCATCCCCCAATAACAAAATAATGTAAAACAAAAAAAAAAAACACAAGATTAATGACCAACACTAGAAATTGTTTGTCTTCAAGAATCAACAAGATTTAAGTCGGAAGGGATTGAGACTTACAAACACATCATTGAAGAAATCGTGTTTTTGGTACCAAAACGTATTGGAGATGTCCCCATCCCCAACGTTGTCGTCCCCATTCAGTGTTTATTGTCCCTATTTATCTTGAAACATGTTGGAAACGTTTCGACGGTATTCCTATAGTGTACCCGTACCCGGGACGGGTTTTTGGTCCAAATTGAGTATCCGTGCATCATAGTTTGACACAACAGGTTCAATAATCTTTTAAGCTACTGTAATTAACATCTATTAATCACCTCCATCTACAGAACTTAATTCAATTTATTTTCATTACTAATAATTCTTTTTTTTTTAATTAAGCTGGACAAATCGGAGTATGCTATGGGATGCAAGGCGAAACGCTGCCAAGTCCATCCGACGTTGTGGCTCTCTACAAGCAACGGAACATCCAGCGAATGCGGCTGTACGACCCTAACCCAGACGTTCTCTCGTGAATCTCTACCCTTACTTCAGCTATCTGGGAGACACGACCAGTATCCATCTAGACTACGCTCTGTTCACTGCCCAGTCCACTGTGCTCACTGATGATCAATATTCATACCAAAACCTCTTCGACGCAAATCTTGACTCAGTTTACACGGCATTGGAGAAATCGCACGGCGGATCGTTGGAAATCGTGGTGTCGGAATGCGGTTGGCCCACGGAGGGAGGAGTCGGGACCAGTGTGGATAATGCGAGGACTTATGTTAACAATTTGATACAACATGTGAAGGGCGGATCACCGAGAAGACCAGGGAAAGCTATAGAGACTTGTATACTCGCTATGTTCAATGAGAATAAGAAGGAACCTGAGCTTGGGAAGTTTTGGGGACTGTTTCTTCCGAATCAAGAGCATAAGTATGAAGTTAATTTCAACTAATCCTTCAAGAGACATCTTGACTTGGTGGTGTGATAGATGGGACTTGTGGGCTTAATGTGTAAGGGTATTTTTATTTTATTTTTGGCAGCGTAAGGGTACTTACTATTTAAAGAGTGGGGACTTGTAATAATAAGGATTAATGAGCCACAGCTATGTTTTACTCCATCGGTTTCAACATACGTACTGAGAAAAGTTTTAAAATATACAATATGAACATGTTGTAAGATTGTTTTAAATGCGTAGGCCATTTCAGATTTATATGAAATATCTATATCCTTTTGATGATCAAGATTCAACATCTAGAATTAATTTTTTCAGTCAACTTTTTAAAAAATTTATATAAATCGGATACCCTAATAATTACCTAAGACACCCTATAGTTATCTAATGGAATAAATAATATTGATTCAAACATGTAAAATATGTTATTCTTATACCTTAAAAATCTGACAATTCAAATCGGTATGGATAGGGTCCAAAATGCACATGTCTAAGCAAAGCCATCATCAACATTCACAGGGTGTCTTTTTGTCGTCCAACTGAAGTCGACACGGAGAAGTTTCTTCGGCCACTAGTATCACTACACAACGCACGATTCTACTGTTCTACACAAGACACATCCCTTCATAGTCGTTATCTTAGGTCTATCCAATGTTCTAAAAGGTAGACGCTTAAATATTTAAGCGGTCGTCTATACGTTTCACGATAATTTTTTAAATCGTTTTGATCTAATTCGACTAAAATAAGCAGTTTAACGAAGTGAATTCATGTTAGACTCGAGTTACTGATTAATTGGCTAACTATTTATTTATTTTTATTTCTTTTAAATAAAAAATTTTAAATTATTTATTTTGTATATATATAAAAATTCACAATAACTTCAATATATGTATATATACAACATAACATATTTAATTTTAATATTAAATTAAATAAATACATAAAATTAATATATATATATATACATATTTGATATAATATATTTAGTTTTTAACAATAAATTAAATAAATTAATATAAAAACTAATCTCTAATTAATTTTTACTAACGCCAAACGAATTTCATAAATTTGGATCTATTTATAGTAGTACCAAACTCAATTTTGTGGTCTGAGTTTCTACTAAATTTTTTTCCCATAATATATATATATATATATATATATATATTGATTTTCTAGGCTGCTATGAGACAACTACGACTTGATACTGAGAACAGAATGTACATCAAACATGCATAATTATAAGAATATTCATTAAGACGACCGACAAGGTAATTATGTATAGGAATATTCACTTAAACTCTTGGGTTCTAGACGGTTTGTGAAGACAGTGTACCTATGTAATCATACATATCGCGATAACAAGATGATTAAACCCATTGTTATTAATATTTATTGTCAGACTGTTTACCTAAAGTATATGGAGAACTGCCGTATTTTACATTTTCCACTTAAGAATGTTTCACAGCAAAAAAATTTAGGTCTTACAATATTTAACGTCCGATTACTAACGTGATTTAAGGTGCCGCCATTGATGGTTTCAATAACTATTTGAAAAGTTTAATTTATTCGATATCCTCATTTGGATGGTTAACAGAATTCATTGCCCGCATTTGGACGGGAAGATTATTGATTCATAATTCTAAATTTCAAATAAAAGAAAATCCAATATCTTGAGATAGTTTGATCCGGCTATTTTCCCAAAATAAATTATAATATTCATTGGAATATTCGGTATTTGATTTTGGAACGATGGAGGATTTGTCCAATATAACACTAAGATTTTAGTGTAGCTACTTAGGCCCTATTGAAAGCTACGTGTATAGAAAACTCACATTCTTAGACTTTTCAAAGTATAGATTTAGAGAGACATTCATGAGCTGTGATTTAACGTATAACATTCCAAAACTAGTGATGATATGACGCGATGACTTTGTTTCGTTGAATTCATTAACTTGAGTTCCCCATTTCCTCTATAAATTAGGCGCAAAATGCTATGATTCTAAAGAAAGTAGCAACCATAAGAATAATCAATATCTTAACATCATCTTGCATTGTTATTGAATGAAGATGTCTAATGGATCGAGCTTCTTAGCCTCACTACCACTATCACTGCTTCTTATCAGCTTCCTAATGGCTTCCTTCTTCGACACGGCAGGTTCATTAATCATCTTTTAATCTATTGATTACAGTTTATATCATATTTAACTCCTTAGAATTCGCTTACAGAATTTATTCTCATTGCTAATGATTCTTATTTTTGAGACTGAAGTTGGGCAAATCGGAGTGTGCTACGGAAGAAATGGAAACAACCTCCGACCTGCGTCGGAAGTAGTGGCACTTTACCAACAACGGAACATCCGGCGGATGCGGCTGTACGATCCTAACCAAGAGACTCTCAACGCTCTCCGCGGCTCTAACATTGAGGTCCTGCTCGATGTTCCAAATCCCTATCTCCAGCGTGTCGCCTCTAGCCAAGAGGAAGCTGACACGTGGGTCCGCAACAACGTCCGCAACTATGCAAATGTCAGATTACGCTACATCTCTGTCGGGAATGAGGTGCAACCCTTAGACCAAGCCGCAAGGTTTGTTCTCCCCGCGATGCAGAACATCGAGAGAGCAGTTTCAGGGCTCGGGATCAAGGTCTCGACGGCTATAGACACCAGAGGCATTTCCGGGTTTCCGCCGTCAAGTGGAACGTTCACACCGGAATTTAGAAACTTATAGCGCCGGTTATAGGTTTCTTGGCAAGCAAGCAATCTCCTCTGCTTGTGAATCTCTACCCTTACTTCAGCTACACGGAAAACATCCGTTTAGACTACACTCTCTTCACCGCACCTTCCACTGTAGTCACTGACGGACAAAACCAATACCGAAACCTCTTCCACGCAATCTTAGACACTGTTTACGCATCATTAGAGAAAGCTGGAGGCGGATCGTTGGAGATCGTGGTGTCCGAGAGCGGTTGGCCGACCGCGGGAGGAACCGCGACGAGTGTGGACAATGCGAGGACTTATGTGAACAATTTGATACAAACTGTGAAGAGTGGATCTCCGAGGAGGCCAGGGAGAGCTATAGAGACTTATATATTTGCTATGTTCGATGAGAATTTGAAGCAGGGTCCCGAGATTGAGAAGTGGTGGGGACTGTTTCTTCCGAATCTACAGCCTAAGTATGGTGTTAACTTCAACTAATATCCTTGAACACTTCACAGTATGAACGATATGAAATAAATGGCTTGTATTGTTAAGGTTTCCACTGAATGGGAACTTATTGTAATATTAAGGAATAATGAGACAAAATAATAAAATGATCCACTTGTTTAATTTCTTGACTTAAACATTTGTCTCGCTCTACAAATTAGCCGAAAGTGATATTATTTAGCCTTACCACCACTGTTATCGCTTCTTTGACACGTTCAATCATCTTTAAATGTCAGGCACATTGCATAATAAGCTGAGGTATGACAATTTTACTTTAGAGACAAAACATGCTGAAATTTGAGATTTTATTTCAAACACAAACTTATATTAAGGATGTAAATCAGGAGTCAAAAATACCTAGTGGCTTAAACCACAAAACAATTTTGCAGTCAATCAAAAATTGTGTTTTGAATCAGCTTTACGACTGCCAAGTAACTCACATTTTTTTAACTTTTTAAGTATAATTAGATTTCCAGCGACCTGGGCAAGCTTCGATGTCAGTCTCTGTGCAATTAATAACTCGATTTGGATTTAAGCTAGAATGCAACCGAAATGTACAACGTTATGTTATTAGAACACTATTTTCCTTGATGATGAAAGCACTTGCTTAAACGCCAAACGAAGGTTCTTTGCAGAGCGAAAAAAAGTCGAAAAAGGTACAAAGCTGGTATCTGCTGGAAATGGATTGCAAACTGATCATGTTTATGCAGTGGCAAGCTGCTACATTTAATTGAGATATGATTCGGCCGAGGTCAACATAAGTGTGTCGGCACACCGAATTTATCATGCAATGAAGGAAAAGTAGTTGAGTTGGATAGCTTTTGTATGCGTCTCATCATGCTGCGGTTGACTGAGCTGAAGATTGACATGCTCTCTCGAGTTATCTCTCATTTCTAGACCATTTGTGAGAAGAGAATTTGAGTTTGCCATTTTTACTCCCTCGACCTCTGAAACCTGGAATAAGTACATATGATGATCATCAGATAAGACAATAAATGTTCTAGCATTTTAAAGATCATCTTGGCCCCCAGATATTTCGTAAAATCCGAAGGTACCTTTTCATGTAATTTCATATTCTGTTGGTGCATTAGGTTTACTTTCTTGTGGAGGTCTAAATTTTCTTGGTGCACGAGATTCCCCTGCAACCGAAAAAAAAAAGCAACAATTAGTATTGTGCCTACCAACACTGCGGAAAATGTCGGATTTCTATATTATGGTAATCTCAGAGTTGCACCTCTCGGTTGAGTTCTTGTATTTGTTCAGTTAGCATTTGATCCTACAAAAGTCAAGAAAAGAAAATAGTACATAGAGTAAAGCCATTACTTTTTCCAAATTGTTCCAAAAGTTGACTTATTTTTTCACAGAAACCTACCTTTTTCATTCGTACGCCACGAAGACTCAACTCTAGCTGATTTTCCAAATTCTGTAAATCTTCTATACTTAGTCCAGAGAGCTCTTCCCCCATCATTTGCCTGTCCAAGTACAAGCTGTTTTGAATATGCATTTTTCTCCAGAGTTATTACATACATTTCCTAAAAAGAGATGGGGAGTGTGGAAGTGTTTGATTACTCCCTTCTTTGGATGATGTGTGGAGGTATATAACTCTGAAGGTGGTAGAAATACAATTGGTGATTTTGGGGGAAAAACATCAAGCATGGTGGTGAAACCTTAAGAGATGGTAAAACATTCTTTATCGGCTTGGCTTTCTATTTGTAATATGACCATTCCTGTTATTCCCTGTTCTAGTTGTTACTACTAAGAGTGTTTGACGAACTCAATGCAAAACATACCGGTGGTTTTCTTGCAGGTTATGTAGCTGTTGCTTTAGAATCGCAGCCTCCTTTTGCCAGAACTAAAATATAGTAGAAATGATTTTCAGGTGATTCAAACTGAGAAAACAAGTATGTTATTTTTGGATTATTATGTTATCTAGTCTAGAATGGATTCTTGAAAAATAAAAATGCCAACATATAATGTATGTAATCTGAGGGTCAGGTGTCATGAATTGTGTTTTATAGAAAACCCTACTTCATCATATGATGTGTGGCATTTAGATCTGCAAGTCTGATATGAAATCAGGATCAGCTAAAGAGGATTTAAAAGTTGAGAAATGTTGATGAAATTGTAATAGCCTAACATTAAAAAAAACACCGAGTAACAGTCTCTCTGCTTTAGTATGTCTCTTGTTTAGTCTGTTCGTTACTTAATTACAGAATTGAGTCCCTAAATTACTCGTTGAAATCCATAGGGAGGAGTAACAAATAAAGGAGTACCTTGATTTCTGAAGCAGGGTCATTTTCTGAATTGGTTTCCCCTTTGGCATCGTTGTATCTTTCTATGACCGATTTCATGCTGCCAAAAAAGGTAGTTGCATAGTTGCAGAGTGTGGTTGGTAGCTAAGGTAACCCAAGCAACATGCATTGCAATATTTCTCCTTACATATTTCAGTGTCAAATTTTTTTTTACTTAAATAGATTTAGTCTACCCTAAGCCATCTTTGCCTACATGGAACGGGATTCTCTGCATCCAAAACACAGATTCACTATAATAGAAATGTAACATGAAGTATGAAACTTAAGCAGAGAATGAGAGAAGTGAGACAAAATTGATGTAATTCTGGCCAATTCTAATCAGTAAACCAGAGTGCAGATATGGCTTAGTGAGACAAACGTGAAAGACCCTTCAACAAGATTGCTTCTAGTATTTGCCTTATCTAATGTCCCAAATCTCTTGGAACCATGACATATATTTCTGACGATCTTTTTTACTTAATATCTATTTTTTTCTGCGTAACACTTCTGATAGATGCTACAAACTCTTTTCTTCCTTTTGCCCCCTTTGTTGAAGAGAAAAAGAAAAGGACAGAGTCCCAGTTCTAGAAACAGAGAAATTGGAAAAAAATGGACAAAAAACAGGAAACAACAAAAGCTCTATACAACGGTAGAAGATTTCTCCCTCTGAAACAGATCTAAGAGCCAGATTTTTTCAACCTTTTTAAATAGATAAATATGTAAGATATATTCAAATAAAGAATTGAAAGAAATCCTAAAGTAGAAACTCAGAAGGGATTGATGATATAATGATTTTCTAACAATTCTCAAAATGTTTCCCAAAAGAAAGACTATACTCCTGGATATCATTAAACAAAGACCAAGTTGAATAATTAAAAAAGAAAACTTGATTATGGATGACAACGAAATCAGAAATGATTCTCCCACTTGTGTATTAATATATATAAGATAATGCAGCTAATTCTAGGTACATCAACCCCACCAACTAGTAGCCAATAAAGAAAAGGAATAGTGAAAAGAGACGATTCTTTCAAAAACCTATAACAAAACCAAGAAGACAAATAAAAAAAGTGGTTAATGACTTGGTGAGCGAGAAGAGTTCAAGTTTCTTCAACCACTAACCCTTTTTCCTCTTATGAAAAAGTTTCTACCAAACTTAGTATGTTTCGAAAAACACTTACAATTCACTCACAATCTACGCTCCACACTAGGAGGTGGACAAAAAAACTGAATCCGAACACTCAACCGAATCCGGCAAATTATTCTATTGTACTGTAAATCTCTAAACCCGAACCAAAACAGTTAGGATACCCATGAGAAAAAACCTTAACCGAAGATCCTACCCTATAAATGTGAATTTTGTAAGTGTAACATACACAAACTCGATCTGAATCTGAACCGAATAGCCCGAAAAAAACTCGTATAAAAACCAAAATAAATCCAAAAAATCCGAACCCAAAAAGCTCTACCCGAATCCGACAAATTATTCCAATAAAAATAAATTCGTAAACCCGAAAACCCGAATGCCAACCCCTACTCCACACAAACAAAAAAATCCATCTTTCTAGTACTGTCGAATTATATATCCTTTTACTTTTTTTTCCTGTCCTCTATCTCAAACAACATATAAACATACAAATAAACCCAGAAAGCACAGTCTCATATTCCTTAACAAAACTTATAATCTATGAATCTCAATCAAACCGTATAGTATTTTGATTTTGATTTTTCAGGCTATTCATATAGTTAACCAAACCAAGTAATTTCGATATCGGCCATTGTCAGACTAAGTTAATGTTTATATAAATGGCTAGATGATATGATGTGCACAATTAACAAGAAATCGATTAGAAAAATCGAGATTTAGAATTGGTTCCCTCATCAATCACATGGACCAACTAATACCAAAAGTCAACCAAAGAGAAGAAGAAGAAAAAAAAGGTACCTGGAGCTGGAGAAATCGTAGAGCCTGCCAGTACTGGAGAAGATGATAACACCAACCTCTGCATCGCACAAAATCGCAAGCTCCTTTGCTTTCTTCAACAATCCATTTCTTCGCTTCGAAAACGTAACCTGACGGCTCGTGGAGTTATTAATTCTCTTAATCGCGATCTTTCCCCTTCCCATATCTGCAGCTCCTAATTTTACACACAAACTTCATCGTCAATTCAAAACATCGATCTCCAGAATCCAGGCGATATTAAATTAGCTCAAAATCGAAATTTGAACATTACCTATTCAAAATAGATCGCGGGAACTGAAAGGAAGCGAGATCTGCTCTTCCGGTAACCGGGTGGGAGAAGAAATGGTTGAGAGATGTGGTTTTGATCGAAAGAGAAAGAGAAGATGTAGCCACAAAAGGAAAGAAACATATGAGGGCGAAAGAGATTTTTCTTACTATATAAACATACTTCGCTTGTTATATATTGACACATGGCATGCTATAACAGGGTCTATTTTTATTAAATATATCAATATCTTTCTTTAATAGTCAGTCGTACGACACTCGTCTGTCAAATATAAAAAAACAATTTTTTTCCTTTGTCCAAAAAATGAAAATTCACACTTTAGCCTTATAGTGGGAGAAAAGTATATCGTAGGATTTTAATTTAGAAAAAATGCATGATATCTTCGACTGATACCTTTTAGAAAAAATATTCTTTCTTTTTTCGGCATCAAGGAAAAAATATTCTTTTTAGCTAAATTTCTTATTATCGTAAGAAACTTTTAATTAACTTTAATATAGTTAGGCTTTGTGAACAGTGTACGAATCCTTCTCACTGAAGTGAATGTGTGACTAATGTATAACATTCCAAGACAGATGATTTTGATTTTTGATTAATTCATTATTGGCTTCAATCCCCGATTCATTCCATCTACAAATGAGATGGAAAATGCTACAATGTAATATTGTTGAGATTCAGTCGCCTTGATCTCGTTTAAGGAAGGAAACTCTCTTTGTAAGTGAAGTAAAACGATGATGCTAATAGACTGGACACCAAACAAAACTACTTCTGTATTGTATGTGTGTTTTTGTGAAATCAGAGAGATGAAACGAGGAACCGTTTAAACTATTCATAGATTTACTTGTACCAACCAGCAAGAAAATGCCGAAGCATGAAACACAAGGCGCATGCTAGACCCTGCGATATAACACCAACTTTGTGATTGCTCTATCACAGCAAGCCAACTTGTAGCATTTAGAGATAATATGGGCATTAACAAGTCTTACCTGGAAAACAAGAAGATGAATACAAAGAGACTTTTCTGATCTCCTACCAAAAATCCTCAAGTAGACGTTGACCAGTGTCCCATCTTTTGTTCCCGTTAATAGTCCTGTACTAGGATCAAACCTGGTTCAACAGACAAGAGGAACAAAGAGTCATGTGTTGTTGGCTTTACCTGTTATGTAAAAAGAAAAAAAAAATAGCTTACTTTGGGAGACGATGCCGTGGACACTTCACAATCCCAGCAAGCTGAAGAGTTACATTATAGCAAGTTAGATGCTTTGACAATTGAAAAGTAGAAAGTGTGAGATGGAGAAGGCGATCAAACCTGCGGAAGCGACAATAGAAAGTTCAAGACTTGAGGAAGAAAAAAGATTAACAGGGTTTCACTGCACAAGCGAATATCGAGGAGTTAGTTAGTTGCAGGCTTCACACTTTAGTTAAATGCAAAACTGCAAATGATGAATCTGAAGGGAACGAGAATGCCAAAGGGTATGGTTGGAAGTACACCTGAAGTGACCAAGAATGCCAACAACTGCCATAGTCATTCCAGCAAAGACTGTGTAAGTGTCTCCAACAAAAACTGCAGAAGGGTACCTAACAACATCAAAAAGAGGACATGACTGTGGTTTAGAGAAAACATCCTACGTTACTTGTTTACCTGATAGATTTAAGAGAAAAGGACTTGAACGTTGAAAATATTACCAATTGTAGGCAAGCATTGCCAAGGATGTTGCCATCAATGGCTGAGTAAGATATATTGAGAAGGCATGAGCTTGATGATACTCAGTATCAACAGACGCTCCAATTTGCATAACATTGTGTATCAGGATCTACAAGTAACTGAGATGCATCATATCTTTACTTAAGAGAAACCAACAGGAGGAAAAATTGGACAAAAGAATGAAGAATTCCGACGCATTTTGACTGCAGAACTTACAGCAGCTGCAATGACTACGGTTTGACCGATTTCAAGGCCATTCAGACCAGCATGAATGTTTATAGAATTTGTACAAAAGACAGCCAGTAGCGCCATATATAACTTATATATCCGTCCTGCCAGGATAAGATACAATTAAGGAAATCAATTTGATTGTAGCTACTGATGATGTAACACTATATACAAGAAGAACTGTACCAAGGTCAAGCACTTCCAAGCCAACATAAGAAACTAGAGGTTTCGGTATGATGATAGTTGTATGCCCAGCATAAGCCATCAGCAGTGGAAGGGTTGCAAAAGATGGCAGGAGAAGTTTCCTGCAAATTGACAAGAATTAATAAGAGAACGAAACTAAAGCATGAATTTTAATCGAACGAAATAAGAACTGCACCTACACTCTCCAAGGCACATCAAGGACGTCATCTACAAATCCAAGCAAAATCATGAAGCAAATAGATGCCAATGCTGCATTGTACTCCACAAGCCACTGCACAGAATCATTTAGCCAGATTGATGAACTGTGTTCAAACCAGTACATGAGCCAAGGGCTACCAAGTTAATAGTTCACATCCATCTAGCTACAAAATAATTACAATTGACATAACAATAGCTGAGTTTAATACATAGGCAAAGCAGAGGAAATAGAACAAAAAAAAAGGAACATTGGCAAAGGAGAATTATCAAATGAGCTTTGCATAAACAATGAGATCAGCACATTTACCACCGAATCTTCTGTGAAATTAAAGAACTGAAATATTATCGCCACAATCAAGAAGACAATACCGACAACAATTCCCAATGACTCAGGCCTACAGAGAAAAAAAGATTGCAGAAAATAAGCATATCAAAACACTTTAAGCCGACCACACACGCAGAAGTCAGATGTCTCAGAGATCAAATCAAAGCCTAAACATCGATAGCACATCAATCATAAAATGAAACAACATCATACTTTTTCTCCCCCAGCAATATCAAATCTAAGAGACATCCATTTCAAGAAAATACTAATTTGAAACCTAAACAAGAAATGAACGCAAATAGAAGAGAGAAAACTAACACTTTAACTTCTCCTTGAGGCGTGCCTCTTTTGTTGATATCAAAACCAAACATGTTACGCCTCAGAACGTATCTAGCAGCCACAGGAATCAATTTGAGTGTAACAAAGAACCCCACTAAGCTAAGCCCAGCGTTAATGAGGATCGGTCGCTTGAGCTCGTTGTCAACATTGTAATGGAAACAGAGAAGGTAGAGATATAGCGAGCATAGAAGCGAAGAGATCACGAAGATCACGCCCAATTTCGGCGGCGCGAGCCGGAAATCCACTCCGGAAACAGTGGTCTTCTGCAACGTCGGCACCGGAGCAGGTTCAGATGGAGCTGGTTTCGCCGAATTAGTCACAGAGGAAGTTCTCTTACGAGTTGTCATGGCGGATCCGGTGGCTATTTCGGTTCCCCGCCTCTGGATTTGCTACCTCGACTTTTCGCTAAGGCTCAAAGTCTGTAGCATTCAAGTAAGACTTGCCACTCCCCATACGACACGTATCAATACTTTATGAGTTTTTCGATTTCATCCCTATAGAAATCAGAATTTTCGAAAAAGAAGCCAAAAGTTTTTAGTTTATGAGAAATTAGTTAATGACTAATAACTTTATTTCTAAGTGTAAGAAAGAAGTTAAGAAAAGTATAAATATTGAAGTAAGAGTAAGTCATACGTATAAATTGGCCAGATCCAACATGTATAAGCTAATGATATTTTATTCAACAGTAGCTAATCTCAAATGATTGTGTTTTTCTCTATAAACTCGAATGGAAGTAGAAATACGATGATAAATTGAAAACCATTGGAGATTCATGTTCATATGAAGAAAAAAGAGCACCAAAGAAAATGAATTTGTATTTGAAGTAACATGATCAAGTATTCTGCTTTGTACATACAATATAAGCCTGCTATATGATATTCTTGTAGAATCATCTGTGAGTATAACCTAGTCCAAAACTTTCCTACATGTACACCAGAGCTCAGGTTCAAAAACCGTTCATATATCATCCTAAGAAATCCAACTCTTTGTAAACACTTTTTCAGATTTCAGATAATGGTTCCATCTCGGTTGCTTCCAAGCCTGGAGGCGATTGTGGTGGTACCGCTGGTGCGTGAGACTCACCATCAAGATCAAGATGGAATTCCAACACCCTCCTCCTACCTGTTGCCTGAGATGATTCTCGGGTAATGCTTAATGTTGAATCAGTAGTTGAAGAGTTGTTCGAGAAAGGTATGTGAACTCTAGTTACCACGGAGCTGAAAACACCTGCTTCTCTTAGCTCTTGGATTATGACCTGTAAGAGCTGATAGCTTTTGGAAAACCAAACATTGATGGATCATGTCAAACACAGAACATGGTTTGGGTTTCTAGTAACTAACCATTGGGGCATAAATGCGGGTCAGAATTCCCTTCCTAAGGAGTTTCAGCTTCAGTTTTTCATCTGTCCACACAACATGCTCTCTGTACCTGTATTAGTGAAGCTTGTTGGATTGCAGCAGGGAAGAATGGGATGAAGAGCAGTGATCATATTTAAATCTGTATTGATACCATTGCAGCATTTCCTCTGAACTCGCGGTTGAAGCAATAATAAATGCCTGCATGTGATGGCCAAGAGATAATTTCAGAATAATATGCAGGAAATATTAAGAACAAAAATGTAAATCTCCACTCACAGCTCTGTCAAACTCCAGCATGAAACATCTCTTGACATCCACTTTAGTGGGCTTACAGCCACAACGATCACGTCTTGAAGTAAGATCTGAAAATCTGGGATAAGTGTAGTGCAGCACAGCAGGTTCTATTAGCTTGACCTCTCTGTCAAAAAGATGCCATGTATCAACCACAAGATAGTCAGCATCCTAAACGATTTAAATCAACAAGTTTGACTGGATAGCAACTCTGAAAGTGAGAATGAGTTTGACTGGGAATCAGATGAATGGGAAGACAAGGAGGAAGAGAATGATATTGACTTAGATGGTTTTGCTCCAGCTGGTGTTGGATATGGTAATGTCACAGAGGAGAGGGAGAAGAAGAAACGAGTTTCGAAAACAGAGAGGAAGAAGATAGCTAGAGAGGAAGCAAAGAAAGACAATTATGATGATGTGACGGTGTGTGCTCGTTGCCATTCTCTGAGGAATTATGGCCAAGTTAAGAATCAGGCCGCAGAGAACCTCTTACCCGATTTCGATTTCGATAGGTTGATGTCAACTAGACTGATAAAACCAATGAGTAATTCCAGCACTACGGTTGTAGTCATGGTTGTTGATTGTGTCGACTTTGATGGTTCGTTTCCCAAACGAGCAGCCAAGTCTCCATTTAAAGTGCTTCAGAAAGCTGATAATGATCCTAAGGGTAGCAAAAACCTGCCAAAACTTGTGCTTGTTGCAACAAAAGTAGATTTACTCCCGACACAGATTTCACCAGCGCGGTTAGACCGATGGGTGCGTCACCGTGCCAAGGCTGGAGGAGCGCCTAAGCTAAGTGGGGTTTATATGGTTAGTGCTTGCAAAGATCTTGGTGTTAAGAATCTGTTATACATTAAAAAAATTGGCTGGTCCAAGAGGAAACGTGTGGGCTATTGGAGCTCAGAACGCCGGGAAATCTACTTTGATTAATGCCTTCTCCAAGAAAGATGGGCAGAGGTCACAAGGCTCACAGAAGCTCCGGTTCCTGGAACAAACTCTTGAAATATTGAGAATTGGTGGAATATTATCTGCAAAGGCGAAGATGTATGACACTCCCGGCCTTTTGCATCCCTACCTTATGTCCCTGAGACTGAATCCAGAGGAGCGCAAAATGGTAGAGATAAGGAAGGAGCTTCAACCTCGGTCTTACAGAGTGAAGGCAAGCTCTCTCTTACTCATAACTGTTTAAGAGGACTAAGGCATAGTATCGGTTCGGATTTCTTATTCCAAGAATTTAGCTGATTCTGTTGAATCTTTTATTTGCAGGCAGAACAATCTGTTCACATTGGTGGCCTGGTCAGGCTAGACCTAGTTTCTGCCTCGGTTGAAACAATATACATTACAATATGGACATCGCATAGCGTTTCATTGCATTTAGGACAAACAAAGAACGCTGAAGAAATATTCAAGGTCCATTTCGGTTTACGCCTGCAGGTAAGTAAAGCTTGTTTCTCGCGCATATCCTCATTTCCACCACATCAGAATGTAACGGAAACCCATTTCCTTTCTATATATAGCCACCAATTGGAGAGAACAGAGCGTCTGAGTTGGGAAACTGGGAAGAGAAGGAGATTCAGGTGTCAGGAAGTAGCTGGGAGGTGAAAAGCATCGACATTTCAGTGACTGGTCTTGGGTGGTTTTCGCTTGGTCTCAAAGGTGAAGCAACACTAGCATTGTGGACTTATCAGGGGATTGATGTAACATTGAGAGAACCATAGGTTATAGACCGTGCGCCATTTCTTGAACGGCCTGGCTTCTGGTTGCCAAAAGCCATCACCCAAGTGCTTGGAACCCATTCAAGTAAGCTTGATGAAGCTCGTAGGAGGAAGAAGCGACAAGACAGCACAGATTTTCTCTCTGATATTATTGCATAGTATACTATAAACTGTATGGACTAAACAAAGAGGTCATGTGGGCTTAGGTTCGAAATGTGCCGCTCACATTTTCTAATTTATCATTAAGTGTTTGCTAATTGTGCCTTTTGAAGATCCATCTCATTTATATGTTTCTTGTTCTAAAATTGTGTATATTTAGGTGAAGACTATGCCTTAGTTATGTATTTCTTTACTATGTAGCTATATGTGTAAACATCAATAAAAAACAAGGGGCAAAAAAAAAAATTCTAAGGAAAGATAAAAACATATCAGAGTCTAATTTGATAACCTGAAAATACAATTCCTATGGAAAGACAAAAACATTGACATAGTATAATTTCATAACCTGAAAATAATGTTTTCAATCATTGTAAGCCGATCTTCCATCGATCATGCTAAACATGTCAAAATATCCACAAGATTGTCTTGTGTGTTGTAGTAAAGCAGGCATATTGAATGTTAATTGATTTGCAAATCTAAACAAAACCAAATGTTATTGAATTATTGACTTTTAAATATTCCTCAAAACCATGTTTATTGGCTTAAAGATTTCTAAATTCTATTGCATTCACAATATAATTGTTTGATTGATTGAATGTCATTAATTTGTGATATTTTCAGAAATTAATTTAAAATATCAAAATTGAAGATAAAATAAAATGTTGCATTGTAAGGATTTTTAGAAATATAAAAAAAAATTGTGAATTTTTCTTTGACAACTAACAAAAATTAAATTAGGATGAATATCAAGGAAACGAAAAACAAGAAGATTTTCAGCTTTGAGAAAAAAAAAGTTGAAAGCAAAAAAGAAATTAATATCTAAAACTAAATTACGTTTTTATTTATATATATATATATATATCTAATAAGAAAATATTATAAGTAGATAAATTTAACCTTTAATAGTTAAAGATAAGGGATCATGTAACAAAATCTAATAATCAATTGATTTTGGATTATCTTCCCAAAAATATTAATATCCTTCCAAAATCTAATAGTCCAGTAAAATTTGTAAATTGTAAACTTAATCAAAAATTAAAGGCAAAGATTTCACAACTTTATCAACTACGGTGTCAAGTTGAGTAAAATTTGTAAATTCCAAACTTAATTTGCGTTAAAATTGCCTTTGAATAACTACCAAAAATAATAATTTATTTTATTTTTTTGGAACTTTCACAATTTTGATATCTTGATCATTCAACGATGTACACATCCCTTAGATATTTTTGGATCGTCACTAAAACATATTTGATCGCCTACAGTAAACATATTCACTCTGCCACAATGTCCCATTTTTCTAGAAGAGTTGAGATGGTTTCAAAAAATTTCATGTAATCGAAATTCTCCTGTAATGAGACAACACAGAAAGTCCCAAAAGATACCAACTTCGTTTGTTTGGTGATAAGGCAACATAACATGAAAGAAAAATATTTAATCGATTGTAATAGTAGAAAAATAAATGCACAAAGCAGTGATGTTTTATGTCAAAATCATTTAATGATATATTCCTCTTTAGTCATATAAGGAGAATTCATTACGTTTTCAATGCATTTAATCAAATCCAAATATGAAAATACAAACACAAAAATATGTAAGAAAGTGAATTCAATGAACGGGTAAATTGTAGCTTTCAGTTTTGGTATCCAAAGATTTCATGACCACCCATACAATACATGATGTTCCTATAAACACAAATCTTTATCTCTATCCTAATTCCAAGAGTGAATTATAGCTTTCAGTTTTATGGTATGTGTTGTTCCATGCCAGTACATTTTGGTTATCTAAATATACATATGAATATACTTACACATATAGAGAATATATGGGATGGAGGATAACTCGGATTAAATCAAATGTTAATTGAATTATTGAGAATGTTATTGATTTGCAAATTTGAACAAAACCAAATGTTATTGAATTATTGACTTTTAAATCTTCTTCAAAATCATGTTTTATTTGTTTAAAGACTTCTAAATTCTGTTGAATTCACAAGAATAATTGTTTAATTGATTATGTCAAACTCATTGATTTTGTGATATTTATAGAAATTATAATAAATTGTGGAAATTGAAAATAAAATAAAATATTGCATTGTAAGGATTTTTAGAAATATATAAAAATATGTGAATTTTTCTTTGAAAACTAACAAAAATTACTTAAAGTGTATTGAACTGAACATTTGGAGAGATTTGAGTTAAAATGACAATCATATGTTACTCAAACATGAATTTTAAAATATCTTTTAAAATCCAGTGTGTATTGAATTAATAATTTTAAAATGTATAATCAAACTATTGTTATTGAAAATATTTTAAAAATTAGATTTGAAAATTTTAGGGAGATATCATGGAATTTCTTATTTAAAATACAAATATCAAAATCTCATGCTTTTATGTAAGATTTCAGAGAATTTAATAACAAAATTTCTAATTCACCAAAATGCAACCAATTATCTCAAAAATCATTAAAACTCAAAGCTCTCTAAATCAAACATCCAATAACTAGGATGAATATAAGGGAAACGAAAAACAAGAAGATTTTCTGCTTTAAGAAAATAAAAATTGAAAGTAAATAATATTTTCAGCAAAAAAAAATTAATATCTAAAAACTAAATTCCGTTTTTCTTTATATATATATATATTATTAGAAAATATTATAACTAAATAAATTTAACCTTTATTAGTTAAAGATAAGGGATAATGTAACAAAATCTAATTGTCAATTGATTTGGGATTACCTTCCAAAAATAATAATATCCTTCCAAAATCAATAGACTTAACAAAAGATAGGTACATTTGAACGTGGCTGTTTGTGATAGGAGAACATCTATAGGAACATACAAATAAATAAGACACGCTTTTCCTCTTCTTCTCACCTTCTCTGTTTCATCTTCTCACAAAAGTAGCCAAGAAGAAGAATAGAACATCACAACCATGAGTCAACCTCCAGTTGGTGTTCCTGCTTCTCAAGGTCACTCTCGGTTCTTCTGATTTTGTTCTTGATTCTCACTTCTCTTCGTTTTGTTTTACACTTTGAGTTTCTTCCAAACATTTGATCAAAGTGTTGTTAGATCTGATTTTGATACTGACTTTTATGTTGTTCTGCTTTCGATGGATCTATTTTTTGATCTGAATAGGTTATCCACCAGAAGGACCACCTAAGGACGCTTATCCGCCTCAAGGATATCCAGCACAACCCTATCCTCAGCAAGGATATCCTCCGCAGGGCTATCCTCAACAAGGTTATCCTCCTCCCTACGCACCGCAATACCCACCGCCTGACCAACAACAACAGCAGAAACACAGTCCTGGTATGGTTGAAGGATGGTAAGTACATTTGCTCCTATTCAAATTGTTCTACTAATGTTTTACAGTTTTTAGTTCGATCATTTTAGATACTTATAGACTTCACGCTTTTGATTTTATTTGATTACTAGAAATATTGAATCTGATATTGTTAATTTGACTGAGAATGGTGATTTGCGTTTGCAGTCTCGCTGCTCTGTGTTGTTGCTGTGTCTTGGACGCTTGCTTCTAAGTGAAGTCTCTGCCGGAATTAGTTTACCGATGATCTCATATTATTCTCTTTCGTTTATTTTCTGTTGAATCATAAATAGACTTGTGTTGTCGACAGGTTTTTGTTATTTGTTATTAATTTATTTGGATTTTGCCAATGGGAATGTAAACGGTTCGTTGCTTCATCTCATGTTGCAGTTGCACCAGTAATTAATGGCTATGAAAGTTTTAATTTTAGATCATTTGTAAAAATGATAACAAATTCATGAGCCCTCTACTTAAGAATTTGTTAACATAATCCATGTACATGGTGTATTTCTTGAGTATTGCATTAACCAACGGTCAATCCAGTTTGTTAAAGAAATTTAAGGCAGCGATAGAAAGAAAAACGAAATTTTTTTGTAAAGCTACGATGATGATATGGGAGAATATCATAGACACTGGATCAATTACAAGGAGACGACGATCAACACAAGCTCATGCTTCTAAAAATATAGAAAACACTGCTTTTTTTGGGTTAAGGTCAACCCTAAATAGCAAGCAAGCAAACTCCTATACCCTTGAAAGCTAATTCTACTCAAAACGTTAATCCTAAAAAGCAAAGTATAGTCAACGACCTTATTGCTGTATGAGTCAACGAAGGAAAAGATTAGAAGGAGAAATGTATCTTCCATATATATATAAAGTTATAACAAAAACCAGATATCTATCAAAAACATCACATGTCATCTTCGATCCAAAGTGGCTTCTTCTTCCATGTCTGTGACTGATTACTCGTCTTTTCACGTATATGCTGCAGAGACAAAGAAGCACGAGTTTGATCAATCACTACTAAACCATCTCTCTTTTGGGGTTTCTCCAATTTTGGGTTAGTAGCGACAAGGCTTGTCGTGGCCGGAGGAGAAGCTCGTGGGTAGAAAAAGTCCGTCGGGAAGAAACTGTATTGAAGTCCGGCCATTGCTTAAAGTGTTTTCTCTTTCGTGAGGTTTAGGTTTGTAGAAAAATTGTTTCTTTGTTAAGAGACTATTTATTGACAAAACGAGTGAGAGAAACAGAGAGCTGACTTTTCACTTGCTTTGGAAACTTAGGGGCGTGAAATGTAAAAGTTTAAAACAATGGGGTCTATTTTCATGAAAAACTGGGGGTTGTTTTTGTTCGGTATGCGAATCAGTTAGCGTAAATCAGGATATCCGAATATTTCGCAAAATCTAGGGCGGTGGTTGATTTGTTATAGAATTTTAGAATCGAATCGCAACACTTCACTCAAAACATTTTTTAAAATGTGATAATTATTCATGTGTTTGGACGGCCACATGATTTTTTTTTGGTATTATATATTTTGGGAAAAAGATAGTATTCAGTATTCACTGACTAATTAATATTCTTCCATATTATATTTCTCCGTCGTGGTTTTAATAATATAGGGATTGTCTTCTTGTTACTCAAACGAGACATATGTACGACCCACGATGCGTTATTCATGCCTCATTATTTTTGTGCCAATTAAATTTCTGATTATGGAAGTAATTTTAATATGAGACCGCAATAATAGACTTGTACCAAGATCAACGATCATATATATGTATAAACCTTTCCTCATGACTCATATCTTATGCTATTGTGAGTAATTACGACAATTATATATGTAATTGTTACTATCCGGAAGGTACGAAGCTCTACTCCTTCTTTCTAGCCGTAAATCAAGAACTCGAAAGGGGTGTATTGAATGTTATGCACGACACTTAGAGATCTATAATAAAATTATTTTCATTAATTTGACATAATTTGCATTTTCTAGGAATTGATTGAAGCCAAAGATAGTTGAACCAAGAGACTTCAAAAAATCTGGTAATTTATTTACAACAAATTCACTTTTCACTCATGTAGTTTTCAATGTATTTTGAACTATGAAAGGTCTTTTAATTGGTCTCTTTACTTCACAATAACATACACACTTTTATGATCCAATATATGATGGGTCTTATTTATTTGGGCATTAAACGAGTTGAACATGTATTAAGCCCAATCAATATTAAACGAAAACCCAATTCAAGGCTCAAGAAGGGACCACCAAGCTTCCAATGTCATCACTGTCCTGACACCCTAAAACCCTAAAAAACCCTAGTTTATAAATTACCAATCAGTCTCCTTCCTCCACTACCACCCTACGCCTCCTCCATTTCTCAAAACCCTAATCCACCGGAAGCCATGACGGAGGTCGGAATCTCACGCTCGGAGAAGAAGAAGCACAGCAAGACGGAGAACGATGCCGACACCGGAGACTACATGATCAAGCCACAAAGTTTCACTCCAGCCATCGACACATCTCAGTGGCCCATCCTTCTCAAGAACTACAACCTCCTCAACGTCCGTACTGGTCACTACACTCCAATCAACGCCGGTTACTCTCCTCTGAAGCGTCCTCTTCAAGAGTACATCAAGTACGGTGTCATCAATCTTGACAAACCAGCGAATCCTTCTTCCCATGAAGTCGTTGCTTGGATCAAGCGTATTCTCCGGGTCGACAAAACGGGTCACAGTGGTACTCTTGACCCGAAAGTCACGGGGAATCTCATTGTCTGCATCGATCGAGCGACACGGCTTGTGAAATCGCAGCAAGGTGCTGGTAAAGAGTATGTTTGTGTAGCTAGGCTTCATTCAGCTGTTCCTGATGTGGCTAAAGTAGCTAGAGCTCTTGAATCACTCACTGGAGCTGTGTTTCAGAGGCCTCCTTTGATCTCTGCTGTGAAGAGACAACTTAGGATTAGGACGATCTATGAAAGCAAGCTGCTTGAGTATGATGCAGATAGGCATTTGGTTGTTTTCTGGGTTTCTTGTGAAGCAGGTACTTATATTAGGACTATGTGTGTTCATTTGGGTTTGCTTCTTGGTGTTGGTGGGCATATGCAGGAACTTAGGAGGGTTAGGTCTGGGATTTTAGGTGAGAATGATAACATGGTTACTATGCATGATGTGATGGATGCTCAATGGTTGTATGACCAAAGCAGGGATGAGTCTTATCTTAGGAGGGTGATTATGCCTCTTGAGGTGATATTGACGAGCTACAAGAGACTCGTTGTCAAGGATTCTGCTGTTAATGCTATCTGTTATGGTGCTAAGCTGATGATTCCTGGCCTGTTGAGATTCGAGAATGACATTGATTTAGGCACTGAAGTCGTTCTTATGACAACCAAGGGTGAGGCGATTGCTGTTGGGATTGCTGAGATGACGACATCTGTGATGGCTACTTGTGATCACGGTATTGTGGCTAAGATCAAGCGTGTGGTGATGGATAGAGACACTTACCCAAGGAAATGGGGATTGGGACCTAGGGCTTCGATGAAGAAGAAGCTTATTGCTGATGGGAAATTGGACAAGCACGGGAAGCCGAATGAGAAAACTCCTGTAGAGTGGAGCAGGAATGTGATTTTGCCTCCTGGTGGAGATGCTATGATTGCTGGTGCTGCTGCTGCTCCTGATAATGTAAAGGTTGAGGCTGAGAATGGAGAAGCAGGGGAAGTGCGTAAACGTAAGCATGATAATAGCAGCAACAGCCCTGCTCCTGTATCAACCAAGAAATCTAAAACCAAAGATGCTGAAGGAGGCGAGGCTGAAGAGAAGGTGAAGTCTTCAAAGAAGAAGAAGGATAAGGGAGAGGAGAAAAAAGAAGAAGTTGGGTCTGAGAAGAAGGAGAAGAAAAAGAAGAAGGAGGAGGAGAATAAAGAAGAGTTAGCATCACCTAAGTCTGAAAAGTCTGAGAAGAAGAAGAAAAAGAAGAGTAAAGACACAGAGGAAGCTGGTGAAGATGAATCAGCAGCAGAGAAGAGTGAGAAGAAGAAGAAAAAGAAGGAGAAGAAGAAGAACAAAGACAGCGATGATGATGAGGAATGAGATGAGTTGGTGGTTTGGTTTGGTTCTCTTAAGTTTTGAAGTCTTTTTGTGTTGTGGTATCTACCCTGGAAAAAAGTGAGACAAAAGGCATTATATGCTTGTAATCAATTCTCACTTCCATTTACTTTTTCTCAGTTTTTATGTTTTGTCCTTTATTTGTAAGGTTAGTTTCGGTTCTAATCAGAATTCTCTCTTAGTTATATGATTGATTATTGTCTCACTGTTTTTGGTATTACCCCTTAGTGTCCGTCTGTTTCGCAACGAGGATAAGACAGTCTGATTGGCACGGCCTTAAACTCCTAACAAACGGGCCTTAAGCCTGACTATAAACTGGGCTAATTACGAAAATTCCCGCCGTTGTTGACTCTGAGTCTAGTAGAGATGATAAATTCGGATAACACCGAACGTATGTGATACGACCCAAAAGATGTTTGAATTTAACGGGTTTATGTTTGTCGCGACTCGCGATTGTCAAAAACAGAGACTATTTGTGCAAGAGAAAACAAATGCGTTTTCTTTTTAAATTTGTCTTAATCGCGAGTTTCGGTTACCAAAATTAGAAAGTCCAAATATTAGCGTCGTCTTAGATCGTCATTTTTGTCTCTTTGCAAATGAATCTGAGTTTCATTTTTATTAGTTTCCCCTGTTCTTCGCTGAAACGGAATTTTGTAGGCCTCCATTCTACATGCAAATCATTTTTTTCAATCTTATCTCGCAGATCCATACGTCTTGTTACGATCTCTCGTTCTGTTCTCGATAGGGTTGATCTGTTAGAAAAAATATTCTTTCCACTCGATACATCTTCCTTTGATTCTGGTCTTGCAGACACAATTGGCACCTTGATTTGTTTCCTTGTGTCCAACGTAAAACCCAGAGAATAGGTTCTAGTCTTTGATTTGAGTAGGAGACGATGGATATAAGCAACGAAGCAAGCGTTGATGCGTTCTCGATTATAGGACCCACGACTATAATCGGAAGAACAATTGCCTTCCGCATCTTGTTCTGCGACTCAATGTATACATTCAGACACAAACTCTTCAGAATCCTCACAAAGTTTTTTCTATCACCGTTAGTGTCCTGGTTACATCCCAGGAATCCACAAGGGATTTTGGCGATGGTGACGACGATGGCTTTTCTGTTGAATCGCTACACAAGCTTAAAAGCAAAGGCTGAGATGGCCTACAGGAGGAAATGCTGGAGTAACATGATGAGAGCTGCATTGACATACGAGGAATGGTCTCATGCTGCGAAGATGCTCGATAGAGAGACTCCCAAGGTGAACGAGGCCGATCTTTTCGATGTGGAGATCGTGAGGAATAAGCTTGAGGAGCTTAGGCATAGACGTCAAGAGGGATCTCTAAGAGACATTATCTTCTTTATGAGAGCTGATCTTGTGAGAAATCTTGGTAACATGTGTAACCCTGAGCTTCACAAGGGAAGGCTTCAAGTGCCGAGACTCATCAAAGAGTATATCGATGAGGTCTCTACACAGCTTAGGATGGTTTGTGATACGGACACTGAAGAGCTTTCTCTGGAGGAGAAACTCTCTTTTATGCATGAGACAAGACACTCGTTTGGAAGAACAGCTCTGCTTCTGAGCGGAGGAGCTTCTCTTGGGGCTTTCCATCTCGGTGTGGTCAAGACGCTTGTGGAACATAAGATCTTGCCGAGGATTATTGCTGGTTCGAGTGTGGGGTCCATAATGTGTGCGGTTGTGGGGACAAGGTCATGGCCTGAGTTACAGAGCTTCTTTGAAGGCTCGTGGCACGCTTTGCAGTTCTTTGATCAGATGGGAGGGATTTTCACTACTGTGAAACGGGTTATGAATCAAGGTGCGGTCCATGAGATTCAGCATTTGCAATGGAAGTTGAGGAATCTCACCAACAATCTCACATTCCAAGAAGCTTACGACATGACAGGACGGATTCTCGGGATAACTGTTTGTTCGCCGAGGAAGCACGAGCCGCCTAGATGTCTCAATTACCTGACGTCGCCTCATGTTGTGATATGGAGCGCAGTGACAGCATCTTGTGCTTTTCCAGGTCTTTTTGAGGCTCAAGAACTCATGGCCAAAGATAGAACTGGAGAGATTGTTCCTTATCACCCACCTTTTAACTTAGATCCTGAAGAGAGCTCAGGAGCAACGGTTCGTCGATGGAGAGACGGTAGTTTGGAGATGGACTTACCAATGATACAACTCAAAGAGCTTTTCAATGTTAATCATTTCATTGTAAGTCAAGCCAACCCTCACATCGCACCCTTCTTGAGGTTGAAAGAGTTTGTGAGAGCTTGTGGAGGCCGATTTGCAGCAAAGGTATGACTCACATTCACTTGATCCATAACTGATTGACATACTCACGATTTATTGCCTAGTTCGATCTCTTGAATCTTTCCAAAGCTCGCTCAACTCTCAGAGATGGAAGTGAAGCATAGATGTAATCAAGTACTAGAACTCGGGCTTCCTCTGAGAGAAGTAGCTTCACTATTCGCTCAAGAATGGGAAGGCGATGTCACTATCGTCATGCCAGCTACTTTTTCTCAGGTAAGCAAAAGAAAGCCGAATCTTCTCATCAATGTATCAACGATTCCATCTCGATTCTAATCCAATTCTTATGTGTTATGGATTCAGTATTTGAAGATCATACAAAATCCAACCAATGTAGAGATTCAAAAGGCGGCAAATCAAGGAAGGAGATGCACCTGGGAGAAACTCGCAGTCATCAAAGCAAACTTCGGAATCGAACTAGCTCTCGACGAGTGCGTTGCCGTTCTCAACCACATGCGTCGCCTTAAACGCACCGCTCGAAGAGCCGCTGCTTTCTCCGCTTCGTCTTCCTCATCTCAACATACTTTGACCGGAACCACTAGATTCAACGCCTCTAGAAGAATCCCTTCCTGGAACTGCATCGCGCGTGAGAACTCATCTGGATCCGTCGATGATGATGTGTTAGCAGAAGCTTCACAGTTATACCAGCATATCGTGCTTGGATCTAGTTGGAATAACCGAGCTAGCAACTGTAACAATTCACACGATGGAGGAAGCGAAGGAGATTCCTCAGAAGCTGAAGACTGGACGAGATCTGGTGGACCATTGATGAGAACGACGTCAGCTCAGATATTCACAGACTATGTCCACAATATCAATACCGATGATTCCGAACAGACGATGATTAGCTCTGATAGATCTGTGGAGATCGATTCGAACACGGCTGCTTCGTCTTTCCGCAGCATCACTGTCACAGAAGGCGATTATCTTCAGACGGGGACAACACACAACGGAATCGTGTTGAACCTCGTCAAAGGAGACAATTTGAGGAGGAATCAAGATGTAGAGGATAGCCAAAACGTCGCAGAAACTCCGGAAAGCGTGCAAATCGATTCACCGGAAAAGGATACCGACGGAGATAGCTCGACGTCGGAAGACAGAGAGTCAGGCAGAAAAGACGATGGAGACGAATCCAATCCAAGAGTAACTGTAATCCAAGTCAAGAGAGTTTCCTCTTTTCTAAAGGACTAGGTTGCAAACTTTAACGGTCCTTCAAAATTTTGTAGAGTAGTCCTCTAAATTTAAGAAATTTCAATTTAGCCATGAAGTTCTTTTTGTGTTTTTTTGTCTGTCAACTAAGTCTATTAATCTAGGGGAATGATACAAAAAAATATTGCGACACCAAAATGAACACAAATTGGATCTTTAATTATATTTATTACTTTACGAAAAGTGACTTTTTTTTAATATCTTTTGTCGTTTGTTACATAACATGTTTTTATATATAAATCAGTATTCACAACTTTTTTAATGGATAAACAAGAGTACTAAAAGCTCGAGAACAAACAATTTTACTAGTATCAAATGGTTTTATATGTACTACGTTGATAATATACAAATTAATTTTTGATATATTAATATGCTAAAGATTTCGAATAAATTTGTCTATACTACTATGTAATAATTTGCATTATTTAAGAACATAACCTAAATATAGTATATACTATATATTTATTGTCAACCGGAAGACCAAAGACTTCTATAACAGTAGTATTTTGATGGAATATATTTCTTTTTAATTTCTTCCATCTTGTCGATTAAACTTTTTCTATATCTTATGACCCACGAAAAGAAAGTAGGGACGCCCACAGGGAGGAGTTTTGTTATTTTATAATGGTTTCTTTGTATGTATTTTCGTAATGGTTACAGTCTTATCGTTTGGCTTTGAATACACCGATGTTGATTGAGGACTTAAGGTCAACATTGTAGAGGTGACATTGACACTTCCATAAATATAGGCTTTTTTCGTTTTACTTTTATCTTTTGTGCTTTTCTTTTTATTACCCATTATATTATAGCATGGCCAAAGTATTTCTGTTACTTTGATCTTTGCACGACACCAGATTCTGTTTCAAGTTCCTTCACTGTGGGTAGAAAAGGATATGATACGGTCAAAGATGGGTAAAGTGAGTTCTTTGTAAAGAAAAAAAAAGTTACTAATGTAAATCTAACATCTAAATTTGGATAAATTATTGATGCAGCATGGCCTTACGTACTGCTTATATTAAATAAGCCTATATGCCAACATAGAACTCAGGATCTTTATCTATATGACCCAATGGTTTGTGTTTTCCTTCTCATCTCCTTCTACTCTTCATGGAAATCTCCTTCTACGTTTAAATTTATTCGGCATAAACAGCGAGCAAAGGACCGTATCAACAAATTAATTAGATATTGAATATGTTTTATCTTAATTAAAAGATGAAAGGCTAGAAAGACCTAGAAATAGTGGTGATGATGATACATCGTTGGCGGGTCATGATGATGATGCAGACTCATTCCTTCTCTTTGATTGCTATGGTCATCCCCAAGATCACGATTTGTTGCACCAAGATTCAGATAAACCAATCTTGAATCCAAACTACTTCCGCTCGTGTGTTCGTCTTTCATCCTAGGGTAGATAACGGAATTGTTATCGTTATTGTTACTATTCCCTTCTTCGCGTGATATCACTAATGCTGCGGACTGGACCAGCTCAAGACAAAGCCTGAGCTTATTAGGCTCAATGTGAGACAATCCAGGAACTGCCCCCTTGAACAAGAAATCTGACGTTAGGGTTCTAAGGATGTCAAGAGGAGTTATACCATCAACTGTATGGACGTTTGGGTCGGCATGGTGGTCGAGTAAGACAGCCACCATGTCTGGAGAAACCATCTCGGCTGCGATATGCAGAGCGGTTTTCCCGGCGGGACCCACCGGATAGTTCACATCGGCTGCTCCAAGTTCAAGAAGTGCCTTCACAACCTCTCTACTACAGTTCTCAACCGCGTAAATCAAAGCTAAAGACTCATCTAGGTTGAGTCCTTCTCCCATCACCATTAGCTTCACGAGCTCTACATCCGAGGAGTCCAATGCTCGTCTCATCCTCCTGATCTTCTGGTCCTCGAGGTCTAGAGCCGAGGTTATATCATGGTGATGAGGCATTAGGGAACGAAGAGGCATGGAAGATTTGAGACGGAGCTCCTCGATCTTGGCTACAACGTCGACTGGGAGATGTTTCGCTAGAATCTCTTGTGGAAGACCGGATTTGGCGACTAGGTAAGAGCAAGTGGTCCATAACTGATGCATGTCTTGCTTTCTTGAAGCTATTAGCACTTTCATCACATCTTCAATGGAAGCTTTCTCCACCAGGCTTGTCAAATGTTTCTGCTAGGAAGAAAAAACACAAAGTTAGATTTAGAGAAAAAGTGTTGAAGTTAAAGACACTATCTACCACTTAAGTTTCCTCGGATCAAAATCATGTTCATTGTTAAATAGTACTAAAAAAATACCATGTTTCACCAAGGGTTTTCGATTGTATACAAATCCAAATGAGGAAACTGAGATAAGACTAAGATAAAAGAGAAACACGTACAAATTAAACTAAAAGCCTACGGAATGATAAAAATCCTTTGAAACTGGTTATTAATGCATTTGTGGAATTGCAAAATACGTGATTAGTAAAATTATGCAAAATCTGAAAATGATGATGCTATTTCTTAGCTTTTCACGATACTAATAAAATCACTGTTTATTATTCAAAGTTACTATTTCCAAAGATATATTCGTATTACATAAAGATATATTGAAAGTTTCTATTTACAGGAAATTTCTCGGTGTGCAACACAACACATCAGTCCATCGCGGCCTAAATCGGGAAAGGAGGTTGCAGTGTGTAAAATGCAAGCAATCTTTAAACTCAGTTGCACATGAAATCAAATCAAGAACAACTCTTTTTTTTATCTAAAAACAACTCATTGATATTCATATGTGTGTATCATCAATAGGGTTTTAAAATTCAACTCAAACCGAAACAAACCAAACTAAACCAAATCATTAACAGTACTTTACGTACCAAACTTAAAGAACAAGAATCATTAACCTAAAGATACTTACC
The DNA here is from genome assembly GCA_963922655.1 of Cardamine chenopodiifolia. Taxonomy (NCBI): domain Eukaryota; kingdom Viridiplantae; phylum Streptophyta; class Magnoliopsida; order Brassicales; family Brassicaceae; genus Cardamine; species Cardamine chenopodiifolia. The sequence continues at coordinate 14,918,967 of OZ000479.1, read as the reverse complement.
TGAGTAAGCAACGCAAGCTGCTCGACGCCAAAATAACGAGCGGCGGCTAAGATATCTAAAGAGAGATCGACGGCTGCAGTGCAATGCGTGTGCCAGCATCCTCTATCTCCACAATTCGATCTTGGCTCGTGCTTATGCGGCACGATTGAGACTTGACCACTGTATAAGAACTGAAGTAGAAGTAAGAAAACTTCGTAACCTACCGAGTTAACCGGTATGACTCCTGCCACTGCAGCTGCTCTGGTTCCTGTCCCGGTTTGGATAGCCGGTTCGGCTCCGGTTTGCTGCGAAAAATCAGATCCGCAGAAGAATTTGCGGAAGAAGAGGCTACGAGCGGCGAGGATGCAGCGGTGAGCATGGACTAGACGGCCTTCGACGCTGAAAGTGACGTCGGAGAAAGCTTGACCGTTGATTAAGAGGTTTAGGTAATCCAACGACAGAGATTTTAGAGATTCTTCGAAAGTACTGCTCATGGCTCCTTGTTTGGTTCTTTGATTCTTTTTGGATAACAAATTAGGGTTTTAAGAGGAACAATAAAAAAAAAAATTCCCTTTGATTTTGTTATGCTATAGAAGATTAGTGTTTTCTTTTCTTAAAATAACAAAATTCTAAGTGAAGAAGGGTCAATCTTTTAAGCTTTAGAAGCTCATGGAGAAGATGATGAAGGGAAAGGGAGAGAGAGATTATAGTCTTTGAAAGATTGGTGTGTTATCTTAGATATAGAGAGAGAAAGAGACAGAGATCTGAATGGGCGGACCGGGGGGGGGGGGTCTCGAATTAATTTATAATTAAATGATTAATGTCGACTTGTGGTGCTCTTTTCCATTGGCTACGAGCAGTTGGAGTTTTGTATATATATTTATTTGGGTCATCAGAGCAAATCAGCAATTAGGCTTACATGAATTTAGTGATTTCATTTGTTAGATAATATAGAAGTTCGGGCCGAATTCATTTGTGGGGCCAATCGAATATGGAAAGAGGGGATGATTAGTTTTGTGAAAATAAAAACTAAAAAGAAAGAAAGAGACAGGGTGAGAAATTAAGTGTTTAATAATATGACTAAATATCATTAGCTATAATTAGCTACCGACTAAGTAAGACCCAAATTAACCCCATGTGTCACGTAATTACACTTATTCGTATACATAATAACGTACTTAATTAGTTGTAAAGAAAACAAAACCAAGAAAAAAGATCCTTGACAACTGTCTTTTTGGCCTTGTTCATGACATATGTAAAACCCTATCAACACCATGATATTATGTAGAAAATCATATACATGGGGTTCATGCATCACCTAATGCTAATAAAATGAGGGCTTTTTTGTTGAAGAAAAACATGTGGGTTTCCCATGTAATAGTATTTTAAGAAAATGCTAAAGAATATAAGTAAGTGCGTTTCAAATTAAATATGGATAAGGCGAATTGCGAGACAAAATATTAGGATTAAAAAGTCAATAAACATACCTCTTTTTGTCAAAGAAAAAAAATACTGTACTCTACAAAATAATACCTTATTTGTGACAAAGGTTATTCATCGTTTATTTCCTTCAAAAATATTGTGAAACTATATATAAAAAATGTATGTTAGAAGGGTGTTGAGGATGGACTACGAAATTTTAGCTCTCTGACCACTGATTTATAGATAACAAACTAGATAATAAATTTGATAGATTCTGAATGTTTGTAGTTAAACACAAACTTGGAAAATAAGACTGGTTGGTGCATTCAATATGCATGGTGATGCAGTCAAAAGATTCTAAATTATGAAATTTGGTAGACGATTTGGCAATGTTGTAGTATTATTAGTATACGCGGCACTGTATACAGGTCTATGAACTTAAATCGTTTTGAAAGCATTCACCAAAAAAAACACAAAAAAAAACCAACCATGATCACTATTCAAACCCATATGCATGTTTGTTAAATTGTTGATTTGTAATTTGGAGTAAAAAATGTTAATACGTATTATGTAAATGTGGGCTAATATGGTAAATTGGACAGGATGGTGATGGATAATAACATTGGCCTAATTCGTTAAGGCAAAACCACTGAAAGTCCCGATTGTACTTAGTGAATGTGATTTGATGGTTAGGTGTTTGACCGTTGGTCCATTTCTGACCGTCTCTTCTTTTGTTTGCCCACTTTTTTATTCAACATAATAATCTCCTATTTTTCTACAAGAAAATAAAAACGTAAATGATCATGAGGTTCTGACTTGGAATTACTAGGATTCAAAATAAATTAATTCAATGCTTGATTCATTAGATTACAACTAATCTCTAACCGAAATACAACGAATCTTCATGTGCATGATGAGATATGACTATGTAACAAAGGAGGTGGAAAAAGTTGTCTTAAAATCATGAACTAAGGTTTTTAGTCTGAAAATATCACAATTTCTGTTTCGGAAAATTTATATTCTAATTATACAATCAACCGCAAGAAAGTCTAACTGAAATCGGTTATTCAATGTTTACAAATTAACTTAATTTCAGAACCATGCATGTTTAAAAACTCTAAAGTTAAGCATGTTTATTTGTTTGGTTAAAGAAAGTTAAGCATATTTATTTAAGGAGAACTTTGATATGGACTACTAAAAATTAGTATCGGTAAAGGAATTAGTAAAATACGAAATAACTCGCTAAATAGGATACAATTTTCCTTGAAATATATTACTGAATATTATATATATACAGAATAAAGTAATTATGTATTTGTTTATTTAAATTATTCACGCCTAATCACTCTTTCATATCAATTCACATATTTCCTTTCTCATTTTCTTCTGTTACTTTGTTTTTGTTCCATTGGATTATTCATTGGCGCAAATATTAAACTAAAATAATATAACTGTATATGTACAAATACTTTGACTGATTTTATGAAATGTGAACTAAAGACCTGCCTGGTTAGTTACCAGTTTGGTTCGAAGCGGTATATGCTTAAGCTCAGAAAGAGCGGTAGAATTTGAACTAATCAATTTATTTATTTTTGGGTAAAAAAACTAAACAATGTATTCTGTAAATTAATAGGCAGAAAAATAATGCTCATAAAAAAAGTAATAATAACAATAAATAATGTAAATATAAGAATTGGTGGAGGAGAGTTGAAGGGCATGGGAATGCGTGTCGGCCGGGTTGATCGGGTCCTTCTGTCGGGCCCGCTGTAATTATCTCTAAGTTAATTTTTTGTTAATTAATGTCAATTGAAGAACACAAAACATTCTTTCGTCGACGAGTTAGGAGAACCAGTGATATATCAAATGAGATGATGCAAATCTGGTTTCGACTGTAGCATTACTGAAGCTGAATCTCAAGCTATCGTTGAGGTAGAGTTCAGTTGCTGCCTTGGTTGTACTTTCATCACTAATCTATGTTTTCAGATTTGGGTTGAGACCATGTCTAAAACCCTTATCAAAGTTTAATTTTAAAATTGCCTTTTAACAACAACAAAAGAGGATACAAAACATCAGTCGAAATCCAAATTCAATTTTTTCTTTTTTGTTGAAGGGTTTATCCAAATTCAAATTGTATAAAATAGTAATTGTAAGAAGGTTCAAGAAAACTAAAAACTGTAACCTTGTTTCCTTGATCACTAAAGGCAGAATCTTAAATTTCAAATTTGAATTAATATAAACTAGATGTTCACATTAAAAAAAATATATAACAGAAAATTATGTTTAAATGAAAATAAAATTATCTAAATTTATTTTAAAATCAACCGAAAATATTTTTGTTTACACGCATTGTAATTTTCTTAATTGTGAGTCCATCCTTTAGCATTGGGCGAACAAAATTTGGTTACGATGGTTTTCCAGGGGATGCATCGTTAATTCCTTCTCGAATGAAATATTCTTCAGATGGTACACACTATGAGGTCAGTCAAGAACACACGTGCGGAATGATCCTTTTGCTTTCCACATTTTTGCTTTGACAAAAAAGAAAGAAAGAAACTGTTGTTTTTTCCCAAATCTATCTATCTATTTATTGTAAGATACAAACAAATTGGTTTAAACTTGTGTTGTGGTTGAGAAAAAGTGGAAAATATTAGTGAAAAAAGGATGACAACACAAGAAGGCACTCGTAGTTGTATGATAAGAAAGAGATCCGATTTGACGTTTTGTCTTGTCTTTTCAGACTCTCTCTCTCTTCCTCTTAAAAAAAATGGAAGAACGTAAAACAATTTCCTTTTTTGTTTGTTTTCTTCGACCCACCTCTGGCATGGAAATGTTTTTCGTGCATAAAATTTAAAACTTATACATATGTCGCAGTCGAACACATATTATATAATTTAATTTCTTCTATTATGATAAGGATTTACTTTCAGTGGGTCCTCGCTTAACCGGATCCTAGGGCTTTGCTTTCTCATATCTTTACGGTTTTATTACCTTTTCCTTTCTTATGCTTTTGTTATCCATATTTTATGATTAATGACTTTACAAGTTTTGTTGGTCAATAGAGCATCGTCCCCAAGTACTGTCATTCGTAAAAAAATAGGTATATGGTCTTCAGATACGAGTGAGGTGACCTTTTAAAACATTTACATTTTAGATGATATTTTTTCCATTATATCAATCAGTATGGAAACCTATAAATAAAATACAGATATTGATTAAATTGGTGACAGATCTTAAATAAATAAAAGTAATTAACACAACAATCTAGCTAATTAATCATTGCCAGATATCAAATTACATGTCTTACCGACATGATTGTTTTCGTATATGATAATTTTTATTGCTATTCAACTCCAACAAAGCTCCATAATCAAAACTAATACTTATTTTATATCTACAACAGTCATGTATATAATAAAGTGATGAACAAAAAATCAGTGCGGCAAAATTGATCATAGATCCCACAAGAAAGCAGTTCATGATTTCGTCCAAAAAAACGATGCTTGGTAAACTAACCTATATGTAGACCATTTAGTAGATGAACCAGTGAAAATATCCACTTAACTAATTTTAATACTGTACTTGTATGTAAACCGGATGTTCATAAACAAGTCAATAACTAACGAATGGGTATGAACAAATCAAAGAATATGGACGTGTCCTTCTTTGAATATATTACCTCTTTCATACACGTTACACATGTTTACACTAATTCATAACGTACATGTTGTTATGGATCTTATTTTCATTTTATTTCATAGAATTAGGAGTCATACCTTTCACTATCTCCTTTCTTTTTTACCAAAAATAAATATTTTGTATATATATATATATATATATATGTTCTTTTACTATTTAAATCACTTGTAAATGGTGAAAGCTTTTTGATATAGTGGTTGATCAAGGGTTTAGCGGTGAAAACTTTTTGATACCTATTGGATATAATTAGTTCGTATACAGATATATACTACTCACATTTATATATAAATATATAAAGAAGTATATCCGTGTGAAAAGAAAGAGACAAGAAAAACTGGAGCTTCCAGTTCTGCCGCTAAGTATTGTAACATAAGCCAGGAGTGATTGTTATGGATTGCATATGATACATTAAATAAATGTAATTTAAGAAAGAGAGAATAAAAAGGAAGAGAGGTGGTGAAACAGTTAATCAAACTGCTTCTTAATTCAGAAAGAAGATTTAGTTCAACAGTTAACAGTTAAAACATAGACCAAAATCTTCTGTTTTGACAAAAGGAAAAAAAAAGAACAAAATCTTTTAGTGCGGTCATGTAGTAATGTTCTTGTTTCCAAAGGCTGTTATTACCCTATCTGCACTCCATGGCACCTACTTCTCTAATCAAAGCTAGACTCACCTTTCTAATCAATTGCATGCAAAAACAAATATGTGAATATGAATATATATATATATATATATATATTAGGTTATGTCTCAATATGCGAGTCTATTTGCCTTTTTTTTCTTGACCTCAAGTCTGTTGTCTATATTTGAACTTTGAAATTCCATATATCCCTTTTCAAAGTCTTACCTCATTTATGAAGAGGAGATCTATCATTTAATTCTAGCTGAAACGGTTGTTTAAAAATTAATAGAAGGTACGCCGTATTATTTTATCAGTGTTTCACCAAGCAAAACTTAATATATATCCAGAGAATTGTGAATTATCCCTGATTATCCATCCAACTGTGACTCTTTATGATTAATGATATAGAATTAAAACAGTAAAACGATTGAATTATCATTGCAAATATTGAAATTACCGATCAATATCATATGTACTAGTTAAGTAAGTATCCACGAGTGTATTTAATTTTATAAATTCTGGCTAAGATCCCTTTTCTTCTCACGCAAGCAACCAAGATCTCGTTGCTGACTTTTTTTCGTGTTTGCTTTGACTACGTTTGTGTCTTCTTCTCGTGAGATGTATGCTCGTGTCCGTGATTGGCAGAGGGTCATGATTGACAAAAAAAAAGGAAGATTTTGATCGTGTCTTCTGACAATAAACTGATGGCCACAACGTGGTTATAATTTTTGAACATGAATCTATGGATAGATTCGTTCAACTTTGATGTTCTTTCGCCCTCGCGTGTAACATCTTTTTTAATATTTGACTTCTTGTTCTCTCGAGTTGTTGTTTTATTTCGCAATAGCGAATTGCTTCTGGATATTGTTGTCGCGAGTTTTGTCTTATACTATTTGAAAAATCTTACGATTCTATATAAATTTCGATGATCTAACGGCTTGATATTGTAGCCATTTTAATCATCTAATCGGATATAAACGTTGTTGAAGATCCGACGGTTCGGATAATACACTATATTGATTCTACGATTGGATACTTCTTGTAATATTATTTTCATTAGAATCTAACAGAACTCTTTCACAAACTTTTGTGTGTATTACGCTTATCAAATTTATCATAAAAAATTTTTAATTTTTTTTTGTTGATTTTTACATCGCTTTCTCGTGTTTAATCCAAATGAACAAATTAATTAGTCACCCTCCTTCCTTAAACACGTCTCGCTTAGTCTCTATGATCTTTCATAAATAGCAATTTATGTGCAGCATGTCGTCATTATATATTACCCTTCATCTCCTCTGTTTCAACTTTCTTCTCTCCACCGATCACAAAACCCGTACTCCAAATCTCCAAAACATCGCTGTTTCTTTCGGTCAAACTGCAAGGTAAATGCTTCCTACGAAATAGAGCTGAAACAGAGTATGTGTAAAGGTACATAACATGTGAAAATATACATCGTAATTTTAGAATTTTATGCGATTTTGGTAAATTACATTATATTTTCCATATTTATATGCGTTTTTTGGTAAATCGCATTGGTTTCTTCACAAAACATATCATAAAAATAAATAATGTCCAAATCCATCTTAACTATGACATCGTCCTCAAAAAACGCAGCCCCAACGCCACAAATCGAACTCGTTTTTTCGTCCAACGACCGAGGTTATTTACTAAAATTTGTATTTATAAGGTTATTTGCTTAATTTACATAAAAATCGTCCTCTACCAAAATAGTTCTAAAATTTAACAATGGTAACGTATATGTGCGTATATATATATAAAGATTTGTGTATCAGTGTATGTATGTATATGTGTATGAGAATGAGGTTTTGTCGAGATGCAAAATGATTTGACAAGACAAGACATTGGTATGCTTTTGCGTGTGAAGTGATGTGTGATGTGGACTTCTTTTGACTTGACCTCTCATTATCTTCCTTTCTCTCCTTCTCCTTTTATTTTCATGACTTTTCTTTGTTTTCTATCCAATAAGTTTATACTTAATCTGCTTAATCGCTAGTTATTATTTGACATTTCATCATCTCATGCTCTGATATATGCTTTTTAAATGTTGAATCAAGGATAGTATGACCCATGGTCTCTTAGAACCTGCGTGGCACATTTTTGTTCCTAAGAAAAATAATATATGGTTATGAGAAAGTTTGCTTCGTAGATCATATATATGTTTGTTGGATGCGTTCTTCAACCAAAATATTGCCTCCCGCCTATTTTTTTTCCTTTGAACAAACAGCTGACAATTTCGGCCAATCAACCTAACATTTGAGAATCAATAACATTATTGTCCTACCTTATGGAATGGAAGAATCGAAGATGTTTTAATTGAGAACGACCGAAACATAAGATATTTTGGATTCACGAGGTTCGGCATAATCATCCACCGTGGAAAAAACGTAAAAATATAAGTTATAAAACATAAACCCTGTGTCACTTTTTTTTTGTTGGGTCTCATCATTTTAGACAACTTTGATATCATTATAACGAAATTCTAGTAGCAACTAGCAAGTAAAAACTTCTTCTTTAAGCAACCATCGACTCAATTCGGCGTGAGAGAAACTCACGTATCTTTGGAGATGCTTTCTCAACAGCATAATCTCTTACTCGCTCAGGTTGAATCTCTTACTTACTTCCCAACCCACGGAAGTGGTTTCTTCACCTTCTCTCCCCGAATTTTACTTCGGTTATACTTGAAGTTTTTTTTTTGTTCTGTCTTCTTTTGTTCCAAGTTCTTTTGTTCTCTCTTTTGAGATACAATAGGTAGTCTGCTTTGTAATCATTTTCGGTATATATAAAGCTTAATATTAAAAAGAAAAGACAAGTATGTTTTGACGGAAGAGGCTCAAGTGAGTCGAGTATCTTAAAAACAATAAAAAGCCATAGGCCTACGACAAAAATTAGCCCAATTTCAAAATACCTATGCAGCAGCCCATATTTGTGTTGGCTGACTCAGATATTTACTTCCGAGTTCGCCTATGTCGTGAAAGCAAACTTCATATGTTCCCATGTTTCGTAGTAGAAGCAAGCGTAGAGATGATTCTGAAAATCATATATAAAGCGAATCAACAACACTAGCTCACTCCAGTTTACATATCTCAATAACTAAATAGAAAAATTGATTCTAAACCTTTTTATTTTGTAGCTGAGATTTCATAGAACCAGTTTTCCACCCACTCGAATTTCAAATCGATTATGAAACTTATTTAGTGTAAATGATAAATTTGATCTCTGTTCAGATACAAATTCAAGAGTTAATATTCAATCAAACACAAACTTGTTTTGTAATAAGAATCACTTTCTTATTATATATGTTTAGAAACTCTCTCAAAACTAAACATTCAAATCTCGTTCTCATAGAACTCTCATACAATTGTCACAACCGAACAATTGTATTTATAGTGTTTCTAATAACACATATTCCTAATAGAACTAAAAAAAATTATTAGATAAATCCTAATATATATTTAGATAACTCCTAAACATAAATCATATTCTTATCCTAATCTTCTAAATCCATATTCGGTTAAGATTAGTTTTATACGTGGATCAATCTATTTTTAAGTTTACTCCACCAGTAAAAACTTTATAACTTATAAAATTTGCAGTTTTATTAGTCAAATAGTATTTCTTGATTCAACCTCACGTTTGTGTTTACAAAAGTATTAAAGTGAAATTGGTCCCTCATAAGTGTGACTTAGAGCTCATCTACAAAACTCTTAAAGCAGAATCCACTACGAGCTTTTATTAGTTTTACTCTTTAGTCTTTCTTCATCGTTTTGACTTTTATTTTCTATTTTTATTGCAATTTCTTTTATATCAAAGAATTTAATCCTACCTAAGTGTAAACATACTTCTCCACCTGTTTAACAAAACAACGTGTGAAAAGTGATATGAATTATATTCCAACAATTTATTTGTTGCTCATACGAATTATTTTCAAAAAGTGATATGAATTAAATTCCAACAATTTATTAGTTACAACCAAATCATCATTAATTTGGGGAAAACGAGCCTACTCACGAATATACAAATTTTGAAAAAAAAAAAAAAGGGAAATAAAAATAAAAATTTGGAATGAGATTCCCTCATCTGGGAGCGAAGGAGACGGTGATATCCGTTGGCCGTTTCATATTCGCCGACCATTTTTCCGATTCCAAATACAACTGAGATATTTTTCCAGCAACTCTTCCCATCTCTGGCCGATTCAACGGATCATCTTGAACACAATCCAACGCCAGCCGCGTTAATTTATCAACCACCGTTACAGGAAACGAATCCCCCAATCTCCGATCCATCCACCTCCTCAATCTTCCTTCTCTATCACTATCTCCGCTGTCGATTGCCGCTCCTGCCGTTTCAATCACCGAAGTCCGCTCAAAATCCCCGGTGGTTTTATCGTACCTATACTTCAACGGCTCTTCGCCGGAGAGAAGCTCCAGCATCATGACTCCGAAAGCGTAAACGTCTGATTTCTGAGTAGCGATTCCCGACGCTTGAAATTCCGGCGACATGTATCCTCTCACACCTTCGAACCTGAGTGCTCTGCTGTCAGATCGCCTGGAATTTCTCGATTCGTCTCTCTCCGGTGACATTTCGTCTGTTTCTCCGCAGAGTTGCGCGGTTCCAAAGTGACAGATCTTAGCGTTGAAATCCGGCTCCGTCACGATCACCGCCGAGCTCTTGATATGATTGTGAACGAGGTTTTCAATCTTCAATCCAGTATTGTTGTGGATGTAATCAAGTCCATGAGCTAGATCCGTTGCAATTTGGATCCGCGAAGTCCAATTCGATAAAACGGTGAAATTAGGGTTCTTAGGGTTTCTCAGGCAATCAGCGAGAGATGCTCCGTTGACGTATTCGTAGACTAAGTAGATGTGATCGCCTCCTCCGCTACCGGAAACAGAAGCGCCGAGTAATTTGATTATGCTTCCGTGATGGCTCCGGCAGATATCAGAAAGCCGATCTCTAAGCTCATCCATGGCGATTCTCCGTCTAAACTTTCTCTGAAACACTACTACCTCTTTCCCTCGCAAATTGCAGCGCCACGAAGCCTTAGAGGAGGAAGAAGATAAGCGATTAGCAAGGAAATTGTTGGTGGCAGCACGAATCTCAGAGACGTTGTATATGTGAGGATTCTCTGGTAAAGATTCTCGAAGACTAGCGAGGGATGATCGACTAGCGACTGAGGAAGAAGCACCGGAGGAGGAGGATGCACCAGTTTTGCTAGAATTTGAGCTCGTTTTGGTTGTTGTAACCGTGGTGCTTGTTGACGGAGATCGTTTCGCCGGTGGATGCCTCCCGTGCGATGAATGACTCGGCCGTGATCGTGTTCGGGTTGGCTCAGAAGCATTGACGCCCATTTTGGTTTTGCACATAAGGCAAATTCTTGCTTAAATCTGAAAAGGAGGCTGGAAAGTCAGAAGACATTAGACGGCGAAGAGCGGCGGACACGGAGATAGGCGCAATATAGCGGACGCGGAGATAGGTGCATTATAGCGGAAAGTGGAAAGTCTTGTTTTTTACTTTTGTTCTCTCTATGTTCGGTTTTTGTAAAGAGATTTATAGAGGTCGTTGCTTTCTCGTAATTAAAAGATTAATTTAGATTTAAAAACTCGTAATATAAAAAAGGTTTATTTTTCATGTCGAATCTATTGAGAAAAGGCGACGACTCTATTGACAAAGAAAAAATAGTGTTTTATTGTTGCGTCTAGCTTATTTTTAGTTTGTTTACTGTTCAAAATTTAGAAAATGACAACTAGCTCAGTGATTACCAATTAGTTTGATTTTTGAATATAAAACTTATTAACCTGCATATCATCATCAAAGCCGGATTTGAAAGTAAGTCACAATTAAACTCCACCACATTAGTAAATAAATTGAAAAGATCTTATTAACTTTGACAGAACATCATAACAAGGTTTCAAGTTATTTTTAAATCCATACTTAAGTTTTTTAATTTTCACACCACATTTTGCCCAAGCATAAAGAAACAATAAGAGCAAATGATCAAATCCATTAGCTTGCAGAGACAAAACCAATAAAGGTATTATCCGTGTCCATATCCACCGAGAGAACAAAGGGAATTAGGAGAAAAGGATCGAAAGTGGCCACGTGTCAATAATATGAAACAGCATCGTATAAAAATTAAGTGACGTGTGAAAAGAGAAAAAAGAAGAAGAAAAAGTAAATTAAGTGACGTGAAGAATGACATCGCTATATGATGACGACTTTACCTTTTTTCTAACACCTTAAACAATTGAAGCAATAGAAAGTAACTTTTTCTACAAATTTCTTAATAATTTACTCATTCACGTGATCCGGTGATTGTTAATGTCAATTAGTTATTTTGATTATTCCTTCCTATTTAAAAGTTACAGCCACAGCTCGCGTGTGGCCGCCATAGAGAATGTTCTTCGTAGTATCTATTGCAATATAAATTTAGAAACACACATCTGTGATTTGAATAATATAAAGATTAAACTAAACTATTGATATTCCTTAAATCCTTAATTATGGAGACAATTGGACAAGGGACCCGAATGTGTGTGTATACGCAATCATGCTGTATATGAAATATATGGACAAAGTCTCACTATTCATAATTTCAAGTCTAAATCTTAAATAAATTTTATAATCTAAGTAACGCCCATTCGTAGCAGGTGTTACCTTCATTTGAATAAGAAATTAGATAACTAAGTCAAGCGAGTGTGTGCTAACTCGATCAAATATGATTTTGTAAAAGGCCCCGACTTATTTTCAGAATTAGAGTTCGACCGTAGCTGCCCCCCTTTTTTTTTTTGGGGGGGGGGAACTTTTTTTTAGCGTGGGAGGGTAATTCTTGGAGATTGAGGGAGGACAGGTTGGTTCGAGGACCCTTGGTCAAAGGAAAGAATGGTCAATCAATAGGCCCACGGATCTATTCTTCTATACGAGAAATTGCCATCTCGGTTCGCCAGGGCCTCTTTCCTCCTCCCTTTTCTGCTACTATACTAGAAGCCAGAACTATTTTGGGAGCGAAAACAGTTTTTCTAGGCCTGTTTGGACATACGGTTGGGTTCAAATCAAACCGCGGTTAAAACTTGAAATAAGACTATAATAGTGAATTTTGCCTCTATATGTAACGGGTCGGATTTGGTCCTGACTCCTAGTATTATTCCAAAAGCATAAAAATTAGCTCAGTTTAAGTCATGACAAAAGCTAGGCTAGATCGACATGCAGGTTTTTAGCCGACCAAAACATTCGATTTCGTTTTCAATTCAACGCAGTCACCACAATGGACTCTGACAATATAATCCAAGTCTAGACGTACACAGGCATCAACTTGATCTATACAATATATTAACGTTCAAGGTAAAAAAATGGGTTTCTTATATAATCTACAATAGTTGTCTCCTTTATATGATCATCCAACAAACACGGTCATATGAAGTCAACCCCAACTATGACAAAGACCTTTTTTTTCTTTCTAATCTACCCACATGTTATTATATCTAATGCTCTTAATTGGGGTCATCTTCAGACAACCTCAGATAGATTTTGGGATCTAACTGGCAAAAACTAAAGTATTAATTTAGTACAAAGTCAAGACAGACATTTTAGTGAATGCAATACTTTAAAAATCATTTGATGCATTGTGCTGTATGATGGATATTTTGAAAGATTCTCTAAAATAATCTTTTTTGAATTGGATGGAAGATTTAAGTAGATAGATGTGGTTAAGAGTTCTTGGGTAGCAAACAAAGTCTGAAGGTATTAAACAAAAAAATGTTGATGATGTTGTGGTGGTGGTGGTAGCTAAAGGTGAAGAGCCAAGGAGGTGATGGAGACTTATCATCATATAAATCTTGAAACTCTAGTGAAAATTTACTATTGTCTGCAACAACTAGATGAGTTACTTGTCTTAGCTGAGTACAAATGTGTAACGATGCCTCATGTTTAAAGTCATCCTCTAAAAGCATTTGTACCTTGATTGTTTTCAATACTACAATTTATGCATTAATGTTTATTTGATTTAATTAAATATATTTATATAGTAAATGTAATTTAAGTTTTCTTTTCTAATTAACAGATATATATATATATATATAATATATTTAGAAAATAAAACTCAAATTACATTTACTATATAAATATATTTAATTTACATATTACTAAAAAGAAATTTAACAGAAAAATATTTTTGAAAAAAAAAAATATATATATATATATTATCTTCACATTTTTGAAATTAAAAATAGTTTTCGTTAATTTAATTTTTGAATTTGTAGTAATATGTAAACGCTAAACGCAAACAACAAAAAAGTCACAAAAAAATTTTACTTAAAAAAAAAAGAAAAAAAGAAAACGTACACGAACACAGCAAAGGGAGTTCGGCCTCCAATTGGGCCTCAGTTGTACAATTTCTAAATTACCTGTTTATTTGTATGGGCCTTGCTATCAAATTACTTGGAAGCAATATGTAAGTGACCGTTGCAGGCTGTAGAAAAATCTAGTGAAAAAAGGAAAAATTAACTAGTGAAAAAAGGAAACGTTGACTAGTGGAAAAAAGGAAATGTTAGGCTAAACAAAAATATGGAAATGTTTAATAGTATAAAATATACGACTGAAACGAGTAATATTTAATTATTTCTATATTCATTCATCTTCATCCTTTCCACTCTGATAATCCAACTGTGAAACTTTTTTTACTGCGTTTCTTTATTTGCTTCTGTAACAATGAAGATCAAATTTCATGCACCTTTCTTAAAATTTCTTCTCCATCAACGCTTCTCTACTGTTTACCCAACTCTGAGTTTCCTATTCCGATCATCAAGTTCCTCGTCGGCCGGTGACATTAGCGGCATGAAGCTTCGATCAAGATCCGAAGAAAATCTTACCAAACTGGATGAATGTATGGAAAATATGGAGGATGATGTTTCAAAGCTGTTCATGGAATATCCTCAAACTGATCTCTGTGAAGACCCCGAATTGTTTCTTCTTCTCAACAATTATTTCATCACTAGCAAAAAGGTTTCTGAACTCTGTGACTCTCAAAGAAATTGCCTAGACAGAGCCAAAGACAACGAGTTTCTTTTAATCGATGAAGCATTGCATGCTTTCGAAGAGGAGAAGTCAGGATACGGTGGTTTGTTAGAAGCTAGCTTCAGAAAAACTTTCCAAAATCTGAAAAATTTCAACAAGTTTTATAATAATTCTGGTGACGGATACATGGATTGTGATTTTCTAACAAAATTCCAGACTTGTCACGAAGACCTAGTGGAGATGATCCTTAAGCTGGAGCAGATGATGAAGCAAATAGATAAAAAGCTGAAACGCGTTCGGGGAAAAAGAGCGATGTTAGCGGCGGCGATACTGGCTCCAGTGATTGCTCTTCTGTTCGTCAGTAAATTCTTCATCGGATTAGTTCCATTGGAGCCATTGACTACATTCGTAGTTTCCAGGTGGAAGAAATGCACGGAATCTCTGAAACGAGAAAGAACGGCGATGACTTCGATGGAAAGAGGAACAATGGTGGCTCTCAAGGAAATCGAGAAGATTACTAAGCTCGTGAGTCGGTTAGAGAATGTGGAGAGATCGATTCGAGTAACTGCAGAATACGCAGTTAAGAATCGGTCTTCGGTCTCCATAACCATGAGAGGTATGGAGAAGGAAAGGAAGAGGTTGAAGTCAACCCTTGTTGACCTGGATAGAGAGACTGGACGGTGCGAAGGTTTTACGCAGTTTGGCCGTACCGTGGCTCTGGAGAAGATTGCCGAGTTTCTGTCTCGTGGCGAGAAAACCTCCAAGTAGTTGAAATTACTAACTATTTTCTTTCTAAATTTGTTTTCAATTGTTACCAACTTTGTTTTACTTGTTAGTTGTTACTATTTTGTAGATACCATTCAATATAAATCTCAATTTCATTTGTTTCTGATCAAGAAATTAGCAATTACTATTTTGTAGATACGCCTAGCTGCTTCACCTGCATTCTTTGAGCTTGATGAACTTTATGCGCCATTGAGTATAGGAGATGTGTTTAAGTCGTCTGACATTTTGGCCTGTTCAGCCTTTTCATTGTCGTCTTTTAATGTTTCTTGATATGGAGACAGAGCTTCAACAAGATTTTGTAATGTCTAAATAAACAAAATATGATAACAGGTTTAAATTAGAAACATTGCAACCATTAGAAGGCAATTTAATTGTAAAAAAACTTACCTGATAAACATAATATAAAGATTCCGTCGAAGTCTGTATCAACAGTTTGGTTCAGAGTTCAGTGTTACCAGAACAGAGAAGAATTTAACCATAGCTAACAAATATAATGTTCTTATTCTCTATCTAAGTTTGGTATAAGCGTTGAGGTCAGATTCAAGAAATCTAGAAACACCAAGTTTAACCTCAGTGAATGCCAATCTTAAACACATTCAATGTTAGTTGATCATTGACAATCTCTCTTAATGCTTTAGATAGTTGACTTTCGATAGAGTCATTTTTTATACGTTGACTGTTAATTTAAGGCTTTTTTACATCTTCGGCTTATGCCCCATTACTTATAAATATGTGGAGGTGGAGAACAGAAATGCGAAACCATACTTTTATATGGTAAAAATAAAAACTTCAAGTGTGTGACAGATCAACAGAGGGTGATTAGCATTATGTTTCTGGGTAAAAATGAAGATATCTCCGCAAGCAAAGGTGAAATATCCAACTCAGGCTTATATGTATTATAAATCTCTAAACCAGGGAAGAAAACAGTTTTGACAAAAGAGGAAAAAAAACTTGTAAAAGTAAGCTGCCAATGTATGCACAAAAGAGTCATGACTGTGATTTCATTTCTTGCGAGAAATCGCTGCTACAATACCACCGGCTATGAGACCTACGGCTCCAAAGGCTGTAGCCATGATGCCTATCCCTATAACACCATCTGTGAAAGAAAAAAATACCATTTACTAACTGTGACTCAATTAGGATTTTGTTACTAACATTTGCAGTCCATAAAACTTTCAACTCATGTGTTACAGGATTGGTGTTTCTGTTTGATGAATGGCTTACCCTTTGTGATTTTGTCTTCGATGGTCTTCTTTAGAACCAAAGCTTGTCTCCAATCAGCTTGCATCTATGATACCAAACCATCCATCAAAGAATGTGCAAATATATGTAAGCCACGGTAATAATATAGCGGATGATGCAGTTTATTAAGCAAAAGAGTTGAGAAGAGGATGAAACCTCGATACATTGGTCCACGAGCTGTCTGCTTTTTGAGTAGTCTCCGCTTCTGTAATATCCAACAGCAAGAAGATAGAGCTTCTCTCGATCCTGTAAAGGAGGAGCACTGTTTGCAAGAGATGCTGCAATAACATCAACACATTTAGAAGAAAAGCTTTGCTTTAGCCTTCTTGTATCAAAACCCCTGCTAAATTTTACAGCCAAACAAATCTTTCAGGCTATGTTTTGCATAGAACTAGATACTACCATCAAGCATGGCTATTCCGCGTTGCACATCTTCGGTTTGACGGGAATGAACAAGAGCCCATGACAATCGCATAATGCACTCTTTCTTAAGTTCTTCAGAGCCAGCATCTGTGGCCTCTCGAACCTCTCTTTCACATCCCTACCATCAAAACAACAGAGATTAGCTGGTGAAGCTTATAAGATTGAAAGAAGATACAAAGCTATAATACAAAAACCATGATGCTGTGACATTTAGTAAAATTCTACAGCTACCAAACTCGGACTTTCTAGTGCAAAGATCCAACGTGAGGTGCTAATAATCGGCAATCACAAGACAAGTTCACAACTCATCAACTTCTAAAGCTCGATTCAGAGTTCATTTCAAATCCAGCTAAAATTGATCAAATCCGATTTCAGAAATCTCAACGGAAATTGCCAAACAATAACACAAAACAAGTCTAATTTCGGCAAACAGTTCATGATTCCATTCGCCTACAAGATGGTTTCGAGGAAAGAAGAAACTTACAGCGATGACATCTCCGTCGCACCAAGGGATCTTATCGCTGCCACTGAAGAAGGAACCGACGGAGTCAAAGAATTGTTCGATCTTAGCTTCCATTGAAGACGATTTTAGCTTTGATGAATGAGGACTTCTTCGTTTCTGGTCTCTTTCTTAATTCTTAAGGAGAGTTTCTTAAGGGAGAGTGGACTTGCGGCCCAAGGTCAGGGAAAGAGACGAATTTTTATCCCTTGAAGTTATCAACACGACCCCTCGATTTTTAGATCTACATACATTTATCCCATATCTCTACCTAATTATTATTAAACCCAAAAGGAACAAAATGTTTTCCGATACGATTGTGAATTACTGATTTTGATAATGTATGTTCAATTGGCAAATTTCATGTTCTTTTATTTTATTTTATCATATATCACTATTGGTTAACTTCTGATAATTAACTAGTGATTTGTAAAAGTATTTAAATTTTTATGTTGTTGAAAAATGTATGAGGACATTATTTCCCATGTGTTCATAAGTGATTTTTTATAACAAATTTCATATTTTGTTTTGTCAACAATATTTTAGGTCATATTTGGATTGATTAAAAAAAAAATCCATAACAGTTAAACCTTAAATTATAAATATATCATGTCATTAGAAAATACAAAGACTTATAAAAAGCTCAAAATAATCGGACAGATTTGCTGAAAGTTTGCCATTTCTTAAGACTCTTTGGATCAAAATCATGCGCCTCTTGTTTTCTTCCCCTGCCGAGTCTTCTGCTACAGTATCTAATTGGTTTCATCAGATTTTTCAATATCTTATTAAGAACTAATCCTCGTTTGGCTTGACATGCCGGAGCTGCCGTACGTATTGGGGAATCATCCAAGACCGCATTGTACATCAACGAAAAGCCTGACTCGGATAGACTCCGACCAAGCAAGGCATTATTGAGGTGAGCCTCAAAAGATAACCGCTCGAACCGATCCATCAAAGAGCTGTGATCGTCTCCAACCTTCTGAAGAAATGGTGGAGTCTCCATGGCCTTGTGTTTAGATAGCGTATTGTAACTGCTCTTTGTACGGAAGACATAAATGGGAATCTCCTCAGAATAAGCAAAGGATCTTCTTTAGTTTTTTTTTTTTTGTTTTCTTAACTTTTTCTTGGGTTCAAAGCAAAGGATCTTCTAGGATGAAAAACAGAAAAACCTCAGAAACATACAAAGTTTTTTCTGAAAATGAGTACACAAAATGTGTTTTTTCTTCTAAATTGGTTTCTTCACCACACACATCGGTAGGAAACATGTGATTCGGTGAGTTCGCCTCTGTAAGTCACCTTCATAACTTGCCCTTTCTCTAATCCATAGTACCGAACGATCGCATCTTTCTTTGAAACCCGAGGAAGCTATGAAATTAATTTTAGAATAAACTGTTAGAAAAGTGGGAAAATTGATTAATACTAAGCTCCAAGAAACGGATAATGTACCTGTTTTTCCTCGATATTGAACTTCTTGAGAAGTGCTGTCTTCTCATTATCATTCAAAACCCGATGTTGTGGCTTCAGTGCATGTTTGGTTATGTTGACTAGCAGATCAGTTATCTTAACAAGACAGCAAAAAGGAAACTTGATTTTACAGAGTTGAAGTTGTACAAACACAAATTAGATAAGAAAAATATATCTATCCATATACCTGGAATGTCTCGACCTTGAAAGAAAAAAGTTCGATGGCTTTCAAGGCTTGATTTGTTACATGGCTTTGCAGAATTAATATCAGCCCTGTTATGGTTCCTTGGCTAAGTATTTCCGCTGCAATATTGCGGACTGCGTTGACTTTAACTATACCAGTACCACAGAAGATAACCTTGATCTGCAAAAGCAAAATCACAAAACTTCTTGACCTTTAAACAATAACACACACTCTTATCTGTCTTTATGCCATAAAACTAGAGCTAATGCAAGAAGCATCATGAGTTGAAAATAGAAGACATTCATAAGTAACAGAGAACTTGTAAGCAATACAGAAACCAAAAAGCATAGTATGCACCTGCCAATTTTCATATAAGAACCAAGATTTCTACAACTTATAAGCATTCCTATGAACATCCCAAATCAGTGACAACATGAAATGAACCAACCAACAAAAAAAGGGTGAAACTTTCAACAAAAAATCAACTTAATTGAATAGTTTCTTGGAGTTCGATCCTATTCTAAAACCAAGACAATGAAAACAGATTTGACATGGTGTGAACATCCAAGTAAATCCATTACAACATATGGACAAAGAGATAAGTCATACAATTTCATAAGGACCACAGATTAACATGACACTTCAAAAATCCTAAAGTCTACATATATATATATGATCAGGAACGAAGACGGAAACCAAAGTAAATCTAGTGACTTCGAATCCACAAAAGTAACAATTCAAACTTCAATTGGAAAATAACCAATGGACATATCTTCGCAACCAAACATTAATACCTCAACATGCAAAGGAAAAAAATCGCCAGAAATCGAAAAATCACAGGGAATACGAAATATTCCTGATATACCTTTTTGGTAAAATCAGAGCGATGCTGAGCAGAGAGACGGAGACGATCAACGTCGGGATGTTCGCCGTAAACAGTGCGAAACTCCTGGAGTGAGAGCTTCATATCTTCGTCGGAGACTTCGTAGCCTCTGTCACGGAGCATCTCCAAGACATTCTTCCGCGCAAGATAGTATCTGTGACTCTCATCACTCGATTGGTCCACGTAATCGCACAGACACGGACCCGTCACCTTCCCCTTCCCATCCATTTTCACTCCCTTAGCCGACCAAACTCGAGTACTGTGAAAAAAAAAACGCCCAAGTACAGTGATGGATTTAAGGTGTCTGAAACGACTATACGATGTCGTTTGGCTCAGTTTTATTTGGGATTTGAGAACAGAAGGAAGGAAACTAATTGTCACCGTGACGGCTGTTTCTGATGATATTAGCCAATTAGCAAGCAGGTGACATCGATCAAACTCCCATATTGTGGTTACTTTAGTGTTTCTTTTATTTTTTAATTGATTTTTTTTTTGATAAAATATAGGGGAAGAGTACAATTTTTCTGGGAACTCGCAAGAAACGCAGCTTTGAACCTTCTGACCAAAGATCCCACCTGAATGGATTTGAAAATTTGGGACATATTCCTACTTAGTTTTGGTTGATAAAAAGGGTTACTTAGATAGATAGCTATTTTAGTTCAAACTTGGTAAAAGGTGAGCCGCAAAATCGTAATTAAGATGGATAATTTTCGCGGGTAATCGTAATTAATTTAAAATGTGTGGTTAAAAAAAAGGAATAACTTGCCAAATGACAGTTTTCACAATTGTATTTACGGCCTAATGGCCTATGAAGAAAAAGTTGCATTGCACATGCATACATTTTCACTGATATAAAAACCCTGCAAAATAAAATACAAATGATTACGCTATTCTGTGAATTACCAATTTATCATCCAACCTTTTTCTTACTTAATATAATCATTTAGTTTAAATTGTTAAAATGGGTCAAAAGAGCAAGAACAAATATGGAACAAAAGAACACAACTCATAAGAGAGTAACAATAATAGGCTTGAGTCGAGCCACTTCTTATTTCAATATACAATACCACCAAATACCATCAGTCAAGAATCACCGACATTTTCTCTTCTTCTCTTCACAACGTCACATCATCAATCAATCTAAATCTCCTCCCACCCACACAGCTTCTGATTAAAGAGATCACTTAGAGACAACACTGGCGACAACGCACCAATCCATTCTCATTGCATTTAGGACATCGCTTGAACCGTTCATCTTGTTCTTCAAACACTTTGGTGCTTCCATCACAGTTACTACAAGGCACAAACCTTGCATCACCACAACTCCGGCATGTCCCCAAGTATTCACAAGCAGGAAAATCTTTCAACATTTCTGCTAATTCACCACCATCATTTAGCTGCATAATCTCCTCTACGCCACCAATGTGAGTTCCTCTGATAAACACCTGAGGCAAACAAACCGGTTTCTCTGCAGCACCAAGCACGCTTTGAAGCTCTTTCCTGTATTTGGAATCCATGGAGATGTCACGCTCGTCTACATTGACTTGAAGCCCTCTCAATATCGCTCTAACACAACAGCAATCCTCATACGTCTTTCGAATCCCTCGGAGGGTTGTGAAGTAGAGTACAATCTTATCTTCTGCTCCTTGTAATCTCGGTTTAGCCTGTGATGAAATCAGTGGACTAGAGGATACAGATTTTGGTTCACTGATTAAGATGGATGGATTTGTAGATGGGCTACAAGAGAGGGATTTTGTAGGTCTAATAGGGTGTCTAGTATTACTATGATTGCTTAATTGTTTAGAAGACAAAGCTTTCTTGTAAGATGAGACAATGTTGGGATCTAAATCAGACAAAAATGATTCTTCAGACAAATGCTTCCACAGAGGTTGTTTAGGTTTATAAGACAAAGGAACCCAATCCTCTTTCTCTTCTTCGGTTCTCACAAACTCGTAAGATTCGTCCAATTTCAACACCGACCCACTTCGACCCACATTCCGATTCGGGTCGGGTTTAGAGCAACAATCCGAATTTAGACTGGAATCACGCTTACCGGGTTTGGGAATTTCGAATTCGAATTCATCGTCAAGTCCATCCATAAGCTCCCATGTGTTTATGACTGAGTCAGGAGAGACCGGATCTGGATTTTTCTTCCCGGAGATTGAGATACGAGGAAGCGTCTGTTGGTCGGAGGAGTTTTTGGATCCATCGAGATCGATGAGAAGAAGAGAACCATAGGAGGTAGATGTGAGGGAAACGAGATGGTGAGTGTCGCCTTTTCTAGCCGGAGGATGGTGAACCAACGGCGTCGGAAACGAGAATGCTCTTTGTACCGCCGGTGAAGATGAATCAAAGCCGAATTTCGTCGACGGTGGAGATACCGAAGCAGAAGAAGAAGTAGAAGAAGCAGTCTTTGAAGCAGAAGAACCCATTTGAGTCGAATTTCGAATTTAGCAACACTGCACTTTGAACTAGGTTTTAGTTTGTTTCCTCTTTCTGATATTTTGTGTATCTCTCTGGGAATGATTTGAGAACAGAAAAAGAAATCTAGAGAGGAAGAGAAAGGTGGAGAATAGCTGTCTAGGGCAGTTGAAGGTGGAAGATGGTGAAATTTAATGGCGGAACGATGGTGATGTTGATTTTCTCGACACCCAATTTTCGATTTGATTTCGATTGTGGAACCAAGGCTAATATGTTAGAAGAATCAATTCCAAGAACCTTCATTCAGAGAGTCTATGTAAATGGGACCAACATGTTAAATATAATTAAAATAGATGCGACAGGAAAAAGAAAAAATAAAGTATTATTATCAAATAAACATGTCATTACTTACATAACTGCAATCTTTATTATTTTTAAAAGTTTTTTATTAATACTAACCAAGATGGGAGAGAGAAAAAAGAGTTGATCAAAAAAATTCATCAGATAAATATTGACATGTCATTTTCAATATATTTTATGATAACGTTTGTTCAAAATATATGTATATATAATGTTTGGATTTCATTTATAGCATTTACTTTTGCATTTTGATACTTTTACTTTATTCTAAATCATAGAAAATTTTATTTAAAACCTTCTCTTTTGATAAAATATGAAACAAAACGATTTAATATATATAAAATTGATGTCCAAAAGTATAGGTGTTAGATGTTATACTATTTTAGAAATGAAGGTTAAAATAACAAAATTCAAAATACGACCTAGACAGAGTATTCACGTGAATAGGTTAATTCTTTGACTTAAGAGAAAGTTTCTATATCTGACCTGTTATTAAAATCTTCAACCATAATTTAATGTCTTATTGAACTCATCCTTGGTTGATTCGAAAGGAAACTAGAATATATTATTTTTCCATTTTCTTATCTGTACATAACTTCCATTTCCTTAAGATGGTGTTTTGCTGTCTGGTATAATTAATTGACCAAGTAGTAGGAATCAATTGAAAAAAGATTTTGAAAGCTGTAGATTCAAATCCCCATGATAAAGTATGGTGCTTCGCTGTTACATGTTGCCATATGATTAATGTATTTGGAACTACTGTATGTTGTTTACTATGGTTTAGCTGCATCAAGTAAAAACCGTGTTGCCAAAAGTTATAGGAAATTATTTTACCAAATTTTAATGTCAAATATTAGATATTATTTTTTGCAATTTAAAAATGGTTTCATTTATCAAATTTAAAACACATTTTGTTAGCAAACCAAATCCTAACAAAAAATATCATGTTAGGTTAGTTTTGGCCAAAACTTAACCAGAAAGCAGATTCAAAACGTCTAAGAACAAATAAACACATAAACAACACAATGACATCTAGAATTGAAAAAAAAAAACAAAGGCAGAAATTGAATTGCACAAGGCAAATTCCTCGATTATTCTAGTTTTCCCTTTGTCTCGTCATCAAGGAAAAGGTGAAGATTTAATATTTAAAACCCAACACTACAAAGAGATATATAAAAAAATGAAGATACCATTTAGTACCCACGTTTGTTCTCCAGTGAACCAAACATATTTATTTGATGTAAATGAGCTAAAGAAATACAAGAAAAATCCAAAGGAAAGTATCACCTTTATCGTGATTTTCTATGCAGAAGAGGCTAAAAAATTCGTGAAATACAAGTCAATATTTTTAACAACATTTTATTCACAAGTATGAGGTCACTTGTGGTCTGGAATTCTACATACTATACACTAATACACATAGTGTACACTGCAGCTCTCTCTGCTCTGCAGTCTCTCTGAGCAACAACATTCAGCAATAGATTAGTGTCATAGTTTAGAACCTTGCCTGCGTACCATGTGAAGATTTGATACCAAATTCATATGATGTGCGCTCGTGTACTCTGCACATTATGCCCTTGATGAAATCAGAAAGGGCTGAGTTGCAAAAACGTGTTTATTCAGCTTACAATGACTACTCAGCTAAGGAGAAAAAAGATAACAAAAGGTAATCTCGAGACTATAAACAGCTATCACTTAGGTCGGCATTGTATTATGTTAGGATCCCGTCCTGGAACTGTTTCCCACAACAATCACTTAACCTTATGTACTCATACAACCAAAGCTGATATGTAGAAAACAGAGAGATATTATCTGAGCATATGAATGATCCTGAGCATACTTCTATCAACACAAGAACACAAAAACCCAACAAGCATTATTGGCATCCCGAAGTTGCTAATCACACAATAACAATAAAATTTGAAGTTTGAAAAATCTCGATTTTGTTCCTCTAAACAAGCATCATTCAACATCCATTGAATCCATAAGAAGAAGTTTTTATGAAAACATGGATTTTGTTACACACAGTGAGTGACTGAGACATAGATCAATCATTTCAACGTTAAATTATTCTATCTTTTATCTTCTATTAACCCAAACTATTTCCAATTATAGGGTTTTCAAGGGAATTTGAACTGACTCTGATCGAAAACAACTTAGCAAAAGACAAAGAAACGTAAAATTGGGGGAAGAGGAGATCATATACGCACAGAAGGAGAGCTAATGAATCTCGAAATCGATCATCCGACATGGAAAGGACCAATATCTCCGTTTCTTAGAGAACCAGCGATCTCGTCGGCGATAGATAAGCAAGTGAAGACCCAACCGCTCAGAGAAAACCATACCATTCTCATCAGATACATCACCATGCCCAACGGCATAGCCATCTAAGAAATTTCTCTGCTTTTCAATCTCTCTCGTTAGTTCAAATGATTGGCCGGAGAAGCCATTGAAGGGTCCAGTGGCCAAAAGCTTGGAAGATTCGATACGTCCAAAGAATTTTAACCATTTAGATTTCGCCACGTGTTTTGAAATTTAATTAATTGATTCACCAGCTACCTCCTTATCTGGCCAAGCCGTCGGGAGACGCTTCGTCATCGATGCTTGAATAAATTAATTCGAGACTTTTCGAAAATTAGAAATACAAATAGTATAATTGGGGAAAAAAAAATTCATTGGATCCGACCCGGATTTAAAACCCGAGATGATGGTCCATGAATTCCCGCTCCGTTGCCATTTTCAATTTCATTTGAAATTGCATCTCGTCAGAAAGCCGATTTATCTCTCTCTCCTCTCTGAGCAAACGTCTCTGAGAAAATGGCTCCTCCGTTTGTTTTCCCTCAAATATTGCGAGCCCTAGAAGAAGATCCGGAAGAAAATCATCGCCTTTTCGCTCAGAGTCCAGTCGATGTGACCTCTCTTCGCCCTTCCGATCTTGAAGAATTCGTCAAAGGTAATACACTTTTGGGCTATCTTAATTTTGCAATCTGATTTTCGATAGAGATGCAACCATTGAACTATCAGGATTTAGTTTACTACGAGAGGCTTAGATTTTTGTTAGCGTTGCAATTTGAGAGGAAATTTGTATAATTAGTGACTCGAGTGGGAATTCTTGTATTCAAGTGAAGCTGAATGGTATGATATTGCTGAACTGAAGTCGAGAAATTTATTCATTGCGAGCGTATCTAGAAATGTGTGGAAGCTCAAATTTTTTCTCTGGCTCTATATGAAAGTGGTACAAATTCTAAGTATGTTCATAGTAGAGTATACTTCGTATTTATTGCTTCAGATAGAGAAAGTAATAGATATTGAAACTAATGACTTCACTCAAAACTTGGTTTTTAGAGTATCTAATTATCCATAGGAGGAGATTTAGTGAGTGGTACAACTCTTGTATTAATATGTGAGGCATTTTGTTGACTGTCTTTTCGTGGAACAGGTGTATCCTTTGACCTATCTGATAGAGAACTCTTCTGTATCGAAGATCAAGATGTTTTTGATCGAGTCTACTCTTTGGTCAGGAGCTTCTCTAGTCTTCCTCCAATTTGCAAGTGTAATCTTGTTGAAAGCCTCAGGTCCAATCTAAGTGTTCTTCTTCCCAATGTCGATTCTATCTCCCGATCTTTCCAAGATCAGGAGGATGAAGTTCCAATTATTGATAGGATCACTTCACATCGCAATGCCTTGAAAATATACACTTTTTTTCTCCTCACCATTGTTGTGACTGAAGAATCATACATCAGCTCAGTCGACAGCACAAAGGTGTTTTCTCCTTTTCCAGCTGAATGTGTACCATACAGAATAGAATTCATCTCTTACCGTCACATTTACTAATGATGTTTTGGATGAACAGGTTACAGCACGAGGGAAGAAAAAGCAAACTGTCCAGTCGTGGAACTGGGAACCTCAGAGAGGTAGGATGCTCAATTTGATTGCAAATTCTCTTGAGATCAATCTATCCTTGCTCTTTGGATCATCAGACCTAGACGAAAACTACCTCTCTTTCATTGTCAAGTAAGTTCTGTGACCTAATGAATCTGGTTTAATTGCATACTAAATGTTAAATGTACATTCTCATCACTTTTTCATCTTATTTCCTTTTAGAAACTCGTTCTCTCTTTTTGAGAATGCCGTAATCTTAAAAGATGCTGAGGCAAAAGATGCAGTGTGCCGCATCATAGGAGCATCAGCTACAAAGTACCGTTACATTGTGCAGTCATGTGCCTCAGTCATGCACTTGATACACAAATATGATTTTGCTGTTGTACACGTTGCTGATGCAGTTGCTAGAGCTGAAAGTAAGTACTCAGATGGTACATTGGCGGTGACAATCATTAGAGATATTGGGAGGACTGACCCAAAAGCCTACATTAAAGATACATTTGGGGCCGATAATGTGGGACGTTTCTTGGTGGAGCTTGCTGATCGTATGCCAAAAGTAATGTCGACAAATGTTGGAGTTTTGGTCCCTCATTTTGGTGGTGAATCATACAAGATAAGAAACGCACTAGTTGGTGTTCTTGGAAAATTAGTTGCAAAAGCATTTAGTGATGCCGAGGGAGATGTGAGTTCCAAGTCCCTTCGTCTGCGAACTAAGCAAGCTATGATGGAAATTTTGCTCGAACGGTGTAGAGATGTTTCAGCCTATACAAGGAGCCGAGTTCTTCAGGTTTGGGCTGAACTGTGTGAAGATCATTCTGTTTCGATTGGCCTATGGAACGAGGTTGCATCAATATCTGCTGGAAGACTGGAAGATAAAAGCGCAATTGTTAGAAAATCCGCACTGAATTTACTGATCACGATGTTGCAACATAACCCCTTTGGTCCACAGCTTCGGATAGCTTCATTTGAAGCAACCCTGGAGCAGTATAAAAGAAAACTGAACGAACTTGAACCAAGCTTCCATACTGAGGACACATCAAAAGAGCCAACTTCAGATGGTGACTCCTGTAGTGGAGATGGTGAAATCGACGATTTGCATCTTGAAGCTACAAATAAGATGCATCAAGATAGTCTACCTGATAGCTGTCAGCCAGATAATGGGGAAGAAATCGGTGAGAAAGATGTTTCTGTTCCAGATATTGGTAACCTCGAGCAGACAAAGGCCTTGATTGCTTCGCTTGAGGCTGGACTGAGATTCTCAAAGTGCATGTCAGATAGTATGCCGATTCTCGTGCAATTAATGGCTTCATCTTCTGCCAGTGATGTCGAGAATTCTATTCTCTTGTTGATGAGGTGTAAGCAGTTCCAAATTGATGGTGCAGAAGCTTGTCTCCGTAAAATTCTGCCTCTGGTATGGTCTCTTATCATGTAACATAATTCATAAGAATCCATTCTTCTGACATTTTTTGAGTTAACATCCCCTTAATACATTGTGCTAAAAACCTGGTCTACCGTTGTCTCTGCAGGCCTTTTCTCAGGATAAGTCCATCTATGAGGCAGTGGAGAATGCCTTCATTTCAATCTACATAAGGAAAAATCCAATTGACACGGCGAAACAGCTGCTGAACCTTGCCATAGATTCGAATATAGGAGATCAAGCAGCACTAGAGTTTATTGTTAACGCTTTAGTGTCAAAAGGTGAAATATCTAGCAGCACGGTAGGTGCCTTCTGTGACTCCAAGCGTATGAATGTGCTTTGAAATTATGCTCAATTGATACGTGTAGTCGGCTTATGCACGGTCAAGAACAACTTAGAAATAATGAACGCTGTGATTGATTACTGATTCGTTCGAGAAATTTATTTCTTGATGAAAAAGGATTCCACCTGCTAGAGGCTAATAAATGCATCTATTGTTTTTGTCTTTGTAGACATCGGCTCTATGGGACTTCTTTTGCTTTAACATCAATGGGACAACTGCAGAGCAAAGTCGTGGGGCTCTATTTATCCTTTGCATGGCTGCAAAGTCGTCCCCTAGGATTCTTGGATCACACATACAGGATATTATTGATATTGGGTTTGGCCGTTGGGCAAAAGTGGAACCTCTACTTGCCAGAACTGCATGCACTGCTATTCAGCGGCTTTCCGAGGAAGATAGGAAGAAGTTATTGCTCAGCAGTGGCAGCCGATTGTTTGGTATCCTTGAAAGCTTGATCACTGGGAACTGGCTTCCAGAAAACATATATTATGCTACTGCTGATAAAGCCATAAGTGCCATATACATGATCCACCCAACCCCAGAAACCTTGGCTTCTACTATTATTAAGAAGTCCTTGAGCACTGTGTTTGATGTAGTTGGACAAGATCAAGCACAGAATGATACCGACAATAATAATGTCGATATGTTGACTCCAGTTCAAGTAGCAAAACTCAGTAGATTCTTGTTCGCTGTCAGTCACATTGCCATGAACCAGTTGGTGTATATAGAATCCTGCATCCAGAAGATCCGGAGACAGAAGACTAGAAAGGACAAAGCGGCTGCTGAAAGTCAGAGTACAGACGAAAACCTTGGGGCTACGCAAGAGGTACGGACCGATTTCCGTAAAGCACAGTTGGTGGCACAAATGTTGCAATTCTGTTGGGTTACTATTGCTTTGTAGTGCAATCTCATGCGATGTTTTTTTGTTTTACAGAAAGATGGCATAAATGCTGAGCTAGGACTTGCTGCCTCTGATGATGCATTGCTTGATACACTCGCTGAAAGAGCAGAGAGAGAAATTGTTTCTGGTGGTTCAAGTGAGAAGAATCTGATTGGGGATTGTGCAACTTTTCTCTCAAAGCTTTGCAGAAATTTTTCTCTGCTGCAAAAGGTAGTTAGTTTTCATTCATTCTTCCTGTTTCATGTCTTGTGGTGATGTTGTAAGCTTGTGTTTTATCTCCCCCTTCTTTTGCTCTCACATTTATTTTGTGAGATACATGACAAGCAACAACTTGACTTTCCATTCTTGTAGCATCCTGAACTACAAGCTTCCGCGATGCTTGCATTATGCAGGTTTATGATTATTGATGCAAGTTTCTGGTAAGATTAATCGTTATCATATGTTCTCTTTATCCTTTACAAAACTGAATTCTAAGTTAAATTGATGCATTAAACTGTATGTATGCCAGCGAATCAAATCTCCAGCTTCTCTTCACGGTTGTTGAAAATGCACCTTCTGAAGTTGTCCGGTCGAATTGCACCCTTTCCCTTGGAGACTTGGCAGTTCGTTTTCCAAATCTTTTAGAACCTTGGACAGAAAATATGTATGCCAGGTTACGGGATCCTTCAGTTTCTGTCAGGAAAAATGCTGTCCTGGTCCTTTCACATCTTATATTGAACGATATGATGAAGGTATGGCTTCTTACCTCTCTCCTTCCACTCTTTAAATATCTGCAGTAATAGTTTGAGAATTCATTTTGTGGATACTTATTTCAGGTGAAAGGACATATAAATGAAATGGCTATATGTATAGAAGATGATGTAGAGAGGATCTCTAGTCTGGCAAAACTGTTTTTCCATGAACTGTCTAAGAAAGGTCAGTAGCAATATCTACTTTACATAGCTTAGCAACTTCCACTTTTTAATCAAATTTAACACTTGAGCATCTTTTCTGCCAAACAAATCCAGGATCGAATCCCATATACAATCTACTTCCTGATATACTTGGGCAGTTATCCAACCGGAATTTAAAGAGGGAGTCATTCTGTAGTGTCATGCAATTCTTGATCGGCTCCATCAAAAAAGTATGTAAATTTTCGATATTGAAGTTAGTATGACTTGTATTTAGTCTTATCTAATCACTCTGTATCCTCAATAATCTCCAGGAAAAACAGATGGAGGCTCTGGTTGAGAAGCTTTGCAATAGGTTTAGCGGAGTCACAGGTATGCTTGCACTGATGATATATTCTTACACCTGTTATGGTTTTAATAGAAAGCATATCTCATTGAAGTCTATACCTAAACTTGCAGATGGAAAACAGTGGGAATATATTTCGTATTCTCTTTCACTACTTACATTCACAGAAAAGGGAATCAAAAAGCTCATCGAGTCATTCAAATCTTACGAGCATGCTTTAGCAGAGGAGTTAGTGACAGAGAACTTTAGAAGCATAATCAATAAGGTCCGGTTTCTCTGGTTTTCTTCATCCATGCCATTCTCTTCTTTTTTCTCCTGCTATAATTGAGTTTGAGTTTGACATCTGGTTGTGAATTTGAACAGGGAAAGAAGTTTGCGAAACCAGAACTAAAAGCATGCATCGAAGAGTTTGAGGAGAAGGTCAACAAGTTCCACATGGAAAAGAAAGAACAAGAAGAAACCGCAAGAAATGCCGAGGTTCATAGAGTGAAAGCCAAGACCATGGAATCTCTTGCTGTCCTTAGCAAAGTGAAAGAAGAACCTGTAGAAGAATATGACGAAGGTGAAGGTTAGTAACTTTTCGACTCTTGGCTAAAGCAAAGTTCACTGTACCAGAAGATAGGCAAATGCCAGTTAACAACAATCTTTCCAAGCATCGTATACTTTTCTCTCTTTCTAAAGCACCGTTTTGTCTTTTCCCAGATGTTTCAGACAGTGAAATTGTGAATCCATCAATGGAAGAATCAGGTGATAATTCGATTGCAACTGACTCGGAGGAAGAGCCGTCTGACTCGGAGGAAGAGCCAGGTTCTGAGCAATGTGGAACCACCAATCCTCGTTCTTTAAACCAAAAGACTAGTGGCGGTATGTATCTTCAACAATCTCACACAACTTAAACTACATTTTAGATAGAGTGAAGTAAAGTTAAAATGTTTTCAGGGGAAGAAGGCGAATCAGAAAGCAAGAGTACAGAGTCATCGAGCAGCATCAGGAGAAACCTGAGGTCAGGAAGTAGAAGTTAAAGAAACATTTTGTAGATGCAGAGAGAATGTCTGGTGAAGTTGCTCAACATCTCGAGAGCTATCTTATAAACTACGTCTTTGGCTTCTCTCTATGATGCTTAGACACTGGAGAATCAACCATATCTATTTTGTCTTACAGTGATGGTAATTAAGACCAGTTCCTACCTATTCATATAATGTTAAAGCTGGTTTTTTTGTAACAACTTGTAGCCAAATTCTATAAGACCTGAATTAATTTTGTATCAAATTCTTCTTCTATATGGCCGTATTGGAAGTGGAACGTAGAGTAGGTGTTTACCAACTTTCCCCACGTGTTTTTCCACTTCCTTTAAGTGTCCAATTGCATGAACCGTTATCTGAATTTTATTAATTCGGTTTGTGGCTTTTTCCTAAAATCGAAATAAACCAAACCGAGACCTTCCGTTTCTCTCTTCTTTAATATCTCCACTATTGAGCACGAACACTACCTCCGTCACCGGAGAAGAAGCTATTAATCTTACCGACATGGCATCTTCTCTGTCACCTCACTCTTCCTCCGTACCTTCCTTCGCTGATCACTCCGACCGCGTAAGCCCTTTTTATCATTTTATTTTTATAATTTTAAGCTCAAATATATTAATCCCCTTTTTTCCTCCAAATTTTAGTGATATTTTTGATACCCTCTCTGTCTCTCTGAAGGGTTTGCTCAGTAAGAACTCTCCTACCAGTGTTTCGATTTCCAAGTTTCCAACTTGGGATAAGAAGCAGATCTCAAATCGGAACCTTTTCAAGCTCAATTGCGTGATGGAGAAGAGTGTCGATGGTCAAACTCAGTCTACGGTTAACAATACCCTGGATTGCTTAAATGGTTGGTAAAGCTTCTCTCTTTTTCTAAATTGAATACCTTTTATCTTAAAATCGTATTTGATGGTGTTCCATGTTTTGCAGCTATAGATATCAAAGAAGAACCTAGCGTCTCTACATTACTGGTTAACGTGGATAACAAATTTGATCCCTTCGATGCGATGAGCACTCCGCTTTACCAAACAGCTACATTTAAGCAGGTACTGAGACATCATTCCTTATATCATGGGAAGATTTTTTCACTTGATGCTGTTTTTTTTGTTTTTCTCGCTTATGTAGCCTTCTGCTATTGAAAATGGACCATATGATTATACAAGAAGTGGCAATCCTACAAGGGATGCATTGGAAAGGTAATCGTTTCTTAGCTTCTTCTCGATTCCTAGGTGGTTTAGCTAATATTTGTATGTGTTTTGGTACAACAATTCTTATAAAAGTTCTCTTCTTTTCTTGATGGGTTTTGTTAGTCTCCTTGCGAAGCTTGACAAAGCGGATAGAGCATTTTGCTTTACTAGTGGAATGGCTGCTCTTAGTGCTGTTACACACCTTATCAAAAGTGGTATTTTCCGATATTTGCTTCTCCTGAATTTGTGATGTCTTTTCACTAGATTGATAGCATAGAGTTGGTCTCATTGTAGTATGTTTATTTTTGTTTCCATAGGCGAAGAAATTGTTGCTGGAGATGATGTATATGGTGGCTCAGACAGATTACTATCCCAAGTAGTTCCAAGATTTGGTGTTGTGGTGAAGTTAGTATGACAACCTATCATTCGGAATTTGACAAGAAATCTTAAAAACCATGATATTTTGATGAATTCATTTGATTGATATATTGTAGACGAGTAAACACAACTAATTTAGACGAGGTTGCTGCTGCTATTGGTCCACGGACAAAGCTTGTGTGGCTTGAGTCTCCAACCAATCCCAGACAACAAATTTCTGATATACGAGTAAATTCTCTGTTTCTACAAAATTTGAAGCCAGAAACCATATGGTGGAAATTGACTTATTTTACTGTAATGTTTAAATGTTTTTATGGTTTGCTGTCTTTGTAGAAAATAGCTGAGATGGCTCATGCTCAAGGTGCGCTTGTGTTGGTGGACAACAGTATTATGTCACCAGTGCTCTCTAGACCACTAGAACTTGGAGCTGGTGTGTAAAAGCAACTCATACTTGAATACTATTGGCTATGAGTTTCGCTTTAGTTCTCCGAGCTACTTCTTAATACTCATATTTCTACTTGTCTGGCTATCTAGACATCGTGATGCACTCTGCTACTAAGTTTATAGCCGGACACAGTGACCTGATGGCGGGTGTACTTGCTGTAAAAGGCGAAAAGTTTGTTGCCTTTACCCTTATCTTTCTATTTCTTTCAAGTGTTTGCGATATTCCCTGTTACATTCTCATACTGTTTTGTTAAAAATTAATAGATTGGCAAAGGAGTTGTATTTCCTCCAAAATTCAGAAGGTTCTGGATTAGCTCCATTCGATTGTTGGCTTTGCCTACGAGGAATCAAGACGATGGCTTTACGTATAGAAAAGCAACAGGTGACTTTAACCCCTCAAATTACCTTATAATGCTGTTTGAACTACTTACATTAGATGGGGAAACTCTTCAGGAAAACGCACGGAAAATTGCAATGTACTTGTCTTCTCATCCAAGAGTGAAGAAAGTGTACTATGCTGGTTTACCAGATCATCCTGGTCACCATCTCCACTACTCTCAGGTACTAAAAAGAGATACTTTAAGTTCTCAACACAAGATTAACTCTTTTCAAATGTGCAGGCAAAGGGTGCAGGATCAGTTTTTAGCTTTATAACAGGATCGGTTGCACTATCGAAGCATCTTGTTGAAACCACCAAATACTTCAGCATAGCTGTCAGTTTTGGTGAGTCAAAAATACTTTTTTTCTTAATTCTGAAGAATCTTTGGGATAGTTTTGGATTTTGACATCTTCCACTTTTTCTCTTTGACAACAGGTAGTGTTAAATCACTTATAAGCATGCCATGCTTCATGTCACATGCAAGCATACCTGCAGAAGTGCGTGAGGCCAGAGGCTTGACGGAAGATCTTGTCCGTATCTCTGCAGGCATTGAAGATGCTGATGATTTGATCTCTGATCTTGACATTGCCTTTAAAACCTGTCCTTTCTAGCTTCGATTTGATAAAACTGTTTTATTTATCTCAACTGTTGTAGTTTCGGAGGGTCTTGAAGTAAAATTCTGTGTAAGAAACCATAAAACATAATAATTTGGTGTTTGAAAACACATCAAGCAATAAACTCATTATCGTTGATTTGTGATGTTAAATCTATATTATAGCTTATAAAAACATCATTATTATGTAACAAGTACAGATCTTGATCTGTGAAGTGAGAACAGAGAGGACAGGGTAAAATTCTGTTTCAGGTTAGGTAAGAAACAGGAACATGGAACAAACCGTGGCACGTCTGCACCAGACTTTACCAGATTTATACCTCTGTTCACTAGGACAGGTACCTATCTATACATGACAAAGTAACATTGTCAATTGATTTGAAAACTACAGTGACATATCTAAAGATACTTCATATTCTTCAAAGCAAAAGTAAAAAACAAAAGGAGTGAAACAAAATTGGGAATTGGGTTATTCACCATGTAAAATTAATTGATGTACATATAAACATTAGCCCCATACATCATACTCATATCCCCTCTCTGCATTCCCTACTGAAACCATGTATTATACCAGCAGAAGCATTCCTACAACAATCTACAAAAGTCTAAAACCAGAAACCGAAAAAGAAGCACCATATCGGTAGATCAGACCGAGGTTGTGATACCATCAAATCTAGGACGTGCTCTATCTGTTGCGATCCCTTCTTCCATTGACTTCCTCTTGTTCTTGGTAGTCAATGTTTGCTCCTCTGGTCGTATTAATTGCAGATCTTGTTGCAGAGGCAAGATTTCGATTTCTATTGAATCTTTAATCTTTGGTTCAACTGCTGGTGTATCATCTTTTGAAGCTTCTTCAATCTCTTCCAGCTTCTGGTTCTTCAACTTTGTTTTCATCATATGAGGTTTCAACTTGTTGAGATCAGCCAATCTTACTGGTTTCAAGAAAAACTCTTCAGCTCCTTCTTCTAAACATCTGTTCAGATTATGACACAATAACATTACTTTGCAAAACAGAATCTCAAGGTGATCAAACTCAAACTTTCCTTGTTCTTTACCTGCTGATTCTTGCAGGGACGTTCTCAGAGGACATTATCACAACTGGTATGTTTTTAAAAGCTGATGATTCCTGCAAAGTTGAAAATTAAGTTCTATATTAAATTCCCGGATTCGTCAAAAGATGTTATCAATAAACTATACACATCAAATAGCATAAAGGAGAGGAAATAAACAAATCACAAGAGAAAAATATTCCAAAGAGATCTCCTATCGACATTCTCATTTCTTGATTGAAAATATCAAAACGTTCTCTGTTTCTCCAAGTACCTTGACTTTCTTGAGCAAATCATAACCAGTCATGCCTGGCATACAATAATCTGTTATTATAAGATTCACTTCAACTTCCTGTTAAAAGCCAAAATCAAACAGAAAAAAAGAAGACTAAGAACCAAATTTACTTTTTTTGGTAACAAAAATAGTAATATAAATTCGAAAATAACTTAGCATTGATTAAAAAAGAAAGGAGCAAAGTTTTCGAACCTGGTGAATATCAGGAGACGTAGAAAGCGCATTTGGGTCGTTACTCTCAATACCTTGTCTTAAACCCAGAAACTCTAAAGCCTTAGAGCCTGAATCAACAGTAGTTACTACAAATACAAAAAAACATAAAAGTTTTTATTCGATATTATGAAACCAAGATTTAAACTGTTTACTTTAACATTCATTTCACCTTTACACGAAGACTTCTGAAGCAATCTTTCTATAAGTTTCCGATCGAATAAACTATCATCAACAGCTAATACATGAAACTGTGATTCAGCTGCCATACCCATTGCAGAAACTGAAGATGAAGAAAGAATCTCAAGATCTAATCTCAAAACGACGAACCCACATGGAAAGTCTCCGACCAAATTTTAATTTTTTTTGCTTTCGACGGGATTGCAGCTATTTTAATCTTAAACGCACGATGTGCTGAAGCTTAGGGGAGGAAGAGAAACTAAGGGTTTGCACTCAAAACAAGATCTGATAAAATGTTTTTTCTTCCACCAAATCTTACAAAAGAGAGAGGGGAAAATGAATAAAACTAAATAGCTTTGAATTGTGGAGAAAGCAAGTTCTGATATAAAACTATTTTGTTTTTCAGATGACAACGCAGAGGAAGGAAAAACACAAAGGTTATAAAATAAAATAAATAAAATAATCAAACCAAATCTTTAGGAGGATTTTTAAGGATTAGATAAGACGTGGCCTTTGCTTTATATACTAGATCACAACCGCTTGCTTTTACACCAAAATTTGAAATATATATATCTATATATCTCCTTTATTTATTTGAGAAGACGGACAAAGTTTTTTTTTTTAATAATTGATGTCTTTTTATAGTAATTAAAATTTTTATAGTGTCTCATACGTAGTATTGAAATCACCAATTTTATTTCCTCTATTACAAAAATTATACCATTTATATAAATATATAGACTAAATCAAAAATTTCTTAACCAATTTCTCGTGATAAAAAACATAGAATTTTCCAGACAATCATAACATTATTTTTTGTATGTTATAGTTTTTTTATCTCTTTGTTTTCTTTATAACATACGAATAAAAGAGAGCTGCTACACACACAAAAACAGTGGATAAAAACTATAAATTCAATAATTTCAAAGAACTAGGCTTTAACGGTAATATCAAAATTGGCTAGAAAAAATCTTAATCAGTAGAGGAGGTAGATTTTAAAAGATAAATCTTTCTTTTTTTAGTTTTTTTTATTTCTTTTAGCATATTACATTACCATTCATAATATATATATATATATATATAAAGTTCTGCACCGAAACATATAGTTTCCCTTTGTTGGATCCAGCCTTTTTATCTATTGTTATTATAAGAAAATGAATTTTCCTCCCAAAAAAAGTTCAAACTAAAAATTTGGAGTTCAACCTTACTTGCAGAAAAAAAAGGAAGATTCACAAGAGACAAGAGCAAGATTAACTATATGAAAATGCATAATCTTATCCATAATAGATGAATAATGACGTATTGGTATACGTTCAATGAACAATCAGATGTATATATGTAACACATGAAACCAAAGTGGACTATTATAACATATTAAATCTTCGATTTACGAAAGGAAAAGAAAAACATATTAAATTCTTCAATAAATTTACACCCATGCTTTTTTGTTAAAGAAAATTTACACCCATTATCTATAAATATATTATCATTTTTATTTATATATAGTAATCATTTTTTCTCCATTTTCTTCTACCCTTAACATTTCGAGCTTTAGAGGCTTTAGACAGCCAAATTCATATAAATCTGAAAGCTTTTACACCAATATTTTCTCTTGGTTTATTTTGATTTCAATTATTTAATCAATAATATATAATATACGGGTTTCAACCCCATAACAACACAATTGCCATGCTAGCCGAAAAAAATACTTATTCTTCTAGTTTTATTTACAATTCTTTCTCGATAATATATGATTTTTTCCAAACCTTTCAAGTTTCCATTATCAAATTCATGAGAAGGAATAAATACAGAAAAGGGAACCGCCAAAATCTTGAGAGATTATACAGGTGACGTAATCAAAGATGTCCCTTTTTGTATATTATCATTAAATTATAACTTTTTTTTGCTCCAATTAATACATAAGAAAATATACAGCAAAACGTGAAATAATGAGCAGTTGAGGTCGTCGTGGCAACGGCATGGCAAATTTTATCGATTCTCTTCCAAAGATTTGTTTCCCATGGTCATGCCCCATCATCATAACCATTATCATCATCATGATTGCCATTATCAACATCATGATTGCCATTATCAACATGTTCATCTAGTACGCACTTTAGGAGCCACACGTCAAAGTTCCTCCTACAAAACGTACTCTCTCATTCGTTCCAGTTTATCACTCTTTCGACATTTCTTTCGTTTTTATTACTATTTCCCGTCTAAACTATTTAATCTTCAAAACTTAATGATAAAAGCAAAACCATTTTAAAAAATTATAACTTTTGATACATTTTGTAAACGTCAGTTTATATCTCAACTCTCATGACTCAAAGCATCTGTTTTTTCTTTGACGACTACATCATATGTTTATATTCCTACCTTAAGAAGCAAAAAAAAAATATCCTAGTTTCAAATCATCGGATAATGTTACAAAATAATGAACTATACTTATTAATGAAAATAAAATATCCTAGTTTACAGTATTTATTTTATAACAATGTTATAAAATAATAAAACTATACCCTATAACCAAATGGAATGGAGAATCCAAACATATAATTTTATATCATTTATTTCGTAATAAAATTATAAAAAAAGATAATATACCCTACACTTACATAGAATAAAAACCTAAACATATAATTCTACAATATTTATTCTATAAAAAAATATAAATGAATGAATATATACCCTAGACATATATTAATGGATAAAACACATTATTTATATTTATCTACGAAAACACATAAACAAAATAAAATTAATTATATATAATTATCCCGTGCACAAAATACGTAAACTTGAAAAGAAAAAAAATTCAGAAAGTTAAAAAATAAAACGGTCTTTTTTACACAGGAAAAATTGACTTTTTCCGAATAGCACAAGATCAATGGCTTTTCTTCAAATGGCACACCCGATTTTGTAACTAATCTGTAATTTACTTAAATTAATATCCACCTACTAAATTTATTTATGGTTTACATATCTATTATGTGCCATGTACATACATGTATATGTAAATAGTAAGAAAGCCTTGGTAGAAAATTTGAATAAATATCTGTATACAAATATGAATACACATATTTGACATCAAGTTATTTGTAAATAGGGTTTTTAAAATCGTGCAATAGCAGGCAAAATAAAATAAATAGTGAAATAGAAACGATGTGAAAGGGCACTCTTTGCCTAAAAAACGTGCACAGTATGGCCCCTCTCTCTTTCCCTTGTCCTCAGGCTTTTCTCCTTAATGGTCGCTTCTTTGTTCTCTCTACTTTTTTCCCATTCAATAGTAAAACGAAAGCGATATTAAGGAGATTTATGAAACAAAACTCTGAAATTTTTACGAAATTTGCGAAAATGTTTTATTTTGTTCAACACTATGCATTATGTTTGACAGCTAACATAGATAAATCATTCCCATAATTGGGATATTCTCATTATCTACATGGAAGATACATATGTGTAACTTTTATAAGAGTTTGGGCGTCATCTTTCAATGGGGATTAATACTAGAATATATGTAATAATTTTCTATACATGTTTAGTTCATGAAATAGTTCGACCTGGGAAAAGAAATGATGACCGAAAGTTCAGAATTCGTGTATTACGGTATTATACCATTAATGGACAAATATAGCCAAGTTAAAAGATATTGATAAAAACTGAACAAATAATCATGTAACTATATTATAAAAACAATGTATAAATCACTTTTTCTAGCTGTACACTATTTTCCGTCGCTTTTTTTTTGCAGTGTTTTTACTTCTCTTTTCTTTTTGATGGAATAATTCTATTAGGATGAATTCATATGCATGACATATCTTATTGGAATACAAACCACAAATTTCTTTTCAGTCTGTCTTTTGGTTTTAAATTTTTACAGACGAATGAACTCACAAAAGAGCGACTATTGTTAAAAAGATTTGATTTTTTGGTAAGGCAAATATGTTATTGCAACATTTATAAAATTCAGAGTTTTGTTTTATTGTAATATTAGGTAGGTTAAACTTAACGAATTGTTATGCGACAGTTTTTGTCGTCGATAATAGGAATCATTATTTTGAGGATATGTTAATTTAATTGATGAACCATAGTTTTTTCAAAATCAACCAACCATTTAATTATATGAATCAAACCACAGCGTGCATTGAGTGGTTGTGTCCAATCGGTCATGTAATTGACAAAATAAGAGCACTGGAAAGCTCTTAAAAGTTATTAACAAGAGTTTTTAAGATTAAAAAAATATAAATTATATCAGTAAATGTGTTTTAAGAACCAATTTTTAACTAAAAGTTTAAATAACTGATTCTTGAAAATTTTTTGTTAAAACATAATTACTAATATAATTTATAATAAAAATATTGGTAAAATCCTCGAGTTCTTACCGACAGAAATGGTTTAATATTTGTTTATATGTAGATACATTCGCCTTATCTGGTCGTCGGTGTGTGTTATACTATTATATACTATATCGATTATGTGAGGTCAATATTACTATTAATGATATAACATACAAGAGCATACAAGAGCTAAATGAGCCTTACCGTCTTGACACTGTGAACCAAACCTCGCAGCCATCATTTTTAAAGATTCACCAGCGATAAAACTTTTCACATGGTTTGAGGACTTGATAAAAGAGATCACTTTTGTTTCTTGACGTAAATGAGACAGATCTAGGAAATATAAAGTTATATGAACAGCAATATACATATTTTCATGTTCCCGTTGACTCACATTGCTCATATATACGGTCTCAGTTATTCATTTATATTTGATTAGATATTATATATATATATATATTCATTTATTGTCTCATATATTAACAACGACATATAACATCAGTTAGGAACAGCTATTCAGTTATTGTATAACTTCAATTAACAGTTGATTAGTGAATATTCTGATATGGTAGGGTTTAACAGCTATGAAAATTTCCATTATAAAAAAGATGCATTGGGTTAATGGACAAAAAAAAAACACGAGTGGTTACTTAGAAAGATTCTAACAATAATCGAGTTCGATCCTTATCTTTCACTTTTAGTTTCCATTATTGGTATATATATATAAAATAATCCATTATTGATGTTGCATTTGTTTTGGGAAGGCTATGCTTCAAGGCTTCTAGCTATAAC
This sequence comes from Cardamine chenopodiifolia, assembly GCA_963922655.1. NCBI lineage: Eukaryota > Viridiplantae > Streptophyta > Magnoliopsida > Brassicales > Brassicaceae > Cardamine > Cardamine chenopodiifolia. The sequence continues at coordinate 14,877,293 of OZ000479.1, read as the reverse complement.
TTTGTTTCTCATAATATCAGGTAATAGGTTCCCTATATGATTATTCTTCCTCTGTTTTTCATTTCGTCGATTACCATTCCTGTCTTAGACCAGTAATAAAAAAAATAGAAAAGCCTAGATAGATAAATATTTTATATACAGATATATTAGTAACGATATGCAATATACGAATTTGAATTAAACTGTAACACAACGATAAAACGATTACAAACCGTTGTATTACAAGCTCTGGTCATATTTAGATAACTTCATAGAAAGGTAAGTTAGATAATATAATCGATTAAATGTAAATGTGTTTGATAAAAGATCATTTACATCAATGTTTATTATTTTGTTTTATGATTAGGTTTCAATGATATATAAATAGGCAGTATATATTTATTTTATTTTAGAGAGAGAGAGAGAGAAAATCATCCGATAATATACTTAACTCGTGTGTTTTAAAAAATAGATGAGTCCGTTCAAGATTTAGTTAGAACTAATTAATTATTACAAGCAAAAATACAAGTGAAGTTGCCAACCATCAGTTCCATTTTTATACCTTTTGCATGCTATATTTGAAATTGTTTTTCACCAATACCTTAGCATGCATATATATATATATATATATATAAAGAAATTGCCTAAAAACAATCATCTAATATGTTGATTTTTGCATCTAAACTACTCTTTGTTCAATCTCGATGTTCGTTTACACTTGTTAATTAAAAACTGCTTTAGTGCATAGCTAAATAGCTATTTTGTCCTTAAGTTTGAATAATATATATTTTAAACTATATAACTAATTTGTTCGGCCACAAAAGAAGATAATCGACATGTAATCTTATATTATGCGTCTTACTTTTGAATTATGTAACACATATATTGACAAACATATTAAAAAAATAAAATTTGTCAACAACATAGAATATACAATCCAAATAACATTAACACAGACCAATAAACTATAATGTTTTGATTCATATTACATATTTTAATTAGTAGTACAGGTTTCACTAAGCAAATAACTAGACAATTGTTGTTAGATGAAAAAATTGTATATCTGAATATACAAAATCATGCACAGTACTCGTTTCACTTGAAAATGTTACGATATTCGTTCATTATGCTCCCGAGATTGTGCCAATAATTTAACATTCAATATATGGGAAGTGTCTCTCCGATGGAACACAGAGCCACATTATTGACACACCAAATCCCTTTTGCCTCTTTTTTGTTCGTTGCCATATTTGCCAGAAAATCTTTTATTATTTTTAATTATCGTGTGAGTTTACATTTCATATTATGTATCATTTAATACATAAAAGCTTGTATGATTGTGTTCTTTTAATTATAAAACTAGTAACCTCATTTTAAACCCTTAGTGACATTTCTCTCGGTTTTCAGAAACATCAATTATGATATTAAGTTTTTAATTGTTCTCCCACTTCTTATTTTTTAAAATATATCTTCAAATAATAATTGATTTAGGTTCACCAAAAATTTCACGTAAACACCATATAATTTATTCGGTTTCTGAACTTTTATAACCAACTATAAATACTCAAAATATTAATTGTAATTGATAATATCAACAACATAGCAAATATATATTTTTCTGTTAATTACAATATTATTTTGATTTATATTTTATATAACTGCAGTTAATTTTCTTTCTTTATAAAATAAACTATTTCATAAAAAAAATTAGCGAAGTACTTTAAGAAAAAAGTGAATTTTCCATTTTCAAATATCTTGACACTAGTCGAAATATCTTGAAGGGAGGGTAGGCTAGCAATATAAAATTAGCTTGCTGAATTATAACTTTGTAGTATATTACAATAAATCTATAATAATTCACGAGATATTTGAAAATAAGAATTCGAGCACTTTTCATATTTTAAGAAATAGCGGCACACCGCACACCAATACAAACAAAAATTTGACTATCGAGTGTCGACTCATACTTCAAGTACTTTGGCTGTTTTTTTCTTTTTCCTTATGAGTAGTCATTTCTTTTCTAATATGTTAAATGGGCTTGTTAACATATCATCGGTTCTAAGTTGTGCCAAGTAATGGGCTTTTGTAAAGTCCATTGACACGTAGTTTCGCATTCATTATTTCAATTTCGGTGGAGATAAGTGATCATTGACAAATAAATAGGCAAAATCCGAAAGTAAACTATAATTAAGAGGAAATTTTTTTAATATCCCTAACCTTAAGACTGCTCCATAACAGTGATTGTAGAAACAGAAGCAGAGTGCAAATCTCACTGACCGCCACCATGACCACGATGCTCATCACACTATTCTTAACAGTGATAGTAGCGATTTTCGCAATCCTTATCTCCTCTAGCCAAAGCGGTTTTGGCATCTTCGCACCACCTGAAATCGCCGGTTCGCGTGATGTTTTCCCGTCGGCAAAAGTGGTTAATCTCACCAGAGCCTCCGGTCCGGAGAGTCTAGCTTTCGATCCAGCAGGGGAAGGTCCGTACGTTGGAGTCTCCGACGGTCGAGTTTTGAAATGGCGCGGCGAATCGCTTGGATGGACTAATTTCACTCACACATCGACTAATAGGTACATTTTTAAAGAAAAATTCGACGATTTCGATCGATTGATTCTGAATTTAGCCCTAGATACCTATGGTTTCTCGTTTTCTCTTGAGAATTTGGTTGATTGCTTTAGTTTCCGATTGAAGTGTGATTGCTCAGGGTTTGTCAAATTGTTATCTTCATGTATGAACTGTTGAGAATTTCATTTAGATTTGATCAGAGCTAACATAGCCTTAGGATTTAGTTAAATGTATATAAAATTCAGCATTTTGTTATTATTCATTTCTTACTAGTTACAACTTGTGAAATTGGTATAGGGAGATGTGTGTTCGCCCATTTGCACCAGAGTTGGAGCATGTTTGTGGAAGGCCATTAGGATTGCGGTTCGATAAGAAAACCGGAGATCTCTATATCGCAGATGCCTACTTTGGCCTTCTTGTTGTTGGTCCTGCTGGTGGTTTAGCTAAACCCTTGGTTACAGAAGCTGAAGGGCAGCCCTTTCGTTTCACTAATGATTTGGACATTGATGAGCAGGAAGATGTAATTTACTTCACAGATACTAGTGCCAGATTCCAGAGAAGGTAACATGAATAGAAACATCCTAAAACTTCATCTTTCTTATCATGCGCATTGTCTTTTCAAAAAAAGAATGATTCTTCTTTTTTTTTCAACATGAAAGCGAAAACGTATCTAGAAAGGTGGTAAACTAACTACCTGAAAAGTTTGGATTAGATATTTTTCGATATCAAATTTACATATTGGTTCTGTATCCATGTTTTATAAAACTATGAACTTTCTAATGTTGATGCATGAAACTCGGTTTATCCTTTTCACTTGGTGATGACGATTTAACTCCAAAAGGCGTTTTCATATTCAGGCAATTCTTGGCTGCTGTTTTGAACATCGATAAGACTGGAAGGTTTATCAAGTATGACAGATCAAGCAAGAAAGCGACGGTCTTACTACAAGGCCTTGCATTTGCAAACGGCGTTGCACTAAGCAAAGACCGGTCTTTTGTATTGGTAGTTGAGACTACCACTTGCAAAATCCTAAGGTTTTGGCTCTCTGGTCCAAACGCAGGAACCCAAGACGTGTTTGCTGAACTTCCGGGTTTCCCTGACAACATTAGAAGAAACGCAAATGGAGAATTCTGGGTCGCGTTACACTCAAAGAAAGGTCTTTTTGCGAAACTCTCACTCACTCAATCTTGGTTCAGAGATTTGGTGCTTAGACTTCCAATCAGTGGTCAGCGCCTGCACTCGCTGTTCACTGGAGGAATACCTCATGCTACAGCCATGAAGCTGAGTGAAGCAGGAAAGGTTTTGGAGGTGCTTGAGGATAAGAAAGGAAAGACGTTGAGGTTTATAAGTGAAGTGGAGGAGAAAGATGGTAAGCTTTGGATTGGTTCTGTTCTCATGCCTTTTTTTGGTATTTATGATTTGTAGTTTTCCACATTGTTATATGTATCTCATTGTCACAACTATGTCCACGTTAACTCTTTTTTCTTTTTCTTGACGTCCTTGTGCTGTGTATACTTTTAAAATTTTAATGGTGTTTGTATACTTTTTCTTGTTTTCTATATATAAGGTAAATATATGGTGACATCGTAAAAGATGTCAAATATTATTTACCAAATTGTATAAGTCTTTCACTGTTTCTATTTCTATAGCTCTCTTACATTTAGAAAATTACATTGAGCATTTTGGGATAATTATTACTTACGTTAAAAAAATCGTATGTTTTTGACAATTGTTGGCGCTGGAAAATTTTTGCTAGAACGATCTATACGCTTTAGTTTATGTGTAAGTTGTTAAACACCTGATTCTGGTAATAATTTAGTGTGTTTGAACATATTTCACATAATTTCAAAAATATTTAAATATATAATTATTTTTGTATTATCAAGTGATGTGCCATTTGATCTATTAATTTAGATACGTATTCTCTAAAAGAATGATAAATCGTATTTTTCTGGTTCGAATAACGACGTTTGGGAATGGTTCTCGCTTCAACATATAGATGCATGGCTTTTGATCTAAAGCTTTCCAATTAACCATAATAATATATATGTGTTCATATTCAATGTATTACTAGTTAAATGGCAATGCTTTGTGTTTAAAATTCTTAGGTGAAAAGTTAATTAGATATTTGATTTTCAAATTATATTAGAAATGTAAAAAAAATAGTTGTTTATAAACAGGAAAATAAAACCTTAAAACGATACATTTTACAACAACAAAAAAAACTGTATTCTTTTCATGTAGGGTATCTGACTTATTACATATTGATTGATTAATTAACATTGTTTGCGTTGATTCATTTAAATCATATTTAGTTAGTTTATGTAGATTTTGATTTTTGACTATATATATTCTCAATTTTGAATATACATGATCCTATTTCATAGTTAAAGAGGAAACTGCACTATTTGACATAGCTACTGACACTAATATATAGATAAATATATTTTATTTTATTTTTAAACACAACTTTGTTTTTGTGAAGTAGTTGATAAAATTTTAATTTCTTATAATTAAATATAAGGTTCGATTTTCTTCTTTACGTCAGACATAAGCAATATGGCAACAGAAATGTGTGTGTTTTTCTATTATAGTGAATCTTTATCATAGATAATTGATTATATATGTCAAGAAAAAGAAGATATTTGATTCAATTACAAATAATTATTATGTCTACTATATCTATAAAAGACAAAGGAATTTACTATCTGCAATATATGTTTTATAAAGGATAGTTGTATGAACGATTCTACAATGGATCCACCACGAATAGTTTTTTTTAGAATGCTTATAATATATCATTTACCTGTAATATGTAAAATTACGAAAGATAGTTCTATTTGTAATATGCTAAATTTGTATATACATCTTTTCCCGGCGCTAAATTTAGTATTTAAAATTTTAAAATTCTGTATTTTGACTATTTTCTAAAAATGGACCTTTACATTTAATTATAAAACATTAAATTTGGAAGGTTGGAAAGTGTTGAAATTTCTTTCTACATTAAATATAAAGGCCAATTTCATTAAATTGTCTATTAGCAGGAAAAAGGGGTCAACTTCAATCTTAATCATTTGTACTGGTATTATTGATTTTTAATATACCAATAAATATTCAGAACGACTTTTTAATTACTATGTCGATTTTATAGTTTGGAGTTCACATATTTAAGTTAAAATATGGATTCTATCAAAAAAATGATGAAAATGTAGAATACAACATAATTTTTTAATTTTTTTAATGCATGTCATCATGTATATGTGTTGATATGGTTAAAATTAAATTTTCATTAGTTGGTATGTGTAACCATGTATAATCGGTGTGGCTGGTATAATCAATTTTCCACATGTTTAACGAGCTAGTGGCCTAGTGGGTTTGCCGCCGAAAAAGAAAAATCAAAATGCACTGCTCCAAGAAATAAAACTATAAAGGATTCCAACTATAAAACAGTGATTGTAGATAGAGAGCAAATCTCATAGACCACCATGACCACTGAGCTCATAATACGATTCTTAACAGTGACTGTAGCGATTTTCGCAATCCTTCTCTCGTCTTGTCAAAGCGGTTTTGGCAGCATTGCACAGCCTGAAGTCGCCAGTTCGCGTGATGTTTTCCCATCGGCGAAGGTGGTTTACCTCACCAGGGCTTCCGGTCCAGAGAGTCTAGCTTTCAATCCAGCAGGAGAGGGTCCGTATGTTGGAGTCTCCGACGGTCGAGTCTTGAAATGGCAGGGGGAGTCTCTTGGATGGAGAGGTTTCGCTTTCACATCGACTAACAGGTCGCAATTTCAATCACATTTTGACCATTTCGATCAGTGGTTTCTCGTATTCATCTCTTAAGAATTTGGTTCATTGCTTTAGTTTCCGATTGAAGTGATTGCTCAGATATATATATATATATATATATATATATGTATGTTTCAGCATTTTATTCCTCTTTTGGTTACTCACCTATTTATTACAACTTATCAAAATGGTTTAGAACGCTGTGTGTTCGCCCATTTGCACCAGAGTTGGAGCATGTGTGTGGAAGGCCATTAGGATTGAGGTTCGATAAGAAAACCGGAGATCTCTACATAGCTGATGCATACTTTGGCCTTCTTGTTGTTGGTCCGGCTGGTGGTTTAGCTAAACCCTTGGTTAGAGAAGCCGAGGGGCAACCGTTTCGTTACACTAATGACTTGGACATTGATGAGCACGAAGATGTGATTTACTTCACAGATACGAGTGCCAGATATCAGAGAAGGTAACCGGCGGGGGGGCATACGGTGTGTGGTGGTGGGGGCATATGCCTGCCCCATGCTAAATTAGCATTCTTGTCCCTTTGATCTTTTTCTTATTCTTTTGATGATTTCATAATTACGTTTTACTCTCACATTGTTTTATTACTCACTTCTCTTGATCAGTTCTCTAAATAGTTTATGAATTTATTTATATCTAATCTATTAATATTTTCAGTTTATGCAATAATTTTCTTATGCAGAAAAACTTATTTACTATGTTAGATACATTATATTAAAATCTATTGTGTCCCAGGTAAAATATTTTTCCAGATCCGCTACCAAAAATAACATAAATAGAGACACCTTAAAATTTCATCTTTCTTTTTTTTGTTTCAAAAAGGAATGATTTTGTTTGTTCTGTTTCTACATGAAAGCGAAAACGTATCGAGAAAGGTGATAAACTAACTATCTAAAAGTTTGGTTTAGTCTTCTTCGATACCAAGTATGTATCATCAAAGCACTGTGTTGGTTCAGTATCCATGTTTTATAAAACTATCAACTTTCTTATATGTTGATGCCTGAATCTTTTTCCTTTTTTAATTTATTGATGCCTAAATCATTTCTCTTGGTGATGATGATTTTAACTCCAAAGGATTTTTGTCATGTTCAGGCAATACTATTATGGTGTTTTGAACGTTGATAAGAGTGGAAGGTTTATCAAGTATGACATATCAAGCAAGAAAGCGACGGTCTTATTAAAAGGCCTTGCATTTCCAAACGGCGTTTCATTAAGCAAAGACCGTTCTTTTGTATTGATAGCTGAAGCTTCCTCTGGCAGAATCCTAAGGCTTTGGCTCTCTGGTCCAAACGCAGGAACCCACGAAGTGTTTGCTAAGCTTTCGGGTTACCCTGACAACATCAGAAGAAACTCGAATGGAGAATTCTGGGTCGCTTTACAGTCAAATAAAGTTGATTTCACTGGAGGAATATCTCAGGCTACAGCCGTGAAGCTGAGTGAATCAGGAAAGGTTTTGGAGGTACTTCAGGATAACGAAGGAAAGACATTGAGGTCTATAAGCGAAGTGGACGAGAGAGATGGTAAGCTTTGGATTGGTTCTGCTCAGATGCCTTTTTTTGGTATTTATGATTTGTAGTTTTCCACATTGTTGACACTTAATTGTCTTTGCGTTGTTATAATTTTAATTATGTTCACGTTCTCACAACTATGTGTACGTTTACTCTTTTTTTCTTCTTCTTTTTACGTCCTTGTGTATGTCTACTTTAAAATTTCAATGGTGTCTTCAGTGTTTGCTATGGTAAATTTACCAAATTATATATGAATCTTTCACTGTTTCTATTTCTATAGGTCTCCTACATTTAGATGATTACGTTGAGCAATTTGGGAGGATTATTTTTCTGACGTTAAAACGTACCAAATCGTATGTTTTTGACGATTTTGGGTGTTGGAAAATTTTAAACATTGTACACTAAAACTATTCTTGGTGGATCCGTTGTAGATTTTTCACAGAACTATTCAATATAAAACATATATTTCAGATAATTTGTAATATAATGAAATATCAGTGATAAAAATTCAGCATACGAGAAAAAGAAACACACACACATTTTTCTGGCTATTGCGGATATATGTCTGGCGTCAGAAGAAAAATAGTACTCGTGGCTATGTCGGAAGTGGACACCTTTGTGACTTTATGTGGTCGAAAATGAAGTCACGTGAAAATGCATCGAATCCTTTTGATGTGGGGTTTTACTTTAAATGTAAATTAAGTCACCAACGAATCCATCTTACTATTGAAATGTAACATCTAGTCAAGTCTATGACGCTCCAATTTTGGTTATATTTAAAGCGAAAGGTTGGTAGGTCCGTAAGGCAGTTCAATTTTCTTACTCATATTTGTGTCAGAGAATTCGCTTCTTACTCATTTTTCTCTTAAAAAGAGTATAAAACTCCAGTATGAAAAGTTGAAAGTACACTAATGATCCATAAAGTAAAAATCTGATATGAAACCAATAATTTAAATAGAAACTCAAAAGTCATGTAGTTTTTTTCTTTCTTTCTATAGTTTAATAGTTATCGAGGTTTTCTGTATTCTTGATCGCAAGTGAAATATGTACGTAGTTATGTATTTTAAAGTATCAATACATGGAGCTTGTATGTGAATTCAGCATTTGTTTTGAAGATTCTGGTAAGTTGGGCATGTATAGTTTGCTTTTGTAACTTATTTACCTAAGGGTAAATGTAAAAGATACTAGAGGTACCAATAAATTCACACCAACTAGAAAAGATGTATATTTTCAACATCTAAGTTGCTAATCGCGAATAGATAAATTATATTGACTATGGGAAAGTATAACTCATTACAATTCAGGTATCTTAATTAATCAAAGGAAGTGAATTACAAAGAACCTATCTTGAAAATTTGTCAAAACAACGTTAAGGATCTATTGCTGAAACGTCTTAATTTGCTTGAAATTTTCGTTGAATCTTCCTAAACGTTTTTAAAAGTTAGGTAAGTTTTTAAAGTTATTAAAATTTGTAGTATCTATTTTTAAAAAACTCACCGGTCTGCTATATCCGTTATATTTATTCTGTATTAACGGCATTTCTAATAGTAGTTATAGTCCTTCACTCTACTTATTCCACTGGATATTAAAGCTCCACAAGACCACTCTATTATGATACTGACTGGCATTGATTTCAAGCTTGAGCGACTTTAGTGGTCGAAAGAAAAAAAAGTCACTTGAAAAAGCAACTTGGATTCATTTTCATTCGATTTGATTTTCGACCAATTCAATAAATTATAGTTTTTATATTGTTTTCTGAAAAAGAAGACAAATTCATCGTTTTTCTTGTGTTTACTTGTAGAGAAAACCATGGGCTTATATGGTTTTGGTAGAACACTAGAAAAACGCCAAAATATAATGGACTACACAGAAAACGCTTCTATGTTGTCTTCAATCATTTGAGAGAACCAGCGTTTTTTTGTTCTCTAGAATAAACCTTATCTGGTAAACTTATCTGTTTGTTTTATATATAAGAAATCAACAAAAGGTAAAACATAAAATCTTTTTATTGATTTTTTTTTTACTACAAAAAAAGAAATCAATAAAAATCTTTAAGATTTATCTTATACTTAACCAGTTTTTAAGCAGAAAAACACTCAGATTTGTATAAAAACAGCGATTGTCTTCTTCTTCTTCTTCTTTTTTCAAAAAAATTACTAACGTATGTTATAGCATCACATGACTAAATCATAATTTTTTAAAAATCTTAAAATGACCCAAACAAGATCTAATTCTAAACACAAAATTTTCAAATTTCTAGTTTTACCACATTTTAGAATTTTTTTTAAAAAATATTGAGTCAAACAAATATTACGCACTAGTACTTGATTTGGTTTTTAAAATCAGAAGTTAAAATCAAACTATAAACGTATAAATAGTTGAGTATTAAATATAATCTCTTACTGTGAAACAAACTTGTATAACCTAAGCTTTTATGTTTAAAATTTTTTTATCAGCAAACATATAAACAGTATAATTTAGAATTCCAAATTAAATTTATGCTACTGTGGAAATTCTCGCTCTATTTTACATTTTTAATGTAGTAGTATGTCTTACGACTATCCATATTATTACCAGTTTTATATTTTTCTCACAAATGGGAGAATGAGAAGATTCCGGAGCATGACAATTATTCTTTTTAGTAGTATGCTAGTATTAGTTAGCTTGTTAAGTTTCAGTTAGTTTCCCAAATATTGATCTTCTCGTTTTTTAAATTTCTTTGACGGACGTCGCACTTCAAACCAAGCGATTACACTTAATATTTACGTGTGTAAACATGTGTTGTGTTCGTGTGAAAATTAGCTTAGAAATTCTCAATTTGCAGTGAAATGGTCACCTTTAATTATCTATTTATAGAGTAATTGATTTCAGTATCATCATTCACATATCTTTACAAAACAAATCATCATTCACACACATTTTCTCCTGAGAGACAGAGAAAGATAAAAATGCCAATTAGCACGCCGGTCGTTGCTGCTCCGGTTATCTTAGCCGTGGTAACCTCTTTCTTCTGGTCATCAATAATCCAGCCGGACATCATAAAGGGCACAAAACACGTCCTCCAATTGGCTAAGACCATTCCTCTCCCTGGCGATGGACCAGAGAGCTTAGAGTTCGATTCACAAGGTTAAGGCCCTTACGTTGGCGTCACTGACGGTCACATTTTCAAATGGCGCGGTGAAAAACTTGGATGGGTTGATTTTGCCTACACTTCTCCTCACAGGTACCATTCCAAACCCAAAACTACACCCCCTCCCTCTGTTTTCTCATCTTTTTTCAATGTTTTCAAGTATTTTTTTCTTTTTTTTGGTTGGTTTATGAAGAGAAAACTGTTCGAGACATGAGGTAATACCAAGTTGTGGGAGACCACTGGGTCTAAGCTTCGATAAGAAAATGGGAGATTTGTACATCTGCGATGGTTACTTTGGGGTGATGAATGTTGGACCAGAGGGAGGCTTGGCCGAGTTAGTCGTGGATGAGGCCAAAGGTCGCAAAGTTATGTTTGCCAAACAAGTGGATATAGACGAAGAGGAACATGTCTTCTACTTCAACAATAGCAGCGATACATACCAATTCCGGTAATTAAAATTTACACGTTCAACGACTAATGTGACTTAACTTAAAATTTGCGTAATGGCTACGTTTTACTATTAGATTTTGTAGAATCGCATAATGAATACATCAAAAAGTGATTTTGAACAAAAATGTGATGGTAGCGTAATTTGTAAAACCGTAGTGTTATTCTACCATGTCGTCACTATTTAAGTTGTTATTCCGCGTGGATTACTGATCATATCTTATATGATGCACGTATATATATTGTGGAACTAACTTGTAGATGTGTTATGTTTGTATTGTTGCATAGGGAAGTATTCTACGTGTTTGCGAAGAGTAATTAGATATGATAGGAAGACGAAAGAGGCCAAAACGGATCATTTGTAATAACTTGCGAAGCCGGTACGGGCACTCTCCACAGAATTTTGGTCAAAGGTCCCAAATCCGGGACACCCAAGGTTTCACGAGGCTCCCCCGTTACCCGGACAATATCCGGGGTACGGCAACGGGAGACTTCTGGGTCGCCTTTCATAGCAAAAAAAGTTTGTTCCCTCGTGTGTTTCCGAGTCACTCATTGATCGGAAAGTCGTTCATGAATATGTTCAAGATAGAGACTCTGATTTATATGACGAGCGGAGGAAAACCTCATGCAATGATCGTAAAAGTCTCTGGCGAGACCGGAGAGATTATCGAGATGCTTGAGGACAGTGAAGGGAAGACAATGAAGTTTATTAGTGAGGCTTATGAGAGAGATGGAAAGTTACGGATCGGGTCTGTGTATATGCCGGCCCTTTGAGTTCTTGATACATCGGTTTTTTATCCCAAATGAGTAGACCAAACGCCAAGAAATAAATTACCACTTAGTAGTGTAATTTGTTTACTAGCGCCTCAGCCGGAATGCATATTGTTTTGTATGTTCTTGTTGTTGTGTGAGTTGATTTTCATTACAACTTGGATTCTGCAAAATTTTGTATCAATTGGCTTTTTTTTTTTCAATTGATTAATTGAATGTAGTTTTGTGGGATTTATAACTGTCGGTCTGGTTAAAATGCTGACTGTGTCGTGTTCCGCGTGACTAGATTTGGGTTGGCTACAACGTATTTCATATTCAAAATTTGCTTTGTAATTGCTTAAATACTACTTAAATATATATGTCTAATCGACTAATCATAGACAAAACATAAAACAAACAAAAGAGATATTAATTTGTTTATATAAGCTCTGCTTTGAATGGGCTTTATTAGTGATAGTAAAAAAAAAAATATAATAACACTCAAAATAGCATACATGTACTTGTAGTGGCAATGATTTTTTTCTTAATCTAATTTGGTTCTTGTCGGTAAAAGATGCCCGGGTGATGTGAAGTTGTGAACGAGGGAGATCCATCCGCCAGCCTTTTCTCTACGGGATTTTCTTTTTCATGATTTTTTCTCACCCACAAGATTAGTAGTAACTAATATGATTACAGAATTCTGACTAATCATATCATATGTGTAGATCAGTATATCTTACTTTGAATATCTAGGGTTTCTATTTAATTACATTTGAAACTTGATATAAGAGGGGATATACATAAGCATAATTACTTTATAAGATATTTTTTCCCATTTCGAGTAACCAAATATTTATTATTTTCCTTAATGAATATACTTTTATAAGCCAATGTTTTAATATGGCATTGGTACTGTTAATTAACACACTGTATATAGTGGGCACAAAACTGTTAATTAACACACTGTATATAGTGCGCACGTCCATTTCTACGTGAAAAAGAGATCTTTGTCCCCCGGAATTTTTATTTCATCTATTTATAGAGTAATTAATTTCAGTATCATCATTCACTCACATTTTCTCCTGAGACACAGAGAAAGAGAAAAATGCCGATCAGCCAGAGAGTTCTGATGCCGGTCGTTGCTGCTCCGGTTATCTTAGCCGTGGTTACCTATTTCTTTTGGTCATCAATAATCCAGCCGGACACCATAAAGGGCACAAAACACGTCCTCCAAGTGGCTAAGACCATTCCCCTCCCTGGCGATGGACCAGAGAGCTTAGAGTTCGATTTAAAAGGTGAAGGCCCTTACGTTGGCGTCACTGACGGTCGCGTCCTCAAATGGCGCGGGGAAGAACTCGGATGGGCTGATTTTGCCTACACTTCTCCTCACAGGTATCATTCCTAACCCAAAACTACACCCTCTTCCTCTGCTTTATTATCTTTTTCAATGTTTAAAAAAATAAAAATTTGGTTGGTTAATGAAGAGAAAACTGTTCGAGACATGAGGTAGTACCAAGTTGTGGGAGACCATTAGGACTAAGCTTCGATAGGAAAACGGGAGATTTGTACATCTGTGATGGTTACTTTGGGGTCATGAAGGTCGGACCAGAGGGAGGCTTGGCCGAGTTAGTTGTCGATGAAGTTGAAGGTCGGAAAATTATGTTTGCCAACCAAGGGGATATTGACGAAGAGGAAGATATTTTCTACTTCAACGATAGCAGCGATAAATACCATTTCCGGTAATTAAAATTTACATTTTCCGTAATTTGTAGACTAATGTCACTTAGCTAAAAATCTGCGTGATGGCTAAATTTTAAATACATCAAAAAGTGATTTTGAACAAAAGTGTATTGGTAACGTAATTTGTAAACCCGTATAGAGTTATTATACCATATCGTCTCTATTTAATTTGTTATTCCGCGTGATTTTTTTAAATTTTATTTTATGTGATCATATCTTATATCATGCACATATATATTGTGGAACAAACTTGTAATGTGTTATGTTTGTTTTGTTGTATAGGGAGGTATTCTACGTGTTTGTGTCTGGGGATAAAACGGGAAGAGTAATTAGATACGATATGAAGACGAAAGAGGCCAAAGTTATAATGGCCAAGCTTCATTTTCCCAATGGTTTAGCTCTAAGCAAAAACGGATCGTTTGTAATAACTTGCGAAGCCGGTACGAGCACTCTCCACAGAATTTGGGTCAAAGGTCCCAAATCCGGGACCAGCGAGGTTTTCACGAGGCTCCCGGGTTTCCTGGACAATATCCGGCGTACGGCAACGGGCGATTTCTGGGTCGCATTACATTGCAAAACCAGTTTGTTCCCTCGTGTGTTTCTGAGTCACTCATTCGTCGGAAAGTTTTTCATGAAGATGTTCAAGATGGAGACTTTGATTCATTTAGTGAACGGAGGAAAACCTCATGGAATTATCGTGAAAGTCTCAGGTGAGACCGGAGAGATTATCGAGATGCTTGAGGACAGTGCAGGGAAAACAATAAAGTATGTCAGTGAGGCTTATGAGAAAGATGGAAAGTTATGGATTGGGTCTGTGTATATGCCGGCCGTTTGGGTTCTTGATACATCGGTTTATGATCCTAAATAAGTAGACCAAACGCCAAGAAAATAAAATGATCACTTAGTAGTGTGATTTGTTTATTAGCAAGAATGCATCTTGTTTTGTATCTTCTTGTTGTTGTGTGAGTGGATTTTCATGAGAACTTGGATTCTGCAAAATTTTGTTTCAATTGAGTAGTTGAATATAATTTTGTGGGATTTATAAATTGTCGGTGTGGTTAAAATGAAAATTGTGTCGTGTTCCACGTGGTTAGATTTGGGGTTTGGCTACAACTTATATTTCATATTATTTTTTGTTTGTTTTATAATTGCTTAAATAGTTAAATACATCTGTATAATCGACTAATCATAGACAAAACACAAAACAAACAAAACAAATATTTGTTTATATATCTCTTTTCATAAGCGGTGCGTTGAATGGGCTCTACCTCATATAATATAGTAAAACTGAAAATAACATACGTATACTTGTAGTGGGCAATGATTGTTTCTTAATCTAATTTGGTTTTTGTGGTAAAAGATGCCCGAGTGATGTGAAGTTGTGGAGATCCATCCACCAGCCTTTCTCTACTGGATTTTCTTTTGCATGATTTTTTCTCATCCACAGATTACTAACTAATATGAATTACAGAATTCTGCTTAATCATATGTGCAGATCAATATATCTTACTTTGAATATAGAAATTTTCCATTTCGTGTAACTAATTAAATATAATATTTTCCTTAACTAATATAGTGGGCTTTAAATCTAATCTGTTAACGCCGTTAAAAAAAATCTAATCTATTATTTACTACTTCTGATTTCTTCATTGTTTTTACAGGAATTATATATCACTATATATCATTGACCGAGTGCGGAGAAGACTGGCAGGCTCATGAAATACGATCCGAGCACAAAATAAGTGACGAGTCTCTCGCAAACGGTGTCATTCTAAGCCAAAACGGTGATAGCCTTCTCATTGAAGAGAGACATTTTTTAAGCGATACTTAATGTGGTTTAGTACGGAACTATCATCTCTTCCTTTCACTTCAATACATCTTTTTGTAAATTTTGACAAAAATATAACAAACTTTAAAGAGGGTGAACAATGTTGTGTGTACCAACACAAAGTTAGAATGGTTCCACCATTAAAAACTGTAGAGAGAAAAACCAAGGACCTTATGTTGCAGGCTTATAATTCTTTATATTATGTTCCAATTTGTTGATAATGCCTCGGAGATGCCTGAGATGCAATAGGCTGCGCTCAAAGGATATCCTGAAACTGCAGAAATCAAGAAACCACAAACCACTCTCAAATTTTTTGTTCCCATCATCTTTTTTATACAAAAGTATGAGTGGAGGAAGAAGACTTACTTGACACAAAATCTTCAATATAGTCACACTTTATTTTCCCGTGTGCCATTGCGCCAAGCTGAAATGGTAAAACAAATAAGGCATGAATTTGCATACGATGGTTACATGGAAGTTGAAAGCTAAAGTCTACGGAGAGAGAAATACTTAGAGCTCACTAACCACAAAAAGTGTCTGTATCATTACAGACAGTTGCTAGGTGTTTCTGCATATTGACGAACTTTTCACAGCTATGAGAGAAACCTGATATAAGAAAGAGACAATACCTTTTTTTGCTCACATAATGCGGAGAGATGACGAAATGTAGGAGGAAACTAAAGGCTTTTTTACCTTTTTCGGTAGTTAACCTGTAGATGATCTTCAATAGGGTTTTTGATACACCGTAAAAGCTTCTCGAGGTTGCCAACTGCAGTAATGCTCAGCTTCTGTAGCAATTGCACTGCAAGACCAAAATTTTTGATAAGAAACTAGAGAACCGAAGGAATTTTAAAGTAACAAGAGAGGAAAATTGGGCAACTAACACATGATTCCAGTAAATCGTTTGAAAGTTCTTGGTATACGTAAAAAAGTTATAATAGAAAATGAAAGAAAATAAATGACCTGAAAAAAACTTCATGGTGGTTGTGTTTTGGTCGTAGCAACGAAGAATAAGAAATACGAAGATGAATTCAATTTTGATTGGTTCAAATTTAATTTTCATAATAAATTTTCACTAATCACAAATTTACCATATTTCTTTCTTTTCCACATCACAATTTTATTTTATTTTATTTTAATTAAAATTTGTTTTAATCAATTAAAAAATAATAGTAATTTGGTCTTTTCTATTCTGATTGTTTTTGATGGCGTGAGGGGTTATGAGCCATTAAACCGAATTTTTACTCTCGTTCTCTTGTTTTGTTTCCCGTAATATAATTGTTTACAGGCCCATTATATTTAGTTAGGCCCATTAAGAATTTAGGGTTTTAAAGGGCCCAATAGGAAAAAAGAGACCACGATGCCTAAAGTTATGTCCGTCCTCGACTTTTGTTCTGCCGGAACACCCAACACGACCGCCTCATGTATTAACAAACAAGTGGTGGTTCTTTCCAGTTTATTTTTTCCCTCAATTGTCGGTTTTCTCTCTGCAACTAGCTGTCAAGGGGAGGAATCGAAGAGGAGAAGATTGTTGTGCCCTTTCTTTTAACCTAGTTTGAAGATGACGTCTTATGGAGATAGATTGAAGTCGACCTCCATCAATGGAGTTAAGTTATACCATGTTTCTTCTGCACCCAATGTTGCGACTTGGCTTAATCCTAAGAAGCAACGAGCTCTCCGCAAAAACCCCCGTAAGTTTCACCGTTTCTTCCGTTACTGAGAGCTTATTTATAGCTCCGACTCGTTAAATCCCTGCATAAACCCTGTTTCTTAAATTCCAAGTCGGTCGTCCCTACAAGACGAAATCATTTCTGCTTTGTTACGATTGATAAAAAGAGGAGCTCCTCAAGGCATTCAAAAGAAGACTTACGGGGATGTGATGAGTGTAGCTTTAGGTTTGCTCATGGGAATTAGATTCTTCATTTCATTGCAGCTAAATGATATCTTTGAAAAATCTCTCAAGTTTAATGTTCATAATTTGATGCCTTCGTTGATGAATTGTTTACACGGGCTTGTTTTGTGGCTATTTCATGTTAAGATTATATGCAAAGAGTGGAGCTGATTCAGGAATTGAAGTTTGAGACTGCCACTACCAGAATCAAAGCAACTCCAGACGGAGAATATCTGATTGCTTCAGGTGCGTTTTCATCTTGTTTCCTTGGTGAGATTGTAAGCTCGATGCTATTCACAAAAAAAGGTGAGATTGTAAGCTCGATGCTATTCACAAAAAGCCTTTTCACCGATTTGTTGTTGAATCAGGAATATATCCACCACAGGTCAAAGTTTATGAGCTAAGTCAGCTAGCTTTGAAGTTTGAGAGGCATTTAGACTCAGAGATAGTTGATTTCGAGGTAACTCTACTGTTCCATGAGTTGTGTCTATAACTTTCTTGTTTCTGGTTCAATAATGTGTTTGTTGACTCTACAGATATTGGATGATGACTTCTCAAAGCTTGCCTTCTTATGTCCTGATCGTTCTATTAATCTACATGCCAAATACGGGAAACACTACAGCTTAAGAATTCCAAGGTATGGTATATGAGATATATTTCGTGATTTTTTCTTGCTGAGACATTGGTCTAAAAGCACTCATATATTTGCAGAATGGGGAGAGATATGACATATGATTGCTGGTCTTGTGATCTCCTTTGTGCTGCTTCCTCTTCAGATCTATACAGAATTAATTTGGAGCAGGTACTTTGAGTTTAGTCTTGTGACCTACCTCAGTCTTTGTTTGAGAATGATTGGTGAGTTTTACTTTCTTTCTATTTAGGGAAGATTTCTCTCTCCTCTTAGCACTCAATCCCCAGCGCTTAATGTTGTCTCTCGAAGGTCTGTATACCCAACTGTCATTTCTGTTATTATGTTTCTTGATTTGATCTAGGAAACGATTCTATTGTGGTTCTCTAGATTATTATTGTTCACGTTTGAGCACCATTTCTTTTTCCAGCAACCTCCATGGATTAGTTGCTTGTGGTGGTGAGGATGGTGCTGTGGAATTTTTTGATATGAGAATGAAATCATCTGCTGCTAGAATTAATGCAGTTACTCATGGTGGTGATGCTGCTGCGGTGATTCTTCCTAACTTATGTTTCATATAAACAGACTTTCTTAATCGGAGAAAATCGCATCAATCTTTCTAATCTTGTGGTAGTAATTGGCTAATAGGAAGTTACTGCTATAGAGTTCGATGGCAGTGAAGGTCTTCAAGTAGCTGTCGGGAGTAGTGCGGGAAAGGTTTGATACTATATTTTATTTGTTAATCTGCAAGGTTTTAAACACCAGTATGTTGTGTTGATTGTGTGTTCTATATCTGCAGGTATTCATATACGACTTGCGTACTTCAACTCCCATAAGAGTGAAGGATCACATGTAAATATTAATGTGTTTGTATTAACTCAAACTTCATTGTATATGCTATATATTTAGGTTTTTTCCCTTTGGTGTTCATTGTTTTTTCTGCAAATTTTGCAGGTACGAGAGCCCGATTTTGAGTATTAAATGGCAACGGACTCTTAATACTCAAGAACCTAAGTTGATTACTACTGACAAGCACATTGTTAGAATATGGGATCCAAACACGGTAAGCATCAAATAAGCACGGTTTTACCTCAAGGTTTCTCGTGAAAAAAACAATAAAGGTGACTAGATAAAAAAAATTTGATTCACCATATTTTGTTTTGTTATTTTCAATTTGTGTTTGTCAGGGAGAAGGTATGACCAGCATTGAACCGACTCAAGGAGGAATAAACGACATTTGTGTGTTCCGTGGAAGCGGACTTATGCTTCTGGCTTTAGACTCTAGCCTAATCCCATCATACTTCATACCTGAACTCGGTCCTGCCCCCAAATGGTGTTCTCCTCTTGAAAATCTAACGGTATTTAACGGATTTGAAAATTTTTCCTATCCTTATACAGATTTACCATTACATTGATGTGACCATTGTTTGTTACAAACACATTTTTAAAAATCTTTTCTCAGGAAGAGCTGGAGGAAAGTGCACAGACAACTATTTACGATAATTACAAATTCGTGACAAAGGAAGATCTGGAGAAGTTGCAGCTAACTCATTTGATTGGGACAGATCTTTTGAAAGCCCAAATGCATGGATATTTTATAAATCACCATTTGTACAAAAAGGTGAGTCCTTGGCATTTTTATAGCACTTATAGCTTCGGAATGGTCTCCAAGATGTTTCTTCCTCATATTTTTTTCTTTCTATTTACAGGCTTTAGCAGTGGCTGAACCTTTTGCATATGATAAGTACTTAGAACGCAAGAAGCAAGAGAAGTTAGAAGAGAGCCGTATCCAGAGAATCACAGTTAGTATTAAGAGTCTAAGCATCTGTATATCCACCATGGTTTGTTTATTGGCTACTTACATACATCTCTGTTTCTCTTGTGCTTCCTGCAGAAGAAGAGAAGGTTGCCAAAGGTTAACAAAGATCTCGCAATAACCCTACAAAAGGAGGAAGATGGAGAGGAGGAAAAGAAAACTGTTGAGGATGAGGAGGCCACCAAGAAAGTGTCAAAGAAGAAGAAACCCCTACTTAGTAGCGAGAATTTCGAAGATCGTCGGTTTGAAGCGATGTTCCAAAATCCGGTATTAACAATATTCTTCTCAAAGTTCTTTGTCTGTTTTTTTTGGGCTACTACTTCACAATCTTATTAAACCGATTCTTGGGAATCTCTTACGTTTTGGTTTTCAGGACTTCCAAATCGATCCAGAATCTTATGAATATGGTGTCCTACACCCTGTTGCTTCTTCAAAGAAACAACCTTCTTTGTTAGATGAACACTTTGAAGCTGTATCTGATGATGATGAGAACAGCGATTCCGATGCATCACAGTCTTCAGATGACGACAGTGTAGACACTACTAGGCCGACCAAGAAATCAAAAACTCCAAAGTTAGTGTCTTTTGACTACATTCCAGAATCTACATTTGTGATTTGACACACCATCCTGATTATGTTCTTTTCTGATGTGGATGATTTGGTGTCAGGTTGTTTGAAGTGAAAGATGAGCGGCATGCAGAAGCATTTTACAACCGCACTTCACTGGCTAAAGAAGACTGTCTTCCTATGGGCGAGCGTGTCAAGGCAATGGAGAACCGGCGTGGCAACTTTGGAGGCTCGAAAGATATCAAATTCGGTCCTGGAGGATCGCGGGAGATTTCTTTCAAGGCGAGAAGCTCATCAAAGTACAAAGAAGACAGAGAAGATAGAGACGGTGAGGATGAAGACGGGCAAAGAAACAGGAGAGGAGTTCAGTCTCTTGGACTGCAACGGGACATTGTTAGAGGCGGTTTCAGAGGTAGAGGAGGTGGCGTTTTTAGAGGGAGAGGAGGTGGCGGTTCCCGGGGAAGAGGTGGTGGTGGTTCCCGAGGAAGAGGTGGCCGTAGTGGTGGAAAAGGCCGACGATGATAAATGTAGCTTTCAGGGGATTTTTATATTAGTTTTGGAGAAATGACATCACTTATGAGAATCTTTGAAACTTGATTGATTCACATGTACAATTTTGGAATATTTTTGACCTGTTCTCTAAATGGATTTGTCTCAACCAGAAGAACATATTTTGCTTACTTAAGGCTAAAGATATTGATTTGGATAGAGATGACCTTAAGTTGACCCTATAGGCAATAGATCGATAGTACCTTTACATGTTGGATCACCGACCGTTATTAATTGGATTAAAATAACGAGGCTACTATTCCTTTAATATACTAAGTATTAAGTAAGATGCTTTTTTAGAAGGTCAACAAATAAATAAAAATGCTTATGTATATGCTTACAACATGAGAATTGCTTATGTATAGGCTTACAACATCCAAAAGTTTGGGACGAGGAAGACGGCCGAAGCTGATTTCCACGCGCCTCCCACAATTTCTTCCGGCTGAGTCATCTTTCAATTTGTGAATTCTAATCTTTGTTATACTTGAGTGTCTTTTTAATACGCATAATATTCTTATTTAATTCTTTGATGTTATGTTTACTCGTGACTGGACCTAGTTCACTCGTGGAACATTAGTCTCTGGCACGTGTCGACGTATGTCCTCAGATCAAAATATTCTCCTCATTACTATAAGTCGTTTAACACTTATAATATAGTTTGTTATCTTTTATATATTTTTTGTTATAACTTATAATAAATACTTAACAGAGATTGGTTTATTTAATTGTATTATCCGCATAGTATATATATATATATATATACGCTGGACAATATTATTCTTACCTAAGTTCAGACAATCTCATCCAAAAAAGTTTCAAGTTTCAAGAGAAAACAGAATCTATAAACTTGTCCTAAAGTAAGCAAAAATGTGTGCATTAGTTCCTCCACTGTTCCCAAACTTCGGTTGGCCGTCAACGGGAGAGTACGAGAGCTACTACGGTGCCGGAGACAACCTCAACAACGGCACATTTCTTGATTTTCCGGTACAGGAGACTAATTATGGAGCAGTTACGGCGGTGGCTCATAACAGCTTTGGAGTTTCTGTTTCGTCGGAGGGTAATGAGATAGACAACAATCCTGTCGTAGTCAAGAAGCTTAATCACAATGCTAGTGAGCGTGACCGTCGCAAGAAGATTAACTCTTTGTTCTCATCTCTCCGTTCATGTCTTCCAGCCTCAGATCAATCGGTAAGTAGCTACTCTGATATGATATATCTTATGTAAATCAGTTCCATCTCAAAACCAATTGACAAAAAACGAGTTGAGAGCCATTATATTTTTGGATTTGTAAGAGAATCCATAAGGTTTTCTATTTTCTATACTCTTTCTGTGTTCCTTACAGATTTTGATGTTTTGAGTCATTTTTTTCTAAAAGATTTATTTTGTAGATATTATTATTATATATTCTACTTTAAAATTAATTAATGATTATATTTTTGAGAAAGTGGGAAAAAGTGACCAAAAAGAAAGTGGGAAAATAATAACAAATAGGAAAAATAAAACAATCACATAGAGCCATAAAAAGTAAAAAAATTCAAGTAAAAAATAAACTAATAAAATAATTATATATTTATTCTTTCTTAAAATGAGTGAAAAAATCCTAAACATCAATTTATTAGGAACAGAGGGAGTACCATTTAGAAGAAGAATATTAAGAACCCCTTTTTCTTTTTCTTTCCTTTCTTGCAGAAGAAGTTAAGCATTCCTGCGACAGTTTCACGGAGCTTGAAGTATATACCGGAGCTGCAAGAGGAAGTGAAGAAGCTAATAGAAAAGAAGGAAGAACTCTTGGTGCAAGTATCGGGTCAAATAAACATTGAACATTACGTTAAGCCACAACCAAAGGCTGTCGCAAGTTATGTCTCGACCGTTTCTGCAACTAGGCTCGGAGACAACGAAGTGATGGTCCAAATCTCATCGTCCAAGATTCATAACTTTCCGATATCTAATGTGTTAAGTGGGTTAGAAGAAGATGGATACGTTCTTGTGGATGTTTCATCTGCAAGATCTCAAGGAGAGAGGCTTTTCCACACTTTGCATCTACAAGTGGACAAGATTGATAATTACAAGCTGAATTGTGAAGAATTAAGTCAGAGAATGTTGTACTTGTATGAGGAATGTGGAAACTCATTTAGATGATAATTTTCTCTTGTTTCTTTTTTTTAGTTATGATGTCGTTTTGTTTTGAAAATCTAACATTCTTCTTGACCAAAGCGTTGTAGTCGAGTTGTTTCGGTTTTTTT
Source organism: Cardamine chenopodiifolia (assembly GCA_963922655.1). Taxonomy (NCBI): domain Eukaryota; kingdom Viridiplantae; phylum Streptophyta; class Magnoliopsida; order Brassicales; family Brassicaceae; genus Cardamine; species Cardamine chenopodiifolia. The sequence goes on along the minus strand of OZ000479.1, from coordinate 14,853,845 downwards.
GGTCGAAGTCAATGATCGATTATTACATGCTATTGAGTATTGACTGATCACTATGAAATTCATGTTACAGCTATTAATTTTGAATTTTTTTTTGTCTAAACTTCGATTCAAGAATACCGGTTACTAATATAAATATAATTTTGGTGCCCTAACCTTTTGGCTGGTACGCTTTGTTCATGTTATTTATACACAGTTAAGACTTAAGAGTTAGTTATGTTTTGTTAGAATGAGAAAAGACAAAAGAGGGTATTTTATTACGACTACTATATAATTAATTGTGGCCAACTGGAAAGTGAGCAAATTGCACTTATTAATTAATAGACGGTCCTGATATTTAAAGAGTTAACTAAGAATCGTTAGAATACATGTTAGATAAGATTATAAGAAGCCATAGTTATCCAACTGATCTTGGAGTTTATTACATATACAAATAAACAATTATATTTATATCTTAGTAGAGTAGTACACATTAGGCAGATTGCAAAATTAACAAAAAATAAAATAAAATTTGAAGCAGAAAAGTAACATTCCCATAAAATGTTTCAGAAGAAGTAAAACTTTGTTTCTCTTTAAACACATTTGTCGATTCTATATTTACAATACTGTTACCGTTTTTTCGAATATGTCAGTATTTTGCAACAAATAAATTATCAAAAATATTACAAATATATATGGAAGAAATACCCATACATGCTTTTGCAGAGTTTCTGCATTGTTTTCACATGTTTCCTACAAAATTCAAAACAAACGTCTACTTTGCAATGTGTAGAAGCTTCACAAATTTTTAGGAAGTTTCTGTCACTATCATGCTTTGAAATCGGCAGCGAACTTTTTGAATTTTTTTTACAAAGAGTAAAAGCTTCAGAAAATATATTTGATAAATAGTATTTGGATTTGGTTTAGTACAATATCAAAATGTATTGGTTTAGAGATTGGATTATTTGGCTTGGTTAAAAAAATATATGAGATCAAAAGAAAACATGAATTTACAGGATAATAACTGTAGCTTTCGGTGATTAGTCTGTTTAGCAATGTGGGTCACGAAAAGAATCTTGAAACCTCATTGATTCACATTAACAATTTTAGAATATTTCACCCCTTCTTGAAAGAAGAGCTAAATAAGAACATATTTTAGTCAAAAATAAATGACATCAAGTTGACATTAGTTTATGTAATGACTTTATCGTCGTTGTGGGATTTAAATAACCAGGCTACATTTATATAAGATATTAAATTTGAAATGCTTATGTATATGCTTACAACATGAAAATGCTAATGTGTATGCTTACAACATAAAATTGTTTGGGAGGAGGATGTAAAGACGCCCGAAGCATCGTCCACCTGATTTCCACGTGCTCTCAACACTCTCACTCGGCCGAGTCATCTTTCATTGTATAAACAATAATCTTACTATAGTCATAATACATGTAATATTCGTTTTTGATTCTTAGATAATATGTTGAGTGGTGACTTGACCTAATTCATGCGTGGAACATAGGCTCTGGCACGTGTCAACATATGCCCTATAGAGACCTAAGTATTTATCTTTTTAGTATATAAGTCGTATAACACATAATTATATAGTTTCGACGAATAAAAACACTTATTATATAATTTTGTTAATTATACATTTGTTTCTTTAATACTTCGTCCACATATATAATTAAGAGTCCTTAATTAAGCAAAAAAATGTGTGCATTAGTCCCTCCATTGTTCCGAAACTTTTGGTGGCCGTCAACGGGAGAGTACGACAGCTACTACCTCGCCGGAGAGAACCGCAACAACGGAACGTTTCTTGATCCAGTACCGCCACCGGAGACTTATGGAGTGGCTCATCATCAGGACAGTTTTGACGTATCTGTGTCGTCGGAGGGAAATGGAATAGACAACAATCCGGTCGTATTCAAGAAGCTTAATCACAATGCTAGTGAACGTGATCGTCGCAAGAAAATCAACTCTTTGTTCTCATCTCTCCGTTCATGTCTTCCAGCCTCAGATCAATCGGTATGTAGCTGCTCCGACATGTCACCAGAATCTGTTTCAACTCAGATCCAATTAATCAGTAACTAGTTTGACACGTTCGATTCGGTCCATTACATTATATTTTGAAATGGGATTTCTAATATGGTTGTCTATGCGTCAATACTATTTAGAAGAAGAATACTGAGTTAACCCTTATTTTCTCTTCTTTTTCTTGCAGAAGAAGCTAAGTATTCCTGAAACGGTTTCAAGGAGCTTGAAGTACATACCAGAGCTGCAATAGCATGTGAAGAAGCTAGTAAAAAGAAGGAAGAAATTTTGGTACGAGTATCGGCTCAAAGAGACTTTGAACATTATGAAAACCAGAAACCAAAGGCGGTCGCTAGTTATGTCTCAACGATTTCTGCGACTAGACTTGGCGAAAATGAAGTGATGGTCCAAATCTCATCATCCAAGAGTCAAAACTTTTCGATATCTAATGTCTTGAGTTGTTTAGAAGAAGATGGGTTTGTTCTTGTGGATGTTTCATCTTCAAGGCCTCAAGGAGAGAGACTTTTCTACACTTTGCATCTTCAAGTGGAGAAAATAAATGATAATTACACGATTAATTGCGATGAGTTAAGTGAAAGGATATTGAACTTGTAGGAGAAATGTTTAAAATCTTTTGATTAGATTGCTTAGATGATTAATTCATATGGTGTATTTATCCATTTGTTCTTGTTTCTTTGTAGTCGTGTCTTTTTCTTTTAAAATTCTAACATTCTTGACCAAATCATTTTTGTAGTGGAGTTGTTTAGGTTTCTTGATTGAAGTCAAAGATCCATTACTACTTAGTACTGACAAAAGGCAGAACTCACGTTATAGCTATAAATTTCAAATTCCATATGTAGCTAGTTCTAAGCGAGCTACATAGAGAGAGATCTAAGCGAGCTACATAGAGAGAGATCTAAGCGAGCTCATAAGCCTATTTTGGTAATTTTGACCGGAGTATTAAAGTTGAGTTTTGGCGGATACCAACGTTGCTATTTCTTACTAACTCTTTCTACAGAGTTTGTTATAAATTCAAAAACATTAGACAAAAATATTCACTGCTATGTCTGTCAATTGCTGTTACAGAGTTTATTATATAATTTATATTTTTCTTGTTTAAAAGAAAGAAAAAAGAGAGAGAGTAGTGTGGCGGGAGAGCCCTTTACCGAAACATGTGAGCACATACACATATAGACCTAAATCCCTTTTCTTGAGCCACAAGAAAACATGAGATGCCATAGAAACAGAGGACTTCTTTCAATTATCCTCAGTAAAGACCTTGAAGATGAAATCACGGAAACGTCTCGAGTACAGCCTTGGATCGACGGCTGAGATTGAAGTAGGATCGTAATGGATGCTCTTGTAAGCGTGTTCGAGTTTCTTGCTGATGTCATAGTCTTGAAGAATGTCTATGATTCCAAAAATCATGACAACCTCGTAGTACTCTCCTGTCGGTTCACCAACTAGCTGGAACTCACAGTCGCTTCTCCTCATTGTCCTCTCTGCTCGAGCCGGCATGTTCCCTCCAAGTCTAGTACTAGCCCACCTGCAACAACGAACCCATTTTATTATTGGACCCGAAACTCAAGAATTGTTTTCGAAGCATAAGTATAGTTTGTGTTTTACCTTGTGGGATCAGACAGAAGCTGATCCACGTCTGCTCTAGAGAGACGTGGGGCTGTTTCATCTTCAAATTCACCTGCAGTTGCAAAAAAAAAACATTTGGTTGATATATTTTAATGGAGAGAAATGATAGTTGGTTTTGTTAAGAGTGCGAACCAATAGGCGTGCGAGCTCCAGAAGGAATCAGCTCTCCAGCGACTGATGCTTCTCTGAAATGAATCCCAACCAGAAGACTGTAATCCATGATTCTTTCCTGTTCTAGAAACTCGCAGTCTTTGTCGACTTGCCTGAAAAAAAGGGCATAATAAATAACAGTAAAAAAGGTCAATGGAAAGAAATTTGATTGATGGTCTCTAACCTGATGAATTCTTGATACCAAGCTTTCTGTAGTCTGAAAATGAAATTAAGATCAAGATCTTTCAAGATTGTGTTTGAATTGATTTCTGATTCAGGTTTATCAGTTGTACGGCCTAGAGAAGATCCTTTCAAATCAAAGCGTCTGTGTATGGAGTACTCAGAACAAAATAGATTTCCCATAATGACAAACCGCACCTGCATTTTTATTTATTTTGCAAACAAGAGATGAATTCAATCAAAACCCAAGCCACACTTTTATTTTCTTTTTCTATTTAGCATTGTTCTTATTTCTTACCTTCTTTTGGATGGGTCCAGTCAACTTCACACAGTGGAGACCATAGAATCTAATTACCAAAGTGTTCTCAAACGCTCGAACATGGTTGTAATATGCTGCAAGCATCCTCAGAAGCACCTGCATCATATAATTCCAGAAAGCCAAGTTAATATGTGTAGCAGCCACACACTTTTCATCTAGTAATTAAAAAAAAAACTCACTTTAGTTTCCGACTTCTTCATTGTCTTTATCATGTAACGATCATCGTTTGTCAAGTAGAAAAAGCTTCCACTTTTACCAGGAGATGATAGCTCCCGAAGGGCATCATTACCGCAGATCGATAACATGTAATCAGCTGGGTCTACCTTGAATAGCTTCCTCAAGCTCCTGAAGATAGATAAATTATCATAACATTTAGTGCAAGAATAAGTACCAATGAGAAATAAGTAGAGCCTAAGTGTTATTGTATCTCACCTAAAAACCAATGGACAATAGTCTTTCCATTTGAATTCACTAGATTGATGAGGAGGTGTGTATTTGGTTCCCTCTGGTGGGAATCTTGTCCATACCTTCTCCTTTGGATCAAAAGCTGAATGCTTAAGATCAAGGGACACGATCGGAGCTTGTTTCCCAACAGCATGTCTGCGTAAGCAAAATCATAAACACGTGCATTTTACACATAAAAAAGCTTCATATTAACTGAGGAGGCTTACTGGATATTTACCTGATTCCAAGCTGTAGATTAAGCATAAGCTCATAATTCCGGTGGCCTTTAGATATTGTCTCACCTTGTTTCCTCCCTGCCCTTGGCAATCTCATAGGTGCAGGGCTCGGTCTCAGGCTCTGAATGAAGCCTTCAGCCTCTAGTCTCATCATTTCGGCATCCAAGTCCCTCCTTGTCGTGGAATCAATATCTGCAGCGCCTTCTCCGCTTTCGCTTCCCCACATATTCATCTTCTCAAACGCTCTATCTACACCCACACTTACCCTCCCGTCCACAGACATCCTCCTCGGTTTCTCGACACGTTTGGAAGAGTTCCAAACAGATAGCTTTTTCTGTGAAGGCAACACAGGAACTCTCTCTCCGCTGCAAATCTTGTACTCACTCAGATTATTAAACACGTCTTTAGGATCCCATTCAGTATCCCCTTCATTTCCCGATGGATAATATGTACCGTTCATTTCTTCCGGATCTTTAGACCAATGTCCAACGTAGAAACTCCCATCAGCCCATTTAAATGTCCCGTTTCCTTTAGGAAAACCGTCATCCCAAAATCCGTCATATCTATTCCCATCCGGCCAAATAAAAGTACCTTTGCCACAAATCACACCATTCTTCCATTCCCCAATGTAATAGCTCCCATCTCTCCACTGATACTTTCCTTGCGCCTCTTGCAAACCCCTCCTCCATTCACCATCATAAACATCTCCGTTTGCAAAACTCTTGAACCCATGTCCATGTTTCATGTTCATCACCCACTGACCTTTATAAGTATCTCCACTAGGACCTGTGTAAAGGCCAATACCATCCATGTATCCGCTTTTGAATTCACCTTCATATGTGGCACCAGAAGGCCACCCGAACTTCCCTCTCCCCATAGTCTTCCCGTTGTACCACTCACCAATGTACATGCAACCATCTGTCCAAAGATACTTCCCGTGCCCGTGGGGAAAACTATCATACCATTGCCCTGTGTAATAGTCTCCATTAGGAAGTACTCTCTCTGCATGGTATAATTCCCCTATGCTGCTTCTGTTTGTGCTGGTCTCATCATCATTCTCCTCAGTCGTAGTAGTATCATCATCTGTCTGTGGAGCTACTGATGCAGTCGTCCCAAAAATGCTGTTTGCACGCTTCTTTGCTTGTTGGGTCTTTCTTACGGTCACCTCCCAAGCTTTTAAAACACAACTTTGTTCCTTGCTCATTTTCTTAAATTATTAAAAAAAACAAAAAAATCTAAAGACCTATATATATATCCTAGAACATGCCCTCAGAAAACATGTTTGTTCTTGTCTAAACAACAATCCTATGAATGTACACATACACAAGAGAAAATCATGAACTCTGTGCGTAATCAAACTGTAAACCTAAAACCATTCAATCAAATGCAGCATGACGAAATCTGCAACTTTCTGTGACTTGCTGTCTCCATGTCATTGAATCAATGAGAAAACGAGAGTTTATTTTTTGTTTTAGATTGCAACATTTTCAGAGTGAATGCTACTCTGAAACCTAACAAAGAATGAGAGAGAGAGAAAAAGCAATGGCCAAAAGAGTGAAGGGATCAAAACATTTCTCCGAGATTTCATCTTTTCTTGTCAATTCCATTTTAACTAATTCCGTCATTGAAAGAAACAAACCATTCATCTCCTCAAACCACTGAAAGCCTTCAAATTTAGAGAAACAAACAAGACCCAATTTGTGCTATTCTTAGCATTTCCGAGCTTTCCTCTCATAAACAAACATCTTTTGGTCAAAAACAGACATTTTATTAAAATTAAAATTGAGAAAAAAATTAAAGTAGTAATGGATCAAGTTAGCCAAGACTGATGACGTCTCCCAATTGAGATCGCTAAGAGCTATTATCAGAAACAGAGATAACTGAAACTCCAACTTACAGAGGCATTCTATCGAACAGTTTAAGCTCATTGCTTCTCCTTTCACAAAAACACCCGTTAACCATGATTTCCATAATCTATTCTCACAAAGAATAGGATCCATCCCCAATGCTGAAGCTTCAAAACGCCTCACACGATAGAACAGAGACAGAAGTTAGAACCCGAAGCTTGAAAGGATATAACAGTAAGGTCATATCTTTTCTTGGCGAGGAGGAAGATGCTACAGTTAATCGTCATTGGTAACCGGCTATACGTGAGATTCGACACTCGAGAAAGACGACAATCGCCGGGAATCGGAAGATGAAAAGTAGAAACTTCCGTCACAGGTGAACTCAAATTAGAGAGCTTTTTGTAAACAATTCTCGATTACACTTAAAGAGGCATTAATTAATATACACACTCTAGTGTTTCTTTGTAAACTGTAAACAATTCTTGGAAATATCCTAATTTTATAAAACTTGTGATCTGTGGATAGCATGAAATAAACTAATGACAAAAAAAACACTCATTATTAAAACATTCTTTTTCTAAATAATTATAAAACCTTAAATTTGAAATTTATTGTATTGTATTGTACTGTGTAATTAAAATAATTGTCTTTGTAAATTATCCAATGCATAAAACGTAACAAAAGCTGTTAGGATAAAATAGAGATCCATTGATTCTAGATTCAAGAATATATTTTTAGTAATCTTATAAAATATGTTTCATTAAAAAAACAAATTTCAACTTTATTAATTAATATCAAATTCAATAACAACGAAATATTATGATAAATCTAAAAATGCTATTTATAATAAAATCTCAAAACCCTCAAATCTTATAATTATTTTAATTAATTAAATACAAAATAATAATAAATATATTTGGATAATTTCTACTTCATTTCTGTTGGTTAATAGCCAAACTCTCTCACCGTTCCGAATCCGATATCTTTAAACGTGATTGACAACAAAGCCAAAAAACCTTTATTGTCGGAAGCTGACTCACTCACCAGATTACGAAAAGGTCCAAAACAATGTCTCTAGCGTCAAACACATGCTAAATTCACCAGCCGGTTTGAGCCATTCATAATCTCGATTCCTTTGTTTACTTCAACGATTCTCGATTCTCCCAAAATCCTACCTTCAATCATATTAAAAAAAAAACTTACCTTTCTTTTTCTTTCTGAAAAATTGTTTCTCATCGTTGGAATCGAAAAATGGGTAGAATCGGGTTACTAGTGTCTGATCTGGTATTGTCGTTCATGTGGATATGGGCTGGAGTTCTGGTCAACATTTTAGTCCATGGAGTTCTCGGATTTAGCCGGAAGGATCCAACCGGTGATATCGTCCGATATTTCTTCTCCGTCATCTCCATGTTCGTCTTCGCTTTCCTTCAGAAACTCACCAAAGGCGGACTTTACAATCCTTTGACCGCTTTAGCTGCTGGTGTCTCCAGTGGCTTCGGCAGTTTCATCTTCACCATCGTGGTTCGAATCCCCGTCGAGGTTTGTTTCGTTAACTTTTTTAGCTGAATTAAAATTGACTCTTCGTTGGGGAGAAATCTCAGGATTTTAAACTCAATGATGCTACTCAATTTCTCATTATACTTCTCACATGAAATTTGGGTTTATGTTGCTGTTCAATGTCGAAATTTTGTGAATTTTGGTGATGGGTCTATGTAAAATTTAGCTAGATGGGTTCTTCTCAGAAAGTCAGATCATTTTGGTATTCTGCTCGTATGTTTATAAAGACTCAACCTTGGAGATCTTTTTGCTGCAAATATCCACAGTGTGTTGTGTAATCAAAGATTATATTTTTGTGAAACTTCGGTTTCTGTTTTTTGTGTTTCAGGTAATAGGATCAATTCTTGCGGTTAAGCATATCATTCACATTTTCCCTGAGATTGGAAAAGGACCTAAACTAAACGTAGCAATCCATCACGGCGCTTTAACAGAAGGGATACTAACATTTTTCATTGTAATGCTCTCATTGGGACTCGCTAGAAAAATCCCAGGAAGTTTCTTTATGAAGACTTGGATTGGTAGTCTTGCTAAGTTAACTCTTCATGTTCTTGGCTCTGATCTTACCGGCGGATGCATGAACCCTGCTGCTGTATGTACCCAAACAAAAAAAAAGAGTTTATGTGCTTGTGATTTTAGCAAAAACCGATGTTCATTGTTTGATTGTTTGCTTTTGTGTGAAATCTTTGCAGGTTATGGGATGGGCTTATGCACGCGGTGAACATATAACCAAAGAGCATTTACTTGTGTATTGGCTTGGACCTGTGAAGGCGACGTTGCTCGCTGTTTGGTTCTTCAACGTTGTGTTTAAGCCTCTGACCGAAGATCAAGAGAAACCTAAGGCTAAATCTGAATGAGTAAAGAGGAATGTGGATCAGCTTTTGTAATTAATCTTCTCTGGATAGATCTATTCCACACAATACACCAAGGATGAGATTGTTTCCGCTATTATCCGGGGATTTTTTCTTAGAATTTGTAATGCGTTTCTTATGTAGCAAACTCAACTGTATCAAGCAGTTCAATAAAAACTGAATTCTAGTGAATCCAATGTGCAGTTTAATCAATATATGCAGTAAAAGTATTTGGTTTATTGCAAAAATAAAACGATGTTTCTCAGTTTGGATCATTCAATTACAAGAAATCAAGAACTAGCTATAAATTCAAGACTTGACATTGCTGCTACTAATAGACAAGATTAGGCTCAAAATCAGCGAAATCAACCGAGCCAGACTCAACAGGAGGCATGAGATAAGCAGCCAAGATCTCGGAGGCTAAAGACGCAACGTAAGGAATCCGCTTGAGGTTTTTGATGAAGGCAGGATCATCGGTTTGTCCTACAGCCAGCAGCTTCTCATAGCTCACAACCATTCTATCCAGTTTCCTCTTGAACTCAGGGTTCTCAACATCCAGCACCGCCGGGAATATTCTTCCCGTGGTTCGGTTTGTCTGAAACAAATCTCAACACTTTCAGAAAAAATTGGCATAACACGGCTTAATATTAATCTCTGGTTTCAAGTTCCTTTACCTCGATGATGACATGCATATCAAACTCCTTTGTGTTTAACCCGATACCCTCGTAGAAACTAGTTCTTTGACAATCGTTGAGGTACATTGTCACATAAACCTGCAAAACTACCAGTCAGGCTACAATGTCTTTAACACAATTGAAGTCTAGAGGATTAGAGAGTTAAAAGAGAGTCTAGTTTAATTACCGAGAGGCAGAAGAAGCGAGACCAGAGCTTGGCTTGCCAGTCATTGAGGAACTGAGGCTGAGCTTTCATCAAAGCAGAGAAGAAATCTCCATGACGGTTTTCGTCTTGACACCAGTTCTCAAAATACTTGAAGATTGGGTAACATTGGAACTCAGGGTTTTCCTTAAGGTGTCTGTAGATTGTGATGTATCTCCAGTACCCAATTTTTTCAGATAAGTAAGTGGCGTAGAAGATGAACTTGGGTTTGAAGAAAGTGTATTTCCTTGCCTTTGTCAGGAAACCCAAATCAAGAGCCAAGTTAAAATCAGACAAACCCTTGTTCAAGAACCTGCCAAACAAAGATTATCATCAAATTACCGATTCAAGATAATAATAAAAAAAAAAAAACTGAAGAAGAGAGGTTCTTGGTTAAGAGATTTTACCCGGCATGTCTAGCTTCATCTCTGGACATAAGAGAGAAGATCTCAGCCACAACAGGGTTTGTTTTCTGCAATGCCATCAGATCGAAGATTAACATGAAACCAATAAAATGATCAAATGAAACAACATCAAGTCCCATATGTTCTTTAACTTCCACGTAATTAGTATAGCTTCAAGCATAACCAAGAAAAACTATTGAAAACTAACAATTGAAACATGAATATACTCAAATGTCAAATATAGCCTTTAATTATGATTATATGAATCTTTGCCTAAATAAGAATATATTATTTCATTTTTTCTGTTATAAAAGATACCTTGAGTCTTCGACCAAGCTCCTTGTAGAGAAGGAAACCAGAGAATTCGGCAGTACAAGACCGCTCAAGGAACTCAACAAAGATCTGTCGGAGGGGTCCCTGCAATTTGTCTGCAGCTTCCTTAAACTCCTTGTTCCTCACGAAATGTGTCTGATTGTAATCAGTCTTAAACTCTTGAAGCAGAGCCACGAACTCTTCCTGGTTAAGGTTCTTGTTAATCTCCGTGTTGAAAAGCTGTTCCATCTCCTCGAAATCCGTCGTGTAGAACCTCGGTGTCAGAAGCGACTCCTGAATCTCTTTCTTCGTCCCCTTCTTTGATTTCGCGGTGGCGGTGGCGGTGGCCGGAGGAGGCGGCGAGGAGGTGGCTGACATTCTGATCACGGTGGAGAAACGTCGCCCGGAAAGGTATTTGCTTGGATTAGTGAGCTTTGGGGTGGAGAATTTGGAGATGGGTTTCACTAACGCCATTTCAGCTGCCATTGATCGATTGAAATGCAGAAGCAAGAGAGAGTGAGTGAAAGAGCAAGCAGCTAGAGGAAGAAGATGAGTTTGTGAGGTGCTTTATAATTGAAAATCTCATCCAGTGAAAATCTGAGTTCTAATGTGGGAGCTTGACACGTGGAGAAAATCTATTGGTGGCTCTTGATTGCATTGTCTTCTTGATAATATCACCGTTTTATATGTGTGATTCGTTATTTCAGACAGCAATTTTGAAAGAAAAAATAAAGAAAATATGTGATAGGCTGAACAATTAACAAATCTAAAAATAAGAGAAAATACAACAGTATACATTACAATTGGTGGTCCAAATCTTTTTTATAACAAACAAAAAGAAAGAGAAAATATGTGATGCTGGTGATATCCAGATGAGCCATTCTGGTATATATAAATACAACTAAAAAGGAATGAAAATAGAAAGAAAAAAAAATCTAAAGCTCAAACTCACAAATTCTAAATGATTTTTATTTCTCTGGATTTTCTTTTCCCCCACAATTATATGAAATACAGTTAAAAGAATGACAAAGCACAATCTCCACTTCTCCATCTTGAAGCCCTTCTCTACCAAGCAAGAAGAAAGGATAGTTTTAGGGCTGAGAAAAGGTTTCTTCTAAAGCAAGCAACAAGCTTTAGCAACACATAAACTCAGACGTAAAGCTTAATTACCTCTATTTATGAAGCATTGGGGAAGTAGATTGAGGAGAGCTTGTTCCATCTTCAGATCCTGCGTTTATATTCATACCTTTATCGGTATTCCAATTTCGTTCATACCCTTCAACTTTCTCTTCATCATCAATGGAGACCCTAACGCGTTTACCTGCATCTCCATCATCACTCGAAGATCGTCCTGATTCTTCTCCATTTCTCTCATCCTTGTTAAAACCATTCCCATTGGTAAAAAAAGGGTCAAAACGAGGTTTGATTTCCTCATTATGATGATGATGATGGTGATGGTCCTTAGCCTTTAAGTCTTCTTCCTCACAATCATCCTCGAGATCATCATAGTTTAGATTGCGGAGAATCTCAGGGAGTGAATAGCTCTTTCCACTCTCATCAACAATCCTTCCTCCTCCCATTTCGATATCGATCTTCTCTTTGGAGCTAACTAGACTTTCACCTAGATTTGAAGTAGGAGTTTCAGCCATCAAATAATCTTCTTCCTTCACAAATGATCTAAACTTGTTCATTGATGGAGGAATCTTAGACAGAAATATTTCCCATATATTCCCCAAAATTCCTTTGTTGTATGGATTCTCCTTCTTATCATATCGGTATCGGAAATTCTCATAAGTAGTCTGCACAAAACAGATTCACCATAAAAACAAATCAGAGAAAGAACACAACCCCCCCCCCCCCCCAAAAGATTGGAATGAAAGCATAGATGTTTCTAACCACCTGGTTAGTGCAGATGAGATAAGAATGAAATATTGTGAGCCCACCAACAAACCAAACGGTAATGAAGCAGTAAACTATGAGAATATCCGATAGAACATCTTTGGATATAGCTTTCCAGATGCTAATCTTCTCGTCCATATGTCTTTGGAATATGTTTAACCAAGAAAACGCAAATACATATATGCACAGAGTGGTTGATGTTGATATGAACATGAAGAAGAACCGGTAATTTCGCTGCAAGAGAATCAAAACAATATCAAAACACTCAAAGCCTCTATGATTCTCTGGAATTAAGAGCAAAGTCATTAAGTAAACTTACCACTCCAATACACTGGCCAACCCAAGGGCAGTGATGATCAAATCTCTGGACACAGTTGTTGCAGATGGAACAATGAGAAGCTCGAGGTGGACGATAAAGCAAACAAGTGTCACAGAATTTCACTTTTATGGTATGTCCATTAACAGTTACATCTTTAACTCTTGGTAATCTTATATTTGGGGTTCTACCACTAACCCATTCCATCGATGGAGTAGTTGAATCCGGTGCACCATCTGATTCAGGAGGTTTTAAACTTCTTGGCACAATCCCAGGATCTCTACTGGATGTCATAAAGAGGAAAAATATATCCTGAAGAAAACTATTGACAGTTTAGTTTCAGAAAGCACCTTCTACACATAAAAGTCAAATTTTTCAAATAAAGAGTTTGAAAGCAGAAGACATACTAAAATAGTGAGTATCCAAGACACGCAGAGAATTGGAATACAGAGAGTAGGATTCTTGGTACGAGGATCAGCCATTTTCGTGTACATTTTGACAAAGAACATTACTGCGGGACCAAGGATCAAGAATGTTGATAGATATAGAGATGATCCATCTGGGCCAAAGATTAATCTCCCGCCACATAGAAATTTCTGTCCAAAAAAGGAAAATCAATGTCAGTTTCAAATCCAAAGAGCATGAAATTAGCTTGCAGTAAACATATCTTGAAAGCTTCCATATATGAAACAATCAAGACTCAAAATACTAACTACTAATACTAATCAGAGAATGAATAAGAGATGTTTTAAGAAAGCTTGAGAATGATTCTAAACACAACCAGAACTGAGTCCACGGAATGTGATAATGAGATTCAACAGTGTTTTGGTTCTTTCTTCGTTTTTTATCTACCAAAGTGACAAAATCAAGAGTCTAAAATGCTATGACTTGGTCTCAAAGGAATCCAAATTGAACAAATAAATTGGAAGTGCGATTTAATACACGCACAAAACTTATGTGATGAATCTTCTCCAGACAGATTAAAACGTGAATGAAACGAAAGCAAAGTGAAATTTCAGAACTTACATTGCTTCCCCTCCAAACTTGATAAAGCTTCTTGAGTTTGGTCTCATTCCAAGCCATAACTGAGAGGGGGAAAACCACGAATAACAAACCAAGTGAAGAAATTTCGAAGAACCCAGAATCAGAAACCCATTGGAGAACCCATAAACGATGATGATCAGAGAAGAGATCAATATTAGAAGAAAACCCAGAAATGAAAAATCTCTGTCTTTCCTCCGACAAAAAGATTCACAAATATCAAACAGTCGAATTTGATTGTACAGTTGGAGAGGGAGAGGGAGAGGGAGAGGGAGAGGGAGAAAAATTGAAGCTGTCCTCTCCACTCGAAATCACAAGAATTATTTCGATGTTTTGCAAATTGTGATCCCTTTTTACCTTTTCTCTTTTCTCTTTCCTTTTTATTTTTTGGTAAAAACAATCTTTTTTATTCCCTTGTCATGTCCGAATAATTAGTAATGAGATAATGGGGACATCGTATGTAATTAGGAAAGGTTGTTATGCGAATAAGGATGTTTTGCAAGAAGGAATCAATTTCTTGTTTATGTAAGATTTACTTTAAATATTGTTGTTTCCATGGTCGGCCAACTATATCTAAAAATATTAAATAGAATGATGCAACAATGAGCTGTGAAGCCAACTCAAATCATCCCTCAATTAAACGTGCTTCACACATACATTTCTTTCGATCCTTTGTGTTTTTTTCATTCTCTCTTTTCTTTTTATTTTCTTTTATAATGCTTCGCCTCTGCGATATTAAAATGTTTATTTGTAATTAGTTGTTCTATGAATACTTTCGCAAGAATGTACATATAGGAGTCTCCATCTTAAACCTTTCAACATTCATATTTCATATAGAAGTCAATTTGATTAAAGATCACACAATATAAGATGATGATAATGACTAGTTAGATATTAGTTATATAGCCTTTACTCAATTGGTTTGTACAGATAACATTCTTCACCATGTTGTTTGTCACCCCATGGAATTATAAATATCTGAACGAATCTTTTATCTCTTCCCATCTCTCTTTATCTTTGTTACTTTGTTAACAGTTATATAAATTTGTGTGAAGAATATGCAATTTTTTTCTCATACCGTAAACACTGATAGGAAGTTAGAGAATGAAATACACCAAATTGAATTACTCGTAATGCATGAATCCGCTATATACACTAATTTTCCTAACTTTCTATTCTAAATGCGAAAAAAGTTATAAAAAAAAGTCATCTCGACGAGTAAAGACAGAGAGATCTAGTTGGCTTTGAGTTACAAAAGTAAATTTACACTTGTTTGGTCTCTTCTTTTCCCAATTATGATCTCACATCCACGCTCGAGTTTCTCCTTACAGTCGCCTTTATAAACCGAGCCAATCGCTGCAGTGCCTTCATCTACACTTATCTTCTTGACACTTATGCCAATGTTGTTACCATACTCCAGCTTCTGAAAGCGCAGGCTTGCCACTGCTCATTTCGTGTCTCAGGGACCAAAGGCTGTGCCTAGCTCAGAGGAGATGGATCCAACCTCCACATCTTCTTCTTCTTCTAACGCCCAATCTCTGAAATTGATCATAGGTGGCGGGGTCTTTGTCAAGAACAGCTCCTTGAAGTTCTTTAAGATCCCCTTTCGGTAAGGAGTTTCCTTCTTATCGTACTGGTACCGAAAATTCTCACAGGTCGTCTGCAAAACATAACAAAAGAATTAGACCAACAGTAATAGCTCTGACTGGAAACTACAAAATCTTGTTCACTGCTGGCTAAAAGCTAAAGAATCTTGCCTGGTTGGTGCAGATAAGGTAGAAGTGGAAGACACTAAGTCCACCAACAAACCAGACGGAAACAAAGCAGTAGAGAGCAAGAACACCTAATATTAAGTCATCAGCGAGGACAATATAGAATTGGCCATGGACTTCAAGCATGCTGACCCAAGAGAAGACTAAGACGTAGATGCAGAGGAGAGTTGAACATGATAAGAAACAGACAAAGTACGGATAGTTACGCTGCAAAGAAGAAACTCATAGATAACATATTAACTCATAGATCTCAGTTCTTTTTGTCTTGGAAGTTGGAAGTGAGAGTTGATTTCCAGTAAGACTTACCAAGGCGATGCACTGACCGACCCATGGACAGTGATGATCAAACCTTTGGACACAGTTGTTACAGATTGAGCAGTGAAAGGCGCGAGGAGGACGGTACAGCTGACAGGTATCACAAAATTTCACTTTGACAGTGAAGCCATTCATCATAACATCTTTTGTTCGAGGTAATTTCGCAGTTCCTAATTTGGTACTAACCCATTCTGTTGATTGGGTGATAACATCAGCCGTTTCCCCCACAGGTGCTTCTTTGTTCCTTGGGATAATCCCGGGGTCTCTGGAAGATGTCAAGAAGAGAAAAGTGAAATCCTGCATAAAAAGAAGAAGTAAGAAATGCCGAAATTTGGTGGCTCTAATGTATGATATGGTTTAACAAAGTAAGTAAAAGAGCAAATGGTTAATACCAAGATTGTGAGGAGAATTGCACCGATCAAAATAAGAGAGTGGAAAAAAGGGTAGCGATCTCTGATCAAATAAGCCATCCTGATGCAGAAAGTGATAGCTGGACCTCCTATCATACATGTGGTCAAAAGAAGCGAAGATGCATCTGGACCAAACACTAGTCGTCCCCCACAGTAAAATTTCTGAAACACCAAACAATAGATAAGACTATGATTTCATAGAGAGCAATTAGTATCTAATCATGTGTGAAACAAACAATACAGAGGAATCTTAGACTATTTATTTATAAACTAAAGGCTAAAAACCTTATGGAGAGGATCATAAAGCTCATGTTCTTCAGACTTTTACGTAATACCAACAGAGAGGCATTTTCCTCATTCACGATTCTTAAAAATGTAAATTTCGTATCAGATCATCACAAAAAAATCTTACATTTTTGCCGGGCCAGACTTGATAGATCCTTTTTCGTTCAAGATTCTGAGAAGTCATGGCCTTAACGTCGGGGATTGAAATTTACAAATGTTCTTCGGTAAAACACCTCGTGTGCTCGATCTCACGGCGAGCGAATGAAACCGGCGATTTCCAAAACCCTGCCGCCGATAGTTTGGCTTTTGTTCCCTCCGATCCTTTTCTTTTTCTTTCTTCTTCTGATAATGGATTCTGTTGGAGAGATCTGTTTCTCTCTCTCTCTCTCCCTCCATAAATTTGTCCTCCGCCATTGGAAGTTCCTCAACACCAACATCATTCTCTGGAACACCCTTAACTTAGCTTTCTCGCCATCTCAGAATGGGATTGCCACGTGTCATGAGTCACCTTCTATTTATTCAAACCGTAATCAAAACCAACCAATAAGAACAATAAAAAAATCAATTTATTTCGATTTTCATGAACCGGATTGAACCGGATCAATCCAATCCGTTCATTGAAAAGACGCAGAGTGAAGGAGAAAAAAGCTTATCCAGAAACTAAAAACTTGAAATGAAACTCTGAATGCGAAATCTTCCATAAGAAGAAGATGGCTCTTCTCTGCTTTAATTCTCTCCCTTCTCTTTCTTCGCTCTCGTCTTCTTCTTCGCCGCGCATTCTTCAACCTTCGCCTTTCGCTTCACCAGGTAACGCCTTTTAGCTTGCTTCTAGTCTTGTGTCTTGACGTATCGATTTTGCTTCGTTTTGCCGAGAAATTGTATCGGAAACCAAATTTCAGTTTCTGGGCTAATTCAATCTTTTGGTTATTGAAAACAAAAAATGTTTCTTTTGGGCACTCAGGTTTGGAGATCCAAGTAGACTTTCATTGAGACATTTAATCGAACACTTAGTTTACTTGCAAATGCTCTAATCTTTTGGTTTCTTCATTGTATGGATGTCAGTTATCAGCCTTAAACCCAATGCCGTCGAGTCCAATAACAAAGTCTCTCTCAGTGCTTACAATTTGAGCAGAACCCATGGAAGAGCAGCAATTGTGAAGGTCGTTGCTTCTGGCGTGGATGGGACTGAGTCTGTGAGCAATGAGGAATCCAAGACTGTTGTTGCTGCTGTTCCTGTGGATAAACTACCATTGGAATCTAAAGAAGCTAAAGAGAAACTGCTTTTGGAGCAAAGGATGAAGATGAAGCTGGCCAAGAAGGTGAGACTACGCAGGAAACGTTTGCTTCGTAAGCGTAAGATGAGGAAGAAGGGTCGATGGCCACCTTCAAAGATGAAGAAGCTCAAGAATGTCTAAGAGACTGAACAATTTGCTGTTTTTCTTATCATTTTTTGTAATTTTCTTTTTAGTTTTCAAGGACCATTTTAATGGCTTTGCAAATGCAAACCATTGTATTTTGGGTTTAACCTCAATCTGAGTTCTTTAAAGGAGCCAATTCATATACAAAGAGTGACCAGTATACAAATGAAAACAAAAAGTTTGGAACTTGCATTGAATTAGAAACATTTGGTTTACTAAGGAAGACCATGTGACCGGAAGATGAGAGGATAGGTGCAACAGAATCCGGTGCTCCAACACTGCAACAAAAGGTTTATTTGAAAGATTGATTAATTAGTGGATTCTATCTGTCAAAATACTTTTGCATGATAAGAAACTTAATTAGGCATATGGCTTACCACGGAAAGGAGTGGACCTTGCTTGAACTTGTCATGGAATGAAACGGAGAGAGCTTTCGGGGTTTTCTCCAGGTCCTCTGATGAAACCGCTGTAATCATAAAAGCATTCAGTTTTGTCTAACGATTCAGACAATGCAAAGATATACAAAAGAAGGTCAAGACCGATGGAATGGATAACAGTAGTAGGAATTACTCACACAAGTGATGCTGATACGATAGGTGTCTTTCGTGTGTCGTAGATGGCAATCAATCCTTTGTAATTGTCATCGCCTCCTTTGTATGACACAGCCAAACGTTCCCCAGATGCATCCCATGCTATCTTCTCGATTCCCTCCCTGGTTGATCAGTTATGAAAACCACAATATCAGGAAATAACTAATGGAAGGCCTTTGCTGGTTTATTTAACAACAATCAAATAATTTACCTGCCAGTCAGAGAAGCAATTTCTGAAAGTAAACCGAAACAGGGGTTAGTATGCTAATTGGTAAGTACTTTCTAGTAGTATAAGCAAAATGACTTCAAAGTTTCTACATACCCAAGGATGGTGGCTTGGATGAGAAATGAACAGAGCCCAGTGTTGAAGATTTAGAAAACGAAATCAAGATAAACCGCCCTTCGGGATCCCATATTGCCCCCAACAGTATCAAGAAGTATTATAGCTTAGTCCATCTAAGAAGACAGAACACAAATGCAGTTGCATATCTCACTATCCTATGTATGGCTCACGACTGAATTTACCGTGACAGATCCAGATCCAGTAGACAAAGACCAGGGCTCAGATGTCCATGTGTTTGTTTCCCAAAGGCAAAATGTCCGATCACTGTGACAGAACATAAAACATTTTATTAGCAAACACATCCAACTAGAAGCTACTTTCCACATCTGTGAAAAAGAAAGAGAGTTGATGTCCTACAATCTTGCTGCAAAGAAGTAGTCTCCTGTGTGTGACCATTTAAGCATTGATATGCCACCTAGTCAAAATGCAAGGTTCTTTCTCATCTGTTCAAAAAAAGAATATGAAACTGTCCAGCACATGTGCACTAGGAATCTAAATTAGAAAACAGACCTTTGTCCTCATAATTTTTAAACTATTTCATTCTCCTAAAATCATTATTATATATATATATATATATATAATATTATCAAACTCAATAAATCTAATTTTTCAATTAAAAAAATAACAAATTTATAAAATGATATTTACTCTCCACTAACTCATTGTGTAGATTAAAATCTAGTATATTTATTAAAAAAATTCATCTTTTTTTGCACCAGAGAATCTTTCATGGAGACAGATCAATGTGGAAACGTGTGCTGATTCATGAATAGGGAGATCGATCTTTCTTGCCTATCAGAATATCTGGTGAAGGTCGTCAAAATATTTGAACTTGAAGATGATGATGGGTCTTAACCGGGCATAAACTTTATAAATCAAATCAAAGATGAGTTTAAGTTTAGAACTGAACCGGATTGGATTAGTCCATCCTGACATTCCTAGTCTCTTGTGTTATTTTAGTCAAAAAAAAAAAAGAAAGAACCAAAACTAATCAGGTTCAAGAAATTGTTTTTGCTTATGTGCTTCTTCTCGGTAATTTACGTTACACAAATTAAGGGTTTTTGCTTATATGCATCTTCTCGGTAATTTACGTAAACACAAATTAAAAGGTTTAGTTTCGTATTTTTTGGGTCAAAATTAGAAGGTTTTCTTCTTTTATTTTCTCTGACTGTAACTTACGGGGTACACAAATTCAAGTTGCATCATAATGTGTTGTATTGCCCTTTTGATTTTTTATTAGTGGTAAAGCGAGATATTTCGCTTCCGTGTTTCGATTTTGAAACCTCACAAAATCAACACATTTGATTTTTTTCATGTACTTGTGAATATGAGATTCCTTTTGTTGAGATCATGTGCGTAATTTTCAGTTCTATCAAGTATTTCAATAAATAAATATAATTTCACTCTTTAGAACCAATTATTGCAGACGGCAATTCTAGCAATTACTTACACAATTTTGACTATTCACAATTTCTCAGGATTTGCACTTTATAAACATAAATACATTCATCAGCTAATACATGTCTGTAATTTTGTATATATCCACCATTTGGTAGGCAGCAGATCTTGACTTTTTAATGGATGCCACTTCGGTTCCGGTTGCCCGGACTTTACAAAATCAAAACTAATCATGAACTGGATTAGTCGGTTTTATTTTAGAAATTCTTAACTCTGCGGAAAAAGACGTTAAAATGAAAATTTGATCCAAGTTATATGCTTCTACATCATTTTTATTAATAATTTAATATTTTATTTTGGAAAAATAAATTTTCAACTTTTAATTAAAAATAAATTTCTTCCATGCTATTTCAACTTTATATATTTTGGTTGATAAAATTCAAAAATGCAAACCCTTGTAAGTTATAAGAATCTAAAAGGGCATTGAATCAAACGAATATTTTTTTTAACGTGAAAATCCGAAAAACGAAACAAAAAATGGTAAACCTTACTCTAGCAACAAGACAATATATAAAATAAGAATGAAAACACGATCAGCAAAAAAAAAACTCTGGCGACACCGAAACACAAAATAATGTAAGACTTAGGACATAAGCTTTTTGCTTCTCACAAGACGCAAACGCGGTTACTTGGAACCACACACCAAGTGTTCCTAACACGCGCAGATATTTACAGCTATATAAATAATATCTTTACACACACATTATATTACACAATCAAAAGATTATATTGAAAGCACAAAGATCTTAAGACGAAACTTAAGGCTCGGAAAACTAATTAAGACAATGTTTGATTGGATACGTGGAAATTCTCGATTACCAATCTCCTTATCTGTACGGTTTCATCTACATCTTTGCTCAATGTTCTTTCTATTGATGTTTAAAGCTACGAACGTCGTTCATTTTCTAATCTTTATCTTCTTCTTTTATTAAAGATTGTGGAGCTCTTGGTGGATATGGATTGCCAAGGATGTGAAAAGAAGGTTAGAAGAGCTATTTCCAAACTCGATGGTAAGAAAATTTCAAAAAACATCAATTTGATTCTTATCATTTAGCTTTCATAAATGTTTTGTTTGTTCTTAATGTATTCTTACAACGTTAATTAGCCATTTCGAGATTAGTGATAATTAACCGTCAAAAAATCAATATGTGTAGGAGTGGATACCATAGAGATCGACGTAGATAGACAGAAAGTGACGGTCACAGGATACGTAGATCGAGAAGAGGTTCTAAAGATGGTGAAACGAACGGGAAGAACAACGGAGTTCTGGCCTTTTCCTTATAATGGATATTATGGTGATTATTATACATATCCTTCTCAAGACTTGGAACAATCGGATCAGAAGATATATCAAGCAGAAAATACTTTTTCATATACTGCAAAGTATGATTTCTATGAAGACTTTCAAAATATGAACAACTCTTCTATCAACGGTTATTGTCCTCGTCCATCTCAAAAACTTCAACCTACTATCGATGAAAATTCTCTTCATCTTTTTAGCGATGATAATGTCCATGCTTGTACTGTCATGTGATTTGTATTGTTTTCGACGTGGGCTTTGTATTATTCTTTCATTCCTTTGTTCATTTATTCATTTCGTAAATGTAACACAAATATTTTGTTGTTTTCTCCACAATGTATGTTTCATTTATTTCAGTTCTAGTTTTGTTTCAAGCTGAAAAACTTTTTTGTTTATTTATTTTGTCTTACTATTTCACATTGTTGTAGAACGAAAAGAGAATAAAATTTATAACTCCCAATTCTCCGTTTTTTTTTGCTTCTCCTTGCACTAAAAGAAAACAGAGTGATCCTCATTGAGCAATTGTACTAGGAAATTTGGAAGATAGAAACAAAATACAAAATTGAATATTCTAAATTTGTTACTCCCAGTTCTCTTTATCACACTGAAATTCAAAGCAATTAAAAATTAACTTAATTTGAAACTTTTGTTTTTAGTCTTCTAAAATACGGATTTGTACAGACAAAAAGATAGTAATTCAGAAGGCCTATCAAAATTCAAACGCAAATAACTATCGGCTTCATTTTACCAACATTTCATTGGGCTCTAATACTAAAGTAGAGGCCCAATAGAGGTCTCTTCATGATTTGTAGAACGATTTAAGTTGTTCGTCTAGACTCCGGAGGGAGGAGCGGAGCGGAGCTCCATTTAATATGTCGAAAGAAGAGTATAACCGAAGACGCAAATGTAGTACTTACTCTCTAGCTCTTGCTTATAAGGTTGTTTCAATCATACCACAATAAATAACTAAGTTTTGAAGTAAACTCAATACAAAATAAATGTTCATTTATGTCGTCAAAAGTCCACACAAAATAAATGTTCATTTATGTATATTTGTCGCCGTTGCATTAGTCTTTGTTCTGACTACTATTATATATTCGCTTTGGTCAATCTATGGTCCCTCCTTATATTTATTGCTGGGTTAGTCTCTTCCACCGTCCACACCTTTTTACCAGTTTCTGCTTCTTTTCTTTTAAGTGAATAGTCCAACAAAATGTGAAGTGTATCCAAATCTTGGTTAAACGTTTCGTAATTTCATTAAGTGGTGTTTAAAAGTTTACGTTTTGTTTGTAATTGGTAAAGTTTAATCTCAACGGGACATTGGTGTCGTGTAAGTTAGGAATCAAGAATCAACGCAAATGACGTTTTACAGTCAAACTATGAACACCCAGTGCTTCCTCTTTTGTGGCATTGACGTTGACTCACTTTAGAACTGACCTAAGGAGGTATTGAATAAATTGAACATGGAACAACTTCAGACTTGCGATTTTTCTCATATTTCCTCTTTCTTTATAAATTAAAATTAATGAATATACTAGTCTTTTAACTTTTGTTTTTTTTTCTGATCACCAAACCCATTAAGAGAGTTTTTTTTTTTTTTTACTTTTAATCTTTTTGACTTGGTTTGTAGCACTATCGTTTACTTTGACATGCTCTTCTTGTAGTTGTTGCCCGATAATCTTCTCTTTTGTGTCAATTTGTTGTTGCTGTTGTTACATTACGCTTTATTTTTATTTTTTGTTAAAACACTATGCTTTATTTTGTTAATGTTATAGATTGGGAAAACAGAAAAATTTATATAAATATAAAAATTACGAAGGGTTTGTATCAGTAATGGAGACATTATTGTGGTGGAGGTAACGTATATGATTGTCTTATGTGTGATATTGACAATATATACTTACATGGGACCATCAAAGAGATTCTTTTAGCTGCTGAGCAAAAAAAAATCTATCTTATCTTTACAAGCATTAATATAATAGCTGCAGAGGATTTATCTCTTTCGCTTTTCATCCTCAGCAACAGTTAAAGATTTATTTTGCTGATCGAAAAGATAACTAAAATTGCAACTATAAATAAATGTTTGTAATTAATCCGAGTAATTGGATCCGAGTTGCACAAGTTGATATTAAATTGCTGAAGAAGAAAATAAAGCTGACCTCGTTATTGACTTTGAAATACTTTTGTTCATCCTTCTAAATCTTTTTTTTTTCTTCTTTTTTTTTCGTTTTTTCGTTTTTTCGGTTCATCCTTCTAAATATGAAAACAATACAATTTGTAGCATTCAAGATTATTCACTGAGGCTTAGCTTAAAAAGGATATGTAGTTAATGAAACTGAACTTATCCACTAAACAAAAATTAAAAACCACTGATTTCCCCAAAAGTATGAACGAGAGACTCCATAGCCGCAAAGCTAAAGACGAAGGCAAGATATTCATAAAAAAAAAAGGATCTAAAAAGATTAAATCTACAACAGTAATTAAACTGAGAAGGATCATCACATAACTTTCCATGATTCAAGCGTAGGGAAGCTCGGGTAACTATCCAATTCCACGGCGGAGCCACCACCACCAACATTCGCCGTCGTCGTCATCGCTGCACTAGACTGATGAAACGAACTGATCGGTGCTGAAGCAGATCCCAAATCTGTAACGATGTTCTCCTGGTGATGGTTTGACAAAAACGACGACGTATCAAGCGTCGGAAGCGCGGAATATCGATCCAAAGTCCCGCTCAGCGGTAGCCTTGAAGCGAGCCTGTGTGGCTCCGGCTTCACAATCGGTGAGAAAATGCTGTTGGAAGCACCGATATAAATAGCTCCGGTGACTTGCTGAACCATCTGCCGGAAATTAGCCGCATCCGCCGTTATAAACGTCGTCTGAGATTTCTTCGTAGACACTCGAGATCGACGCTTCGTAGGTTTACCACCGGAAACACCAAGACCTCCGCCTCGTTTTCTCTTCGCTCCACCACCAGAAATACCGACGATCTCCGGATCTGAACCGAAGGAGACGTTAGAGAGAGTTTGAGGAGAAAGATCGGTAATAACAGCAGCGGAATCGAAGAAAGCTGAAGGAGAAAGAGGATCGGTAGTTGTGGAAGTGGAGATGGATCTGTGAAGAGCCTTAGTGAGTAAATCACTATCGTTAGAGAAGGAATCAGAGATTAGCCATGAATCGATGTTGAAGCTTTGACGGAATGACCATGGATCAACGCTCGGTAATCCCTCTGATGACGCCATGAAATTAAATCACCGGAAAATTTGAAATCGATCGGTTAAAATAAAATAAATCAGTGGATCATTGTGGAGCTCTGGTTTTTGAGTCGAGAGGAAAGTGATGATGATGATGAATGAAAAACTGAAGCGGAGTCGAGAGATCATTAAATAGAAGGAGAAACCGCGTGGAGAAGGAGAGAGAATGGTAAGACACGCGTCAGCTGAATTGTACGGAACTCTGACTAAGCTTTGGTTTTTTTTTTCTCGTCTACGGTCTTATTAATTAAACCAACCCATTGTAACTTAATCCCGTATTACTTAAGCCTAATGACGTCCCTAATCTCTTCCAGAATTGCCCATTTTTAAATCAATTGGTGAAATTGTATAGCATTCGAAGCCAAAGTTTAGTAATACTACTACTGACGCATATGATTTAACACTAGTTGTTTACCATTAACTCCACTAACCACACTGGTTCCATAATCTGACCGACTCTATTGTTTTGTTCCATCGAAAACGTTTAGATCCAAACTTGAAAGAAACAAAAATAACCAAGGGAAAGGCTACGATTACATTATATGCAGGTAGGCCCTTGTGACCAATACTAGTATTTTTCTTTTATTGTTCCTTAGATATATGTGGATGTGTATTTAGATACTTAGTTTTTTGGGTCAACAACTAGTAATCACAGTATTTTACGTGGTTCCGTTTATGTGTTGATATTTGTAAAGCTTCAAATTTATCGTCAGGGAGAGACATCGTATTAAATTTTTGCTTCCTTTTTAATATCATAGTGGGACAAATAAATACGATAGAATTTTCTGTCTTTTGTCTGTCTAAATCCATACCAACCTACAAACAATTAAACAAAAGTATATCGTAAATTGCAAGGAAGAACATTTAAAGAAGCATAGCTGAGAATAAATACAACCACGGTTGACCGATTCTACATCTATACAAATATTCATTTATTATGATGTCATTTTCTTGGATATATTGACATATATCAATACTTTGACCTATTGCTTTTTTATTTCATGAGTATATACTAATAAAAAAACATGCTAAAAATGATGAAAATAATGTAACAATTTTAGTTTGGTTTATTTTATAAATATAAATATATATATATATATATGTTACTCTATAAAAATAATTATTTAAATTCTCTGTTCAAAACAAGTTTTTATGTTTTTATTAATTAAATATTTATTTTGCATTATTATTTATTTTATTCACGATTCAACATATATTTTAGACGGTACGATACGCTTGATCTGCAGTTCTACTTAATGTACATGATTAATACTTATTGTACATGATCCGTCAAAACCGCACTATCACTTGATAAGTTATCACAATTCTAAGCCAATTACATGTAACTGAAACTAACGAGTCTGTAGTGTGTGTAAGTATGTAATAATAGTAAAATTATAAATGCATCTGTAACGTGAGAACTGGAAGTGAGTGGTCGAGCTTTTGCATGAATAATGCATGGGGGATCTGAAATGATTATCTACGACATCATCAACCTTTCTTTTTATTCGTAAAACGCGTTTTCACATCTCCCAATGTCTCTTCCTCTTCACTCCCCCTTACACTGTCCCCTCCGCCCCATTCTTCTTTTTTCTTTTCCTTTTCCTTCTGATAGACTAATGCATTTGCACATGTCTTTGTTTTTTTCCCCATAAATCCATCATATATATATATATATATATATTTATTTATTTATTTAGTTAATTCCATCAAATAATTTTTACCTTTTTTTAAACTACGTTTACTTTATGTTTGATTGCATATATAAAAGATTTCAATGTAACAAAATTTTCCATATATTCTTAATGCAACTTAACAGTTTGTTGTTCTTAAAAAAAAAAAAAGACTTATCAGCTTGTTGTTTTCACCAA
This sequence comes from Cardamine chenopodiifolia, assembly GCA_963922655.1. NCBI lineage: Eukaryota > Viridiplantae > Streptophyta > Magnoliopsida > Brassicales > Brassicaceae > Cardamine > Cardamine chenopodiifolia. The sequence goes on along the minus strand of OZ000479.1, from coordinate 14,826,743 downwards.
CGAATAGTTTTAGCGCATATATAAATAAAACTCACATTTCATAATTCATAGAAGTACTGTTTACTTATGTCAACTAGAAAAAGCTTATGTCGTGATTTCCAATATTATTGTCTCGTACAACTTGTCGCATGCCTCTTTCAACGCAAGTTTCCAGTATTATCAAGCGCGGAATCTTGGTCTTGTGATGTCAAATAGTACTTAATTTGTTTACGGATATCAATAAACTCAGAATCTTTACCTTATCGACGGTGAAATTCAAAATTTGTTCCAGTCAAATTTTTATACGTGAATATCTCAATTTGATATGAATACAAGACATATTATTTTAGTGCAAAAGTACACATAATTGTTGTCAACAGTTTCCATAAAACTATTAGATTGTTGGTAAGAGGATCCCTAACTTACGCGAACCATAATTATTAGCCCCGCAAAAATTAATATTTATACGAGGGATCAATATTTGCGTGATATATATATGGGACGAATCTGATTGCGTGAAGAAAGCTACTTTGATTGGATTGGATAATAGAAAAATTATCCAAACAAAGAATTTAAGATACATTTGTATATATATAATATATACAACCATATGTGATATGGGTTAGAATTCAGAATAAACTAAACAAACAGTTATGTGTTTACCTGATGATAGAATAAAGAGAAGAAGATGGACCAATGAAAAACAGATGGATCATTCTTTTACATAACTCTGCTCATCATTAGTCCTTTGTTTTATGCAAGAAAAAAAATCCTTTTGATTTTAGTGGTCAATTATTGGAGACATCTAATTGGATTACGTCGGTATTGTTCATTCAGCATGCTTGATTAAGGTTTTCTATCGTTTATCTAGTAAAAAAAAAAACTTAGATTAATAGCACACATACAGAGTTTTGAAATACCCCACTCTCATTTTTTTAATTCAAAAAGATATTGTGTAAGAGTTCATAAAAAAATAACGAGTCAGCAAATAATACTTTGGATAGTCATCGTATTAGTTGTACAACACTTATAAAGTCCCAGTCATTGACGAAAAAATAATTATGAGAAGCTGCCTACATATCAATATCAGCAGTTGAATATAAGTCTTGAGTAATATTTATTTATTTGACCTATTATCATTATTTTGTACCGTTAAAGGGTTTGCAATTAAAGATACAAAATTGGGCAAAAATAAATAAAGCGGAAAGTCTGTCTGAGTTTTTTTTTTTTTGGAACGGAAGTCTTTTTGATTAGTCACTACAAAAAGGAAGAAGTATTGATTGATATGATCGGAGGAACAAAGTGAAGAAGTCATCTTTTAAAAAACGATGTAATCATGACAGTATCATGACGATACGCGTCTAATTTCAAAAAAAATAATTGATCAAAATCATATTATAAATATTGGAAAACAAAGAAAATAAAAAAATTTGGAAAGTAAATAAAAAAAGAAGTAAAGTAAAGTGAAAAAAAGAGAGGGCACGTGAGAATGTTGACATGAAGAAGCGGTCATGTCAATGCTGTGGATTGCGTTCTTCATCATTCCCAAGACACTGCCCACTCTTGTCTCCCTTTCCTTTTCTTATTTATTTATTTTCTCAAATTAAAAGATACCATTCTTAGTTAAATAATTCTCCCTTAATATTTGTCAATATCAAATTTATGAATATGGTATTACCAAGCTTATCAACCTTTGTAAATTGACTCAAACTGTTTTAAGAAAATTATAAATCCCAGAGCCCTAGTAAAGTAGATAACTAAAACTCATCAAAAATAATTAAAAATGATTATAGCAACGCTTCCTTTTGCTTTCTTAGCTAAGATCTCATAATACCTTTTTTTTTAAATGACTAATTTTGATCTTTAGATTATTTGAAAAAAATTAATTATACTAGGCACATCTAAGTCATTAATATCAAATTAGGGGGCAGTGGGTTAGGCTAGGGGCACCTCGATAATGCTTTCATCCCACAATGTCTAGGATCCAAATCCTAGTAGCCTGTTTGTAATCGGAGCTAAATGGGTCCCAAGTTGTACAAAAAAAATCAAATTAAATATGGATATTTTTTTTACAAATGATATGTTTTGTATTTTGTACCACTAATTTGCTCACACTTAAATACAACTAAGATTTTAAGATCAAGTAATGCAAAAGGTATTGCAAAATTTGAAGGCTTTTATATTCTTTTTACAATCGTTCGCATTGTTAATTCTGTTAATCACCAGACCAATCTGACGAGGTTGAAATTGCTAGAATAAACGTTGTTATGCGAGAATTAAGTAAAATCATATTGCTTTGGATTAAAAGTATTATATATCTAGTGAAATCCCAAGACATGATATGTACAAATTGTAGTCAAGAATTTACAGTAATTATACAGACATTGTTAAATTTATGATTCAGATTCCAAATCAAATCTCAAAGACCTTGACATGACACAGATCTCCTCCTGCATCATCTGCAAATTTAATCTTCTTTTTCTTCTGAACAATGTTTTCAGTAGCTGGAGAATCTTCTCTGACCATACCCTGTCACAAAGGAAGGGAATGCAGAACATTTAAGAATTGAGGGAAGACGAGTATTTTCAGTTAAGTTTTGTGTTTGTGAATGTTAAAGAGTGTAAGAAAACAAACCATAAGTTTGCAAAACCGATTACAGTCACGTTGAATCATCGAAAGCCATTTCTTGCTACTCTCTTCAGTTTTTTCTGAATTTCTAATCAAAGTATTCACCTGAAAAGAGACATCAGAAAAAGAAAGATTTAACTCTGAGAAGAGAAAGTGAAGACTTAGACATTTGAGAAAACAAAATAGCTTTCATAGACAAAAATACCTCATCCAAGTTACAGTCCGAGATGTTGGAGGTGTTGCTTTCAGCTAGAAGACATCTCTTTGTAAATTGTCTCATCGTTTTCAGCTCTTTTGTGAGCTTAGCAGCAACATGTCTGAAATCTAGCATTTGCCCTTGAGAGAAGGCAATAGCTTTCTGTGAGCATTCTTGCATAGAAGTACGTCCAGTACTAAAAGGCTGTCCTTTTGCTGCTCGAATATCTCGGCCAGGAAACTTGTGTGTGGCTCTTTGATTCTGCGTTTGCCGAGTACTATTATTTGCTTTTTGAATGGCTTGCTTTGAGCTTGGAATGATTTCCACTCGGTCGATGTTGTCCAGTCCCTGAGCCTTAAGGATCCTATGTGAGTTTTTGCTACTGAAGTAGAGTTTCCCTTTGGATTCTGCATTTTTAGGTTGTAACATAGATGAGAATCTTAACGTGTCAAAACGTAAAACATGCAAAAAGGCTTTCAAAGATTTTGTCTTGGACTTACTTTTACTCCTTTTCTCAGGTGAATCAGAGTGCTCCATAGCCTTGCAAAGTTTTGCTTGAGAGGTGGGAGATAAAGCCTGAAAATCAAATGTATCTAGTTAGGAACTGCTTTAAGATGTAATGTGGTCTGAGAAAATAAATGCAGAGGACAAACCTTTCTCCCTGAGAGTAGTTTTTCAGATTGACGGTATAGCTTCTGTTGCTGGATACTGTCAGTCTCTGCAGCTTTTTGAACCACATCAGGTGCCTTGTAGAGTTGTGATAATTGGTGGTCTCCTGCTTCATCTTCTTGCTTGGAGGACGAAGATTGTTGTAATCTTTCTTCCAATGAAATTGTGCTGTCATCAGGAACTGGTTGCAAATAATCCAGTGAATTACAACAATTGGTCAGCTGGAGAATATTAGTTAGTTCAGGAAGATCATCCTTCGCAATGTCTTCAATTTCCCACACAATCTCAGTACAATCTATCCCAAAATCCATGAGAGACAAACTCGAGTAATCAACAGCAAGTATATCTGGAACTTCTATCTTCACATTCTCCAAACCAGTTATGGTCATGTCTAAGTTACGCTTTGAGTCATTGCTTTCCTCATCCTTTTTATTTCCTTCCCACCACAAGCTTGCGTTGAAAGAATCAATGTTCTCAGATTCTGAATGTTGTGGAACATCCAATTTCGTCTCTTCTCTAGACACACTACCGTACAAAATAATTTCCTTGTTCTCAAGAGCAACATCATCAGCAAGACAGCATTGCACTTTCCTCGCATCATTAAACCCTTCTGACGCATCTTCAAAAGCTTTCTCCACCGGCCTTATAGGCTCTTCAATTGCTACCATTCCAATAGAATTTGGCTCTTCAATGCAACATAGAGTCAGCCTCGTGTCCTTGGACGAATCATGCATTATCTCTTCGTCCAACACTGTACGTACGGGAGATTCTGACTCATTGTTAAAATCGAGTAAAATATCAGTGGGAATAAAATCCATGGCTTGAGAAACTGAATAGCTATCATCCCAAGCTTCAGGCTTGACTTCAGACAACAAAGGCAAATCAACTTTTTTCACAGTTGAAGAGGAATTAGAACCACACTTAGCTTTACGCTCCTGCTTTTTCTTTCTTCTCTTGGAGAATTTCGTATCCCAACTGATAAGAGGCTCCTCAAAATCACATCCTTCATCTTGAGTCAAGTACTCTTTTTTAACTTCAACGTTTGAGACTGTCTCAGTACCTCTAAGTTTCCTTTTCTTTTCTTTGCAATGTTTCCGAATCTTCTCCAGTGTCATAGTAAAATCTTCTGTCTCAGTCTTGATGTTCACTTCAGCACCAAAGAGACACGAACCATGTGTCATGTCAGGAACATTGTCCAAATCCCTGACTACTATTGGGATTGACTCATCATCGTTGATGTTTTCTCGATTGTATACATCCACCAACTGTCTAAATTTGAGCTTTGATTTGCCTCTTGCATCCGAATTCATCACTATCTTGATAGATCCATCTTTAATGGCCCTGATATAATGCATATGAGAATTCAAATGGGTGCGACTTCTTAACTCCACCATTGGAACTTATAGATAATTACTCCTTAGCAATTGGATTAAGCTCGAAAACCCCTGAAATGGAGCAAACAAAAGAATTGTCAATAAAGATGCTAATAACAACAAAAACCTGAGTGAATGCATGAGCAAATGTCCAGAAACCTAAATTTCATCAAGCCAAGCAAAGAAACGAACACAAATGGTGGCCAAACAATTTTCAAAATTTAAAAAGGCATAAGTAACAAATTTGAAATTCCAGGTGATGAGAGTAACTAATTTGACCGATTCATATGGATTAGTATTGTTATGCGAAATTAAATTTAATTGTTATTCAAATTAAATTCACACATGGGTAGGCGAAAACCCTAATTCGCTATATCAAAATCAAAGTAGTTGCATCAATTCGTGAAAGGTCAATATATAGCAGATCCGGGTAAAGTAGATGAATGGATCAAAATATAAATTGAATCTAGACCGCGAGATTATGAACATTGAATTTACCTTAATCGACGCTCAGTTAGATTGAGAAGGAAATGAATGCCGAATCCTGGGCTTCAAACTTCGTAATCTATAGATCTAAGGTTTAATCAGAGAAGAATTATTAAAAACAAGCGGAAGATGAAGAGATGGAAAATTGGAGCTCTTTGTAACAAGTGACGAGACAGAGAGAGAGAGTCAGAAGACTACTTTATGAGCGGGAAATCGTGGCGGGAAGTTTGACGGTCTTTTTATCCTTTTCTTTAACGTAAATAAATGGGTCTTTGAACCTAAAGCCCAATGTCATTAATGGGCTTATTACATATTAAATAGACAGGGGTAAATCTGTAAATTCAAGAGCGCGCGGACCTGACACAACCACATAGCGGCGTATTTTATAGATATCAGCTTTTAGGATAAGAAACCAAAGAAAATTTTCGAAACCCTAAAACTCCATTGGACACAGATTCTTTGTCGACCTTCAAAAGCTGATGATTACCGCCATGGCTAAGAAGAGAAAGCTCGAATCACAATCAAATGAGGCAGCAGAACCGTCGCAGAAGCAGAAGCAGAACCAGGTGCAGGTGAAGGAGGAGGAGCAGTTCGAAATTAAAAATCAAGATAATCAAGCTGGTGAAGATGATGACATTGAATACGAGGAAGTAGAAGAAGAAGTTGAAGAAGACGATGAGAATGAAGCTGGAGGTGATAATCAGACGACGACGACGGCGGGTAATCGTCTAGAGGCAGCGGCGACGTCTGGATCTGGGAATCAAAAGGATGGAGATACCGATGATGATGAGCCAATTCAAGATCTGTTGGAACCGTTTTCGAAAGAACAGCTTTTTAGTCTTCTCAAGGAAGCTGCTGAGAAGAATCATGATGTAGCGAATCGCATTAGAGAAGTAGCTGATGAAGATCCTGTTCATAGGAAGATCTTTGTGCACGGTCTTGGATGGGATACCAAAACCGAAACGCTTGTTGAAGTTTTTAAGCAGTACGGAGAGATTGAAGACTGTAAAGCTGTGTTTGATAAGATCTCAGGGAAATCTAAAGGTTATGGTTTTATTCTGTATAAGTCTAGGTCAGGTGCTCGTAACGCACTAAAGCAGCCTCAGAAGAAGATTGGTAGTCGTATGACGGCGTGTCAGTTAGCTTCTAAAGGACCTGTCTTTGGTGGAAACCCTGTAGCTTCTGCAGCTGTCTCAGCACCTTCTTCTCAGCATTTGAACTCGGAGCATACACAGAAGAAGATTTATGTTAGTAATGTTGGAGCTGAGCTTGATCCTCAGAAATTGTTAGCGTTTTTCTCGAGATTTGGTGAGATTGAAGAAGGTCCTTTGGGTCTTGATAAGTTTACTGGGAGACCTAAAGGCTTTTGCCTTTTTGTTTATAAATCACCTGAAAGTGCCAAGAGGGCATTGGAGGAGCCACACAAGACCTTTGAAGGCCACGTCTTGCATTGCCAGAAAGCAATTGATGGTCCTAAACCGGGCAAGCAGCATAACCATAACACTCACAACCACAACAATCCTCGTGGTTACCAAAGGAATGATAACAATGGTTACGGTGCGCCTGGAGGTCATGGACAACTTATGGCTGCTAACCAAGCTGGTATGGGTGGTCCAGCGGCACAGACTCTAAACCCTGCAATTGGACAAGCCTTGACAGCTTTGCTGGCATCACAGGGAGCTGGTTTGGCTTTTAATCCAGCAATTGGACAGGCTTTGTTTGGTTCCTTGGGGACACCTACAGGCTTAAACCCAGGGAATGGAGCTGGAATGCCAACTGGTTATGGTACTCAACCTATGACACCGGGGACACTTCCTGGGTACGGTACACAAGCTGGGTTGCAAGGTGGCTATCAGACTCCGCAACCTGGTCAAGGCAGTTCAGGCAGAGGGCAACATGGTGTTGGGCCGTACGGTGCTCCTTACATGGGCCACTAGATGTAACATGTATGCACTCAGGTAGAGCTATTTTTACTTGTTTCAGTGACTTTCCTCAGTATATACTGTATCTGAAACTGAGTTACTATGTCTAAAGCCAAGATTTTTCTGTGTCCTGACCCACATGGTTTTGGTTTGTATCAGAGTTTTGGGAATTTTTCAAGTGGTTGTTATGGCACCGATTTATACTGTGAAAAAACTTGTCTTATTTTCTTAAACTCATTGTGCAGATATCCGAAATCAGTGTTTTAATATTGGCATGGTGATTCTTCTGAAGTTTATAAAGGAGCTGATGCAAAATGAAGTCTTTATGAAATGTTACTCTTTGGTCCTAAGGCCAAACTCATCAAACCTTTTAAGGAGTTTTTAGTTTTCACTTTTCATCTACTTGTTTTTAATTCCTCAACTCTTTATGATATTTCTAAAAGCATTGTACTATTTTCAGTGCTTATGTCTCTATTTTCAGTTTTCTGAACATCCCCTACAACTTTCATTTGTAAAACTAAAAAGGCAACTACACTCTTTGTGGGTCCTTGCTTATCCAATTCTAGTTTTCCTAAATAGTTTTAAATAGTTTTATTCGATCTCTCTGTTTCACGATTTCATGGATTCTTCTGCGTGGAGTATATCAGTTTGGAATGTTTTGTAAGGAGTATGTTTTAAGTTATCTTGATTAACCTGGCTTTATGTAATATCCTGATTTTATGTATTATCCTAATTTTATGTTTGTTCAATCCTTACTTCTCTTGCAGATTGTGACTGCCGGTTGAACAGCCAAATTATATAGCCTAACTCAGAAAATAATTTCTGTTGCAAACATATACTAATCTCAATTTAATTGGTTTCTAAAATCATTCAAAACATAAAATTTCAAAACGCAGCAATAGCTTTCATTGGAGGTTTTTTGGTTTTTCCTATGGCAAGTTTCAAAAGTTTTTACAGCGATTCTGTTTCAAGTTGACACTTTGTTTCCAAACTTATTTGCCTTAAACCAATAAGTTGTAGACAATTTGAAACAGTCAAACATGGCAGGAAGTGGTGTGCAAGCTTCTCAACGACACAGTTGAGGATCTGTGTAAGACGCAAGAAACTTTTGGACTGTGTTTCTTGACAACATGTGAAGTTCTTGCAGTTAAGTCTTTGGATCTCCACAACGTGCTTCCAGTTAAAGGGTAAGTAATCGATTGTGGTACAAGAGCATCTCTCTCTTGACTATATTGGTCTTATTTCCCCTCTGTGAGGAAATTGAGGAGTGAAAGTGATTGGTGCATTTCAAGTCGGTAAATTGATTATGAAGATTTGTTTTGGTCTAGAAGCATGTACCTTTTAGGTCCCTGCGCACAATTGCTTCAGGGCTTGCTTAGGAAAATCACAGAAGTAAAGGTTCTCTTCCCTTTTTTTAGAGTAGTTAAAGAGGCGTGGATGCATAAAGTTTGTTGGTAATGATAAGTTTGATGGTCAAATCTTTTCTGGAACAGTGCAGCTTTAAAGCTACAGCGAAATTGAAGGCTTCATTGATCATGATGAAGATGAGAAGCAGAAACAGAAGCTGAAGGGAAAGTGGAAATGGGAAATAAGTAGTAGAGTTTGGTGTCTTTGATTTTGATCTCTCACTTCAGTCTCTCAAATGTTATGTCAAGTTTTGTAAAGGGAAAAAAGGTCGTTAATTGATGAAGCAAATCCAAGTTCAACATTCTTCAAGCCCACATTCAGTGTTTCTTAAAACCCGATCTCAGATTGGTAATAGAAAGTGTAAATAAAGGTCTCGATGTTGTAAACAACTACAATCAAATTGGTTGCCGGTTTAATTTCCTTGAGCCAGTGTTCGACTTTGTTTACTACTAGGGGAAAAGGCTTCTTTTATTTTCCTTCAATAAGAAACATATATATTTGCAGCAAAAACTTGAATGTATTTGAATTAAAATATAAAACGGTTTAAACACGATTAAAGATTAAACTACAGTTACCACTTAGCACCATTACCAATTTAAATCAAGAACTACAGTATATGAGGATTAGATTCATGAGAACATAAACATGTATTTATAACTATCGTAGTCCCAATATTTGATCTTTTTGGTCATATTTGACACTAAGGAAAGATGGATTTGAATCTCTCAAAATGACCCACAAGAAAAAAACTTAACTTTAGTCCAATTGATTGAAGGGTCTAGGAGCACATGTAGATGTAGTGATATCCACTTTCATTAAAGTGTAATCATTAATGAAAATTACTAAAAAAAATCCCATGTTTCGTAATTGATCGAAAGTTTGAGAGAGCATCGTTTTAATTATTTGGGGTAATGAAAAAGAAACGCATTGAAAAATTCCACAGGAGGCTTAAGGGGATTTGCCACAGTATCGAGTGTCACTTTCTCAATCAAAAGGTTTGTCTCTCTTCTCCTTTTACTCTCCTGCGCGAAACAAAAGAGAAATTAGAGACCGAGAGAGAGACACACACACTACACAGTTTAGGTTTGCTTTGTAAAATCTCTCTCTCTTTCTCTGGACTTATATCATAGTTTCATTTCTCTCTCACACCCACCACTTGAAAAAAACAAAGTTTATTTAGATCTCGTCCCTTTTTAAGCTCCAATTCGTTACCTTTTTTCTCAAAGATTGTTGCTTTTTCCCTTAATTTTAATTCCTCTTCTTCGCGAATCGTGTTTTGTATCGCTGCTAGAATCGTCTGTTGCGATTTCCATGTTTAGTATCTGCATTTAATAGCCCTCGATGCTGCATGCAATTCCCAATACTCTTTCAGATTGCTACAACACAGTGATTTCTCGGCCGTTTCCTTCCTATTTGATATCTGGGTTTTGTTGTTTTCGTCTCTCTGCTACATGTTTGGCTACTCGGCCTTAGAAAAAATGTTACTTTCGCCTCTGATTTAGGCTCGATTTGATGAATTCTTCGGTGGTGTAGCCATTTATCAAATTGAGCGTTTTTGGGTTGTTTTGAGAATCGAGATTAGGGTTTCTGATTTGTAGGCTGAGAATTGTGTTTTATCTATCTGTGTTTGTTGTTTTGTCGCTACAAAGCTTATGGATTCTCAGAGGGGTATTGTTGAAGAAGCTAAATCTCAGTCTTTGAATAGGCAAGGCTCTCTCTACAGCTTAACACTTGATGAGGTTCAAAATCAGTTGGGGAGTTCTGGTACAGCATTTGGAAGCATGAATTTGGATGAACTACTCAAGAGTGTTTGTTCTGTTGAAGCTAATCAGCCATCTTCCATGGCTGTTCATGGTGCAGCAGCTGCTTCTCAAGAGGGTCTTTCTCGTCAGGGAAGTTTGACTTTGCCAAGGGATCTTAGCAAAAAGACAGTTGATGAGGTCTGGAAAGACATTCAGCAGAACAAGAATGGAGGTAATGGTCATGAGAGGAGAGATAAGCAGCCTACACTCGGCGAAATGACGCTTGAGGACTTGTTGTTGAAAGCAGGAGTGGTGACTGAGACAATCCCTGGTTCTAACCATGATGGTCCTGGTGGTCCTGTGGGTGGTGGCGGTGGTGGTAGTGCTGGTTCAGGTGCTGGTTTAGGGCAAAACATAACTCAAGTTGGCCCATGGGTTCAGTATCATCAGCTTCCATCAATGCCACAGCCTCAAGCATTTATGCCATATCCGGTTTCAGATATGCAAGCAATGGTGTCACAGTCTTCTTTGATGGGTGGTTTGTCAGATACACAAACTCCAGGAAGGAAGAGGGTAGCTTCAGGAGAAGTTGTAGAGAAGACTGTAGAGAGGAGGCAGAAGAGAATGATAAAGAACAGAGAGTCTGCTGCTCGTTCCCGAGCTAGGAAACAGGTGAGAAACAACTTCTTGTTGTTATTTTTCTTGTCAAGCCATGATCTTTGTTTTTCTCTTTGGGTTCCAACATTTGATATTGATGAGCAGGCTTACACTCATGAGCTAGAGATCAAAGTTTCGCGGTTAGAAGAAGAAAACGAAAGACTCAGGAGGCAAAAGGTAATGCTTTGCAGAGTTTTTCGCCCTTTTTATTACACATGCATTGATCAAATTTGTGATTGCTATAAACTTGTAAAGGGTGATCTATAATTAGTTCTGGATTCGTATTAGAGGAAACGAAAGATGATACAAGATGTAGTAAAGTATAGAATAGGGTACAAGCACAGTAGACAAGAGATGATAGGTAGTGTAACCATGAACAAGAGAAAGGATGAATAGGTTTAGACGCAACCTCTGAATTTCATTGCTTCTTGTAAGGATTGTTTGGCTCATTAGGAAGAACATAGAAGAAGACTAGTCTGCCTACCTTCTGTTGGTTTATCTTTGCCATGAACTTTATGTACTTCAATTTTGTGTCGGCGTCTATATTTGGCCAAAGCTAATCCTTATGTCACTTTGCAGGAGGTAGAGAAGATCCTCCCAAGTGCACCACCGCCTGATCCCAGGCGGCAACTCAGACGAACAAGCTCAGCTCCTTTCTGATCTCAAAACTCTTTTTCTTTTTGTCTTCTGTGTCGATTCACTTATAAAAAAAGAGAGAGGGAAACAGCTTTGTTTCTTTGTACATTCCGTAGATGTTTTCTTGACTTGGAGCAATTCTGTTAACTTTCTTTAAAACATTCTCGAGTTATTTAGTAACAGTCGCAATCGTTTTCATGAGTGTGGTTCAAATTCAGAGGTTGAACAGAAGAAAACTCGAGTTTATCTGGAGAGTTTATAAACGGATCAATCACAAAGAAAGGAAATCTGTTTAAATCTGCCAAGCCATCTTCTTATGGGACAGCTTTGTTCTCAAACGTAGACATCTATAGCAAATTCATCCCAAGAACTTGTTTGCTATATGTTCTGCAATAGCTAAGCTTGAAGTTAAACCAGGTGATTCGATGCCAAAGAGATTAACAAGACGAGGAACTCCATGAATCTCCTCTCCCTGCATCAAGAACACATGAGAGGCTTCCATAAAATCCCATGCTGTGTGTGTTGTCTGATGCTTTTTAAAAACAGAAGATTACCTGTATGACAAAATCGGAGGGTGGCTGTTTTGGTCCAGAAAGCTTAGGACGGATACCTGAATAACCGGGTTCCAATGATCCATCTTTGAGATCTGGATAGTACTTTCTGATCTCTGGGTAGAATTTCTCTGCTCGTTGTGCGTTTACACGATAATCGAATCTGAATTCAAACAGCATGAAGATCTTGAGCAACTTCAAAAATGGACAAGAGAGAAAAGAGCATTTCAAGAACAGATTCAAGTATTTACTTGTTGAGGAAGCTTGATTGATCGTCTGTGCATTCAATCCATTCTACATCGGGTCCAAACTTAACTAGTCCGTTCAAATCTAAAGTGACATGGACACCAAGACCTCCTTCCTCAGGTATAGGATACACAAGTTTATTGAAAGGCGGAAACTTTGCACCCGATAGTGTAAAGTAGCATCCACGAGCATAGTGAGACGAAGGAATGAATCGATGATCTAAGCCATGGAATCTCTTCGCTAGAGCTTGAGCACCTAATCCCGCAGAGTTAACAACGAGATTAGGAATTAGCTCAAGCTGTGCTTCTGCCTCACACTGTCCGGTTTCAGCAACAAACAAATGCATCTTCTTATCTTTAACACGACCGTTTAAAACCACCGTGTTGTATGAGAACGTTGCGTGATTGTTCTCTGCTTCTCCCTGTAGTCTCTCAAGTTATTGTTATCCCTGTAAACCATGAAATCAAAACTCCTTTCCGAAAGACAGAACAACGAAAAATCCGAAAAGAGCTGAGAGATATTACTATACCACTAAAGATAGCATGAACGAATGAGTATCAAGAATCCCAGATTCAGGAGATAGCAATGCTTTAACACAACGAAGCTGTGGCTCCATTCTCATTGCTTCAAAACCTTCCAACATCCTTAAACCCGAGACTCCATTCTGAGTTCCAAGATGCATCAATAGATCCAGCTTTGGTATCTCAGAGGATCCCGTAGCAACGATAAGCTTGCCAATCTTCTTATGAGGGATTTCATATTCTGAGCAATACCTATACATCAATTCTCTCCCTCTTACACAAAACTTGGCCTGATCAAAATCCAACAACAGTCACTTATCAACATACCAAAACACATTTGATTCTACCCTAAATAGAAAGATTGTACCTTTAGAGAGCTTTGTGGATAATAGATTCCGGCGTGGACGACCTCACTGTTGCGGGAACTAGTCACGGTGCCGAACGATGAGGCAGCGTCGATGATAAGCACTTCTCTGCCGAGGAGACTGATCTCACGCGCCACCGCTAAACCCACAACTCCAGCACCGATTACAACGGTGTCAACTCTCTCTTTAGCTATCGTTTCAGTTCCACCGCTTACTCCTCTCACAATTCTTCTTCTGCTGTTAGTTGCGTCCCCGTTGACTAATTTCCAGGTCCCCGTTGAAAATATCATCCATTTTCTACCCAGACGAGCAAGCATCTTCTTATTCTTCTTGAATCAAAGATTAAGTAAAATAATTTTAGTCTCCAGCCAAATATTGGAGAAATAGTTTTCAATGCGCGTGCTTAGCTCAGCACCACAAAAATGGGTTTTTGTCTCTCTCACTGACATTACAGGCTTTGCATTTTGAAGCCCAAGCTGTATTGGGCGACTTAGTCGATCTAAACAACGCCGTTTCAGGTTCTGCTTCTTCTTCTTCTTCTTTGTTGTACTTTCTCCTTCACCCATTTGGTTCCATTTTTTTCTCTCGCTTATTTACTACTGTTTTTAATCGTAATCAGTTTTGAATTTTATTCCTTTATCACTAGACAGTCGAAAGGATCGATTTTTGCCTTGATATATAGAGTAATGGCCGTGGAGAGACTTAGAAAGTTGGGCAAAATTAGGTTTTTCTTGAGCTGTCTAGAAGGTATTTGTGGAAGTGCCTAAACGAATTGTAAACATATATGCTGACGAGTCTGTGTGTTTATTAATGGAACTCCAATTACTTGAATTGTAAAGCTAGCTATTTGTTTATCAGCTCGTAATTGAAACCAGACACATTGGTTCTTCTCTTAACAAAGTTGCTATTTGATGTTACATTGGATTTGGAAATTGATATGCTGGAAACTTTTTGGTCTAGGAAGTAGCTACATCTGGGTCAGGAGACCAACTTTTCTTCTAGCTGTCTCATGGGATTTGCCATCACGGTGACATTACCTAACTGTGGAAATAAGTTCTTACCAACGAGGAGTTTCAGAGACAAAGGTGCTTTGTCTCTTGCCATATGCTTGGAGTTTTGTTCCCTCTGTCATTTCCTTGGTCCTGCACAGCCTCGTTTGGTCAGATATCAAAGGCAAGTTTCTAACTTCGGAAGCATCAATATGTGACTTAGAAGATAGAATTCCTCATGTGGCCTTTTACATGATTCTCTGCTAGAAATACAATGAGATGCGGATTTTGGCAAAACCGGAATATCTCTTGCAATTCTCTGTAATTGTCTATGAAGGCAGACAATATATAAAGTAGCAGTGTATCTAAATCATGTTTTTTGTGCATAATTGGACTTAATATGGGGTACTGAAGTCCTTAGATCTTTAAGTATGCTTAGGCTTGTCAATTCTTGTGAGATAGATAGGGTGTCTTAAAAGGTCTTATGGTAAACTCATATTTCCAGTTTCCAAGCTTACGTGGGTCTTTTGCAATGTTCCAGGAGGATGTCATGGACAACAATCAAAAGCTCGGTTAGTGGAGACAGGTTTGATCCACCATCTGGTGCTTCAAGTAATAATAGCCCCAGAGGTCCAAGATTAATCAAAGCCCTACAAGATCTCATAACTAAGCTTCTGGTGAAAATTCAGGAGATAAAGAAACATCTTCCCCTGAAACTGTTCTTTCTCTTTGTGGGATTCTACTCTGCAACTGCTTTCTCTACATTCATAGGACAAACAGGAGACTGGGATGTTCTATCTGCTGGATTGGCTGTGCTTATAGTTGAATGCATTGGAGCTTTAATGTACAGAGCGTCTATTCCATTAATCAACAAGATGCGGAGCACAATCACCGTTTTTAACTATTGGAAGGCTGGACTCGCCCTCGGATTGTTTCTAGACTCATTCAAGTATGGAGTTAAACAAAAAAATCATCAGTTTTACACAATATTTAGGCTCTTCTGATTGTTCCAATGGATGAAAAGTGTGAAAACTCTTTTGTCTGGACACAGGTTTTAGCTCACACCTCGGAAGCAACAACAAATACCATGAAACGTGGCTCAAGAAAGGACAGTGGTCAGCAAAATTTTGACAAGCTGTGTCCTCTCTATTCCTGAAACCAGTACATGAAGGTTGTGAAGACTTTAACGTCGTCGAAGACAACACTGAGGGATCAAGTTTTCCAATCAATAAATTGAAGACATGGAATCAAACCTTCTGATATACAAAAAGCCAGTCACCAGTAAACAATGGCTCAAAACTTGTCTGTAAAGCCTTGTATTTGATTCTGACTATAAAATTATTGCATTGCAGAGGAGATCGACAAGTTTATGATAGCATTGATACCTGATACATGTTCTTCCATTTTTCTGTTTTTGAATAACTTCCGAAAATTTCCACCTTTCATCTTTAGGAGATGAAGTTTCCATCCAAATTAACAAAGATATGATTTTTCAAACACCCCAGTTTTTGCATTGGACTACACTCGTCACATTCCAATCCTCCTCTGTGCGCACAGATCACTGAGCTTCAAGACTCACAATTTTCTTATGGGTTTATATCGTTCTGTAATCAATGTCAAAGAACACAAAAAAGTCAGAAGCAAGACATAGCATGTGTGATCTTCTTCACAGCTGTAACCAATCCTTGAAAAAACTGTTAAATCCCAGACGATGCTATCAAAACGACAAGAAAAGACGCCGTGTTGATTGTAGCGTTTGCTCATAAGATGCGAAGGAGAAGAGTCGATTTGTTCTACTAAAGTCCCACATCGACAAGTTAGAAAAGAGT
Source organism: Cardamine chenopodiifolia (assembly GCA_963922655.1). Taxonomy (NCBI): domain Eukaryota; kingdom Viridiplantae; phylum Streptophyta; class Magnoliopsida; order Brassicales; family Brassicaceae; genus Cardamine; species Cardamine chenopodiifolia. The sequence continues at coordinate 14,810,547 of OZ000479.1, read as the reverse complement.
AATCATAAGCTTTCTACTATAAAAAAGTAGCTGGGTCTAACTTCCAAATCATACCTTTCTCGGCCTTTTGGCTAAGATCAAGTGTAGTATCTGTTCTTATCAGTTTAATATCTGATATGTGGGCCATCGGCCCCCACGATATTAACTCTATTTCTTAAGGGTGAAGGCCTATCAAGATAGCTTGCTGTCTGGGACTTCACGAGTCGCCCCTGCGTTGCACTACTGCACGGGCCTGGCTCAACCCGCCAATAAAACAGTCAATATTAAGTATCTCATCGTTAATATCGATAAATCTAATTAAATTATGCAAAATAAAATTACTTACAAATTAATCACTGAGACAGCAATTCAGATTGAACAGTGAAAGTTAGAAGAGAAATTCGAAAATGGCGAACCCTAGAAGAGTACCTGTAAACCAGAGATTGTCACCTTTGATCAATCTACTGAAGAAGCCTCTAGCGATTCCTCTGCTTCTCTCGTTATTCCTCTTCCTCACATGGATCTCTCTCAGGTTACAGCACTCAGCTCACTTATCTTCGTCTTCTTCGCATCAGAAATCGGCACTAAAGAGTCATGCCGATTTGAAAATCCTCGACGACGACGATAAGGTTAATCTGGTCCGGTTCGATTCGGCGTCGCTTTCTCCTGTACGAAAAGATGACCGTGGATGGTTGCTTGATCCTATTATTTTAGCTCGTGATACTAAGCTCAAGGGTTCGTCTCTTGTTGTCTGCTTCAGATCGATTCCGCTTCTGTTTTGTTGAAAATGGTTACAAAAAGCAATTCGTATAATGTTCTTTGAGTATATTGAAACGGAGAAAAATCTGTAGCTTAATTATCATTGCCCATCTTCGGTGAAATCTAGACGTGCTGAATTTAGTATTAAGGTAAATGTATTGAAGGAAGATACGCATTGATGAAATGATTTTAGAAGCATGTAGGTAGGTTGATGAAGAGAAATTTTTTTTTGGCTTTACTCATTTCTGTGAATGATAATCTTAGGAGTGACCAACCTTTGAAGGAGATTCTTGTGTTATCCAAAGTTTCTCTTTTCTCGGTACTGGAGATTCATCGTCCATGTTTTCTCTTTTCGCAGGTGGAGCCGCCTCATGTGTTTCCATTCATGTTTGCGAAATCCGGCCTGGTGGATTGAGGGGAAACCACAGACACCATACCTGTAATGAGACATTCGTCATCTGGGGAGCCAAGACTAAATTCAGGGTTAGTCTCATCATCCATCTCGTTGATAGAGCATACGGGAATAATTATAGTCATTTGAAACCTCTGGTAGGTGATAATTATTGGACCTCTTGGTAATGAAGGTGTTAAGTTCAGAATTTAGCTAATGCCATGCCTACTTAATTTAGCGCGTGTTAACATGTTAGTTGGTCTTGATTTGTATTAAATAGAGGATTGAAGTAACGCAGGCACTGGCTGGTATTTGGTTGGAAGTTTTGGGAGTATTTAGGGTCTCTAGAACTAACCTTAGATTACAGCTTATTGGATTGGGTTTGCTGATTTTGTCTTTTGATTCTGCTCTGTATCTCTTTTGTTGAGAAATAAATCATCTATCATAAAGTTGTTCTTGACTATCGGACTAATATCATCAGTCCATTGCTCGCTGATCATATTGAAAAAACAATCACTTCCTATAGATGTTTAGTTATGTAAAATGGGTTTATCTTACTTATTCTGATCCTTTTCCTGTGATGATTATTGCTCTCTGGTTTTCCATTTCTTTACTGCTCTCGGGTCAAAATGAACCAAAGTCCAATCTGACATTGTTTATGGACATCCATATTAATGTGTGCAGCTGGAGAACCACAAGATTGAAAAAGGTTTTGCTGAAGTGGTAATTGGAGAGGATGAAGTAGCTGTAGCGGTTAGTCCGAGTGGCACAGCTCATGCATTAGTAAATGTTGATTCTGTGCGTTCTACTTTCTTCATAGGTTGCCAAGACAGTGATATGCAGAACAACAGCTCAACTAGCGACTACAAAGTATGGAAAGATCTATAAACCAATGTGGGTTAGTTTAGTTTTCTCTTCTTCATTCAGATTTATCGGCCTTTCTTAACTCTCCTCTTCATATGTAATCAGCTTCTTTGGTTTCTTTCTTTCGAGATCTTATTTGTATAGAATAGGCTTTGTGTTTTTTTTTGTCAGTCATTGTTACTGAGATTGTAACCCTGAAACTTCCAATGTTTAGGGTCATCGATATGGATCATGATACCACAGAACTTCCAGATTAGTTTGATCTGTGCGATTCAATTCGTATGTAGAGTTCAATGCATGGATTAACAAGTTTTAGTACTTTAAAAGTGTTCATCAAAAGTATTCTAGGCAACAGCGTAGGACATTATATGAACTACCAATTAAAACATAAATTGGTTTCTTCAAATGTGTGAATTGATCTGTGGTCTCAAACCAGTGTGACATTAATGATATAAAGACTGACTCATACAAAAGTATGTAATTCCAATAGAATGGATTAATAAGGCTTTCTAAAAGTTATCTGTCCAGCATGCACAAGGAGATGAATCTTAAAGAATACTCATAATCATGCCCATGTTTCTCATTGAGCTTTGTGCTAAACTCCTAATGCCTATTGATTAGGATTTGAATCTCATTCATCGGATTAACCATTTTCTTTGCTCTAGATAGACTATAACGTTATACTTTTTTGTAAAATTAAGTGAAAGTAAGGAATCTGAACTGGAATCTTAGACAGATTATATATTTTTGTCATTATATATCACTAAAAGTTGTACTCAAAGATGTAATTTAAGTTTATTTAGAGTTGAGACAAAATTAACTTTGTAAACAACTAATTTAAAGTTAAAATAAGAAGCAAACAATATAAGACATTATAATGTCTAAGACAAACAAAAAGAAGAAGAAGAAAAAGACATTATAATGTCTATAGCTAATGATATACCTCAAGTGTCTAAGCATTGGTATTTGCCATGTGCCAGTGGACCAATCTTAAAGTAACAAAAGTGAAAGAAAAAAAATAGAAAAAGCAAAACCTAAATTGCAAAAAAGGTACAATATTATAATTTTTACCGTTAAAAAAAAGGAGAGGACAATATTTGACTAAATAGGAATTTAAGGTTTAAGATACGGAGAAAATAAGGAGGTGAGAAGGAAAAAAGAAAACAGAGAGGATCATGAAGAAGAGTAAACGAGAGAACTTGCTTTCTCCTTCATCTTCATGGCGGGAGAATCATAATCCTCCCCGGAGAAATTCAAACTCTTCCGCCTTCTCCTCCGGCTGCCTCCCCGGATTCTTCAACCTCTTCCTCTCCACCTTCCACTTCTCCTCCAACAGCCGCAAATCCATCACCTTGGGATCTAAGAAGCGAGAACAGAGAACCGTCGTCTACGCTTCTCCTCCGCAAGACTCATCAAACGGAGACGGCGGAGGAATCGTCGCTCCACCGGTTCAGCACAACGAAGGAGAGGGAGATGTGGCGAGGGTGAGTCTTGTCGGAGCGCTAGAGAAATGCGATCGGGACTTAGAGGAGCTCCGGAGAACCATCGACGTCATCAAAACCACTTACATTCTTCAAAAGAAACTTGAGGATTCTCCGGCGATAGCGTGTGAAACTTTCAAATTCTCCGGCGCCGGTATTTTCTCGATGTCCTTACAATCAAGATTTTAATTAAACGTTTCTAGAGTTATATGGTCCGATTATTAAATATTATCACAAAATAAAACTCAACTTCAAATGTGGGATACTGAATCAAGTTACTAGCATAATGCCGAATCCATAGATGTTCAACATTGTGATTCATGGAAAATAAAACGTGATAACGCAGAATATTAGGTAAATGTTTTAAGGTATTTTAATTGTTTGTAAAAATTATTAACTTGAACATTGTATGTACAGTAAAGATTAGTAAATTAGAGAACATTATTAATAAAGCAAACATTAAAGAGTGAAGAGACAATGGGAAGATCAAAGATCTGTCTCTTATTAACCAAAAAAGAGAGTTATCTCTTTGGTGGCGGTGAAAGTATTGAGTAATGAGTGTGTCCAATTGTGGAAGACAGTCTCATCAGTTTTTTTTAAGTAATAGTATATTAAAAAAATGCTCTTAACAATTTCATGCATGCATAAACTATGTTATTTGATTTGACGTCACACTTGTCATTAGTGGGTTCTTTTCGAAGTTGTTGCCACAAAGGATAGGTTCAAACTAAAATCTAGTGAAAATAGGAGTGGCCTAATTCATAGTTAGGTGTAGTCTACTCTCCCTTACTGTATAATGTAATCTAATTAAAGTGTAAGAGAGAGTGCTTGGAGAAAGAGGCATGTTAGACAAATGATGGAAGGAAGAAACAGCTTTTAGGGGCCTTTATTCCTTTAGTTATGAAGCCCACTTTAACTTTCCCATCGTTTGGGCCCCCACCCATTATTTAATTTATTCCTGATTCTGACCCACAAACTGTTTAGTGGTACCAAGTCAAGGATAGCACTTTTTTTAGAAAGAAAGAAAGAAAAATGATTCTTTATATCACTTCATTTAATATAAATAATATTTTGGTATTATAGTTAAAATATCATTGTTTAGAAGAATACACAAAATACCTCAATTTCTGTTTTAGGTAAACCTTCCCTACAACTTACTTCCTAAATTGTTTGTGGTATTTATAGGGAACCCCCCCCCCCCAACAATGTGGTGTTTTATAAGAATGCTATTTTTGGAATTATGTTTGTATTGAGAAAAACTAAAAAATTTGGTCAGAATGGATAAAATCCAACTATGTAAAATTGTTATATGTCTGGTCTTCTTTTGATTTTAAAGAAAGAAATCTAACTAATGAGAATTGATATATAGATGATTTCGACGATATTATTATATTTTTTTGACAGCCAAAATGATAATATCTTAAACAAATAACCAACAGTGGCAGGAGATGTCGTCGTGGGGACGCAAAGGAATAAGAAAGACACGAAGACAACACTACACGAAACAGACACAGGCACGATGTCGATGATGAGCCATCATGAGTACTGCTGCATAGACAACAAAACCTACAAAGTCAACAACATAAATCAAATCACTAGACCCGATCATTACGACATACATGACGTCGTCATTGCCAAGAGAGCAACAACGATGACGACAGACACACGTGGCACGTCACCACTGGTGGTGCGGAGGGTAACACGGAGCTTGATGGAGAGTGTGAGCCAGGTTTGCGATGACGTGGCATCTGGTCAACGAAGAGAGGTCGCTAAGATCGGTTTGGCTCTTCATGATCACATCTGTCGCGACCTAATTGCAGAGACCGTTCGCGAGCTCTCTTTCTTTGGCTACGACGATGACGCGACTTATAAATCGGCGGTGAGTTCTGGTGTTTGTTACGGCGGAAGAGGTGGACGCCGACACATCCGACGTGGCAGCAGCAACTCACTCCCGCTTGACGCGTGTCGAAGAAGATTGGTGTTTTGATGTGATCGATCTCTTAGGTTCTTTGTAATCGATATGGATGTCATAGTCCCGACAGTTTTCACCTATGACACGTGTTGTAGCTTATTTTTATGATTGTGATTGAGAAAAAATATATTTAAATTAGAGTTTAAAATACTTTAAATGATACGGCTCCCGTGAAAGTTCACTGTCTTTTCAATTCATGAAAACAATCCCACTGATTTCCTTGGAGAAAATGGAAAATTTCATGCAGATCTGTTTTCTATAGATTGATTCCGTATATTCATCATTTAACCGTAGAATTGACTGGATGAATGAAACCTATGGTAATATTTTAAAGCCCTTCTATATTTGCTTTGAAAGAAATTCTAAATCAAAATCTTTTATCGGTGATATTGCATTAGTTTGGAAAGACCAATCAGAAATAGACATTTGGAGAGTGAGAGAGATCTGGAGGACCCGCGGGAATGCTGACGCGACATGTCAACGCTTCCGCGTACAGACCGCGTGAACGTGTGACCCGTTTATTTTCCACTCTGGCGGTTTTTAAGAAAATAATTTTTGATGGCATTAAACGTAATTACATTCATAAGCTGAGGTTATAAGATATTTCATTATCCGGTACGGTTGGAGAGCAAAAGTCGTTAATAACTCGTATCCGATAAATACGGTTTCTCTCTCGCTTTCTCACAGACACTTTTCTAATTCCCATCTTCTTTCTCGCTTTGAGAGAGAACCAAAAAAACAAAGAAACGAATCTACAGGTTCTACCAAAAGAAGAAGAAAAATCAATGGCGGATCAGCTCACCGACGATCAGATCTCTGAGTTTAAGGAAGCCTTCAGCTTATTCGACAAGGATGGTGACGGTATGTTTCCTCACTCATTCAAATGGTTGTGAATGCATAGGATTTTGCTTCTGATGGATCTTGGTGTTTCTAAGCTTCATCTGATTTGAAATTTCTGCACAATTCGTTGATTATTGAGCTATGTCGATGTAGATAATAACGGATCTGCGATTCGCGATCTCTAGAGTCGTCCTTGTTTTTCGATTTTTTCGTTATGTTTCTGGATTGGATTAGATCGTGTTTGTGAATTGAAGTTTGGATGATGAAGACGTTTGAGTCTGCAAAGAACTTGACGATTTGCAGATTTTTGATCGATTAATTCGCCAACGGAAGTTGATTTAGATTTGGTCCTTTGTCCTTAGCTCATGGCAATAAACTGTTAATAGAGAAATTTAGGATCTAGCTAAGATGGTTTGATTTTTGTATCTGAAGACATTCATTGATGACTCTTCTTGCGAGTAATTGAATGATGAAGTATCATTGATTTACTTGTAGGTTGCATTACCACCAAGGAGCTTGGGACTGTGATGCGCTCTCTTGGACAAAACCCAACCGAAGCTGAGCTTCAAGACATGATCAATGAAGTTGACGCTGATGGTAACGGTACCATTGATTTCCCAGAGTTCTTGAACCTGATGGCCCGTAAGATGAAGGACACCGACTCCGAGGAAGAGCTCAAGGAAGCATTCCGGGTCTTTGACAAGGATCAGAACGGTTTTATCTCAGCAGCTGAGCTTCGTCATGTGATGACAAACCTTGGTGAAAAGCTCACAGATGAAGAAGTCGATGAGATGATCAAGGAAGCTGATGTTGATGGTGATGGTCAGATTAACTATGAGGAGTTTGTCAAGGTCATGATGGCTAAGTGATGCGCTTTTGGACCCAAACAAAATATGGTGGCTCCAATTTGGTTTGTATCTCTTACATATAATTCGTATGTTATCTTCTTCAAATTTTAATTCTTGGGACTCGGCTCTGTTTTCTTGTTGTTTAAGATGCGAATGTTATCATCCCTTTTATGCTCTATTCTGCGTCTCAACATTTTAATTCTTGTTTTTTTGTTGTTGTCTTGCTCGTGTAAGTTGTGTAACTTGGTCTAGTTCGTGGTTTTTTGATTAATGGTCTCTAGTAAAGCATTGTATCATGGTTTTATGAAATGCAAATTAGATCCTATTAATGAGCTTCTGCTTACGTTAAATAGATTTTTTAACCAAACAGTGTAATGATCAATGACTCAATAGCTTCAAATGAGAAAGAACCAAAACACCAATTGTATTAAACACAAGAGAACTAGAAACACCTTTTAAAAGCAAAAAGCAATAGAAACTGTCACACATAGTGAAACAGAGACTCCACTGAGTTTTGCAAAGCATAAGATCATAAGATGTCCTGACTTCTCGCAAGTATTAGCAAATCAATTAACAAGTTGATATGTTTCTTACAACTCCATTACTTCGCACACAAGTCCACATGAGTTCGAACATCTTGGCATAGAAGCTAAATCCTCCTCAATCTGTTGATTCCTCACGTCACGTGGATATGACTTATAGAAGATTTTTGCCGTTTTCAAACATAGCGCATGATTCTGAAGATAACTCACCAGATCCTTATCTCCGGCTCTCCCTGTGTATCCTCTCCACTCTAAAGCTTCAAGACTGGTCAACAAACACTGAGGAACAAAACTCGGCCGGTCCCAGCGATTCAGTATTGTGTTAACCAGCGACTACGTATAAAGAGTACGGACAATGTATTCAATAAAATCACTGAGCTGGAAAATTGAACACTAGAAAATATAAATGTGAAGGAAAAAGGGAGAAACTGAATACACTGTTAGGCTTGAGGCTGTTCTGATCCTTAATGCATTTTTGGATTCATTCATTTTATGTTTTACCATTGATTTGTCATCTGGGTTTTGTTTCTTTCACTTTACTTTACCACCAGTATGCAAAGAAACGTGTTCAAAGGCAGCACAACGTATGGTCACCTTGTTGACACGTATAGCAGAATGTAACCATGACACGTGCTTTACGAGCTGGCCACCTTCTAGTGACTATCAATAAAAACACAAAACACAGAGATTCAATTGAAAATCCAAGTGTCTGAAACGAATTGGTGGTAAAGTGAAAGGATCGGAAGAAATACCAAAAAGTCAGCCGACGGTTTCGGGTTCTGGGAAGGAGCTAGCCGAGAAGTTACTGTTGCGGTCGCCTCTCACCTTGCTCGCCTCGGTCGTGACGCAGTGTGGCGAGCGCATCATGGAAAATAGCGCGCAATGGAGTCTTGTAGCGATGACCTCCTAGCCTCGGACAGCCACATGCCATGGCGCGCTATTTACAACCAAGGGTGTGATAATCGACAATCTTTGTAAACTAAACAAGTGTGTGAAACCCTTGACTTTTGTTATAATCGACAATCTTTGTAAGCAAGGCATGTCGACATCCAAATTCAGCAAAACATCACTGATTTTTTCTTCCAATGTGATCTCGAAAAGAAGAGGACAACTGGATAAAATCCGACGAAAGGAATCATTGTTAAAGTTCACCATGTGGGAAACATGTAGAGTTTTGAGGAATGGGAGACAGACCTCGGAAGAAGAAATGCCGATCACATCCTTCAAGTTTCAAGGCCACAAGGGCTTTGCACCAAGATATATCGAACTCAACAAAATTTGCTCCCTTCATGACCATGACTCTTGTTGTTTCCCTTGTGACAATGAGGTCAGTAAGAAACTGCAACTGGATAAAAGCATTTGAAGGGATTCAAAGTCGAATCGTGTCGAGTGGTGGTGCAGAGTTTTTAGGGATGGGAGACAGATCGTTGTAAGAGGAGCTTCCACATTGATCTCTTCACCGTTGAGTTTCAAGACAACAAGTGTTTTAAGAGTAAACAAGTCAGGTGGTAATAGAGACGGACATGCTCAGCATCTATGTCGAGCTCACGGAGGTGGCAATAATGATGATGAAGTGCGGTTCTAATCCACGGTCCAATGTCTTCGTCAAAGAACGTGTGAGCTACTTTGACATGAAGGCTTTCTAGAACATGAGATTGATATGAAGACAGTGACTTGTCCACAATTCGTTCAAAACTAGTGTAATTGTTGTGCTCCGACTTATCGTACTTGAGTGTAGGCACCCTTGTCCAAAGAGATTTCCATTGTTTTGACAAAACACTTGTCACCAAAGCACGTTTTGTCGAAAGGAATGACAATATCTTCACGCGCAATTCGTCAGGCAAGTCGCTGATATTAGTTAACATAGTTCTACAAACCTTCCTCGTCCATTGTCTCTGTTTAGGTCAAAAACATTACACTAGGTTAAAGCCAAAACCCTATTTACAGAGATTGGATTTCTCTCACGCCTACGAGACACTCTTTATTGCTTTATCAAGTTTATATCGATTAATAATTATCAAAACAAAATAAACACCCATATCATTTGTATCAAAAAAAATCTAACTAAATTCTTCAGATATTGTTGCCAAAAAAAAATTAAAAATAAAAAATTCTTACGAGATTCCATACAAGGTAGATGGTTCACCGGAACTCGTTCAGATCTTCGGAATCACTCTAAGGCAGATCGATAGAGTATCAGGTTCTCTCTGGGATGAGATCTCACAACTTTTCGACTTCCCTAAAGAAATTAAAAGTTCAGTTAGTACGGCCCTAGCTAAGCCCATCTGATTAGGTCTACCACTATACTGGTTGATCTACTCGTTCAGTTACTTATATCCCTCTTTCGGATGATTAGAAAACCGAGTCTTAAAGCTTTTTTTATATTTTTAAATCTTTTTTGCAATTTCAGTAGGAAATCCATTATATAATTATTTTACTAGATTTCTTTTCAATAATGACTATCTAGCTAATTAATTAAATTTCTACACAATATTACTAATTTTCTTTTGGAAAATAATGTTTTTAGGGGTACGAAAATTCACAAATGCCCTTAGCCAATTAATGAAATGTATCAACAAAACATTATGATTTATAGTTAAAAAAATCATGAGATCAAAATAATAACTTGACATCGGAAAAATAGAAAAATATCTGGCAAAAACGATTGAAAAAATCAATGCAATTTTTGAAAAAATAACATGTCGTACCAAAGAAAAATCATATTCATTTGTAAGAAATAAAGATTTTTTAATTAAATGTGTATTAGGAAGAAATAGCACGAGATTGGAAACAATTTCATTTCACAAAAAAAATTAGACGAAAGAGTTTGACGGTGGTGGCATCAATTCGGCGAGAACTTGCATGTAGAGAACGAGAGAGAGAAATTTGCACGGATAGTGAATTGAGAAAAAGCTGGTGAAAGATTCAAGAAATAAATAAATTATGAGGAATGGTAGAGAAAAAGTTGCAAGACAAAAGATAAAAGAAAGGAAGTTAAAGAGGTAATTTTTCTCTTTGTACATTATATTCACTGCTGATCCTAGTTATTTTCCTAGTAACTTTTTATTTTATAAGTATTTAGTGCATACTTCCTTTTCAATTTTTCTTTACGAGACAAAAATATTGTTACTGTGTTGTATGGAAAGTGATAGAAAATAGATTAAACAAATTAGTTGTTAAAATTTAATATGATAATATTTGATAGAAGGAAATAAGTTTTAGTTTTAGCATCTAGGATTTTTGTTTTGTAAAATCTTAAATTTTTAATAATTATTTAATAGTATTTTTTTAGGTTTTTAATGGATGTTGTGGTTGGAGTTGAGTAAATTATCGGTGGATTAGATCACCTAAATTTTGAGGAAGACAATAATCTGATGCGGACTAAAGTTTTGATTTGATGCGGTGGATAAGGTGGACAAAATTATTTGTGGATTGAACCGTTTTTTGTTCATCAATCATTAGTTGTACTTTTGTAATGATGTGGTCGGAGAAAAATAAAAGAAATACGCTATGGATCAATTACGAACCGTTTTTACAAAAAAATAAATTTATTATACGGCTGATTGTTGTTTTTCATAAAATTTAGATGGTCTAGTTCGCAAATGGTTTTCTCCGCCCTACCCACTACTTTTATTCGAAACCTAATTTTATTTATTTGTAAAAACAGTATAGTGAACCTCTATAAATTAATATATCCATAAATCAACAATTTTTTCAATCCTAAATTAATATTTTAATCTAAATATTATTTATATAAATTAATAAACACGATAAATTAATAAAATTTTATAGTCTTAATATTATTAATTTATAAAAGTTTTACTGTATATAATTAGTAAGTAATTTTTTTTTTAACTCACCACTGTAAACTAAAACTAATGAATTGGTAAATAAAAAATGGTTCAAGCTACAAAAAGGAGCCACAAATGCTTTAATCCATCGTGTCTATCTAACGTATCCACTCGAAGCGTTGATTTAAAGATAATTTTGTTAAAGAAATGGAATAGCATGCCGCCGTCTGTGTTTGCCTCAAATGTTCGAATTAATTTTTCCTTCACCTACAGCTATTTAAAGTGTTATGAAACGTATAAAAAACGGTATTTATAACATCATACGCTATTATGTTCCTCATTCCATCTCTGACGTTTTTTCTTTAAAAAGTAAAATAAAATAAATAAATAATCTTGACGTCTTTTGCATTGTGACTAAATTGCTTCTTCTTAAATCAATAAACCAGACGTTATACATTAAAAAAAAAAAAACATCAAACGCGTGCAGTCGCAAGTCGCAACTGTCCGTTCGCAGGAAAACTAATGAAAGGATTCAACTTCTTTTTAATTCTTTAACGAAACTTTTTTTTATTAGTATACAGTATATATGTATATATACATTCATCTCTCTTTCCGGTCTCATCTATGTATAAATACATAACCTTCCTTTTAGGACAGAACCCACCTAAAGCTCCAAACCCAACAAAAAAGAAGGCGGCGGAGAAGCAAACAACAACGAAAAAAATGCAGCCTGAGATTTCAGATCATATGTTTTATTCCTTCCTCACCGGAGGATTCTGTGCCTCCGCCACAACTTCGTCGTTTTACCCTTTCGCCATTGAAGATACGATTTCTCAAGACAAAGCTCTTGCTTCTCTGAGGAACCATAAAGAAGCTGAGCGAAGGAGAAGAGAAAGAATCAATTCTCATCTCAGCAAGCTCCGCAACTTACTCTCTTGTAACTCCAAGGTACTTAACTTTTATTTACTATCACTACTCTATTCTAAACTTAATCAAAGTTTTATGGAGACTTGAATCTACTAATTAATCATCTCTCTGCGGAAAATCAATTTTTAAAAAGCACATAAAGATAAATAATTGAAGGTTGAACATGATGAAATAATTATTTCTTTTGAGTTAAGATATGAAATTAACTTCTACACTTGTATCTTCTTCACTCGTCTATACATAATCTAGGAGAAGATTTTTTGAAATGGGGATTAGAGTTTTGGATATTATATCACCGTTTGTGTTGTTTTTTAAACCTCTATATCCAAATGACAAAAATATGTTTTATTTTTTCTTAACTAAATTAAGCTTGCTTGGTTGATTTACACTACTGTCTAGTCACTTGGATTTGATCTATTGGTAAGAAAGGTGGAATATTAATGAACCGTTTTTAAATTAACATCAGTCTAATGTAATGTTTTCGAATAATAAAACAATGCTGCAAGTACTGGGAATATCTAGAAAATTGAGGAAAGCTTTCATGTCCTTTTCTCCCTGAAACTGATAACCACTTTGTCGGGAAAGTTCTCGAGCTTTTTTTTTCATTTGAAACAATTGAACGTCAAAACAAAATTTTCTCGAATCAGGACAAATGCTAAATATCTATTTTTTTCTCTTTCTTGTTTCATTTGTTTGTTTTGTTTTTCTTTACAGACAGACAAAGCCACACTACTAGCAAAAGTGGTTCAACGAGTCAAAGAACTAAAACAGCAAACCCTAGAAATCTCAAACGAAACCTTACCTTCGGAGACAGACGAAATCAGTGTGCTCAACTTTAAAGACTGCTCCAACGACAACGACGACAGTCGGATAATTTTCAAGGTATCGTTTTGCTGCGAGGACAGACCAGATCTCTTGCAAGATCTCGTGGAGATACTCAAATCTCTTCAGATGGAAACTCTCTTTGCAGATTTGACGACAATTGGTGGTCGAACAAGAAACGTTCTCGTTGTCGCCGCCGACCAAGGACATCACGGTGTCGAGTCGGTGCATTTTCTACAGAAAGCACTCAAGTCATTGCTCGAACGGTCAAGAAAGTCGGTGATGATGGGAAGTGGTCGTGCTCTGGATCACATCATAATGGTGTGATTTTGATTAGACTTGAGCACTATATAATATAGGATTTAATTTTTATCGTACAATTACGTGGTTATAATTACCACATATCCCTTTTGTGTTTTTAAAAAGAAGACTTCACATGGTTTTAGTTATAACTAAGTCTGTGTTATGAGTGCAAACATATGTTGTAAGTAGGGTTGGTGTGTTCTTTTTTCTTACGAAAAATACCAGAAAATATATTGCAGAATATTAATCTCAATTAAGGGATACGAAAAAAGAGTTCTTTTTTCACAAAGAACGAAAAATAGTTGATGACGAAGGTTTTTAAATTGTGAGAATATTTGTACAGGTAGAAGAATCTAACAAAGAGATGTGATTGGCAGATTGGGTGACGTACATGCAGATGAACGAGACTTTCAAAACATTATTCATTTATATACATATATTATAGACTTTAGAAGCATGAGATGGTGTATATAAAGTGAACGTACGATGTATGACAGTGAAGAGAAGCTGTTTGTAGAATCTTAATGAAAGAATATATGGAAAAGTGTTTGAGTTTCGAAGCTAGCTCATGTCATCTGTCCCCCAAAGATCTCTTCCTTTAGCTCGTATCTTTCTAAATACATTTGTACCTTCGTTTTTTTGTTCTTGTTTTCTTTTAAAAAATGAAAGCAAAATTATTGAATGTATTTGTCCGTATATGTTTGACTACCTTTTTCGTCGTATGAACGGATCATATTCTGTGTAATATATATCATTTTCAAATTTATTAAGTAATTTACACTTCTAAATTCTTTTGGAGCACATGGGAAAAGCAAGCATACATAAATAAAACTAAAATAATATTTAGCAACAAATTAGTAGCTACGGCCTACAAGAAACTAGGGGATCTTTTTGTCAAATGTGAAAAGCTATTTTTGTTAATGTAAATTCTGGGACTTTAAAATTCAAATATATATATATATATTGTTCATCGAGTTTTAAGTAAAATTCGAATTCTACTTGGGAAGATGCATTCCTAGTAAATAATTAGAGTGCAAGGAAGAGTATTTGCAGTTTTGCATCATAAAACAGGGGTTTACACCAATATCCATATTTTTAGTTTGTTTGATTTAAAACTAAAAATTAAAAAACAAGGCCTACACAAGTAAATAACCTCATGGCAAAAACTATTCAATGATCCAGTTCATCACATCGCAAGTTCATATATTCAAACGTCGATATTTATTTTTGTCTCTTTAACTAACTTCTTCTACACACACAAAAAAAAATTCAAACAAATTTATCTTCGGCTAATCCACAAAAACTATTAAATTCACATATTAGATGATAAAATCAAAGAAATGTCGTATTTTTCTTTGTATCTAACATCAACAAATAGTCTTAATTTAAATTGACATGTATGCATCTATGTTATCAAATAAATATTTTTTAGTGTCATAAATCATTATTAGAGTTTTATCTTATAGTTTAGCGCGTGTTATAAGTAATATAAAACAGAAATGAGTTTTCAATATGAAATCATGTGTTAACATTTTTTTTAGGGTCATTTGTTATTAAGTATTTGTCATTTTTCAAAGAAAAATATATTTCATTGATTTTTCTGTCAACAAAGAAACTTCATCTTTCTCTATTACGATTTTAATCTCTAAGATTAACCTATTGTAAACATTAATAAACAACAAACTGAATGGAGGAAGAGGATGGAGAGGAAGGTGCAGGGTAAAGGCGTGAAAAGAGAACTGACAAAAAGGAAAGAATCGATGGGGCATTCTTCGATGAGACAAAAAGCATTTATATTTTGCTTACAATATACTATTTATTGCTCAATTTCTTCAACAGTTATTTACACTGTTATGTCCGATTAATTTATTTATCCCGATATCACAATTTTCACTTTTCTATGCAGACATCGGATGGTTTTGAAGTATTATCCTTTGGCTTTCACTTGATTTTTTTATCTATTTATTTTTTATGAGATTTTTTTCTTGAGTTTAGAATTTCTCAAAGTTTTTAATCTGGTTTCTCCTATTTTGGAGAGCTTGATTATGATTTTACGAGGGAATTGTATTGAAATGCTCATGTTTTAAGGTTATTTTTATTTTGGTTTGTGACGACAATTTTTTATAGAATTGCATAATTTTTGTTCACGGAATATTATTATCCTTTTATCAAGACTAAAGATGAGCTGAAATTCTATTTATATTCTTAAGATTGAAGTTTGTCCGATATTGTCGAAGAATGATCTCCGATCTCGCTATATATTTGTTTGGTTATCATCTAGTCATATCTGGAGGAGTCAGTTGATGTGTTTTGTCCATACGTTTTGTGATTGCAGGGTTTGCATTTTGCGTAACACGTTTGTCGTGTGAAAAAGTATTAGAGATCATTTGAAAATCAAAATGTGTATCTTGCGGATCAAATATTATAGACCATTAAAATTCATCTATGGAGTGAAATCTGTTAAATCCATAAAATTTGAATAGAAAAATAAAAAAAATAAGACGTAAATTTCGATATTATTCTTAGCATAAAAATTAAGAAGATTTGTTAGCAATACGTAAATGTTAATCACTATATATATGTTTCTTATGGTTTTATATTAAATCAATAACTCAATAATATATTTATTCTAAAATATTTATCAAATACTTTTCACCGAAATAGGCAGGATGCATATCCTTGTATAAGTAGATAGATACTGTTATTTGAATTCTTATACAATATCACTGTATTTTTTTATAAGAGAGGAAAAGAAAATATGTTTGGTCCAATTGAGGCTCTTGATTAGTGTTGAAACGTGAAAAATGGTCGTTGGCCTGTGATGGTTTAGGTTTTTTAACATGTGGCCAAAAGAAAATCCACGGAAGTTTTTTTTTATCACTGAAATATGATCATTTTACTTGTGACCATAGAAAGAAAAAAATCAATATGGTTTGAAAGCTTTCCAAAGATCTGACACGAATGTGTCATTGTGAATTAAAAAATTAATTGGAGACTATAATAAAGGGTATAACATATCGAAGAAACACAAAGAGTAAAGCAAAAAATAATAATCGAGAAAGTATGTCTAGGAAGCGTGACGGCTTTGAGGCAGTTGGTGTTTTCTAGATACTCAAACCTCTCGACCAGAAAGCATATACTTAAAAGAAAAAAAGAATTATAGGAAAGAAAAAATCATCGATTCTGCAAAATCTCAATAATTAAAGTTCCATTAAAAATAAACTATAACAAAGTACAATTTGAATTTGTATATTCTTCGGGAATTTGTGTTTATGGCAAAAGCAATCATTAACGACACACACCAAGCTGTTGACCAAAAGAAGAAAAAAATGCACGTTAGTGTCATCTCTTAATGTGAACATGTGACTAGTAGTAATTGGGGCTTAACTCATAAGTACGTCTTGAATTAAATGGATTTAGCTCAATTTGGCTTGGAGATTTAATAAACACATAGTTTGGGTTGTCAACAGCTTGGGTATGTTTTTTTGGTTTGTGATACTACTCAAAGTATCTTTAAATTTATAACTTTGTAGCTCGAGTAGTATCTGGAGCGAAAATTGACTCGTAAGAAATATCAGATCACCATATCCTATATTCTATGTATCTTTGTCTTAGTAATTGGGTTGAAACTTAAGAGGATTGTCTAAGAGATGAATAGGCCTCTACTTATGACAGGTATAGTACGTTGTCCAAGCAAATCCAAAAATAGTGGAAAGAGAATAAGTCTTCGGCTGAAGGCCCAGCTAAGCTGAAAGACAAAATTACTTCCTCTAAAGAATAATGGGCTAGGCGAAGCCCTATTTCATATTCACAACTCACAAACTAAGACCCAATCATAGTTCTTTGTGAAACAAAATCAAATGACCGACAATAGTTTCCCAACGAAAATTCCTACCGTTCTAGATATTTTGAATCTCTTTACTTTATTTGTTTGTAACCAGGGTAAATCTAGATCGAAGCTCAAAATAATTTAAGAGATCTATAGAAAACAAAGTGTTTTCGCCAATTGAAATCGTGAATAAACAAAAATCTTAGATGATCCTAAATTGTGGCATTTGTTTGGTGGCCTTGTGAATGATGTGTTTTCAACACCACTGAATTACGCTACCTTGGATGAATTTCTCCAAGGCTTCGAAACAGATTATTTTAGGCGTTTAGCCATTAATCATCTGAGTCTGATTGTTTCAATGTTTGATAAATGGGGATTGAGAGGTTGAAATGTTTACTATAAGAATGAAGAAGATAAAATAAGAAATTTGTATGGTGATTTTAGTCATAGTTGAAAATTATATCAATGCCTGAAATTGTAAAATTATTCCGGGTTTTTTCCCACAAATTTCTAAGGTTAGTTTGGAATTATCAGTATACATTCCTCTGACCCATTTATCCAAAAAATCCGTAGCTTCATAATTTTCTCCCATTTGCCTCAATAATTAGGATTGTTCACTACCAAAATAAATTCTCACCCCAAAAAGCCAAACAATAATGTTGGTTGTATGTTTTTATTCCAAGTTTTCAACTTTGCATACCAATTTTAGTTATTTTTCATCTATTAAATCGCTATAAAACGGTATCTGTCAAAAGGTTTTCATATTTTACAAATTACGATTTATGGATTCAATCTGCAGTATGTTCAAAGCTCCCAAAAATGTTTATCCATAATGGCACAATCTACGTACAATCTTTACTTATCACATGCTTGATATGATTCTTAATTATATTTCTTTGTAAATAAAACTGGAAACCCCAATGTTTTGATAGAAATCAACCAATTATTTAGATTACAAAGAAATAGAAATTGATTTTTTCTTTTGCAACAAATTAACGTATATATATAAACATTGATACTTTAACAGTACTCATGAATACAATAGTCAGCACTCATGATTCATGAAGATGTCGATCTGGACGTGGTCAGAAAGTTACGATCACCTTACTAGACTTTAAATTCATGCGTTAAGAATCAATCATATTGATTTTATATTAACATGGTGATTAGATAGGGATTTGTAGTTTCTCCTTGTCGTCAGGGAATATTTGTATAGGTTATAAAAGAAAAAGGAAGGTATATGTTAAAACATTATTCCTTTATACTATATTATAGTAAATGTATAGTTGACAGAAAATATAAAAAAGAAAAATAAGAAAAAGGAATCTGAAGATCCAAACATATATTATATTATCGCCTGATTATGCCTCCGTAGTGGTATGCGTCTTCAGAGTGAGTTTTCTTCACGATCAAGAAACTTGAATGCCGCTGTTAATATATCTATGAGAAAATGACCAATATCACATTTTACTATATACGTATAATTTATATTTAAGATTTAAATACAATCTTTTGTTATTTATGAAAATACTCCGTTAGTTTTTTTTTTTTTGAATTTACTCCGTTAGTTAATATCTAATGATGTTAGACTAATTGATAGTAGTATAGAGTCTATATAAAAAAATGTGCTCAATAGACAAGTGCCTATTTGTGTAATCAGCTAAATTACTTTGGCGGGAAAAACATTCAATGAGCAATCAAGGTCATTACATGAGTCGGAGAAGAAAGAGGAACATTATTACTATCTCCGACGTGCATGTGCTTCTAGCCTTCTTCTTTTCGTATTTTTCTCGGATCTTTTATTCCTCATACCAAATATGGTTATTATAGTTATTAAATATAATTCAATGATTACTTCGTTTGTTTAATAAAATACGCGTTAGTTGATATTTTCAAAAATTCCAACCAGAGTTAGTTTGCGTAAGGTCCCCAGCTAGCACCGTTTCATCCATAAAACATGTGCAAATACAAGGACGAATACTTGAGCATACAAACTCTACTAAGAAAAGAAACTAAAAATAGTTTAAATGAACTAATATTCTGCAAGCATATCATATCATGGGCAAGGTTATAGAATATGTTTTTACAATGGAAGAACTGATCATGAGCATATCATTATCAGTAATACAAAAACTACGAATCTACGTTCATAGTAATGATGGACACAATCTAAAAAGATAAATTTAAAATTGTATATATGAGTGTGTTCATTAGCACCACAATATTATAAACTTTTTTAAAAACAGTGACAAATAAGGTTGAGCTATATATATATATATATACACAAGATTATCCAAAACATAATTTAACAAAAGATAAGACGACAGAAATAGATGGATCATATCGAACAATAAAGCAAGAGAAGAAGGGGCAAAACACAAATATATCAACGATCCGAAAAGTTAGTAAAAGTTGGAACCCAACAAACAAGCAAAGTTCCAATACTTGTGTTTTACACAATCACACCTTGCCATGTTCACATAACATAAGCAATAACAAATTCCACACCAACTTCATATTTTAGTAATATTTGCTCATTAGTTCATCATGTTCATGTTATGGGGCTAAAGATTTATAATTCATATATAAATGAATGAATACATTAATAAAATTTCGGTTTTGTGTAGAATGAGGACAGGCTGGTTTGATTAAGGTGGGATACAAAACTAGCCAAACCCCACTCCCATAATTATTCATCAATGAAACTTGGAAAAAGAAAATGAGTAATATGACTTTTTCTTACCTACTAAAACTACACATTGATCCCATTTAACAAAAATAAATAATTTTTTTGTTTTCTAAGTCAGATTCTCTTCCTATTCTTGGTGCTCTTCTCTGCTTAAGCATCTTTTCCTTTTTTACCCTTCTCTCTCTCACTTTATTCTTTGCGCCTTCGTTTTTTTTTTCTTTCCTTTGTCTTTATTTTGCCTTCTCATTAGAGTAAAATTTTGCTACTTTCCTTGTTATTCGTCCCATATCTATCTTTTCTTTCCCTCTTCCTGATTCGTGTTTTGGTTTATCTTCTTTGATCTCACATTCTCTCTCGTTTTCCATGTGTCGCAAAGTCGAATTACTTTCCCTTTTTTTATTTTTTTTCTGGGTTTTGCATTTCCCGGGAAGTTTGTTTCCTTCTGTTCAGTAATCAAATTTGATTCAATCTTCAACATTTTGTTGTTGTGTGAAGGCATAAAGTTTCTTCCTTTACTATCAATTTGATCTCCATTGAAATGGGGCTCTGTCATGGAAAACCTATAGAACACCAATCGAAGAGCCTCCCAATCTCCAATGAAATCGATGAGACACCTAAAAATTCTGCTCAGAAGGCGAAATCTTCAGGCTTTCCGTTTTATAGTCCAAGCCCTTTACCTAGTCTCTTCAAAACCTCACCTGCAGTGTCCTCGAGCGTGAGCTCCTCGCCACTTCGTATCTTCAAGCGACCTTTCCCACCTCCATCACCAGCCAAGCACATACGAGCTCTCCTTGCGCGTCGTCACGGTTCCATTAATCCCAATGAAGCTTCGATCCCTGAAGGTAGTGAGTGTGAGGTTGGCCTTGATAAGAAATTTGGATTCTCCAAGCAGTTTGCTTCACATTACGAGATTGATGGTGAGGTGGGTCGAGGGCATTTTGGGTATACTTGCTCTGCTAAAGGGAAAAAAGGTAGCTTGAAAGGTCAAGATGTGGCTGTCAAAGTTATTCCCAAATCCAAGGTTCGTTATGAGTTTTGATCTCTCTATCTATTTAGTGTTGATTCCTTTGAAGCTCTTAGGATATGATCATATCCCTTAGGTTCCACTTGTCATTTGCAATGTGAAATTCTTAGGCCCTGCTTAGGCTTAGCTGGAACGGTGACTTGTGCATTTTGTTTGGGACCTTTGGTTAATTTATTATTTTCCTTAGTTGGCAGATACATTTTGTTTAGTTTTTGTTTGAATTATGCGAAGTTAGGCTGTGTGGTATCAGCACATTAGCTAGGGTCATGATTTACATTTTGGTAAGATTGGTGAGCTCCTGAGAAGCTTTATCAACCATGATTTTGGATAGTAGAGATTGCTAGATGATTTGGAGTTTTAAGCTGTCTGCATTTTTCCACTGTAGAATTCTAATGCTGTCAATTGTTATCTGTTGGTTGGATGTTGATTTTGCGAGACTAAAATTGTGATATTATTGATTACTTTGTCGACGCGTGAGTAAAACAGAGTTTATCGGATGAGATTGATCAACCAATTGTCTCCCTAAGCTCCTTTTTCGAATTTACATTGTTCTCTAACATTGTGGATGCTATTTTCTGGTAGATGACTACGGCAATTGCAATTGAGGATGTTAGAAGAGAAGTGAAGATATTGCGGGCTTTGACTGGTCACAAGAACTTAGTCCAGTTCTATGACGCCTTTGAAGATGATGAAAATGTTTACATTGTAATGGAGTAAGCAAAAGGTGCTTCATAAATTTCTTATTCCCATGCATATGCAGAACCATCTTTGAAGTGAATGATTGAAAATAAAAGTAGTTAATCTATTTTCTTTCTCTCTTGTGGTTAGGTTATGCCTAGGCGGTGAACTCTTGGACAAAATACTTCAAAGGTAATTTGCTACATCATATATTATTCTGGCTTCTTTCTATTGTATCCTCCTTTGACTGGTTTAGTATTTCGTTTGGGCTCGTAGGGGAGGCAAATACTCAGAAGAAGATGCTAAAAAAGTAATGGTTCAGATTCTAAGTGTAGTATCCTACTGTCATCTTCAAGGCGTGGTTCACCGTGACCTCAAACCCGAGGTTACTAGATCCTTAACGTGTTGTATTAGTTTTCCAGATTGTTCTCTCATCCTGATGAATCTTTCTCTTTGTTTGGTTTCTTTTCGTTGACAGAATTTTCTCTTCGCTACAAAAGATGAGAATTCTCCTTTGAAAGCCATTGATTTTGGTCTCTCCGACTATGTCAGGCCAGGTAAGAGGTTTCTAAGGTTTCTCTTTTTTTGAAGCTTATTGCAATGGTAGATGGAAACGTTGACAGTTTTACCCTTTCTGCAGATGAGAGGTTGAATGACATTGTAGGAAGTGCTTATTACGTGGCCCCTGAAGTTTTACACCGTACATATGGAACTGAGGCAGATATGTGGAGTATTGGAGTGATTGCTTATATACTTCTCTGTGGTAGTCGGCCCTTTTGGGCCCGTTCTGAATCTGGAATCTTCCGAGCTGTTCTTAAAGCAGAGCCCAATTTCGAAGACGCTCCTTGGCCATCTCTTTCGCCTGACGCTGTAGATTTTTTGAAACGTTTGTTAAACAAAGATTACCGTAAGAGACTAACTGCTGCACAGGCTTTGTGTAAGTCTTTATAACCAACTTGATGCTTCCATTTCGAAAGTATCATATTGTTTTGCTTTTAAACATCTATGTAAACAATTTGTCTTATATCTCAGGCCATCCGTGGCTGGTTGGCTCACATGAATTAAAGATACCATCTGATATGATCATTTACAAGCTCGTAAAAATATACACAATGTCATCTTCTTTGAGAAAAACGGCTTTAGCGGTGAGTTGGATTCTTCAGCAGTTACAATTGATCCTCAGATCTTATGGATGAAAAAGTTGATAATGGTTATTTCCATGGTTACAGGCTCTTGCCAAAACGTTAACTGTGCCGCAGCTGACTTATTTGCAAGAGCAATTTAATCTGTTAGGACCGAGCAAAAACGGATATATCTCAATGCAGAATTACAAAACAGTGAGCTTCTATTTCATTCGCACGTCTCTTCTTCATTCTAGTATCTTTCTGTTTTCTTAAAGTGATTAAAAATTGCAGGCAATCCTGAAGAGCTCGACAGAGGCTATAAAGGATTCACGAGTCTTGGATTTTGTACACATGGTTAGGCAATGAGGATTAAGTTATATATTATATCCACTATCTTTTGTGGGTTAAGATGGTAATAAATTATATTTTGGATTGTAGATTAGCTGTCTTCAGTACAAGAAACTCGACTTTGAAGAGTTTTGCGCTTCAGCTTTGAGTGTTTATCAGCTAGAAGCAATGGAAACTTGGGAGCAACATGCACGGTGTGCATATGAGTTGTTTGAAAAGGATGGAAACAGAGTCATCATGATCGAAGAACTTGCGTCGGTATAAAAATTTCCTCTTTTTCATCCACCTCGAGATGTGATATTATCGATGTGTTCAGTTCGTTCTTGATGCGTTTTTGCAAATGCATTTTGTTGACAGGAACTCGGACTCGGTCCATCGGTCCCTGTTCAGGTTGTTCTTCAGGACTGGTTAAGACATTCTGATGGGAAGCTAAGTTTCTTGGGTTTTGTCAGACTCTTGCACGGTGTGTCCTCTCGGACATTGCAGAAAGCGTAGAGAAGCTTTGTTACCTTCACCCACACTGCCACACATCTAGTTCTACTTGGATCTAAACGGGGCCTGCCTTTAGGATAGGAACCTTCCGCCAACCAAGTCTAAAGATTATGACCTTAAAAGGTAACCCGAGAGCAACTCGTGAACAAATCCGACTGTTGCAGAGCTACCACATTTGTTAGATAAAATTGCAGCCTCTAGTTCGATCTGGGTTTCTTATTGTTACGTTTTCTTGGTAGTCCTTTGTTTCGGTAAAGATTGAGTCTTTAAGATTTAAGAATGGCGTTGATGAGATTAAGAGGATTGAACAGAAGAAGAAACATATCCATAACCCCTCGAAAAGTGTTCCCCTTTCTATTTCCTTCTTCCTTTGTAATTAACTAATAAGAACATACCTCAGTTCTTCTTACCTTAACAAAATTACCATTTTGCTTATCCATCAAGTCTCATAAATTTGGAATCTTTTTATATTGATGAACAAAGATCTTGGTTGGTTTACCAGATAAACCGAGTCTAAGTGCAGCAAACCGAATTGTTTAAATTTTACTTTGATTCGGTTATGTCTGATAAACCGGTTTGCTCAGGCGTTCTGCGGCAAGCTTTACGTGTCGAGCTCGAGACAGTCTTTTAATGGCCGCTAAAGCCGAGAAGCATTATCTGAGCCATCTTTTGATCACCTCAACGAATGTTGGGATCCGCCACATCACTTGTGTCAGCTGCCGGAGACTCTGACATTACCATTCTGTGTCAGATCGGATCTTCTGTGTTCAACCGTCGACAACGATTAGGATTTTTCGTTGGCATTGTTCACTATTGAAAACACTTAAATGGCGAGGATGAATAATACTCAAAGGACCAAACCCGCCCGTGGATCTCAGCGTCTTGTTCTGTTATGTATAGTTGTGTTCGCATTCCTCCTCCTGCTCTCTTCGGTGATCTCTACCGGGAAATTGGGATTGCCGTATCAACAAACCCTAATCGATTATTTCGTGAGGTCATCTCGTGGTAAGAGACAACATACGTTGTCGGAGAAGTACTTGTATTGGGGAAACAGAATCGATTGTCCTGGTAAAAACTGCGAGACCTGTGCTGGCTTGGGTCACCAAGAATCTAGCCTCAGGTGTGCACTTGAAGAAGCCATGTTTCTTAACAGGTAAACAAAATGGGTAATTTAGCTCTGAAATTATCAAATTCTGGATTTTCTGAAAAGGTGTTCTACAATGCTGAATTGAATGAGATAAAAGTTGAGTTCTTTAGGCTTAGGAAAATGCTGAAGCTTTGTGAGGGTGATATTAGTGTGGAACATGCTCAATTCCATAACAATGTTCTTGTTGCAGGACATTTGTAATGCCTTCTGGAATGTGCATCAATCCAATACATAATAAGAAAGGTATACTCAATCGATCTGATAACAAAAGTACAGAGGAAGGGTGAGTTCTGTAATCCGCTTGACTTGTTTTGTTTTCTAGAGATATGCATACCTTGGGGAATGTTTAGTGTCTGTCTCTTAACACAAGGGTTGCCTTTGGATTTCTTAGGTGGGTAGGGAGCTCTTGTGCAATGGACTCCTTATATGACATTGACCTCATATCTGAGAAGATACCGGTGATATTAGATGACTCCAAAACATGGCATATTGTTCTATCCACAAGTATGAAGTTGGGAGAAAAAGGGATTGCGCATGTTCGTGGAGTCAGTCGGCATAGGCTAAAAGAGAGTCACTACTCAAATCTCTTGATCATTAACCGAACTGCAAGTCCTCTTGCATGGTAATCACTTCCTTTCTTCCTTTCGTTGGGTTTGGAGGGAATGGCATCTCTGAGATCAGATCATGATCAGGCTGATGAACTTGTGTATAACTTAACTTGGGATGTCGGTTCACAATTATCAATTTTCAAATCCTCTTTTAAGCTATTTATAATTCCTTTGAAGTTGTTGGTTATATCAAGTGTAGGTTCGTTGAGTGCAAAGATAGAACCAATCGTAGCGCTGTCATGCTTCCTTATTCATTCCTCCCCAATATGGCAGCTGCAAAGTTGAGAAACGCTGCAGAAAAGGTATCATGGAAAATGTTTCCTTTAACCAATATACGCCTGCAAGATAATGGTGGCTTTTCTGACAAATCTCTTGCAAACTAAGCTTAGTGCCCAATTGTTTTCCTCTGCATCTTGAGTGAAGCCTTTAAGTTTGAATAATTTTTGGTGTTGTTACAGATAAAAGAACATCTCGGTGATTATGATGCCATCCATGTTCGCCGAGGGGACAAACTAAAAACCAGAAAAGATAGATTCGGAGTTGAAAGGATTCAGTTTCCTCATCTAGACAGAGATACTCGCCCAGAGTTTATCCTTCACAGGATAGAAAAGCGAATCCCACCAGGGAGGACTCTTTTTATCGGTTCTAATGAGAGAACGCCTGGATTTTTCTCTCCTCTTGCCGTCAGGTAAATTGCTCATTATCAGATCCTTGGAAAGTCTTCTTCGACTCAGTTTTTAGACGTTTCGATTACATTATTAAGGTGTGGAAATTTTTGCAAATACATAGACTCACTTGTAAAAATGTTGTTGGATTTGCTTATACTGCAGGTACAAACTGGCTTATTCATCGAATTTTAGCGACATTCTGGATCCCATAATCGAGAATAATTACCAATTATTCATGGCGGAGAGATTGGTAATGATGGGAGCCAAAACATTCTTCAAAACATTTAAAGAGTATGAAACAGATCTCACCCTAACAGATGATCCTAAAAAGAACAAGAACTGGGAAATACCAGTGTACACCATGGATGAAAGAAAAGAAGAAGCTAGCTAAAGTTTCTGCCTTTACAAGGTTTCTTTGCAAATCTGCTCAAGACTGGTCCCGAACGTATAGTGTTAGAACTTCCCACTTTCTTGAAGTCAAAAGCTAAATCAGTGTGTGTGAAAAAAAAGAGCAGAGTTGTTGAGGTTTTTAATCGCTTCCAGGCGGTTCTTATGTATATGGGCTTTATAAGAATAGATATAATAAGATCTTTGTTTTTATAAGTCTCGAAGTTTCAGATAGGTAAGATTCTTAGTGCTACATAATCTATGCAAATCTGTGCTACATAACCTATGCAATTCGTCCTAAACTACAAACGCAAAGTGAGAAGGTTGGTCAGATTTTGGTCGGATCATATATGGTGAGAGGCATGTCCGCTCCAAAGGTTGGTCCAGTGGCAGCAGAAGAATTCAGCACTGTGTTGTGTCGGGATCAATCAACAATGTTTCTAATTCTTCCCATTAAGAGTAAAACCCTTTTCTGAGTTAGTGGGATTGTGCTTCAAGAAGGATGTTTGTGGCGGCATTGACATCATTTCTGGCGTGCACGAGCGCCTGCCTTGCTGCGTTTCTGTCAAAACCCATTGATACCAATGTAGCTATGGCTTCCGCAGATGGTTCCACACTTGATGCCATTGGAGATCTCTGTCAACGAAGAGGCGGTTTAGATGGCACAAACGGTTTGGCTACAAGGAACACGGATGTTATTGAGAAAAAATGAAATGGGTGAGACGTACCTCTGTTCGGCGACCTGTATTGGGTGTTATAGTCCCAATGATGTTCCTGCTTGGTGATGGAGAAGGAGAGTTACCTAAGGAGGGAAAAGAAAGCCGGGAAAAGAAGGAAGTCACAATCTTGGGGAACTGTGATGTGTTCAAACGAAATTTAATGTTAATCTAGTGACATTAAGAACTAAGAAACCAACAATTTGACAGAGAGATAAATAATGATGTGTTTGTTTCTATAAAATGCTTAGAAAGGTGAAAGGTATATAACCTTTGCCTTGCGGATGCCAAGGATGTTCACACGATACAAGGAACCGGCAACTATAACACAAATTCCACGAAAGATGAATCTTTTCCAAGAAGACAGTATGCAGAAAAGAAAGCCAAGAAGATTATTAATCTAATCCTAAGGACACTACTCGAACAACAAGGATCATACAGTTAAACCTATGGTATTGTTTACCTGAACTCCTGCAAGATATATGAATAACTTATCAGAGAATTTGACACCAAATACGCGAAACCTCGTTGAAACAGGAGTGTCCAAGTAGAAGGGTATAAACGAAGCAAATATCAGGCCGTATGGTCCAGAGGTCAGTAAGTTTGCTGTGGTATCTGAAAAAAGAAACAACAGATAGTTACCTTAACAAATAGATACAAGGTACATCATATTCCTTAGTGATGTGAAGTTTTACAAAATGTATAGAAACCATAGCAGGCGATCATAAAATATAAACCCATGAGCTGAAACACATAATCAAAAATCATGGACCAGGAGAATATCCTGTAAGAGATCTTCATGAGATTTAGAACGAAGAAAAAAATTAAGCTAATCAATTAAGATAATTGCATTAACCTAATCATATTATACCCCATATCATAATTCAGAGCACCGCAATCCTTCCTTTTGCATTTTTTCATCCAGGGTTTTGTAGGAATGTTAATGAAGCTAATTAGAGCTAGCAAACAACCACAATCCTTATAGTAACCTAATTAGTGCCACTGTTTCTAATCCTAACTAATAAGCCAAAGACATAGACTTTGAAGAGGCTGTCTAAATTTAGAGTGATGGGTACCTTTCAGCAGTGATAACAAAATGACCTCTAGTAGTAGAGATACAGTCCCTGAGAAGAAGATAAAAACCTTCAGCCGAAACACTATTTGATTAATCTTTGTAAGCAAAAGAAAGTAGTGAAACATTAAAAAAAACTTACAGGAATAATCACCAGTAAGTCTGTCTAGTTACCACTTTACCAAGCAGACAATAAACAGAGAAGGCATGCAAATATATCTACAAGAAAAAGAGATTCAAGCTACAAGTATCACTTACTGAGTACTTATTTGAGCCAATCTGTCTCTCAAAAACTCGAAAGTAGTATAGCAAATGCAATCCAAACATTAATTCTGGTGTAGAGGAGAATGTAAAAGTCCACATGATTAACTTCTATATCCAGAACTTCTCAAAAATATCCTGCAATGAGTTTGAAAAAAAGATTGTAGAAAAAAACATATTGTATATTGAGATATCAAATTTACATAAGAAGGAAGTTCAGTCAAAGCTACAGGAAAAATTGCTCAGATACCCGTGAGTGAGGCTTATTTGGGGCGTGTTATAAACGCCTTGGCTAACCCTATTGATGCTCGAGGTAAGATTTCAGCAACTAGAAATAACTTTGAATCCTAAACCGGGAAGCTAAAATCAAATATCTTTCAGGTGACAGGTCACTAGCAAACACAAACAGATAATCAGATTCAACTATCGAACTACTTAACACTTTCCGGTCAATCATTTAGACTCTAAACCGAAAATCTTATTGTTTCTCGAATTATCAAAATCAAACAAACCGGATCCTAGAAATCACAAAATGTGAATACCTGGTAAGACAAACCGAGCTTGGAAGAACGGCCCTGGATCCCGAAGAAGACAGTGAAAATGGCGCTGGTGATGACGAATGCTTCGTTACCGGAGCATTATCTGCAACGTCAACGATTCAATACTCAGAAATTGACATAAAATCAGGAAATAGCAACGAGTGAGAATCCCAGAGAAGAAACTGATCAAGCGATGGAGGACTATACGTACGGAAACCGGAGGGACCGCCGTTCATCTTCGTCGGGTGAAGAGACGGCGACGGAGCAACAATCTGTGAGCAAACTCTTCACGAAATCAATTTGGATTTCGAGATCGATTCAACAACCTTTTGATCTTTCGTTGTGGGAAGGATGTTTGAAGGAATTCAATTCACACTTCGAATTTCAAAACATCAAAAATATTATATATTTTATTTAAATTTGCAAAATTCTCACTCTATTTGATATATAACTTATGGAGATTAATTGTTTTTTACTTTTAATGTTTAATATTTCCGGTGTCTTTTATTTGTATTCACGAGTTTAAAAAGAAAAAACAACGTATTTAGATCGAAAGAAATTATTTTACAAAATATTAGTAGCCTTTTTAAGTGTTCCTGAATTAAATGAACGAAGAATACCAAAAAAAAACAAAGCCTCGCGTTGGGCCTTTTGATATTCTCGTAACACCAACCCTCGGCTCTTAATTTTTAGTTTTTTACGTAACGAAGCTTCATCTCAGGTATCAACTAAAGTTAATTATAAGAGCTTTTTACCTAACAAATGTGACGTTACCTTCTAAAGAAGAATTCATCTCAAGATGGCTTTCGAATGGTAAAAATGTAAAAGAACCCCACAACATTGATGGGAATCAACATCAAACTCCGGTGGTCAACATTCTTACACACATGCACATAATTGTGATTAAGGGCTTTAACAAGAGTAGTAGAGTACAAAAAGGAGATGCCACAAGATTTCCTTGAAAGGAAACAAGAGTACGAGCATGATTTACCAAAGTGGTTCAAAGACCTAACCCTACCGTGCGTCCGTCTCTCCTCCTTAATCCCGCTGTGTACTGCTTCTCTAGATCCATCTGTAACTCTTTCTGCTTCTCGACCTCGACTTCGTTCGGGTTCTGCTCTTGGTTTACTATACTCCCTTTCACACCCTACAATGATGCACCAACGCAACCTCAGACTCTGAAAATGTGTTAGTATTAATTTATACACAACCAATTCTATGCAATGTTTTAATATGAGACTTCGCAAAATTCTGGAATTATGCCCCTATATTGTATTAGTCATGTCGAAAACAATCAATGGAAGGATGGGATTTACCATAAGTTTGTTAAACTTTTCTTGTCGTTCACGGTCACCAATTAGCGCACTATCCCAACGATGAGCAGACTAGTATGGGGTGAAATAAGCAAAAGAAGAGCAGAATCACTAAAAAATTGTGAAATTTACGGTTTATATCACTATATGTACTATGTAGATTTACGTTAGGATACCTCTTCTATTGCCGTGCTTTTCTTCTTCCCCCACAATAACTTCTTCTTTTGATCTGTTGTCAGGTAACCCGTTCCAACAAGGTTTTTATTCACTGGATTTATCGAGGGAAATCAGTTAGGTAAGCATTAGGCAAAAGCAGACACGAGAAGACTTTCGCGTAAGCATTTTCAATCGAAAAAATATTTCAAGATGAAGTGCAAAAAAATAACTTTCAATTAACTATTTCTAGATGGCAAGAACATAAGTATACAATAACAAGGACAAGTCAATCCAATAAGGAGGTCAAATGAATGAAGAGTAAAACCCAGAAGTTTTAGACTAGCATCATAACAGCATTACCTAATTCAGCAGCCTGCATAGCTGCAATTTTAGCAGTATCGACATCACCGGGGGCAGGCTTTAAGACTGATGCCTGTTTCTCTTCTGCTGTAGCACAATAATTTAGAATAGAACACATAATTTAAATATTTGAAAACAAGAGAACGGAGATCTTACCATTGGTATTGCCATCGGTAAACTTCTCTGAACTGAACCCCTTCAGTTTCTTAGAATAAGCTCGATTCTCAGTGGCCAACAATTTCTCATCAGAACTGTCTCTAGGAGATTTGCCATGAACAACACCCTTCTCGTTGCTAATTTCAGGATCCTCATGTTCCTTTCTTTCATTACGGGAATGGCGGTCACCAAAACTCCAGCGAGAACTTCTTTTCTCATCTTGACAATCTCTGCCCCGCACATAACCCTTTTCTTTATCCTCCATTCTTGAGTCTGCGCGTCTCCTCCCAGATACCGCTCTATCAGATGACAAATCTTCACCTTTCTCATTACTACTCATTCTATGTCCAGAGTTGCTATACTTATCACGGGAATGTCTGTCTGAATCATTTCTTGACCTGCTATGTTCAGTCTCTACTCTTCTACGGTCGGAATGATGGACACCCCTTGAATCACGGCTAGAGCGAGGCACATCCCTCTCATGTCTGTTGTACTCATCGCGCTTAGATCCGTAGTTATCATCTCTAGAGTACCTATCATGTCTACGTGAATCAACACCGCCTCTACCATCGCGACTGCGATCAGATTCTTGCCTATCATCTTTCCTCACTTGACCTGGTTCAGAAACTTTCCTAATATCTACTCTAGAATGCTTAGTATTAGGGCTCTGGTTACGTTCAGGACTTCCTACAAAACAAAAACCAACAGTTCTAAAATGAACTACGCCACATTCCTAGTGAATCCATAGCTCGAAACCGCCACTAAAATGCGCAATACATGATTAATCAAAGATAAG
Organism: Cardamine chenopodiifolia; assembly: GCA_963922655.1. Taxonomy (NCBI): domain Eukaryota; kingdom Viridiplantae; phylum Streptophyta; class Magnoliopsida; order Brassicales; family Brassicaceae; genus Cardamine; species Cardamine chenopodiifolia. The sequence continues at coordinate 14,778,665 of OZ000479.1, read as the reverse complement.
AACACCTAAGCGTAGTTTTACACCTAAAATGCTGTAACTAATCAAAATACGGATAACATTACAGTCTATAATAAGCTATTAAAAAATTCGAGATACGAACTAACCATCAGATGAAGCTGAGCCATCCTCAGCTAAATCTCGGCGACGATATTTTCTGCTAGCTCCTTGGTTGGAAGGCTTTCGAAAAGCGGCAGTGGTATCACCACCATCATGCGGATTTGAATTCAGTTGGGTATCCATGGAGCTTAACCACCTGAAAAATTATTTGATTCCAGAAATCAATACAAGCATAATGTATCCTAATCGTATCAAGTGTGCAAGCTATATATATACAGCGTAGATTCAATTACTAATGATTTTAATTAACAATATATAAAGAACATTTGAATTGAATGCTCGCTTACCGTCGCGTATTCGATCACTCGTAGACACGAAGATTATGAGATCGAATTCAAAAACGAGAAGATTTGTTGATCAAGGATTCCGTATAATTTGACACTCTTCAATTTATCACTGTAATGATCTCTATCTCTACTAAACATCCCTCCATTTTCTTGGAAAGGTTAGGGTTCGATGAAGATATTTTTCTCGGTACGATTCTTACAAATCTGATTAGGCAGTGAGAGTTAATGGGCCAAGAAAGCCCATTTATCACTGTAAATGTTTTCTTTTTGTCGGATGGACTGACTTCCGAGACGATTATCCAATAACGAAACTGTAAGTGAATTCCTCTTTTCACATTTTCAGATAAAAACAAACCTTTTATTTTTGAGAAAATCACAATTACTGTATTTTTAGAAAGTTTAAAAGAATGAATTACAAAACTGTAGTACAACTAAATTCTTTTTTGTTAAAGTAGTACAACTCAATTCGTGGAAGAAAAATACAGATATCAAAACAACCCTAGAATTTTTGACTCTTTCATATGGTAAGACTCGACGTGCTTGTATTTGCCCAACATGATTACTCTTTTTTGTTAAAACCTGATAGTTCTTTTGTCATTTCTTCATAACGCATTTGTCCAATATCATTGCCAATATATATATATATATGTATATATATATATATATCATTGCCAAAGAAATATGAGCTAACGAGTATTTTATATTATAAATTATGACTTGACTTAAAAGAAAAAAATAATAGTGGACCATGTTATTTTATAATAAAATTAGAGCTTAAGGAGCTATGCGAATTTCCTTACAAAAAAAATCTTAATATGTTTATAAAAAAACTCGCATGACCTATAAATATGCAGGGTCGCCGCAGACCTTCATTTAAATACATGGCGAGTTAACCCGCAATGAATAAATTAAAACTAAGTAGTATTGGCCTAATGATAAGATTAAGTTTTAAGACTTTGTTATTAACTAATAGTCTAATACTGCTAATCATGGTTGTTCTTGAATTTTCCTAACTATATAATATTTAATACAAATATATTTTAAACGCAGCTAGCCATATAATCATATACTACTGAATTAGGTAATGTTGTTATATATGATGCAATTCTAATAACGAGTGTGGATGATTAGTTTTCTTTCTGTTTTGTAATGGAAATTTGGAAATAGACAAAAAATGAGAGATTGATTCAGATTTACGAATCATAATTTTAGGGGTTTTCCGGCAAAGAAGATAAATACTTTGTTGATTTTTCATACTTTAAAATTATAATTTGTAAAACAAGAAGATATATTTGTAAAACACAGTCCCATAGTTTTCAACACCTCTAGATTTTTGTATTCGTCATAATCCTCGCTTATATATGATTTTAATAATATACTAAGATAGTACGATGTTGATTAATAAAAATTCAACTTTGTTCTACTAGTTTCTGCAACTTTCTAAAAATTGTCTACGTCGAATGTGGACATGATTTTGTTTATAACCTTTGATAATAGACTTACACCCTGAGGGCAAAAATGAAGTTACAGCTTTTTCCACAAGAAAGCAAAAGTCGTTTGAATCCGTTTACTTAGAAGTCAACTCACGTGTTCACTGCTCTCTCCAGAGTCCATTATTGCAACTTTTCTTTACCCTTCAATTTCGTACAGAAAAAATAAATAAAAATACCTGTAAGGTTGGCGAATAATTAAACAAGTTATACAAGAATGTAAAGGATGCAAAGTATTAACATAGATTCGAGTTTGAGTCCCCATATAATTGAAAGGGTCCCTAATTGAAATGATGCTTCACAAACTTTAGAAAGATTGAGATCCGATACATCAGAATTTCTTAACTTTATATTAAAAAGTTGGTCGAATGTAGCTAAAAAAAATGTAAAGTTGAAATATGTAATTAACTAATTAGGTGGTGGAAAATTAACTAATTAAGTATAGAAGATAAATAAAGTATGTTGAAAAAGATTTATTCGTGATACTCTTACTCTGAAAGCTTTAAACGAGATAAAGTGGTAGCTAATGGATAGTCAGGAGAACTGGAAAAGGGGGACTACGTACACGTGACTTGACTTTCTTTGAAAATCTACAAAAGATGCTTTTAATCGTATTATCATATCATATTGTAGCCGACTAAACTTTTTTGATAACTCCTTTATTTTTATTTTTTTCTTTCATAAATCAAACATATTGACTTAATCACACGTAAATTGAGACTTAATCACTCATCTTTGGAGAAAAAGGAGCCCACACTTATTGAAGACTTGTTTTAATTAGGACACATTTAACAGTGATAGTGAGACCACACTTGTTGCTACTTACCTTCTTCCCACTTGCCCACGTGGACCCCTCATCTCCCCCTTCGTTTCTTAATGTCTACCATGATTAATATTCTCTTTATTTTCTATCTTTAAATTTTTGTAACCAACACTGATGTACATTTTAATTATGGGTTCTATATATTTCGCTTCATTTTAATACGTTGAATTACTATAAACTATTTTCAAATTAAAAGCTATTTTTATAATAATTAACAAAAAAATAGTCAATACATTTTAAATGTTTAAGGACTCTAATCAGTAAGTTTTTGTAAAGAAACACACAAACATGAATTGAGATTATGTTAATAGATGGTAACAGATAAATCTATAATTAAATTTCTCTCTTTTTTTTATTTCTTAGTAGTTTTAAACCATTCAAATTCGGACCAAAATATCTTTACCGGGTAAGTATTTTGGTAACGATCAAAATATTTGGAAAAAATCAACACTAATTTTAGCAGGTAATTATCTTGTTAACACGATAAAAATTATTATATCACCCAACATATATGGATTAATAACTAAGTTATTATTTAACATAACATAGAATATGATATCTACATAGTAATGTATGTATCCAACGAATGATGTATCAAGTTGTTAACAATAATTTATTTATTAACATGATATATGTTGTGTTATACTAATAAAAATTGTTACAATATTAACAATAAATTATCGTTAGTAATTTTATCCATCAACCGCCGTATAAATACATTACTTTGTTGACAACATATTTATGGCAGGTTAAATAATAATTTAAATATAAATATATATATATATATCACATGGTATAATATTTTTATCGTATTAATAAATTAATTACCTGTTAAAATTGGACATGATCTTTCCCAAATATTTCGCTCGTTAACAAAATACTTACTCGGACAAAATCATGATAGGGATAGTTTTATCCAAATTTAAATATGGATAATAGAGAACTAATTAAATTAATAAAAAATGTTACAATATTAACAATAAATTACGTTAGTAATTTTATCCATCAACTGCCGTATAAATACATTACTTTGTTGACAACATATTTATGGCACATTAAATAATAATTTAAATATAAATATATATATATATATATATCACATGGTATAATATTTTTATCGTATTAATAAATTAATTACCTGTTAAAATTGGACATGATCTTTCCCAAATATTTCGCTCGTTAACAAAATACTTACTCGGACAAAATCATGATAGGGATAGTTTTATCCAAATTTAAATATGGATAATAGAGAACTAATTAAATTAATAAAAATTGTTACAATATTAACAATAAATTATAGTTAGTAATTTTATCCATCAACCACCGTATAAATACATTACTTTGTTGACAACATATTTATGGCACGTTAAATAATAATTTAAATATAAATATATATATATATATATATCACATGGTATAATATTTTTATCGTATTAATAAATTAATTACCTGTTAAAATTGTACATGATCTTTCCCAAATATTTCGCTCGTTAACAAAATACTTACTCGGACAAAATCATGATAGTGATAGTTTTATCCAAATTTAAATATGGATAATAGAGAACTAATTAAAACAAAACCATTACCATGGTCATATAAAAAATTTCCCTAATATGAATTTAATTTTAAGTTAATTTGCAATTTGCAAACAATATTTCGAAAAGGTATTTAATTTTTGAAAAATGTAACATAATATGTGAACATGTAGAGTCAAAATGTTAGAATTCATCCACAATTCTCTTTTGTGCTTTATGTTCTATTTAAAGTTTACTATTGATAACTATAATACTATAACTGCATAAACTAAAATGGTTTCTAATTCAATTGATACAAATTGCAGTTTATGGTCACGTGAAAAGTAATCTATTCAATTCAAACAACCACCTACAAAAACTTAGAAATATCGTACTACAAAATTTATATTTGTAAAAACAAAACTTTTGGGAGAAAATTAATTGCGTCTCCTATTTACAAATATTGAACATTAAATACCATACTTGCATGTAAAAAAAAGACAGAGAGAGAAGATAATCCAAGCGTGTATAGTTTTATTGGTGCACTAAATGATGTTTAGAAAAGAAAAAAACTACCTATCCTAGTTCTCTGTATGAAAAGAATAAAGATTAAAACCCCAAAATATGGTAATCTAGAAAACTCTTGATAAACCGATTTTCAAAGATTACAAAATTTCCCATTTTCATTACCATTTGTGTGACGTAACCTCGTATGATCTACGGTGATGTCAGATAAGACGTCATCTTTTAGATGAGCGGTATTTACGTGGAGGAGCTTCAGCGATGCCTCATGGAGCCGCCTCCGGCTCGCCTTGCTCACCACTCAACTATTTCCGAGCGTGGGATACACGCTTCACTCTCCAAACATAGATATTCTTTAGTTATTCTTCCTATCAGAAAGCACGTGAGATACACTCAATACGTTTGTTTCCTTTCATCCGCAACCTCTCTTCTTTCGATTCTCCTTCCTATTAATTTTCACTCTCCTTCCAAAAAGAAAATGTTAGTATATATATTTGAAGCTATAGAGATCAATTAAAAAAATCAATAAGACATCATCATCTGATTCTCTCTCACCCAAACCGAATATGGAGTCATCATCATCATCGACGTTTCTCACCACCACAAGTTTAGACCAAAGAAAACCATCTCCAGTTTCGAGAAAACCAACAAAGCAAAAGAAGAAAACGAACAATCCCATCAAAGTCCGTTACATATCAAACCCCATGAGAGTCCAAACTTGTGCTTCCAAGTTCAGAGAGCTCGTACAAGAACTTACCGGCCAAGATGCCGTCGATCTTCAACCAGAGCCTATCGACTCCCCTTCCGACGACAACAACACTTCTCCGCCACCGTGCACGCCTTCTGCTGCGGAGAATCTTGCGCCACATGTTCTTAATGATCAAGATCCGTTCGATGGTAGAGCCGGTGACTGTTACGAGCCGTTGGACGGGGAAGAGATGTTTTTGCCTCAAATGTCGGCAGGTTTTTCTGGGTTTTTCTCCAATGGGGTTTACAATGTAAATGACTTCGGAAGAATCGACTCGATGTGATATTCTTCGGAGTTTTTAGGGTTTTCATCAAGTACATATAGATAATTATGAAATGGATACAGATGTTTAACAAAAATCTAGATCGGTACATGAATGTATTCATTTACTAGGGTTTGTGAAGCGAATTATATGAGCAAGTCATTTTGTAAAAAGTTTTTTTTTAATGGATATTTTTATGTTTTTTGTTAATGTCTTTTGTTTGTTTTGCCTATACTGCATCAAAACTTCGGTATGTATGAACTAATCATGTATAGCTTTTATTAAATTAAGAAACAACTGATAATCTATAGTTAGCTAATAACTACTTAAATTACGAAAGAATAATAAGCCTCCAGTTCTAAACTATAATAAATATTGAGCTCTTTTCATACACCTGAATTCCTAATATATCTGTTATTGATATTAAAATAAAATAAAATTCCTTCTAAAAAACAAATGAGTTTATATGGGTAAGTTAGTAAAAACACCCCCGTCGGAAGTTCTTAAGATAAAAAAAATATAAAATATATTAGTAAACGTGTTTTAAAAAACTATTTTAAAAAATTAGTTTTTAAATAAGAGTTTTAAAAACCAGTTTTTTTAAAAAAAAAATTCAAATTTTATTATATATAATTTTCAAAAAGACATTCACAAGTTTAAAATTTTTAAAACACATTTATAAATATAATTTATAATAAAAATATTGATAAAAATTTATCATGAGATTTTTACCAACAAGAAACTTGAAAACATTAATATATGATACAAAAAAGTTCCAAGTTATTTAGTTCTTCTGTGATTATCGCCAATTCGTCATTTTTTTTTCTCTCAACATGATTCATTGATTAAAAACTCTAGGATCACAATGATCGGTTAATCAGCCGCAATGGCCTCAACATATGGCTGTAACCAACTTGGTACAACAGTACTATATACTACAATCTTGGATAAAAAGAAACAAAAGAGTGCGAGAACTTATCAATCTTGTCCACTGCCATATTGCTTGATCGAGGTTGACATTTGAAACTGTTTGACTCAAACTCATCACAGAGAGATGCAATATCATGGTTGATGGTACAATCTTATCGTCATTCCACTTTAGTATAATACAAAATTTTTGGCTGAAGTTTTCAGAAGGCTAAAAGCCCGCTTTCAAAATCAGCCCAAAACACACAACATATTTTAAAAAGAATCCATTACATTAACCAGTCCAAATCAATTAAAGGCAATTGAAAAAATCAAACCCATTTGATGAATCTTCAGAGAACTTTACCGGTAGCCGTACAAACTGTATTAGTATTTACCCTCCTCGTCACTCGGTGAAGTCAGGAGAAGAGCATTCTCATCTTCTACACACTAAAACGCTAGGGTTCTGATTTTAGATTATCGCTTACAATCCTGAATATCAGTGATGTGTATATGATGTCGAGAACCAGAGTTGAAGGAAGGTCATATGCGAGAGAAGGTTGATTTGTTCTTAGACTTGAAGCTTGGTTCCTTATATTGGGGTTAAGCAGTTTCAGGATCTGATCGTTCGTTTTGAAAGACTCTTTGAAGCCGATTAGATTGTGGCTGTTTTCTGTTGAGATTTAACCTTAATGACTTACCTTTCATGAATCTTACTTACGACCAGACTTGCACTACACATTTCTGAAGTCTTATACTATTTTTTGGGTTCAAATATACTAAAGCTTTACAAAATTAGTACTTATAAATAACTTTATATATAGCAAATATAAGAAATACATTTTTTGATGATTATACATAGTCTCGATTTTGATAATTTTACATTCGAATGCTATAACACTATATATAACAATTAGTTGCAATTGTCTCTCAAACGAATTTGCATCGAGTCTTTTTACCACTCATATATACACCGTCATAAATAACATTTATAACCACAAAAGTTCGTCTCCATACAATAACTAATCATCTCATCTAAAATACCCAGCCCGTACGTTTCCACAAACCACAAACATTTATTTTATTATTATAATGCCAATTGTGTGACACTGTGATGACCCAACGCACCATTTTTCCTTTAATAAAAATGCAACATAACACTGTGGATCAATGCGTTATAATCTGGTTTTCTTTTGTTACATAATTTATTAGTTGTAGTTATTAAGAAATGCGTAATACCATAATGGGAAATGTTGGGAATAGTAGCAAATCCAAGATTAGTTTCCAAGCCTAGGGCATTTTTACTTGCTGGTTTTTAGTCAGGAAAGTTATTAGGCCGCTCGGTGAATTTTTTGGATACATCTCTGTACTAGCTTATTTTCATACTCTGATCTACTCGATAGGGATTCCTGTGTTCTTGTTGCTTGTATTCCCTATTTAGCTCCATGTGTGATATAGCTTTGAACGTTCTCTTCAAATGTTAAGATTCCGCGAGAAAAGAAAAGGTTAGGCATTTTCATGAAGAACAAGCCTCTTTCTCTGTCTTTGTGTGACTTGATTTTTAAGCCTTTGAAGAGGGTTGGATGCACAATCACTTTCCCGTGTCTGTTTTATATATACAGAGGAGAAGGGAGACAAAAAAATCTGGAAAGAAGGAAGATCAGCTAACTGAAACTGAAGAAGGAACTGGTGAGGCTGATGTTGGTTCTGAAGAAACAAATGACTCTCACAGAGAAGATGATGTAGCTCCAGAGAAAGAGAAAAACGAAGATGCTGAAACTGAAGATGCTGAAACTGAAGATGAGAAAGTTAAGGCCAAGGAGAAAAAGTCAACTGATAAGAGAAGCTCTTCAAAAAGGACTAAGAAGGAGAAACCAGCACCTGAAGAGGAGAAATCTGTTAAAGGTTCTGAAAAATCTGGTCGAGGGTCCTCCAAAGAAGTCGATAAATCAACTTCACCATCAAGCAAGAAGCAAAAGGTTGACAACGAAGAATCCTCTAAAGAGAAAGGCAAGAAACAGACTAGTAAACCACAGGCAAAAGGATCCAAAGATCAAGGTTTGAACGAATTCTCAGCTCTGTTTTGAAAGCTTAAATATCACAATTTGATAGTTGTATAAATGTATATTTTATTGATTGCAGCGGGTACAGGAAAACCCGGTAAGAAAGTTAAAATAGAACCCACCAGAAAAGAACTGCATGTAGAGGTGGCCAAAATTCTCAAGGAAGTAGACTTATACAAATCTGAACTCTAGAGCACTTAGATTGTACGAAATAATATACATAAAGTTTCTTTACTTCTTCTTTCTTTTTTCTGTTTGGTCGGCCGTCTCTTGCACGTTTTAGTTACAATAGTTATCGTAGACAGAATTAAATTGACAGTAAGGACAGCTTTGGTTGAAGCTGTGTTACAATATGATCACACATGACCCGAGACCTAACCGCATTAATTTTTATGTAACTTTTTCTATATATATTCTCACCCACACGCAAAAGCCCTCAAATAAAACCAAATTAAAAGCTTTCCTGTTGTTAGTAAATAAAAATGGTTACTATAAATCTCCTCGCCACAAGCAGCTCCATCAAATTGGATGGCGTTAGCTTCTTCTCCTCTTTCTTCAGCAAACCAAACCACTACTTGGCTCGTCGTTTTTCACAAACGACTCGTAGAGTCCAAACGTCTTGTTGTCATCGTGAGACGTCATTGAAAGCTGTTACGTCGTTAGTGATGCCTGAGGCAGAAACATGTAGAGATACAAGTGGTGTGAGTGAAGGAATTGGAATCGTCCGTTTCTTAAAAGGGAAGAGCTATCTCATTACCGGTGCAACAGGGTTTCTTGCTAAAGGTAAGAAATGCCCTAAATCAGAGTTTTCTTCTTGTTCAAGTAAACTGATTTTTTGGATTAGGAAATTGTTTGCTACAGTGTTGATTGAGAAATTGTTGAGGGTAAGTCCTGAAATTGGGAAGATATTTCTTCTGATGAGATCCAACGATCAAGAATTAGCAAACAAGAGATTCTATGATGAGGTTCTGTTTAAACATTTCCATTTTTCAACTTCTTCTTTCTTTTTTTCACTCTTTGTCTTGCTTTTGTTCAACACAGATCATAAGCTCGGATCTGTTCAAGCTTCTGAAGTAAATGCACGGGAGCTCTTACGAAGCCTTCATGAAATGCAAGTTAATTCCAGTAATTGGAGACATTGGAGAAGACAATCTCGGGATCGAATCTGAAATAGCAGACGTGATTAGTGAGGAGATTGGTGTCATTATTAGTTGTGGTGGTCGTACAACATTTGACGACAGGTCTTTCCTCTGTTCTTCTTGCTATGTTTTTTGTTGCTCTATTTTCTATTTCTTTTTTCTTTTTGTTAATACTATTTTCTATTTCTTGCAAAACAATAATTGACTTTGGTTTTAATCCAAACAAACGGAAACAGATACGACTCTGCCCTAAGTGTCAATAATCTTGGACCTGGTAGGCTCTTGAGCTTCGCAAAGGAATGCAAGAAACTAAAACTATTCCTCCATTTTTCAACTGGTATGAGTTTTTGTTGAATAAGTTTCTCTTTGTAGAGAAAGTTTCAGAAATTGATTTGTTTTGTTGATATATTAGCTTATGTGACTGGTAAAAAAGAGGGGACAGTACTAGAGACGCCTCTCCGTATTGGAGGAAACATAACTTCTGACTTGAACATCGAATCCGAGCTGAACCTAGCTTCAGGAACTGTAAGAAAGTTCCGTGGTAGTGAAGAAATAAAGAAACTGAAAGAACTCGGTATTGAAAGGTGAACATAAACGAGAAATTTTACTTTATGCACCTCCTTATGTACCAAAATCTAAAGCAATATGTTTAAATGTTATGAGAAAGCAGAGCTCAATACTATGGCTGGGAAAACACTTACACATTTCCAAAAGCAATGGGTGAGTCTGTAATTCATAGCAAGCGAGGAGATTTGCCGGTAGTGATCATAAGGCCTAGTATTATTGGAAGCTCTCTCAAAGAGCCTTTCCCTGGCTGGATCCAAGGAATAAGGTACGAAATTTTGTTTCCAAAGACAAGGGACTACTAGACTAGCTTGTGGATTTAACTGATTTTTTTTTTTTAACAGAATGACTGATCCAATCATCGTGGCCTATGCCAAATGCCAGATTTCTGATGTATGGGGAGATTATCAATCTTTAACGGACATTATACCTGTTGATATGGTTGCGAACGCTGCAATAGCTGCCATGGAAAAGCATGGTTGTTGTGTCTCAGAGCTCAAAGTTTACAATGTCACTTCTTCATCTCATGCGAATCCCCTGCGAGGTGGCGAGTTGATGGACCTCTCTCATCAACATCTGCAAGACTTTCCATTGGAAGAAAAAGTGATAGACTTAGCGCGTATGAATTGCCACAGTTCTTTAGAGGGTTTCATCTCCTCTGTATCCAACACAATAACAAAACACGAAAGAGAGATTAACAACGAAGGAGGAGGATTGAGCATGAAGGGAAAGAGGAAGCTAGACTATTTTGTGTCCCTTGCAAGAATCTATGAGGCTTACACGTTCTTTCAAGCTCGGTAAAATAACATACTTGGTCTTGTTCTTATTTTATTAAGAAAAAAGCTATTAGATTACTGACCCCATAAGTCAATACCAGGTTTGATGTCATCAGTACAACAAGTCTGATACAGGAGATGTCAATGGAAGAGAGAAAGATTTTTGAGTTCGATATCAGAGGCATTGACTGGAAGCATTACATTGTCAACGTTCATCTTCCAGATCTCAAAAAGGAAATAATTTCAATGAAGACCCATTTAAAGAGAGTGATTTAAGATATGAAAGTGATTGCAATCAGTCGCAAGCTATATTCATGGAAAAATTATGAGAGTTTTCCAAATTTGTTAGTCAGTTTAATCAGAACATATTTTATTATAGAAGTAAGTATGTATGTATGTTAAGTCAAAACTCAAAAGGTATGTTGTGTAAGAATCGTGACTCTTATAATGGGTAGTTTTATTTGTTGTTTCAAAAATTCACAACTGTTTACTTGTGTTGTAAGATAACTATTTAAGTTGGTGTTGTCTAAATCAAAGAAATTAAGTTTCATATATTTTACTCTGATCTTTTCTGTCGTAAAAATTCTTTACCAATTTAAATACAAAGAAAATCATTCTGATTACAATAATCTCTTCATTTTCCTTTTCTTTTGTTCTAACAACGTCTCTTGTTTTGGGAGGGAATGTTGTATTTGCTCAGTATTTTTCTTTTATATTATCATCATTACTCTATCAGAATGATTAACAACTCTCAATAATTTTGATACAAGTGCTTGTTCACTCAGTTTATCCAATCAAAAAGTGAAGATATTGGGTTTTACTTTTCGAGTTCCTGACTCAGATTATATTATATTCTTCTACAAGTTGTGATGTCTGTTAGAGCAATAAAGACTTACAGTTTTTGGTGTGGCTAAAGAAGAAGCAGAGACAAGTCCCAAGCATAAGGATGATGTCCAAACAGAGTTAACAGATCCACCAAAATGGCAAGGGACAACAATCCGTAACAGTAATGATAATCTTGAAAGATGCTTGAGTTTTTCCTGTCAGACATTTTATCAAACACTTCGGCTGCAGTAAAAAAATAATATTTTTGGGCTTGGTCTCAATTAATCAAAACAAAAAGGGCATTGAGAAATTGAAATTTTTTTCCTTTTGGCTCTCTATCTCCGGTGACTATCGCCGGAAAGTTTTATTTTTTACTCTAAAGTGTAGTAGATAAGTAAAAGCTATAGATGCCTTGGAAGAAGAAGCAGTCGAGGACGCCATCATGGCTATCAAATTCGGAACCGCCTGCATCTCCTAAAACTCCGGCGTCTTCAACAACGAGTCGAGATACAGATTTTATCAGCGAAGACGAACTCAGGCGCAGTATCGAAGAAGCGTCCTCTGCATTTCCTTATCTTCTCGGAAAATCTGCCATCATCGGAAAAGTAGCCGATGTTTCGTCAGAGTCTGTCAAAGGCTCTAAGATTTGGCTATCGGAAACATCAATGGTCGCTGCTTCCCTCAGCCCTGGTTCCACTGTTTCGGTAAATTGAAGCTTCTCTGCTGAGCTCTTCAGCTGCAAATTTTGATTCTTTTTAAGCTCTGAAATGCTGAATTAGAAATTCCGGAAACTAATGATAGGTATCACTGGCTGCTCCGGGAAGTAGATTTTCGAACAGCTTCCCACTCAGCTCGATTAAAGCTGAATATGGAGTTGACGGCGAGAGTAGCATTGCTGATGAACCAGGGAACTATTTTGTGCTTGCTACCGTTTTCTCTTCTTCAAGGGTTAGAAAGAATCTGTCTTGCTGCTATTTCTCTCAATCTGCATTTACTTCCCGATCAGTAAAGATTCATGACTAACAAAGATCAGTTTTTGTCAACCCTCTTACATTTTTTTAAATTTTTGCAGGTTTTGAAGGATGCTATTCGTATTTCATTGCATCTTTGCTATGCGTTTGGTTGTCCTATTTCAGGAAGGACTCTTTTTGTTTATCCTGTTAGTGGACCTTCTTTAAGTGATCAATTCAAAAGGAATGGTGGATCGCTCAATAATGATTTTAACCATCTATCGCTGCTTGCCTGCAAAGAGTTGAGTTTAGAGTTGACTCCTCTCAGGAATATGTTACAAGCTAAAAATTATTCTTTTTCGAATGAGAAGCTTGAAAATTCTCATGAGCAGAACGGAAATGGGAATTCAACTCCCAAGACGCCATGGAATTTGCAAAAGTTTAGTTCTCCTCTCCCCAAATCTCCGGCTTCACCACTCATAGAGGAGTCTGCTGTCAGTGCCAAGCAGCAGTTTTCATCTGAAAGTTTGATTGATCTACGAGAGGTGTTGAGCAATGAAAGTTCGAAAAAACTTCTGCAGATTTGTGCAAGTTAGTGGCTTTACCCTTGTAGCCTGCTATATGGGAATTTTGTCGCTGTACCGATTCTCTCAGGAATCTGTATATTTTGTGTCAGAAGGGTTAATAAAGAGTCATCTGATACTTCCAATAGAAATCATGTTTTTATGATAAATCGGGAAACTAAAGTATACCTCCATCATACACTGGACTTAGCATCTGAAATTCGAGAGAGAACATCTGTGCAAGGTCCGCAAGTTGATGAAGACGATGAAGGAGAAAATGTGGGATGTGAAATCTCAAAGTTAGGTGGTCTCTCTAAAGAATATGCAATTTTAAGGGACATAATTGGTTCCTCGTCCACAAAAAGTTCCTTATCAAGGTAACTATTGCAGTTACTTGAGCAGTTTAGCTTTTATTTCACCAGTGCACATATTTTAGGCTGTATTAGCCAAGTCCATGCTCTACTTGAAATGTACTAGTAAACATGCGTGGAAAGTGAAATAAGTCTTTTTATGTGGTCCACTAATTCCTTGTCGTGATCCTTTATCTGTTTGTTGAACTCACTGGGAAGGTTAAGAATATTCTCTAGCCAATAAAATGAGTATTTATACACTTTGCCTTGATGAAAGCTGTTGGTGTTCTGTGGATATGTATGCTTTACTAATTATAAGAGCATCGTCATGTAGCAAGGTTTAGTAGTCCATCTGATTGTTAGTTTTTGTGAATATTGCTACCTTCTTAGAATTTTTTATTACTTTTAATTATTCATATATTTATAATTGGCATGATCATTTTAGTCTTGGTTTGCGACCTACAAAAGGAGTGCTTATTCATGGACCTCCAGGCACAGGAAAGACATCTTTGGCTCGATTCTTTGCCTGTGATTCTGGTGTCAACTTTTTCTCTGTGAATGGACCTGAGATTATAAGCCAGTATTTGGGTGAAAGCGAGAAGGCTCTAGATGAAGTTTTCAGATCTGCTAGCAATGCGACACCTGCCCTGGTTAGATTTTTACATATTATATACCTGAGTTTATTTGGGGGAAAGTGATATTCACTTGTTACCCCAACAATAGATTTCTTATCTTACCAAGTCAGCTGCTTGCGATGTGAGTAATTTTGTTTCTTGTAAAGTTGTTCATTGATGACGTGGATGCCATTGCTCCTGCACGGAAAGAAGGAGGTGAAGAATTGTCTCAGAGAATGGTAGCTACACTACTGAATTTAATGGATGGAATAAGTAGGAGCGATGGCGTTGTTGTTATTGCTGCAACCAATAGGCCTGATAGCATTGAGCCCGCCCTTAGAAGACCAGGAAGACTTGACAGGGAAATTGAAATTGGTAAGACAAGGACCTTGTGGAAATAATACAATCCTCATATAGAACGGATTCTTACTCCCTAATACATGTTCAAATATTTCCTTAATAATATAGGTGTGCCATCGTCTGCACAATGGTCCGATATACTTCACACAATTCTCCGTGGGATGCAGCATGCACTTTCAGATATACAGATTGAACTGCTTGCTATGGCAACACATGGTTTTGTTGGTGCAGATCTGTCTGCACTGTGTTGTGAGGCAGCTTTTGTCTGCTTAAGGCGGCATCTTGATCAAAGAACTTCCTCTAGTAGTTTGTCTCTTGAAGAAGCACCTCTTGCTGCTTGTGAGTGTAAAGGTTCTGAATTCTCGACAAATATGACAGGCATATTATCTGACACTTCGGATTCTGCATCGTCATGTATCACGGTTTCACCCACAACTTCAGGGGCTCAGCGTTCATCTAGTTTAAATGGGACAGTCTCCCTAATAGCAGATGATATTCAAAACAGTGGCAACTCTTGCTCTGAATAGATGCTTAGAAAAGACGAACATACCTTCAGTGTAGGTTTTGAAGATTTTGAAAAAGCTAAGACCAAAATCAGACCTAGTGCCATGCGAGAGGTATGGTTTTATTTTCCTCCTAGGAAATTTATGATGAGCTATTCACAACTCCTCATATTGTTGTTTCCCTTATTCTGACTTATTTTCTCTAGTTTTCTGATCGACTTAAGATGATGATCTCTTCACTTTATTCATGTCATATATCATGAATAACAACATTTAGATTGTTATACTGTTATGGTGAAAATTCAGTCGACATGATTGGCTTTCTTTTTATGTTACTTCCTAAGATATTCTCTGGTTTTAATAGAAACTTTAAAACTTTCAGTTTTTAAGTTTTCTTATAATCAAAATGGTGGTCGGTCCAGTGTCTTGGTAGTTTTCTTTGAAGATTCATATGCTTGTTACCTAGAGTTTTTTATTTAGAGATGTTCCAATGCTAAACCGGAATTTACTCTATCTCAGTCTAATTTATGGTTGATGTGCAACTCTCAGGTGATATTAGAGGTTCCTAAAGTTAACTGGGAAGATGTTGGTGGCCAAAATGAGGTGAAAAATCAGCTAATGGAAGCAGTAGAATGGCCTCAAAAACATCAGGACGCATTCAAGAGAATAGGTACAAGGCCACCAAATGGGATACTGATGTTTGGTCCTCCTGGATGTAGCAAGACCCTTATGGCACGTGCAGTAGCTTCTGAAGCCGGGTTGAATTTCCTTGCAGTCAAAGGTCCAGAACTATTCAGCAAATGGGTTGGTGAACCCGAGAAGGCTGTGAGGTCCCTATTTGCAAAGGCAAGAGCAAATGCCCCTTCCATTATCTTTTTCGATGAGATAGATAGTCTTGCCTCCATTAGAGGGAAAGAAAATGATGGGGTGCCAGTTTCAGACAGAGTTATGAGCCAACTTCTTGTGGAGCTCGATGGTTAGTAACAACAACCCTTTGGATTGATGTCTAGATGCAGTTGTCAAATTGTAGGAAAATGGCAATAAATCTGACTGCTTAAATGTCGAACTCAGGTTTGCATCAAAGAGTTGGTGTTACCGTCATTGCTGCTACAAATCGGCCTGACAAGATCGATTCTGCACTTCTAAGACCTGGTATTTTACTTCCTCTTGTTGATTCTTTTGATTTTCCAAGAAATTTGAAAGTTCGTTTGGTTTAAACTGAACATGTTGTATAATGTTTCAGGACGCTTTGACCGCTTGCTCTATGTGGGACCTCCAAGTGAAGCTGATCGTGAAGCAATATTCAAAATCCATTTGCGTAAAATCCCATGCAGCTCTGATATTAGTCTAAAAGAGCTCGCTTCTATTACCAAAGGCTACACAGGAGCTGACATCTCATTGATATGCAGAGAAGCAGCTATTGCCGCACTCGAGGTTAGATTTTTTCTTAACTATCCATTTACTAGTCCTTATTTTCAGAGGAAAGCCTGAAATTAATCGCAAGTCTCACATTCTTTTATCAATCAGGAGAGTCTTGAAACGGAGGAAATAAGCATGCGACATTTAAAAGCTGCGATTAGCCAAGTGGAACCAACAGAGATTCAGTCTTACAAAGAATTGTCTGAAATTTTCCAAAGACTTGTCCATACAGATCCACAAAGAGATGAAGAGGTTACACAACTAGGAAACAAAAGCCGACCTCTATGGTAATAAACCTCTATCCAATCTGTTAAGTTTATCTGAAGTTGTAAGTTGCTCACTTTGATGCTATTATAATTCCAGGACGCCTTTGAAATCCGTTGCAACGTTTCTTCGCGGCCACATTGGTTTTTAAACAAATGTCGAGGCCACCAAACTTGGCAATTCTCCATCATTAACATACGTATTTCCGTTTATTTAAGTTATACAAATATCAAACAAATTAGATATGTTTTTGTTGAGTCTCACGAATTTGTACGGATCAACAGAATGAATAACATGATGTAAAGATTTGGAATACTGATTCTTATCTCGTGCAATGCAAACCTAAAGACCAGCTTTTACAGCCACCATCATTAATTCAAAACATCTATTTTCAGAACAGAGAATTTTCAATGTCGATTTTACCCACAAAAGTAGTTCATTGGTTTTCCATAACAGACCGAATATGATAATCATACGAGGAACAAATGGGTATCTTCCTCTTACAATTCAAAAAGATTTCCATTACAACATTCGCTAGGTTCTACAAAATTGGTAAACAGAGATAAAGATTGACAAAGGGACAAGCACCTAGCGGTTCTGCATGCAGAACTGTGCCTGCGGAAACAAGTTACAGCCGCTTTCAGACAACTATATATTAGCCATTGGAAAATCCATTTCTCTTAAAGAGTTCTTAGCTATGCATAAGTAAATGTTAAACATGTGGGTGAAAACTTTTCAATAAAGATTGTTATTTGTTATTTTGCACATGGTCCTTTTACTAGGAGACATTCATTCTATGATCGCAATTTCAAAGAGAGTAAAGGAAGGGAGAAAAATCATATATGTTATTTACCTGAAGAGAGGCATTCCTGAACTGCTCATACGGATGAGCATACATCATTGCTGCATTAGGCCAAGCCTGGTTTAAAACTGTGGTGCCATAGGGACTCATGATAGAGCTTGAAGGTGGCCCGAAGCCAAGGGAAGCAGGAGTACTTGCAATTTGGTTATATCCAGTGAATCCTATTTCGTAGTATGGTGCCTGCATTTGCTGAATGTTGAAGGGTGGTAGATTGAAATTCTGATTCACCGGAAGGCTCCTAATGTACCTGCATTCACACACAAAGTTATCATCAGTCATCATGTATGAAGCTGACCATTGCTCTTCGCTAGTATAGTAATGGTTTTGCCAGCAAACTAACAGATGCTTTGCATACCTTTTGTAGCTTCGGTCATAATCAGGGTCAAAACGATCTTTCTCTCTGTCTCTAAAAATTGCAACACGAGATGTTGGACCGCTTTCCCTGAGGCTTAAGTTCTTCTCTACCTCAACGAAAGCATTCTTAGACACTTGATTGTTGTCATCTCTGCTAAGACTTGAATCATCACAATTAAGACCACTAAATATGCGTTCTCGAGCCCTGTTATACTCTTCTTTCCTCTCTTCAACACTTCGAAGAGGACCATGTTTCTTTTCCAGTTCACCAGCATCATATCCAGATCCTTTAGAAGGTCGAGTCTTGATTGAAACTTTCATCAGCCCAAATTTACCATTTTCTGAAGGTTTCGCCACCGGGATTTCAGACAGCCGAACAGCAGGAAATCTGCTCTCTGTTGTCTTCGTCACAAGGATTATGTTTTCATTTCCATCAGCACCACTGTCAAGAACAGCTGTAGCTAATCCATAATGGCTAGCAACACGATGGGCTGCAAGACGAAGATATGAAGTAGGAAAATGCTGGAACTCAAACTGCTGCTGTTCAGGGTTCTGCAAGAACCTTTGAACATCAAGTTCCATCCGCAAAACTGACATAACAAGGAAAAAATAGGGCTTAGATACAGTAACAAAAAACAATTTGATACCTTTCAAAATCAGATAAATAAGATATAACTCAAAGTCTCAAACAAGTATCAGAATTGAAGATCTTAAATCAGTATACTAAGTAACACCCCTGATACATATGGATCACATTCATTCAACAAACGTTACAGCTTTGATAACATTAACCCAAAATCAATTCATATCGATTGCAAAATTGCTGTTTAAACTCGAAAGCCCTAACCACGATTTAAGCTAAATTCAGATAAAGTTTCAAGCCAAATTACAATTTTTTATCTACATGACAATAATCAGCTCTAATTTCAGGAAAATAGGGTTTACGACAAGAATCAGAGAACAAAAAGAAAACCCAAGTCGGCAGCGGTGCTTACTCGTCAGACGATGGCGAGGGTTCTGCAAAGCCTCAACCAGAAAAGGATCCACATTAAACCCATTATCTCCGATAGCAGCACCAACGGTTTCCGGCGGCGACGTTCTGAACGCTGAGTCCATGACAAAGGGAATAGATGTTTCTAGAAAGTTCCGGGTTCCTTCTTCAATTACCTAGCTTCGCTTGCTTACTCTTGTTTCCTTTTCTCTCCGCAGCAAAGAGAAGAAGAAAAATCAAGAGGAAGAGGAGAATCCAAATCGGAGCATATTGAGAGCGGCGAGAGAGAAGAGGAATGCAAATCTTATCTCTCTCTCCCGAGAAGACAATGCAAGCGAGAGGGAAAGGAAACTTTATATTTTTCTCCTTTTTATTATTTATTTCCTTTTAATTGAAACTAAATATATCATACATGAGTTTTTTTTTTGAATATTCTGTTCCCACTATGCTTATATAAATAGTCTTTCAAAAAATATAATTATATAATAAATGTGTAATAATGTATTGAGATAATGAGATCCCTTGTTGTTCTTCCTAATTATCTTATGGTTTCAGAGGCGATGAAGAGAGGAAGCTTTAACTACGAGAGCTTGTCATCGCGGACATGAAGAGGTTCCAATGCGTCTCGAAGCTATGGTCATCAACTATCAAAATGGGTAGAGACTTCATAGACTCGATAATGACTCCGTCTTTGCCTCAGCCTCCGTGTGATGCCCATCTCCACAATGAATGTTTCTTAGCCTTCTCGTCTAGTACTTTCCCTCTGAAAAACTGTCGAAGTATCAATACTATCATCACTCCCTGAAGAGATGCGGCAATACGAATGCCGCTTGATTTGTTGTTGGTCATACTCTCGTAATGAGTCATCTATGTATAACCCTACCACAAGGCAGTCCTTTTTTTTTTCTGAATAACCAGGAGGTTCAGAGTCCGTGGACCCCAAATCCCTCTGGGATAGGTCCAGACCAATGTTAAATTAAGATTCCTCCCAACGGAAATCGAACTCGTTACCTCCTTAACCTTGACCCACAAAAAATTACCACTATCTCAACCCCACGTTGGTAAGGCAGTCCTTTTACTTACCAAAGAGAATGAAAACCTCGGACATAGGCAGTTGCTTATTCGGATACGACCCTCTCGAAAATCAGTACAAGTATTGTACCTACCACTAGACCATATGGTCAGGCTTGTCAAGTTTTTACATTGGGAGATCCCACCGCGAAGCGGTGGAGAGCAATCCAAGGCGTTCGATCTAACTTTCAATTGTTTGGTGCAGTTTGCATCAACGGGTATTACCGAACAAAGATTAGCGAATATGATGATTCTACTTCTGTATTTAAACTGATTAGTTTTGAGGTTAGATCCTAGAAATTTTCTGATGTCGACGCTCCAAAAACACTTATGGATCACTTTTTGTTTTTGATAAACTACCAAGGGAAGTTAGGATTCGTGTGTTGCGAGGAGGGCATGGAAATTTGGGTTAGAGAGGATGGTGATCAGAAGACACAAGGATGGTCTAATCTTTTCTTTTATGAGATGGAGAGTTTTGAAAAATGGCGCATCTCGGGTGTTACTCGTGATAGTGAGATTGTTTTTCCCAACATATTATTCTTACCTAATGACAAGTTATGGGTCTTATATTATGAACCAAAGCGAAACAATATAAGATACGCTGACCTCGAATGCACTTATTCGGAAGAAAGAAAGTGTCACAATGCTATTATAATCTCGACTCTTCTGGATCTTGTTGAGAACACAATGCGTTTGCATTAGTTATGAGTTGTCAATAGCACTTTGTGATTATTCTTTATTAATTAACATGGTTACATATATAGCCTAATATGAAGAAGGGTTTGTTGGTTTTTTCTTGGTTAAATCTAAATATAGACTATATGTATAGTCCCTTTCACAAAAAAAGAAACGAAAAAAGAAGAGTATATGTACATTCAAAAGAGTATGGTGATATTTCTATATAAATTTTATTTTGATAATTATGTCACCGACAAAATTATCAAACCCTTAAAGGTTTTTCTGCTAAATAATCATTCAATCATTCGAAAATTGTGCAAGTCAGTGGATCCGCTCATGGTCATATCCTCGAGTTTGTTTATGAGAAATTGTAAGTTTTCAGGTGTTGGTGTCACTTGGATAAGGCCGTTAACATGCAAGACAGAGGAGTCTCCGGCCCACAAAATTTTTCTATGTGATTAACTTATTAGAGAAAATGCGAAAGTACTCTCCAATCCATGCTTGTAAGGAAATTTTGTCAAACTAGAATCTAAAGGTATAGTTTAATAGTTACCTTTTCTTTATTTATTTTTACTAATATTATTAGGAATACATTCAACAAGACTAATCCTGAGCCACAAAGATGATTTTTGTCGATTAGGACAACACTGAAATTGACTAATAAATTGTGTCAAAGAACAGAAACAGAGAAAATAAGAACAAAAAAACAAAATTAGAGGCTAACCAGAACAAGCAAATTAAGGGAATAGTAAAGCTAAATGATGATTATGATGATGATGATGATGTGAGTGGGTGGTCAGGACCTATTAGGTTTTATAGAGAATCAGTTAAATTCCTTGAGTCTCTTCTTGAGCATGTCCATGGATTTCTTCTTAGCTGTCAGCTTTGTGTTTCTATTTGCAAGGCTTCCGAATATCCCATCTGCAGAATCCTTAAACTTCTCGCAGATTGTAGCCACTTTCTTGTAATCCAAAGTGTTGTAGTTCCTCTCTCTAATCACTGGGTTCATGAAGTTCTCGGGCTGGCTACTCGACAATAGGTTTATCAGCTGCCTAGCTTCAACCAGATAGCTTCTAAAGCTTCCTTCTTTGTAGATCTCGTTTAACCCGCTTGAGTGATATCTCTCATCAGCAAAGTTTTCTATCACTCTCAGGTCATGGTTAATGGCTGACACTGCATTAGCATTGAATCTCTTGATGCTGTCACTGAGGAATGTAGAGACGATGGAGTTTGAGATATGCTCGAGAGCCCCAACTCCAACTTTGTATAAAGCATCCATTGGGAGGATCTGTTGTGCCGTTGACATAACAGTCTCGAGGTATATAACAACCTCGTTTATGTACTCGTGTGGCCCTTGTGGCATTTCCTCTGTAGTCCAGTTAACGTTTTCTGTGAGCTTCATGAACTCGTCCAACTTGGTGTTAACCACATTCAACAAAGCAAGATAGGCTGCATCTCTTGATGTTTTGAGGACAACCTTTGCAGCTAAACTAGCTTGAGGCCTCTCAACTGATCGGCTTGGGATGCCACAAAGTTGAGCTGCATGCCGGAGAAAATAGTCACTGGCCCTTTCGAGGAAAGATATGTTCGCTGCAATTTGCATAGCTTGAGATACACCAATTGAATTGTTGCTAATCGTCTCGAGGATAACTTCGTTCAATACATCAATCAAGATTTTGTCGAGGTACTTTCTCAGAACACTAAAGAAGTTAGTGTTCACTCCATAGGACAAATAGTCAACAGATCCTTTAATGTATGACCTGATGATGCGACAAACATCAGGTACCATAGAAGAGAAGGGCGCAATGTATGTGAAAGCCGGCATAATGTCTGAAGTCTGAAGATTAAACGACAAGACATTGTTTTCATAGTCAGCTTCCTTCTTGATTACCATTTGCTGATAAGTGTCCTCTGTAATGGCAGTCACAGTTTGCTTTCGACACTCTTCAAGAAGAAGCTCGTGGTATTTATCTCGGCTTTTGTCAAGGGCGTCAAGAACTGGAGCCACTTCATAACCATACTTTCTAAGGGTCGTGCCAAGGAGAGTTACATAATCTTTCACCAAAAGCAGATGAGTAGGAGAATCCATTCTGACAAACTGGTTCTCCAATACCAATACAATTTTGGCAATGGCTGTTTCCCACATTTCCTCAACTTGATCAGCCAACAAGAAATCTCCAGCTGTCCTAATCACCCGATCCTCCACAATGAAATATCCTGCAATCTGAGCTAGAAATGTTTGGTATGATTCCACAAATGGCTGTGAATAGGAGATCTGCAGATCTGAAGTGAGCTGTAGTTTTCTATTCCGATAATAATAGTCACGGAATCGTTCTGGGACTCCAAGAATAGTGTGGATGTGATATGCTCGATACAGAGGTGTCAGATCAAACTGTAAAACAGAATCTTGTTCCAATTCTTCAACATCTAAAGTGTATGCCAATTCTCCCAATCCCCCTATGTTTTGTTCCTCTGCTTTCCTCTGGCGTTCCAGTATTTCTTCTTCCCTCTGGCGAGCTGAAGCGGTGAGGCCAATAGCAGTCTGTCCAATATTTTTTGAGGAACTCCTAATGTGAACAAGCCATTCATTAAACTGGCTGCACACCTTTTTCTCAATGTATGACTTGATCACTGGGATTCTTCTCTCTATTACCAACTTTAGAACCTTAAGTGGGATAAGCTTCAGGTAGTTCTTCTCAATCAAATCCATGGTCTTCAGGGCATGGTAAAACTGGCCTTCAGATATGTAACTGTTACATTTAACACACAGTTCTAGTGCTTGAACGCAGATCTTTGACATTTTAATAGCTTCAGTGACATTCTTCTTGACTGCATAAGACTCGAGAAGCTCCTCCAGCTTTGCCAATAAGGCACTACCAACCTCTTGCAAGCGAAAATTGTCACTTGCAAGGTCACTCTTTAGCTCTTCAGCATCAACTAGCACACCACGGAGCTCATCAACTGCAACAATGAATTCTTCATAGTGGGTCTTGCATAGATCCTCGATTTCAGCTTCCTTCTTCCTCGCCACATTTTTGAGCTGATGAACGAGAGGTTCAGGCCGTCCCATTTCAAAAGCATGCCTAACAAGAGGACCTACATCATCCCCATTTCCAATCAATGTTGCAAGGACTAAATCTTCCCCTGTATCTCCATTCTCTGTAACAATCCTCCTTTTTGGTTTAGCCTCCATCAGTCTGACAGAAAAAAAAAAGCATTTTCAAGGAAAAAAATAAGAGGGCAATGTTATGAAGAAACCAATCAATCAAAAGCAACAAGCAAATGAAGACATGCTGCTAGAATATTGTCTTCAAAGCTATTTGAAGTAGTAACTACTCAGATAATACTCAGTGCAACAACAGCTCAAACTTGACACAAACATGCTGCTAGGAAGACTTGGAAGATGGAAATTAAGAGTGCACACATCATTCTAACAGTAATTAGGAACACAAAAATCAATGAGATGTTCATCAAACAAATAGCAATAACTGAAACCATCTCCGAAAATCCAAAATTTTGACCAGATTTATTGACAAGCATAACAATCAATCAAAGGTGACTAAATAGCTTATCAACAAAACAGGAGAGGAAGCGATGAGCCAAAACTGGAAAAAAATCATCTTTGAAGATTCCAAGAGCCAAAAGAGGAAGTGATTACAGAAAAAACCATAGAATCAGGAGCCTGAGCACATCAACATAAAAAATATCCAAAATTGGAATAAATTGTGCCAGATTGGTAACCAAATCAACAATGACATGAAATAGGATCCACAATCAACGAATCTAAAAACCCTATCGCAATGAGAATTACTGCATTCGCCAGATCATAGCTCAAAACACGAAATGAAGAACGAAATCCCTAAAGTAGAGAAAGGAAATGAAATGTAATATGATCATCATCTACAAAACAACAATATAATCGAGCTAAAGATCTAACCGATAGAGAGAAGGAAGAGGCTTCGAGCTCCAATTAAGAGGGAACAGAATCTCAAAAATGTAGTTTGGTAAGAATTTGATTGCGAAAATGACAGGCGAAGAAAGAAGACGTAGTCGCCTGATGAAGGAGATAGAGATGGTCCAGTTGCTTTTGCTGTGTACTATCCAAAGCCTGAGATTATAATTTAGGGTTAAAATGGGACGAAAGGCTTGAGGATACTAAAAAAAGGCCATATAACTTTCTTATAAAAATATTTTTTTCTTTTAACTAGAAAATGGTTAAATTACAATTTTACCTTAATCAAATCAGATTATTACTAGATTTATTTATACCAGTTTATACTAGTTATATTATTTACACCAATTATGTTAGTTATATTACTTACACCAATTATATTAGTTATATAAATTATACGATTATACCAGTTATACAAATTAAACCATTATTTACTAATTAGTTATTTTAGTTTTATTAATTATATCAGTTATATTAATTATACGACTTATATCAATTACATAACTAATTATATGTCATATCATCAATTATATTTTACTAATTATATCAATTATACTAATTATACTAATTACACCATCAGTTTATATCCGGTTATACTTAAAATCATTTGAAACATAGATCCGTTAAAATGGATATGACCGGTGAGTTAGCTGATTTGAGAAAGCCAAGTGTCATCTAATGGTTGCACCGGACTGAATATATTTATAATTATTCAGTATAGAGTTTCTATTTTTATGATATTTTAAGTATTAGGTTATAAATATATTTCAGATTAAAATCCTATTTTGTTTTTTCAACAGTTACAAAATTTCTTTTTCAATCACACGTCAAAACAATAAATTTCTCTTAGTGGAAAACAAAAACTCTTCGTTGTTCCTTTGCGTTTTCCCTTGATAAATTTATATATAACTTAAAAAACTTTATTTTTGTGAAAAAATTTAAACTTTAAACTTGATGATTGTAAAGAAAAAAACCGATAAACACTAATTACATATTTGCATACATCAGCTTTTCAATAATATAATATGTAGGGTCTTAATGTAGTTGTTTGAAGTAGAGAGATAGTTTAGGTACTCTCAGAAGTCGGACCTTTTCAACCAAACGATCTTATTCTGATCACAAGCAGAAGCAGTCTTCCCGCGGAGAAACTGAGTTAGTTAATTACCAATTGATTATCCAAGTGGTAGGGTCCTCTGTTTCGGTTAAGCAAATTAAGAAAACTCAGTTTGGATATTGATTGCCATAAGTCTTGAATCCTTTACGCCAATATCTGAGCGGACACAGCTGAAAGGAGACCAATTATGTAGCCAAAATGAGAAAACAATGCAACGAGTTTTGATATGCTTGTTGAAAGTCCAATATCGTAAGTTTGTATGAGGACTTTTAACCGAGATTTCTTCGAGATTTAGTCAAGAACACCTCTCACGAACGCACGCACAAATGAAAATAAAACTTGAAATTATATAAACAAGACCGAGGGTTTGACGAGTTCAGTGCAACCGTTGTGGTCACGTTTCTCCTACGTCACGCCAAGATTGTATTTCGATAATCCACTAGAAACGTGTTTATTACCGTAAAATATGAACACTAGAAGATATGAGAAGAGCAAACCAATGTTTACTTGTACAATAATTAACTCAAGATCTCTCATATACCCTCGCAAACAAACCTCCTCTCATACTAAGTGTAACCGACAGTAGAATCTCAGGACGCTCCTTCCTCGGAACCTCAACCACAAACCTCTCTAAAACCGCCGCCACTATGTCCATTGGCACAGGCGGATATAGCCTTAGAGATTCTGTTATAGCTGCATGCAGATAATTCATCAGTGTAAGATCCTCAAACCCGTAACCTTCCCTGTTCGTGCTCGAATCGAGTTTCGCTCTTCAAGAATCTTATGTTCCACCTCTAGGTGCATAGAGAGTAACCAGAAGAACCAGCTCAAAGCAGAGGATGTTGTGTCTCGTCCCGCGAGGATGAAACTAATGACAATGTCACGGAGTAACTCCGGAGAATTCATCTCCTCATTGCTGATAAAACGAGAAAGCAAATCCTCCTTGTTGTCACTTGATCTTCCTTGATCAATCCTATTACGCACTATCTCGTCTGCGAATTTATGGACGGTCAAGATTGATTCTCTCAGAACTCTCTCTGATCC
The DNA here is from genome assembly GCA_963922655.1 of Cardamine chenopodiifolia. Lineage (NCBI taxonomy): Eukaryota > Viridiplantae > Streptophyta > Magnoliopsida > Brassicales > Brassicaceae > Cardamine > Cardamine chenopodiifolia. The sequence continues at coordinate 14,751,540 of OZ000479.1, read as the reverse complement.
TATGTTAAGTTTCTTTTTAATCTTCCACGAATATGAAATCACGGATTGAACCGCTCAGAGATTATCGTCGCCGCCGTATCGAAGAAGTGCATGAAATTTACACCGGCGGCTCTGTCGTCGCCGAGACAAGCGGAATCGACGTTGAAGGCTAATTTGCAGATGTTGTCGAACGCAAATCTTTCAAATAGTGTCTTGAAGGTCTATCAATTTTCCGGTGGTTGCAGCCTCTGCTAGCACCGGAACAAGCCTGAAAGGAGAAAATCTCAGAATCTGAAACAAATCTGTGATGAAAGTGAAAATGAATATAACCTAGTGTTGATTTCGACGGTGACGTTAGTCATAACGAAGTCACAGAGAGACTTAGTACTGAATTCGTAGCAGGCCGTTTTCCTCTGTTTCCACCACATGTCACCGTCGGAGTTGAAAATCCCGCGGCCGAGAAAATCCTCAAGAACCGAGATGAACCGCTCACCTTTAGGGAAACTCTCGAATTTTTCCTTGAGCATATACTCGACGTTTGATGGATTAGCCGTTAAGAAGAATTGTTGCTTCCCTGGTCGCTGGAAAACCGCCGTCTGTGTTGGGCATCGGGATAGAGTCTCTACTGCCCAGTCGAGGAGACGATGACGGTTTGTTACTAGCCCAGGTAAGCTTCCGACGATTGGGTACGACGTGAAACCGAACTCCGATGAAGAACGGTTGAAGAAGATGAAGTGACGGAGAATGAGAAGGAAGATGAAGAACAAGAAGAAGAAGAAGAGCTCCATATAGTGTCCTCTTTTTCTCTAGCTTTATTTCCATCGTCTTTTTACACCAAGAGGCAAGACTCAAGAGTTTTCTTTTTTCTTTTTTTTTTCGGCAGACTCGAGAATTAGTGGAGGGTAAAATAATAATTTATATTACATCCGGGGCCCATAATATGGGGTTTTTTTGTTGGATTCGATATAATATGTAGGCCATTTTCTTAAAAAAGACTTTTCTCATTTCATTGTAGTTGTTAATTTTCTTTTTAAAAAACTTACATAATTAGGTGTATATTTCAGATTTAAATATTTTTTTAACAATACAATTATTTGATAATGTATAGTTTTCTGATAACAGATGACTTTTTGGGGGTCAAAATAATAATTTTCAAATTTTCAACAGTTATAAATTTCTGTTAGTGGAATCTTCGTTTTTAGCGTTTGCCCTTGATGAATTTATAACCTTAGTAGATAATATATCAATATACCAAACCAAGTCGGATCTTAAACTTCAAAGACTTGATGAATTATAGAGAAAAAAACGATAAACCTTAATTACACATATCAGCTTTTAAATATATATAGGGTCTTAATGTAGTCGTTTGAAGCTGGAGAGATAGTTTAGGTACTCTCGGACCCTTTGACCCAAACTATTCTAATTACAAGCAGTCTTCCCGCGGAGTAGCAAAGTTGGTTAGTTACCGTTGATTCTCCAAGTGGTACGGTCCTCTGTTTCGGTTAAGCAAAGCAAGAAAGCTCAGCTTCGATATCGATTGCCATAAGTCTCCGTTATGCCAATATCTGAGAGGACAGAGCCGACGGGAAACCAATTATATAGCCAAGTAGAAAGATCACACACCTCTCACGAATGCACGCACAAACGAAAATAAAATTTGAAATATATAAATGATACCTAGCGTTTGACGAGTTCAATGCAACCATTGTGGTCACACTTCTCCTACGCCAAGATTTTATTTCGATGATCCACTATAAACGTGTTTATACAGTAAAATATGAACACTAAAAGATATGAGAAGAGCAAACCAATGGTTGCTTTTCAAACAAGTAACTTAAGATCTCTCATGTACCTTCGCAAACAAACCTCCCCTGATCCTAAGTGTTACCGACAAGAGAATCTCAGGACGCTCCTTCCTCGGAACCTCAACCACAAACCTCTCTAAAACCGCCGCCACTATCGATTTCATCTGAATATAAGCCATCTCCTTCCCTAAACACATCCTTGGTCCTGCGTGAAACGCGGGAAACTTATAAGGCTTCTCACCTCTAAAACTACCATTTGTTTCATCAATCCACCTCTTAGGATCAAACCGATTACAATCTTTGCCCCAAATACTCTCCATCCTTCCCATCGCATACGCGTTATAACTTATTCCCCAAGCTTTCCCTACAAATGTCCCATCAGGCAATACATTATCCTCAACACAACTCATTGTATCCACTGGCACAGGTGGATATAATCTTAAAGATTCTGTTATAGCTGCGTGTAGATAATTCATCAGTTTAAGATCATCAAACCCGTAAAGTTCCCCGATTCGCTTCCCTGTTCGTGCTCGGATCGAGTGTAGCTCTTGTAGAATCTTATGTTCCACTTCTGGATGTATAGAGAGTAACGAGAAGAACCAACTCAAAGCAGAGGATGTTGTGTCTCGTCCCGCGAGGATAAAACTAATAACTATGTCACGGAGTAAATCCGGAGAATTCATCTCCTCGTTGCTGATAAAACGAGAAAGCAAATCCTCCTTGTTGTCACTTGATCTTCCTTGATCAATCCTATTACGCACGATCTCGTCAGCGAATTTATGGACGGTCACGATTGATTCTCTTAGAACTCTCTCTGATCCTATATTAAGTTTCTTCTTAATCTTCCACGAATACGAAACTGCAGACTGAAACCGTTGAGAGATGATCGTCGCTGCCGTTTCAAAAGCACGCATGAACTCTACACCGACAGCTCCGTCGTCGCCGAGACAAGCGGAATCGACGTTAAAGGCTAATTTGCAGATGTTGTCGAACGCAAATCGCTCCAATATATCTTGAAGGTCTATTAATTTTCCGGTGGTCGCAGCTTCTGCTAACACCGGAACAAGCCTGAAAGATATAACATCTCAGTAACAAATCTGTGATGAAAATTGAAACTGAAAGTGAAACTGAATATAACCTTGTATTGATTTCGACGGTAACGTTGGTCATAACGAAGTCACGGAGAGAGTTAGTACTGAATTCGTAGCTCGCCGTCTTCCTCTGTTTCCACCACATCTCACCGTCGGAGTTAAAAATCCCGCGGCCGAGAAAATCCTCAAGAAGCGAGATGAACCGCTCGCCTTTAGGGAAACTATCGAATTTCGTCTTGAGCATATACTCGACGTTCGCTGGATTAGCCGTCATGACGAACTGTTGCTTCCCTGGTCGCCGGAAAGTCGCCGTCTGTGTTGGACATCGAGACAGAGTTTCTACCGTCCAGTCGAGGAATCGATGGCGGTTTTTCACTAGTCCAGGTAAGCTTCCGACGATTGGGTAAGACTTGAAACCAAACTCCGATGAAGAACGGTTGAAGAAGATGAAGAAAGGGAGAAGGAGAAGGAAGATGAAGATGGAGAAGAAGAAGAGCTCCATTTCTTGTCCTTTTCTATCACAACCGTTTTAGCTTTATTTTCATCGTCTTCTTTTTTACACCAAGAGGCAAGAGTTAGTGGTGGATATTAATCAAATTGAATTGAACAAGAAAAAATAAGAAAGAAAACATTCATTTGATATCATTAAAAAAAATCAATTTATTTGCCGGATTTTTTGGGTTTGATTGTCAGACCTTATTACCTTACATTATGTTTAGCCCATAATCCAAACAGATCACTATCGTCTTCCCAAAGACTCTTCATCCTCACCATCTTCCCAAAACCAACGTGACCGATTTATTATTGGGTTACAATTTGTTTCAAGTCTATATAATGTATACCCAAGCAATGACTTACCCATAAGCCCACATAAATTTTGTGCGTTTTATATGCCATCAAATCGATGTTGTTTCGGGATTTTGAAATGTTTATACGATCGCATGAATATATCATATACTATATGTTACCATAGCTTAAGTAGTTTAGGTTAGACTTTATCTAAAATTTAAAAAACAAAAGCCAAATAAAATACTATAAGAATATATAACATTGGTGTATTTTAATATCAAATTTTATTAGTTTGAAAAAGTGTATGAACAGTTAAAATAATTACATATAGGAAAAATCTAAAATTATTGTGGTTGAAGACAAAAACTAAATTATTGATGTTTTTTGTATCTTTTTAGATTTCTTAATTATTATATAAATAATTTAATACATGTTATTGAAATAAAAAATAGGGAAAAAATTTCTTTTCTCACGATATAAATCTTTAAATCTACATTAAGAAAGATAGGTAGATGAGTGTTTCTAAAAACATTACTATGTAAATGGTTTTTGTGTCAAATATCGTCCAGAAATTTTGGACGAGTCACTTGCTATATATGTGTGTTTAAATTTTAAACCTTAGCCAAATTTTGTATCGCACGCATAATTTTTTTTCCATCAAATTATTGGACACTGACAAAAGAGCATATATCTTCTGCTATCCTCAGATTTTTATGTTTTTAAAAGGATTGTTTGACCAAAACACATCCTTGTGCTTTTTTATCGATCATGAATTAGTAAAGAAATTGATGTTACAACCTCGAAATGGACAAATTGGATTCCATAATACATTTTTATGAAGAATGGAGATTTGCTTTTGAAGTGGTTTCTGACACATACATGTGCATCTTTCTATTCGATCATCTCATAACTTTAACGTTACATGTCAATATCTTAATTTTCATTATATTCATAGATAATTCCAACATCACAACTAAAGTCGACGATCCATACATATCTCACAACTCAACTGAAAGGAGAATTAATATTTCTAATGTCTAGTTTGAGACTTATTTCTTATTTTGTTTTAAATCCAAGGGTACAAAAGAAATTAGAAATTAGAAATTTAAACTTTTGATGACATAAATGTATACGAATAATGTAATCTATAATTGATCTACGTGCATTGCATTTGGCTGCATAAGTCAAACTTCTTTATTAAAAACAAAAAAAAGTTCATTAGTTATAAAAGCATTACAGTAAAAATGTGCTTGTTGCAGTAAAAGTAAAAGATACGAGAAGAGCAAGCCAACGTTTCCTTCTACAACAAGTAACTCAAGATCTCTCGTGTACCCTCACTAACAAACCTCCTCTGATCCTAAGTGTCACCGATAAGAGAATCTCAGGATGCTCCTTCCTCGGAACCTCAACCACAAACCTCTCTAAAACCGCAGCGACTATCTATTTCATCTGAATATAAGCCATCTCCTTCCCTATACACGTCCTTGGTCCTGCGTGAAAGGCGGGAAACTTATATGGATTCACACCTCTAAAACCGCCATTAGTTTCATCAATCCACCTCTCAGGATCAAACCGATCACAATCTTTTCCCCAAATACTCTCCATCCTCCCCATCGCATACGCGTTGTAGCATCTTCCCCAAGCTTTCCCTACAAATGTCCCATCAGGCAATACATTGTCTCCAAGAGATCTCACTGTGTCCACTGCCACAAGTAGATACAATCTTAGAGTTTCTGTTATAGCTGCATGCAGATAATTCATCAGTTTAAGATCTTCAAACCCGTAACCTTCTCCGATTCGCTTCCCTGTCCGTGCTCGAATCGAGTTAAGCTCTTCAAGAATCTTATGTTCCACCTCTGGATGTATAGAGAGTAACCAGAAGAACCAGCTCAAAGCAGAGGATGTTGTGTCTCGTCCTGCGAGGATGATACTAATAACAATGTCACGCAGTAACTCCGGCGAGTTCATCTCCTCGTTGCTGATCAAACGGTAAAGCAAATCCTCTTTGTTGTCACTCGACCTTCCTTGATCAATCCTATTACGTACGATCTCATCTGCGAATTTATGGACGGTCACGATTGATTCTCTTAGAACTCTCTCTGAACCTTTGTTAAATTTCTTTTTAATCTTCCACGATACGAAGTTAAAGACAGAAACCGTTGAGAGATGGTCGTCGACGCCGTCTCGAAGGCGTGCATGAAGTTCAAACCGGTGGCTCTGTCGTCGCCGAGACAAGCGGAATCAACGTTGAAGGCTAACTTGCAGATGTTGTCGAACGAAAATCGCTCCAATATGTCTTGAAGGTCTATCAATTTTCCGGTGATCGCAGGTTCTGCTAACACCGGAACAAGCCTGAAAGGAGAAAATCTCAGAATCTGAAACAAATCTGTGATGAAAGTGAAATAGAATATAACCTAGTATTGATTTCGCGGTGACGTTAGTCATAACGAAGTCACGGAGAGACTTAGTACTGAATTCTTTGCTCGCCGTTTTCCTCTGTTTCCACCACATGTCGCCGTCTGAGTTAAAAATTCCGCGGCCAAGAAAATCCTCAAGAAACGAGATGAACTTCTCGCCTTTAGGAAAACTCTCGAACTTCGTCTTGAACATGTACTCGACATCTGTGTTGGGCATCGGGACAGAGTTTCTACTGTCCAGTCGAGGAATCTGTGACGGTTTTTTCTCACTAGTCCAGGAAAGCTTCCGACGATTGGGTATGACTTGAAACCGAACTCCGATGAAGAACGGTTAGAGAAGATGAAGAGAGGGAGAAGAAAAAGGAGGATGAAGAAGAAGAGCTCCATTTCTTGTCTTCCTCTTTCACTACCATTTTAGCTTTATTTTCATGAGTCTTTTTATACCAAGCGGAAGCACTCAGAGTCAATGGTGGCTGGGCGGCCATGAGATTTACGAGACGAAAAAAAAATTGTTTTGATGTTTAAATTTATGTCAAATAATTATGCACTAAAACATATTTGTATTTATAATACTTATTTTTAACGACACATGTTTTAGAAACAAATAGTTGATTTAAATATTTTTATTTGATTTCTATTCAATAAAAAAGTTTTTGATTAGTTTAAGTTGTTTTGTATAGAATCCACTAAACTTATGTTCATATATTGTTATTTTATCTTTTAGTTATCCTTATAATATATTTATTTTCCATAAATTGTATTGATATATGGATGGGTCTTATAAAAGATGGGCTCCATACAAATGTATGTGTCGAGGGCCGGCACTGAGTGGTGGCTAGTATTAATTAAACTAAGACAAAAAAAAAGTCATTTGATAGCAATAAAAACTCAATTTATTTGGGGACCCATTTAGTTGTGAATTATTACATCTGGGCCCAAAATAGCCCATTTTTGGGTTGGATTCGATATAATCCAAACCCAGAACATGGCTTACATTACTTCTAGGCCCATAATCCAAACAGATCCTTGGTCCTGCGTTTCACTTTCAAGGATTCTCTCCCTTGAAAAAACCTTTCGATCAATCCATGTCTTCCGAAATAGTATTCATCCTTCCCATCTCCCCAAAACCAAAGGGACCGATTTATTGGGTTACAGTTTGTTTCAAGTCTATTATATAATATAGACCCCAAGCAATGACTTACATATATATATATATATATATATATATATATATGCGAATCATTTAGCATCAATTCTTAACTTAAACATAGCTTTTTTAGGCGCGATTTTAAAGATATTTGGATATGATTTTAGAACTCTTAAAACCACGTTATATTAAGACCCATGCATTTTCAACATACATGCAATTTTTTTAAAAATCTGGTATATAGGATGATTCAACAAGTTTTGATCGTTTATCAATAACGAAGTGATTGTTAACGAAAGTAGAACTCTTAGAACAAACCTAAAGATGTGGAGGCATACGAACGGTAATACTACATGAGATAACTACAGTTTTACCCCGACTCATAAAAGATATGAAAAACAAACAAAACAATCTTTGGTCCAAAAAAATCAAACTTTTGTTATATTTGAATGTGATCAACTTGCCTATCGTCATCTTTTGAAAATCTACTGTAACATAAGATATACTTCAATTATATGAAAGATGAACTCGACAAGATTGCCCAAATTATTGGATATTTTTTTCATCAAATTATTGGGCACTTACAAAAGAGTCATATATGTTTCTGCTATTCTCAGATATTTATGCTTTTAAAAGGATTATTTGACCAAAACACTATTAAAAAATTATATTCTTGTGCTTTTTTCATCGATTATCTGCAGTAGTAAATAAATTGATGTTACAACTAGGAAATGGACAAATTGGTTTCCATAATACATTTTAATGAAGAATGGAGATTTTGCTTTTGATGTGATTTCTTAACACACGCATGTGCCTCTTTCTATTCAATCATCTCATAACCTTTACGTTACATGTCAGTATCCTAATACATCCATTAGATATTTCACTAGATAATTCATAGATAATTCCAACATCAGAACTAAAGTAAACGATCCATATATATATATATATATATATATATATATATATCTCACAACTCAAATGTAAAGAGAATTAATAATTTTAATATCTAGTTTGAGACTTATTTCTTATTTTGTTTTAAATCCAAGAGTGCATAAAATGGGTTGACTACTAGACATATATGTTTTCTGAAGATCCGGTTATCTAAAATAAAATATGAATGAGTTGGAAATCAGATGATATACTAGAACTTGTCATGGGTAAAAACAAATATCAGAGGTCTAACGTATCTCGATTCTTTTTCTTTCAAAAGAATAATATTATATTATAAAAAGATGGAGAAAAAGCGCGAGAACATACACTTTTTCTATAATATGAGAATGTGTTTGCTAGCGAAACGTTACACATTAGAAAATTTTAAAGCTAGAAGTTGTTATACGTCTTATTGTCATTAAGCAAAAAGAGTTAGAAAAAATAAAGAAGAATAGTTGTTTCGTCACAGAAAAGAGCAAAGACGACGAGAAAAGAAGGGTGCACCGCTGTTGCTTTGCTTTAAAAAGTAGAAATTACAACTTTTGATGATATAAATGCATATGAATAATGTTATCTCTATGAATCTATGATCGATCTACGTGCATTGTATTTGTCTGTATCAGTCAAACTTCATTATTCATAAAAGCAATTCTCTTTTTGAACACTTTTGAAAAATAATATACTTGTTTCTATTTACTTTTTTATTTAAGTGAAAACAAATATCTATATCTATTAATTTAAAGTTATAATCTCGTATTTTAGCTTAATCTTTGACCATCAAATCACCAACAGTTCGTGTTACGATTGTTTGCAACAGTTCCCTAAACTAATTATTTGGTATGGTCAAGAAATACAAGATCGGTAGCTTTCTTATTGGTTTTATTATACCGGATATCCAACAAAAAAGAGCTAAACAAAATTGGACTTTTAAGTTAACTTCACTTCGGTTTGAATGTTTCAGTAAACGATCTAACAGAAAGAAAATAAATTAGAATATATAAATGAAACAAATTAGTTTTACAACTGAAAAGTTATTACTTAGATAGGAATATGATCGAAACTCAAGTTGAATCATATTAAAACAATTCATATTTCTAGCTTTCTAAAATTTTAATTAGAAATAGTCCAGAAAAATGTAAAATATGTAACGCGCTATACGTTGCCGGTAATTATTTGGCACAACAATTTCTCTATCTTAAATTTGTATTTTAGCCAATGCGATCAATATTCTTATAATTTAGCCATTACATTTATAATCCTTCTATAAAGAAAAACAAATATGTAACGTGAACGTGAACATTGTGAAAACTTTCTTGAATCATTTCTACGATTGCTAATATCTTTTTGAGCAGAGGAAGAGACAAACAAAAGAGAGATGAAGAAGCAATAGAGGCCCATTTCGCTTTTCCATATCCCATAATTTTCTAGCGTATACTGTTCATATACGTACTCCAAAACTTTGGCCGGTGGAATCTGAACTTTAAACTCCATAGCTTTTGCAAGCCTTTATCTCGGTCAATTTAGAAATCTTTGACACGAGAAAGTCGTGTTAACTTAATGATTTATTCAATAAAATATTATTAAATAGGGGAATATCACATGAAAAAGTAAGAAAAACGCAAACCAGTAAAAAGAGAACAAACCATGTTTCGGTTCAGCTTTGGTTTGATCTTTTTTATGAAAAATTTATGTTTTTCAATTTAAAATATATGAAAAAATCAAATTAATGGTAGAGGGATTGAGCCTTCTTCATACCCTTCAAATAGCATGGTCTCAAGATTTTCAGCATACTATTATGGAGGGAGATTGTCAAAAACTGCAAAATACTTTGAAAGGGGGGGGGGGGGGGCTGTGAGACAAGGAGATATGGAAGGAATAATGGGAGATATTCATTTATGGGCATCTCATTTTACTTCGATTCTTTTCAATCATGTGGGGAGAGAAGTCAACCATATCTCGGACATTCTTGCAAAACAAGGAAGTGTAAATTATTCCTTAATTTTATACGAATTTCCTCCTCAGTGTATAAATTCTGCTCTGTTCATGGATTATGTTAACCTTTGGTAGTGAAATAAAATCAGAAATTAAAAAGGAAAGAAGAAAAAGATATGTAGTTATGGGTATTGGTTAGGATAAATTCAAGAAAGTTGTATTGATTTTTATCTTATAATCGTATATATATATATATTGTTTTAGAAAATAAGTAGAAAAGATGTTAGAAAAAGTGATTTACATAAATTTATTGTTCAACATAAATAAATTAATTTAAATTTTTATATTAAAATATTATTATTAACATATTAAAAATTTAAGACCACGTACCATTATTTTGTTTTATCATTATTAATATATTAAAAATGTAGACTACATACTATATTTTTTTGTTTTATTTTATCGTTTATTTTTTTATCATATTAAGTCAGAAAAATGAATTTTTTATTTTATTTTATCGTTTACTTTTTTTTATCATATTAGATCTGGAAAAATGGAGACGAATATGTTCTTACTTATATCTAGGGGATACGTTATTTCAGAAAGATATATGTTGTCTATATGTTCGTCATGTTTCAAATTATATTTTGATTTCTAACTGAATATATTTTCCTTCTCATATCTGGGTATACAAAAAAAGTTTAAATTTTATTGAGATAATAAAATTTAACATACATTAGAAAAATAGGAAATAAAAATACATCTATTTTTTATTTATTTTTTTCGTTAGTTTTTCTTTTTTATTAAAGAAAACAAAAAAAAACATAATATTTTGTACACGTGTCAAAATTCTATCAATTAAACGACACATGTCATAATCTATTTAATTATAATTTTAATACGTGTTGAACTCTCGTGAATACAACCAATGTTTATATTATATATATATATATATATTAAACAATGAAATTAAGATTTTTAAATATTGAAACTAAAATATCATTTTAAACGCACTCAGATCTTAAAAGAAATTAATGCCTAAACCATTCGATAACAGTAAAATTTATAAATCATCAGTTGAATAACCTTAGATTTTGATCGGCATTTGCAAATATTAATTATAAATCAAGGAAATTGTCAAGTTATTTGTTAAACTAAATGGTAAAAGAACTGGAGTACATATATTCTCTCAATGTAAGTGGTAATATAGTTTTAATTTGAACATGTTTAACATTATGAATTATATATGGTTTATGGAATAGAAATATTGAGTCGGTTGTATATATGTTAATTTTCAACCACGAAGCCATTAAATACAATTGTCGGTCCAAATGTGAGTGGGTAGAGATAAAATTGCAAATACTGGAATATGATTAGATGCCCATTTGGATTTGTTTGCCTCTTTGTTTCCGTTTCTCTTTGGTACCCAAAAACGCACCCACATTCTTCATCCCACTTTATCCTTCTTGTCTATCTAATTACTAATCAGATCTATTAATATATACCAGTTTTATAATCGAGAATTTACATCTCCATAAGTACCACGTTTTGTTCCCATGGGTCAGGTCAGCTCACCCCATGAATTTGGAAGCATATAATCCCAAATCTATAAGCCAGAATTTATTCGAATCGCTGATTGTTATTGAATATATTCCGATCGATATATATCAAACCATTTGGAACAGTTACCTCGACACATACACGACCGATACAAATAACAAAATATGTTTCTTATTATTATTTAAATTTATAAATATCTATCAGTCACGTTTGACCAATATATATATATACATATAATATCGGTCACATCATAGATGGTGTCTAAATATATTTTTTTATAGCCATCTTTATGTATAGCCCTTCTACCTCCGTATATGATGTTCATGAATGCCATGCTTTAGAAAATTAAAATTTAAAAAATTAGGCATTTAGTTCAAATCCCTCGTTATTGAACCTAGTTTAGTTTAGTTATTTTTTTGGTTAAAGAGAACCTAGTTTAGTTAATATATAAAATAATCATATCTATGGATAGTTAATTTCTCTACATGTTTCAAATTCTTTACCACGTATACTCTGTCATCAAATTGATTTTAAGAGATGAGCTTTGAAAAAATCTTCCCCAACTTTGTAAAGTATCCAATCCTCTCACATAAAGTGCTATTAATGTATATTCTAGAGAAGGTAATGGATCATGCCCAACTTGATTTTATAAAAGGATAATTTTAAATCAAGAGTTTGCAACATAACGAAGCACCCCCGATCTTTTAACAAAAAACATATCACAATAATTAATTACTGAGATTTGCTCATCTTTTGTTCAATATATTTTTTGTTTAATGAAAATTGTTCAATGAATCAGTGTACATAATGAATTAAATATTACTAATTATTAGAGATTGTAGTTAATTGACTTAATTGCTATTTTTTGTTCGACAATTTTATATAACCGATGCTGCACGGATTAATATCTTTACACGCACTCATCATATCCATATACACATAGGCATGAGATATTGTTCTTCAAGTTCTATTTTTAGGTATTGTTTTGATTCCCCAAGTTATCTCAAGTAAATGATTGTAATTAATGATAACTAAGTTGTGATTAATTCAGATGTTTTAGACTTATAGTGTATTAGTGTATATACACATATATAGACCATATTGGCATATTATTTCTTAGTGTTTATGTTTGCGTTGAAATACTCATCCACTTCATTTCTTTGTGTTTCTGTTTCTGTTGATTGCATCAGCAGCATTCACAGGACGACTTCAATTATCACATCCCTATGGATATCGTTACTTCCCCACAAGCCACAAAACCAATCCACTCTCCTAAGCATTTTGCAACATTACAGACATTATTTCATCTGTGGGCCCTACAAACAACGTAAGCTTTGGGTCCCACTTTATTTCTGCTGCCACTTGTAATTCACTCCGGCGACTTGTGTTTCGAGTGTTCACTGGTCATTTACGTGTGCAATTGTTATTTCCGTTTTGATTGGTTTAATTCGGTTTTAGTTTAGTATTGATCATGTATATTATATATTTCCTTTTTGTCAAATGTTAAAAACTTAGAATGTTATATACACTCAATTTACAGGGATTTCACTATGTAGTGTTATTTCGTGTTTATCATCCATATTTGATCTGAATTTTCAGAAAGGAAAAGAATGAAGACATTTCTTACGGAATAAAAAAGGGAATAATAAATGCCAGCGTCACTAAAAATAATAGTAATAATTTTTCTTTTTGTTTGATAAAAGGGTTTATAATTTATTAATTATTATCAGAGAAAAAAACAAAAAAAAAACAAAAGGGCATTCGAACTCATCCAAATAAGGTGCTCTATAAAACACAAAGAACCTCTCACCCTTTTGTTCGTAGGAAGAGCACAAGCCCCCACAAGTGGTGTTTCCTCTCTTTACTAATTCCTTAAAAACAACTAATATGGGGTTAAAGATGTCGGAATCAGCCAAACCCTACTTTGCAATGGTATGTCTTCAATTCGGATACGCCGGCATGAACCTCGTGGCCAAGGTATCGCTCGACTGGGGCATGAGCCATTACGTCCTTGTGGCTTATCGTAACGCCTTTGCCACCGCCGCTCTTGCACCTTTTGCTCTTCTCTCCGAGAGGTAAAATATATTAATTATATCTATCGATGTATATAAATGTATAAAGTTCGATCGGTTCTCATCGTATACAAACATTTAAATAACAAGTTGATAATAATTTGGGTGTTGTAGGAAAGTGAGGCCAAATATGACATTTCCAATATTCATGCAAATTTTTGTTCTAGCTCTTCTTGGGTTAGTCTTCTTTAATTTGAACTATTCATTTTTTAAAAACATTCCTTTGATGTGCATATGAATATTTTATAAAAAAAATTTAATTTTTTTTTGTAAATAATTTACAACAGGCCTCTGATCGATCAAAACTTATATTACGCCGGTCTTAAACTTACTTCACCGACTTTCGCCGGCGCCGTCACCAATATCGTGCCTGCTTTGACAATTATCATTTCCATAGTTTGCAGGTACCTATTTTTTATGTTTTAATAATTTTTTAGGCAGCTCGGGTATAATTAATTATATACTAAGGGTACAATATAGGTTAAATCATTCAATATGGCACGTTGATGATGATGATGTGTTCATTTAAATGTTTTTTGTGAAAAAAAGGATGGAGAAGGTGGAGATGAGAAAAGTAAGATTCCAGGCAAAAGTGGTGGGGACATTAGTGATAGTGGTTGGTGCCATGGTGATGATTTTATTCAAAACTCCTCTAATCAGCTATCTCCGATCTCACCTCATCGGCGATGTTTCGTCGCTGGTCGGTGAGGACTACCTCAAAGCCACCGTCTTCCTCCTTGTCGCCTCATTTTCTTGGGCTTCCTTCTTCGTTCTTCAGGTATTTCATTAGATTTCTTGAGATAGCACACAGAAATCGGAAATAATTAAAAATATATATTAATAATAAGAATTTTATTTAGATAGAGATTAAATATAAGTTTTAGTGTGCAATATTTTTAAATAACATGTATCAGCCTTGTACGTTACTAAATACTTTATTTTCTTTCATTTTTAATACATAAGTAAAAAAAAATCTTTAATTTTTTACATCGACTGATCTATTAACTCTTGGAAATCTTTTTCAAATTATATTTATCTAAGTATTATAGATCTAGTCATCTAGAGTTGGGATCATATAATAATATCTAAAAAAGATTAAGAAAATATTTTATTTATTTCTTTAGGCCGCGACGTTGAAGAGATACTCATCTCACCTTTCATTATCGACAATGGTGTGTTTCATGGGCACGTTACAGTCCACCGCGGTAACGTTTGTGATGGAACCAAACCTATCTGCATGGAACATTGGCTTTGACATGAACCTCCTCGCCTCTGCTTATGCGGTTCGTCCTTCTTCCTGATTATATAACTTTAGCTTATGTTATATCTAGAGCTAATATACTTATAATGTGATAATTTTATAGGCCATAATCTCGTCGAGCATGGCGTACTACGTTCAAGGGATGATGACGAAGCAAAAGAGTGTTGTCTTTGTCACTGCTTTTAACCCTCTTATTGTCATCATAGGATCCATCATTGGCTTCCTCATCCTTGGCCAAAAATTATATCTTGGCGGGTAAGCAAAGCAACCAATGGATGTTAACTGATTAGCTAGGTCATATGGCTCGATCCTCATATTGTATCTAAACTAGTACTATTTTTTGTTTTCAATCCACATATAAAATTTTAGGGTTCTTGGAATGGCGATTTTATTGGTGGGAGTTTGCGTGGTGCTATGGGGAAGAGAAGGGGACGAAGAAGAGAACAGTGAGGAGAAGTTTCTACAAGTTGTCAAGTGTTGTAACCGCTGCGAAAACACGAGTCTCTCGATGATGAGAACCGATGAGGAAGTAGACGTTGAAATGCAATCTGCAGGGAAAGCTAAAGTAGTGGTGGGTTTACAATAGCCTCGTGTGTAGAAAATTGGTCCACGAGCTTTTTTTAGGTAGAGGAGCAGCTTTTTCTTTGTTTAATATATCTTGTTCCAACTTTTTTTTCTCTTTTTTTTAGGTTTTGTTTTATAATAGTCTTAATTAGAAGGGTAATTATTATTAAATAAATGTTTAAAGTCCTCCCTCTGAACATTAGTGTAATAATCGAACTCAATTATGTTGTAGTTGACCAAATATGTGCTAATCAAACCTGACTTAGAGCATCCCATAGTAGTATTTAATGGGGTTTCTCCTGAATAAAAATTAAAAAATAATAGAGAAAGAAGAGAGGATAAAATCAGTTCTAGATTAAGAAACTCTATGAGATACTCATTGTCTATTTGTCTTTCTCTCATTGGTTTATTTTATTTTTATTATTTAAATTTTAATTATTGAATTAAATTATATTAAAAAACCTATTATTTTATTTATGAGAAACCATTAGAATTTCTATCCACTGTGGGTGCTTGTAATATCGGACTAAACCCATTTGTATGCTTTGAAAATTTTTCAGAATCATGTCTATTCCGGGCCTCTGGTTTATGTTATTGGATCAAGAAATTAGTTGCAAGGCTCGAAGCTCGTTCATTTTCTCAGCATGTGTTGTTAACAGATAAAGAAAGTTTCAATTATGGGCCTGTATATAGCCCATTATATATCAATGTTGTTACTTCTTGCTAAAAAAACGTAGGCGTTTTGCAACTAATTGCAAATCAAACGCATAACTGCCCTCATTAATCACAATATATAGGAAACGCACTTGTGATCAATAAATTGTTACTACTTTTCCTATAGTTATATTCCCTGGAAAGAAGCAACTGAACAAATCACATTACAGAAAGGATACATAATGGCCCTCAACACAACTATCGTCACCAAATCCATGGCTACAGCCTTATTCACAATTATCGCAATGGCTGCATTGGTATCTGCAGCCACCGGTTTGGCTCAGTCTCCTGAATCAGACCACTTGGTTAACCACTGTATGGCTAAGATATCTTCAAGGTGTGCGATGTATGTCACGGCCGAAATGTATAGCCATGGTCCGTTGAAACAACAGGGATGTTGTCTAGAAGTTTATCACATGGGACGTGTTTGTCTTAACGTCGTGACAAAGTATGTAATCGAGACTCTTGTACCCAAACTTGAAGGTGCTCAAAAACAAGACTATATCCAGAAAAGTACACAAATATGGTATCTTTGTGTTCCAGTTTAATATGGTCTAAATTTTATTAGTGAAAAAAATGTGTGGGCCAAAATGAGGCAACGGTTTTTATGTAAGGTTCAGCTTCTTTACATGCAAAAGTCTCTTTTTGGTTGTTCTGAATTCTGTATTTTAGTAGCTTTCAACAAGAGATTACATAGAACAAGTAAATTACAGAGAATGGCATATAGAAGTTACATTAATCATTCTTTGGTAGATACTAATGAAATGATACAATAAAGAACAGAAAGAAGAAGATAACAAGTAATTTGGATTGGACGGCCTTAATCAGTTTGCTCGTCTCATTATCCAATAACTTTCTATGTTATCTCAAATCAATAGTTTAACCCTACAGTCTTCCATTTTCAATTTGCTTTCTATGTATCTTAACCTTGCGATATTTCATCTTTTTTGTTTAATATTGTTTCCTTAGAATTTGCAGGAAGATCCAAATCTTGGCTTTGGTCCTTTGCTTGTTGAGCCTTTAAGTGCTTCTGGAAAAAACATCTGGAAACTATGTAAGAACATCTCCCATTCATCTGCACTCATGTCCCCAAAATAAACACCTTCTGTTTCGTCATAATTCACACAGATCGGGTGACTCTTGCTCCTCACGATACTCCTATCTTTCCTCTCGTCTTCTTTATGAACGTCATATGTAGTAATCCATTGGTTTTGTGAACACATCATGAGAGCAGATAGATTAGCAGCAATGGATGGAAATCTTGTAAATAAAGGCACTTGTGACATCTCTGGAAGCTCTTTGCATTGTATATCTTCAAATTCATCGTCAAACTGAAAAATTCCACACTCTAGCTCAGCTTCTACTTCACGACTATAATCATCATCGTCACTTCCAACAACTACGCTTGCTTTTGCTTTGGTGCATAGAATCTCCAACACACTTGAACTCTCTTCTCCTCTGTAAATGTCCCGAGTCATCTTCTCACCTATCTCTGCAAGACAAAGCCCTGCAGCAGCAGCTTGTTTCAAGAATATCGTGCAGACGATGAGAACCCGTAAAGAATATTCCTGCATAGAGTCTAGTTCGGTTCTCAAAAGCTCTGCGTCTTTGAAAGGGTCTATATTTGATATATACTGAAGCTCAGTGTCTGTGAATGGAACCAAAGCTTGAGGCCAGTTAAGCCATTCGAAATAAGGATCTTCGAGACATTCAGGTAGGCAAAGACCATGATCTATAGGCACAAGCTCAGCTGCTCCAAAACCATTATAACAACTCTCATCTTCTTGGTCATGTATCTTCTTCACTAACATGTTTCCAGCGTGTCTGTCAAGGTTCAGAAGTCTCACATCAAGTATTCCAATCCTATGGACCGATGCAACTGTGAAGCTTCCTGGTCCAAGCTCTCCTCCATCAAAATCATGACCCACAAATCGTTGCAAAGAAGCAACTTTATAGGTTGGGTGATCACTATCACTGACATGGAATGGAACATGCGAGATTTTGACCAGTGCGGTTGGAGGAACACCGGAGAACCCTTGGTGGTCTAAAAGGTAAGCAGCTAATTCTCTGATTCCTGTTTCACCAACGCGGATAGACCGTTTCACCCCTGGTTGTCCGAGCATCAAACCACCAGATCCTTTAGGATTGTTGAAAGCTAAAGGCTCTTCATCAACTGGCTTTGCAACAGCAATGCTCTGACCTTTTCCGGTTTGCAAGAGATAAGCACCTCCTAAGCCACTTGGTAAAAGCAAAGGTTGAGCTCCAGAAACCATAGCTATGGTTACTTCAGCTACAAGGGCACGTATGGTGGGAACTCTTCGACCACCGAGGATCTCAATGCTCGGAGCAGTAGAAGCAGAGCCATCTAGCTTATTACCGGTTATGGAGAAGCATGGAGTAGAAACGCTTCGGTGGTTCAATGAGTGTGAAGAAGCAGTTAGATTGGTTTGTTTGGAATCAAGAAAGTTAAAGTCGAGGTCGCTTAAAGATTGGAGTCTGCATCTTTGTGAAGATCGGCTAAACTGTGGAAACCGGTCGGTTAGTGGATCGAGAGCCACGGCCATACAGTTCATGCCAAATAGTTTTTTGGGTCAGAATAATAGTGGTGGCAACTCTTCTTCGATGGATTCTTCAATCATTTAAAAATCTAATGAATTGAAATCTATAAATCACCGTCGGGACAGCGAGTGATATACGGCGCAATATAAGATTGTGTTCTTTGAATAGCTTGAATCCATAGTACCTGTACATTTTAGTTCATGAATCATAAGAAAATGTTCTTTAAATATGTTTATGTATGTGCAACGCAATAGGAAGGAAGACCTCTTATCACTATCCCTCAGCTCCTCCAAATGTAAATCGCCTTAAGTTTCTGCAAATTTGAAGCAACATTCTGGTAAACTAATGTATACATTTACATAACAAAATCAGGAAAACCCTGAGAATCAAGAACAATTGCTTGAAGAACAAGTTATTGAATTTAGAAAAATCTTTGATGATTTGACCTAGTTGATAAGAATTAACCATAAAAAGGACGTAGAATTAGAACGTACCCTGAATACGGTTGAAGGCATTCAGGGAAAGAAGGAAGAAATATTGAACACAAAGGGGAGCGTCAGAGAGCCGACTCTGTCACCGGAAAAAAATTCTTTGTTTTTTTCTTTCTGGGACTCCCCTTCCCAGACTTTTCTTTCTCCTTTTTTTTTTTCTCTTTTTTCAAATTTACTTTTTTTTTCTTTGATCATCTTTCCTCCAAATTTATTAGGTGCTATAAATGTTTGTTCTTATCAACGTTGCTGATTTTCCCGCTTTTGTAGGAGAGAAAACCAAAATGAATTTGACCAAAAATAGACGTATAAAACTCTGTTTATTAGTAAACAATGAAACAATTGTCGTCATCATAAAAGACACAGTTTTAGCAGAATCCGAGCTCTTAAACTAGTTAATGGACGCTCTACTTTTTCTAATTACAATACTAAATTAATTTATAAACGAAGAAGATGGATCATACCACATTTGCCATTTTCGTTCTCGGATGTTATGTGCAAGTCACACTTTTGTTTTGCAAACCTTAACTCTTTTACAAAAAACTCTCTTCATTTTCATACATACATTTTGTTTTTTCCCTTGTGTTCCTTTATACAATTACCTTGATGTTGTGACCGGAAGAGTTGTGCTTTTGTGAACTGCTGCTAATTTTTTTACAGCTTGAACGTTAAAGCAGCTACTTCCAGCCCCCCCTTTTTTTTTTTTGGTTTTACAGACGGATGATTACAACGGCTACTACTACAAGGAGCTTCGATGATACCTTTTTGAAGGTTGGACCAATGCTCGCTGAAGCTGTTTCAGAGTTGAGATGTTTTAGTTCAGTGAATCAACAACAAAAACATGGACGCCGGTATTGGGAGAGATAACTTACATGGAGTTGGAGAAGGTGAAGGAGTTATATTGCCGATCGGTTCTGATTCTGGACTGCTTTTTGACGGAGGTGTGATATGGGCAAATACAACATGTGGAAGTGGACTAGATACTGGAATGGCATGATGACGTGGCGGGGAAGCGTTTGGTGCTGGTGGGTGTGGCTGAGACCTGTGTGGTGCAGGCGTTGGTGCTGCCGTGTGATGGTTCAGAGCATTGTTTGCTTTTGGTCTTCTCTTCTCGTAAGGGCAAGGTGGGTTTCTTGGGGCTAACGGTAAGTGTTTGGTTGGCCCTGATACAGGTGCAAAGCCTTTAGTTGGAGGTGATAGTGAAGGTTCTGGAGCAAGCTCATGATGGTGGTGATGATGATGGTGGTGTTGGTGGGTTTCAGGTTGAGGAGAAGGGGAAGGGGATGATGATGTGGCGGATGAATGTGGTAAGATTGAGGAAAGACGGACTTGCTTAACTTTACCAAATATGGTGTGGTTTAGGCCGAGGTTTTTGGAATGGGAGCTAGTGATAGTTTGAGCAAGTTGCTTCAACCTTGAAGAGGAACCGAATGTGAGCAGAACAGAAGAATGAACTATAGTAGGAGGCGCCACTGTTGAACCTCTGGAATTTGACAAGGTTATGTATAAGTTCTGCAATTCAATAGGAGAGAATTATAACTCCCGAATCATTAGTAATAGACTGCTCTCGTGAACTAGAATTGTCATACCTCATATGGAGCTAGATTTATACCCTTTTTCAGCTGGCTAGTAAGTTCCTCGAAGTTTGATTGAATTTGGAAAATTGAAAAGTTTAATGTGAAGTTGAAGAGAAGCTGCGCCTTCTGCAGGGGAAATATAGGCTGGGGAGGGATCACAGTAATTCCTCCAGGGAATTTTAGCACCTCAAAAAGGAATGGTGCGCCAAACAAGGATTCAGTCAAGTGGAAAGACAACTGCTTTTGGACTAGAGTTTCAAAAGCTGCCTTGATCAGACTCTCAATTTCAGCAGGTATCTTAGAATGCTCCTCCTCAGGATCAATGGCAAAAACAACCATTGTTCTGTTAAGATCACCCAACCATTCAAGCACTAATACCACAACCTGTCTCAAAAAAGAAACAGAATCATTAATATGGAAAAAATGAAATCCATGCAGGTGAAATAAGGACAGAAGCTTAGTTACTTTGGTCATGGGAAAACTTATTTCATCCGTGATATCATTCTCAAGCTGCAACAAATTGTCTTCCAAGAACGAAACTGGTTTTTCAACATCAAAACTCGCCACTATTCTGTGATCTGCAAAGGAAACAAACACCAAAAAGGGACATTGTAACTTTATCATGAAACATAGAGATAAATCATGACCCAATATAGGTAACTAAAAATTATTGCTCCTGTAAGCAGGGAAATAAACAAACGAAGATAATTATAAACAAATTACACATGTAAGTTGCAACATGAAAGAAAAATACGCCTACAAAACTGCAGAGAACAAGTTCCATAATTCAAACCAAAACGTCATTGGCTGCCCAAGCAAGTGACAGCAACTAGATTAGATTTGGAATTTCAGAACCACTTGAGTAAATGTGTTTGCACAGCTAGGTCACACACTAAACTATGCACCAACAGGTCTAGGTTTATATAGTAACAAAAAGAAAAATAGAGAAAAAGATTTTTGGTGATCATAATAAGCATAAATAGAAACATATCATTGCAGAGAGATCCATTTTCATGCTAACATGACCAATACTGAAAAAACAGTAAAGCAAATTTTGCCGAGCTAAGCTTAATACAACATTCTGAAGCATTTTTAGAAATTTCACCTTTTAGGCAATCTTGATTCAATAAAGATGTTTAGAATACTAAATTTGGAGCTCTCAACTCCACAGAGTTTACATCCAATTTCAACATGTAATTCATATATAAACTATAAAGAAAACGCTTAAAATAGCAATTTCTAAGTCCAAGTCAATGGAAAATATACATGTCCTACATCATCTCCTAAAAAAATCAAAGTAAATCCATAAAAAAATAATCAAAGGTTTATTCAAGAATCAAGCTTGTCTTGTTATAGAAAAATAATCCAGCTTAATTACAGCTCATTCAATTAGTCTCCGCCTACATTTTCCCATGTGATATACAGAAAATAAACCCAACGAATCACAAACCCTAGATCTGTACCACAAATCACATCAAGCGAGATTTGCGTGAATCCTATAGCCTATGAAGACTCCAAAAAGCAGAGAACGAATCTAGAAAACGCGATTATACCTATAAACCTTGGATCGAGATCTAGATCCCCTCGATCTGCTAATCCGAGGAATGGAGGCAACCAAAACAAGGCGGAGAGAAACACAGCAGCAGAAAAAGCAAGAATAAAAACGCATCTGAGACTAACGGAGCTAGAGATCCAAACGCAGCAACATCTGCTTCTTCTTCCGTTATTCCTAGGCGTAGCAGCTCCGTCGCTCACTGGGAGATTCTGCTCCTCGTCGGTATTCTTTCCCATAACAAACACACAGATTAATTCACGGAAAAACTACAAATCCATAAGCAAAACTCTTCCGATCGGTTTCAGATTCTGCCGCACCCATCAAAGGCCGGCTTCTCTCACCTCGGAGGCAAATCAGAAGAAAACTTGAGATAAAGATGCTCCAAAAGCAAGCAACAAAGTGGTTATTGTCGACGGAAACAAAAATGTAGGGCTCCGGGAGACGGAGCAAGGAAGGAAGAAAAAAGGAGTGAAGTAGGCTTTCTCTGCAAATGACAATTGGGACTTTTTTCCTTTTCCTTTTCCTTTTGTGAGAAGAGTAAGTGTTGCCTTATCTTTTTTTTTTTTCCCTACATTTAACATTTGTTTAGTAATTTTGTACAGAGCAGTTGCACTAGTGGGTGTGAGCTCGTGTCAGTTTGAATTTCGAATTTTTTTTTTTTTTAGTTTTTGGTTTAGGCAATACAAAACAAAATTGACGGGTAATGCATTTTTTTTTCCTATGAACATGATATATTATTAGTTAAATGGACTTTCTACTTATGTCCAGATTTCATCATATATTTTGATTAATGTTAAACTTTTGTTGCTGTTATTCGTTTTCATGGTTGGTTGGTTTGGCCTTTTTTTCTTATCATAGATATATTGTTGTTTTTCTATATTTGTTGGATGACAAATTTATTTTATCATTTTACTCTATCTTCTTTTTTCGATTTATATTTTATCCTTGACCATATTTCATCATATAATGTAATCTTGTGTTTTATTAACTGTATTATGTATAAATTTATAGTAAAGTGTTTACAAAAGGGTTTGTGAAACATTTAATGCGTAGCTAATTATAAAAAGAAATTATACAGAACATAACTATTTGAATGTTTATGAAAACGTAAACAAATACTTATTTTGCCTATTAAGAAAACAAATTAATATCAAAATATTAAAGAAAGAAATTTCAAATATGTAAAATTGGTAGTAACTTGTTGAGAAGACAAGTAGTTGTGAAACTTGAATCACAAAAATCTGAAAAATATTTTAGGTCAAAGATTTTTTGTCACTTTCCGTCGACGGCAGAAGTCTTGTGGGTCTTTTTAAAGCTTCTTCTTTGTCGGTGACATAAATTTTAATTCAGAGCTTGATTTACGATATTTATCATAATTTCTACACCTTATGTGATGTGTTTAATGTTATTCATTACATACTCAATCAAACTCCATCTAAAAAATAAATGGAAACAGCAGGTCTCTATATCCAACTCCCGTTTCTTTCTTAGCTTTGACTTTCGCCAAATATAAACTATATTTTTTTATAGAAAGAAGAATCGAATGGGAACCATTTTTTGTTCTCTAGATGTTATATGGATCGCTAAACCACGCATCACCTCATAAAGAATCAACACATATCAAATGTTGTTTATATAGATCGACTTCTTTATGTAGTTCTAAAAAACCACAAAACAAGTTTTAATTCTAGAATACAAACTTTGTGTTTTTATTATGGATTCGATGTTACACATGTTTTTCTTAAAAATATTCATAAACCTAAAGTTTGTGATACTTTCGCGAATTTGAAATTTGATGGTAGTTAAAAATCAAAACATAAATTGTGATATTTTAAAAAAAAACTGTCGTATAAGTTTTGTGGAACACGCATAGCGAATCACTAAAATCAGAAAAATAAAATAATCGGAATCTACTATTTGTTTGTTAGCATATTCGTAATAGCCAAAAATAGTTTCCGTGTTATATATCTTTCGCATAAAGAAACTTGATGTTACACCATTGGCGTAACGCAATTTGGTTATCTAACTATCACTTTCGTCTTAAATTGAGACAAAATCTAATATATATTAATGAGATCGAGATTCCAAAACGGTCAGCACATCATAGTTCTCAGGTTCTGGTATGTCAGCTTTTGCTTACGAAATGTGGAAGTAAAACAAACGTAAAAATAAGTTTCTAAGAAGAAATTCAAATTAAGCAACTGAAGAATGAAATATCTATATAAATAATAATAAAAATATACATCGAAGTTTGGTCGGCGCCAGCAGAAAACATACATTAATAATCTAAACACAATTAATTATTTAATGCAAATTCAATAACAAGCTAACATGTGTGATATAGAATCCATAACAAAACACAAAGTTGCTAAACCGTGAAACACAGAAACAGATCTACAGTAAACAATGAACAAAGTAAGTGAAAGAAAAACAGAAGACAAAGCACAAGCAAAATACAAAAGACTAAAGTGAAACAGAAGAGTTAAGTTTTAGATTGACCTTTAATAATCAAAGGGCCATCCACTGTAACCCATATGGGATTGTTGTTGATGATGTTGGTGTTGATGTTGTTGTTGCTGCTGCTGCTGCTGATGATTATAGTGGCCTTCTTCTGAAGTGGCTGTGTTGTTTGTGTCTCTGCGTTTTTGGGTTGAGCTTGAGCTAGATGAGCGCAATGGCCAGAGGTTAGAGAAAAGGTTCCTTCTTCTGTTGTTTTCTCTTCCATTAGTGCTTCTATTCTGATTACTCTGTGTGCTTGAAGAAGATCCTATTGATGGTACGACAGACTGGGCATGAGTTATGCTGAACCAGCCACGAGACAATGCAGTCAGAATGATAGATATGGTTACACAGCATCTGTTTTGCTTCTGATTTCAGTTCGAACTCGTCTTTGCAAATCGGGCAGTGAGAGTCTGATGACTTGAGATGCTTCTGTGAGATCTTGATGGTTGGCAATGCATCAATTGATGATATTGGTGCAGGTGGTGGGCCTCGATGATGAGTGCCTGATGAAAGCTGTTCAATCAGTTCTTCGAGACCAAGTCCGAAAAAATAGTCTCCAGCATTGGTGCCTCGTGCGATACCAATTCCAGGTGCGCCATTGACTAAGGCTTCGACTGAATTATGATCTCCACCAGCCAATCTAAAGGGAGCTTGGCCACCAAATATCAATAGAGGAGCTAAGCTTGAAAAGCTTTCAGAACCAGCAGAGCCAATTCTTCCACTGATTTCTCGGTCATAGCTTCATTCAGCTAAGCGGCTTCTCATAAAAGCTGAGAAAGCTTCCATGAGATCAAAGGTTGCATCACGTTCAACATCCCTGTGAGCTCTAAGCAAATCAAAGGGGCTATTAGGAGCTATATCGAATTCCTCAACAAATCCTCCTCCACAATAGGAACAGACAGCATCACGACCTCGCAGCCAAACAGCACGTTGGCATCTGTGACACCAATGGGTATTTCGAACACTTGACATTCTTTTACAAAACCAGAAAAACAAAATCTCTATCTGCTTGAAACCTTGGAAGCTTGTTAAGTGAGGTACTAGTAATTAGCTTGCAAAAGCCGGTAGGAGAACTGATCACCAACTCCTGCTAACTTTGTTGCTAAGTTGGTAAACCAAAGCTTATACCTCAGCTTAGTGCATACTACAAGATCCAATGTAAACACAGGTCATAAATTCAGCAAATAAAGACCCAAACTTTATGACACATATTTCACCCACTAAGGAAAGTTTCATGCTTCCCTCAACACTAGACCCTTTATTCCCAGGCTAGAACATAAATAATAATACTAATCACTACAATCTTCGAATTTAATCTGTGATCTATCTTAAACAAAACCGTAGCTCAATCATGAATTATAGACACCCAGAAAGTCTAGTTGCTGATTAACAGACAAAATCCTCTAAACTGGATCGTTAATTGCACCGTCTACACTAATTAAGTCAGCCCAATTAAAAAATGACCAAATAATGAGCATGATCAATTTGCAGAAACTCGATACATCTATGTGATTCAACCACATTTGAACTAGAAAATCTATAAATGAGCCATACCGTGATCCCAAAATGAAGAAAAAAATCGAATGAAAACAATGAAGAAAGTACAATGCTAACGATCTACAGAATTCAAAACATGTTTCGGATGAATAATCAAGAAAAATAAGATCAACCAAAACCCAGATCAGGGTAAAAGCTTCAGAAAAAAAAAGATACGAAATCCACAAATGTAAACCAAAAACAGAACAAAAATACAAAAGTATCAGAGTGAGATAATCTAAAGCAACAGCTTACGCAGGACTTTTGAGTAAATCTGAATCAAGGATCCAAATCCAAATCCAAATCCAAAAAAGAAAATGACATCAGGCGAACAAAAAAATTCTAAGATTCAAGACGCAACCACTTGGTTAATTAAGAAGACCAACTCAAATCAGTTACATACCTATTCACATAGATCCAAAGGAAGACGAAGAAACCTTAGAGAAGGTGTAGTGGGATTGGA
This sequence comes from Cardamine chenopodiifolia, assembly GCA_963922655.1. Taxonomy (NCBI): domain Eukaryota; kingdom Viridiplantae; phylum Streptophyta; class Magnoliopsida; order Brassicales; family Brassicaceae; genus Cardamine; species Cardamine chenopodiifolia. The sequence continues at coordinate 14,724,596 of OZ000479.1, read as the reverse complement.
TTTTGGAGGACGAAGACGAAAAAAGAGAGCTATCCTGGAAGAAGAATCTCTCCGTCACACTCTATTGAGTATTGACTATAAAAAAAAAATATTTATAAGAAAGAAAAAAAAAATACCTTAGCCTTGGTGAAAATAAAATAAAAAAAGCACTTGTCTCTGTGTCTTCTGTAAGACTGTAACTCCCACGTGCCACGTGTCTAGTTCCATCAAACTACACCTTAGCATTCTCCGTATTTACTATTCGACCAGTCTGACACTTGCCGGCTTTTTGCCGTATTTACTTTTGTACTTAACGAATTGATTAATTAAAGTAAATTTCAATTCGTTAGTAGTACTTACTTATTAATTAGCCCTTAAACATGCTCATTAATTATGTTGTTAATAGCCATAGATTAAGTTGCGAAATCACTCGATGGCAATTCTGTCAAGAAACAAGCGCAAAGCAAGATCCTCGCCGGAACGGGAAACACAACCGCCGTCACCAAACCCCGACTCCGATACACCTTCTTCATCTTCTTCGGTCACTGATAACTTCTCTTCTCCATCGACGAAACCGTTATTTTTTCCGCCAGGTTACAAGTTTACACCAAGTGACGAAGAACTCATCTTCTATTACTTGAAACCCTTCTTGCAAGGCAACATATACTCATTGCTCAGTGTTCCCATTCATCACGTGAACATCTACGATTCCAATCCACAACAACTTTCAGGTTTGTCTCCGTCGATTCCTTTCTTAATTCTCGAATTGGGTTTTGTTTCTTTGTTTTTGTATGTGAATGGCTCTGTTCTTTCGATTTTTAAACAAAGAAATTCGAGAAAGCTAATGTGAAAGAATGGTTCTTTATATCGGAGAGGACAAAGAAGGGTAATAAAGGTGGAAAACAAAATAATCGTATCGTCAATGGAGGATACTGGAAAACAACAGTATCTCCCAAGAAGATTAAAGCCAGATTTGGTGTAGTTGGCTACAAAACCTCACTAGAATACTTTGTTGGGAAACAACCAAATGGCGTAAAAGGAGATTGGTTAATGCATGAATACTATTTCGAGTCTTCTCCGCACAATAACGAAAAGGTATGTATGTTTACTTGTATTACAAGTTATTAAGATTGTGAGTTTTGGATTTTATTGCGAGTTTTGGATTGGTTGGTGAATGTAGGTGGATCCTGCTTTGTGCAAGATTTATCTGGCTCCAAAGGCAGCTAAGAAGAAGAAGAAAGAAGAGAAAGAGAAGCTGAAGAAAGAAGAATTCATTGCAATTATAGATGACCAGTCTCGTATAGTTGAGTATCAGCAACAGTTTTTGCTATAGCCCCACTGGATTCGCATCAACCGGAAAAACCAAGCTGCAACACAGCCTCATGATATTGTGTATCAAAAACCAGAGTCACAAAATTATGCTTATATCCCGCAGCAACCTTCAGAACAACATCAGAAGCCTCAGCCGCAGCTATTGCCTATTCCGTCTAATTTGTATGACTTTTCTGAGACGTTCAACTTTCAACAGCAACCATCGAACCTAGACGATTATAAAGATTTCTTGACTAACTTCAGTAAGCCACATTCACTAGATGGATGAAGAATCCAAGTGGTTTTTTTAAGACTTAGTCACACAAGGAATGAAGAAACTTATACTTTGCCTCTCGTATTCTAATCAAAACATTTTTATTGTATAACATAATGTTCCGGTTTTATAGGTAAATAAATTTTAAATAAATTTTAAATCCCTTTTAAGTGGATGTTTAAATAAAATAATAATCTTTCAAGTTAAATCCTAAAGTCGAATTTTTATATTTTGGGTGTCTTTTCCACCAATATTTAAACAGAAAAGATAATTTATTTAATTTTTATTTAAAATCAATCGTGATAAAAATAAAATTTTTATTTAAAATATGTTTCTAATTTTATTTTCGTTAATACTACTATACAAACCTCCCCTTCATTTCATTATTTCAATAGGAACTAGGAATCGCATAAATAAAAATTATTAACTTAATTAACTTCTAATTCCCGATAGGAATCGAGTTAGCACACTTATATATAAGACCTTAAACATGCACAATATTTTATTAACAGACATCGATTAAAGTTGTTAAATCTCTCTAAAGAGCCAATCGATGGCGATTCCATCAACAAACAAGCGCAAAACAAGATCCTCGCCGGAATGGGAAACGCAACCACAACCACCGTCACCAAACCCTGACTCCGATATACCTTTTTCATCTTCTTCGGTCGCTGATAACTTCTCTTCTCCGTCGCAGAAACCGTTACTTTTCCCGCCAGGTTACAGGTTTACACCAAGCAACGAAGAACTCATCTTGTATTACTTGAAACCCTTTTCGCAAGGCAAGAGATACATGTTGCTCAATGTTCCCATTCATCACGTAAAACATCTACAAATCCAATCCACAACAACTTACAGGTTTGTCTCCGTCAATTATTTAATTAATTCTTGATATATATATATATATATATATACATATATATATTGGTATGTTTATTAAACTCGTTGCTCTGTTTTTTTTTGAGTTGGAAATAGAAATTAGACAAAGCTAATGAGAAAGAATGGCTTTTTATAACGGAGAGGACCAAGCTGTGTGAAGGTGGAAAAAAACAGTAACTGCCGAAAAGATTAACGCTGGACATGGCGTAGTCGGCTACATGAGCACACTAAATTTCTTCGTTGGGAAGCAACCAAATGGCGTAAAAGGAGATTGGTTAATGCATGAATATTATTTTAAGTCTTACCCGCACAATAACGAAAAGGTATGTATGTTTACTTGGGTTACAAGTTATTAAGATTGTGAGTTTTGGATTTTATTGTGACTTTTGTTTTGGTTGGTGTGTGTAGGTTGATCATGCTCTGTGCAAGATCTATCTGACTCCAATGGCGGAAAAGAAGAAGAAGCAAGAAGAGAAAGAGAAGCTGAAGAAAGAAGAAAGCATTGCAATTATAGATGTTGAGCAGTCTCGTATAGTTGAGTATGAGCAACAACCTCAGCCACAGTTTTTGCTATCCCCACTGGATCCGCATCAACCGGACCAACCACAGTCTTGTTTACTTCCAATGGTTTCGCATCAATCGCAGCCACAAAATCATGCTGATCTGCCGCAGCAACAGTCAGCGGAACATCAGAAGCCTCAGCCGCATCTATTGCCTTTTCCATCTAACTTGGATAACTTTTCTGAGATGATGAGCTTTCAACAGCCACCAGATACTCTAGAGGATTTTGATTATATCTTGACTAAATTCTTCAAGTCACATTCACTAGGTGAAGATGAAGAATCCAACTCTAGTGGTTTATTTGGTGCCTTCATCAAACAAGAATGAAGAAACATTGCACTACTCGATCTCACTCTGTCTACTCATACTTTTTTTTTTCTTTTTGGTTTGCGTTTTCAGACTCTCAATCAAGCTTATGGGTTTTGTTATAAGTTTGGTTGTTAGAGAAAAAAACACAGAGACGAGTTTATTCTTGTCTTAGGCTTTTTTTTTTTGATGATTAAAAAGCTAAAAACTCTTGTCTGAGTTACTAATTACTCTGTTTCTTTCATCTGCAATGTTCTCCAAAACCAGAGATATTCTCTCCATCTTTTTTGCTTTTAATTCCTTGATATAATACATTTCTACACAATTAATTCAACATATTTTCTTATCGTTGTATCCTTAAAAACTACACTAGAATGTACATAGATATAGATATAGGTATATATAACACACTGGTATCTTGTTCTTCGTGCCTTCTCTCCTAAACATTTGCCTTTCACGAACGAGCCAACTGTTTCTTCTCTGATATTTTCTTAAAATCCCTTTTAAGTGGATGTTTAAATAAAGTAAAAAATATTATATTTTCGGAATTCAACATGAAAACGGTGTCTTTTCCAGCAAATATTAGGAAAAAAAATTATTTACTTTATCTTTATTTGAAATCAATTTTGATAAAATAAAATTTGATTTAAAAATATATTTCTAATTTTATTTTCAGTAGGAACTAGAACACACATAACTCTAATTAATTTTCAGTTTCCATAAGGAAATGGAGTTTGTAGTACTTAATTACTTATATATAGAATATAGACCTTAAACATAGTTCATTATTTTATTAACAGCCATCGAGTAATTAAATTGTGAAATATCTCTAATGAGCCACTCGATGGCGACTTCGTCAAGAAACAAGCGCAAGACAAGATCCTCGCCGGAATGGGAAACCCAACCACAACGACAACCACCGTCACCAAACGCCGACCCCGATATACCTTCTTTATCTTCTTCGGTTGCTGATAACTTCTCTTCTCCGTCAATGAAACCGTTAGTTTTCCCGCCAGGTTACAAGTTTACACCAAGCGACGAAGAACTCCTCTTCTATTACTTGAAACCCTTCTCGCAAGGCAACAGATACTTGTTTCTCCATGTTCCCATTCATCACGTCAACATCTACAAATCCAATCCACAACATCTTTCAGGTTTGTCTCCGTCGATTATTTAAATAATTCTTGATATTTTATTTTATTTTTGGTATGTTTATTAAACTCGTTGCTCTGTTTTTTTTTTGAGTTGAAACAGAGAAATACGAGAAAGCTAATGAGAAAGAATGGATCTTTATAACGGAGAGGACCAATCTGTGTGAAGGTGGAAAAAATAAGAATCGTTGCGCCAATGGAGGATACTGGAAGCTAGTAACTTCCAAGACGATTAACGCTGGACAAGGCGTAGTCGGTAACATGACCACACTAACTTACTTCGAAGGGAAACAACCAAATGGCGTAAAAGGGGATTGGTTAATGCATGAATATTGGTTTGAGTCTTCTTCAAACAATAAAGAGAAGGTATGTATGTTTACTTGGATTACAAGTTATTAAGATTTGTGAGTTTTGGATTTTATTGTGACTTTTGTTTTGGTTGGTGTGTAGGTTGATCATGCTCTGTGCAAGATCTATCTGACTCCATCGGCGGAAAAGAAGAAGAAGAAAGCAGAGGAAAAAAAGAAACGGAAGCTGATGATAGAAGAAGGCGTTGCAATTGTAGATGTGGAAGCATTAGGAAATGAGATTGAGCTGCCTTCTAAAGTTGAGTATCAGCAACCACAGATGCAGCAGCCTCATGATTTTGTGTATCAGCAACCACAGTATCCTTTACTTCCACTTGTTCCGCAGTATCAATCGCAGCCACAAAATTATGATTATCTTCCGCAGCAACCACAGATGCAGCAGCCTCATGATATTGTGTATCAGCAGCCACCGTATCCTTTACTTCCACTTGTTCCGCAGCATCAATCGCAGCCACAAAATTATGATTATCTTCCTCAGCAACCGTCAGCACAACATCAGAAGCCTCAACCGCAGCTATTGCCTTTTCCATCTAACTTGGATAGCCTTTATGAGATGTTCAAATTTCAACAGCCACCAGAGATCCCAAACGTTTATAATGATATCTTGACCAACACTAGTGGTTTATTGATGACTTCATCAAACAAGGAATAAAGAAACATTGCACTACTTGATCTCAGTCTGTCTACTCATACTTTTTTTTTTCTTTTTGGTTTGCGATTTCAAACTCTCAATCAAGCTTTATGGGTTTTGTTATAAGTTTGGTTGTTAGAGAAAAAAACACAGAGACGAGTTTATTCTCGTCTTAGGCTTTTTTTTTTTATAATTAAAAAACTAAAACTCGTCTGAGTTACTAATTACTCTGTTTCTTTCATCTGCAATGTTCTCCAAAACCAGAGATATTCTCTCCATTTTTATTGCTTTTAATTCCTTGATAGAACACATTTCTACATAATTTATTCAACACTTGTCTTATCGTTGTATCCTTAAAACATACACTAACATGTATATAGATATAGATATAGGTATAGATATAGATATAGGTATAGATATAACACACTGATATCTTGTTCTTCTTCGTCTTCTTCCTAAGCATTTGTTTTCCTCTGAAACCCTAAACAGTTGAATCAAGATTCCAATTAAAACATGTCTGTCTCTGTATGTTTTTCTACAGAAGTAGCAATTAGAGATTCGTATTTACCAGTTTTTCTAAGTCTGATGTTGCAGAATATTCATTTAGTTCATCTGCATCCTCCATCTTTTTTTTTTGCTCCGTTACACCTCATCGAGAATGGCTGATGTCAAGAGCCTCTGAATAAACTCAGATCTTTCTGTCTGCTCTTCCCGATCTTTTGTTGAGACAGGTGAGACTCCCACTTGTCTGTTGCTGCACAAGTTTCAATACGTCTTAGGAACGAGAGTCAAGACTAAAATAGCTACTAAAAATCCATAGAAGAAACCTTACCGCTCCAACTGTTTCTTCTCTGATATTTTCTTGGTTTGGCGCGTCACAGGAGATAATTGTGATCGTGTAGGTCCAACAAACGAAGACAGAAGAGGATCAGCAGTTACATTTGATGCAGCTGTACTATTTCGAGAAGGAAGTCCTAACAGCCTCTGTAAATCTCCTTCTCTTAGCTCTTTCTGAAGACGAGAAAGTCTTGAATGTAAACTGCGGCTTTTCCGTGACATTTGTTTTCCCTGCAAATAGAACTCATTAGGGAATACAACAGGAAACTAAGAAAAATTTGGGAATGAACTTAAAGATCGTAGCTAGTTTTAAGTGAGAAACACACAAGTATTAGAAAAAAGGATACCTTGAATAAACTCCCGTGTTGAAGTGTTATGTGCACTACCATATCAACTCCCACTCTTACCGAGCAAACAGGACATACCTGTAAAATAACAGCTTTCCTCGTGATAAATTCTAATTTACATAGTAAGAGAACGTAGTGATGTGGATCAATTTTCTGGATTCCTCATGATAATGTGCTAGTTAAAAGCTGTAACTTTATATTTAGGATTTTTGTTAAGCGAGGAAGAAAGGAAAACCGTATTCTTTGACTCTAATGTATGTTCATCGTCTATGTGACAGCACAAGCCAATGATATCATATGACTCAGCACAGAACGGGCAAGCAAAATCCTCTTGGAAATCATCATCTCCATCTATTTCTTCAAAGCTCATTAAGATTTCTGCATTTTAAGGGGAGAAGCTCATTTTAAATTATGAGCAAAATACCAGGAAAGGCATAGCATTTCCTCATACTTCTCATAGCCTTTATGATCAAAACTCAATACCAAATTCTAGACTTAGAGAGGGTAGAAAATAAAATACAACTAAACAATACCTAAAATCCTAAACATAACACTACATCCTGAGATAAATATCGTATTAGCATACTTTCTCTGTAGCAAAACAACCTCAAATGAAGATTTAACTATCAAGAATCAAGCTAAATCCTATAAGTAAAGATTATATATCCTCTAATCTGTATATAATTAAGAAAAATATTAAGACTTAAGAGACAAGGCCTACCCTTCGTAGCATACTGGCATAGATCGGAACACATAAATCAAGTCGTGAAAAAAACATCAGATATAATTGTATTTTTTTCACAATCAGTTCACTAGCAAAACATCTATTACAGCTCCATAAACAAAACCCACACTGTAACTCAAACTAGACCCGGAATTAACTAAAAGGGAGCAGAAACTAATATATGAATCTGAATCTGATCTCACTTGCATAATGATACAAAACATCCAAGCCTAGTGACTGAGATTATCGTCAGTCAAGACATATTATCCGGTAAAGTATTGATATAACTTACAAGCTCTAATCAATTGATTTACCAACTTTAGCCACTGTAAGTACATTGATTTCAAATTCCATCATTTTAAAAGTAAGCAAAGCAAGACCCACTAAGGAAAATCAAACACGAGGTCAAATTTTGATGGTAAGCTTACCAGATCGAGATCTAGGCGTCGACATGAATCTTTTGGAATCAGCGTCCATTTCTTACTTCAAAGAGTCGAATCTGAAAACGATCACCGATTGACAAGTTACGATTACAAGGCAATACAAGCACGCCGATTCTCAAAGTTTGATACTTTAACAAAATCCCGACAGGTCGATCCTAATAGATGGAGACGACGATTCCTGCGTAAAACAAAGGAGAGAGAGAGAGAGAACAGAGCGAGAGATGCGAAGCCGCCTAATTATCTCAGTGATGAACCGGTTCACATATAAAAAGCCGAAATAACGATAACCGGATACCGAAAATACCGGTTTTGTGTTATAAAAAGAACCGGATTGATTTAACCCTAAAACAAGCGAACAGAGGAAAAAAGACGTCTTCTTCTTCTTCTTCATCCTCCGAACAGAGAACACCAGTCGCCCTTCTTATTAAGGTAAAGTTTCCATTTTTCCATCAGAAACGAAGAAAAAGTATAGATTAAGGGCTCTTGTTTTATTCTATGTTTTAGGACTGCAAAAACCGATTAGAGGTCTTATTAAATTTGTTGATTCGTTGTCTAGAGCTTAGGGTCTTTTTCATCTGCAAAGTTACGAATGCAATTTTTGGTTGTAGATTTCAATGTAGCTGATAGTTCTTTAGAATAACATTATTAGATTAGATAAAATTCAGAATTTTGTTCAATATTTTGCGCTGTAATAGTTTTTGCAGCTGCTTAAGAAGATGCAGAGTGAGGAATCCCACGAGCTTGCGAATGAAGTATCCAAGGAGGAGACCAAGGAAAAAATGAAGAGTCAAAAGGCTGATAGAAAGAAAAAGAAGTTGAAAGAGAAATTGCTAAAGGAAGCTTCTAAGGCTGACAATCGTGGGGTTTGCTACTTAAGTCGCATTCCACCACACATGGATCACGTTAGACTTCGCCAGATTCTATCTCAATATGGAGAACTCGGAAGGATTTATCTTGCACCTGAAGGTGAGGTTTATCTTTGTTGAGTCCTTGTTTAATGTCAAAAAACATCTTGGCTGATGCATTCGTCGATTTCTATTCAGATCCTGAAGCACAAGTGCACCGCAAGCGGGCTGGTGGATTTCGTGGGCAATTGTTTTCTGAAGGGTATGTTTAAGGATTCAGGTTTCCCGCTATTTATCTGTTTCTTCCTTGTCTGTTTTCAAAACTGTCAACCTGTTTGTAGTGTTCTACTTTTGGATGTCCATCTGGAACTTCAGAAACCACTTCTCCACATTTATCATCTGGCTTCTTCTCATATTGGGTTTCATTGTTCATTAACTGTAGGTGGGTGGAGTTTTCTAAGAAAACCATAGCTAAAAGGGTTGCCGATATGCTAAATGGAGAACAAATTGGTATTATTAATGAATCATATTAGCATGCATAGTCGATAGGTTAAATCTGAGCTTAAATGATCACTCATGTTTTGCTGTTTTCTGTTCTCAGGGGGGAAAAAGAAGTCATCAGTATACTATGATATTTGGAACATCAAATACTTAACGAAATTCAAATGGGATGATCTTACTGAAGAAATCGGTATTTTTAACCGCACAATTTCTCTGCTTAACTTCCTCAACCATTTACTTTTATATGATCTCTAATCTACAGAGGTTTGCTTTTTTGGCAGCATACAAAAGTGCTATACGGGAACAGAAATTAAATATGGTTCTTTCTGCTGCCAAGCGAGAGAAGGACTTTTATCTATCTAAAGTAGAGAAGTCGCGTGCCATGACCGAGATAGATGCACGAATGAAGAAGGTGCTCACTCTTCCTAATATTGTAAATTCAAAAATAATTCTTTCCCATCTGGCTGATATCTTGCTTGTCTAAAATTTATAGCTTGTGATCTATGAAGCAAATGCTATAAAAACTTTGACTTATATGTTCTCTCATTTGGAGGAATTGTATTGTTTTTTCTCTCTATGGATATCTCACTAGTCTAACTTGATGTTTGGTTTATATTGTTCTGGTTTTGCGGTGGGCAGAAACGGAAGATTCAGGAAGAATCGGGTAGCAATGCTGAAGCAGCACCAGTCTTTCCGCCTAGGGTGATTCGTCAGTTTAGACAGAAGAAATCAGTTAACAATGAGATATCTGAGAGCAAACCTGGGCTCTCCACGGATGTCCTAGCATCGGTCAGTACTTTTTTTCTTTTATCATTTTCTGGAGAACAATGAAGTCTTTTTTTAGTAGAATTAAGTGAGACGAATATCTTTAATCATCCACGTAACAACGTATATAGTAGTTTAGCTTGGGGATACAGCCAGAAACGGATACATATTGTAATCAGGTAGATCAGACCTTTCAAACCTAAATCAAGTCCACATTGAAACCTCCTCAACTAATGGATTGTATGCTTGTCTTATAGCTTTTATATGTAGTAGTACCCCATTGACTAATGTGTAATGTGCTGGTTAGACTCATAGTGTCTGTGTGCCAGTTTTTCAACCCAAATCTGACCCAACCCTGGTTCATTGGCTGTTCCAGTTTAGCACAAATCAATCCATAAATTATAAATATTTGGATTTATGGTTTTGATATATATATTTTTTTTTCTGATTCAGGTATTTGGTGGTTCTTAAAGATTAAGAGGCATGAGAAGACACTGCAATTTGATCATAGCTTGATGTGGAAATTAATGATCAATTCCATCATATTTGAATGAAATTTTGATCTCCTTACCTTTGATAATTATTATTACTGTATGTTTTGTTGTACAAAGTGCTACAGCACAGAAAATTTATTGGTCAAACGACTCAAACCAAACCAGCCCATGGAAAACAATAATCTTTCAAGCTTTTTTTTTGGGTCAATATTTTCACCTATACGTGACCTTTCCACCGTAAAAGAACGGATTAACATACACATACATACATACATGAACACATGAATACCTTACGGATTATATCTCACAGAAAAAAAAAATCATCTTCCATCAAACCATGACCATGAATATTGGTTTTGTGAATCAAGAGGCTATGTGACATTTTTGGTCATCGAGACGACGAGAAGAAAGCAAGGGCTTTGGGAGATGAAGCTGTGGAGTAGTTGCACCATGGCTGGTGACTGATGAACGGTGAAACCTGCATCGGAATGAGCCTTCGTGCTTTGTAGGAGCACATACACATATCATCTTCCCCAATCGGTTGCTATTGCTGAGCAGACTAAGTGAGTCCGTGGACCATGACTTCCTCATCGACAATCCTGTCTTGTTTTTGTTGTCGTCGTCTTCGTCTTTAAATCGGCTAAACGGGTTCTTGGTCTTGAACGAACCTCTGCTGCCACTGCTGGTCAGGCTCTTCCTTGGTTTCTCCTCCGCCATGATGAGAGCTATGACCAAATCTTTAATTGAACGCAAACGAGAAGGTCTATATAGACATATAAAATCTAGCAAAGACGTGACCGCTACCAAACTTTTATATAATAAAATTTGAAGATGTTCATGAACACGTAGTATATGTTTTACAAGGTCAATTCATGCGTCTTTGGTATTCGTCAAAGATGGCTCTCTGGTTACTCAAAAGGTTATAGTTTTTTTTTTTTTTACATTGACACGCAGTAAATGTTTACAGAGTCAAAAATAGAAAAAAGAAAAAAAGAAAAAAAGCAAGCACGAGATTTCGTAAAAGAAAGCAGTCAAATATTTCTCTTCATAACATAAAGAAGGTTTTACATAACAATCATAAAAGTTATGTCCAGAGCTTTTTTATTTATCGAGATAGTAGAAGATGGGAGCAAACTCTGAGCGTCCCTCTTATGAGGAGGATAACAATCCACTTCTAGATGATCTTTTAGCCAGGAGGCCAGTACATTTGGCGTCCTCCAATGAGATGAACATGAATGGTTTTGACCTACAAAACCACAAGAACGTGAGAAGCATCAATAATGATGTTCTTTTGTAGGCTAATTGAAGAAATGGAACTAAATATTAATACATACAGCCTTGTGGACCATAATTGATCACAATTCTGAAACCCTCTTCTAGGCCTTCTTGTTTTGCTACTAGCTTAGCAGTGTAGAGAAGGCGGCCCAAGATGTCGATGTGCCTTTCCTCAGCCTGCAATAGCATAAACAATACACTGTCTAGGTTATCTGTCTTAATCGGATCAAGTGCAACAATTTCCATGTTTTAGCTTTTATTTATTCAGGCTAACTTATGAATGAACCAGTCTTGGATTTGTTTTAGGGTTCAATATGAGAGACATGTAAATGAATCAGGTACCTTAGAGAGGCCAGTTAAGCAATCCTTCACTTTTGGAATGAGGAGGATATGAACAAGACCCTGGGGCATTATGTCCCTAAAAGCTAGGACCTGCAAGAGATTATTATATATCAAGAGATTAATTTCTTTATAGCATCATATGGAACTACTTCATCCCCGCCAATATATTATTCTAACCAATAATATCCTGCCACGTCATACACATTGTTTTCTTAGTCCACTATCTCCTTTTCTTTTAACAAGTTAAGTGACGTTGCTTCCATTTATGGATTAATTGGATATCTATACAAAACTAGTATTTCTAGCTGTTGCTGTTGCTATTTAGAGATTGTCTTAAGCTAATAGTTATGGATCGACCTTTAAACTTTTCTTTACCAATATATTATCCAACTAGCCTAAGCCCAAACCAACCCAACCGCAAAGCACAACTTGATCTTATAGATCCGGCCGTTATGGTCTAAGCGATAAACTAACCAATCCAATAGTATGAAAAATATCGAAAAGAATCTATCCCTTTCACGCGAGAGAGCTTTAGAATCAAGCTAAGCAAATCAAAGAAGGGGTTCCGGTCAAGCTAATCAAGTCAAGAAGCACTCTTTCCTTCAGTCAACCCATCTCCTTCGGGTAGTGGAAAGAAAACTCTCCTAGCTGAGTTGATGTATATGAAGTTCTTGTTTTATCAGAATAGATAATCGTCAAAGCGTCTTAACTCTTAAGATTAATATAAATTTTTGAAAAAAGAAAAGAAATAACAAATAAGTGGTCTTCATAGACAATAAGTAAAAGCCAGAAAAAAAAAGAGACAGAAATGAAAAAAAAGTGATGGCGAGTAGGTTTGGTAATAGAAGCACATTGGATTCTCCATGGACCCCATGCATATGCTTAATGCTCAGAGCTAATTATAGTCATAGATGAGATGACCCAACACATCATTAAGGCACAAATTACACTTATTATCTAAGAATCAAGTAAGAAATACTTTACACTTTACAGCTTACAAAAAATAATTTATATACTAAATTTGATTGATATCTAATTAAAGTCAAATGCATCTTTCATTATAGTACTCTCTTGTTATACCACAAACAGAAAGTAAAAGTGCGATTATGATGTTTGAACCATCTGTTCATGTTAACGTGACCTGAATATCACATGCTCTGCTTAGCCTTTTTTGACACTTTAGTGAGAATATAATATTAAATTTTTGGAATTTAATTAAGGAATTCCTTAAAATTAAATTATTTTATTGACTGTGTCCCACACTACTCTACTGTTCGTAATGATATTTGTCCAATTCTTCCGTTATTTTTGTCCAAACATGATATTATTCGTGACATGGTTACCGAATTAAACAACCATGGACCACGAAATTAATAATTATCAACCTAACTAATAGTTTAATTCCGTCGATCTTAAAATCAAAACAGATGGGTATATTTTAGCAAAATCATTTGTGTACACGAATCCTATACCACTGAATAAATTACCAATTGACCTGCCACATAATTAGATGAAAACCAAGTTCATCCAAAAGCGACTGGTTGTTATTTTTGGAAGAAGATTGGGTTTAAAAATCAGGATTCTAATCTTGTTTAATGGAGACTAATCGACCCCGATGAAGAGATGTATAAATTTCAGCCCATAACTCCTTTATTAATCAAATTAAAAAGATAAGATAGTATTAGTTTAATTCGAAAACGATTGTAACTTCGAGTCTATAAGTTATATATAACTCGTCATGTTAAAGCGTTTGATAGCTCTCTTTAGGGGCAAAACTAATTGAGTTTGATCTTTCAACTAATACATAGATTCCACCAAATGTAGTACACATGACTACACGCCAAATGTTACAGTTTCTCACCACTCTCCAAAATATATACAATAATGTTTTTTTTTGTTAAAGGATACTACAATAATGTTTGTTAACTTAAAGGATATGCTTTGCATATTTTTTGGTGAAGAAATTGAGATCTCCTAATTTTATTTATGGATTTAAATCTAGTATTACAATTCGTAGAAGGATTTGATATATATATATATATATATTCGCTCTTTGACTGGAACTTTATATCTGATTTGTATACATTTTTTAAAACTAATATATGTGGCTTTCGAGTCAAATAACATGTCTCATCAAAGTTTTAAACCTAAAATGTTTTAAAACATTTTCTAATAAAAAATTTTAAAACTAAAATTACCTCGAAGTTAATATAAGACCAAACTCAAAACTTAAAATTAAAACCAAACAAAATCATCCGAAAAACCATAATCCAGTAATATTACCCTAGTCAAACCAACTAAGAGATTTGTAATCATATACATAACATGTAGTATTAAACAAGAAATATAGATAGGCCAAGTAATTATTTAAATATAGATATATTTTAGTGGGTTTTTATCCATAATCCAGTAATATTACCTTAGTCAAATCAACTAAGAGATTAGTAATCATATAATATGATTCATATATTTTCCTAACTCATATATATTGAATTTGGAAGTTTAGTTTCTTAGATTCTTTGCTTAAGAAGCAAAAGAAATAACCAGAGGGATAATTAATAATGGTGGTTCAAGGATCATAATGAGATCCACACCAAAGCTAACTAGAAAACACATAATCAGTAATGTGAAAAAGGAAAAAAAAATCCATGGAGATGGAGCCAAGGGTCGGGGCTCGGGACCCATGACAACTAGCGCCAGCGCGTGTGGTTCAAAACGCCATGAAAGAGCGCGTCGTGGCTTTAACATTGCAACAAACTAAGAGACCAGACACTGTCAACAAAAGTAATCGTTTCTTCTTTTTTGCACTCTTTGGGTTTTAAGGATGATGGCGTGAGAGAGAGAGAGAGAGAGAGAGAGAGAGAGAGAAGATTGAGAGGAACAAAAGTGTCTCTTTTTTTCTTCACTGCATTTCCCATTTATCCTGTCGTCTTTGACGCTTTTGTAAAAGCTTAAAAAGAAAAAAAAGATGCTCCGACGACGAAGACTAGAGAGAGACTAAAGACTCATTCCTCTTTATTCTTCTTCTTCTTCTTCTCTTGAGATTCTCTGTTTTCTGGGTCTTGAGTATATACGTAAGTTTTGAGTTGATTGATTCTAGCTGCATTTTCTCCTGAGTTTTGTCGTATCGTGTTTCATGATATCTAATGTTTGGTTGCAGGAGTTATAAATTCTGCATTTTATTTATTTATTTGATTCTCTGATTTTTTTCTCAAGTAGTGTAAAACATGATCAATTCTATTATGTATTTCTTGTTATGAAGCTAATTTTATTCCAATTCAGATCAATATAATAAATGAAAACTTTTGTCAAGTGCATTTTCTGTAGTATATACAGTAACCTCGTGTTCTTTTATTTTTTTCTTTTGGTTTTAATGATCTCTTGTTCTTGAAATGAATCAATTTAATGATTCTTGATTTGCTCTTTGTTTTGTTTTTGTTGTTGTTGTTTAAACAGATAAAGATCCAGAACAATGACGAAAGTGTGTCCGGAAATAGAAGAAAGGACATTATCTGAATCAGCTGTTCCAGTATCAGTAGATGTGAGCTTTGCTTCTAATCATTTTCCAACATACAAATTAGGACCTGATAATCAGATTGTAGAGGAACCAAAAGAAGATGAAAAAGGTCCATCTGTGAAAGAGACCGTCGAGAAAGAGAGTCAACTGTTGTCTGATCAGCACAAGCGGCTTTCAGTGCGTGACCTCGCTAGTAAATTTGACAAGAATCTGGCTGCAGCTGTTAATTTAGCTGACGAGGTTTAATTTCTCTACAAAGCTCTTTATTATGATTTCATATTAGTTAGTATCTCTTTTTGTTGAAATATTCTCGTGTAACTCTTCTTTTAGGCAAAATTAAGAGAAGTGGCTTCTCTGGAGGGACATGTTATGTTGAAGAAGCTTAGGGATGCTTTAGAATACATGAGAGGACGCACGGACGGGCAAAACAAGGAGGATGTAGAAACAGCTATCTCCATGGTTAAACATTTCTTTAATCAGATTTCTCTTTTTTGGAAAGACTTAAGATCCTTGTTCATTCTGAAACTAACGTTTTTATGTGACTTGAATCAATTCTGAGAATAGGTTGAAGCTTTAGCGGTCAAGTTAACTCAGAATGAAGGTGAATTGATTCAAGAAAAGTTTGAAGTGAAGAAACTAGGAAACTTCCTCAAGCAGGTCTCGCTAGATTATAGAATGATATTGATGCAAACATGTGTTGACTTAGATTTCCAACAGTTAAAACTAAAAGGACCATCATGGAAGCTGATTTTATTGTTACTCTTATGATGACAGGCTACAGAAGATGCAAAGAAACTGGTTAATCAGGAAAAGTCATTTGCTTGCGCTGAGATCGAAACTGCAAGGGCTGTTGTGCTGAGACTTGGAGAAGCATTTGAAGAACAGGAACGAAGTTCTGAAGCTTCTAGAGCTCAGGGACCGGTTAGTATTATTATCTAGTCAAGTTTCATATTTTGATATAGAAACAGTAAAGTCTTCTAGACAACTTATGTTTCCAATTTATAGGATGTGGAGAAATTGGTAGAGGAGGTTCAAGAGGCTAGGCAAATCAAACGGA
Source organism: Cardamine chenopodiifolia (assembly GCA_963922655.1). Classification (NCBI taxonomy): domain Eukaryota; kingdom Viridiplantae; phylum Streptophyta; class Magnoliopsida; order Brassicales; family Brassicaceae; genus Cardamine; species Cardamine chenopodiifolia. The sequence goes on along the minus strand of OZ000479.1, from coordinate 14,707,989 downwards.
TGCATCACCCAACAAAGGTGCTACATCAATTTCATTGCATTCTAATACGCTTCATAATTGATATTTCATATTAAAAGTTATAAACTGTATGTGTTATAAAAGTGAGTGTTGTAATCCAGGTGATGGGCATGCAACACGAGCTTCATGGTTTAAGGAACCGAATCCAAGAGAAGTATATGAATTCTGTTAAACTTCATAAAGAGGTGTATTTTTGTGTAGTTTTCAACATATTTGCTCTTAAGTTTTGGCTAGAGTTGGTCTTTGCTCACTTCTTTGTTCTTTCCTTTATCAAACATTTCAAGATAGCAATAATCAAGAGAGCAGAGGAATCCAAGTCCTGTCCATTTGTTCTGGAAGGCAAACAAAGTCTTAGCTCTTGCTTACAAATCCGTGTCAATGCTCTAGAAAATGCTCCAGATCTTTCCAACTGTTCGATCCAGTGGTATCGAGCAGCATGTGAAACGAGTCGTAGGGAAGCTATATCTGGTAATTAGTCCTCTCTGTTTGCTTCGTCATTTGGTTTTTGGTATATGAAGTTTAGCTTGAGCAGTTTATTTCTTGCTCTTAGGTGCCAACCGATCAATGTATGCTCCAGAACCATTTGATGTTGGGAGGATCTTACAGGCAGACATTATTTCAAATGGACAAAAATACACAGTTACAACCGATGATCCAGTTGATCCTGGTTGGTATTACAAAAAACTATAGACGGTACAAATATTTTAAGTGGACAATAAGTGAATGTTTGGCTTATTGAACTGCAGATTCTGGCTTGCAATCCCACGTAGAGTCTCTGATGCGAAAATCTAACAGTGAATTCAGCGTATGTTACAACATTTTCAGAATGTCAAAGAGTTCTATTGAGTTCATGTTTTGATAAGCTGAACATTTCAAACTCTTCTTCAGGTGGTTATATCGCAGATGAATGGACAAGACTATGCATCACGATCTCATGTCTTTACCATTGGAAAGACGAGGATAAAGCTTTCTCGAGGATGGATTACAAAGGCGAGAGAAATATATTCGACATCTATGCAGGTACCTAGAGACTCTTTTCTTCATTCTTTTTCACATAAACATCTCTTTGACATTCAGTTTCTTACAAGTTTTTGTGTTTTTTTGGTATATGAATTATTCAGCTCTGTGGAGTTAGAGACAATATTAAAGCTCCTACCAAGGCATTGTTCTGGCAACCAAGAAAAAGTCTAACTTTCATACTAACCTTTGAGTCAGAACAAGAACGTAACGCAGCCATAGCCCTTGCTCGTAAATACGCTTTTGATTGCAATGTAAGCAAAAACTAACCGAAATGTCCAATCCTTCTCTTAAAATGCTATTCTCAGACATGACAAGCTTGCTTAAATCTGCAGGTTTCACTGCTTGGGCCAGATGATTGAGTGAAGAAGAGAATGTCATTAACGAACCACCTGATTTTTTCTCCCTGACGCCGGATTTTTTTGGTTCTGTGTGTTGTGTATGGCTACCTTTTTGTTTTTCCCGCACTGGTTCAAAGAAGGAAGGTACAAGACTGCAAGTTTGGCTTCTCTACTGATCATACAATGTTGCTGCATAGAGTTTTATTATAGGCAGCAGATTTCATTTTTTCCCTTCTTTTAATTGATCTTCAGTTTGATATAGTTGGCATTTATATTTGTTTGGTTTGGTTTGGTTTGTTTGACTGTTTTAATTTTTGTTCAAGTTAGGACTCAACATTGTTAATCAGCTTATGAGTGTGAGACAAAACCCAGAGTGGTTTATATCTGTTACAACTGCTTCATAATATTACCAGCTTCTGAGAAAAAGTTTCCCACTTTTATTATCAGTATGTGTAAGCAAATATATTGTACATGTGTTTGATGATTATGAAAACATATTCTGTAACCATTCCAAAAGAAGTTGATTAAACAAAGGGAGGTCAAGGAGGTTGAGTGGTGGCATGATCCAGATATTCTCAAACGGATCATGTTTTCTCCACTTGAAGCATATATTACTCTCTTCATCAACCTTATGATATATGAAAGTCCTCTTGAATCCATGGAACACAGAGAGACACAAACAGTTCTACCAGTCGAAGAGAAACAGAAGCTTTATGCCATGTTTTGCAGACAGATGAAGCACGTATGCTGCTTTTAATGGAAGACGGGAAATTACTAGTTTTAAGAGATCAGAGGGAAGATCTAAAAAAGTTTGGTCCTTTTCTTTTTTCCTCCTACTCTGCTTCTTCTTCGACCTGTAAAAGTAAGCTCAAAGTATCAAAAGCTACAACATTTTAATTCAAGACTCCAATTTCTACAAACTCCTATAAAGATATTCAAATAATTTCTCCAAAAAACAAAAAACAATATGAAAAGGAAAGGTTGAAAAAAAACTCACGATCCAAGCTTCCACCTTCTTCTGGAGGCCATAGTAACGGGAAAAGCACGAGATACCGGAGAAGAGTCCCCTGGCCGTTAGATTAGGACGACGACGGACCCAAGGTTGATGATATCTGGTCTCTTCGACGTTGAATTTTAGATTACATAAAGACTTTATGATAAAGTCATAAGCAATTATCCAAAATGGCCATGCTTGACTTTGGAGGAAATTTTATGCCGAAAACTTGGATCCGTGATTGAAAATGAACTAGCTTGATCCTCAAATCACAATTTCTCACCTTTTTTCTTGCAATTATTACACAAGAATTGGCTCAGACGTGTGTTGTGAAACGACGTCGTTTCAAATTCACCTCATAAGCTTATTGGACGATAATGTCCAATACAAGGTCTTCAGCACAAGGAGAAAGGGAGAGAGCAAAAATGGAGGCTTTGGTTTGCCGGAAATTGGGAGATCCGACGGCGACGGAGCCTGGGAATCCAGAATCTCCGGTGCAAGTGAGCAAGACTCATCCTATCCCGCCTTTGAACTCAGATACGGCGGTGAGAGTTAGAGTTACCGCAACGAGCTTGAATTACGCCAATTACCTTCAGATTCTCGGAAAATATCAGGAGAAACCTGCGTTACCTTTCATCCCTGGCTCTGATTACTCTGGAATCGTCGACGCAATCGGTTCCGCCGTCACCAAATTCCGCGTTGGCGATCGTGTCTGTTCCTTCGCCGGTCTTGGTTCCTACGCTCAGTTCATCGTCGCCGATCAATCTGGCTTGTTCCTTGTACCAGAAAGATGTGACATGGTTGCTGCAGCTGCACTTCCTGTTGCGTTTGGGACTTCTCATGTAGCACTTGTTCATAGAGCTCGTTTAACATCTGGTCAAGTAAAAATCTCATCTCTTTGATGCAAATTATTACTTGATGTGAATCTGAGTTTGTAAAGGTTGAGAGAGAAGTAATTGATTTTTGATGCAGGTCTTAATGGTTTTAGGTGCTGCTGGTGGTGTTGGTCTTGCAGCTGTTCAAATCGGCAAGATTTGTGGAGCCATTGTTATTGCAGTTGCTAGGTATATATATATATATATATGTGTGTGCGCTGGTTTAGACTCATTTCATTCTTGGGTTTTGATTTATATTTTGTTTGCTTTTTTTGGCAGAGGAACTGAGAAGATTAAGCTGTTGAAGTCAATGGGAGTGGATCATGTTGTTGATTTAGGCACTGAAAGTGTTATTTCAAGTGTCAAAGAGTTTATCAAGACAAGAAAGCTTAAAGGAGTTGATGTTCTATATGATCCTGTAGGAGGGAAACTAACCAAAGAGTCCATGAAAGTTCTGAGTTGGGGAGCTCAGATTTTGGTGATTGGTTTTGCCAGCGGTGAAGTACCCGTCATTCCCGCTAATATAGCCCTTGTTAAGGTAAATTATTTGTCTTGTAAAAAGAAGAAGCTTTACACTTGAGAGAATCAAATCTTCATGACTTGTTGTAACCAATTGCTGCAGAACTGGACGTTGCACGGTCTTTACTGGGGTAGCTACAAGATCCACCAACCCAATGTCCTTGAAGATTCCATCAGAGAGTTACTGTCATGGCTTTCCCGAGGATTGATCACTATTCACATCTCTCATATCTATAGCCTCTCCCAGGTAAAATTTTTTTTTATCAAATTCATCATCTTCTTGAAATCAAAACTCATAACATGTTATTTAAACACTTAGCGTTTGGATTACAGGCCAATCTTGCATTCGGGGCCATCAAAGACAGGAAGGCAATTGGAAAAGTGATGATTGCTCTTGACCACAACACTGGCTTGTCTTCAAAACTATAGACTCTCTGTAGCCACATGATCAAACTAGTTCTGTATACTAGATATAAGGTTATTGCAATGGCCATGTAAGCTGCACCGTCTTACTTTTTATATTCGGCCTATCCCTTTTGTCTTAATGTAATTTAACAGACCACACCACATTCTGATTTTAAATTTAATACTCATAGTTGAATCTCAGTTTGATTCTCTACAAATTAGTGTAGATATAAATCCTGTGGTATATACATTGTTCCAATCAAGAATACAACATTCAATCAAGTAAAGCTTGGAAGAATCTAACTGTATGCAGGTTTACCAAATCTATATACAGAGCCAGTGGTTTATGTACATAGAACTCGAACCGAGCATGTGGTTCTGACTATCTTGGGCAGCTGTCTGGCTTCAGAAAGCGTTTATATTCAAGCTGAATCATCTCTCCTCCGTTCACTGGATCAAAATTGCACCTGTAGAAACTGTAAGGCCGATAAGGCAGACGTGAGGTAGTTGGTTATTTTATGTTTATAATATTTTGACTTGTGTGGTGGAAACACATATGACTACTTGTGGATGATGCAATTACATTTAGAGAGATTTAGAAAGGCTTGTTACCTTCCATCCATGCCGATAATCGCAATTGTGTTCTGAGCGCCAAATGCTGCAAAGAATTGGGTGACCTCTTGTACATGGAACTGAGCAAATGACCATTCCGAGCTGAAATATTTTGGCAGAACTCCTGCAGCATTGTCTAAAGATGTTAAAGTACAAGACAGAAGCATGTGTTCATCCAGGCGCACAGTTATAACTATGACATCTACTCCTGAATTTGCCGGTTGAGGAGAGAATGAAATGGAAAAACAATAACTTTCCTAGTGACACATAAATTTCTTAGGCTTCTAAGCGACACAGTTTATAAGTGCACTGATTTCTTGATTCAAGCTACAAGGTTTCATTTAGTACCATCTCAAAGTGACTTAGTGGCCAGCACTTTCGTTCTATAAGCAATACTTAGAAGAAACAAGGCATAATACTTCATGGTAACATACATTTTTTTCAGATGTCTCCTAATTTCTACTTTACCTCTCAGAAATGACAATGACGAACCCGGGTTGACACCACTGGCTGGAGAAACAAGAGCCTGCAGGGACTTTGAAGAAGTCTCATGTTCAGTGGAGTGTGAGTCCTCCCTAATGACCCTCACTCTAAGAGAAAATATGTGAACAGTCCCCTTGTCGCTTGATACTGCAAGCCACTGCACGTTTGGTGATAGAGCAATGCTATAGATATCTGCTCTGTCTACTCCTCTTCGGACCTGTAACAAAGCAGCACATGATTCCATAAAGCAGACCTCATCAAATCAGTAATGAGCATATAAAACTGGTATATGTTCCGCATAAGATTTTGTTACTATTATTAACAGGTACCAAAGTCTTTCCAAATGATTCATGACAGATGTTTGCTCAACCATTGCGTTGACAGAATCCTTATCAAAACGTGACTTTACACAAGATATGGTACAAAGATGGTGTTAATAAAAGTGAAAGCAGTAGTTCATAGTTACCAGACCTCTTGAAGACGAGTTCCATCCATTGTGTTGAAAATTCTAATCAGAGTTCCCTTTGTACTGGCAGTTGCGAGGAGCAAGCCATCCAATGTCAAGGTCATGCACGCGATATTGGAATCATGAGCATTAATGATTTGCACCATGTTAAGCCCAAAGTGTTCAACTCGGACCTCTCCTCGACGAATACCTGGACAGGCCAGCACAGATGTATTCATATGATGAGAGAGGCAACATAGTCCCCTTGGATTTGCCACATTCTCAATCTGATGAAGAAGCCTTAGATCCATAAAATTGTAGACATATATCTTGTGCTCAAGAACAACAACAATTCGATCTCTTCTTAACTTCACTGCACGGATTTCTGACCTAAAAGAAAATTCACTGATGCAGCGGCTCTGATGATCATCCCAAATCAATACTTTATTTGAAGGGTACTGAGAGTTAGGTCCACCACCAACAAGCACCAAGATACTACTCCGAAAAAGCATCTCTACAATCTTAAACCCTCCATCCTTGAGCTCTCGCCTGAAAGTTTCCTTGAAAGGTTCACAGTTATATATACGAAAACCATGGCTCGTGCCAGCAGCAAAACAGCTGTAATCCTGATTCCAAGAAACAGAAACCAACTCTGCTTCATCGATATCACCAAAATCTGGTTCTGGAAGTCCAAAAGAGGCCGAAGTGGAAGCATTCCGGGAATCATAGCCACCTGGTTGGAGGTTTCTTTGGAGGTTCGAAACAGTTGAACTCATTTTTCCTTTATATGTGTTGCAATAGTTGCAAGCTGAAATCAATAACCAGAAGAGAAGAAGTTAAGATTGAACCCACTTCATGAAACACACAGTCCAGAAGATCCAAACAATGGAGCTAAAAGACAAAATTTAAAAAGAGTGGTGAGTAATGCCAAACCCTTGTCATCTAGCTGATTAACTGAGACATCAATCAAATCCAAAATGAAAGTAGAGACAATACAACACTTAGCTCTTCAAAATCCTAATCGAGCATAGACTAATACAATGCCTTGTAGAAACTTAACAGGTCATGGCCACAATTATCACCGTCAATGAATCGGAAAATCACTTCCATACTAAAAAGCTTCAAAAGGAAGCCATGTAAGAAATCAAATATCACCATGATCGATCCTCATCTACTTAAAAACCCTATCTGTTCATCATACTTTATGATCAACAAACTCCTAGGCACAGCTCATACTCCTAAATCCTAAAACCTCAATTCCAATTTCGTATAAAATTTCAACAATCGCGTAAGAAAATATACGCAACAGAGCCACAATTGAAGATTCCGATGAAACGATAAGAACTGCAAAAGAATCCAATACGGTCGTTGATTTGAGATGAACAAAATCCTCACCGATTAGAAAGCGAAGAATCAAATGCGATCCATGAGAAAGAAAATGCTGCTTCAGTGACGAAAAATTCTCGATCCTTATGCTATAATCTTCTCCTCAATGACTTCGCTATCTGTATACTAACTTGTATGATTTTATCTTCGTAGAAAAGTTCCGATTTTATTTTTTTAATTCGTTGGATTATATATATCTTTGTATGGGTTGCCGTCATATATGTACTGTATTTTAACTTTTTTCTAATACAAGCAAAGAATTTTCTTTGTTATTGTTAACGGGATCATTCAAACCCGACCCGGCCCATAATTCTTCAATTCGGTCACCATCGGATTACATCAGCTCCGGTGACGGATTTTGACTCCAAGTGACCGAATACGAATGAATTCTCATGGCATTGAAGCAAAAACTCTGACTCGTTGAACCATAGATCGAACTCTGTCTCGCTCGTATTTTCCATAAAGGGGGATTATACAGTTTCTGGTAAAACCATTATCTACGATTGATCTTAAACCCTGAAAAAAAACTGGTGAAACCCCCCGATTTCAAAGCAGTTCACAGACTTGTTCAATTGCATTACAGTCGAATCAACCTAGTCACAAAAACTGGCCAGTCAAACCTCTCCACTTCGTCTTCTCCTGCTCTTCCTTCAAATTGGGTTTCTCAGCTTCAGCCTAAGTCCAAATTTTCCACAGCTTTTCATCGAGACCTACTTCGGAAAATGTAGGATTGTCCCAGATTCTATCAATTCCTAAGCTAGTTCCTAGTTTGCAGAATTACAGCATAGCCTTGGTTAAGCCCCGTGTGAATATGAACTTTGCATCGGCTTTTAGATTGTTTTCGAGCTCTGGATTTCGAAAAGTCGATGGCAATTTCGCTAAAAAGGTTGTTGATAAGTCAATGAAGGCTGTTAGTTCGAATTTTGCTAGATACCGAGGGGCTTTAGGGTTGCACATTGATGCATTCTGGAAGAAGAATAACCTTGTGGTGTTTGGAGCTGGAGCTGTTTTTGTTTGTATTTTCTTGTGGAGGATCATGTTTGGAATTGCTAACACATTCGTTGGTCTCTCTGAGGGAATGGCCAAGTACGGCTTCCTTGCTCTCTCCTCTGCTATTGTTGCATTTGCTGTAAGTGTTGGGCTTTCTCTGTGTTTATATCTGTTATAACTTTGGCATTATCTCCAAGACTCCAACTTTGAGATATACCTTAGGATTGTTTTAGTGGTGCAAAAGAAATTGTGGAACTGTTCTGTAGTTTTCAAACTATAGACTATGCTTTGATAGTATATGTATGTGAAATTGAGGAATTAAGGTAGCTTCGAAGGGAAACAGGACTAGAGCTGTAGCCTGTACGTACGTTCTGATTGTTAATCAATCCTCTTATAGGTATGAAATTCGGTTAAGTCAATCTTGCATTGCTGATGACATAGTATAGGTGTGAATCTTCCGTAGTGTATTTGTTATGTTAGTCTTTATATATAGCCTTTCAACTTTCTTTTAAGAATCTCAAATAGGGTTGTTATCTTTGATTTGTTGTCATAACATTTTCCTTCTCTTATGTTATGGAGTTATCGTTGCTAATAGCGATATCTATGTATTTTTCAATTACTAGGGTTTATACCTTCGCGCAAGGTTCACGATAAATCCTGATAAAGTTTATAGGATCACTATGAGGAAGCTCAATACAGCGGCTAATGTTCTTGAAGTTATGGGTGCTCCTCTGGCAGGATCAGATTTGTGTGCTTATGTGATATCAGGTGGTGGCATAACACTCAACAAATTTAAGCCAACAATTAGGAACAAGCGTTGCTTTCTCCTTTTCCCGGTTCAAGGTTCTGAGAGAAAGGGCCTCGTTAGTGTAGAAGTCAAGAAGAAGAAAGGCCAGGTTTTTCTTTCTGTACTTTCCTTCTACATAAAGAGCATTCTTCTTAGATTGATCACATTTTTATTGTTAGTAATCTGCTCTAGAAATTGTTCCAAGTTTACCTTAAAATTATGCTTGTAGACATTTTAGGTTCTTTATAAGAGTTCATTAATAATACCTCTTCAGCTTGTTAATCATTAAGTATAAATAGAAAAGGCTTATGATGTTTAGGGCGTTGAGTATTTTGGTGAGGTTTGGCCTTATCTATAACAAGGCCTAGGGTTCTATCTTTGAATCTTTGCTTCGGTTGGTTCTTTTGTTTTTCATTTGCTTCTTTGACTCTGTTTCTGTTCTATGTTACTGTGAGAGATGTTGTTGTACAAACCTATCAGTGCTCCCATTTCTCAATCATGAGTTTTGTATTTCTGATGTTCATATCGGTTTTTGCTCAGTATGATATAAAGCTACTGGCAGTGGATATTCCAATGGCATCTGATTGTGAGGCTCCAATTCTTGACTGGAGTGCACACCAAAGGCCTCCGCCCCTCCATCCTTTGGATAGAAGGGCAGAATTTTAGGTTTTTTCATGTTGTCAAAGAGTTGAACAATGGTTTTTGGTCCTGATCAACGCTTATTCCTTATTGGTGATGAAGAAGAGTACAGAGTTGGTGGTTTAATCTATGAGTTAAGAGATCCTGTGGTAAAAGCAATGGCAGCAACCAAAGAGTTTGACAATCTTGACAGAATTGAAGAGGAAGAAGACGCCGAAAGAGAACTTCAAGAACAGGAAAGAAAGCAACGTGAAGAAGTTGAGAAGCTCGAAAAAGTGAGTTCTTAGTCGGTTTTTCCAATACTCCACACGAACTTAACGTCTTCAGTGGATAACATCACCGTGAATCTCTCTGTTCAAAAACCCTAACTTTCAAACTTCTGCAGAATAAATTTCAGAGTATGCTACTGTTTTTGATTTGTGATTATTCAGAGAAGCCTGCCTTTTGTTCTACGTAAAGTAAACCTGTTTTGGCTTGAAGGAGGGTAAAGTTTTTGTCTTTTCGGTTAGTACCGGTTTAAGCATAAAAGAAACCAATAGAGAATCCACAGAGTCAAGGCTGTATGAGACAGAGACAATCCAAAGAGTCAAGGCTGTATGAGACAGACTATCATATCTATTTTGTCTTTGACCGATTTCTATTTTACAAAATTAGCAATCAGTTATTATGATTAATCAAAACCATCTGCATCTGAAAGAAGATATAACTTTCCATCGAAGAACCAAGAATACGTTCTCATTGCTTTTATTGAATGTTCTTCTGATTCCCTCCTCATCTTGTTTTTTGCTTTCTGAATCATCCAAAAGAAAACTCTGATCTTTCGATCTCTTCTTGCCTTTAGGGTAAAACTGTTGTGAATGTAAGAACACAAATCACTTGATGTTGAATAGATTTAGAGGTTAATCCCTCTTCCAAATCTCTTCTTTTTTTTCAATACCTTGATTCAATTCGATCAAAAGCACAAATTTACATTTTTAATGAGATTGGTCTTATGATTTTCCTCTCTTTTCACGATTGTTGTGCCATTGAAGAAAAATAAGGGTTTTGATTTTCGTTTGGTTTGATAAAGTTCTGATTCAGGAGTGATTTATGAGTCAATGAGAAGCAAATCTGGATGTGATTGTGTATAGAGTTGATGGGAAATCGTTGTGTAAGAACTGCTTGTTGTAGAAAGGTAATCGAATCTTGTAGTGATTCAATGTTTCATTAGCCATAGCTTCAAAGATAAGATGAAGAATCTTTGTCCATATATGTGTTTACAGTTATGTTCATTTATATGCTGCTGCAGCAACAACAAGGCCAAGCCCGAAGCCAATACGGGTCCAAAGGAAATGTTCATCCAGTAAACAGAATCGAGAAATGGGAAGAAAAGATCACCGAAGCTAATAACAATGGCAAGATTGTAAGCTGTCTTCTTCAAATTTTCAGCTTTTTGTTCCAATTCTTCCTGATTTTTCTATCTGAATAATTAGCTTGCTTGATCAATTCAATCAAAACAGCTCGTGGTAAATTTCAGCGCGCCGTGGTGTTTACCTTGTAAAAAGATAGAACCAATATTCAGAGAGCTTGCTTCTAGATACCCTTCAATGATATTTGTAACCGTTGATGTTGAATTGCTCGCTGTAAGTAAACTAAAAACTTGTGTGTTTTGAGAAGATAGATAATATGTTTTAGGATTTGAGATTGAATCAGTGAAAACAACACAGGAGTTTAGTAATGAATGGAATGTGGAAGCTACACCAACGGTAGTGTTTCTTAAAGATGGGAGACAAATGGATAAACTTGTTGGTGCTGAAACCTCAGAGCTTCAGAAGAAGACAGCTGCAGCTGCAGATCTCTTTCTCAGAAAACCATAAAACTCTTAAACACACAACAGAACAGAGTTAGGTTTTTCCATTGTTTGTCAAAACCACAAGTTACTTGCGGATGAAGTGAGTGTTTTTGTTACTTTGTTGGGATTTTTTATCCTTACAGAATTGATTTGGTAAGATTGATGCTTTTTTAACGTTTTTTTCTCAGAAAAATTATTCTCTTTGGCTGACAAAATCACACAAAACATGGAGATGAGAAGAGTTTGGTGATGAAGGTTTAATAGCAGCCATGGCTCTATTTCTTCTGAAGAGCTGTTTTATGCAGATGCATCTGCTTGTATTTTATTGTTTTTTACATCAAATGGCTCTAATATTTCCAACACCAAAGAAATTTCTTCTTGTGCATATTTGTTTAATTAATTCTTTATTAAATTTACAATTGAATTTTTATTTCTATTTTGCTATGTTATTTCTTCTATTTGAAAACCTGAACAAAACAGTCAAACACGGTATAGAAAAGTTTAACGTATTTTTCAAACTCAATGGCTTTGTCTATAACAATTTGCTTTATGTTGCCAAATTACTAAGATGCACGTTGATTTCTTCCTTTTTAAAATTATGATTGAATAATGAAACCGAGTGCTTCGTTCTTTATTTAAAAAAGAAATACAAAAATAAAAAGCAAATTTGATGTAGAAACAATAAAGGACTGTTTCTTGGCGAACTCCAAAGTTGACTTTTCAAAAATCCAAATCGTTAAAGACTTATGAACTGGACCTCAACTTCCAAATCCAATGGTGACAATCAATGCAACTCTCAGATCTTAAAAAAATTAAAGAAGAAAAATTAAATAAATAAACAACTAAACGAATATATACAAGTCTGTTAAACCATTACCTTGACCATTACTTTGTTTTGATATTTATATTTGTTATCGTTACTTCATGTGCCTGATCTGTAGTCATATAATAATATCTCCTCCAACTTGCTTGTTTGAAAGATCATCAACGAAGAATCATACCCAGAAAGAAAGAAAAAAGATCATTCATCAAAGATAAGTCAATCACCAAACCATGATGAAGAGGAAGAAACAGAGCAGATCCCAACCTTCTACCAAGAAAACTCTTGAATCATTCTCAGATTCATCCCCCTCACCTAGGCTCCTCTCCCTTCTCCGTTCTAAGGTGACTCCTCTCTCTTCTCTTTATTATCTTCCTCTCTCTCTTTGATCTTCGATTCGTCCTGTTACTGGTTCTCAGGATCTGGAATTGAGCTGATGTGCTTGTTTTTGTAGTTAGCAAGTGGTAAAGACTTGAAGCATATGTTCAGAGGTATGAGGAGTAAAACTGTGCCCGGATTGTCTTCTCAATCTAGAATCGTGAGATGTCCCAAGTGCCGCAAGCTTCTCCAGGAAACTTTAGATGCGACTTCCTACAAATGTGATGGATGTGATTCGATACTTCATGGTACGATAGCCATCTTAAGTCCCTAGTCCTACTTATATTTACAAGTAACCAACCTTGTGCGTAAATGTTTTTTGTTTTTTTGTGTTTCTTTCTTTGAATACAGCAAACCGTTGGGAACGGGAAGGCAATGGTAACACTATTCCCATGGCTCTCCTTTCTTCTCAAAACGACAGTTTAAGTACCGAGGTAGAATCTGCAGAAACAGGTAGTAAAACTCCAACGAGGAGTACTCACCGGGAGTACAATTCAAGGGCATCGCCTTCCGTTGAAAGGAGTTATCATAATTCAGAAACTGTTTACAAGCATGAGACATCTGATATCCGAAGAGAATGGATGAGAAGGGCTGATGAGTTCAGTGAGACCGGTGATTCTGATGCATTTGCTTCAGGAAGAAGCTCTCCATATAACTCACGCAGCAATGCCTCGCAATGGACACAACATGAGGGGAGATACGAAGATCCACCTCGGGTTCCTTTTTACCCAACAAGTCCTTCTCCTTCTTCTGCATATGAATATGGCTACAGTAGTCCTTTTCACGGGTCTCATGTTTCTGCATCCGAGCAGTCTTATTATCATCATCAACCAAACCAATTCAAGCAATACGAAAGAGAAGGCTGGTTTCAAGAATCTTCTGTTGCTCCACCAATTCATTTTCCGGGTGAGACATCGTATGGAAAGTACAATCACTGGTCTTCTCAATCGCAGCTGCATGATCTTCAGTATCATAATCTTTATGAATCCAGTAGCTCTGCAACCCAGCATCGCTCTGTGTACTCTGAGCATCGTTATCAAGCAGCTATAGCGCCACATCGCTCCACATACTCTGAGCATTCCGTAGGGGTTTCTAAGAGTGAAACAAGCAGTGAGAAGAGCTATCTAAGGGACAAAAACTGGAATGTCAGGGAGAGGAATCCGGTGGTGAAGCGCCATATTCTTCCTACAGCGGGCGGTGCACCTTTTGTAACTTGTTCCTTTTGCTTGGAACTTCTCCAGCTTCCTCAAGTGTCTCCCCGCGGAAAACATAAGAGGTATCAAGTGAAATGTGGCAGTTGTTCCGGTGTACTTAAGTTCTCTATTAGAGACAAAGCAGATACTGTCCTGGAGTCACCTAGCTTTGTGGATTCTGGCATGGGTTTTGCTGATGAGGCTGTTACTAATCATCAGGATTCAGCTTCAGAAGGTCATGAAGAGATTTATCCCGATGAAAGTCATCTGCCATGTTTAGACGACGATTTTGGAGATGCAGCCTGCAAAAGCAAAGATAATGTTATCTTAAGTCAGAGTCTGGAAACATTTGAGGATGAGGACATTAAAGAAGACATAAGGAAAATATCCAGCAAATTTTTAGATTCGAAATTGGAGGCATCACAGCGTTATCTGAAACCTTTGGTGAACCACAGGTTAAGGGAACAACAACCTACATCAAGTGAGCACATTAAAACCAAAAAAAAACCTACATCAAGTGAGGCTATTCGAGAGATTTCAAAATCTCGTTTAGAGGAATCTCAAGAAGCTAATTCAGAAAATTCAACCGATATGGATAATAACATTCGTGAAAGAGTCGGGTACAATTTAGAGGAGTCTGAATATGAGAAGATTGATATTAAGCCAGAAGAGCTAGTTGAAGAAGGATCAGGTGAGTCCTTGATGGTTCCAGTATCCAAGAACGAAAGGATGAGTGAATCAAGTGAAGAGGCTGACAGAGTTGCAGAGAGACTGGTATCTCATAGTGTTGAACCTCTATACAAGAACAAGTATGTCTGTGAAACACGTGTACCGTCTGAGAATACTAGAGACCCTCAGAAGTTTGACTGGAAGGAGAGTCAAGAAAATGAAGAATATGGAGGTGAAAGTACATGGGAAGAGATCATGGGAGACAAACCGGGGTTGCATTTGGAAAAATCTCGGTACATTGGAGATTCTATTTCTGACAGAAGCTCAAGCTATGGTGAAACATTTGATGATACGGCAGTCAAAGAAGATACAGAGCACACGTTAAATACGTTTTCAGACGCAATGTCAGCTAAACCATCTTTGGTGCACGAGAACCAGAGGTTTATAGGACATCCTGACCAATCAGATGAGGCTCCAGTCACAATATCCAGGATTTATGAGGAGCAGTCCAAGTATGAGTATGAAAATTTAAGTGAAAGACAAGAGTTGGATAAGACCATTAATGACAGAGTCATGTATGAGGCAGAGGAGTCTACAGACGAGACAAATGAAACTCTTGAGCCAAGCAAGGTGGGCGAAGATGTATCTAATGTTTCTCTCCAGAAGGCGAGTGAGACATTCGAAACGATCATTGAAGGCGAGACAGGTGAAGAGAGATGGGTATCTCATCAAATGGATTCTCCAAAGGAGAATGTAGAAAATTTGTATGGAACACTAGAACCAGTTTATCTGGAAGCAAGCAGGTATGCAGGAGAAAGAACATGGGAAGAGACAATGGGAGATAGAGCGGGGTTGCATTTGGAGGAATATGAAAGCAACTATGAGAATTATAGCAGAAGATTTGAATGGACTTCAGAAAGAGCTCCAACATTTTGCATGCATGATTATGAGCTAGGGACAATATTTGAACCAGACGAGGATGCTGATGGAAGATCAGAATCCAGTTCAAAGGGTTCCTTCAATGACCATGGAAGTTCAGAACAGAGAGCTGCGATTCATGAGTCTCAAGATGCTATACCAGAGCAATCCCAGTATGAGTATGGGAGCTCAAGCGAAAGACAAGAGTTGAATAACACTGTTTTTAACATAGTAAGGTCTGATTTACAGGAGTTTACATATGAGACAGATGAAATGCTAGACCTAGGCAAGATGGTCAGAGATGGACCTGTTGTTTCTGTTGAGAAGGCAGGTGAAACAATCGCAAGCGAGACAGGTGAAGAGAGCTTGGTATCTCATCAAATGGAAGGAAGCAGATATGCAAGTGAAAAAACATGGGCAGAGACAATGGGAGATGGAGTCGGGTTGAAGTTGGAGGAATATAAAAGCAATCCATTTGAATGGACTTCGGAAAGAGCTCCAACATTTCGTCTGCATGAGTATGAACTAGGGACAGTGCCTGAAGAAGATGCTAATGGAAGATCAATATCGAGTTCAAGGGATTCCTTCAATGACCATGAAAGTTTAAAAGAGAGAGCTGTGTCTCATGACGAGGAGCCCCGGCTGGTAGATGAGAACAAAACCGAAGCGCTAAAAGTTGGTGTAATGCTGGATGATGGACCATCGCTGCACTTAGAGAAGTGCGAAAGTGAATCAATGAAATTGGAAGAGACATTTGAATGGACTTCAGAAAGAGCTCCAACATTTTGTCTGCATGAGTATGAGCAAGGGACAATGCTTGAACAAGATGAGGATGCTGATGGAAGATCAGAATCTAGTTCAAGGGATTCCTTTAATGACCGTTCAAAAGAAAGAGCTGCAATTCATGAGGATGAGCCTTCGCTGGTGGATGATTATGAAACTAAAGTGCTAAAACTAGGCGTAGTGGCAGAAGATGGACCACGGCCGCATTTGGAGAAGTGTGAAAATGAAAAAGTGGAATTGGACGAGACACTTGAATTAAGGGATGATATGTTCAGGCTCAGTCTTGATGAGGCACTTGAGCAAGAGAGGATGACGTTTCATTTGAAGATATTTCAAGATAAGCAAGACAATCTAAGGCAGACCTTTACACAAGGTGAGGCCGAAGAAGATATATCACCATTTGGTTCAAGGGCATCTTCAGAGGGCCATGAATCTATAAGTAAAATGGCAGAACTAGATAGTGACGATGAAGAAGAGATATTGGGAGACCATTTACAGAAACAGAATGACAGGTCCGGACTAACCTCTGAACCATATGCTCATATCTACAGCACAACGGAGCCTTCTGAAATTGTGGGTTTACGCCATGCGTTATATCAAACGCCAAATTCACCTCTACGGTCACCTCTCAGTTCACCAATTCATACTCCCATTGGTTCTCCACTGCATTACATGATGAGTTCACAAATACGCTCTCCAATAGCTTCACCAATGCATTCCCACATAGTTTCACCGCTGCGTTCTCCCATCCACTCATCTGGATCACTCTCTGATGTATTGTTCTTCGGAAAGAAAGGTTGATGACAAGAAAACATATAAGTATTCCTCCAAGCTATCTCAGTATCTCCCCATACTTCAAAGACTTTACCTGCAATACTAAACAGTGTGTACATTGTTTCATTTTTGTTTGTGGGTGATTGGATTACATACATTGAAGGTTTTCAACGGTGACAAATCAATTCATTATGTAGATAAATCTGTGCTGGTCATTTACTCAGACATGATACAGGTAGCATCTGAAGAATGTAGAGACAGAGCTATATTTTCCTCCTGGGGTCAGGAAAAAAAGTGATCACGAAACTACAAAACCAAAAAAAAAGAGAAAGATTTATACATAAGCATTCCATCCAGAGAAATCATATATCATATATGCAGCACAAAACAAAGCTAACACAAACCATTTGCTCCATCGAATGATCGAAACCATTGAATAAACAAAGATCAATGAAAAGGTTTGATTTTTCTGTAAAAATAAATCAGTACCTCCAGAGAAACAAAGTCCAGGTCATATGAACAAAAGCTGCTCCAATATGATCTATCCACACTGAGACATCACTAAACTCAATGTTACTCTCTACTGTTTGTGCGAGTTTGAGAGAAGAATTAAGTAAATTTTGTTCTATGAAAACTTGAATTATACGACTTTTTATCCAATGCTCCAATTTAGCTGTAAATAATGCTAATGATTTCTCTCCCATTGCATCCAATATCTTCAAAGAGATGACAAACAGCACAATCGACAAGAAACTTTCATGAGCTCACACTGAGAAACAAATTGTAAAATTTCAAACTTTAATCAGTAAATACACTCCCATTCTTACTTTCCTTCCTTGTCTTACCTTTCCTCGATTGAAGATTGTTTAATACACTGAAACTAATCACAAGACTCAAAGAGGTTGAATTATTGAGTGAAAGAAAATCTCAAATAAGAGAGACGACCTTGGAATTGCTCCAACCCATCCTCAGACATAACCATCAAACTCCGCAGAAAATGTTATCTTCTTTGAGCTATGTTTCGATTTTACAACGTGGTTTTTCCTGCCATTTCTGCTTTCGATCTCTCTGTTAATGAAATGGCTACAGTATTATCAATGTTCACGATTCGTTTTCGAATTCAGAGGAAAAAAACATATTTTCACACTTCATGTCATTCTACATATACACACTTAAACAACGTGACGTTTCAGCAATTTTCACGCTTTATACCGTTCTACATACGCACACTTGAGAAACGTGCCTTATCCTGCTTCTCATTGCACATTGATTCTCTTAATTGAAAAAAAAAACATTTCAAGAATCTCCTTAATTAAGAACAATTGAATATTAATCAAATGTCAAATCTCATGTAATCAACGGAAGTCTAATTGAGCAATTCAGCCTCTTAAAAAACATGTGAGTAATCATATGATCATATCACATACATAATACACCAAATGATATCATATGATCGTATCATAATTAATGTGATTGGATAACTTCATTCTTTAATTAGACCCTGACATGGTCCCATAACTCCCAACTAACGTTACATGATTACCATCTTCACGGGTAGCAAAAGAGGTCAACTTGTTTAAAACAACCCAAACAAAACCATATCAAAGCCCATTGTATTTTCCTGTTTCCGTACAAGTCAAGTGTACCATGTGGCTTGAAGATATACATTAAAGGCCATGAACGTTTGTAGTTTTTAAAATGGTTTTTGGATTTTGGTTTTTAGTTTTTAGATTTTGATTTTTTTGGTTTTTGATTATTGGTATAGATTTTAGTTTCTTTAAAATCTTGAATAGTAGTGTATTTAGTTTTTGGTTTTATGTTGATGGATTATATTTTTCTTTACAAAATAATGAAATAATATGATCGATGGTTTTTGAGGAAAAAAAACCCAAAAATATGGATTTTTGGTTTTTCTTTTAAAAATTGTTAAAACATTCAAAAACTAGGTTTTTTTATTTTTTAGGCAAATTTGTTTTTTCAAAATCTTGAACAGTTACAAAATAGATTATTGCAAAAACTAAAGCCAAAAACTACTTCAAAAATCACAGTCATCATTCAAGGCCTAAAATTTAGGAGTACTTTCAACGTTCTCTAATCACAACAATGCCCATTATGTCATCGTTCTTTGAAAAAAACGAAAATAAACTTTTAATGATTGGTATGGATTTGAAGAAATTCAAAGTAGTTAGAAATTTCATTAGGTTATGTTTTCTACAAAAGAAAAATATGTTTTATTAAAGATTTTTCCACTTCAAAAACAGTTAGAATCGCAAATAATATATGTTATATATATATATATATAATGCAGATAATATAAGTTATGAATTAATTCAATTTTAATATTCGAGAGAGAAATCGAATCTTTGAGGAAAAAAAAAGATATCGAATCTAAGGATATTGCGACTGTCCGGAGATGGAGAAAGAGAGAAAGTCATGGAAGAAGCTTCCGTTTCTTTGCCTCAACGTCGTATAATTTTTTAAACATTTCAGCTTTAACAAGTAAAGCTTTTTCAACTTTTTGTATTTTCCATTGAATTTCCTTTTTCAGCCTTTTTCTCACTTTTCTTCTGTTACCAAACAAATATTTATTCTTTTTTCCAATCACAACTTTCTCATTGTAGATATGATCTACGAAGGTTCCCCATTTTTTCCTTTTCTAAATTTCCCGTTAAGATAGCATAAATTTATTTGGTGAAAAAACGTTTACGGTTGTGCAATTATTGGTACCATATATACGAGATACCCACTCACCCCTTTTGTCATAAATCTTTTGGCACATTACAATCAACTGTACGTATTTTATTCATGCACCATTCTATAAATACGAAAATTGAACCATAGAAACCAGGGGCGGATCCCATATATATTATTTGAATGGTTCTTCTGATCTCTCTAGCTACTTGCATATATCATTTATTCACATTTGTTCCTCACTTATGACTTATGCAACTCTTACCATTTCGAACGCGCCGTTTTCACCACCTCCACGTTCTGTGTTTTTTTTCATAAATATATATCAACTATTAAGAGTATGATCGATCGATTCGAATAAAGATGTCAGACCACTATCTATACATATGAATATGAGTTAATTATGACATAAATTTCCAGTTAGTTACACAACCCTAACATGCGGAAACAATAACTCAATTGCTAGGCGGGTGTTGTCTTGTAGTGGATATTGATCAATTGGCATAGGCTCGTAGCTATCTATTGTCCCCACCTTATCAAATGGTCTTTTGGAAACATATATAGACATAATAGTTGCCTACACAACTTGATGAGTTTTATCATTAATTATCTTCATTATGCTTTGAATCTTTGATCCATTTGAAGATATAAAACATTTATAAATTTCGAATGTCTATGTGTACATTAAATGTATATATAGTGTGTATATATTTATACATTAAATGATCAAAGAACAAATCTAAATTAACGAAAAATTCTAATATGTTGACAATGAACAATTTTTGATAAACGACTAATATATAACTTACAAGTAAAAAACAAAACGCTCTTACATGATATATTATTCAAGAAAATAATTTTTATACAATGTATTCTGAACAATTTCTGATGCAGAACAAAATAATTATCTTTTATAATGTGAAATATTTTAGTAAATATAATGCAAAATAAATATTCGTTTTTCTAAAGTCCAAATAGGCCACATTCCAAAAACAGAAGATAGTTTGCAATTCGTTGATGGGGGGATACTCACTTAACTAATTCTAAAAAGACAGCTAATTAAGCTTCGGATTTGATTAAGCAAATACTTACCTATAGTGTACTTTTAATCATTCTTTAATTGTTTATTCCCTTGTCAACACCTATTCGCCATTGACCTTTTCTCACAACATCCCCTTGAAAACAGTATTATAACTTTGAAAATTATTCGTGAGGCTATAATAAACAATATTCTTATCAAATAGCAATAGTTTTCCTTTTTTTGGACAGTCGAATCGCTATAGTTTATTTAATCCTTTCTATTGGTCGGCGTACGTCAGAGATCAATTCTCATTCCATAGGGATTCATATCGATAATGCATTATGAGTAAAGACGGAAATTATAAAAAAAATAAACGGGCCTAATAAATTTGACTAATGTGTATATATATACAGTGACTAGTAATATATGAAGTTTATTAATGGATTTGCCAACTGGTTTATGTCTCAAATTATGTATTGTCTATATAAATATCTATCGAAGTGAGTCACAAATTGCATATAACTTAGGCAACAGAAAGGTGAAAAAGAAAAAAACAGGCTGGGGAAACAACCTTTTTGCATTAATGAAAAAATCGAGTAACAACAACTAACTTTAGAGCATTAATAACGGATCTCATTTATGAATCTGCGTACAAAACTGGTAAGAAATTATTGGTTTCTGGACGTGTACTATGTGCTTAGCTATCCCCCAAAATAACTAAACCAACATCCTATCCTAAAATATAAAGAAAAATATGTCTTTTTATACAGTACTTTATCCATTCTTAACGCCACTTTCACATTATTAAATTGTTATAGTCAAAAGCTTATCTTCTATACTTGTGTTTTATCAATTTTGACAAAAAAAAAGTTGATTTTTCAATGATCCTACATCTGCAGTTCAACTGGTATATTAAAAGAAATCCTACTAAGAGAAAATTTTCAATATCAAGAATCAAACTTTTTATCTCTGTAAGAAAAATGAACATATCAAAAAGTTTTCCTATAGCCCATATAAATATCACCAATCATTAGTTTCAACTTGGTTAGGAGGAGAGTGAGGGCCACTAGACATCTCCAAGTGAGGAGAACCCACGCATGTTGAAATAATGAGGGGCCAGTGAGTCGATCACCTACACCTCTTTAAATATTTCACTTGTACTGAATCAAATAAATATAAAATAATTACGCTAGGCGCTAATTATACCTTTTCACGAAACTTAAAGTGTAGGAGGGCCTAACTACACCTTTTCCACGAAAACGCAACAAAGCGATTCCGACTAAAATAAAATACTTTTCAACAATTGATTGTGTGATTGCTATAAAATATACTGAAAAATTAAGTATGATACTATAAAATAAGGTTTCTAGAAAGAAAAAAATGGGTAGAAAAGTTCAGTTTTGATACCCCATTTTTTTTTTAATGAAGTGAGCTTAGTGAAAGCGAATGAGATATAGCTAGAGATCCAAATTATTTTTTATTCATGTGATCCTTTCAACGTAATCAATTTAATTTAGATAGGTTGATCCAATAAACAACCCTATATATATATATATATAATATGTAATGTATCCAAGATTTAATTATATTATGTCAGAACAATTCATTTAGGAATAGTTAGTTGATCGTAAACTTTTGGCTAGTGATCTATCCGAACTAGGTAGGTCTATTTAGGGTATACTGCTGGGTAATAGCGGATAAAGAGATGTACACATGTAACTTTGAGTTTTTGATTTGTAACACTACTCTTCAAAATATATGCGCAAACATTGTTCTTAGAAATGGATAGATATTTTGGTTAGTAAATTGGGAACATGGAATTCAAATAATGCGTCAGTTAAAAACGGATAATTTTCAATTACTATCATGCGGAATTATAGAACTGGAATGCAATGTATAGAATTAAATTTGCGTTCCAATATTTTGGAATGCAATTACTATCATCCGGAATTAAAATTTCGTTCCAAAAAATATCTGTTTAAATATAAAAAACATTGAGTGACCCTAAGTTGGATTTCAGCAAAATTCTATATGCCTTTCTCATTAAGGGAATTAAATTAATGACATCACTGCGGATGTCACTGAGCTACATCACGAAGCTCCCCTAAGCAAAACCAAAAAGGTGTGGATAGGTTCATCCCCTCACTGTCTTTTTCCTCCCATCTTCCTCTCGAGAAAAAAATCAACGAAACCCAATAAAATAAGAAGAGCTCATTATTACTAATCTTTTTCTCCACCTTATATTTACACACACTTTTCTTCTTTCTTTAATCATATCACCACACCAAAGCAAAAACTCCCCCTCCAAAAACTCTCTCAAAATCAACAAATGGATATTACTAATAAAGCAATGAAGCTTAAAGTTATGAACCAACTCATTGAAGGACAAGAATTAGCCACTCAGGTTCAGCAACTCCTCTCTCAACCAGGGTCGGGTCTTGGTCCAGCGATGGATCTCGTGGCTAAAATCATAGGGTCTTTCAATAACTCCATCTCTGTTCTTGATTCCTTTGAACCTATCTCCTCCTCCTCTTCTCTCGCTGCGGTTGAGGGCTCTCAAAATGCTTCATGCGACAACGACGGCAACTTTGAAGATTCCGGCAATAGTCGGAAAAGATTGGGACCCGTTAAGGGTAAAAGAGGATGCTACAAGAGAAAGTATGTTTCATTTTTTTTTCTCCTTCTCTTTCTCTCTTACTGCACTGGCTCTTACTTAAATCTTTACAATATTAATATAGAGATTTTAATATAATCAACCCTTCGTGATTCTATTAGACCGATCATACCATTAATCTAGCGATTTAGATATTCATACTCGTAAAGAAGAAAGAAAAAGCAATCAATTATGGTTCACTGGTGTGGTTGGTCACAAACAAACAAGACATTTACCTTTGGGAGCAACAATCATAATTATAGGCAAAGAGCCAAATGATTTATTAATTTACATTAATATTATGCGCAGGAAGAGATCGGAGACGTGGACTGTAGAGTCGACTAGACTGGACGACGCATTTTCTTGGAGGAAATATGGACAAAAGATGATTCTTAATGCCAAATTCCCAAGGTCATTTTTACCCCTATATAGTTGTGTATTAGATATTCATATAATCATATGCAACATGTTATCTGGCATTATTATACACGGACCGCATTTATAACTACCATTTATGTGGTCTGATTTTAATTGGTTGTGGATTATAAATTTTGGCCTAACTTTTTAAAAAAATTTCACTTATGTTTTGCAGAAGTTACTTTAGGTGCACACACAAGTACACTAAAGGGTGCAAGGCAACAAAGCAAGTTCAGAAGGTAGAGCTCGAACCGAGGATGTTCAACATTACATACATCGGAAACCACACGTGTAACACCAACACAGAAAAACCCAAGATCAAGACTGGTGATCATCACGATGAGATCATTGTGGATTCAGAAGAGCACAAGAGTCCTAGTTTGACGACCTCGATGAAGGAGGAGAAAGAGAATCATCATCATGGTTCATCCACGGAGAATGACTTATCATTGGTGTGGCCAGAAATGGTGTTCGAAGAGGATCATCATCATCATCATCAGGCCGTTTACGTCAGTGGGGAAACTAGTGCATCTATCAGTGTTTTGGGATCTCCGGATCTCATGGTGTTTGGAGCTGGCAACGATTTCGGGTTCAGCGAAAATGAGCATTTCTCTATGATGTTCGAATCTAGCTTGAGTTAATTTACATTACTATAGGACTAAGGCCATGAGTTAATCATTAGTCTTGTACAGTGTAAAACCTAGATTAAGCTACGAAAACACATATATATTTTGTCCCCTTCTCTAATGAGTGTATGTACTGTACATATAGTAGTATATTGCAATAACACTCTTGCTGAATTAAGTATCTCTCCTCTTAAATTTTTCCAACTCGCAATTCTTTTCTTTGTAATACGATGTCGTATTACTCAGAGGTAGCCGAATCGACGTCTACTGACTAGAGAGATTTTAGCCGCTAGGCCCGCTGCTATATGTACCACCAACATTCCCATTTGATTAATGCATCAATAACAAATATCTGATCGTTATGATACAAACATAATTACAAGTATATACATATATAATCATGGAGATTTATAGATATATCTACAGATTTATACATACCAAGTAGGGCTAGGATGTTTGATTGCTTAGAGGGTCGGGAAAATAGGAGAAAATGCTTATAGCTAGACACTGTTCACTGCCTTTTGTGCAAGGGCTTAAACATCTCAAGTAGCGACTATATTCTATATATCTATGTACAAAGTACAACTCGACGAACTGGTCCTTTTCCAATCTTTAATATACCATTTCTTTGTATGCATCGGGCGGGAAAAGTAATCTAAAAGGAGCAATACATTAAAAAGTGTCCCTATATAAGTAGGATAACTGTCGTGTTCTGGTCACAAAAACACAAAAAACCTGCACAAAGGGACAAAAAGCGGATGTGACGCGAGCCGTGAGACAAGGGACACAGAAAGAAATGAAACACTCTCTTTAAAATTTTGATTCATTGGTTGCAACACAACAAAAGAAAAACCCCAACAACGCTCCTCACATCTGAACCTTATGATTTTTATATCCACAACATAATATAGGTAACTAATTATATTAAGGACTTGTTGAAAAAAGCAACATTTGATAGACGGAATTACAATGTGATGAAAATTTTGTTTCTAACAAGTTTCAAGAAACTCTTTGACATGATCATTATACTTTTGAATATTTTCATGATTAAAAATTATTTGAAACCTGAAATCAAGAGGCAGTGAATTCCAGTCAATACTTGTACCAAATATATATATACATGTGTAACTGTTTGAAAAGTTTATACGGGAAACCAAAAAAAATGTAAAAAAAATAAAAGAGGTTACATTTTCCTAGCATATATAGTCACATAAACTTTTTTTTCTTCATAAAAATTTTTCACAAATTTTTCGTGGCAAATGTTTCGTAAATTAGTCGAGCTTTTCGTGAATATCAAAACTACCATAAATTATAATGACATTTCTGTATATCTTATTTCTAAAATTAAACCGCAAATATGCCTCGTCTTATTACCACTCAAAGTTATATATATATATACATATATATGGATATCGATCTTGTTTCATCCTATCTGTAACCATAACTAAAA
Source organism: Cardamine chenopodiifolia (assembly GCA_963922655.1). Classification (NCBI taxonomy): domain Eukaryota; kingdom Viridiplantae; phylum Streptophyta; class Magnoliopsida; order Brassicales; family Brassicaceae; genus Cardamine; species Cardamine chenopodiifolia. Next base: position 14,682,254 of record OZ000479.1, on the reverse strand, counting down.
AGATCTTTAAAACAAACATTTCAAATTAAACAAAAATTAGTAGTTTTAAACTTCTATTCTTAAAAAGCTTAATTAACTAGGACATGTCGTATCTTTGCGAAGGTGAATTCCACGTGTCCCCGTGGACATCACCGTCGTCTCCAGGGACGAGGAAACGGTGGTTAAAGTAGTGCTCGAAAGGAACAACGGAGTCCATGTTGCCGAACATAGCTTCGGCCATGTTAGCGGCGGCCGTAACGTTGGCGGTTGTTGCGATGGCGGCTGCTGATGGGATCGGGGAAGTGGTGAAGAAGTGACACGTGTGTGAACTACGGTAAGTGACACGGAACGTGTAAGGATCTTCGTCGAGCCGTTGCACTTGCTTCTTCGCCGGACATTTGTATAGTTTCTGGTGGGTGCACCTATATTACGCCCTACAATATTTCATTTTTTTAATTCTTTTGCATTATACAAAGGTTTAATTCCGATTAACTACTAACTAGTAAGTATTAGTAACTAACTAGATATGACATGTGGGTATAATGATTTTTAAAAGCCAACTGGAATTTTTCATACTGAATACGAGTAACTTTATTAAAATCCAGTTAGTAACAATTTGTTATAACAGATGGAACCAACTTTAATGAGTGTAATTAAAATTATTAAATTATTTTAAGAATAATTAAGACATTCAGTTAAATTTACACAAATAAAAATAAAGTGTTTTTTGTTTATCAAAAATCAAATCTTAGTCAAAGAATATACAACATTCACAATGGATGTTCACCAAATCCGAGAAAATTGATTTTTTTTCTTTTATCAAAACTATATACTATGCGAGTTTGAATTTGGATAGTGATACCACTACGATAAAAACACAAACCAATAGTGTCAAATTTGATTCTGTTTAAATTAAACACCTTTGTTAAGTAAAAGTTAACACTCAAGACCACAAAAGAAAAGAAACGAAAAAACTAAGAAACTAATCGAATTTTCCGCCCTTTACCGAATCGTGACACCATAACAAATGTATATATTTTTTTGGTTAGTTAACTAGCACAACGGCCCCATGTCTGGATCAAAGGAAACAAAAGAAAGATATTCAAGACTTTTCTAATGATACCATTTTCAAATGATAAAAAAAAAAAATAGTAACTAATAAATTAAGGGCCATAAACGAATGTAATACCACGTAAATAATAAATCAAAAGTCTTAAATAACTTAGTATAATTACCGAGGAAATTTAGAACCGAGAATTTCCTTCTGGCCGTATTTACGCCAACTGTAATTGTCGTCCGGCGGTAACTCCATCCTCCCCACCGCCGCCACCAGCACCCTGTCTTCTTCTCCAACATCCTTCTTTCTATACATACACGTTACAATATATACTTATATGATATAGCAATTTACACATGCTAATTATATTTATGATGTTTTACCTCCTTCGATGCGTTGGCCTCGAGGAAACGTTACTCTCCACGGTCTGCATCCCAGGATTCCTTAACCAGTAGTCCTGTATAAAACCCGGTTCAATCTGCATCATCATATCGAGCATTGGAACCGGTTCTGGTTCAGGCTGATTCTGAAAGAGGTCCTACTCGCAAGTAAGATTTTCAGCCGCTCGTTAACGTCTCCGAATAGAGTGGAGATCGAACCGAGAGAATTCGAGAGATATGACTGACGACCCTTGTGATAATAAGCTGAACTCAAGCTCCTTAACTAGATTGATTCCGTTGAAGATCATTGACATTATCTCCTCCATCGTTTGATTACCAATTATTCCGTGGTTCGATTATGCCTTTTAATATATTTATTCACACATACATGTAATACTTTTTTTGTTTACTTAATTTTTTTGGGGTTTTGCTTCACCGCGTAATCTCTGATCTGTTTTATGTAGCGTATATATATACACATTAAACACACGAAAGTATATAATAGAGAAAGAGGGACACGTAAATAAAGGTTGGATCCTATGTTGATTCCTTCTTTTTAAAAAAAAATCAAAGATTGTGAGATATTTCTGAATGCGATGTACGTAATACAATCTCCAATCATATAATCAGTTTCGTCTCAACTTTTGTTTTGTGTTGATTTTGGCAAAATCATAGATTAATTAAACTAAACTTTGCTCCATAACAAACACATTTGTAATTGACTTCTAGATGGTTGATCGATGTGAGAAGAAAATAAGGAGTAGATTGTTCCGTTTTTTGGTTAATGATTGTGAGATTAGGTTTTTTACATCGGATCGTACCGTCTATGTTTTCTATCCTCCGACAATTGATTTAAATCTTTTTGGAGTGAGTGTTTTGAAAAACACGGTAGAAGAAGAAACAGTCACATTGACTAAGTCACGGTAGTCTTTTCAATTTTTATAGACATTGTTTTTTGATTTTTTCAACGTTAAAAAAGGCGATCTTGGAAGTCTAGGCGAAGCCGCAAAGACTGGGATTTCAATGTTGAAATAATTGCCTGATCAAAAATAACGTTGTAACAATTGAATACCTAAAAAGAGGAGAATTTAATATAAGCAAAAAATTGAGCGACTTTTTTTTTTCTTTTTCGAATGGATTATTGCCTATTGGCAATTGATTTTATTAATTAATCGAGAAACATAATGCTTCTACGGACAATCACTTTCATAATCTAAGCAATGAGATCAGCAGATCCATTCCAATGATAAGCCATAACTCTGGAAAAATGGCATTCTGTGGCTGGCCAAAACATGCATGAGAACGAAGATTAATCGGTCAGAACGAACCAGATCAGTCGAGGAAGAAGACGGATTTAAAAACATTAACCAATTAAAAAAATAAACAATAATCAATCTTGGATAACGTTGTATATTATAGACCTAGGCTAATTCTAAAAGGAATGTCCGGGTTGTGTGGTGGGGAAAGTGGTCGCGGTTGCAGTCCGGTCCGATTTCTGCGTTTGTCATTTCGGTTCTTTATAGATCTCTTCTCTTTATATATTAAGTTTCAGTTTACTTTTGGGGTTGATGATCATCAAGAAATAGATTGTTAGTTCCAGTTTATTTCGTAACTATATATTAAGTTCTAGTTGTTAGTTGCGAGTTGCACATCTAAGTCCAAATTTCTTTTTTGGGTTTTTCTTAATACAATGTTAAGAAAAAGAGAATTATATGTACGTTCACTGTAAGAACTCTGAATATCTAAATTACGAATGACTAAGACGATTTAGGTAAACGTGTTTATAAACAATTTAAACGTAACCTTTTTTCTTGTTTATAAACAAAGACATAATTGTAGATCGTACCACTAAATCATCTGGGGTGCAGAACTTTGCAAAGCCCTGAGACTTATTATCAGCTGAGCCCATTAATCGTATTTCCTTGATGGGCTCTAATGGGATGGTTGGACTTGGACTCATCTTATCCAAGATTAATGGAATAAAAAAAGTTAAAGTACTAATCAATAATATAAGAAAATTTGGGAATTGCAGAACAAAATAATTTTGCAGAACAGTGGAAAGTAAAATTTATCTTTGAATGGTTGGTCCTAAATGCCAATCCTGTTATGACAGAGGAAGTTTCAAGTAAAAATTAAATGTGGAAATAAATACAACCATAAAATAAATAAAGAGTAAATAATAGAGATGGAAAGTGAAGAATAGTAAATGTGAATTCTTTAAAGTCCGGCTCACACTGCCCAAAAAATTCCTTGAAAGCTCTTGAAACAGTATGAATTTGACCCTATACTCAAAATTTAAAATACATGAAAAGCCTCCTTATTAAAATGTAAATAGAAAACAAATGGAAAATTCCAAAATCTTCCATGAAGGGTTGTTTTCTCTCCATAGGGAAAAGAGTTCTTTAAAAAAAATTTCATTTTATTTTAAATATATAATTTTACTGTCAAAAAGAATATAAAATTAAAACATAGGTATGGAGAGAGACCGAAGTCTGGTAAATGTCTTGAAGCGGACGACCAAATCTCACACGAGAAGACAACAATAAAAAAATTCCAAGTGCATACTTAACGGATGATGTTATTTTTATCATTACTGTTCTCTCATTTGTTTTTTTTAGAGTTTCATTTTGTGGCAATAAGTGTTTGACATTTTGTTATTCAACCGCATTTCTATCTGTAAAAAGTTCACATAATGAATGATTCCTTGCACAAACAGAAGATCCCAAATTCACATCTGTCGCTCCTCCAAGTCAACCAAAATCCTTAGGTTTATGATCTACTTTGAAAAACTCATATAATTTCGAAGAAAAGTTTAAAATCCATGATTTAGTTTTATTCATCGTTTTACATTTTTTCCTGCATTTTTTTGGATAGTACAGTGACCAGGACGTTGTTAATAAATGAATAATATTATGGTTACAATTATTAATGAACAAATCCCACTCTTGACATCCTCACCAACTTACTTTAATGTTCTTTCTCCAAAAACAAAATAGGAAATAAATATAAAAATAAAATCAAAATATATTGTGACCACTTTACCACTGTCTCTTTCTGCATATTACCCAAAATGCCCACTCTCATGAGAATAGCTGAACCAACCACATTCCAAACCTTTTTCATTTTATGTGAAACATTATTTTTAACTAATTGAATCAAAACAAGAAGACCAGAGCATGTTAACCCCCATTGAAGAAAGTTTCTATATTTCGGAAGGATAATTTAGTAATCTCCATTTTTTTTACTTTCTTTATGAGTTGGCCAATCATTTATTCATCTTCCCACTTCTAAACCGAAGAAAATAAAAAAAAAGGCCACGTGTCTGCCAAGTCGGATTTATTAAACCAACTATATTAATCCACGTGTTAATTTTCGAGTTAATGAGTCCACCCACCTTCCTCGGGCCCTACGTCCTTCTCACTGGGGTCCACTCTCTTCTTTCCATCCCGTTGATAAAGGCAGCTTTTAATTACTCAGCCTTCTGCCTTTTCTCTTTCACTGTGCTTTCTTTTTTTCTTTATTGGCTTCTCTTTTCTTCGCAAATTTCACTCTTCTTTAAAGCTACGAACCTACAAAGAAGAAGCTCGTGCCTCACCGGTGGAGTTTCGCCTGAGCTGCAATCATTTTTCGTCGTAAAGCTTTACCAGAGAGAATTTTTTCCAGGTAATAATTTGCTCATTACCCTTTCTCATTCCCAGATCGAAACTTTCCACAAGCTCGTTTTTTTTCTTCCTCTACAAATCACTTTAAAGAGCTCGAAAGTGCTGGTTTTGCTCAACATTAACCCTCGTTCACTTCAACTCATACTCAAAGATTTAAAATTTCTTGAATTTCTTGTAAATTATAGCTACTTAGCATTCATATCTCTAGTCCTCGTTTACCTGATTTTTCATCTTGTTTTTGTTTTTTTTTTCCACCATTGGTCGAAAATGTAGCCGTTGTGCTGGATTTTTGTTCTTTTGTTGAACTCAATCTAACACCAGAAAGCAAAAAAAGTTTTTATTTTTCAGCTGTACGTTTGTTTGCTTGTGTTCACCAAAATTTTCTTTGTAATCCAGCTCTGAAAACCCGAAAAATGGAGTTCTTCCGCAACTAAAATCTGTAGAAGGAAGAAGTGGGTCAAGGAAGATGTATAAAGTACTGATTTTTTCAGTCTTGTTGGTGTCGGTGGTGGCTCCGGTGAGATCTCTAGAGCCGCCTTTAAACGACGACGTTTTGGGGCTCATTGTCTTCAAAGCCGGTTTACGAGATCCGGAGCTAAAGTTAGCTTCTTGGAACGAAGATGACTACAGTCCTTGTAGTTGGAACGGAGTCAAATGCCATCCACGAACTAATCGAGTCACTGAGCTAACCCTAGATGGTTTCTCTCTGTCTGGTCGAATAGGCCGTGGGCTACTTCAGCTTCACTTTCTTCATAAGCTCTCTCTTTCCAACAACAATCTCACAGGAATCATTATCCCTAATTTGCTGCTGAGCCTTGTTAACCTTAAAGTTGTCGACTTGAGCAGCAATGGGCTGTCTGGTTCGCTTCCTGATGGGTTTTTCTGGCAATGTGGGTCTTTAAGAGTTTTGTCTCTGGCGAAGAACAAGTTAACCGGAAAGATACCGGTTAGTATAAGCTCGTGTTCATCTCTTGCTGCTTTGAACTTGTCTTCAAATAGTTTTTCTGGTTCTATGCCTTTGGGGATTTGGTCTTTGAACACTCTTAGATCGCTTGATTTGTCGAGGAATGAGTTAGAGGGAGAGTTTCCGGAAAAGATTGACAGATTGAACAACTTGCGTGCGCTTGATTTGAATCGAAACCGGTTAACTGGTTCTATTCCTAGCGAAATTGGGAGCTGTTTGCTGTTGAAGACTATTGATCTTAGTGAAAATTCTCTATCAGGAGGCTTACCAGATACATTTCAGCAGCTCAGTTTGTGTTATTATCTGAACTTGGGAAAGAATTCCCTAGAAGGTGAAGTTCCAAAGTGGATTGGAGAAATGAGGAGTCTGGAGACTTTGGATCTTTCCATGAATATGTTTACAGGGCAGGTTCCGGACTCCATAGGCAACCTTCTTGCTCTGAAAGTTCTCAACTTTTCTGGGAATGGGTTTATTGGTAGCCTCCCCGACTCAACAGCCAATTGTATCAACCTCCTGGCCTTAGATTTTAGTGGGAATTCACTTACTGGAAAGCTTCCCATGTGGATATTTCAAGTTGGTTCTAGTGAAGTTTCTGCAGTGAAGAATGATAATTCCACCGGAGGTATCAAGAAGATCCAGGTGTTGGATTTCTCAAGCAATTCTTTCTCTGGTGAGATTGGAGCTGGTCTAGAAGATCTTAGAGATTTGCAGGGTTTGAAGCTGTCAAGAAACTCTCTTACTGGCCCTATCCCCGGTACCATTGGGGAACTTAAGCACTTGAGCGTCCTTGACTTGAGTCATAATCAGCTTAATGGAATGGTTCCTCGAGAAACAGGTGGAGCTGTTTCTTTGGAGGAGTTGAGACTAGAAAATAACATGTTAGAGGGAAGTATTCCATCTTCCATCAAGAACTGCAGTTTCCTTCAGTCTTTGTAAGTCTCTTTTTCATCAAGTTATCCAGTTAAAGGTTTCAGGTTTTCCCAGTGAAGATTCTGTCTTAACCGTGTTCGGTTTCATGTTTCTTTCTTCAGGATTTTGTCACATAACAAGCTGCTAGGCTCAATTCCACCAGAACTTGCAAAACTTACAAACCTCCAAGAAGTGGACTTATCGTTCAATGACCTGTCCGGAACCCTTCCTAAACAGTTGGCTAATCTCGGTTATCTTCGCACCTTCAACATATCTCATAACCACATCTCTGGAGAATTACCAGCAGGTGGTATCTTCAATGGTCTATCCCCTAATTCAGTATCAGGAAACCCAGGAATTTGCGGTGCTGTTGTCAATAAGTCTTGTCCTGCTGTCTCCCCTAAACCGATTGTCTTGAATCCTAATGCAACATTCGATCCTTATTCGGGTGAAGTAGTGCCTTCTGGTGCTGTGCATAAAAGGATACTCCTTAGTATATCTTCTTTAATAGCCATTAGTGCTGCTGCAGCCATTGTGGTTGGTGTTATAGCCATCACAGTCCTTAATCTGAGAGTGCGGGCATCGACAGTTTCAAGATCAGCTGTACCACTCACGTTCTCTGGCAGAGATGACTTTAGCCGATCTCCCACCACTGATAGCAACTCAGGGAAGCTCGTGATGTTCTCTGGTGAACCTGATTTCAGCACGGGAACACATGCTCTGCTTAACAAGGACTGTGAGCTTGGTCGAGGAGGGTTTGGAGCAGTGTATAGAACAGTTATCAGAGATGGGTATCCTGTGGCTATCAAGAAGCTCACTGTCTCGAGTCTTGTCAAGTCTCAGGAAGAATTCGAAAGAGAGGTCAAGAAACTTGGGAAACTCAGGCATTCGAATCTGGTTAAGCTCGAAGGTTATTACTGGACAACATCTCTTCAGCTTCTTATCTATGAGTTCCTCTCTGGTGGGAGTTTATACAAACACTTACACGAGTCACCAGGAGGTAGTAGTTCGCTTTCTTGGAATGATCGGTTCAATGTCATCCTCGGTACAGCGAAATGCTTAGCCTACTTGCACCAATCAAACATCATCCACTATAACATCAAATCAAGCAACGTACTGCTAGACAGCTCTGGTGAGGCTAAAGTAGGCGATTACGGATTAGCGAGGCTATTACCAATGCTAGACAGGTATGTGTTAAGCAGCAAGATACAGAGTGCTTTGGGATACATGGCTCCAGAATTTGCCTGTAGAACGGTGAAAATCACAGAGAAATGTGATGTTTATGGATTCGGAGTCTTGGTTCTTGAAGTGGTTACAGGCAAAAAGCCTGTGGAGTATATGGAAGATGATGTTGTGGTTCTGTGTGATATGGTGAGAGAAGCTCTTGAAGATGGAAGAGCAGATGTATGTATTGATCCGAGGCTACAAGGGAAGTTTCCGGTAGAAGAAGCAGTTGCAGTGATAAAGCTAGGGCTTATTTGCACTTCTCAGGTTCCATCAAGTAGACCACATATGGGAGAAGCTGTTAACATATTGAGGATGATCAGATGCCCTTCAGGGAGTTCAGATGAGTTGGGTTCAAGTTGAAGACAAAAGTAAAAACTAACATGTTTTTTCACCAAGTTCCGGCGAAGAGGAATCCGGTTGGTTCATTTGGGCTTGTAAGAGAGATCCTTTGTTTGTGTTTTGTTTTTTGATAATCTCTTATGTGTTATATTTTGTCTCTGTTAGTTTAAATTCACTGTTTGTATCTTCTTCTGTTTATTGTTCTTACAACATTTTAGGAGTTTATCGGATTTGTCTTCACCGGGTTCCATAATTTGGGACTCATTTGATGAAATCTTTAATTATTATGAAAGAAAGCTGTAGTCTGCATTTCAGGGTTTGAATCTTCTTTTAGCAGTCATTAAAGGTGGAGAGCTTTCTTGTGAGACAAACAAAAACTTAGGGTTAACGAACCTAGGGTGGTAGAAAAACAAGAAGCCAATAAGGAGGTGGCTAGGGTTAGTCGCTTGTGTGTGTTATGGTATTGTCTATATGAATCTAGTCTAGTCTATATTAGAACGTAAGAAGCTTCATTTGTTGCAACCGTGTGCATGGGACTCTGCAAAATCTCATCAATTTAATGAGTCTGATTTTAAGAATGGGTAATTAAAATACATTATTCAGTTTGCTTTTTGAGTGATTATAAGTACATTTTAATTTTTAAAAGAAGAACCCTAGTTTCAATGGCCAATAAAAGAGGAATTGAGCATGCCTTGTCTGAAACAGGCCACGTTTTTCTTTCTCGGAGTTGGGAAAGAAGAAACTAGTACAATCGAAGTATTAAAGAATAGAAGACAACGATGGACCAAATTCACGTTGTCCAAAGCAAAACTGAGCCTCGGTAATTTGCAAAATGTTTACTTTTATATTCATTCATAAATTTAAAACATTCATTTAAATATAAACTACTCCAATATGATCGCCTTTAAAGTTTGTAACATTAAACATAAAATTGAGATGGCCATCTAACGTTTTGACTTTCTAAGCCAATATGCTAACGTTTTCATTTCAAATGGAATTTCAACTTTAGGATTGTAACAGACTCGAGAGAGAAAAAAATATAAGAATTGTTTTCTTCACTTCGAGTTGGAATGAAGAAAGTGTCGAAGCTTAAATACAAACTACTAAACCAGTGTAAATCATTAAACCAACAATTCAACATATCCGAATATATCACTTTAAATCCCTCAAGATGAAAGTATTCCATCTTGGACTTGAATAACTCCATGAGCTTGTGACCTCTATAACCTCCTCAATGAGAGAAGCATCAATGAATTTAAGAGGCTTGGAACTGAAAACACAATTAGCGTCTGTATGGTCTTCGCAATAATCCAAAGATGAATGTGTTTAAAAGACGAGAATCATCCACATGATCTTGTTCATTTCAACTTTAGGATTGTAACAGAATCAAGAGAGAAGATATGGGTATTGTTCACTTCAAGTTAAAATGAACGAAGTATCGAAGTTTAAATACAATAAATTACTACTAAACCAAAATACTAAACGAGAATGTAAACTATTAAACCAACAATTCATTATAACCGGATTTAGGAGACATGGATGATAGAACATGAAAAATTATTATTTACGAGACAATTTCTATATATAGTTTTTCTTTTCCCATACAACTTGTTATATATCCAATCAATCTCTTCGGTGTACTAAATACATTTTACTGTTTGTTGAACAAGAATCTTTTACATTTTACTTTAAAATCTGTCATTATTTTGTTCCACTTGGGTTTTTTCTTGGGTTCTCTATTCCTTTTCTAATGGTAGAATAAGTTGCATTGCATCAACAAAAAAAATCAGAAAATTGTATATTTAATCAACACTGCTGTCGTGGTGTATATGAGTATGGATCCTAAAGAAACGGTTTGAGTCATGACTAAATATAGCGTTTACGATACTCGCTATTCCTGGAATCCATAACTCTCCATAATTTATCAATACGATTATTGTGAGGTTTGATTTAGTCAATACGATCTATTGACAGTTCTTGCTTAGATTATCGTCGTTTTCTCATGTCTCTAGCAACTATGGTATCAACGACAAAAATAATTATACATGGGTGTTGTCATCCCAAAAAAAGGAACTAAAGTTTCATGGGTGAGCAAAAAAATACAACCAGATCGAAAGTAATTATACAATTCGTAGCCCACACGAACGAAGGCATATTTATGGGCCCTAAAATCTAAGTCCATTGTCCAAAGATCCATTTATGTAATGTAGCCATGTAGGGGTCCGACCGTTCGAAAATCTCACGTGCCAAGAACTGTAATGACTAATGAACCAATGATACAATCCATCATTTTCCATCACGATCATGTTCCTCGCCGTCGTTTATTCATCTTCTCTTTCTCCCTCCACGAGATCGACTCCGGAATTTTCAGCGACTAAGGAATGGAGGTTATGAACTCTGACGTTGCTTCTGCAGGTAGAGAACTGATGCAGATGCAGCTTTTCCCTTTTTCGAGTGTTGAAATTTAAGCTAATATTGAAGCTCGCTTATCCAAGTTATTTTACTCAAGTTTCTGTTGATCGGGAACTGGTTATCAGGGAAATCATAGATTACACACCATCAACAGGATTTTAAGGTGACGATCACTTATCCAGATGTAAACTTTCTAATTCTCACTTACAAATAACAATACGCACTTTAGAGTTTGCATCCATGCAGAAGGATAGTCATTACTCATTAGTATCTATGCAAAAGAATAGTGTCATTACTCTTGGCTTGCACTATGACCATTAGGTTAGAGTCCACTCCGAGTTTTGAGGATTCAAATTGATTACACTTTTGCTTATTGTTATGTGATGGAATGAATATTTCCAGACTCTTCCTCTTACGTTGTTCATTGTCTACTTGTCTTCATTCAAATCTTTTCTACTACAATAGTAATAAACTAACAATGTTCTTTGATTAAACCAATCACTATAGAACCAATGACCTTAACCTTTCATTTACAGTTTAAATCACCAATCCAAATTTCTAAAAAATGTTGAGCAGATTATGTTCTGTAACGAAGGTATTTGATCATCAATAAGGGTTTCATTATCAAAACCCAAAGAAAATAAATAATTTGCAGATCAATCCCTTGAAACCTAATCACTGTTCATTGACCAGTCTGCACCAACCATGAGTTATTCAACTGTGCCATGGCCGTCTCCCTAAAACTCTTGACCTTCACCAAACAGAAATGGGTGCAAACCGTCCCCATACCTGACCCGACTCGGGTCGTTTTCAATAGGTAACAAACCGGTCCACTATCTGTTCCTCTTCCCTGCGCCACTATCCCCCACGCGCTTGTACCTTCTCCACACGCGCCACCTTCGTTAATTCCATCGTAATCATCATCTCCTTCTCGATCTGCTACGTCAGCGTCAGCGAGTTTCTCCACCAATATCACTCCCTCCGGTGTCCTCTCTTCTCCTCTATCCCATCTACCTTCCATCTCCGGCCAATCCTCCGCCTCCGGATTCGTTGCCGTCGTAGTCAAACCACCATTCGCCTCCGCGTATAAATGCACCAATAAAGGCGATTCTCTCAGATTCTTCACAATCTCAACCACTGAATCCCTCAACCACACATCTAACTTTTCCCGCGACACAACAGATCCGCCGCGTTTCCTTTCTCTGATATTCGCCCGTTCGATCTTCACCGCCGCAGACGGTGGTGTCAAATCCTCCATCGTCATCGAAATCTTACCGATCTCGCACAAATTCCGTCGATTAGTCACCGGAACCACATACGACGATCGAGCCGTCAGCGAACGCCGATCACAACGATCGGCACAGGCGCTTCCTCCTCCGCAACAAATCCTCGCAGACGCCGCCATCTCACTCCACCGGACGAAACAATGCAGAGAGAATCGGAGACGAGAATGATCAACGATGCGATTTGATTTGAAGATTGATTTACGCAATGATTCTTGTAGATTCGAAATTAAATTTGACGATTTCTTCTTTCTTTATAGAAAGAACCAATCACCAATGGCAATGGTTGCTTTTGCTTATACGTTTTACTGACGCAGCCACACACAATGATGATTATATTGTATAACTGATTTTTCTTTTTTTTCTCCAGCATGGATTGTAAGTTGTTTGATCGGACGGTTGAGATTTATCGATCATTGAAATCGCGTTTAACTTATTCTTCACGTTATCCTAAAAACTCAGATGTGGCCTAAGTCGGTGATTATTCCCTGGAAAGTGTACATGATAGAGACCCAATTGAGATCTAATTTGGCCGTTCGATCAAATCGAACGGTTGTAGTTACGAGACGGCGATATGGGATATAGGAGAACGTGGCGACGCGGTTTAGCTGTGTGCATGGCTTGGGCGAACACGCGCTGGTAAAGAATTTAAATTGTGGAGATCATGTGTCGTCCACGTCACTTATAATCTAGACCATTGGATACGCCACGTTAAACTCCACGCTGTACTGTTTATTAGAATGGATTGGGCCTAGTGTTTTGGGGGAAAAAGTTTGGGTTTCTTGTGATATTTGGGCTTTGTCTGTTTAAGGAACCGTGACACATTTTTTCCTTGTGTCTAGAAGACTATTTTTTCCCCAGTTATGAATGACTTTTTTAAAGATTAGGCTAAATTACAAAAATTGAGTCTAATATTTTTTTTTAACATGCAATATATATTTGAATTGGATGGATGGTAACACATAAACAATAAACAATACTAATTTAAAATGAAGGAAGGATTGGATCATGGGACTAAGCTTTGGATTCTTTTATATATCGCGTTTGCATTTTACGTCTCTCCTACCATAAAACACAAAACGACAAAGCACATAGCCAGCAAACATCATAAACAGGTCACAAGTCGGAACCTAAGGTTGCGACACAAATCGAGCAACTGCGCAAAAGTCCTAAAGCCATGAAGCCTTAGAGATCGACAAGTGGATCAGTCAAGGCTGACGTAGCTTAATATCCTCATATACTAATCTAAATAAATTCAACCGTCTCGCTTCATTTCTAGTATATGTACATATATATAAAACCATGAGGATCGTTGTTTCCATTATCTTCATTGTGATCTTCGCGGCGAGTCTCGACGCTGGAGGAAAAAAAACCATGGAAGCTAGAGGAAAAGAAACCATGGACCCGTGTCTCGAGTCAATGAAGACCGCTTCACTTCCTGATCTTCCGTATGCTTACAATGCGTTAGAGCCAGCGATCAGCGAAGAGATCATGCGGCTGCACCACCAGAAACACCACCAGACTTATGTCACTCAGTACAACAAAGCCCTCGGCAACCTTCGCTCAGCCATGGCCGCCGGTGATCACTCATCCGTTGTCAAGCTCCAAAGCCTAATCAAGTTCAACGGCGGAGGTCAAAACCCAACCTTAAATCTTCCGATTAGTGCTTGTTAGTCTTAAGGGATTTGATTGCTTTCTGTTTTTTTGTTGCTTTCCTTGTAGGTCACGTTAACCATGCAATCTTCTGGAAAAACCTCGCCCCTGTTCATGTACGAATATGTTACGTCTTCGTCATTCCGTCTTGTATTTATGATGCCTTTCTTTTCTTTAATTCTAATTGGTCAAATTTGAAATGTTAGGAAGGAGGTGGCAAGCCACCGCACGATCCTTTGTCTTCAGAAATTGATGTTCATTTCGGATCCTTCGAGGGACTGATCCAAAAGATGAACTCGGAAGGAGCCGCTGTGCAGGGATCTGGATGGGTGGTATAAGCTTCTTGTTAGAATCTCATTAACAATAAGTTGGGAAAACAATAGTTGGTTATGAGATAAAAGTTCATCATTTTTATAAATCTTCTGACATAATATCGAAATTCAGCTATACTTGAATTGGATGCGTTATTTAGGACTCTATTCGAAAAAATGAAAATTAAGAAAAGTTATCATTTCCAAAAATGAATGTGTTAAAATAATCTAAAAGTTACAAGATCAGTGTCTTAGTGTAGCATGTAAGAAAGATGCATAACTTCTTTGAGTTTTAAAAACCCATGAACTTTGACACGTCTGTTTCTCTAAAATTGGTTATGACGATATATATATATATATATATAATGCTATTATATAATAATGTTTTGAAAATTGTAATTTTAAATTCTTTTGTTGGTGGGTAATTTGTATTTCATAATGTCTGTGCTTGCTTTGTGTTAGTGGTTTGGATTAGACAAAGAGCTAAAGAGACTTGTCGTTGAGACCACAGCCAATCAGGTACGTCGATCAATATATTGATTAAGCTAATTTGTAACAGCAGCTATCTCTCAAGATTTTGAGAAAAGTAGAAAAAGATTTGATATATAGAGAAAATACAGGATCCATTGGTGACTAAGGGATCACACTTGGTCCCGTTAATCGGGATTGACGTGTGGGAGCATGCCTACTATCCACAGGTACAAAAATCTCATTTATAATACAGTTAATACTTATTGATATAGAGTAATAGAATATAATATATTGGTTGTAGTAGTCAACTAATCATGTAATTATACTATTAACTTTAATTTATTGGTGCGGGTAATACAGTACAAGAATGCAAGAGCAGAATACTTGAAGAACATATGGAGTGTGGTCAACTGGAAATATGCCACGGACATATTCGAGAAGCACATTCGTGATCTTGATATAGACTGAGTATATATATATATATATATGTGCCAGAGTTTGTATAGTTATCTTTTTGTTTTTTGTTTTTTTTGGTTTTCTGTTTTGTTTATAATAGAAGAAGGTTTGAGTAATAAATACGCAAGTAGCGAAGATGCAATAATAAATTTATGCTATGTACTTTGGAAAAATAATAAAGTTGTGATTTGGATGTTAGTTGAGGGCCTTGAGGCTTAAGGCAACAGAGTCACTAGGTTGTGATGATATCTCATAGTCTGCGAGGATTATAAAACTGATTTATTTTATTTTGACATCTTTATTGAAGAAACCAAAACTAGTGGCTGTAAACAAAGCTACTAGCAACAGAGCAGCTAAAAACAAAGGGCTCATACAAACAGAACACGAACACATAAAAAGACAAGCAAGATCAAGGTCCTCGGGTCTTCATCGATAAAATCAAGCAGCCAGAGACGATCATCTATGCTTAGGTACAAGCGAAACCGCTTTCCTGAGTAATGTTGCGGGTTATTTTCTTTGCCACCAAATTAGCTTTGGGAGAAACTACCTCTGATTAACAAAAATATTTAGATACCTAGCTATCTACAATATCGAGTGGAGGATTTTAATGGGTGGTGTGTATCATTTTGGTACGATAATTAGTTATTTTTTAGAAATCTAATATCTATTACGGGACAGAGAGTGTATTGATATGAGAATAAGTATTTATGATATTGTGGTTGAAGCAGTCATGTCGAACCGTTTTTGAAGTGATTCGCATAAAGAATTCGATTTATTTTAATAGAAACTGTTTTTGAAGTGATTCGCATAAAGAATTTGGTTGAGGAAGAGGACATAATTCTATAAAAAAGAACAGAAGATCGATTCAAACGTACTTTTAGTATGAAGGACACTTTGGAAGCAATCAAGTTAGCATGGAAAAAGAGGAATGGTATAAAGGTATATAGTTTTTTCACGCTATCTTTAAATACTCTTTTCTAGCATGGTTTGCAATAAAAAAACAGATTGATAACATAGGATAGAATAATAAATTAGAATGTGAGAGTCAATTATGCTTGTATTTTTTGTCAAGATCCATTAGAAAATCGTAATCATCTATTTTTTGATTACCAGTATTCAAAGGAGATGGTATTGTCTTACAAACAAGCTGATCCTAACGAGATTTTTAACAGTTTGAGAAGTTGTTTTAAAACTTCTAACGAATAAAGATCTAAACAAGAAATAACTATTTCTAACAAGGTATAGTTTCCAACTGACACTAGTAATGAAAGAAATAGTATAAGACATAGTGAAGTTCCTCTTCCACCGAGCCAAATGACATGTTTGATAGAAAAACAAGTTCGAAATCGGATATCATCCATAAGAAAACAAGGAGATAGAAAATTTAATGGTTGTATGGAGATTTGGTTACAATCAAGATGAAAGACACCGACTCTCTAGTTTGGTTTCAACATTCTCTTTTCGATTATTTTCGGTTATTATTCAACTCTATTGAAATTAGTTTTTATTTTATTTTTTTAAATTTGTTTTATCATAAATGAGATTTCCAGTTTTAGTTTTAACAAGGTAACCACTATTGATAATCAACAATAGAGCTCTTATTTCTTTGCTAAAAAGTTTAAAAAACAACATGTTGTAAAAGTGTTACTTTGAATATAATATAATTTTACGCAATATTAAAAAAATATGTTTAGATACCTAAAATTAATTTGTGCACTTATGAGTCTTATTATGGAATTTTTAAGCCATAATCTGTTTGTTAATATACGATTTAATAAAATATGTAAAATTTTATTTGAGAAGTTATGAATGAAATTTAAATAAAAAATAAAGATTTCCATAGATCTGTTTTTCAAAAATATTAAAATTAAGTATTAATTAAAAAACCTCCTAAAATATTATACAATTGGTTAAAAATAGTTAACTTGTATTCGGTGGCCCGCTTGCAAAAAGACTAATAAACATTCGTGAATGACGAGACAGGCCTGGGCTTATAACGCGTGAAGGACAGGCCCAAATATTTCATAGTCAGTCCACTAAAACAAAAACCCTAAACAGGAATCGTCTCCATATATTAAAGATTATTTTGCGTTTAATAGGGTTACTGCACTCTTCCCCTGTCGCCGCAACCAAGAGAACAGAGGCAATCGACTCGAAGCTCTCTGCAGCAACATGGCAAGTTCTTCCTGTTCATTTTTTAGAACAAAAAATTTAGCTCACTGATGTTAGGACAGTTAAAAGTAAGCAAGATATGTAAATTGAATTGGATTTTGGTTTTGCAGACTTTCAAGCGCAGGAATGGTGGCAGGAACAAGCATAACCGTGGTCATGTGAACCCCATCAGGTGTTCCAACTGTGGAAAGTGCTGCCCCAAGGTTCGATCTCCCTTCAAATCAGTAGATTTGTCAAAGGTTGAATCTGATTTCGAAATGAATTTTTGTTGCTCTTAAATGAATAGGACAAGGCGATCAAGAGATTCATTGTCAGGAACATTGTTGAACAGGCTGCTATTAGAGATGTTCAAGAAGCCAGCGTCTACGATGGTATCTTTTGAATAATGCTTCTCGTTTGACATTAGTGTTTGTATTTGTTCAACGGATTTAGAATTGTGTGGTTTTAAGTTTAGTTTATATTTATTTTGTATTTGTTTGGATTTTTAGGATACACTCTCCCAAAGCTTTACGCTAAGATGCAATACTGCGTCTCATGTGCGATCCACTCTCACGTTGTGAGAGTCCGATCCCGCACAAACCGTAGGGTTCGTACCCCTCCACCTCGTTTTGCCAGACGCAAGGTTAGCTCTCAATACTATTACGTTAAATTATCCATTTGTTTTTTTTCCCTTTTTGTTGTCGTATCCAAGTTTTTTCGTTGGGAGCGCGTCCTTAGTCAATCAGTATTAGATGAAATGGGTCTGTGTTTGCTTTTTGTGAATATGGTTCGAAAGTTTAGCTAGTTTGTAGTTACCGTAAATTAATGTTACTTGTTTTGATATTTATATTTTTTGAGAATTCTGTTAGTCTTGACCCGCTGCAAAAACTTGACATTGTGTCAACTTTTTGTTTTGATCTAGCTTCTTTTATGTTCTGTTTAGTGTTGAAAGTTTTTTTTGTCTAAATGGTTTTGAAAATGATTATTTTTCAGGAGGATACTCCCAAGCCTGGACAACCTGGTCAGGCTCCTCGCCCTGCCGGTGGTGCTCCTGCTGCCCCTCGTGCCTGATGACTTGAAGAAACTGGCATTCGAAAACTCCATATATTTTAGTTTCAGTCTCAGTGTTGTCCGAATTTTTTTTTTTAAGATGTTTTCTACATTATGTTAAAAGATGATTTTGCCTTACGGGGCTTTGAATGCTTTCAGACTATTTTATCAGTGGATTTTGACTTTGCTATTTCCTCTCTATTTGAATTGTGCAACTCGATACCCTTTTTTGAAGTTAAATTATGAATGACTACCTAATAACTAAACTTATGTTCGGTGCTGAATATTACCTATTTATCTCCTAAGTTATCATAAACCAACGTATAATATTTGTGGAGTTTTGGGGTTCAATTGCTTGTTACGAGTAAAAACGGAGGCTACTCTAGTGTTATTAACTCGACTTGTAAAAAGAAAAAAAAAATATCAAGTCTGTAATTCATCTTTCGCAATCATTACAAAATGTGACATGGGACAATCTGTTTTGAGAGCATTGGGGATAATGTGAGATCTGCTAACAGCGTATCCCTCCTGCGAAAATCCAAAAGTAGAGCTTTATAGCATCGTACCTTCACATCAATTTCTTCACAGATCAAAGCTGTGAGAATTCAGTTACTAATATACCTTAACTAGTGCATTCGTCATCTTCTTCAACGAAGGTGAGTCCATCTTTGCACGGCTTGCCATCTGATCACAACATAGACAAACCTTGTTATGTAATATGGACGGAGAGGGCCATTTTTATCAATATAATTGAATTATGGTTTTAAATTACCTCATCCATTTTGGTGTATCCAGGAGGGAATCTTGGATCGCTCTCTTCGATCATTATGCTGAGAAGCTTCTCCAGATCCATGCCATTGCCTTCACTGATCCAACCCCATTCCTTGGCTAATTCCAGCATTTCAGAATCATATGATGCGTCATGCAGTGGTCCAAGCCACATTGGTCCTGACACCACCAGTGAAGGAGAAGCCTTTGTATCACTACAAGGACAACCCATCAGACCAAGTTCATCCCATCTCACTGTATCAGAATGACCACAGTGATGACAGTGAGTGACAAAACCATAGTTCCTGAAATTAAGTCACAATACAACTCCAATTAGAAACACAACATAACCAAAACTCGAGTCCTTTAAAGCAGACTCAAAATGTAGAAACAACCTGTCCTTAGGTAGCTTCCCACGGTGAACCCGAAGCAAAACTCTAAACGCAGGTCCGTGATAAGAATAGTATGAGAAAAGTGGAGTAATATGATAACCAAGCGGAGCAGCCTCTCTCACTGCTCCACCTATAAGCATCCGCAACCCAATCTCATTCCCAAATGGCATTGGCCTAATAAACGCTCCATAAGCTGCTAAAGAACTACACCTAAAGCAAACAAGAAATGTTTAAACTTTCTAACTTCTTAGTCCATAAAAGCATATATTGTATGCTTTAACTCACTTATAAGGTCTGCGACCACCAGAAGAGTAACCATCTGTTGAAGTCAAATAAAGCAAACCACCTAATTTCAACGCATTAAACGCATCTCTCAAAAAAACTGAGTCGCTCCCAAACGAATCAATGTCAATCATATCAAAGAAATCACCAATCATATATCGCTCTATCATCGCTTTGTTAGCTAACATATGCGTCACAACCCATATCCTCTCGTCTCCTGTGCCTCTCTCTATTTGACTTAGATTGTCAGTGATTATCCTCCGATTAGCATCGTTCGCCATCACAAAATCGGCGTCAGCTTCTGCAAGGTAACGAAGTGACCTGATTCCACATCCGCACATTGCGTCAAGTACTCGTAAGCTTCCTTTGGATCTCTTGTAGAGTGTAGCTGAGAGTACACCGAGGTCACGTCCTCTAGCGCTTTCATGGCGGAAAAAAGTCTCTCCCGTTTCGAATTCGAGATCTCTCTCAATGTGAGCTTCGGATTTTACAAAAATGGTGTGAGATCTCCATTTAAAACTCTGGAATTTACCTGAATTTGGGGATTTAGGTCTAAGGTTTTGCGATTTGTGCACAGGGAAAGAAGAAGAAGAAGAAGAAGAAGAAGATAGGGTTTTAGGAGTGAGCGGTAACATAGCGGGAAAAATCTGACTGTTTTGCTTAATCTCAGTTGGGAAATTTGTGTTTTTTTTTTTGTTTATCTAAATTAATTAGTCTGTCCGATATTAAGGCCACGTGTACGGAAGAGATGAACCTCGTATGCAATAAGCCACGTCGTCAAGCTGATGATTAGTGCGTCCCACTTTAGAGTGATATGATCCTCTATACTCGATACCACCTAAGAATACGGTACGCTTTTTCCCCTTTCATGAATATGAGTTTCTGTTTCTGGGTTATAGAATTTTCTGGAGAAATTAGGGTTTTGTTGGATCACAGAGATTGACCATGACGATGATAGAGACTAGAAGTCTCCGACTACGATGAAGAAGTAGAGAGTAAGGAAGAAAGCAGAAGAAGATTAAAAAAAGTCTCTCTTTTTTTTTCAGGATGAAAATTATTTGAGGAGCAGTTAAAGTTTTCAACTTTTCATGACACAAAAATGGCAGATTTTTTTTTCTGGTCTCCACTATTATAAACCTTCAATTTTTTTTCTTGCATTAGTACTACTTGGTGATAATTCTCCCCTCTTTGCAAAAACAATAGTTTCGGTTTCTCCTGATCAACGAATACAAATCGGTATCCAAATTTTTTTTGCTTCCGTTTCATTTAATTATTCATATCTGTTTTTTATTTTGCAATTTTTGGTGTAACGTGTATGTCTGTGTATATTCATAAGATCTAAAAACCAAAAGCTATAAAATTTGTCTCCGGTGGAGTAATTTTACTTAATTTTCAGCAATGCAATGAATAGAAGTATAATATGCATTGGGATCTTTCTCCTCGATGAGCGTGAGAAAACAATGATTTGGCTTTTTTTTGAATTTGGTGTCAATTGAATCGGCTTGTTGATTGAGAAAAAAAAACAATGGGTTGTCGATATGTTTGGGGTTATCTCCTTTGTCTAAAGCCATCTTCGTGGTCCTTTTTAAGCTTAAAGATGAAATCGGGATTTTCAAAATGCTACAACTTCTTTTCATGTGAACTGTTATGTCGCTTCGTTACTATCTTAAATCCTGTTTCAAGTTTTGATTTTTTCCTCATTTTTAATTTCTCGCAGGAATTAAAGCCACTTGAATATTCACAGATTAGCCCAAAGAATCTCAGGACAGATGGAATAAAGCCGCAGGTACTCTTTCAATACTTAAACCTTAAACTTTTATGTAAAATTTCTGAGTTGGTCGAAAAAAATTATGATTTTGGAAGATAGGGCTGAGAATTTTGAGCTAATTTTGCCGTGCAATAATCATCAGGCAAGACAAATATCAGGTTTAGCCATTTCTTGTTTTGTTGTTCTTAATAGATATTCAGTTTGGCTCTGAGAAGCTAAATCTTAGGATGCCTATTTACTATTAATATGTTCTATTTCGATTTTTCTACTCTTGCTTTGGATGTACATTTCACTCACTCTCTGGATAAGCCTCAGTTGTTTTAAATCATTCAGATGTGGAAATTGGAGAAATCAAATTTAGCTTCTTTTCGGTCATAGTCTCGAAATTGATCTTCCCTATTTTCTGTGATCCGTAACAATCCAATTTGGGAGCTCAAGTAGTTAGACAACCAGCTTCGACCTTGACTTCATTGCTTTTATTTGAACATTTTGCTTTAGCATCCTTTTCTTTATCTAATATGATCTCAATAAGGTCAATTCAAATATTTTGTAATTTCTATTTGTTCTGTGGTTTGTAGGTGTCACACTAATACAAGTGGCTCATTGCCTTGAGAATTCATGTGCTATTAATCTGAAGTTAGTTTGAAGAAAGATTGTCTTGAGAATTCATGCTCACATGGGTGATATTCAAGAAAGATTGTCAGTTTCATCATCTTTGTCTTCGTCATCATCCTCGTTGTCACTATCAACAGCACAGCCTAAAGGGAATTCATTGCCAATAGATGGAGAATCTTGGATGATTGCAGAGGAGAGAGCTCATGAGATACTATGCACTATCCAACCTGTCGTTATTTCAGATAGAAGTAGGAATGAGATCATTGATTATGTACGGTCTCTAATCAAGATTCATGATGGAATTGAGGTTAGAAACCCTTGTTCTCTTGCTGACAGGTTAAAGCTTTATGTTTGTTAACTTTCAATGGGAAATTCTTATCTACAGGTCTTTTCATTTGGTTCAGTGCCACTGAAAACCTATCTCCCAGACGGAGATATCGATCTGACGGTCCTAACCAAGCAAAATATGGGTGACGATTTTTATGGAAAATTGTGCAGTATGCTTCAAAATGAAGAAAGGGAATCTGAGTTCCTTGCAACAGATGTTCAATTTATCCCTGCACAGGTTTGTTTATTTATTTCCTTTTGGTTTCAGTTTTGTATTTTCCGGATTGCCCAATTTTCCCTCAATAAAGTGTGCTGATTTATGATAGGTCAAGGTCATAAAATGCAATATCAGGAACATTGCTGTCGATATCTCCTTTAATCAAACAGCAGGTCTTTGTGCTTTATGTTTTCTGGAACAGGTACCATCAGCTTTTCAAAATTAGGCTATTGAACTCTACTAAACATATCACTTACTCAGCTTTGATTCTTAATTATTGGTTAATCTCTGGTTTTATGTATTCTCAGATTGACCAACTCTTTGGGAGAGATCATCTTTTTAAGCGTAGCATCATCTTAATTAAAGCTTGGTGCTATTATGAGAGTCGGATTCTTGGTGCTAACACTGGATTGATCTCAACATATGCATTGGCAGTACTAGTCTTGTACATCATCAACGTATTTCATTCATCATTGTCCGGTCCATTAGCGGTAATCATTCTTTTGCTGAAGCTTTGGCATCGTCTACAATAACTGATATATGCAAAAGATTACATTACAGTCACTATTTTTCCAACAGGTTCTGTACAAGTTCTTGGATTATTACAGTTCATTTGATTGGAGCAGCTATTGTATCAGTGTTAATGGTCCTGTGCCTATATCTTCGCTTCCTGAGCTTATGGGTAAAGATGATGCTAAAAATCACAGACACTTTTCTTTGTAGCTTTTTCTCGCCTTTATTTGACATTTTACTTTGATGCTCCCTCTCTCTCTATGTTTCCAGCAGCTTCTCCAGAAAATGGGCATGAGTTACTGCTTGACGAGAAGTTTTTAAGAGACTGTGTAGCGTTATATTCCCCTCCAACTAAAGCAGTTGAAGCAAATGGTCTTGAGTTTCCTATCAAACATCTGAACATAGTTGATCCTCTAAAACACAGCAACAACCTCGGAAAAAGTGTTACAAAAGGTACTCTCTTGATAAAGTTTTATAACCAATGCACCAGTTGTCAAAATATTCATTTTTTACATTTGTTAGGAAATTTCAAACGAGTAATACATGCTCTTACATTGGGAGCTCGAAAGCTCAGAGATGTTCTTTCACTACCTGGTGAAACCATGGGATGGAGATTGGAGAAGTTCTTTAGTAACTCTTTAGAGAGGAATGGTAAGGGACAAAGGCAAGATGTGAATGATCCCGTTACTGCGTTTGGCACTGGAAGATCAGAATTATCTGAACTTAGTGGAGATTTCGAAAGTCACTTTCGAAGACTTGTGTGTGGGCAAATGTATCATGGGTATAGCTTACCTGGAACTATTCAACATAGCTATATCCCGGTGGCTTCTCAAGTTAAGGACCCAAGTGCTTGGGATGTTGTCCGTCGTCTTGTGGCTTACCGAAAGAACGATTTATATGATCTAAGAGGCCGGAATGTACCAACCTTAATGCAGCCTTTCCCTCTGCAATCATTAACTAATGGATCTCAAAGCATGAGAAAAAGGAGAGGAACCGGCACTTATATTCCTGACATGGTATGCGATTTCCCACACTGACTTTTTGGATTGAATTTAACTTGTTGCTGCAAGCTTCTAAATTGCCTGCTCACTGGTTGTTGCAGAGTCAACAGTTATATCATGACAGGTTTGGAAACTCATCGACTCATCATTTAGAAGCTTCCACTGAGGCAATAGATGATGATGGAGCCAGTACTTTTTGCAATCTTTCTGGTGAAGTGTCTACTTCTTGTACCGGTATCAAAGGAGAAGAATGTGTGGGATCAGAGACTTGTAGTAACCCAGATCAGTCTGTGCTGAAATCTCCACTATCTGGGAATTTGGAGATTGATGGATATTGCCAATCTTCACCACCAGAAAACTTAGTAGATCCAATATCTTCAAGCACATTGGGATTGGAAAATGGCAAAAAGGAGAACAGCAGATCCTCACAAACAATAAACGGTGCTTGACTAATTGTGATTGTGGCAGAATCTTTGGTTGATCTCTTAACCACATGGACAAACTCTATTTAGGATTCAAAAGATTCATCAGGAACTTAGTTTTTCTTTTGTTGACTAATGTTTTATTAGAAATCTCTTTTTCATTGTTCGTAGGACAGAATCTACAATAGAGGTGTAGATTAGCAGTTGATTTGCCAATAATCTTTTCTTGGAATTAACTATCTTTACATTCTTGATCCTCAATTTTACTTTCTGTTACTTATGGCAATTTGTGCAGAGAATGACAAGACATTTATTCACTCAGTACAAAAACATAAACACACCTGTTCTAGGTTTTGTACAACCAGACACTATGAAAGTCGTGCAAGTAACAATTGTTTTTATGTGTTACATGATACACAACAAGCATACAGAAACACAAGGCAATCTTTGATATTTGAATGCCTCACAACAAGGAACTATACATCAGAGTGTGATACTGTCTGGGTGTGAGAACGTACATATGACAGTCGTGTGTGCGTCTACTTGAGCTTCAAACGAAACAGAAGCATCATCTGTCACATCTTTGTGTTGCCACAAATCTCTTACTGAAACGCTAATGGTAGATCAAGACCGATTGCATCCCATGATGCTGTAATGGTTGCAGGGTCAGAGCAACGGTTCCAAAGAGCAACTACCATCCGGTCACTGGTTAAAGGACCTGACCACAGCTATAATGAAGCAGTCATCACAAATTGAGGCCTCAAGTTTGTTTTTCTGCGTTTTCTATGAGTTTGCTTATTCTGTAGATCACAATTCATACCTGTTGACAATCATCTACTCCATTGACTTGAATTTTCCTTGCTTGAACACCAAGTGGGTCTGCAGCCAGAAATGTTCTCAGATTCTCGGTCTTCGACAATGGATATGTAGAAAATCATGTATGCAGTGAAGCTAAAAAGTAAAAAAATACTGAAGTTCACCTTGGTTTACAGCGATAACCTCCTTATTGCTCAAAATCTCAAAAGTTTCAGCAGTCATGTTTCTTACATCACAACCAATCAAAAGGGGTGCCTGCAAGAGAACAAGGGGATGAGATGAGATCTAGGATATACAAGAAAATCAAGAAACAATGAAATTGGTTACATACCTTCACCAAAACCCAAATGCTAAAATGACCTCGATACTCCTCGTAAGTCATCCCTTCATTCCCAACTTCCAACATATCCGGATCTAATGCAATGGAAACAATTGTGATCAATAACTTCAAGTGTACTAGTTCTAACTCCATAAGGGAACATATTTTGAGATCTTAAATGATGTTTACCATTCCAAGACCAGGTCCAGCATAGGCAGCCCACTTATTATTCAGATCAGCAAGTGTAGTCATACTTTCATAAACATTAAGAAAAGAGAGTAAAGCAATCAGATCATGATTTGATCAAACCAATCTTTCTCCAAAAAACTCAATGTTCATACTACTCAAATCACAAGATCTTCATTAAAAGCAAACGAAACGTGAGATTGATCTAATGCCAAGAGATTTCCACCTTGCCATGTATCATTGATGTCATCAGTTGTGCGCCAACTGTTTCCAACTCCTTTTGTCCACAAGGCAGGATCATCAACACCCCTACACACGAAAAAATGGTGAAAAGATGGTAAATAAATGGTAACAGATTTACTCATTCTGTGTGAAGACATTTTGAGTATGTACCATTCACAAAGCGAATAGAAGATTGAGCGACCAGTCGCATGTAGAGCATCACGCATTGGAGGGTATCTGGAAACCATAAACCATATCAAGTCATTAAAAGAATTATACCAAAAAGAGTTCGTGATAGATGGTACCATATCAACCCTTAATGCAGTAAGGAAATAGAGGTAATATGAAGAGGCAGGTTCAAGGGAAATAAAATACCGATATTGACATGTATGTATCCTAAATCAGCCAAGCCAGATGACACCAAAGCATCAGCTGTTAATCAAAGTAAGTAACATATCGCAACTTCCATGAGTATAGATGAAACATGTGAAGTAGCTTTTTATTAGAAAGCTAAAGCTTTTACCAGTTTCCTTAATGACTGTTTCATTAATATTGCAAGCAAAGAAATTCCAGCTATTCCATCTGTCCATTAACAAAGCAAAATTTCAAATTTTCAATCTTACACCACAAAATGAGACTAAACCCCATCAAAATTAATCCTTTTTAAATTGAAAGTCAAACTCAGAGTATCAAAATCCAAAAAGCTAATTCCTTGAACATACCCCATTTGTGGAGTTCGAGCGAGGCCATTGTTGAGCTGCAAGCGACTGTACAAAGAAGTGGCATAGATCGAATTGAATAATTTGCTAAAGACTAATCCACTAGTATTGCTCTGGAACAATGGCGCTTTGACTCTTCCTGCGATCGACTGAGAGACTAAAACCGATAAAGAGAAGAGCCCAACAAGGAACAAGACCGAATCTTTCATCTTCTTAATAATCGCCATTGACGTCTTCTCACTTCTCCAGGGATGACTTCCTCTACGTGTCCTCGTTGATCAGTTTCAAACCAAACTATCAAGACACGATTACGAAAATGGCTTAATAGATAAATGGAGTCGCTCGATATTCGATATAATAATTGTTGTTCCAGAATAAGCTTATGAATCACCATCATATATCGTTTTCATTAATTTACAATTTTAGCTCAATATAACTAAATTAGACCATCGTTTAACAAAAAGAAAATGTATGTCGTCCCCATTTAGTTTGAAATACGAATTCAACTTAAGTTTTAACTTTTAAGAATTTAGTTGGATAAGATTTTGAATAAAGTAGCGAATGTTTTTTAAAAATGTGTTTACGTATAAACACGATGAAGCTTTGGTGATTCAATTTTTTCAGTTATTATACTGTGATGGTTGTGAAGTAAATTCCATTAATATCGTCTCTACTCGGTTAAGTTAACACATGATTTGTGTGTGGTGCGAGTTTATAAAAAAAGAAAGAAAAAACGATGCTATTATCTGAAGTATTACATATAGAGTAAAAACTCTATAAATTAATAACGTTGAGATTTTAATATTTTATTTATTCATTGTGATATTAATTTATAGAAAAATTTTAAAAATAATAATTTAAAATAAATATTTTCACAAAATTTAGAAACATACGAATTTAAACAATATAAATCATAGTAATAATTTCTAGAACCGTCAATCTTGAACTCGGTTTAGATAAATCATATTTAGAAAAAAAAGTAATAAAACTATAAAATTCGTTTTGGTGGTGCATACTGAGATCATTTTTAAAATAACATTCATCAATTAGAGATATTATTAGTGATCTCAACGGTCATAAAAATTTACTAATAGTATCTTACAGTACCAAAATAAAAATTATATATATCTATATATCAAAATAAATTGTGGTTATTATATGTGAAATTAGAGTAAAAAGTTAAAAATAATGATACAATTAATTTATAACTGATAATGCTTATATAAATAGTTATGGTATTTAAAATTATTTACAATTTTTTGCAGTTCTAAAACATAACACCAACAAATATGTAATACAATAAGAAAATTTTAAAAACATATATAACCAAAACTAGAAAAATGTAAGGAAAATTCAAATATAAGAATATGATATTATCATAGTATATTTGTGTATATTTATTAAATTATTAATTTATAATATTTTTGGAACCATATATTTACATAAAAAATTTTAAAAATTATTATTTTATTAAATTTTATTTATTTTTACATTGATTAGACTCAAAACTAAAAAATTTTATTGTTTTTATAATATTTATTAATTTATCGAATATTAATTTATAAAGATTTTATTGTAGTCATAACATAAGTCCAACAAAATTTAAACAAATAAAAGAGTTTAACGGGAATAGAAAGAAGCCTTATGATTGTGGTATACCAGATGAGTGTTCCGCGCAAGTTATTTCAAATAATACACACTAGTTGATCTCAAACAAGTACAAAGATTCTCATATATTTTAAGTTAACGAAATTAACACAACAGAATAAAATTCGAGGCCTCGTAAATCATCAGATCATTAAACTCCCACGTAACCACATTAACCACAGCCATACTCTTCATTTGTGGGGGCCCGTTCTATTTCAACCCCACCACACAACCACATGTATGTTTACTATAATCTTATACAAATTTACCATAATTTGCAATTTCCTTGCACTTAGAATCAGAGTGAAAACCAAAAGATGGGTCTAAGAGCACTGCCTCTTCACCACAACAGTGGGTTCGTCTCCACGACCAAAGTCCCGGTCTCAAGAATCTCGCCGAGAATAAGCCGGAATCCTAGGTGGGTCGTTGTGTCGGCGAAGCAAGAGAAAGATGAGGAGAAGAATAAGGAAGAGGAGACCTCGTTGTTTACTAGATTAACGGATGCGTTAGATTTCGCACAGGTTCGGTCGGAGAAAGACGCCGAGCTTCTCTACGAGGCTCGAGAAGCCACCAAATCCGGTGGCAAAATGACCAAAGAACAGGTCGGTTTTCTAAATTAACCACACCACTTTTCAAATTTTTGTATAATATAAATCCAAAGTAATATACTAGATAGTAACCACTAACCATACTAATCCAAAACTTCTTTTTCTTGTTATAAACCTAAAACCTGTATTTTGTAAAGCTTGCTTATTGATTAAACAATGGTTTGGAACTCAAATTCTAAACATGGATGCAAAAAATAATACTTACGATAGTTATCAGATTACCATCGGATTATGTTTGATGTATTCGTAATGGTACAGTATGGAGCATTGAGGAGAAAAATCGGAGGGACATACAAGGACTTTTTTAAATCCTACGTTGAAGGTAAACTTTAGAGAACTAATTAATTAGAAAGAAAAATGATGAATCTGTTTGCTATAAATATTTGAATGAATTGTCATTGTTTATGTAAATGTTATAGTGGATGGGCAATATGTGGAGGAAGGATGGGTGGACAAAACATGTAAGATATGCAAAAAAGACACAAGGGGTGAGGCTAGACAAGTGGACAAGTTAGGAAGATATGTTCATGTCTCTTGTCTTCAAAATCCCCCCAATTCTTCTGGCAATTTCTTCACCAGACTATTCTCTAAATGATCAATTTCCCAAATCATATCATATGATGTGTTTTTTTGTTTGGTTGTAACTAAAATATGCAATTTTGTGTATTTTTATAGAAATCAAAATCCATTGATATAGCAAAACCAGAATCATGTATATTGGGATCATGACAAACAAAGAGACAGAGGGATACTTACCAACACAGCAACACTACTCGTCTCCTTTTCTTTTGCTTTAAAAGATTACGTTTACATTTTAATAGAACCTTCCTCTATTTTACAGTTTTGTACCACATAAATTGTTAAAGCCCATTATTTTCATTTTATTTTTTCAAGACCCTAAAATATTACATACTAGCCCATTGGATCATTTTCTTATTGCCCATAGGCTGAATCTTTGTCTTTGTATCGGATTTGGAAATTCTATTCGCCATGGATAAGTTTCTGTTTAGGCATTTAAACAAACGCCATTCACTTCGTGCTGATTACAGAAACACTAGGTTATTATATATGTATGGTTCAGAAGCATACAGTGGAAAAATCCGAAGAAGAGATCCCTATCTGAAGGCTCAAAAGGTGACTGGGAAGCAGAGAGGAGAGGGAAGGTATGTTTACGGCAACAAGACAAAGGTTGGACATGTTTACCTCTGAGGAGCTGGATATTCTCTCAGATATTGAGCCAATCATGAAGACTGTCAGAAAGATAATGCATCAGTCCGGGTATGCTCTTTTAGTTAATTAGGTTTCTATTAACTAATTAGGTTCCTATATATGGCGTAAGATGGTGACACATATGGATGTTTAGTTACTTTGGACAACAGATGAAGTAACTGAGTCACTTGATAAACAAATCACACTTATCTTTTGCTTTTTAGTTTCTCATGATGGCTATATTCTTTTCATTTTACTTTTTCTGAAAATATGTTATTTTTGATGAAGGTACAAAGATGGTCATCCAATGAAATTCCATCCAGAAAAAGAAGCAAAGCTTGGTGCTGGTGTCGATTACATCACGGTACAAATGGCCATATTGTTTTTTATTTCTGTTCTGATTTGTAGCCATATCTGAAGAGGAATTAAAAAAACCCTTGGATATGCTAAACAACACAAGTGGATAAACACACATTATTCCAGGAGAGCAGATGTTTCTTTGTTGTCTCAACAGACAGAAAATAGATGCTCTTCTGGAACTAGCTAGCGATTGAGGGCTAGATTTATCTCACATACTATAAAGATTTTTCAGGGATCTAGGTTTAGATATGGTTGATAGGTATAGAATTATATGATTGTTGTGGAACGTTTCTACTCTCATTTTGGTAAATACGAAACACTTTTTTGTTAGTCTTTGTTATCAATATCTCTGATGGCAATAGCCTCTGAAATGGTTTGATACTGAAATACGTCGCCACCTTTTTAGCTGCCACTAAAGGGTTTGGCATTCATTGTTATCACAATCTTAAAAAGAGAAGCTAGGTTGGTGATGATACATACTTCTCGAATTACATATGCATAGCGAAACAACATACATCTCCAGAATTAAGAGGTTTGGTTTTTAAGGTTTTCTAGTTTTCTAGTTTTTTTTTATTTTTATTAATATGATGTTTATTTTAATCGAAAAATATGATGCTGACCATTTATCTTCCTCTGGGAAATATATTTTCCCAGATTTTTTACTCTTTGTGATAATATTTCAGAAAAAAAGAAAGAAATCTCATATAAAAGAAGAAAACATACATGATAAAACGATAATAAGTTTGAAACCAAGAAAACAAAAAAACACGGGGTGAAAAAAAAGCAATAAACAAAAAAGCAATAAACAAAAAAACAAATAACACGAAAATAAAACCATTATTTTTTCCAGCTCATCTCCACAGTCAACCTCCAACCTCACCAGTATCTTTTCATAATTCCCGCTTCATCTCTACTAAATAAACCTTCCTTGAATCACTCCGTTACTTAAGCAAGAAGGAACTGGAAGCAGTTCAAGCGGTGGAACCCCAAGACTTTGATTAACAAAAGGATGGCTCAGAAGCTCCTCTACGGTGGCTCTACCCTCTGGATTACGTACTATGCATTTCCTTAAAAAGTCCCAAGCCATCGGCGATAGATCGTTCGTCAAATAGTAGGTTCTTCCTCTTACAATAGTCCCCAACATTTTCATTACCATAATCCCTAATGACCATATATCAACCGCCGACGAGATTATTCCACGTGGCCCGACCGCTTCTGGAGCCAAATACTCCAGATTTCCCTCAAATAGGGAACCATCCGGAGGATTAGGTCCATTAGGCTCCTTAGCCGAACCAAAATCAGCAAGCTTCAGCTCACAAAGCTCTCCATGAGTGTAGCTCGGGAAGATGAGTATGTTCTCTGGCTTGAGGTCACAATGGACGTAACCATCTTGGTGTAGATCCTGAAGCCCATCAAGAATTGCCAGAGCACAATAACCAGTCACGTTATTGGGCAATCTCCCACCGGCTTTGGTTATCATGTCTTTAAGTGAACCATGTGGTGCGATTTCCATGTAAATGGAGGAGATCTTGACATTGATCGGCATAGTTTCGTCGTAAACGAGAGGGCTTGTGGGTCTCACGATGTTGAAATGGATGGAATTGAAATGATGCAAGATTCTTAGTTCTTTCTCGAGTGCCTCTGAGTATTTGCGAAAAGATGTTTTTTTAGCCATGAGTAGACCATCGGGAGTTCTGACGAGAGAGATGTAGCCATGGTCGCCTTGGCCGAGACAACCAAGTTTTGGTAGTGTAGTCTCGGCTAAAATCCACGAATCGGATGACGACATGGAATTTACAGATTTAAAGGTTTTCGTTTTGTTTTTGGTTCGAGAGAGAATTGTGAAGACTAGCTACTTCTTTGGTTGTTTATATATACATATTATACATAAGTAATTAAGTTAAGTTTGACTTGGAATAGGTAACTACAAAATTTGGTTGGATTCAGAATTTATCTGCACTTGACTAAAATACCATTCTATATAAGCTATGTAATTAAATTGTATGTCTAACAGAAATAGGATAACTGACTAAGTATGGAAACATATTTCATATGGGTTAGGGAATTTTTGGACAGAAAATAATGCTAACTGTGTATTGAATATTATTATTTTTATTTCCATAATGTAAGAAAAAATTTCTGTAGTCAATACAGAGAATTTGGAAATTTTATTTGCCCAAATGGAAACAAAAAATTTCATTCCATATCCGATTTAAATACATATATAATTTAGCATTTTTATGTATGATTTCAAACAAAAGTTAAATTATATCCCAAATGGAAACATAAGGTGCAGTTGTTATTCTTTTTAATTTGGGAATGATTTGAATAACTTGAATTAGGAACGAATGAGATGAAAAGAAATGGGACAATAATAGAGAAGAAATTTCGTATAACATATAAAGTAATTAAAATTTATTAATAAATTTTAAGTTGAAAAACTTACATAATATTTTTATTACAAAAAATTAAGCGTTCATGTTTCTACTAAAAAAAAAGATAAAATCGGAGTGGAAATGGGCTTCACACAGTCGGTAGTAGTAGTTCCGATTCCGATTTCGATAAAAACAAAAAGAGTGAAAGGTTGGATTTTTTTTCTTGACAAAAACGAAGAAAAAAGTTGAATGCAAACAATTTTTTCTAGCGATTTGATTTTAATTCTACGAGGTCAAAGACTTGGGCAAGGTGTTTCGAATTTGAGCCAGATTGCAATTAGATGGTAAACTTAATTGCAGTGATAGTATAGGGTTTTGGATAGAAAGATTTATTTGTTCTCATCGTTGTGTCTAAATTTTTCCGTTCTCAAACTCTTTTTTGTATATATTCTTCGGTGACTACTAAAAGTTAAATTACCACATGAAATAAAGAGTTATATGATGACTTGATATGTTTGATGGTGATGAAGAGGCGAAAGTTAAGAACAAACGTATTGATAGATCTCCAGGAAGCCTACACAATTAAGCTTGGATCTTCACGAGATCAACAGAGATTGATAACATTAATAAAGTCGAGAATTCTCCTCTCGTAACTTTACACAAATTCTTTTAAAATGCCTAATTTTTTTGAAAATCTTGAGTTTCCTTTTTTTTTTTGAGTTTTATTGATTTTCAAAACAAAAGATAAATGATTTACAAAACCCTTAAAACACCTATTTATAATGAAGAAGAAGACGATTGATCTAATCCTAAACTAAGACAGTTTAGAGTTTTAGAGTTTAACATACTAAC
The DNA here is from genome assembly GCA_963922655.1 of Cardamine chenopodiifolia. NCBI lineage: Eukaryota > Viridiplantae > Streptophyta > Magnoliopsida > Brassicales > Brassicaceae > Cardamine > Cardamine chenopodiifolia. Next base: position 14,648,332 of record OZ000479.1, on the reverse strand, counting down.
GATAAATTAAAAAATCGTATTTAAATGATTTAATACGATTAAACATGATAACATTTTATTTACCATGTTAATATACGTAAAATTAACGGTTTAACATTTATGGTTTAACATAAAATAAAATAAAATCATATTTTCTTTTTAGTAATAGGTAGGTATAACAGGATTTGAACCCGATTTTGTACCCAAAACAAACGGTAGTCACAATTATACATATTTTTATCATTTGATTTAATATGTATAAAATATAAATCGTTATATATATGTGTACCTATTTATAACTTGTTGTTACTATATAGAAAAAATCTTCTATTTTGCATTTTTTTATCATCAATCAAAACCTTTAAATTACATTTTGACTCTCTTTTTTTACACTTTGATATTTAAATTTAGCATTATTCTTATATCTGTGATTCATGCATGGGCTTCTCTTTTTTGGATGTAAATGTAATAGCTTTTCTTGAGACGTTTTGTGAGCATTTATATGCATCTGCAAAACAATATATTAATAATCTAATATAGTGAAGTTGCTGACCTGCTTTGCAACATAAAATTAAAAAAATCATTTCATATAGTAGTAACTACGAATCCCATCCAACCTTTCTCCGTTGCAAACACTTGTGAAACTAGAAAAAAAAAACAAATAGTGGAATAGTATTCATGATCGACGCAACATTTGATAGCCAGAAAAAAATGACTTGCCTTTTTGAGATACCTTAGACAGGTAATGTGGGATGAACGAAACATAGATGGAGAATATTCTAAAAAATAAACTTTTAATATCTGATTTACTTATTATTCATAATCAAAATATGAACCTATACGATTAATTCCATCTTTGTTCCGAAAATCCCATGCATGTCTACATCTCATGATCTTCCCTTCTCCATATGGTGTAGCCTGAAATTAATCTGCACGTGTACATATGTGCGCATATTAATCAGATTCATAAATATACTGTAGTAAGGGATCCATATGTCATGAAGAGATTAAAGAATGAGATTAAGAATGATTGCATACGGTACCATGGCTTACAGAGAGTCGGATCGTCGAGTCAGACGCCATGCGATGGACGACAAATCTTTCTAGAGATCGATCGGCTGATCTATTGACTAATATTGAATAAGGGGATCTTCGTTTTTTTCCCCGTTCCATAAGCTTGATCTGTGTCTCTATGGACTTTACTTCCTTCCCTTATTATAAGCAAACCAGAGGGTATTCATTTTTAACAAAAATATAAAAATAGAGAAGCTACAACATATTCAATTTATGAAAAATAAATAAATAAGAGAAAGACGTTGTCTTTTGGATTATTGACACGAAATGTGCAAATCAACCTAATTTAAAAGTGCGAACGTATCGTCGGATACGCGACACTTGGAAATGTTAGCCCACGTGTTTGGAGTGGCACATTTTAGCCTGAGACAATGATTTTGCTAACCCACGCTGCTCTTAATTTTTCATCTTTATCTATCTATTATTGATATATATTCAGTATTTGTCTCTTTTGTGGGTTTTGTACTTTTGTTTATCGGGGCTTCTTGGACCCCTCTCTAGCCAATAGGAAGACAACACGACGAAATATTTTAACACGTGACCTTTTGTTATTGGACTTAGTAGATTGCCTTAAAAGTCTTGACCACGTCATCATTCTGAATCTGATATCGACGTCAGATTCCAAACTCGTATAATCTGAATGTTTCAGTTTTCTATTCTAAGATAATCGAGAATTTGAAATATCATAGAACATAACAGGCTCAAGATATTAAAAGTACTTTACCAAAATAAGATAAAGGTAAAAAAAAAACTTTTAAGAACAAAAGTATAAGAAAATATAACATAGTTGAGTTATTCATTATATGGATCACCTAATCAGCTAATCAAACACTTTAAATACATCAAATTGAACTCATAAAATAATGAAACTGCTCACCACCTAAATTCATTTGATCACTGCCCTTCACTAACTCCCATAATTAATTATGATTACAAAAAGCTTTAGTCACATTTGAGTCAAAACAACACGTCTCACATTAATCATTTTGGTTTGTTTATGTAAGAAGCAACCACACCCATCAATGATCAAACCAAGAAAAAAGACACGAATCGAAATGGGCAAAACATGTTTTCAAAGGCTGGGCTTTGGCTTACTCTGTTTCTCCAATGGAAGCTTCATGTGTGTGAATGAACCTAAACTTTCTCCTGGGGGTGACCAACAGTTTCTCGTCGATGGTAGGGACTTGTTTCCGGTTTACAACATTGCCCACTGAGACATTACGTTTCAGCATTGGCTTAGGGAGATCGATCAGTGGCTCGTGCTGGTTCAGGTGGCTCAAGAAGGAGCCTCGAGGAAAGCTATCTCTTTTCGTTGAGCGGTTTGCTCCAATAGCTTTTTGGTCTTTCCATGATTCTATGTTCCACTGGCGAAACGCATCTTCTGCTTCAAGTTGCTTCACACTGGCGACTTCTACCTGCTTTAACGCAATTTCCAAGGCTTGTTTACTTTGTTTAACTTCTTCATTAGCTTCCTCCAGCTTTCTCAGGACCTCTATTCTTGAGATTTCGGTGGATAGGTATTCGTTCAGATGTGCTTTAGGTGTTGAAAGAAAACTACATGGCTCGGAGAAGCAAAGACTGTCTTGGTTTTTCCCGCTGGCTGTGGTCATTTCAGCAATGGCAAGTGCTTCCGCTGCTCTTGCAGCTTCTTCCATTTTTCTTGCAGCAACCAATCTCATTTCTGCAGTTCTCAGAAAGGTCTTGCTCTGTTTATGGAAAGTTGTATCACTAGTTTCGATTACCCTCTTAACGTGTTCACATTGCGGGTTCACGGGTAAATTCTCGGTATTGAATCTCTCTCCTTGACCAGGACCTGCTGGTTTAAGCCTCAAACTATTCAGCTCCTCAGCTAGAGACGCTACTCCAAGAAAATCTTTATCTTCTTTCGTTTTCATATTCAGACACTCAGAATAGGATTGGATCAACGCAAGATCATCCATGGTTTTACCAAGATTCATACTAACTTGCTTCAATTCCTTGTCAAGCTCTGGAGACTTCAGGGGATTACGATGGCAGCGTTCATCAACCATCTCTTTGATGTGTGAACGCAGATGTTCAGAAGGCTCCATGCATCTCAATGCTTGTTGATGGAGTTGCCACTTAAAATCTTCAAAAATCCTTTTGGTTGAACCAACAGCTTCTAGAAAATCTAGAGTTTCTAACTCTTTGATAATCAGATCCTTCTCAAGCTCCACAGTCTGTTCTTCCATTCTCTTTATGTCAAATTCTCCCACATCCTCCTAAAGAATGACAAGCCAACAAACATATATAGTTGTGAGTCACCAAAACGAATCTTACATAACATCTTGCATAATTCTCATTGCCTCAAGAAAAAAAAACAAACAAACATAAACATAAAGTTTCAGACTTGGGTGTAGATAACATTTTCTCAGAGGCAGAGCAAGACAGTTTTGACAAAATTGTTCTTCATTATGATATATCGATACACAAAGTTTTGAAATTTCTACTTGGTTTCAGTATAAAAACTAAAGAATTTGAAAGGGTTTTCAATAAAATTTGAATAGTCGTCACCAAATCGAATTAGCTATCATTTATGAGCCATACGTAACATTTCTCAAAGTCATTAGTACTCACAGATGCATTGCAAAACAAGAAATGAACTGACACTGCAAATCGGAGATTTTAGAAGAGAACTCACGTAATTGTGTCCAAGATTGAAGGGAACACAAGACCCACGACCACCAAATAACGGTAGAGAAATGTCGAGTTCAGCTCTAAAGCCTCCTCTCCTCGTACTTGCCGGGTTGAAATTCTCGGACCCAGCTCCGATTCTCACATCCCGGATTCCGGGTGTACCCGTAATCGCCTCCGCCTCAGGGTTCTGATACATCTCCGCCATTTCCGCGCTCGATAAACAAGTGGTTTATCAAATTCAAAGGAAAAGGGAATTAAAGAGTAAACTATCAGAGTAATCATAGTAAAATGGGCAGAAGCAAACATGAGCTATATGATTGTGTTTTCTCGGTAATCAAGTTACGACGACTCGGAGAACAATCAGGAAGGCTTTGATGATCGTTACTTATGGATATGACTACGTGGCTTGTCCTGATTGGTCCTTCGCTCTTATAATCACGTGAAGTTGGGTCTATCTGATTATTACTAACAACTGCCAATTTTGGGCCGTCGATTAAGGAAGCGACTTTGGGCCTTTGATTACAGATGGTATCGTGAATTACATCTTTCGTTTTTTGTCTTTCTTTGTACATCTCCAGTTTTTAATAGCACGATCGGGGTGTAACCTCTAATTTCTCTCTATAATTTTTTTTTCATTTATGCATGATCTAACCTAGGTTATATCATGAGATAGTGGATTAATGGAGTTAGTTGGAACGATAACTTTGTATAATTACCGGTTAATCAAACTGATTGGATATGTTGTCATATTATGGACTCAAACCAGCAAACTCACTTTTTATTTTTCGTAAATGCGAAAAAATCTTTGAAACATACTTCTTTACATTGTTTTCGATGGTCCGTATTACATTACATTATTATATGGCTTGTGATTTGTGTAGTCATTTTGTATTGAATGGTCTATAAATATTCCATTCTTGGAATCCAAACACTATCATTGACATAATTTTCCGGTGCTATATTAGTATAGTAAATGTATGCGTAAAATAAATAGTTTTCTAACTATCTTTGTGGACATCGAATTAAAGCAAAACTTTAGTAGGAGAGAATGGACCACGTACGAATACGATTGGAAACGATAATTAATTATACGGCCTTAATCATCTCCCTCTCCGTCCATCCAACGGTCCAAATTCATCACCATCGTCTTTGTATCCGTCACGTTTCTATTTTTTTCCCCGCATACGTATCTTCCAACGAATTAGAACCAACAAACACTTTTTCTAATAACTATTGTTCGGAGTTATCAGTTAGCACTATACACTAATAGTTTTTTTTTTAATTAAAGCAAAGTTAACATGCGTTGACACTTTTAGCTCTTATATACATTCGTTAAAACTCTTGTCAATTAGATATGTGCCCGTATCTTTTTGGATGTAAACATGCCCAAACTTTTGGTCTGAGTAGTTCCACATTACGACAAACAAAGTTTTAAAGTTTTGGTAGGTCGAATGAAGTCTTCATATCTTCTATAGACTAAGACCTGTAGATTAGTTAGTCAATTAATTATTTCCTTACTTATAAAAACACCAAAACCAAGGTTTATAAAGGGGGATCCCATATAAGGTAACATATTTAATATACGTATTAAATACTCTAAGCAATGCATACTGTTTTGAAACTTTTTGAACCTCTTACTAACTATTACCAATAATGTGATCCCCACGACTCTCTCATAATTAATGAAAGGCATTAAGTAAGCATACAAATCGAACAGTAAGATAGCCACCTTTCATTTATTATCTAACCATTTCGTGACCTTTGTATTGCCTTCTGTACTTGTAATGTATGTTCATCCATATGTTTTTCCAATAGAAAAATTCCGAAAATTTAGTAGGAAAAAAAGAATTAAAAAAAAAACAGAATAAATATCCACGATTACAAACAACCGTGCAAAGAAGAATCTTTTGTTTCATCCGCAAACTTGTTATACTCGCAAGATATACGACTCTTCTAAAACAGATGTTCCCGTTGTCACCCCTAAAGAAGCTTCGGAACTAGAATTGTGTTGTTTCCATCTTCGTACTTGAACTCTGATCAAAACCCGACACAAACAGAGAGAGTTCTTGCACAAAGTTCGTTGGGGAAGAAAGAGATCACTATAAATGTCAGGAATATTAGGAGATGACTCTGCAATGGATGAAGAGCAAGAAGAAGAGAGATCATCCTCCTACTATGGCGGAGCCTCCGTACCATTCATATGGGAGTCAAGGCCAGGCACACCCAAAAACCACTTCTTCTCCGATTCTTCTCGTCTGCTGCCACTCACGCCGCCTCCGTCCTACTACTCCTCCTGGATTTTGTCGACACCGAAGAGACAGAGTAAGGTGAGAACAAAACTGAGTATGTTTCTATCCATGTCCATGTTCGATGATCTCAGGAAGAGCAGGAACAGTAGCAAGAAGAATGTCTACGGGTCATCGTTTTCTTGGTCTTCTACGTCTTGCCTCATTGAACAGAGTGTTATAGTGTTTGATATGTGAATGTAACAGTATGACGTATATAGTTAGTTTGACTGTCTCAGTTGTGGCCTAAAGCTTGTATTGTGGACTGGCTTTATTGTCATTTTATATCCATCTAGAAACAAGATCATTCTCCCAGTAAACCGAAGTCAAATATATTATAACCGTAGATCTTTTGTGTACACAAAGGTTGGCATATGTCATGTGTATCTAAGGGATCCGTGAATTATTCCCTATGAGAAGACTCCTTAGCTATACAGTGAATACGAACGGGTTATGCTGTCTCTTTGATATCCTTAAGACTGTTATCTCATCTCACTTAATCTAAGTCGCTACTAGATACCTCTTCTTCTGGAAGCTCAAATGCATCTATCTTGGCGAAGTAAGCTTTCTGTTGCTCGATATAAGCCTGAGAAGCTGCATCAACCAAATTCTCTTCCTCACGCTTTACTGCCCGTTGCCTCTGTAATATAATTATAGATAAAGAATTAGATTTGGAGCAAGCTTAAATGATACCAGTAGGTATAACGCTCTAAAAATGAAAAATGGGAGATGCAAGTTGCATATCTCATAAAACAGCAATCCCAGAATATCTCATGACAATATTTTGAATCCACCTTTTGAAAAGTGAAGAATGTAATGAAATTGAAAGACTAGGCATTTGCTAGAGCAAATAAAAAAAAGATAGATAAAAATAATGACTACTTTCTCAACCGAATGATAAGAGCAACACAGAACTATTACACTTCTGATAAATGATAAGTATACAGCCAAAGCTTTCCTGAATTCACCTTTTTGGGAGCCGCTTTCAAGGGCTTTGGATTGCTTTCCTTTGCTTGACGTTTTCTCTTCCTGTGATACAAATTTCAAAGAGAATTATCTAACAGCAACATGCTTGGTTATAAACAGCCCACAAAATGCAAAACAAATTAGATGGACATGATAACACTATTACAAGTAATCAACAAATTAAGTACCATACTATGGTTTTAGCCTGATCCCACATGCCCATTAGCTACCATTAGCCACAGCAAATCATAATTTCCCAAAACTCAACAATCATATAACATTGAATCAGGTTCATACCCAGAGCTTGATGTCAAGTCCAAACGAACGGGAGCAGCTGGACTAGAGGAAGATGCGTCTTTATTCCTTTTCCTTCTTACCGTGTAAACCGAGCAAGGCTCAGCAAATCTCTTGTCACCAACGTCTAAGCATAAGACAGTTCATAAACATCAGCCTAAGATAGACACAGCCAAAATTACCACCAATTGAGAACTAGCTTGATACCAAAATTAGTCCCGCTTCGAAAATTTTGAAGGATCTTGATAATGACCCAACATGAAACATGATGAATTCAAGTATAAATTTAACCCCCAAAACCAAAGAACAAAACCCTAGAGTTGCGCACAAATTGCATTCAGTTGAAATTCCTTAAATATCGATACAATAGAACCAAATTCGATCAAAATCATCGCAGTTTAATCAATTACCCAGATCAGAGATCGAATTTTGGGGACGAGAAGGCGCAGAGGCCGGAGAACTCAGATCGGCAGACATACGGCGAGTTACGGGCCTAACGTTCGTGGCAGGAGACGGAGAAGCGCTTCCGGAAGCAGCCTCTGAAGTGTTAGCATCTTTGGGTTTTTCCTTGAGCGTAGTTTGATCAACTAACCTCTTAAGAGAAGAAGTGAGACTCGGATTCGCGTATTTGATAGTAGAAGATGGCTGTTGTGAAGAAGATCTGGAGACGACGTTGGTGCAATCCGCGAGCGGTTTTCTATGAATTCTTCCTCCGACTGGCCGAGGAGCTTCCATTGTTGCCCGGTGAAATTAGAATTTGGATTTTCCTGAGGTTTTGGGGAGAAGATTCTACTCGCTGTTGGCGGGAAAGGAGAAGGCTCGAAAAAGAGATGAAGAGTTCTGAAGAAGGCTCGAGAGAGAGCTGAAGACAATAATTAGGGATTTAAGAGCCCAAAATTGGTAAATTATTATCATTGGGCCCATATTTATTTTTAGTAGTCTTTTCATGTGTAATTTTCTCCTTTTAAAAACTTTACGAGGTGTAGGGATTAACAAATTATTAGATATACTATCTAAGTATGTATTGATGTCATGATCTATTTCTGAAAGTTTAATCATCTACTAAGACTACTATTCACAGTTTTAAACGCCGTATGGATAGCGATAGAAAATTTATAAATACGTAAGACGTTATTTCCAGAAGAATGTTTAGTGTTTTCTATGAATTTGGACGAATTTTTAAAGATAAGATATTTTCTATGTTTTTCTTTTAATTTGTTATTCTATGATTTATATGAATTTTAGAACCGATTGTTTAGCTTGTAGTGTTAGATTGTGTTCTAATGATTTTGTTGTAGCTCCGTTTCGGTTTCTAAATCTTTACATAACTAAATTAATGGTGTTGATAAAAAAGACGTGAATTATAATACTTTTGTTCATCGTTTACAAGTTTTAGTCTTTGAAAAAATATATAAAAACAAGAATAGTACAAATTATGGAAAATAATAATAATGTGTTTCATCCGCTACACCTACCTAAAAAATATAACGGTTAAGTTTTTGACTTGGGATGTGAGTAACAAATATAGAAGTAAATAGAATATATTATTAATATTTGCTAGGAGATTGATATTAAATACACATATAATATATTTTCATAATATGATACTCTGTAGAAAGCTTAACAAAAAAAAAGTAATAGTATAAAAACAAATTTTTATAAGTTCATAGTTAAATATACTATGTAATAAAATAAGCAAGTAAACTTTAATTGACCCAATATAAAAATGTAAAAACTAAGTACTTGGTACGACAACGAAACATGTGTAGTACAAGAAGACCTCATATAATTCTTTGTACTTTGTACTTTTCCTTTAGTGGATTTTAAAGTTAGTGTAGCTTTTTTCAACATCAGGTATAACTAACCTTCCTAAACCTTTTTATTTTATTGGAATATATATGGTAAATGCACTAATTTATAATGGTCTCGTTTCCTTTACGCTAACTCTTCCGAATCTTTGCTTTTGCCTTACTATAAATCATCAAGAAGACACCATTTCTCCTCAGTCAACAATACATCTCATACTATCTTAATCTATATCATCCATCTCAAGGCTTATCGTTTCGTTTCATCTACTTCTAGCCATGTCTCAGGTAATTTTGTGACGTTGATCTCTCTATCTCTATTTTTTCTCTCCATTTCTTGTGTTTACGTTTAGTTCTTGAATCTTGGCCAGAAAACAATGCAATAATGTTTTGGAGAGACAATGTTCTGGAAACAACCGTCTAAGCCAGCCGATGAATTGGTTATAAACTGCGGATTAATCGATTTTGATCTAAAATCTTGAAAAAAGAAAGAAAGAGATTAATTGATTTAGGCACCATCTGTATTTCAAATATTAAAATGTCCGATTAGCGTCTTTAAAATTTTACAAAAATACATATGGATCTAACGTTTTCGGATTAAATTGTCTAATAAATGCAGACCGTTGTCCTCAAAGTTGGTATGTCATGCCAAGGCTGCGTTGGTGCAGTCAATAGAGTCTTGGGCAAAATGGAAGGTATTTTTCAATTAACTTTTTTGTTTCATGTGTTTCTTCAAATACACACTATATTAATTATATAGATATTCTTATGTTTTTGTAATTCGTTGACTCTAGATTCAATTCATGATAAAATTTCAGGGGTTGAGTCATTTGACATTGATATAAAGGAGCAAAAGGTGACAGTGAAAGGTAATGTTGAGCCTGAAGCAGTTTTCCAAACAGTTTCAAAGACTGGAAAGAAGACTTCTTACTGGGCAGTGGAGGTTGAAGCTGAGCCAAAAGCCGAGGCTGAGCCTAAGGCCGAGGCCGTGACTGAGACTAAGACTGATGTTAAGTTTGATGTTAAGGCTGATGTTGAACCAAAACTCGCAGAAGCGGAGACTAAGCCATCACAAGTTTAAGTATACTAAAGATGAAAAGGAAGGCTTATCCATCTTTGCAATGCTTCTTTATGTTTTGTTTTTCTATGTTTTGTTGGAAGATATATTTTCTCTAAATACATAATACTTTTATGTATACCTTTTCAACTTCTGATAACAAGATGTTGGACCCATGTTGCTCCGACTTTCTTTTATTATAACTTTTAAGTGTTTAACTAATTAAGTAATACTGCGTGAATCTTAAATTTTTTGACTTACTATAACTTAATCCATTTAGATACCTGTCTGAATATTTGCAAAAAAAATAAAAAATGAACCATAATCTAATAAGATGAGCCGGCCTGAAGAATATGGAAGCCCCAGGCAAAAGTTGTTATGTGGTACACTATTTTCTTTTCTTCTTCTTTTTTTTTTTTTGTTGTAAAAAGTTGGACTCCTTTCCCCTTGGTATTATATAGGCCCACTCTAATGAATTTTTGTTGTTGTACTTGTGGCCCTAAAGTCTTAAACAGACATGCTATTTACGTGGATCCAAACTTGAGCTTCCTGGCTACGGCTGAGGGCATGTTTACGGTCATGAACTAAACTTAATGGCCTTATCGTAAAAATGGTAGAATAGTCAGAATCGATAAAAAATAAAAGTAGTATATATGCTACTAATCAATTCATAAATCATCATTATCCGTTTTCATTGAATCTATTTATCTTTTATATTTGTTTTACACTTTTAATCGCTCTGATAAACGGTTATTGATCCAAGATACTAATTTTGTGTCATTGTGTGCTTAGATGACTTTCAGCTTTTTTTAAAAAAAAACTTGAATTTGATTTCTAAAAAGTATATGTAAACGCAAACGTCAAAAATTGGCATTTGAAATAATTGAGGTTTAGTGTATTTGATTAAAGTATATCTACAATATTTAAATACCGTTATGATATCATCAATCGATTATATAATTTGAATTTCTTACTCGAGTTTTTTTTGTGAGTAACATTACATACACGTTCTGTTATTGAGGTTCAAATCCGCATGTTCGACATTTTTGACAAAAAGAAAAATCTAATCCTCTCGGATAAAAAACAATCGTGCTAAGATTTGGATTGCACATTCTAAAAGCAACTCTTACAAAATTTTGAAGTTAACTAATATTTCCCCAAAAATAAAGTCAATTAATCTTGAAGCTATATATATATATATACTCGAAGCGACGTGCTTACACTAGACATATTTGCTGTCGAAAGGTTGGAAAGTCCTTTTCTTTTTTCCCAACTTATTATTAGTCTTTTAGCTTTTGAAGCTATCGTATCTCAAATCTCGATATTCTTATTTCCTCTCTAATTAATTTTTCAATAGTTAAGTTTACTAATTCTGGACGTTTAACATATCGATTATGTACCTACGAAGCATATCCAGTCCATCATAAAATAAATTACATATGTTAAGAGTAATTTCACTATCCATATTAATTAGTTAATAATATCCCATGAAGGTTCCAATTTCCAACTATACAACTCCCCCAAAAAGATTCCTTCATGGCTTAATCATTTCATTTGCGTTGTTTTATTTGTTAAACTATGCTCAACAACTCTTTACGGAAACAATCATGTATCGAGTTGATTATTAACGAAATTTGTATAAAAAAATGTTTTCTGGAACGTAACCATCTCTAACCAACTCTTGAAGTTGAACAATAATTTAACAACTTGAATTCGAAGCAAGAAACTGCTCCTCCATCATCTTCCTCTATTGATCTTCTTCATATTCTCAAGTTTACTCCAAAAAAATTGTGAGACAGAGAGATAGAGGATCGAGAAAACTACAAACTAAATGGATTGCTCAATCTGCACCACTATGCCAACTATTTTAAGGCCACCGAGGAACACAATATGTGGGCCGTGCTACGAAGGGGCTAGAACCACTATCGCTTTGCTTAAGAAACTTGAGGCCTCAAAAGAAGATCAGGGCAAATCCACCGATAAGTCTACCTTCAATAATGGCTCCTCTCTTTCTTCTTCTCCTTTGTTTTCTTGTGAGGTAAGTTAGCTCTATTCGCACTTAGGTTTTTGTAAAGATTTCAAATTATATATAAAATACATGAATTTATGGGTTTTGTATGAGTTAATTCTGAACTAATATTCGTGAATTTCAGCCGCAACCATTAGAGAAGGTCATCAAATGGATGAAAAGCATGAAAGAAACCGAAGAAGAACAGAAGAAGAGAATAGTCTTCTTGAGCAGCTTTGTTTCAAGTTTCAAAGAACAGCTTCACGCTGATATTCTTCTAAGACCCGGCGATGATGGCCCTCCGATTCCTACACATAGAGCTTTGCTGGTAATCCCAATGATGATCTCTACTCTTTTTTTATGGCATTGGTTCTGTTATTTTCTTTTCATGAAAAAAAACTAAAATAATAATTACATGTAAACATAAAGGCAACCATAAAAATTCTTTTGAAACAAGACTTGGTTGCTTCTATATATGTAGGCTTCAAAATCCGAGATCTTCAAGAACATTTTAGATTCCGATGGATGCAAAACCGCTCCAGAATACGGCATAAGGCTCCAAGAACTAAACTCCGAGGAACTTCAAGCTCTCTTGGAGTTTCTATACACCGGCACATTGGCTTCAGACAAGTTGGAGAAACATGTCTACGCGCTGTTTGTTGCAGCAGATAAGTACATGATTCATTACTTACAAGAGTTGTGCGAGCAACATATGCTGAGTTCCTTGGACATCTCTAGCGTTCTTGACGTTCTTGATGTCTCGGATCTTGGTTCGAGCAAGACGCTAAAGGAGGCTTGTCTAAGGTTCGTGGTGCGGAACATAGACGACGTCGTTTTTTCGGATAAGTACGAAGCTTTTTCTCAGAAAAACCAGCATCTATGTGTGCAGATCACCAGGGCGTTCTTGATGGAAACGAGAAACAAGAGACGAGATTAAATAAAATAGTGAGATATCAGTGAATGTTTAGTGTAAACTTTTGTATGTTTCTTCTTTTATAGCTGTTTCAGTTTAACCAATTGGTCTTAATCACCAAAGTTCAACACCAACATTTATTTTTGTATAAAGGTTTTACTATTAAAATTTGAGATGGAAAATAAGTGTTTTACAAATGGCCTTTATCAAAGCCCAATAATATTCATAATAAGCCCATTAAAAGAATAATTGGGACCCATTAAACATTAACCAAGTACAGTAAATGGTTTAAATCGAATCGACAGAAAGAGAAAAGAGTAGGTGAAGCGAAGAGGTTGGGCCTTCCACACGATCATATATAGGAGCATCCTACTTCAATTGCATTATGGAAATACACACATTCCTATTACTAGTTGGTTTCTACTTTGGTATTTTCTCTTGGTATTATATATTTATCTTAATCCAAAATCAAACAGACCATTCAAATTGAACTATTAAATCTCCAAAAATCTAATCAAGTTTTAGTCGAATTTGTCATCGATTCTCATTCGTTTGTTTGTCTTTTATGAATCCGTAGCTACATGGCCGACCAACATGAATCTTTTTAACCATGGTCTAGTAAAGTCTTTTAAAGAACAATGTCACCCTGATCTATGGTTACTGGCTGGTGACGATGATCATGAAGATCCTATCCCGGCTCATAAAGTTATTTTGGTATGTAAGTTTTGAGTTGTTTATTGGTTAGCTCAAAAAAAGAAAAGAAAAAACATTTAACAAAAAATTATCTTGCTAATTCAATTTAATAACATATTATAGCAAGATCAGATTTTCTCAAGGAGATTTGTGATGAGGCTGACGAGGATGATCTTGGTTACGAGCAGATGATTCTCTACGAGATGAACCATGAAGAGCTAGAAGTTTTCATCGAGTTCGTGTATGTTGGATGTTCCTTGTGTTCCGAGAAATTGAAGAAACACGCACGTTCATTATATCGTGCAGCTGAGTTATACAAAATTTCTTTATAACGAGACATGTGTAGATACCAACTTATGTCATCAATTAACACAAGAAATGTTCTTGACATTCTCGAGCTCTCAAAAGATAATCCTCACGAGAAAATACTCTTCGACAGAACTTGGTGTTATGTTATATGTCACATGAAGGTCATTGCTTTTACTCACGAGTTTGAGTCGTTTGCGGAGAGAAATCCACACTACAAGAAAACATGATAAAACTGACGGTCCTTTTCGTCGTAAATGGCCTGTTTGGTAGATTTCTAATAGAAATGACCGTAAGTTCTAGGTCGTCGAAAATTAAAAATCCATCGATAAATACTAATAATTTTTAACGAATATATGTTCGATGGATTTTTGACAACAACGTTGGTTGGTAAAATTGTCAAAAATCCGTCAAAAATACAAATTTTTTCCGACAGAATTCTAACAGATTTATTATTAGTTTTATTAATAATATAGAAATATATATATATATATGTAATTTGTCATAAATTTTCGACATAAAAAAATATATTTATATTTATATATACATTGCATTATATATAGATTTGAGGCTTTGTTTTTGAAAAATTTGCATGTATTTTAACAGAATATAAATTGTTCATTGCATTAGTTATTAACTACTCCTAATTTAATAATGTTTCGTCTGAATGAATTGAGTCTGTATCGTCGTCAAATTCTTTACGTGATTCCTTTGAATCTGAATGGATTCTATCATCGTCAGTTTGTGTAAAATCAACCACAAGTTATTAACATATAAAACGATTATATTAATGTATATATTAAAGCATATAATCACAATATATTAATGTATTAAACCAAGATATTCAAAATTTCAAACGGGTATAAAATGACTATACAATGACTATATTAACGTATATATTTTTTGACAGATTTCTGATGGACACTCAATATTCTGTCGGAAATCCGTCTAAAATTTTTTACAGACCATAATAATCAGAAATTTATGACGGATTCCAACATATTCGTTTTTGTTGAAAAATCGTCAGTTTTTCATCGAAAATTTTCAAAAATAACTATATCCGTCGAAAATTCCATCAGAGATTTCTTGTAGTGCCAAAATTTGCCGTTGAGATATTTAGGGGTTCTCCTTAACTTTTTTATTTAATTAGGAGGAATAAGTTTATGAAAATCCCCCTCACTTTTTTCTTATGAAGTTTTATAACTTTTTAAAGTGATAAATTTTAGTTATTGGTTTCAAATTTTTTTGTTCATTCATAATTTCAAATCGAAACTTTAATATTTCTTGAATAATAATGGTCTGAGTAATCTACTGTCTAAAACTGTAAGCTTATTCCAAATAATTGTTCTTTTTATTCAAGTACATTTTACATTTTATTTTTAGCGTGATATTTACATTTGCCATCAATAAAATTTATAACTAGCTAGTCGTGTTTTTAATATGCACGTAATCATTAAAATCTCTATTTAAAAACATGTATATTTTTCATAGAATCAAACCAGTTAGAGTCTCACAAAATCATCAATTAGTATTCTAACCAATAAGGCAATAATGAACTTTCTTAGTTTCTTTAATTAGACTTCTAGTTTCTTTTTCCAACTAGGAACCCTTTAAGTTGTAACTATAGAAAATTCTCCTTTTGAATTTCGATTATGATCATGCTATACAAGCTTATGCATATTAGTAATGAATTAATTAACTTGACGGGTTGCACAAAAGAAAAATTCATTTGATGCCGAAGACATTACTTGAGAAAATCTGACTAATTTGAAAGACATACAATTGAATTTTCCTTGATTATATGTCTAACTAAGATCCTCTTTTAGGTAAAACAAAATGTATAAATATATATAGAGAGTGAACGAATACTTGATCTGGTCTAGGCTTTTGGATCATCTAAAGCTATCACTCGAGGTCCTGATTGCTTTTGCCACTGCCTGTTTTACTCCTTCAGCATCAATGCTTTCTCCATCATCATTCTGTAATAAATTAATATTTAAAATGAGATCAAATCTATATATCATTAGTAATAATTACGATGGAAGGAGGTTTATACGATGATGAGGAAGAATTGTGTTTACATCTGATGAACCAATGGCACGCAAGCTAAAGGTATCCGTACATGAAACCCTAGCTTCAACAACATCAAGTCCAAGATCTTCAAAGGCTTGAAGAACACAAACCAACATGCCTGCCTCATTCTTCCCTGACATTACCTTAATCATGAACCCCTTCTCTAGGGTTTCCACAGTAACCTACCAATATCAAAAATAAATATATTCAATCAATATTGCTTCTAGATGTATATGCATCTAAGGGTACTTAGAAGTTATATGTTTATACCATGGGATTTGGATGAGTAGGGTCGGGGAAAGATTGCTCAGACGTGGTCTCATTGTTGATTTTCTCGACTTTCTGCTTAAGCTTTTTGATATATTTTGATGCATCCACTATGATCGATGTTTCGCTCTCCTGAAAAACACGTGCGCCTACATATTGGTTATATAGTTCAGTCGAAATTCTCAAATTACAAGTTTTTCCTTTTCATGATCATGCTTTGGGCCCTTATATGTATCTTCTTGGTAAAGTCTGTTCATTCATTATGGTTAGGAGCAAACGTAAGTAATTGTCCGCCGAGTAAAATTGAATAGGACAAGAAACGAATTTATATATCAACCAAACATAGAGATATTTGCATTTAGTTTTCCTCATTCAATTTTCTCTGTTTTTTTTTCCTCAAAGAAGAAGGCATTAAAAAAACATAGTACAAATAGAATAGTCAAAATTTAGAATTTATTAATGATCAATCGTCAAACCAGAGTTTCAAATATTCATATGGCAAAATGTATATGATACAGAAATCTATATATAATCCATAGGGCACAAAGTTTGATCTCTAATGAATGTAAATAGGGATAGAAATCAAGTAATTAAGGCTAAATTGGCATGGGAATATATATCTGAATATGAATGTTCATCTAATGAAATATACACATATGGTTGAACAGAATTCGATATGTGATCGTAGAAGAATCAAAACATGTCGGAATAAGAAAAACAGTAAGAACAGAGAGTGATGGAATCTAATTACAGCATGAGAGTTAGTGATCGAACGAAGCAATTGAAACTTCTCACGCAGAGAGGAACCTCTCTTGTGCTCCCTCGAAACCATTATTCTATGATTTAGTTTCTTCTTCTCCACCTCTTCGATTTCTCTTCTCTATATATAGAGAAAAGGGATGTGTGTATATGTGAGTAAGAAAAAGAGGTAGAGATCTGAATTTCTTCAATGTTTGTAGGATTCTATCATCTCTCACATACCTTGTAGTCTCTCTTTATCGCTACAAAATGTAGTATACGGACAAATTCCATTGGTATCTCGTGAATTACGTGATTACCTCTATGTCTAATTACACGATGTTCCATATTCCATAACATTATATATATATATATATATATATGTATATTAAGTAATGTAAATTTTATACATCTATGTTCTGTATTGATATTGCTCACAAATCTAGAAAACCCATTATACCAACAGTTGTATACAGTATCAGTATGTACATTGTGTACAGCTTATATTGCAAGAATTTCTGATTATTCACAAGTTCCAGATCAATTAGGGAGATCATAAATTTGCACAACTAAATAATGACACAGCCATCACTTTTACGATACAAAATACGATCATGTAAAAGATTCACGTGAATTTGAGGTCAATGGTATATTTACTGTCGTTGGCTTGCCTTAATTGGTCATAAACCAAAACTTTTCAAAGGCATATACATTACATATGTGCGTATGAGAGTGATTCTTAATGTTTGGGGAAACGAGGAGAAGAGAATCATTAGCTCGTGATGGAGGAATTAAATAAATTTTTCAAAATGTTTACATTAATTATATTATATATATATATATATATCAAAATAAGAGCATCGAAAGAAGTTAAAGAAGAGGATAAAAGCAAACAGAAGAATGTTAGTTGTGATTTTGGAATGCCTCCAAACACCCTTCACGGGGATCTTTATGAATACCCCTCTGGCCTTCTCTCTTCACCGATCCACCATCTCCGTGTTGTATATATATTTATATGTACCGTATATATGTGCATGCATACTTTTACATACATTCTATTTCTTATCGATCGAACACCAATGTAAAATCACGAATTCCAAAAATACCCACAACTTGGGTTTTTTTTCTTTTATTTTAAATAACGGCCTATTGGATCAAAATCTTATATGATAGATGTTTTCTGTTTGTCACATTGATTTTATGTTGAGTACAAAATCAATTAGATAAAACACCGAATTTCATCGGAAGAATCAATTTTCCAACATATCATAAGGGGAACCGATTTTGAACCATAACAACTGTATCCAAAACAATTATTTAATTTATTCAATAGAAAACCCTTTAACGAAAAAAATAAAAACAGAAAGGAATGTTATACCTTTTGGTCTGATAAAAAACTATTTTTTAAAATAGAAGTTTTACTATTAACATATAAACAAGAGCATGAAATGTGATGAGTATAAGAGTATAGAATTGTCTATATTCCACAAGGACATATAAAAGTATCCATCAATTCACATGTGTGCCGATTAATCATCACCACAAAACACACACACACACACTCTCTACACAGTAGGCAAGCTTCTTCTCAAGTGTAGACTCGTAGATATCCTTTTATTTCTCATATTCATCTACTTTTACAGTCTGTTTGCTCCTCCTTAATATTATTATTTTAATTAAAAACGATAGATATTTAGGGTTTTAAATGCTCGGATTTGCCAAAGAAAATGTCACTCACGTGATTTGCACACTTCGGGAAGTACAGTCACATGCACAATTTGACGATATAAAAAACAAAACCTATTAATCTCTAAAGTTGAGAAATAAAATGGTATTGTTGTCCATAGAGAGTAGATTGAAAGGGACGTGAGCGAGAGAGTTTGGAATATGGACACCAAAAGTTCATTATGCAGAGGAGATTTCCTCTCTTCCCATATATTCTACAAGATAATATATTTGTACTGCTGCGTAGTATTCGTGTTTTAATTACTTCGGTTTAGATAGAAGTGGATTTGTGTCCACACATTATTGTAAATATAAGAATGAATTTACATCGTCTGAAAAATTAGTCGAATTCTTTTTCTGGTGTTTCTTTACGAGGATTAGTTTTCACTTTGAGGCTTACAAAAATATTCGATTTTTTTACATTACAATTACACTATAACTAAGATGATATCAGTTACATATAGATTTTTTTGATACCTAGTTACATATAGATTAAAAATGGTAAAAGTATAATAATTAATATGCATAGATACTTAACGATGTTGTATGTATTAAATTAAATTGATGGTGTCACAAGATTCCGTGGACAATCTACATATATATACACAATCTTTTTTTGTATGCATTATATATATATATATATTTATATCATATCATCATATCAATGTACACATTTTTCTAGGCAAAGATTACATACAGAAAATGTCCGCCCGATATTAAAACTTGAAAGTGATAAAATTCCGTAGTATTAAAAGTAATTACTGTAAGTGTTATTTTCCCTGTCATGAGATCATACAGTTTTTTTTTCTAAAAATTTAAGCATGACCATGTAGTATCTAGAAAACCGATTATATATAAAAAAGAGAATGACGTCACCTTCCTTAAAAAAAGGCTCCATTACCAGTCAAATAGTTTACTAAATAATTTCCTTAAATATCTTAACTTAAAAATCGAACTCTGACATGTGAGGTTTATGTAAGTGGAGACTTTGGTTAAGTGTAGATAGAGATAAATGATTTTTATAATTATAACGGCACAATACTTTTTTGTTAAAGAATGTTAGATGATGTTTGAAATGTTATTTTGTAAAACGATCGGTTTTTAAAATAGCTAAAACCGCAAATTTAAGATAAAATTTAATAGATACTGAAAAATGATAAAATTACTATAGTCATAGTATAGGCTGTAATGAATGTAACAAAAACACAGAGATCGTAGCTAGCTGCACTGAATTCTATCTTAATCGTTTCACACACAAATTAAAAACGTCGGGTTAAAAGTGACTAAGTTATCGAAACTATAAACTATTTCCTTTCTTCTTATTCTATCGTATATATCACCATCTCTTCTACTTTCCCTTGTATAAGTATATCTGGATGGGAGTAAGTAGGGTTTTGTGAGGTGAAACAAGTGTCTCATATTTTTTTCCAAAAATAATGTAATTTTTACTTAAGATTTCTAATATATCTAATGAAGTTAAAAAAAAAAATTAGAATATTTATGATTGGGCCTCATGCAGACAAACCCTCTAAATCTGCCACATATCTGTATAAAAATAAAATGTAAGAACGAGTCTCGTGTTTGTGACAGCTATATTTCCTTTGTCTTCTCTCCATATGTATTTTATTCCCTTGTCCGAATCAAATATCGTTTCCATGACACCTAACTGCACATTTTTATAATTGTATAAATTTAACAAAAAATGGAAAAATCTTGTGACAAAAACTGGAAAATCAAACACTACGGAAGCTAATACACTAATACCACGTGTAAAGAGATCAATAGACGGCTTCCATTGTATTAGGGAAAGGATTCGTG
Source organism: Cardamine chenopodiifolia (assembly GCA_963922655.1). Classification (NCBI taxonomy): domain Eukaryota; kingdom Viridiplantae; phylum Streptophyta; class Magnoliopsida; order Brassicales; family Brassicaceae; genus Cardamine; species Cardamine chenopodiifolia. Next base: position 14,627,676 of record OZ000479.1, on the reverse strand, counting down.
TACTTAAACTTCATCAATTCGATTGCTCGATTGGATCGGGGCTAATAGCATGATGAACGAAGAAATCAGCGCGTTCAATGCTGCATTGTCCATGTCTTTCTCGTTACTTAGTTTTTAAAAGACAACTCATTAATTAAACTCGCAAGTTGTGAATTTGCATGGACTGTAATTGATATTTTAGAAAGGACCAAAAGGACAAAATAACATTGAAAGATTTATCTTAACAAGAATACAAAACAATACCCATTCCATCTGCCCCACTCTCTTCTTCTAAGTGACAAAATTATCATAAATTAGGTCACGGGGGCGACTTTGGGCTTATCAAACATGAATCCTATTTTTAAATATTTCTCTATTATACAAAATAGCCTATATATACATTATATAACTGAAGAAAATATATAAAATAAATATTTTATTCTAATTTATTTGTAGTATTTTATTATGTAAGTACTTTGTTCTTAACTTTAGATAGTTAAATAATCAATCATCATGAATGAATAAGAAAGATTCATAAATCCTTCAACAATGATGATCTCATGTTCTTAAAAGGAAAAGATCTCATGTTCGAAATAAAACACATTTTCGCAAAAGAAGTAAATGGAGAAAAACAGACAGGCCCATAAAAGTTTCAACATGAAAGTACAAACGCCCATTAAAAATATCTCGGGCTCTTAGGCCCAAATGGTATATGTATTGCCTTAGCCTTAGCGCCACCGAGAAAGAGGTCATCGAACTCATACATCAACACAGATTGAAACAGTTATTTTTCATATAATTGTTTTAAATTTCATTCAAGTTAGCTGAAAATTAGGGTTTAGCATTTTTTGGAGCAAATAACATTATCGACAGGGCAACACACACAGGTGTACGAAGAAGATTCCAAGCTTTTGATTTGATAAGTCATGCGAATACTTGCTACTCGCGTAGCTAACGTAATTGCCAAAATTCTATCTTTTAAAGCTTTTCTCTGCTTTTTTCCCCCTTCATCAATGGTGTAATGGGTCATCACCGATTCATCTGAAATTTGAAGTAAAATTTGCAGCATTTTTGCAGAGGAAGAAACTCGTGTCCTCGATCTCGGAATTTCTCCTCGTTCAACAAAAAAGGTGCCTCCTTTTTGTCAATCACTTCTAATCTGCTTCCGCTACACAATAATATGTGAGAGATCGATTCGTGGGTTTCAATTCACACTAGATTAAGATAGAATGAAGTAATTTGATTTGAAAATCTGATGAGATTTTGGTTCAGTAGTTGTGATTGAAGTCCATTATCACTTCACAGTAGTAGTGAGAGTCCATTATCACTTCACAGTAGTAGTGAGAGTCTCGATTTCAATCCGGACAATCACATATGCTTGTAACTGTACTCCAAAGTGGTTACTATGTTTGATGAATTAGTAGTTTACTCTTAGATACAATGATGAAGGAAAGAGCTGTAAGAGTAGAGGAGGTTTCTGAAGAGTGTGAATAAATGGCTTTTAGATTTGGGTGTGTTGATGTTCTTGACTTTGATTCCATTTTCTAGATGATCTTACATTGGAGGAAGAAGCTGAGAGGAAAATAGGCTGGGCTCTGAAAATCTTCTTTGCTGGGACAGCAACGTATATTGGATACCAGTTTTTCCCTTACTTGGGTATGTGAATATCTAATTCAAATCGGCTTTTACATTTGTTTATCCCGAATCGTTGTTGTATAATTTACTGATTGTCACTTACTTACTGGCTTAGGTGATAACTTGATTCAGCAATCAATATCGCTTTTACATGTGAAGGATCCCTTGTTTAAGAGAATGGGAGCTTCTACGCTTTCCCGTTTCGCCATTGATGGTAAGCCTTAAATTTCTCTTAGCTGAAAATACAACCTTTTACCGTGAACTTGTTTCTAGCTGATGCGTTGTATATCATTTGGTTTGGTCTATAAAGATGAAAGGAGGATGCAAGTTGTAGAGATGGGTGGGGCTAAAGAGCTTCTACAGATGTTGGGGACTGCTAAAGATGACAAGACTAGGAAAGAAGCTCTAAAGGCTCTCGCGGCTCTCTCCAAATCAGGCAAGTCTTGTATGAACACATTCTTTTGCAATTCTCCTTCTTCTGCATCTCCACAGATTTCATTGAATATTAGGACCTCAGGATTGTTAACTCTTTAATCTTCTTGAGCTTGCTTAATTCCAAATGCGTCTGGATTTTTAACTCTCCTTGTGCTGCAGATGAAGCTGCCAACTTCCTGGAATCTAATGGAGCACTCTCTATTGTCAAATCGACTCCAGATTCCTTGAAAGATTCAGACATTTCAACATACAAGTTAAACATACTCAAGAAGCTGGATGAGAAAAATATCGCCATCTCTTCCAACTAAGGTACTCTTTACAGAAACGAGAGGTCAAGAATCATAAGTCTAGGTGAAGAACTGTATCATTTTATCTTCCTCTTTTCCAACTTAGAACTCTTCAATTTTTGTTCCGAAAGAAATGAATAGTCTGATTCAGATCAAGCTTCAATTCTCAATGATTAATTCTGTCTGATTCAGATGATCTTTGTTCATTCGAATAATGGTCTTCACAAAATAATTTAAAGAATATAAGTTTTGAAGAGTTGTAACATTTTATATCTCTCTGATTCAACAAATATTGCACTTTCTATAGCTATTACATTACACTTTTTCTGACAAAACTATTTCACAAAGATATAAATATAAATGCTAGGAAAAGCTAATAATTTTACAGATTTCTTTGAAGTGATCATGGAGGGGACTGTTTGCAAAACTTTTTTCAACCATTAGTTTGCTGCGAGGCTGTATAAATTTGTCAAAATAGCAATAATGCTAGTGGCAACAGCAAGAAGAAGCATTATCGCAGCTACGATCTTCTCTCTTGAGGTCGACACACCATGGACATTCCTGCCATTTCAGAAAACAACTGATTAACGGATGTTCTAGGAAATTTGAAGCATCTGATAAAGGTATAGTAAAGCAAACAAAGCTTCTGTACCTTAGAACAATGGCGGCTGGAAATATAAATGCTATGGAGACTGTGGTAGTTGATCCCAAGAACTGAAAGAAGTACCAAATGTCTGGCACCATGATTGCAGACAAGAAACAGCAAATCAGTAGAGCCAGAGTGAGTCCGATGAATCTTTTTGTGTCTTTTTCCAAAGAAGGCCTCATAGGGAACAAGAGCTCGTCGAGGTTTGCTCTCAATGAGAAGTTTAAGAGAGGAAAGACCAGCATGAGGTGAAGCGCATAGCTGAGTCTGACAATGTCATTGAGAAGAGAACCAATGGAAGAACCAGAGCTCTGATCAAAGTTCACTAGAATATCTGACATGGTTGCATCTCCAAAGAGAAGGTACCCGAAGAGTCCAGTGGCGAAGTAGATTGCAGCGCACAAGATGACAGAGATCTTAGTTGCTGGGATTACCTGTAATGGATCTTTGAGCTCGAATCCAATTGGATGCACTGCACATTTTTCATCACAACACCAAACTAAGAAACATGAAAATCAAGAAAACAGAGAAACAAAACCGATGTGGTTAAAGAGACAGATTCTTGCCATTGAAATGAAACGTGAAGGCTGTTACAATAACAGGGGCAGCTGTGAAGAGATTCCAGAATGATCCTCCATTGTTCAACTCTGGAAATAGTCTTGGATTCTTCGTTTGCCCTTTCACCAGCGCGGAAACAGCTAGCACTGAGCTTATGACGACAAATAGCACCGCAAGAAGAAACGATACCGCAGAACTAAATGCCAATCTTTCTACATAACCATTTACAAAAAGAAATCATCAACAATCTCATATTTTATACATTAGTTTCTGGCTTTCTGAGCATACACAGAAACTTACCCACACGTCTGCACAAGACCAATGGAAGCAAGACGAAACCGTAGATGAACAACAAAGCAAAGATTCTTGTGTTCCACAAGTGAGAACCAAACCATTCTTGTAAAACTCCAAGATGTTCAGATCCTCCATTTTCATTACCGGAAAGCACATCTCCTGTGAGAAAAACACAAAACCCAAATCCCAAACTCAGCAATCTATTTTTAGTTCAAATGGTATCAAAAACCTCTACACAAGATCAAATTTAGTTTACCTATAATGATGGAGAATATAATCATACATCCACAAGTAGCAACCATCGTAGCAATCTGTACAGAAACGGATCCTATTTTCCCAAACGACTCTTTCATGACTCCGGCGTATGTAATTGATTCTCCGGCGAGAGTTGATTTCATCAGAAATCCAACAGAAATTGTGGAAAGCCAAGCTATAATTACGATAATCAAAAGCGCTGGGATTACTCCAAGAACCTTAAACGCCGCCGGCATCGACATTATTCCAGCTCCGATTATGCTCGTCGACACGTTGAAGACGACACCGGAGCTTGATCCATGCTTCTCAGAAGACGGCTCTTGCTTAGGTAACAGATGAGTTTTAATCTGAGGAGACATTTTTCTTCGCCGGAGAAACTTTAAAATTTGCCGGCGGGAAGAAATTTTCCTTTCTTTTTTTTCTATTGTCGTTGTGTCATGTGTGGCATGAAGAAACGGCTTCATATAGCCACGCGGTTATACGGATTACTACGAAAGTACAAAAATAGCCTTCTATGACTGTCCCATCTTTTACTACCGTTCGGGGTAAAATTGGGATAATCGTATTTGACCATTGGAAACCTGACAGGCTGGTCAAATCATGTCACTGATATCAACCAAATGATCTTTCTTCACGTACTTAAAAACATATAAACAATACAAAAAAAATCAGAAAATATATTTTGTTCGATGTAGAAAATTACACCTAATTTTGCTTTATTCTTTAAAAACAGAAGTGATTGACAAAAAAAAACATTGAGCTATACAAAAAAACGAAAATCTATGGGTCCAGTCGATGACCCACTTGGTGTTCATTGGGGGAGAATGAATTATTCATGTTCATTACAAAGGAGAGTGTATCTAGACGCAAAATGGGCAGAGTGTATACCGCTTATCATCTCATATTCTCATATATACATTTTAAAAATTGACTATAAGCTCCCTAAAATCATTTTAAAGAGGATACAATGAACACACTATAGTCGTAGGCGGCACCAAGTATAGCTCACGTGTTCGAATTAACGTAAGAGCATACTTTTTGAGACTTTTTCAATCGAGAAAATGAAAGGGCAGCGAATGTAAAATTGAAGACGTGATAATTTCAACAAAATAAGAATAATTAAACACTTGTGGTATTTACTTTCTTTCATTTCATATGAATCGATCTCTCACGAATAATATTAACTTACTTAACATTATCGAATTTGTTTCTAAATATGGTCATTGTTAGTCCAAGTTTAAGTTCAAGAACTTTTTGATTTTGTCTATAAACATGACACATTGTATCTGCTTCATTAAGTTGCAACTATACAAAAACGGTTTACCTATTTTCCAATTATCTAACCAGGTTCAAAATGCTCTTTTAGCAAATAAAGTTGTCTGTATATTCCCAATTTCATGAACTAAATACAATGCGTTCTATTTATATAAATAATCTAAAAAGCTGTTAATTTATCATTGAGCTAAGAACGTTATTAACCATAATTAGAAAACAAAGGAAATGATAATTATTAACTTGTTCATAAGTTCATAGCTGTAAAATTAGGGACAACAAGCAAGTAAGGACATTTCGATTAGGCATTTCCTAGATGAGCCCAATTATGAACAAATACAAAGGCCCAAATCCTGTTTGAGATGAGAAAGCCCATCCATAATCGCCCCACCTAAATCGGTTGAAAAATCGTTTCTCCTACCGAAGCCGTGTCTGATTTTTCGCTCCCTCCCGATCGATTCTCATCGTCTCATAGCAGCGAATATCCATCGAAGCAATTTCTCTCAAACAAGAAAGGAGAACATTCGAAGAAACAATCAGAATCTGTGGAGGTAAAGAAGCATACAATCCGAGAGAAATTTTCAAGTCAGAGTCTCGGAGAAAGAAAAAATGGGAGATAATCTGATCAAAGCGGAAGAATTTGAGAAGAAAGCTGAGAAGAAGCTCAATGGATGGGGAATATTCGGATCTAAGTATGAGGATGCTACCGATCTGCTCGAAAAAGCAGCTAATCATTATAAACTTGCCAAATCATGTAATTTTATTCTTTTTACAGCCGACCTTTTTTTCATTTTCGTTTCATCTGATTGGTGTCATGCGTTATAAATTGCGGTGATACGTCCATGGTCATGTGAGAAGTAGAGTAGTAGATTCAACATTTAGATTGTTCGATAATGGTTTCTGGCTTTATAGCAAAGTCATTGATTAGTTAGGAGATTATTGTAGAATTTGCAGGAGGCACTGAGGGACATAGTACCAAATGGTTTCTATTTGGTTGAGTTTTATAGGTTTATGTGTTTTTTTAGATAATTTTTAAATTCTCCAAACAGTATCTCTTGCTTATATGTGTTCAATATGTGATTGTTCAGGGGATCAAGCTGGAAAAGCTTATCTGAAACTTGCTGATTGCCACTTAAAGGTAAATTCTTTGGCTACAAACACCGATGCTGGAAGAATGTATTGGTTTTATATGTTAGCATTGCTCTGCATGTGTAGTCTGACAGCAAACATGATGCTGCTAACGCCTATGCCGAAGCTGCTAAATGCTACAAGAAAGTTAACACAAATGGTATGACTAAAGCTTCTCTTTAGTAATTGATATCTCAGTAATACTAGAGTGATTATCAATGAGTTGAATGTTTTCTTCTCTCTATGCATGTGTATCGCTTGTCCTAATATAACCTTGGTCTAATATGCAGAGGCTGCATCTTGCCTAGAGCGAGCCGTGAATATATTTTGTGAGATAGGAAGGCTCAACATGGCTGCAAGATATTACAAGGTACCATGTGTCTCTTTTGAGCAATGCATTACGTATTACTCTTTTAGTAAGAATACTGAGAAGATAGTTTCCTATAGCATGTTGGATCCAGTCGGATATGTGTTTTTTTTTACACTAGTAAGATTGGTGCTGATCTTCTGTATTTTGTTTTGTACTAATAGGTACATTAATGGTTTTGTACTTTTGACAGGAAATTGCTGAGTATTATGAAGCTGATCAGAAGTTCGAGCAGGCTATTGCTTACTTTGAGAAGGCAGCTGAGTTCTTTCAAAATGAAGAAGTGACCACTTCTGCAAACCAGTGCAATCTAAAGGTGGCACAATATGCTGCCCAGTTGGAGCAGTAAGATTTTCTGCACCTTACCTTTTCTTTTTGCTTTCTCGTCCTTTGGTATTGAAGTGCTGACAGTAGCTGAAACCCTGTTAAAATTTTATGGCCTATCCACAAACTCGATATTGTTTGAAATCGTGGTGTTCTCTATGCACTAGTAGCAATGATAGCTTTTTATTTTTCTTTGGGACAGATTGATTGATAATGGGCTTGTTGTATCTTTTATAGGTATGATAAGGCAACCAAGATTTATGAAGAAATAGCACGCCATTCACTCAACAATAACTTGCTTAAGTATGGAGTTAAGGGCCATCTTCTCACTGCTGGCATTTGTCACCTATGCAAAGCCGATGTTGTTTCCATCACTAATGCACTGGAGAAATATCAGGTTCTTCTTCTGCCACAGAAAACACCCATAACATCAGCATTCTGGTATGGTCGTTGGAGTAACTATGACATGTTTCTAACTTCTACTTTTCTTGCAGGATCTGGATCCAACTTTTTCAGGAACAAGGGAATGCAAGTTCTTAGCGGTAAAGTTTGAACTGTGGTTTCTTAGAAATTACAGTTTAGCTTACATAAAGTATATTAAAATTCAATCATTTTATTCCCATGAACAGGACCTTGCTGCTGCTATTGATGAAGAAGACATCGCAAAATTCACAGATGTTGTCAAGGAATTTGATAGCATGACTCCGCTGGTACGGACCATAAACCACATACGAATATTTGAATGCTTCTCCTTTAAACTTTTTTCTGGTCTTGATCATGAAATTGTATTATTGCAGGATTCGTGGAAGACAACTATGCTATTGAGGGTGAAGGAGAAGCTGAAAGCCAAGGAGCTTGAGGAGGATGACCTTACCTAAACATCTTTTTGTCCAGAGCTTTGCTTATTACTATTCACGGTTTGTATTATCATATATCTTGGTTTTTTTTTTTTTTGGTTAAAGATCTTTGGAGATTTGCTTCTTTCGTTCAAAGATTTGATGAATCGAGGGTTTAGGTCTCGATTATTTGTTTGCTTTCTCGTCTACATCTAATGAACGACAATTTGCAGTGTTTTAATTAAAATTGATGTCAAACTTGAATGGAAATTTCAAAAATAATAAAACGTCCGAGATTTTACTAGCTTACTTAGATTAGATTGTATATGTGATTTCTCTGATATCACAGACACAGATGTTTCTAACTAATTTAAGTTCTCGTCTCCGAAATATAACAGATGATAATATACCTCAATGTTTATTCTATCTCTGAAAAACAAACAACTGGACTAGCAATAACGCACATTACATGGGAAAATTTCGTACATATAAATCTTGAGAAATGAACACATAGATACCGATATATAAATTGTGAAAAGAACCAATAGGAAGAAGAAACTCTAACACCAATTCTCATTGTCATCGACCATAACAAGCAAAGCAATGATAAACGCATAATCAACCTCTGGATTTACTCTCACCCTGAAATTATATTTCCCTTTGCAGAAGCTTCCCCATGTAAACTTATGAGTCACCTGCAATATAAAGATTTCAACTCTTCCCTAATGTGTTAAAAATGACAAAATTATAACGAAATGGGTTCTTTAACGTTTACCCCTACCCCGGCGATGAGAGCATCCGATTTGAAAACTTTGAATGAGATATTAGAGTACCCTCCCGAAGCATGAAAATGACAAGTGGTGCTCTTCTTGACATTGTTGTTTTCAGGCAAGAAAACATCCACAGATGTTTTCAACGAAACCGCTTGAGATTGTTGTACCGTGAAAAGCAAGTCTTCTCTTTCTTTGCTCTCTCCTCCATGCACTTCCCACTTGTTCTTCAACGCAAGCCCCTAAACACACATACAAAATCTCAAGAAAGAGTCTTTCTTTTGTTTGTTGAAAGATTAAAATGTTTTTGTAACCTTTTGGCGCATTGAGAGGATTGTGAAACCAGCAGGATCACGCATAACTCTTTTACGGTTAAATCCCCAAGCTTGTCCATCAATTTGTAGAAGAAGATTCCCACTTGGATCAAACACTTCGTAATGATCTTTGGAGAAATTCTGAAATTTTCTCTTCACCACTAGATCCATTGGGTATGGATTACAGAATTGATCGCTCACCACGCTTATCGCAGGATCTCCTACTTGCCATTCCGTTTTTTTATTTTTCGGCATTGGCTTTTTTTTTCTCTCTCTTTTGATTAATCTCAAGAAGAAGAGGATTGGAAAAGATTATGAAAGGCTCTTGCCTTAGAGCCCTTGATAATCCTCCTAATGATGAAGAATTATCAAAAACACCTTTTCACATTTTTTAGAATCATATATCAACTAATAACAAATTTGCAATTGCAGGATTAGTTGTTACTTTCTCTGGTTATAAATCATACTTTTATTCTCAACCCCAGAATTTTTAAACCCAAAATTAAACTATGTTCTCTTATATTTAGAAACTAAACAACTAAGCAAACTTCTGTTTCCAGGTCCAAACAAAGATTCTCTATTGCCATAAACATCAATACATTAAACATTTTACATAGAGCTCTTATAGTTACATCAACAAATCAAAGGTTCTACAATCCATAATAATCATAATCGAATAATATTCTTCTTTTTGCTTGTTATCGAAATAGACATAGCAAGATATCAGTTACCTCCACGTTTGTTCTTTCTCCATTCCCATGGCTTCTCTGGATTTGAAGATGCCCACAAGCCAATACGCTTTTGCCTAGCCTCATTTTCCCACTGAACTCAAACACCAAAAAATCCGTTTTAGACATCAGAAAGACTAATCCAATAAACCTAAGAGACTTGCAAACAAGCTGTACACAAGTTTTACACAAAGGTTTACAAAATCTTGCCTTTGCGAGCTCGGCGCGCTTGTCATAGGCTACATAATGCCAAGCAAGACCTTTCTTTAGCATTACTTCCTGTACAAATTTTCCATTGCAATATATATCTCCTACGCATCTTCCATAACGATCCTCTGCATAAACTAACACCTTCAAGCTTTTCCCTTCAATTATCTTTAGTAGTTCATCGTGTGCCTCCTTTCCAAACGGCATTTTGCTTTCCGGTGAATCTATTCCCCTGTTTCGTTTTCATTCCCAATTTGCTCTTAAAACTCCATATAGCATCTTAAGATGAATTTATCACTTGAGTGGAAAGAGTGTTTTTTACCTTAGTCTAATTCTGAACTTTTTAGCAAGCACTTCTTCATTCTGAAAATTTATCATCCTAAGCCCAAGATAAAAAAAGGTGGGACGAATTATGAATTTCATAGCTAAAAATTTATTAGACTCTATGACCTTCTTTTGAAGTATATAAAAATCACAAACCTGTAGCCAGAAGCTATGATCTTCTTGTGAAGTGCATCTGCTTCTGCATAATTCTTCTTTTGACGCGCTTTCGCTCTTTTAACCGCTGCAAGACTGACTTCCTTAGGAACAGAACATGACACAACCGGGTCTTTGCTGCTAACATACACAGTAACTGTATCTCCATCTGCCACCGATTTTGTATCCACCTTATTTCCATTAGACAATTCTTTTCATCAGCAACATTACAATCATAAACTATATAACCTTGTAAAGATAAAAAAGTTTTCTTACCGGAAGCGTTTGAAGCTCAAACCGAAGTCCTTGAGATAAAGACACAGGAGATTCAGTAGCGACCTCAACGAGATTGTGAGGCAAAGGTAGTCCATAGAAAGACAAAAGTCCCTGTCAATGTCATTAACAAATCAACCATATCAATAATGTTTATTTACACTCGTTAACAATTTCGCAAACATTATTAATACCTCAACATCTGCTTTTTGATGGTTCTTTAGAGTTGCGATAACAAGCCTAGAGGCTTCCTCGGCAGTTTTAGGGTGAGGCTTTGCTTGCTTCCATGCCTCAAAGTATTTTTCTATACCTTTAAGAATGTTTTGGAAGAAAACACAAAAAATTAAGTTATGAAAACTTCAAATCTTAAGACAACAAGAAAGAAGGATCTGTGTATTGTTGCTTTACCAGTTTGCTTGAGCCTTTTTAGAAGACAAAACGTAACTCCCAAGCTTTTCAGGAACCTATAATTAAAATAAAAACAAAATTGTGAATAAATCTCTGGTGGGTGATTGGTATTAGCTCTGCTTCAGAGACAAATATAATTTACACAATTCAGTTACAAGTAAGTTTCAGAACAGGTACTAAAAACCAGATCGAAGACTAATAAAGCTGAAAAAGTAAATTTAGGAGGAAGCAATGAAGAGAGACCTGAGAAGTGGTTTCGAAGTTAAAGAGATCACGGGAAAGAGCTGAAACGCCCTGAGGCTTATCGTCCGTCGTGGGATTCAAGCATTTCCGGTAGAGTAACCTAATCGCGTTACCCATTTCTTCTATTCGATGTTCTGGAAACAGAGAGAAACAAAAAGAAAAGAGTTTTGAGCTTTCTTCCTTTCTGGTATGAAAGTCTTTGATCGTTATATGGAGCAGAGGAGAGATTGTTCATCTTACAAGCGAAATGATACGTGGCAGTTTGTTATTGGAGAAGAAACTAAACAAAATAAATATTTTTTTAATGTTTCTATCAAAAAAGTATTGGGTGCCTTGTCGTAATCAGATTCGATTCGGCTTAAGCAATCTTAATGACGCATTGAGCTTTCCTACTGCTCAAAATATATATCCAATGGTGTGTAGCACAAATTATATATTTCTTGAGCATCACCATATACTTTATTAGGATTTTTGGCGTCTACATGCTAGTTCAGTTTCCAGTATTAGTTTTCTGTTTCTCTACGTAATTTATGAGATTTCTTATTTTATTTTAAACGTCAAAATATTACAACCATGAGATTTTGTTATTAATATAGTTTTATAGCAAAAAGTTTGTCTTGTCACAAAGTAAGGATTATTCAAGGTAACCGACCCTTGTGCACATGATTCCTTAAATCCTTTGTTAATAGAAGATTCGAATTCTAGTTGATATTTTGATCCATAAAATGTGGAACAAACATAATTTTTTAATAAATTTTTCTTTATAAAATTTGAGAAAATGGGTTAATGTAATATACCAGAAATGAAACTTCAACTATCGGACATGGCTGCATTTATTGAAGCCGGTGAATGATTGCTTTGCACATTAATGTCATGTCATGTGAAAGTCTCTGCTTCAAAACAAAGGAATCTGAATAAAAATGATGGTGCTTCTTGATGTCCACATGTAATTGTTGGTTAAACCACATAATACAAATCATTTTCAAAGACCCCTCGTTCATATAATGTTCCAAATCATCTATGCTTCTGACGACACGAATCAGATCCCCGAAATCGTTTTCAATCACATACCCGAAGGCGAACGAACTCTCTAGCATTCTTTCTCTTTATACTCTTTATGTTTTCTCTATCTTGATCTGCGTTGCGTTTATATATATATATATTTTGTATGGTTTCAGATATGAGACTTCACAGGATTTTAACGGACTCTTTGTGCTGGTCAATTGATAATCCTACACCAGGAAATTTGCTACTAATCCTTTGAAGCATCTCAGGACATATGGAGTTTGTGTATGCTTGTAATCAAGTGTGTTTGGCAAGTTACAATATTCTCGTGGCGCAGCCTCAAGACAAATCAGAGCCCCAACTTCCTATATATCCTGCAAAATGGGTTTGGGAAAGCCTATCAGTTGGAGGAGATCCGATCATCCAGCCTACAGATCCCTGCTCGTAAACTTGTCCGAGGTGAATGTTGAAGCCTATCAGTTGGAGGAGACCCTATCACCGAATGACACAATACTTGTGTGGGTAGCCGAAACTCACAACGCTACCTTCTTTGTGTCGGAGCACTAGTTTGTATTAGATTTTCTTGTCTTTCTTGCTGGACTATTATTTTGTATTGTGATTGCTTGCTTTTGTTGCTTTGGTTTCTGTCTCTTTAAACTCTCATGTTGTTTAACATCTACCCGAACATGTATACCAAAATGACGAGTTTTATATGTTAGGCCGCTGGAATGAGTGTGTTGCGTAGCTGAAGTCTGCACCATTAACTCTTTTATTCTGGTTTGTTTCATTGTTTTGGTTAGCAGCATAAAAAATACCAAGTTTAGAGTACCAAGCTTAGCATGGATTTTTGTTTGCATCATAGATTTTGTTAATAGAGAGAAATCTGCTTTGTTCCCTGTATTACTTACTCCCTTTGACACAACACAAAAGAGTTTATTATGCAACTTGAGAGTGTAGTGGCTCCAAATTGGCCAAGTTGAGGTTGAAAGACAAAATATTTCAGTTTCAAAATAAAAATAAAAAAAGAAATAACAGTAGCCACTGGCCAGTGGTAGTGGTAGTGGTAGTTGAAGTGTTTCCGATAAGCCGGAGTTAGTTTAAACTTGTGGATTCTTCAGAACTGAGAAATGCAAAATTAAGAAGTCAATTTTTTTTTTAAATTGTCTTTTGATTCTAATTCTGACTCATCCCATGGCGACGATAGCTAATATCCTGGTTTCAACACAAAATCCATTATTCTGCCTCCGTGAACCACCGTCTCCCTGGAGGCGCTCCGTCGTATTCAGCCGCTATTTAGAGCCCTGTGGAAGAGGATGGATTCCCAGATCCATTAAAGCATGCCAATCTTCCGACAAGGTCTCTTTTGTTGTCCCTTCAATTTTTTAAAAATCTCTGCTTTTGAGTGTCGATTCTAAGTTCGTGAGACTTTAGTAAATTGACGTGTTGTTTTGTTAAGCAATACTAATCTTTGTTTGGAGAATGAATCGAATTTATGTAAATGATCTAACTTTCTTGTGAATGTGGAGAAATTTTGATTGACTCATTGGAGAAGTTTGTTTTGTTCACAACAGCTAGGTGGTGGTGATACAGGCATTTCAGCTTCAGCTAAAAGACTACATTTTGGCAAGGAATTGCTGAGTTTTGCTTCAGATAATTTCTTGCCACTAGGTAAGATGAAACTCTGCTCTTGGCCTTTTCCACTCAATTTACTAAACAATGGGCTAATCATCATTTTCCCTACGATTCTTGGGATGAAAGTTTAGATTAGACCTTTAAAAATTCTGATAAGGAAGACCGTTTGCATCAAAATGGGCATTCAGATGTTTGTGCTTACTTTGTTACTTTCAACATTTCAGTTTGATGTTTGTGCTTCGTTGGTTATTGTTTGCAGCTCTTGTTAGTGGAGTGGGACTGGGCTTTGCGAACCCAAATCTAGGCTGTCTTGCAGACAAATACTCTGTCTCAAAGATCAGCACATGTGGGATATTTATTATATCAGGTGATTCTATCATTCTCCTATAGTAAGCGTATAATTGTGTGTTCTTCATGTTTTTCATGTTAAAAGATGATGGACGTGATCACTTTGTTTCTGTTGAATAGCTAATCCATTGTGAACTCTTTCTATGCATTGTGGAGCAGGTTTGACTTTACGTACTGAAGCTATTGGTGCTGCTGTTAAAGGATGGCCTCTCGGAATCTTTGGACTAGTATGATATTGACTCGTTTTTAGGTTTGGTATGTTAACTGTATGGTTCCTCTTCTCTCTAGTTTAAATCTTTTCTTCTCTCTTCTTTATTTTTCAGATCTCTATTTTGTTGCTCACTCCATCCTTCTCAAGGCTAATTATGCTGTTCCAACTCCAACCTCCAGAACTTGTTACAGGTTCCTTTGACTCTTTCATGAACTTATAGTAAAGTAAAACTTGAAAAGATCAATTCGTTCCTGAATTTTTTATTGACTTCCACTGATTTATAGTGCATCTATAGTTTTAGTTACACTGTCTCTGGTTATAAAATTATCTTTAGTATCCTAAGCAAATATAGGTGATCAAGTGGTTGACCAATGAGCGAGATCTCATTGCTTTTGTGATCTTGTATTCAACAATTCCACCTTGATGTTTATTTTTATCTTGATGGGTTCATTACACTTATTCAGTTTCGATTTAAGAGTGATAGGCAGGGAGTGTAACTACAGAAGCAACTTGATTCGTTAATGCTCTATAGTCTTTTCTTTTAATTTTTTACTCTTCAATTTCCCAGCCTGTTTAGTTGATGTTCAATAGTGATTGAGGAGTCTAAAACTTGTTTATGTCCTCATGCTATTTACAGGGCTGGGTATATTTTGCTGTATGCCAACCACCTTATCAAGTGGTGTTGCCCTTACTCACGTACTCAATTTGATATATGTCTAATCAATATTTTTGTGCACAATTGTTTTTCTTGTGTTCTCCACTGACTTATCAAATTGCCAATACAGCTTGCTGGTGGCAATGCTGCTCTTGCTCTTGCCGTGACAGTGGCATCCAACTTATTAGGAATTTTAACTGTAAGCTGAACGACTTGCATATTATTGTTCCCCCTTTGAAAGTACAAGTTGATCACACAGAATCAGGGATATTTTTTGTCAGATTGTTTCCAAAAGAGCATATGATCTTGTATTATGAGTAGGATTCAATGTCTTGTGTTAGGAATGAGTATCGCGTCTTCTGCCACTGAAGTTAACATAGTTGAACTCTTATCAGATTCCATTTTGGGTATCAAGATACATAGCCGGAGGAGTAGGGGTCTCTTTTCCTACTGACCAACTATTCAGAAGTCTTATAGTTACTCTGTTGATTCCTTTAATCATTGGCAAGGTGAGAAGATCTCTCTGTTGCTGTTGGAAAAGCTATAGGAATGTTTTATTGGAACGTATAATAAGATTTCTCATATACTTGCAGGTCTGGTTATTATGAGGTCTTTATACATTCTATTCTAGTTTTTCGTTTGCTTAGTTTTTTCTTGTCCAGAAAGTATTTTTGATTAATTTCTCATTAAGAACATCTCGAATGTGACTGGTTACTATCTCTGATGTTTCCATTAACCTTTCACAAACAGTCATTGCAGCATAATGTTCTATCATTTTTCGATTTTGCACAACTCATTAAAAGTCAGGCTATGACATATTTGGGTTTTATCTCTTGTAGGTTATACGGGAATCATTTAAAGGTGAGCGTCACTTTTTATCTTTTCCCTTTCTGGTGAAAGTAATTGAATATATGAACACTATGGTTACCATCTCGAATATTTTTAAATGTGATTCATAAGTAGTAGAACATAATTTGGAGGAGCTACTTAATTGTAACAATGGATCAGAATGGCTCTTTTTATAATATATATATATATATATATATATATATATATATATATATATATATATATACTTATCGCTGCCAACTTTCTGATTAAGTAGAATCTCTTTTTGATTTGTGTGATACAGGTTTTGCAAACTTTGTTGACAACAACCGTAAACTCTTTTCGAAAATCAATGCAATTTGTCTTAGTTTGGTAAGAAATGAAATGTTAAGTCTTTCATAGTTTCTAAACTCCTTGAATAATTTTCTTAAGGCATATAGGGTAAGGGCCTTGGAGTTCGCTTTGTTGCAGGAATTTTGCTTGAGAGTACAAAATTCCATGGCATTGATGTGCCAATTCAATGCTTCTACCAAATAGCAGAAACCATATTTTCAGTCATGCTTATGAATTTTTATAGTATTAATGGACCATTGTATTATATAGTGGCAACTTCAAATGGTCTGACTTTGTTATTGCATTGACCTGGTCTTTTGGGGAACTTATATAGTATCTTTTATCTTTTTTTCTAGGTGCCATGGATTCAAGTTAGCAGATCAAGATCACTGCTATTATCGGTTAAGCCTAAGGTTTTTCTTGCCGCCATTGGCATTGGAATGTATGCATTCTTCTTTAACATATAGATAAGATACATGGAAACATTTGCTAGGAAATATCGGAACACGTACTGACAGAAGATTCTTATGTTTCCTACAGATTTCTGCATCTTTCACTACTAGCATTCAATGCTCTTTCAATCCGCATCCTCACAGGTGTTACAGGTGGTAGGAAGAACTCCAAGGAAAATGCCACAGCAGTCTTGCTAGTTGCAAGCCAGGTAATAATAAACTTTTCCTTTAGCAACGATTTTATCTAACTCTTAATTTGGAACTCATAGTTCGGGTTTTTTTTTTTGTTCCATGCCACAGAAAACACTACCGGTAATGGTGGCGGTGGTGGAGCAACTAAGAGGTGCATTTGGTGAATCAGGGCTTTTGGTTCTTCCTTGTGTAGCTGCTCACCTGAACCAGGTTAATTGTATAGTTTAGTTTTATTGCCTCTTCTATTATGATACTTTTGTGTGTATATTTTAATTATAATTGACATATATTTCTTGAATGTGTAGATCATGATTGATTCAATTCTTGTAAATTTATGGCTCCGGAAGGATAATGCGGCTTCTTCTAATGTAAAGACGGCCTGAAACAGATGGAAGGAATGAAATCAAGACAAGGGTTGTACATCGCTAAACACATTCAATCTCTCTAAACCAATTGTTTAAGGTGTTTGCACATCCATTTGTTGGTTTATGTAAAAAGTTTGTTAGACTGTTGTCACAAAATGTCACAAAATACAGCGATAGGAGTGATGCATTAGGCTTTGAAGACCACGATTTTGTTTTTAGCAGCTTCCTACACATTCTCCGTCATAACTTTTCGAAATTATTCATAATAAAACCTCTCGAGAAGCCTACTCCAAATTGGATATCATAACCTGACCTTCAAAAGCATCTACTTGGTCCTCAAGAAGCGAGGAAAGTTTCTTAGCATCAGCGGTATATATAACATATGATTTGATTAAGTATATTGTTATTAAGGTCGCAAGTTTCGGTCGAATTGTTGTAAGATTTTTAAGAAGAGATCAATTCCGATACTTATAATAAACCCGAAACTACTAAGTTTTCTTTCGTGCTCACTTCTTTATCATATATATGTCAAATTATTATTTTTAATTAAAAAGTTAATTAAGAAATGATGATGTATCACCCATCTATAATAAAACTTTATTATCTATTATATCTATAATTATATAAATTAAAAAAATTCAAAAAAATTAAAAACTCTATACAATCAATTTACCAATAACTCCCTAAAATATTTTGCAAAGCAAATCCTTTATACTTATCAAAGTATTAATTAACCAAGTAAATAGAAATCGGTTATTTTCTCATGAAAGACATCAACTAGTCACAAAATACCAAACCGTCATTTACTTCGGTTCAACTGATGGAAACCGATCGGTTTATGACAAGGAGAAAACCCTAATTTGTCCACACAAATTCTCCCTATTTATGTTCGTCTTCTCCGTTAGGCTTCAGTTTCTTCTTCTCCACTTCGATTCGTTATTCTCCATTCGCAGATCTCCAAGCATCTTCATCTCCATCGTTTCAATTGAGGTAATTTGTATCTTCTTCATCTCGCATCAAATATGAGTCGTTCAAATCTTGATCTCGTCAGTTTTTTTACCGTGAAATTGTATGTTCTTAGAATTGATTGATTTGATTTCCTATCTCTGCATCTGTCTGGTTAGGATTCTTTCAATCAATTTTACTCTTCATCTTGTTTACTGTTTTGGGTGCATCAGGTTATTGTTCTCCCGCTAAGCAAGAATGACTTCGCGATTTTTCGCTCAGGTTTGCTTCCTTAGAACTTTGTTTACTTATCAATTTATGTTTCACCATTCTTGCTTCAATTTTCTAAATGAATTTCTTGTTATGTTCATAGGCTGGAAGTGACAGTGAAGATGAAAGTGATTATGAAGAAGAGATCCAGGAAGTTCAGAATAACGACGTCAATAACCGTTACCTTCAAGATGGTAGTGATATTGAAGATGAGAATGATACTAAACGTGTGGTTAAGCCAGCTAAAGATAAGCGTTTTGAGGAGATGAGCAGCACTGTTGAGTCGATGAAGAATGCTATGAAGATCAATGATTGGGTCAGCTTGCAAGAAAACTTTGATAAAGTTAACAAACAGCTTGAGAAAGTTATGAGGATTACAGAGGCTGTCAAGGCTCCGACCTTGTATATCAAAACTCTTGTGATGTTGGAGGATTTCTTGAATGAAGCTCTTGCAAATAAGGAAGCAAAGAAGAAGATGAGCACTAGTAACTCCAAGGCGTTGAACTCAATGAAACAGAAATTGAAGAAAAACAACAAGCTCTACGAAGAGGATATCAATAAATACAGGGAGTCTCCAGAAGTTGAGGACGACAAGGAGCCTGAAGAGGATGATGAAGAAGATGAGGAAGAGGAGGATGAGTTTGAGGACGATGTTATCGTAGAGTCTGAAGAGGAGATAGAGGAACCTGTTGATAATCTCTCTTGGGAGAAGACGCTGAGCAAAAAAGATAAGCTTATGGAGAAGCTTTTTAACAAAGATCCTAAAGAGATCACTTGGGACTGGGTCAACAAGAAGTTCAAAGAAATTGTGGCTGCTCGTGGGAGGAAAGGAACTGCTCGATTTGAGCTAGTTGATCAGCTTACGCACTTGACAAAGATTGCCAAGACTCCTGCCCAGAAGCTTGAAATCTTGTTTAGCGTTATCTCGGCACAGTTTGATGTGAATCCAGGTCTCAGCGGACACATGCCTATCAATGTCTGGAAGAAATGCGTGCTTAACATGCTCACCATACTGGACATTCTTGTCAAGTATAACAACATTGTTGTGGATGACACGATTGAACCTGATGAGAATGAAACTTCGAAGCCTGCAGAATTTGATGGAACAATTCGGGTCTGGGGAAATTTGGTTGCATTCTTAGAGAGGATTGACACTGAGTTTTTCAAGAGCTTGCAGTGCATTGATCCTCACACCCGTGAGTACGTTGAGAGACTGAGGGATGAGCCCCTGTTCTTGGCCCTTGCTCAGAATATCCAGGACTACTTGGAGCGGATGGGTGATTTTAAAGCTGCTGCAAAGGTGGCCTTAAGACGAGTTGAGTCAATATATTACAAGCCCCAGGAAGTTTATGATGCTATGAGGAAATTGGCTGAGTTGGTGGAAGAAGCTGAGGAGGCCGAAGAGGAAAGTGGACCTCCTGCTTCTTTCATTGTTGTTCCAGAGGTTCCCCGTAAGCCTACCTTCCCAGAGAGCAGCCGAGCTATGATGGATATTCTTGTGTCCCTTATCTACAGAAATGGAGATGAGCGTACCAAAGCGCGGGCAATGCTATGTGATATCAATCACCATGCTTTAATGGACAATTTTGTGACTGCTAGAGATTTGTTACTGATGAGTCATCTGCAAGACAACATTCAGCACATGGACATCTCAACGCAGATTCTCTTTAACAGGACCATGGCGCAGCTTGGTCTATGCGCCTTCCGGGTTGGAATGATCACTGAGTCCCATAGCTGTCTCTCCGAGCTGTATGCTGGTCAAAGAGTGAGGGAGTTGCTTGCTCAAGGTGTCTCGCAAAGCCGATACCATGAGAAGACCCCAGAGCAGGTAATTATTTATTTTCTCTTTTTAGATCTCTTAATACAAACAAAATGTGACAGAAGGAATTGTTGGATTATTCGTTTTGACTAAAACATGATTATTACAAACGCTGTTGCATTTTGGAAGTTATACATGTTTATTTTTCACACCATCTATTTTTCTTTATTTTAACATGGATGCCTATGGTCATGTTGTTTCATTCAGTGTATTTATATGTGGTATCAAATTTTCTTGGTTTACCAGGAAAGGATGGAGAGGAGAAGACAAATGCCGTACCACATGCACTTAAACCTCGAGCTCCTGGAGGCTGTTCATCTCATCTGTGCCATGCTACTTGAAGTCCCAAACATGGCAGCAAACTCGCATGATGCCAAACGCAGGGTGATTAGCAAGAATTTCCGTCGCCTGCTCGAGATCAGTGAGAGGCAAGCGTTCACCGCACCGCCTGAGAATGTTCGTGACCACGTCATGTCAGCTACCAGAGCCCTGACCAAAGGGGATTTCCAAAAGGCGTTTGAAGTTTTGAACTCTCTTGAGGTGTGGAGACTGCTCAAGAACCGTGACAGCATTCTCGAGATGGTGAAAGCAAGGATCAAAGAAGAGGCTCTACGGACTTACCTATTCACATACTCGAATTCCTACGAGTCCTTAAGTCTTGATCAGCTGGCCAAAATGTTTGACATCTCTGAGCCACAGGTCCATAGTATTGTGAGCAAGATGATGATAAACGAGGAGCTTCATGCAAGCTGGGATCAGCCAACTCAATGCATCGTCTTCCATGAAGTGCAACACAGCAGATTACAATCATTGGCTTTTCAGTTAACCGAGAAACTCTCAATTTTGGCGGAAAGCAATGAAAGGGCAATGGAATCTAGAACTGGTGGAGGTGGTCTGGATCTGAGTTCAAGGAGAAGGGACAACAGTCAGGACTATGCAGGAGCTGCATCTGGTGGTGGTGGATATTGGCAAGACAAGATGAATTATGGACAAGGAAGACAAGGTCAAGGTAACAGATCTGGGTATGGTGGAGGAAGATCGTCTGGACAAAATGGTCAATGGTCGGGCCAGAACCGAGGAGGGTATGTAGGAAGAGCTGGTTCAGGGAACAGAGGTATGCAAATGGATGGCTCAAGCCGTATGGTGAGTCTTAACCGAGGTGTCCGTTCTTGAAGAGGATGAGGTGAAATCTGCAGGCAGTGTTGACCTTACGCTCCTACTTTAAGACCTTTTTTTATGTTTTGAATTTCATTTTGTTTTGGAACGGTTCTTTCTAAGAGATGTTAATCACAGGTTCTCGCTTTGTGATTGATTTTTTCCTTTTTGATATCGGCACTTGTTGGAAAATACTTTTAAGAATGCTTTATTGGAAAGTTTAACAAGCTTGTTTGCGTCACCACTTATGCAAGAAGAAAGCTTTGGGTGTTTCTTTTCATTGTTTCTCATATGGTTGCAGGTCTGATTTTGTGAGGTCTTTATACGTTATAATCTTTGTTTGCTTAGTTTTATCTTCTCCATGAAGTATTTGATTAATCTTTCATTAAGAACATCTCTGATGTGATTAGCTCCGTCCACAGGTTTATAATAACTTGCTTATGACAAAAACATAGAAAAAAGAAACACTGATTTTGCAGAAAAGAAGCATCCTGTGAGTGAAAGGCTCTTTTAGCTGCACTTATAAGGATAATAATTTGTGTGATACAATCACAATGATGATTCTTGATGTTTCAGGTTATAACAGCGGTTGACATTCTCTTTGCACGATACCGAAACAATGAGCAATCGCAGGTTTTATCAGAGGTTAACATTCTCCTAGCAAATGAGTTCTTTAGAATAGAGAAAGAATAAAAGAGAAACAATTGATGTGACCATAGGTACTCATGGTAGATCGGCATCACTAACGAGAGTTTGAGACAAATGAAGCTATATTGAAAGCATCACTATCTCCAAGAAGCACAAATACAAAAACATTCAACTTAAGAATTGTGAAATTACTAAAGCTCATTTCAACTATCTAAAGCTTTATGGCAAACAACTATTAATCGATAACTAGTGGGGTAGCCTCACCAGTATCATTGATTATTGAGCTTGTCAATACTTTCCTCTTCAGTTGTACCATCACATTCCACCGCAGATTCTTCGAAAGCCTCTGGAATTTCTTTAGAGGCTGGGATGCTTTTCTGAGTTTGCAGACCAGTAGCGCGTGCAAGATCAATCCATTGCTGCAACAAATTTTATGAAAGTAAGGATCAAGTTAATAGCACTTCCAAAAAGGATAAAAATAAAGGTTTAGGACACCATGCGTAAAGGAGAAAAGGAAACTAAGAAATGCAAGAAGAAACCAAGATACAGGCGTAACTCTGACCTGTGTTCCGAAATATGGGTTTAACTGTCCTGACAACAAATGAAAGCGTATTTACAAGTAAAGGTTGAGAAGAAAGCTCATCAGAAAGGCGATGCTCTATTAATCCAGCAATTATCTGCATTTAAAGACACTTTGACATTAGATGGATAAACCAAATAATAGTGTCCCATCGTCAATGCCCTTCCTTTAGATAAGACGAAGTAGTAACATACATACCTGGTATCGAAGCAGAATGGATCATCATACCTGGTAACGAAGATTTGCAGACGTTCCCAGAAAACCTCCATAAACTATTGCCGTCTTCATAAGAGGAGACCTCTTAGGCTTCGGAGCAACAACCAACTCGGGTTTAACGAACTTTCGTACCAAATTCAATGAATTTGAAGCTCCCACAGCTGCGAAACTGGAAACAACTCCAACACCAGCAAGCTTCAAGCCACCAACAATAACTGAAGCAATTCTAAGATTAAGATTCCACTCTCTTCCAGCAAGATTCTTTTGAAATGCATTATCAGGTATGGATCCTAGCAGGCCTCTGAGGGCATCTATGCTGTCTGGTCCAGTGGTCTCATCAGCATATGAAAGAAAAGACAAAGTTGGTGCAGGAAGCCAAACTGTGAAAAAATCAACGACCAATCCTCTCACTGTATCAGTTATCACATAGTCGAGTTCTTCAAAGAAATTCTCTTTCCACTTCTCATATTGTGCTATAAGTGTGGTTGTTATTGATATAGCCTCTTCAATAGCTAACCTATTCAGGAATTTTGGGTCTGCCAACAACCTTTCTCGGAAACCCTGTAACACAAATCATAGTGAATCATCATAAATAATTCCACTGACTGTTCAAGATATCATCAACTCTGGGAGATAAATATAAGACAAGTAATGTACGATGGATTGGTATGAAAGCTCTGGTATATCAATATAGAGCAAAAAGCATATATATTCCATGCAAAAATCTCACAAAATAAAAAATCATACAGAATGGATATACCTGGAACCTCTGAGTAAGCTCAGAAATAAGAGGACACTGCTCCAAATCAAAGAGGTTCTGTAGAACCTCAGGTGACACCAGACCAAGGTCTAATCCATTTTGAATATCCTGGAACGCATGGAATAGAGTGTTTCAGATGCAAAGGTGCAGGTTGTCTATATAATGAAAGCAACCATATGAAATCTTACCTGTGGAAGGGCATCTCGCCTCCTGCCAGCGGCATTCATCACTCGAGCAATCTCTGCTCGGTCAAAACAGTTTCTACTGCAGGGTCTGGCTGCAGAATACCACAAGAAATCAGCAACTGGAGTTTCGCCTTCTCTTCGCAAGTACTGTCTTTCAGGATCAAGTAACACAACAAC
The DNA here is from genome assembly GCA_963922655.1 of Cardamine chenopodiifolia. Taxonomy (NCBI): domain Eukaryota; kingdom Viridiplantae; phylum Streptophyta; class Magnoliopsida; order Brassicales; family Brassicaceae; genus Cardamine; species Cardamine chenopodiifolia. Next base: position 14,603,464 of record OZ000479.1, on the reverse strand, counting down.
TTGGTTTTTCTTTGGAAACTTCCTTGAGATCCTTGCTGGCAAACCTGTTCCTCTTGAACCATACTCAACATGACTTGCCCCTGTCACCACTACCAGTAAACCAGTCTCACCTCCGTCTGCTACTACTTGCAAAATAACTTGTGACATTTTATGGTCTTCAACAACTCTTGCTTGTGCTGAAAAATAAGAGCTTGGTCCAAAAGGAACAATCTGTGTTGGGAGACTCATATCGAATGTAGATCTACGTGAGAATGAAGAAAAATCCAGAGATAAACCCAGAACCAGCAGGGGGAGTGTATAATTTACGCTCAGACTTTGAAAGACCATGGATACCCTCTGCTTGGACGGTTCCTAAAACCTACATTACATTAAGCAGATCGTTGTGAGCTCTCATCAGAGCCACAAACAGAAGTAAAATATCTGATCAGCTCATTCTCTTTACAGCTTGAACATGTGCATATTGAAATGATCAAAACCAGATTCATGCCATTTACACTATCAAGATGTAATTATTGTAGTCCTAATCAGATAGAATCCAACAGTTATTCAAAGCTACCATCCAAAACCACTCTAGCGCAAAATGAGCCTGAACTACAAAGATCATCCAAACAAAACCAAACCAAACAGTTAACTAAAATCCTATTACTTCGAGACTCTACCTTGAGAGGAGTGCCGCAAGCAATTAGTCGAACAGAGTTATCGCGACAATAACTTAAAAGAGGCTCGTACTCTTGCCAACGTTGAGCCGGCCAATCTGTCACATAAGATTTCAATGTCTCTCCGTCTATCCTGCCACCAAAATTACCATAGACGATTGTCTTTTTCAGTAACCAATGCGCCAATCAAGAATTACGCTGCAATCTCCAACTTGCAACCAAATTGTCTATCATAGTTTACTACCAAAAAAAAAGGACAAAAAGAAAAGCACGCAAATATCTTATGTACATTGAGAATAGAAGATAGACAAACCTCTTATCCATGTATTGATTCAGCTGATTCTGCAAATCAAGAAGAAAGGCTTCCAGTGCCACAGAGACTTGACGCTCACTCTCAATGCATCTATTCCTCAGGTTTCTTACGATTTCGAGTTCAAGCTCTTTGTCGTCTTTAGAAGGAACCTGCTCCGCCTCGCCAAGGTACACAACCCTCGCATTCATCAGCTTCTCCCACACTTTCTTCTTATCTGTTCCCATTGCCATCGGCTCACCGTTCGCCGTCGCGTCATAGATTCTCGAGGTTATAGTCTCTTCCTTATTCACAGATGTAGCTGGGGACGGTGGAGTAGTGGTGGTCGTAGGAAGAGGAGAGGAGCTGCTGTCACTGTAGCAGAAGAACTCTCCTCTGAAGCTGAAGAGACAGACGGTTTGAGAAATAAGGAAGCAGCAGCGGCGAGGAGTGGTGGTGTGAGGAGAATTGCGCGGCGAGAGAAGGCTGTTCGGGATTGAACATCGGAATCAGAAAGAGCAACGATGGATAGAGAAATGTTCTTCCTTGTGACGTTGATCGGAAGATGAAGGCCATGGGAACGGCGGCGGAGAGGACGAGAGGAGGAGGAGGAGCAAGGGCAGAGAAATAACGGGTGAGAAGCTAAGAGATCATTCGTGGTTAGTTTCATTCTCAGCGAAGAGAAGAGAAGAGAGCTCCGTTTGTACACGTCAGCTAAAGCGATGCAAATAAGAGACGAATTTTTAATTATTTCTTTCTATACATTTATCAATTTTCTTCTGATTTTGGAGTCTTTAATTTATTATTTTTATATGATATATGATGATCGGAGAAGATAAGATAGCCACGTCATTTATATAAGAAAATATCGATACTATTTTTTCCTGGTGCAGAAAATCCATATTTCTTTCGGAGACTTGAACAAGATAAATCCGATGAGAAGAAAAATGACAGTAACCATAACGTTACGTGACAAGTGATGAGATGAAGATCAAAATAGACTCTTTGCAACTAACCGACTACAATCTCAAACAAAAGCGAAAATGAATAGTACAGTCTCTAGATGAAGATTATCACGCCGACTAAACGATCATCACTGGATATTTATATCATGGAACGATGGCAAGACCGCAACCAGAGGATCTCCATAACCTACGGAGTCTGTTTGCGCATAAAGAATAAGTTTAGATCATATCTGAAAGTGAAAAAATAAAATGCCAATATTAACTGAAAGCAGTTGATGAATACAGAATATTTTACCTCCGTCATCTGAAAGAAGCTTAAGGACTTCTCCAGCTACATCCGACTGCTCCATAAATATAACAACATTGATTAGTCCTCCAGATTGATAGTTACAAATAAGAGATTGATAGATTGGTTAAGCTATTACCGTCACTGGAAGCTCTGTTCCCAACTGATGTAAGTATCCAATAACTTGGCCTTCCTTTATTGCATCACCCTGAGGAAATTTTTTGGGATAAGTTGTTGTTGCATTTTTAATTTGGAATTTGAAAAATAATTAAGAGTCATTTACCTCTTTATAGCTAGGAGATTGTTTCTTTCCTTTTACAGTTCTGCTCCTCTGAAACTCGCCCACCTTTTGACAAGAGAAGAAGAAAAAATCAGACAAGAAGAATGTAGAGAAAGGGAGGGATGTGTAAGTAATCATTTAATTAAGGAGATGGATCTCATACTGAGGGAGATTTGACTAGAACATAATTGTTAGATCCAGACGCCTCCAACGCAGCCAACTTTGATGGTTTCCCATATGATGTATTCATAAATGGAGACACGTTTTCAGACGAAGGTTTTGCTTTAGATGGGCTAGGAGTAGAAGAAACAGATTTATTCATGGGTTCAGAAGGAATAGGAGGCGCTACGGTTGGAGATATATCCGGAACAGGAATGGGATTTGTGGCCTCTCCAACCTTCCTTTTTAGGTTCATCTCAAAATCTCCAACCTGTAGTGAAAGAAAGCATCAGAAATTGTAATTGTTGGAAGCTACGTTGAAGTCTTAGCCTAACATGCACCAGACTTCTTATTAGCCTTAAAAAAAAGGTTTATAATAACAGTGAAGTTAAAACTAATGCCGAAGAAACTTGCCTTAAGTTGCAGCACAGCAACCTCAGTCTCATCACACATCTCGAGAACAAGTGCCTGTAACATGTCAACAATAAAACATATATCTCATCTAAAAGTATTTGGTCTCCTAAGGAAAGGTCCATAAAAAAGATTGCCTGAAGTTATTATGCATCCAAAATCTTGATGATATCGAAAGTACATACTCGAGGACAACGTCAAATCAGCACCTACCAAAACTATAAGCTAAAGAACCTAACATCTAACCCAAAGAAAGCAAAGAACACAACCTCCACTTCTTTCGGGAAAGTTGTCCGTCGAACAGCTTTCTTCCCATTCGACAAACTAGCATCAGATGAATCTGAAAAATCAAGGATAAAGAAAACTTAACAGCTAGCTAAGTGATGAGGAAAACGATTCCAAGCCTGATAGTAAAAAAAATCATAAACAGCAAGATCAACATGAAGAAGAATTGTGGAAGATAAAACTAACCATCACTTTTGGTAGTAGTCGAAGTTTTAGAGTTATTTGCACGTAACACAAGCGTGTAGTTAATGTTCCTGCTGAATCTCCACCGTGGCACACAAGCCTTGTTACCAGAGGCAGACCAGTTTCCAGAAAGTGAGTGAACCTCACGCTGTGAATTGATGGCAGACCCTAAAGTCTCTGTAAAATGAAGCGGGAAAATTCACGCTTAAGACTGAGAAATTCATCTCTGATACAAATTAGACATTACAAGATCTGAAATCGAAACGTAATTAAGTCACTAAAATGCCAATTCACACAACGAAGATCTGATCTATCAAAACATGGAAACTTCAGATAGTAACCGTAAGACTGGATTGTTACACTCTAACGAGTAACAACGTTCCTAACGAATAGTTCGAATCTATGCATTTCGTTCGTTTCCTCTTCCTCGTGAAATCAACAGAACAAGAAAAAACGAAAGAAGAAAAGCAGAACGTCAGAGAGTGAGAGACTCACGATGGAGAGATCCGAGAACTGCAGAAGACGCCATTGGAAGAAGAAAGCGTGAGGTAGTGATTGAGTTAACGCGAACAAAATGGGTTAGTTAAGCTTAAGATCGGTTGAAGAAGATGACGGTTGGGCAGTTTAATTTTTTTTTAAGCGGCCTTCTTTGGTAACTCCGTCAGCCGCAGCTACCGTACTATTTTTGCTAACATGCGCTATGATAAAAATATGCGTACTTTAATGGTTTGACATGGCCAATCTAGAGTGTATTAACAAAGGCATATCTTGACATTTTTATATGCTTACATTTTTTTTTTATCAAAGTTTTTTGCTTTTGTTAATACTCTTGTGCATTTTCAAGTTGTTTACATTTTCTATGTGCGTGTTGTGGAATCAACAAAAACAATAGTGATTAGAGATAAGGTGAAAACAAATAGAACCCATGAAATAGCGAATGGATTCAAATTGTTAAGATCTCTGTAAGATATAAGTAACACTCTTTGACACAAGACTTATCTCATTCTACTGATTCCTGATATTTTATGATACGAAAAACAAAGAAGAACAGATTTCAAAAGGTGTTTATGATTCTTCTCTCTCCCTTAAAAATGTCTTCTAGTATTCTTGCTTCAAGCATGCTTCAGGTAGTCTAAAGCTTAGGCAAAACATCGCCTGTTACAAAAAAAATCCAGCTCAGGAACTACAAATGATATGTTTTGATATTCTATCAAAATTCAATCAAGAAAAAAAAAAGGAAAGACAAGTGGGATCTTACCTTGTTTGGAGCAACGTCTCTAACCTTGTGGAAGACTGGATCTTCTATATGAAACTTCAACGCAGTTTCAGCTTCCTTAAAAATGTCACAGAAACTGTATTTCAGATTTCAAGGCATGCCGAAAGATACAAAGACAAGCTAGTCAAGAAAACAAAATTAGAACGGGCAAAGCAGGAGAGAGTGGATGGTTGATTCTTACTGCAATTATAAACTCTCTTGTTTCGCTTGCACGAATGAAACAATAGCAATGAATTAATGGAAGTGATCCTTTCCAATACTTCCTTTGAATAACATTACTGAAAGAATCTGCAAAAACAATTACAGAGCCAATTTGCATTAGTAAGATGATGAGAACACAATTTGAGTTCCTTATTACTGTAACTAGAATCAAAGAACAAATCACATAAAAACCAAAGAAATACTCAAACAAGCCTTGATTTATGATGCATCTCCTATTTAAAATGATTATAGTCCTAATTAACTTGCTGATGAGGAATGTAGCTGATGAACTCTTCTCACATAACATAAAAAGCATCACAATGCAAGAACCAACCAGTTTACTGATCTATTTTATGAGCTGCAGTTTCTTACGTAAATTCCTTGAAAGTATACACAAGACTAGTCCCAATTTTTTGGGGAAAAAATACAGAATCATTGGTAGAATACCAAGAAACTGCAAGGCAGAAGCTGGAAGGTTCATAATAACATGGTCGATATGTTCCCACGGCTTTGCGATTGGAAGCAGCGTTTGTCTCAACCTCTTCTTTGCGTTTCCTTCTATAATCATGCAGTCTTTTCCTACCCCATTTTCTGCATTCAATTAATATTCTGGTGATGACCCCAAAATAATATTAACTGTTAGAATGTTTTGGAGAAATCTTCCAAGACATTTCTTACCTGTCTCTGAAATAACAGATGGCTTCTTATTTGTAAGAGGCTCATTTATGCTTGCATCAGATTCACATATTTCCTCTCTGCTAATTCCCTTTCTGTCTTCTACATTAGTCTCAGCTATAGTTAAGCAGAGAGTAGAGAGGAATACAGAAAGTTATTCTTTTCTCAGCTACAACCAAATATGCCAACTATAATGCAGAAAAATTGGTTCAGATCAAAAGAACTACCTCCTTGACTCACGACTGCTACCCTTGTTTTGTCATTAGCTGCTGATTGCAAATTATCCTCACAAGTTGACACCGCCATCAGCTGAGAAATAAATTTCCGAGCATCCATATTGTGCACACAAATCAAATCCTCAACCTTATTGAACTTTGCATTGATCTTCAAGTACCGAACACTGTCTGGATTTAAATCATTTGCATAAACGAAGCATCCTTTCTGTGCAGCTGGAATAGCGAAAGGCCCAATACCAGCAAACATATCACACACGGTTTCTCCAGGTTTAAACAAAGATGAAAGCCGCATATGCTCATGCTCCAATCTTGAATTCCAATAAACCAAACCATAGTCCAGCTTAAATCTAGCCCCATATTGCTTTACCTCTGTTTCCATCCCATTTTCTCCAGCTAACACTTCAAACTTTGGCACTCGAAACTCATTAGTGATAGTCCCGACTTTATTCACAATTGTCTTGATCCTTGGATAATTTTTCTACGAAAATAGAAGACCCACCAGAAAGTTAGATGTCTTTGCTGTCATGACACATCAATTATTTAAAAAATGCTATCATGAAAGGAAAATAAAAAACTTACATCGTAGATAACCTTTGCTATAACATCTTTAAATGGAAGGAGCTCATCATGTAGATTTAAGTGGGCAATATGACCTGCACATAATAAGCAAAGAGATGTTGGTTCTCATGAGTAGGCAATCTTCATGATTCTGGAAAACTTAGTAAGATTTGCAGACTAGTCATATACTTAAAAAAATTGCTAGCTCATGTAAACAGAGTTCTTATAAGCTAGGTTGTTAAGTTCAAGAAGCAAGCAGAAATTTTTAATACTTAACTATTGTTTCAAAAGAGGAAGGGATATCCATTCCATCTGGCAGAATCTGCTTCAATATGTGATCTGCAAGAAAAGAACGATATCAGAAGGTTTTATATCACCTCAACAGGATAAGGACCTAAATAAACAAGAATCAATGTTAAGATAACCAAAAAAACAGAGAACATTTACGAATAGCCTATAAGTTGGATTCTCTCACATCCTTAGTAATAACAAGTAAAATGGGTCTATCAGTTGTCAGGCTACAAGAAAATGGGGACCAACTTTTCTCGTACTCATGAATCTAAATAAAGCTTTAGATTAAAGAGCTCAAGAGAAGATTATTTTAAAGAGAACGTCCTAATAGTTCCAAAATACAAACGCACGAGAAGAATTTTCCTAATGAATTTGTTGTCTTACCTGCACTCCAATAGGAATACCCAACAGTAACCGAATGAGGAACTACTTCAACTTCACTTAGTTTCTTAAGCTGATTTAGTTTTTCAGCGGGTATCTCCGACAAATCTGTCCTATAAAAAACAAAAACTTGGTTAACACGAATAGTCCCTCTACTTCCACCATTTCCTAAACACATTCCCATCTAAAGAATAAACTCTTACCAGCATTTTTAACGCTTTCGGATAATATCACCAAACGAGTCTTTTCACAAGCAGGATCTTCAATTATGGGCTTAATTCGTGGCATGTTGAGCATATACCTACAAGTTATCAAACCACGCAACTTCCTTTTCATTTCATCAATAAGAACACAAATCACATTGAAAAGCAATTCATTTCCCATGAGCTCCTACAAACTTGATTCAACAAATTTCGAATTACTTATCTAAATATGCGATAACTACATAATGCACTTTCTCACTGAACTCATTATCAAATTTAGGAACTTCTACAGCTGAAATAAAACGTACCCATTGAGTATGCGAGTTGCGCTTTTACAGAGTTCACGGGGAATTCTAAGAGCCCAGAGCTTGAGATTGACATCGAACTTGCTTTCATCAATCATGGTGCTAACGATGTCGTTTTACTTTGCTCGAGTATCAAGAAGAAGAAGAAGCAGCAGCAATAGCAGCAGAAGAACAGCCGATTGAAGAAACAATGAAGTCAGCGGGTTTTTTAGGGTTTTTTGATTAAATAATAATAAAATTGATCTCGAAAAAACATACATTGAAAAAAAAAAGAAGAAGCAAAAATAGGAGTCGTACCCGTGACTTATGGTTTTGGGCCGGCTTAACCTTATTGGCTTATTGTCAGGCCCTAAAATATCTACACGGAGCTCTGATCAGCAACAGCAAATCTCGTTTTTCCGTTCGCACTAAAGGATTGAAATCTCTCGGCCAAATCAGCCGCACCTAACCTCACGCGCCGCCGAGATGGCCTCTCCACCGACGTTACCTGTCACCAATCAGCAAGCTACTCAATCTCAGCCGCCAATTAACACTCCTGCCTTCCGTACTTTCTTCTCACGCCTCTCTACCTCGATCCGTGATGGCTTGTCACAGCGCCGTCCATGGACGGAACTCGTCGATCGGAGCTCTATGGCGCGACCTGAATCTGTTACCGATGCCTTATCCCGGATCAGGAAAAATCTCGCCTACTTCAAGGTTAACTACGTCGCAATCGTGTCGCTCGTGCTCGCCTTTTCGCTTTTCTCTCATCCTCTCTCCCTCCTTGTCCTCATCGGTCTTCTAGGTGGGTGGATGTTCCTCTACCTCTTCCGGCCATCAGATCAGCCAGTGGTCATCTTCGGTCGCACTTTCTCTGATCGAGAGACGTTGCTTGCTCTTGTCTTGTCTACAATCGTCGTCGTGTTTATGACGAGCGTCGGATCTCTCTTAACCTCCGCGTTGATGATTGGCGTTGCGATTGTTTGCTTACACGGTGCGTTTGTGGTTCCGGATGATCTGTTCATGGATGATCAAGAGCCTGCAAATGCTGGATTACTCTCCTTCCTTGGAGGTTCTGCTACCTCCGCTGCTTCCGCCGTCGCGGGGAGAGTTTAAGAGCTGGATACTTCGATTCAGATCTCGTCACCGACTCTGGAGTTGAGATGAGTATTCATGCCTTTTGTGATGGTAACTCCGTACTGAGTTTAGAGGTTTTGGTGTCTGTTGAATTGAATGTAGATTCGTAACGAAGCTTTACAGATTTAGAACTACGGATATTTTTTTGGAATATCTGCTTCTTGTGTGTTTTTTCTCTTTGGTGGCTCGACACTTTTATTATTCAGATGTAGAAAACTCGAAGGTTATCTTTCTCAATCGTTCTCTTATTGTGTGATTCACTGTCACAATTTGGTTTGTTCTCTTGTCACTCTCAGAGCATTGTTTACTGTAACGAAGAAGGCTATTGCTGTAATTGGGGTGATCATGGTGAGTTCTATTTGCTTTCAGGATTCTTTAGCAGATTGAAGAGATTTAGTGACATAATAGTTTGATCTGAAAGCATTTAGATAGAAAAATTTTAGTATGGTGTTCTCGAACTAGTTAGGCAATTTGCTTGATCTTTGATTCATTGTGGCTTGTTAAGGAAAGTAGCCAGTCACTTAGAGAACAGCTCTTTGAAATAGAGCTGTGTTATGTTCAATGTCGAAGCACATGGAGTCTTCTCCGTTGATTCATTTAGTGTTCATAGGTATGTTGCATTCATGATATAGTGGCTATTTCCTCTAACTCCGGTTGTCTTGTATATTTGCTTACTGGTTTTGTGATTTGAAGTGAGAATCGTCCATGTTTTGTGGTTGTAACAGATATAATTGTCTTGCTTCTCTCTTTCTGAGGCTTGCGCAGATAGCTAAAATTAATTTTCAAGGTTTAGATCTAGCAATGTGTTATAAGTTGGTCAAGTCAGATTCAAAATAGTGACTGTGTTTTTAGATACCGATAGAGTTAATGCTGGTTTTTATCTCAAGAACGCAGTAGATCAGCAAGATCACATGCAAACTTGGTAGGCAGGAACAATAATAGGTGCTAACGAAATTTTCATGGGTTTATTATATCTAGCTGTAGAAACATATTTAGAAGAAAGGGAAAAAGAAGCATGCTTTCTTGGTGAACTTATAGAACTTCATTTGCAAAAGGGGATTAGTGAGAAGTAAGGGTGAAGCGTAATTGTTACCTTGTTGGCCATATAAGAAGTAACAATTTATCAGAAGTTGACATTGTTGTTTGCTGCCCATAAGACAGGTAAATAATAGGGGAAAGAAGAATCGCAATTTGTCTGGAAACTAGAATCAATCTGTCAATTTGCTCATAAGCTACCCAAAAAAGGCTAATCAGAGCAATACTCTAGCTGCGTTCATGGTGTCCCACTATTGAGTTCAAATCTGGTGTTTTTAGTATACTTGGCTTGAAAAAGGGAAGTATAACATTTTGACTGCTTGAAAGAAAATAGAGCAATTTAATAGTTTGCAAAATTATTTGTTAACATGGCTTGGTAAAAAGAGTGGTGATTCGTTTAGCATGACATATCGGTGGTGAGTATGGTTCACAAAATTAACCTCAGTTTTGGGGTTCGAGGTCAGTGTACCAGGAACATAGTATGTGACAACGTAACCTTTGAGATATTGTGTACACGCAATTTCTGCGAATTAAACTTTGACAACTTGGCCTTAAAGTCTCGGATCGAAGAAGATTTCAGGAAGAATCCAGTTTTATCTAACTGCTTAAGCAACAGCTTCATCATCTTGATAAAAATTTCCCTTCAAAAACCATCTTGTTTCTGTTCCTCCAAGATTTTATTCAAGATTTATATTGAGACACACAAATCTTCTACTTTTTTTAAAGAGACTCACAGATCTTGTGATGGCATTTACAATTTATGGCAAATCATTTGACTCTAAGGCAAGATTTGTCTCCAAAAATTTATTCTTGCAACCATAGGAATGATATGTCATTATAGAGAATCTTTTGTTTTCAAAAGAAATGGTCAGGCCTGGTTTAAATTCAGTAAATATGTTTTTCAAACATGTGCAAGAATGTTTTAAAATTTGAGTTCAGAAGCTCCATATCTAACGGGTTAGATCCAGCGGTACACGTGTACCAATCAGCAAATACCTTAAGTAAAAAAGCAAAGATAGATCAACGTCAACATATTATCAACCTCGTACGGCACAACCCTTCTCTTTTATTATTCTAAATTTGTAAAAAGGTTTCGCTTTCAAGTTTCAAAGTCGTGTGTCTTCTTCCATTTTGGAGGGTAAATTAGTCAGTAAAAATTAATGAAATGGCTTTGTTAATTAATAACCTTGGCACACTTGGGGATACCAGATCTAGTGATCTGTGGCCGGTCCTACAAATATAGCCGTTAGGAGAAGAAGTGAAGGAGCGGTTTGTTGTTCGTGTCCATAGGCAGCTCCGGCGCATTAAACGAAGCTGGTCTGCAAAAAAATAAAATATTAAATGATGCTGTCTTTTTTCTATTTTTTACTTTATTCAGAAGAACAATTCTCTGATCTCTTTCTTTAGATTTAAAATTAGTAATACGACATGGTCACAAACAAACAATTAAGAGCTATGAGCTTTTTCCAATAAATTACAAAAGTTACAAAATAACAAAAAAAATTTGAATATAAAGTGTGATATTATTGGTTCAATTTGAACCATGACAATGCTCAAGACAAAAATCAAAATAGTTATCAATCTTTGTCAGAACCAAAATGTTTGTATAGTGATTAATGATTTTATCGTTTATTGAGACTAATAAAATCTACAATCCTAGAAAATTAGTAATTCGAAATTTCCAATGATTTATCTATTTATTTGACTAGCACGGTTAAACAAAATGACATGATATAGAGTGACCCAACGAACAAAACAGAGTTTCAAACACTATTAATTTAAGAAAGATAATAATAAATGAAAGTAGCCGTTAGAGCTCATTTAGTTTAAGACGAGGCAGAGAACCACTGTTCCCACCTCCAACCTCTTATTGCCATCACCTGGTCTTTGTCTCCCCTCTCACTAGAAGATAAAAGAACACACACCAAGATTCCTTCTCTCTCTAAGATGGTCACGTGCTGTGTTCTTTTCCAACGAAATACTTTACAAAACTCTTTCAAATCCAAACTCTTTCTCTGTTCCATCCTCTTCAAAACTACTATTTACCCTTAAATAAATTTTCAATCTTTCTTCTCTCTTCTTCTTCATCTTCTGATGGAGTTCAATCTCACTTCTCTGAGTATGATCAACACTGCCATTGATCAACCTCTGGCTTCACTTCGAAGCCGATTTCTCCTTCACCTAATTATCTTCCTTCTTTTACTCGTCCCTCATTGCTCGAGCCAAGATTGGGATGGTGTAGTAATCACACAAGCTGATTACCAAGGTCTTCAAGCTGTTAAGCAAGAGCTGATTGACCCAAGAGGCTTTTTAAGAAGCTGGAATGGTTCTGGTTTCAGTGCTTGCTCTGGAGGATGGTCTGGAATCAAATGTGCTCAAGGTCAAGTTATTGTGATTCAACTTCCTTGGAAGAGTCTTGGAGGTAGAATCTCTGAGAAAATTGGACAGCTTCGAGCTCTACGCAAGCTTAGTCTTCATGACAATAACCTTGGTGGTTCGATTCCATTGTCTTTAGGACTCATTCCTAATCTCAGAGGAGTTCAGCTTTTTAATAACCGTCTCTCTGGTTCAATCCCTGCTTCTCTCTGTGTTTCTCGTTTCCTTCAAACGCTTGATCTTAGTAATAACTTGCTCTCTGAGATGATCCCACCAAATCTTGCTGATTCTTCTAAGCTTCTTAGGCTTAATCTTAGCTTCAATTCACTCTCTGGTCATATCCCAGTGAGTCTTTCTCGTTCTTCTTCACTTCAGTTTCTTGCTCTTGACCATAACAACCTCTCTGGTCCAATCTTAGACACTTGGGGTAATAAGTCGTTAACCACTTCCCCTAATCTCCGTGTCTTATCTCTTGATCACAACTCTCTCTCTGGTCCATTTCCATCTTCAGTCTGCTACTTAACTCAGCTACAAGACTTTTCCTTTAGTCATAATAGGATCAGTGGAACCCTACCTTCCGAGTTAAGAAAACTCACTAAGCTTAGAACAATGGATATTAGCAGTAATAGTGTTAGTGGCCAGATTCCTGCAACTCTAGGGAATATTTATTCTCTTACACATCTGGATTTGTCTCAAAACAAACTTACCGGAGAGATTCCTATTTCAATATCTGATCTGAACAGCCTTAGCTTCTTCAATGTCTCTTATAACAACTTAGCTGGTCCTGTTCCTACTCTGTTGTCCCAAAAGTTCAATTCCTCCTCTTTTGTCGGAAACTTACAGCTTTGTGGATACAGCGTTTCGACGCTGTGTCCAACCCTAAATCCACCATCTCCTGAAAACGGACGGAAGTCATCACACAGGAATCTAAGTACCAAAGACATCATCCTCATTGCTTCTGGAGCACTCCTCATAGTTCTCCTTATCCTTGTATTTGTTCTCCTATGTTGCTTGCTGAGGAAGAAATCCGATGAATCCAAACCCAAGGGTGGAGAGGCTGGACCTGGGGTTGCAGCAGTTAAGACCGAGAAAGGAGAGGTAGCTGAAGCTGGAGGTGGAGGTGAAACAGGAGGGAAGCTAGTTCACTTTGATGGACCAATGGCGTTTACTGCAGATGATCTTTTGTGTGCAACAGCAGAGATTATGGGGAAAAGTACTTATGGAACAGTTTACAAAGCTACACTTGAAGATGGAAGTCAAGTTGCAGTGAAGAGATTGAGAGAAAAGATCACCAAAAGCCAGAAAGAGTTCGAGAATGAGATTAATGTGTTGGGAAGAATCCGGCATCCGAATCTCCTTGCACTTAGGGCTTATTACTTAGGCCCCAAGGGAGAGAAGCTTGTCGTCTTCGATTACATGTCTAGAGGAAGTCTTGCCACATTCCTTCATGGTAAGTTTCATACCTTTATTTGAAAAGCCTCCAAGTTTGATACTTTTGCTTAAAAAGTAACATTTTGTAACTCTATTTTCATGTTTGAAATTGCAGCAAGAGGACCAGATGTACACATCAATTGGCCTACAAGGATGAGCTTAATAAAGGGAATGGCTCGTGGCTTGTTCTACCTTCACACGCACGCAAATATCATCCATGGAAACCTGACATCAAGCAATGTACTTTTGGATGAGAAGAATAACGCGAAGATCTCAGATTACGGACTTTCAAGGCTAATGACAGCAGCAGCAGGATCAAGTGTGATAGCAACAGCTGGTGCATTAGGTTACAGAGCACCTGAGCTTTCAAAGCTGAAGAAGGCTAACTCGAAAACCGATGTGTATAGCCTCGGTGTGATCATATTGGAGCTTTTGACTGGTAAATCTCCGAGCGAGGCCTTAAACGGTGTGGATTTGCCTCAATGGGTAGCTACTGCGGTTAAAGAAGAGTGGACTAATGAGGTTTTCGATTTGGAGCTGTTGAATGATGTGAACACAATGGGTGATGAGATATTGAATACACTGAAACTGGCGTTGCATTGTGTTGATCCTACACCATCAACAAGACCTGAAGCTCAACAAGTGATGACACAACTTGTAGAGATTAGACCTGAGGAGGCGGCAGCAACATCTGAACCGTTGGTTGATCTTCCAGAAGCTTCTGCTTCTACAAGTCAATAGAAAATGTGGAGATTTTTGGTAGTTTGGGAATGTTTCAGTAGTAGTAGATTTTTTTTTTTTGCAATTTTTTGATTCGTCAAGTAGTTCTTTTAATTTCCTTTTTCATTGTTTTTTTATCCATTTCATCATCATTAGTTTGTGTTTGTAAATAATGTAACCTGGTTATGTTTCTATTTCATGGAGCCGTCTCTGTCTCTACATTGAAAAAATGAAATTAGAATCCGAATGTGAAATTTAGGTTTGGAGAAGGTAAAAGTTTAGGCAAGTTTCAAATTGACACACAATACATTGAATGAGAGAACATCTAACCAAATTCCAATATGTAACAACCTCTATGGCTTTACTTGTAAGTATAAGAATCAAAATGCTCACAAAACTGACAAATCAGTTTACACATGCAAAGTTGGCAGAAAAACATTATTCTAACTTAGGAAAGTACAAATCATTAAAATGATTTTTTAAAACTTATGAATGATACTCGGAGTCAAGTCAACTGTGCTTATCAATGACCACAAGAAATAATTGGTTTCAAAAGGAAAACTTTGCATCCAAAGTAGAATAAATTGAGAAAAGAGGGTTTAAAATATTATTATCTGTGAAATGAAACCAAGAATATCTTAGACTGTTTAAATTGAATAGATTATCTAATAATACATACCTGGAAATATATTGAATCATATTTTATATTTTATTTATATTTTGCTTAGAATTTTTTTATCAATTCGTTTTTCATATTAAAAAGACTTAAATCATATTACGTAAACACAAAATTATGTTGATGAAATTAGTTAAATTTTTTAAAAATTAGACGTACTATTCTTCCAGCTTTATGGTACAAATAGTTTGCATTTTCAAAATTAACTGATTTTAATATTTATATATTTTTGATTTTTAAGTTAATTAAGTTCAAATTAATTATTACGTGTCATTTATGGAATATTTCTTTCATCTACTATATATATAGTAATATATTTTACAAAATTATTAAAATAAAATTATTTTTAAAAAATATTAATAATTGATGAGAGATGTAATAGGTATATCACAAATAAATGTGCAAATTTAGTATAAGATTCAAAATATTAGTATTATATTGGTGAGATATTTAATGAGTATCTCACCAATGTATATGTTATGTTCATAACATTAGATTTTGATGGAATCAAGATCATACTAAAATTGATGAGAAAGATTATAAAGAAGAAACATAAACTAAATTTTAGATGCATTCAATCTTCGTGCAAAGCTTCAGTTTGACATTGTCAAGTGTGGCAAGAAAATACTTAGAAATCTGAATCTCGACGATCAACTACAAGAATTTTGAATCCACGGTTCTTCAAGAATGACATTGCCTTTGCACTTGCAAAACTTGCATCCTTTGTGATCAACAAGATATTGTAAGACATGTTTTTCATAATGTGTTCGAATAGAAGTTTTGTTTAAGACGGAGATGTGATAAATCTTGTTTTGGAGGGAAAAAGGGAAGTGAACAAAAAAAAATTAAAATACCTTTTAGTAAATAATATTAAAAACAAAACACTATTCAAACACTAAATAAATTGTTTTCCTAAAAATATTATTTGATGAGGTAGAAATTACTATCATCATGGCTTTTTATCAACTCATTTAAATCGACACACGATACACTGACAATGAGAGAAGATTGGAACATTTAACCAAATTCCATTGTGTAACCTTTACGCCTTTACTTGTACAACAATCAAATGTTCACACAACTACCAAATCATTGACACGTACAAAATATTAAAAATTTGCTAAAATCAGTATCAGTTTTGTAAAATTTCTTGCTCATAATCGGTATCTACATAATATGACCAGCAGAGAGGCTCTCCTCCATCAATAAGTCTTTCCCAAAACCATACTTCGCTTGCAAGATCACGTTGCAATTTTTCAAACGTGATGCAGTTATTATGCTTTACTAATTGAATATTGTAACCTTTCGCTTTCAAACCTTGAAGAATAGGGACCAGTCTTGTCTTCTGGCATGTTTTTTTAAATTACCATCAAATTTGTTATTAATTTACCAGGGATCCGATGATGCCACATTGCCCAGAGAACCATATCCAAAACCATATTGACAAGTTTCACACGTTTATCGAGGCCCGGCTCAAATGATCCTGATGTCTAAATCCAAAATAAAAATATTTAGTCCATTATAAAATTCGAACATAAAAGCCAAAAATTCTATGACTCCACCTCTAGACTTCGTTAAAGTTTTCAACATTGCTGCCTTAAAATATATATATTATTTGTGACTCAAGAACGTACACATTACACAACCAAATAGCTGAGGGTGATTTAGTAACTTCGCTAAACTTTACCATAATATTCGGGCAAATTAATGAACCTTTTTTTTACTTAGACAGTTTTATTTATACGTAACGCCAAAAAAAAAACTCAAAAAGTCATAAGAGAAGCATCAAGTCGGATGCAAAATTGGCCAAGTCATAGACGACAACAGGCGAAGAAGAGGAGCAAATCGCAGGGCTATTACACAACCCAGAATCAATTTGGTTTTTTTGTCAAATTTCGGTGTGTTTGTTCTTCATGAATAATTTCACAATTTTTTTCTCCACTTATTTTTGTAGATAGGACAGTTGAGAAGAGTCACTCAAACAAATACTGCTTATATCATCAACATAAATTCTCGATTGTTCTACGTGTTGAGACACTAACATTGCATCAATGTGTGATCTTTTCCAGGTTGAACTTCTGGCTACTAAGAATCTCATTGGTGCAAACTTAAATGGAAGATCAGATCCTTATGCTATTGTTAATTGTGGATCAGAAAAGCGATTCAGATTGCTATTAATCTTTTTCAGTTACATGTTATAACTTTTTAAAGAGCATGTTAGCAAACTTTTTTGATGTTAGGACTCAGTGTGATGATGTGCCAAACTTATTTCAACTTAGAGTTGTTTAGGTTAACCATCAAGTTCAAACCCTTGGGATCTCCTAGTATATATTACCGAAACACTTATTCTTTAAATCAGGCATATAGATTGAATACTTTCGGATGCAAAACATGCACCTATATATTATGGTTACGTGATACTTTTCTAACGTTACCATATATCTGTTATGGCAGATCAATGCAACAATTCATGATTGGGATATCATTTGGCTCGGTAACTATTAAAATTGAATTAGTGACCGATGATACTCACAGGCGTGGCTCACATTCTCGGCATTACAGTGATGGTTCACTGTTAGAGGATGATGTATATCGAGTCTTATGTCCGGATATACCTGGTTTCTTAACTTGTGTAGCAGCAGCTCTATATTTTGTAACGAGCAATTCAAAATGTTAAGGTTTACGATTGTTTATTCAAATCCAACACAATCCATAAATTTTAATATCAGTTCTAATAAATACAGTTATTAATAATTTTAGAATTTATAGAAGGTGGTTTCATATATACATTAAAACCTCTATAAATTAATATTTTGGTCCCGAGTCGAACCATGATAAAAATGAGTAAAATTCGATAAGATAATAAGATATAATGTTTTAGAAACCTCTGTGTAGATATATGGTCTCAATAATATCATAAATTAATAATTTATGAATATACGCAAATATAATATGATAATATGATATTCTTATATTTGATTTTTTTTCTTATATTTTCTAATTTTTGTTATATATAT
Source organism: Cardamine chenopodiifolia (assembly GCA_963922655.1). Classification (NCBI taxonomy): domain Eukaryota; kingdom Viridiplantae; phylum Streptophyta; class Magnoliopsida; order Brassicales; family Brassicaceae; genus Cardamine; species Cardamine chenopodiifolia. The sequence continues at coordinate 14,585,453 of OZ000479.1, read as the reverse complement.
ATTTAAAATTTTCTTATTGCATTAAACATTTATTGGTATTATGTTTTAGAATTGCAAAAAATTGTAAATAATTTTAAACGCTATAACTATTTATATAAACATTATCTGTTATAAATCAACTATATTATTGTCTTTAACTTTTTAATCTAATTTCACTTATAGTAATCACAAATTATTTAAATTTATAGATATATATATATATATAATTTTCATTTTGGTTATGTAAAAGACTATCAATATCTATCTTTATTATCTTCATTTTGCTTTTGTAAGAGACTATCAATATCTATCTTTATGATCGTCGAGATCATTAATCAATATCTCAAATTTATGAATGTTATTTTAAAAGTGAACTCATTTATATTTTTAGCATTGCACCACCAAAACGTATTTTGTAGTTTTGTTATTTTTTCTAAATATGATTCTTCTAAAACGAGATTTCAACATTAACTGTTCTAGAAAATATTACTATTATATGATTTATATTGTTTAAATTCGTATGTTTTTTTAAAATTTCATGATAAAATATTTTGTCTTAAATTAGTATTTTTTAAATTTATCTATAAAACCTCTATAAATTAATAATGTCAGAAATTTAATATTGAATTAATTTATAGAAGATATTAATTTATCGATAATTTAAGAATTATTAATTTATAAAAAAATTATGAATTTTAGAAAATGTTCAATTTTAAAAAGAAAAAAAAATACTTTGATATTTTTAGACGCAATTACACATTAAAAACAATCATTGCATACAAATATTATAAAAATGATGAAGATAATATCAGTAGTTATTGATACAATACAAAAATATAGATAATATCCAACAAAAATGTAAATTTACGAATAAACAATTAGCACTAGAATCATATTTCATAAAATATCTTATTTATATAATTATTAATTTATGATTATGATGGATCATATATTTACATATGATTTTTAAAAATATATTAATTTATTGAATTATGGTAAATATTATACTTGTCTAATTTGAGACAAGAAAAATTTATTAATTTATAAAAATTAATAATTTGAGTATTAATTTATAGAGGTTCTAGGCTATGTATAGAAGGTGCTTTTCTTATTCAATAGTCAACACAAAAAGTTTGTACTACAGTATATACACAATTAAAGATTGATCATAAATATTAGGACTTATTTCCTAATAACACAATACAGCATATCGTATTTCCTAAATTTTATTTTAAAGATCTGATTAGTTAAATTTATTCCTTAATTTCACAGATACAAATGCATTTTGATCTTTCTTTCTCTCTTAAGGCTTTACAGAAAAGGCAAAGTGAATGAGAAATGTCCAAAACAAGAGGGTCCAAATAAACACTTGCCAAAAAATATAAAATATCTACCAGCAAAGCAATAGTACCATACGCCAGCCACGCGCCCAAATCCACATATCAATCTCGTCCATCCACGTGTCATTATTCCACAGCCTCATCATCCATTTATATTACCTCCTTCCGCCACCAGTCGTCTCGGCTCCCCACAAAAACCCTTTCTATTCCAATTTCGTAGCAGAGAAATAAATCTGAGTTCCAAAAAATTTCTAGGAAAACAAACAAAAATGCTTCTCAAAGCTGCTTCAACTTTCTCACTCTTGAACCTTCATGGAGAGAAGAAAGACCTCTCTCCTCTCTTCTCCTCCTTGTCGTCCCCGATTTCTTCGGGAAAATCCGGAAATCTCTCGTTCGCTCTTCGTGCCTCCACCACAAGCACTTTAAGCGGCGTCATTTTCGAGCCGCTCGAAGAAGTTAAGAAGGAGCTCGATCTCGTCCCATCTGGCCAGCAGTTTTCGCTTGCTCGACATTTGTATTCCCCTGAGTGCGAAGCTGCCGTAAATGAGCAGATAAAGTACGTTTTTCGTCTTGGATTTAAACATTTTGTTGATTTTTTTGTCATGGATTTAAGCATTTGGTGCTGTAAATCTGTAGATTAACTATAGATCTATGTATTTGAGTATCTAATGATTCTGGATTTTTTCGTTTGTGTTGCAGTGTGGAATACAATGTGTCTTATGTGTATCACGCTTTGTATGCGTATTTCGATCGGGACAACGTTGCTCTCAAAGGTCTTGCTAAGTGAGTATTTTCTGGAAACGTTGGTGTTTTATTTCAATCTCTTTGCTAATTTATTCCTTCTGTGTGTTGATTAGTCAATTGTTTGGTTTCTTGCTTACAGGTTTTTCAAGGAATCGAGTGTGGAAGAACGAGACCACGCCGAGATGTTGATGGAGTATCAGGTCCTTGGCCATTTTGTTTCATTCATAAGCCTTATTATTTGAGCTTAATTTGTACACCATTTCAATTTTGGTTTTCCTTGTTCTACAGAACAAACGTGGTGGTAGGGTTAAGTTACAACCCATGGTGATACCTCAGTCTGAGTTTGATCATCCTGAGAAAGGAGATGCTCTCTATGGTAAGCTTCAGTTCCCGTTTCTTATATTGTAAAACAGCGAATTCAAGTATAAAATAGTTTCTTAAGACTGTTATTATTGAAGAGGATTGTGGGGTTTCGTTGTCATCTAATCATAATTTGATGTTCTTTTGTTGTTGTAGCAATGGAGCTGGCTCTATCATTGGAGAAACTAGTCAATGAAAAGCTCCTAAACCTTCACAATGTAAGACAATCTCTCCTTAGAATCCAGTTCTTGTTTATGGCTTTCAAGTCATGATTAGTTTCTTAATACAACTTGGGATTTGAATAATATGCTCAATAGGTGGCTTCCAAGAACGATGATGTTCAGTTGGCAGATTTTATTGAGAGCGAGTTTCTTAACGAACAGGTAAAATAAAAAGACAAGTCACGTTCTATGTTAGTGGCAAAGATGTTGTGGGGTTTTTAATTGTCAAAATGGGATCTAATGAATCCTAAAATAACATCACTTCGCAGGTGGAAGCAATTAAGAAAATCTCAGAATATGTTTCTCAACTTAGAAGACTCGGCAAAGGACATGGTAACCATTTGTTTTATCAATTTTAAATTAATTAAATCACATACCTTAATTCCTCCACGTCGTGCCTCACACTTTGTTTATGTATTCAGGAACATGGCATTTCGATCAGGAGCTTCTCGAAGCTGCTGCTGCTGCTTAATCTATTTTCGCTATAATCTCGCAGTTTGGGTTAACTTTCGAGTTATTTTGAGTATGAGATGTAACTTTTGAGGTAGACTTTAAAATATCTTTTATTTTGTGAGGGAAAAACAAGCTATTATCCCCTTTTGGTTTCACTTTCAATATTATGGTTTCATCCTATTCGTAAAGTCAGTTTCCAAAACCCCCAATTTTGCCCATTGCATAGACCCATTTGAACATTTCAAATAGCCGTGTCATGATTTGGATGTAGTGAAACCAAAGAAGTATACGTACACGTTTTGGACTATGTTTGACCTTACCCAAAAAAGAACCATGTCATGGATGAAAAGCTTAGCAAAATCTTCTTTACAATAGGCTATATATGTAACACTTGTTTCTCTTAGAGCAATTTTTTTAAATGATTCATCTCAATATGAGAATTGATGTTTGTTTAGTGTCAAAAATTGTTCATTCATATGGATAATATGAATGAAGCATCCGAATGAGTTTTAAAATTCTAGACAAAAATTTAAAACCATTTGAATGAACCAAATTGGACCATTTGGATACAAATGATTCATCCAAAAATAACAAATAACAAATATACTCCCTAACAAATTTATTTTATTTGTTGAATTAATTTTTTTTAAAGTTACATCAATATAAAAAATAGAACTGTAAATTTTTGAAATATGTAAAATCTTCAATAAAATTATATTTATTTTTTGAATTAGATTAATAAATATTGAGATAATTATTTTCATAAATGCTGATATAAGTATTTGTTAAACATGAAACATAAATAAAAGTACATTTAGTTTTTGAATTATATTTTATAAATAATGATATAATTATTTTATACATATTGATATAATTATTTTCATAAATATTGATATATTTTTCTTATAAAATTTATAAACGTATTAGATATTACGTTTGTTGATCTTGTTTTTCCGCTAAAATTGCAAATTCACGTTTTGGCAGAAAAACGCAATTTTGAGATTTTATGATTTTATCGCAAAAATGTAATTCCGAAATTTTGAGTTTTTAGCGGAAAAAAAACATCTATTTCACGATTTTGGAAAAAATGTAATTCCGATATCTTCCGGTTTCGGCCGGAAACGCCAATTCGCATTTTTTGCTTAAAATTGTGATTTTATAGTTTTTACACAAAAACCTTATTTTGCGATTTCTGTCGAAATTGCAATTTCAAGAGGTTTGCGGAAAAACTCAGTTCCGAGATTTTATGGTTTTATCGAAAAAACTTAATCTGCGATTTTGTGTTTTTAGCGGAAAATCGTAAAATGACGATTTTCTCCAAAAAAGCTCGATTTCACAATTTTGGAAAAAATGTAATTCCGAGATTTTGTGATTTTGACCAGAAACACCATTTTGCGATTTTTTGCTAAAACTGTGATTTCACGGTTTTGGCAAAAAGAATGTCATTTTACGATTTTTGTCGAAATTGCGATTTCACGGGTTTTGCGGAGAAACCTAATTCCGAGATTTTCTGATTTTATCTCAAAAATGTAATTCCGCGATTTTGCATTATTAACGGTAAACTTCATTTCATGAATTTTTCTCAAAAAATCTAATTCTAAGATTTTGCTGCTTTGGTAAAAAATATCAATTCACAATTTTGTGGTTTAGTGAAAAAATGCAATTTCATGATTATACGTTTTTTTTTTTTAAATATTATTTTATAATTTTTCGTTAAAAATCGATTTTACAGTTATTCTATTTTTAAATATATCATCTGGTTCTAAATATTGTCTTTTAATAATATAAACTAAATTCAAATATGATTAAATTAAATAATGATCAGTTTAGCCATTTTCTTGTTAAAAATATAACGACGGATATGAATTTACAAAAACGAAGAAAGAATGATCAAGAACATATTCCAAAGTCGGAAATACTCGGGCCTCTGTGTTCTCTCAATCTTACTTGTATCAGTCACAATCCTCCTCTTAACCAATGACACCATCGATCTCTTCCCTTACTTGTCTCTCTCTTATCTCCATCGATCTTCTCTCTCAGATATCCCCACTTTCACGCCAATCTCGAGTCCCACCAATTACCGTCATCTCCTCCAGAATCACCGGTTAATCATACACGAGTCGATGATCATCCGATTGATCAAAGTTTGAAATCGGATTGGCTTAAAGACGACAAAGAATGGAATGTGACTTTAAGCGTGGATTGGAAGAGATGTGAGAGTCCAGATTACATACCGTGTTTGGATAACACAAAAGCCATCAAGAAACTCAAGTCGAAGAGGAACGTGGAGCACAGAGAGAGATCATTGCCCTGAGCCTTCACCAAAATGTCTAGTTCCTTTGCCACAACGCTACAAAGTTCCTCTTCCTTGGCCTCAGAGCAGGGACATGGTGAGAGACTCCTTTCTATCTTTTCGGTAAGATCTTTTCTTTGGTTCTTCCAAAATCAAATTAGGTTTCCTTGATTCAGCCTTGGAGATGATTGGTACTTGCAACTTGAGATTGGTACTTTCTAAATTCTTGTTTTTGCAGATTTGGTACGACAATGTTCCTCACCTGAAGCTCGTAGAATACACGAAAGATCAGAATTGGGTTCGTAAATCCGGACCTTTCTTTGTCTTCCCTGGAGGCAGAACTCAGTTCAAAGACGGTGTTATTCACTACATCAACTTCATACAAAAGGTAAAAACATACATGTATAAACCAACAATGATTTGTTTCATCTTTTCTTGATTTTACGGTTTCTTCTTTCAGACGTTACCTATTCTTGAATGGGGGAAGAAAGTTAGAGTGGTTCTAGATGTAGGTTGTGGTGTGGCTAGCTTTGGTGGGACTTTACTTGACAAAAATGTGATTACAATGTCATTTGCTACTAAAGACGAACACGAAGCTCAGATTCAATTCGCACTAGAACATGGAATTCCCGCTACTCTTGCTGCTATTGGAACTCAGAAGCTTCCTTTTCCTGATAATGCTTACGACGTTATCCATTGCGCAAGATGCAGAGTTCATTGGCACGGATACGGTTTGATACAATATATATATCCTTAATTTTTGGATCAGGGAATTTCAAGCTTTGTTTATACTGTTTTGGGAAATGAGCTGTTGTAGGTGGTAGACCGCTTTTGGAGATTAACCGGATTCTAAGGCCTGGAGGGTTTTTTGTTTGGTCTGCTACACCGGTTTATCAACACGATGAAGGGCACCGTAATATTTGGAAAAGTTAGTATAAATTGTTGTTAACTTCTCCTGATTATGTTGATTAGTATTACAGAAGGCATTTATGAATGTTCTGCTTTTGTGTAGCAATGGAGTCTTTGACTACATCATTGTGTTGGAAAAAGTTGTGGCTAGAACTCGATTTAAAAAAGTCGGATTCGTGATTTACCAGAAACCAGATTCAGATTCTTGCTATGAATCGTGTAAGAACAACGATCCGCCTCTCTGCAACGAAGAAGAAACAAAGAAAAACAAGTCATTGTAAATGACATTTTCTCCTTTTTTTCTTTCATTTCAACAAAAACAGTGTCTTGACCAAAACTGATTTTTTCGAAATCATAGGTACACTCCTCTGCTTACATGTCTACCGTAAGTACCAGTCGGTCTAACCGGAAAATGGCCTTCCAGTTGGCCAGAAAGGTTAACCTATAGGCCGGTTAGTCTATTAACAGAACAAAACAATGATGAGAGTTTCAGAGAAGACACTAAACTCTGGTCTGGAATGATATCAGATATCAAACTAAATGGTTTAGCTATAAACTGGACCAGGATTCACAATGTTACGGACATGAACGCTGGTTATGGAGGGTGAGACAATCTTTCAATATACACTTCACAAATGATTCTTTCAGTTCCTTTCCATTTATTCACATCTTGCTTTCAGATTTGCGGCTGCTTTTGTAAACGGACCTCTCTGGGTGATGAATGTGATTCCTGTGGATTTACCATGATTGGTGTGAGTCGTTCAATACATACCCAAGATCATATGATCTCTTGCACTCTAGTTTCCTTCTCACCAATCTTTCTCAAAGGTAAAATTTATAACTCTGAGACTGGACTTTTTGTGTCTTGGATCCTACTGAAGAAAAAAACTAAATGGTGTTTTTGATATTCTTCAGATGTGATTTGTTAGAGGTGGTAGTGGAAATAGACAGAATAGTAAGGCCAGGAGGGTATCTTGTGGTGCAAGATACAGTTGAAATGCTAAAGAAGCTAAACCCTATTTTTTTATCCCTCCGATGGTCAACGAATGTGTACAGAGGCGAATTCCTTGTTGGCTTGAAGTCTTCGTGGCGACCCTAAACACAACATTCATCCTCTCTAAAATATGAGTAAACCAAACTCGGACGACAGTTTTGATAGTGGGCCTAAATCAGAATATGGGCTTTTTTGATGAGCCCCGTTACGGAAGGCAACAATGTAAAATATGAATACCATGAGATGAGGAGAAAACCGAGAAAACACATAGATCTTTGTCTCAAGCTGTCGAAACCCTAGTTAAACCCTCGAGCCATTGAGCCGGTATATAAATAGTCGCTCGCATCATCAAAGTTAAATCTACAGAGACTAAGTTGATTCTCATCTGCAAAGGTATTTGACTTTTTTGATGATTTTGTTTCTCCTTAATCCGATGATTCTGTATTTCCTAGTTTTGTGATGTATCGCGTAGAAGCACATATCGAAGGCTTGCAGATAACGTAGAATTAAAGCACCTGCGAGCTCAATATTTGTGCAAAATTATAAACCATCCATTGAGATTTTAAAAAGTCTCTGTGTTATAGGAATTTATCTTTTCTTATCGACAATTTTGATGGGTGGGACATTTTTTTCTCAGTTTTATGATTTTAGCATTTTATTAGAAATCTGAATGAGTCAGTTCTGAATATTTGAATCCCTATTCTTTTGAATTGAATCATGATAATAGTAGCATTTTCGGTTACATCTAGTGTTCTGTAAAGTGTTCATAAATTGAGAATTTCACAATTGTTGCTGCTGTTTTGAACAGTTTGAGACCTTTGGGTGTGTCTGTGTTTGGACTAAGAAGAGTTAGAGGAACTGATTAGGTTTTGTTTATACCTGAGTTACTGAATTGTAACTTTGTCATTGACAGGATTTGGGGATTTAGTGAAAATGTCAAACCCAAAAGTCTTCTTTGACATCTTGATTGGAAAAATGAAGGCAGGGCGTGTTGTAATGGAGCTATTTGCAGATGTCACACCGAGAACAGCAGATAATTTTCGAGCTTTGTGCACAGGAGAGAAGGGAATTGGGAAAGCAGGAAAGGCATTACACTACAAAGGCTCAGCCTTTCACCGTATAATCCCAGGATTCATGTGTCAAGGTGGAGATTTCACTCGTGGGAATGGAACTGGAGGAGAATCAATTTATGGATCTAAATTTGAGGATGAGAACTTCAAGTTGAAGCATACTGGTCCAGGGATTTTGTCTATGGCTAATGCAGGTCCCAACACAAATGGATCTCAGTTCTTCATCTGTACTGAGAAGACATCGTGGCTTGATGGGAAACACGTTGTTTTTGGCAAAGTTGTTGATGGGTACAATGTTGTGAAAGCAATGGAGAATGTTGGATCTGACATGGGAAATACCTCTGAACGAGTTGTGATTGAAGATTGTGGTGAGCTCAAGAACCAAAGTTGATAAGTTTTAAATCACATTGGATTGATCTTGCCCGGAGCTGCTATGATTTGTTGTGGAGCAGAAACAACATCAGAAATCGTTAAGATCAATCTAAACTGTTACGCAATGCACTACTTAGGTTTTGACAATAATATCATATGAACCTTAATAAGTGATTCATCCTCTTAAGCTTTGTTTAGCAATTTCATGTATGAGAGTAATAATGGTAAAATTTTCTATAGAGATTCTTTCATGTTTAGGTATTAGTTATGCATAAACATAACTCTCTTTGGATTCACTTGCGAATTTGTATTCAAAATTATAAGATTGCATATATACAGAACTAGGCAGACTTTGTGAGACTTGATTGTATTTTTAATCAATGAAAACGATTGTTAGTTTCGTCATCAATACCCAACAATATCTGGACTCTTCTTTAAAAAACTCCAACTACCACTCTGCTTTTCCAATTAATACTATTTTTGTAACTAAAATTTGTCCAGCATTTTGGTATAGCTTCTTTATTTAATGCATTCACCATTTTTATATTTTTGTCAACGACATGCAGATTTGAATTCGGATGATCACAGTTACGGTGTCGGTATTAGCATAAATTACGGACAATGGTTTCACGTACGATCATGTCGTTGGGACGAAATTTGGTGGTACGATATTTGACCGGGATGGTCATAGACATACGGCGGCGAATTTGTTGGAGTATGCTAATCCGAATATGATAGTTGTCTACTTGCACGCTTCTGTCCATAAAATCCTCTTTACTACTAATGGTAATTAATGCAATTTCTTTTCTTTTTGTTTTTCCATTATAAGAGTTTTATGAGTTATGATTGCAGAAGTAGACAGAGTGACTCGTGAGGGTTTGGAAGGGAGAAAGAGACCTAACTTAGACGTAATCAACCCGCTTTTTTTTTTTATCACAACTTGTGTGGTTTTAGTTAATTATTTTTTAAAATCTAAGATAAATATCACAACTTGATATTAAATTTCTCTATTGGACAGGAAACCAAAGCCCTAAAGCATATGGGGTGATATTTCGGGATGCGAGTGGAGTGTTCCACAAGGCAGAATTGGCAACGCAAGACGCAACGAATGAGGTGATCTTATCAGCGGGTGCCATTTCCAGCCCGCAGGTATTGATGCTGAGTGGCGTTGGCCCCGCGGCCCATCTTGCAGCCCATAGGGTGAGTCCGGTCATCGTAGATAACTTCATGGTAGGACAAGGGATGGCTGATAACCCGATGGATCCAGTTTTCATCCCTTCTCCTGAACCAGTAGAAGTGTCCCTTGTACAAGCCGTTGGGATCACCAAGTTTGGTAATTATATTGAATGTGGAAGTGCGTTAAGTGTCTCTATTAGTTTGACCCGTAGCTTCTTCGATCGTGTTTTAAAACTTCTTGAAAAGGTATAATCTATTATTACACTAATTAAAATGTTGAAATTTTGCTATATCTCACAAGATTATATATTTTATATTTGTATGGTTTTTTTTATGCAGACAACACTTCCTACCCAATCCATCTCAAGATTTCTCAAATCTTTGGATCTTCGATTGGACGTGACTACAAAAGCGGGTGTGATCATCCAGAAAGTGAATGGACCGCTCTCGAGTGGTCACTTGAAGTTGAAGAACACGAATCCAGATGATAACCCTTTAGTGTCATTCAACTACGATCAGAATCCAGAAGATTTGAGCAAGTGTGTTGAAGGACTTAGTACCATTATTAAAGTGATATATTCGAAGGGATATTCCAAGTACAAGTACCCTGGAGCGAGTGGGCGTGGACTACCGAATTCATTCTTGCCCTTCCCACCAATCTGAGGCCAAGACACATAACTTCAACGTTCGATTTGCAGCAGTATTGTATCGATACCGTGATGACTATCTATCATTACCATGGAGGTTGTCAAGTTGGAAAAGTTGTCGACAACAATTATAAAGTATTAGGGATTGATTCTTTGAGGGTCATCGATGGTTCCACGTTTCTCAAGGCTCCAGGGACTAATCCCCAGGCCACGATCATGATGCTCGGAAGGTAAACACAAGTTTACAAAAACAAAATGAAGCAAATGATTAAAACATGTTATATAAGATATATATGATTGCTGGAATGTTATAATGTATAGGTATATGGGGCAGAAGATTCTTCGAGAGAGGGCGGCTTTTCGAGAAATTGAAGAAGCATGAGATTCTAAATATGTTCAAAAATCTTGTTGTTGGAGAACGATCATCTTCATCACCGTGCAAAGAAAGGAAACTCTGAAGGCAGAATTAGTATACTAATGTGTCACATGTTTCATTAATCTTGCTCGTAGGTTTTCTCTTATATTAAAGTTTATTTGTAAACAAAATTTAAAACTTAAACAGATACAAGAATGATTATTGATTATTAATTATCTTTGTAACAGATATTGATACCGTTTTAATAGAAAATGGCCGGAGGGTCATTTCAATAAATAAATTGACTTGAGGTTGCAGATAGTTAATGGTTTTTTGATAAATTATACTATATCGTATATTTTGGTTATGTATGAATTATGACTTAGAAGTTTAATGACCTTTAGAATTTAGTTCATTTAACAATTTATATAGAACATACAAGGTTGTGAAAGAGCATGCAAAATCGGATATCAAAAGTTAATTACATACGTACATAACAAACATATAAGATTTGACGTCTAAAAACATGTAACATGCATATGTACGCTAACAGTAACATGTGATTGCAGTAGCTGTTAGTGGACACTCTTGTAAACACTAAACAAGACCAAAAAAATAAAAATACTAACAAGTATAGTGGTCAAATGGAACAACGAAAAGTCCACGCTAAGACATCATATACGTGTAAGGTTGAGATTGCGTAGGCGTAGACATGGCGGTGAATTTGGACATCATAATAATAGTATTGTATTATGATTTGCTCTTCTTCATCCAATCAAACGATGGCTCTCAGTTTCAGATTACGTCGAAACCGTTAGTCAGATATACTATGCTTTTATTTATTCATTTAGTTTTCATAGTCTCTTAAAATACAAGTAGCTAAGCTACTTTATACTTAGATTTCAAGTAATGGCAATATGGGACGGGGCAAATGAATGCGAAACAGTATCAATTTTCTAAAAGAGTTTAATACTATTTTACCCATTTCGCACCCATTCTAGTCCGTTTTGCACCGTTTTCATTAAGAACCAATACAATTATTATATCGATTTCTTTTAATATAGTCTTATTTTGATTGACATCAATATATATATATATATAATTAAATAATATAATAGAAGAAAATGGGGAATACTCCCAATTACATCCATGACTATGCCCACATGGCAAAGAGTTGGATTGAAAACGAAGAAAATAACAGCCAAGCAAAACCTCCACGTTGAATTAGTCAGAAACTCCCTCCGCAATTTCTGAATCCACATACATACATACCACAACACAATCATTCCAAAATCCAACACATCATAACAAAATTCAATCGTGGCATGTAGACCCCACTATCATACACTAGGCAAAGTCTTTTTCGACGGTGCCCGGTGGCTTTGGCCCTTTTCTTTTGAACCCTTTTACCTCTGCCATCTTAAGGTCCATAGATTCTTCTATTTTCCATTTTAGATATTTTATTATAAATACTCATTATCTTATATTTTTCTTTTATATTTGAATATACTTTGAAAAAAAGAGAGTCTTTTTTTGTCAACAGGAAGAAGTTATTGCTTACTCTGTATCGTTTAATTTATTATCCGCCAAACCACGGGGACACGCGCTTTAAAATCAAAATAATTCTTTAATAAAATTAAAACAAAAACAAAGTTTAAAAGTCATGTTGCTCTCTCAAACTCAAAGCTCTCTTTTCATTCGTCTTTTAGCTAACTTTGGATTCCTCTGTTTTTTCTTCTCCTTCTTCTAATCTGTGGTATCAGATTCAGATCGATACTCGATTTGCCCAGCTGCTTTAGTCGTCAATTTTAGTCTTACGATGGGTAAGAATTGGAAATCCGTTCGATTAAGGATTCAAAACCGTTCTCTTTTGTTTCTTCTGGTGATTTTGAGCTTCGGTTCATGCTCTTCGTTGAAATATGAAGGTATTAGTAGTGTTCGTTTCTCATTTTTGGTTACCAGTAGATAGAAGCAAGTTTCTGATAATTGTTTCTGCTCTATGTTTCGCTTTTGGCTTTCAGGTGTGGGGTCTCTGGAATTTGTGACGAGAGATCTATGGTCAGATAGAGATGCCATGGATTTGTAAGTATCTGCTTGATTTTTTAGTTTGGTAAACTTGAACGCAACTGCTTGATTTAGTAAGTTCTAGGTAGTTTAGATAAGAACCTCTTGTTGATTTTCAGATTTATAACTTCCATTTTGATGCCTGAGCTTGACATGAGTTTGTTTTTTTACTTGTGCAAATTCGGATTTGCAAAGATCTAATGTGTTATGAATTTTGATACTGCAACTTGATTGTTCAATGTAGAATGAATAGGTTGCAAACATGATTTGAAAATGAATTTTGGTTGAACATCAACATCTGTGTAGTTGGTAGTTGTAGATATATGACTATTAAGCACCATACTTGTAGATTTTTTTTTGAGTGAACTAATACGATTTCTGAGTGGTAAAACCTGATTACCGACACTGTTGAGTGAACTAATACTATTTCTGATTGGTACAACATGATTACGGACTCTGTGTTCTATGCATTTGTAATCTAAGTCTTGCTGAATTTACTTTGAAGGTGTTGCGACATAATCATTTCCATCTTATTTGGAAACATGTTTATATTTCTTATTCTTTTATACACAATTTCATTTTACCTTTGGTCTTTTTGTAGGAGAGCGGTTATTAGTTCTCCCAGGAAATTACTTGGCCGTTTCCATAAGTCGTACAGCAATTTGACTAAGTATAACCGCACTGTGGCAGCTGTTACACCTCCGTCGTCATCTTCGGTTCCTTCTCCGAAACCTAATGCCAGTAAATCGTCAGCATCGCCTCCACCACAAAAAAGTTCTCCTGCTGCTAGTAAATCGTCAACATTGCCTCCACCACAAAAAAGTTCTCCTGCGCTACATGTTTCTGCTCCACCTCCTTTTGTGCCTCTTGCAGAAATTGTTCCTAGTCTAAGAAGCTCTAAAACTGCTTCAAACAACACGGTTCCTATAGTGGCTGGCTGCGTAGGAGGTGCTGTGTTACTTCTCCTTTTAGCTACTGGTGTCTTCTTTTTTAGAAGCAAAGCTGGGAAATCTGTGAATCCTTGGCGTACAGGTCTTAGTGGACAACTTCGGAAAGTGTTCATAACTGGTAATTGCCTTTCTACTTGCTCATACAATATGTAAAGTGACTTTGTTAGTTTTCGAAGATTGAGGTTTAACCTTGTCGTCCAGAATTTTGGTTTCAATATTAATGAGGTGACAATTTGGTACTCAGGTGTCCCCAAACTTAAAAGATCTGAGATTGAAGCTGCCTGTGAAGATTTCAGTAATGTCATTGGGTCTTGTCCCATTGGTACATTGTTCAAAGGGACACTATCAAGTGGGGTGGAGATAGCTGTGGCGTCTGTTGCTACCGCGTCTGCCAAAGAATGGACAAATAACATAGAAATGCAGTTCAGAAAGAAGGTATTTCCAGACAACCAGTTCCCTTATATTTTATTGGATTTTAATTCCTATCGCCTTATTGTTTATATCTTTTGATAATTTCAGATCGAAATGTTATCCAAAATAAACCACAAGAATTTTGTCAACCTTCTCGGGTACTGTGAAGAAGATGAACCTTTCACTAGGATCTTAGTCTTTGAATATGCATCAAACGGTTCAGTCTTTGAACATTTACACTGTAAGTAAAAAAGCTCTCTAATCATATGAGTAATTACATTGTAAGTTGTCGCGTTTTCTTAAACTAATTAAAATGCTTTTGTTGCAGATAAAGAATCGGAACATTTGGACTGGGTAATGCGGCTAAGAATAGCACTGGGGGTAGCATATTGCCTTGACCATATGCACGGACTCAAGCCACCTATAGTCCACAGCAATCTTCTCTCATCATCAGTTCAACTCACAGAGGACTACGCAGTCAAAATTGCGGATTTCAATTTCGGATACCTAAAAGGCCCATCAGAGGCAGAAAGCAGCACCAATGCACTCATAGATACACGCATCTCAGAAACAACCCAAGAAGACAATGTTCACAGCTTCGGGTTGTTGTTGTTTGAATTGATGACTGGAAAACTCCCGGAGTCCGTTAAAAAAGGTGACTCAATAGATACCGGATTGGCTGAGTTTTTGGGAGGAAAGAGTCTAAGAGAGAGTGTGGATCCGACACTGGACTCTTTTGATGAGAAGATTGAGAATATAGGTGAAGTGATCAAATGCTGTGTAAGGGCAGACCCGAAACAGAGACCGATAATGAAGGAAGTCACCGGGAGATTACGAGAGATCACGGGATTATCGCCGGACGATACTATTCCAAAACTTTCACCTCTCTGGTGGGCAGAGCTGGAAGTGCTGTCCACTGCGTGAAGAGACGACCAACTACTTTGCTTCTGAGCAAATCTGTAAGTATAAAAATGAAGATCGTGTGAGGTTTTTGAGTCTCTATGAAGCAGCTCTTTGCTTCTCTTTAGGCTACTTTGATCAATACATATATAAATCTATGCAACGTAGTTTATATAACGACTCTAAAATCCCCCCTGCTCTTTTAAGTCGTAAACAGAACATGTCGGAGATCATTGTAATTCACCCTTTTTGGTGTGCATAATGTTAATGGTGGTTATTGTGTTTGTAATTGTAGTTGCTATGTTTTGTAATTGTTTAATCATATCAGGTTCTGAACCAACATAGAGAAAGCCGAGTAACGTATTTATCACAAGGTCTGCTCGATCAAATAATTTAGTTGAGGGTTGTGCTCGCAGTTTGATTAAGAAAAGAGAGTACGAGGATTGGGTGGTTTATTCCTCTCAATCGAATATTCGAAATTCAATGAATAATTTGATAATCATTGAATTTTCTCCTATGAAAAAAACCCCATATATCGAGAAATGAAATAGTTGGCCCATCGGCGTAATCCAAAACGGTGTCGTATCAACCGTCAGATTAAAGATTGCATCACACGACAATCACACATCGCCTACACAATCAAATCCGTTCGAAGCTAATTGGATTATATTTTCCTTTTTTTTTCTAAAAAAAGAAAAGAAGCAATCGTACACTGAGCTGAGGAGGAGGGTATATGCTTCGAGTATCTCTCCTTATCCCTCCTCCGGGTTCTCTTCAAAACCCCTTCTTCCTCCTTCTCCTTCCTCTGTAACCTCATCTCGCCATGGCTAATCCTCAAACTTCTCCAATTCTCCACCACCATAATCACCTCTCTCTCTTCCACTACCGTAATACATCTCGTCTTCCTTCCTTCACCTCTCTGCATTTCGGAAAGCCTCTGCTCTTTCTCCCTTCTTCTTCTTCGTCGTCGTTTCCTTCTTCTTCTTCGTCGTCGTTTCCTTCTTCATTATCCTCGCAATTACCGCAAAGCGAGCAGCAATGTAATAATCGCCAGGTGAGAAGACACGTGTCCACCGTGCCTGTGGAGTATTCGACACCGACTCCTCCGGAATCCGGCGATTTCTTATCGGAAATCAATCGGCTTAAGGCTCTCCGATCGAAACTAGACGTTTCCGAGGACTTACGGCGGAAAGACGCGGTTATCGACGCTGATTCCAGAGTTCGTCGATTCTTCAGCGAGAATCAAGGCGGTTTATCTAAGGTTTTAGGTTCATTTGGTTTGAATTCGAAAGAGACGTTTCTCGTTAAGTGTGTGATCGCGGCGGGGCAAGAACACGCGCTTTGTATGGGATATGAGGAAGCATTTGAAGAAGAGGAGGAGTATACAGTGAGGAGTTCGGTGAAGAGCGCGCTTTACGCGTTGGTTGAGATGATTGAGCGATTTGATATGAACAGTAGCGGCTATAATGGTAGAAGAGAGACAGGTACAGTTTTAGATGCAGAGGAGATTTCCCACTTTAGAAAGTTCTTGACGTTTCTGGAAGAAATTGAACAGTTCTACGATTGCATTGGAGGAATCATCGGGTATCAATTCTTAACTTCCTATGAACCTTTTAAGGAGATGCTTTGAATATTTTGATATATCCACTGCTGAGGTACCTATAATTGTGTGTCAGATATCAGGTTATGGTTCTCGAGCTTCTTCACCAATCATCGAAGAGGCATAATACTACTAATCGGTCACATTTTGTTGAAGAATCTTTGGGTTGTCAGTACTTAGAAATGCACACTCCTAGTGTTCTTGACCTCACTCAGAGGAAAGAGTATGCCTCGCAGGCGGCTCTATGGGGAATTGAGGTTACTATTGTGTTATTGTTTTTAATATTGAGTGAATTTCTTGTGTATGGTTTCTGGATTATAAGTTGTTATACATATTAGGGATTGCCAGACCTAGGTGAAATATATCCCTTAGGAGGTGCAGCAGACAGATTAGGTTTGGTTGATCCAGAAACTGGAGAATGCCTTCCTGCAGCAATGCTTGCTCATTGTGGACGAACTTTGTTGGAGGGACTTATTAGAGATCTTCAGGTACATGTTAGCTTATTACTTAAGTGACTCTTGGTGGGTTTGTTTATAATTGAATGTATGAAAGGGAAAATTTGAGGTAAGAACAACTGTGCTTGTTGATGTGCATTAGTAATGTTATATATTCTCCTCTTTTTTTGTAATTGCTAGGCTAGAGAGTTCCTTTACTTCAAACTTTATGGAAAGCAATGTGTCACCCCTGTTGCAATTATGACAAGTGCTGCAAAGAACAACCATGAGCATGTAAGTTTACTTTGTAAAAGGCTCAAATGGTTTGGAAGAGGTCAATCAAATTTCCGACTCTTTGAACAGGTATAGGAAACCTATAGTTTTTATATACTTCTATTACCTTTTTCTGTAACAACTGTCGATGGAGTATTATTACTCACAGTTAATGGAATGATTTTTGATCTCTAGCCTCTCGTCCCAGCTGTCAGTGCTGAAGATGGTCAATGGATAGTATCAAAGCCCTTTGTGCCAGTTAGTAAACCTGGTGGTCATGGTGTGATTTGGAAATTGGCTTATGACAAAGGTGTCTTTAAATGGTTTTACGATCATGGAAGAAAGGGAGCAACCGTTCGGCAAGTTAGGTTAGTCACTTGTACCCTTGTGAAGATTTTCATTAAATAAAAATCGGAACTATCTGGGTTTAGTTTTTATAATTGTGATATTGCAGTAACGTTGTGGCTGCCACAGATGTTACCATCTTGGCCCTTGCTGGGATTGGCTTACGGTATAATAAGGTATGCTTGCATCTTATGTTTATAACCCACACACTGCATATAGATTCAAAAGATTAAATGTATCACTTTGAGAGACAATAAGTAGAGCATCTGGTGTTGATTGCAAATGGTATCATGTTAGCTCGGGTTGAAGAAAATGCTCTATATCACGAAGTAAAGTTTCTTGAGTGTATATTATGATGGATAAGCTCCTTTAGAAGTATGAACTCTTGTGGCAGTTAACTATCGACTAAAATATGGCTATACTTTTTCAAATTTGCTTTCTAGTTAAGAACATATATTAACCATGCATTCATCTCTTTACTACTTCAAGGAAAAGGAGCAGAATAATACCTTTTTGGACTTGCAAACAATTGATTCCCACAAACCTTGATTTATTGTATCTTAATGTGACAGAAACTTGGGTTTGCATCCTGTAAAAGGAATGCTGGAGCAACTGAAGGGATTAATGTATTGATGGAGAAGAAGAATTTCGATGGGAAGTGGGACTATGGTATATCGTGCATTGAGTACACAGAATTTGATAAATTCGGAATCTCCAGCAGATCTCCTTCTTCAAATGGGTATGATATTTCTATCATTACGTATGTTCTTGCTTAAAGTGCATATATCCCAGAGTTGGTCATAGTATCTCTGTTCTAGCTGAAAAATAGTGCAAATTTATCTCCTCTTTTGTTGTCTGTGTTTTGGGTTAGTCATCCTCTCTTGTTCTCTGGTTAAATCGAGTGCTCTTTATTAGTGTGAATCTTCAATACTAATCTTTTTTTTTTTAATACTTCTGAAGTCTGCAGGCTGATTTCCCTGCTAATACAAACATTCTATATGTTGACTTACATTCTGCCGAGTTAATTGGGTCAAGCAGTAATGCAAAAAGTTTGCCAAATATGGTTCTTAATACAAACAAGCGAATTGAGTACATTGATCAGTATGGAGACTGTCACAGGTTTGTAATTCTGAATATTTATGTTGACTGGTCTACTGTTCCCTTGTTATATGTCACATTCAATCTAGATCCCATTTACTTTGAAATTTATCTTCAAATAAACTTAAGGAGTTTTTTTTAATTATCATCGTTAGCAACTTTCTTATTACTTTTCTTATTGGGCAGCGTTTTGGGTGGTAGATTGGAATGCACAATGCAAAACATAGCAGACAATTTCTTAAATAAGTTTCCATCTAGATGCCAGGGCAATCTAGAAGGTAAATTTATTTGAATTAACTTGCAATGTTGAATGTATTTGTCTTTAGGTATTCCTGACTCTTAGTATGATCTTACCAGATAAACTGGATACATATATCGTGTACAACGAACGAAAAAAGGTCACTTCGTCAGCTAAGAAGAAGAAACCACACGCAAGTGCTGCATTACACCAGGTTATCTTTCTCTAGCCACTTGTTTAGTCCTCCTTTGATCTCATTGCATTTTGATTTGCCATTCAATGGAATAATATTCAGCGTAATTTAACTAATTTTCATACTCATCTCTTTCTTTACAGACTCCAGATGGTGCATTGTTGGATATTCTCCGGAATGCATATGACCTCCTTACGGAATGTGATATTAAACTTCCCCTGGTGAGTTCATAGATATATCTCTTTTATATGACTTGTTTTAATTATCACTGCTATTTCAGAGCCATGAAGATGTTTTCCATGTCAGTGTGAATCTTATCAATTTCCAATTGAGAATCAATCATTTCATTCTACTTCTCCAGGTTGAACCTAATGATAAGTATGTGGATTCCCCGCCTCCGTGTCTCATTCTTCTGCATCCTGCGCTCGGTCCTCTTTGGGAAGTTTCAAGACAGAAAGTAAGTCAATAGTCTGCTTTTGTTTTTATGCTTCAGAATTTCTAGCAAATGCTTTTTATGATTAATCTTATTTGATCATTGTACAGTTTAAGGGAGGGTCCATTTCCAGTTGCTCAGAACTGCAACTAGAGATTGCAGAGTTCTCATGGAACAATGTTCAGGTTCTCAATATTTTTACTATGCCAACAAGGTTTTGCATAGCTTTCATCCCGTTGAGTTTCTTAAATTCTAAATCATCTTCTGTGGCATAGGTTGATGGTAGCTTGATCATCACTGCCGAAAATGCCATGGGTTCAACAACACTGAACGATAATGGTGAACCAATTTTACAATACGGATTAAGGTAATCTTGTACTTGATTATCTCTGTAAGATACATGTCTAGTGGTATGCCTATGTGAATTCACATAAACTTTTTTTTGTTGATAGGTGTGGCAAGTGTAAACTGCATAACGTCAAAGTAGTGAACCGAGGAATCGATTGGAACAGTAAATCAAATGTTTACTGGAGAAACGATGTGAACCGGGTTGAGACTTGTAAAATCATATTGCACGGAAATGCAGAATTCGAAGCCAGCAATGTAACTATAAAGGTAAAGTAAACTAGCATGGAAGTTTAAATCATTGTGCAAAACAGAGATTATAATGTCTGCTTCAAATCAAGTGATCTATACCCTCTTCGCAGGGAAACCATGTTTTTGAAGTACCTGACCGTCACAGACTGAAGATCACACCAGGAAATCCAGGTTTAAGCATCAATTTGGAAGCATTGAAAGAAGAGGTAATGGAAACAGGAAGCTGGTATTGGAACTACCAACTCAATGGATCCCACATTCATCTTGAACAAGTAGAGGTTTCACAAAACTAACCCCACCCATATAATTGGGAGCTAAGCCTCCCAAAGTAGAAAGTTTATAACCTCTCCTTGTCCTGTAATCTATGCAAATAAAAAAAAAGTAGAACGTGTCGTCCTTTGCTGTAAATGTTGCTCCTTTGTAAATTAAACAGAACCGTTCATCATATCTATTTCTTTTTCAATTTCTTTGTAAAATTCATACTTAACATTTGAAGCCATGAATAATTACAGATTTGTGTGAATTGTTCTACTATCTATAAAAATAGTGATCATCTCCTCAGAATCAAAATCATGATTTTAACACATTGGTCTCATGAAAATCACGCAAATCATTTCCCATTCTCAATCCTCTGACACTCATCTCCTTCAAAACCAGCTTAGCTTCTTTAAACCTCTTCCTCTTAATAAGCTTACTCGCCAAACTTCCCAAATTCTCTTCATCCAATCTCTGATCTTTTCCGGCGTATGCCATCACAAACTCCACACCCTGCGCATAATAGCCATTTTCCACCATCTCTCCTATAATATGCGCATGCGTAGCGTACAATACTGGTAACCCTTCCTCCTCCATCCTCCTCAGAATCGCCATCGCCGCCTCCACCTTCCCCAACTTACACGCGCCTAACACAAGCGCGTCGTAAGTACGCGCATCCTCTGACATCCCTTCCTCCTCCATTTTCCTCAACACCTTGCTCGCCTCCGCCACGTCACCGTCGTAACAGTGCGAAGTTAAAAAATAGTTGTACGACGTCACATCCACCGGAAGAGCGTGAGATCTCATCAATTCCACTACGCGCCAAGCTTCCTCGATTTTGTTCTTCTTCGTGAGAGTGTTCAAGATCGGGTGAAATGTAGATGATGTGAGTCCGAATTTCCCGTTTGCCATATCTCCGATCAGGATTAAAGCATCGTCGAACCGGCCGAGTTTAGAGAGACGCGCGATGAGAGTTTCGTAGGCGTGTTTCCTCGTGTAGCCGGCGTCGGTCTGAGGTAAAATGCGGCGGAGATTTTCGAGGTAGGAGGAGTAAGAGGCGGTGTTAGTTAGGAATTTGTAAGTTGCAGTCGTGTTGAAACAAGCGTTTACGACGCGGCTATTGAGAAGAAGACGAACGTCTTCGAAGTCGCCGGAGCTGCCAGCCTCGTTGATGAGATTATCGAACTCAGTGGTAGTACGACGACCATGATTAGCAATTGGATTGGAATTAACAGTGGAGAATGAGCGTCCAGAGATCGATTGAAGGAGATATCTGGAATTGTTTGCTTCTTTAACGTATCGCCGGAGAAGTGACATTGTCAGATTGAGAGCGACGGAAATGAGGACAATGAAGAAAAATCTTTTGGAGGGTTTAAGCCGGTGGAAATGAAGAAGATACTGCACTTGATATTATTGGGCTAAAAAAGTTTTGGGAATAGATGGGCCTTTAAGCCCATAATAAATAAAGGGCCAATGTTAAAAGCTAACATGTTCGTTTACTTAGTTTCGTTTGATTGCTAGGGTTTGTGGAATATATATTCTAACTTTCATCCTTATGTGTCTCTCTCACTACGATTAGGGTTTTGAGAAAAAGGAGTTTCGGAGTCATGAGAGCTAAGGTATTATGATCTTCCAATCGTCTTGTCTCATTCCTCTGCTAGTGTGTTACGTCTATAATACTTTCAGACATGTTTAATTAGTCTCTTTGGTCCTGAGTGAAGTGGATCTGGTTGTTGTTTTATAATTTCAGTGGAAGAAGAAGCGTATGAGGAGGTTGAAGAGGAAGAGACGAAAGATGAGACAGCGATCCAAATAGACAGATCTATGCTTTGTGTTTCGCTTTCCCCTCTGCTTTGTGTTTCGTTTGCTTTCCGGAATTTGATATTATTTTGTCGTAGTTTCAAGTTTTTGCTGTTGGATTAATGGATTTTCAATTTAATTTTCTTCGTTTGGATTTCATATTTCTCTCTTGCGTATTTCATCTCATCGTAGCTACTAGTTGAGCTATACATTTGCAGATATTGTAGAATGAGTGATCCGAGAACGATCAATTGTACATTTCATCTGGTCTGCAATGATTTCTGATACTCAATTGATCTCTTATGTTTAAATCGAAATTATTGTTTTTATATGTTCTGGAAGATCTTTTCTTGGTTTTAGGTTATATATGGACGAGATGTACTCTTATTTGTTTGATGCTTGCTTTCGCCTAGAGCTAATGAAGTTAAACTTCATAGGAATTAGTATTGGACATGGAGAGAGTACCTTTCTCCCTTTTATACACCCTAACATTAATTGTGTCAAAACCTTGAAGAGAGGAAACCCTTTTCTGCCTCTAGCTGAAAATGTTGATGATTATGATGTGATCATCATTTAGATTACTTCTGTTATTGTCTCTTTAGTTCTGATCATACTTAATGTCTTTTAGGAGTCCTAATTAGTTCTTTCAATCGTGTTACACATTTGAATCCTTCTTGGTTTAGGAATTCAAACATATGGTTACATGGGCTGCAAAGGTTAAAATTGCAAATTAAGCATGAAGAGAGTAAATAGCAAAACAAAGTATATGTATTTACACTCAAACCAGCTTTGCCAAGTCATGAGCATCTCCAAGTATGCGTTTTAAGCTAACCTCGCTATAAACTCTCTTTCATTGTCTGCTTGAGGAGTACACCTCTCCAGATCACAACTTTACTATTCGTTGAAGTGTATTGCTCCAAGTTTCCAGACTACAAAAGTAGTAGCAAACATCACTGTGCTTATAAACACAAAGGAGAAAGCAATGACAAGTATATCTGAACCTCCAGGGAAATCAAACGTAAGGCCGTTCTTTGGCATCCCTCTCCTGCTATCATCAAGCATATTGGTTGGTGCTTCAGGTAGACCCGGTTTCCTATTTGATTTCTTATCACTTTCCTTGAGCACATCAAGAAGCTGGCTTCCCATTTTAGGTTTTGATGGCTTCGGTGTAGCTTCTGTGTAACGGCTAAGAACACGAGCCGCTCTTAGTCTCTCTCGTGCTGTCAACGGAGCTTTTTTTGCAGAACCATTGCTTGATTCAACTGATTCACTTGCAGGTTTATAAGAATCCGAAGAGGGAGAAGAATCCACGGGTGCTGTTGTGATGGACTTGTCATTTGTATCCATACAAGACAAAACCAATCTTCTTTTGCTTGAAAGTAACCTTGTTGAACCGTTTAGAGAAATGCTCAACACAAAAAGCGAAGGCTTTAACAATAGAACTTGAGTTGAGAATCTTCGAACAGGATGGGATCTGTCATGAAGCTTCAGAGAGAGAAGTTTTGTGTTAGTTTCAGCAAAACAAGCAGGCTTATATGAAGACATTGAGCTTTTTGCATCCAATAGATACAGAAAGCATTGGTTTTTTAAACCTTAGAGAGACCAATCAAGGATAAATTAAACTATGGAACCAAACTGAACAAATCAAATCCGGTTTCAGGAATATTCAGGGTAACGAGAAAGTTTTCCGATTTTTTTCAGAACCAAAAGAATAGTATAATCAAACGAGTTCATCCCAATTAAAGTGGTTCTGGAGCAATTATAGAGAAGAAGAATCTTATATGATCATCCAGTAAATACTTACCAAAGAAGTGAAGCCGGCGTTGAGACCGACGGACATTGCGAATTGTAATTTTAAGAGCGACGCATAAGGCGAAGAAGAAGACGGAAGCGAAAGGGGGAATCTGCTCTCTCTCTGTGTTTGTGGCAGTGAAGCTAAGCAGAGGATGGAAGACTAGGTTCTCTCCTTCATCTTGTTTGCTAAAAACCCAGTCGCTCCTATAGCGCGTGAAAAACACGCGGCTTATAACCATCTTGACTAGAACAATAAAATTCAAGACTAACGAAAGATGAATTGTATAGAAGACTAACAAATATACTTTATATAGCCCGCGCCATCTCTAATACAGTATAGTATATCAGTATATGCTTATCAGTTCAACATTTATGATCTTTAGTTAGCATTTAGCACAAGAGGATTACAAAACGGAACGAACAAAAATCGGCCTTAAGATAACACCGGAAAAATGATTTTTAGCATAAGAGTACTACAAAACACATGATGCAATTAAATATAAACTGATTTATAACGATTCTTTTAGTTATGTAATCCTTTAAGAGAATACCCAAAAACCTAGAAATTCTATAGTTTACGTAATATTTTTTCCAAAATACGTGTATTAATATGCACGTTGCAATTGAAGTTGCCATTGAATTATGAAACTTTGAAAATATGTGTAATTTTTGTTTCTAAACCAATGACTTTTTCTATCTAGGTAGAGGTTGTACAAGTTATAATCGAGTACGTGAACTTTTACATTTTTATAATTTTTTCCCTTAGAATGGTCCACTAATCATTGACTTTGTATGTGATTAATCGTCTACATTCATGAGAGGACCCATCTTAATCGCTTGACTATTGTAGACAATGTCATAAATTTTGGATATCTAAAATCACTCCATCGTATGTATATAGATTGGTATGTTTTGTCTGTTAGTAGTCACATTGTTGTGAGCATTTATTAAAATATTCAAACGAGTACTTGTCATCATTGATCAGTCCAACTAATGCAACGATTACTAATCTCGATAGTCATTTAAATTAAACAAAAGTCAGAGTTTCTGATTATGCCATAGATTATTATAATCTCAACATAAAAACTAAAACATGGTGTGGTGTGAACACAACCAATTCCAGCTCAATCAACCCCATTTATTTAAATTCTATGATCACGACTATACATGTCCTAAAGATTATTTAATCAAATAAACAAAAGAGTAAAGACTTTACTAAATCAAAGACAGATGGAAGTTAAGACAAAAGAATGTCGGATCTTCCTGAAGCTCAAATCTCTTTCTCGAGGACGATTTCTAAGTCCTCTCTTAGTTTCTGCTAATACTCTCTCAAACCAGATTGTCTCTTCTGAGTTTGTGTTGTGTGAAGTCAAAAGTATCTGCAATGGCGACATCTTCTGATGGATTATTCAACGACATGAGCGTGTTGGGAGTGATCGGATATGTATTGGAGCAAACCAGGTTCATCTTCCTCGTACCAATTCTGAATCTTCTGGTGAATCTATGTCAGGTGATTTCGGTGTTGTTGTTCATAGATGCAGCTTATATGGCCATAGCTGTAGCCATTGTCAAATTACTTGGACGAACACCAGAGAAAGTTCTCAAATGGGAAACTTTTAAGAACGATGAAGACGTAGAGCTAGCCCCTTCCAGCAATCATCCAATGGTTCTCATTCAAATCCCAATCTACAACGAGAAAGAGGTGACTTGATTTGAAACGGAAACAGAGCATTAATGTTTCAAAACAGAGAACTCTATTAACACAAGTGAATTTTTTTTTAAAAGGTATGCCAACTTTCTATACGAGCGGTTTGTAAGTTATCATGGCCATCGGATCGGATGATCGTTCAAGTGCTCGATGATTCAACTGATCTAGACAGTAAGGTCCTTTTGTTTAACCCTTCTTGAGTTCGTTTGATCCTTTGTTTCAGCCTTAGTTATTACAATCTCTATAAAGAAGTGTTTTTTTGAAATGAAAAAGGAACTGGTTAGATTGGAGTGTAAGAAATGGGCGAGCGAAGGTGTAACCATAAAGTCTGAGGTTAGAGACAGTAGAGAAGGTTACAAAGCAGGAGCTCTCACTGCAGGAATGAAGCATACTTATGTAGAAGGATGCGATTTCGTTGTTATATTCGATGCGGATTTTCAACCTGAACCTAATTTTCTTGAACGTACTGTTCCTTTTCTTGTCCACAACCCTGAGATAGCTCTTGTACAGGCCGGCTGGAAATACGGTTAGATCTTTCTTCTTTCACTTATCGAGTTAGCTAAAGACCCACTTCAGTCGATTTGTTAAATTGGTTTTGCTTTATGTGCGTGTGACAGTTAATGCCAATGAGTGTTGTATGACAAGAATACAAGAGATGTCTCTTAACTACCATTTTGCAGTGGAGCAAAAGTCTGGATCCTCAATTCATGGTTTCTTTGGATTCAATGGTGGAGCCATCCATATCCATGCTCTAGTATACTTTGTAGTATATGATTTTAATTTGAGATAATAAAGGAACATTGTTTGACTTCAGGTACTGCTGGTGTGTGGAGAATTAAAGCTTTGAATGACGCCCAGGGATGGAAGGACCGTACGATAGTCGAGGATATGGATTTAGCGGTTAGAGCTTATTTACGCGGCTGGAAGTTTGTTTATGTCGAAGATGTTAAGGTTTAAAACCAAAGAAAGTTTCCAGTTCAATGAAATGACTCAATTTTTCCTGATCTAAAAAACTTGGGGAGTTTCTATTTTAGGTGAAAAATGAGCTGCCGAGCTCATTTCAAGCATACCGGTTTCAGCAACATCGTTGGTCTTGCGGTCCAGCAAACCTATTCAAGAAAATAGCCATGGAGATCATTCAAAACGAGGTTCAGAGATTAAACAAATCCCCAAAATATTATTTCTCTGGAATACAAGTATATAATTCAATGATCTTAACCGTTCTGGTGTTGTATGTTTTGAGACAGAGAGTTTCTATATGGAAGAAGGCATATCTGATATACAACTTCTTCTTTTTAAGGAAGATTGTAGTACACATGTTCACATTCATCTTCTACTGTTTGATTTTGCCTGCTACGGTTATATTCTCAGAGATCGAAGTCCCAAAATGGACAACTATCTACATTCCAGCTACCATCACTATCGTAAACGCTATTGCAACACCAAAATCATTCTACATCATACTGTATTGGATCTTATTTGAGAATGTAATGGCGATGCATAGGAGTAAAGGAACTCTCATTGGATTGCTAGAGACTAGTAGAGTTAAAGAATGGGTTGTGACACAGAAACTAGGAGGGAGTAGTACTCTTAGACAAAACCTCATTCCTCACTATAGCTTCCCTGAAAGGTTTTGATATTATTTTTACCGCTTAGTTTTATTGCAAGAACCGTTGTGTGATTGTGATTGTGAATGTGTTTGGAATTGTGCAGACTTCGATGGCGAGAGATAATGGTTGGGATGTATCTATTCGTCTGTGGATATTACGACTTTGTGTTTGGGAAGACATACCTTTATGTATACCTTTTCCTGCAATCTGTTGCTTTCTTTGTTGTTGGAGTTGGCTACATTGGAATGTCAGTTCCGAGTTGATCACCGCTGACATGTTTAACATTCTTCTTCTCCTACACAATTCATTCTTTCAAAAGATGTGTGGTTTTGTCATCAGGTTACAGTTTCATTTGAAGATTCTTTGTGACTCACAAGTAAGGATCTTAACTAATAACACAAAGTGTAGATGGCTGTTCAAAAGACATTTCTCAAATAGTTTTTTTGTATTATTTATTGATCAACTTTCTTGGTGAACATTTCTGTTCTACTTTTTGAACTGATAAAATGAATTTAGTGGACACTTTTTTATTTTTTCGTCAATTAACGGTTTTAACTGCGAGTTTTTAAAACTCTTAATAGTCCAAAAAAATAACAAGAGATCGAATTCACATTTATTTTTCCAATGAACAACAAATCGACCGTTTAAAGATATAGTCGATGTGGGCAAGTTTTACCCACTTAATTCAACAAAAAACATTTGGCATCCTTTGTTTCCCACCTCACTCCAACGTTTTATGAGTACAAAAACAGTTCCATTTCATCCTAATAGACACTCTAATAACCATTAAGAGAAAAAAAAAACATTTCACAATTACAATTCAAGAAAAATTATGAACATATTATGACATCAAAATAATAAAATTTCGAGTCACCCGATCGATGGAGCAAAGAGGAAAAAAAATAAAAGAGAGATTCCAAATTTTTTGGGTTGTCTTTTATAGGTCACGAACGCGAAATAATACGTGTGTAAAGGAACTCATTCCACGTGTCAGGCAAACCGGGAAGACACCAATGGATACAATCGGCATAAGTGTTGGGATCGGCTTGTTGCTCCGGCGTCAGCATTTTGCCTTGTCGGATTGTGTGAACCGAAGTGTGAGCATCTTTCCGGTATTCGGAGAGTTTCGTAATGTTGAGAAAATAAACCGGAACTTTAAGAGAATGTGTGACGTTTTCCGCTACTGAAAACAGTCTGTAGTCTGTCCCTACGCTGAACGGCATTGACATGTTTAGGATCGGTGTCGTCTCCAATGCGCATTTTATCCCATCTGGATTCTCCCAATCTAAGCTCCTAAAATATAACAACAATTTTAAATTAAATTTTGTTTGATTAAAATAATACTTTTATTAAGATATATGGGTTTACACCAACTCTTTAAAATACTACAAGATTATAGAATTTTTATGTTTTATGCTAATATAGATGTTATATTACGTTAGCTTTCCAAGACAAAGACTTGTTATCTCCTTTTCTGCTAGTTGCTTGGTTTTCAAGTTGCCTACGTCCGCAGATTAAAAGTCTTACTAAAGGATATTATTATATTGTAGAAATATTTTTAAAAATTGCTATTTGTAAATGATCATACGAATTAACCTGTGCTTATTATGTGTTTTGAAAGCCAAAACTCTTTTTTCTATAATGTTACTTTATAACAAAAATAAAAGATAAGCTAATTAGTGCCATCTTTGACCCAGAAAAAAAAAACTGCCATTATACTTGGCAATCTTTCAACCTTTTATAATTTGAATTAATCATATTCAAAATCAATTTTGGTAAAAGAAAGTATGAAACAGATTAATAATTTACTACTAACTCTCACGTATCTATATTATTGAGTGGGCAGGTCAATCGAATGGAGTTAGTACGCTTTAAGTTTAAGTTATAAGAAACACATATGGTACTCAAACACAAAACGTAACAGCAATTTGTCAGTATTTTCCTGAAAATTATGTAACACTAGTTAAACATTGAGAGTGTGAGTGACTCAATTTGTCAGTAGTTTCACATTGCAAGCAAAGAATCACTAGTTAGAATTCACTGTTGATTAAGCAAGAAGCAATCATCTTAACATCAAATTTTTAATGGCAATTAAGATAAAGTAAACAAAAGAAGAAAAATAGTTACTTGATGTGGAGAGGAGACATGCTAGCGAAGAAGACAATGGTACGTAGAGGATCAATATTTTGTTCCACCCAATCTCCCCAAGTCCTTAACACTCTCCTGTACGCTACTGGCCGTTCGATCTCTTCATACTCAGTATCCCCTTTATCGAACGATCCTCGTCTGCTTTCATCAATTCCACAATCTCAATTCATAACTTTGTAAATATACATACAACACATATCGTTAAATATTGTAGTACACTTACAGGACTTTCATGGCGAATGTGTTCATCCACCAGATGTAAGTGTTGAAAACAAGAAAGTCAACGCCTTTCCAGTTGACCCCATGCTTTTCGATTGACTCGGGCATTATTATACGGTTAAGTATACTATGCATATTTGGATCATCTGAATTCGATTCCACCAAGAATGGCGCCCAATAAAACTCCACTGTCGCATTATAATCCTTTTAAACCAAACAAATATATTAATTACTAGAATAAGTCACACTTAACATCTACTCTCAAAATCAGCTACTCACCAATATATATATATATATATATATATATATATAATCCACTATCATTATAACAAATTAATAAGTCAATCACCTCGACTCGGAAGACGGAGAGAGAACCGGTTTTGTTCAAGCTCTTTCGACCGGGAGGAACCACTGATTGAACCAAGCAAACCATTGATTCCCATTGGTTCCGGTTTAGTGAATCACCAACAAACATCATTCTCTTGTTCCTTAGCTTCTCCAGCAGCAATTTCGCTTTGAACCTTCACCAAATCAAACAAAACCAGGAAGAAAAATTAGATTAAACAAAACTAAACCAAACCAAAGAATAGATGAAGAAACAGAGCTTTTTCTCGGTTTACTTTGGTAAGGAACAATCTCTGGGTTGCCATCTCCAATTCTGATACAGAGAATCTTTTCTTCCATTTCTCATGCAAGTCACTTGCGCCGTTAAGAACTCACAGTGATCCTCTTTATACAACGGATGCGTCTCGTTATCGAAAACCCATTCTCCGGTGAACAAATCACACTCCTCCGGGGGCAATTCCACGTCGTCTTCATCCTCCGTCGCAGCAAAAAGCTCAATCTTCTCCACTTCCTCTGTTTTCGATACCTCCTCCTGAATTGGTTCTGCGGTGTCTCTCACTGAATCATGATCTGTGTCTGTGTTTTTCACCGGTTCCTGAATTGGGTCTGCGTTTCCCGCGGAATCTTGAATTGGGTCAGAGGTCTGGATCGATTCTTGAACCGGAAGTGTCGTAATCTCTGTGATCGGTTTCGTTTCCTCGTTGACGTCGTTAGGTTTTGAGCTGGAGAAAGGGAACTCAGCTATGGATTTGACGTCTTCATTGTACAAGAAGATCCCGAAGAGGAAAACAGAGAAGACGACGACGAAGATCGAGAGATTACTGTTCTTCCTCTGTTTCATAGTCACTCCTGTTTCGAATAATGGAATTTTTCTTCTCCACGGTTGCATCTGATTTATAAAGAAACAGAGTAAGAAGAAGAAAAAAACAAATGAAAAAAAAAAATCTCTTCGAGGCGGTCTAAAATTTCAATATGTTTGTGAGAGGAGGAGAAAGATCGATGGAAATATAAAAGCAACGAATAAAGGATAATAAACTAAATTAAAATAAAATTTGTGAAATTGTTTGACGTTAATTAGTTTTGTGATTAATAGTTTGGTGAGGTGGGATTATCTTGAACTGATTTTTAAAAGCTTTCAGGGGAAGAAAGAAAAAAAAAAGTAAGTTGCTCTCTGTCGTTTACTTTTCGTTTTATTTTTCCTTCAAAATCTCATTCGCTTAACTAATCCAATCTGAAGTTGTTGTTATAGCAAAGTAGAGTTTGGAGCGAAGAGTGGACTCAAAGATTCCATAGATTGTCTCAATCCTCACCTAAAGAAAGGGACCGTAGAAATAACAACTGTGGCTTCATCAATTTGTATGATTTTGTTATCAATCAAATAAAAATATTCGTACATATGTCTTTTATACACTAAAGTAGAAACTCTAAGAGATCAGTTTGATGAAATTTGAAAGTACATGCTTTTATTACTTAAACAAATATATATAGCTAAGGCATATAAACAAATATATACATATATATATATATATGGATATGTGAATAACTAATTGATCCAAAACTGATTGTTTTAAGCAATCGGTATCTTGCGTCTAAATCAAAATGAGTTCTAGCATCTTGTTGTCTTAAAATTGGTTGTGATACATTCACATATTTTTTTTTATGTTAAACTCAATTTTATTCCCCCAAAATCATTGGTTTAAGACTAGATTAGCACCAAACTAATCTTTCGCTTTGGGAGAAGAAACTAATCTTTCGTTTTCTGTAACAATCATATTTCCATCGCATGTTGAGGGTGAAGCATCCGTGTTTGTTACGATAAAAACAAATATATATATATATATAGTTTCCATTTGCAAAACTAGAAAGACAGGTCAAAAACTCAATGATACATGAAGCTTTCTGTTTGAGAAAAGTAAAGGCTAAGGAATCATAAACACATACACACACATATAGATATATGTATATAACAAAAAAGATCGGGAGAACTTGTGTATCATAAACATATATACGGCACCAACCATTACCAATCAGTTTATTTACTCCATCTTCGACATATATGATGAAAATTTATATATTTATTTTCTTGGCAGATTTTTTGTACTTTATTTCGATTCCATTTGGCTTTAGTTGTTAGTTAAATATTTGAATCCTTTTCCTTTTGCTTTTGCTTTGAACCAAAGCCACAGGAACCCAACCCAAACCTTTAGTATTTTATTTGTGAGAATCAGACGCACATCGTATAATATACTTAATGCTTTTATTTTGCTTGAAGTTCACCACGTGCGTAGTGATGTGTCTGAGGCACATGTGTGTCCTATAACATATTTGACATGTCCTCATTAAAAAATTTGTACATTTCAATCTATAAGAAAATTCTACTATTTAGTTGAAAATTTTAAAACTAGACTTGTTTAAACTTCACCATTTTAGGCATCCATTAATCTGGTTTGGACTGACATCTGTTAATAAAAATAAAAAGACATCCCAAAATACTGGGAGTATAGTATACCATAGCTTATCTGGAATGCTACAAAATACTGTAGCTTATCCGGAGGAAGGCCTCTCGACATAAGCGGTAGCTCACGAGATGTTGACAAGTCTTCAGAGGACTAGTGATGACATTACGTTTACATAAACGAATGTATCGCCTATGCTTTGTTTTTTTTTATCATGCTCATATTTAACCATCTGTTAATTCGTGGATTCTTTTGTTTTCCTTAATCCCATAAAGTATATTATCATCGGTGCATTAGTGTCTTATGATTTTTTATTTAAAAAAACATACGCCACAGTCAGTGAATAAAGTGGTTAAACTATGATTAAACTCATAGTATAGTCGAATTTAGTATAAATGAGTGATTGGTAAAGACCGTTTGATTCTTGTTTTGTTCATGTTATCTCTTGCCATTTACAATTCATATATGAAATCATGCTAAGTTTTGAACTTGGCAAACGAATGTAAAACTCGAAGATGAACTCAAAAGGAATAAATAAAAGGTTTGAAGCATAGTATAAAAATAATATACACCAACTTTTATTTAAAAACTCTCATTTTAAAGACGAGGGGGTGCACCTATGACCTAAACCCAAAACAATCCTGGGTGCATTTTAAAACTCTCATTAATTCAAAGTTGTCTGTCTTGCTTAATCCCGTAAAGTATATATTATCAATCCATGGGTGCATTAGTGTCTTTGCTTTAAAAAAAAAGACACATACGCCCTAGTCAGTGAATTAAGTTAATACCCTAATGTTTTGTTTAGATATATCTTTTCTTCTTCGTGAAAAGTGTCCATTTTTAATTCGCAAATTCGTTACTTCCATTTGGATATATGTTTTGATTGTCTTAGAGCATCATCATCGAAAATATTTCAAAAGAATAACTATAGATGGCATAAATTAACATTTATTCATGAAGTTCTCAATCCATCCTTCCCTTTAACATAATACAAAAGAAGGAAACTTAAGAAGTGAAAAAAACGCAAGTGAGAGATTTAGTGTGGTGAAGAGAGGGGAATTAGGGTGATGGGGAACTTAAAGCCCACAGAGTGTAATCCAATCCGTATTTCCACAATCGTCGTAGCTTCTAGATAGGTCCATCCGTTTAACTCGTATATACTGTCTAGTCTTTTCATATATAGCCAGGGAATATCGAGCTTAGTGAAATGTCGAAGGCATGTTATAAATCTTTGTTTTTTCCATTTCAAAGATTAATAGTGACCGTCCATGATTTAATCTTAATAGAAGATTCAAATTTTGGGTTTAGAACCCACACGATGAATCTTCGACTACTAGATCATAAGTTGGTTGAGATTTTCATATCAAAACTTCAATATTTTTTCTTATTTTTGAATTTCCTAAAATAAGAGGGAGCTATATCATTCTTTTGACCATACTTTCAGACTTAAATTTAAGAATTTTGATCACTCAATCCGCACCAAAAATTCAATAAAAACGGACGTTGGGCAGATTTCATTACTGTGCAGTGGCATTTAAAAAGGCAATAGAAATGTATCATTACTTTCTCTCTTCCTATTATTTGTAAGTAATAGGAAGAGAGAAAGTAAGAAATGTATCATTATTGTTTTCATAATTTGAAAATTACAAGAGATTAACAAAAAAACAACGAATATAGAAACTCAAAAGCTATTAACTGTCTATATTTTCTTCTCATAGTGACTACAAACCATATACTACCAGTGACAACTAAAGAAAATTAAAGAATTAAAATTGCAGAGATGGCCTTGTCCTTGAGGGTTTACGCCACAGTCTGTTCCTTCTCTCTATACATTTGCTCAGCCAACGACTTTATCCGAACCCTCTCATTCATCCCAAAGCCTCTCTCAGACACCACATTGTCTTTAACCAAAGAGTTAACCCACGACACATCTGGTTCGTCCCTGTAATCTCTAGCTGCGTTATTGTTATTGTTCCCATGGATTCCAAAAGAAACACTTCTTCTCATCTTATTCAGCTCTTCTCCTTTCATTCCCCATTCGAGCTTCCCGTTTGGCGATCCCCAGTCCGAGAGATTCGACTGCGCTGCTGCTTGAGTAGCTGGTTTGAAACTCAAGCTACGTTTCGCAAAGGCGGATGATCTCGCTTTCATTACTGCAACCGCTGCAGCTGCTGAAGAGTCAAACCCGTGGTGAGATGGCTGTTTCCTTACCGGGGAAGACGGGTAATGGTGGTAATTGTTTTGGCTCATCTGAGAATTCCTACTTGGAGAGGAAGCAACATAAGACCCGAAAGTCTCTTCGACATTGTTGCCAAAACAGCGGAGTCTCGGTTCCATCTCCATCTCCATATCGATATCTCTAGCACTCAATGTCGACTTCAATCTGCTTCCACCATTGAGCTGCAAAGTTGGTGGAGTAAGGGTATTGACTCTGTTCTGCCATGATCCACCGTTTCTTGGAGAGGAAGCAACACTATTAGCCATTGGAGAAACCGGAGGAGTCGAAACTCCTGAAGAATACGCAAGAGGAGACAAACCAGGCATCATCTCCAAACTGCTAAATGGAGACTGAGTTACAGCAGAGCCAGTTGAAGCATTAACAGGTCTCATCTCTTCCCGTTTATGCGCAAAGAAACAAACTTTCCTTGCACAACCCGTCTCATCTTTACAAAGCCGGGTTTTATACTGCGCCGGGTGAAGCCAAGACTCGAAAACCCCGTGAGCATACTCGCAAGAATCTCCTTTCGGGCATGACCCTTTACGGAACTCAGGACAAGGGACACAAGTGTAAGGATACTTCCTCGGATCTCTCCTCCTAGCATTCTCACCCGGATGAACAAAAGCACACTCAGTCCAATCATGCGAATAAGCTCTCGAACAAGGCTTAACCTTAAAGCTATACATCCTAAACTCATCACTTCCATAAACCCCTTCGTTTATATCCGGTAAAGAAGCATCAGCTGGATACTTAGACACAATCTTGATCTCTTCTTCAACCGTCTCATTCATCAATCCGCCAACACTTCCTCCTCTCAGCAACAACTCAACCGCTTTCTTCCTCGGACTAGCCATGAATCTCGAAACCCGAACAAACACATCCAACGGTTGATTCCCATTAGCATCAACAGAGTTAATCAAAGCAGAAGCATCAACCAAGATATTGATGACTTCAATCATATTCACAGAACAGCCAGCAACAGCACAATGAAGCGCAGTGACTCTCTCTTCACCAGAAGCTCTGTTCACATCAGATTTCCCAGTGGAAATGATAAAGTTCAAAACTTTAACGCTTCCGTACATAGCTGCAACCATTAGAGGTGTTCTTTCTTGAAAACCCATCTTCTTAGACCCGACCCGTCTGCAATACCATAACCCTGGCTCATTCAAATCAAGCCCTTTCTCTTCAACCTCTCTCTTGAACGATTGAAGATCATCACAGGCGGCGATTTCGAGAAGACACATAGTTTCTTCTTCCTTTTTCCTTGATTCGATTTCAGTTAACGTTTTCGAAGAGCAGAGATTGCTCTTTGGGCCACTGCACATAATATTAATCCTGTAGATTAAAATCATGATAGAGAAAATTAAATCGCCGCAATAGAATCCGATTTAAAGCTTTTATTTCTTTGTAGCTTTATCCATTTTCTAAGAGTATTATGCAGAATTTGATGCCGCAATTTTAGCGGATACTAAAAAAGAACTAAACTACTTTGTACTTAAACTACTCTGTACTTAAACTACTCCGTTGAAAATTTTCAAACCGAAAAATTGAATTTTTGAGAAATGAAGTCAAAGATAAAGCAAAAAGATTTAAAAAAGTCCAAGAAACTAGATACTGAAAGACGGAGTTTCTATAAATAGCAAGACTTTGTAAAACGGAATTAAATAAACCCAGAAACGAAATGAAATTGGAAATTCCAAAGAAGAAAAGCCACAAACCTGGGAGAAGAAGTTGGAAGCTTTTTGGTAATGGGGAATAAGGTGAAGATGAAGAAACAAGTGGGAAATGGGTTGGGGGTTTTAAGGGAGATAAAGGCTTCTTTAAAAGGAGAAGACGAAGACGAAGACGAAGACGAAGACGAAGTTTCCTTCTTTCTTTCCTCTTTCTCTTTCTTAGTCTTCTTTACTTTTTCTCTTTTAAATTATATTCTTTGTTTTTATTTCCTCGACATATAAATGGTTTTAGGTCAAAAGTCAAAAAAGTCGAAACCAAATTTTCAAAGGTGAGGATGTCGCTCTTCTGCTGACTTCTATATTCGCAACTGAGTACTGAGTCTACTACTTGACATGGAATTCTATTATTATTATTTTCTCCTTTCGTTATTATTTATTAAGTATTCGTTTTAGAATTTGTTGGTGTGTTTCTAATAATTTGATTTAGGAACGGAAGAGGAGTATAATTTTTAGGTGGAAATGATAAACTGGAGTTGGGAGGAGTGTTAAAGAGGGACCCACCACTTAATACTTATAGACCATACCTATAAGTCTGACCGATTGAGCCGGTAACCCTTCAACACGCGTGTGCGTGATCCACCACACAGACTAGCACGCGCTTTCAAGTCAGTCAACTCTGCTACTTGCTTAATAAGCTTTAAAACCAAAATCAAACTCTACCACTTGCTTAACACAACAAGCTTTATTTGCGTTTATAATTTACAATTTCCTTAACAAATTTAACATTAACATGTTTAATTTTTTTTTTAAATCGTTAAACATTAATTTATGTGAAAGAAACAAGAAAAGAAAACAAAATACATTATGTTGACATACAAATAGTAGTAAAATACAACGCAATTTAAACAGAAAAAACACATCAAATAAGCTAACTTTTGGTATGAAATTATTTTACAAGGACGAGAGATTAGAACGGCACGTGAGGAATACGCGGTGGGGGCGCGTGAAGAGAGAACGGAGAGAAAGAGAGTCAAGGACGCGTTCTCTAATCTTCGTTCCCTTTGGGTGGGCGACAAAAATGTCTTCACTTTGGCTGCCCTCTCAATTTCATTTTTCCCTTTCTTTATTTCATTATTTGCCATTATTAAATTAAACCCAAATCTTTCTTCGTCTTTATTTATATCTCACTTATTATTAATTATTGATCACACACACATGATTGTTATTTGTTAAGGCGATCATGAATTTATGGGAATATATATTGTCATGTGTATTTGACACAAGAAAAAGTATATATATATATATATATATTGTCAAGTGTATAAGTTGGTTAAAGAGTCAAAACTCGGAACAAGTGAGACTGCATTTTGGGGTCAAAATCATTATTACAGTATTTCTGATGCAAA
This sequence comes from Cardamine chenopodiifolia, assembly GCA_963922655.1. Classification (NCBI taxonomy): domain Eukaryota; kingdom Viridiplantae; phylum Streptophyta; class Magnoliopsida; order Brassicales; family Brassicaceae; genus Cardamine; species Cardamine chenopodiifolia. The sequence goes on along the minus strand of OZ000479.1, from coordinate 14,547,372 downwards.
TCTCAAAGTCAAATTTTGGACTACAAAAAACGTACAATTATTATGATGGAGATGTCCTTGGAACTTAAGAAGAGATCAGATAAAGCATAAGTATTATGACGGAGAATCGAGATGTCATATTTTCCATTATAAAACTTGGATATTATCTACAAAAACCATACGACACGATTGTATATGTATATGAAAATTGGGTTACGGACTTACGAGAACTAAGTATGTTTAAAGAATAACTATGAGGTAACCAGATAGGAAATATATTTATTTGATCACAAAGGCCAGTTTTGTTGGACCTTGCAAAAGTTAGTGTATCCTTAATGCACTAATCGAATTTTTTATTTTTAAGGTTATTTCAGATTTCTAGTTGGGTCCTTAGAAAAGACTAAATGGATAAAGTACATCGTCAGTATAATATGGAAAATAGTGGATAGATTAGATCGTTTTGGTTCTAACTAATCAACAGTTTAAAAATATAAAAGGAGGTTAAGATCAAATGTAAAGAGAAGTTGAAACTCATTACTTTAAATTCCATTTTAATGAAATCTTGCTAAGCAAATCCAGCATGTATTTTTTTTCATTTAAATAAGCTTTTTGGATCCGACATAAATTGAGATGTGAACGGATCGTAACAAAACGATATGTATGTTAAGAAAATACATACAAGAAGTTCCCTAGTTTAGAACAATATTGTATTTTCGAACCATGTACTAAAGTAGGTTAATCAGTAGTCGGAATTTGAACCCGTGATTTTGAGAACCCTTTTTTTTATTTAATAACCTGCTACTATACCAGTTGAGTTTTCGACAACTGCATTTTTACATTAACTTTTTCGTTACGCTTCTCTGTCAAAGTTTTTTCTTTGCGTTGTAACTGACCATTCGAAACCCTACTTTTATAGTAAAACACTAAAACGTGAGCTTCTGTCTCTACGGGAATCGTTATAAAGAATTGTGCAACCAAATTTCTCAAATTTTAATGTGATATATGTGTTGTCCGGGGATTTTTAAGTAACCTGAAATACACCCGCGTAAATTTAGGCAAATTTCTAAATTAGGTCTAGTTAATGGAAAATAGTTTCCAGCTGCTATTTCGGCCCAATGTACCCAAAGATATAGCTCATAGGCCATTTAGTTTCTAGTGACCCAATATAGGCCGCAAGTCATTTGCGTTCATCGACTTTGGTGTCGATCATCTCAGGAACTTATACTAGAAAGAAAGTCCAAAACGTTTTAAAACTTTTATTTAGTAAAGAGAAAGCCCAATTTTAGAAGTCATACAACTGGTACTCCAAATTGTTTTTAACCCTTAAACCCTAGGCTAGTGATGGAAGCCTTGGTCTTTTCATGACTAAAAGGTTTACGCAGTAGCTAGGCTGAAAGAAGTTTTTAGTAGAAGTAACGAGTAACGACAGTAAAGCTTTAGCTCTTTATGGATGCTCACTTGAGTTCGAGGATTATATATCTAAGTTATTTAATAGAATCCTATAAATATTTGGACTGGTTTTACGTGATGTGCATATATATACTAGGCTTTGATTTGCGGTTGGGTGATAATTAAGTATTATACCGTTCGTTCCGTAACCAGTCGCTCAGATGGTACAAGACTACAAGTAGTGGCACAAAAACATCATTACAAGACATACCGCTAAGATTTTGGGGAATAACTCATTTGCCAAAAACTCTTTATATTTCTGGCTTCAAGAGATGCACCATCCAAAAACCGAGAATTCCTTACATATTAGGAAAACACACACACACTCGAACCCACAAAATATGGTCTAAACATAACACATAATTATTTTGAACAATATCGTGTTAAAAAAATTTAGTATTTTGAACAACATACTATTATCATTAAAAACAAACAAAAAGATTATGGGGAATATTTCTATTCGTATAGCGTTTATGATTAAATATATAATGATCTTGGTTTTGTATGTTTCTTTTTTTATAAATTAATATTGATAATAGGGCTAAACTTATAGTTTGTTATCGGTCGGTTTTAAGATTTTGGAGATCATTTCGATTTGTATAACGTCTAGAATTGATTTGTAGCTTTTGCTAAAAAGAAATAGAGATGAATGTAAAAAAAGGGGAGAAATGAAAACAATAAAACGAAGTTGGCCGACATGACCCAATGCCTTCGGGAATTATAATAATTGTCTTATATTATATAGTTTGGTTATTGAATCTTCATTCTTCTTTACCAACGTGCGGCTATTAGTAATTTTTTGTGAATTAAGATTAAAGAGGTCATGAATTTCATTAGCTTTAGGAGAAATCTGTTTTTTAAAAGAAAATTAATTTAACAGATTCTTATTCCAATATAATTTAACAGAGACTTTTAACCTTTTAGTTATTCAAAAAAAATCTTGATTTTTGACCTAGATGTAAGAAACGACTCAGAAACCACTAATATATGAATTGCCAAAAAGACCCACTATTAATATATTGAGATGACGATACATTTCGTGTCTTTCTGCTTTGATAATCGGTGTTATCAAACATGTTGAATCATGCTTCTCAGCTTTTACGGCACGTGCCAAATTAATTGGCCAATACATCGTGCTTGAAGTTGCGTATACAACTGGTACGATTCCAAAGCTATCTTTTTCTTTTCACTTTTTCATTCGCTTCGTCAATATGGAAAATCATTATATCAAATATGATTTTATCCAGAAAAATATTAGACATGTGCGCTAATATATTTCGGATTATACTAATACACTCTAGAAGATTTTTTTCCTTACGGCAATTAAACTATTTCATATTGATCTAAAGCTGATCGAGTCTCCAACTGGCAGGGCAAAGCTTCGATTGTTTTAATAGTCAAATTTTAAAAGTCAATTTTTCTGTTAAGTATTTATATTTTTAATTTGCAAATAAATTTTAGTTAGGATGTTTAAATTCGAAGACTCCTTTGAAAAGATACACATTACATATAAAATCAAACACAAATGAAAATCCAAACAAGTAACAGAGATCTACTTACCATTTCTATTGAAGCTGAAGATGAGACTTCTGCAACATCTTATATTAAATGAAAATAATATATTTTTATTAACATAATTTATCGCAAGAGAATGGTTATAACTTTTTTAAAGAAGAGAGAATCCATGTAGAAGTAATATTAGATACATCACACATGGAACAACATGCAGTCCCTAAAAGGATAAACTAAAGCTATAGTAAAAAGACTTGAATCCCTAGTTGATTTCATCTTAGTTGATTTTTTCTCATCTTTTTTCAAACTGAACCTAAACAAATATTAAAATAAAGATATTTCAAACCAAACCTAAAATAATATATATATATATATATATATACCGCCAACTCTTGTACGTACTTGTTTAAGAAAAACGGAAAAAATATCTCTAAACTATTTTCTTCAATATTTCGTGTACTATTTTTTCCAAAATTTCTAACTAATCTATGATTTATAATTATTTTTCTTTTGACGTCGTTCAAGAACATTCGTAAATTTATGATATTTCATAAATTGTCTACAAATTATAAACCGTAAAATAACAAATAACGCGTTAGTTCGAAATCCAGATAATCTACAAGTCGATATCACATGACTGCAACCGCATTATTTTATCATAAGTAGACAATCATAACGCAACATCTGTGCATTCAGTGTGACGTGGCTTAATTATATTGGAAGGCAGTGACTGCTGCTCTATCTTCGTTGTCTTTTGGTGCTTCCATCTGTTTTGCTGTCTGTCGTCGACTTTTCCGACAAGTTCCACTGTTCAAAAAAGACAATTGACAAAAAAAAAAAAAAAAAAAAAAAAAAAAAAAAAAAAAAACAGCCTTCGGGTCTCAAGTTTATCCAACAAAATAAGTTACAAGACCATCCATTGAGATTTCCTAACAAAAGACCGAAGCAGTATATGCAAAAACACGAACCTCATGTTTTTGTCATATGATCGAAATTTTCAATTCAGAATTACAGATCGATAGTAATATTATTGAAACCTCACCGAATCATCACTCTCCGGAAAATTAAGTTTGTACTGATCACACTCGACTGCATGAATCTAAACAAGAAAAAAAAATATGATATCACGCTTTTACGAGTTCAAATAGCAAACTAATAGCCTATACGCACGTCTCAATGAAGTTTGTTATCAATAGCAAACATACGCATGCAGTTTCCAGATGACCCAAACCACAGTGTTTAATTGTTTCTTTTTTGGATCATATATAAGATTCATAACTAATCTCGATTATATATACTAGGAGATAATCCGTGCAATGCCAACAACATGAGTTTTACTGGGACTAATCGATAAATAGGAATGTACCTTTGCAACGCCACAAAATACTTAGTCCATAGTTATGCTATGCTATATCCATAGGAAACTCTTTTTGTCCGAAGTTGTATACTATGCTTCTCAAGATAGACGGAGCTCCACATAATATACCTCTTCGGAGAGGTTATAATTTATGAACTATATATACATTAGTTAAGCTATATATGGAGACCTATTTGAATTGAGAACAAGAGTGGTACAACTGTTGCAAATCCAATGCCTTAATGATATTTAGAAAACGTGGAGAAATTGTATAAATGTTGCTCGACGATTGGCCTCGACATTTTTATAATGTCGGCCTCATCTACATACTTTTATTTTTCTGTGGTTACAAGTTGATAGGTTGCTAGTATCTATCCATTAGATCTCCCCACTTGTCGTTTATATGCATTGTTATGCATGTATGTAAGCATTGACTCCTTGAGATTATATTTAAGACCGGCACTTCAATTTAAATAACTAATCTCGATTATCAAACCAATGTTTTGCTTTAGCCCTAATAAAGTACCATAATAGGTTATAAAGTTTATTCGAATATATTTATAAGATAACTCGGATCATATCATGCCTCTTCTCTTGTGATGTGTTATAGCCTAACCGAACTGAGATGCATTATGCATACGAACCTAAGTTCCGTTTGTTTTCGCGTTTTGTTGTTAAAACTTTATGTTTAGTTTTATATATAATAATAGCATAACAATTGAGTTTAGTAAAAAAAATTTTGAAATTATTAACGCATACACGTAAATACTTAATTTTAAATATACGTTTAAATGTAAACGAAGTCGGTAAAAAGTATTTAGTTAAACTAAATCGTTAGAAATCGTCAAACTTTCAAGCTCCAACCTAGGGGATTAATTAAATCACTCAAAAGTATTTATTTTTTCCAACTGTTGTAAGCCAAATATTATTTTCCAACTGTTCTAAGCTATAATTTGTCAATTTCGCATATTATAGTTAGTGTGGCCTTAAATAAACCCCCCCCCCCCCCATTATTTATGCATGCCTTCTCTTCTCTCTATTTATATGACTTCCTTATTACTCCTTAACTCACCCTCAGCCTCCTCCTTCATCTCCTCGATCGAGCCCATAATCAACAAGTAACCAAAGCCATGAACATCTCCCAAGACTGGCCTGAGCCTATAGTCCGCGTCCAATCCTTATCCGAAAGCAACCTCCGAGCCATACCAAACTGCTACGTCAAGCCTCTATCTCAGCGTCCAAACATAACCCCTCACAACAAACACAACCCTCACACCACCACCATCCCCATCATTGACTTAGGTCATTTATACACAGACGACATAACTCTACAGACCAAAACGCTTGACGAGATCTCAAAGGCTTGTAGAAAATGGGGATTTTTCCAAGTGGTGAATCACGGGATAAGTCCTCAGCTCATGGACCAAGCTAAAGTAACTTGGAGAGAGTTCTTTCATCTTCCCATGGAGCTTAAGAACATGCACGCTAATTTGCCGAAAACTTACGAGGGATATGGAAGCCGACTAGGCGTAGAAAAGGGTGCTATTCTTGATTGGAGCGATTACTATTATCTTCATTATCAACCTTCGTCTTTGAAGGATTACACCAAGTGGCCTTCCTTGCCTCTTCATTGCCGGTATATTTTTGTTTAAAATTTTCTTCTTACTTAGTTATAATATTAAAAGATAATGGATTCACGTTTATGAAAATTCTCCTTTTGTTAAATTTAACTTTATAAACCTACTTATGTAACTCTTACTTCAAACTATTAATCAAACCTAGTATATTTTTTAAAACTAATTCTCTTTGTTTTATAAAATAATCATCTTAGAAAACAAAACCGACGTACTAGTCCGACTTTTTCAGTGGATTATTAATTCATAACGCAAGTACATGTTAAAGATATTCTAGTTGTACGATCGGGCTATAATATCATTAATTTTATTCAAGTTAACAAAACCGAAAATTACAATTATTTTTTCTTGTTTCTGAATATTTGATTTATATATAGGGATATATTGGAGGATTATTGCAAGGAGATGGTGGAACTGTGCGAGAACTTGATGAAGATATTATCGAAAAACTTGGGATTACAAGAAGACAGACTTCAAAATGCGTTCGGTGGTAAAGAGGAATCCGGAGGATGTTTAAGGGTTAATTATTACCCAAAGTGCCCTCAGCCGGAGTTAACTCTCGGTATCTCTCCCCACTCGGATCCCGGCGGATTGACCATTCTCTTGCCGGACGAACAAGTTGCCGGTCTTCAAGTCCGTGGATCAGACGACGCTTGGATCATAGTCGAACCAGCTCCTAGTGCTCTCATCGTTAACATTGGAGACCAAATTCAGGTGACTATTTTATTTGTTATATAACTTCAGAATTTCAAACCAAAATTTAGACTAAAAAATCTGATATTTACTGTTTAACATCTTTCATTGGAGCCAACCATAACTAAAATGGTTTGGAGAAGATTAGATCCTTCTTTAATGATTGATTGTTAGGTTGGTTTTTCACTATTAGATTTAAAATATCAATGTTAAGGTCCTACGGAAAAGAAAGTCAATATCACGTGGAGGGGGCGGGAATTTATTTTCATCTTCCTTTTTCCTTAAGTATACACGTCCATGCATCTTTCTTCCATGCATCTTTCTTCTTCCTCGTCTTCTTCTTGTGCTTCCTCTTCTTTGTTTTGTTTTCATTTCTTTTCCTTTTTTTCATAAAGTGGGTAAAAGGAAAAAACATAAAGTTGATGGGAATTTAATAAAGACACCTCCAATGGGCTTTTTAAAAGACTTTGTAAGAGAATTTTTTAAAATTAAAAAGATATAAATTGTATTGATAAATGTGTTTTAAAAATATTTTTTAAGTATTAATTTTTAAATAAAAAATTTTAAAACAAAATTTTTAAAACATATTTATCGATATAATTTATAAAAAAATTATTAGTAAAAAAATTATAAAAAATTTTTACCAACGAAAATGACTTAAGATATTGGTGAAGCCACGTCGCCATATATATATATTCTATAATTCGCCATGTGCCTCTTTTAAAGGAAAAAGAAACAGTCCAACAAAGAAACAGAAAAAAACCATTTCAACGACTAAAGACGCGCTCTAAATATTTTACATATTTCAAACGTGTTAAAACCAAAACCGCCGACTTAGTCAAACAAAATAATTCTCTTCTTTCTCCTTTTCTTTTCTATGTTAGCACATACTTCTTTTTCTTGCCGAAATAAAGAAACTAAGGATTGTCAGATTTTATTTTATTTCAAAGATAAACCATGTCTCTTAATAGTTCATATCATCATGAGGTCTCATATTTTTAGGGTGTTCTTTTTTTCAACATCTCGCATTATTTGGATTGATAGAATATTTAATGTGCGTTGAACATTTTGGTTTTGGTTAGATGCTTAGCAATTCAATATACAAAAGCATAGAACACAGAGTGATCGTGAACCCTGCATTTGAGAGGTTGTCATTGGCATTTTTCTACAACCCAAAGGGCAATGTTCCGATCGAGCCATTGAAAGAGCTAGTGACCGTAGATTCACCTGCTCTCTACTCATCCACCACATACGATCGCTACCGTCAATTCATTCGCACGCAAGGCCCACGTAGCAAATGTCACATCGACGAACTTAAATCCCCTCGATCGTAGAACGTGCGTAGATTTTATTTATAAACGATGAAACTATGTTTTCTTGTTGTATAAATAATGAACTATGGTTCTGTTTATCTGTTAAATAATGCACTATAGTTTGTGTTGTTATGTGAGGATGTTTACATTATGGTTGTAGGATATGGATTTGATGGAATTTTTTTACATGTTAAAATGTTGTGTTTTGTTTAATAATTAAAAAAATCTAAAGTATTACTGATGTAATTTATGTTTATATCATATTTTGTGGATTTGAGGGGGTTTTTAATGTGAAGAATTCTCGGTTTTTGACGGATGCATATCTTGTAGCGAGAAACTTTTTGTTAAAGTTTTTGAAGCCAGAAACAGTGTCGAATATTGAACGATCTCCATATCTGATTTGGGCTTATTTTTATGCATTCATTTGAGATGATATCTCTCTTAGTTCATTTATTTCGGATCGAATCAATTTTTTATGAGAGTTTATTAGGAGTTGATACCATATAAAAGTCATTAACTTTCAACTTAATCTTTTTTTTATAAAGAACTTTCAACTTAATCTCAAGTAGTGATGAGTGACTTTTTCATATCTAATATATTTTTAGTGTTGGTCTCTTCATATATTTTCGATGTAGATCCTAGCATAAATATGATTTTAAAAATTAAGCATTTCCAATTTAAAAGACGAGAAATAAACGTGGATGTCTTAAACTTTAGACACGCAAAACACGAACGTCGCGATCAATGAATAGACAATGAGTTTTGACCTCATGCAAATGCAGCCAACCCATTATAACGCTTTTCCACGTGCCAATAATTGAACCCCTACTGATCTCATCTAGTGCATCCCTTTTGTTTTTTTTTTTTAACTAAACTCATTTTAATTCTGTTGATTTTATCCAAAATCGTAAGATAAATATATTTGTTTAATTGATGGTTGAAATTTAAGAGTATATATACATCGTTAGTATAAAATTTGTAAGAAATATCGAGCTTCATGTTTAATCGAAGTTTTGACCCATTAAGCACATAAATATACATGGGCCTAGTAAAGCCGGAAAACCCACTAATATTTATGAGGCCATAAAATGTTGTAAGAATCATGAAGCCATACATATACAACCGATTTTTTCCGAGTTATTTAATAATATGTTTCTTGATTAGATAAACTCATGAACATCATTTAGTAATTGTAACTTTGTAAGGGTAATAAAGTGTTAAGTAAGCGGATACGAAATATTTATATTCACTTGTTCTCTCTCGTGATGGATTGTTAAAAACTTTGATTAGTCGCATATACCATAATACCCAACCATATGTTATTTACGAATACTGCTTCAAAATATCTTTCATGTATTTTAGAAAATCTTGCGAAAAGAGATAAACCAAATAGTTGTTGTCATCCGAAAATCTCGTAGATTGTAAAGATGTGATTATTTCACCTTCTTCGGGACTGGTCTTAGAGATAAGACAAACATGTCTTCTTATGTCTTAACTTGATGATTGTCGATTTGGGATTAGAGAGAGCGACTGGCCATTAAAAGTTGCAAGCATGTGCTCAGTGCTCGTGTGTGTGTGGACGTGTATCTCGACTTCTCGTAGCAATGAGTGGATCATATTAATTAAGCAAATACGATAAACAAAATGTGCCACGTGAATGGTTTGAATGGGTCAAGTTTTTTCACTGATCGGAAGATTAATGCGAAATAATTTAAATAGGCTGATTATGGATAAACATAAACCATTAATTATTTTGAAATCTAAGTAATTTAAATACAGTAGGCTGATTATGGATAAACATATCCAATTAATTATTTGAAACCTAAGCAAATTATATTAGACCAAATCGAATATTTCAGGATGGTTCAATCTTGCTCCCCTGAATTGGGCCAAACCAAAATTTCAAATGGATTGTAACGAAATGGGATCTGAACCGAGTCTAAATCAAACCAAACCGATATAAAGTCCGTTTAAGGAAGATGTGTCCATAAAGAAAGGGACGAAAAGGAAAAGATGCAAATAAACGAATGACAGAAGAAGCGTCTTCGTACATTTTATAATATAAATCTGTATTTTCTTATTCGCTCTATTTTCCTTCCTTTTAATTCCCAGTCTCCCACCCTTAGTTTTCTAGCGCGTGTGCTTCACGTCCCCTCAAACTACGTTTTTTATTATTTTTTTAGTGTTTTTTTTTCCTATTTAACTAATATCTTTTACCTAATAAAACAATAAAATATAAGTGGATTTGAGTGATTTGAAACTTTGAGCAGCTAATAAAATGGTCATTTAAGAATATGAATGGAGAGGTAGGCTTAGAGTGCGAGGGATATTAAAATGGGCAAATATCCATGGATTGATCCAATCTATTTAATATTTTAGTTTTGAGTTGTATTTTTAAATTTATATAAAAATAAATTTTGGTGAATTGATCCTAATAAATTTATAGATTTAATAGATTAATCTATTAGACTTATGGGTTACTCACATGTATGGGAATAGTTTTGGTGTTTTATCATATATAGTAGGTGGTATACTCAACATTCCCATCACTATTACGGTGGATTCAGAATCATCTTTAAGTTTTTGTGTTTTTAACAAATATCATTCAAAATTTACTTTGTACTTTCCCTTAATTATTTAGGTTTATTGTTTATAAAAATGTAAATTTATTATCTATATTTAATATTTTATTAATTTTAGTTATTATTATTATATTTAAGTTGCTAATTTTTTCAAATTATTTATAAATAATGAAGCCGAAGAAAGATTCAATTGTTCTTTAAATTAAGAAAAGTTTAATTGTTTAATGGTTTAATGGATTTGTGGTTTTAAGATTTTACGATGTTTTTTCTATTTTTAACTAGATATTTTTATTAATTTGTTATTTGAAAATTTTTTGTTGGTTTGGATTTATAATTATACGGTATGTTTTGATTTTTATATATTTAATTTATATGGATAACTCATTATGACTCATCTAACCAGTAAATTTTATATTTTTAGTATATAAATGTTAACCCATAAAATAAATAAGCGGATTTAACCTGTTTATTTTAAACATTATATTTGCTATTATTATGAATATATAATAATAATAATATTAATAAACTAAATTATTATATGATTTCCTTAAGTTAAGTTGTGGTGCATATCGATTTTAGAAGCATTTTAGTGTAACTTTTTTTCATCCTGTCTTTTTTTCTTTTTCTTTTTTTGCTAAACTCCTATCAAAGTTATATTTAACAAAAACGATTACATATATTTTGTTAATTGGTTATTGATCGTATTAGTGATTCTTGTAACAGCAATTTCAATACTAATAGTAAACTATTTTTCAAACATTAGTTAATAGTTTGTGGAAAGAAAGATAACGAGATTACAAACTCTTTCTTTTGTTAATGGAGATTACGTACTTTGGTTTCCAAATTTCCTAGAGATCGATTGGTTATAACTGTTATTGTATGGTTTTGCTTTAAAAACTTTTTACTGTAGAAATTGTTATTATAAAAACTGTGACTTTAAATATTTTTAAAAATGTGATTGGTAACAAAATTGTATAAACTATTATATAACTAAAGTTGTTTTTTGTGTGCAAAAGTAAAATTTGTTATGTCATATTTAAATCAAAGTAATAATATAAATACATAAATAAATTTTATTAATATAAAAAATTTAGTGAACAAAATACAAAATTCAAAAGTATTTTTGCTATATATATATATATTAACAAACAAAACATTTGAAATAATTTATTATTTATTTTTTGTATTACGTGCTATTAATTAACTGTAACTTATTATTTATTTTGAATTGCTTTTATTGGCTTATTAATTCATAAATTAATTATTTGTAATTTTATTAAAAGAATTGGTTGTATTATTATTTATTGACCATCAATTTTAAATATTTTAACCGTATTATTTATTTACTGTTATTTAATTTGATATTAATTCAACTCTAAAACTTTTGTAGTTATTTAAATTTCAAATGTAAGTTATTATCTATTTTGAGTTGTTTTTTGCTTAATTAACAAAACAAAAAAAGTCATTTGAAACTTGTTAGGTACATCAGTTTTTCTACAGCATACAAACTCTTATTTTTAGACTTTTAAAAGTTAAACGAAATTTTTTTAAAAAAACTTTAAAAATAGCAGTTAGACTTTACCATCTTTAGAAACAATAAAAAAAATCTGATTGGCTTTAAAATAGTTGTCAATACTTTAATTTAGGAATTAATAAAATCTTCAAAATTTGCAACCAATCAACCGCTAATTAACTGTTGAAGGACATTCTTCGTGCCAAATTGGTTGAACTCGATCATTTTATTTTCCAAAAGCTTTTACCATTTATTCAAGTTACTCACAGAAAACTTACCTATTCGCTTTTTGATAAAACAAAGAAGTTTAAGATTCATCCAATCTTAACTCTTACTACATGTGTTCATCGATCACTACTAACTTAGGTTGCTTAACTTATGTTTCATATTCCATTTGTATTAGTGTAATTTTTCTTCATTTAAGTTTTAACTTGTATTCTCAAAATATTGTCCATGTAAGAGAAGAAGATTAAAGTAGTATGTTTTTAAAAAAATCAAATTAATCTGGCTAGTATAATTCAGATTAGATAAACTGATGAGCTAATAAAAAAATATATATGTCACCATTATCTGCCAGATTTGGCCTATTTCGTCCCTCGACGACTCAAATTTAATTGCCATGATTCGTTTAATATTTACATTATTTTTCTCAACTTTAAAGTTTATTAAAAAAATCTTACAAAATGTGTAATTCCATATATTCTAACTCGTTTGGCATCATCCTAGTTGGCAGCCTTTGAACATTTTTTTCCTTTTCTTATCGTATTTAATTTTCCTAAATCTTATTTTAATATCATCGATTTATATTCAAATATCACATTATATTATAATAACATTATAATTTCAAAACGCCCAAGTGGGCGCGTGGATCATTCCATAAATGTCATATTCAAAGAACTTCATCGAACCATCGCCATAGTCACCACACCTCTCTCTCTAATCAAAATTAAATTATAATTTGATAGAGAGAAAACAAAAAGCAAAGGAAGAAGTAGAAGAAGAAGAAGAAGAAGAAGAAGAAGAAGAAGAAGAAGAAGGAAACTCAAAAACCTTTGATTGCTTCTTTTCTTCTTCAGGTCTCTCCACCTTTTCAGATTCCAACGATTCCTGAGTTTGATGGCCGAGTTGACTCAGGCCGATGTTGATTACTCGCCTCGGTCGCTTCAAGTGTGGAAAACTTTGGTGAACTGGCTCGCTTTTTTCTATCAGATTTTCCTTCAGATCCTTCGTGCCGTTGGTTATCACCCTCTTCTCTCTTCCTCTTCCGCCGATGGTTTCAAACCCTTGTCAGCCATCGAGTTGCTCGATAGGGCTGCTGATTCTCCCACCACCGTCGAAATCGCCACTACAACTTCTTCTTCTTCCAGCGATTGCGAACGCAGCCGCTTCCAGAGACTCAAGGTACGGTGTTGAATTTTCAGGTCTCTTCTTCTTCTTATCGATTGGTCAAAGTCTTCTGGAAATAGTTTGATTTTGACCGTTTTTGCTTAATAGAATTTTACTCTACGGAATTTAGAATCTGTAAACGCTATCAAAATTAGTATAAGTGTAACTATGGTTTTGAGATGAAGTAATTCATTATTATCATCTACTGGTTTGCTTCATCGTTGATAAAATAGATGAAATTTGTTTGATTAAATGATGCGGTTGAGTATAACATCTACTGAAGCAAAGCCTAACACAGATTACCATCTGTTGTTGAATTCTACTGCTCAAGTATTCAAACTCTCAACTATTTTGGTTTAACCAACTTTTTTGAGTTCTTAGTTAGGTTCAGTGTCTGGCTAAGTAGTTTGACTCTCACTGACTTTACTGAGTGTCAGCAATACTATGCAGACTTTTTTGGTCTTTTTGTTGCTAGCCAATTAGAGAAGTCTAGTAAGCTTGCGTAGTTGTTAGTGTTGAGAGTAGTCTGAGAACTGAAGGTGTGTTTGTTTTATAGGTAGTTCTAGACTTGGATGAGACTTTAGTGTGTGCATATGAGACGTCTAGTCTACCTGCTGCTTTACGTAATCAAGCCATTGAAGCTGGATTAAACTGGTTCGAGCTCGAGTGCTTATCATCAGACAAGGTTTCTTTCAAAACATATTCTTCTCATGTATATTCAGTTTTTGTTGATTTTTCGTATTATGAATTTATGACACAAGTCGCTATTGTTTCTCAAGGAATGTGATGGGAAACCTAAGATCAATTATGTTACGGTCTTTGAGCGTCCTGGATTGCACGAGTTTTTAGAGCAACTTAGCCAGTTTGCAGATCTTGTTCTGTTTACAGCTGGTCTTGAAGGTCTTTTGATGTACTTTCTCAGTATTATGATGTGTTCTCAAGTCGCTGCTCAAAAAATATAATCCTAACAGTTGAAAATTCATGCTTCCTGTTTTCAGGATATGCGAGACCGCTTGTGGATAGAATAGATACCAGAAAAGTGCTCAACAACCGACTTTATCGACCTTCAACAGTCAGCATGTAAGTTATCCTGAACTGGTTTACTCTGTTTTGTCTGTTAAAAAACTGGTTTGTGGTAGGTTATTGAAATTTCTATACATTGTTTGTGATACCTAATCAGGCAATACCGAGATCACGTCAAGGATCTGTTAAGCACATCAAAGAATATGTGTAGGACAGTAATTGTTGACAACAATCCTTTCAGCTTTTTATTGCAACCATCAAATGGGATTCCATGTATTGCATTTTCCGCTGGGCAGCCAAATGACACTCAGGTCTGTATTACTTGTTACTCTTCTCATTCATTTGTTAACCCTTTAGATTATTAATACGCTTGGAAACTAATCGGATTTATCAAACTTGAAGCTTTTGGATGTTATTCTTCCGCTTCTGAAGCAACTGTCAGAGGAAGAAGATGTACGACCGACGCTTTATGATCGGTTCCACATGCCTGAATGGTTTGAGAAGCAAGGCATACCACCTTCATGCTGGAATACTTAACTGGTTAAGCGGAAAGTAATGGCCAAAACCCATAAATCAAGAAATCTCTTGTCCACACAAAAGGACAAAGGACTTGTTTGGTATTGTTTGGTACAGTAGTTTCAGCAATGAAAGCCACAGGAGAAGGAAGGCACATAAACTACCATTCGTAGTGTTTATAATCTATGGTAGATTCCTTTTAAAGGTGAACTCTTTTACACATTCTTGATTTTAAGTAACTCTGTAGCTTTCTCTGTAACCTTTGTTAATGATCAAGGATTTTTTTTATCTTTCTGGTTGGTTCGGTTTAGATATACCACTTACAGATTAAACCGAAGTAGAAACCGGGTCTAGTAAGAAAATAAAAAATTTGTTTGCTATGCATGATATGAGACCAATTTAGTAATTTACATTCCCAACATTCAAACAGATAATTTAACCCGCAGGATACGAGGATGTGAGCACGACGATTTAATCTACAATATACTCTTTTTTTTATTTTTGGTCAAAATCTACAATATACTTAAATTTTCAGAATATTGCATCCACAATCATAAGAAATATAGAATATGACTCCTATATTTGATGGAAAACACTAATTCTGTAAACAGGATCCAGCAAAAAAAGTATTTGCCTTAGATTGAAATTCTGAATTGAGTTGAAAGTTATGTCAGGATCCAGCAAAAAGTATTTGAGAAATATTGGCAATGTTCCTAATCTTAGCTAGCAGACATTATAATTACACTCTCCTTTCCTAAACAATGCCCTTTTATCAGTTTTAAAATAGATAGATAAACATTAAAACGTTTAGTTTGATTCATTTTACAGGTCGAAAGAGTTCGTGAGTTACATTACAAGACCTGTCATGTTCCCTTTTCTTATAATTAAATGTATTTTGCAACTATTCTTTAATTGTGTGGTCGGCCCTTCTCATGTTTGTTGTTAATGAGTGGATCGCTCTGAGCTGTGCTTAGACTTCTAAGGCTCAGACTAACTACTACCATTAAATTTACTTTGTTCTTTCAATTTGCTAGTTACTTTATTTATTTTATAGTAGTAGTATATTATTTGACTTTCCCCTGGAAACCAATATCAAGAAAATGACACACATGATTCAAATTCGTAAATTGTATTGAGAGATACATGCATTAGTTTGATGAAATTGATGTGAGGCTCAGAAAACATATGCCTCCGGATAATCAGATGATTCATCTTTTTCATTTTAGGAAATCTATTTCCTAGAATATCCGGAGGCATATTTTTCAGTTTATTAGTACTTCACTAGTTTGAGTTTTAGTCTAATGTCAAGTTAAGTTCGTACGCCTATTCAAGATATGAGGACTAGTCTTGCATGCATTTAATTAGAAAAATAATAATACCGAACGCATTGTTTGAACAATACTAAATTAAATCTAAATGTGGACGTGTTTTGTTTTTTGGTTGAAGTAGTAAATGGGACGTCCGACGTGTTACGTGATTATTGTCATGAAAAAACAATGTAGACGGTTTGACAATTGAACACTGAATCGATTAATTAATTTTAGTTCCCTAACTATTATGTTGTACGGTTTGAAATTATATGTCGCGTGTATATACCTTTTTAGGATTGGACTATTGCAACGAATACCAGCACTCATAATGATTTTAAAACAAGAAAGTTTATATATGAAAGCTATGGCATACATCTGAACCATTCAGTGCGACGAACTCATTTAACAGATATAATTTTTAAAAAATTGTAAATAAACATTCGAGAAAATGATTTTTACTTACTCTTTTTGGGAAATTTTTTATCCTGCAATATAAATTATGAAATATTGAACAAGTCGAACAATATTAGATAAAAGTACTTTTAAAGAACATGACCCATTTTCAATCCTGGTTGACATCTTAAATTTATAGCAAAAAACATCAATCTCTTTTACCATTTGCTGATTCATCTTAGATACGGTTCGTGGCTTTTTAGTTATATAATAAAAGTTACTAATTAAACTTTTTATTGTTTTTGCCAACAATTTTTTTTTATATAATTATTTTCATGATGTTTAAAACACAATGGTCTACTACTTGGACATGTAATGCCAGAAAGAACTTTCCAAAATAAGTAATTATTTTAACGCAGTAAAAAATAAAAGTAATTATTTTAACACCATTTATTTTCGGGTTTCATGTATTATATACTACGTTGGCACTAAATCAAATGAAAACATCATTTGTACCCCAAAAAAATATATTCGAGGACGTGAAGTCCATGTTAAGTATATGATTACATGTGTGTAGACACATTACACAAATATCGGATATTAAATAATAAACATCAAAATAAAGGAGACGGATAATATAAAGGTGAGGAGGGAATACAAGTCAAAACATATTATGATGAATCTGAAAATTCAGAGAAGGCTTCTCCCAAGTCCCAAGTCTCCATCACGATATCAATATTCACTAGAAGTTCAAAAGAAAATATTCAAATATAGGCACCCATTGAATAAGTTTAGTTTTATGGAGTAATTTTTTCTGTCGTTTTCAAATTTATCATTTCCTCTTAGTTTTCGAACTTTTCGTCAATCAATTTTCTTTGTTACAAAGCGGGAACTCCCTAAGAAAGTACATGCGCTTTATAAATGGTAGGGGGCGGGGGGGGGGGGGGATAATTTTCCTCGATTTATCACTTTTTTTTGGAGTCTCATACTTCATCGTTAATGGATACAGTTTATAAAAATGATAAAATGTTGTTGCTAATAATTAATTAAATTATGGCATGGTTCATTGAACTGCACTTAATTTCCAATTTTGAATAATACGTAACCTTTTTAATACTGCTATATGTAAAAAAGAAAACAGAGAAATAAAATTGAAAAAGTCCTCGTAAATTAAATTTAACTTTAAAATATGAACGATAAGAACATATAAAAACAAAAAGTATATGGTGAGATTGTAAAAGTTATTCTAAAATAATCGAGTTAAGATTTTTTCCGTTTCATGATAACGTTAATAATTAGTTTTTTCTATATATTTTTTTGGCATCAGTTAGTGTTTGTATATGTGGAAGTTTTGATGCATCAACATACTTTGTAAATTATATTTTTGCTTTTACGGTAACAGAATTTTTCATTGATGATAACATTTAATTTTCTAAGATTTCATTGATTCTGTTGATAAAAAAAAGAAAGAAGAATTAACTGATTCTAAATTGGCCCATCGATGGATGGATAACTGGATTTTGATTGGACTATATTGTATTGTAACAAGATTTAAAAGGAAGTGTTAGAGTGCGGAAGGTCTCGGTGAGGGAAAAAAAAAGAATCAGAAAATATTGAATTATTTACTATAGATATGCATAATTTATTCAAACGAGAAATTGTAAAGTTCAACAAACATAAATCCACAGTTTAATAACTTGGGAGAAACAAAATGAGTTCCACCACATATACCTCATTGTTTCACTTATTAGTTATGACAAATATATTTACTGTTTGCATGGGCAATGTAATATTCTTTATATTATTCACACTACTTTTTAAACGTCTTGAGCGGTTGTTGCATGAATACTATAAATCTAGCATCTTATAATATACGAATCTATAACGTAGTAGTTGTCGTGTTTAAATATTGAAACGGTCGAAATAATTCAATTCAACATTTTTTTAGAATCATAAAATAAAATTGACCATTAACTAATATGAGCATAAGATAATTAGTTAATTAACATATATCTTGAATAATTAATTCAAAAAGATCCTGAAATTTCCTTTTTGAATCTAATAGTTATGTTTCCAAGTTTCCATTACTTTTATAAAAATTAATTTATGTAATAAATAAAAAAATCAAAAGAAAGAGAAAAGAAACGTGACTCAAACATATTTATAACACAATTCCCACTAATTTGTATAATTACTGTTTTTGTCTCTTAACTCTCAAAAACGCTCTGTCTTCTTCTACTTCCTTCTTCTTCGTCTTCTTGTCTCTTGCTATAACAGAGTCTTCTTGAGTCCCCTGAAAATGAACCAATCCGAATTAGAATCGACGAAGAAGACGGCAGTCAAATTCCACCTCTGTAGATGACGAGGTCTATCTTTTCAACCGTGACGTTTCCCGTCACCGTCGCTGTTACCTTCTTTGTCTTCTTCTTCTTCCTCCCATTTCCCGTCACCTCCTTAGGTTCAGGCTCAACATACGCCGTCATCTACGGCTCCGACACCGTCTGCGCCTTAATTTCCGGTCAGCCAACACAGCGTATATTCTGTTACAACACGCGCCGTCGTACCAACGTCACTTTAAATCCCGGCGTCTCCTTCTCCTCCATCGCCGCCGGAGAGAATTTCCTCTGTGGTATACGTTCTGGTGGTTACAGCCTTCTCTGTTGGGATAACATCGGAAGCTACTCTTATAACCGTAAGCGAATCTATCAAAACGACACCGTTGTGCTCGAGAATATCTCCGTCGGCGACAGACAAATCTGCGCCACCGTTAACGGCACGAATTCACTAAAATGCTGGAGAGACGATCAATCAACGCCTTCGAACGATGGATTCCGGTCAATTTCATCCGGCGTTGGTTTCTCCTGCGGCGTTTCGATTCGAAATAACCGAACTCTATGCTGGGGAACCGATCCGGAAAAATCGAATCAGATCCAAACCGGATTCGGAAACATGACGATGATGAGCATATCAGCAGGTGAATCACACGCTTGTGGATTAAACACAACTGGGAATTTGATTTGCATCGGAAACAACGAATCTGAGAAACTCAATGTTCCATCGAATCAACCATACAAATACTCATCTCTCTCTCTCGGATCCAATTTCACTTGCGCGACGCGAAATTCAAACAATTCGGTGGTTTGCTGGGGCGGAGGAGCAGAGAGATTCAACAATGTCACCGGATCGATCTCATTCGAGTCAATTTCTTCGGGTCCGGGTCTAATCTGCGGGTTAATTTCAAGTAATCTCTCCGTCATGTGTTGGAACCCTACCAATTTCTCAAGAATCTTCCTCCCTTTCCCAGAAATTTTACCAGGTCCTTGTGTCGATTCATCTCTTTGCTCTTGTGGTGTGTATCCACAATCCGATGAGCTCTGTTCTGGCTCTGGTTCGATCTGTAGCTCATGTCCGTTCCAATTCCCGGCGAGTCCTCCGAGTCAATTCACCCTTCCACCACCGCCACAGTCAATTTCATCTCCACCGTCAAAAGCCTTAACCAGAGGATTATTAGCGTTTGCGATCGTTGGATCAGTAGGAGCATTTGCAGGGATCTGTAGTGTGGTTTATTGCTTATGGACTGGAGCTTGCTTGGGGAAGAAGAAAGTTCATAACTCTGTTCAACCGACGATAACTCGCGGCGGCTCAACTAGCCGGTCCAATAGCTCGCCGCCTTCTCGGTCCGTAACCATAAGACGTCAAGGCTCGAGAATGTTGTCGATGAGGAGACAGAGAAGTGGAACATCGTCGATGAAACACGCTGATAAAGCCGAAGAATTCTCATTCTCCGAGCTCGCTTCCGCCACCGGAAACTTCTCTTTAGAGAATAAAATCGGTTCCGGTAGCTTTGGTGTTGTTTACAGAGGTAAACTCAACGACGGGAGAGAAGTCGCAATTAAACGCGGCGAAGTAAACGCGAAAATGAAGAAGTTTCAGGAGAAAGAAACGGCGTTTGATTCGGAAATCGCGTTTCTATCGAGGCTTCATCATAAGCATTTGGTGAGACTCGTTGGTTACTGCGAAGAAAGAGAAGAGAGGCTTCTTGTTTACGATTACATGAAGAACGGTGCGCTTTACGATCATTTACACGACAAGAACAACGTCGAAAAACACAGCAGTTTGATCAATTCGTGGAAAATGCGGATCAAAATCGCGTTAGACGCTGCTAGAGGAATAGAGTATCTACACAATTACGCGGTACCACCGATAATTCATAGAGATATTAAGTCATCTAACATTTTGCTAGACTCGAACTGGGTCGCTAGAGTTTCGGATTTCGGGTTATCATTAATGGGTCCAGAGTTAGGGAAAGATCATTATCATTATAACCGTTCAATGAAAGCTGCGGGAACGGTCGGATACATTGATCCAGAGTATTATAGTCTCAATGTTTTAACGGATAAGAGTGATGTGTATGGACTAGGAGTGGTGTTGTTAGAATTGTTGACCGGGAAAAGAGCGATTTTTAAAAACGGTAGTGATGTGGAGGAAGGGTGTGTTCCGGTGCATTTGGTTGATTACTCGGTGCCGGCGATAACGGTGGGTGAGTTGGGTACAATTTTGGATCCGAGAGTTGGATCGCCGGAGCTAGGGGAAGGAGATGCGGTGGAGCTGGTGGCTTACACGGCGATGCATTGTGTGAATGCGGAGGGGAGAAATAGGCCGACGATGACGGATATAGTTGGGAATTTGGAGAGAGCATTGGATTTGTGTGGGGATAGTCATGGGAGTATCTCTAGTGGCATTTGTTCTATTGTCTCTGAGTGAGAGATTAAGACCAACATTTCACTCTCTTTTTCTGATTTATTTTTTACTTAGAGATTTTTTTGAGAATTTATATTTTTGTTCTCATAATTTTTTTGCCTTTTTTTTTATTTGGATGATCTTTTCCTTTTGTAAATAATATTAGTTTAGCTGCGTAGGAGAAATAGAATTATTCAATATTCGTGGTCTAACCCTTTTGGTTGGAAAATGTATAATTCGGACAGCGAGGAGCGAATGATTGAAATTGATTTATTTTTCTTTAATAATTTTGTATGAAGGAAGATGGGAATTATGATGTTGTTTTTTTGATTATTGGTAAAAACCTGTTTTCAACTAATGGAGCCCGCATGTTAAGGAGATGGATACTGGTTTTGGCGTGGATATATATATATTCTACTCTCTCATTTTCTTTTCTTTTTGGTGGTTTGAAGTAGATGTATGTATACAGAAAATCCACAATTTGTATGGCGGCGACAAGCCACCAACTAATTAGGAATGAGAAGATAATGTATTGATTTAATTTAATAAGAAAAACGAAAAAAAGAAATGAGAAGAGACGGTCCACTTCTTACACTCGTGTCTATTGACTTTGAAGATTCTAATTTATTAGCGGTCAATACTTTCTGTCTTTTGATTTTTCAAAAAAGTATCAAAATATTCTTCTATTTTGGCCGGTAATCTGAAACTATAAAATAATTCATGGCGAGATGTTTTTTTTTTTATATATCTTAGCCCAGACCTAAAGCCCATTAGATAGGTCCATAAGTTTCGTGTATAGATGACTCTTTTTTTTCTTCTTTTGGTCGATAGATCCATATATTTAAAATCTGAAAGAAATTCCCAATTCTGTTTCCCTATTTTTAGGTTTAAAGTGTTGAATACGAGATGATGTAGAACAAGGCAACGCAGGAGGAGGATGCTAAACGTCGGTGTGGTGGAACATGGACAGCTGTCCTGTTCCCTGTGGGTATGATGCTGGTCGGATCCGTCAGTGTATAAAAGGGGCGTTGGAGGATTTAGGCTACTCTGGTCCTGTCACCATGACTGCCTATGGCAACTACACCAAACCCCTGAGCACTCTCTTCCACTGGAATCATTCTTAACCACTCTTTTTATGGTTAATTTTCTTCTTATCTTTTTTTTTTTATACAACTTTATACTACATATTAGGTTTTAGACGCAACTAGATTCAATCGGCTTGCTTATTGAGTTGCTTTCGTTTACTGAAACAGCTATCTCACACCTTTATGGTGCTTTGTTAAGATGGGAAAATCGTAATCCACCTCCGGCTACAATAATGCTCTAGTTGGCGTCTTTTAACAGGTGCAAGGGATTCAAATAATAAACAGGAGATAAGAAGAAGACAGTTTATTCTGGACAAGTGCAGTGAATCTTCCCCGTTTTATTGCATATTATGCTATTTTCCTGCCCAAAGCATCTCTCGGGTGAAGAACATTTACAGAGAGTAAGCATCCTTAATTGCTTGTTTCATCAATACATTTGTCATTGTCTAACTATATGGTCCATATCAAATTTGACCTCATCATGTTATCTTTTTTTCACTCGTTGTCAAGCAGGAGTTTCGAAGAGTTCGGGATATGCCCAAAGATGTGGAGATGACGAATAACGGAGTTGATCAGGCTTCCCTTGATTCTCATCCCAAGACAGCTACTACCGTGGTGAAGAAGCAACCAAAGGCAAGTTTTTTTTGTTTTGTTTTGTTTGATATGAATTTGAACTTCATTAAGGAATGAAGAGAGTTTGTAACTTAATTACAAAAAATCTTAACCAAGAAGTTTGTCCTTGCCAGAAAAAGATAAAAACAAGGAAGAGCTGCAAAATAATACCTCCTCTAAAGCCAAGTTTTAATATCTCAAGTTTCTTAATGAAAGAGTTTTGACTAGACTCCAAATGTGAAACAGAAAGCATGATGTTGATTTACAGACTTTAGTTGAGGCTAATAAATTGACGAAAAAGTTGAAGAAGAGGAAGAAGAAACTGAAGAAGATGTGCACCGAATGAGCATCTCCAGGACGAAGAAGAAGAAGAGTACATGCATGGCTCATGGGCTTTTGTTCTTCTTCTCTAACATTTCATTTGGTTAATGGTTTGTTCTACTTGTTACGTGAAATGTTCGGTTAACTTATAGTACTTGTTCTTATTTTCATGTCTCGTCTTTTATTTCTTAAAGTTAACTATTTTGTGGTATTGTTACTTTTGTCATGGGAGCTAATTTACACTACCATTCGTTTCTATGTTCAAACTTGAATTATGATCTACGATGGCCATGGACTATTAAATTTACACATAAATTCGTTAAAGTCCGTCCACGCGAGAATTGAATTACATAGAAGAAGATAAGATATGAATTATAAAGTGAAAACAAGAAGATATACATGGGGCGGTGAGGACGGCTAACAAATAAATGTCTTCTTGTATTTCTTTCTTTTACTCTATTTTTCTGTTTAGTATGAGATAACATATGCATTTACGAATAACGGTGGATCTAACAAAAAATGTTATAAAATTCATATATATATATATATATTAGGTTGTAATGATAAATCCTTAAGATGTGCAAGTAATTAATGGGATGGCACAAACTTTCAAAAATCACCATAAAATTAGTTTATACGTCGTTTTCAACTCACATTCACAGCTCAACATACAAAACCAATGAAAAACATTTTCCTTGTAACCAAACCCATGAACCGAAATCACAAACTCGATTTACTTGTATGTACCAGAACCGGTTTAAAAGTGCTTAAACCGTTTCTATAACATACAACATACTCACACAAACTCCAACCGCACAAGAAGCTTCACGGATCTACACTTGACCCCATCCTGGTTACGCAAAGAAACGGCACGTATTCCTTGCCTCAGCTCCCAAACCGGCAAGCAAGTTTGGCCTCCAAAATCATCTTTCTCTGACATGTCATACTCATGTACCTCAATACGCAGAAGAGCAAGTTCTGGAACTGTTAATGGGAACTCAAAAACCTCGTCCCAAGATGGTATCCAATTATCCTCTAACGTTTTCGTCTTCCTCATTACTGTATCCGCCGGAACTCCAGCGATCCCAACCTGGGAAAAGTTTGAAACTTTGTATCAGTTTCAGCTTCAAAACTATAAAAACTTTATAAAGTTTTTTAGATTTTTATACCCTTGCATAGAAATCAGGTGGAGAGTATCGATCAAAGTGTGTGTGAGGAAAATCATAGTACCAGCCTTCTCCCATGTATATAGTTACCTAAAAGATATATATAAAGATATCAAACGTCATGAAATGAGGTTTTACCATGATTCAAATGACCAAAACAGAGAATAGATATCTGACCCTTAGTGTTGTTTTTACAGGTAATGTAGCTTCCGGGTCAAATACAGCATCCGATTTAAGCAAAATATCAGGTTTCTTGATGTAGCCACATCCTCCATTGGCTCTAAACATTCCTTGCATTACCCACAATGATCTTCCAAGTCCCTTCACAAGTCAAAGTCAGATTAAGAATTCAATTTTTCTTGCAACTATACGTAGCTGTGGAATATGATTTGGTGTTATGTTAAAGAGACTGGAGCAGAGAACTTGGAGATGTAACAAATTTAAGAGGAAACCTGCATATTGAAAGCCACCATTTGAGCACCATGGCTCCAGCCAACTAGAGGATTGTAATTTGATGAAGTAATTCTAGTTCCTTTTGGGTAAATCCGAAGCATATTCCGCTGAGTAAACCTACATTATTTAGTATTTACTCCATGATTAACAGAGTTGCTTAACACACTAGGAAACTGAATATGTTCTTTTGGTGAATATGAACAGGAGGAATTCAAGGGAATACCTCACAATCTGTTTGGCATATTTTTCTGAGGCCTTTTCAAGTTGTTCTTCACTCAAGCTAAGCCGTCTGACTTTATCAGGATCCACCTTCAAACATTCAATCATTCCACCTTTTGGTTTCCCAGCCTGGATTGCAATCAAATGCTTGTATTGCGGTGGCGCATTCTTCTTAATCTTCTCATCACCATCATCATCGTCGTCGTCGTCATCATCATCATCATCATCCTACAACAAGAAATAAAGAACAACCAACTAAAGCATATGGAAAAACAAATGAAATTAAATGAAGATGATGATGATATTTCTACACAAACCTTGTCAGCACTTCTGTCCCTTAGAATAAAGCTTGGAACTTCTCTTCCCCAAACTTCTTCGTCTCCCAAAGTCTTACCTTTCTTCACCACATCCTCATCTTTTGCTTCCTTATACTCTTTAGGAGGCTTAGTTGAGATCATAAAACGATTTTTCAAAGACGCGGGCGAAGGGAACTCCTTTAAGCATTCCCCGGAAGGAGGAGTAAACAACATTTCTCCAAATGTCTCTGTAACCATCTAGAAAACAACATCTCTAAATCATAAAAGTAATCAGTTTATCAAAACATACTCACAGAAATGCAAAATAAGCCACACACCTCAGCCACTTTAGCCTGGAGTTCTGGAGTAAGATGATCTTCAAGAGTTACAACAACTGGATAATCAGAAACATCAAAGGCATGCGTTCTAATAGCTCTTAGACATTTGATCAGCTCCACAGGTGATGTAAGTGTCCTAAGATTAAAAATGGTTCAATAATACAATTCGACAAGAAACAAAACAGTAACAGATACATTACTATAATACCTTCCATGAAGAACATCGATACCATCTTCATCAGAGTTAGGCCAAATATCCAATTCAATAACCCTAACACCTTTTTTCAATGCTTCAATTATAGGCAATTCACTGCAATCACTACTCAGCTGATTACCAGTTAAATACGAATTATGTCCTGTAAATATGAAATAATGTGACAATGGAGCATCCATGTCTTGATGCACCTGAAAAAAACAAAAAAAAAAGTAAAACTTTAATCTCAATCAAAGTTTCAATCTAATCTAACGTAAATCACCAAAATTGGAATCGATTTGGGGGAAATCACCTCATGAGAAGCAAGAGGAGAGTTGTTAATACCAAAAAGGTATTTGAAAAAAGCATCAAGGTGGAGACCATTCCGATGAATAAGAGAAGATGAAGCGTTGACAATGGCCTGAGCTTCTTCTCTCGTGGCTTTGTCTTGTTTCTGAACATCGATTAGGAATCTGTGGAGAAGATCGGTGGTCATGAGGCCTTTATCAGAGTAATTCTCGAAAAGTGTCTTGATCTCAGGCGGTGCCACCGACACAGTGTGACGATACCTCCGACGGAAGCAGAAACAGACTTTGTATGTTTGCTTCGACATTGATTAAAATCAGAAATGATGATTTGAAGAAGAAGAAGAAGAAATTATCTGTGCACTGTTTTAGGTGTTTCTCCTTGGGGATTTTGTCTAAGTCGGAATTGAATTTTAGTTTATTTCTTGTTGGCGGTTTTATTGCAAATAGTGACTTTCCATAAAAATTGGGATGTAGAGAAATGAATTGGCATTACGTGCCCAAATTAGATTTCTCCACGTAAAATTTTCTACAATTTTATGTCGGCAGAGTTTTCAATCATTTTATATTCCTTTTTTTTTACATCATCATTTAATGACCATTTAGTATTTATTTTATTTTAATCTAAAGTATACAATTCACTAATCAAGAACTGTATTGATCAATATACCGTAACAAAAGCATTATATTTTGTTGTTGAAAAACCCTTTTCGTTGATATTGGGAATTTTTCTAGTGATCATATATTGCAATATTAATACTACAGTCATGCGCGTGTGGAGCTTCCAACCTTAGACTAATTATTTATTTTAAAATCATATATATAATAAATTCTAAAATGTATACATTACCAAACTAAGTTTAATGATATAACCAATTATTGTATGCCCTTGTAAAATAAAATAAGGTATATAGATATTTATACACACTATTATTTCAACTAATTTTTTAATATACGTTAACAACTATTCATTTGTTTGTTATTTTATCTATGTTGTGTTTATATTTTTTTATTGCCTATGTTTTACTTTTTTTATTTGTTTGTTTGTTTTTATATAAAAGTGTTATCTAGAATTAGAAATAGTAAATATTCAATTTGAAATAAAAGTATGTGACATATATGATAAAATTATATCTAAAATGTTTATAATTTTATGAAATATAAATTTGCATAATAGTAAAAAATTTATATAATAAATTATATTTTAAAATAATTATCATTGGCGATTTCCAAAATAAACAATTGATTTTTTCTCTAATTCAACAATTGATATGACGAATTTTTTTTCATCCGATCAACTTTATTCTATGGAAGATCTAGTGAAACTCTTTGTCTCTGCTTCCCTCTTCTACATGCCAATCGAGATGCACAATGCATTATAGTTTGATAAAAAAATTAAAGAAAAACAATTGGTCGCAACATTGGAAACTATTGTATATCTGCCCAAATATATCTTGAAAAACAAAAAAGTAATGCTCGCCATTAGTATTTCTTCCGTCAAAACTTGGGTGAGTAGAATGAATAAACCAATCAACGAAAAGACCAAAGTTTCTTTAAGCATCTGGTTTTTGCTTTGATATTTTATCAAGTAAAAAAGATTCTTTTAATCAATAGATTTAATAGGAAAGTAGATTTGAATTCGAAATTTTTAATCTACAGTTTCTTTTGATACTCAAGATTTAATGTCACTTGCATTTTTTTACTGTCTCAAGCATGCCTTGCATTCATGAGTTAGGACACTCATTAGGTTGAAAATATTCACTAAATTGTTGCTATTGAAGGAGAATTGCACTGACTTCACACATTGATCTATTTTTCTTTTTATTCATCATAAAATATGGGTTGTATGATTTTATATTTTAATATTTTGAATTGGACATAAAGATAATGAAGCCGACTCTCCAATATTGGTTAGTTTTAAAGTTAGTTAGCATTACTTTTAGTTTTGATGAAAATTTCATTTATAACTCTAGTTTTATTCAACTAATCTCTTTTACGGGTGATATGGATTTTGATTCCCTAAACGAAAACGAGTTTGCGCTAGATTTCATACACAACATCTTTCTTCGGTTTGTTCATTTTGAATTTGTGATTCCATTTATGGATAGACGTGTTCATCTTTCTATTTTGTTGTAATTGTAGTTAGTTACCACTATAAATTGGTAGCACATAATATCATTGATTTAAATTGAATATTAGTCTAAGGCATATAAAACTCATAATTATTATGAATTAAGGTCTATTTTAACTTTTAAAAGAATTGAGTTAGAGTGGTGAAATCCAAAAACTCGAAACGGTGCAAATGGGAGAGCCAACGATGAAGAAGAGTGGGAAAGAGATGTCGATCGAGAATAAAGACTCACCATCTGCTCATTTCGAAGTACCTCGCGACGAGCTCTTCCGCAAAACAGCAGAACTTATCTCCGAAGTTCCCTCAACCAGAATTGCAATCGTCATCACTCCTCCTACTGACTCTGGATCGGACGTCTCGTCTTTGTTTTTTCATAATATGTGTGCCCTAAGTTATATTGTACTAATCCTAATTGTATTAGGATTTTGTGTGTTTTTTTTCCAGAATAATATGTTACTTTGATTATCTTATCTTGTGGCTTATCTGCTGTAAGATAATCCATAAAATATCAATGAATCTTATCATTTTCAATTAAAAAAAAAAAATTGAGTTAGAGTTACTTGTGTTGTATTTGTTTACTATTTAAAGTTCCTAGCTTTTGTTAAAATGTTTAACTCAACGTTAAACCAAAATCATGACAAATGTCATCCGTTGTTAGAGTTGAGTTAGTATTTAAAGAAATACTTGATTCGTTTAGTATAAAATATTTTAGTCCACATGGTTTCATTTTTTCATGTAGCATTCAGTATATTTTTTTCAATGTAACATTCATTTGTTCACATCTAGGTAGTGATGGAAGCATTTCAGCTTCAGCCAAAAGATTACATTTTCGGAAGGAATTGGTGAATTTTGCTTCAGTTAATTTCTTGCCTCTAGGTCACTTTGCTCTTGCCATTTTTCTTTCCAATTTTCCACTCAAGTTACAAAAAATCTGGTTAAATTTTCATTCTCCCATGGCTATTGGGATAAATGTTTACGATTAGACCTTTTAATAAAGGGTAGAAACTAAGTAACTAATGCATCATTATTCAATTTCCCATGAAGCATGTAAGTATACTTCTCTTCACAAAGTGCAAGTATAACCGGCCTCCGTTGGTGTTTCCTCTCATTCTTAGTCTGATATGATATGCTAGCATAGTTTCTTAATCTCTTTGTTGCGTAGTCATATCATTTACTGAGAGGTATAATGGAAGCATAAATACTATTCATCTGTATATACTTTTATGTTTAATTAATACTCGATAATTAATGAATTTTTTACTTTATAAATGATTTTTCAAGTTATTAAATTACGAACAATTATCCTGGTTTTCTCCTGAAGGACTTCTCGTTGGCGGATTTTAATTGCAAATAGTGACTTACCATAAAACATGGGATGTAGAGAAATCATTTTGCATTACCTTGTATCTTCTCAATTACTCTGCTTCTTTCGTTAAATTGTCTGCACTCGTGTGCTTTTGGTTTGTATGCAACTAAGTAATTTTTTTTTCGTGCAACGCTACTAAGTAATTTTAAATAGAATTATTTGCCTAAAAAGAAATATTTGCATTGTGTCATAATAGGGTTAGTCAACGTGGACTTTCTACAATTTTATGTTGGTAGAATTGTTTTGACTTCTTTTAATACTTAAATCAATAATTAGACAAGTTCTTTTCTTGCTCTAATCAACTTAGAAATGATATCGAATTCTAAACATATATTTAAAAGTAGAAACGATATAAAAAATTATTTTAAAACAGTATTGTAATATTTGAATAATGTAAGGAATTATGAAGAATAATATTTTTTTAAAAAAATAATAAGATTGAATTGTTTGAATAGAAAACATTTGAACTAGTTTGAGCCTTTCAGGGCATGTAAGGCTCAAACGATAAGTTAAAAACGTGGAGTAAAAAAGGAAAACTGCATAAAGCTCCCATTCCTGGTAGAGTTAGGAATTACTGTAGGTTAATGAATGGGCATATAGTTTTTTTATTGCATCGGAAACTTCTAGTCAAATCTTTGAAGCTGTTAAGCGAGCTCAGGAGCTGGCAGCTCAGGTGGGACAGTTAATTACAGAGATAGCTGTTGCACATAAGCCGACCAAGACCCCTGTTCTGTTCTGCACTTGGAAGAGAGATAGATGAACATGGATGTGTGATTAGTGTGACTAAACCAAGCAATCTTACTACACTGAAGGTTAACATCAACCAACAGAAGAAAGATGCTTTTCAGATTCTTAAACTTCATCAACTGCAAGTAAATCAAGAAGAAAACCTTCATTTTGATCCAAGGATGGGTTCTATTGATAAAACAAGATTTTGAGACCTAAGCGTATGAGTTTCCAGTTTGTTGAGCATGGTAAATGGACAAGAGATGCTGAGAATTTCAAATTAAAGACTCAATTTGGTGAAACCAAAGCTAGAGAGCTCAAGGTGAAGCAAGCACATCTGACAAAGGCAAAAGATGCTATCAATCCGAATCTGATAGATCTATCTGAACTTGTCCCAAGAAAAGAAAAGAGAAGCCCCAGCCGCTAGGTTGCACTGATACGGGTACGGGGTCGGGAAACGGGGACGAGAACAGGGACATGAAACCAACAAAAGTTGTAAAACAGAGGTCAAAAGTCTGGAAATCGTTACCTTTTAGTTCAAATTCCACAATCAATGAAAAGAGACTAGCTGCAGCATGCATCCCCTCAGGTAGTAGCCACGCATTACCCCCAGAACCATCCATTGACTGGCAGGAGTCATCACAACCCTTGGTCAAATAGTGCCCACTAGCATTGAAGAGATTTCGGGTGTTTTTGTTCCGAAACGTATCGGAGACGTCCCCATCCCCCAACGTTGCCGTCCTCGTTTAGCTTGAGACGTGTCGGATACGTTTCGACGGTGTCTCCGTGGTGTCCCCGTACCCAGGACGGGTTCTTGGTCCAAATTAAGGTACCTGATCTGATCCAAATATCCTCATCATCAATGACACCATTACCGAACGCAATCTCAAGATAGAAAAAATTACTCATTACATTGAGCATCCACTTCCCATAGAGCCACCTGAAGAGGCAGCATCTCCACCTCCCAAACCTCTTAAACTGACCAAGAAGGAACAGAAGAAACTGCACACCCAGAAGTGTGTAGCAAAAGAAAAGGAGAAACAAGAGATGATCAGACAAGGGTTACTTGAACCACCAAAATCAAAGGTGAAAATGAGCAACCTAATGAAGGTTCTTGGGTCTGAAGCAACGCAAGATCCAACCAAGCTTGAAAAAGAGATTCGCAGAGCAGCTTCGGAGCGTGAACAGACTCACACTGACAGGAACGCCTCGACGAAGCTAACTCCGGAAGAGAAACGTGAGAAGAAAGAAAGGAAGTTTTGATGATCCAACAAAAGTTGAGACGATTGTGTCAGTGTACAAGATCAAGAAGCTATCGCATCCCAAAACAAGATTCAAAGTGGAGATGAGTGCAAGGCAGACAAATTAACAGGGTGTAGTGTGATGACGGATGGAATGAGTGTTGTTGTGGTTGAAGGTAAGAGCAAAGAAATAAAGCGATACAAGAAGCTGATGCTGCGACGAATAAACTGGGAAGAGGCAGAGACGAATGAATAAGATGAGGAGAATAGTGAAAACAAGTGTTGGTTGGTTTGGCAAGGAAGTGTTTTGAAACAGAGTTTTCATAAGTTTCATGTACAATGACTGAATCTTCTGCCAAAAGAGTTTTCATGGATGCTGGTGTTGCTTACTACTGGGATCTCACTGTCAGTTACTCAGATGACTAAAAATCCTCTTCCTCTTCATGTTTTGTCAAGTAGACTAGTTCAGGTCGACTTTTGGGGTCCAACTTGCAAATTATTTATATGAGGGTCATACGGAAAATTAGTAATAATTTCAAGGCACAATTATAACGACTACTCTTTAAATGTAAAGCCAAAAAAAATAAGAAAAATTATAGTTTCTGCAGAAAAATTATCTCATTGACTCAGTTCCCAAATTGTAACACGATGAGCTCATTTGGTCGTTGAGATCTGGGGAAACTTAAGAAGCACAAATTTTTTTTTTTTAGAAATTGAAACTAATACAAATAATGGCGATTACGGCGACTAGACTGGTCTCTCTGACTCTCTTATGGATTCTCGTCCTCTTCGTCACACTTGCTCTCATTCAGGTTACCTTGATCCTTCTTCTATAGTTTCTCGATCTGGGTCTGCTACATAACTTACATTTGTTTCTTCAATTTGCAATTTTGCTTCTTAGATTAGATTGACTGATGTTGCGGATCCTACTGTTAATGAGAAGATTGTTGATGCTAAGCTCAATCAGGTGAGAACAGAACTCGTTGCATTGTTTGGTTTATAAATATGAGATAAGGTTTTTGAAATTTCTGAAATTTTCAGGTGGGAGAGGATTTAGAGGGAGTTACGCACAAAGTTTACTTTGACATTCAGATCAATGGTTCACCAGCAGGTTCAAAGTTTCCTCTTTTCTCTATTAGATTTTTGAGTTTGAATAAAAAATGGGTATTTGTTGTTAGTGATGCAAATAGTTGAATAAGGATGCTTTAATTCCGGTTTTGGCTTGGTTTCTTAAACGAATTAGTGGATGTATCATGTGATTTAAAAGCATTAGTCTTTGAATTAGAAAATGCTATTTCCTTTTTCCAAAAACATTGTTGTCTGTTAAGTGGTACTGTAACTGTTGGCTTGGTGAGAATCTTATGTAGCTAATGCAAATAGAGTTGATAGTAAAATTTGTGTCTTGTCATGTACAGGGCGTATTCTCATCGGCCTTTTTGGGAAGATAGTTCCTAAAACCGCAGGTAAAGTTTTTTAATTTAGATCGATGAAACCTTTACATTGTCTTGTCTACTTGTCCCTGAGGTGTTTCTTCCTTACTGAATCCACGGTTTCTTTTGCAGAGAACTTTCGAGCACTTTGCACGGGTAGTCAATAAACCTTTGTTTCCCCTCTAAAACTCGTGGTCTTTGGTTTGTCACTCATGTCTTCTTCTGAGCCAAGAGACTCTTTTGGTTTGATGTTTATCCTTTCGGTGCAGGAGAAAAAGGAGCTGGAAACATGGGGAAACCTCTTTACTTCAAAGGAAGCAGCTTCCACAGGATCATTCCTAGCTTCATGATTCAGGGTGGAGATTTTACACGAGGCGATGGGCGTGGTGGAGAGTCGATCTATGGCGATAAATTTGCTGATGAGAACTTTAAACTCAAACACACTGGGCCAGGTATGTACTATAAAGCTATACCTCTTAAGGCCAATAAACTCAATACATACTCGAAAGAAGACTTAAGGGTTGTGTCTGCAAATGGATTTCAGGAGTTTTATCAATGGCAAACTCGGGACCAGATTCAAACGGTTCACAGTTCTTCATCACAACAGTCACCACGAGTTGGTAAGCAGGCGTGATGATTTATGTGCCTGTCTCCAGAATCTTCAATCTTAGTTTGATTCTGTTTCTCCACAATGTGATATAAATCTTTCTGTTGTACTGGAAAAAGGTTGGACGGACATCACGTTGTGTTTGGGAAGGTATTGTCTGGCATGGAAGTAGTGCGAAAGATCGAAGCGCAGGGTCAAGACAGTGGAGAGCCCAAAGGAAAAGTTGTCATTTTTGCTAGTGGAGAAGTTCCTTTGTAATATAGTTTTCAAAGTTTCAAAAACTTCATGATCTAGCCATAATATGTTTTATGGAAGATTTCCTCTAATCTCAAAACTCAAAACAAAATCACTACAAATGTAGTTAAATATTCGATTTCAGGATTTCTATGGACTTGTTCCTCTTTCTTTATTTTCCTAGTTGGACCCGATCATTCATGGATAGCTTACCTTTTGATATCCTCGATGTGATTTTCTTCAAACTGGATCTCAAGTCTGTGGCGATGATGCAATGCACGGATAGATCAATCAGATCGCGTATAACAGACGATCGGTATTTCAAATACTACTTATCTCGGGCTGGAGTCGATTTGTTTCACATCTCTACCTTTGGCTCCAACATCATCTTGATGGACTTGTTAACCATTGATGCCAATTGTCATTCATTTCATACAAAAACTTAGTGAAATGAGAACTGCACTTATTTTATGCATTGTTCTATTTTTCTCTTTTCCATCATAAAATATGGGTTGTATGGTTTTTCATTTCTATGTTTGAATTGGAGATAAATTTGATGAAGTTGCCTATCCAATACTAGTAGGTTTTAAAGTTAGTTAATAGTACTTATAGTTTTGATGAGAATTTCATTTATAACTCTATTTTTACATAATATCTCTATTTATGATAAGTATATTGATTTCACAATCCAAAAAGAGTTTGTTTCACAAAAAAAAACGCTTCTAGTATTTTTGAAAAGTATCTCTTGATTTTAAAACATATACATATATAACAAAAGTAATATCCATGCTTCAGGAACTCTTCCACAATGCTACAATTAGATGCGGGGATGTGTGTGTGTGCATGGGTTTATGAAGCATCCTAAGGTGCTAACGATATTCGAAAGCGGAGGAGCTGATGTAAGATGAAGACACATTTATTGAGCAGGTCAGACATTTCTTGGAGACATTGCCTAATCTTGAAGAATTGATCATATATTGCCAAACATCATCTGCTCTAATTGAAGTATCCAAAACATCATCTGCTCTAATTGAAGTATCCAAAACATCATCTGCTCTGATCAAAAGTATCCAAGGAAGCTGAGATGATTAGGGGTAAATCGTCCAAGGAAGCAAGCCCCAAGTACACCTTGATCAGCTATAAATCGTCTTTCTTTTCTTGCTTTTACTCATTTTTATGGGTCGAAATTCAACCCTAACAAAAAATTTATACACAATTGGAAAAGAAACTAAAATTTTCAATTCTTCTAAATTAGAAGAAAAAAGCATGAATATTGAATAATGTTGTTGGGAGAGCCTCTATTTGAATCGACCGTCTAGTATCTTACAATGTTTGTTCCTCCAACTACCATTGACTGACCACTTATGCCTGGAACGGTCAGCACGCTCAAGCTCCTCCCGACTAAAGCTTTGTGCTTTGTTTTCATCATCGACTTATCAATAAGAATGATTTCACTGTAGACGTTTAGTATTTTATGGACTATATATTTAAGCTAAACTAAAGAAGAAGAAAAAAACATAACATGAAAGAAAACCTACACGCAAGACCTTTTTTTTTATAATAGGCTATATATATAATTAACCTCTTTTCGATCATTACATTTTAACCATATTAATAAAGAAGAACCATAAGTTGCATTAGAAAACTCTTTAACTACTAGTCTGATTCAAACTCATTGAGTTCTCGACATGATCCGGAACAGTCAAGACAAATGTAGGCCTGTCCTTAGACATGTTACTCTTACGGCTTCCTTCCTTCGTATAACAGCTTCCGAGGTCAACATATCTTATCTTTTTTTGCTTCAGATCATAATAATAGACACTTAACATGTCGTAAGAGGAGTACCCCGATTTGACAAAAACAATATCACCACCACGAGTAACACCCGAGACGCGCCATTTTATGGAAACCTTCCAAAAGAAAATCTTGGACCATCTTTGTGTCTCCATAACCCATATTTCCACGCCTTTCTCCCAATATATGACACCTAACTTCCCTTGGTACTTGATCAGAGTCGAATGGTGATGATGCATCAGTGTTTGTGGAGCCACAACATGATAAAATTTCTCTGACCTAACATCAAAACTCATTGATTTAATATTTCTAGGAATAGAATTATCAATCCTTTCAGCCTATTCTCGGTAATAGATAGTCCCGTTAATAGAATTAAAAATTCGTGTAGCCTCTCTAGAACAGTCGTTTTTCATTAATTTCTTTTTACCTTAGGTTTTGTACATAAGGCAGAGCCTGAACATAAATGCCATTATCACAAATTCCCTAGCCGTAAATATAGGAAGCCAAATGAATAAACCGACACGGAGAAATTTCGAAGCATAAAAAAAATAAAAAAGCAAGGGAAAACACACAAATAACACAAGAGAATCTCGAAATCTTTGATCTTTTGGCTGAAGTCCGTCGAAACTTCATGGCAACCACGAGATCTTTTCCCGAAACAGACGTCCAAGATCGGTTCCTCAAACAAGTGAAAGAATTAAGATCTCGAACATAAGGGTTCCCTGACGAGGATTACTTTGCTCTTAACTCGATGACGGCGTCACCTGTTTTAGGGCCGGCCCGAAGTGTTTTTAGACTTAAAGCAAACAAAATTTCTTTGCCCATTAACAAACACAATTTTAGAAAACATCACAAGGAATGCAAGCCTAAGGGTCCCAGCTTTATAACATGGTAGCTCAACCTCTATACCACAACCGATATTTCCAATAAGATTCATTTTCTCGTCGTCTCCGAGTTTCATGTGTTACCACGAATCCTAGGTGAAAATTTATCCTTCTAATAAGATCTTGAACCTCTTTTCGTTGGATGAAGATTTATATTGCTAAATTAGTTGCTTTATGATGGTTAAATACTTAGATTCGAAGGGTACATATGAACGTTGATAAAGTTCATGAACAAATAATATTTGGTTAACATACTGAATATTATTAGTTTCTTAAATGGGATTAGAATATTAAAAATTAATATGATTCGTTAATGATGATCATATATTCATTTATTAAAAGAAAAATCAAACTAAAACCTATGCTTAAACCGGTCTTTCACTCTATGCCTACCCAAATCGAATTAATGTATAGGTCGAAGAATTAATTTAAAGGAAATACGAGAAAGATAAGGAAAAAAGCTTAAGCATTATCTCCGTCACTAACCAAGTCGTTGCTATCACGAGGACCCGAAATCTTATATCTGTTGCAAAAAAAAAACAAAAAAAAAATGTTAATTT
Organism: Cardamine chenopodiifolia; assembly: GCA_963922655.1. Lineage (NCBI taxonomy): Eukaryota > Viridiplantae > Streptophyta > Magnoliopsida > Brassicales > Brassicaceae > Cardamine > Cardamine chenopodiifolia. Next base: position 14,510,011 of record OZ000479.1, on the reverse strand, counting down.
TTTGTTCATGTTAAACTTGGAAATGTGATTTCTTGAAAAGTATCTTACAATTCAAGAACAGATTTCCCTTCCTTATACTTCTGCCTATTATCATGAGCAAACTCCTGTAAACATAAACACAGAACAAAAGTTTAACTCCATGTTGCAAAAACTCAATCGAACATGGATTATTTTATTATGTTTGCAACTAAACTAGTATTGTTTTCTTACGTATTTCCAGCCAACGTTTGATCCACAACCAACACAGAAAATGTCAACGACGGTGTAAAGTCCAGATATCATCATTCTGTCTTCTTTCACTCCAATTGAGATGTTTACACTAAACAGATCATCAAAATAAACAAGCTTAGACCATTAATTACGAGTAAATATTTCTTTGTAAATCAACTAATGGCTCAGAGTTGGATGGTTAAGTGGTCCTTAAATCAAAAAGAAAAACTTACACGTTATTGAAGAGATAAGCTCTTCCATGCGAGCATTGAAAAGTCTGCACAAATTATAAGTCCGTACTATAAATGCGTGTTTGTGATTACTGCAAAAGTGAAATACATTAATAACTCAGTATGCAATGATTGCATCATAAAGAGAAAAAACAAAATGCACAAAGTCTGGTTTTACACATCAATATTGACATTAAAAATCACATGGTAAATCTTGCAAGGAATCACTATAAAAGTCGAAGAAAACGAATAACTATAATCAGATATATATTAAAAAAAATACAGATCATAGAGATTGAACAGATCAAACCTTGGAGATGATGTCTTGGTCTGTAGAAAGATGGGTCTTACAGTGTTTACATATGTAGATGTTTCCTTCCAGATCAACCATAAAAACCCTACCCATGTTGATTCAAAATATCTTTCTGCCGTGAATCAAATAATCCTCAATATCGAGTATTTTGATTTACATCTGGTAAAGCGAGTAAATCGAGGGGAAAATGGTTGGACTTTGGGAGTTTTTTCCGGTTGCGTTTAAAAACTGTGAACTTGATTCGGTCTAATTCGATTTGGCGGTTGTGTAATTAGCAAGAAACGTGGGTATATATAAAATAAAGTTATTCCAAAAACGTATTTCTACTTTGAATCCAACGAATATCCAAGATACCAGGCGACCAAAATTCCAAAAGATATATATATATATATGTTTTACATAGTTATAGTTTCTTTAGTTAGATATATATACGAAAAATAAACATTTAAATGATGAAGAATATATCAAAAGAACTTTTAATAAATAAACTTGTAATGCATCCTTTTTTCTGACTTCAAAATTCATGTTAGAAACAGAAAGAAAAAGTTTTATATTTATCTAACCTTCTGAATTGTTAAAACAAACACACGCACAAACAAAAAGAAACAACAAAACATTTACGAGTTCTGATTGATCGTTGTGATCAAATCCGACGTCCCCGGCCATAAATTTTCCAGGAATCCACTATAGAACGTTACAAGTTACAACACACTTAGAGATCGTGCTAGTGAACAAAAGACTAAGAAAGTCTCGAATACACGAAGAAAAAGAAACATAGTATTTGTTTTTTATTTTCTTTTCTTTTCTTTTTTGTAAATGAAAAGAAACAGAGTATTTATACTCTTTATCTCTTAAACGGCAAACGTTTCTTCCTGAATAGAGTCTTGTCACTTATCTTGACCCCAACATAAATAATTACAGTTTCATGGATTACTCTCGATGAGATAAACCGACTATTCAAAATGAATCAACTCTCAATAATTTTCTATAGTTTCTTATCACATACTGAGATAGAAAAATCTGAAAATAGATTTTAAAAAAATAACAAAGTTGTAGCTAATTTGATAAATTTTTGTCACATATTTTTTTCTTTTGTTACATCATCAATCACGATGAAGATATTTAACGCTCTCCACGGATATGTAAACACAACAAATGGCTCCTCTTTACTTTGACTTTTATTTTAGCAGAATATCCATAAATGTTTTCTAGATTCAGAATTTGGTTTTTGATAATAAGTGTAGAAAAACGAATTTAGAATCAGCGGATCGACAATTTTTTTCGGAAACCCTACGGGCTTCCGGTTAGCCCCGTGATTTGATTTGGTCTCCTAACCTTTTACTGGTTTGGTTCTCACTAGTCACTCCTCAGGATAGGGTAGGCAAGTCTATTTTAGGTTTTCTTTTGTCATTGTCAGCACAAAACATGTGTGTTTGATAGAAATTGATTGTCTCGATGTAACTCGCTAGGTCCAGTTTTATGGCCCTTAAGGACCCTATATTGCTAATGGACTATAATGACAGAGATTTGGACCAAATCCTCCAACTATAGCCCTATCTTTATCTTGAAACTAGTTTGGTCTGGCTAGAAGTTGTGGACTTTTTGTAAGTATTTTCTCCGATTAGAGATCTAATTATAATTGAAGTTTATAACAAATGAGTTCGTCCTCAAAGTCAAATATAGTGTGCCGCATTAGAATTTGAAACTATATAATATTATGTAGAATTAAAAAATATATGAATTAGTTACGCTTGGATCAAAATATTTTGATAAATTGCCTGTGTATTTTTAAAGCTCATGGAGATAATAGAAAAGAAAAACACAGTTTTAGCAAGAAGATTTTGAATTCATCGCTTCAGTAAATGAAGCATTTGAATCGTTGAAAGAATCCAATCGGTTCACATTTTCTTGAGGTTTAAGAGTTGTACCGAGGTCCATAATTTTATTCTCTTTTTCTTTTCTTTTTTACTATAAAAGAAGAAAGAGAGAAATCGGAAAAAGATGCCTTCGGCTTCTTATCTCTCATTGATGAAAATATGGTTTTATAACAAACAAACAAAAAGACAAAAGTGTAACGGTGGATCATTCATAAGAACTCCTACAATGTTCTCTCTTTTTCTTTTTTGGTGTCTACCTAATTTAAAATCTATAATATAGTCTCATTGGAGTTGTCTTTTGTAGTCTCACATGGAAAAGCATAGGTTATATTAAGCCCCATTCGTTATCTGTTCCTCCTTCCTTATAGAGATTATCCTTTGGACTTTTTCTGTAACCAATAACACAATAAACAATATTATCAACCCAAATATTCTCAACTTGGTAACCTCCACTATACATGACTCACACACTTCGAAAATGATAGTAATTAAAGCAAATTTAGTGTTAAATAATCAAGTTAATTTAAATAAGCAAGTTGGTACGTATCATACGTTAAATTATAAAAATTGATGAGGTGGATTTTGTTACCTGAAACATAAAAGGAGACGAAAACCCGGAAGATGTTGCATTGATACGTAAATTTATATACATGTAGCTTGTATTGTAAGTATGTGTATGTACAAGTGTCGAGTGTCTTCGAATATAGCTATTTTAGTCTCTCTTGTTGGAGGATCTTCTGGTATCGGGGAAACACATTTTTACAAGCTGAAACCTGCAGTTGGATATATAACACACAAAATTAAAACCTTATATTTATAAGTCACACTAAAACTAAAATCATGAGCAATGTCTTAGGTGTTAGTGACGTTGTCATGTCTTAATACTTTAATAGTGTATATATTTAATAAGAAGATTATATTATAAAGCAGTCTATCATTAATTATTCATCCCACTCGGAAACATCCGTTTCACTCTTCATTTGGGAAAATGTGATTTATTCTTATAATTCTATTAATTCGTCACTATCTAATTAGGTTTGAATCAAATTGTTTTTATACATAAGAAAGGGGTAATCGAAATACAATTTCTATTTTTGTGGTGAGTGAAAAATCAAACCTTCTCAATTGACTAGTCATTTTCCAACCTAGCTACGACATACAAGAACCCTTAGTGCCAAAAAATGTGTAATTAATTCAAAACGTTGACTATATAGTAATATATAAAGTCACATGCTGTTTCTGACCGAGTCTGATTTGTATCAGTGGTAAGAAAAACGCATCTTAGATATTAAAAAACGAAAAAAATAATGCTAGATTTGAAAATTAAGCAATTTGATACGGCCTCTTTATAATTTTTAAATACTAATAATGCTTCAGTAACGGCTAAAAGTTAATAAAATAATAAATTTACTGTACCAAAAACAAATAAATCAAGAAGGGTAAAGAGAAAAAAGAAACAGTAGAAACTTACGGATTCGATGTCAATTTTGAAGACTAGGAGCTTTCTTCTCTCTCTACAACTTGTTCGGTACGCCACAACGATGTGACCGATGGCTAAGACCCAAGAACAGACAAAGAGAGCCACTTCTTCTGATCGGAAATATCCTCCGATCGAAGGCTCGCCGAACACAATTGCTGCCTTAAACGATACGTATATCAAAGACGAAATCGAGCAAAACATAGTTATTGTCAAATATGGTCCCCTTGATAACTTCGGTCCATCACAGAGTCCATAAACGCCTGTCATTAAATTTTATTTAAAAAAAACAATCCTTTATAATTTTCCGATTGAAATTCTAAGAAAAAATTATATCTTTTGAAAAAATTCATATGAAATCATTCTCCATAAATCTAGCAGAAATTTAAGGCATATAGCTGAATTTTATTTTAGAAAATCATAATTTTCACAGAGAATACGAACTTTAACAAAAACAGAGCATTCTTAAAAGAGTTTCTATATTTAGATGAACAGAACAAAACAAAAGTTAAGTTTCCGTAAATAAGTTGGTAGGTTACTTTACTTACAAAGTATAATGGCAGATCTAATGATGGAGATTAGAGGTATATCGATCAGAGAGTAACGAAAATCATAGTTGCTGAGATGAGAAGACATCGTCGCCGGGGAATTAGAAGGAGAGAGGCGGTTAAGAGAGGAGGAGGAGGAGGAGGAGGAGAGGATAGCGGAGGGGAGAACGGCGTCGGCGACGGCGAGGAAGATCGGAGCAGAGAAGATGATGAAAGAGAGGAACATAGTGAAGAGAACGAAGATGGTTTTGATTCCTCTCCAAAGAGAAGATGAATATCTTCTAGCTTTGCTAATCAAACCCATCTTGATTTCTTCTTTCTTCTCTATGCTAGTTTTTAAGTTTATATATGTACAGAGGATTTATTGATGTAAGTGTGATTTGTTTTTGAAGAGAGAAGATTTTTCAGAGACTTTTTTGAGGGTTTTTAAAAGGGTCGTAGAAAACAAAAATTTGACGATGCTGACGATAATGCTTATGTGTAATTTTTTTGATAATGACTGTTTTTTCCCTTATTCTATTGACTTCAAATTTATATATATATTTTTTTTGATAAATACTTTTTCTTGTACTTCAAAATTTAAGATGAATGTTTTTTTTTTTCTTTGATAGTAATGATGATTGATGAGTGTTGTTTTGGACGTCTTTTCCAAGGAAAAATTATTCTAGAACATAATGTATGATTAGTTTAATTTGGTGCAGACTTTCAAGAGTTTTTTTATACATTTTGATTTTTCTTTTGTTAGGAATACCTATGTAGGTTTAGATTTTTTTTTAGTCTCCTTATTTTCTGATCTTCACTTGATTTATTAGAAAACTTATCTGCAGTTTCAGAGGATACTCAAAACGAATAACTCTATAAACGTTACTATTTGCTAATTGCTATTTAACTAAAAATTTGTGTTCATATATGACAGCCAATTAAAATTCTATTTGCTGTCAGAAAAATATTAAAATTTCCGTATATGAGAGCTTAGTGCCTAATTGACAATCCATGTTCAGCCCTAGTCTCCCTGAAATAACGGTATTACCTAAATTGCGTGAAGCACGGTCCTCTCTTATCTTATTTTATTTTATCCTGCCAACAGTGCCAAGTGAAGTACAGTGCTCTCTTGAATTTCATTCGATATATTTGTAATTATGTGTTAATCAAATTAAGAACTATGTATATTATAAAGAACACTGGTATTTATTTTGACCAAAGCTGCAAAGCATATGGTACTAATTGGAGAAAACAATCGTACTAATAAAATATTGTTAGTTCCAGGCATTTTTCTATAAAAATGAGATATGCTTGGTAACAAAACAAAGGCGGATATATAGGAACTGATCGGGTTTAGCCATGTGACCTCTGGATCGTATACATGCCGCTAATGTTATCATATCACTTTCTAAATTAAAAAAAAAGTCTATTCAAATTTACTATTAACTGGTTCAGAGCTGGTTAATCTGTATACTTTTTATTTATGGTTATGGCAAGAGTTACTGACCGTTAATTAATTTACAAAAAAACGATATTCCTTGACCCTTGATTTGAAACTATTTTTTTCCGATGAAAATTTCAAATGATTAATTTATCATTTTACTAAAGCTTATCCATAAAGGCCAATATACATGTCTCTCGTGAATTCATAGGTAAGAAGCTTCTTTCAATACTAGTCAACCCAGCAGCCCTGAACTTGTGGTTCGTTATTTGTACTCGTTTAAAATGGGGATTGCTACATTCTCTAGTTGATCGTACAATATAATCACTCGTGCGTAAGATATAAGTGTTTTTATTAAATTATAATTACACTTATAATACGAAATCATGTGTTGACCTCTTACCAAAAAGGTCTACAACGTTTTAAGGACTATATAATCAATCATCTGTTCTTTTTTCTTTTGCTGATTTATATGTTTTTATGAAATTAGAATTTTTGACAAATTATCTAAGTTTTTACTGGTTTCTTCGTGTCCATATTATTTGTTATATTCAGTATTTTCATTCAAAGAGTCTTGAATCAAAAATGTGTTTTGGCCGATTTTCGGAGTTGTGGACAAGAAGAAATGAAAACCAAATAAAGAAAACCGAAGAATCTAATACCCATGGAAAACTATTTAAAGCGATAAACTCAGTTTTTTAATTTTTGCTGATAACGGAAAACTATTAAGCTTTGATAGTTTGTTACTTTGTTTTTCACGCTGTATAAATGTAATATATCACAAAAAAATGTTATATACTCCTTTAAGAAACAGTTTTTTGTTCTCTATTTTGTGCAAAACCCCTACAAGGAAAGTACGTATTATGACAAACCCAGCTGGTGCTTATAGCTCAACCACCGGTAAATTGGCAAATATATATATATTTTAATTCAACTAAATTGGCAAAGATCTATTTCAGATTCATATCTGATATTTTCTTATGTCAACATCAGATTAGGAAAAAGAAATGCACTAAAACAATAACTAAAAAAAACTGTAATATCAGGGGGAATTAGAAAAGTTAAATACGAAAAAAACAGAAAGGTAAGGCCAAGTGTAAGCTACCGAAGGGCATACGCGGCCGAAAGATCCGTCCACGTCAGCTTCGTGTCTCAATGAGCTTTGTTTACGTTGCAGGAAGGAACCTCAGTCCATTCCAAGGCTTACGTCAGCAAATCTTTTTCCTTTTTAACATTATTTGGATTTTTATCTACAAATAAATTTATTTTGTGTTCGTATTTCATTCGTCCACTTAGATTAGTATTTAGTAAGAAATAACAATTATCAAAAACGGTATATGTCAGGCCATTTGGCAAAATTTAGGACCACCTTTTTGGTGATTAACAACAAACAAATACAAAAAAATGTTAACATAGCTTTCAGTATTTGGAATTATTTTAGGTGTTGCTTACGGCTAACCACGTATTTCAGTTTAGTTTTGTATGTATTCATACACTTGGGATGATTCAAACCTTTGAGGCAAGTATATAATTAAGCCTCTTTCAATTTCATTTTCACGTATGTCCGATAATAGCATAACCATAACAACTAACATGATGGGACATGAAATTCAATTTTTGAACTATTTAATATGAGATTTTGAGTAACGTAGCAAGAAATTTCTTAAATTATTACTGGTTAATAACTCCCGATATCACCTAAATTATTTCAGAAGACGTTGCTTGGAAAACAAGAAACCTAGATTGTTCCATCACGAATGCAGATGTCACGTGCGAGTCCTGCAGCTTTGTTCTGGCACTCACGGTGCTCATCCTCTGGGTCACTATCGGCTACAATGCCTGCACCTGCTTGCAGATAAGCTATTCATTCACGGCGTGGTGTGTCTTTGTCTTAGTACGAGTACATTGTGTCGTGACGTGCTTGTGTTGGGAACACGATGGTCCTTAGTGCCAAAGCTCTGTCCATATCTCCAGTGAATGAGAAACTACCGAATCCACCACTATATGGACCTCTTCTAGTCACCTCTAGCTCATCGATTAATTCCATAGCCTTCACCTGTCACAAGAAAGAGTCTCTCAACGATCAGACAGTTCAGAGATAATGAAAATACGAAACAGAGTCTTTATATAATAATGTACCTTTGGAGTCCCGCTAACGGTTCCAACTGGTAACGCCGCACGAAGAGTGTCCCAGCAAGTCAGATTCTCTTGCAACTCTCCAGTCACCTGTTTACACGATCCAAATTAATGAGCGTTTGCGTTTACATTTCAAGAGAAAACACAATATGGCAGTGGTTTGAGATGAGAAAGAAGTTTGAAAATTGTAATGTTCCAAGAAAATTTTGTATTACCGTTGAGCTGATATGCATAACATGGGAATAACGCTTTATATTCATAAGACTTTCCACCTTCACTGTGCCGTACTTGGACACCTGCTTTCATAAGGGGCGCAGAGAGAGAGAGCCAATGAGGATATTAGCTGGTCCAAGAATAACCAGATTTGATCCTAAGAAACAGACTAACCTTTCCAACATCGTTGTGACCCAAGTCAACGAGCATGATGTGTTCTGCACACTGCTTTTCGTCTTCTAACAGTGTCTTTTTCTAACATTTGATCTTCTTCAAAACTCTTGCCTCGTCTTGCAGTTCCTGCTAGTGGTCTATTCACGATCTTGTTCTGTTTTACAAAATGAAGTGTTTTAACCCTGTTTTAGTCTCTGTTACATTACAAGAAGTCCATGACAATAGATTTATGTGAGATGCTTACTTTCTTCACTCGAGTGAGAATTTCAGGACTTGACGCTGGTAGAATACAACCTCTCGCCTGGTCGGGTAAAGAATATGAAGATCAGCAAAACAGAGGAAATAAAGTAAACAGTTGAGGAGATGAAACTAAGTTATAAATAGGTAAAAGAGAGAGGAGATACACGGACTTGCAAGTAACACATAGAAGGACTTGGGTTAACAATCCTCAAAGCTCGATAAACTTCAAATGGATGAGCAAAAGTGCGGCGCTAAAACCGTTGACTTAAAACAATCTGAAAGATATCTCCAGCCAGAATGTGTTCTTTGGCCTCAAGTACAGCATTCTTATACGCATCACTTGTCATATTTGATTTGTCCAAAGGAGTACCAAATTGACTTGTGTGTAAGTCCACTGATCTAGAAGGTAGCTTGGGGCTGAAACACAAAGATAACTCAAAGTTAGAGTTACAAATACGACGGATCTCAACAAAAGACAGATACAAGGAAAAGTTAACTCACGGATTATTGCCTTTTATCCTCCAAAACAATTATTCCAAGTGTTTTTCACCATTAGCATAAACATCATCAAACGAGGAGCTCCCAGATAACCTCACCCAGTGAATTATATGCATTTTCTGTAGAATTAAAGCAAAATCTCCATTAAGTTTATACAGAGTAAACCAAATCTTAATGGAAAAGCTCAAGAGAGATTTGACACCTTTTCGACATGATCAAAGACAATGACATCATCATACAGACCAAGATGCATGTCTGGTAAATTCCTGTCATCGACAGGAGCTTTGGAGAAAGGTAGCTTTCGCTTTTCAGCATAACGAACCGTATCATATGTAAAGTAACCAACCCATCCACCTGTTGGATAAATAGCAAACTCATGTGATTTTGACCAAATTGTCATTATGATCTCAATATAAACCTAATTTTGACCTAGTTGTCATTAAGATATCCTCAAACTCATCACAAAAAAAGCATCAGGAATCATCGATCAATCGAGGTTTCCAAGTCTCTGAGATTCTTCTAGGAATCAACATTGGATCTTCAACATCCTCTGTGGTCACAGTGCCTTTCACATGATCCATGACTGTTAGTCTGTTACTTTGTTCTCCTTGGCCACGATTTCCATTTTTGGGTGCGCACCAACCACACTATATCTTCCCTAAAGAGTTAATAATATGGTCATGAGTTTAATTTGAGAGAGATCAAATAAATTAAGAGTGGAAAAAAGAAAAAGAGTTATTACAACAGTGGAAGAGTGATGTCCAGGTGACCAGGTTCAACTGATTCGAAAAGGAAGCTTGGAGCCTCTTGATTATCTTCCTTGACAAGACAACGGTAAGTGAGAACAGGTGTGAGATGATCCGGGAAAATGGTGTGACGAAGCGGAGCAAGGTTTTCCTTCTTAGAACCTTCCGCGAACTTCATCGCTTCACTTGCTGCAATGAAATCGACAAATCAAGCGTAATGTATCAAAGCTCTCTAAACAAGAAGTAGCAAATCGATTGGAAACAAAAAAAAGTGTAAAGAGATTGGATGATTCACGTGGAGGATAGGACAAGATAGAACCGCATTTTATGGGAGTGACGAAGGAGAGGGAAGTGGAGGAGGAGTTTCTTTTTGAAATTCCGGTGACTGGGGACGGATAGAGACGGAGACGGAGGCTGGAGCATTGGATCACTCCGGGCGCGTGCATGGTGAGTTAGTGAAGAGAATGGATTTTTCTAAACTAGTTTGAGACTTTGAGAGGGAAGATTAATATACGGAGAAAATGGGAGACAGACTTTTTTGTTATCTCCAAAAGTGACCAATCCAAAACTACAATTTTATTTCTATCCCCAACTTACACGTACATAACTTTATACATACAAATATAGAAACATTATTTGAAAATTAGATATACTATGTGTCGCATAACTATGGTTGATCAAATTGTGATATGTCATGTCATGAGATCAGTGTATGTATCATTATCTATATAGTTTTCATTGATTCTCATTCACAGTCAATTAAAAGAAACGGATCTGTTAGATTCTTGCTATATATCTAGTTATTCTCTCTTCTTTGTTATGTTCTTGCTATTTAAATGTCTGGAAAAAAGATTCTTGCTATATAAAAAAAAAAACTTGAAATTAGTAAAGAAGTTATATGGAAAATTAGTGTTGAACCTGACCATGGAAGATGAAATTTGTATAGACCAGAAAACGACTCTTAAATGTTAGATTGATAATATTGTACGTCCTTATCCTTCTTCTGTTATCCGGTTTGATCCAATCCAAAGATCCGAATATCTAAAATGTTTGGATCTGGAATCGGATATTAAAATTATATATTCGCGGGATCATGATTCAAATAATAAAAATTTTAGGAGTAAATATATGATTCGAAGTGATATGTTATACTATAAAAATGCTGGATATTCGATTTGTGTTCACCCATGCTACCAAAGACTCAAACGTACGAACATGGTCATTAAGGCCCAAATGAGTCACTAAAAGAAAGTTGCCACATTGAATGTGTTTTTTTCAGTCACTATACTTTGTTTAGTTCGATTTCAGAAAATTAATATCATTTGGTAGGTTTGGTTTTGTATCAATGTCCGGTTAGGATTGTTTTTGGTTTAAGTGGAACGAAGTTGACGAACATCCATTTCCTTCAACTGTGGTATCCATTTTAGAAATTCTCCGGCGACTATGAACTGCTTCGTCGTCATTTCAGCTTCCGTCAACCTCCTCATCTCCGTCGCGTATCTTCCTCTGCTCAACGACTTATGTATTACGGCTTCCATTATTAGCTCCATTTTCTCGGCTTTAATCAGATTTCTGGGGACTGTTTTGACTAAATTCTGAAACGATTGATGTTGGCAGATTGGTCAACTATAAAGTCTCTTACACCGGTTAGGATGGTGGCGGATTTTTTAGTGATAAATGGAACAATCTTCACCAGCGATACTTCTTTGCCATTTGCTGATTCCATGGCCATTCGTCATGGCAGGATTCTCAAAGTTGGAAGCTTTGCCGCGCTCCAGGTTCTTCACTTCATTTTGTCGTTCCTTTTATTAAATTTTTTATATTTCAATGTTCATTGTGATTGATGCTGTGTATTGTGGTTGATGAAGTATGAAGTTTGATAATTTTCGTTCCTCATGTAATTCATAATTCGATGGAAGACAGGAGTTTATAGGAAATGGAACTATGGAAGTGAATCTGGAAGGGAAGGTTGTGGTGCCTGGACTTATTGATTCACATGTTCATTTCATTTCTGGGGGTTTGCAGGTGATTATGCTAACTCATTTCTGTTTTCTTCCTTCTCGTATTGAAATGTTTACTGTCAAGTTAACGAGAATATATGATTTGGAGATCTCTTTTTCTTTATGTTTTGTTTTGTTTGAGTACAGATGGCTCAAGTTGGACTTCGAGGGGTGCGTAAGAAAGATGAGTTTTGTAAAATGGTGAAGGACGCGGTGCAGAGTAATTTCATTTATCTTATGGTAATGTAGAATCTTTTAATTATAGCTGGATAAGTCTTATTGTGGTTACATTCCTTTATTGGTGTCTGTTGTTATTGGGAGAGTACTTAATTCATTATGCTGTTTTATGTGATAAACAAAAATACCCAGTTGCAAAAGAAGGCTCATGGATTCTAGGTGGTGGATGGAACAATGATTTCTGGGGAGGAGAATTGCCCTCTGCATCATGGATCGACAAAATCTCCCCTCGTAATCCTGTAAGAGATGACATCTGCTGACATATTGTGTTTGTTAACAGTCAATATCAGCACCTTAGTATCTTTTTTGGGTTTCATGTAGGTTTGGTTGATTAGGATGGATGGTCATATGGCCCTGGCAAATTCCCTCGCGCTTAGAATTGCTGGTGTTACGAGTTTAACAGAAGATCCAGTTGGGGGAACAATAACGAGGATTCCTAGTGGTGGTAATGCATGTTTCAAGTAATGTATATTCATTTAGCATGTTTCCTGCTTATGCTTCCAATACTTGGAATTGCGGAGAAACTTTCTATGTTGTGAGTGTATACTAAAATCAGCTGGTACTTGCTTTTATGATTGAGTTGATGCAGAGCCGACAGGTCTTTTGATTGATGCTGCTATGGAGCTTGTCTCTCCCTGGGTTAAAGAAGTCTCGGTGGATGAACGTAGGGAAGCACTTTTTAGAGCTAGCAAATATGCTTTGACTAGAGGCGTGACAACTGTTATTGATCTTGGAAGATACTATCCTGGCACTACAGATGAGCTCTCCTGGAAAGACTTGCAAGGTACAATACATCGTTTTGTTAACCATACTGGCATTCTAGTAAAATAGAGAGAGAATTTGATAACTCTAACCTGACAACAATAGGAATAGAATCTGTGTCATTAAAGTTGAATACTTCTTTTCATGATATAGATGTCTATCTATGGGCTGATTCGTCGAAGAAGATGATGATACGGACTTGCTTGTTCTTTCCAATCACGACATGGTCACGTTTATTGGCATGATTCCTTCAAAAGTTACTCTTATCTCATTGTGGCTTTTCCACATTTCCTTGACATTCTATTCGTGCTCATCTTTGTTGATTTCATACTCTTAGGATCTTAAGCTTCAGAGAGGCTCTGTTCTGAGTGAATGGTTGTATCTTGGTGGCGTCAAAGCATTTATTGATGGCTCTCTAGGCTCTAACAGTGCACTTTTTTATGAGGTGAAGAGTAATATATTCTTATAAGAAACATTCTGCTTAGATATGTAAAATGCTCATTTTATCTTCTTATAATCTTTCTAATTCATCTGCTATACATTCTTGAAACAAAAAAAAATCATCTTGTTCATAATAATGAAATATCCATTATAGCAATTCATTACATGTTATTTTTTCTTTCAGCAGCACTATAATATTAAAATCCCACGGTTAATATCCTTCTGTAGGAATATCTTGATACACCTAATAATTATGGATTAGAAGTGATGGATCCTAATAATTATGGCTACCGTCAATGGAGACAGGGATAGAAGATTTAGGGTGAGTTTAATATTAAAAAAAGAAAACCTTTTCCTTTCAGCTTTCTCATTTGCGTCTTCTATCAGCACTTAATGTCACTGAAATCATGGTTACCGATTGAGCATGCCCAACATTTGGCACCAGGATCAGCCGACAGGTTTGGTCAACTTCATATTGTAGCCTCAGTGCAGGTTAGTAGTCACTTCCCAGAATTGGAGCAATTTGGTTTAAAACTCATTTTCTTGGAGCAATCTAACATATCTAAGGCTCGTAGAACAGCCGGATCATTTGCTTGATGATGCTGATACTGCTCCCAAGAAGCTTGGTTCAGATAGAGCCCAAAAGGAGTCTTATCTATTTCAATCTCTCTTAAAAGGCAATGCACTCTTGGCACTTGGTTCAGACTGGCCTGTACGTTTTGAATAATCTCCACGTAGAAAGTTTATACATATATATTCAAACGAAAAATTCAAGCTCAACTCTGTCTTTTTATGCCTCCAGGTTGCTGACATTAACCCCGTTGCATAGTATCAGAACCGCGATCAAACGAATACCTCCCAAGTGGGATCACGCTTTGGATTCCATCTGAACGCATCTCTTTTACCGATGCGCTGATTGGGTAATAAGCCTCTTTTGTGACCTCAATTAACTGTATTTTCTCAAGCATTCATCATCTTCGTCTTATGCAAACCGCAGGCACACGATCTCAGCGGCACGAGCAGCCTTTCTGGATCATCACTTGGGGTCTTTATCTCCAGGGAAGCTTGCGGATTTTGTCGTATTGCAACAAATTCGTTGGGTGAGTACTCAAAAGACGGTTCTGCATCGGTTTTGGCAACGTATGTAGGAGGAAAGCAAGTGTATCCATGAGTGATGAAATCTCTGTCTAAGAAACTAAGTATCTGATAAGTTCTGTGTTTGTCTTGGCATTGTGAATGCTGTACATATGTTTGACATTTGACTTATCAGTTGCCAAAATCATTCTGAGTACATATTAAATGAAAACTAAAAAATGTGGAGTTTTTATTTTATTTTAAATGCATTGATTTTGTATTCTTACAGAATTTATTTGTTAACTGTGTAGGCCGGAAAAGCAAAAAAGTTGTTGGTGAGGTCCCACGGCACGAGCCATGGCTCAGCTAGACGCGGAAGAAAAGCCAATGAGATGTGTAGCTGTAATATCTACGTGGTTTACTGGTTCCAGCCGTCAACTTGGTTTTATTCCACCACGTGGCACTTAATACTGAGGACAGCCTCACGTGGTGCTTTTTAACGCGCAACTTGATTGGTCGGCCTCCGGTCCTACTTGAAGGCGCCATGTTTCTCCACGTAAAATCTCATGATAATTTTTTATCACGCCGGAACCTACGCGTTCATCTAAAGATCTAAATTCAAATGACTATCTTTTGAAAATCTAAGTATTATCTTTTGTTTTCAATGTAAAAGAGGATAACGATTATAGATAAATATGGCTCCTAGTCACATGCTAACATAGTATACTATGAACTCAAAATGTGTTGAAAATGTTTAGGGATATTGAGTTATTTTATGAAATATAATAATGAATCTAATGCTATAAAAGATTTGGATAATCACCGCACCGTTATACTTTTGAAGGTAATACTTGGAAAGGCACGAGTAGGCTAGAAAAGCGACATAAATTAAAGTTGGAATGAGTCATCTTAATCGTGAAAGGAAGATAAGATATGTCCTTATGAGTAGCTACAACACATACATCTCATCCTCCTTTAGGTAAACACACACAATGCACATGATAATACAAAATAACTCTAAGAATTAATATTTTATTCATATTGTTGGTTTTTTTTTTTATTCAGTGAAATTATAACATGTTTTATATTCTTTTAATTTCCATGAAACGTATCCTTAAATATTCTGTTCAAAATGTAAGGTTCCAGAACATGGAGTTACAACCTAAACTCTCTCCTGAGATATATACTAAAATTCCAACAGTTTTAGTTTTGTGGCATTTTTAGGTAACCAAAATGGACACACAAAACATAATAATGCGAAGTGTCTACGTCATGCGACGAATGTGTGACGTCATGTTATGTGTGTGGGATGTGCATGTGTATTATATAGAATGGAATTGTTGAGACGTCGACTATACAATTTACCTTTAGTAATTAGTATATTGTCTCGACGACAGGTGGCTGATTGTTCCATAAGATGATCTCCAATTTCAATATTTGATGTCCAATTGATACGTACGTACCCATTCTTTTCTATCACCACAGATTTTTGTCGATACATTATGTTCAGTGTTCACAAATCACAACAGCTACGCAATGATTTTCTTTTTCTATATATATTTTTATTCTCTCGCTCTTCATTGGTTCAATCGAAGTTATGGGATTAAAGAAATTTATATATTCCCAAATCTTTCTTCGATGTCGATAATTGGTTCTACTGTAATTCAAAATTTTAAAACTGAACTTTGTTTTGATTTGCTGTACAAGCTATATTGCTTTAAAGTTTGCTTTTGTTGTAGTTTCAGCAGTTATGAAATTATAGTGTGATTATATTTTTGTGCCTATTTATAAAATAAGATTAAGAATTACATCCAAATGTTGACAAAAAAAATATACGGAATTACTTTCAATCACTTTGATGTTTTGATAAATCTCAAGACTAAATTTTTGAATTTCTGAAATTTATAATTTTTATTGTCAATAATTGTTTAACTGTAATATTTTTAGTGCCTTCATATATGATTAGAAAGACAGAGATCTCAATAATTTTTATTTTGCCTTTACATTCCTTAAAACTCCAACCAGTTACACTCTCATTTAAGTAAACATAGTCGAGATCTAACTTGTATTATGTCTACCACAAACGGATAAACCACTCCAAACTACGGTAAGAGTATGTGGCGCCGCGCCGGTGAATCCTTACTTTTTTAGAGTATGTTATATTATGAGAAAACATATTATAAAACACAAATATTTTAATTTAAATTACTTGGAATAGACCAGGTTCTAGGGTTCTAAAAGTAATTATTAATTAGGAATGGATACTTGCTATATCAAATTTAGAAACATTTAATATTAAAAGAATGTGATAAAGTTTAGTTGGATAGATTTTTGAAACTTTCTCTATTAACTAGGTATACAACTTTTGTATAGCTGCATATAATTTTCAAAGGCCTGACTCTTTTTTCTCTAAGTAGATGCGATAAGAACAAATAACTTTCAAAGACTGAAGAAGATCGGGTTAAAATTAATGTTTTTAATAACCAAATCAAATAGTACTATTTTCCTTCTAAGTAATAAATAAAGGATTACACCGACAAAAATAATTTAGATTTTATTTATCGGAACGTAACATTCGGAGTGTTGAAGTTTTACGCAAACGGGATTAAGATCCTAAAAAGGGAAGACCAAAGTCAAAGGCTAGCGAGGACCCGTGCCACTCTCTTCCCAAAGTCCTTAAAGCCATCGAAATGGATTCCAACCAACTTCGTGTGCCCTCTTATTTTATTTCACTTAATTTCATTCCTCTATATTAAGGTTTGTCAAAATACCCATAGTATCCATTTTTATAAGGTATCCAATTTGATCCGGTCTCCCTAGTGATCGGCATTTAAATATCTGATAATCATGAATTTATATTTAAAAAGTTTTACTAGAAAATTCAATATATGTTGTAAAGAATGGAGTAAACTACAAATGATACAATTTTAAACGAGAATATCTGATTTGTTATTAAAAAAAAGTATTTATGTAATGATAAAGAAACAGCATAAGTTTAAAATTGAATTTCAAATATGTGAAAATCTCTTATTACCAAAATTTAACCTTTTCATAATTGTTTTTGAATTATTTTATTTTTTAATAATTTTAAGGAACAAAACAAGATATTTATTAGTTATTAACAAACTTTATGTAGTTAAAAAGGATGCATTATCCATATCAAGAAAAGAAAATTTCTATATCAAGAAAGATTTTGAATAATTCCTACAAGCAAAGAAAACGTACCGTATAAAATGATTGTATTCGTTAATACATAATTAAAAGTTTCCCTTATTCCAAAATAATAAAAACGAAAAGGAAAGACAGGAAACAGCCGTTGTCGTACGTTGACTTTCAAACTATGATCTTTGTATGTGTGATTTTGCACATAATGACGTCTTTTTCCTTTTTTTTTCCTATAAGTTTCCTTCACATCTCTCATATTTTTCTATCTATATATACTACATTAATCTTCTCATTCATATATATATATATATATATTCATCAAACAATAAATTCCTTAATTTCAAAAAATGGTTGATTTGGATTTGCAAAGGAAGATGGTATCTCCCAAGCTCCACGTCACCATTCCCGAGCCGTTTAAGGTCTCCGTCTCTTCTCCAATCTCCTCCTCTTCCTCCGCTGATTGCTCCGCCTACGAGCTCTACCTCCGGTTACCGAAACTCAGAAACCTCTGGTCCTCTATTGATTTCCCTCACTGGATCTCCGAGCCTATCCTCAAACCAGCTCTTCAGGCTCTTGAGATCACTTTCCGTTTAATCCTGACCTTTGCTTCTGATACACGTCCGTACATCAACCGCCACGAGTGGATCCGACGGTTGGATTCGCTCGCCACAAGCCAGATCAAAATCGTGGCGTCAATCTGTGAGGATGAAGACGACGACGATGAGAGCGTAACAGCGGCGGCTCCAGTCAGCAATGGCTGGAGCTCGTTGAGTTTGCTTTCGGAGATCGCCATGTGTCGAACATCGGAGAGCGTTGGGAAGAAGATCTTGTGTACTATCGAGAATGAGATGCGTTGGTGTAAGTATACGCTCGGTTTAGGAGAACCAAACCTCGCCGGAAAACCGTATCTCCGATATGACGCCGTTTGTCGCCCGGAAGAACTACACAGCCTCAAGAACAATCCTTACGCTGATCACATCGAGAACCAAGAGAATCAAATGCTCTACACTATTCACCAGATTCTCGAATCGTGGATTTACGTTTCCGTGAACCTCTTGAATCGAATCGTCTCGAGAATCGAAGAGGGAAAATTCGAAAAAGCTTCATCCGACGTGTACTTGCTGGAGAGAATCTGGAAGCTTCTGACGGAGGTCGAGGATCTCCACATTCTGATGGATCCTGAAGATTTCTTGAAGCTGAAGAAACAGTTACAGATCAAATCAACGTCCCAAAACGACGCGTTCTGTTTCAGGTCAAAGGGGCTAGTGGAGATGGCAAAGATGTCAAAAGAGCTCAGACAGAAAGTGCCAGCTGTCCTTGAGGTCGAGGTGGACCCCACCGGAGGTCCGAGGTTGCAGGAGGCGGCCATGAGGCTTTACTCGAGGAAGATGGAGTACGAGAAGATCCATTTGCTGCAAGGGATGCAGGCGGTGGAGTCAGCTGCGAAGAGATTCTTCTTTGGGTACCATAAATTGGTGGCGGCGATGATGGGGAGTGCGGAGGCGAACGCGAATAGAACGGCGGCTAGTCATGAGTCGTGTGACTTGCTGACTCAGGTGTTTATAGAGCCAACGTATTACCCGAGCCTAGATGCCGCAAAGACTTTTCTGGGAGAATTCTGGAGGCAATTGGGATGAATGGGAAGACACTGACACAGACACCAACGACTTAAACGAACACTATCCACAAATGTATCACTACTGAATTTTTTGGAAACATTTAACGATCAGTATGAATATAATATAAACTCATTTTTAGCACAAAAAACGAGATTTTCACAAAATCAGATGTTACAACAAATGTTACAAAAGGTGCAAGGAGGGTACACCATATACTAGGCTACTCTATTTCTTCGTAAGCTTCTACACCGTAAGCCACCAGTTACAAACGCTCCCTCTCACTTCTTTCTTAAGCAAGATCACTTCTCTCTTTTACACTCTCAGTTTGTATCAAACCCGTGAATAGCTAGAACCTGCAGAGTGGTACGCAGTGGAAGAGAATGCAGAAATGCATCACCTTACAAGAGCAGCAATCACCAGAACCATAAATTGCGGCTATCCACAGCTTTCATAGAAGAGTAGACAAGCGGCATTTTCCCGAATTCTGCCACAAACCGATTTACGCAGTGTGTTCTTTTCTCTGTGTGCCCTCCTATGCTACTAATTCCAGTTGAACCGATTTCATAAATTTTACCTACAAAAAAGCCAAAAGAGGAGGATATGCTCTTCATCATATATCAGAATCATATAACAATAAATGGGTTCTAAGAGTTCCCTGCGGTTGAGTATTACCTTTAACCCATATAGCAGGTGCGTTTGTAGCATTTGCGACAAGGAATGACATTGCAATATCTTCACAATTCCTGCTTAGGTGGGGCACGTTTTAATCACAAGTCACAACCAGAGATACGAGAAAAACAAAGAGATCGATAAGGAACCTGTTCTTGGTTGTGAATTCCCTGATTGATGCTGGCATGCTATTTGTGTAAAGGCTGAGGTACTTTCTGTGGAAGAAGGCTGCCTTTGATAGCACCATGCTATAGGTACCACTCCACCAAACAGACCACCATCCGCTGTAGGTGTAGTAATTGCCTTTATCATTCTGCAGAAAGTTGAAGTCAGGCTTTCTGATTCCGCGCATTCCAGTAAGTTTCTCAAATAATGAAAGAAAGATGAAATAACTAATTGAGAGACACATGATTAACACCTTCAATAATGGGAGACCTATGATTCAGATCAGTGAAAGAGTCCCTAATAACAACTTAAAGAGAAAGCACTTTTGCTCTTTCCTGTTATTTGATAAAGAAGCCCCTTGTATATATTCAAAGAAAAAAAAGTGACATACCGATTTTTCAGGCCAATGCACACGGGGCACGAACCCCACCATTGTATCCGGAGCACTCTCCCAAACGTTGAATGCAAAATCTACTGTTTGACAAGGAAATATGATATCATCATCTATTGAGAAGACAGCATCTGTTTTCAAGTCTTTGATTTCTTTAAATCTGTTGTTCAAACTGTCTTCTTTGTTTATATCAAATCTTAGCTCAACCTCATGCCCATTTCGTGATTTCTTCTTCAGAACATTTTGAAGATACTCTTTAAGAGAATCTGATGGAGGGTTAGGTTCACTCCATACAATGTGGATCGAATCAAGCCTAGAACATGATGCATAGTGGGAAACAGACTTCTTTAAGAGATCATATCTCTTCCACGTGTTCATCAGAAGTGTATAACCTTTCCTGCAGATTTGATAAGAAATCTATCAAATTAGACTAGAAAGAACAAAACTAGTAATTACCATGTCAGGTGAGTCGAATACCTCTATGATTGAAATTCAAAAAAAATATAAGAATAGTCGACAAACATAGTAAAGATTATGAATTCATTTCCTTTGGGATATACGAGACAGTCTACAAATCACAGAATTTCTGTAGCTTCTGCATTCATATACCCAAAAGTTCATTTGAATCCAACCAAACAAAACATGAAGATTTGGCTACGAGGACAATCAACAAAACCAAATGGCTAAAGCTTCTACTAAAATCCTCTAGCAGCATGAGAATCTCCAGTTTCATTATCATTTTCAAGCCAATGAATCAAGAAAATAACTCAGTGGATGCTTTCCTTAATCTAAAACAACCAAATATAGTTAGTTAATAAGAACTGATCTGAAAAAGGTCAAACGAGTCTCTCTTTCGATAGCACTTATCAAATATTACTTTCCTAATATATCATCTACCTTCACCAACAGTTACCATTTACAGATCCAAATCAAATTTAGACATATACCAAAATCGTATACTAAACTTGAAGATACTCTACACACCTTGATCCGGAGATCCGATCTGCGACGGCGGTTGAACTGTTAACCCAACCGATCGCAGAAGGCCGAGAAGATCGGCAAGCGAGTGTGATCAAAGCGATAGCGGTACAACAAAATAGAAGAAACTTAGTGCTCCTCGCCGTCACTAATTTCCGTAATTTCTGATCTCCACGGCGATATGCTAAAGAACAACTTCCCATCTCTTTACAAACATCTCCTCCTCCCATCTAAATTAACGAATTCAGGTATCTGAAAATAGATACGCCGATGATTGAAGAGGAGAAAGACGACTCAGGTCAACCGTGTCAAGAGCGAATCGACTCAGTCTTCGCTCTCATGCGGATTCTCTTCTTTCCTTTTAAGTCAGCGTCTTTCGTATTATCGCAGATCAGAGACGAACGGTACTTTCTGGTGCGGCGCGGCGCACGGTATTAGAAGACAATAGAGTGACGTGTAAAAAATCGTAACCGTTCATATTAGCTTCATAACCACGATCTGGACGTTTTCGGGATTCCATGTTGACGTGGAAAACTGTCTTAGGTGAAAATGTGGGTCCCACTTGTCAGATATTTCTTCATATGTTGGTTTCTAGGAAATGGTTTAAATGCTGTGACCGATAGTTTAATGGAACGATTATTATGGCTGACAAAAAAAAATGGAGCGATTAGGAAAAAAATAGTGGTGTCATATGAAAAGAAAAACAAATTAATAATGATTCTGATTGGATAATTAGGTGGTATATTGCAGTCTCTTTTCAATGGTGGCATAATATAATCATCCTATAGAGAAATTCGATACCAATTCTAACCGGTGTTTACACGACCGTCTAGACTGAATTTTATGACACTGATCATAAATAGGTAGATTATTGAAAAGGGCCAAACCTTAAATTTATTTCTTATAAGTAGTTTGTTTTATATTTGTTGGTTTTAGCTGGCAAATCGCTAATCTAAATTTTAAAATGCAAATTGATAGTTTCAAGTTTTTGGTTGATGTTCTCTAAAACATATTTGTTGTTCCTTGCCTCCTTCGAACTTGTTACAAGATTAAACGTTTTGAGTAATGTTAATTTGATATTTTTTGGGATATACAACTTGGTTTCGGATCGGAGGCTAAAAAAAGTCACAAAATATCTTCTTGTTCTATGGCTCATCTTCCTCTTCTTGAGAAGTAGAAGAAGCAACAGACTCAGCAAAATCAGAATCCATTATAACACCATCCATAATGTGTACGATGATCTTCCCTCTCTTTAATCCCATCTTCTCCGTCACCACTCCATTAACCACAAGTCCACCACCATTTCTCTTCTTCCAAATCTTCAATGTGAAACCACCCAACGAATCATACGACGCCGTTTCGCCATTCACTATGTCTCCTTCTTCCACTTTATACGGAACCACCGCGAAACCCATTATCCTCGATACGACGGCGTATGTGTTATCTCCGTCGTTGTCTTCAGATGATTTAATCGGACGGCTATTGTTCCATTTCATCCCTAGATCTCGGCTAAATGCTTTGTCGGACGGTACGAAGGCTGTGAAAACCAGATCTTCAGGTAGCATTTCGATCATCATCTTCCCGAAGTATCCAAGTTCGTCGGAGATGTTGTCTCGAAGTTTTCGGAGAAAGAGATGATCACCGGCGGTGGGAGGTGTTTCCGGTAATCGAAGAAAGGAGAAGATGAGGATAGTTAGGAAAGAAGCAGTGATGAGAAGAAATATGAAAGCCACTGGATGCTTCAAGAATTGAGGTTTCTTCATCGTTTTATTCTACTTCTGTTGCATCGATTTCAAATTTTGCCGGTAGAAGAAGCAGGAGAATGAAGCTCGATCTGAGAAAAAGGAAGGAGTTCGTAAATTAGAAGTTAGAACGTCTCGATATTTGGATTTTGGTGGGCTTTTTAATAGTTTTGGCCCAAAATCATATATTCGCACTATAAAATTTTATGTTAACTTAATTCGTTATGTCTAATACATTTTCATTTTTCATTTGAAACTTTCTAATTTCAACATTATAGGCTTTTTAAAAATTCTATATTTTAACATTTTCCTCAAAATTATTTGTTAAATTTAAAATACAAAAGTATTATTGTTAAAACCATTGAAAAAGGAAAGTTTTACCCTCTAAACAATAAAACGGAGAAAAAGTAATATAATTCCCAAAACCATATAAGGAAATTTCTTTTTTTTTTCTTCATAAAAGGAAATTTTGAACACGTAACACAACACAACGTAAAATGGAAATTCGTAAATCACTCCTTATATATGCGTGACTCTCTTCATAATAATTTCCATCAGCACACTCTCAATTTCCTCGTCTTAAAGTTCAAAACTCTTAAACCATTCTCTGCGTTTTTTTCTACGATTTCGACAATGGAAATCTTACTCGGTGGACAAAAGCAACCAATCGGGCTCTTAGATCAAAGACAAAGAGTTTGTACTCATGGTCCGGTTTCAAGATCAGTGGGGATGATTGAGAAGCGTCTCAAGGCCGGTATGAACGTAGCCCGCTTCAATTTCTCCCATGGTTCTCACTCGTACCATCAAGAAACTCTCGATAAGCTCAGAATTTCCATGGACAAAACTTTATCTCAATTGATTATAAATTAGAAGGAGATTCAAACATTATCTCCATGAGCTACAAGAAACTCGCAGAGGATCTCAAACCTGGTGACGTGATTCTCTGTTCCGACGGCACAATCTCTCTAACTGTCTTGTCCTGTGACAAGTATCTCTGTCTTGTTCGTCGTAGATGCGAGAACTCTGCAACTCTAGGAGAAAGAAAAAAACGTTAATCTTCCTGGAATTGTAGTTGATCTCCCAACACTTACTGAGAAAAATAAAAAAGATATTATGCAATGGGGAGTTCCAAACAAGATCGATATAATCGCTCTTTCTTTTGTTCGTAAAGGATCTGACCTATTCCAAGTCAGGAAATTACTTGGAGAGCACTCAAAGAACATAATGCTTATGTCAAAAGTGGATAATCAAGAAAGAGTAATGAACTTTGAGAAGATTCTTGCGAATCCGGATGCATTCATGATGGCTAGAGGAGATCTTGGGATGGAGATTCCAATTGAAAAGATGTTTCTAGCTCAGAAAACGATGATTTAAAGAGCTAATGCTCTTGGCAAACCAGTTGTTACAGCCACACAAATGCTTGAATCCATGCTATATCTCCTCGTCCGACTAGAGCTGAAGCTACTGACGTTGCAAACGCTGTTCTGGACGGTACTGACTGCGTCATGCTTAGTGGTGAAACTGCTGCCGGAGCTCATCCTGAGATCGCTGTGTTAACAATGTCAAGGATCTGTAAAGAAGCAGAGGATTTCATTGATTACGATACGCTCCAAAAGAAAACGTTAGGGATCGTTCCGTTACCGTTATCACCCAGTGAGAGCTTAGCTGCTTCTGCCGTTTTGACGGCGAGTAGTGTTTGTGCGTCGGCAATCGTTGTCCTCACCAAGGGAGGATATACGGCGGAGCTTGTGGCTAAATACAGGCCGAGCGTTCCGATTTTGTCTGTGATTGTGCCGGAGATTTCACGGGGAGATGAATCGGTGGCTCATGTAGCAAGATCGATGGTTCCTCTGTTGTGAAAATAGTGAGCGTGGAGTAAAACGGTTTTTTTACGGATCAATTTTTGAAATTTAAAAATTCTTGTGGATTCAAAATAAAGTCATGAAACTTTGATTTTCAGTTAAGTATTCGGTTTAAGTTTAGACATTTTGTTTTTGGTCGCATAATTTAAAGTTTCAACCATAATTTTGAGATATCCATTGTTGTTGGAAACAATGAGTTTTGGTGATAGTTTTGTTGCTTCTCATATAACCAAAGGGTAAAGGTAGATTATATCCGATTTATGGAAAAATAAAACATGCTTTCATTTTGTTTTTTAAAAAGGGTTCTAAGCAGTAACTCCAATGGGAACATTCTTGAGTTTTGATGTTCCGTAAAGGGTTTCTTCAAAGCGGATGATCTCGTTCTTTGACCCATAAGCAACTTGAGTTCTATCGTCGAGGTTGACGATGGTTTTTTCAAGCACAGACTTGTATCCATCACTGCTGAATCCACCAGCATTCTCCACGAGCAGTCCAAGAGGAGCCACTTCGAACAACAGCCTCAACTTTGCCTTAGCCGTAGGAGAAGTCACGTTCGTGAAGATTCCTTTCTCCTTTACAATAATCTGCCAACAACAAACAAGAGTTAAAGTCAAGTTTTCATTCAGTAGTAAAAATCCGGTTTAAGAGCCAGAGAGGAACGAACCTGGTTAACGTCAGGAACCATTCCTCCTGTGTATCGAAGTGTGTACTTCTCTTTCACGTAGTAATCAATCAGCTGATTTCACAATGAAAGTAATGAAGAAGAAAAGCATTCAGAGATCTGTATATTGGGGATTATATTCGAGCAAGATTAAAGTCATATCGATCGAAAGCAAGAACCTTGCCGTATTCGGAGTTGTCGAATGTGGCTCTCAAGTTTCCTGGTGAGAACATTTTCCCTTCTCCGATCTCTGTTGTCTCCTTTACATGCTGCCATTTCCCTGAAAAAACATTTTGAGGTTAGTCGGAAGCTACCAAAGAAGGAATCTTGATAAATCGGGATTAGACCAAGAATATAGAAAACCTTCATCAAGAAGCAAGAACTCATGAGTTCCTGGAAATCCCTTAATAGCCAAAACATAAGTGGTTCGTGGACCATAGATTCCCATGGCTGCAGCCACTTGATCTGCTCCTGTGACTCCGGTTAACTTGTCTCCAGGCCAAACCCCAAATATGGTTCCCACAGTGAAATTTGTATCCACAATGCTCGATCCATCCAATGGATCAAACGCAACACTAAACCCACCTGTCCAACAAAATTTTCATATTCTTTCGATAACCATTTCCGCGGACTTTAGGAAGGAATATGTCAGTTAATTTTATATGAACCAACCTTCAGTTGGACCTCCCATGTCTTGAAGCTCAGGTACTTCTTCAGAGCAAGCGTACTTGCACACATGCGAGAATTCCAAAGCCTATAAAAACCAATACACAAATCAAAACCTAATGATCCATTTCAGATACGAAACTTATAACATAAGTTAATTCAAAATGTCAATAAAACCTCAAAGAGAAGCTTATCGGCGAGCATATCAACAGCAAGTTGCTCATCGCCAAAGGAATTAACACAAGCTGTTCCACCACAAGAAGCTGTTCTAACTTTGAAAGCTATTGTTCTCAATGCTTCTCCCATACACATCAACAATGTTCTCAGTCCCTTGTCAGGAGTTGCTTGTCTCAAAAACTCTTCCTATACACCCAAAAGTAAGAAACTTTTAAACTCAAAGATGGAATCTTTTAACACGGAATTTTAAATAAAGATCGAGTCTTTTTGTTACTCAAAGATATACCAAGCTTTGGCCAATTTCACATTTGGTCACATTTGAAGCACCATTGTTCTTTGCCTTTGTGGCTTTCAATAGCGATCTTGGTGCTAGTCTTAGTGAATCTCCGAAGATTGAACTCGAGTTCAAACGCTGCTCATGTCAGACTTTACAATTAGTGACACATTCGTTATATTGAATTGATCAAAGTAAAATTTCTCACTCACTAGTACTGAACAAATCCTAATCAGTCCTCAAAAACATAATTGTAGAGGATACGAACCTTGAAGCTGGAGGAGGCGGAGAAGGAAGGAGGAGAAACCAATGTAGAGGAACGCTGAGAAGAGACACTTGGGAGGAGTATCCCACGTGAGTAGCTCGTGATGCTGGTCTCCATTGTTAAAGCTTGAGGTTGATCGAAGAAGAAGAAGAGCTCTGTGTGGAGAATTGTGAAGACAAAATATCAAAACCTAAGTGGACTAGGAGAAGATAAAGGCTGTTCACGCTGTGAGTGCCACGTGGCAGTATATGTTGAAGATATGATTAAGGCTCTGGTGATGTGCAATTGGGTAAAGAGACAGAGACGAGTGAAGCAAAGAGATGTGTTTGAGGCTTTGATTTGCCATCATTCATTTATTGTGTGGTTATGGTCCTTTTATCATTTTAAGTTTATATTACCTCACCTTGGAATTTGAAACCAAAAAGATGATAGTACGCAAGTGAACAATTAATTTTTATTCGTTTGTAGGATAAATTTTGTAGTATTTGGAGGAATTTTTGTTACATTTACCAATTAATTACAAGTAATATTGGTTATTGGTAGTTTTATCATAGAGTAATTTTTTTTTCTTTTGATATTAAAAATGTTTGAAACAAAATTTATATCAGTGCCAAGTTTAGAACTTAGGACATGTGGATTAAAGGCCTACCACGCTTCCACTGCGCCACCCTGATTTATTGATTAGTTTATTATTTTATAATCTATATTCTATAAGCAATATGAAACGTCAATTTTAGGGATAAGATTTTCATTAATATTTAAGGAATGTTATAAGAATTTTAAAAAAAATTGAATGATTAATTTACATATTGTTTTGCCATTTTATATTTTGTGAAATTATATAATCCCTTTTTAGTTTTTGGTTTTTAATTTTTTATAGTAATACTAATAATTGTTTTAGTGATAAACTTATATCTAAGCAAATATGATATTAAAATGAAATTTACTATTATGTAAAATATTTATTAACTTATTTTGTATATAATACTTGTTAAATGTTAAATACATAAGAAATAGATAAACAACTATAATATTTTTTTAGTCTCTATTTTGCTGGTTTTTATAACTTTGAATTCATTATAAATTGATTTTCATTACTTCGATTAATGGCTCACACCTCTCATATGACAACAACTTTACCCATATACGGCACTTTCAGAAAGATCTAGAATCGTTACTAACCCAAAAATTATTTGGTTATAATTTTTCGTGTGTAAAAAGACCGTTTAACCTTTTTCCCATCTGAATTTTTTAATGTTTTTATATTGTTTATGAATTTTTGTGGATAAATATATATTATGTATTTTGTGCATAAGATAATTATGTATATATTTTTTTATTTTGTCTATGTATTTTCGAAGACAAATATATGT
This sequence comes from Cardamine chenopodiifolia, assembly GCA_963922655.1. Taxonomy (NCBI): domain Eukaryota; kingdom Viridiplantae; phylum Streptophyta; class Magnoliopsida; order Brassicales; family Brassicaceae; genus Cardamine; species Cardamine chenopodiifolia. Next base: position 14,481,405 of record OZ000479.1, on the reverse strand, counting down.
AATATGTTTTATCCAGTAATATGTGTTTATGGTATAATTTCATTCATTTATAACTTGAATAAATATTGTAAAATTATTTATTTGTGTTTTATAGTCCATGTGGATATAAGATATAGTATCATTCATTTATAACTTTATTATATGATAAATATTATAAAATCATATATTTGGGTTTTCTAAATTTAGAATATAAATTTCTTTTTTTATAAGTTAGTTACAGAATAAAAACTGTAAAACTATTTGTTTGGATCTCTAATATGTGTTTAGGCTATAAATTCCTTCTTTTATAACTTAGTTACATAATAAAAATTGTAAAATTATGTTTTCGGTTTCTTATTTCATTTTGGTGTATGATATAGTATCGTTTTTTTGTAACCTTATTACGAAAAAATATTGTTAAATCTAATGTTTAGGCTAATTTAGGTATATGATATAGATTTATTCTTTTATAACCATATTAAATAAATACTGTAAAATCATATGTTTTGCTTTCTCGTTCTATGTGTGTATATGGTATATTATTTTAATGTTTTTACGGAATAAATATAACTTTGTTACAAAATAAATATAACCTTGTTACGAAATAAATATTGTAAAATCATATGTGTGGGTTTCGATTCTACGTGGATGTAGGATATACTATCATTTTTAACGTTGTTACGGTATAAATATTATAAAATTATATGTTTGAGTGCTCAATTCTATGTGGATATATAGTATAATATTTTTATTTTGTAATTTTGTTACAGAATAAATACTATAAAATCATATTTTCAAAAGTAAGATAAAGTTTTTACTTTTTTATTCAATCATAATAGCATCAAATTTTTTCGTTCTTACTCCATGCTTTCAATCATAATAGTGGAAGTGGTTTGAATTCTCAAGTCTATATTTAATAATCAATTCAAACCTCATGCAAGTATCTTTTCTGATTGTTGGTTGTTATTGTTATAAAAATTGCACAACTTTTTTTTGTCTTACGGTATAAACTTCACTTCACTTTCTATGTTATGTTTTGTACACAAAAAATATATTTTGGTAACTAAATCATTATATTTGGGTTGACTATTTTTTAATTTGGAATTTAATTTTTAATTTGGTTAAAATCTATAATTTAAAATTATATTTTCTATTTTGATCAAAATATAAATTATGTATTTTATAAATATGGGCAAAATTACTTTACATAATATGTCCATTTGTTCTCGTGGATTAAAATATTGTTGTAGTCAAGAAAAGGTAAAATTGTCAATAAATCGTCACTGTACAGTATTGTAGCGTGACTGTAGTGCTAGCACTACAAATCGTGGCAGTTTTCCAATAATGATTTTTCCAAAGATCCCTTGCTAATAGTGGCAGTTTTCGTAATAAGCTCTTTCACTAAAATCGGTTCAATATCCAAATCACATGGCCATTTTAAAGAGATCTGAACGTGTTAAAAAATGACATTCAAACAATTAGCTAGTCGAGATAAATAAATAATACTAAAATTTAACTGGCTTGTCTAATAACATCCTTACCTATTTGGAATGTTTCCTCTACCAAAATCAATCACAAATTTCATATTTAGCGGTTTGCATTTACATATCAAATCAACATTGATAAAATATAACAACAAAATCGACAAATGTCCGCGCAAGACGCGGAATGAACCCATATAACGGTTACGATAGAAAGACAATATCACAACAAATCAAACATTAACACTGAAAACATAATTAATATATATATATATATATACAATACTTAGTTATACAAAACCCAATAAATTATAAAAAGCATGAATAGGCAACTTTGTAGACGACCGCTTCTACTTCCGTTATTAAAATATCCACCACGACCTCCACCTCCACGGCCTCCTCCGCCACCGCAAAGCTCTCGCCGCCAAACTGGAAAATTGATCTCAGAAGATGGTTTTATGTTCCAGTTTGGCGAGTGAGACGGAGGTTGAACCAACGGCTTGTATATGTGCATGGATCGCTAGTAGTAATAGTAACACCTGAGCGATTGGTTTAATTGATCTGTGCATAGGCATTTTCTTTTTCGTATATCAGCAGTTGAAAAAGAACAAGATGTGTTTGAGTTAATCACCTATAGGCCCTATCTGTATATACGCAGCCAACTCTCAATCTTTTACTTTTATTATTACTATTATTTTAGTATCTTTCAAGTCTAGTTTTTGAAAGATAAAAGTAACCAAAGCAAGATGAAGTCAAAATTATCCTTGCAAATCCAGTCGTTTTATTAAAATGTGAAATTAAAAACCACAAACTACGTCAATCTTTCACAGATCAGATGTGGATTTTTGAAAATTTCTTCTCACACCCTCCAAAGACTGATTCATAATCACAAAAGACTTCATTGAGTTTCATGCGAAATTGATTAAAATAAATAAAATTCTTTTATAAAAAATAAAAAATAAGTAAACAAATAAATTCATTTTTTTTTTTTTTTGTGTATTTCAAAGGTTGAATCTTTTATTTTTTCCAATTATCTTAATAAATCCTAATGTTGTCAAGGTCTTTGTTTGGTAAGACGCAAACGCTTAGTACCTTGACTATTCAATCTAGGTCTTGAAATTTTGATCGGCTCTCGCAATAAATATTAGTGGTGTACAACAACAACAAACATAGTAGTGGTGTTGGCTGACGTAAACCGAGAGTTTTGTGCACAATGCATTGTAATTTTCTATTTTTTTGCATCAAAAAATGGTATTCACTACTAGGATGTCGCAAGTAAAATCCACAAGATGCCATATTTGAAGACATAGAGCTATGTTGTGTCCAAGGTATTGAAATGTGATGAATGCACCATTGGTCCAACCTAAAAACTGATACAAGACAAGTTTTTTGGAGTTTGTACAAGAAATCAAGACAGCAGAAAACAGTCTAAGATCACAAGACATGGTGGGATCAGAGTGACAGATGAGATTAATCTTGGTCCATTGGGTCATGTTGCCATGTCTAATGATTCTTGGTGTGCTGCAACTTCTACATTTCAATGTAGCTTGAGTCGTGTCTACCTAAAACTGTTAAAGATGATGAACACACTAGTCATTGATCAGTCTCAGGATTAAACAAAGCACACACACTACACTATTGCTTCATCTTCTATAGTGTCTATGTATGAAACCCAAAATGACATTCCCTGAACTAATCATCACAGATATCCAAACACTCATTTTTGTTCATGAAAGTTCAAGTTCAATGTGTGACTCTAATCAAGCAATATCATTCACACAACAAAGATTAACCACTAGTTTCTGCAAACATAGCCGTAACTTATCCAACCTAACAAGTGATCCAATTCCAAAGAATCAAAAATAGAAGCAGAGAAAAAGAGACAGTACCTCTTCTCTTCTACATCAACAGATAAAGCATCACCATTTCCATGAAGAATCCAATCAAAAACTCTTTAAATCTTCTGACTCTGCCTCCATCCGAGAACTCAAAGCTGTACTTATTAGTCATGTTATGATGCAGAAGTCCCCAATTCCTAATCCCTTGCTTGGCATCTTTCTCAACAAGCTCAAAGATGTAAACCTCTGAAACACCTTCTTTCCTCAATGGTGTTCCAGATCCACTTCTCAAGTGAGTTAACAAAGCTTTCAAGAACATTTCACTGTACAACAATGTCGCATCTACTTCACCAACATCAATTCCCGAGCTAGGCCAACCAGTCTCTGCCACAATCACCGGAAGATTCTCGTGTCCCATTACAGCCATGGAGCTAATCACAGCAGCAACCATCATGTCAAAGAGATTACGGTATCTAACTCCGGTAGTGAGATCATCTCTGAAATTGAAAGGGAACTCTTCAAAAAGTGCAAATCCAATCGGAATTGAGAAGCTAGACCGATACATATTGTAGGGATAGAGATTGATCAAGAAAGATGAATTGGTTCTTTCAAGGAATTGCAAAATCGGTCTTATAATCACTTCGCCGTTAGGTTGTTGAAACTGCGCCGACGAAGGTGGGAAAGCTGTAGGGACGATGTTGAAGAAAGAGAACGTCGTTGATACAGAGATCTTGTAAATTCTCAGATCTACGAGAGATAGATGAACATTCTGCATCGCACGGACGAGAAACGGAGATACGTCCGGCGAATATGAAATCAGGTCGTTTCCGACGGAGATGATTGAGATCTTGGTGCGAGGATGAAATGGAAGCACATGGCGATAGACCCAACGCATCGCGAGAGAACGATTTGAAGCGAGGAGAGGAACTAGAGGATTGGGAACGGAGAGGAAGAGAGAGACGTTGGTGTAGGCGAAGGCGCGAATCATCGCTGGATTTGAGTCGAGGAGCCTTACCGCCGGAATCTTCATAGAAACAACTTTAGCGGCGATTCTGTCCGGTGAAAGTAGTAATTTGCCGGAGATTGAAGCTGGAGTTGAGTAGGTGACTCCGATCGTCGTGGCGGAGGTGATCGTAGGTGTAGCTATGGCGGTTAAGAGGAGGAGATAAGAGGAAAGATAGTGCATCTTCTCCATTCTCTTTTTCTATTCGAAGTTAGAGAAAGAAAGAAACAGAAATCGGAAACTGAGAACTCTGATCAAGAGAGACGAAAGGTTGAAGACGAAGTGTGAGAATTGGCGGGAGGATTCTGTTAGAGGAGTTAGTAGTTCGGTGTGCTACAGTGTATATTTGATACAGTTGACATCACTCGTAACGCAGACTTTAATGTGATTCCACGTGTCCTTTAAGTCAGCTTGTTTGACCAAAAGTCTTATCGGAGTTGACCCTCTTTTATAACAGTAGAACGAACATATGAAAACTAATGTTTTAAAGGGAAGTTTCAGATTTTATAGATACCAAATCACGACAGCAAACAGAATTTAGGATGGATACATCAATGGAGATAATAACATCAAAGGATAGATTACAAGCTCACACACAAAGACACAGAAGGAAAACAAACTGAATCAGTTTGGAATTAACTTTCAAATTTAGAATAGAGAGGATGAGAGATTATTGAATTTTAAGATTCAGGATCCACGGCTGCTGGTGAACCAGCAGCGACTGCAGCAGCAGCTGCTGAGCGTTTGATGGAAGCAGATTTGATTAAGTGGTTGTAGCTGCCCTTCTCCTTGAAGAGCTGAGCGAAATGGTGCTTGCAGTAGAGGATTCCTTCAAGAGCTGCATAGTTGGACGGGGAAATCGGGCAGCCTCCATGTGAGCACTTGAAGCAAGACTTGTGATATGTCTGGCTCTCCACTGTTACCTGCAGTTTTAGAATTGGAAAGAAGGATGTTTGTGACCAAATAGCTTTCAAAGATCCCATAAAGTGCTTCATATAAAGTCATGATGTTTTTCATATTCAAAGTCTTTCACCAAGAAATCAGAATTATGGATTACTAAAGAACCAAGCACAACTATTCTAGGAGTCTCTTTTACAAGTTTAACTGGGATCCGTACAGAACAACATGTTCCTTGCAAGTTCTCTTAACTGAGGGGATTATATATTTCATTTCAAAGTGAAAGAGAAAACATAGGAGAATCCTCGCAAATGATCAAACTGTGTTACACTGTAATATATCTCGACATAGATCATAGAGGACAGAAAGGTGATTCTAAAGTTAAGTTAATGAAAAATGTACAAGTGCTTAAAGGAATATTAACCTTTTCGATAGGATACACAGTTTTACTGCAAGTGGCGCATTTCTCTTGTGTACCAGAGAACCTGCCAGCAACTCGGCTAGGCGTCCTTGTCTGCAAACAAACCAAGAAAGGGATGTAAGAGAAAGGGTCGATTAATGTGTCCAAATAGCTTTTCTCCAAGCCAGATAAGAAACATTTACCAGCTCAGGAGTTGACTTGTCAGCCGGTTTTGCAGCTGTGCAGAAACAAAGTTCAAGACTTATTAAACCGATAACCATAAGAAGGGCGAGCAAAAAGATTGAATCGAAGCAGAAACAAGAATACATACGTGACTGAAAGTTCTTGTTGAAACTACCACTCTCCTTGAAGAGCTGCTCAAAATGAGGCTTACAGTACAACACACCTTCCATGGATGAGTAACTGCTCAGCTGAAAAAAGACATTTACTTTCTCAAGAACTGCTTATAGGTAAAATGTGCATTCAATCAGACACAGAAGATAAATCATTTGTAAAGTCATTCCTCCAGTCAAAGCAGCAATATAAGGAGAAGGATGAAAGTGAGACCTGAAGCCTGCTTTTGCAGTGAGTGCATTTGAAGCAAGACTTGTGATAACCAACTCCATCAGCTGAGAGAAGCTCCACAGCGTACACTGTCTTCTCACAAGCCTTGCACTTCTGTTGAGTTCCTGTAAAAGACATCCTTCAAGCCTTTGCTTTCACCTTCTTCTTCTCACCCTAAATTTCAAAATCCATAAACAATGATCAGTGATGTAAGAAGAAAATCCACTTCTTTTCCCAGAGATTCTAAATGCTCCGAACAAATCGATCCGTTGATAATTGAAACAAAAGATTGTATCTCCAAACGAAGGTTAAGTGATCAAATCAGAAGAAACCCAAATTGTAATCGGAGAAAAAGATAAAGCCGATCTCAATGAGATTGTAAACCACGAGGAAAATGATCACCAAGGACGGATCTACTAACCTCTCCTTGAGCCGAGTTCTTTCAAGATCTGATCCTCCAACGAAACTACAAAATACAGAGAAAGATTGAGCTATGCCGGATGAAAAAAGTCAACTTTTTGAAGAGAGACAGAGATAGCTGTTTACGTTTATCTATCGTCAACTAACGGAAATGGAGGGTCTATATGACGATCAAGACGACAATGAGGATTGAAGAGGAAGTAGAAGATGATACAGGAAAGGAATAAGAATATCGGAGGTTTGGGTAAAATCCTTATTTTTATCTTCTCCTTTTGCTGGAGAAAACTTTGTATTGTCCTCTCTCTATTTTTTAATGATTTAGAATTGTAACAGTCAAAAATTGAATACTATAGGTTACAATAAATATATGAAATATAACAAAATATGTGTTCTTTATCTTACTGTATCTTTACCAAATAAAGGGTTTAATTATCAGTTTTATATAAGTTTGCTCTTCTGGAATATGTTCCAGTTTACTAACAACTCCAAACATTTTTTTTGGTATAACCAAATTTTAATCAGATTTTGTATATGACTAATTTACCAAATAAACTTAGGCAATACCCATTAATACGCATCGAATAATTTAGAAGTAATAAGTACATTGCACTTGATAAACCACTATAAAAGTGTAGGCCAGTTCTGATTCTCCTCCCACGTTATTTATTTATTGCTTTGTCTTTGATTTTCTACGACATATCAGAAGGCTTCTTAACGGCTCGGAGCTGAACAGAGTTGTCAAAACAGTGGAAGAAGCCAAAGTGAGGAAACCTCTCATACCAAGTTTCTTGCTGCACATGTGTGTCCCAGTGTTCTCCACTGCTGCTTTTCCCGTATTTGTGAACCCATCCTGATCCGTTGTGACCTTCGCCCCAACTTCGGTTCCATCGGTCACCATGCTTCCCTTCCCACCAAGTCTCACCTTGTTTCACCCCTTGAGCGCTCGGGTTAAAGTTCTCGTCCCATTTGTCTCCCCATTTGTCCCAACCGTCTCCTACCCATCGTTCCGCCCACTTGTCGGTATACTTTGTGCTTCCGCCTTGCCCGTCATACTTCTCTCCCCACCTGAAAGCCAATCAAGACAGATTTAGTTAGAAACATTCTTCATTCATGTTACTTAGTCACAGTTTGTGTAGTTTCAATTCTTGTTTCCTGAACATATGCACAGCTGTTTCAACAGAACAGAAGAGAACTACACATCTTCTGAAGACGAGCTAGGAGTTGCTTATTACAATGCTAATCTCTCTCAGAACTCACAAGTCGAAATAACAGACTAACCAATGCTCACAGAATAGGCTTCTAAATGTTAATAGAGTGTGAAAAGACAATGTTTAACAATAGAAGGTGTATAAAATTAAAGGATTAACATTTGACTTGTTTTATAGAGCTTGTTGATATGACTATGTTAATGGTGTTTTTGTCCTGTGAAAAGAGGATTTGAGAGTACCTCTCATGCCAGACATGAGCGTGGCCAACATCAAGTGGTGTGTTGCGGTCAAGGCTGCACCACTTGTGAGCCCATTTTTCTGATTTTCCAGTAGCATCATAATGCTCCCACCACTTCTCTTGCCATTCATCACCTGTCCCACTCTTTCCCCATTTGTCTGCAGTTTTCTCCATATGCACAACACCATTCTCCTGTTAGACAATACAAATTAAGTATCAAATAGTCTACAGTATTGCAGATATAAGTGGCTCAGTTTTTTTACACTGACCTGCATCATAGACTCTCTCCAGAACTCACGCCACACATTTCCATTCGCATCACGTCCTGATTTCTCAGAACCAAGTTCCTTGAACCCAAAATCATCAGACGCCTCCCAATACTTGTCTTGCCACTCAACAGCACCATCAGCAGTAACCCCACGTAGCATAGTCCACCTGCAAACCACACCATCAGGTCTTTTCTCAACACCTGTTTGCTTCCACCACTTCAATCCGTTCTCGCTAACTCCATTGGTAGAAGATTCATCCAAACTATCAAGAACACGAGCCGCTTCTTCCGCATTTGCTGAAGATATGATATCAAGATCATGCTCTGTAGACAATGTCTCAGAAGTGGGCTTTGTCTCTTCCTCTTTTCGAATCTCAATCAAAGACTCAAAAGGTGGGATAGTAAAGCTATGTCTTTCAGAAGAAAGCATGCTCTCATAAGGTATTGAAAGAGAATCAGCTGAATAGTCTTTCTCGAATACAGGATTTGGCAAAGTAGGAAACTCAGCAGGCTTTTCAACAGCACGCAAGTCCACATTCATATTTGAACTTATTTCACTACCTTGAGGAGGTGTCCAAGACCAAAAATCTGGTCCTGGTGTCTCAGTCCCAGATGTTTCAGACCGAGGCACATACACTGTTCTACTCCACATTCCTAATTAGATTCCAACAAAATAGCATGAGAAAACCAAATTATATAACACTAATCAGCAAGATTTGTACTAAGTACCTGATTTAGCATTTTTGGGAGTCTCAGTGACTTCACTTGTATCAGTCTTGTCCTCATTTGGAAACCCTTCTTTGCCGTCGCCGGAATTGTTAGAGGCGAGAATAGCTCTAGCAGCTGAAATTGCAGCAGCGGCACGATCGACGACTTGCATTCGTTGAATCCGATCTCTTTCCTCGACGGAAACTTCCAGGATCTTCTGGAACTCATCGCTCTTCTTCTCCAAGTCTCCTCCTTTGTTCTCGCTATCGACGCCTACAACATTCTCAGCTATTTTCTCAAAGGCTTTCTCTTTCTTCTCGCGATCAACAGCGTTTTTCCACATATCGAGGTACGATTCAGCTCTTTCATTAGAAACTCTCAGAGTACTTAGACCGCTTCTACCACTCCTCCGGTTCCTCACGCTCGCCGGTGCCGTGAAATTGACAAAAGAAGAGAAGTCACGTCGTCGTCTTACGTCCTCCCAATGAGAGGAGCCTAAGGCAGCGCCTACGAAAACACCTAAACGTGAAGCCATTTGATTTCTTCTTCCCTAGCAATTCCAATTCCAATTCCAAGGCAGAATCAGTTTTTTTTTCCCATAAGACGAAGCCAATCTATTATAGAATGAGAGTGTAAATCTCGAGAAATAATCAAAAATGTACTACCTTCTTCTTGAATTGAGGTCTAATCAAGATCTGATCCTCGAACGAAACTGCAAAATACACGGAAAAGGAAAAAAAGAAGAAGTAGAAGATGATCAACGGAAGGAACAGAATCTTGGAGATTGTGTAAACGGACACAGTGGGGTTACTTGTACTTTGGCTTTATTTTATTTTTTGCTTATGTCGGTACCAGATATTGGGATTTTTTCTTTTTGGCGGGTGGTACGAAATAAAAGGTTTAATCGGTAAATCAATACTATAATTGTTTTTTTCTTCTCTAATTAAAGGTACATACTATAAAATTGTTGATTTACATCACTGTCCATAAAAATATCTGTAACGAGTAACCTATTAAACTAGTTACTTCTAGCATGAGAAGTTCTGATATTTCAAATGACCCAAATACGAACGCTTCATTTCGTCAACATTTTTTTGGCACTCAAATTATACAAGATTAACGGAACAAAATAGAGAAATCAAATTGGGATATGACTGGACTAACTTTTCTGGAATCAATCAAAATTATATTATGTCAAGTAAAATTCGTCTAGAGATGATCAAAACCGATAGAGTCTAGGATAAAAGAGAATAATGGATAAACTACAGCTGAGCAATGATAATGGAGCTTCCTTCTGATAGTTGTAAATTGAATCCCAGATCTTGAATCTACCCTCCTGCATTAGGAAATCGAATCAGGATCCATGAGTCTAATTTTTCTCAACTACAATGCTCAACCTTTCAATCAAAATACAGCCTAGTTGACATGGTTACGAGATGAGAAAAGAGAAAAACCAAAATATCTAATTTATAGCATCCAAAGGTAACTACAATGTTCAACCTTTCAATCAACTACAATGCTCCAGAATAGTTGACATGGTTAGGACATGAGAAAAGAAAAAAAACAAAAATGTCTAATCTAGTATCCCTAGGTAATGAATCAGCTCAGAAGGTATAGTTATCAACTCTAGTGATGATTAATACTTAAAGAAATGAGGGAAAAAATAGGATTATCAGATCAAAATTAGCTTGAAAATGAGTATATTAAGCAAAAAATTTGATGCCTGGGGTTACCTCATATGTTGCTTGGGTACATGAAGACCCTGACTCTAGCTCCCTGAAACAACGACAAAAATGATGAATTGCATAAGTAAAAGCACTAAACAAACATTATATTACTGATCATATGTTCCAAGATAACAAAGTACCATGGATTTAGGTGGAAGGTTTGATGTGAACTTAGCACGGACAACGCCAGTGTTACCATGAGGCCTCGTGACTTTGCCCCAAATGCAACGGTAGTGTGAGCCATTCTTCTTTGTCTTAGCTTTGTAGATGTAAGCCATGCGCTTGCCCTTGTACCAGTTAACCTCCTCCTGAGTGTTCACACCTTCAATCTGGACGAGAGAAGTGTTGGGATATTGGTTTGACTTTGACCTGAAAAATTACTTAATTGTTAGTAATCAACCTTTAGTTCTCTTTATTTAAGCAACCAAACCATTACACAACTGCTAAAAAGTGAAATCTTTAGCTAGCAATTGCATACAACAACACAGTGACTTAAAAATATTACACAGTTACTAAAAAATATGCGAGCTTTTAGACTATAGTACTTAGCAGAACCAATGTTTGTGCAAATCTCTTAAGGAAAACTCTTTTCCATGACACTACAGAACAAATAGATGAGTATTGAAGACATTAGTTGTGGAAAAATTGCATACTTTCATAGAGATCTTTGTTGATATCCAAAACTAATAAATAAATATTCCAATCACAAATAATTCTAACTCCGACCATAAACGCAACATCGAAGAAATTAAATCTTAAGATGGAAAATTCAAAAGTACCTCTTGTAGCCGAGGACTGTTCCACGAACATACAATCTACAAACAGCAAAAACACAGATTTCGTTAGAAAATTAAACCACTAATGATGAAACTAGAATCGGATATTCATCTGAAAGACAGAGAGATCTGTTAAAATTCAAACCCTAATTACCTAACTCTCTCTCCTTGACGTCCCTTCATTTTCAATCCTGCAGCTGTCTTCTTCCGCTATGCTTCGTTTTATGCCGGCGAGCCAACTACAGAGAAAAACCCTAGTTCTCGATATTAGGTCAACACTTTATATGGATTCATAAATAAGCACAGTACGAAACTATTGGGCCTTTATGTGGCTATATTAAAATATTTGGCCCAATAAGTTTAGACCAAATCCGGGTTTGCTACAAAATAGTACTGGTAGTGATCATATTAACTTAACAATGTAATTTAACCGGACATGAGTTTCGTATGTTTTTAGATTGTAAATTATAAAATGGATCATTATAAGTGAGTTAAGATTTCAACATTTTTATCTATTGGAGATAGATTTAAACTTATACAACTAGTAACCCCTTTAATTTCATTGTTTCTGAATCTGAATTACAAGAATTGAATAATCGTGTTTAACTGATTGAACCGAACAGAGAAACAAAAAAGGGTTTAGAAATCGTATTTCAATTGAAGGCACAAAAAAAAAGGATAACAACTTTTTTCTTTATGGTATAAAAAGATTACTATAATGTAAACGATGTCGAAAACTACAAACGTAGAAGAGTTTTAATTAAACATCAGCAAAAACATGGAAATTCTTAGAATCAACAGAGATGAGTCTAACAGCAGCAATAGCAGCAGCAAGAGACATCAACCCAAAGAAGCAAACATTAAGCCAATGCCATAGCTTTTGCATAGGACTAAGCTTATCGTTCTTAGCCACAAGATACATGTGATTCGCTAATATGAATGTGAGAGGGAATGTGCTTATCGCTCCCGTGAGGCTCATGAAGTCTCCAAGAAACGGCAAAAGCGCAGAGAGAAGAGTGCTCACCGCGATGTAGCTTCCTCGTGCTACTGTTCTGAACAAAAGATTCTTCAATGCCAATGGACTTCCTTTGATTCCATACTTTGTATCCATATACTCATAACTCGGACTTGCAAAAATCTACCAAAAAAAAAAAGTTAAGCTTAGGTTTAAGACGTAAAAACGCAATATGCCCTCAATTATTTTGAGTTTGCATTTGCGTTTACATGTTATATTAGGTTTTTTTTTTCCAAAGGAGACCATAATATTTAGCATTTTGAACAAAACATATGTTGTTGTTTTAGTGTGTTTGTTTGAAATTTATAGTTGTGGTTTCATTTGGTGAAAGCACACACTAGTAACACATAAACCTACACACAAGTATTTTGTTGGTTAGAAAAAGAGTTGTAAATGTAAACGCCAAACACAAACAAACATTTTGCAAAAACATTTTATAAAAGAACTGAAGATGTTATAAAAAAAAATTGTCTTAAATGTGACAAAATTTCATCAAAACTTTTTATATATGACCACAAATGCAGAAGGTTACGTTTTGAAACAGTTGAGGTATAAGTAGCAGTTGAGAAAGAGAAACTTACATGTAAAGAGATAACAGATTGGAGAAAAGCCGAAATGTTAGCGAGTGCTTTAACCCAGAGAGGTCCACTGACGCTGTTTAACAGATAAGTCGATGTCGATGACCCGTAAGCCCAATAACCGATGAATGTAACGGCATACATCGGTAAAACACCAGCAGTGAATTGAAAATACAAAGCCTTCATCATGTTTTTAACCACCGGTTGCTTCACCGTGGCCTAATCATTGTACAAAGATTAGTGTCAAGAAATAGAGAGGCATGAATTAATAGATTGATCGATGAGACTGACCTGAATTTCCGGGAGCATTCCTGTATTGAATGCGAAAACTAGATTTGCAGCTGCTCCTGTTATGGTAAATATTTTGTCTACTGATGATCCTTGTATGTTGTAATCTCTTTCAGGTTTGTTTACTCCTATTAAGCAAAAAAAAAAATAGTGATAAAATTAGTAAGTTATTTTTGGTTTATATGGAATCATTTGAGGATTGATCCATCAAGAAAGTTTACCATCTTTAGCTGATAGAACTATTGCAACAACAATGTAGATCAAGCTGAGGATTGTTGAAACTCCGAGCCAGATTCCGAGAGCTGATAAATGAGGAATACCGATAGCGAAAATCGCACATACAACACCCGCGATGGCGATAAAGTGAGGCAGTTTCAGCAAACTGTCATCTCTGAAAAGTACATACACAGCCTACACAATGCAAAAGCAGAACCAAAATGACATTTTGAAGTCAGCAACTTTCGGATTTTTTGCAACAAACCGGGTGGTTTATATTGATTTATTGTTACCTTTAAGGCGGAACCAGCAAGTATGATGTAGCCACAATTAATCATGAAAAGATTGACATATTGCAATCCCCATGTGACACGATACATCTTTCTACCTGATCAATCAAAGCAAAACAATCTCTTGTAAAACCCGAAATGTTTTATGATAACCAAATTAACAGAGAAAAATGTGAATTAGTTGGTGTGTTTTTTTTTTAACCGTAGATGAAGCCTGCGAGATCTCTATAACGAATGTGTCTTTTGCCACCAAACTCATGAAGCTTGGCAATAAGAGAGTTTGCGTAAAGAGAGATTGCAGTAGCAAGAATGAGACCAACCACACCACCAATCCAGCCCAAAGGAACCATGACTGTCCCAGAATATCCCAACACATAGGCACTATTTATACCGGTTGTTAGAACAAATGCTACCTGAAACCATGAATCTGTGTACAATTTGCTCAACAGTTAGAAACTTGAACACAAACGCAACATTAAGTAGAGTATATATACTTGTCAAATGCTTGTACTATGGTTCCTCAGCCATTCATTTTTCATCCAAAGCGTAAATTCAGAGTAGTATAAGCAAAAGAAAACAGAGTCTACATAGCATACCCAGTTTTGTAGCTTAAAAACCTTGGAGGAAGAGAAAAACTCATTAAGAAAATTGAATTCCATATCGAATTTTCACGTTCTTGAATCATCAAAGACAACATTTTCACAAGAGGGCATCCTCAAATCATCAAAGAAATTTTTCACAAGTCATCATTTTAGTTTCTTCATGTTTCAGTTTTCAGCAGCTACTTATGTGTAAAATCAAGAAAAGTATTATTAGTGAATCTGACGAAGAAGATAAAAAGCTAATCGATCCTTTTCATTCCCTGTCTGTGTAATTATTTCTCATGAAAAAAAAAATGAATAAAGTGTATAATTATTACACAATTGAGTACACTTTGGTTTTCCAAAGACAAAATAAAACTTTTCTTCCAAAAAACTGAGATCACGCAATAAACGACTAATCGATTCAACCAAAAAGAACAAAAAAACAAAACAGAACAATATTTTCAATAAAATTAATAAAATTTCCAAGAGAAAGAGATAAGATGTCCGAACCGCTGCTAATCTGATGAGCAGTCTCAGGGATTTCGAGATCGAACTGTTCTTTTGCAACAACTTTACGGTTCCTAGCCTCAATCGTATCCATCACCATGATTCCGACAAGAATCTATTAATTCTTCAGTTAATTCTTCTGTCTCTGCCTCTGAACACCTTGTACTTTCTTCTTCGTCAGTTTCGAGAATGAAATCTTTTTTTTTTATTGCCCACACTCCAAAAAAGACAACTTTTCTTATTTGCAAGAAAGAAACTTGCAAGATTCGTTGCAGACAAATTTATTTCACAGAAAAAGTGAAATAGAATCGATGAAAATGAAAAGAAGGATTATGTTTTCTACGTGTTTGATCTTTTGGGTCAAATTTAATTGATGGGTCATAAAGATGGATACGTCTCTGTGATTCTGAATTATTTTCACGAGATCCTATAAAATGGACAATGAACGTTTTCAGTGTATTTATAATATGAACGAAAATACTTCTTTCTTTGTTTCTCTAATATAGGAAAAGAATCTTGGCTCTAAATTATATATTAACGGATCTAACGATTGTTTATTTTTGGAAAGAAACAATTTATTACAATCCATGAAATCCTGGTTTGAATTGGTTATAAAATGTCTCATTTACTTTAGTAGCTGTTTTTTTTTTCTTCAACAGTCCAATTAGTTATTATTAAAAAGGGCCAATAGTGTCGTTATAATGAAAACTTGAAAAGTCAAACAATTGCACTGGCTTACATCTTCTGTTAGAATTATTTTTGACCAACCATAATGACGTTCTCTTCCATTGACTCTTAACTTTTATCACATTATCTTAAAAATGTATGATCCGAAGCTTATCTCAACCATTTCACTCGTAATCGCAAATGAAGGTGCATTAAGACACGCTAACCAAACCAAAACACCAACAAAAACATTAAAAAATCGATCCAACAATGCCTAAGAAGTTAAGGGACTCGGATACTAAGAGGAAGGGAAAGGAAGATTATGGGCTTAAAACGTTAATGAGTGGTTTTAATCCACCTCCAAACGTTTTTCGGATTTGCAAATATTGTTTTACTTTAAAAAAAAAAAAATCTATATCATTTGCAGCAATTTTCACTATTTACAGTAGTTTATTTAGACTTATGCTCTAGGTAGGACCCTCTAGAAATCAGTAAAATTAAAACTTTCAGATCATCAATTTACTTCAGTCTTCAAAATCCTTTCCAAATATCACAACAATCATCTGTTCTTTATAATTTAAAATAAAAACCAATCATCTGTTTTATTTTAAAAGTTATAAGTAAAAAGAAAAGGAAAGTTTAAAACGAATTTTAATATCAAACTAAGCCTTTACGTACTCTACATAGCTTGACTTTGTGGGAAAACAAAAATCAACACTCATGCAAAACTTTATTATTTTTTCCAACATGATGATGATTGATGACTATAGAATTCTGTTTTCGTGTCGACTTTTACCAAGTATTCCCAAATACCCTTTAACAACAAAGAAAAAGTCTTGGTTTAACAAAAAAAGAACCAAAAAACAACGAAAAAGTCTTCTCAATACCCAGAAATATATAATCATATCATCATCGCGTTCACATGTGTTTGACTTCTTTGTCAAGATCAAGATTCGACTCAAGATTCGACTCACCATAGTATATTAGTCTGAGTATTGGTAGTGTACAGGTCCGGCCCATCCCTTA
Organism: Cardamine chenopodiifolia; assembly: GCA_963922655.1. Taxonomy (NCBI): domain Eukaryota; kingdom Viridiplantae; phylum Streptophyta; class Magnoliopsida; order Brassicales; family Brassicaceae; genus Cardamine; species Cardamine chenopodiifolia. The sequence goes on along the minus strand of OZ000479.1, from coordinate 14,464,728 downwards.
AGCAAGTAAAGCCTTGCTTTTAGGCCACACCATATATAATTAATTGAAGGCCTTAGTCCGGTAGTTTACTTTACTACAAATTTTCCAATTCATCTCCCAGCTTTTTTCCTTTTTTGCATGGAAAAAGCTCTTAATCAGTTTTCTTTATTTCATCTTAGTTTTGTAAAAACATGTGTACGATGTACTATGTTGCAAGAAAATTTGAATAAATATCAAATTTTTTGAAATATATTATGATAAAAAATTCAATTATTTAATAAATGAATTAACTATCAAAAGTAGAAAGATATTTTTATGAATAAAAGAAAGATATTTTAAATTTTACATTAAACGAAATTATTCCCTACATTTTGTTCCATCTTTTACTGAATAGCAAATTTTAGTTTCTCATTTACCTAAATTAATTGCCAGTAGAAAAATATCGGAGAATATCTTTACTATTAGAGCCAGGTTTCAATCCTGGGACCTGTGGGTTATGGGCGTACCTCGCTTCCGCTGCCGTGCACCACTCTGATTTATTTGACAAAAATGTGAATTTGAAATCTATAATAATTATTAAATATATATTTATTGATTTTTTATAATATACTTAATTATATTTTGGAAGATTAATTTACAAACTTTTTTATCTTTTAAATTAACATTCTCGATTTAAGTTTGGTAAATTACGATATGACTAACTAATATTCATACATGTGTATCTAAACGAATATGATATTGCCCAAAATATTTTAAATTTTTTTATATCCAAAGAAAACAAAAGAATGCAAGAGAATGGACAACGGTTGCTACACTTTGAGCAGTGGTGATACTATCTCCGAGAGTAACTCCAAAAGGAAATGGATATGGTATCTAAAAATATAGATATATAAGTGAATTAACAACATTCGTTCTGACAGAAGTAGCGCATATGTTTGGTGTGGAGATGTCATTTTTCCATAAGACACTCAGCAAGTTAGAAACCTGACCGATTAGATTATTTTTGCTTATATTTATGTCTGATTACCCACTCACTAAAAAGAGAACTTAGCATGGCTCCATGCATAAAAGTTCTTTGTTTCGAGAAATGCATGTAGTCTCGATGATTGGTGAATAAGATGGAAAAATATTTCATTGTAAAATCAACTCATGGGAGTTGGAGGGAATAGAAGGCACCTTAAGGCATTATCAATGGAAACAATGTTGATTTAAATGCAGGTAGTCGCGCTGACGTGATTGTTGGATGAAAAGTTTCACAAACCGATGTCATTGATCACTAATTTCGGTTGTCCAACTTTTCCCCCTAAAGTAAAAGGTTGTCCAATGGAATGCAATTAAAGGGAGTGAGACGAAGAAAAAATTGAAACAAGTTTTTGAGAACACAAAATAGTGAATAGAAATTGCTACGTACTGTGATTAGAAATTGCTAAACAGTGTACTTCGTAGTCTAACTTAGATATTTTTTGGGCATTTTTAGTAATGATGCTATACCATGGTTTTTTCACATGGTATACATAAGAGGACTCCAATGCCTTCTTTTGGTCTTTGTATAAAGGGAGAAACAAAATTATAATGGAAACATAAGAATATGCTATTTAAAATATGGTTTACTAGTAAACTAAACATTGGTAAATTTTGATTAATATATGTGAAATTTAAAGTACATATATATATATATATATATGACAATACAATTTAAAGTCTTTATTTCTTAGTCATTCTAAATAATTTTACTTTTGATAGATTATAAATAATCTGGGCTAATTCAAAGAAGTTTTTATGAATTGTTATTCAAATTCTCTACACTAGTCTTCAAAACTATGGATTTTTTGTTTGTTTCTAATTGCATTTCAATTAATAAGCTCTAAAACACCTTTAAATCATTAAAAATGCCTACCTTTTTTCTATAATACTAGATTTGAATATATTTTTTAAATCACCAATTCTTAAATTCCCAATTCTTTAATACTCATATTACTATTATTTTTAAACCAAATACTCTTTTATTTCTTCTTTTTCATCCTTCTCCAAATGGGATATCATTTGTAGTACCAAGAAATATAATGAAGCAGAGTAACACTATAAGAAAATACTATAAAATCGACAAAATTTCCGACAGATTTTCGATATATGTTTTATTTTCAAACATTTAGATTATACAATCAAATTCGTTTGAAATTTATTAGAAATAATTATTTTCGACAAATTTAACCATTTAATTGCAATTATTTTAAGAAATAGAGACAGGCAATAGCAAGAAACTTAAACTCGATAAATCACAAAGACAGTAACCAAAGCAGCATTACGAAGGAGGTGATGGAGTGATGTTGTTTACAAAAAGGACTATATATATATATATATATATTTGAAAATATTCTCAAAAAGGGACAATATTACTCGATCTATACGTAGTTCAGTCTCTAGCTGTTAATCAGTTCTATAAACAGGCATTTTATAGTGTTCAATATTTTTCTATATGTTTATAATCAAATAGAAAAATTACCTTAAAATGATAAAGAGAACATCAATGACCAAACGACAAACTTAAACAAACAAAACATTAAACAATTTTCTATGATTTTTTTTTTTACATGTGTTTGACATTGATCGAGATCAAACATCCAACCGCCCTCGGTGGGAAAGTAATAAGTGGCTGAAATCATTTTAAAGGGATCGGTGGATAAAAGAATGCTTGACCAGTAAATATCATTATCTATTAATTACTTTACAGTAAAAAGCATTTTTCCAATAAAAGGAGGACGAATCATTGTATTGGAAGTCTCTTTACACGCTTTCACAAAGCATCGAATAATTAGAACAAATTTGACACCAATGGTCACATATTCATTTAAATACAGCAAGCGTAGTCATATAATTATAAGTTATACAAAAATCCATTATTGTCTTTTTCTTTCTATGCCCCAAATTGAATCTAGCTTCTTTTTTCTGTTCCAAGTTGTATTAAACTATCTTTATAAATAAGTTGTACTTAGACAGAGAAAGTTGGAAAAATATTAAGCAGATAAAAAATAATAGAACTATTACAAAATTAGCATATTGTTTTCAAACAAAAAAAAGTTGTACAGTCCTTCATTAATCAGTTAAGGCTTTCTTTTATTCGATAAATAGAATCATATATATTACAATCCACACACCATACTCAACTAGATTTATCTAAGTCATTTCTTCTAAACTAAAAACATTTATAGGAAATATACGATTTTTTTTCTTTTAAAAAACAAATCTCTAGACAGAAAATTTTGTTTCCTGAAAACTGAAAAGAATAATCGAGAAGAAAAAAGAAGCACGGCAATCATTAAAAATAATGACAGGATCACATTGAATTTCACCCATTTTTCATGGTCATAGTTTACATTAATATTCTTAATTATCTTTCTAATCTTGATTTCGACACAAGCGAAGTCAAAATGAACCGATCTCATTTACGGAATCCAAGGACTTCGTAATTTGTGACTGGAAGAAGTTTGATGAAAAATAAAGTTGAATTAATCGAAGTTAATGTATATATAATTTTCAGTAATTTTTGTTTATACTATAGAGAAGAAAAGCTGATTACGATGATATATATACACATATATATATATATACAAGGTGTATATTTTGTTTTGATGATATGTAATATTGCGTATAGGATGACAACTTATAATTTAAAACATAGTTTATACAAGCAAATCAATGTTAAACCGAAAAAAAAAAAGCAAAGCAAGCCGAGAAAAATACAGATAATAAGATGTGAGGAGAAAACAAAACCAAGTTCTTGCTACTTGGCATGTACCCTAAAACTTCTGTAGTAACATAAGTTTTTTTTTTTTACTTGCCGTATATTACAGGATCGATCCACCGATAAATCTCTGCCGCCTGTGAATCTCCGAATAATGAAATACTCTGACTGGAGTGGAAGCTACCAAAGGATGAATCCAAAGAGCTCGCATGATCCGGAAAAAAAAGCATTTTTGGGGATTAATTTGTTTCTTTTTCATCGTTAGATTGAGGAAAAAAAATAACAACAATAATAGGGGAATAAATCAGCTTAATTAGGATCAATGCGATCCCTTTGGATCCTTTCTCTAGTTGCTGTGAAGATCTCTCTCTCTCTTTCAAGGTGGGAGCAATGGTGTTTTTCTCGAAGGCCATTGATATAAAAGATGGCCATGTTCCTCTTCTTGTTAAATAAATAAATAAGATATACTTTTTTATCTTTTTAATTTCCACCTTCTCATCTTTAAACATTTTTGGGTTAAATATTATTATTTTCACTTTGAGGGTTTTACTTTACATTTGACTTGAAGGAGTAAGAAAGACATCTACACTTTAGACGAATTCTTGTGGCCTTAACACATGATTTATACTTTATACCGTTATTATTATCTTTCACCGTTATAGGAATCCTTCTTTTTTTATAAACCCATATAAGGTCCAAAAAAATCCAAAAAAAAAGCTTCACATATGGCTTAAACTATGTAATTTTCAAAAACTTATAGGAAAATCCAACTGCTATATATACCCACCAAACATGAAGTTTATACAATTTAACATAAATCCAGACAGTAATTTATCCTTTCGGTTGATGGTCTAGGGTCTCAGTCCCCTACTCTTCAATTGTGGTTGATCAATGTAAACGTTTTGAGTGACAAGAATATATGCGATTTCGATCATTTTTAGAAGAAAATCTGATTTGGTTCCAGAATTTTTCGGTCATTAAGAACGTGATAGTAAACAACTTATTATTAAGAGCGTGATCATGCTAAATGCCATGCTAGAAAACGGTAAATTTCAGACAAACACAACATTAAGAGTCTTTTTAATCCTAACGGCACCATTCAACTTTTATATATAACATCTGTATACAAAAATATTGATTAAAAATATAATTGTATTTCTTTAGCATTTATGTTTTATGTTTAAATATTAAAATTAGATTATTTATCACAATGCGGAGTATATGGCTTGGACTTGTGTATAAAACTAGTGAAATTCTAAACCACAAATTTGACTTTTTAATTAAAGAAAGTTTGCTATTCTATTTGAGTTGTTTGGTGTTGTACTTTAAACATCTCGCCAAAATGTTTTCTGATTTTTAAAGTTTGCCTAGCGGTTAACATGCTTAACACTTTTCCACAATTTTAATTTTAAAAATCACTAAAATGTAGGATGGATTTTCAGTCATCTCGAATATAATATAAAGGCGCTAAAGTTTTTTCGTTGATACCATTTGATACTATATCTAGTGGTTTCATTGGCGATGAAATTAATTTTGTGGGTCACATAAGCTACAACAACTCGTGCACATCCATCTAACAAATTTTGAATTATGTATATATACTTGTCACTTGATACATAGTTAGGTTGTCATAATTTGTTTTGTCACCATTGATACATATTTAGGTCGTCATAATTAAACAATGGATTTTGTGCACACTAACTACGAAATCACAACATTATGCATGGTTTTAATTGATAATTCTTTTACAGTGGTAGTAAAGGGTATACCACTCAAATCGTTACCAATCGATAAAACTGTAAGTCCAAGGACAATTGAAAAAGGGTTTAAAATGTGTACCACAACGATACCAATTTTTTTTTCTTGTTTTCTATGTTTAAACGGTTCTCTTTAATTTGAAGTTCAAGATATTCACATCCAAAAAAATAACTACCGAATAACATTCCTTTCACCGCTAAAAATAGTACGAAGTAGGTAATATTAATTTGGCTATGCTGAGAATATGTGCAAATATTTACAGAAATCATATATGTAATTGAATGAATTTATAAATTGAGTTAGAAAATTTAAATTTGCTGCATATTTTTTACAGTGGGTAGTTACATAAAAATTTCACTTCTACTATACTAATTATTTTATTTAGTTCATAAACTTATGTTTTTATAGCTATATTTAGTTGGAAACAAAGTTAATGTCTATCATAATTTTATCAGGATGGAGTTAAGGAAGTAAACACCAAAACTTTTTAAGCGAGTATCTAGTTTAAATATATATATATACATATATATATATACATATATTTTAAAGAAAGGTCTCTAAAATAGTGATGTAAATATATTTTAGTCTAGGTTATTAAAAATATTGTTGAGAAAATGGAATTGCTTGAGTTTTTAATTTTTAACAACCTTTCTCAAACAACCCAGACAAACTATCACATCTTAGATATTCCCCACAAGTTGGGTGGCACTATTAATTATCTTTTTGTCGTTATTATCATCTTTTTATTTGTTCTTGGCTTATTTTATTGAGAGTTTAATTTTTGAGTGGTCCATCCCATGTTCCCCTTCGCTTTTGGCACCAAACATTTCCTATAACTCTTCAAATATTTGTTTAGGTTTTTCGAAATTAATTATGCGACACATGTTTCATTACATTTTTCTTTGTTCCTAAGAAAAATGTGAGTAATAGTTCCAAAGATAAATCATTTTCTTTTAAAATGCCTTATACTCTATAGGCACATATGCAATCATAGGATCAGATTCAAGTCAAAGATATGGTCATATGATTGACACCTAATAAAGAAATGTTATATTAATGGATCCAATGCTTGTTCATCGTCTTCCACATCCATATATATCACACACATATATGTATCATGTATTAATAATACTATCAAAGATGCTCATTATGCATCTCAATAATTAAATTAGCTCATAGACATCACATGTTTTCCATTTTTTTGCATTAAGAAAACATCACATGCATAGCAATACATTATATTCTTATTTTTCCAAAAAACAACGATTTGGCAAATCAGTAACCAAAAGGCAAAGTCAGTATTATTGGCGGATGTAATAAAACCATGATGTTATGTGTTTCCAAATGAATTAATGAATCAATCCACGGAGTGGTTTACTGTAACTATCAGAGAATAACTTTTATACATATTTCAAATTTCCAAAATGTGAGCAATCTTTAGACATGTCATCACTGCTTGGCTTGGCCAGGAGTAGAAAAAGGAGAGAAAAAGAGCATGAACATGTGGCCTACTGTGTTTCCCTCTATTGGATTATTTTAAATCCTTTAAATAATATATATATATATATATATGTATATATGTATATATATAGGTGAGAAAACAAAGAATCTACAATAAATCAGTGCACATGGAGACTCTATTATACATACGTGAGGTATTCAATTTCAAACCAGACAAGGATAATCTTTGGCTTTTCCATCTGTTCGAACATGACTCGAGTTACACCATATATGTACACATAACTGTATATTAGTTAGAATGAAAATATATATTGTTAGAAAATGTTTTATCTTTAAATGATTCAGAAATATTTATTTAGTGAGATGTGAAAGTTGGAGTAGAGTGATAATATCAAATTGTACTAATATTGTGGTAGTCTTCTCAATCACATGATTTGTGTTTGTGCTTTTGTCTACTAAGTGCCTTTTACTTTGGCAGGTAAAGATTTCTTTTTTTTTTATCAGTAAACGTATTTGAGCAAATCCAGTAATCCACTATGGATAAATCATTAATGGACCTTCAAGGCATAGGCGGGCCTAAAAAATTGTTTACAGATAATTAAATTACTACTTCCTTGTGTTATATCATCAGTAGGCATAATCATCATCATGCCAACCAGTAAGGGTTAAGAGAAAAAACCTTGTAAAGCATTTGGTCATAGCGTGTACCTGAAATCAATCATGGGTACACGAGAATTGTTGAAAATCAATCATGGTCAAGTTGTTGGATTTTTCAAAAAAAAATCAGGAAATTGCATAAGCATGCATATCAATACATAGATACATTGATATCGTATTTTCTCTGATACAATTGCACAAATACGAGAAAAAATCTAATATAATATGATGATATCAACTGTCTTATTCTTCAAAATTCACAAGAAAAATGTATAACTGAAAAGAACTATAGAAAATATTTTTGGAATTGAAAAGAAAAAAGAGAAGAACCACAGTGATATTTTACATCATCTATTTTTTTTTTACACCCGTCATCTATTTCTTAGACAGTCAAAATTTGAGATCATTATACGTGTGGAACAACCGATTCAAAACCAATCGGTCTATATCAACTTTTTTGTTTGTTTTCGACTTAAAGAAACATGAGAGCTTTAGTAGTTGTAACTTGTTTTACATTGAAAGCATTACACTTGGTTGGGATAAATATTCTTACTAAGATTTGGGCGAATCATTTCATGCCATAGACATGCACACAGTGGTTAATGGTTAAGATGCCTAAAGACAACATACTTATCCCAACCACTTACCTGGTACTTGATCAGGATTCATGTCAATAACTCACTTTTACTTTTAGAAATTTCGGGATACTCCCTAGATAATAGTGAGTGGCGTCATTTGACTTGATAATTTTATATTCTATAACTGTTTCGTTATAGAAATCAAAGACTTGAGAGAGATTGAAGAAGATGAACTTTTATGTAACGTTTATTAATTTATTTCTCTTTTTGTATGAAAAGCTTACAAAGAGAGTTTTTATGTTCTACTTTTATATGCGGTTTTATGAGTGAAGAGATAAGATTTTACAGCCTGTTTTTACAGCTCGATTTGCTCTATTACTCATCTTTATCCTTCAATGCATCGAACCTATTTTCTGTCTTGATTCCTATCTCTGTACGTTTCCTTGCCAGCTTCAATTCGTTCTGCTTTTTGTTTTGCTTTTTGTCTTTAATTGCAGGTTTACGTTGGAGCTGTATCTTGGGAGACTTGGGATCATTCAGAGTCTTCTCAACCCAAATCACTTTCGAAGCCTCTTTCTGAGATGGAGACTTCTGTTTTGTTTTAAACGCAGAGGTAGAAGAAGCAGAGCATTTCTCTGTCTTGATATGCCCCCTCAAACTTTGTGTGGGTAGAGAACTAACACCAAGTTTGAATCGTAGGTTGATGAATGCTAGAGCAGGAAGGGATTTGGTGAAGATGTCCGCGAGTTGTTGATGGCCTGGTATATGCTTGACGATCAAAGTGCCAAGAGCAACTTGTTCTCTGACGTAATGATGGTCGATGTCGAAATGTTTGGTTCTGGCATGGAACGCAGGGTTGGCAGAGAGATAAACTGCTGAAAGGTTATCACAGTACAGTGTAGGAGTGTCAAGCAGAGGAATTCCGATGTCTTTAAGTACAGATCCTATCCATTTTATTTCAGAAGAAGTTTTAGACAGACTTCTGTACTCGGCTTCAGTTGAACTTTTTGACACAGTTGGTTGCTTCTTGGACGACCAAGAGATGAGATTGTTACCAAGATAGGTGTAGAAGCCACCCGTTGACCTTCTTGTGATTTTGCAACCTGCGAAGTCGCTGTCACAGTATGCTCCTAATGTGCAGTCTGTCTCTTTGTTGAAGTTAATACCCATTGTAACTGTACCTTTAATGTATCGTATGATCCTTTTTAACAGCTGAAAGTCTGAAACCGTTGGAGTGTGCATCTTTTGACACACATAATTAACAGAGAATTGAATGTCTGGTCTTGTTAATGTGAGATATTGCAGTTTCCCGGCTAGACTTCTAAAATAAGTCGGATTTGAGAATAGCTCATGTTGTTCGGTTTCTTCTGTGAGCTTGCCTAACTGAAGTGGAAGCGGAGTTGATACAGGTTGACAGTCAAGCATTCCTGCCACAACTAACAGGTCTTCAACATACTTTTGTTGGGATAAGAATAATCCGTCCTTGTGGAAATGTGCTTGTATACCCAAGAAATAATGAAAATCTCCCAGGTCTTTCATACGAAACTGATTGTGGAGTTCCGAAAACAACTGTTTCATAGCAGCAGAATCATTACCTGTAATAGCCATATCATCAACGTAGAGCAGTAATAAAATGACGTCTTGATTGTGTTTATAGACGAAGAGGGATGGGTCTGAGTGGCTGCAGATGAAACCGAACTCCAATAAGAAGTTACTGAACTTGTCGTACCAGGCTCGAGGTGACTGCTTTAAACCGTACAGAGCCTTGTGCAGCACACATACATGATCTGGTCGATTTTTGTCTATAAATCCAGTAGGTTGTTTCATAAACACAGTTTCGGTAAGATCCCCATGGAGAAATGCATTCCTTACATCCAATTGTTTGATATTCCAGCTCATAGTTGTAGCAATGTGAAGAACTAGCCTTACTGTTGCAGACCTTACAACAGGGCTGTAGGTCTCAAGATAGTATATACCTTCTTCCTGGTTGTATCCTTGGGCCACTAATCGAGCTCTTAGTTTGTCCAAGCTTCCGTCAGCGTTTAGTTTGATTCTAAACACCCATTTGTTTCCAAGAACATTCATATTTGAAGTAGCAGGTACCAATGACCATGTTTTGGTTTCAGTACAATTGTTTATTTCTTCCTTCATTGCTTCAGTCCATTTTGAATCTTTCAATGCTTCAGTCACTGTTTTCGGTTGTGTATGAGCTACTTTGTTTGTTAACAATGCGTATCGAGGATTCGGTTTCACTATTCCTACTTTGGATCGAGTGATCATAGAGTGTGTAGGGACTGAAGATGATGCATCAGTGTCATTTGGAGAAAGATGAGAGCTGTTGCCTATAGGAACAAGATCAGAGCTTGCCGTACACCCAGTACTCTCTTCTTCTTCAATGACATGAGCATTTTCTTCATCCCCATGCTGTTGTTCTGGAGGTGAGTCTTGTTCTGCTTCAATATTCTCTGTAACTGTAGTATTTGATTCTGGGGTTCTGGTTATCTGTTCTAATGGAAGACAGTTTACAGATTCTGTATTGATAGTAGGCATTAGGATTTCTTGAAAAACACAGTCTGCTGTTGCATTCTGCACATACGAAGTAACTGTAGGGAAGCTCTTTTCCCAGGCTTTTAGCAGTGCTGTAGAACTGTAGCTTGACTGTTCTCTGTATTTTCCTTTGAATGGGAATTCTTCTTCGTAAAAAATCACATGACGACTTATGTAAACTCTGCCTATTGGAGGATACAAACACCTATAGCCTTTATATTTCTCATTGTATCCAAGGAAAACACAGTGGAGAGACTTGGGATCAAATTTGTTTTCTTTGTAGTCTCTTAGTGTTGGGAAACATGAACAGCCGAAGCTTCTCAAGGATGTGTACTCAGGAGATTTCCCAGTCAGCGTCTCAAGAGGACTTTTGTTTGTTTCTGTGATTGATGATGGTAAGAGGTTTATCAGAAAACTAGCCGTGAAGAAGGCTTCAACCCAATATTTTTGTGGCAGTTGGCTTTGAAACATCATTGATAATCCTAATTCAGAGATGTGTCTGTGCTTCCTTTCAGCAAGACCATTCTGTTGTGGTGTGTAAGGACAGGATATAAACTGTTTAGTTCCAGAATTTTGTAAGTGTTGTATGAACCTTTCATTTGTAAATTCTCCTCCCCCATCACACTGAAAGGTTTTAATCTTGGATTCAAACTGAACTTCCACCATTGTTTGAAACATAATGAATGTTGAACAGAAATCCAATTTTCTCTTTAATGGATAAAACCAACAATATCTGGAGAAGTTGTCTATGAAGATTACATAGTAACGAAACCCCTGACCAGAAACTATTGGAGATGGACCCCAGAGGTCGCAATGAATCCTCTCAAGAGGCTTTGAAGCAGAGAAAAATGAAGTTGAAAAAGGTAGATGGCTACTTTTCCCTAATTGACATGCTTCACACAGATTATGTGAGAGCTTATTTAGACTAATGGCCTTATTTTGAGAGAGTTTCATAACTATCTTGTCATTCGGATGACCCAACCTTCGATGCCAAACTTCAAAACTTGCAGGCTTTTGCCGATTTGAAAAGAACACTTGAGGCTTTGAGTCTTCCAGAATGTACAATCCATTACTGCTTCTTCCCATTATTAAGAGTTTCTTGGTTGCCTTGTCCTTAACAAGAACCTTGTTAGAATCAAATTTAACCGAGCATGGATAATCTGTTGTAAGTTTATGAACAGATAACATGGATTTCGCTATATTAGGACAGACCAATACATCTTTTAATGGGAGATTACCTGAAGTAGAAGACAAGCTAGCTGAGCCTATATGCGTGATGGGCAGGAAGTTTCCATCACCTATCATAACTGTGTCAGAGCCGTTGTAGGGTTGAGCTTGATTCAGGTGGTGAGTTGAGTTTGTAACATGAGATGTTGCTCCAGAATCTGGGTACCACTCATTACCGGAGACTTCAGTAACTTCTGTTATGTGTAGGGCTGCTAGAGCGGATGGTCCATCTTCAGATTGGTAGCTGTTATCAAAGCGATGCCAGCACTTCAAAGCATGATGACCTGACTTTCCACAGATTTGGCAGATGGGTCTGGAGTCAGTATCATAGGATGTTTGAGATCCGGAGGAAGCAGAGATTTGTTGATGAAAACCTCGTCCTCTTGTAGAAAAATTCCCTCTTCCTCTGTTATTTCCAAACCTTCCAAAAGAACCTCTTCTGCCTCGATTGATATAACCAGACGATGAGTTGTTGTAGTTACCAGGGCTTGATCTTGATATGTTGAACGCCAAATGAGGAGAGACTGAGAGGCCGGTTTCATATCCAGTAAGCCTGTCATCGTAATTAGTGAGCCTTGGAACGATATCTTCAAAGGTTGGATTTGGGTGCGAGTCCATCATTCCTTCAATGCTTGTTTTGATAGGTTCATACTCTCGTCCAATGCCATGAAGAGCAGCAAAGATCTTCATTTTTTCCATTACATGACTTCCAATGGAGGAGAGTTGATCGCAAACTTCCTTTATCTCTTTCAGATACACAGTCATCGTTTTGTCACCTTTTGAAATAGTCTGCAGTTTTCTCTGCAACTCAAACAGCCTTGAAGAGGAAACTCTGTTGAAGTGGTTTGCCAGGGAACTCCAGACATCTCGTGATGTTGGTGAATCTACCACGACGCTCAATATATCTTCAGAGAAGGATCCTAAGAGCCAGGATTTAACTACCTGATCAGCACGTACCCATAAGGTGAAGTCAGGATTTGCTGTGTCTTCAACTCGTCCATCTATAGTTGGAACAGGCAGTCTTGGCTCAGGTCTCTGAGTTCCACCATTGATAAATCCTAACAGACCTTGACCAGACAGAAAGGTTTCAAACTGGGATTTCCAAAAGATATAGTTTTTTTCAGTAAGTTTGACGGTAACACAGTTTGAGATGTTCAATGAAAGTTGAGAATAAGATTCAAGAGCCATGGCTCTGATACCATGTGAGAGAGATTGAAGAAGATGAACTTTTATGTAACGTTTATTAATTTATTTCTCTTTTTGTATGAAAAGCTTACAAAGAGAGTTTTCATGTTCTACTTTTATATGCGGTTTCATGAGTGAAGAGATAAGATTTTACAGCCTGTTTTTACAGCTCGATTTGCTCTATTACTCATCTTTATCCTTCAATGCATCGAACCTATTTTCTGTCTTGATTCCTATCTCTGTACGTTTCCTTGCTAGCTTCAATTCGTTCTGCTTTTCGTTTTGCTTTTTGTCTTTAATTGCAGGTTTACGTTGGAGCTGTATCTTGGGAGACTTGGGATCATTCAGAGTCTTCTCAACCCAAATCACTTTCGAAGCCTCTTTCTAAGATGGAGACTTCTGTTTTGTTTTAAACGCAGAGGTAGAAGAAGCAGAGCATTTCTCTGTCTTGATATACCTTAGCTCAAATTAATGATTAAAATTTGTTTATCTTTTGTTTTTCTTGACTCCAGGAAGCTGTGTTCGGATCCTTCTTTCACCACCTTGCACTAAATACCCCACGTCTTCTTTCTTTTAACCAAATCCCATCTCTTTTTAACCACTATTCCTCTATTTTAAACCAAATTATATCAACAAATTTTTATGTTTAATAAATACAGAGGTCAGCTGACAAGTTCTGTTTAACTTCGAATTTTGTTAACTTCTGCTAACCCGTTATACCCAAGAAAAAAAAGTAATCGGAGAAATTTGATGTAATATTGATTTCAGTTTTTTTTCAGTTATGTGATTTTTGGTTAGTCTGATTTATTTATTTTCATATATAAACTTGGAGTTTTGACATATTTTGAATTATATATTGTATTATTCTTTATAATGATATTTCATAATCATAAACTGCCTTGTAACGTCGACCAAATATTTTAGACGTTAAGAACTTAAGCGTTAAATCATCTATCGAATAACACTACGTTTTTTGATTCATCTACAGAATAACAACAATAGTGCTTTTACTGAAGACGAAACAGTATATGCATATCCAAAAATACATACACAGAATGTCTTAAAACTTTTTTTGTAAAGTATATATATGTACATACTTTTTCTATGAGCATATCCCATGTCGAAGAGTTTTGAGTGGAGAAACGAAATAAGGACAGGTTGAATAAGAAGGCACCAACTCTTTATGGACCTACTTGCTTTGCATCAATGCTTCCAACTTTCAATCCTCAAGTCGTGTTAATTTACAAGGCATTGCACCACCCCATAATTTCCTCTTAAACTAGGGTTATCTTTTTACTAATTCCGTAAGACAAATTAAGGTTATATCGAAATCAAAAACAAAATAAAATAGGTTATTCACATTGGATAAATATCTGACTAGACATGAGAAGGTGTGAGCATTAGTGAGTCGTGATCACCCTCGAGCTGTTTATCGGCAAATATATATATACTGTGTATGTAAATGCATATATATATGCAGAGTGTTGGTTAGAAAGGGAGTCAGGGAAAAACTTTTGTCAGAAACAGAATGACGATATTGAATGTATGATTCAAAAGCTAGCTATAAATTCGACGGTTTCGTTATTTACTTTCTATTAAAGATATCAACTTTATTTAAATCGGCCTCAACTATATGAACATAATCAAGTTATATGACTATAGTTTACACGAGAATACATGTGTACGATTCCACAATTTTGCTACCATATATCGATATGTGAAGTTAGAAATCTTTTAGAGTATTTTTGTTGATAAAATTTTACATTTTTTAGAGTTCAAGATTGAAATCTATATATTTATTAACTCACATAGAGGCCTAGTTTTACAATAATATCCATCTCTTTGGTTGTGGAATTCAGTGTATAATATATAGATAGAGTCAACATTCTTCTTTTCAAAATGGTTCGAACCTAAACGCAAGTGTCAAGAGTTGATAAGAAGGTATTAATAGCACGTGGTAACATTAACTTAGTGTCCAATAAATGGAAGACAATGTCGTTGTCTTTCCCAATTCGGTTGTCCTAATTTTAGGGCAAGAGTATGAATGACTCGACGCTCGTGTCGTATTCTTCCAAGTCTAATCTCAACCATTGACTTGTATGCTACGTAACTTTCGTTCCCAATAAACCCATAAACTAAAACTTACAACATATGGGATAATGAAACAAAACACAATGTTGTTAAGCAAAAGATTATATCCAAATTATATTTTCTTAAATCGTTTAATTTTTTATAATTAAGAAGTATTATTGAAAAAGAGTCCCGAAAACATAAAGCATAAATTGCCACACAGTCGTTGTCGCTTTTGTAGTCACTGTGATTGCGTCAATTAGACCTCTCCATCACACATCGTGTTCATTTACCTCGTGCTATGCCACGAGGTACGTCTGACTTAGATCTAGGGAATCAAGTGTGTTTGGTTTAATGGAAATTTGATTATAAATTTAAGGATTTAAAAAAGTGATGTTGAAGCTTACTGTGGAAAGTTAGATGAAGAAAATGAACTAGAAGCGCAAGTAAGAGTGGCGATCCAAAGCGCTAGCAAGTAATGATGATTTATACGGGGTTAATCGTGAATTAAAAAAAAAAAAAACAAAGAACACTGGAATGTTTGAAATTTTTTTTTTTCCAGAATTGAGAAAGTGCTGGAAACAAAAGATTAGGTCCTTTTACAAAAAAAAAAACAACAAAAAGATTGGGTCCTTCGACTTCCGAGTCCTTCTTCTAAACCCAACTTCGTATCATTTAATATTAACTAGATAAGTTTAAAATAATATCACATCAGCAAAGCCCAATAGGCTAGTTATTAGGCCTTGGTTCAATTCAGTTTACTTAGAGATGGGCCCACAGAGGTACTTGCCTATCCCGGGAAATTTCGGTAAGGCCTCGAAACCAATCCAAATATTAGAAGAGGCATCTGTAATTTTGTATTGATTTGAAAATCCAATCACTATCCTCCCTCCTTAGAACACATTGTCTTCGAAGTAGTCTAGCTTATTTTTCAAATCAGACTTGAATTCATATGGTAGATTTAATCGCGGCTTCTAAAGCACGATCATCTAGTAATTATATATGTTCACTAAATACATTTTGAAGTTCAGATCAATCACTTTCAACTAGATCCAACCTTTAACCACTAAAGAGCCCCTTTAATTGTGATAACATTTTTGTTCAACGAAGTGAACACTACAGTTTTATTGTACTAATTAAAGGTCGAACAATCCTTCAAACCTCAAACAAATATATTTTTTTCAAACAAATATCTTTAAATGTAATATATATATATCTCTATATTTGTCAGTTTTATAATCCTTACAACTTGAGATATATAAATTTCTAGAATAAAAGCAGTGATTGATGAATAATAATAAAATTGATTTTTACAAGAATATATAAATTCGCAATAAATCTCGTGGAAGTGGAGGTGTGTTTTTTCTTCCAATGAATAATTTGCCTAAAATAGAGTGGGAACATAAACAAAAGGTAAAAGCTATGATGACTCATAACAGACGAGGCGTTATGGAAAATGCAAAGAAAGAAATAAATTAAATTAAATTAAATTAAATTAAAAGGGTAAGATAGTAATTAAAAAAAAGACCGCCTCCTTAATTAAAAACCTCCCACTAAAGCTTGTTGCAGTTAGGAAAGCAGGTACGAATCCTAAATCTTTTTTTTTTCTTTTTCAAAATCAATTTTAATTCTTGTGTAAATGGAAGGAGAAACTCATCAATCGGAGCCGTTACCTTTACCATCTGCTACCGATTCCGATGAAGGACTTAGCGCTGCGATTGAGGCTAAGCTAGCTGAGTTAGCTGCCGGAGAATCAAGCGGCGGCGGAGGAATTAAGAGTAAAGTGAAAGGACCTTGGTCTACGGAGGAAGACGCTGTGCTTACGAAGCTTGTGACTAAGTTAGGACCGAGGAATTGGAGTTTGATCGCTCGTGGAATCCCAGGTCGTTCTGGTAAATCTTGTCGATTGCGTTGGTGTAATCAGCTTGACCCTTGTCTCAAGCGTAAACCTTTCTCTGGTAAATTAAATTAAAAATCTTCAATTTTGTAGATTCCTTCTTTTGGGTCTTTTTTATTTATGAGGTTTGGTCCTCGTCTTCGGTTAGATTTTTAGTGTTCTTCTGGAAATTTTCGGAGTTATTTCTTCATCTTCATTCAAATCCTTGTTGTCTTTTGTGTCTTTTGTTGTGTTTTTTATTCGATGTGTTCAAATGAATTTGAATTATGTGGAGAATTTCTACATTTTCCTTTTTTTCTGTCATCTTTGTGATCTAATGTCTAATTCTGATTCAACTGGGGTAGAGATTGGTGAAGTGAATTAGAACTTTGTTTAAGTGAAAATGTGAACTTTACTTTACCTAAAGTCTTGAAATTTCTCTTCTTCTGCTCTGTGGATTACAGTGGCCATAGAGTAAAAGGAGAAAAAGATTGTTTTTTAATGAAACTGAGATTGAGGATTCGTAGTGTGTCACAGATATAGATAGTTCTCTGAACCAGCTTCGTTGTTACATGAAGCATGGAAAAGAGATTTCAAACATTCTAAGTTGAACTTTATTGTTATCATGTTATGCACTTTTTTGGATTCTCTCGCCCTTGGTATTTAAGATTGATGCTTTTCATTTCTTCCTGTTTGATCTACTTGCAGATGAGGAAGACCATATGCTAATTTCTGCTCACGCAATTCACGGAAACAAATGGGCCGTGATTGCGAAAATGTTACCCGGAAGAACAGATAACGCCATCAAGAACCACTGGAACTCAACGCTTAGACGTAAGTACTCAGATTTATGGAAGAATGGTCAATGGATGGCTAATCCTACTGCTTACATCAAGAACGAAAATGCCGACGAAATATCTAATTCAGGCTCAAAACAACAATTGCCTCAAGGAGAAAGCAATTCTTCACCAAAGCCTCCAGAGTTGAATGATGTTGTAATGGAAGATGCAGCCAATAAACCTCAAGATCAAGAACAAGCTCCAATAGAGAGTAACACTCCAATAGACAGTAACTTGTTTCGCCCAGTGGCTCGTGTTGGCGCGTTCAGTGTCTGTAACCCAAACAGCCAGAGAAATGGATACAGGGATCACAATATAGTTCCATGTGCAGGTCCTTTGATTCAAGCGGCTAAACCCAATTCATTGGCTGGTAAATTTCTACAATCTCTTTGCGATGAACCTCAAATCCCTTCAAAATGTGGTCGCGGTTGCTCTACTTATCCAGCTGCAACTATGTTTTCGCGTAAATCGGTATTGGGACCTGAATTTGTGGATTATGAAGAGCCTTGTGCAGTTTTCAACCAAGAACTGATATCTATAGCAACGGATTTGAACAACATTGCGTGGATAAAGAGTGGCCTTGACAATGCTGTTGTCAGAGAAGCAGAACAGAGTTTGAAGATTGATAATTTCAGTTATGATAATCCTCGAATCAAGTTTACTGGAATGATGCCTAGACAAGATTTATCCTGTGCAAGAAGCTGAAACTCAAATGTAGCGCTTGAGATTCATCTTCCCTTTTCTTTTTCATTTTGTGATTCTTTGCGCTTTGACGCATATAGAAGTGATCTTCAGGTCAATAAATACCAGACTGGTACTTATCGAAGTTGTTTCTGACATTTTGATTCGGATATGGTGGAAGAGAGATTAAAACAGAGTCTGTAATGATCATTTTAAGCTTTTGACCAAATTCGTATTTCTTATGCATACATATATATATATATATATATATATATATCCAAAATCATAGATACATTGGTGAAAAAATCTGAAAAGTAATAATTAGCGGCTTCTTTTATATATTTTTAAGAAACATTTTTTTTCTTTTTCCAATTCCTTAGTGTGAAATTCTGGTTCTTGATTTAGGAATTTTAATAGCTAACTGGTTAAATTCGGTTTGGGTTATAACTTAAGAAGTTAGGCTTAGGCCCATGGAGTGTTTTGATTTGGGCTCAGAGGTTTTGGTTTGCGGTTGAAGAGGTTGTTACTCTGTTTCTAATCAGACTGTGTTTTCTTTCTGTACTTTCGAGTAAACAAACAACAAGTGTATTGTAATTGGATTCCGATTGAAAATGGTGATTTGTTTGTGCCAATCTTTACAATTTATTGTTCTAATGGATTCGAGAGAGAACTAGTGATAGATTTTATGACAACAAAAACCAATCAAGTTTAGTCCGCAATTATTTTTTCGGAAAAATGATCAAATTCATTTAGACACTTGGTTTTATTCTTTCTTTTTTAAAAAAAAAGTAGTGAGTTCATTTTTTTCTCTTATAGTCTACTTTTATTAAAAATATGAGGCGTTACTTTAATTTTGATATTATATTATACAGAGAGTGTTCCTACAGAATTTCTAGGAGATTTCTTACCATATGTTGCTAATTCAAAAACTGCGTCTCTAAATCACATTTTAAAAGCTAATATTACAATTTTCTAATAGCGTTCTTTCACAACTTATGGTTTTCGTCTAATCAATTGTGGCTCAAACATATAGAAGTGGACATTCGGATTTTAGGTTCGGATTCGGGTTTTTAGATTTACATTCTAATAGAATAATTTATCGGATTTGGATTCGGATTCGGGTAAAACATTTCGGGTTCCGATCAGGTTCGAGTTTCAGAGTTGAAACCATATAAAAATTCAAAAAATTTGGATTTGAATTTTTTAGGTTTTTCAGAGGTTTTCGATTTTTTTTAGGTTTTTTTCGGTTCAGATTCGGATCGAAATTTTATATATTATACATACAAAACTCATATTTATATGATATAATTTGAATTAAAATATTTTTCATGAATAGTTATGTATTTTTGGGTTTTTAGATAGGATTTCGGGTTCGGGTACGGATTTTCGACTTTAAAAATTTACGTTCCAATTAATCAATTTGTTGGATTCAAATTCGGATATAATTTTTTGGATCGGATTTTGGTCGGATACTCGAATTTGAATTTTTTGTTACCCCTATATGAAACCCACTAAAAAGCTTTTAACATTCCTATTATATGTCATTAAAGCTATAGTGAAGTCGATGATATTACAAAAGGAGCCCGTTTAGTTGTAATCAGCTCCTCCATATTTAGAGAAAGTAACTTTTCTATTTACAATAGATCATCCTCTGACCAAAAAAAATTATAGTGAGTTTGGTCTAACATGAAATATAGCAAATAAACATTGTCCAAGTTCCACAATAACAACTCCATTTCCAAGTTGAAATTTCTTTAGAGCTCCAGTTTTAATTTCTTCGCCATTTAAAAAAAAATTATTCATCACATTTTTATTTCTTGATCATAAACTCAAATATTGATATTATTTTGGAAATTAATTAATTTGTCAAATAGTTTTCAATATTTAAGTCAAATAATTTTCAGTAATTCTATTAATCAGCCGGTTTTAAAATCTATCAGAAACAAAGATGAATTATCTGTCAGACTCCATAAAATGAAACATTTCGCTACATTCCATAGTTACTATTTTAATCTTAGTATATAACTGTTCTTTAAACCAGAAAAAAAAACCAAGGAATATTTATAGTTAAGAAGAAAAATGTAGAATTACATAAACTTAAGAGAAGATGGAAAATGCTATTTCATAATGTTATTTACAAGCACTTTTCTCCATAATTTTCATATATTTACATACCAAAAATGAAGATCAATTTACAATTAAAATATCTTGAAACGCCTTCATCTTTTATCCCTCAAATTCCCCGAAATCTTCAATAGCGTTGACTTTAGAGGACTTGAGTTTCCACGAAGCTGTACTAACCTTCAATGGAAGCAGCATAGGGCTACTATAATCTCCGAAACTAAACCCACTTTCTTCTTCTTCCTTGGTACGCAAGTCACCTGGAGGCAAGAAGAAATATGAAGACAAACCCTTAACATTAAATCCCACTTCTTCGATCTCCCAAGTTTCTTCCATTGTAGTCTTTGAATGGCTCTCTAAGCTCTCATCAAGCCTCAACAATGAAACACGTGTCCTTCCTCTGTGAGCGATCTGAATCCCATCAACGCTCTTATAATCTTGGATCAATGTCTCAGACGTCGTTTCCCACAAGACCACATCTTCTTCTTCCGGACCTGTCTTGATTCGTACGAGATAAGTATCCTCTAATTGGACCAAAAGTCCTGTTCTTTGACTAAAACATCCCCACACCGTATGCTTCACTGTCTCTATACCTCTCTTGCTTCTCGATTTAAGCCCCGAAGGCTGCGTTTCGAGCTTCAGCACGAAGCATTCTTCGTCGTTAACCGCCTTTTCACCCACGCAAACCGATCCAGCGAAAAAATTTGCTGTGGTTTTAGGATCAAGCCCTTGAAGGAACCTTCTGAGAGGTCCAGAGGGTTCATTAGAAGCATGAGAATGTGCAAGCCAAGGGCTTTGTCTCCAAGCCACGTTACCATCACAACCGGCACTGATTTTACAACCCGAAACCACAAGCTCTAAACTCCATTGACTCAAACCTTTCTTCCACAACACGAAACCTCCCATCTCTCCTCCTCCATTTCCATTGTTGTTAATGTTTCTTATCCTCACCAGCTTCTTTTTCCTTTTCCCATTTAGGGTTTTCGCTGCACAAAACTCGGTCACTCCCATCTTCACCTTTCCCATCGCGTACATGCTCTCTACTGCGGCCAATTCCGTCTCTCCTCCAGCTGCTGCAGTGTATTGCTTCACTATATACTTCGCCATGGCTGCTTCCTATTGATTACAAAAACAGAGCAGAACTAATGTCAAACTTGTTTTAAACGCTAACTTCTTTTAACATGAAAAGAAAACGCTAATTTCTCAAAAATCGGTTTAAATTACTTACAATAGATTGGTTTTTGATAAGTTTGGATATGGGATGATCAAGAACGTCGTGATCGGAGGAGACAGGGAGAGGGATCGAAGGAGCTCCGACGATTCCAAGAAGCATCTGAATCTGAGCGTCACGACCGCCGAAAAGAGTGGCAAGGCTACTACTGTTATCCGGAGGAGAACGGAGCAAACTAGACTTGACACTTCGCCAAGCGCCGCTCTTGTTGTTGTCAGAACAGAACAACTCCTCCGGCATCGGAACTTCCAACACCGTCTCTAGACCGTCTTCTCTATCGAAATTAGTACAAAGCGTCCTCATTTTTTCACTCTTCTAACAAGTCTTGAAATAATCGAAGAGAAAAAGTGATTGCCGGAAAAATATGTGTAGTCGAAACTTTTCTTTCTTTGGTTACTATAATTTAAGGAGATGAAAGGGTTCAATATATATTATGAGAGATTGAATAACAGAAGCTCATGGGTTGGCGATTTATGTATTAGAGAAATAGAGAGAGAGAGTAACCGAGATGACCAACCGACCGAAGCGGATTTGATACTATTTGTGTATTGTCGTGTTCGCACGCTTCATGTCTCCCTTTGCTCTATCTAACAACATTTGAATAAATGTATTTAAGTATTTTCTTGGAAGGAGAAGTGTAGTATTATCTTCACTAATAAAAAGATAAATACAATTATTTTCCGTCGTGATGAAGAAATACATATTGAGCTTTGTCCTTTCTGCTTAACAATGTATTCTTGAATAGAAAATCGTAAAAAGTTTTAATAAGGCTTTTAATTGGTAAAAGAGAACTTTGTCCTTTGGTGCAATTCATTGTATAGTCAATTTTGTTTTATTATAATAGACTAGTCGTGCTCAATATACGGCGCCGATATTAACGCAGATTGGAGAGTGAAAATATAGGCCTATGAAAAATACATTAATTCAACGGTTGTTTTACTTTAATTGATAAGATAGTTAATATGACTTATTAAATTAACGCTTGAACAAAATTTGTATCTCTTCATGTAGTTTTGGAATTTTTAACACTAAGGTACTCTAACAATTGATTAGTCCTATTTTTTTGAAAATTCGTATGCTCTGGTTTTCTTATGTTGGTATCTCGCTGAAAGAACTATTGTTATAATTTTGTTTATCAAAAAAGTGAATGTGAAATCTTTATTATTTTCTGAGTTGCTTAGCTTAAACCGGCTCATAATATATTTAATTTAAAAAAAGGAAACTACGTACTAAACTTTACTTTCACTAATCTTTTTTCCTTTTGAAGATTTGAAACCAAGAAAGGTTTGATTTGGCAAACATCGTGCGTCTCTTTTATCCGTCTTCTCTTTTTGACTTCTAAGTGCAATGTTTTTCTCACTTAATGCTGCATAAGGTTCAATGAATATCGATTTAGTTAATTAGTCTTGGAAATGAATTAATAAAGCAAAAGTTGCACTTTTAACATAGAGTACATGCGTATATATAGGATAAACAAGAAATTTAGCTCACAACACACAAAAATGTAAAGAAGTTTAGAAAAATTTCTTAATGTTGTTAAAAGCTTGCTTTAAGTTACCCCTTACTGAAAAACGATAACGTGATACGACGTATCTTATAAACTTGCAAATTGTATTCCCTAAGAGATGTGATAATTTTATAGAGATACACTAGGGACGTGACTTATAAGTCGTAAAAGATATATACATAGATTCATATATAGTTTCGTATTATGTAATTGAAGAATTAACCAAAAATAAAAGTATATTTGTAGAAAAACGACGAGAATGGATAATGAAGAGACGATACTTTGATTGGGAAATGAATTGTCGGCCGAACGTGGCTGACACCGTATCATCAGACCGACTATTAATATTTCCCTTTAATTTTGATTTGCTTGCCGTTACGGTAACACTAAGAAATCAAATCTGTTTTTTCATCTATATATAACTAATATATAAATGTCTTGACCAAACAAAAAAACGAATATGTAAATGTGTGCATCTGTTAGTTGCCTTCATCATTCATCAATTTCAGTTCAATCTATATAATATGATCTTAATAATGTTTGAGATTTTTTCACAAGAGCAGCGTATCGTATAATATATTTTACATTACTAAAATTCATATGATTATAATTGGTAATAATCATGACATGCACGCCGTTGGGAATCTTTTTGCCGATATGCAATTTGTCTGCATAACTCATTAGTAAACTAAAGATTAGTTTAATCAAAACTAATATGGAAAATCTGAAACAAAATCTAGACCAGATATCATAAAGATTCTACAGGTAAGCTATATGTGACTTCAGTGTCTAAAACATATGTGACTTCATTATAATATGTGTGAATAGTTCTTGTTTGGGAAGAAATTTGCCGGTCAAAGACTGTGAAGGTGGTGTTTATTTGCAAAAGAATGTGTATTTTAGTTTTCGTAAGCAGATTCTGGACTTAGCTATGAAAAAGAGAAAATTGTTACTCGGTTTAATCTTATATTCTCATTTAAGATGATAAATATGTGTATTGTGTTACAAATATATAGATATATAGATATATATGTTTCCAATTAGACTATCAAATTCAGGAAGAGAGATTTAATCATCACATCATCCAAATGATTATTTTGTGTGCATATCAACAGCTTTGATCATTGTTGGTCGTACTTTCTCCCTAACACTATGGCAGTCGTTTTCAACGTAAGTTAATGATGATTTCCCTTGACTTCCTAATGTTGTATGGGTTTAGTTTCGGTTCTGCTTTGCAAACCATCAATGCAATTAACTACTATTAATTTAAAAAGACAGAAAATATGAAAAGGCTTCCCTATGATTTATAATTTGATTCATACAGCATATTTTTTATTTTGCGAATTAATTATATAGCTTAAGGAGTTAATAAGTTGATCATTTAAATTTGAAGTTCAGATAAGGAAAAGAATCTGATTAGAAGAATATCAAAATCAAGGCCAAATGTTCCGACCATTGTTTCGCTGATTGCGGATGGTTAATGGAGCAGACATGAGCGCAGGAACTGACGTGTTCCCAAAGACCATTATCGCCCATAACAAGTTTGCCTTCTTTCTCGCACGTGGGTTTTGTCTTACTCTCACGTGTTTTGTCCGGCGCCGAATCGGCCCTTCATGATAAATCTGAAATCCACAATATTTTTGTTTAGCTGGCTAATTATAAAAGAAAATTATTAAAAAATCTTAAGCTTTCAATAGAGAGTGGTAATCATCTCGCAACATTTTCTTTGCCAAATTGCCTCCTTACGGTCTTCGGCAGCCGTTTACTTGGTATTTGATTTATTATGGATTTATGTATATTGAATATGAACCACGAAATTAGGATTACTGACTAATTCGCTTAGAGGATTGGTTGCCTAAATACTGCCTCCAAATAAGAATCTCAATTTGTTTTATTTGATTTAGATCAGATTCAATTTAGAAAAATAAATTAAGCCAAATAAAATTGGTTTAACATTCAAATCGACTTTGGTTTTCGGTTTAGCTTGATTATTTCCCATCCCATGACATAATGGTTCATTATCCATATTTGTTTACGTAAATTACAAGTATGAACATACAACCAACATTAATATCTTAAAAGAAAAACATACAACATCCAAAAGTTTGAAGAGTACTTGAAAGCATTGCTCCAACGTAATTCTTCTTAGTTGCAAAAGCACAGGAACTAAAATGACAGGACATGACTTACAAGTTTGTCTAAATTCTTAGAAGAAGACCCATCTTTATCTACGCAAACATCAGCTCTCTCTTTCAACTTCAAACACATCTCTCTAATTCTATTTCCTTCATCTATCAATACACTACTTACCGCCTTCTTGATCTTTCTCATATCCATCTTTCTTCTTTCTAACTCAATTCCGATACGCCAAACATCAACAATGTACCTCGCGTTCACACGCTGATCCGTGAAACACGGTGTGCATATCATTGGAACACCTTCACATATGCTCTCTAATGTCGAGTTCCATCCACAGTGCGTCCAAAACGCTCCAACGGCAGGATGCGCCAATACCTCTAATTGATTCACCCATTTGACAATTTTACCTTTATAGCTCATGTTTTCCACGAAATCACTAGGCAATGCCTCGAGCCACTCGGTCCCTCGGACAAATCCAGGCCTAACCACCCACAAGAATGGCCGTTCGCTGTTTCCTAGACCCCATGCAATCTCGAGAAACTCCTTCCCCTCTATATCTGCAAGGCTTCCAAAACTCACATAGACCACAGACTGTGGGTCTTGCTTATTAAGCCAGTTAGCTATTTCGTGGTCCTCTTTGTTCTTTGTCGTCGGTAGAAGCTTTTCGCTACGTTTGTGAATCGGTCCAATCGGGAATATGGGAAGTTGAGACTTGCTGCTAATATATATGAGTGGGAGTCTTTCAAGATCTTCGAATGTGTTCCATATGACTCCTGAAGACGAATTGGCTCCTTTCACTATGTCGTTTGCTATCCGGTATAGTTCCTCCGGCTCATTCGTTTCCATTACCGGAAGATCCTTCACTTTCAAAGGTGGAAGCTCAGTCACTGGCTCATCTAACCTAGAATCTGGAAAACATATTAACGTGTTACACTTTATAAAAAAATAAAATGTATCATAAATCATTAATAACGCTAAAATTTACAGAAAGACAATTTTAAATTCTACGATCCAATTAATGTTCCCGCATCATCTATTAAAATTAAAACTATTTAATTATTTTTAACAGCTAAAAACTATTTAATTATTTGTTCGATATTAACATGTTATAATATATTGGTGAATATATATATATATATATATATTGGTTAATAGAATAATACGTTCTCATTAAGATGCATATGCGTAATAATCAATCTGTACAAAAATTAAATATTTATAATTTAACACATAGATATGTAACTAACAAAATGTATCAACTTTGTAGAACTAAACAATATGTAAACGAAAAACATTTTTTTTGTTTCTATAACAAAAATTGTAATGGCTTATGTAAGCAGAAATGTTTATTTTTAATTTGAAATGGCAGTATTCTTCTATAGGATGCCTGTACGCTCGTTGGATTTATTTCTCTTAATTAATATAAAGGACCACAAAAGAACAGAAAATCTTTGTTTTTTTGTTAAAAAAGAACAGAACAGAAAATCTTAAGATAAATAAAGTTGAAATCTATAAATAAGTTTGTATATTCTTACCTTGTATAGGGAGATAATTCTTATCTCTAAGAAGAGGGAAAGCAGCATAACCACAGTACGACGCCACACCGCTTGTGATCAACACCATCCTACGAATTCCAACCTCTTCCGCTGCAGCCTCCGCGTTGTTCGCCCAAACAACGTCGGAGACCAAACAACACGATGTATGTTCTTTGCCTACTTCCGCCGCCAGAGACTGGCGAAACGGGTCCGCGTAAGTTTCTATTAGCAAACGAATAAAGACGACGAGGTCACTGGAAGCCTCTGGTTGTGTCAGAGGGTCTTTTCCTCCGTCGTTGTTGTGAGGGATGGTTCGAAAAGTGAAGAGTGGGTAGTGAGAAGGATCAGGGAAGTTGAAGGAAGTGTGGAGGATTGTGACGGAGAAGCCACGCTGGTGGAATATTCTGGCGAGTTGCATCATTGGGTTGAAGTGTCCTATAAACGGTAAAGGGTACATGATCATTTTCCTACCTTTTCTCTCTTCCATTTTTTCTTCTTAGTTTTTTTTTCTTAACTAGAGATTTGAAGATTTAGTTGATTTTGTTGTAGGTGTTTCAGTGGTTTTTAAACTCCCGATACGCAACTAGTCGCGGCCTGCTAGTGCGAGCATGGCCCGCATGGTTGTACTGGATTGACTGATGACATCATTTTCTGTTGTTTTGGATAAGACGGATGACATATTTGACCCACCAAAATACAAAATAGACTGTTTACTTATAAATTTTGTGAATAGTCATCAACCCAAAAATTACCATATATCTTAGATAAATTAATATCTTAGGTAACCTATTATGATTCATCGTCTAGTTGAATATTGGACTCATTTACTCACTGGAAATTTAAAATTATTTTAAGAAACAGAACATCCAAGGTTTGAACAGTACTTAGAATACATTGCTCCTTCGTAAATTTTTCTAACTTGCAAAAGCATAAGAATCAAAGGACAGGACATGACTCACAAGTTTGTCTAAACACTTGGAAGCAGATCCATCATTGCTTAAGCAAACATCAGCTCTCTCTTTCAATTTCAAGCACCTCTCTCTCAACCCATCTCCCTTATCCATCATTACATTTCTTACCACCTTCTCAATCTCCTTTCTATCCATATTACTTCTCTCTAACACCATCCCGACTTGCCATACATCAACAATGTACCTCGCATTCACATGCTGGTCCGTGAAACACGGTGTACACATCATTGGAACTCCTTCACATATGCTCTCTAGTGTCGAGTTCCATCCACAATGTGTCCAAAACGCTCCAATCGCAGGATGCGCCAATACCTCTAACTGATTCACCCATTTCAAAATTTTTCCCTTATGCCCAATGTTTTCCATAAACCCACAAGGCAATGACTCGAGCCACTCGGTCCCTCCGACAGACCCCGGCCTAACCACCCACAAAAACGGCCGTTAACTGTTTCTTAGACCCCAAGCAATCTCGAGAAACTAATTCTCTTCTATAGCTGCTAGGCTTCCAAAACTCGCATAGACGACAGACTGTGGGTCTTGCTTGTTGAGCCAATCGGTTGTTTCATAGTCTTCCTTATTCTTTATATTCGGTGGAAGATCGTCGTTATGTTTGTGAAACGGTCCGATAGGGAAGAAGGTGACTTGTAACTTGCTACTACAATCCATGAGTGAGCGTCTTTCAAGATCTTCAAATGTGTTCCATATGACTCCTGAAGAATTATTGGCTCCTTCCACCATGTCGTTAACTATCCGGTATAGTTCCTCTGGCTCGTTCGTTTCTATCACCGGAAGATCCTTTATTTTCAAAGGTGGAAGCTCTGTCACCGGCTCTTCTAATCTAGAATCTGGAGTAAAAAAAGGTATAATAAATCTTTAATATTGTTAAAAGAAACGTCAAGAACTCATTATTTTTTACCTGGAATCCTGAACCGAAACTAAACTATATAAGAAGAAAAATTTTAGATTCTCAAATCCAATAACATGTTTCCTCATTATTCTTTTACAACTATTTAATTATTTTAATAAACAAGTGACAATTGTTGTAAAAAAACAAAATTGCCAACCATATAAAAAAAGATAAGTGTATTTACGGATTTACCTTGTATAGGGAGGTAACCCTTATCTTTAAGGAGAAGGAAAGAGGCAAAGGCACAAAAAGACGCCGCACCACCTGTCCTCAACACCATTCTACGAACTCGTATCTCTTCCGCTGCAACCTCCGTGTTCCTCCCCCATATAGCGTCCGACACCAAACAATACACCGTCTCTCCTCCACCTACTTCCGCGGCCAGAGACTTACGAAACGGCTGGCCGTAACTTTGTTTCAGCAGACGAATGAGGGCAACGAGGTCCATACTCGAAGTTTCTGATTGAGACAGAGGGTCGTCTTCTCCTTCCTTGTTATGAGAGATAGTTCGAAAAGTGTCCCGGAAATGGTAAAGGGAACATGATTATTCTCCTCCTTTCCTCTCTTCCATTTTTTCTTATTGAATTTTTTTTTTTGGGAGATTTCAATGTTATGTTGGATTTGTCGTGGTTCTTTCCTCGAGGGTTTACGGTTACATGAGCACAGCTTATATTTTATAGACTCATGAATCTATTACAAATCGACAGCTGTCATTAAGGGTTTACGGTTACACTCAAAGATCCATATTACGAATTGACAGCCGTCCTAGCAGCTGATGCTCTCGCTCACGCAAAAAAATGTTTTTGCCTGCAAGACATTCAAAGCCTCTGTCCGACCAAGAGTGTTCACCTGCAACACATTTTCTGTCTCCTGTCTTGCAGTTTTAAACTCACAATTGGAGACTATTATACAAAACAAATGTTAATAAACTTTCCCAAGGAAGCTTTCTGATTAGATTAATGCAAGTGTTTTGAACAAAAAAAAGATTAATTCAAGTGAAAATGAACTTTCCCGTCCCTTCTGATTAGATTAATGGCAATGACTGTCCTTTTTATAAAAAACATATTTCACCAATGTAGGTAAGACGAGAAAATGTCACGTTTTTCTACAAACATCACATGGGGTTGTATATAGTACACATGTAACTTTAACAAACATAGAATTAAAAAAAAAAACAATGCATTTACGAGTAATGCTATTGAAAGCTAACGAACGAGTGCCTCTAGGTCCTTCATGCCCAGTTTAAAGTCATATGTGACATTCGTATTCACTTTTTGAAGTAAGACATGTTGCATATTGGCTTGTGATAGAGTCGATGTCGTATTATTATTCTAATGTTCAAATCTACACCATTCACGTTCTTAACAAAGAAATAGTAAATTTTACACGTGTCTCCACCTAGTCCAATATATCATATATAGCTTGATGTATGTTTATGTGGTGCTTTTTTTGGATAATGTATATGTGGTGTGTTTTTATGCTTTTTCTTAAGAGTATCCCAAATGCATACGAAAAGTTGCTTCCGCAAGTTTTCTCACCGAAGATGGCTGTTGGGCTTAGTTTGTAAATTAAAATCTTTAGGTGCACTGGGTCTCTGTAGACTCCCAAAATGGAACCAAGTTTTCACCTTGTGTCATCAATATTCTTTTTGTTTGAGAATTACCCTCTTTGAATAAGTTGGACCCCTTCCAGGCAGGGAAAGTTAATATATTGGTCAGCCCACTTCGACGGGCCTAGATCAGTTCTCACTTTTCCAACTACCTAGAGTTGACAAGGATATGATAGAATATTAATAGTATTTCTTACAAAAATGTGAAAAAAAAAAACAAATTGAACTCTTTAGTCTCTACAAAATTCTTTATATATACAAGGAAGCAAGTAAAAAAATGAAGTTTATTTTGTCTGTGTGGATCATTTTTTATAACATTCATACCTCTTTAAGTATATTAAAGCAATGTTATTTATTTTTATAGGCAAATCTCAAAAACAATTTTGACTTGTTCATTTAGATGTTTATTGTTTTCCAGTAATGTTGATACGATGAATTAGTATCGTTCTGGTTTCGGTTGGGTTATAACTTTTGGAGATTTACAACAAAAATTTTGCTTTTAATGTGGTGACATTGGGATTTGGTGCTTGTTTCTGAAGGGTGACCACCCAGATTTACGTCTTGTACGTACAACAGAAATTTCAATTGAACCCTAGCTCATGAGTTTCTTCGTAGGCGTACATAATTTATTACTGTGAAGAATGAACCATCACAGAAATTATTTTATGTAACTATCCAAGTGGCACAACATCATCAACTTTTTCCGTATAATATTTTCTTGGATCATAGAGCTTGACAAGTAAACTTTCGTTTATTTTATGAGTAATCTCTCTGCTACAAAAAAATTATATTTGATCCTTCATCTCTTTCATGACTTTAGTATGTGGGTCATTTTTCATAAGTGTTTTGTTTGTTACGCACCTCAACCATATATATGTTGTTGACGAATTAATGGAAGTTGATATTCATTCACATTAACATATTTTTAACATGCCATATCTAATGTTCATGAAATGGGATTAATGGGGACCCACAAAAAGAAAGCAAATACGCAAAATTAAACATTCATTTAATTGCGTAAAAAAGAACCAAATAGATTGATTTTGGCTTTTGCTTTACGCACAATCGCACACCGTCATCGTCTTAGATACGTTATAGTAAAAAAGTATTGTGGACGAGAACCTTAACTGCAATTATAACCTTGAGAAAGAAGAAGCTCCCAACTATGTTATATCCTCAATTATAGGTCCATATATATATATATATTTTATAATCATGAATCATTCGACTAACATTCGTATTTGTTTCAAAAGAAAATGACATTAAACTGGAAACACTAGTTGAAATATCTTTTCTAACAAAATTTCTTAAGAACATCAATGTTTCAAAAGAATAAGACTCTTAAGATGCCGACAAATTGATATATAAATATGGATTGGTAATATGGTATGATAATATACTATATTAAAGTTTGATCCAGTCAAACTCGAAAGGTGTGAAAATTTTACATCTTCCAACCCAAACATCTTACTCTTTTGCCCTTTTACTTGTTATCGACTTTTTCCCAGCAGGAAGATCCTAAAAGAAGCAAGCAAGCTTGAAAGTTGAAACTTGAAACCAAAATTCAGTGACCTAAACGGGTCCTACAAACTTAGATAACATCCTAATCATACCAAATTTCAAAACACTGAAGATGCTAATGGGTTTGTGCTCATCTCCAAGGTAAACCATAGAGATCATAATTCATAATGTCAAATATGTGATCTACATACACAGAGATTATACTATATACACGTAAATCCCCCAATCCACATAAGGTGATTTACATTGCTTCACGACTAAGCATAACCTTCTTTTCCTTTTCTTTAGTTTTTTTTTTCTTATCTTTTTTTTTTGGCCACTTCCGCTTGAATGCCAAAATTCTTTGGAAATTAGACTGCAAAATTTCATTCAAACCATTCTTTTCATGTCATTTCACTAAGCAACCTCTTCTCAAACACAACTCTTTTAAGATGAATCATCTTTTATTCGATCAGATTTAAAGACTTTTAGATGTAAAAAGAAAACAACAAAGGGAGTAAAATATCAATATTGTAAAGGAAATTCAGGGAAAAACTTCAGATACAATATTCTCTATTACCACTGTGATTGACTACAACTTTGCTTCATTTAATCAAACAAAAAGAAAAAAATTACATATAATCTTATTGCAACCCCATAGATTTCAAAACGACAGAAAACACCCTGAAGTACTCTCAACACATCCTCTATGTTGTTGCACTAATAACACAATTTGTATTCCCCTGTGGACTAACTACAAAGACACAAAACCTTATCATAAAGAAGAGTATAGATGAAAAACCCTCCCAAGGCTAAAAGAATATTCTTATTAAATAATGCTTTTGTGATTCTCCTATATAAATATAAAATTTAAGCAATCCAACTCAACCCCACATAATTATTCTTTACTATAACCAGTAACCATCATATTCTCAACTATAAATCTAACCCACTAACAACGACCAATTTCAGATTCTTCTTCAAAGTCCTGAATCCTACAGAACCTAAATTCAAACTCAATACATCCATTCTTGTGGAAGAGGTCTTTCTTGCTTCAAACAGCCACCACCAGCTACTGCAAACAAACCAATAGATTCAATCAAATGTCTACTTTCACCTAGAATTGAAATAAATTAAGATTGGGGATGTTTGAATTATTACCGTAATCGATTTTACTGCGTCCTGTAGAGACACAAGCTTGAGAATTTGGTTTACACCGACCAGAGAACTCTTTAATTTTAGGATTTTGTTTGTGAACAACTTTCGTCGGAATCCTAACACATCCACCTCCTGACAATCCACATTGAGCTGAAGTTCTCAACTTTCTAGAAACCCAAGATGTAAAATAACGGAAATTGAGTAATATTACCTGATTTCTTCTGTGAATCTGAAGGGTTTGAGTAACTCCGGGGAAGGAAAACGCCGGTACCAGCAGACGGCGATTTAACGGCGGTTGGGGCGGTGAAAACGCCTCTAACGGGAGAAGGAGACGGAAGCAAAGTAATTGGGACTCTTCTAGGAGACTCTTGCAATGTTGACTCAAATCTAATCAGAGATTGATGATAGTGTGGCTGCCATAGCCAGTAGTAATAGTCATAAAACGCCGCGTCTTGAGAAAAGGGGATTAAGGAATTAGGGTTTTGGTCTTCGCGGCTTATTGGTTTTGATTCAAAATCCGCCATTTTGATCTTGGCGACTTCTCCAGCTGCAGCTGATACCACTTTCAAAGAGTCTTCTTCACGAAACGGAGATGTTGGAGGTGAAGACACTTGCGAAAATGGACCATTGGGACTTCCGAGTCCACTCTGAGTTGACTCACTGACTTGAGACTTCAACTGAATAAAGAAAGCAAAACTGTGAATGCTTAGTTTCCAAAAGTAAGATAACATTTGAAAAAATGGAAGCTTTTAACAACCTCAGGCTTGTTGGTGACGAAGGAAGGATAAAGGCTACGCTGAGTCGAGAGGGCGAGTCGGCGAGTCAATCCGGCGAGGAAGTCATCTTCGTCGTCGCTTGTTTCATCTTCGGTCTCCGTTGAGTCCACTTGAGGAGTGGGAAAGGTCGAGGAGTCGAACTCGTAAGGGAACTCATTCGGGAAGTTGAATTGACTCGGGGTTGGTAAGAGTTTCTCCATTGGTAGTTCAATGAAGGTGGAACATGGTGGAGAGAGCCCAGAGGACACGGTGGCGACGAGCGGCGCGACCATAACGACAATAGGTAAAGAGGGAGAGATAGGTTTTGTAATGTGTGTAATAAATGTTGGAGAGACCAGAGAGGGTTCTCTTTATTAAGGTTTCAGGGTTTCAAACTTTCAATGACAGCTCAAAAGTCATTATAATATTTAATTATTTTTATTTATTATTTAATTTTAATTATTTTCATTTCATACCCGTAATAGTAGTGCGAAAGGAAAGCCCGGCTCCAATCCAAGTTGTTTAAAATCCGTAATTCGTGCCCGACATTAGAAAATCCCGCGATAGTTGGTTGACCCCCAAAAAAAAACTGCAAATGAGAACGGGAAAACACAAGTGTAGTGCTCACACTATGATAACATTTTCATTAAATCAAGGGTTTTAATCCAGAGAAATTAATATATGTAGAAAGCCAAATAAGAGAATGTAGAAAGCCAGAGAAATGAATATACGTTTGTTGTTGTTTTTGTTGTCGATCATCGCTGAAAGACTGAAAACTATCTAATTTTTTGTATTGAGTATTTGAATTCAACAGACTTCGTGAATGGAGTGGATCGAAAGAGAAATGGGCTTTGCAGGTTATTCGAACCTTTATCAGTTCAGTTGGGCTTTTATATAAACCAAAGCTTTTTTCTTTGGCAGCCACATATTTTACTCTATTTACTTTTCACAAAAGTCTCTAAAATTTTCAATTCGATCAATCGCGTCGAAACCATGTCTTCCTTGACCATGGAATTCGCCGAGGCTGAAACATGCATATACTGGGGCATGGTAGTTTGTCAGTACCCTAGTGATCTATGTCTTGATTCGATTTACGAGCATATCAAATCAACTCTTGTGAAACAGAGTTATCGTGGTAAAGTGTCTATCAATGCTTACCATGATACAAATAATCAGAACTTGTAACACATGTAAAACATTGGAACATTATTAATGATATTATTTTACTCAAAAAAAAAACTTCTAAAACATTCGAATATTATTTTATTCATTCAATTTTAATGGCAATATGTATTACATAAAATATAGTAATAATAACAATAATTTTGTTTTCTTAAGGATTAACCGTTCCATTTGAAACAGTAGGATCTGATTTATAGTGATTTATACGATACATAGGGAAAGTTCTTGCGGTTTCCCACGTCCCAATCTGAAAAATGTTATTTCGTGATTTATGGTTTTGGCAGAAAAATGTTATTTCGTGATTTTATGATTTTTGCAAAAAAACGTAGATCTGAGTTTTGTGGTTTTGACAGAATAATGTAAATCTGAGATTTTGTGGAAAAAACATAGATATGAGATTTTACGGTTTTGGCGAAAAAAGTTATTCTATGATTTTGTTGTTTTTGGTAGAAAAACATAGATCCAAAAATTTATGGTTTTGGCAGAAAAATATAAATATGAGATTTTGCGGTTTTGGCAAAAAAACATTATTCCGTGATTTTGTGGTCTTGGCGGAAAAACGTTATTTCGTGATTTTACAATTTTGGTAGGAAAAAGTTATCTCGTGATTTTGCGGTTTTTTTGCAGGAAACATAGATCCGTGATTTTACGGTTTTAGTAAGAAAATGTAATCCAAGTTTTTACCTAACTAAAAATGGTGTCGTTTTATAAAACAAAGGTTAAAAAAAATCAAGACCAACCCTGTTAAAAAAATCAAAGATGGCGTACTTCGGGAGCTCACCAGAAAAAACAAGTCTAACAGCAGTTTGAATCTCACTGTGTTTGATGATTCCGATGCGAGTTTCTCAAAAATATGGTTGCTTAAAATAAAAAAAACTGAATCGTTAAAAATTAAAAATAAATCAAGACCAATCTTGTTAAACATTAACCTTTTAAAATCCAGCTCTAAAATATCAAATACAAAAAATCAAAGTTTAGAACCAACATAAATTAAAAGATCAAAACTAATCCTAAAAGTATTAACCTTTTTTAAGATCCCTATCCTTACGAAGCAACAAAGACTACATCTATACACCCCTCGGAGAAATTAGGGAACTAAACTCACCATTTGTTCCCCCCTCCCCCCTCCTCGTCGTGAGGAATATGTTAAAGAGAACATGTCGAAAGATTGGAGCTCTAAATGAGGAAATTCACGATGATGAAGATATGGTACTCATGGAAGCGGAAAATATTTCAAGGAATAATCAAGAATCTTTTTTCTTTTTTTTTTGGGTTAACATTAATCAAGAATCTATTTCAAAAGACAATAGCTTGAATGAGATTATCGTGAATCTGAGATCAGTAATTTTTTTGTCTTCATTTTAAGCTCTTTAGGCAGGTCGTTGTTACTTAGTTTGCTACTGTATAGGCCGTGGGGATAATAAATTAATTTTATCTGGGCAGCATTATTATATTATAAAAAATATTAAATTAAATAACATGGTAAAACAGAATAATACCTATAAGAAATATCCTAAGGTTTGAAAACCCCAAAAAACCTATAATTCTCTTGAACAAGGATTCTATGTGTTTTCATTTAATTAAAAGAATATGGACTTGTAAACAAAAAGACATAAAAATAAATTGGGTTTTTATATTATATTTGTATGATCAAAATAAAAATATAAGTAACAGGGGCATTAAATAATATATCAACAGGGTGACGAAAAAAAAAAAATATATATATATATATATATATATATATATATCAACAGGGACATGGTTAAAACCTTTAATAAAACAACACTAATCTTGGAATTTTTACCCGGGGCAAGTGCTTGCACCTCCTAATTGTAACGTACATCCGCCTCTGGTGTAGGCTTCGGATGTGTTTTTGTTGTTGTTGAGAATTTGGACTGATTTATTCATTTGCTCATCAAGTTTCTTATATAGTGTTTGTCATATGGTAGCTGTTATCAGCTCCAATAAATTGGAATAACGGACTCGAAACAATTGGTAAACAGAGTTCAATAGTTAGTTTGTAAATGATGTTCCTGTAAGAGAAAACAAAAATGAAAAGGAATTTAATTCAGCTAAAAAAAATAAGTTCGCTTCGGTTGACAAAAAAAAAGATGTATAAAAACTTCAAATAAAAAAAGCTTCTGAATATTACATTATAAATTGTACTATTTTATTCAAACAATTTTGATAGATAAGATATAGTGACAACCATAATCTAATTTTTTTCCTTAGGATCGTCCCAGTGGAAACAATAAGGATCTGCTCCATCGCGAGGAATACGACACATAGGGAGTTTATTGCTTTTGCCCACCTCCCAAATACATTCTTTGCAAACTGGAATATGTCCAAATGCCTTATCGTCTCTTGATACTTTAAATATATCAAAAAAGTGAGATCCGCCTCCATACCACGTAAAATGACAACGAAATTTTGTAGTCTTCCAAAGGTTAACATGAAATCTGAAATCCCACGAACCACCCCAAGGGATATGCTGCAGCCCCAAATCATCCTCGCTAGATCTGCAATGCACATTCAAAGATTGTCTGTTTCTAACAGTGTTACGGATTACAACATGCTTTCCCGCTAGAGGTAACAATCCATTATCCCCCGAGGGTGCTTCTGCTGGACCATCTGATAAATCTAATGCCGACACAAAAAGAATAAGAGTAGAAGAAATCATAAACAACAATATAAAATCTGGTTTGTTAATAAAAGCCATGGTTATGTAAATGAGTGGTTTGATAAAACTTGTAAGCTCCGGTCCTATTTATAGATGTAACAAAATGTAAACATATTTCAGAGGGAGCGTGACTTACTATTCATGTAACGTTTAATGCATTTATTTACTGTTATGTTAGTCTATGTTATAGTATTCATGGATGGAAATCTACGTATAAATTTAAAATTTTTTCCTTTGGATTATAAATTTATTGATTTTGAAATATGAATTATGTATACTTTTGGTAAGATATTATAATTTACAATTTTTGGATTGTTTGACCGTGAATCGTGACTTTGACTTTGTAAAACTATTAAAAGATTTCAAAGCCGTATTTTGTAGGTTTAGTAAGATTTATCTTGCAACCAATAAAAATATATTATGATGTCCCACCGACCTATCAGTTGTTAGTATACACGATGTACATATGAATATCTAAACGAAGGAAGTTTGACTAAACATACTTATCAAAAAAGATAGATATTTATATTCAATTCCTGAAACAATACAACAAATTATAAAGTTAAGAGAGTATTTTACTAATAGCCATGAGTTTTATTAGATTACGTAAATAACTGTGATTTTTTTGTTTGCAAAATACAATTACATAACTGGCTTTGATGAAAAGACAAAAATATTTTCCATGGTAACAATGGATAATGAACTACACGCGAGTTTTGGGAAAATAACATGTCATTAGTTCAAAACACATGCTGTTTTATTCATGTAATGAGTTTGGAGAAAAATATCATATCGTTTGGAAAAAATAGTACACAAGTTGGTTATGTCATTTTTATCCCAAAACATGCTAGTTAATAACAGACTATGATTACGAAAAATACAAAAAAATGGTTAAACGTGAAAAGTATGAATTTTTTATCATATGATTTTTGTTATTTACCTAAAAATTACATATATATATATAATAATAAATAAATAAAAATCTACGGTTATTTAGCTAATCTACCCTAAAGTTAAATGCATATATTGAGTTGTAAATATTTTAAATGAGGTTTGACTAAATCAAGATATAAAAATGTATTATATTCAGTTTAATTTACTGCTTGTTGAAGTTAAATGTGAAATATTTTAAATCCTCTTTATATTAAAGCCTAGACAAAATAAATGTTGGATTAGATGTTACAACTGCAGTATATATATATAGTTTAAGTGTCGCAGCAAAAAAAAAAGTTTAAGAAAAATATGGATTGATTGACAAAAATTTCGTATGTAGTTAAATTGCGATGACTTAACGGTGATTTAGCGACGGAATGACCAAAACTCAACTGTCGCCATCTTTAGCAACCAATTGATAAATAGGCCAATAATTTAACGTTAATAAAATAAATTTCTAAAATCTGTTGCCAAAATAATGTTAAAACACATGTGTAAACATATCGTAATTCGCCATAAATCTTGTTAGTTTTGTAATTGTTGGCTTAGCAATGTATTGCAATAACTAACTCTGAACAATTTAACAGCTAAACCATTAGCATTTAAAATTTTTTACATTAGTGATAAGTCATTGTCACTAACAACTACAAGGCTACAAAATAAACACGATTTATCCTTGTAGTTTATTGTTGGCGACTGTAAAATAAACATAGTTAAGTTAATGATCGTTGTCGTTAACAAATTGAAAACGATTTATCCAAATTGAAATACACGTAAAAACGTAATTATTTACAACAACTTTAACCAAAAGGTCCAAAACTACATAAGTTCTCACTTAAAATATTTAAATCACTACCAAGATAACAAACTTTATTCAGTAGGAAATTTTGCTATGCGACCTAAAGAACTTCAACGGAAACATTTATTTAAAAACAATTAATATCCCACCAAAACAATGAAATGGAGAAATTAGAAGGCAGTCAGTCTCTTGGTTAAGTTTTGGACTTGAGAGTTGAGGCTGCGGGAAGATCACGGAGCACTTTTTGTCCGAAATCTGACGTGGCAGATTATACGCACATTTTTTTTATTAATAAAATTATAAAAATCGAAGAGAGACGTTAAGATTTGCACGTGACGACCTTTTGAAAAATTCAAAAGATTTAAGACAAGAACAAAAAGCAACACAAACAATTGGAATAATCAGATTTTTTTTCTCGAATCGATGGACCACAACTACGATTCTTCTTCTTCTCTATGATCTCTGCTTCCTTTTTTTCTGGGTATCTAAAAAAATTCTTTCTTTTTCTTCTTTCTGTGCTAAAATGGAGAATAGCTGTATTGGGTTTGAAGGATCGAGAAGATATGGTGAGAGTAAACGAATCGTTGGTTTAATTGACTCAGTGACTGAGTCCACTACTGATTCAAGCCTTAGCAACTCGAGTTGCGGTGCTGGATCGAGCTCAGGGAGGTCGTCAATAGCTGAGAGATCTGTTTCATCGCCGTCATCTCCTCCGACGAAGTCACAGATCCTTGGATGGCCATTAGGGCAAGGTTCATGGAGGAAGAATTCTGGTAAAATGAAGAAGAAAACTCCAACAAAAATCGATGATTTTGGGTTTAAGAGAGTTGGAACAGAGACTTCAGGTTTGTGAAATCGTGAATTAGCTAACTAATCTCTCTTAAAACAAACAAAATTTGACATTTTTTATTTTGTAGAAGTTGAATTGTTGAAAGAGAGAATGGCGAAGTTGTTGCTTGGCGAAGACATGTCAGGTTCTGGTGAAGGAGTTTGTCCTGCTTTGGCTATTTCAAACGCCATTACCAATCTCTATGGTAAGTTCTACAAAAAGTCCCATACTTTAGTTTAATGTTTATGTGATATATTTACTTAATTTATGATTCTAATTTATGATTTTCAATACAATGAAAGCTGCAATTCTGGGGCAACAATGGAGCCTAGAGCCATTGCCTAGTGAGAAAAAAACAATGTGGAGAAGAGAAATCGAAGTTCTTCTATCTGTTAGTGATCATATTGTTGAATTGGTACCTTCCTTTCAGAATTTCACCAATGGAACCAAGATTGAGGTAATTACTTCAATTTCAAGTCTATGCTTTTAGTATGAATATTGTCACGATTAAGTAGGTTCTGTTTCACTGATGATTTGGTGGGTTTAAAGGTGATGAATTGCAGACCAAGATCAGATCTTTTTACTTGTCTTCCTGCTCTTCGGAAGCTAGACAATATGCTTATTGTAAGAACCTGATCCTTACTTGTTGTTCTCTTGAGGGACTAAATTAGCTAATTTGAGTTCTTAATGAGTTCTCTGTTTTCATTATTATGTCATCTTTAGGAAATATTAGATAGTTTTGGAGAAACCGAGTTCTGGTACGTTGATCAAGGGATTGTAGCTGCTGAATCTGCAAGGTCCAACTCTTTCCGTGAAGAAGGAGACAAATGGTGGCTTCCGCTTCCGCGTGTGCCATCAGATGGACTTACCGAGCAATCTAGGAAGAAAATGGATCACACTCGTGAATTCACTAACCAAATCTTGAAAGCTTGTATGTCAATTAACAGCATTACTTTAGCTGAAATGGAAGTTCCACAATCATACCTTGAAGCTCTTCCAAAGGTATTAAAAATATCTTAACTTCATAGCCAAATTTTCAAGTTGTTGAATCACATTCTTCTACATAAACTGTTTTTATTTGCAGAATGGGAGATCATGCCTTGGTGATTTTCTATATAGAAACATTACATCTGACAACTTCTCAGTGGATCACTTGATAGAATCAATAGATCTTTCATCTGAGCACGCGGTTGTAGAAATGGCGAATCGAGTAGAAGCAGCAATGTACATTTGGAGGCGAAGAGCTCACTCGAGGCATCTGATTTCTCTGTATCGATCCGCATCTACAAGAGCCTCATGGGGGATGATAGTGAAGGAGATGATGATGCATCAAACTGATGGTGACAAAAGGGTAATATTTGCAGAAAGAGCAGAAAGCTTATTGATCCGCCTCAAGCAACGTTTCCCAGGACTTAGACAAACAGCATTGGACACAAGCAAGATCCAATACAACAAGGTTTGATTTCATTAGCTTTTCACATTACACTTAAAACATATCAAAATCAAATCTTAAACCTTAAAAAGTATTGAACATTTTTTGTAGGATGTAGGAAAGTCTATACTTGAGAGCTATTCAAGGGTATTAGAGAGTTTGGCGTATAGCATTGGTGTACGCATAGAGGAAGTATTGTTTATGGATGACATCAGCAAAGATGATGGTGATGATGATTCTTGTTCATCAGACAAGTTGAGATTGTTGTCTAAAGAATCAGCTAATGGTGGCTCAAGCTCTCTAAGGAAGAGACTTTCTGCTCCATCTTTGTTCTCTGTGTCATTCTCAGGCACGTCAACTCCGTACAGAACTCCATCTTTCTCTGCAACGACTCCAAGTTATTCACCAATGCCGTTGATAAGCCCCATTAATGGAGAGAGAGCTCCGTTTCTCTCTAGGAGGAACATTAGAGAACGTTGTGGGTTTGGTCCAAAGAAAGCATTGGCCAATTATCTCCGGGGTTGAATTTGAAGAATTAGGATTTTCGTTATGTTATTTATTGAGTTAAAAGCTTATTTAATTCTTTTGTTTTCTAATGTCTCTTGTCTGTATCACAATTCATTTGATCTACATGCACTTTATGGTTGCTATTTGAATGACGTATGTATTATATTTTTAATAGTTGTTCCTACTCAGCCATTGGATTGCTCTAACCGAAACAGAGTACAAAATCAGAGGAGCTTTACTTAGCTTTGATATAATTGTAAACAACTTGAAGATGAATTCATAGAGGTGAGGAGTAATACTGACATATAGGTTTCCACCTATGAATCACAATTCAACAAGGAACTTGAGATATTTAATTGTGAATGAGAGAGAGTTTCAGTTGATAAAAGGAAGCATATTGTTCAAGAAAGATGGAGTTTTATGTTCAACATCCGAGGCAGGCACAAAGATGACGTCAAGGGAAACTTCGTCGAGAACCAGGTGGTCAATATGAGTGGTTTCGTCCGTGAACACACAGATTTTTCCGGGATCGTAACCTCCGTAAACAAGCTTATAGACATTATCACTCTCTTCCTGGATCATGAACGTGCTGTCCGGGGAGAATTGTAAGCCCGAGGAGGTTATGTCAGGGACTGACAAAGGTGAGTCTTTATCAACTCTCCAGATCCCCGACTCATTGCATTGAGCGTCTGAG
The DNA here is from genome assembly GCA_963922655.1 of Cardamine chenopodiifolia. Lineage (NCBI taxonomy): Eukaryota > Viridiplantae > Streptophyta > Magnoliopsida > Brassicales > Brassicaceae > Cardamine > Cardamine chenopodiifolia. The sequence goes on along the minus strand of OZ000479.1, from coordinate 14,421,639 downwards.
ATGTCGAACCTAATGCTGATGCCGGTGGATAACGGTACGTAATCTCCTCTTGAATCTAACAAGAAATAAACAGCCACTGGATTGACAGTACGGCCACTTGTGGACATTGGTTGTTGATGAAGCGCCTCTGAAGGGAGACCCATAAGTTTGCTTTTCCGGCTGGCTGGATGAAATACGGTGTATCGGGGTTTACCGGTTCTCCTGCGTGATCTAGCACCACAACAGATGATGTGACGACCGTGAGGAGCAAGAAGATCACCAAGAATGTGATTGCAGCTTGTTTCATCGTGAGTTAAAATTCTCTCTATTTTTTCTTCTTATTTTGCTTTGTGTTGATCTCTTAAGGCAACCGTTGCTAGGCTATTTAATAATTTATAGTAAAGTGTTACATGCATGCTAACTAGAATACTACTAAAATAATGTATTTTCTTTACTATTTTATTTTCCACGATAGAAACATTAATAGTAAGTTATAGGCTTATAGCGCTTGTCTCTAGATCGTCTAAAATCCAGCTTCCACAAGTTGACTTAGCTAAACGTAACATTTAGGAATTTCACATTAAGGAATTCGATATGGGGTAAAACAACAATCGACTTTTAAAGTTGACCAATTAATCGATCACAATAATTCCTTCAAATAAATTATTTAATCATAGTGTGCTGTCAAAACAATTGTGTAATTGGTAATAGACTTATAGTGATCGTAATGCAAGACAAGATATTGCTTAGTTGCGAGAGAACGTGAATAGCGCATTTTACGAATTAGAAAACAAACATGTTCTAGGCGAGCTTCTCTTTATTTATCTCAGTTCATTCAATTCCATAATATGACTTAATCTATTAATAAATTGAATATAATCTAGTCAAACTATTGGATACATAACTTATTAGACGGCTCGTATTAGTAGGCGTGTTAATTTGTGATATATACCGGATTCTACGAATAAAATAGACACGCTCTAGGCGAGTTTATGTTTGTTTATCTCAGTTCCCTCAATTATGTAGTGACTTATCTAGTAATAAATTGAATATAATCTAGTCAAACTATTCGATACATCCTTAACTTTCTTTCTTTTTCCTTTGTCGGCCAATACATCTTAACTTATTGTGACATTTGTAACTTATTAGTAACTTACCGTTGCACCACGCCACCCTTGCTTACTTTTAATTGTTTTTGAAGAACCCCAAAAAGTTTAAAGTAGCCATTTATCATTTGTTTGTCTTAGAAGAAAGTTTTCTTTTTCTTTATAAAAACTCGTTTTTGTTGAAGTCGATCTCCATGATAATGGCATATGTACTTGAAGAATCTCGACCCAGCTAGCTTGAGTTTCTCAGTTTTGTGTTTTGTAGCATTTGTTCTAATTAGTATGTTTCAAAAATGGAACAGATTATTGTATACATGTAGCATCAGTGCATCACAAAACATAAGCGTCACTGACACTAATACTATTAGACAAACCATTTTTTTCTTATATTATATATATTATTAGACAAACATTAGTTGACGAAAAAGGATCCAAACATTAATTTCATCAGAAATAGACTTCTCTTAGTGTTGCATTTGTCGTAAACAGAAACATGTCAAGAACAAGTCCCTATTCTTTTACAATATACTAAACTCTTTTAATTTTGTAAGGACCTTTATATAGTTTATATATTTTATTTTCTTATTATTATATAGCGATCCTTCAAATTTAATATTAAGATAAGACCATGCATGGTGTCTCTTACTTTCCTGCAAAATAGTCGCAGATGATATAATTCAGTCTTTTTTCTTTATGAAAGGAAATCACGAAAAGCATTATGTAATGTTTTTTTGAAAAAAAAAAATCCTATAATATTCATAAGTACCTTAACAGGTTCTCTTAAGTAGATTGCTAATAATAAAGCGACCCTGAACCAAAATAGTGCAAATGTTTTTAAAAACCTTGTCGACATGTACATATAAATAAATTAAAAATAATTCTGGATAAGAAAACGTTACCTTCCCACCAGTTTCCTCTTGATGCACTTTTGGAATCGCCTTCCTCTCCATCTTTCTTGTACTGCATAAGTTAAAAATAAAGGAGGAAAGCAAAATCTTAAAACTAAAGAATATAAATTTTGTCACATAGGTGTTATATGTATAATAATATTGATAGATGCGACTACGAATTACAGTATCTTGGGTGGTTGTCGTTGTAGAGGAATATTTCTCTTGGCCTCCGTAGTAAAGGGATGAGCTCAAGTGGCATGGTGGTTCTGTTTCTTCATTATAGTAACTCTTTTTCTCCTTTTTGTTGCTTCTTTCTCCTCTTTCACCTATATAACCACAAACGTATATAAGTTTTGATTTGACCGAAACTTACTTAGAATTAGTAAAACATTTAATAGGCACATTCTAAACTCCAACTTTACTAGTTATGAAGGTTTTTTTTTAATAACAAGAGAGTATTATTTAGACCACAAAGTAGTACACAAATCCCTTGAACATGTTAAACGATCGAGTATTCTTTTTGTTTAAAGCATCTAGAACATCCAACTAGGATTGAAATCGTATCTACAACCTGGATTTTGAGGTGTTAAGCTGAAAATAAAATAGCCTAGTTGTACCCTATTTTAACGAAAAATAACTCGAGAAAGTTTAAATTACTTGGAGATTGATACTTCACATGTCCACCTTGATGACTTGCAAAGTCCACTTGCCTCCCCAACCTCTCCTTTTGGTTCAAAACAAGAAAATTATAGAGTCGATCAGCATAATTCTTCTACACTAAGCTAGAGGTGTAAACACCATGTATATTTGACATGCATGTCTAATTAGAATGATTTACGTATCCCTCAATGTAAAAAATAGTGAGATGACGTACCTCAGAAGGTTGTGGGAAGATGGAATTGAACAATCCAGTGCCTGATGAAGAAGAAGAGACTCTTGGACCAAATATATGATCGAAAGAAGATGAGGACGCAGATGAAGCGGAAACAATCTTCTTGTTTTTCTTGTCCATGCCAAAGTCGAGTAGGTGGAAATGCATGTATATAAATTTTTTGTCTTGGAAAGATGAATTACAAAAATGGCCTAGGGATGCCGAAAGGAGAAAGGATTAAATTTGCAGAGAGAGCTGAAGAAAGAATATAACATGTGATGAAATAAAAGAGAAGAAGACACGTGAAAATTTGCAGTTTTTTATGGGACTCTTATAACTGTCGTCTCTGCATATTTATAGTTGTAAACTCACTACATGTGATCGGTCTTTTAGATTATTTATCGTCTATTTTAAATATGACCTTATTTTTTAATAAATTTCTTGATACTATATATCTGTTATATGAGAATGAATAAATATGTTTTTTCCTACTTTTAAGAAAGATAAAACATGGACGAATTTAAAAGTAATTATATGAAAATATTTATTTTGGTTAGTTATGATATAGAGACTCTTTTTTTGCCCCCTGAAAACAGTTAGAGAGTAGTATCTTCGTACGAAAGGTTATATAGTTTTGTTTTTTTCTGATTGAATGTTAAATTTCGCTAACCCTAGATTTGCATTGCACTAAAATTCTTCAACATCGAAGATGACAGAAAAGTCTCCCAGCCCGATCCTAAAAATTTTCTTTATAATAAATAGCTTTTTTTTAGGATAAATGTTAGAGGGATAAAAAAAACGTCAGAGCCGCTGAGCAAAGTATAGTTCGCTTGATGGGCTCGAACTTCCAACATATTTATTTCCCCTTATATTTTTTCTGTTTCGTATGCTTTTTTCATGGATTTAGTTGTGTTTTCATTTCTGATTGAGTTGCTTTTTTGGTTGTTAACTTTATTATTTTAAATATATTTTAAAATATAGCCTTTTTTCTCCGTCGTTAAGGCTCCAAATTAAATGTGACAGACTGACAGCAATAGTATTCAGCTTTGGTTTCAACCGAAAATCAAATCTTAAGTTTCAAAGTGGAAAAATTGAAAAAATTCATAAGATCAATTCGCCAAAGATCCCAAGGAGTTCCGGCTTCAAGCGATACCCATATCGAAACAAATTAAGGATCTATGGTTCATTTTCGGTCTTTTGTAAAGCTGAACTAATTTTATATTTTCTTTTCTTTTCTTATACATGGAAAAAGAGAAAACTATTCCAAATCGTTACGCGGTACGTACGCTACTAAAAGTGGTGATCGTCTCAATTGAAATAGAATCCTCGAAATCATTCCCGTGAGTGACCTACATTCGTGCCCACACTAAAGTCAATGAAGATTTATGAAGCAAATAATATGCAAAATGCTTTCCAAAGTATTTGTAAAATAACTTTCATTCTAGAACATCATAGTTCCGTGGCTGTGTACAGTTTCCAAAGGACTCGATATATTCTTTTATCATTTTTTCTGTTTAAAGGCTTTATATTCTTATTTTATCATTTAAAAAAAAAATTATCTTCGATCGTTCTAGAATATTATAGTCTTGCAGGACTATTTATCAATCTTAGGAAGGCTTGGTTTGGACCTTTAGATCAGTTTAGATAATTTGGAGTTAAGATTTATGATTCAAATTAATACTTTTTATTGTAGATTTGTTTTATATGAAATGAGACAACTTTTTATTAATTGCCTCTGGTATTATTGAGTTGAAAAATACTTTTAGTTGATTGGCAGAAAGATTTGAAATATTAATAAATCGTCTTTGATGAAAAATCAAATAAACGTAGAACGTTTTTTAGTTTATGAGCAACAAAACACAAAAGAAAAGAGAATAATTCAAATGACGTCTTGACGTAAACAAAGGAAAACATAGAAACAAAAACGTTTAGATGGAAGTCTGAAAAGAATTAGTGGATCGACATTTTATACCAATATTTCGTACATGGCCAGATAATGCTAGCTATAATCTGATGAACGCAAAAGAAGACGTTAAAAGTATTGCTACAAGCTTTTACGTTGTTGGGGAATATAAGTATACTGTATACACAAGTATATGATGGACCAGAAGATCGATAAGGTCAAGATAGATTCGCTATAGTGATGTAAGATTCATCAATAACAAAGGGTTGACTCTATAATTTGTAGTCTTCGCAACTTGCAAGTTGTGATTCATATCAAAAGAAAAAACAAAACAAAACTTGCAAGTTGTGGAATCAACGCAACACAAAAAGAAAAGGATACCATACACTCGATTTGAGATATATATATATCACGGTTTTTAAAAATACCACATTTTATGTTTATTTTTTTAAAAGTTAACATCAAAATCCTAAATTTCTAAACAAAATAACACTAACTTTATATGGGGAAGGTTTCTTAATTCAAAATTTAAATAAGAAAAGTTACTAAATGATTCTTGAACTTTTACTATTTCACCAAATATCGTTAACTGGAGTAGAAAATTACCATATACAAATAATATTCGAGATGAAATGATATTACATATTGTAATTTCAAACCTGGAAATTACGAAATTCGGTTCTAAAGGATTACAAAATTCGACACAGAACCTCTTAATAATTAAATTATTTTTTAAAGAATTTTTACTATTTTTTTAGGAACCCTTTAAACTTTAAGTTTGTGGTAATAAAAGATTATGGTAATTGTTGAAGTAAAACTAAGATTTTGTTGTATTTTATGATATATTTCTTTACCTATAAGTAATTAACAATAAGTCCAACTTAGATTAGTTCTAGATATGCTGTAGTTATCTTTCCACAAATAGTTCTCTGCATGTCCACTTGGGATAAATCTCAGTAATTTGAATGAGTATACAAATGCAGGAAAAAAATTAGAAAAAAAGCAGCTGATAGATAGTAAGATTTATCAAAAAAAGAAAGAAAAACTTTCTTGATTTTCTGGTTAATATTGATTTCTAGAAACTATAAAGGGAATTTTTTCAAAGAGAGCATAGGCATGTACATTGCGTTGAGGCAAAATGAAACGGAGAAAGATTTATCAATATTTAATTATATCGTATCTGCTTAACTGTATCAGAATAAAATACTATATCTGATATAACAAGATCATGACGTGTTCATGAAGTAGGCACAATATACATATATATTGACATGAAAAACGTTGGACAGAGAAGCATAGCCACACGCTAATGGTATATAAAGAAATTAAGAAGATATAGCTAAACATATATTCTTTCTGCTCCTATTGTTCGAAACTTGGACCAAAATACCATTTCGAATCACTTGTTCGTGGTTGACATTACATTTTGAGTATGGTACTGTTATTGTAAGTCACTAAATTGTAACCTTTCGTTATATACTTTTGGTCATTTACTTCCACGTAACTATCTCTTCCCGGATGCTATTCTTTTCATCAATTCTGTATTTTATATATATATATATATATATATATATTAAATATAGTCTTTAGTGTTTTTTTTTCTTTTTTAAAACCTTTAATGTTTTTAAGTATATATATATATATAGCGTTTACTGCAGTAGTGGTAAATTTTTGTGGGTTAAAATCAAAGAGATCATGAGTTTTGATTCTCGTTAAAAAGTTCTGCTCATCAAAAGATTATAAAATATATATATACGAAATTGAAAGTTGGAGTTTTACGGTTTTACACTGATATTAGCTCCGTGTATTATTCATGTGTGTTTGGCATTGAAAGTTGGCTATAAACTTCTTACAGACTATTCGGAAATAAATTTAATGCTTGAAAGTTTTAGCATTACCAAAACTCCAATTAACCAATTTTTAAGTCATTCTTCAAATTAAGAAAAAAAAAAAAAAGAAACTGATGATGTAAATAAAAAAACTATAGTTTCTAATTTTCGAAAATTAACCTATAGTTTTTCTGTTGGATTAGATTGCAAATTATGAACAATTTAAATTCGACTAGGCTTTTATATCTAAAGGCCCAGTAGCCATAACCAGAGTTCAAATAACTGAAAATTTAAAAATTGAGACTAGTTATGTTGGGTCCCACAGATAGCAGGAACCCTCCAAAAATAGGCGTATGCCACTTAGCGTGGAGAGCACACGGTATTCTTTAGTAAAAGGCGAAAGAATAGTTCGCTTTGTACTCACCACATGGCTGCGTGATTTTAAATTGTTGGAGCGAGCGTCTATTTATATTAGAATCTCTACTATCAAAAACTCTCACTTCTCCGATGTGGGATTCTGAAGTTCACTACCACATCTTTGTTTGGGTCACTAAGTATATTCTCCAAGGCCCAAAAGCTTAAATTTGGGTTTTTACTATGTTGACATCTTTGTTTGTGAAAGCTCTCATTGGGAAAGCGAAAACAAGAGTACAAAGCTTTGCTACTTTATTTTTTACATTGCTACGTTTATCCTTAAATGTTTTTTTGAGTTTTGAGTAAAACCAAATCCAATCGAAAAAAGAGTGAGAATGAGAGTTAAAATGTACTATGATCAAGACCGAGCACATGGTAATTATCTAATTTCCATTAATTCACATTCCATTGAGATACTAGAGTTGCATAGCAACAAAGATAAACTCATATACTTTGCGATGGGGTAATAAAGCAGCCATTGTGACATCACAACAAGACTAGATAATTTGACAGGTTATTAAGCCAAGAGCTCCCTTTTTAAGTTTTAATATATAAGGTGCAAAAGCTTAGTTTATCACTCTCTCTTGCAAGTTAAGTTCTCAGTCTCTATTCTTGATTCTAATTAGATACTAATAAGAAAAGGACCCAACCCAGCTCCTTAGATTCTTCTTTCCTTTCATGCACGAGCCTCTCCATCTTCTGTTACCTTCGTCCCTGTCTTACTATACCCACACTGTTGTCCATCTTGCTTTCACACTTCAACACTTCAACGTTGGTTGCTCACTCCAATTTCCATAGTTAGGGTTGGGCTGAGAACTATCGCCTGAAACCACACAAAACTAGACATCAAATACACATCAAAACAATAACAATACCATATCAGGACTAATTTTGTAGTTGGCCTCTTCTTGGAGCAAGCTGGATAAACAAAAACACTAATCTTAGTCAAACCTTGTGGATTTAACAAACACATAATCATAAGATCACCAAAGCTTGTTTTATAGTATATACCATCTATTTATATCGGAAATCAATGCTGTCTGCAACCTCCTTCCCAATTTCATGTAAGTCTCACTAAGACACTACCAAAAAATAAAACAAAACCCAGGTCCAGAGTATAAACCCTAAGTAATAGAGGCTGAAACTATTCAAATTGAAAAACTGGAAGTAATTTCGAATACGATTAACATTAGTCTTACCGCAAATGATTCTTGTATAATCTCCATTTCAGATTGGATCATCCAAATTCGAAACAGAGTTACAAAATTTAAAAAACGAATGAATCTTGCCCTTGGGAATAGCTTTGACGCGCAAGGCATTTGATAGCCAGTATTTGAAGCTTTATCGACTTCAATCTCTCACCGCTCTCCAAGAAACCAGTGATATTGAGCTCTTGATCCACCGCAAGATAACTAATATTAAGCGAGTGAAATGGATGAAGAAGAACAGCATACTCAAAACTTACTCCTTAGGATTTTTCTTTCAGGAAACTCGTTGATCGAATCGTACAGTGAAGATTTCATTGAGCTTAGGGAAGGTCTACATCCATTTGCTTTTCATCTTCTTCATTTCTCCTCCGTTCTAGATTTGAGAAATGGCGTAAATAGCCAAAAAAATTACCCAATTTCTAATTTTCCCTCCTTTTCCTTTTTTTGCGTAATTCAGAAAATCACTTGTTATAAAAATATTACCCTTTTCTGGAGAAAACTTTAATTAGCATCGAAATTTCATTAATAAATGTATAATCCACTTAAAAAAGTTTTAGAGGTTGAGCTCTGGCCCAAACAACGACAACCATGATTGAGACAAAAAATATTCAGACTGGAGTTATGCTTGATCCCAGGGATTGTAGAAACCCTTCAAAAATAGGCGTATGCCATTTTGCGTGGAGAGCACACGGTATTCTTTAGTAAAAGGCGAAAAAATAGTTCGCTTCGTACTCACCACATGGCTGCGAGAATGTACAAACGACACAGCGAACGTCAATTATATTATAGTCTCTACTATGAAGGACTCTCACTTCTCCGATGTGGGATACTAAACCCCATTACCTTTTTCTTTTTAAATTACTAAGAATATCTCTTTATTTAAAACGTTATATCGTTTACAAAAAATTCGCCAATAAGCCAGGTTTTCTTGATACGGGCCATTAACTTAGGACTGTACAATGTCAATTTCGTATAAGCTAAATCACTGGAGATACAACTAACAACACATAATTGTACAATTCGTATAAAATTATCATTCTCACTTTTGGTTTTTACAGTTTCTCTTCTCACCAAAAATAAACCTAAAACTCTACAACATTACAACCGTTATAGCTTTGAGGAAAGATCCTTGAAGTAACGCTTGAGTGTCTCGTAGGTCATGAAACAGATCCCAACACCAGGTACCACTTTGTAGTACTCTGGAAGAATTCCTCTGTACAAACCTTTCACTCCTTCTCTCTGAACAATACTCTTTAATGTCCCTAACAAACCCGTCTTGTACACAACTGCTCGCCCGCCCACTCCTTCTAGCTGCTTCCTTCTTCTCACCAGATCCAACGGGAACGTAGCTGCGGTTTTTTTTTTTTTACATCAGATATCAAAACCGAGAGCGTTTCATCACAGTTGACCAATGCATCAATTTTATAAACTCTTTCTACTGCCTATGAATGCAGCATGAGACCAATTTCTTTAGGATAAACACCAAAACCAGCCATGAACAAGTAGAACCGAAATGAGGGTATGGGGAACAAAACTCATATAAGGTCAAATGACATTATTAACAAATGGAATGATTTTGGTAAACATAGTATGTGATTAAGCAAATGGGACACTATATAAGTAAGCATCTCTACACAAGTAAACTCCTTATATTAAACTCAGCTAAATGCTTGACGAGAGAAATCAACCACACAAGATCATGGTGATCATATCAAGTTGCTAGAGACAAAGTATGCGTATGAGAAGGATTAATAAATTTTCATTCTGACGCCATTGTGGAAGTTAAAATGCACCAGTCCAGCTATTGTGCGTCGAAAGCATAGTACCCAGAGAATTCTGAGTTGAGACGATTGATGTGATGCTTGTTAGCACTTAGCAATATGAAACTGCTAATGCTAATTCAATAAGCGTTTAAGAGCAAGGGATAGAAAGACAAATTACAATCAAACAGTGAGTCCCATGGCAAACAAGAAAGAAATAGGTCAAAGAATAACAGAAATAACTCACCTGTTGAAGACGCTATTCCTGAAAGACTTCCACAAGCTAGACTGACCATGATATCAGAATCATGGGGCCTTGCCAAAAAAGGAAAACACACAAGCAAATAATTTTAGGAGGAAAAAAAATGATAGGTGACATTATTAAACTGCAGAACTGTAATTTCGAGATTTGACTTATTACCTATTTGACCTCCAAAAAGATCTCAAAGATTCATACACAGAAAAGCTAATGGCAATACTAGGCCCAACACCCTGCATCAAAAAATAAAAACTTAATCAGGATAAAAAGGAAAGTGGAAGGATACAGCACTCATCATTTATGCATCTATTTGTGGAAAATACCACAAGCGTTGTTCCGAGTCCCTTGTAGAGGCCAAAGATACCTTCATCGGTGCTGATAGTGCGCAGAGTATTCCATATACCCGTGTAGTAGATTACTTTTGTCTGCCATTGATGCATGCAATAACCAGAACAATGATTCAGTTATGAAATCAACATGTAAACTTAGAATACAAAGCAAATACTTATGTTCAAAAACTCCAACCTGAGCAGCAAGACGAGTTCTAACAAGATCAAGCGGATAAGTGGCAGAAGCAGCTGTGATTCCAGCGAAACCACCAGCTACAAAATGTACAAAAAGGTTTGAGCTTATACTCGCCTTGTGATTTTCCATCCCAGTAACCATATACATGAACTGAAAATAATAGAAGATCAAATCAGAAAGAGGCTAAGTGGAGAATAATGGCACACCACTATGAAAAAACTGCTAGTTAGATACTCATACCTGCTTGTAGTGTTCATATGCGTAGAAATTAACAGAAGAATATGGAAGCCTGTGAGCAATTGTAACCAGATTCCCTTTCCAAAAAGCCTTTAAACCTTCTTCATTCAATATTCGTGAAGCCTCGTGCAATATGCTCGCCTTTCTTAGAGCTGCACCATCTGAGTGCATACCTTGCACCTAAATACAACACACTGTATAATTAAGAAGTTGTCCTTTAACTTAGTTTTAACACAAAATCTTCCTTTTATGCATTTAGAGTTGGAAAACGTGCAGCTAAGAAGAATTTTGATAATTAAAGATTCTTTCTTTTAACACTGAGCTCAATTTGTGTATCAAACAAACTAAAATCCCAAATTTCTCGTTTGGAAAAATATTAAATTTACAGCACACCAAAGTGAAATTGAAATTTTGAATTGGTCTTTTATTTCAATAACAAAAATCTCGATTTTTTTTCTCGATCTCGCTCGATGAAAAAACGAACCTGGAAGAGAATGGTAAGACGAGAAAGAGGAGCTGTACAAGTCTTGCTAAAAGCGCCGGCGAGTCCTCCAGCCAAGAGCTGTGACGCCGATTCGATATGTGATCTTTGGTATGGCGTTAGAAAATGAGACGAAGACGCTTTGTTACCTACGACGCCATGTCCTGAGCTCATACCAACCGTAGCTTCCGTCTGCATCACCATTTGCCGCCCAAAATCCAAATCTCAATTCCCTCAAAACCGATCAAAATTCTCAATCTCACGTACGAGAAGATTATCAGAACAAGACCCAAGCTCGAATTTCAGGGGATAAAACTCGTAATGATCTTCGTATTCGATTTTGATTGAATTGCTTCGCTTGAAAGTTTGTTTTTTTCTCTCTTTTTGTGTGCCTCTCGTCTTTTTTTTTTACTTTCTATTCGGTTCTTTCTCTGCTTTACGAGTCTTGTACGCTTGTTTCCAACGCCACACCTACAAGGCACACAGTAAACGCTTAATACGACATCGTATAACGAACGTTTTTACGCCACGTGATTCACCTCTTCTTCTTTTTTAACTTTTTTGGTCGGATATTTTGTTTTCCATTGTTATTACATCCACTCTTTAAAGGCCTGGCCTTTAACAAATAATAGTGATCTAAAATTGCGTTGGCGGTGGTACACATTTGAAAAACGTTGTAATTTGTAAGATTTTGTTGGACCCCAACTCGTGTATTGAGCACGTGTGTTTTGTTTTTTTTGATAAATCATGTTCCGATAAGATAAATTTTTTTTATTTGTGGATCCATTAAACAAAATCAATAGATGACACCGATCATCATTTATTATTGATTTTGTTTAATTTATGTATTCTTATATTGTATTGTTGAAAAGAAAAAAGTAAGATAACAATAATGATATAGATACACAAATTAAGTTCAAAAACGTTCCACATTCATTTTCTGATTAATCTCAGTAGATCACCCACCAAATGCAATGAACCCGTTACCAACACCTAACACCCAAAAATAACAAAATGCCAATTACAATCTGAAACCAACATTATACGACAAAACCGCAAACTACTTTTTTGTGTTTACCTGACAACAAACTTGTTTACTCCGGCGAGCATTGTCCCGGAGCCAGTCAACAGCTAAAGGAAGTGACGAGAAAACTAAACTCTCCTCTTCTTCTTTACCTTTGGAATCACTTCTTAAATTAGATTTTGCTTCACCTCGAGCCAAACTCTCCCAAAGCCTCTGAAGACTGAACTGCCAAGTCATCGAATCAACACTTGGGTCAACGTTTGACCAAGATCCCACTTGGTTATACACTGATACGTTTGGCACAAAAACAGCTCTCTTGAAATCAACTCCTACAACATTGGAAAAACATCTTAAATTTTGAGATCTTTCAAGTCAAACAATCCCAAGAAGCTCAGTTTTAATCTCATATCACAACATAAACACAAACACACCGTGATCAATGCATTTACTCCTTAATCGTGGAAGAAGCAATCTCGGGTCACGAACAGACATACAGTTGAACATGAGTATCTGCATAATATAATACCACAACGGATTAGATAAAACTATCACAAGTTTTAAAGATTTAAGACACATTTTTTAAAACTTTTACCTGCTCTGATCTTTTCTGGTTTCTTTCTTGGTTTTGTTTGACCTGTTTTGAAAACCATATAGCGCAAGCTTCCATGCTTTCAGGACTATGAGCTCCATCAAGGTAATATACAATCTCCTCAGGTAGTTCTGAATCAGGTATAATCATAGCCCGTCCAATTAAATAAGCATTTGATAATCCAGAGATAAATTTTTCAGGTAAACCGCTCTGTTTCAAGTAAAAAAAAAAAACCGTTATTTGTTAACAAAGATTCACAACTCAAGAATGTTCTTTTATTCAACTTACAGTCTGATTCCAACCATTCTTGTCCTCGATACCAATCTTCTCAAGAAATGTAGAACACAACGCAACAGCAAGACCAGCGTTTAGATATTGATGTTCGCCTTGAAGCCCGAGTCTCTGGCTCGAGTCCAAAGGTTCCACAACCTGAAGATTCACCTGCAATCAAATACTAATTAATAACTTTATATATCATCATCTCAACATCTATCTAATGATTTGGTTGTTTTGTGTAGCCTTACCTCCAATTTTGAAGCTTTCTCATTAAGTACACACATCGCTTCTTCAGGTTGAGGCACTGTAAAAGCCGGAACTCCACTCTACACAAAAGAGAACAGTTAAGAAGGAAACTGAAACTCGAACAAAACAGAAGCTTTTTGTTGTACCTTGAAGATACCAGCCTTCTCTGCAGTGATTTCAGCAAGAGTGTATCCTGAATATATAAAACTTAGTGATTAAAAACGCATTGGATTCATTTTTTTCCAAGAAATGGCGCGAAAAAGACTAACCAAGAATCTCCATATGATCATATCCAAGAGAAGATATACCACAGACGACAGGTTTCTGAATCTATATTAGCATATGCTTTGTTAGTGACAAAACCTGGTAAACTAAATCTGAAATTGACATTGAAAATAATCTGAGCTTTTTCTTTTCCTACCACATTAGTCGCATCGAACCTCCCACCTAAGCCAACTTCTAGTATAACAACATCTACCTGCGTTTACCATCAACGACATATATGTCTAAATCACATTGAGTTTAGTTTACTGAGTTAAAAAGAGATTTTAGAACCTTTTCTGTAGCGAAAATCTTGAAAGCTAACAATGCAAGAAAGCAGAAGTAAGTAGGCATTGGAATCTCATTGCTGGTTTTCTCCTGCGCTTTAATTTTTAACCATAAAACGAAATGAGATAAAACAGAGAAAATTAGAAAAGTCTCTATATGAATGTTCTGTTTTATAAAACCCAACCTTGAGTTTATGAAAGCAACACCAGAAGTAGTCCACAAATTTCTCCTGGCTTATCTCAATGCTGAAGCAAGCAATTGTGTTTTTAAACATTTTCTTCGATAAAATCGTTGTGATGTGTATGTTTTTCAGAAGCTCACCCGTTCAGACGGAATCTCTCTCGGACATCGATTAAGTGAGGAGATGTGAAGAGACCAGTTCGAAGACCGTAACAACGAAGAATAGATTCTGAAAATGTGCATGTTGATCCCTTCAATAGAAAACATCACAAAAGTTGAAATCTTCATTGTATAATCTCAATGAACTATAAACATAAAAACACTTTAAAATATGTACCTTTCCTTTAGTTCCAGCCACATGAATGATTTTCATTTGTGAGACTGCGTCTTCAAGCTCAAGAACCTTAAGAGATTCATCACATGTCTATAAAAAGCTCATAACTTTTGGTATGATACACAAAAAGTTTTAAGTGATTAGAAACCTTAAGATAATGGAAGAGCAAACGGAATCTGTGGGATTGGTTGTTATTCGTAAAACGGCTGCGTTTTGTTATCAATGACGATAATGCATCCAATGTGTTCTGGTAACGAGCTGACAATTCACCTTCGTCTTCTTCTTTTTTTTTCCCAGTAAATAAAACAGAAGAAATAAAAGGATGAACACACAAAGTAAGAAAACGCAAATTCAAATAAACTTTATAAGAAAACATAGTCAGATTATAGAGAAACTGAAAATTTTACCAGTTCCCATAGTAACAAGAAGGAACAAATCCGAATAATTCCCAACTTTGGATTTTGGGATCTTGTTTAGTCGTAGAGAAAAATAGAGAAATGGGTTTAGGGATTGGAAATGAAAGGTCCTAACTTTCAATTTAATCTTCATACTACCATAAGCGTAAAAGGTGTTAACTTTATCAACACACATACGTACACATAGAAATGCAGAACTCGGATATGTACCGAACAAAACCGTTATCCATTCACCAATGGTTTCTGTCTTCTCCACTAGAATATATGAACCAAATGTGGACCCCAATTAAAAGATACGTGTATTTTTAACAAGAATTTTCTTATAAATTACTCAAAAAAGATTCAAAAACACATCAAAAGATTAATTCTTAACGGTTAAAACGAAAAATAAATATATGAAAACAGCTAATTCTTGCAACAGTAGAGATGTTCAGATGAAAAATCTCTGACATTTGACACTTGGGATTGTTGTTTGTGTGTGTCATTAAAATAAGCAAAATTTAAACATAGGTATCGATCAATGACTTCCTCATCTCATCGACAATAGAGCTGGGTTGGGCTTCCCTTAGCTTGAAGATGCTGTCTATAACAGAGAGCTCTGTAGCGGTGGTGTCTGAACCGCAGAAAGCAGTCCAATCATTAACAGTCATACCCGCAGCTATAACTTCACTACCACGGTTTACAGTTCCTGCAACGAGAGGGACTTGAAGAAGGGTTGAGAGTTCGTCCAAGTCTTCCACTGAGGTGTGAGGATGAACCTATACGAGACAAGACATTTCAAATTCTAATGAGAGACCAATCCAATTTCATCGGTTTTCGAAGGGGATGTATGTTTTTAATTATCTTACCATTCCACCTCTGTTAGATAAGGTACAGTAACTGCCCACGAGAATGTTGCCTGCAATTGTCTGACGGAAAACTTCAACGCCAAGAACATCCGCTATTATTTCCTCAGTTTCCTGTCAATGCAGATAACCAGACATCAAAACCAAACGGCATATGTAGAAACTCTATTAACAAGAAAAGGTGCAAAATCATCTAAAATAAACACAGTAACCATACAGGAGCACATATGATCTTTATGCACCAAACATATGTTGACAAGATTCATGCGAATTTTCATACAAAGCCCACAAATTTTTTCACCATATCTTGCCAGCCATGGAAAAAGGATTTGGGAAAATAGCAGATACATTTCTGAAAAGGTTTATTAGAAAAACTCAGCAGGACATCAATCTTTACCTTGTCAAGATCGGTGTGAGCAAGAGCCACATGATCATTGCATGCAATGCAATTTCCGAGAGCAGACAGACGTTCATCGATTCGCTGGACCACAACTTGATCAGGTAGACTGTTCCTCAAGTGTTGAAGCTCTGTAGTAAGAACCATAAGCAGAAACTCAGAAGATGAAACCATATTAAAGTCCACAGAATCACAACTTAATTTCTATTATAATACAACATTACAGATTCCTCAACCAAATGAATTTGGGAGAAAAATCATGTTCCAAGCATATTCAATTTAGAAGTCTACTATATCTGACAGAAACGAAACAGGTGTAGGCAGTGTAAATGCTTCAGCCAAGTTGCATACAAGATATTCAGCAAAAACTCTACAATCTTCTATATATGCCAAGAGGGTCATGCTGCTATACAGGAATTCCACAAGTAATTCTTAACTGTGGTGAGAAACAATCTGTTGTAAGAAGTATTAATTTTACCTTGGTCAGTAGTTGTATGAGGCACAAGAAGCCCATTCTTGTTTCCTATACCGAGCACAGAGATACCATATTCATTACGGTAGCGGAAAATAATTGAAAAGATTATAAGCAAAAACTTATAAGGTGTTGAGAAAGCAAACCAGCACATAGACGCCCAATAATTCTAGTTCCTCCAATAGAGGTCTTAACAATAGGGATAACATCTGCTAACTCCGACTCAAAAGCACTGTAAAAGCATCAAACGAAAAACATCAACAAATTATAAAAGTCCTATAGAAGAAGCAAAAACTGAAACTTTACAGAGTTTATAAGAAAACAAAAGATACCTGTAAAAGTTCTCAGAGCCTCCAATAGCGACTAAGCAATAAGCATTAGTGAGTTTGCTAAAGACACCAACTTCACAGTTGTTCTCGAATTGAAGACCTACGTATTGTTAACCCATAAAAACATTAAAGCCAATTAAAAAAAGAAATCCCGAAAGAGGAAATAAACACACAACAGTATTATAAGTAAGCTCTGCAGAAAACTAACGAGTCGCCATTAGAGGAAAGAGGCTAGGAACGGCGCTAACGTACACCTGTTTAAATAGAATACACACGAAAGCCTAATTAGGGTTTATATACATCACAGTGATTCAACTCAAAAGCAACGATTCGGTAGGTTTAACAATCTCTAAAACAGAAAGTTTCGAATTTGCAATCGATTATCTTAGGAGACGAAACGGGAACAATTAGGTTTACAAATCAGTTTAATTGAAGATGATGTTGGTTTGGGTCTAATAAGAGAATCGAAAGATTACTTCGGGGTGTATCGAGAGGAGGAGAGAAGAGGTGATGAGCGATGAGCGATGAGCGATGAGGAGAGAGAAGAAGAACATGTGGAAAGAAAAGAAAAAAAAAGTTTTGGTTTTTATGAAGAAGCAAAGGGTTGTGTTTTTTTAAACCTGCGCCGGCCCTGGATGATCCGAATAAGTCACCGCTTGGGCCCTATTTTAAAGGAGGCCAATTATTAACAAAAAAAAAAAAACTATTTTGTTGGAATATGATTTGGAAAAAATATAAGTAGGAAGTAAAAGATGGAGTAGAACTATATTTGGTAATGAGAAAAATGGAGCATGTAAATGAGTTTTCTTCGTAGTGTATCAAGGCTGTTCATTTGCAAGCTTACATATATTGTTAGAGATACATGAATGTCAAGTTAATCATAAATATGAAGATCTATATTTTAGATTGCGAAATAGATAAAGACATATAGTTTAATGGAGTGTGCTAGTGTCGTTTCTGTGTTATGATCCAAATTTAAATCAGCATATTGTATGTTGTTGATTAAAAAAATATAAGATTGTGAAATATTGATGGTGCGTGGGTGTAAAAGTATCATTTTTATTTGACTAACTCTGCTATTTGTATGTACTTAATTATTCAAGTGGAAACAAAACATGAAAATAATATAATGATATGCAAGATTGTGGATAAACTTTTCAAAATAAAGAATCGGTCATCGAGCAAGCATAGAACAATGGTTTGATAGTGGACCAAAGAAAAAGCGGAAGCTAACATATGTATATTCTTATATTATATAATTCCTATCAACTTAAGGCAAGACTTGATGCATCTAGTATAAGGGAACTTAGTCTAACACACATTGATCAATGAGTTCAGATCTGCCACACCAAAAACAAGTCCAACCACCAAGTGGTCTTTGGTCTATTGGTTGACAAAATCCCTCCAAAAGAGTGGGAAGTTATTCCCCATGGGTTCGAGTAGTGTATTTGGGAGAATTTTAATTCCCCAAGGAAATATATAGTCTAGCTAGGCTTCAACTTATCCAAAGAAAACCTCTTAAAGCCACGTGACTCACGTTTAGGAGTTTTCGTTTTTACTCTCACGGTTACGAATGCAACTAAAAGTTATCAAAGTTGGGTTTGAGTTTGAGACTATGATATTGGTATATTACTAGGATTTTAATATTAGTTCTATTTGTGGACAATTTGTTAAGTTCTGCTATAATGTCGTGGTTATGATTTGTTATTTCCAACTTATGCCATGAAAATCTTTGATTACTTGAAAAATCTACAAATCAGTCTAAGCCCATTATTGCAGAGGAGAGGGGAAGCTACACTCAGTTCTGGAATTGATTGCAAAATTAAGAATGCCGATTGGAATATGAAAGTAGAAAAGCTCATATCTCTTCGCTTCTTTTTCTGTTATCAAACATAAATTCGATTTTTAGAACTTCTCAAAACTTTATATATATATATATATATATATCACTTTCGGACTCCACAAAACTTCTTGAAAACATTTTTTTGTTAAAGATTTAACTTCTTGAGAACATATTCATATCAAATATGTCTCCATTCAACTATTGTCAATGCTTGTACTGACGTAGGACAAGTGGTAAGTCGATTTCTTAAGTCAAGTTTCGGTTTTTTGTTCCTAGAAAGAAGATGAGGGTTCATTTTTTTCCAAGAACAAAAAAAAATAAGATACTTGTTTTTACTTCTTTTTTATAAGCTACCTTTTGATGTATTTCTTCTTGTATTTTGATTACTTACTAATTTTCTCGGTTTTTGTAGATAGAATTTTTTTAATTTCTATTATTAATAGCACAAATAAATAAAAACTGATGGTCATGAATACCTAAAAGTAGTTGCAACAGACGCTGCCACTTAAAACATTCTTTTCCCACGACTAAATTAAAATTTTATATTCTTTTTCTTTTTTCTTGTCAGTCAATAGCTAAATACGTCAATATAAACTTTTTCTTTTCTTGTCGACATGGCTCTGTTAACTTTTAATGGATGAATTTGAGTTTAGTAATGATTCTTTGGATTTTCTTCTTCTATGTGTGTCCTGTCACCGCGTATTTTAAAATTAAACAGAAGACTATTTCGACTTTGAAACAAAGAGTACAGATATAGCTGAATAACGAAAGAATAAAGAGTTTGCTAAATTCAACTAAACTGTTAGAACGAGCAAACGTTTTTTCTTATATAATTGTTTGAGCCAGTCACATCTATAAAAATTGTATGCATTTGATCAATGATCAACCATGATTGAAAACACAGGATAATTATTTGAACCATGCTATTTTCTAACTCTGATAAATCATTTGACCATTAGACCACCATCATTGGTAATGTTTAGTGCTTAACACTTTAAAAAAATGAGTTACACATTAGAACACTATTTAGAGGGTAAATGGTAACTTGTTCACTGTCAAATTTTTCAAAACTCTCGTGACAAAAACATACGAGGAAAGCTTCACACTGCATTTAAGCGCAATCATTGGAATAATCCATCATCCATATTAGACTCTCCGCGAGCCATCTCTAGTTCGTTGGTTAGCGCTAAAGTTTGGAACACAATCAGATCTCTCGCTCTCCTGATTGATGAAAATCTGTACGGCACCAAAGAAGTATTCCTCGTCAA
Source organism: Cardamine chenopodiifolia (assembly GCA_963922655.1). Lineage (NCBI taxonomy): Eukaryota > Viridiplantae > Streptophyta > Magnoliopsida > Brassicales > Brassicaceae > Cardamine > Cardamine chenopodiifolia. The sequence goes on along the minus strand of OZ000479.1, from coordinate 14,401,409 downwards.
AACTTTCTGGCTTGGCTTGGCTATTTGTTTGGATTTGGTGATCCAAAACTAGCTTGCCACCTATCTTAGACCTGGTTTACAATTACTTTTTCACAAGTCCAAGGCACGGAAACTACCACGACTTAACTATGATCTCACTTCAACAAAAATCCTAATTTTCCAACCTCTGTCAGTGTTGAGGTTTATCTATTCGTTTACTTCATCGAAAACTATTATTAAAAAAATGAGGAAAATATATCAATGGCTACGAGTTTTTTCGGGTTGGTGAAGAAAAAAGAAAAAAGAAAATAAATGAGTGTAACTTCTTGTTTGCTTGTATTCTCTGAACGTTACGTTACTCCACTTTTCCATATTTGACGCTAGTCGTGAGGCATGGTGAGTTGATGACCTTTTTCATTTAATTTAATAACAATAAATTAAATTGTATCAATCAAAATTTGTCTTTATTTTTTATTTTAGAGGGTATTGAATTTTAGTCCAGAAACAGTATTTAATTCCCTTTTTACGGAAGTAAAACACATGTCAATTGCAACGACTTGCGTAACCCTGATGACTTTTCTTTTTGTTAAAGCATTAATTTACAGTAACGAAACACGGTTGAACTCACAGTAAAATAACATAGCAGCGGTTTCTTTGGCTAGATAGTCGTTTTTGTGTACTGTTAAATAATTCCTCCGTTGATGGAAAGTAACTGACATATGAAATTGTAGTTTAATCCAAACAAAAAAGAAAAGAAATATCGTAGAGTATATTCAATTACTGTATCACTACTAGCATTCGGAAGCGAATATGCTCACAATTTGTGGATTTTAAAAATTAATTTGACTGCATGAAATCCATCCTAGAAAACGGCGGATATAATTTATTAAGTTTGTGATTACTTTTTCAATTTCTGCATATATATCGCATATTTTCCACAAATTCGTAAATTTGTAAAACAAAAATGTATATTTATAATTTTGTATATCCGCAAATCTACAATATTTACTGGGGTACAACCAAACTATTATTTTTGGGCTAACTAACTGTTTTGATTGGGCCACGACCAAACGTAAATTTAGCAAGTTCATGGATAAAAATATCCGTTAACTTGTAACACTTTGAAATCCACCCTACTAAATCCATAAAAGAATAGTTTTTAAATATTATATCCAAACCTATTTCACGACGGATGAAAATTTATAAACTTATATGTATTTGAGGACTTTCGCAGCACTAATCACTACCAGAAGTTTGTTTATTTTTTCGATTATTATTGTCAATTTGTCATGTACCAAAAAATTGAATCGTGATTCCTTAGCAGGTGGAATTGTCAAACTACAATACGATGATGTCGGCCATGCGAATTAACATATATCAGATAAGTTGAATTGTGGTATTATTTCTTGGAAATAACTTTGACCCCGCGAATGAATATATTTACGAACACAAATAGGATCTATGCATAAATATTCGTTTGCTTTTTCATTTTGTTTTGCGCGTCGGCCAAATTGTGTTGCATGATCCAAAGAAGAAACTATGTGCCAGATTACGACACTACGTACGTACGTTAACGAATGTGAATGTGATCCAATATTCTGCATATATATATATACACACATATGCCCATTTTTTATTATTTTTATTAGATATTTGTTTCTCGCCAATTTATATATCTAATTTTATCAAGTTTTACTATTTAATAATAACTCCAATTCATAATAGTATCTAATTTACTATTACTAAGTTTTCCAAAACTAGGACGCACAATTAAGAGAAAAATAGCTTGCTCTGTTTATACAGTTTTATAATTTTATTAAACAGCATAGAGTGGTAAAAACTGTTTTTACTCATATTTTCACAGTTTTCTTCATCGTATGATCTTGTCATCGTTTTGGTTGGTGGCAAACTAGCATAAGAAGATTACCAATTACAATCACTATTCTAATGTGTGTGCATATATATATTTGTGAGCTGTGATTATTAACTGCCGTGTGAAATTGTTTATTCGAAACGTAACGGGGTAATAAAAAGTGATAGAGATTGGACAGAAGTTGGAGCTTGAAAGACGTACGTATAGATAATTGACAAGAGATTGGACGGATTGTTACCTTATATATAAACAATATCGTTTGCCTCTTCGCTCCGTAGTCGATAAATTTTGAGCCAGAATTGTAGAGTATGAACGTGTCGCATAACTTTTCATATGATTAGAATATTTCTCTTTCAAATTGAAAACTCTAGAAAGAAAACTTACAGTGTATATTTTATAAAATTCGAGATCTATTTGTTTTCCTTTCTTTCATTTATCGAAAAGACGTCCTCACTTAGTGAAACTATAGAGATTGAATAAAGGCATTTTGAACTCTTCATCTGGACAACAAAAGTGGAAACTTTCATAGTGCCATAAATAAAATACATACATACGGTAGATATAAATCTTTTTCAATAGAAATACATGTACATAGATGTATATGTAGTTAATAATTAACCACAACATGTCGATTATTAGAAAAAAATAACGTGAAATTATTATTTTAAATACAAGCTAAGCATTTTTATGTTTTGCTTGTAGTGATCAGATTATCAAAGTCCGCTCTAAATATATTAGATTACAAGATTCCACAGTTTACGTGTGGTACGACGATTCACGGATGTTCTTGGTGTAGAGTGATTATAACGTTGGGTTTGATTTCACTATGTATAAATACTCTGCGTAAACTATTTGATCAATTGAATTTAAATCTTCATACTTTTATTTGTGGTGGATTTGCAGAAAATCCTCCACTGGCCAAAAGATCTACGCGTAGTATTTAATTTGCACACGGTATTAGACTTGCAAAGAAAAAAAAGAGAGCAACTTGGAAAAAATCTGATCAGCCCCGGAATTAACTAGTATACTTTGGTGCAATCAAGGGACTAGTATTGGACTCGACACTCAAGGGCATTTAGGTGGACCTTAAGAAACTATTGATGATTTAAACTTTGGGAGGAAGCTGCCTTTAGACATTACTTTGGCCCGTGGGATCTATGAATGACTATAATTTTTGTTTTAATCAAGAATAAATTGATCAAATAAATGAAAACAAGACATTATCCACTAATAAAATTTGAGACGTTGTGACAGAAACGATATGAATTTTGGACTTAACGATAACAATTTACAAATAATGATGATAAAGAACTGTTGTGGCGCCGCGTAAGAATTGTGAATTTTAATAGTTTCATGAGATATTGCCAAGTAAACTTGCTTTGGTGTCCTCCCTTTGTGTTGTTCACGTTCACGGCTCTCTCTCAGCCGCCAATTTTTAAATTACCCAAAAATATCCCCACCACCCAAGAGATGATCCACTGCGCCACACCCTAGCTCCTTTTGCCTGCACCACCACGTCATCTACAAGCCTCACTCATCACGTGGCGCCATGTGGTTGGAAATTTTTAATATTTATTTCTCTTTCCCCTATTTGGAAATTTAGCTTCAAAACATGAATAATGCAAATATAAGATTTTAGAACCCGTAATTTCAGGAATTTGGTTTATTCAATTCAAGTTTCAATAAACCGAGTGATGTGAATTTAACATTTTATTATTTTACAATATGGCCATAGAATTTGTAGTAAGTTCAATTGTAGCAAAATGTACCAAGTAAATTGTGATGTTTTTACAAGGAATTTAAATAATCAACCCCAAATTTTATTCCTGGAAAAGTTTCTACGTGATATTCTCAAAATTAACTGATGTCATATCTAAGGCATAGAACTAAGACAATTTACGACAAGATTTTATCAAATACATAATCACAACAAAATAATTATAACCTTAGTATTTGCTAATAAATAATACTAGAAAAAAATGATTACATGGTAGTTAGCGGTCCACTTGCTAAGTACAATCCGCAACAAACTAATCAAACATATGAGACAAAAATACATACAATTCTTTAACAATTCTTTAATCCATAATAAAATTAATATGTAAAAAAACTACGATCATTTGCAGGGTTCAATGTTTAATTGGTTTGGAACAAAATTGGGGTTTAAAATATCTTTTTAAAACCATGGGTATTATTAGTTTGTTTTTGACAAAGCTTAGGGGTTTATTTGACTATTTCCCCCTAACTTTTTCTACGATCTTAAAAACCCATTCGCTTCTTCTCAGTTCAATCTCCTCATCGAATTATCCAATTCTATTTTTCTTACGTCCTCGTCGTGGTGGTCACTGAGTCCGACTGAGTTGACTCGTTCTCTCTGTTCTTTTTTGGATTGGAAACTATGACGGAGATCGATCGTTCCCGCGCTTTCGCCAAGAACGTTAGGCGTATCGTCGTCAAGGTTTTTTCAATTCTCTCTGTTTATTGATATTGTCTTCTAAAACATTTCGAGTTTGACATTTTTTTTATCAGCGTTTCCTTCAGTGATAGTGAAGTCTGATTTTTTAGCTATTGTCAAATTTGATAAGAATGTTCTCCGTACTTTTTCAATGATTGATTGCTCAGTTTAAGCTGTTTTGGCGGCGGAGAAATCTGAAGAAATGTTGAAAAAACAATAACTTTTTCAATTGAATATATTCCTAAATCTGCAATTTTTCTCTTTTAATTAGACTTCCATTAACTACCCATTTGCATCTTTGATCATTACTTTGAATTGTATTATTTACAGGTTGGAACTGCAGTTGTTACTGGGAAAGGTGGAAGATTGGCTCTTGGGCGGTTAGGAGCAATCTGTGAGCAGGTATTTGATATTAATGAATATTCAATTTACGTTCTTGATTAAGCTCTGTTTTAAACAGAATTAGAGAAAAAAGGTTTTTGAAGGACTTTGTGTATACTCGTCCCTTTAATTGGGTATGTCAGCTTGCGGAATTAAACTCGGATGGATTTGAGGTCATTTTGGTGTCATCTGGTGCGGTTGGTCTTGGTCGCCAAAGGCTTCGCTACAGACAATTAGTCAACAGCAGGTTATGTGATTGGAAACATTAATTGTGTTCCTCTCAAAGGCTTTAATTGTGGTTTCAGGGAAAATTAGAGTAATTGTTGTTGATGTTTTTGTTCTGTTGCTGATTCTTTTTTATTACGGATTTTCAGCTTTGCAGACCTTCAGAAGCCACAAATGGAACTTGATGGGAAGGCTTGTGCTGGTGTTGGACAGAGCAGCCTCATGGCTTACTATGAGACTATGTTTGACCAGGTGATGCTCCTTTCCTTTTGTTGCTCTTTCTTGATTATTGGTTAGCATTTTAAAATACTGATGTGTTGTTTCCTTGTCTTTGTTTTTGACTAGTTGGATGTGACGGTGGCTCAGATGCTGGTGACTGATAGCAGTTTTAAAGATAATGATTTCAGAAAGCAACTCAGTGAAACAGTTAAATCAATGCTGAAAATGAGGGTTATTCCAGTTTTCAACGAGAATGATGCTATAAGCACACGAAGAGCCCCTTACAAGGTTTGTTGACATGGAGTTCTATTACCTTTTGGAGAGATGAGAAATATTTAAGCGTTATGTAATGACTGTACATGATGAAACTTTAATTGAGTAACTTCCTTGTTCCTCTGAATTTTTTAGTCTAACTGCACTTAAATCTATGCAGGATTCTACTGGTATATTTTGGGATAATGACAGCTTAGCTGCTCTATTGTCGCTGGAGCTGAATGCTGATCTTTTGATTCTTCTAAGTGATGTTGAGGGTCTTTACACTGGCCCTCCAAGTGATCCTAACTCAGAGTTAATCCACACATTTATTAAAGAAAAACACCAGGACGAGATTACTTTTGGCGAAAAGTCCAGATTAGGACGAGGTGGTATGACTGCAAAAGTTAAAGCTGCTGTTAGTGCAGCTTATGGTGGCATTCCTGTTATCATAACCAGGTAAAGGCCCTTCCGTACTCATAATCTTTAATTATACTACATAGCTCTATACCTATATAGTTAGTTAGTCTTCCACATTGAAACAGAAAAAAACTTCGTCTGCTATAATAAAAGGAAAAAACAAAACAAAAAAGAGATATTGTAAGTTCATGATTGCAGCTCTGTTGAAGTTCTTTACTTTACCGCATTTTTTTTCTCTCCACAAATATAGCATCAGTTTCTTCCCCTGAATATTAGTATTTTGTCTTCCCGTGAATATCATAATTTACAAGGTCTAACAACTTATAATGGTGGGTGGAAGAGTGATATTTTTCTTGCTATTTTTATGAAGTGGGTTTGCAGCTGAGAATATAGGTAAAGTCCTTAAAGGACTGCGTGTTGGTACCCTGTTCCATAAAGATGCTCAGTTGTGGGCTCCAGTCGTAGATACTACTTCTCGTGACATGGCAGTTGCTGCAAGGGAAAGTTCTAGAAAGCTTCAGGTAATGTTAGGGCTTCGATGCAAGTGTACTCAAGTTTTAAAATTCAGAATTTATTTGTTGTTTTGCTAGTGTACTCAACTTGTTTGCAATTTTCTTACAGGCCTTATCTTCAGAAGATAGGAAACAAATTCTACTCGATATTGCCAATGCCCTTGAAGCAAATGAGAAAATAATTAAAGCTGAGAATGATTTAGATGTTGTTGCAGCACAAGAAGCTGGATATGAAGAGTCTTTGGTAGCTCGCTTATTTATGAAGCCTGGGAAGGTAATACAGTATTCACTGTGTGATTAAATTTATTGCACCAATTTTTTGGTCTTTCCTATGGCCTATTTATCTGTACTTTTACATTTTTTTTTGTGCTTGATAGATCTCAAGCCTTGCAGCTTCCGTTCGCCAGCTAGCTGAAATGGAAGATCCAATTGGCCGTGTATTGAAGAAAACTCAGGTAATATGAGGACAATACTTGTCATGTACCATCAATTTTCGAACTAGGATGCGAATACAAAGAAGGAATATCCTTAATTAACATGCTAAATTTGTCTAATTTATTTTATTCTTGACATTTTCTTATGTAACAGGTTGCAGATGGTCTTATTTTAGAGAAAACTTCATCACCAATAGGTGTTCTTCTGATTGTTTTTGAATCTCGGCCTGATGCGCTTGTTCAGGTATGTCACGAGTCATTCTCCTTTTTGCTCATGCAAATTCTGGTCGCTGAACACAATGCTCTATCAATGAATCAAACAGATAGCTTCGCTTGCAATCCGTAGTGGAAATGGTCTTCTGCTGAAGGGTGGAAAGGAGGCACGTCGATCAAATGCTATCTTACAAAAGGTACATCGGCCTCATATTTCACAGATTGGAGTAAACTCCAATTTAGTCATTATCTTGCTTCCCAAAATATGTCTGAAAAATTATAGGTGATCCACGGAAAAATTAGTAAACTCTAATTTTTTTAATCCACGGAAAAATTATAGGTGATCACTGATGCAATTCCGAAGACTGTTGGTGGTAAACTCATAGGACTTGTGACTTCACGGGAGGAGATTCCTGATTTGCTCAAGGTAAGTAGATATATGAATGGCAAGTCATCAGAAATAATTAGTTCTATTTACTTAAACTGGAACCCACCATTTACATTGTTGCTACAGCTTGATGACGTTATTGATCTTGTGATCCCAAGAGGCAGCAACAAGCTTGTTTCTCAGATTAAAAACTCAACAAAGATCCCTGTGCTAGGGCATGCTGGTATTGTTTATAAGTTCTGTTCCATAAGTTCTTAAGTTGGATTGGCCTAGAGAGAGAACATGGCTTATTTTTTGGGTGTTTCCAGATGGAATCTGTCATGTGTATGTTGACAAGTCTTGTAAACTGGACATGGCAAAGCGCATCGTTTCCGATGCAAAGTTGGACTATCCAGCAGCCTGTAATGCGATGGTTAGAGAATCTTACCTCTTTCAGTACTGTTCACTTATGCAAAGTGATTTCGTTTTTGGTTCGCTTAGTACTTCTTGTCTTACTTCATCTTCTCTTTTTATTTGGTTCTAACAGGAAACCCTTCTTGTGCATAAAGATTTGGAGCATAATGGTTTTCTCAATGATCTTATCTATGTCCTGCAAACCAAAGGTGAGTATAGATTTATCTTTAGCTTGGGAAAATAATGTGTTTTATTAGATTTATCTTTCAATCTTGATTTCCTTACAACTGTTGTTTTATAGTTAAATAGTAAACTAGAGTGTTTCAAACCATAAACACTGAAACTAAGATAGTATTTAGTTTGTTGACCATTTTCAAAGAGACTTTGTTTGAAGTATACGCGTCAAATTGTAGGCGTCACTTTGTATGGTGGGCCAAGAGCAAGTGCTAAACTGAAGATTCCAGAAACACAATCATTTCATCACGAGTACAGTTCGAAAGCCTGCACCGTTGAAATTGTAGAAGACGTACATGGCGCTATAGATCATATTCACCAACATGGAAGGTAAAAATTATTGCTGATTCCAACTACTAATAACATCACGAAGTTTTCAAAGGGCCTACCGCTCTTTTTACTTTGTATGTGCTAAAAATAAAATGTGGCCACTCTTTTGTCTCATCTTATGAGAGCAGTGCACACACTGATTGCATAGTGACAGAAGATAGTGAAGTCGCAGAGATATTTCTCCGCCAAGTGGACAGGTAATAGCTCATGTACTAAAGCATTATATGCTTTTGATTTTCCAGTCCATAGAATGTTTGAGGTTTAATATATTGGAAACTAACTCTTTAACATTTTGACAGTGCTGCTGTTTTCCACAATGCAAGCACAAGATTCAGTGATGGTTTTCGATTCGGACTTGGTGCTGAGGTAGGGAAGAGAGAAACATATAACATCACATATGTAAACCAAATAAATAGCGAAGTGTCAATGAATGAATGAATGGCTAATGTGGGTTGTTCTTATGTAAAGGTGGGAATAAGCACAAGCAGGATCCATGCCCGTGGTCCAGTTGGAGTGGAAGGATTATTGACAACGAGATGGTACTATTTGAGATTTTATTGGTCTTTGCACTGTTCATTGATTTGTTAAAAGCTGTGAAGTTTAAATGGCTGTGGTGATGAATGACAGGATAATGAGAGGAAAAGGACAAATTGTGGATGGAGACAATGGAATCGTTTACAACCATAAGGACCTTCCTGTCTTAAAAAGGACAGAGATAGAGGAGAATGGGTTTTAGCTCGCTCTCTCAAAAAAGGAATGTCATATTATATTTTTACTATTATGATTGAAGTTTATTTTTGTCTTTTAAAGTAGGATTTATAGTGTTCCTTTGAGGATTGCATCAACATAAGAAGATTACTTTACTTAAGTGATCAACGTAAAGTGTTTAGTAGCTTCTCTTAATGTCAAAAACTCCTTATACCATTTCTATTTTTATCTCCAAACAAAAGAAGTTATGATTCTCTTATAATCTATGGTTGTTAACAATGCTTATCAAATTTGAATTTCACATTCAAAACCCCATTGTGAACTCAGAAGTCATTACAAATAAAATCTGCAACCATAAAACCATGTTGCTCTTACTCTACTTAGTTATATCTTCATTCTTGGACAAAGGTTTTGAGCTTCTTCAACCATAGTAAGTACTCTCTGCTATCTTTCTTCATCATGTATTCATACAAGAAATCCGTGGCGCTTGCTTTGATTCCTCTGGTCTCTATAAACTTGTGGAACGACTTGCGCATATTCTCATCCAACTCCCTGCAAAGTAAAAGAAAAGAAAGCACATTTGAGTTTTTTGGTCATCATGGTTAAAACAGCTGTGATAAATAAACGCAGCTTACTGAAAATCTGGCCCATCATAAGCCAATTGTTCTTCAGAAGAACTCTCTGGACGATTCACAGACAAATCATTTATGAAAATCTCATCAGGGAAAGCAGTGCAGCCAAACTCTAAGCGAATGAATCAAGCATTCCATTTCTGGCATGTATCTTATCAAAGAAGCTTTCACATATCCAACTCTGGATTTACAAAAAGTCACCATAACTTTAACAAAACTGTTTGATAAAAACACTGAAATGTCTTTTAAATTTCTATTAATTTGGTTTACATTTGAACCATTTTCTATGTGACTCGGATCAAAAGGACAACCATTATGAACACACAGGTCATGGCGAAGATCAAGAGCCATTGGAAGCAACTTGTCTTTGAGCTTTGCGAATATATCTTTGTGGCTCTTGTTGTTGCGTGTCCTGTGCTCGCTAAGCTTTGCTCAATGGCCTCCTCAGTAGATTCGAGTATCTTTTGTTAATGAATCCACAACCAAAAAAAGAAAGAAAAAGAAAAATGTTAGGACCAATGAAGCCAGTAAACCAATATATGAACCAGTATAGATTCTTCTCTTATCCCATATTGTTAATAAGAATAGTAAGAATAATGAGTTTTGTGAGGAAAAGGTTTAGCATCTCACGTTTTCTGTATTTTGCACAGATTGGCTTATCATTTGACTTCTCTCCTTGAGTTGTCTTGCAAGTACCACCATTTCATCGGTTAGATCCTCTTGAAGCTTTCTGTCATCAAATCAATCACCAACGTGAACATGAAGTGGCAAATTCAACTTGAATTCAAAAGAATACAGCTTTACTCGTAGCGATTACTTTTGTTTTACCAGAGAAAGTGCATAGATTGATCAGATAAGTTCCTAGTTTTCTCGGTGATCTATGAATATACCTGTGCTTGTCAATGTGTGCTCGAGCTGCAGTGTCTAGTTTTATTGGTTTAGATGTATCAGCATCAGCAGTATCGTAGCTTTTCTCCTTGGAACTTGTAGACCTACCTCAATTAAGCAAGCTGGTAAGAAAAAAAGGGCAAAATTTTACAAGTTGAGAAGCATGTGAATTATGTATTCTTACACGATTCTTCTTCTCAGCTGTGGCAAAGTGGGGCTTCGAGTATCGTCTTCTATTTTCGGAGAGCTGTCGTTTGTAGAGTCCTTTGCAAAAGGTTCATCAGGTACCTCTGTGTCGGGCTGTAGATTTGGGGGGGGGGGGGGGAGGGGGAATCAATAATTTGATACTAGTTACAGAAGTAAAGCTTGAAATTCTTGCAACTAAAAAATGGTTCTACGCAGAAACAAACCAAAATGTGCAGTCCTAAAACTAAACCCATGGAGAAGAAAGAAAGAAACTTCACTAAAAATTGGGGAAGCAAATAGGAAAGCATCATATTAGGAAGAGCCTTAATGTATTCTAACACGTTACTCCTAATGTCTTAGCTCTACAATTGAAAAGAACAGTCCCTTTCTAGTTTAGATGACTTACCACTTGAGCAGCTAATCTTGAAGCAACAGCTTCAATCTTTTCATAGTATTCATTCACTTTACCCTTTGTGACTCTGGACAAGAGATCAAAGGAGAAGATAAGCACATTCTTGTAAACAAACAAAAAAAAAAACAAATTCAAGAAACCACTATAATAATACCAAGCAATTGAATTCGAATCTCTAACCCCTGGTCCTAGAAATAGATATAGCTCTTCTCGACATTCAAATACCAAAGTATAAATCTTTTAATCAAATCAAGATTTCAACTCATTAATCTGTGAATGATTTTTAAATTTCAATGCTGAAGCAATAAGAGAGTAAGTAACCTGGGAAGCCCTTCAGGTGTCTTCTCTTCGGAGAGTTGTTCTAATTGTTCTCTCAAAGTAGCTACATACTGTAGATATTTCATACATGAACATCAAAATTACCTCTAGCCTCGACGTTATTATGAGCACAAATCTAATTTAGTTTAAAGATGAAGATCCAAAGGGACGTACATGCATAAGCTTTGACTGATTTTGCTGATTGGGTGCAGCGGAAAGCAATCTCCGCAAATTGATCTCCGTTTTGCTCATAAGATATCTGACAATAGCAATGAAATAATATTCAGATCGAAGCAAAGAGATCAGAAACAGAATGAATCAAAAACCCAGTTCCGGAATCTAAGAGACGGCAAATGGATCAATCGCGATTTTGGAATCCAATCGAATTTCTAATTTCAGGAATTGAGCGGTACTCATTTCAGGAAACGAATCATACCTTGTTTAGATTGAAGAGGAGAGGAAATAAATAAAATCTCGTCACTTTCTCCAAATTTTAAAGTGGTTCAGACGTTGTCAGGAGAAGCCGGCGTAAGAGTTCTCACCGGGAAATATTGTTTAGTGAAAGGACGAAGAAAAAACATATATTCGGTTATTGGCTTTGGTTTCGTTTGATGAAACCAATTGTCCAAACCGGTGGTTTAATAATTAATAACCAAAATCATAGATCCCTACTAAACCCTTTCGCAAGCCATTTAGAAAGCCCTAATTTACGTTAATTCTACGTCTTACCCTAATTTCTTTTCTCTTTCTCTTAGTCTCTAATTTGCTCCATCTCCGTCGAAACCATAGCCACAGATTTCACCAGTAAGATCAATCTCTTGCTCAAAAGTGTTTTGTCTTTTCTCTGGATTACATTTCATCTTATCGATTTGCCATGCATGCTAAACAAACGGATCTAATCAATTATATTAACTTTTTTTTTCTCCGTTTTCAAATCAAGCGCGTTCATGTACAGAAGGAAAGCCTTTTTGTAGTTCCCAGCATTGTCCTCTTGAACCGCTTGCTTGCTTCACGTACTCGATCGCTTGTTCCTTGAAATTGATGTACATGTTTTATGAGAAAATCTTATTTTCAGTCAACAATGAACTCACAATATTAGAGTTGAAAGACTTATCGGAAAAAAGTCAGATGATCGAAGATCGAGTCTAGAATCTAAAAGCGTGGATGATCCATGATCAAAATTTTCACTATCATTTGAACACATATGTAACAGAGTTTTAGAGAGCAAAGAGCCAATGTAGTCATATACAACACCAAAGAAACATTTTAAACGCAGTAGTTTCAGCATCAATTGGTGATCTCTTGTGACGGCTTCACACCTCGTCCTCCTCAGAATCAGAATCACTTTCGATAAGGAATATTCTCCATCAAAAAGGACATACTAAGCTAGCAGTAGGAGGAGCAAGTGGCACTGGTGCAAAGTTATCTATCAAAATTACATTTAGTCTAGTTTCGGTGGGAGGATTGCGGAATGCCCAGTGAGCCATGTCCAGTAACATCCTACTAAGTCTCGTACACTTTTTTTCCGCTGGAAATGCATATCGTATATCATAACCAATGAACCATGCCCATTACGTAGCCTATTTTTTCCTTTCTCAGCCACTGAGCTAATAGGCTTTATAGTTACAAATCGAATAATAGATAATTTTCCAATGTCTATAACAACTCTTATGAAACGCTTTTTGCTTGTAAACGGAAATATAAGAATAATTTAACGAAAATCTAAATATAAAAATTACGGCAAGCAATTTACTTGCTTTAACTTTTTTTATCAGCTTAATCATTGGTTATAGAGAGACTCCTATTAAATATTAAAACTTTCGTTTTTTTTTTTATTATGACTTGGCTGGAACTTGTTTTGATAGAAATTACGGTTTCAAAATGTCTGATTTGATCTCTTTGTTCGGCAACACAATTCCTCCATTACAATAAATCTCATCGCACAAGTGAACTTCTTTCCCAAGTATCGACATGTTCTCGACCCGACCCCATTGTCCTACCGTCGAGTGCCACCTGAAGATACTACTCAAGACACACACTTGTATCTTCACGTGGGCACCACGCATCACCGTGCAGCGCGAGAGTCTAACACCGGACTCAACCACGCAGCCAGGGCCAATAGCAACGTCAGGACCAATCAAACATCCTTCTCCAACCTCTGCCGTTTAATCCACAAGAACATTCCCTACAATGTGTGGACCAGTGACTAACTTTGAAGGAGATTTCTTTCTTAGAGAATCTAAGTAAATTCTTAGACCAATGATGTAGTCTCTTGGTAGACCAATGTCCATCCAGAATCCTGGAAGCACCATGCGCAGAGCTTTTCCGCTTCTAAGATCTCAGGGAAGATCTCTTTATCTATTGAAGTTGGTCTTAGCTCAATCATATCAAGAACTGAAGGATTCAGAAGATAAATCCCAGCATTGATCTTGTTACCAACAAATAGTTTCGGCTTTTCGACAAATCTTTCCACTTTCCCTGTAGTTTCTTCCATAACCACAACACCATATTTCGACGGCTCATCCACCTTTTAAAACCAATAATATCATAATGAGTAAAATGATGAACAAATAAATACTTAAAGGTTTCAAAAATGTTTTACCTTTGTCACCATTATAGAGGCCTCTCCATGAGCATTGTCAAAAGCAAACATTTATAAATTATAAAGACTTAAATCTCTTACATCTGGCTGGTAGTTGACGGCTAAAACGACTTCATCGACTCCAATTGCTCAGTCTAACGGCTCAGTCTCTTGCGAGCAAGTGATCTTGGTGATGGTAATAAATCGTCAACTTTTAGATTTCAATTTTTTTTTTTGATAAAAAAAATCAGACCGTAATTCGATTGGTTTGTATCATCTCGCGTAGACCATGCTAATGTTCTATGTGGAATGTGAGTATATCCCACTACTCCGAAGGGAGATTGAATTTAACTTTCTACTATGGCATAATATATAGTTGGGTGTATGGATGAATAAAAGCAAAACATTCATTTTCTTATAGATTTAACAAATGAAAACTTTATTTATTAATAGTACAAGAAGAACTTCACTTCAAACTATTTATCCAAAAAAAAAAGACTTCAGCTGAAACTAAACTAATGTTTTCAGTTCTGCTCCTTTATTAATGAAGTTAAGCGAATCAGAAGAAAACAAGAGCTGGGTAACTCAGACTTACATTGTATAAAAATGCTGCTGGTGTATGTACAATGGTATACTGTAGGTCTACGTGTGTATAGAAAAGGGTCAAAGCTTGACAAAATAAAATAAAAAAGAGAAGTTTCAAACAAAAATCTCACTTTTGCTCTAATTAAACCCTGACAAAATTGGGTGTGTCATGTCACATATGTGTTTTCAGAGAGAAGACTGGCCTAGAAGCAGAGTATGCCACCAACCGCATGCAATGTTTTTGGGGAAGCAATCTTTGATTCTAACCTCTGCAGGTGCATTCCTATCAATCACATCTCCTAGACCCAACTGTTTCAGACAAGACACAACTACGTCATTAGTTACATAAATGGAACGACAAAACATTTCAGAAACTCCATATCGTCTGTTTTTTACCTGCCCGTATTTGTTCCATCCCCAGCAGAATACTCTCCCTTCATCTTCAATAAACAAAAAAAACAGAACAGTTTTTTAAGTTTAAGATGAATCTCTTTCCTAGCTAACAAGAAATAAAAAAAGGTCTTTGGTTATAAGCGTACCTGTGATTACAGCGGTGTGGCGAGCACCACAGGAGATCGTTTTGACGTTTACATTTTCCAAATTTGGAGCCTCCAATAATTTTGGAAGAGTCTGAAAGATCAAATGGTGTCAAGTTTAGTGGCAGGGCCTTTACAAATAATCAGATTAGCATATTACTAGAAGAGCCAAGGAAATAATATTGTTCGAAATTTTTACCTCAGCTTGATCACAACCAGTACCTAACTGGCCAAATTGGTTTCCACCAAACGCATAAACATCACCATCAGATGAAGCGCAGATAGTGTGCCATAGACCTGCAGCCACTTCTTCTATTCGGATTCCCAACAAAGATGACACACATGTAGGACTTAGTTCATCATCTGTATTCCCTTGGCCACACTTCGGAGAGCAAAAAGAAAATTCAATTACAATCACAGACCCACAAACTGCAAATTTTAGTTGCAGATGCATAAAAAGAGAGATTTCCGTTTATCCTTTCCAGCCTTATCTTAAATGCAGACCGGCATTTTTTTCCTAGTTAAATGATTTATCAAACCCGAATCTTATGTTTAAGTATGTTTTGATATATATAAAGTATCTTTTGAAAGCTCCCCACTAGTTCAACACAATGATGATTACCTTACCTCAATATTTACTTGCCAAAACTACATACACGTGGGTTCAGCCAAAAGCAAGAATCTCAACTCATTCAAGTTTCAAGCATGCGATTTAATAAAGAAAGCCAAGGATCTATCATGCTCACCTGTCCATAAAGCCCCCAACCAAATGTAAGTAGCGCTCCAGTATCTGTCCACAAAAAAACTAGTTACAACTCATTCAAATTATCTAAAAGGCAATTATTTGTTCTTCTGAAATTTTTTTCAGATAATATATATCAATCCCCAGGTTTTAGGGTCGAGAATTCTTGGGGTCTGTTCATAGTTTTATGAAGGACTCTAAGAAGCATCGATACAAGTGAACCTTAACCAAGGTATAGTGCAGAAAGGCGATCAAATTTCAAAATCCTGGTTATAGAGTATAAAGATTTGATATTAGGTTGAACTGCGTTGTTTTGAGTGATGGAAGTAATCACTTATCAATTAGATGACTAGCCACAAAGCAATGTGAAAACAATACCTGTGATCACAGCACTGTGTCGCCCTCCACATGCAATTTTTTTTACATAACTTCCAAGAACTCGGCCGCATTGTACTTCTGAAGTCACGTTTACACCAGAAACGGTGCCTTTTCCAAATGAAGAAGGCTCAATGCATGGAATAGGATGAGGAGAGGAGACTAAGCGTACACGGGAGCCCAATCCAAGCTGTCCTTCTCCTCCATAACCCCAACCCCACACCTGTCCAATATCTGGACTTCAGAAAAAATTAGGATCCATCAAGTGTTTATTATAGCACACCAGAAGCTCTTCAGCTTAGTGGACATACCATCACTGATATTTTCATAACCAAATTACCCCATTTGGAGCAATGAGATAGATGTAAGAAGCTGAAAATCTCACCTGATAATGCTAGAGTATGACGTCCACCAGCAGCAACATTGACAATCCTAACTCCTGGCGCCAACGATACAAGGCAAGGCAATGCCGAGAGTTCATTGTTGTCTGACGGTGATGAACTTTCAGCGGCTTGCTTTGACGCTGAAATCCGCCTTTTCTTTGTTGATTCTGCTCCACTTCTAGCTTCAGTTTGAGAAGACGTTCCACCGCTAGATTTTTTTCCTTGGGAACTAGGACTCACTGCAAAAGAAGCACCATCCTTCACATTCATCCTCATGTAAAAAAATATAAATTTAAAGCTGTAACAATGAAAAAACAGCCAAAGGAGATTCCACCTTGCTCTGCCGAGAACGAAATGTTTCTTTCACATGAATCTCCCTCTATTTGCCCAAACAACCTCCCTGTGGGTATACATTCCCTCCATCCCCATGTATAAACTTCTTGGTTCTCTGTATCCAGGGAAACGAATAGTCCTTAAAACAATGAAGTTATGAACTTGGAAACAAATGTGGTCAAAGCAAAGCTAACTCAAATCATGAAATGCACCTGTTACTGCCACACAATGAGCCCATCCAGCCTGAGCTTTCTGTACACAAACCTCTGGAGGAAGAGGAAAAGGCTCTGGAATTTCCTATAAACGAATAATAACGTATAATTTAGTTTTTAGTAGACTGTAACATAATTTCAAACAATGTAGAAGAAAGATTAGAAAATCTAACCCCGTGCTTTCCAGATGTCACATAGCTTTGACCTAGATCATCTGTCGAACCCCATGTAATTAGCTTCCCTGATTCTGATTAACATAACCAAATCATCATTAAGCAAAAAAATTCCATCTCATTCAACTAATATCACTCATAATCTCAACTAATCCATTCCACAATCAGATACAATGTGAAATTGAAATTGAAATCGTTCTATAACGGATGAATTTTCCAGTAAACTTAATAGAGTGAGAGCGAACCTGCAGTAGCCATTGCGAAACCGCAACCTCCGCCGGATACATCTTTCCAGGAACTTTCAATTGCCGGCGGAATCTTCACCACGACTGGTGACATCAGAGGTGATCGTTGCGGCGAAGCTCCGGGCAAGTAACCCCACATGTAGACCACTCTTTGTCCTAGTTCCTCTTCCTCCTTCTCCTCTGGTGCGGCGGCGTTAGCTTCAGGCTCTGATTTTCCCTCGCCATTCATTTCAGTTTTTTTTTTAAAAAGCCGAGGAAGAAAGCAGAACAAGGAAACAAAGAATGATAAAAATATCAGTTTTCAGAGAAGTTGACGTGTAAGGATATGTATGTATATAGGCTTGAGGTTGATGGGCCCTTTTGTGTGAGAGACATAAAGGCTGTATTTATAATTAAACCCCTATAGTTTTAGAATCTCGGTTTACTCCCCACATTTTATTTATTATTGAAAAACCCCTCCATGGTAGAATTGAGAAATTCCTTATTGAATTAAGTGCTAATCATAATCGTAAGATTTTCATGACTTGTATAAAAAATAAGTTTCACAATTAAATTTAAAATTTTTATATACACACATGTAAAAATATATTGATCAAAAGTCATTTTATATTTTCGTTTACTAGAATATGTATTCTAGTGAGTTGTAATGTATTTATTGTATCTAAAGCCAAAAAAAATACTTCTTTTTTTACTTTTCTAATATTATTTTCTAGGAATAGTTATTGATTATATCTAATTTTAATTCAATAGCATTAAAATACATCAGATATGTTTTTACTGTGCCTTTTAATTATAATTTCTTTTTATGTTTAGATGTTTGCAAATAAAACTTGAATAATCCAAATATTTTTTCCACGGTCGAATCATTGTGCGTTTCATACGTTAGACTAAAAATTGTATTTGGATCAATGATTTAGG
Organism: Cardamine chenopodiifolia; assembly: GCA_963922655.1. Classification (NCBI taxonomy): domain Eukaryota; kingdom Viridiplantae; phylum Streptophyta; class Magnoliopsida; order Brassicales; family Brassicaceae; genus Cardamine; species Cardamine chenopodiifolia. Next base: position 14,382,874 of record OZ000479.1, on the reverse strand, counting down.
ATGAATGGTTCAAACTGGTAAAAACTAGCATATGTATTAATTACTAAATAAATAATAGTTTCAATTTTAGTTATATGTATATTAGAAACTGAAAATTTTAGATACAACAACAAATTAAAAAAAAAAAGTTATAGGGTTTCATGCAAAATAATCATAAGATATAATAGTTAATTTTATTCATGAATAACAGTTAATTCGAAAGTAAGCTTTTCTATCTTGATCTTCATTTGGAAATATTGGGTTTCAATGGGGAAACATTTGAAATATCTTGGAAAATAAGTGAGCCAAGTAAAATATATCCTTTGGAATATATCTTGGGAGGTTTCTTTATCAAACGGAAAATATATAAGCCAAGTAAAATCTCTTTGAAGTATATGGACCATAAGTTTCTACTTGAAATGCATATTTGTTATATCGTTTTTTCAAATAAGTTTCTCAATATAGGCTTCTCTTTAGAAAGTGTATTAGACGCGACCCTGGTTATACCGACAAATAATAAACGAGGAAGGACGATACAGAGTTAATACGTGGATCAAATAATAGGGGCGAGTTACGAAAGTAGCAATAATGTTGGGGTAGTTTAGAAGTCTTCCAAAAAAAACGCGTTAAACGTATCATTATTTGGAAAACGAGAGTAGCCACGTAGGACAAATCACGTGGGGGTGGCTATATACGTGGCGATCTGTGAACCGCTTGTTTTCTGACGAAATCTAAGCCAAGAGTTTGTGACGAAGTTTCTGGAAGCAGAAGTGTAGTTTTGGTCCAGACGTCGGCGAAATTAGCCAGTGGGGCTCGGTCAATGATTGTGATGACACGTTGCAGGCTCTGAGACGAGTCCTCGTTCTCGAAACGAAGGGATTCACCATATGGGACCCTACAAGAACCTGAGCTAGTGTTTTATCTTAGACTATCCACAATGGAATGTTTTAAATAAAATTATAACAGGTTAAATGGTGTAATGGATAGTTGTAACGAAGTGTTGTAAAGATAGAGTATTGTAATTTAACAAGTTGAAACACAAAAAATGGATCCATTTGTGCCATGTGTCACGTTTTCATTAGTTATTGAAATTTTAAAGATTTTATCTCTTCTAAATTATTTAAATTAAATTATTAAACATAAATTAATATATATTTTTAATTTTTTTATATTAAAATTCATCATTTTTTATCCTCTATAAATAAGCACTTGTTTCATTGGATTTGGAAAAAAAAAAAAAAAACACATTTAAGCCTCCATTAAACTTTTTTTTTTACAATTTTAAACATCTTTTTTAAGAAAAATAGATCCCAACAATAATTCTTTTAACTTCCAAAATTCTTCGAATTATCCTTTTAATTACCCAAATCCCAACAATTATCAATTTCAAAACCAATCTTCCAGCCAACCCCAAAATATCTCAAATTATGGTTTTACTCCAAATTTCTTTATGTTGTCATTTGTTCCAAACTATCATCCGTTCTTTAAGTTGTACGTAATTTTATTTTTTTTAGTACAAAATATTTTTAATTATGTGTCGTAATTTTGTTTCAAATTTATTTTAATATTTTTTAGTTTAATTTCGATTCATAACAATAGAATTACAAAAACATGAAAAAATAAAAAATAGAAAATAAAAATAGTAGGGTAGGGTGTTGTATATTTTAAGATAAAACTATTGTAAGTGGGTGTTGTATAAATGAATGTTGTATAATTAGGTGGAAGAGAAAAAAGATGATGTGGAATGTTAAAAAGTGAAAAGTATGGTGTTGTAATTTAAAACCAATGTAGATAGTTTTACTTTTTCAATAATGTTTTTCTTTTTGTAAGGCGGAGAGATTTGTGAAGAACATATGTATGCAAGAAGTTAAGAATCATGTTTTTTCTTTTTATAGGTTTACTTTTTCACAATGTTATTTGTAGTTGAAACTTATAAATTAATACCACATACTGCACATGCTAATCCTCAATTTTCATATAGACACCAATTAGCTTTTGCTTTAAAACTTTTATTTCAAAATTTTGGTATATTTAACAAACAAAAAAAACTCGCATATTAGCTTTGTAATCTAGTGATTTATGAGTGTTATTACAACGTCAAAATCCGAATTCAAATCTGTATTAATAACCAGAAAGAAAAAAATATTTTGCGTTTTCACTATAAAACTACATGAGAACTATAAAAAGAAATGCAATAAAAAAGATTACGGCCTTGTGAATTTTTTCTTGATTCGTTTAGTGAGATTTTTCCAAATTATAATGTTTGAGCCTTTGAGGCATCCAGATACTATAGAAAGTGTAGGTGCATAACAAGTTATGAATTTATCAAACATGTCACACATTGATGTCTTCATATATTATATTCAAGCGTTTGAGTTCGTAAGAGAATTACTTAGAAAAACATGTTTGATTATGTTGAAATCTAACCATCTTTGATTTAGACAATACACATTGATTGTTTTAAGCATCAAATGTTCCGGCTACCAATATATACAACCGCGCCACATGGACTTCTTTTGTCTCACTTATTTGAAACACTACCTAAAGTTCAATATATGCTAAAGAAGAAGAATACCTCATGATATACTTAATTTTTTGTGGCATAAATTAAGGCATATAATTTTTTATGAAATAAATTGCGTATTCTTAATATAGAATAGAGAGATGAGTATTTTATACTATTCAGAACGTATTGAAAATCCAAGTTTTGCTTAAATTTTAACTCCACCCGTACGTGTAAGTGATTCGAGTAATCGAATAGTTGTGCTCACAATAATGTGTACGTACATCCACATATGTACATGCGTTTGACAAAGACGATGAAGAAGGTAAACAACCCAATCCTTGTGACAAAAAGTCACACGTTTAGTGTGTAGTTAAACCATCAGTTCCAACATCTTTATATAAAGGCCTCAAAATAACATAAACACATGCCTATTGCCAGTTTGCCACATCAGACGCACCCAAAAAAAAAAGGTATTCTTAATATAAATTATACTATACAGCATATATGGATGTCGAAAATGGCACGAACGGTGAGGCAAGTGTGTTTCGAATGCCACTTCATTACCCAAAACACTCTAAAGAAGATTACCAAGACATGCCAGAGTGGAAGCTCGACAGGGTTTTAGCAGATTACGGGTTGTCTACTTATGGTGACTTGGCTCATAAGCGAGACTTTGCTATGGGAGCTTTTCTCTGGATTTCAAATCATAATCCAAAGCTTTATCAAGACAAATCATAAACTCCAAACTGAAGAAAGATACAAAATCAGCTCAAGTTATAAGGTTTAGAACTACTAAGTTTAGTTGTTGCAATAAACAAATTGGTTTTGGTCTGTGCTTACCTTAATGATCTGATAAAGAAACATGTAAATCAGGAGTTTCGTATAGAAATGTTTGGAAACTGTTAAAACAAGGGTCGGAGAAGTTAAATGGTAGTTTTTTGTTTTTTGTTTTTCTAAGAAGAAGTTAAATGGTAGTTTATCGCCTTGTGAAAACAGTTTCTAAATCTTATCTTCATTATCACGATGGCTTCTACTACAAACAAAACTATGGTTTAACTATAGTATGGTATGGCAAAAAGGAAATTAAGTCAGACATTTTACATCACTATTACATTCGTCTGGGCCTATTCTTACGAAACATTTATTTGAGCCTTCTAGGCCCAAGAAGCAGTACATACTCTATCAAATCCCACAGATGAATTCACGTTATTTACGCAACAGAGCTGCTACTCTTTTGGTGAGGAAAAAATAAATAAAGCTGATATTATTTTGGCTAATCATTCTTTGGACAACACAAGTACTAGTGCATGCCTAGGTTGATAGAGGCTTGAGGCGAGTGTAGAAAAGATAAATTTTCTATATTTTTTTAAAGATAATTATTATCAAATTTTAAATGATATACAATATTGAATAAATACATTTATTATTGTTATTACCATTTAATCATCAAATTCATCGTCCATTCTTATATATTTTATCAAAAGTTTGAGATTTAACCTATATCCTTTGGTTTTATTTATTTTAGTTTTTGCTTTTTTCTTCCGATTGAAATTCTTTAACAAAATAAAAAAAAACACATATTTAAAAAAAACGTTTATAATAAGAAAATTAATCAAAATTAAAAAACCTTTCTTAAAACTAAACAAGATAAGAGTTAAAGTTTCAAATAATGGCTAACCATTAAGCTTAACCATGATTTTGTATTTTGGGGCCTTTTCACTTAATATAAAGTTGAGGGCTTGAAGCATTTGCCTCATTTACAATCATGTAGGCACGGTTCTGATAATTACATAAAAAATTACTTGAATGAGATTGGCCGATAGAAATTTTAAAACATTACTTGAACATCGTCGCCTTTCTATTTTTCCTTAAGATCTCCCATTTTCTCCTTCTAGATCTTCCATTTTCTCTTTTTCAGATGTTGAAGTCTTCCAGATGAAGTGTCTGCCATCTTCATCTGGTGGAACATAATTTTCAAATAGGTTAAATTTTTTATTCTATTTATTCTATGTTTAGAGTCTAATTAAATATTAATTGTGTACCATTTTGGCGAGACTATTTTGTAGGATTGAAGTTTTTTATCAAATAACAATTGTTGACATGTTTCTTATAATTATCCATTATGATGTGGGATTCTCTCATTCAGTCATATATACGTACATGTGTCTCATCTCATTCAACTTTTTCACTTAAATCTTAACAAAATAGTTGCATTTGGAGTTCATTAGGAATATTATTTTATTTCGGTCCTAACGATATTTCTATAGAGGATGGTAACAATTTTCTCTATTTATTGGATATTATCTATGAACTTAATGTTTAAATTACAGCTTTAAATATGTTCGATTCACCACTTTTTCTTATCAAAATAATTAGAAGGATGCTACTAGAATGGTAGTTTGATTTATTCATTCACCTATCAATATCTCTAAATATTATAAGTATAAAATTCAAGATTGTTCCACCCAAAGATGATTAACTATAGAATGCATGTTGCAAATTTATAAAGATGAATATACACTTAGTTTACAAGAGTTAAATCGAATTCAAGATTAAAAAACTGCAGTTTATATTTTGATTACCTAAGATACATCGTCTTAAAACATTTCATCCATCCATCAATGCTCATTATTTTACAAGTAAGAACTTCCAAAAACTACTTCATGTATAATACCTGACCAAAGAGAACTAGTTGAGACATGTATGCTTCAGACTTAAATCGCACGAATTGAGAACTTTTTTTTTAAATATGTTATGATGAATGTGAATCATCTTATAAAGTGACTCAATCCATGAATCGATTACTCATTTCAAAATCTCTAGTTAATCAAATCTAAATTATTTTTGAACGATCCGCAATGACAATTTTAGACTTTTATTCTAAAATTCACGTCATTATTTTATTTAGATAAATAGAGTTCTTTATGAAATCATGATATATGTTATACGTCATTGCGCTATGCATGAAGTATTTAGTTATAAGAAATAAGTGTCATGATCTTTATATAAAGTATGTTTTATAAAGAACTTTTGAAGATGTGGAGAGATGATTTCTTAGATGCATTAACAATCTCCTGGAACTCTGCAGATTGATAAAGAACCACCAGAATATGTAGAGGAACTTGTTCTCGAAAAAACAACTCCAGATAAAGAAATAAGGTTTCCCTTTCAAGTCAACCAAGATTCTGATGCAAACTCTTTTCATGTTAATTTTGAGGAATTCATCCGCCGCCGTAGACTAGAATTTGTCGAAGACAGGGATGCTGCATACGTAGTTGGTACAGTTCTCCATCCAAAATCTAGTCAAATGTTTCTTGTATTCAAACTTACCTATAATTTTCTTTTTGCAGATTTTGAATCCATTATCAACACAGCACATAGTGATAAGGTATGTTTCATAATTTTGAAATTTTTTGAAATATTTCTAAACTAGAAAATAAGAGCTTTGAGATGTTTTCAGATAAAAACAGCATTTACCGAAAGATAAAGTAACTTACAAAATGTTCGAATATTTATCATAGGAAAAGTGTTCTGTAGGGGCCGATAAGGTTATTGACTCTTTCTTCTGATTAACATATAAACATTTTAAAGTAATAATGGTTTTCTAAAGTTTACATCCTTTTTATTTTTCTGTAACTTTGCGGATGCTATGCTGCCTGTTGAAGAACCCTGGTATCATTTCTCCCTGGAACATTAATAGCTAACTTTTATTTTCTCTTAGAGCAGTGCCCCATCAAATGCAAATACTTCACCTCACCCTCACATTCCATCTTCCCAATCACATAAAATTCGTAAAGATAAAAGAATTCATTGATATGAGTTTTCTGCAAGTTAAACCCGATTTAAACATATATCTAGTTTTCTTATGCATAATAAAAAGATAGATATGTCATGGAAACAAAAGACATAGATATGTAAATTGGTTGGTGAAATCAATTTCTCCGATCTATTAAAATCAACTCCACTGTAAAGTTAAGACATATGACTAAAATTTCAGGTCTGGCCGAGCAAAAGAAATAATAACCATGAAGTCCAAAAAATAAGGTTGCATATAGAAACAACTGGCTATGATTTATAACAAAAGGGGAGAAGAAGCAAATTTATAGAGATAATGAGTATTTTAGATTTAAACAAAAAAAAAAAAACAGGGGGAAAAAAGATACTAACGATCATGACTTATTTACTGCGTATGTGAGTTGAGGTGAGTTCCTAAGATAATATACCATATGTGAGGTAACAAAAACCTTAAGCAAAAATTTAAAATTCAAATTTTACTTCAAAAGAATGATTGTTAAATGCATAAAATAGAAATGTTTTTGCATATACCAATAAAACCCCAAGACCAAATTTCCTCAAAATATATATATATATATATATATATAAAATAAGAAAATTTGAAGAATATCTAGTATCTACCCCGTGCGAGTCCAAATAACTTAACCACATATATACCCACATACATTATGTTTAGGTTTGGTAATTAATATCTGGATCCGTGATATTTTGATTTAAATTTGAAATTGGATATGGATATTTGGAAAAGACGAATCCAGATTTAGATATTAAAAAACTTTGAAACAAACTTGGTAAATATTCAATTTTTACATCATATTTTTATAAAACTTTTTTTTTAATTTAACTAAATCCAGATAATAAAATTATGAATTCAAATCCGAATATCCACATGCATTCGGATATCCGAGACTCCGTAACACCGATCATTATGCCGTAGCGTATATACACAGTAACACAGATACAGGTGCTGCCAAACATTTTTCGATAGGCTGTATTAATAGGATTTACTTGAATGATATAATCAGCCTTCTCATGCTAAGGTTTGAAAATAGTCTTCGATTATGTGTTACAACTTACAACTATTGGTCTTTAACTTTGATTTTGTCCTGCTTCAGTTCTAATCATTCAAAATTAACATATATATTGATGTTTTATCCTTTTCTATCAAAACAGGCATCTACAATGATACTAGGCTATAATAGTGTGATTGAAGTCGAAAGAACACCGCAACAAGTCCAACAGAACAAATAGGAGATAAAGCATTTGAACTGTCACCAATTTATTATTAACTGGTTATAAACTTATAATAAGCATTTGAAGTGTAAACAGAATAAGTTTTTATAATTTTGTTGGCCAAACTAACAAAATTTATTCAGTGATTAATATAGCAAAATATATATATTGGATACATTATCATTTATAACGATAGGATTTGTAAATACTTTTGAACGGTGACCAAGAAAATAGTTTTTATTCCAGAAAATACATTTATGATAGACAAATAGAGGTAGGTCTATTAATTAATTGATGATATTAATAGATGATAAAATGTACCGTTCCGTTCTAGTGGCCATTGGGGCCGGTGGTGCTTGCCTCCGTTTGTTCACTTCATTATTAAAGAAGTGAGACCAAATTCATTATTTTTAGTATTATTAAAAAAAAAAAATCTAGTTATAACCTCCAGTACAGTTACATCTATTTTCAATGTGTACTAAGTCTTTGCCTTTTTACATTAAACTAAACAAAATAATTATGGAAAATATCAATTAACTGGGGAAAAAAAATCAACAAATTAGTTGTTACCATATCAGATTCAAAAAAATTGACAATTGAGGTCCAAGGGGCATTAAAGTAATTAAGAGAATGGCCCACAAAAGTGAGTGTGAGAATAGAGAGAAGAGACAAGCGTCTAGAGAAGCTCGCTCAAACTTTTGCACGACCACCTAAAAGTTCAATGGTCCAAAAGGACGGCTCTGGTCGAGAGAGAAGATAGAGGACCGCTTCAGAGACCTTAATCACGAATAATCAAATCATCTCCTATCCCTCTTATCGTACGCCTCTCTTCCATCAGTCCTTTTTAACGTACGCACGCTCCAATATTTTCCAAAGTACGAAATAGAAAGAGACGGTAAGAAGAAGACTTCACGATTTTCAAAGTACAAATCTTTGCCCAGGAAAAATCTCTCTCTTCTCCGCTTCTTTAATTTTACCCTTTTTCGAATAGCTACCAGAGAAGAAAAAAGAAACAGACAAAGGACTTCCTTTTATGATGGGTAATAACATAAAGTTTAGATTATTTATTATAACTATTATACTGAAAATAAAGTTATGATTTTTGTGTTTTTTTGGGAATTATTGAGTTTTCCTTATTTGATCTTTGCTCTTATATGTTTTTGGAACTATTGCTCCTAGCAAATATTTTTGCGTATTCTTGATGTTCTTATAGATCTGATTCTTCTGCTTTGTCCTTTATCTTTCTTTTTCTTTCTTTTTCTTTCTTTCTCAGGTATGATAGCAAACAAATGATACCCCATGTCTTCTGTGTCTGCTTCATGCAACATGTTGGTTTGGATTTGATTAACAAAAATGCAATCTTAAGTTTAAGATAGGGTTTTCGGATTCTCTTCCTGTCTTGTAATAGTTTCTTGTCGGAGAGCCATCAACAACACCAACCAAAAAAGAAAAAAAAAAGAGAAAGTTTTTTTTATTTTCATTGAAGAAAAAAGATTAAGGAAAATTTCAATGGCGAATCCTTGGTGGGTTGGGAATGTTGCGATTGGAGGAGTTGAGAGTCCAGTGACGTCATCAGCTCCTTCTTTGCACCACAGAAACAACAACAATAACCCACCGACTATGACTCGTTCGGATCCAAGATTGGACCATGACTTCACCAACAACAGTGGAAGCCCTAATACTCAGACTCAGAGCCAAGAGGAACAAAATAGCCGAGATGAGCAACCCGCTATTGATCCTGGATCTGGATCTGGGTCTACGGGTCGGCGTCCTAGAGGCAGACCTCCTGGTTCCAAGAACAAACCAAAGACTCCAGTGGTTGTCACTAAAGAAAGCCCTAACTCTCTCCAAAGCCACGTTCTTGAGATCGCTACGGGAGCTGACGTGGCGGAAAGCTTAAACTCCTTTGCTCGTAGACGCGGCCGAGGTGTCTCTGTGCTGAGTGGTAGCGGTTTGGTTACTAATGTCACTCTGCGTCAGCCTGCTGCATCTGGAGGAGTTGTGAGCTTACGTGGTCAGTTTGAGATCTTGTCTATGTGTGGTGCGTTTCTTCCTACTTCTGGTTCTCCGGCTGCAGCTGCTGGTTTAACTATTTACTTAGCTGGAGCTCAAGGTCAAGTTGTGGGAGGTGGAGTTGCTGGCCCGCTTATTGCCTCTGGACCGGTTATTGTAATTGCTGCTACGTTTTGCAATGCTACTTATGAGAGGTTACCGATTGAAGATGAACAACAACAAGAGCAGCAACCACAACAAGAAGAAGGGAAGAAGGAGAAGGAGAATGATGATAACGAGACTGAGAATAACGGAAACGAAGGATCGATGCAGCCGCCAATGTATAATATGCCTCCTAATTTTATGCCAAATGGTCATCAAATGGCTCAACACGACGTGTTTTGGGGTGCTCCTCCGCCTCGTGCTCCTCCATATTGATAGTTAGATAGGCGATGGTTGAGAGCGGTTCGTTTTACTGGAATGATTATATTTCCATTAGGATGGTTAGGCTTTTGTTTTTTAAGCTATTAAGTTTCGTTCGGATGACATTTAGCTAGTGTGGTGTTTGATTTGTGGCTATGGTTACTGGTTTTCTGACCGACTATTTTGATTGCGGATAGCTTTTTTATGAAGGTAAACTGATTGTAGAATCACCTTTGAATTTTGTTGTTGGGAAAGCCGATGCGTCTTCAAAAGAATTGGTGTGTGGCTTATGCAATGAAAACTATTACGAATATCACTATCATTCCTTTCTTAATGTTGGTAAGTGTGATTCTTTTCGGTCTTTTGCGGTTTGTTAACCCCTTTTAATTGTTTTCTGATTCATTTCTTAGATCTTTTTACTCTTCAAACTTTTAGTTGTTAAGCCTGATTAGTTTAGCTTAGTTTAGGGATTGGGATTATTATTTTGTTCTTCTTGAGCTTGTAATGTAATTAAGAGTTATCAAGGAAGGGGTTTGCTTTGCATGTAGATATTGATGCTTATATGCCAGCATCTAGAGATTTTGATTCTTTAGTACTATTTTTGAGTAAGAGCATACGAAATTGGATTCTAGCTTTCGGTCAGTTAATGTTGTTGAGGTTTCATGTGCTTAAAGACTTGTGGAGATGCTTTCAGATTTACATGTGTTTGTTGCTTACTCTTCCAGTGAGAGTTGTTTGTTAGCTGAGGAATTTCAACAATGGTCATTTCTTTGGTGTTTTTGGTTTTGGTCCCCAATGTTTTGTTGCCAAATAAATAAGTTCATTAAAATAGTAGGTTTCCCAAAACTTTTGGATTTTTTTGGCATTTTGGTCTTACAAATTACTCTTATGTTACACTTGCACTACAAGGAAATAAAAAACATGAGTACTTTAGATCTTTGGTTCCATCATGACTAAACTCCATAGCAATTTTGTATTTCAACGGTCAAGTACAAAATTGTCACTTTAACTCCTTGGATGATTATTTTTCATCGTAACTAGTTTGACAGGATAACGATTTAGGTAATATTTGTGTTTAAATTGTTGCCACGGTCTAGAATTGATTGTTTGTTTGTGTTTGTGATTGTGTGAAAAAAAGAATTGCGTTTGTTATTGCATGTGCATATTAAAATATTTTATCACACAAACGTGAAATACATAAATAAATGACCATTCCCGTTTTTGTATTTATGACTTCAAAAAATATGAAAAATGAAGAAAAAACGTAAAACAATAAATATAAAGTAATTTCGCAGCAGAACAATGTGCAGTGATGCGAACCGAATATATCATCTGAATCTGGAAGTTTAACACGTTAACACATTTAAATTTGTATTGCACCCTGTGACCCTATTAATAAGACGATCACGCACTTTGAAAAGACCAAGGTCCAGCGTAATCAAGTTTTTTGTACTTCTTGCATAATAAGCACAACCCAGAGCTCTTGACTTGCTATTAGGGGTGCATATCTACTCTCTCTTTTTTTCAGGTCTAAGAAACATATACTGAATTAGAGCCGTCTTGTTTTGGTTTGGTTAAAAAATGATTTGGCTTATATTATTTTTGTCTAGATTCAACTTCTAATTTCACCAAAACAATCAGAAGTTTACTGATCCAATCTTGACTGACACTTATACACGTTTCACGTTTGTTTCCGATATTCTTTAATCATTCAAAACATTCCTTAAATTTCACGTTTAAACAATTTTGAAATGTAATTCTGATATGATGCACATATTAAAAATGTAACAAAAAAGAAAGTTATAAATATACAAAAATTAACTTTTAGCATTGGTGATAATTAGTTGATAAAAAAAAGCATTTGTAATAATTCAACAAAAATAAATATTTTAGCATGTTTCTACCACTTTTACTTTTTCGCTATTCCATCATTCTACGATACATTTCAAAGATCACTACAATCAACGTAGATCGTCTTCCGCTTCTTTTTCAACAACCCTATTTCTTTAACGACTTTTAACTCGCCGGTAAAACACACTTATACCATTTTATTATTTTCAATACCTTTTTCAATTGCTTAATTGACTTTTTTCTTATCCAAGAATATTTTTCGTATTTCATTTTCTGATGGTGAAAGATAATGCTTTCCAATCCAATAATTTTCAATATGAAGTGGACCGTTTACACGATTCACACTATATAAAAACTCGTGTCATGCTACTTCAACATATTTAATTTATGAACTTTTATCGAATGGTGAAAGTATATAAAGTTAGCTTCTTGGTTTTAGTTTAGTACCTTTGCCAAGACATCGTCATTGGTGCCGAACCACGTTACTGTAATGTGCTTTACTTTTACGTTTGCGTTTATAATTTGCATATAACTGATAAAAATAATGTCCTCATTTGCATATAGCGTATATAATTTGCATATAGTTTGGAGCCCAACTACTCTCTCTTCCTCAAAAAGAAAGTTTGACCAAAAATAAAATGATAAAAACAATGTAAATACTGTTTAGTACTTGAAACGCTAAAAATATATCATTATCAACTGTCTACATGTTAGAATATTTATAAAAATTTATTATTTAGATATTTTGTATGATATCAAATCTTAACAAAATTTTCAAATATAATAATTTAAAATAAATAATATGGTATATTAGATATCAAATCTTATCTTTTCAATTTTGATTGGTTAATAATTTAAAAATATATATAATTTTCGTCCAAATTTATTTCATTGATATAAATTTATTTATTTTGAATAGATTCAGTTACTATAAATCTAAATAGTGAATTTAAATTATGATCAAAATAGTTAATTAAAATTTGACATATAAATATTTTCTACTTTAACAAAATATATAATTGTACTAGAATGATAAATATTAATTTTTGATAAATAAGTCTAATTTAGTAACTATTATTAAAATGTACCATATTACTTATAAAGTAAGAATAATCAAAATATAAAATTTAATTTTATATTTTTCGTTTATATTTATTAAGAGAGAGAGAGAAAATAATTTTTATTTTTTCGAAACTAATAATTATTTAAAAGATTATGTTTGGATTTTTTACTAGATTTTGATTGCATAAATTTTTTACTATTTTAACCTTTTATAGCTTGTTTAATTTAGTTTTAATTTTATAAAAATACAATGACATTTTATGTAATATAACACATGAAAACTGGTTAAATAATATAGTAGTTGACTGAGAATAATTAATTTAGTGCTATAGATATAATTTAAACCGTTAAATCCCGGTTTAAAATCAAGAAGCATCGATGGACCCCCAAGTTTTCCAGTAATACAGTTGTCTCTGTCAGGAGAAAGAACTGTTATCTATTTAAACTAATGAGTCTAATATCATCTTAAAAACTTTTATATATATGAAAAACTCCAAACACTTTACACATCCCCACATATTCCGAAATTATTTGTTGATGCTACATACTATACACATCAGAAAATAAAAAATTCATCAGTCAAAAGACTTATACGTACTTACTCATCGATTTAAACATACACTAATCAATACCGACGATATCGATTTATATTTAACAACATCGTAAATCTTAATTGGTACTAACCTCGTACATATGTAATCGTATTTTAATGTCAGATTTGAATTCGCTGTATAAATATTAAATATAATAAAGTCTCATCTGTCTAGAAATAATCACATGTTCCTCTATCACCAACATCATTCTCAGCATCACATGCTTTCATAATCTTTCACCATCTCTTCCTAATAGATCGCATGTTACAACTATAACCCTAATACTTCATTTACCACTTTCTCTAAACTTCTCTCTCAAGAAACATTTGTTGATGGCCCAGACCTTAGTCTTCATCTGGCTACTACTCATCTTCTTCACAAACTTAGCTTCATCTCTAACTCAAGACTTCTCCTTTGCTGGTTTCAAAGGAGCCGCACCAAATCTAATGCTAACCGGAGTAGCAGAGATCGCCAACACTGGAGCCATCAGACTCACTACAGACATACAGCGCGTGATCGGTCACGCCTTCTACTCCTTACCAATACGGTTCAAGCCAACCGGTGTAAACCGAGCTATGTCTTTCTCCACGTCTTTTGCAATCGCCATGGTTCCAGAATTCGTCACACTTGGAGGTCATGGACTTGCATTCGCAATCATTCCAACTCCAGATCTCAGAGGTTCTCTTCCAAGCCAATACTTAGGCCTTTTGAATTCCAGCAGAGTTAACTTCTCGAGCCACTTCTTTGCTGTGGAATTCGATACTGTCAGGGATTTGGAGTTTGAGGACATCAATGATAACCATGTTGGAATCGATATAAACACTTTGGAATCGAGTTCTTCGACTCCCGCTGGATATTTTCTAGCTAACTCAACCAAAAAAGAGCTTTTTCTTGACGGTGGTAGAGTGATTCAAGCTTGGATTGATTACGATTCAAATAAGAAAAGGTTAGATGTAAAGCTTTCACCATTCTCGGAGAAACCAAAGTTGTCTCTTCTCTCTTACAATGTTGACCTATCCTCTGTTTTGGGAGATGAAATGTATGTTGGATTCTCTGCTTCGACCGGTTTGTTAGCTAGTTCACATTACATCTTAGGTTGGAACTTTAACATGAGTGGAGAAGCATTGTCTCTGTCTTTGCCATCTCTCCCTCGGATTCCTGGTTCAATCAAGAAGAAGAAGAAGAAAATCTCCGGTTTGATCCTCGGAGTTTCTCTTTTATGTTCCCTTTTGATCATCGCGGTTCTTGTTGCTGCATCGTTGTTCGTAGTCAAAAAGGTGAAAGATGAAGACAAAGTTGAAGAATGGGAGCTTGATTTTGGCCCTCATAGATTCTCGTACAGAGAACTCAAGAAAGCTACGAATGGTTTTGGGGACAAGGAGCTTCTAGGGTCTGGCGGATTTGGGAAAGTATACAAAGGGAAGCTTCCGAATTCAGACGAATTTGTAGCCGTCAAGAGAATCTCTCATGAGTCAAGACAAGGTGTACGAGAATTCATGTCTGAGGTCTCGAGCATTGGTCATCTCCGGCATAGGAATCTTGTTCAGTTGCTCGGTTGGTGTCGAAGGCGAGACGATTTGCTTCTCGTCTATGATTTCATGCCGAATGGCAGCTTAGACATGTACTTGTTTGACGAAAGCCCTAAACTTATCTTGACTTGGAGGCAAAGATTCAAAATCATCAAAGGGGTTGCTTCCGGTTTACTCTACCTACACGAAGGATGGGAACAAACGGTTATTCACCGCGACATTAAAGCCGCAAACGTTTTGTTAGACAGCGAAATGAATGGACGGGTGGGAGATTTCGGTCTTGCTAAGTTATATGAGCACGGATCGAACCCGGGAACTACAAGAGTGGTTGGTACATTTGGGTACTTAGCACCAGAACTCACAAAATCCGGAAAGTTAACAACAAGCACAGATGTTTACGCGTTTGGGGCGGTTTTATTGGAAGTAGCTTGCGGAAGAAGACCGATTGAAACAAGTGCGTTACCAGAAGAGCTTGTAATGGTTGATTGGGTTTGGTCAAGGTGGCAAAGCGGGGATATTAGAGATGTTGTGGACAGGAGACTGAATGGTGTGTTTGATGAAGAGGAAGTGGTTATGGTGATCAAATTAGGGCTTCTCTGTTCAAACAATTCGCCGGAGGTTCGACCTACGATGAGACAAGTGGTTATGTACCTCGAAAAGCAGTTTCCGTCGCCTGAAGTTGTTCCGGCACCAGACTTTTTAGATGCAAATGATAGTATGTGTCTTGATGAGGAAAGCCGTAATGCAGGCGAGTTTGAGGATTTTGTGGATTCAGCTAGGTTTTATAGTGGACCGAATGAGACTACTACTTCGTCGATATTCTCCTTCTCTGGTAAAACTAGAAATGATCCAAGATGATGGGTTCTTTTAACCGCAGTGTGGTAACATTTTCTAGCAAAAAAATTCTCTATGAAGACTAGTAATCTGAATGTCAAAATGTAAAATATGTTCAGAATGTTATGTTTTTTTCATTTACTTTGAGCTGTAAAAGTTGCTTAAAGTTTTGAGTTGATCGGTTTTCTAAATGGAATGTAAGATTTTAATATCTAGGTTGGTACCTTGTCTAAATTTAAAACTTCCTATGTTTCATATAGATTGATTTTCTTATACTATTTCACACATATTAAGAAACAATGAATATTTAGTGATAAATACAATAATTTTTTACATTAAACACCTTTTCATATCTATAAACCAATAGTATTTCAACAACTCAAACATTCTCAATTAATATTTTTTGAATTTTACAATTTACTAACACTAACTAATAAAAATGCATTTAAAAGTATAGACAATCAATCTTTTACAAACAAAAAAAATATCTAGAAAATTAATATTTTTGAAAAAAGGGAGTATATATTAATGAGAATTTGCCAAATTTCTCTATATTTAATTTTTGAGCCAAATGTCTCTATATTAGTTACCTTATACTGTTTCCTTTATAACAATTTTTGATTGGTTCTTTAATTATCAAATGAAACAATCTTTAATTGGTGATTATAAAGCATTACCAAGATTTGGTTATTGGTCTCATTTTCTTCTTGCGTCTTAATGCATTTACATTCTCCTGATTTACTTTCCTTATTTGCAAGAAATTATCTTAAACACACGCATTCATAGATCTATAAATATCAGAACGAAACTCATAGCAAATTAAGATCGAAGAATAATAATAAACAATAAGATGTCTTCATCATCGATTCATCTTCAAATCATTTTGGCTTCTAATAATTTCCCCTCTCGCCTTTTGCATAAACGTCCCTACAAACCAAACACTCGTCTTCCCTCTAACTACCCAAAATCTCCATAACTCTTCTTCAACATTCCTCCAATGACACATCTCCCTTCTTCTCCATCCGTCAAGGTTCCTTTCACACATGATGTCACACTCACAGTCTCTCTCACCGCTGCAGGTCTCCTCCTCAGACCATTACGATGGTTCTTGATACCGGAAGCGAGCTCTCATGGCTCCACTGCAAACAATTCTCAACCTCAACCCCCTTTTTCAATCATGCAAAATCATCTTCTTACACTCCTCTACCATGTTCTTCTCCGGTTTGCACCATCCAAACCCAAGATTTTCCCGTTCCTGCGACGTGTGATAAAAAGACTAAGCTCTGCCACGTGTATGTCGCCTACGTCGATGGTTCCTCCATGGATGGAAACCTCGCTCAAGAGACTTCCACCATCGGGTCGTCGACGAGAGCCGCCACGTCATTCGGGTGCATGGACTCGATAACCAGCAAGACACCAGAGGAAGACGCTACGACAACCGGTTTAATGGGTATGAACCGGGGTCGGTTATCGTTTGTTAACCAGATGGGTTTATCGAAATTTTCTTATTGTATCTCCGGTTCTGACTCTACCGGTTTTTTGGTTCTGGGTGACGCAAGTTTCTCCACCTCTCAAATACACACCTTTGGTAAACTCTAACGGCCCGGTTACCTTATTCTGACCGGTTCGCCTACACGGTCAATTTTGATGGAATCCGGGTCGGGTCAAAATTGCTACCCATCAATAAATCCGCTTTTATTCCGGCCCTTAACGGAGCGGGTCAGACGATGTTGGATTCCGGTACACAGTTCACATTCCTTCTAGCCCCGGTTTACGACGTCCTGAAAACAGAGTTTACCCAACAAACCAGTTGGTTCTCACTGCTGACCCAAGTTTTGTGTTCCAAACCGCAATGGATCTCTGTTTCCGGGTCGGGTCAACCAAGCTTAACTTAATGCTACTTACACGACTAAGTTTATAGTTATTACGGTTCAATCCGTTTTCTAGTTACCAGGTTTATTTGTTGTGTTGTATGCATAGTGTGCATCCTAAACAGTACAAACACAACTCATCAATAGCAACGAATGTTTTTCTGGCTATGGGACAAAAATTCGTTGTGGTATATATATATATATGACTAAGTTGCAATGAAAAAATATAAAATAAAATTCTCAAGACTCAAAAACCCTTTTAAATTACCAAATGCAATTTCTAGTTTCTTGTGACTTTGGTAACGCCTTAAAATCATTATGGAAATTTTTTTGAAGAAAACATACTTGTATATAATTGATATGTTTGTGATATCTTCGTAGAGGCGGTTCTGGACCAAGTATAATGAAACATATATCTAGAACCCCAAAATTTTAAGACCAAATTTAATATATAAATAGGTTTCAACTTTCGTAAAATTTAAAAAGAGTCTCCAAAACCATTTATCTTTTTTTGCTTAGAACCACTAAATGTCTCTCCCCATATAAACGTTTCATGAGTCGTACGTGTTGAATTACTGTTAATGTTCACACTTAGCTACCACGG
This sequence comes from Cardamine chenopodiifolia, assembly GCA_963922655.1. Classification (NCBI taxonomy): domain Eukaryota; kingdom Viridiplantae; phylum Streptophyta; class Magnoliopsida; order Brassicales; family Brassicaceae; genus Cardamine; species Cardamine chenopodiifolia. The sequence continues at coordinate 14,364,602 of OZ000479.1, read as the reverse complement.
AGTAATTATAACATGGTTGGAAAAGAAATGATCATCCATCTCCCTTGTAGTTTAAACAAACGACCACCAAATTAACAAAAGTAAAAAAAAAAAAAAAAAACTATAGTAAATATACATATATATAATTCATTCCATTTTAGAGTAAAACGACAACGGTTAAGGTAGTGTGCCTCACTTAACTACATGAAATGAACCAAAAAATCCCAAAGGAAAGCGTTTGGCTTTCCGCGGAAAAATAACCGAGCGATAACCAACCCCGCCCTGAGTCGACTCGGTCCGACACCGATTTCGTTACTCCGACACCTATGTTACGTGACTCTGCTCCGTAGATTTTTACCACCTCCAGGTGAAATTTCTCATCCGATCTCTAGCTCTCGTCGATGTTTTGATCGAAGAACCCTCTCGTTTTAACCCTGGCATTTCAATCTCTTGGATTATGTGGAAAAGATTCGTGTTATTATTTGAGATCAACGTTAGTGTTAATGCATCTGCGTTGTTGCTGTGATCACCATGGTTTCTCGATTTCTAATTAGTTAGGGTTTTTTGAATTGATTTGATTGAAGTAAAATTCAGAAACGGTGATAATTCCGTACCGATTGATTTGGGCAAATTTTCATTGCAGGCTCTCTTTATTGTGCATTAGCAGAAGATGAGTTTCGTTTTCCGGGGAAGTAGAGGAGATTTAGAAAGCGGATTTTCGGGATTTATACCCGAAAGACGAGCTATAGTATGCTTTTCTTTTGAAAATTCTCAAATGCAGGATACATTAACATTTGCATTACATTAATCTTTTGGTAATGCCCAATACTACAGCGTGTTCATGGAGCTCGACCAGTTAATTCGAATTCACTCGCTTTTCTGGTTACAGGTAATTCAACTTCACCTTCTATGTGTTTCTGCTATAGTTTTATTTCCTGAAGTTCTGATGTAATGCTTGTTTTGTTTGTGTTTTGCAGTTCTATTGCTGTTTATGATTCTCAATTCACATCAGATGCCTCCTAATTTCCTGGTATGTTATATTCATGAGAACCAGTTTTTTCAGTTAGCTATCTTTAGGGTATGCGTTTGACATGTCACAAATTTGTAGCTATGGCTTGTGCTTGGGGTGTTTTTGATGGCAACGACTCTTAGGATGTATGCGACTTGCCAACAACTTCAGGCTCAGGCTCATGCTGCAGCCGCAAGTGGCCTTTTCAGCCACACTGAGCTGAGGTTGCATGTGCCTCCCTCTATTGCTCTTGCAACAAGAGGGCGTCTTCAAGGACTTAGGCTCCAGCTGGCTCTTCTTGATCGGGAATTTGATGACTTAGGTCAGTTAACTTTGCTTAATAGTATGCTCTTTATAGTTGAAGTGTGAGGCAAAAGTTGTTCTGTTGCAGATTATGAAACTCTAAGAGCACTTGATTCTGATAATGTTCCCACAACTTCTATGAATGAAGAAGAGATAAATGCACTTCCAGTACACAAGTACAAGGTGTTGGATCCTGAAAAGTGAGTAAATATTGTACCTTTTCTCTTTTAACAGTTTAAGAAGTTTTCAAGATGGGAATTTTGCAGAAAAAGGAAAATAGTAAGTTAGGATGCTGTGGCATAGCAGCTTGTATAGACTTTTTAGCTTCCTCAAGGCTCTTTGATTTTGTTTTGGGAATATGTTTACCTAAGCATGGTGAATAAATCCGTATTCATGGTTTTTCGGCTTGTATTGGTTTTGTTGATAGTGGTTACTCTTTGGCAAAGCAGGCATCGACCTCATCCTCAACTGAGGTATTATTACATATCCCATTTTCCCAAAAATAGCAGATATACAAAAATTACATTTGAGTTGGTCAAATACTCTAATAAAAATGTATTGCTAAGTGGCTTATTAAATCTTAACTTATCATGATGTTTTCCTCTTGTTCAAAGCAGAAGAAGCAAGATTCTGTCAATGGAAGTCAAAAAGGAACAGAAGATGAGCTCACTTGTAGTGTTTGCCTGGAGCAAGTTACCGTTGGGGAAATCGTTCGTACCTTACCGTGCTTGCATCAGGTTTCCATATCTACAAATTATCTAAAACTAAAATCCTCTTGGGCATTTTACTGTCTCACAACTCATGCATATATCCGTTTGCTCAGTTTCATGCAGGCTGTATTGATCCATGGCTTAAACAGCAAGGAACATGTCCTGTGTGTAAATTCAGAGCTCATTCAGGATGGCAAGAACAAGATGAGATCGATGATGATGCTTCCGACATGGTTTGAAAAGTTTAGTTTTGGACATCTGTTATGTTATTAATGTGTGTGTGAATTAGACCCCCAAACAAATCATGTAATGGTCAATATGATAATTGATGACTCTTGCCTTTTAAGAAGTTTGATTAGAATTCAAGCTAAATCATGAAATAGTATCTAAGGAATACATTCACTAGATTATTGCTTAAGACTTATTTAGCTTTGCCTTTGCCTTTCCCTTTGCCTTGACCTTTCTTGGCGTCTAGCTTAGCTTGAATCCTCGCAGCTGCTGCAGCTTTTGCTTCTTCTCTCTTCTTCTTATCATCTTCTTTAGCAGCTGCAGCAATCTCTCTCTGCTTCTTCAGATCTCTGCAACCATAATCAAAACAGGTTTTAATATATGCCTATGGAGTAGAAAAAAACAAATGTTATGTCCAAGTGTTATGCTTACTCTAGTCTGGCTCTCTCCTCAGAGACACTTCCAACACTAGCACCTTTCCTCGGTCTACAAGCAACCAATTCCACTTCGAAAATCAAAGTTGCACTGCAATTATCAAACATGTCAATTACCAAAAACAATCTCTACCCTTGAGCACGATGCAAGAAGTGTGGAACAAAACATACTCAGGTGGGATGTCGGGAGGAGACCCTGCACTTCCGTAAGCATATTCTGGCTTACATGTGAGTTTTGCAACTTCTCCAACCTGAAAAAAAATGATTGGCAAGTAAGTTGTGTGTAAACTAAAAAGTTCAGATTGAAAAGGATAGAAGAAAAAGACAGATGATAGAACCTTCATGGTTTTAAGTGCAATGTCCCATGACCTGATAACACTGCCTGATCCTAACTCAAATGAGAAAACCAGATTGTCTTCTCGTGTAGTGTCAAACACCTTCTCGTCTTCAGCCAATATACCCTCATAGTGTACTAAGACAAATCAAACATGGTTATAGTCCTTCATCAACATATATGATTGGGAGTAGAATTGGCCCCTCAGAAAACCCCATGAAAGATTTTACTACTCAATCTAAGAAACATACCATCGACAACAGGAAGATCATCAGAGGGTGAAATAGCATCAGGTTTGGCTCTCCTTACAATCTCTTTCAAGACGCCACCATCTCCAGTCAAATCGATCACATCGCCCATAGCTTCAAACGTTCAAAGAAACCTAATTCAACCAAAAAAAAAAACATATCATATAATACATTACTGGATATATGAACAGATATACACATACACAAACCACATGCAATTACATAAACAAAGAGTATAATCATTTCTCAGTGAATTTATCACTCTCTCAACTCACAAACAACAAAATACCAGGAAGAATAAAAAATTAACGGCTTCCACAATCTGGCTTATCATATATTACGAAACTTAGGAAAATTTCTCACTAAAACTCCAAAATATTCTCTTCTTAGCACAAAATCAGCAAATTGTAGAAAGTGAATAAAATTGATAGTTCCGCAGATACACACATGGATGAATTCAAAATCAAACATGCGAAGAATCGAAACTAAAACAAGTTCTAGATATGTAACCGGATGAACTTATCATCTAACCCAGCTTAGATTCTTGAGCACGATCTCGAACTTACCCGATTGCAGAAGCGTGTGTGGAGTGGCGAAGTAATAACCGGAAAGAGATCGGTGGCCATAGACTGTCCAAATGAGTCTCGGATTTTCCTGGGAATCGTTTCTTTCTCTACGTCACGTGTTCTTCTCTCGCGGCTCCTAACGAATTCATATTCGGTGGCCCATTAGGCCCATTAAGTTTTCCTAAATAGGTTTTATTTAGCGAAAAGGAATAAGAGACGTTAGCCCATGTAAATTTTATAAAATACATAATATTCCTCTTTTTTTGTCAACCATGTAAAAATATACATAATTTGCTCATAATTTTTTTAAAAAAATGTTTGTGAACTCATATTCGAAATTTCTGTTTTTATTATACGAGAAGATTTAAAGTCTATTTTGGAAAATATATTTTGATGGACTACGCTATAGGCAGTTTCTTTTGGGGATATACGTAGTAGTATTTTTGATGGAATATTATAAGTAGTAATTTCAACTCTTCAACATGCACGTATCGGCTATCACATCTCGTTCTCTTAGATACTAGAGAGAACATCTCGTCTTTTTGTCCTTGGAATAATCCACTCTTTTAAAAAAGTAGACATATATAATTGTAAATTTGTAATCCTGATCAATAATTACGAGTGAACTAAAAGTATCCGGAAAGTGAATACAACAGCTTGGAAAGCCAAACAGAATATTGTCCGTAGGATACAAAAATCCAAATCAAGCATGCTAATGAACAATCTATATTTTATAATCATTTAACAAAGATCCCTTTGGATTTGTAGGGATAGCTGCTAAAGTCTAAATTTCAAACATACCCCCGAGAAATTAACGTTAAATCAGTAACCAAACTATTTTCGTTTGTCTCTTTTATTTTGTTTATGCCGTCATTCCCTGTATATTGTTTGAAAAATAGGTCCAAACGTACATGCGAGGTAAGTATACATGAATAACAGCGGTTTATGTAGTAAATTTTAAATAAACTGATGTGAGTAGTTCCATAGTTTGGGAACACCCCCAAAATTCATCTGCATAATCATTGCCCAATCAAGTGAAAGAATCTTAATAAATTTTTGCGTTATCATTGATGGTCAAACGTGAAAATAGTTAAACTACTAATCGTTTTCTCTCACAAAAAGTATCAAAAGTAAAACAATAGTTACATTGAAAAAATCAACGATTAACAAAACTCGAAAATATCGAATTCAAAAAGAGAAGAATCCACATATGACACAAACACACATTTGTATATATACATCTACATACTTTATAATAATTGTATCAGTTCATCGATTGAATCATAAAGAAGGTATCATCCAAATTTTATTCAGTTTGTCAAAAGGTATCGTCCAAAAATAAATGAGAAAAACATCCACATAGTACGGTGCCAATCATTTTTTCCAACTAACCTTCCAAGTGTGAATTCCAAACTATTTATCCAGACACAAGAGTAGGCATGGGCAAAAAAACCGTATCCGTGTACCCAAACCAAACCCAATCCCAAAAGGTGTACCCGAACAAATTATTCCATTAGGTATGAAATCTCTAAACCCGAAAATCCGTATTCGAACTCGTTCCGAACCCGAAAACCCAAAAGCAGAAACGAAAACCCGAAAATACATAACTACCCATAAGAAAATACCCTAATTCGAGGACTCTATCCTATAAATGTGAAAGTTTTTATGTGTAATATACACAAATCAAATCGAATCCGAACCAAAAACCGAAAACCCGACCTAAACTCGACCCGAAAACCCGAGAAAAACCCGAAAACCCAAAAAAACCAAAAAACCCGAAAAATCCGAATCCGAACCCGAATCAGATCAATACCCAATTTTTTTGGGTTTCAACTCTTATACCCGAATCTGATCCGAACCTAAAAATTTTCACCCGAACCGAACCTGAACCCGGAAAATTATTCCGTTGGGTATGAAATTCTTAAATCCTAAAACTAAAATCCGATAGGGTTTTATTCGAACCCGATCGGGTTACCCGATTCAAGAAACGAATGTTTCACACAACAAAAGTTTCAAAATGGGAAAGTTTCCGAAAAAAGTTTCCTAAAAGAGAAAGTTTTTTGAAAAGGAAAGTATCAACAACGAAATTCCAGACAAGGAAAGTAAGGCAAAGGTGAGGAACTCCCCCCCCCCCCCCTCGTTTTGCATATTACTTTGGCTTAAGGTTTTCCATTGATAGTTTAGAAATAGAATATGTATTGTTTCTGTGATTGAGTCTCTGTGATCGAGTTTATGTGATTGAGTCTGTGTCTTTCATGTTAAACCAGACGTAACTGATTTAATGGATTTAATGGATTTCACGTATTGATTAATTCACATATTTTGATGTTAGTGATGTGATATATAGTATGTGTATTAGGGGACTTGGGCGGGGTACACAGTGGGACTGTGGTATAATCTGGCGTCATATGTGCAAAGGGTATGGGCGGCAAGTCGATCTGTCGAACTGTAACACTCTGAGGTCGATAAAGCGTCCACAAAGCGGTGTGATTGAACACTATCTCATAAATTGTTAAGCTTCTTTGGAGGGTGGATGATCGCTTAACTCGCATAGAATTTAGTGTTTACATTGTTTGGATATTTATGTATCGTGATTGCTATATGTTTTAGTTTTACATTCTCATGGTTGTGGTGGTAAGTCGGATATGCGAATTTACGTGTTGCTCCTAGTATTCCAGACATTGCTGAATAATTTTCCTATTACTTACCACTTTCTTTCTTGCATGTTAAGTAAGAAAAAAAATTTCTCAATTCGAGATGACGGATTTGAAATTGAATTTTTTTTGATGGGATCGAAAAGTCAACACGTTTCTAGGATTATGATAAGAAACGGGTATCACGTAACCTTTGTTGAAAATAGTGATTTGTAACAAGTACTACCAAAAACTGATTTCGTAATAAAAAAAAAGAGTTTTGATCCGAGATTTCTTAGTTATAAAAAGTTAAAACTGAATGTACATTATTTACAATGCATTTTCATATAGAGGACAATTTTTGAAATCAACTTTAAAATATCTTTTGATCACCAAAAAAAGCAGGCCTGACACATACGTTATACACCGATAGTCGAGGGCCAACATTATAGGGCCTAATTCAAAGAAAGCCTTAATTGTCCAAAGTTATGTTTTGTCCAATTGTCCAACATAAGCAAAGCGTTTAACTTGAGTCGACCAACCATCAAATTAAACATCTAAAAATTCCCAAATGTAACAAATTACGTAACTATAAGTTTTTCAACAGCATGCGAAATCACGACGGACTAAGTTTACAACTTGATCAACACAATCTAGATTACAATATACAGAACTAAGGTGGACGACCCAACTTACATCATAATGGAGTAGAACATCCAAAAAACTTGTAAGTAACTATAACAGTCCGGAAGTTTCAACCCTAGATTTGACGATAGACCATTAGATATTTAGATCCTTGTTCAAGTTCAACCATCTTCATTTGATTTCTACTTTATTATTTCATTTGATATTCAGTTTTATATTTTAGCCCAATTGTTCCATCAATAATTGCAGGTCACTACTAAATTGCAATTGTTTGGATATTGACAATACAAAATTTTAAACTGGAGATCAATACTATATAGGAGTCTAAATTATGCGTGTCAGACAAAACAAATGAAAAGCCCCTTGGTGTTTCACAACATATCAACGAGATCAAACTTTAGAAAACAAATTGAAGTTTGATCATATATTACACAACCTTTGAAAATTTAAACTATCCACATAATATTTTTTTAGGCACATACATTTACTTGCTCGAAGTAGGGAGTTTTCATCAATAAAATGCTTGTCTTTCAAACTCAACAATACCCATGTTCATTAAATTCTTACTATATATCAACACCTGCTAGTTCTTAAATATTAGATAATATAATATGAAAAGATCAGAGAATCTTTGCACCAGAAAACAACTGCACAAGCATCGTACGCAAACTAACCACTTCACAGCTTGCACCCACATATATCATAAAAATTTCCATATATAAAGTTACAATTTCGTACCTAATGCAACGTCATAATTCGAGATGGCACTACATTTTAAAAAGAGATTTAATTTGTGTAAAATCGGTTTAAAAATATTTATTAGATCAAAAGTCTAGAAAAATACCGCATACATCATATCATCATACTACATTAGAGAAGCATGATCCGAAAGTATTGATCTAGTCGCATATACAGAAAAAGAAGCATCAAGCATGGACACGAAAAACAAGGAGGAGGGTTGGGTTTCACAGGAAGATTAATCCTTTGATTAACCAAAGGACAAAGAGAAGAGACATAACCAGATGTAACCGAAGATAAAACTACAGACTTATATATGCTCTCTCCATTCACCTGCCATATTCCTCCAAACCCATAATTTAATTATTATATATGCAAAACTCGATCATATCAAATTTATGCATTTATGGATGATCAGCTTTGATTCCTTAGAGGCAAAATGATCATATATGCTTTGTCGGTATAAATAAAACCCTAAAATCTTTTCGGAACTTTTCTCGATATATACATTGTGCAGCAAAACTATAACAAAAAGGGGGAACAAAAAAAATATAAGGGTTCATTTCTTTTGTTCTTTCTTATTTGACACAATGTTCGTTTCATCAATTGAAAGCACCCCATATATAGAGCGACATGATCTACGCATTCTTTTTAGTTCAATTCCTCTTTGTTTTATTCAAGATAATATTTCATATGCACACAAATCTAAAATAAAATACAATGTGTGCTTAATTAATTTAACACATATATATATATATATATGCATACCTATGCAACTAGGATTCACCACAAGCTTTCGTAACGGAAAAATCTAATAGAGATGACGATCTAGATATATGGTTAAAATCACATGAGAAAAAAAACTAAATAAGTAAGCCATTTAATTGCCGCTGCAGCATCATCAAGATTCTCAAACCATGTAATATAGGCTCAAAGGAGAACCGATAGAAGAATCTGATTTCTGAATCTTGATGATGATGCAATAGCAAACAATGACTGCGCCACTAACTTCAAAATATGAGCCATCACATCAATCCTAGTAACTAAACTCTAAGTTGAAGAATAAAGAGAGATCTGAAGATGAAGGAGAAGAGATTTAGGGTGAAAGTAGGAAAGGGTAAAGAGAGTTTAAATAGAAGAAAGAGAAAGAGATCTATGGTTGAGATTTTCTTGACGCACTATAGAGATAGAGAGAGAGGCAGAGATATTAGGGAAACAGTTACACATCGTAATCGAAGATACCAAATATACCAAAGCTCATTAACCCTCACTGTGTCCACATTTAATTAAAAAGGCAAATCTGAGGGATATAAAAGGAAACAAATTAAAGAGACTAAATTAATGGTGGAAGTGTTGAACCAAAGAGAGAAGAGATGACGTTACGTAGTCCACAAGCATTAAGTTTTGTGGATCGATGGAATTGACACATTTGACAGCAGCTTCCTCTCTCAGTCGTCACCATTTAGGGTTTAGGGTTTTCTTCAGACGTTTCCTTTCTTTTTGTCCCTCCTCTTTACCGTTTCTGCTTCTCATTCTCTTTCTCTCTCTTTTTCTTCATATTAATTATTGCGATTATGAAAAACTTTTTGGGTTTTTTCACATTTTTATGTTTTATTATGCCTTTTTCGTTTTCCTAAAAAGGTACAAAAAGTGATCATCTTTGCTATTTGGTGTATTGAGTGGCGTTTTCTACCTCCAATCCTAAGCTAATATCCAAACAATAACAAGGGGAATTATATATAAATTTTTTTTAGTATATTGTTCTCTTAAAATATATTCAAGAGCAGCTTACTATATATTTATACAATTAAAATTTGTTTGTCATAATTTGTGTGTGTGTGTGGTTTTTTTTATAGAAATTGATAGATTCGTGTGTTGAACCCATACTTAATTCCCACTATGATGGAGTCTCCAAAAAAATTAAACCTATAGTTTTATATTCCATACTTGATGTAGAAAGACTAACTTCTTGCCTATCCATTACAAAACAAAGTAAAAATAGTCATCAACTAATTTGTGTCATATGTGATACCTATATAAAAAATTATATCCTAAAACATTTTTTGTTGTCCGTGTATATGATAACCCTGTAACAGAATTCAAGCAAATTATAATTTCTTAAAACATTTAGAATTAATTTAAACAAAAAATAATAATTCTCCTGAGCTCTTCCTTCTTAATTGTCCAACTAGTTCCTCTGCTTTTATAATTTCTTCATATGATATCTCCTTCCTAAACAGTTAAGACCTTGTAGCAGCTAGCTCGTAGTTGCTACTATCTCCGTATGACCTAAAATACATTTTTTATTTTTATGTTAATACTAACCAAAAATACAAGTATAGATCTAATGAATTATATTCGAAATATTTTTTTAATCAAAATATAATGAATTTTTTTAGAGAGAAAACAAAGAAATAAAAAGGAGCTGTTTGTGGTATTTCAGAAAACTAGGAGTTAAATCCTAACTTCAAATCACTCTAACGACATAATTATAAATCGATTTCGTTGGATCGTATAATCCCTTGCAATTAGGCTTACTGTTGTGCTAAAAGCCTGCAAGGATCTATTATTTCGGCGTCTCACTTGTAATCCTTCCTACGCATGGAATTTCTTGGAACTTGCTGATTTAGGAGAATTGTATTGTAAAAAGATACCTCTTATTTAAAAAGACTCCATGGACGCAGATGCAATAAATTTTTGGCTTTAATTATTCAGTAATTTATGTGATCGAATTTAGCTCAGTCGGTTAGAGATTTTACGCTTTAGAGATTTGTTATGTTATATATATATATATATATATATCAAATGTTTATTTGAAGGTTAAATTTTAAGCTGGAACCACATCTTTCCGTCGGTAAGCTTAGTCTAAACATTGCTTCATGTCGAGATTTGGGCACTTGGTATATATTATTTGATGTTTGACATCAATCTATGTAAGTTATGGTCATAAACAAAATAGTTAGCAATTAGTTTTTTCAAAATTGTGTGGACTGCTCTTGGTCTACCAACTCATCGTTAACTGCAGTGCTAGTTTAAATAACTTCCCATTACTGCTGAGCATAATTTTATGTGCTAGTTTAAACACCAAGCGTAATGTCAACTGATCGAATTTATGCTTGGTGTTTGGTATTCTAAGGGATTCTCCTGGTTTAGTTTCTCTAATGATTACAAATAAATAAAAAAACTATAGTAAGTCAAATATTATATTTTTAGCATACATAGGCTAATTAATTTTCATTGAATATACATAAGATTCCTGGGATGTACAATCGCTTAAGAGAATATATATATAGATATTACAATTGAATAACTCCAGATTATTTCCCGTGAATACTTGAATCTTATACTGAGAGAAATGTGGGTGAGAATCGAGGATTAGTGTGGCACAAAACCCTACTGCTGCCTCCAAATAAAAACTTTAATATTTGGATAGAGATTTTAAAGTATATATATATAAGTGCCGGCGTATAATAAATGGGACGGACCAAGTTGAAATATTCAGAAAAAATGGAAAAAATGGAGAAACACGAAGACAGAGGATGGGACATTAGCGTGGCTGCATATGCCATATGGTACGGAGACATGAGAAGTGGAGCCAAGGAGCCTGTCCTCCTCGTAATGGACCCTTTTTATTTCTTTTAATTTTTTATTGTCACATCCATCTCTTCGTATCATTCTATGTAGGGAGATTTACGAAAGCTTTAGTAAAAATATATTCGAAAACTGTGTCATTTGCTACAGCAAAATATAAACAGTGCAGCTACAATGATAATTTTTTAATAATTTTATTTTTAAAAATTATTTCACAAAAACGCATAGATATGTTATATATATATATATAAATTTTGTCCAAAAATACATGAATATCTTTCTAGAAACACATGAACATTTTATTTACATAAATTTTGTTCATATTTACAAAATAGATAATTTATATTTTAATAAAATTTAAAATATAATTTTAAATTATAGATTTTAACCAAACTAAAAATAAAATTTTAAACTATTATAAAATAGAAAACTCAAACATTATAAAAGACATTAAAAAAAACTAAACTTTAAATTATAAAAAAATCTAAATCAATTAATGTACAGGCATCCATAAAAAATATTAATCTGAATATATATAATCTATTCTTATTAGTTTTCTTCATTTGGAAAATCTTTTTGGACTCTCTCACCCTCTTCTGTCTCCTCGTATACCTCTTTCCCCCTCCCTCCAACTTCTGCCAACTGCTTTAAATTCCATCCCCAAATCAATAAATTACATGACAAGATGACGACATATTATGTCCATTATAGTTTTTTTTAATTACCATAAACCATAATCTTTTTAGGAGATAAAAAAATTAAACAATTTGATTTAGATATGAATTTTTACTTTAAAAAAAAAGTAGAAATATAATACTATGATATGAAAACCACTGATTAAATAACATATCCTTTTGTACATCAGTCATCACTGCTTGCTTAAATCATCGTTATCCATATCTTCATCGACCAATTCAACTACCAAACCCTACCCAACACCAGTATCAACTAAAGCTAGAGTTGTTTTCATCTTGATTGTGATATGGATTTTTGTTTTTTACGATAATAATCCTCTAAATAAACTGTTAGAGGACCAGGACCGTGGGTTGGAAGGACCTACGAGTTGATTCAGCTGGACCATCGTTATTGTTTTGTGAAAAGCATTGCTGCCTTAGACATTCTTAATAATTAAATGTCCATTAAGAAAAATAAGGCATATTGACAAATTAATTACATTGTTTAAGAGATAGAGCATCAAAACTCTTCATGCGATGACATCAACGAAACATTTTTTTAGGAAGTTCTAAACATTTTGCCTCATAGTTAATATATTTACATTCGAAACAAGGCTGGCCGCATTTGATAGTAATAATTGTAGGAAATCCAGAACCAACTTGATGTTTTAATCAAACTTCTCTTCCCAATTTGATTTCTCAATCTCATTGGCAAAATTTGTGCTTGCATAATTTTTATATTGGGAGAATACAGTTGAGTCAGAGTTAACATAAATATAACGATTTCACATAAATCTTAATTTACTATTTGATGAATAAACATAAACTTTCCAGAAACACTTCCCTTTTATTCTTACACTTATATGTACCATTAACATCTTTATCTACACCGACCAGAAAAAAGACATGTATATACACAATTACGTGTACATGACCAAGTAAAAGAATTACATTGTACTAAAATTTATGATTGGCTAATTAATTCTTTTATTATCTTATAAAGGGGCCTCTTTACTCGTACGATTTTGTGATGAGTAAATATACTTACAAGACTACCATTCCCCTCCAATTGGTTCCTATTTTTAAATTTTTGAATAGAAACATCAAAATGTATTAGTAAATAAAAGAAATCAATCTTTCTCGTCTGAGAGATGGGAAACCCATTGTGCTTTAAATTTGCAGAAGAATCTCGTCAGACTGTGCGTTTTTTACGCAGGTACTTGCACAATAATAATGCTTCTATACGGTAAAAAAGCATCTGTAAAAACATAACAAAATGCTAATAATTTCTCAAATAATATTAGAATCGATGTGACACCAACGTCTCGCCACAATAGACCTCGGATTTTTGTTAGAAAGCTATATTTTTTATATTAACCCAATATCACGTACATTTGAAATTTAGAAATCTTTCACATCAGTCTAACCATAAATAGAAATATTTATTTTTCCTTCAAAAAAAAATTAAGTAGTTGATGATGTTTAGAATTATATTAACGCCATCTCTTATTAGAATAAATAAATTACATGAGATGAAGATAAAACCCTACAACCAACTTGCTGTAGAACGAGGATGGTGTGAATGCCGCTTGAAATTGGAGAAGGATGATAGAATCGGGTTCGATCTTTATATTGTAATTTATAAATTTTCTGACATAACATATTTGAAATCTTAATTAAGTTTTTATATAACTTCATTAGTTTTTTGGTTGTATCTTCTTACATAGGCCATTATACGAAAAAAAAACTACAAAGTTTGTGGTGAATTGAAGTGTTTACAAAAAATTAATTTGTAACATAGTGGTTAACAATGTTACCAAAAAAAAAAAAATTGAAGTGTTCCCAAAAGTTATGGTAATCATACAAGTACGACTCTGAATAAGTATTTGATCCAAGAATTTTGAATCTGTGAAGTTTGCTGATACAAATAATGTATCTTTTTCAAATCATTTATACAATGTTTCTACTTTATTTGATCTGTAAAGTCGTTTTATATAAAAAGCTAAATGGACAAATGTATAAAAAACTATAACGTTGTACGATTTTTTTTTGAGAATTTCGTAAAAATGACAAATATAATTATCACGCTTGAGTTGAATAAATTTAATATGTTAAGTGAATTTTAAAAAATTGATTTGGTATTTACTTCCTTAAATCGTCCTCTATTCATAAATTTATACTCTAAATTTTAGAATGGAGGAGAAGTAAACCTTTGTTTTTAAATGATCCGACAGATTGAATAAGCGAGTCTAGTACTCCACTTTTAGTCCTACATAGATTGTTATATATTAATATAACTGGTTTTAAAAATTTCTGCCCTTTTTTTTCTTTTCTTAAACCAAGTATTGCATAAATGTTTTAGATATTCTCGAAAATAATTCATCAAAGCCAAAAAAATAAACAACAATAACAACAAAAAATGGTGTACAACATTGAGAAGTTCGAATGGAATCCGCTTAGGTGCAATAACTGCAGCAAAAACAAAGACAAAATTCATCAGATATCCGAGAAAACGAATTAGTATTGCAAAAACACATAATATATTAGTTCACACACTTACCTCACTTCTTCTTTGTTGTTCCAAGAGCTTTGTCTATGATGCTTTGATAGTATTGTGTATAAGGCGCATTCGTGTTTCGCTTTTCAAGCTGCAGAAACGCTTCTGTAGATTGTTGATCGTTTGGAGAGAAAGCCGCTTCATCTCTCTTCCTTTGCACAAACTCAATGTTCAACTCTACCTGAAATACAATTAACCCATTTTCAAATCAAGAATTAATCAAGCCACAACCCGCAAAAGTAGATGGTTGGTTCGGTTTCTTCAATATCTTAAAGAACTACCTGCTCGATAAAGCGTTTTACAACCCGCTTCAACCCTTCCATTGTGCTTCTCTCATTATATTTCCTCAGCCTCATGACGGGAATAGTCGCAAGCTCTGGAAATGATATGTGGAAGCTCCATTGAGCAAAGTGGACAGCAAGCAGTTCAATCACAGAAAAGATACACTGTTCTTGGAAATTTTGGGACTTTAACCAATTCTTAGGCAGCTGCAAACAAATAATATATTAGCATACCAATGAATGATATTAATTGAAAATCTACAATGTAAGAAAACTTTCTAGTTCAGAGCCTTCACGGTGCTAAATTTCTAACCTTTACGGTTGAGAAAGCTTCAAGCTTCTTTTCTAGCTTTTCCCCCTCATTTGTGGTTTTATATTCCAACATATCCAATACCAATGATGCTATCGGAATGAATATACCGCTTTTGCAAGAGAGATGATTGAGCCATTGAATACATTTAACCCTTAGGAGCAGGTACCGTGGTCCAATAAATAGTGTAGCAACTCCATTTATAACCTGAATTATAGTATAAACCAGAGGCTGGAGGTCACAATCTTGAACATTGGCGGCGATAAAATTCACCCAGAGATCAACACAGTTTGTGTACTGCTCACTATGTATCTTCTCGACCGCTTCCTGCTTACAGAAGTTGAAAAGAAGCTAAGAAGACAAACGGAAACTTTAAGTAGAAGAAAGCGCACGGATACTAATAAGCACCTTATTCTTTGTAGTGAGAGCCATCTTCAATAACTTAGCAAGTTGTGTAATAGAAACAGAGGCCTTAGTATAAGACTTCTGCACATCTTGAGAGCACAGCTCAACAAAAGAATCTCTGAGGAACAGCAAACGTCGTTCTGAATTTGCCTTTGGAATATCGCAGTCATGTAGAAAGGCTATGTACATGTTGATTAAACAGGTATCAAAGCATTCCGAGTTAAAAACCATACTGATGTCTTTCAAGATTAGAAAAGCCTGCTGCGATAGAGTCACTTCACCGGTTACCCACAGATGAACAGCTATCTGCACCAATTTCCACAATTAAAACATGACTTTTAAGAAAATAAAGATAGATCATATCTAACACTGGAAAAAATGCCATTGAGAGGAAGCCTACTACTATAAGGATGTAAAGAAAAAACGAATTGTCAATGCATCTCTCTAGATATAAGTGATATTATAAAACCGAAAAGATTAGACAATATTATTGGCTTAACGAGTCTAAATACATGCAAATTTGCCTCTTAGAAAAACAGTGTATATATAGAGTATACCTTGATCAATGTTTTCAGTAAATCTGGAAATGCGGCAAAAAATAAGACTGAAACTCTAAGTTGGGTAAGCGCAAAGACTTTTGTCTCCAAATCTCCAGCCTGCTTAACAAGATGCATGGTACTTGTTAAGAAAGATTTGACCAGTGGTTTTAAACTATCCCATTTTGGGTTGTTCTTCAACTTCAAAATCTTCTCCTTATTACTGGAGTCTGATAATCCCAACATATTTCTGAAACTGTGATTAGCTTTCTGAAGCACAAAAATCATGACCTTGGCAAATGTCTCACTGTCTTCTATGTCATACTGTATATCAGATCCAATAATTCCCGATGATTCGTGCCCATAATAACATGCAGCTCGATACCAATTTAATAAACTAATTAACGCTTGAACAGACTGCTTCTCATCAACTAGGTCGCAGCAAGAACTTAAAACAGATCCTGAGAGTACTTTGTGGTTCGTTATATCTGAGTCAGCTTCATCTACCAACTGCATCCAGATCAATAAATTTCACAGTTAATTTGCTGTATAAACAAGAAGAGCATGCTAATAAAACGTGATTTCACCAAACTCTAATTCTAATACCTCATCCAAATATCCATCACTATCTGAATGATCACCAAGGAGAACTTCATCATCATCCTTGCCAAATACTGCATCTATGGATATATCCCGAATATCTTCTTCAGGGAATCTGACAACGTATAAGCGAAATCATAAACACAAGGTGCATAACTAATATTTTTAGCTAAAAATCTAAGGTATGAATTAAGTGAAATAGGAAATGGAGCAAACATTACCTCTTCTTAGGCTGCTGCTCTACCTTCTTCTCTTCTTCATCTTCCACTTCATGACGCTCATTTCCTGAACCACGGAAGTTAATAACATTGGTTCTAAACAATCAGCGATAACTAGATACGAAGTATAAACAAGATCCTAATTTGGAAAAAAACTTTCAACTTTTGCAAAACCAATTTCAATCCAATAACATCAGATTCCAGCATGATAAACTTACTCTTTACGAATTTCTAAAACTGTCTACATAAGAGAAGTGAAAACGAAGAAAAACTTACTCTTTGCGAATTTCTTTTTGAAAAATGGCTTCAGCTTCCTATTTCGCTTCTCCACAGACTGCAGATTTTTCTTGGCAAATTTCCTTGCTTTCTTCCCCAACTTACCCATTTTACTGGTTCGGTACTCAGGGGTCTACAAAGAACGATTCGACAGCTAGGTTGATTAAATCGATTCTCAATCTAACAATTTGGAAATTATATCCCAATTAACACAACTAGGGTTTAACAATGAGCTACTTTGAAATCGACATAAACCTTCAAAGAGGAATAGAAGAAAATTTACCGTCTAGAACTGAAGCAAAGGGAATCGAAGAAGCAGCTGCGTGGAATGAATTTGAGAAGGACTGAGAACGCGGCGGGGAACAAACAAGTCGACAAGGGTTTAGGTTGTTGTTTGTTTTTTTTTTCAACTAAGGGTTTTGGCCATACCGGTTCACGGTGTCAATACGGATCCGAATCTCCGGGTCGAGTCGATCTTGTCCGACCTTGTAATTTATGGACTTGGGTCAGGATTTTTTGTTTCTAATCCTGATTGGATTTACACTTTTGTATGGGCCTAAAGGCCCGCCCGCTTTAACTTCACTTTTCAATTCGGAACAATATTAAAATAATTTAAGAGGTCCGTGTATAGTATTATCGGCTTAGAGTTGACAAAATATTCGTCAGATTTGTTTTGATTTTCTATTCGTTTCGATTTGTTTTGAAAAAAATAAATATTTGTAATTTTATAAATCAAAAATAAATATTAAAAATTAAAATTCGTTAAAACCAAAACAAATATAATAATAAAATTTTAAGATGATGATATTCACTCCGTTTCTGTATGCATACATATATGTTATATATAGATAATTAAATATATAGATATATATTGCATAGTAAATTATATCTATATGTAAATTATAAATTTTTATTCACCAAATGAATTATGAAAATATAAATTTTAATAAATTAAGAAGAAATATGTATTTTAAAAGAAAAATATTGCTATTTTGAGATAAATTTTGATTTTTTATATAAATTTTATAATTATTTTAAAACTATTACAAAGCGAATTGATTAGCCGCAAATAATTTAGATTTTATTGGATATTCGGATATTCGATTAGTTTTGAAGCGAATACAAATCAAAAAATAACTGATTCAGACGAAGCAAAACGAATCACGAATATCTTCAAATTAAAGATATTCGTTTTGTGGACACCCCTGCTATCGGAGATAGATTTACAACCGTGTTATGAGACTGGAAAAACCAGTCCACCGAATACTTAATCAGGCCGATCGAACTTATTCTCTGTTTTTCTTAAGAATATATGACATTATTCTTTTAGTGATCATGTCTAAATTTTCAACTTGTGACATTGTCCATATTATTATTGGTGTTTGAACTCGGATGAAGCTTATGATGTAAATTTATCATGTTTAAGTTGAATCAGAAGTTCCTTTACAAATCATTTTGTATGATTTCATGTGTTGCTTGATTTGGACTTCACAGTTACGATCTATACCTACTTGTATTTCAAGCCTAAGTAAATATTGAGCATGTACATGTTTGTGTTAATTGATATCATTTCATTATTAATTAAACACACATCATTTCTTCTCAAAACGATAAGAAAGGTTCTTACATACGTTTCTCAAAGTCAAAACAAGATGTATTGTCTTTAATGTAGATCGACGGTTCCTTTAGAAATCATTTTAATTTATATAAGTTGAATATACGATGATATCTTGTAGCTTTTAGGTAACGCGCAAGGAAGACACCTTGGTGTGGTGGATCTTGAACGTAATGGAGATTTAAATCGGCTTATAACATATTCGCTCAATATGAATGAAACGAATCGAAATTTTTTAAGAATATAATATGGATTCATATTTCGATCGAGCAATCAGGTGATCCTTTAAGTTGTGATATCATTGACATATCGTCAAATACGGGATCGTACGCCGTACAAGCCCTGGTCATTTGGAGAAGAGTGTCAGATCTGTTTTCGTATACTTCATACTTTTTTCACATTAATGTGCAACTTCCATACGTTGTGACGCCATTTAATACACACGGGCCTGCATAACAAATGTTATAGCACATCGTCAAGTTGTTTTATTAGTTGGAATTGAAAATGAAAATTTGAGAATTGGCATCTATATTCATAACAAAATTTTTTTTAAAAAAAAGTGCAAAAGATAAGAAGTAAAAATTGATTTGTATTGGATCGAAATAAATGAAAAGACGAGAAATCGTCGGGAGAGAGTAGTGGTAGATAATAATTTCACATGCGAGTTGAAGTGGTTGCGTATGCGTTCTCACGATAAAGACACTCTTTATTCTCTATGCGTTCATGTGCATTTTGAATAATATACACGTCACTAATTACACGTATACACTATTTTATTTATGTAAAATGGATCTTACTTTTATTTTTAACTAAATCTATATGACTGATGAGTTAGTTATGAGTTATGAGTTACAGTTATTTCACATTTTCATATCTATCCCCAAAAAAGAAAAATCTAAACCACGAGAAGTTATAAAGTTTGATTAATAAGCATAGCACGTATGTAAATTTTTGCTACCGTGGATGACGTGGCAGATATGACAAGATCTGGTTGGTGCATTGATATGCCTAGTCATCACCAAATGTCCTTAATGCTCTTCCACCGTCACCGCAACTGTTTTCCCCTTCTTTTATATCCATCTCATGCTTCACTCACTTATATTTTCCCAACTATTATTTTTTCTTTGTTTTTTTACTTTATGAAATCATCAAGATGAATTTAATTTAAAGAATTTCATAATCATTTGTATTAGTGTTGTAAATGGTTTTCAAATAAAACTATATGGTTCACGTTTGAAACGTCATTTCTAATAATAAAAAGATATTGTAATGGAAATTATGGAATTATATAAAAATTGAGATTCATTAGATATTGCATCATATGATATGTTGCTGACGTTGCTTTTATTAGTGTTCTGTGTTATGCATGTATGCTGTAATGTATATGCATGTATGATGTAATGTATATAATCTCGGCGATGATTGAATAAACATTTATATTTCTGATACTTTCCAAATTAATACATTTATAGTTTAGGTACGTACGCCGTACGCGGTACGTCTACATAGCCAGCATCCATCTACATAAATCGTTTTTTTTTAGTTGCTTCCAAAAAGTGTTATTTTGATGATAAAAAGTATATCATATTGTTAACGTATTAATGTTGAAAATGTGAAGTTCTAGACGTAAAAAAGGTCCTTATGTATGATTTCATTCATCACATTGTAAAACAAGTGTTTATGGAAAACTTTTTTTTCTTTTCTATGGAAAACGATTTCTCTCTCTCTCTCTCTATATATATATATAATGCACGTAATATAGCTAAAAATTAAACACTATTAATATATACAAAACTATCCTCTATCGTTTTTTATTGTTTTGCAAAAAATATATTCAACTCAAATGTTTTATCTGTTACGTCGTTCACTATTTCATCGTTCTACTAATCAGTTGACATGCAAATAATCAATCTATGTTTTCTGAATGAACTAATAATTTGTTAGTTTATATTGTATGAGTGTTTTTTAAGAATAATATATTAGCGATAGAACTTTTGTAGCTCGTTGGACGTTTGGCATTTATCTATTTTAATTTGGAGTTTATCTCACATTATATTATTAATAGATTACAGATCCCTGAATTAATCGGATAAAAAACTCTGCTAAGATCTCATCTCATTGTAATTAAAAAATATTACAAACGGTTATAAACCTATAATTTCACAATCTATCTACTTTCTAAATATTTGTCTACAAATTACTAAATTCGGCCAATACTATTTGCCTCTCTAATTTTTGAGTTTCTCTCTGCCAATATAAATAGCGATCGTCACAAGTATTTTTTCCACCATCCTCATCAAGTCCCTCCCTCAGTTTCCTAGTCCACAATCTTCTTATTCTCCCTATCTCTCTCGATTTGAGTCAAAATGGCAACTAATCCTTCGGTTCTCTTAACCATATTCCCTCTCTTTCTCCTCTTGAGCCTCATAGACGCCGGAATCCCTGGCGTCTACTCCGGTGGCTCTTGGCAAACCGCTCACGCCACTTTCTACGGGGGTGACGACGCTTCCGGAACCATGGGTTAGTCCACTCACCTTAAACACAATTTTTTAAAACCATACTTGATTAATCATTTATTATACCAACTCTCTAAAAACAGAGCACTCTGTTTTTCTTCTAATTAAAATTTCTTTATTTTTTTGTTTTAGGTGGTGCGTGCGGATACGGAAATCTATACAGCCAAGGGTACGGAACGAACACGGCGGCACTGAGCACCGCATTGTTCAACAGTGGCTTAAGCTGTGGTGCTTGTTTTGAAATCAAATGTGTTAATGATCCTAAATGGTGTCATTCAGGTAGTCCTTCCGTCTTCGTAACCGCAACCAACTTTTGCCCTCCAAACTTCGCCCAACCTAGCGACAATGGCGGCTGGTGTAACCCGCCACGCGCTCACTTCGACCTCGCCATGCCTGTATTCCTCAAGATCGCTGAATATCGCGCCGGCATTGTCCCCATCTCTTACCGCAGGTATATAAATATAATTCACATATATACTTAACTAACTGGTTTTGATATCGTTTTTTTTTCCTATTGAATTTGGATCGGATCGGTTTAGTTTAACCAGACTTTCAGATCTATAAATGAATGATTCAAAATTGCTAAGCTTGAGAAATGTGGGTTATTTATATAGGGTGGCATGTAAAAAGAGTGGAGGGATAAGGTTTACGATCAACGGTCACCGTTACTTCAACTTGGTGTTGATCACGAACGTGGCGGGAGCAGGAGACATCGCGAAGACGAGCGTGAAAGGATCAAAGACTGGTTGGATGAGTTTGACTAGGAACTGGGGACAGAACTGGCAGTCTAATGCTGTTCTCGTTGGTCAGTCACTTTCTTTCCGTGTCACAGCCAGTGACCGTAGAACCTCTACTTCTTGGAACATTGTTCCTTCCAAATGGCAGTTTGGACAAACCTTTGTCGGAAAGAATTTCAGGGTCTAAAGTGAATTGAGGAAATCAAAACATTCGAAGTGGTAGAGTCGTCCACTTTGGCTATGTATTTTCTATTATATTTTTACTGTGATTTGGAGTGTGAGAATTGAGAAACTGAAGTGGCTGTTGAAAAAGTTTTAAACAGCCCGCAGCTCTCTTAAATCACGTGGTTTGCTTGTAATGTCGAATTTCATTATACTATAAATTACCACTTACTTATACTAAACTTGTGTTTTCCTTTTCGTTAGTATCGGATACAATTGTATTGACTTTAAATCAAATTTTTGATATCTCTGCAGTTGATTACTAATCTTTCCCAAGAGTGAACATTGAGCATCTTTTTCGTTTGATTAGTAATCATGTACAGCTATCTTAACAATTACTAATAACAAAAATGATATCAAAAACGTTATTAAAAATAGTATTCTCAATTTTGTTTGTATCACTTTCAACCGTTTTGTATTATTTTTAACTATTCTGATATGGCTTACCGCTTCATTTTCCCTCTAAAAAACCTAAACCGTTTTGGGCTACCAATCACACTACGGTTGAATCGATTTTACTATCTACAATCTGGTTTGAATTTGTTTTTGTCACCATTTTACTATCTTTTTATATCACTTATCATTATGTCGTACAAAAATATATTATTGAAAATGTTGAAAGTGATACAAGAAAATTTAAAACAAGCAAAAAACACTAAACTGAAAATTGAATTATTTCCATACTTTTATTTCCCACCAATTTATTTTTTTACCTAATCCTATTTTTTTTTTTAAAATGTCCACCCGATAAAGTTTGATCCATCCGGTGAGTGAGTGATAAAATCTTCGACGCCGGTATTGTTTCTTCACCACTCTGCGCCGCGTTCTCACTCTGTCTATCTCCAAGGCAAACTTCTTCGATATTCCTACTTTGTAAGTGTTTTCTGCCTTTCTCTAAGGTTTGGGTGTCGATTACAATTGATAGACCTAATTGTTTCCCATTCTATTGTAGAAACTCAACCTAAATTTTTCGGAATCGAATTGTTGCATTGGAACCGATTACTGTGATTGTAGAAATCCTTAATTCCCTCAGAATCGGCGTTGAATGTGAACTAATAGCCATCATAGGAGATGTTTTAGGCAGTTTGATTTCACTTGAACACTATTTTGAACTCTTTAAATGTTGATTTGTTTGTAAATCTCAAGTCTTAGATTTGAGTCTAACAATGGCAATGCTGGGTTGATGTCTGAGACCCTTTATGGTTTGCTTTTGGATCCCGCAGACTGATAATCCATAGAGAATGGCAAAGTACTTTGACATTGATGACATACTTACAGAGGAAGAGGTCCATTTCTTCTACAAAATATTTGCTTGAGGCTCTCTTATCAATTTTATAAAGCTGATGTCTATTGTTTACTTAATTGCAGTTTGTACCGGTTTTATTCCATAAACCAGCAAATGGAGTGACTATTGATCCAAGTGCCGAAACAAACTGTGTAAGTATTCTCATTGCTGGTTCAAAATTTCTTAATTGGATGTTTCATATTTGCTTTTGTGATATGAATTTTATACTATGTTCTTTGCGTTGTTGTAGGTTGAACAAGGCGCTAAAGTAGAAGTTCCCTTCTGGCTTGCTCATGAGTTACATTTGAGGCAAGCTGTGTCCATTAACCTTCCTGCCTGTTTCAACCAAAAGTAAGCATTTTTAATGTAGCTTAACTGTAATGTTGGGATTATATATTTTCAATAACGGAGTAGCAATATCCAAAAATTTTAGCTTGTCAACATGATTCTCTTTCTTTCTTTCTTTCATTCTTTTTGGCATGGTTCTCTGCCTCCATGAAATGTTAAAGAAATTCAGATATATTCTTTAAGCATTTTTTATCTCTTGCCTTGTAGAGTAGTCTTTTCATGGTTTTATTTGTGACTTTGCAGGACGAGGCTTGAAGTTCAGGCTGATGCAGCATGCGTCGATCTTAGATCACGCTGTCAATACTTTTATGAATTCGGTTGCAAGTTAGAGCCACTGTGAGTTCTTTTACGACTCTTTTCAGTTGCCTCCCCACATTTTGATGTTACCCTTTCTATTGGTCTCAAAAATAACATTTGGTTTTATTTGGTGTCAATTTGCTTATCCTTGAGAAATGTAGCTCTTTTAGCAATATTTAATTATGAATCAGCCATGAATATATCAAAGCAAGTTGACTAATTTCTGAAACAGATGAAAAACCAGATGACTACAATTTGTGGATTAAAGTAAAACTCTTGTTCAAATCTTTGTTGTGGTAATCATAGTTTTTGGTCTAAACAGGGTTACAGATAGAACTCTTGGGATTTTGCTATCAACTGCGTTTAAGATCAGATACAAGGAGGCACTGACAAAAGTATACACAGCAGCTCACATAACAGCTTCTAAGTACTTGTCGTTTTTAACAAAAGAAGAAACAAACTGTAAGCCTTATCTGCTTTTAACTCCTGGGAATTGAATTTAGTTTAACCATCTCAATTCAAGCTTGTAGCAAAAATACTAAAATTAACTAATCCTTTTGTTTTGTTTCTGTGAACTTTTAAAGTGTATGAAGCAGCTCACTTGTCGATGACAGCCTTCAAGAAGTGGAGAACAGGTGGGCCTAGATTACAAAGAGCTTCAATACTCGGAAGAAAACGCAAGGATTCTAATTAATCTCCCAAAACTCTTTTATTATCATCATTATAATCATTGTCCAATAGCGTGATAGTGTTACACATGTCAAAATGATGTAATAGTCAACACAAAATTTGCTTATTTCGTGAAAGGAATACATTTGGAATGAGGATGAAACCAAAACTCAAGTATGTGCTGCTCATTAGTTGACTCAAAATCAAGATCCAAATGGTATTACTAGCTGGTCATACAGTATTAATCAGTCATTTTAAAGAGACAGGTTGATCCACTCAGTTTTGCTTGTTTGTAGTTGTACCAATAACAGACGAATTTTAACTCACTAATTTGGGTCGATTATCTCAAAATAAATATGGTGTCTTTAGTGGATTCTGATATTACAACTTACAAGTCCATTGTTTTTTTTTTGAAAATTTATTGATAATTTTACCACAAAGTTTTACAAAGCCAGCAAGGATCGAAATCCTTCCGGAGACAAAGCTAGCGAGTTCATAAACACCCCCAGAGACAGCTCTAAAAAAGAGAAACAACTAAGAGATTTAAACCTTAGAAAACAAAATGAAAGGCTAAACATTTAGAAACCCAATTTCTACCACTGAAAGCTTTGAAACAAAGGCAGCCATCAAACGCTCCCATAGAACATGTTGTGCGGGAGGAAAGCTATCAAACAGAAACCTCGAAACGAACCAATTATTAGACAGCCTCCATAGACAAATGAAAGCCCGAGAAAGGAACTAAACCGAGACCTCAAGGCTTCACCAAACGCAGCAACGTAAAACAGCCAGACAAAAGGAACAAAGCCCAGAAACAACTCCATCACACCCACACCAAAATGCCAATGCAGATGAGAAAGCACAGGGACAAAGATAACCTTGAAATCCGGTTGGGGAAAACACTAAAGAGGATCGACCCCCTTCGTGGACCCAGCCAAAGTCACATACAGACAAGGAGTAGGGTTTTCGAGAGAGAGTGCTTTTATTTTGTTATTACTGGAATAATATTTAGGAATATCTTAACCGACATTTCCACTTCAATTCATGGAATCTTGATGTTCTGCTTCGTTTAAAGTTTTTTCTTTTCTTTTGAAATACTGAAGTGTGAGAACACCAAATCCACAACAACAACAAAACAAAAATTAAAAGGGCTCATATCAAGTGTACAAATGGGAAGGACCGTCATCGAGGGAAAGGGATGAGAGATAGAACCCTAAATCAAAAAAAAGGAAAAAAAGAACATTATTGAAATGCATTTCTCCATCGATTTCGATTTGGGCTTTTTTCTCCATCCCATAAGAGTTTTGTTCACACTCCCCACTCAATCCTCTCTCTTTATAATCATCGCCCACAAATAATTCAAAATTTCAGTGGATTCGTTACCAAAAAAATCCCTATCCATATTCCAGGAAGCATTTTCAGGAGAAATTCAGAGAAAATAATTAAGAACTAAAGATGGAGACGACGGCGACTAATTATGCGTAGAGCATGCAACACTCGCCAGATGTGTTTAGGGTTTTAACCCATTCTTGATGGGCTTGATTCGGTTAATCAAACCGCTTTACATTGAGATGACCCAATAAAATCTTCTACGGGTTTACTTCAATCCAGATTCTGGATAAGGCTATTCCATCACCCAAACACAAGGCTTCTCTTCTGAAAAGTTCGTTCATCGTCTCTGTCTCGTTACTTGCTAAAGTTTTTTTTCTGACTTTCGGAGGTCGATTTGATCGGGAACTTCAAATGTTCAATCAGTTTGGTTCTACGGTGGAGACTCTGAGCAAAGCTTCAGCTGTAGTGCTCCGGATCGGCACCGATGCTCATCTATATGACGATCCGGAGGACGTCGACATTGCTCCACTTCTCGATAGCAAGTTCGAATCAGAGAAATGTGAAGCTCTTAAGCGTATCCTTGCTCTTATAGCTCAGGGCTTTGATGTCTCCAATTTCTTCCCTCAGGTTTGCATATTTGGTTTGATCCATTTCATAAAATTGTATTTCCATATCCGTGAATTGAACTTGTGTGACCTAGTAGATTGTATCGACTTTAAAACATTTTTGTGGATGAATTTTAATGGCAGGTGGTGAAGAATGTGGCGTCACAATCATCGGAAGTGAAGAAGCTAGTTTACTTGTATTTGCTACATTATGCTGAAAAGTATGTGAAACCAAATTGGTGATTTGTGCATATATGTGTTACAAATATATGTGTATGTATTTACGTTATTGGTTTACATTGCTTATGTAGGCGTCCAAATGAAGCATTGCTATCGATCAATTACTTTCAGAAGGACTTGGGGGATCCAAATCCATTTGTTAGAGCTTGGGCACTTCGTACAATGGCGGGGATTCGTTTACATGTAATTGCACCTCTTGCACTTGCAGCTGTGGGTAAATGTGCTAGAGATCCAGCGGTTTATGTCCGAAAATATGCTGCGAATGCTCTTCCTAAGTTGCATGATTTGCGGTTGGAAGAATATGCTTCTGCAATTGAAGAGGTTTGTCTTATAACTCTCGTTTAGTTGTTTTATGACTCATGTGGCCTGTTGGTAGGCATTAGGATTGGAATCTCTTGTCAAGTTTCTCTTTTGCATTGTTTATTGTTGAAAACGAGAGTGGGTTTTATGTTTTCGATGTCCTTGGGTTTAGGAATTTTAATAGGGAGCGGTGATTTTTCATTGAGTACAATTGACCTTGTTGCAGCTAGTTGGGATACTGTTGAATGACCACTCTCCAGGAGTAGTTGGAGCAGCGGCAGCAGCATTCACCTCCATCTGTCCAAATAACTTCAATCTGATCAGAAGGAACTATAAGAAGTTGTGCCAGATTCTTCCTGACGTTGAGGAGTGGGGTCAGATATTACTCATAGGAACTCTTTTGCGCTACGTGGTTGCAAGGCATGGACTTGTACGGGAATCTTTGATGTTGTCTCTACATGGTGTGGATAATAATGGGTTCTATGAGAAGGATGGCCTGGTCAGAGATCTTACATTGGATAAAGGAGATGGTGGTAATAGTGATTCAGTTGACTCTGATCTGGCCAGAGTTGTATCTAAATGTTACATTGAAGGTCCAGATGAGTACCTGTCACGATCTAGTTTCCCCAATACAGTGTCCTCTGCATTCGATAGCAAAGAGACCACATCTATTACTCATAATGAAGATGTTCAGATCCTGCTTCAGTGTACGTCGCCATTGCTATGGAGTAACAACAGTGCAGTTGTACTAGCAGCAGCTGGCGTTCAATGGATAATGGCGCCTCTGGAAGATGTTAAAAAAATTGTTAAACCGCTCCTATTTTTGCTTAGGTCATCCAGTGCGTCCAAATATGTGGTATCATTCTTTAATTTTCCCGCCAATGTGCATCTGGTTTTTCCATTCCACACTCCACAGACATCTGTGTAGTCTTGATGAAATCTGTGCTCTGTGCATTGTTTATTCATATTTGTGGCAGGTCCTCTGCAATATCCTAGTTTTTGCCAAAGCAGTCCCATCTCTCTTTGCTCCACACTTCGAAAATTTCTTTATTTGTTCCTCAGATACCTATCAAGTTAAAGCACATAAGCTGGAGATGCTTTCTCTCATTGCTACCACTTCATCTATCTCTTCAATTTTAAAAGAGTTTGAGGTTATACTTTAACCTTAATTGATAATTGAACTTTTCTTTGTTCATTCTGGAAAATTTTCTGTGATCATTTGACTTTCTAGTATAATAATTAAACAATTCTTCAGGGATACAGTAGTTTCCTAGCAAAAATGATGAAGTGCGTGACTGAATTTTTTAACCGGGAACTTTTTCCAGGATTATATAAAAGATCCAGACAGGAGATTTGCAGCTGATACAGTTGCAGCAATTGGTTTGTGCGCCAAAAGACTACCCACAATTCCATCTACATGTCTTGATGGATTGTTAGCACTAGTTAGACAAGGTATGTTATACGTCGTTTCAGTTGCATTCATGAGTTTAACTATTTGGCTGTTAAGTTGAAGTAGCTCTCCCAATGTTGCAGAATCTTTTGCTGGCGATCTTCAGTCAGTGGAGGGAGAAGCTGGAGTGTTGGTACAAGCCGTGATGTCAATTCAGACTATCATAGAGCGAGATCCACTTAGCCATGAGAAAGTACACATATCTCATTTACTGATTGGGCATCTTTATGATACCATTTAAAAATACATGCTTAGAAGCTGTTGCAATGATCTCAAATATGTTGTTGACTCTTTTGTACATTATTTCAAATGATTTACTAATTTCTTTTACTTTTGTTTTGGTTGTCTGAAGGTGATAATTCAGCTGTTTCGTAGTCTTGACTCAATCAAGGTACCTTCTGCTCGTGCAAATATTATTTGGATGGTAGGGGTCTACTGCTCTTTGGGTCATATCATTCCGAGGATGTTGACCACAATAACCAAGTACCTTGCATGGAGCTTTAAATCAGAGGCATCAGAGACAAAACTACAGATTCTTAATACTACTGCTAAGGTATAGCTAGGTGACCACTATTATATATTTCATCAGTAATCCTTTTGAATGAAAAGTTATATGATTCAGTGTCTCTCGTCATTAACATCTACATTTGTGCTATTTGAACATCTTTTATGTTTTTTCTCTCTAAAAAAAAACTTCCATTTCTGAACTAATAATATAAGATTTTTTGGTTAATATTTCTACGAAAATTAGCTCTTGCGGATGGGTAGTTTTACTATAGCACGTCTCACTATAGTTCCCAAAAGATGTTGATCAAGTAATTTTTACATTATTTCATAATTGTAGGTTCTAATAAGTGCCGAGGTTGACGACTTTCAAATGTTGAAAAGAACAGTGATTTATGTGCTTGAATTGGGTGAATGTGACTTAAGCTATGATGTTCGTGATCGAACTCGCTTCCTCAAGAACCTGCTGTCATGCAAATTAGCCTGTCATGAGCCAGCAGATGACAGTGTTGCATCACAAGAAAAAATTGCTGCGGATGTTGTAGAACATGTCTTTGGAAGAAAATTGAAACCTTTTTCACCTTCAGCCCTGCACAATCGTTTCTATCTTCCTGGATCTCTGTCACAGATAGTTCTTCATGCAGCCCCTGGATACGAACCTCTTCCAAAGCCATGCAGTTTTGTGTTTGAAGATCATGACCAACTGTCAGATTTAGATAGACAAAGAGAGTCCGCAGCTGATTTGGATGGTTCTTGGGAATCCTCTGAAATAGTGGATGAGGATGGCTCTTCTGATTATGACTCTGAATCTTCTATTGGTTCGGATTTCAGCAGTGATGGAGATGAAAGAACGAGATTCAATGATGCCAACGATCGAGCTGCTCCCTTAATTCAAATTTCAGAAATTTCTGTATCCGCTGACCAGGAAGAACTAAGGTCTAAAAGGGCCCTGGATTTGTGGTTAGACGAGCAGCCTAGTACATCAAGTCAAACTTCATCTGCATTAAATAGTAATAAGAGCTCTTATGCGAAGATATCCATTGGTGATATAGGAAGCCGAGTGAGGCCTAAAAGCTATAGTCTGTTAGAACCTGGAAATGGCAACGGCTTGAAGGTAGATTATGCCTTTTTGTCTGAAGTCTCTACTGTATCTCCATTACATCTTTGCGTAGAAGTTCTGTTTGAGAACTGTTCTGTGGAACCTATCCTTGAGGTGAATTTGGAGGATGAAGAAGCAATGAAAGTATCGGACTCTGCTGAACAGACTTTGGTAGGAAAAGCAAGGTGAGTTTTAAATTCCTTTATACCCGATTGATTTAGAAAACCTGCTTTTTGCCTAATCTATTAATTGCTTAGGCCTAACTACATGTTATATTACGCAAGTTCTCATCCTGAATCGTGCAAGGAATTACTTTTGGTTGACAACCATTATCTTTAATTTCTTAAATGATCTCATTTCCTTTTTTTTATAAACCTTACAGTGCATCTGACAACAATGTGCCAACAATAATTCCAATGGAGGAAATTAGCTGCCTTGAACCACGTCAAAGCGAAAAGAGGCTTATCCAAGTTCGGTTTCATCACCACCTGCTTCCCATGAGGTTAACCTTACATTACGATGCAAAGAAGGTTCCTGTCAAGTTACGACCTGAGCTTGGATACTTTGTGAAACCATTGTCAATGAGCATCGAGGAATTCTTAGCCACAGAATCTCGTTTACCTGGAATGTTTGAGTATAGTCGAAGGTTAGCTGCATTCTCTACTTAAATTTGAGGTTGATGTCATTATAAGAAAGTTCGACATTTTCATTTCGCGTACTGATTTATCCAAACCTGGGTTCTTCTCTTCACTTTTGGCAGGTGTAGTTTTACAGATCATGTTATAGATTCAAGAGTGGAGAATGGGAAAGACAAATTTCTTAGCATCTGCGAGCGTATAACACTAAAGGTGCGTAGCAACTCAAATCTACACCTTGTGTCTGTAGATTTACCAATTGCAAACACACTCGAAGATGCGACTGGGCTGCGATTGAGATTCAGCAGCAAAATCTTGAGCAGTGAGATCCCTCTTTTGATTACCATCACAGTCCAAGGCAAATGCACCGAAGTTCTGAATTTAACAGTCAAGATCAATTGCGAAGAAACAGTTTTTGGTTTAAACCTATTGAACAGGATAGCTAATTTTATGGTTGAGCCGTCTTCTTCAACCAGTTGATCACAGCAAAATAGAGGATTTTTTTAATGTCACTATTTGTACTATCAAAGCCCTTTTTTTTTAAATAACATTTGTTTCTACGTTTTTGTATAATTTGATTATAAATATACTGAGATTTCATACACATGCACGTACTAAGTTGGAGATTCCACACAACCAACAAATCATGATACATTTTAATTTAAATATTTTTTTCAAGCTTATGTATAGCCAAACGATGTTGACATTAAAGGTAAAACAAGAAAAATAGAATCAACAAGTTTTAGTAGAGCGAAACTAATCAAATTTGGCTATGCTTCCATCCTCCAAACTCTTCTGCGTCCATTCCCCTTTCCTGCTGAAAATTCCCAGTAAAAATGAAAACAAGTTTTAGTCAAATATGATAAATAAAATTTAGTTAGCTAAAAAAAACAAAAGAAAAAAAAGAAACTAACCAGAAGAGAGTAAGAAACTCCGATGAGAAGCTCGCCGACAAAGGAGAGATCGGAGTCAACAATGTTGTACTTGGTCGCCCTTAGCTCTGCCGTTCCCTTTTCGACTCCCATTTCTAGTAGCTCTTTCACATGCACCCTATTTATTCATTTGAATCATTATTTATACGTATATATTTTCGATTTTAATCATATATATGTTAGTCTATCATGATAAGTGATATACGTACGTGGCTTCGCCGATGTGATCGTCGGAGGAGAAAGTATCATGGTCCATGACTTTAACGATGAGTTTGTAATCGGCGCCGGAGCCAGGAAACTCTGCTCTCCATTTCATTTTGTCATTCCATGTCGGATTTCTACCTCCATCTTTTCCATTTTAAATAACACAAATTTAAATCAAAGTCTTACTAATATATATTATTTTCTTTGGTAGAATTACCAAGGTCGTGGGTTGTTTGTTTCATATAGTTTTCACATTTCACTCCGCATTTTTAAAGGAAATTAAATTATTATTTTTATAGCAAACAGTAGTTCTTTTCTGCGAGTCCTATATAGTTAATTAATTAGTTAAAAATATTAATGTTTGGTGTATTGATGATTAGTTAAAGTTAAAGGTGAGGTTGGCCAGACAATCTCACACTAAATGAGATGCCTACTTTCAGAAGAAAGCTCCATCCATACACAACAGTTTTCAAGATTTAAATCAAACAACTAAATAAAACTTACAAGCTACCACAAAAAAAATGTCTCAAAATATAAATAGTGTAATGACGATTAGTAACATACTAATAAAACAACGGAAACACTTGTGAGAGTCGAGATGAACAAATTTTTGACGAATAATCATGAAACACTAGTAAGCTAGTTTTTCTATGTGTTTTTTCTTATATAATCTTTCAAGTTATACACTTAACACGTGCATCATCATAACGTAAAAACTTGATGATTGTTATGAATGATAAAACATAACTGAATCATGATTTCAAAACAGTTAAACAAGAATAATTGGTGTACCATTCATCACAAAAATTTCCTATCTTCAACAAAGTTTTATTTCAAAAAAAGTACTAATTTATAATTCGGTTTAGGAATAGCTATATAAAAATAGTGTTTACCTAAGCTAGCATGTAATGTTATGAGGACAGTTAAAATAACTATGGGTGCAACCAAGGTTTTTAGGACTTAGCTTTATATCTAACATTTAATGTTGACTTGTTGGCATAATTAATTTACAACCATCAACTAGCACTAGCATGTGGGCGTTTTATTTCTAAGGTCCGAGTAAATAGAAAATGAGATTGGAGAAATAGTCTACCGCATAAAACGAAAAAAGTCAAAACTGAATGAAAGCTGATAGAAATATGGAAATTTGGAGAGAAGGAAAATTAGTAAGTTAAATTACCTTTAGCAACGCTGCTTTTGCGGGTTTGCCCTTTGTATTGGATCTCAACATATGGATCTATCTTACCTAAAATCGAATAAAAACAAAAACAAAAAAGTTAAGTAAATAATTAAAATAGGTTTCAAGAATTCAGAGAGTACCGAATCTGAGAGAATAGAGATTACCAAAAAAATCAGAACGCTTGAGACCTTTGCCACTGATCAGATTAACCTCAAGAATTCCCACAGCCATCTCTTAAGAGTTTTTTCAAGTTTTGAATTTGTATTTCTAAATGAGGAAGAAGAAGAATAAACGATGGATGAGTTTTATCAAAAAAATAAAGAGAAAGAAGAAACGATGAAGTGGATGTTTCAGAGAGAGTCTTTAAATACAGAAGCAAGAGACGCAGACTTCTCGTTCACATGATTTACTTTTCTTATTTCTTTTTCCTATTTCAAACACCAACCCGCGTCGTGGTTTCAAGACTCGATCAAACCAAACCATTATGTAGAGGAGACAATACCTAAGTTTTTGGTCTGGTCAACTAAAACAAATGACTATCTTATCCCTAGTTGGTTTAAGTAAAAGATGATTGGCTCCTTGAAATTGTACACGAACCAACCAAAGCTACGAAGAAAACCAAAGTCTTGTACTTTTGTCCAAAATAGACCCGAGAAACATCATAATATCAATATTGCTTCTTCTAGATGAAATCTTTTATCCACTTCTTCTCAGAAATTCTTAGACCTGACTTTGATATGGGATTTGCAAAGGCTGCCCAAAAAAGTATATATATATATATATATATATATATATATAATGTTGTCTATATTGACCATACAAGAGACACTTGATTAGGCTTACTCTCTCATTGTGGTTTTAAAACGTTTCTCACATCAAAAGCTTAAACAATCTTCATACAAAAATAAGACCCATTATCCGAAAACGAATTCAAGTAACATCATATCACAAAACGAATAATCTTTTGACAAGCCAGAGTAAGGAGTTTTTCAAGACACAGAAACCACTCTGGATTGGTCTGAGAGAGACAGAGAGGCTTTTTCATCTTGGAGATACTTCCACAGACCTGGACCTGGATCCAGATGGCGACCTTGAAACCGCTCTACCACCACCACCACGCCTTTCCTCTGCTTCATAGCCCGGTTTTCTATGAAGACCAATCAATGCCCAAACAGGAAAAATCAGACAATCCTCAGGAGCAAAAGAAAATAAGACACAACATCTCACTTACTCTCTAATCTCATTATCTCCATTTCTGTCACGGTCTGCAGCAGCAGCACCTTCATAGCCAGGGGAATAAGACCTGCGACTGTATTTTCCATCTTCTTCACGAGGAGGACCTCTTGGTGGTGATCGTGGTGGACGTTCCTCCTGTCTTCTCCTTGGAGATGCTGAATAGTCTGCTCCTCTTCTTCTTGGTGCAGGAGAGTAAGACCTGTAACACCAACCATAAGTAAATCATACATACATCTTGTAAACTTGAAATGATGGAAAGATATGTGGTGATGAAACGTGTTACCTTGATCGGTATCTGCTTCTAGAGTCTGATGGACGACGTGGAGAGCGTGATCGAGAGATTGACCGTGAACGAGACCGTCCTGAGAACAAACAATCATAGACATAATCAAGCTATGTATATAAACAAGTGCGCCACATTCTAGCTGTGCTCATATATGTTGATTTTTTTTGCTGTTAAAGCACATAACAAGGGCATAAACAAAGAGAATAATCACTAACCATGAGAACGACCTCTAGAGCCTGAAGGTTCCCTGAAAAATAGAGACAATTCATCGATTATTTCTTTCTTAACTTCTGTGTATAAAATGATTTAAGACTTACAGAGCATTTAAATGGAAACTTACCTACTACGAGTCCTAGTCTTCACACGCATCTCTTCGGGCCTTTTCCTAGACTCTGAAGCAACAACCACAGTTATCTCTCTCCCAGCAAATATCCTCCTGTTCATGCTTCTTTGAGCCTCTCCAGCATCGTATGCATCAACAAACTCCACAAAAGCAAACCCACGTGGTTCCCTGCATCATTCAACAGAAGCTTATCATTCCAAGTTGTTGATGGTTGATAGCACACATAACACCAGAAAAATCTAGAATTACCAGCAAAATCAGCCTACTCAACCATTAGACTGTATACCTTTCTCAAATAGTGAAAAACGTCAGCTTCTGAGAACTTCTAATAAACGTCATCTTCTGAAAACTTCTAAGAAAAGCAGAGTTCTACTAAAGCAAAATATGTCTAGTAGCTGATCTTTTCTTAACAGTTCACAGCAACTCAAAAAGAGGCAAGAGATCTTGTAAAAATAAGTAGCACTTGATCCCAAACTTAAGTTCTCATCAAGTCGCCTTCCCAAACGAACTTCTCTAAAGTTTGAGTAATCTATAGTATAGCTTCATAAGGAACATTCTCCACTTATTACAGCTTCCATAGAAATTCTTCACTTACTACTTGCTTCCAAACAAAACAATCTTGACTTTTTACTTTCTTCGTACAAAACATTCTTCACTTATTACTTGCTTCCAAACAAAACATTCTTCATTCGAAATGACCCCTAATATCTTTTTGGACCAATAAGTTTAGCATTTTTTCACGAGGGCTTCATCAAATGTGGGGCTTGGTCTTGTTTTAACTTCAAGCCAACATACCCCCTGGGAAATCAGTCCAAAATTTAATTTTCTAAGGAAAAAAGCAAGTAAAAAATAGAAAGCTCTGGAAAATCGAGAAGTCAACTAAAAGGGTCTCTTCTCACCTCGAGAACTTCGCACGATCAAAAAAGTGGAGAGTCAACAAAGAAAAAAGAAGTTATACGGACAGCTTACACCAAATTAGAGACTTATAAGTAATCTCCATGTTTTCTCAATTTGAACTAGTTCAGCGTTGAAAATGAAACAACAAAGAGTTTTTGACAACATTTCAACATAAACAAACGAACTGAATCATATCGTAATCAGCACATAATTAATCTATCTATTAAGATTAACAAATCAAAGTCAAGACTCAAAAGACTCGTAATCATTTGCAGCACAGAATCAGTAAAGTTTCAGGTAAAAATGAAAAAAGATCAATAAATAGAGAAAAGAACAAGACTCACCCTGAGTAATAGTCTCTGGGGATATAGACATCTCTCACATGTCCAAACCTCTCAAAGGGCACACGAAGCTCTTCTGGTCTGCAAAGTCAAACCAAGTAAACAACAACAAAAACCATCAGTATTAGAAAAAGATAACTAAAAAACTCTAACTTTAAAACCAAAGAAGAGATTTTTAACCTGCAATCAAGAGGAATGTTTCGAACCAAGAGACTTCCATGACTCGATCCTCTACGTCCTCCACCATATCCACGTCTAGGAGGAGGAGGAGGACTTCTTCCTCTACCACCATATCCTCTCCTCGGAGGGCTGTAATAAGGCGGACTGTATCTTCTCATAACTATGTATAGTAACCCCCAAGAAACAAACAATTTCAATGTGAGATCCTCAAATTCATCAAACAAAACATGTTTCTTGCAAGGAGAGTAAGAAATTAGGGTTTACAATCGGAAAATTCTGGAATTATCAAGAGAAAGATCAGGAATTTACCTGTGATGGATCACTTGATAACTAGAGAGTAGCAGAGAAGATTGTCAAGAAAGATCTGAAGTGAACCCTAAGCTCGAGAGAGCGAGAAGATGACTATATGCTTTTGATCGGAGAGCTG
This sequence comes from Cardamine chenopodiifolia, assembly GCA_963922655.1. Taxonomy (NCBI): domain Eukaryota; kingdom Viridiplantae; phylum Streptophyta; class Magnoliopsida; order Brassicales; family Brassicaceae; genus Cardamine; species Cardamine chenopodiifolia. The sequence continues at coordinate 14,327,450 of OZ000479.1, read as the reverse complement.
AGCCCATCTATTAAATGGGCTTGGCCTTTTTAAGAATTTCCTTTTTTCGCATTTATTAATAATAAATCACTGCGGTTTGAAATTAATTGTGGAGGAAACAGTGAACAGTTTTTTAGGTTAAAAGTGTTGAATACGAGAATTTTCTTCTCTCTTTTTATAGTTTTATACGAGAGATTAGTGTTTCTAAGATTCAATCTTCTTATCTGAATTTTTAATTCAATCGGCTGTAATTTTCTTTGCTTTGCTTTACCAGACCCTTACCTCGCATTTTTTTGGTACTAAACCTCCTGCTACAATGATGGTCATAGTCGATCCCCTTGAGTTGGATTGTGCTGCTCCGTAGTCGTGCACATGGGCTCTTCTGGATAGTAAGCATCCTTAATTGCTTGTATCAAATACATTTCTCATTGTCTAACTATATATTTGAGTCATCTACAACCTCTAAGCCATATAATTTGACCCCATCATGTTATCTTTTTTTTTTTTCAGTACTACAAGTAGTATATATCTGGATTTGACCAAAGACGGAGTTGATCAGGCTTCCCATGATTCTCATACCAAGACTGCTATTACCGTGGTGAATAAGAAACCAAAGGCAAGTTTTAATATCTCAAGTTTCTTTATGAAAGATTTTCCACTAGACTCCAAATGTCCAATACAAAGCATCCTCTTGATTTACAGACGTTGGTTGATGCTAACAGATTGAAGAAAAAGTCGAAGAAGAGGAAGGAGAACTTGAAGAAGAAGATGATGACCGAATGAGCATCTCGAGGACAAAGACGAAGAAGAGTATTTACATGGCCCATGGGGGCTTGTTCGTATTTTAATACAGAAATCGTTAGAAAGGTAAAATCCAAACCAGGAGCTTCCACAGAAAATCGAAGAATGGTGATCAGAGGCCTAGGAGATAACTTTCATAGAGAGAGTTGTTACCTCTAAGATGGATTGATGCTGTCAATAATGGTGATGAAACAAAATAGAGAGAGAGTGTAGAGAGAATGAGAATAAAGTCTGATGAAGTTTTTCAGGAGAATTCTCAAACGTACGTATCGTGACTTTTTTCAATGGTCTAACATATGACCTGAAAAAAACCCAATTTAAACCAAAATCTAACCAAAGTTTAGTTAAACCGATAAATTGGGAATAAAGATAGAAACAAGAGGACGTTACTTTGTAACATATTTTGGCATATTTCATATGGTGAATGGGGCCTTGTTCTACTTGTAGCGGGAAATGTTGAATGGGGTCTGGTCTTTCACGGTTTTTGGATTTTTCGGGTTTAAAAGTTTAAGATCCATTCGGGTGTTTACGTCAATCCAACCTTACGCAACGTAAAACTTTTATATTTATTTGGTTAGTGACATTAATGTTTCATGGAATTTGATACTTTTGTTGCATTATGTGTTTGTTACACCATTTTTCTATTTTTATTAGTTATAATTTAATCAACTAAACTAATTAAATTCATATTCATTAAACATATCAATTTGACAGAAAGGAGTTGGAAGATAGTGGAATTGATCACTGTCATATTTTGGCATATACATACCACCAAAATATTTGATCTATCAAATAGACCAAAACAAAAAGAACAAAAAAAATCTCCAAATCAGTATTTCAGAGCAAAACTATAACCAAAGCGTTAAAAAATCACTTCACACAATATTACAAAACACGAGACATGAGACCTAACCAGTAACCACCTTTTACTCTACTTACTACAAACCAACTGTTCTTTGTTTAACCCGTTTCTCTGGTACTTGTCTTCGGTTTTCAATCCCACAACTTTCTTGGTATCCTTAACCGGGCCAACGTTGGTTGCTTTAACCAAGCTGTCTTGCAGTTGTACCAAAGCTCGGACCACTTGATCCATGGTGGGACGCGATTTGGGTTCAAATGAGAGGCACTGCACAGCAATGCTTGCCAATCTCACGGCCTCTTCAGGTCTATACTGTGAGTTAAGCCGAGTGTCCACAATTAGTAGAACCTTTCGTCTGCTTGTGAGGTACGGCCGAGCCCAATCCACAAGGTTTTGCTCCTTGGCCGGGCGGTGATGGTCCAGTGCTTGCCTTCCACATAGTAGTTCTAGAAGAACAACCCCAAAACTGTATACATCGCTTCTAGCATTCAAATGACCTGTAGTTGCCACAGTCATAAGTTTCGTTAGCTAATAATTGATTTTATTATATCTTAGTAACAGTTTATTTATAGCTGAGTTTACCTGTTGAGACATACTCAGGTGCAGCGTAGCCAAATGTACCCATGACCCTTGTACTAACATAGCTTGTTTCTCCCATTGGACCGTCTCTCGCTAACCCAAAGTCTGAAAGCTTTGCGTTGAACTCCTAAAGTTTGAAAATCAAAGTCAGTATCTTCAAGTTGTTGATAAAGACGATGATTTTTCAAAAAGACTTGTACCGAATCAAGCAAGATGTTAGAAGCCTTGATGTCTCGGTATATGACTTTGACAGGATCACTATGAAGAAATGCAAGTCCTTTAGCTGCATCAAGAGCAACCTTAATCCGTAGAATCCAAGAGAGCGGCTTACACCGCACACCATCTGTTACAAAACAATTCAACCATAACTATAGACAACACTACAACAATCTCTTCTCTCAAAATTTCATTAAAAAAAACATTGATTTATGACTCACTTGTGAACAGATGATTCTCAAGACTACCCTTATGCATAAACTCGTAGACAAGAAGCCGTTGTTCATCTTCCAAGCAATAACCAATCAATTTAACTAAATTCGGGTGACTTAACCTCCCCAAGTAGTTGATCTCTGTCTGAATTCACAACAACAAAAAACACAACAGATCAGAATCAAAGCTTACACACTCACACAAACACATAAAGTGAGACACGAATCAAAACATTGGAAGTGTACCAGCCATTCTCGGTGACCTTGAAAACTATCAGGGTTAAGTCGTTTAACAGCAATTACAAGACCAGTGCTTGATTTGGTGGGAGTAAGAGTGGTCTCATCAATCCAACCTTTAAAGACACAACCAAAGCCACCTTCTCCAACAACAGAGTCGGATCTGAAGTTTCTAGTTGCGAGTTTGAGTTCGTTAAAGGTGAAGCTTTTAACGGTGGTTGAGCTAAGTATCTCTCCTTCAGTCCTATGAACCGCAGATGAAGATGATTGACAACTCGAGAGGTGAAGGTCATCGAGACCACTACTACTCTTACCTGCACAACACACAAATCGTTGACCAAAGTCAAAATTGAGACTACAGAAAGGGGAAAACTTTTTTAACTTTTAGATCACGGGAAGATTCTTGCAAATTCATTCCTTTTCTTTAAAACCTTTATTAATTAACCGAAAATATAACGAATTTGGAAGATATACGCATAAAAATCCCAAATTTTCCCGGGAAACACACAAGAAAAAAGTTTATAGTTGAAGAGAACGCACTAAGAACACGAGAACTGAGACAAGAACCCATTTGAAGAAGCTAGTTTTGCCCTTTTCTGACAATAAATTGCTTCTTTAGCTGTCAGATATCAAGAAACAACTGAAGATAAAATTATAGCAACTTAAAACCCGTTAAAACAATAAAGAGAGAACGAGAAAGAGAAAGAGAGAGAGATGTGTAAAAAAAATCATATAGGATGAAAGAAGATGATGGATGTTGATGAGATACTTGAGGCAACCGAAGAATAAGAAAGGTCTGATGAAAAAAAAAAGATGAACAAAAAAAATAAGAAAGGTCTTTTTCAAAATAACAAATTAAGACAAAAGTGATTTTTGACCAAAAGAAACTATTTGGGGTTGTAGTCGATAGAACCGAGTTCAAATAAAATATAATGATTTATATTTAATACTCGGTGGGACTTTTCTCCTGTATGGTTCTTTTGATATTTTCAGAGATTATATTTTCAGAGATTGAATTTATCTTACAATATAAATAACTAAATTAAGCGTAACGTACAAAAAGATCGGTAATGATAAGTTAAATACAACATAGTGTTACTATAGATCTGAGCCAGATGGTCGTGACATTTTGGAATCTTTGCCGGCCTGAATTCGCCGTCGTGGGGGTTCGATGTTTTTTTTTTGTTTAATGTTCTTTTAATATTCATGTAACTAGGTACTTTCGATTTATATGCTTTGGGTGTGAAATGATGAGAAATATTCGGGTAACTTGTATTATTGGTCTAATAGAAACGCATACAAAAGCAAGTTTCGACCTTGTAGAGTTTGACAATTTTTATACAAGTAGGTAAGAAAATAAGATTTGAAAAAAAGAACATCCAACTTATGTATAATAATAATATAATTAGCCAATCTATAACAATTTGTACGAGTAGGTAACAAAATTAGGATTTGTAAGAAAACTATCTACTTGTGTATAATGTAATTAACTAGTAAATAAATTTAGGCTCATGGGACATTATTTTTATTCATATAATAAAGTGGTGAGCAAAAAATATCGATAAATGCAAACTGAATTAAATGTTGTTGTCGTGTACCAGAATCTCAATTTTAGTTCACAACCAAATATTTTACTATTTTAGCTCAATCTTAGAGAAAATTGTTTATTTTCTATATGATTACGTTAGACTGGGTCAGGGTGCATATTAGAAAGTGATAGTTTTAGTTTTTTTTTTTTAACTATTTGGTAGCTCTCTGTAGGTTGGTTTGTGTACTGTATAACATCTTTCAAACATATCAATCTTTTGTTAATAAATGCATTTTACCAAATTTGGATGTGTAGTGAGTCTAGTGACACAGTCAAAACTATTACAAATCACTAAATTATTTATTATAATTAAAAAAACTTAAAATAAATATTGTTATTTTTAATATTAAAATTTCAAATTTCGGTGGCAAAAGTATATGTTTATGATATCTGATTCCAAAAATTAGTAATTGAATGTTCGAACTTTCTTGATAAGAAAATTGAAAGTTTATAGATATTAGCTCGCAGTGATTAGAAAATAAAATCCTTAAGCGACCTCGCTTAGTGAAACGTTAATAATGTGTTTGTCCCATTCTAATCCTTGTAGAACTTTTATTTCCTTGTCAAACTACAATTTTAAAAATCACAAAGCTTATTTCAGTTTTATTAATAAACCCAGAAATACTCCATCGCCGAGTGTTGTATGACTTCGTCAAACCTCCCTCTTCAAGGTCCCAATTGTTTGATCGTTAAGAAACAAAGTCTAAAGTCAACTAATTAATATAATAGTCGAAGATTTCAACCCTCATATCATAAATAATTACTTTTTTTTCCGAAAAGTGAAACACTGCGGAATAACTAAATACACTATTTATGAATCTCTAGAAATGTGGTTGACTTAGAAGATAGTACGTTATCACGTTTTGTAGCTGAGTCGCATCTTGTGTTTGGTTGGAATGTCGTGGTCAGGTCAAAATCCATATTTATGATTTTTAATACTACTGAGTCCGATATTTTGACATACGGAGCTCTCCATTTGGACTTGGCCGTCTCTTATCACTTTAGTTCCACTAAGCCGTTTTACTTATTGCTTACAAGTTATTAATTATTACTAGATTCGTCGTCATATGCATTTTTTGGTCCACTAAAAACAAAAAATGACATTCCCAATAATGAGTTTATCCATGAAATTTCTTTTCCTTTTTTACTTTCTCCATGATATTTCCTAAATGTTAGACATTTTGCATGATGACAATAAAGTTGAGATGACAAACTAAAAAATGTCAAAATTGACAAGCTAATCGGCAAAAGCGATAAAAGAAGAAAAAAACACTAATTTCCCACTTATTCTTCATCATTCGAAGTACTGCATTATTTCAGAGCGCCTGACAGCATTATTCAAAGATTATCAAATATAACGAAACACTTATGTTTAAATGAAATATAGTAAAGTAAAACCGTTGATAGGGTAATCATCGGACCACAAAAGAACTGTGGTTCGAAAGTTTTGGGGCCGTTATTGGTTCACGCATTTCTAAATCCATATGAGATTTGTAAATCTTCACTAATTTTAAAATCATACATATAGATTTATTCTTTGAATGTCTTTGTATTTTACTCTTCCTAATTCATTAAAATCCACACTTTTGGATTAAAACCCAAAAGTAAATCAGTAAATGAATAACAAATGATTTTAATTAATATTTAGAAATTATTAAACCAATGACAAATGATTTTGATTGGATTTTAAATAGTATTTATCCTTGAATCATTAAACCAATAACACATGATTTTAATAAAAAGAAATTAAAATCATTGATCCAATAAAATATGATTTAACTTGGATTTCCAAACTCACTAAAATGCATTAACCAATAAATCCTCCTTAGTATCGAATGAACACCAAACACAATTTTAATTCGGTATATCGAAAGGGAGAGATTTGCAAGTTTTACAACTAAATAAACGGCGAAGAAAATGATTGTTGCTTTCTCAAAACAACAAAGTAAGAGAGAAAGACCTTTGCCAAATACAACTGAAGCAAAAAAGTATCAAAATATCATCTTATTCATTTTCTCGGAGTTAAGACTGATGACAAAGCAAAGGAGTTGAGACTGCTTAATGAACACATTAGGCGCTTTTCTTCACCTCTGCGGCCTTAATGATGTCGATAAACTCAGGCTGCAAAACCAAGAATTGAAAATAAAAACATCAGACATGGTTTTGATTGAAACAAACGAAGATATTATTACAAGACAAAACATAATCATATGTACCTTTAGAGAAGCACCACCGACCAAGAAACCATCAACATCGGCCTGACCACCTAGCTCCTTGCAGTTACCACCATTGACGGATCCTGATAATATTTTGCATAATCATACTTCAATAACATAGAAAACTTGTGGGGACAATTAACAATTTGTCAATTTGCATAATATGCCGTCATATGATAAGGTGTTAATGTCTACCTCCATAAATGATGCGGGTTGTAGCAGCGACATCCGCACTCACGTTCTTCGCAAGCCATTTCCTCAGTTCATCGTGTACCTATTCAGAAACGAAACAAGCATTGTTTTCCTATCAATTCATGACCAAATGCAACCATGTTAAAGTGCTCATGTGCATCGAGACCAGCTTACTTCTTGAGCTTGGGCTGGGCTAGCGACCTTTCCGGTTCCAATGGCCCACACTGGTTCATAGGCTATGACAACATTTGTCCAGTTTGACACCCGATCTGCCATTATCAACAGAAAGGAGTTCTTTAGCCAACAAGACATTTCTGTGCGGTTTGAAAATATACACTAAGAAAGCATAGTGAGTAGAACCAGGAATTAATATCATCATAACAGGTCTCAGTGTCCAGGAGAACGTACTAAGACAGCAAAAGGAGATAAAAGTGTCAGACAAAATACATACCAGCAATAGCTTTAGTCTGGGCAGCAACAACATCCATGGTCGACCCAGCCTCACGTTGCTCAAGAGTCTCACCAACACAAGCAATAACTTTCAAACCTTGAGCAAGTGCATAGGCTACCTTGTCTCCGACGAACTACAAATGTAGGATAGAGGTCAAAAATCAAAATCAGGTCTTACTTTAAATGTTACACCAGATTGTTTTTCCAGTAAGGTCTTAACCTCGTTTGATTCATTGAGGAGTGCCCTCCTTTCAGAGTGGCCAAGGATAACCCATGGGATATCCAAGTTCACAAGCATCTCCGCACTGCACACACAAATTACAGAACACATAAGAGCACAAAACAATATGCAACAAAGTAGAATAAAATACAGACACCAAGGAATATAAGTTTGTCTCCTACGAAAGCATCAATTGAACAGGTGAATCATTTTACGCCTGCTTTACCTATCTAATCATTGGTTAGATATTTATCCAAACATGTTCTTATTCAACTGTTTGATGAAACAAGATAAAAAATAATTAAACAAGAGTTGTTTTTAACACAATCATATGCATCTTCAAAACCATATATCTTTACTACATCTCACAGAAGAGATCAGTAGTGAGAATCTCACCTCACTTCACCAGTGAAAGCACCTCCTTTCTTAACCCAACAGTTTTGTGCCGCAACATAAAAGTCAGACCTCAATGTGCTTTTAACCAGAGGAAGAAAAACATATGGAGGGCTGACCACAACCTCTGCATTAATAAAATATCCATCAAATTATTAATCCAATCACGACCAATAGTTATTGTAAATAACATATATAGAACCATAGCAAATACGATGAACAAGTAGATGATACAGAACAGTTGACAAACAGCAAATACTTGATCTATGTAATCATGCTTGCAGACAGAAACAAGTTTTTGATCAACCCACACCCTATTTAACAGCCATATACAGTGAAATAGGTTTGTTCGTGACAAATACATCTTTTTCCAGTAAAAAAAAGCAATTCATAAACTCTTCTAATTCGTTTTTAGCTTATCCAGTTCAAGCAATTTCAAGATTGAGATCGCTAGAAAACAAAAACCATATTCTCGTCAAAGCAATTTGGATGCTACACTTACCTACGACATCTTGTGAAGGTACTTGAGCTTCATTAAGAGTGTTCACAATCTTCTTCACCTCCTCAGCAGTTCCGTTCTACATAGATTAAAAATTCAGAACAAAAACATAAGCATCGTTCTCCCAAAATGATCCAAATCTTAGACGCGGAACAATCAATCCCAACATGTTCAAAATTAGTTTAGCCAGAAATTAACACACAGATCCATAAAAGCTAGAACACGAGCTCAATTCAAAATTGAAAAAATAATAAGATCCGGCATCGAATCAACAAATCTCAACCATCGGTATTAGATCAAAAACATCTATTCAATCGAGGCAAACAATAAACAAAATCTTAGTTCTTATGATCGGAATTATCCGATCACTTTCCGATTACTTCACTTGATCGAGAAGGAAACAATCAGATCAAGGACGAGCTACCATCAGTGACAAACTCAAAAAGTAAACAAAGATCCAGCAACGAAGATCGATCACTTACACATTTCCAGTTGCCTCCGACGAAGAATTTTCTCGCCATTTGTTCAAAGTTTCAGACGATGATTACGAAGAACGCTTGAGAGTCACAGAAACGACGATGGAGATCAAAAAAGATTAGATCGAGAGTGTTCAGTGGCCGTTGTGTCTCACAGGGGTCACTAATATATAAATAAAATATACTTAAATATTTTAGATACGAAATGACGATTATGTATCAGGGTATAGAAGAATATTCCCAGAGCAACTATAGAAAGATGAGGGTAGTAATGTAAATTAGGAGGGGCAAGGAAATATTACGGACGTGTAGCCCAAGGTTTGGTTGGTGTGGTATTTTCATGAAGCAAACCACGGCATGGAGAGTGATGGTATAATAAGGCTTTAGGCCCACTAAAGCACATAAAGATAAAAAGGTCAAGCCCATCAACGTTTCTTTGTTTTTCAATTTGTGATAATAATCTGAATTATATATGACGGCTCCCTTTCTGACGTTTTCATACGGCGTGACGCATGAACATTCATGACCACCTACAGATAAAACAATTTATCTCAAAAACATTTAGCAATTAGCAATTCTTTTTTCTTAGGACGAAAAACACTTACCAATTTAAACCAATTAATCATACTCCCTCTTCATCACATAAATAACTTCATTCTAACTTTTTGGATAACCTTTGGTGATCAGGCTCCGGTACTGGATTGAATGGTTGGTAGTTCAACTTGTTTTGTATACACTAAACCAAAACAACCGACGGATAACATAAACTAATTCGACTAGTTTCAAATGTGAATTATTCCGAACGAAAAAGAGTTAAGTAATATATTTATAAATTATGATTAAAATCATAGTACAAATTCAAATTTTTGATCTCTAACTCTAAGATGAATTCTTAAACTATTTGACTACCCTAAATGGCTTATGTTTGTTTTTTAACAACAAAATTGTTTTAAACTACTTGTTTATGTTTGTTATTGCCAATAAGGATGTGATGTATATATTTCATAATGTTACGTGGTTTGTGTAATCAGTGTAACTATGCCATTGATAATGACAATAAACTGTTAACTAATAGTCGAAGAAGAACAGAAATGAAACATAACAAATGGCTAAGAGTTAAAACGAAAGGGTACGTAAAAGTTAAGAATCAGCTTCCTCAACATCTTCAGACTTCGAATCTATTTGACTTTGGTCAGTAGTGTTCAAACTTCCAACTCTAACTATTCCGCCTACAACACGTGTCTGGTGACGCTATCAGAAACCGCGTCGCTCTATCTCCTCCCTTTTCTTGTCATTTAATCTTTTATTTATAAATTTGGCACTCACATCTAGTCCTTTGTGATGAACGCCTATTTCCAGAGCCACGGACGCAATGATGGTTCGTGCAATTTCGGCGGAACTGGTGTCGTCGTAGGGGACAACCCAAGCAATGGTGCTTGTAGGTACTGAGATAGTCTATGTAGCATTTGTTTGGAAAGTCCTAACATATTGGTTGTGAGGAACTTTGTATTGGGGAGATAATCAGATTTGTGTTTAATTTCCGATATTCTAATTTTAAGGTTTTATTCGTTCCTTTTTTTTTTTTTATCAATTCCTTTTGTTTATTACAAATAAAGTGGAACTTCTCATTAGATTTGCTTCAGAGTTACGCTTAAAAGTATTGATTTATGTGTTTTTTTTTTTATCTTTAATCTTTATGTTTGATTTAGATGGTCCATCAACCTATAAAGCAATATAAACGTTACTACACTATCTTGTCTACATGATAATTATGTCTGTCCAATCAATGAGAATATAATCATATGAAATTGTCTAAATGCCGATTCCTCGGCCAATAATACTTTGCTAATTAGGGTTGCATAACTTAATGAGATCCACTCTTAATGAAATATTTTCTAATGTTAACCTTCAAAATCTTCTCTAATGTATGTAACGTAAAATATTTGGCATTTTCATATTTTTAAAGTTTTCACTTTTCAGCGTTGTTTTTTCTCCCTCCTTTTTCGACATTTCTTTAGCACAATTATATACACTCATGACTCAACAAACAATTAAAATGACAATGAGTAACGTATCATTGTACACCTATAACATTACATTGTTAACATATCGTGACATTGACATATGACAATGGTAGCACACCATTGTTAACATTTCGTCAGTCAAGTAGACTCAAAATGGAGGCATGAAGCACAACATTGTTAACATTTCATAGTGGTGTAGTAGATTGTGAAAGAAGGGACTTAAATGAAGGCATGGAGCACAACTTTGTTAACATTTTGATCTCATTCAAAACCATATTTGAGTGACACCATATTTATTTTAAGTAGACAAGTAGTGAAAAACTTAATATTGATAACTATACCGCATTTGTAGTGTGCAGAGACGATATATATAAACACACTGTAACACCTCATTTCTTCTAATTTCGTCATATATGTACAACAACACTGAAATTAAACACAGAAATTTTTTTAGAAAAGAACAAGAAAAACTAAGCTCTGAAATCATAACCAATACTAAAATTTTCGTTTTTAGGATATAAAGAAAAATATCATTGATGAAAAAGTATGTTAACTAATAGAAAAATAAGAAATTATTTTTACAAAACTAAACAAAGAAAACTAAACCTATTAATTAAGTTATTCATCTAACAAATTGATAGACTAACTAAATTAAATGTTAATATTCACAATATATATATATATATATATATTTTAAGATGTTTCCTTCGGTCTCCCACTTCTTCGCACTTCTTCTATACACAGATCATAAAAACTTGTTTATTTTGTTTCCATCTATTTACTAGAGGTTCAAAGTGGGTAAAACTCAACAGTTTTAATCTTATTCATACCATAATCTCCCATCCAATAGAAAAAGAAAAAGAAATTAATAATAATCCTTCATCATAATGCACTAGGAAAGCCCAAAAAAATAAACAATAATCCAAACTTTTTTATATGTAAATTTAAAAAAGGAGTCAAAAAGGAGAAAAAAGGCCCACTTCAATATTGTTCAAGTTAGTGAGCCATGGCAGCAAAAGGAGGGCAAGAGTTGTAATTAATAGCTTTCTGGTGGGGCATAACGAGCATTGCGGTGTGATCCATGAAATCTTTCAATGCCACCACCGCCTGTAAAATTACCTTTAAGTCCTCCGCCGCCGCAAATCCTTCATTTCCGGCGTTTCTCACGGCGTACACGTAAAACGTTATGCAACCTTTCCTGAATTTAAACCTCGCCATCTCCCATTTCTTTAATCTTCTTATCATCTTCTTGTTCACATCTCCCAATGGAATCTCCGGTGGCCAGATTCCTCCTTCCGTCGCCACAACCGCCGATTTCATCGCTTCTGATTCGAACACGAACACCACTACTTTCGATTTCCTCGTTCCTAGTCCGAGTGTTAGTGTATGCCAAGCGTGATGTGCAAGGATTGTGAAGTTTGTTGGAAGATACGCCGCCGTAGAAAGAAGCGGCGGTGATGATGAAGAAGGGAGGGAGAGAAGTTTAAGAAGCTCGAGTGTTCTTGCTCGTCGGATTGTGAATGATTTGACGATTATTTGGCCGCCGAATTTGAGACCTTTAACGTCGGAGGAAGGTTTAAAGGAGATGTCGGAAGATTGGTGTTTCTCTTTCTTCTTCTTCTTTTTTGTTTTCTGCTCTTTAGCTTCCATGGCGGTTCTGTTTAGTTCTTCTTCTCTCTTCTTTGGTTTTGTTATGTGAATGAGAGGTTGATGCTTTTGATCTCTCTCTCTCTCTCTCTCTCGGTTCCTTCTTTCTTTTTAATTTCTTTATACTTGTAATTTTTTTTTTGAATTATGTTGTTTCTTGATTTAGTAGTATTATTAATAAAAAGTCATGAGTCAAGTTTCCGAAGTCTGATTAATTGGAAAGTTTGTTTAGTCATCAAATGCAGTAAATGCGAGTTGTACAATTTTTCATTACTTCTCTTATGAAACAACTAAAATTTCTACAACTTTATATAGTTCTATCTTTTAAAAAATCTAGTTTTGTCCTCATGCAACCTTTTATAATCTATTAAATTTTTAAAAATTCTTTATGCAGAAAGAGTGTTCACAAATAAAACATCAATAAATTTAGTTCTACAAATACGAGCTAAATAATCAGTTTTAAAAATTAAATTATTAAAACTAAAGAAAAAAAATTGGATAGTGAACTGAGTCAAACTCATAATCTGTTTTCTAAATCCTGATAGTTGACCATTTTATAGAAAATATTCATAACAACGCCTCTATTTTCGAGTAAAGAGATGATAAATTTCGTTTTTGACAAAATTTAATTTCTAAATTTGCTAAATTCGTTACAAACTCAACTTAATAGTTGATTTGATAAGAAAAAAGAGTACTATGACTAACATAATTTGGTAACAAATTTGTTTGAAGTTTTGTTTTAATGGTTAGCTCTCTGAAATTAATTAATTTAAAAAATTTCAAATGTTGGGGTGCTATAAATTCACCAAGACATGTATAAATATAGTGTCGGCAATAGTAGGAGAGGAAACTTTAATATTATATAACTGATACTACTATTGGTAATGTTATCAAACTGTTTATAGTATTGTTAAGTTGGAAGGTTTGATCTTAATTCATAGTGTTTGGTAAAACTATCTTGGCTTCCAATGATTCCGGTCTCACTGATATCTCTTTAATTAGACATGCAGGTTTTGAATTGCATTAGCCTTGCAACTCTACCACGGCCAATCACAACCAGAGCTTTAGTATATCAGCCACGCAAGCAGCACGGTGGAAATCAGTGAGTCAAGGATCTTGGGTGGTAATTTAAAGAATCCATGAAATGCTATTAATATAAGGGTGAGTAGATTTTTTTGGATCTGAGTCGAGTTTAATTGTATAAAGCAATCGCCATGTAAATTTATTAACAGTCACTATAAGAAACTTAAATCCAATTCCACAAGTAGCTAATGCTTATGAAAAATTAGTACAAACCAACAAAGCAGTTTTAGTTGCATTGCCATATGATGTATACATGTTTATTTGTTTTCAAAGATGGTTTTATTTGGTAGATCGGTTTAATACTTAAATGCATTTAGGTGAAGTCTCAATTTCATTCTAGTATGATGTGAAAAACCATTAATACATGCAAGACAAGTCAAGCCCCCTTTTATGCTTTCATCAAATTATTGTCTTGCACCGTCAAAGGAAGATTAACTTTAACGTTGCTTAAAATATGTTTCAATCGGTAATCATTTGTAGTAAATAATTCGGAAGTTTGCAACATTTTCTTTTTATTCATAGATGATTTTGCTACAAAAGTTATAATATGTGATCGATAATTCAGTCTTAACAATGCACCAACTTAGTAAACGTGGTTTAATTTTTTTTTTTTTTGTATATTTCTTTTTGTAAAATCTAATAATGAAAAAAAGGAATAAAGATTTGATGGTGAAGCTGGTAATGATGGTACCAAATGTCTCACACATGACAGGTATGAGTGCATCCATTAAAAGCTTTTTTTAGCAGCTGCAATTAGAGTGGCTCCACAATTTTGCTTTTTTCTAAAGTGATACATTATCAAAAGGTGTCCTGAATTTAATATTTTACATTTTAGATGATATAAAATGTATGTTATTAGTGTTAAGAAAGGATGATATATAAGTACATTTAAATATTATAGGATGATATGTATGTGAGAGGCAATACTTATATATAGTAGTTATATGGTGAATCATACACTGAAATATGAATTGCCCTAATTTTTTAAGAGAATATGAATTGCCCTACATTCTTCCTTTTGAAATCCCTCTGTAAATTACTAATAATGATTTTGTTTCTTTGGATATAATGAGAAAATTGGTTCATAGATCTTAGTTTTGCCTTGGCGCTTGAAATCTACAGTTGGAAATTTTGATGTTTTTAAGATTCCGTTTGGAGATTTAAAATTTGAAACGAGTGTTCATAGTTGAACGTATACCAATTTCGGTTCGAATCGGTTAGTGGTTACTGTACTCGAATTCGTTTTATAGAGAACACAAAAAAGGGAAAAAGAATATGACAAAGCAAAAGATGAATCAAAGAAGAAAAATGAAGAGGAAAAACAAAACTATATCAAAATGAGATTTTTAATGTTTTAACCTGCAACACAATACAGGCTCAAAATCAATGGGACCAAAAAATAACAAAGAAACAGAGGATTTTGTCAGTGTTGTTTAGCACTTTTGCATCAACCAAGTTCTTATTTCAAAGTTTTCTCCCTTTTTCTTTTCAGTCTGAGAATTCATTTTAAAAGGAAGAGTTTTTTTAATTAATGGGTTCCTTTCCGATGGCTTTCTGGACGAGCTCGGCTTGCTCTTTGACATGGAAAGTGTAGAAACCAGTGGCAGTAGCAGCAGAAGGACCACGACCAACGTACTTAATGTCTTGCATGTCTCCTCTGCCTAAGCTTCTCATTGCTGTCCATAGCCGCGGAGATATGTAGCTGAATGCTCCCATGTTCATCGCCTCTTCTTGGCACCAAACAATTTCGGCATCTTTTTCAACCCAACAAAAAATCGAAACCTCACGATGTCAGAACGAAAGAACACGATATAAATGGTATTCATAGGGGTGTGAGCATATAAACCAAACTGAATCGAAAATTCTTACTTGGATATCTTTTGAGCTCACGCTGAATGAGATCATATGGGAAAGGACAAAGCTGTTCCACTCTACAAATAGCAACATCGTTCGCACCAACCTTCTTCCGCTCATCATCAAGCTCGTAATAGACCTACAAAGAAGCAAAAGCAAGAATTTCTCTTTACAAATCTGAGAGCGGCAAGACTCATCTATCAAAATGAACAAAGCTGCTTATACCTTTCCAGAGCAAAGTACCAATCTTCGGATGCCTTCTTCAAGGTCAGAGTGATCACTCTGATCCTTGATTAATCGTTTAAATCTAGTTCCTTGCTTGTCGAAACCTGGGTGGCCTTGGACATCATCAAATTCCGAGAGATTTGATTTGCAGTCCTTGTGACGGAGCAAGTTCTTTGGTGCCATTACAATCAGAGGCTTACGGAAGTCTCTGTGTATCTGCAACAGGAGTGCATTAAGAAATTGTAAATTGGAGAGAACATTTTGGGACAGTTAAATAGGTAACCAGAAAATAGCTCTTACCTGTCGCCGCAGAACATGGAAATAGTTGGCAGGAGTTGTGGCATTGACAATCTGCCAATTACATTCTTGGATTTGCTTTCGCATTGTTGGTTCCATGTCTGGTATGACATAGGGATTGTCATCACTCATCTGTAATAGATGTTATAGGCAAAGATTAGAGTTAGGAAGAAAATCAAACGAGATTCAATATTTTCACTAATTCAACACCATAACCCATAAGATGTAGTAAAATCTAGGACAGTTTACCTGAAGGTAACGTTCCAACCTTGCACTTGAATGTTCAGGGCCCTGACCATCATAACCATGGGGAAGCAGCACAACAAGCCCGGTTTGACGAAGCCATTTGGCTTCGCCACTGCTGATGAACTGATCAAATATCACCTGAGCTCCATTGGCAAAGTCTCCAAACTGAGCTTCCCATAGTACCAACGAGTTTGGGCTTTCCATTGAATAACCCAATTCGAACCCAAGGACACCAAATTCTGAAAGTGAACTGTATACCACAAGAAAAGCTTTTTAGTGACTCTTTTACAAGAAGAATTCTGTTTGCAAACAAACAAAGGGGATTTCTCTCAAAATGTAAGATCCCACGTAGGAGAAATGAAGAAAAAATTAACTGGCCAATCTCTATCACAGAATAAAAACAAAATAAGAGCACAATAATCTTTGAGGAGAAGGATCGAGCTAACAGTACCTGTTGCTGACAGTAAACATCTCAGGATCCTGATTCATGATGAGATGATCTAGAGGACAATACTCTTCTCCAGTTTCCTGGTCATGAAGGACAGAATGACGATGACTAAATGTTCCTCGTTCAACATCTTGACCACTCAACCGGACATGGTTTCCTTCTACAACTAAGGTAGCAAAAGCAAGAGCTTCTGCAAGAGCCCAGTCAATTCCTTCTCCTGATTCAATCATTTGAGCACGTTGTTCATAAACTTTCTTCACCGCCCTGTGTGGCTTGAAGTTTTCTGGAAGTGATGAAATTGCCTTGCCAACAGTCTTAAGTATCTCTGGTTTGACTCTGCAGAAGAGTGTAACATTTAAGGGACAATAGAACAGAAAAAATGAATGTAAGAAAAGATATATATAAAGACAAACCATACTCACCCAGTGTTTCTTACACGTGAGATCTGCTCAGGAGACTTAAATCCAGCCCAATTGGTTGATAGCCAGTCTCGCTTTTTAGGGAGATAGTCTTTACTAGCAACAAATTCTTCATTTAGGATGGTGTTAACCTTTTCTTGTATCCGGTCGATATCCTGTTGTGATACTTCCCCGCATTCCAAGAGCTTTTTGTGGTAGATTTGAAGCGTTGATGGGTGGTTTTTGATAACCTGTCAAATTGAAAAGCGATAGGGATATTCAAAAAATTAGACAACTACAGTAAGCCATAAATCCATAGCAGATTCTTTTTGGGTAACATATAAGAGTAAAAAGTTACAAACCTTGTACATTTTTGGCTGAGTGAAAGATGGTTCATCTATCTCATTATGCCCGAACCTACGGTAGCAAACCAAATCAACAACAACATCAGAATGAAATGTCTGACGCCACTCAGCAGCCAGCTCGCAGGCATGAACAACAGCTTCAACATCATCCCCATTAACATGAAAGATGGGAGCACTCAAAGCCTTAGCAACATCAGTACAATACTGGGAAGATCTCCCAGCCCTTGGATCTGTCGTGAAAGCCACTTGGTTGTTCACCACAATATGTATGGTTCCTCCGGTGGTGTAGTTTGGAAGAGCACTAAGATGTAGAGTTTCGTAAACTACCCCTTGTCCAGCAAAACTACCATCTCCATGAATCAAAATACCCAAATTCTTGGTCCTGTCTAAATCCTTGGAGTAGTATTGTTTTGCTCTGGTTTTGCCAACAACAACAGAATCTGCAGCTTCCAAGTGACTTGGATTTGCAACCAATGAGAGATGAATTTTCTTCCCACCTCTTGTAGGTCGATCATAAGAGGTTCCCAAGTGATATTTGACATCACCAGTACCAGTGTAGCCAACTTCATCTACAGGCCTAATTCCACCGCTGAACTCACTAAATATTTGACGGAGTGGCTTCCGAACAACATTACCCAGAACATTCAATCTTCCTCTGTGAGACATTCCAATAACAATACTCTCCACTCCAAGGTCTGCTGCCCTGTCAAACATCTCCTTCATGCCAGGAATTAAGGATTCTCCACCTTCAAGCCCGAATCTCTTAGCTGTTGTCCACTTGGTAGCTAAGAAATTCTCAAACTGGGTACTCCATGCAAGCCGGTCAAGAATCACCTCACGGCGCTCCCTGTTGTACCGCCAAGGAGTTGGTGTTTCAATCTTTTCTCTCAACCAGTTACATTTATCCCGATCTGCAATGTGCATATACTCAAACCCAATATTCCCACAGTATGCCTGTTCAAGACGTGTCAATATGGAACGGAGGGTCTGCACAGGTCGGTTCTCAGACATGAATCCTGACATCTGCCACACTCCCAAGAAAAACTCTCTGTCAAGATCAGCCTCAGTGAATCCATAGAGAGCCAAGTCAAGATCTTCAGGGATCTCTCGCTGTTCCAGACCTAATGGATCTAACTTCGCTTTCATGTGACCATTCACTTGATAAGCCCTTACAAGTAACAACAGCCTCATACTCTCCTGAATTGTTTGCCCAGAGATACCAGGAGACGTAGCAGCCTGACCAACAAAGTTCCTAAAGAAATTATCCCAAGACTCATCGACACTGTTAGAATCAGCTTCCCAAGCTCTTTGTAACTCCTCAAGGTAGACACTGCTAGTTCCATCTAAGAAGCTATCAGTTAGCTTAGAAAGAGGTACAGCTCTAGGAACTGGAGCACTGTGAGCCTTTGGTTTGTAGATAGTTGAGTGAAAGGAACGAGTTTGAGAAGGAAGAGACCGTGTCCTTGTAGCATATGACCCACCTTGATTCAAAATCCTTCTAACAGCTAGCTTTGTAACACAAGAACCAGCTCGAAACCACACCATTTCACCAGATTTGAAAACAACGCTTTAACTTCAATTCTTAAATAGCTATGCAATTACAATAACAATAACAATAACGCATTCATCGTCGTTCTTCACTGAAAAAGAAACAAAGCAACACATGTTAATGAAGGTATACAAAAAATGATATTATTCATCAATAAGAAAATGAAGAAGCAGAGAGATCTTTCTCCAACAATCTCAGAATTACAAATCGAAAAATCTACAAATCAATACGACCTAATATTCGACTCCATAACCTAAATAACAAAGTAGAAGACTCTCAAACAATCAGGATCAAAAACTACGAATCTGATGAGGAGAATCGGATTCGAGAAGCAGAATGATAGATCTGTTCTTCGATCAAGACTAAAATGTTGGATAAAGAAAGCTTCATATTCTCCGATTACGAAGAACCGAATTCGAGAAGCTGAGTATGTACCTGGAGGCGAAGAAGAGAAGAACGGAAGAAAAGTAAGAGAAAGGAGGAGGGTTAGTTTTTGTCCTTTTGAATAATGATAACGCCATTATTATGGTGGAATTTGGATCTATTTATACCAAAAATAAATATTTATAGACATAAATATTTAAGGTTTATGTTTAAGGATAAATAATATATGGGATGTAGATTTTTCTTTGGAAGAATTGTCAAATAAATACACATAATTTGAAAACTTTTATAATGAAAAAGAGAAGGTTGTGGTGATATACTGAATATTTTTTCTGGATTTTATAATCCTGAAATGGAGTTTACAAGACACGATGTGAATAATCTTTTACTCTTTCCACTATTTCTATAAACCAAATGTGAAAAGTTTAAAATGTTAAGTGAAATAATATATTCTTGATAAATAATGTATGGACAATTGGACTTTGGATGGAGAAAATGGAGGTGGCCCCCACCTGTGTGAAACGCCGTTCCAAAGTCTGTCTTTTGTCCAAGTCCAGTTTTCTCGGCGGTCAAAGTGGCGTTTTTTGTAAGCTGCTAAATACATATGCCTACGTGTAAATTTTATTGGTAGATTCTTCCTAAATTTGGCATATAAGAATATATATATATCTCCTACTAGCTTAGAACATGATTAGTAAGAGTCTGTAACACAAATCTTTCATGATTAAAAAAATAATAATAATGAGAAAAAAAAGAGAAAGAGTAAGAAAATGTTCTCAAATGATAATTTTTGAGAGACTCATTAGTTCAACTCTTTTAAATATTTTAAAATTTAATAATATAATTAATTTATATTAAAATACTATTTATTTATTTATTTTGTTTGAGAGACTCTACCCATTCTACATGTTCTTAGAGCTTGACGATGGTATCGTCTATGCTCGATTTGGTATCCGATTCTTCCTCGCCTAAAATAAAAGTTTAATGCAATACAATTTGACTGTTGTGTCCCATGTGACTTCCTTTGTTTTGGAAACTAGCTCACAATGCAACCAAAATGTTTTTAAGAATGTTTGAGGAGAGTCTTCTATTCAATATATTTGTAAATTAGATCTGATCTTATAGGATTTGGGAAAATACCTCTACATATTTTCAATTCATAATTTTGAATGGTACACATTGTCGTCACTCTTTCCCTTAGACTAATTATTTCTTTTATATATTAACCTTTGACTAGAGGAGCTTTTATATTATAGGGGAAGTGAGGAACTTTGGTAGTTTGTGATCGTGTTTTTGTTTGACTTGAGAAGATAAATGGAGACTCTCCATGGAGTTCTATTGGAATTGATGATTTTGAGTTTTGCCATTTACAATTTTGTTCAAGCTCAAGATCAACTAGGTACAACTTTTGTTTCGTTTTGGCCTTCTTTCTTTTATTTTTGTAACCAAAAACAAAAATTCCCTTGGTTAATTTTCCTTCTTCTCCTACCAGGATTCATCAGTTTAGATTGTGGCTTCCAAGCCGATGAACCTCCATATACCGAACCGTTAACCAAGTTAACATTCAGCTCCGATGCCGGTTTCATCAAAACCGGAAAAAGCGGGAGGATCCAATATGTTCCTGGGACAAAATATGTAAAACCATACACGGTTTTGAGATATTTTCCAAATGGAGTAAGGAATTGCTATACTCTCAAGGTCATACAAGGCACAAATTATCTGATCGCGGCTATATTTAATTATGGAAACTATGATGGTCTAAATATACACCCAAAATTCGACCTATATCTTGGTCCTAATATATGGACCACAGTGGATTTGCAAAAAAGAGTAAACGTTACAAGAATGGAGATCATTCACATACCAAAGTCAACTTCTTTACAAGTTTGTCTTGTTAAGACCGGATAAACTACACCGTTGATATCCGCTTTAGAACTACGACCATTGAGAAATGGTACTTATATTGCTAACTCTGGTTCTTTGAAGAATTTGTTTCGCTTTTACTTTGCCGATTCAGTTGATACTTTTCGGTAAGTCAATCTTAGCTAACTTTGTTGATATGGAAACTTTTTGGTTATATATTTTAGCTGACAAAACAAATGTATATAGGTACCCAAATGATGTCCATGACCGTCTTTGGAGTCCATTCTCGCTATCGGAATGGACAGTGATAACTACAAGTCTCTCAGTCAACACTTCCAATGACTATGACATACCTAAAGATGAGATAAGATGTGCAGCCGTGCCTACAAATGCTAGTTCTCCATGGACCATTTCTTGGGTTGCGGAGACACCTAACGACCAAATTTACGTCTTCCTTCATTTCGTTGAAATCCAATCTTTAGAGATAAACGAAACTAGGGAATTTGACATTGTCTCAAGTGAAAATGTTCGTTATGGAACTTATAGTCTTAAGAAGTTGCAAGTGAGGACGTTATTCAACACAGCACCTGCTAATTGTAAAGGAGGGATATGCCAACTACAGCTGATAAGAACTCGTAATTCAACTCTTCCTCCCCTCATAAATGCTATGGAGGCTTTTACAACAATTGAGTTTCCGCAATCTGAAACTAATGTAAATGATGGTATGTCAGCAAAATATGAGTTATCTAGTTTAAAACATTTACTTTTTCACAATATAATTCATATAACATATTTTGGAATGGTATTAGTTATTGCTATCAAGAGAATAGAAGCAATCTATGGATTAGGTAGAATCGATTGGGAAGGAGATCCGTGTGTTCCTCAGCAATTCTTGTGGGATGGTCTTACCTGCAAATACACAAACATGTCTATACCTCCAAGAATCATCTCTTTGTACGTAAGATCTTTATTACAAGTGCTAACTTTTTTTTTTTTAACTATCATGTCCCTAAATATTTTGAAACTTTACATGTGTTTCTTATCTTTATTACCAGAGACTTGTCTTCAAGTGGATTAACCGGAGCCATATTGCCTCAGATACAAAATCTAACCCAGCTTCAAATACTGTATGTATACTAAAAGCATTGTATATATTTGTGTGGAAAAAAAAACTATCAAATGATTTCAATTTCAACAAATGATAGGGACTTGTCGAATAACAATTTGACCGGAGAAGTACCAGAATTTTTAGGCAACATGAAATCCTTGTTAGTTGTGTAAGTTACTCATGCTCTAAAATGTATGCTTTTAATTTAAACTCTTGATTTTGCTGATATACGCGGGTCTTTCTTTTGTTCTATACAGAAACTTAAGCGGTAACAATCTTAATGGCTCAATCCCTCAAATTCTTCTTGATAAAGAAAAAGAAGGATTGGAGTTGAAGTAAGATTTTATCAAGTAGTGTTCTTCCGTTGTCTTTTTTTTTAAAAAAAATAATATTTTCATTACATATTACACTTACACTAAATGTACAATAGCATTCGAGGAAATCCAAAGCTTTGTACTTCCAGTTCATGCAAATCGAAGAAAAAGAGCGTTCTGTTACGGGTAGTGGCGTCAACAGCTTCTTTGGCAGTTGTAGTAGCAGTGTTGTTTCTTTTCTTTCTTTGTAGAAGAAAATTATTATCAAGTCGTAAAGGTATTTCTAACAAAAGCACTAGCTAGATCAGATACATAAGTATAATAATTTAAGATCTTTTAAAATTTGGTAGTAACTTTTAATAATTAGTTGTTTACGATTACAGGTGTATCAGACAGCAAACCATCAATAATAACGAATAAAATAAGATTTACGTACTCTGAGATTCTTGCGATGACAAATAAACTTGAGAGAATACTAGGTCAAGGAGGTTTTGGAATGGTCTACTATGGTTTAATAAATGGTACAGAAGAAGTAGCTGTTAAGGTGCTTTCTCCGTCATCAACTCAAGGCTATAAAGAGTTCAAGACTGAGGTAATTGCACCATAGTTTTAGTTATTTTGAATATGTTGAATATATATATGATCAATTTTCAAATAAGTTGTTGGTGGATGTTATAGTAGTTTGCATGTTTTGGATAGGTCGATCTTCTTCTAAGAGTTCACCACACAAATCTTGTGAGTCTTGTTGGATATTGTGATGACCATGACCAATTGGCACTTGTGTACGAATTCATGGGTAATGGTGATTTGAAAAAACATTTGTCAGGTAAACATATTAAAAAAAGGAAAATATCTTTTGTTCACCGTTTATGAATTAAATAAGCATCTGTTGTGAACTGCATTAGTTGATATTTGATAGTATCTTTACGTTTAGATGAACTTAACATTCTTCAACCTTTTAGTATTATTAATTAATTAATACAGGTAACTTTGTGCTGAGCTGGGCAACTAGACTTAAAATAGCCGTTGATGCTGCCCAAGGTTGAAAAGCCTTAAAACATATTTTAAATAGCCCACTACGGAATGTGATTCACTACACTCTCATTTGCTTTTATGTTGTTGGACAGGATTGGAATATTTGCACATCGGTTGCAAACCGCTAATAGTTCATAGGGATGTTAAAAGTTCTAATATATTACTTGACGACCAAGCACAAGCCAAGCTTGCGGATTTTGGGCTTTCTAGATCTTTCCCAGCTGGAAGTGAAACTCATATATCTACAGTTATTGCTGGCACTCCTGGATATCTTGATCCAGAGTAAGCATTTCTGCAAATTATAGAATAAAGAAAGAACACCATTATTTGATATAAATGGAACATTATGGTATTGTCTTGCAGATATTTTCAAACAAATAGGTTATCCGAGAGGAATGGTGTATATAGTTTTGGAATTGTGCTATTGGAAATGATCACAAACCAACGTGTGATCGACCAAACCCGCGTAAAGCATCATATAGCAGAGTGGGTGAAGTTTATGCTTATAAGAGGAGACATTATCAATATTATGGATCCTAAACTTGAAGGGATGCATGACAATGGTTCTGCATGTAAAGCTATTGAACTAGCAATGATATGTGTGAATCCTTCTTCCCTAGAAAGACCTGATATGTCTCATGTAGTTCATGAACTAAAAGAGTGTCTGATACTTGAAAAGAAAAGGACAGGAGATATAGGCATAACGAGATCCCTCAACATGAACTTTAGCTTTAGTAGTCATGTGACCCCTAAGGCACGTTAGGCTTCACTTAGTTGCTTTCATTTTTCTTTTCTTTTTTTATGTATGGCTAAGCTTATGTAATTTTCGTATTTTGTGTTCAAGCTTCTTGCTTGTTAATATTAATAAGACTATGAAACTAAACTGTTAGTTCATAATGTATAACCCAATCTTTTCATATTTTGTATTGAAGCTTCTTGCTTATTAAAAAGACGAAGCAAAAAAAAAACTCTAGAATCGAGTACTTTGCAATATCGGTTTGAATTTCCTTATCCATCAATGAGTTAATATGTCTTTTTAAAATGTTCGTCAAAAAGTTTTCTATTTTTTTTTAAAAAAGAAATCAAAGAACCGGTTAACAATTTTGCTTGGTATACACAAATTACTGACTAAATTAAACCGGAGTATGGTTTATCTTCCTCGCCTACCGATAAGAACCGAACCATAACCTAAATTGCGCTCCAAATTTTCTGTCCCTTCCATCTCCTTCCCTGCTTCGCCGGCGGCGGTCTTCATCAATGGCGGCGAGGTTTAACACTTCGCTTCACAACGCTCTCTCTTTGTCAGTCTCTTCTAGAAACAGCTTTAGATTTTCCAAAATGCTTCCTTATTATCTCCAATCATCCTCTGGAAAGAGAGCTCTCTACTGCACTTCCAGCTCCCAAGAAAATGGCGTCGGTGGAGCTGAAACGTTTGTCCTCACTACTCCACTTTATTACGT
Source organism: Cardamine chenopodiifolia (assembly GCA_963922655.1). Lineage (NCBI taxonomy): Eukaryota > Viridiplantae > Streptophyta > Magnoliopsida > Brassicales > Brassicaceae > Cardamine > Cardamine chenopodiifolia. The sequence goes on along the minus strand of OZ000479.1, from coordinate 14,302,233 downwards.
TAATGCCCCTCCTCACATGGGCAGTGCTTACACCACTATCGCCGCCGATTCAATTGCTCGTTTCCAGGTTTGTTTCTCAATCAGTTTTTTTAAAGTTTCAAATTTTATATTCAATCTAAAGGGTTCATTTTAAAGTTTCAATTTTTGTGGTGTTTGTTTGTGTAGAGGCTACTTGGTAAAAAGGTTATCTTTATCACAGGAACAGATGAACATGGCGAGAAGATAGCAACCTCAGCAGCTGCTAATGGACGTAATCCTGCTGAACATTGTGATCTCATTTCTCAATCTTATAGAACTCTTTGGAAAGATCTCGATATAGCTTATGATAAATTCATTAGAACCACTGATCCTAAGCATGAAGCCATTGTAAAAGAGTTCTACTCTCGAGTTTTCGCAAACGGTGATATATATAGAGCTGATTATGAAGGTCTTTACTGTGTTAACTGCGAGGAATATAAGGTTTGGTTCGTAATGATGAAAGATATATACTTTCTTGTCTGTGGCACATGTTTATAGGGTTTGCTTTGTTTACGAATTCTGTAGGATGAGAAAGAGCTGCTTGAAAATAATTGTTGCCCTGTTCACCAAATGCCATGTGTTGCAAGGAAAGAAGATAACTACTTCTTTGCTTTATCGAAATATCAGAAACCACTCGAAGACATTTTGTCCCAGAATCCTCGTTTTGTGCAGCCTTCGTATCGTCTAAATGAGGTGAGATACAAAGTTGTCTTCCTTGTAGAATTCAAGTAGTGCCGTTTGTGGACCCTTGGTGATACAGATTTTATCTTGGTATAGTTCATTCTATTTTAATTCTTTTCTAACAGGCTCTTTTATAGGTGCAAAGTTGGATAAAGAGTGGCTTAAGGGATTTTTCTATTTCTCGAGCATTAGTAGATTGGGGAATTCCTGTTCCTGACGACGATAAACAAACCATATATGTATGGTTTGATGCTCTACTGGGGTATATTTTCTTTTTTCCTCAATAATTGTATATGGTTCCTGCTAAATACTCTGTTATGTCTCCACACACTCATGTGAAAAGTTATAACTTATATCTTTTATTATTTTTTGGTTATTTCTTTTCATAGAAAGAAAGATTGTTTCATCCTAGTTTATTAGGCATCCAAGGACAAGATTTTTTATCAACCTACGAGACTAAATTGTATTCTTTCATTACAGTTACATATCAGCTCTAACAGAGGACACTGATCAACAAAATCTAGAAACTGCTGTTTCATTAGGCTGGCCTGCTTCATTGCATTTGATCGGAAAGGTATAGCTTAGACTCATAATCTACTCTTGTGATATTAATCTGATTCACCTTCAATATTTGTTTCTAACTGGTATTTGCTGGAAACAATAATAATTCCATGATCATTAAATGTAATTGTTGGTTCTTCGTATTTTTGGGTTCAATAAAATGAAATGAAATAGCTTAGAGTTCAACGATAGGAGATAAAATGTTTGTTTCTACCATATATATTTTCTGAGTGGCGGGAAGAAGTGCATTATTCTTCACACCAAATTCATGACTATATTTGTCTATTTGATAACACCATTTTTCTGCAGGATATTCTACGATTTCATGCTGTCTACTGGCCTGCCATGCTAATGTCTGCTGGTCTGAACCTTCCTAAGATGGTGTTTGGCCACGGGTTTCTGACAAAGGTATATAACCGAAATACTGTTGATGATGATGTTAAATCGAAAGAGTTCTTGTTCTTACCAACTTCCTTTAGTCATATTTACATATGAGGGATATTGGATTTGCTTTTCCTCATATCCGTTCTTCCATGGTTTTATTGGATTATAGGACGGAATGAAGATGGGAAAATCGTTGGGGAATACTCTAGAACCTTTTGAGCTGGTTCAGAAATTTGGGCCAGACGCCATCAGGTACTTCTTCCTTCGGGAGGTGGAATTTGGAAACGATGGGGACTATTCAGAAGACCGCTTTATAAAAATCGTCAATGCACATCTCGCCAACACGATAGGTTTCTTAACTCTTACTAAAACTATATCTAAAGTAGTTTTGTTCAGCCTTTTGGCTATTCAGAACAGAATTGATTTCTGAAAGATGCTAAATGCATTTCTCTTCAGGAAATCTCCTTAACCGTACTCTTGGCCTTCTTAAGAAGAACTGTGAGTCCACTTTAGTGCTAGATTCAACTATAGCAGCCGAAGATAATCCTTTGAAAGACACAGTGGGGAAGCTGGTAAAACTGCAATGACATCTCTGATTTCTCTATGCAACTTTTGTCTCTCTAATGGATCCATTAGGTCCAAATCCCTCATCTAAACTTGTACTATTCTCTCTTAAAAGGTTGAAAAGGCTCGGACAAACTATGAAAATCTGTCACTATCATCAGCGTGCGAGGCTGTGTTAGAGATTGGAAATGCGGGAAATACCTACATGGATCAACGAGCACCTTGGTTCCTCTTCAAACAAGGTGGTGACTCAGCTGAAGCTGCAGCCAAGGTGTTATCTTCTTTCTCTAATTACTATACTTCATACAAAACAAAGGATTTGTTACAATTTGATGGTTAGAGGATATCAGTTTAGTGACAGGTTTCTGCCTATAACTACAGGATTTGGTGATTATACTGGAAGTAATGAGAATTATAGCGGTTGCGCTTTCCCCCATTGCGCCTTGCTTAAGCCTGAGGATATATTCACAGCTTGGCTATTCACTTGATCAATTCAATAGCATAACCTGGGTAACAAAACAATTTCTGTCATCTGATTTAACAAAACTTCATAAATTTCGCTTTGATTTAACGGTTTTCTTTCTTTAGAATGACACCAAATGGGGAGGGCTGAAGGGCGGACAAGTAATGGAGCAAGCGAGTCCCGTTTTTACAAGGATTGAGGTGAATCCAGAGAAAGAGGAAGAGAAGAAGAAGCCAAAGGATAGTAAGAAAACCGGAAAAGCTAAGGTGAAGGTAGAGCAACCTCAGACTGAATCAAACTGATCACAGTATTCTTCGATCTCTTCAATTCCATGCTTCTTCAGCTTCATCATTTCCAAGAAACTGTAAATATTATGGTTTGGTTTTTGTAACTTGAAAGTTTTTCATAGTTTTCATTCAATAAATCATGTTTTTTTAAATATATTTGATAAGAAAACAAAGAAAGATTATATGTCAAAGTAGAACAACTTCAAGAATGTAGCAGAAGCTTAAGACCTCACATGATTCGAATCCTTCTTCATCTCCATCCATTTATGAGATATGTAAATTGAGAATTAGTTAAAGTTTTGATTCAACAATTTATCTCCTTTTCGATTGATTCTTATATATATAGTAAAGTTCTTTTAACACATCAACTCCATAAATAAATGTAACAAACAACTCCCTTTTTCATTAAGATTCAGTAAAGATGAAAACGAGAGCCTGTAATGAGGAAACATGCGACTCGAAAACCAGAGAAGCAAGAAGAGAAAGCTAGGAAGAGAAACGCAGCAAAGCCTAAGCCAATGGCTACATCTGACTGCTGCTTTGTTAGCCGTACACGTGTCACCTCCCCTCATCGTTCTAACTAATGCTGCTGCAGCCGATCTTGCCGATAGCAATAGGTACGAGAACACCTGCCGATAGCAATTTTAACTTATCACTCACACACACACATCATACATAAACACTACAATTGTAAACTAAATTAAATTTCATATATACAATTTAAAATATGGATGACAAAAACAGGGGAGATGAGTGTGCTTAATTATTTAATTGAGGATAAATTAAGATTAAGTAAATAAAAAATAATTAACTGAATTAGAAAATTAGCAGCAATCATTGAAACATGTTTACTTTAATGACTACTACTATGCAATTTAGTTTAAAAGAATAAAATAAAATAATTTGGTCATGGCCAAAATCGAACCAGACCTGAAAAGCTTCAGGCCATAAGGTAGTTTCTCTGGAAAATTCCCAAACACAGCTTCCCATTTCAAACACTGAATATAACGCCACGATCGCGTTTACCACGAACACGAAGCTGCAAAACGCCACAGTTTTTTTTTTTAAATCTCAATTTCGTTTTATTATTCTCTCTACTATCAAATTCCAGATTCGTTCATGAAATTTTGAAATTGAAGAAGGAGAGAAATCGAACCTGAAAGCGTCAAAATCATACCAGTGAGGAGAACCGGCGCCGCGAGAATTAGTGAGCATAAAGACGGCGGAGGCGAGAGAGAAGGAGAAAGAAGCGACGCGAAGGAGGAGGATTAAGGAGTTGAAGCGACGGATCGTTTGAGCTGCGACTGTGGAATGGAAGTGAATGTGTTCTTGCGATAGCGGAGATTCGCAGTTACGGAAGGCATGCGGCGAGCGCATGGCGGAGGAGAAGATCGGAGAAGATGGATTGATGAAGGAGAAGAGAGACGAAGACTCTTGAGAAGTGCGGCGTTTTTAAAGTGCTTTGGTTGCAGTCACGATGCATGAGGGAGTGAGAGAGAGAGAGAGAGAGAGATAAGAAGTAAGTGATACAAAAAGAGGAGAAAGAGAGAGAGAAATAGTTTGATAACCGGACTGGTTTAATGTTGGTTTATGGTTTAAGCTCGTGGTTTGGTTGGTTATTATGGTTATACCAGTGGTTGGTGAGGAGGAGTGAGAAAAAATACCGAGGGAAATGAAGATTCCGTAATTGATTATCTTTTGTTATATTGTGGATTTGTAGAATGGTGGAAAAAAGAAGAAAAAGTGTAAAATGAAATTGGTGGAATGAAAAAGTGTAAAACTGAAACAAATTGGTATTTTGAAAACAATATTTTATGAAATGAACTCTTTTTACGATAGCACTTTGAAAACAATATTTTATGAAGAAATATTATTATGTTTTCTTTAGATGTAAAGTTTTTTTAAATTATTCATAATATAAATAAATGCAAATGGAAAAGTTGCAATATATAAAAAAACGATCCAGTCCTATATGTTACATTGGATCCGTTCCATGAATATGATACAAAGGGAGCTAGTTTCTCATGGGTTATGAAATTTTAAAGCCCCGATCTCTCTCTCTCTCTCTTTTTTTAAATGTGTTTGTCTCTGAAAAGAAAAAAAGGAAACGAAGACATTGGACCAAAGAAGTAAATCATATATCCTCATAGGTAATATGGGAATAATAGTCTTAACTCTTAGCATAAATATATGTTCGACATAATTTATTTACTTTGATTATGAAATATGACTTAATTACTTTTAACATATATTATATGCTCCAAGAAATTGAGAATTCGATTGATTATTCAATGAACACACAAAAAAAGTTTCCATACTAACTCCTTAATTCACACATAACCCACACCTCTATATATAGCCAATAACACCAAATTCTGATCAAACATAAATATCACCAGAAGTCTACCAATAAACATACTCACTTTGAAGATCTTCTAAAATATCAAAACAATAATTTATATATATATAACCATAACTTTCCCTTGAGCCCAAAAATTGGCCTTTGGATCATATCTATAGCTCCATGGTTTGATCTCTCCTCAGTAATAACTCCCATGACAAGCGATCAATGTACAACCTAACCAACAAAGGAACAACCCAACCAACAAAAAGAATCATCAAGAATAGTGCTGAGTATTTGAGAGATGGCCTATCGAGTTGTTGGAAGTGACGCCAGTCCAAGAACTATTAATGCTGCTATTACCTCCCCATGATGTGTATTCCTCGTTCCCCGCGGAGCTTATGTTAATATTCCCCAAAAAGTTTCTCGATAAGTTATTCACTCCGTCCCCATCCCTATCCCGCTCCTGATCATTCTCTTCCGAGTTCACATTTCTCGTTTGTGCGGTGCCATCCCCGCCTGAAACCAAATCCAGCAAGGTATTAGACCTTAGCTGGTTGGAATAATATTCACCACTCTTTTGTTGAGGATCAGCCTGATTAGCACATTCATTACCTTCTAGTAATGGATATGACACATTTACAGATTGCTCCAAACCTGTAGTGTTGATCATGAAAGGGAATTGCTGAGCTTGTTGCGATGAAGATATTCTCCATGGATCCAATATCCCACCACTAGAACTCATCCCGTTTATCGCGTTGCTTATATGAATTTCGCCAAAGTCTAATGATCCATTAATGTTGTTCGAACTGTAACCTCCAAGGCTTTGGAGATTATGAGGAAACATGGTGGAAGTAAACCCCGGGATGTGGCCGTAGCTAAGAAACTTGCTAGGGTTTGAGTAACTTGGGTGAGAAGTAAGTGATGAAGTAGTAGTATTATTATCAGCCGAGATCACGACCGTAGATTTCGATCTCCCGCTGCCACTTTTGCCGTTGGATTTGCTTCTCTTGTTCCTCCTAAAGCCTCCTCCAACAGGAACATTCCTTAGGGAACCGCCACGTGTCCAATAGCGGCGACATGTCTTGCAGAATTAGCGAGGCTGCGTAAGGCTATAGTTATTAAAGTAACAGAACTTGGTATTGGTTGAGTCACATCTAGGGCAATTCAGAGCTGCTTCAGGCAATGGGATTTTCGCGATCCGAGCACGTTCCACCATCGAATTAACTATAGCTTGGCTCGAGCCAGCCTGAGAAGCCGGTGGTGATGAGAGCTGCGGTAAATAATTATTAGGGTTCTGGTCAGTTGTGACACAGTCTAGCTGATGTTGGCTCCCTTGCTGCATATAAACAGGATACTTAGTTTTAAGGAGTATAATGAAGTAGAAACGCTTTTTAAAGTAAGGAGACTAGTTTGAACATTGGTCGGAGACAAAAGAAAATAGATAAAATATTGTTCTACTTTGACAAGAATTGCAGATTTATTGTAGTTTTTCAACAAAGCTGCAGAAAGAAAATGGATTAATTAAAGTCGTAGTAACTTTTAGTTCTTTCTTTTGATTAATTCAATGGCAATCTAGAAAGAAACTGCTATATGGTGAAAAATAAAAGAGAAAACTCATCCTACATATAAGGAAAAAATATATATGCATAACTTATCAAAATCAAAAAAGAAAGTTTGGAAATATGAAAAAGTGTTTTTATAAACGAAAGAATATTTATAAGTATATACGCCCATCCACAATCTATGTGTAGTCTATGTTTCCGAAGAGAAGAAGAAGAAGAAGCTAGCTAGAAATTTTGTCAAACAAAATCTCAATTTTCATAAATCTTAATCGAACTTGGAGTAAAATAGAACGGAATCAAAAACATTTAGTATCATAAAATAATTACCTGCTGCCAGTTGTGTGAATCAAACTGATTCACTGGTAGAGATGAGAAAACCATCTTTGAATTTAGCTTTGAATGTTTTTTTTTTTAGGTAAGAGGTTGCAGATATGGTGGAAAATCACATCATGGAAGAAAGACTTGATCTAGAGAGAGAGAGAGAAGAGGGAGAAGATGAGTGGGATAAAAGGAAGAGATGAGCTTTCCTTGTTTAATTTATTGGGTTTCTTAATTCTCTTTACTCTTTTCTTCTATAACAAATGCTCTCTTTTTTTTCTTTCAATTTTCATCATTCTCTCTTCGCTCTTTATTTCTTTTTGTTTTCATCAAAAAACTTTCTTATTTATTGTTAACCTTTTTGGAATTAAGTGTCGATTTGAACAAATGTTTTGTTTCTTTGCTGTATCACTGTAATAGATATCAATTTATTCATATGTATATTATACTAATTTTAATTTAGCCGCTGCTCAGATGGTAAAATATTTATTTTCCAATATGTTTAAAAATGAACATGATATTTGTGAAATTATAAACTGTATGTGCGGTCGTGACTTATTTTATAAGATTTCAATAAAAATATGCTACTGTTGTACATTAAAATAGATATCTAAGCTTATACTATATATATAAACATTTGGCGAATTATTTATTTTACTATTATTTAAAAAGATTTTTTATAATATTTTATACTATTGAAATTTTCACTAAACTTGCCATCTTTAACATAATATATATTTTTCTAAAACATCAACATCTCAAATTAAATTAAGATATACTAATTTACCTAAACAAGCAATATTTTGGAACTTATTATTAGATGAATTTGTACAGTGATAAGAACGTGTCTATTCGGAATATACATATATATTCCTATGCCATTAATCAAATCACTTCACTACAACATTTGGTTGAAGGAAATTTTTTATATCATATGTGTATATGTATCAGTGTATATTACTTGTCGATCAACAAGCAAAAAGCAAATTCACTCCTTGTCTGATAGAGTATTACTATTATTTGGGGTAGAGAGAAGCAACGATCATTTGGGATTAGAATAATTTTAATCATATATATTTATGAGAGAAACGATAAGGAAAGAGTTTTCTTAGCATGTAAGTTTTTTTTTTCCTGCATACGTTACAGTGGTGCCCAAAAAAGATGTGAAGAGCGAGAGTGGCCATGCAGAAAGAGAAGCCCTAGGTACCACCCTTCATTTTTAAATTAAAAAGTCAAAAAAAAAACGAGAGAGGCGAATAATTGGATTGATTATTTATTTTAATTAATAAAGAAACACAAATAAAGGTGAATTGGTAGTGGGTTGGTCTTTGGTGGAGTTGTCACAATCGAGTGCACCTTTGTTTTCCTTGGGTAGGACCAAAGTTTCGTTTTTCATAGTATTATAGTTATTAATCTTATAAGTATTGTCATTATGGTTTTTGACATGTATGTAAACAAATTTAATCCGAAAATTTCGAGTCGAAAGCATGTATGTTTGTGCAGGCCAAGAATCAGAAAAGATAAATTAATTATTTCTCAAATGAGACTCGAACTAGGGGTTCTATGACGAAACCATTTTAGTGAATCCTAGAATTTTGCTATCAGACCAAATTACATGCATGGAGATATTTTAGATTTTGAAAATTCAATCTAGAAATAATAAGGGATTGGCCAGGTCATGTAGTCTTATCTATTTGTACTAGAATCGTCACCGTGTCGGCACCTGGATTCAAACCCATATAATACATGTTGTGAAAAAATAATGAATGAATGAAAGATATTTACGTTACCAACGTGTAGTTTGGATGTAATAACTGTTTGTGGTTCAAAACCAAAGAAGTTAGAAAAAATTTAATAATTAAATAAGAATTAATTTAACTTTGTTTGAGTTCTGCTCCTGAAAGATTAATAATTCACAGGTTTTGAATTTCTTATTTATCTAAAAATATAATATTTATATTATTATTATAAAAAAGAATGATGTAGAATTCTTAAAGAGTTAGGAAATATAATGAGTGCTTGTAGTTTCCTTAAAATATCTAATAGCATTAGATTTTGTTATACAATAACATCTTTTTGTTTTTTTTATAAAAATTCCTATACTAGAAAAAATTAAAATTAAGAAAAACATATATAGTTGTCACAATTTTCAAAAAGGAAAATATAATTAAAATGTGCTATTTTGGATTTTTAATAATAAATTTGGATAATGTGCTCATTTGGATAATTTGCAACACACAGGTAAAACTAGAAAGCATAAGCCAACAAATCAAATCATGATAACTCGGCAGGGTTGTTTCCTTTTTCTTTCATGATTCTTGATGTGATCGATCCTAATATAACTTGCCAAGAACATTGAAATATATAGCTGTGGAGAAAAAAAAGATTTTGAATTATAATTAGCAGTCTATATATATATATATATATATTTGATGGTTTATGTTTACATATGTGAGGGACTGAGGGGTCCGTAAGATTAGTAAAGATGGACATGTTGTAGGAAGGTGTCCCAGTCCGCGTTTTCTAAAAGAAAGATTTGTGGTCCAAATTAAAATCAGAACTTCTTTTTAATGGACCTCGCTATGTGAACACATAACAGCAAACATCGGTAACTAAATAATTCATAATCAAGAATTATTGAATAATCAAGATGTATGTATCAATATAAAAGCTATGGAGAAATAATTCACAATAAAAAGCTATTTATTTACATATTGTTCTTTTTACTGACGTAGTAGAACGGGTGACTCAGAAGAACACAAATCTCACTTAGCACTTAATTAGCAGCACATAAAACTTCCAGAGGGTTTCAGATTGTGGTGCTCATGAGTTTTTCATCAATTGAATGATTAAGTCCATCACTTTCTAGATTATTAGATAGTGATCCACATGCAGAATTATGACCGAAACTTTTGGTAAAGCATATAAAGCTAAAGATTCTTGTGAACTTTAATACATAACATATATTAAAATTAATTGTGTCGATATTGTCGATGTAGAACCACTGCTCGCCGTGATGCAAAGACATAATGTGTTTCAATTGTTCTAGGGTGAGCAGATTAGGACTTCAGACATTTTATAAATTAATCTTCAAATCCAAAAGATATAAAACCAGTACGTATGAATAAAGTGATAGGGAAAATCTGTAGATGTTTGACAGAAAGAAAGAAAATCTATAGATAATTTCTACTCTTTTATTTTATTTTTATTAACAAATATCACATAAAAGAAGTTCGTCTTTAGAAATGTGCATGGCTTTATTTTATTTATAACTCGTTTTCATGCAACTAAAAATAATCTTCACTTACCTGTAGTGTACATCTCATGAGCCCATATTCATGGTTGTAAAGCAACACCTTCTCTGCAGCTTTTTATTTTTATTTGATTGTTTTTTGCATCCATATTTCACATTTACACGCACAATATATTATAAACTACGATATAATATGTACTCATATAACTTGATCTTAATTTTCAACCTTTTTTAAGTGGGAAAAATCGATATAGCATTTAGATGGAAATCGTTTTCACGTGCCATTCTTTAGTAGAAGATTCCTAGATTCTAACAAGAACATGCTCATATTTTCATATATATAAGAGAAATTAAGGCTGCAAAATTTAATATAACATGGTCGAAAAGATAACCATAATCCATTTAACTGGCGTATGGTTTTCTAATTACTGCTTTAAAATGCTTAAGGATGAAGAAGATCGCTTGAAGACCAAGAAACACACTCAATCATCTCACAACGATCATGCTTCCTTGCCTCAAGTCCTCATCGCCGCAACACCACACCAACAGTTCCATACTCACAATCCCTACCTGAAATCCATGAAATAAAGATTTTAGGCAGCAAAAATATATTAGTATTAGAAAAACATTAATTTTAACAAATGTCTCTTGTACTTAAATTGGCTGTTGTCTGTTTTAATGTTAAGAGGTGGCGGGTTCATACTTATCAAAAAAATCATTTTTTTAGTTTCTTTAATAAATGGACAAAAAATTAATTTGGGCTTTAGACATAAAATCATCTTGGGCCGGTCCTGCATACTCAACCCGCCACAACACAAACTCAGTTACAATACAACAAAGGCGGACGTGGAAACCGTGGTGGGTCACCGTCGCCCTAATCGGCACGACAACAATTGGAACTCAAGTTCGCCACCACCATGGGCCTACCCTAACTATCTTTAATGGCCCACTACTCCTCAATGGGGCAACTCGTATGCATGGCCCAATGCTTCTCAATGGCCTAATCCATCTCCTTGGCCTAACCAACCGTGGGCACAATCGAGTACACCGTCACGTTTCATGGCTCCTCCTTCATCGTCAACATCTGGCTCTAGCATCCTCAGTCACACGCCCACACAAGGCGGAGTTGCATTATATCACGACTCATTCTCTTCATGCGCCACCTCCCTCACAGCCCCAACATGATGGCTACATCCCTACCAGTCTCGCAATGCTTTTAACACCATGACTCTTGCCGATCCGTCTGATGCCGGTTGGTAGATGGATTCCGGTGCCACCGCTCACCTCACTGCTCAATCTGGTACTTTCGATTCTATCTCTTCTCGTTCATCTCTTCTTCTAATTACTGTTGGTAATGGTTCACTGCTTCCTGCTCTTGCTTCTGGTCATACTTATTTCCTTCTAACTCTCGTCCTCTACATCTAAATAATGTTCTCTTCTGTCCTCAAATTCTTAAGAATCTTATTTTTGTTAGACAATTTACTATTGATAATATTTGCTCTGTGGAATTTGACCCTTTTGGCTTTCTTGTTAAGGATCTCCGTACTCGAGCAACACTAATCCGATGTGATAGCACTGGTCCTCTCTACGCTGTTACGCCATCGTCTTCATCTACTTCACCTCATGCTTTATCCAGTTCAACTTCTTCTTCAATTTTGGCATCAACGTTTGGGTCATTCCGGTGACTTCGTTTTTCGTCTTTTAGCTACTTCTGGGTTTTTAAAGTTCTCTAAAGATGATGTGTCTTCCTTACGCCATGCTTCTTAGTTAGGCAAACACAAACGTCAACTTTTTTATTCATCGACATCTATGGTCTTTTTTCCTTTTGAAATAATTTATTCTTACATATGGACATCTTCTGTTACTAGTGTTAGAGGAATAAAATATTATGTTATTTTTTTAATATGTTATTTTTCTTAATCAATTTTCTCATTGTGTGTGGATTTATTCCCTTCGTACAAAAAGTGAAAGTTTTTACCAAATTTTTGAATTTTTTGAATTTTGTTAAAACTCAATTTCAAAAACCCATAAAAACATTTCAATGTGTTAATAAAGGTGAATTTAATAATCGTCATATACTTGATTTATTTTCTAGACATTTAGCTCCGTTTTTCGTGTCCATACACATCTCAACAAAACGTTCGGACCAAACGCATTTTGTATACTAACAACAATCTAGTACATGCGCTTCTTTTTTAGATCAATCTAGCTTTGACCATGGCGGCTTATCTGTTTAATATCCTACCATCGACCACCATAAATTCGAGTTTAAATCAAAACCAAAATCGTAACAAATTATCCATAATGGATTACATTTTATGTTGGATACTATTATTCCTAATACTGACATTCGAATATTGTAGGAGGAGCTGCACGTCATAGAATTATTCGTGAAACTGATAATCATAATCGTATATATTACACGGCTTGATAGATTTAATCATCATCGTAATAAATTATGTCAAATGTCTATGATGATAATGTTTCGAACTGAAAAAATCTAAACTGAATGGATTCCTTAAAACAAAGACATGATATGGTAACAACAAAAAATGGTCCCAATAGCATAAGTTGGGAGATAGTTAGCTTTCCTACTCCCAACTACATCGCTCTTCAATGCTGCTCTACCTCATCTTCTTCTTCTCTATTTAATTTCCCTTCTCTCTCTATCTCTCTTCAATTTCCTCATCTGGGTCTTCCTCGGTTCCTCCTCTTATAGTCATGAAGGTCACCGTCGTCTCCCGTAGCGGCAGAGAAGTTCTCAAAGGTCCCCTCGACCTCCCCGATTCGGTACTTTCTCACTCTCTTCTCCGATCTGCTTCTTTGTTCTGATTAGTGGGTTTTGTTTCTAAAATGCGATTCTTTTAGTTTGCTTGCTCGATTTCTCCTTTGGCGAAATGTTAGGAAGAAGATTGATAAATCTTTGAAAGTTGCATGCTTTTATGATTTTAGGGTTTTTGATTCGAATTTCTGTGTTTTGTTGTTCTTCGCAGGCAATAGTTGCTGATCTGCAAGACGCGTTTCATAAGAGAGGTAAAGTTTCAAAAGTTTTCATTTTTACTAAAAAATTGAGCTTGTCGAATGTGAAATAGATATAATCTGATCAAATGAATTAAAGGAATGTATAAAGGCTTGTGCCAGTTTCATGTATATGCATTTTTTGTGCGTGTTGAGTTCTCAGTTCTCTCCTTTTAGATCTGTATGTAAGCTTTAGGATTATTTAGATTTGATAATATTTAATAGTGAAACGGATTACTTAAGCTTTGGGTTTAGAGTGATTGGCAATATCTCAAATCTTCCTACTAAAATTTCTTCTTTTTCTCTACAGTATTTGTATTAAGCAGAGAGCGTGAAGTCTTTTTTCTTTACAGCTTGAATAGATTTTACTAATGTATATGGTGTAGAAAAGGTTTTTCTTTTTCATTCTTTCTGGATTAAATGGTGTGATATTTGGGTTATTTTGTTTCAACAGCCAAGAAGTTTTACCCGTCGAGGCAAAGACTGACTCTTCCCGTGGCTCCTGGATCGAAGGACAAATCCGTTGTTCTCAGCAGCAAGAAATCACTGAAAGAATACTGTGATGGAAACACCAACTCTTTAACTGTAGTCTTCAAAGACTTGGGTCCACAAGTTTCTTACCGCACGCTCTTCTTCTTTGAGTATCTTGGCCCTCTCCTTATCTACCCAGTCTTTTACTACTTCCCTGTTTACAAATTCCTTGGCTATGGAGAGGAACGTGTGATCCATCCTGTCCAGACGTATGCTATGTACTACTGGTGCTTTCACTACTTCAAACGGATCTTAGAAACCTTTTTCGTTCATCGGTTTAGCCACGCAACCTCCCCAATTGGAAATGTGTTTAGGAACTGTGCTTATTACTGGAGCTTTGGTGCTTACATTGCTTATTACGTTAACCATCCTTTGTACACACCCGTCAGTGATCTTCAAATGAAGATTGGTTTCGGGTTTGGTTTGGTTTGCCAAGTCGCAAACTTTTACTGTCACATTTTGCTGAGGAATCTTAGGGACCCCAATGGATCTGGAGGCTACCAGATTCCACGTGGTTTCCTCTTCAACTTAGTTACTTGTGCCAATTATACGACCGAGATTTACCAATGGCTAGGATTCAATATCGCCACTCAGACCACTGCAGGATACGTTTTCCTCGCTGTTGCTGCTCTAATCATGACGAATTGGGCTCTTGGAAAGCACAGTCGTCTGAGAAAGGTAAACAAAAGCTTTCCTTTTCTCAAGCCTATTCGATTTTGCCGGAACTGAAAAAGTTTCAAACTTTGGCTTTTTTTTTTTATGGTTCTTATTGTGAGTTTTTTGGATAATGGTATGGCAGATATTTGATGGAAAAGATGGAAAACCAAAGTATCCAAGAAGATGGGTGATACTTCCTCCATTCCTTTAAAAGCCATTGTCGCTTATCAGTTAAAGCTCTTAATAAGGTTCAAAAAGAGATTGATAGATCTTTGGTTTAATGTGTATTGTGTTTCTTTGTTTTTTGGTCAATCTGCATTGGTTAAACTTGTTTATTCCTTTTGTTTTAAAATGTTTTAAACTTAGAAATTTAGAATGCTCTTCTTTAGTCTATTCTCATGAACACCAAATCCTCCATTGTATCGTCTAAAAAGTCAATAAGAAAAATGATTACAATAACATAATTCTATTTTTAAAGGTTGTCTCATATAGTGAGATAAATATACTGAAAGCACAAACCAATGTATGAAGAAACAAAGAATGCATGAAGAAAATAGAAACTTCAATGTAAGGACATAACAGTTTAGGAAGGTAATTGTTATGTTTTTCTATTTTCCAGATATTTTTGTTTGTTTGGTTTATGTTATCTTTATTAATGTTCAAGAAACCAGTCTCTGCGGCCTTCTATAGTGTCAATGCAATGTGTTTAAACGGCGATGAAAATTTGACGGTCTGGACGAAATATAAGATGTAGAAACTAAAAGTAACATTTATAAAATACATATTTTTAGTTGTCTCATAAAAGAATACGCTAATATTTCAATCGATCAAACGAAAAATGTAAATGCTAAACAGAAAATTACCAGAAGAAAACAGAAGCAAATGAAGCTTTTACAGAGAGACCAGAAGAACCGAGGCAGAGAAATCAAACTGAAGAATTTTTACCCAACAATTGATCAGAGAGTTCATCTCTCAAGACCGATGAAGCCTCATCGACAAGTTTGGAGCTTCGTTGCCTATAACTCAGATCATGTTGGTGAGACAAAGTTTGATCATCCAAAGTTTTATCCTCCATATCAATAAGAATGTTGTGCAGCAAGCAACAGACAAAGATTATCCGTGGTAACCGGTTTCTATCAGGCATCCACATTACTCCGTTTATTATCCTCCACCTGTCTTTAAGTCTCGACAATGCCATCTGCGCGGCTTTTCTTGTCTCGGTGTGTTTTTTATTGAACTCGGTTTGAGGAAGCGACAATGGTTTGCCTTGGTATGGAGTGAGAAGCCATGGAAGAAGAGGAAAACCCGAATCACCTACTATGTATTCTCTTAGCCCCGTTCTTTCTGAGAGCTGAACCTTTTCCCCGTTCAGTCTCTTCCCTTTCTCAACTAGTTTGAAGAATCCCGAGTTCTTAAGGACAACATCATCGCTTAAACTTCCAGGCCAACCAGCAATTACATCAAGAAATCTCATGTCAGGGTCCACTACAGCCTGCAATATCATGCTGAAGTTCTTTTCTCCATCCA
Source organism: Cardamine chenopodiifolia (assembly GCA_963922655.1). Classification (NCBI taxonomy): domain Eukaryota; kingdom Viridiplantae; phylum Streptophyta; class Magnoliopsida; order Brassicales; family Brassicaceae; genus Cardamine; species Cardamine chenopodiifolia. The sequence continues at coordinate 14,286,065 of OZ000479.1, read as the reverse complement.
ACCAAACTTTGTTTGACGGTTCAACAGCCGGAAGGTTCATAACAATATGTGTAATGTCGATTGCGCCACAGCAGTTAGGAAGACCTGAGATTTTCTCAAATTTTGATTTGATTTCATCGAATTTCGAAGGCCATGAGATATGGTGCAATGCTCTCTCTTCTATTGATTCGACAAAGCGCCAAGTGATTTGGGAGACTGTTGACTGGTTCATCCCAAAGGTCTCTCCAATAACTGAGAGAGATTCACCAGAGCCAAGCCTCCTAAGCGCCACAGCTACACGGTCATTGAGAGTTAAAGGTTTCCCATTTGAATCACTGAAATTTGCAGGCTTTGCTGTGAAATCGTCTTTCACAAGAGAGCAAATGTAGTCAAATGTCTTCCTTGATACTTTGAAAACTGACTCAAATGTCTTTGGATCCGTTGACCCTGACAAAGAACCTAAAAAAAGAAATAAAAACAAAAAAAAATGACATTCTCATAGTAACTAAAAATCAACAATGTATGCAAGATCAAGCTTATTACTCTTTAATACAAAGACATATATTATTTTTGTTGGCAATGAAGTCAATGTAGAAGAATCATCCAGATCCATAATTGTTTAAATCACTATACAGCTTAAACAAACAACATTGGACCAGTTTAAGTCCAACATTCCAAAAACTAAAAGAAGAATGCAAAAGCAGAAGAGCTAATCTGCAATTAATGACCTATCAATTAGTTATCATTGAGCTACAAGCGCATTTGCATGAAGAGAGACAATGGGAAGAATGCACATAATCTAGCTGAGCCTGTCACGGAGAGTTAATAATGAGAATTAGAAACAAAACATCTTCAAGGATGGTTACAGAAACACAGTAAAGTCAGAGTCTACTACAAGCTCAAAAGTTGCTTGATTTTAAAAGAAACAATTTTAACTTGTCATCTAGATGCCTCTAAGTGGCTCCAAAAACTAAACCCTAACAGCTTTAAGAACAACTTCATCATCTCCACTAAAACCCCTTCCATAGATCAATATAGTTCACTTAAGTTAGCAACCACAAATCGAAAGAGAACTAACAAACCCAGAAACTAACCAAATCAATAGATCGAAACTATACTCTAATGTACAAAAGTAAGATTAAGGAACATCTCTTAATCTACATTACTAATTTCAATCTGAATTTTTTTTTACGATTATCTCATCTAAAAAAACCACACCAAATTGCTCTTAATCAAGATTCAAAAATGAAACTTCCATGAAATTGATAGATAAGCAAACAAATCAAGAAACAGAATCTACAATCTGTAATTCGATTTGGGAAAAAGCTTCAAAAAACCATAAACGATGCCAATGCACAACCACCCAAAAAAAACAGTAACGAGAGTACCAGAAATACGGCGAGAGAATCCATCCCACCAATCCAACGGCTGAGATGATGAGTCATCGTTATGAAGAGCAGTGGAGGCGGCGGAAGCGGAAGCAGTAGCAGCAGCAGAGAGCAAGACGTTTCGATCAACCTTCTTCTCCGCTACTCTCTTCTTCTTCTTTATCGTTTTGATAGGTCCCATTAAGAAATCTCCCAAAAGTAGATAAATGAATCGAAAAACTTGAGAAGACTGTAAAGAGATTAGTGTTTTGGGTTTCGTGCTTAAAGCATGCAATAGAGAGAGATGATGATTCAAGTACAAAGAAGACAGATTTGGGATTTATGATTTATGTGATGGGAGCAAAACATTTATTAAACGTGGCCAATGGTTTCTTTTTTGGGTTGCCACTTGTTTTGTCGATTAATTGCTAAAGCGTTTATAAATTTAGAGCCTTGGACCAACATTATAGAGTTATTTATGAATCTTTAGGTTAAAATTAGTATGTAGATGATAAAATTATATTATATATCCAACCAACAAAATTCTCTATTAAAAAAAAGAAAAAAGTACATAATATATTTATGATTTTTCTAACAGAGGATCAAAACTCCACTCTTCCAGCAAGTGGTCCAAGTCCTTACATATTCCTCAAATGTAAAAAATCAACATTTTGTTTAAAGCTTTCTTTGTAGAGTGTCGAGCTACTCTGTTTGGGATCAGCCTTGTTTTTGTTGCTTCTTAGGACAAGCTGAAGAAAGATGACCCTTTTCTCCACACTCGTAACAGTTTCTCCTTTTGATCTTACCAATGCTAACCGCGGCTGTTAAGTTTCCATCATTAGCTTCATTTGTCACATCAGCAGATATCATACCAGTAGCATATGTCTCATCCATGTAAGAAGTACCATTGTTCTCAGTGTCTCTTGCTTTCTTTTCAAGACTATTATAGCTTGTTACCTGAATTAGTCCTGTCTCAACAGTCTGGTGATCCAGCTTTTGGTTTGAGTGAGCAGTGTTTTGAAGCTTCTTGGGACAAGCAGTAGAAAGATGACCCTTTTCTCCACACTCGTAACAGCTTCTTCTTTTGCTCTTACCAGTGCTCACCGTGGATGCTAAGAATCCATTATTAGCTTCATCTGTAGCAGCATATCTCTCATTCATGTAGTACGAATCACCACTGTTATTTTGAAGAGCATAGCTTTGCTTAGCTGGTCCTGCATCGACCGTCTCTTGACCCAGATTTGAGTTTGCCTGATCATCAGCATTTTGAAGCTTTTTGGGACAGGCTGTAGAAAGATGACCCTTTTCTCCACATTCATAACAGACCCTCCTTTTGATCTTACCAGTGCTAACCGTGGGTGTAAAGTAGTTTCCGTTATTAACTTCGTTAGGCACAGCTAAAGTCTCTTCCATGTTGTACGAACCAGCGTTGTTTGTTTCATCAGGTGTAGGATCTGTTGCTGGTCTCTCTTTAAGGGCACAGCAGATCTTCACAGGTCTTCCACAAATAACCTGCTGATCCAGCTTCAGCGCAATCGCCACAGATACACTATCCTTGAAATCCACATGTGCGTACCCTTTAAACTCCCCTGTTTCTTTGTTTTTGCCCAACCGCACTGAGTTTATTATGCAGTCAGAGAAGAGTTTTCGTATGTCACGCTCTGTTGTGTCCCAGGCTAAATTCCCAATGTATACCCTGTTATACCCATCCAACATTTCTGGAGCAAAGCCAGAAGACGTGTTTCTTCTGGGAATGGAAGGTGTGGTTTTTACATATTGCTGGATTGTCAAAAATCGATCACCCCTGATAGTAAAGTAAAAACGATTACTCAACCATATCAAATGTGAACAAGGAAGTCTTAAATATATCAATCACGCCTATAGATTACTTACATAGCAGCTCTATCAAAAGCCAACGCACGTTTCGCGCCATCTTCGGTCTATAGAAATGAAAAAAAAAAGATGTCAATACAGGCTAAGACGCAGTCCACAAGGCAAAAGTTCATCTGCTACTATGACAGTATTTCAAAGAAGCCTTGATGATTTCTCTGAAACTAAATTAACCCTAAACCCGAAGACTTATGTTCTTACAAAACAAATCAATGTCCTAGACAACTAAAAATGAATCTAAACCAAGACATAGGAAGATAAACACAAATGTTTCTGTAGCAACAAAAACTTACTTGGAAGGTGATGAAGGCAATCCCAGTGAATGCCCCATCCTCAGGACGCATCTTGCAATCAACTTTTGTGATAACCCCACAGCTTCTGAAGTAACTACGAATCTCATCTTCTGTACTCTGATAAGGAATACCCCCAACATATAACTTATTAGGAATAATCCCATCTTCTTCTTTACTGAAAACAAAACATGAAGAAAACACAAAATCAATTTATATAAAGATTGAAACATAATTACAAACATCAGAGTTTAAAAATGAACATACTTACATCTCTGTATTAACTTGATTCTCTTCTACCTTAACTTTGTCTTCTACATCGTCTTTCTTGGGCGTTTTCTTTGCCTTTCTTTTCTTCTTCTTTTTCTTCTTCTTCTTTGATATTTGCCCTTCATTAGTAGTGCCTTCATCTCCTTCTACTTCACCTAATTCGCCTTCCTTAGTGCCTTCTTCTTCATCTCTCTTTCTCTTCTTTTTATCAGTTTTCTCGCGGATTCCGTCAATGGGCTGGTTTTCTCTAGGGCAAGTTTCGGTCTTTCTTCGTTTCTCTCTCTTTGAGAATCTGGGTTTGTGGCTGGCCGAATCAAGGAGCTCTTTCAGTGACTGAGATTGCAAATTCGAGACGGAATCTGGATTGGTTTCGGCTACTGAGACCGATAGTGATTTAACCAAATCTTCTCGAATCTTCTGCTTCAGCTTCTTGTTCGACAGCACCATCTTCCTTCACTCATTCATCAAAGGGAGTGAGTCCAGACCGCGAAGAAAACCCTAATTGTGGAATTTGATACGACCAAGATATGGGCCGGGCTTAATTTTTATTGTAGTCTGTAAGGAACACTGGCCCACAAATATCTGTGGGATGTATTTTTACGTATCTGCAAAGTCAAGTGTTCCAACAAACAGCCCAAACTATTCATCGTACTTAAAAGGGATTGATTTCCCAAATATCCATTAAAACTATTTTCCAAAATTGCATAGTTTTTCGTAAAAATAACATAAGTTTGCTTGCCATTACCACAATAATATTGCGTCATTTTTTTATAAACTATAATAACATATAATTATCGGATTTATAAGCAAAACAATAAGGTGCTTTTAAGTTATCTTCTATTATAAAAAAGGAAAAATAATCAAATTACAAGTTAAATTAGCAAGAACCAAATACATAAATAAAACGAGTGATTTCGTTATCCACTAAATTCGTCATAGCTTATTCTGCCACATCGTCAATTTTCTCAAACTTAACAATAAAAATGACATTTTCTTCTCTATCTATCACTAAGTATGATCCATAGCTATAAAATTAATTTTTTTTATTTCTTTCCAAAAATGTGAATATTCCTTGTCGCATCTACTTAGAATTAGACTTTTGGGTTTCTCATTTTATTAGATTTTTCTGATCTATTTCTTAGATAAACAACGTAAATACTCCTTATTGTTTTTCTTATAAATTCGTCTTTTCCATTTAAAGACATTATGTTACTCTAGTAATAGCAAACAAATTTCTTATTGTTTGTATTTTAATTAAAAATCTTGCTGTTTTTGTTGTAAATATGAACACTTCATCATTTTGTATCATTTAAAAATGCTCGGTTACTATGGAAACTGTTAAGGGTTAATTAACAAATTTTAGTTACGGGAATTTTTACTAAAAAGATAGTTAAGTTTTTTCCCCATTAAATTCCCTTTATATCATGTCTAAAGAGTGAGAACACATAAATTGCACGAACATTTATGTGAGGAACAATCGATTCACCAAAAAATTGTGTAATAATATCCTCATTTTTTTGGGAATGTTAAATTTATTTATCCAAATCAATGTGTGAAAGAATATTTAGAAACTGAAATCGTAAACAAAATAATACTTTGAAAAAGGTCTTTTGTGAGCCACATTAACGGATTTCATGAAACCAATGATAAAGCATCATGTTATACCAGGGTTTCCGGTTTGTTGAAGTGCAGCAATACAATTCCGAATCATTTTGTCAATGATATGACCAATGTGGCTAGTTGGATGGTGTGCTTTGTTATGGATATGATCGTTTCTTCCGTTCTAAACGTGTTATAGTGTTGTTTGAAAAGCTAAACGAATCAAGAGAAATATATCCCTCTTGTTAGTCGAAGAAACTAGTTGGTTCATCATTTATTTCCAATTTGAATCTACTTTACTTCCTAATAAATCACCTAACACTTCTAAACATAATATTATTATAAGAACAAACGAAATATAAGTGATTTCGAATTTTGTTGGACACACCGCAAAACATTCAAAGGTTAAATAACATCCCAGCTCCGCATCTTCATTACTAATACTAATATCCTCATTGCAAGTCATGTTCAAGGTATTGCATCAGCATCAGCATTAGCATCGCTTAATATTGATTAATTATTTACAAAATATTTAGTAATCGCAAATAAATATGTTGACTTAGCTTTACCCTTGTCTTTAAATAGAATCAACTATATGAAAGAAAGACTTGCTAGTTAGTTGCTGCCGCGGTTGTAATAGCAACATCGATTGTAACGGGGTTATCTTTCAAAAACTAATTGTTTTTAAGGTTTGTTTTGCAAATATCCCTTTTATTTTTGGTTATTTTTCCTTTTTTTTTTTAATACATCCCCCTAACATTTTTAAAAGGTCAGGGAAGTTTCAAAGTGGATAAAACTGAGAAAGAAGCGAATCCATAAGGGACAACAAAAATCTCTCTACCGCATATACACTTTTCTCCTCAAATTCGCTAATGGCTTCTCTGAAGCTTTCACCTTCTTCGCCAATCTCCATCCCTAAGGTTCGCTCTTCTTCTCTTCTTCAAATTGAATTGCTTCTATATCTAATAATAACCAATCTTCTTGGGGTTTGTAATTACAGAGCTGTGGATTTGGTCTTCCTTGCTCTAGAAGAGGAGTTTCATTTCTTGTACGTGCTGAGCAATCTTCTTCTTCCTCTTCTGATCTTCAAGGTTTGTGTTTTTTTTTTTACTATTTGCATTTTTCAAATTTTTGTTCTTAGATTAAAAAAAAAAAGATGTTACTCTGGTCGTGATTCTTTGTTTGAATGTTAAAAGAAGAAAACATTTACATTGTTTTTGTTTTTTTGTTATTTCAGATAAATGTCAGAGACGTCTGGTGGTAACATTCGGTGTTGTTGCTCCTTGGATCTCATTGCTTAGTAGAGCTCCAATATCATGTATTTTTTTTGTCAAATTAACATGATAACTTTTTTCTTAGTTTCAGATTTGCATTTGACAGCTCTAGCTAATTTTGTTGTAATTTTAAAATGTTATCCTAAGAGGATTGATATGGCTCAGTTGCTGCAGAAAGCAAAAAAGGATTCCTTGCTGTCTCTGATAATAAGGATGCATATTCGTTTCTCTATCCATTTGGTTGGCAGGTATTACTTGTGTGATCCCTTGTCCACTTTTGATCGGTTTTGAACACAAAGACTTACAATGTATGTCTCTTTTGTTCTGAATGGTTTCAGGAAGTTGTGATTGAAGGTCAAGACAAGGTATACAAAGACGTGATTGAGCCTTTAGAAAGTGTCAGTGTAAATTTGGTCCCTACTAGTAAACAGACTATCAAAGATTTTGGCCCTCCTAAGCAGGTTATGTTCCTTTGTTTAGAAATGTAATATTCTTTTTTGTTGAACTTTCTCAAATGATTGAACTTGGTTTGGTCACAGATAGCTGAAACACTGATAAAGAAAGTTTTAGCTCCTCCAAATCAGAAAACAACCCTTATTGATGCATCAGAGGTCTGTTCCTTTTGATACCTTTCTTCAACTATATACGTCTAGTGGATGATCTTGAGTGTGATAGAGAGAGTGGTTTGTTTTCAATTGCTGCAGCATGATGTAGATGGGAAGACTTATTATCAGTTTGAGTTCACTGCTCAGGCTAGAAACTACACCCGCCATGCTCTCGGTACAATCACGGTTTTCAATGGTAAATCATCTCCATGAATTCACAATGATATCTGTTTTTTTTTCGAATTCAAAACATATATAATTTGATATACACTGTGGTATCTAGTTCTCAATAAACCAATGAGTGGATTCCATGTTTATTCAAAAGCTTGATTTTTTTGGAGTTTCTAAACATTCATCGGTAAAATGGCGTTTTGCTGTGCAGGAAACTTCTACACATTGACGACGGGAGCAAATGAGAGGAGGTGGGAGAAGATGAAAGATAGGCTTCACACTGTGGTAGATTCCTTCAAGATCACTGTTTGAGAATTATCAAGTTTGGTTTGGTTTATTATCTCTTTGTTTTGAGAAAAGCCCATTTCTTGTATTTTTGTCCATTCTTCTTCTTCTTCTTCTTCTTCTTCTTCTTCTTCTTCTCTCTTTCCTTTAACAATATTCTTCTCCAGTAAAAGAGATTCAATACTCTGACTTGCCTCTTACGTCTCTCCCCTCTTCTTTTCTTCTTAACCTAACTTCATTTTCACAACATATAATAGTTTGGTCGATTTAAATCCTAAGCACAGTTTTGTTATCTTTTGCTATTAACGAAAAAGGCTTATAAATTTATAATCAATGATGTTACAGCTACGAAAAAGGCAGAAAACGAGACAGACCAAATGCTCTGTCAAGTTTTGTGGGAAAAGTAGGCTTTTCCACATTGGCTCCAATTATATATGTCTGGTCGTCTCAAAGAAATGATAGTCTCACTTGTGGTAGCACTATTCCTCGTCACCCGCACCCTCCATTTTCACCACTACAACGATGACACAAGAGAAGAGGAGATTACAATGATTACGTACATCATACGGCACCCAAAAAAAACACACACCACCTTTTTAATCGAAAAGAAAATTATAACGAATTTTGTATATAATGACTGTTTGTTTTTTTCTTGGAAAAGAAGAAGTGTATATTGAAGTTCGCTTATAATGACTATAAAACAGAGATTATCTGTTAACTTTTGTGTGTTCTCATAAAACTCTTAACAATCTATGTTATATTTAAAATCAGCTCACCAGAAAATACCTAAAAAATCTCGCCGTGACCGTTAGCAGAACCAGCTCTTGTGGAATATTGTTATGGTAGGTGACGGCAGAGTACTTACTATTCACTCTCCTACCGTTTTGTTCTTCTTCCGTCAAATCCCAAAAAAAAAAAACACAAGATCAAAAATCTCACCAAAATTATTGGAAATAATAAAGTAAAATAAAATAAAAAAGCGGAAAAAAACACATTTTCTTCTCCGCTTCTGCTCCGATTCTTCTTCCTCTACAAACTTAGCAGATCCGCTAATTTTAGAAAAGGGTTTTATACAGAGGAGGTGCTGCTCCTTGAGAGAGACTCCAAAGATGATGATCTCTAGAGGTTTGTTCGGATGGTCTCCGCCTCATATGCAACCGTTAACTCCAGTCTCTGAAGTCTCCGAGCCTCCCGAATCTCCGTCTCCTTATCTCGACCCTGGAGCTGAAACTGGTGGCACGCCCGCTGCTGCGGCGCAAGCGGAGGCTGATGAGCAGTTGGAGGAGCAAGAGGAGGTTGAGCCACCTCCTGCAGCTGTTCCTTTCTCTCAGCTCTTCGCTTGCGCCGACCGATTCGATTGGGTGCTTATGATCATTGGCTCTGTAGCTGCTGCTGCTCATGGTACTGCGCTTATTATCTATTTGCACTACTTCGCAAAGATCGTTGAGGTCCTTGCTTTCTCCAATGAATCGAGTCAGCAGAGATCTGAGGATCAATTTGATCGACTCGTCGAGGTTAATTTAGCTTTCGACTACTCCTAATTTAGCTGGGAATGGATTGTTTTATGTGTTTGTCATTGCTGGCTTAGAAGATTAAGTTAGCTGGAGAAAGTGTTTTGAACAGTTGAACTTCAATTTCTTGATTAAATGCATTGATACGAACAAGCCATCTCTATCTTAAGTGTTTCTCTGTAGATTTTTCCTTTTTCAGTAAGCATACCCGAATTATGTGTTCCTCAAAGTTACTTATGCTCATTGTGCAGCTTTCGTTGACTATCGTGTACATCGCTGGAGGTGTTTTCATTTCTGGTTGGATTGGTAAGTAGATTTTTACTTAGCATACCTATAAAAACTCTAATTTTATGCATCTTATCCGCAACTGCAATGATGATGTTAACAGCTACTATTACTAAATGTTTCTTATAATAGAGGTATCTTGCTGGATATTGACTGGAGAGAGGCAGACTGCTGTGATCAGGTCCAAGTATGTTCAAGTACTATTGAATCAGGATATGAGTTTCTTTGATACATATGGTAATAATGGAGATATTGTAAGCCAAGTGCTGAGCGATGTCTTACTCATTCAGTCAGCTTTAAGTGAAAAAGTAAGTTCGTCCAGCTTCAATCATGTTGACTCTGATTTCTAATTTTCTCCTCCGTATCTTTAATTTTCAGTGAGTAATACTTTTTTTTGCTATTTCTCTAATTTTCTTTGTGATCGTGGACTTTGCAGGTTGGAAATTATATGCACAACATGGCTACGTTTATCAGTGGACTTGTTATTGGATTTGTCAACTGCTGGGAAATTGCGCTGATTACACTAGCCACTGGTCCTTTCATTGTTGCTGCAGGAGGCATATCAAATATATTTCTCCACAGACTTGCTGAGAACATACAAGATGCATATGCTGAAGCAGCCGGCATTGCTGAACAGGTATTATGATTGCTAAGTTTATTGGGAGATTATGGAATTAGCATCAAGATTTTCTCTTCGTTGCAATTTTCTCTTCACTGCAATTAAAAACTTGAAGTTAGTTTGTGATAATTTGATCGCTGAACTCTTGAACTATGAAAACTGGAAGTTAAAAACTAAAATTTTAAACCATTTGAAATGAATCAATTTTCTTATAGACATCTGTGACTTGTTGGTGTCAAACTTTATTTTCCTGCATATATAAGGTAGAGTTAGGCTCATAAAGTTCAGCATCTTTTCTTGTTTTTTGCTCTTATTTAATCAATCTTCTTGTGTTAAGTTCAGAAGCTGGTAGACAGAATCCATGAGTTTTATGCTCGTACTTGGGCACGAATACCTAGGTCTCCACTAGATTCTGTGATATTTACTCCTATCAAGGATCAACTAAAATTGTGTCCAGTTTCATCTCAAAATGTAGACCAATTGATGCACGTTAATTCTGAACATGTATGAATTGGATATTTCATCACTGTGAATGCCTAGTAATCACACTAAATAGTCTATGCATGATTACAAGTGGTTTTGTACCCTACAGGTTCCACTTCCTACTTCCTAATGCTCCCTTCCGAAAGTAGTTTACTGCCGCTGTTAACGTCTGGTGCGAATATTCTAACGCTTGGAAGGATTTTTCTTAAATATGCAGGCGATCTCTTACATTAGGACTTTATATGCCTTTACAAATGAAACTCTTGCTAAATATTCATACGCAACCTCCCTTCAAGCAACCCTGAGATACGGTATATTGATTAGTCTTGTGCAAGGCCTGGGACTTGGCTTTACTTATGGGCTTGCGATATGCTCATGTGCGCTGCAACTTTGGATTGGACGATTCTTTGTTATCAATGGAAGAGCAAATGGTGGAGAAATCATAGCAGCTCTTTTTGCTGTAATTTTAAGTGGCCTGTAAGCTTCAGTTTCTACTGATGTTGTCTTTATCTATCTTCTCAGACTCTATTACATAGATTTATAATGTCTTGATTGTGCATAATCTGTTGGGCAGGGGTTTAAATCAAGCTGCTACGAACTTCTATTCATTTGATCAAGGAAGGATTGCTGCGTATAGACTTTTTGAGATGATAACTCGTTCATCCTCTGTTACTAATCAGGAGGGAGCTGTAATGGCTTCTGTTCAAGGAAATATTGAGTTCCGGAATGTGTATTTCAGCTATTTGTCACGACCTGAAATTCCAATCTTGAGTGGATTTTACCTCACGGTTCCTGCTAAAAAAGCACTTGCACTTGTTGGTAGAAATGGTTCTGGAAAAAGTAGCATCATTCCTCTAATGGAACGGTTTTATGACCCGACATTAGGTACTATGACTTTTGATTTTAGATGCACCATTCAGCTGTTCATGGAGACAATCATGAGCTGACTACATCTGTGGTTTTGTCTTATGCAGGAGAAGTTCTTCTTGATGGAAAAAATATTAAAAACCTAAAACTAGAGTGGCTGAGAAGCCAAATAGGCCTGGTTACACAGGAGCCTGCTCTGCTAAGCTTGAGCATAAGAGAGAATATTGCATATGGTCGTGATGCTACTCCTGATCAGATACAGGAGGCTGCGAAAATTGCGCATGCACACACATTTATCAGTTCACTTGATAAAGGATATGAAACTCAGGTAGACATAATTTGAAAAGTTTGCTATGAAATCCTGTTTTTTCGACTTTGAATTGGGAAATGCCTTGTTTGTCTTCTAGGTCGGCAGAGCCGGTTTAGCAATGACAGAGGAGCAGAAAATAAAACTTTCGATTGCTAGAGCTGTGCTTTTGAATCCAACGATTCTTCTGCTTGATGAAGTAACTGGAGGACTAGACTTCGAAGCCGAAAGAATTGTTCAGGAAGCTCTTGATCTTCTAATGTTGGGACGGTCAACCATAATAATAGCCCGACGGCTAAGTTTGATAAAAAATGCTGACTATATTGCCGTGATGGAGGAGGGTCAGCTCGTTGAAATGGGTACACACGATGAATTGATAAATCTTGGTGGACTGTATGCTGAGCTTCTGGAGTGTGAAGAAGCAACAAAGCTTCCAAGAAGGTATAATAGCTTAGAACTTAACCAGTTAGAGTCATGTAGTGAAAGTCATGTGGCAGAATATAGGTTTGGCATTTGTTTTGTGTTGTTATGATCTTAAGGAGGGTGGATTTCTTGGTGATTATACTTGTTTAACGAACTTGTATGTTCATCCAGGATGCCAGTTAGGAACTACAAGGAGCCTGCGGTGTTTCAGGTTGAGAGGGACTCTTCAGCCGGCTGTGGTGTCCAAGAACCATCATCACCCAAAATGATGAAGTCTCCATCTCTTCAAAGAGGTAATGGTGTCTTTCGTCCCCAGGAACTGTGTTTTAATACAGAAGAATCACCTAATGATCATAGCCCTGCACCTGAGAAAATGGGGGAAAATGGCTTGCTTCTGGACGATGCTGATAAAGAGCCAACTATCAAAAGGCAAGATAGTTTCGAGATGAGGTTACCAGAACTTCCGAAAATTGACGTTCACTGTCCACCACAAAAAGCAGACGGCTCTGATCCAGAGTCCCCTGTTTCACCCCTTTTGACATCAGATCCTAAAAACGAGCGTTCCCATTCTCAGACGTTTAGCCGTCCTCTTAGTTCTTCTGATGACACTACAACTAATGGTAAGGCGGCTAAGGATGCTCAACACAAGAAGTCACCTTCATTTTGGAGGTTGGCACAGCTTAGTTTTCCAGAGTGGCTTTATGCTGTATTAGGGAGTGTTGGTGCTGCCATCTTTGGTTCTTTCAATCCTCTTCTAGCGTATGTCATTGCATTGGTAGTGACAGCATATTATAAGAGCAAAGCAGGCCACCTGCGTGAGGAGGTTGACAAATGGTGTTTAATCATTACCTGCATGGGAATAGTGACAGTTGTTGCCAATTTCTTGCAGCACTTCTACTTTGGTATAATGGGGGAGAAAATGACCGAGAGAGTTCGGAGGATGATGTTCTCAGGTACTGGAAAGTTCTATCCATTATAATTTACTTCACCACATTTTAGCTAGTTTTACTTGCCTCAGTTCATTAATTTCCCTGATGTTGCAGCAATGCTACGTAACGAAGTTGGATGGTTCGATGATGAAGAGAACAGTCCAGATACGTTATCCATGCGTTTAGCAAATGATGCTACTTATGTCCGAGCTGCATTCAGCAATAGGCTTTCAATACTTATTCAAGATAGTTTTGCTGTTATTGTTGCTCTTCTTATTGGATTGCTGCTTGGTTGGCGTTTGGCCCTTGTTGCATTGGCAACTCTGCCAATACTCACTCTTTCTGCCATTGCTCAGGTTTGCATCGTTTTTTCTAGAAAATTGCTTGAATTAATTTTCTTATATTATATTTTAGTCAATTGCGTTCATTGTTCCCTCTTTCACTAATGTTTCTGATTTTGCAATACTTTTCCAGTTCAAGTAGTGATTTGTTGTTTCTTGTCATCTCATTCTCAAAGATGTTTGTTATTCAGCCGACTGTACATTCTAAGCATCCTCAAAACGAATTTGCAGAAACTCTGGCTTGCTGGATTCTCAAAAGGCATACAGGAGATGCATAGAAAGGCATCTTTAGTCCTCGAGGATGCTGTTAGAAACATCTACACTGTTGTTGCTTTCTGTGCTGGTAACAAAGTGATGGAACTGTACAGGATGCAACTCCAGCGGATACTCAGACAGAGCTTCCTACATGGAATGGCTATTGGTTTTGCGTTTGGTTTCTCACAGTTTCTTCTTTTCGCCTGCAATGCACTCCTCCTATGGTGCACTGCGTTATCTGTTGACCGCGGATATATGAAGGTATCCACAGCTATAACGGAGTACATGGTTTTCTCATTTGCTACATTCGCCCTTGTCGAGCCATTTGGATTAGCACCGTATATTCTCAAGCGACGTAAGTCTCTCGTTTCAGTATTTGAAATCATTGATAGAGTCCCTACGATTGAACCAGATGATAACTCTGCTCTCAAACCTCCTAATGTCTACGGAAGCATTGAATTGAGAAACATCGACTTCTGCTACCCAACTCGGCCCGAGTTACTAGTGCTGAGTAACTTCAGTCTCAAAATCAGTGGCGGACAGACGGTAGCTGTGGTTGGCGTTTCAGGTTCTGGAAAAAGTACAATAATCTCATTGATAGAGAGATACTACGACCCAGTTGCTGGTCAAGTCCTACTAGATGGGAGAGACTTAAAGTTATATAATTTGAGATGGCTGAGAAGCCACATGGGTTTAGTTCAGCAAGAACCCATAATCTTTTCCACGACGATCAGAGAGAATATCATATATGCAAGGCATAATGCGAGTGAAGCTGAGATGAAGGAAGCAGCAAGAATTGCAAATGCTCACCATTTCATCAGCAGCTTACCTCATGGTTACGACACACATATCGGGATGAGAGGCGTGGAACTTAGCCCGGGACAGAAACAGAGAATAGCGATAGCACGGGTAGTGCTGAAGAATGCTCCCATCATTTTAATAGATGAAGCAAGCTCGTCTATTGAATCTGAATCAAGTCGGGTTGTGCAGGAGGCTCTTGACACATTGATAATGGGGAACAAAACAACGATTTTGATAGCGCATAGAACGGCTATGATGAGACATGTGGATAACATTGTGGTTCTCAATGGAGGGAGAATAGTAGAGGAAGGTACACATGATTCTTTAGCAGCAAAGAATGGATTGTATGTCCGTTTGATGCAACCACATTTCGGTAAAGGTCTACGCCAACATCGACTGATATAGAGTTTGGAAATGATTATGGCATCTCCAATCAATGATTCTTGAGAGGGACACGAAATGCTGAAAAGAAAACTATACAACCACGGTTAGTTCTGTGGCAAATAGGGTTTGTAGATGTAGATTTCCCTTGTGTTGGAGCTCTGCTTATTCTTTTTTGGGGAGGAAGCATCAGAAGTAGGTCATAATCATTGCTTCGGTCTCCAAGGTACATCGATTTTGTTTATTGAATCCGAAGATTTTAGGAGCGTGGTAAATCATTTCGGAGACTTGTTTTTGTTTTTTTTTGTCTTTCCCTGTAGTGTGCCAATTTGTTCTCACTAAAACATGGATGATATATGTAAAGCTTAAAAAATAGAAACTGTGTAAATGTATTATCTTATTATTGCACAAGAAATAGATTTTGGAGTTCAGATTTCACAGAGAAAAGAAAAAATGGGCATACCGGGCAGTGTAGCTCCTGAATCAACAATATATGTAGGGATCTTAAATAGAGTTTTTAAATCCGGTATAGCTCGGTAATAAGTCATGTATATTATTTAAAATTCTAAATTTTATATAAGTTATGTACAAACCAAACAATTTCATTTATTTATGTTTGTTATTAAAGTATGCATACTAAATTTACTTTTTATTGTTTAATAATTATTTTTTACATTAATTGCACTTTTTAAAAAATATATATAATTAGATGATTTAACAATTTTTGTAGAAAACGTTATTTCATGATTTTACCTATTAAAAAGTGATTCACGATTTTGGTTAATAAAGACAATTCCGAGATTTTACGATTTTCGCAAAAAACGTCATTTGACTATTTTTTGCTAAAACAAATTTTACGATTTTGGTAAAAAAACGTTATTCCAAGATTTAAATCTGAAATTTTACGGTTTTATCATGTGAACGTATATCCAAGCTTTTGCGATTTTGGCAGAAAAACGTAGATCCGAAATTTTACGATTTGGCGGAAAAACGTTATTCCGTGATTTTGCAGTTTTGGCAGAAAACGTAGATTCGAGACTTTGCGGTTTTGGCCAGAAAACTTTATTCTGTGATTTTTGCGGTTTTTGCTAGAACATGTTATTCCATGATTTTGCGGTTTTTGAGGGAAAACATAGATCCGAGATTTTACGTTTTGGGCAAAAAAAATACAAATTCGAGATTTTGCGGTTTTGGCGGAAAAACTTAGATCCAAGATTTTATGGTTTTGATAGAAAAATGTAAGTACAAAATTTTGCGGTTTTAGAAAAAAAACGCATATACGAAATTTTGCGGTTTTGACGGAAAAACATTATTCCGTGATTTTTGCGGTTTGACAGAAAAACGTTATTCCGTGATTTTACAATTTTTTTTACTGGAAAACATAGTTTCAAGATTTACGATTTTGGCAGGAAAATATAAATCCGAAATTTTGCAATTTTGGCAGAAAAATGTTATTCCGTGATTTTGCGGTTTTTGTAGGAAAATGTTATTCTGTGATTGATTTTGCAGTTTTGATAAAAAAAATTATTCCGTGATTTTACGGTTTTGGATCCGAGATTTATATATTATATATGTATTCCAAGTGAAGTGTGATTTTACTATTAGTGGAATAGTCTTTAGAATAGATTGATAGCAGCCAAAAATCACGGAATAACGTTTTTCCGTAAAAATCACGGAAATATGTTATTCCGTGATTTTACGGTTTTTGTAGAAAAATGTTATTCTGTAATTGATTTTGCAGTTTTGATAAAAAAAAATTATTCATGATTTTACGGATCCGAGATTTATATATTATATATATGTATTCCAAGTGAAGTGTGATTTTACTATTAGCGTCTTTAGAATATATTGATAGCAGCCGACGAACAAAAATATTATTAAAAAAAGTATGAGTTTTAGAGTTTGGCATCAGGATATAAAGAGATGGGACCCAATGTTCAAATTGAATTTCGAGTTGGTTAATAAGACGGTGCAATAAACCAGAACTAACCGGGAACAGAGGCCGCACTAGGTAAATATAGAGAATGCAAAAATACCGAACATATAATCTTTGAATCCAACGATAAAAGCATAACAAAGAAATGATAATATCTTAATTCCTCTAGCAAAACTGAGACTATGGAAGTGAAAAACCAGAATATATATTTTTAAGCCCACAAAAATAAAACCAGAGTGAGAAAGATAAAATTAGATGATCCCGATTTTGTTAGCCACATCCAAAGCATCATAATCAGGAGTCAACCTCACATACGCCTTCTTCGTTCCATCAGGCCTGCAACAAACAAATATTCATCATCAATCTTTAGATTCATAATATTTAAACCATCTCTCTAATTCTATGTGTTCAAGTGTGTACCTGATGAGGGTGTTGACTTTCTTGGTCTGAATGTCATACATCTTCTTCACAGCATCTTTGATCTTCTTCTTGTCAGCACGGATGTCGACAATGAAGACTAAGGTGTTGTTGTCTTCGATCTTCTTCATGGCAGATTCGGTGGTGAGAGGGTACTTAAGGATCTGGTAATGATCCAATTTGTTCCTTGGAGTTGCACTGATTCGTGGGTACTTTGGGTCTCTTGGCTTAGTCAATGTCTTTGGCCTGTGGAAAGTCACCTTTGTCCTAATCTTCTTGGCCTTCTTCTTAATAACTTGGCCTGATTTCACTGCTTTAGCAGCTTTCATGGCCTTAGCCTTAGGGTCGGCTTTCTTGGTGACATCAACTGCAAAAGATAACGGAGAGTTGAACCAATTTAGAAAGCTTAGAATAACTGAATTTTACATTTCTGTGAGAAACTGAATTGGACTTGGACATGAGTGACTTAACATTCAAAATCTCAGTTTAATTAAAGAGCAGACAACAATACATGGAAGCAAGTCAATAACCAGTATGAGGGCAATCACCACAAAGATTCTGCTGGTTAAACGAACACATGCAAGAATACAATCACATTTTTATCCTAAAATGTTATGTTAAACAACATCAATCAAGCCGGAAAAGACTCATATAAGAAAAAATTGAACCTTGGCAAAATCAAAGACAAATAAGCTCATGATAAGATGAAAAATAAGATGAGATGTAATGATCAAAATACGACATGAACAAAGCTAGCTAAGAAACATACATTTTAGAAAGCTGTTTATTATTAAGTTTAATCAATCACAATATTGATGAACAATGTAATTATACGCAAAACAAAATCAGATCAGATAACAATGAGAAAAGACGCACCTTTAGCTGGAGCCATTACTCAAGAGAGATCCTTTACACGAAACCTGCTAAACCCAGAAAAGCAAATCAGTAAAAAAGTAATCTCAGTAACTAAAACAATGATTCAAATCATGAGAGGTTAATCAATCAACATTTAAAAAAAAAACATATAATTTCCCAGAAATTTTGTCCCTTTTGGAACCTTATCTTACTTTCTCGAGAAAATGACAGAGAATCAATCGTCTCCAGAAACAGTTAACAACATCAATCAATACCCAGAAAACGAAGAAAGCAATAGAAGCTGAGAAGAAGGTAAAGAGAGGTCGGTAAACGAACCTGAGCGCGGCGAATCAGAAACCCTAAGATGAGAGTGAAGTTGCTTTAGGTTTTTAATTTATTGTAAGGGAAGTCAAAATGAAACAAAAGAGTAAGCCCTACATCGATGTCTTTTGGACCATAGATGCAGTGTAATGGGCTTACTCTATCAAAACTGATTATGGGCTGATTGGTTAGACACTTAAAAAGATTTTACAAAATTTTAAAATTTTGAGAATGTTTTCTAACCAATCACACTTATAAATTTTATTATTCTTTTTAAAGTCAAACCGCTCTATCTCTTTACTTTTTAATTGGTTTATAGTCACAAAAATGAGATTTTTGGGCTGTTAAAAAAATGATTTTTCTAAAACTCAAACCTGTTTTAGAGAGAAAAAGAGAACTTTCCGCAAAAACAAAACTGCATGAAGACAAGTAGAAAACGGTAAAAATGATATCGTTATCAAAAAAAACAGAAAAAAAAAATGTTAAGACTGTAATTAACTAACTCTTCGATTAGGCTTCAATGGAATTCAAAACCTACTAATTAGTACAACTTGAACATTGTAAAGGAAGTTTTACCCACTGATTTAAAAAATAAAATCGAAAGTGCTGAGTATATGTAAACATTGTAAGACTCTTATTATCTAAAATCCCCTAACCTTACAATTTTATCTGATAATACTAATAATGGCCCTTGAGAATTCAATTTGGTAGAAGAAGAAGTTCTTCCAACTGTACAAGAGAAAGAGAGAGCTCCTGCAACAGAGCAAAACCAATAAGATAACATAGTCTATGAGAATTTGGTAAACCGGTTATTATTTGTTCCAACCATCCTCAAATCAAATCCATGATTAGATAAGCCAAAAACATAATATTAAGATGCAATTATGAAGATTAAAGTACTTAAGGACTGAATTTCTCACCTGAGCTGAATGAATACTCTGTGTCCGAAAATGGAAGAGTGTTGCAGTTGAAGGAATCTGTGAACAGAATAAGAGAAGAGTAAGTGTGTCGAACTTGCAGGCGAGTGCTATAGCGCACTCAGCAGTGCAAGAAACTCTGTCGGATCCTCAGCTTCCCTAACTATCTGTGAACAAAAGGAGAGGCAACTTATCAGTTACACACAATAAAAGGATCATAACAATACTAAGAATCATACTTATTCAATACACAAGTTTGAAACCATGAAAATTGAAAAACAGAGAATTAAATCATTACACTATGCAAAACAGTAAGCAAAATACACTTCTTGAAATCATAAGGATTCGACTTCTCTGGATATATAATAGACCAATTACAATAATCTATGAACACAGTTTTTCACCCCTGTCAGAGTAATGAAAGTCCTAAAATTGTAATTTCTATTTTCAAATTTATTATGGTTGAGTAAGACACAACAAAAAAAAAGAGCAGCAGGCAGACTTAAAACTAGTTAAGAGTACCAGAGCAGCCCAAAATTCCAGAGACTACCTTTATAGGGGTATCTTTTGGCAAGTCCATCTGAGACAAAATGGCTTCACCAGTCTGTACCCAATCAAGATTCTCTACAGTATCCACCGTTTTGTTGCTATCTAACAGATAACAGTTGTTATCGCAAGAGAATGACTTTCCTATCCAAATGTACAAAATCCTACTACAGGTTTCTCCTACATTGTCACTTGGCAGCGGAATTGCTATAACAGATTCCGAGTCTAAGTAAGCTCTGCTCAGTTCTGTAATCATCTCCATACTTGGCCACCGACATGCTAAAGGCTGGGCCACGTTGTCACTTCCTGGTTTATGTTTATCAGATTTACTGCACCTGATTAAGGATATCATTTCCTTCTGTGGCAAATCTGAATCTACAATTCTCCCTTCGCAATCACTTACTGGATTTGGATCACCATTTCTAACACCCTCCAAGTTGAAGACAATGTCATTACTATCATCTGGATGTAAAGTGAGAGCAGATGCGCCTCTGTAGGAATCAGCTAAACCTGGCAGCTTCAGAGATCTTTTAAGACTGCCTCTACGTTCTGCAAGAGAAGGCGGAACCTTTCTATTTGGTGACGGTTCAATGTGAGGCTCTGGAAAATTATCGACACCACAAGATTCTTTAGAAGAAGTCTGGGAAGGGAGGAGAGATAGGCTGGCAAATTTGGGCAATGTCAAAGATGGTAGAACTGAAGAAGGTCTCAAGGACGAGGGTCCAGAAGGTTGTGAGAGATTCTTTAGGCTATTGCTTGAATTTTTTGAACATACAGAATCAGGAGAAAGAAAAGGAGGCGAAGCAGAAGATGATGAAGAAGTTGTTGAGGAAGGTGAGGCTGATGAATGCACAATCATCATCGAATCAGAATAGACCCTGGAAAGTGGCGTTTTGGAGACAGAACGAAAACCCCTCTCAAACCTTGATGCAAACTTACATTTCAGTGAGCTCCAACTGTTTTCCCTTGCAGGAAGATGAGTCTCATGTTCATTGTTGGATGATGCAAGCGTTGGCACAAAACCTCCCTCGATTGCTTTCTGGAAAATCTCAAAATCCAGATTATATGCATCGACCTTCCTGTCACCTGGTTGAATTTTAACCACCGAATCCCCAATCATAGGCAGAATGCTTGCAAAAGCATCCCAGTAATAAGCAGGCTCATCGCCTTCTCTGACCACCATAATAGGTGCTTCGACTTTCTCATATCGAGCAATCTGACAAACAGCAGCTTTTGCATCTCTTTCCATGATGGTTTCACATTGCCTACCAACCCAAATGTAAATTGCAGAAGGTAACTGTATGATAAATGCACCTCTTGAATCCAGAGAAGACGGGCATGGATCGTTCAACAGTTTTGGAACAAGATGCAAAGGATCATAAGGGGAGTGCGGAGACATTCTGTACATTCTTAGTAAGGAAGTAGGGCTAAGCGGGAACGCATGAACCCTCTTTTGGCACTGTAACAATTGACAAGCAAAGCCCATGTTAGGATCGGCAATACCTCTAGCAGACTTCACATACTGAAATGCATCATCAAAACTCTGCCCTTCTCTCCACATCAGATATGCTATTACCAACGAGGTAGATCGTGAAACCCCTTGACAACAATGAACAAAGATTCTTCCACTTTGCTCCCTCACATCTTCAAAGTAGTCAAACACATCGTACAGGATACTAGTTATATCCTCTGATGGACTATCCTGTAACCACAGTGACCTGTAGCAAAAATCAGACTTGAAATACTCCGGACAGATAAAACCAACGCAATTCAGGATATGTGTGATTCCATTGTTTTTCAATATGTTCTTGTCTTTCGCCACAGCATCTCCACCCACATATATATGTTCAGCGACCTTTGAACATTCTTTATCAAAGTAAGCAATCTTCTCCCTCTTAGCTAAACCAGAGCTCTTATCTGAGACCCTCTGCTGCGTTGAAGATAAATCGAGCTTCAATCTCTCTCCGGTTTTGTTCCCGCTAGGTGTCGGTGGATGAGGCCACTCACCAAGATCATCGGAGCCTGCCTTAGGCCACTCATCTAAGCTCCTCCTAGAAATGGAAAGAGGCTGCAATGGTGGCAAACAAGCTCTAGCCTTGCTGTTATGATGTGATCGAGGTGTTAAAGGAGGAGCTAGGCATCTTCGACTCGGCCCAGAATTACTTGCACAAGGAATAGTCAGATTTTGCTCCTCACCCTCAGGAACTTGTGAAGCAGTCCGTGAAGCAGACCAAGAGGCAGACCGCCAAAACATTCTCCTAGAACCAGGAGCAGCCTCATCATTCCCTATCGCATCTTCTCTTCCCACCATCCAATCTTATCTCAGATAATAATAATGACAAACGCAAAGACTTCACCTTTATCCCCCAAAAATCCAACTATTGTTCCTCACAACATCAACTGTAAAGCAAGGATCTTTGCTTCTTCCATAGACTCTTAACTACTTCAGTGATAGCTTAAATCCACATCTGATCAAACAATAACCATCTAAAGCTCTCACGAATTAAATCATCAGTCTTTTCCAACTAAAACCCTAAAACATACCAAAATAAGGATATGAAGCAACGAACCAAGAAGAAGCCAGTATCAGATCAAACACAACATAGCCCAAACTGCAGAAGAAGAAAAACACATAACAACATCAGAATTAACAAATTTGGTAACCAAAAACAAACACTGTGACCATACGATTTCAATTAATCCCAGAA
Organism: Cardamine chenopodiifolia; assembly: GCA_963922655.1. Classification (NCBI taxonomy): domain Eukaryota; kingdom Viridiplantae; phylum Streptophyta; class Magnoliopsida; order Brassicales; family Brassicaceae; genus Cardamine; species Cardamine chenopodiifolia. Next base: position 14,263,433 of record OZ000479.1, on the reverse strand, counting down.
ACAAAATCAATAAAGAGAAATAACAATACAAAATCTAAAAAAAAGGAAACATAAAATGAGAATCTGAGAAGATAATAACCCAAAAGGACTGAAGCAATTCTCCTGGGTTTTCTTCGAACGAGAGAGATAAAAAAGAGAGATTTGGAACTGACGAAGTGAGAAAGATTGAGAGAGCCGTCAAAAGATAGATCTTTTAATTTTCTTCCGGAGAGAGAGAGAGAGAGCGAGAGAGAGATTGGGGCAAAGCGTAGGGAAGAAGAAGAAACACAAAAGGAAAGATGGGGAAGGAAGTGGGACGAAGCAGTAATTTAATTTTTTTATCATTAAAAATTCGTTTTCGATTTTTTTTATTTTTTTGTTGGTATTACTAAAGTAACGATTAATTTAATTTGATAAATTTTCTCCTGATTAGCTGCACGAAATTGAATTCTTATAGAAACGCGTTGAAAACTTTGAAATCAATTTGTCAGCATATCATTTATTGCTTCTCAAAGATATTAGTTGTAGTTGTTTTCTCACGTTTTACGGTTTTTGCTCTACATTTAATTTTCACATAAGTAATTAATTCCTTTGGGATTTAGGTTTTTTTTTCTTACACACAATTAAATTTGATGGTAATAAATTCAAACTTTTTATCTACAGATAACTATGTGCTGCTAATCAAAAGCATTAATTATTCTTTTGAACAAAACTTTACTACCACAAAAATACAAAACACTTGACAAAAAAACTTAATTACCATAGTTATTTTTCTGGTATTTACTAATTAATTGGTCTATTGTCATTGACTCAACGGATAAAATAGTCTAAAAGTTAACAAAAGAATTTAGATCTGAGTTTTATATCGTAAAATTGTAGAGAAAATATCAGAATTGATTCATTTGAAAATTTACTACATTTCTTGATGAATTGTAAGAACTAAAAGCATGATGACATGTCACTGGGAGACATTTTTAATAACTTTCATCTGTGATAATTGATAGTAATGATTGTTGTTTTATTTATTCTTTATTTTTGTCTTGTTTGCAAATGGCAATCTTAATTTGTTATTCATTGGAGGAAAAAAAGAGAGACTTTTCTCATCAAAAATAAATATTTGTTCGCTTAAGTTTGAAATATATATAGTATTTTTTTTAACTACTACTACATAGGTATAACCACATTGAACGATAAGCGATTAAATCATGTTTAGAACGATAAGCTATTTTTGTATGACTGCAATACAACAAAATATGTGTGATGTATGTGGCATTGACCTTATTCGGTATGCATTATATTTCTGACGTTCAAAGTGTGGTATGAACAAATTGAACACTAACTCAAAAAGGGAGGAAATTAGATATCAAGTTAAGTTATCTAATAGTCTCCATCAGTTTTATCTATATCACTAGTGTTTTGGTTATTCCACTTTTATCACATATATTTTATACCGCATCGTTCACTTCACATCACCCACTCGAAATTTCGAAATCATAATGTTAGTGGTTTGAATAACATTATAATTACTTAAAGTAAAAAATAGACGTCAAAAGTTTTACTTCGTAAAAAATAGTTTTGAAAGCAAAGCGGGCAAGTGCATTTGTTGACCAGCCGTGTGCAGTAAATTATTTATTTTCCAAAAGATGCTCATTGATCAACGTATGATCACATATTTTAGGCATCAAATTTGCATATAACGTTTGATGTACGATATTTAGGCATGAAATATTTATCTCCTATTAATTAATATTACTTTGACCTTTTCACGTAAATTAAAAACACACATTCTCTGAAACATACTAATATTCCCAAAATGACACATACATTGAGAGAATTGTGAGTAAGTCAAAACCAGCACAAACACATTAATACATTTTTATAGCACCTTTAAGTTTGTATCTTCTAGGTTTCTCTTCTCTTACTCTCTTAGTAGTTCTACTACCTCCATGTTTTTGCTCCACAAAACTGTGAGCTTAGTCACGTTATTTTTAATTTACCCTTCACGTTCAACTGTACTCACAAACTTATCGTTACTTTTTTCAAGTTAATGACCAACATGTGCTATTGGTTGTTTTATGTGAGTTGATCACCAGATTGCAATAATAATGTTCATTGGAAAAAAGTAAGAATTAAGATTGATGATAGACCGAGTTCTTAGATGCATGTATTTGACTCTTTGAACATTCGATTGTTTAAAGCACATATAATCTTACTAGACTAAAGAAAAGTAATATTGTTGTATAAATAAAAAGACTAGTAAAAATAGTGTTGATCTTTTGAAAAATGTTATTTTTTAATACTCGCATGTTAAATTTTCATACTTTCATATTTTTTAGAAAAGTTGTTGTGTTATACTCTAGACATGTTGAAGATATAAGTATAACTAGTAAAACTCGATGGCACACATCTTTATTAAATCATAACAAAAACAATCAATCCATTTGCCAAACCAAAGTTTCTAGCATTTTAGTGATTATTTTGCAAAAATAAAAAGGTTCAATTATAGTGCTTCTGATGTTTCATCATTCTATGACGATAACAATTATCATCAAATACTACTCCATCCGTTTCGCAAAAATATACCATTCTAGAGTTAAGTTTTTAAAACTAATTTCTCTATTTACCTTTCATTTAAATAGAAGAATCTTTATATTTATGTCATTATTGTTTAGTTAAAGATATATTAAATAGAGATATATATATGTTTGTAATTTTAAACATTTTCTTAATTTGTATGAAATGAGTCAAACGACATTTTTCATGAAATGGAGGGAGTATTAGAATGTTAGAATGTCTAGAAAAGATTCATCTAGGAACTCATAATTCCTAATTAATTGTTCTAACTTCTAACATTCTAATAGATACGAATCATTATCAAATTTAAACCATTCACTTATAAAATACAAAATTCCATCATCAAAATATATTTTAAAATCTAGATTTTAGAACTCTCTCTAGAACCTATTATATATAGTACTAGTAATACAGAAAATACACCATCCATGAACCACGCACAACCCTTAGGAATCAACGACTTTAAACTATTGGAAAGCGAATCAGTAGATAATCATGAAATTGTTTGTTAGAAAAGATAGGAGTAGAACGAGTCAAAACCAGATAATTTTAATGTGATATAATCTAACCTTGGATTTTTCTCGACAATTTAAGGACGCAGTCGCTATAGATGATGTTCTTCTTTGGTCATTAATTGTAACCCACACGTCGACATCAATGCAATTAGATCTCTCTTCTTTTTTCCACAATGCTACAGATGCCTCTACGAAAACCATTTAATACTAAGAAATTGCCCGAACTCTACAGCTTGCTGTACTATTATTATTTAATCATAGCTAATTGTGGACTTGACTGAGTTCGTACTTCTTGGTAAACTAAAACGTCTAATATTTTTATTTGTTATATTCCCTAAAATTAGAAACGTAAATAAATTATAAACACGATATGTTTCTATGTAAACACAAGAAAGCATACGTAAAACACAATACAACATTTGTTATAGTGAGATTTAGATCCATTACAGATTCAATCGATCCACGTCGTTTCGCTAGTTCATAGTTCAGCATTGTAACATTAATATATAAGACCGGTCCACAAACAAATACTACAATAGTGAGGTCTTTTTTAAGTCGTTTTGCTAGTTCATATTATTCAACATTATAACAAAATCTATGTTTTATGGTAATTAGCAACGTGGTAAGAGCGCTCTTGTGTTTATAGATCGTAATTTCAGATGCTCTCATGATTCATTCTTATTGCAAAAGAAAAAGGAAAAAACAATTTTGATTTGAGTAATTGAGAAGCATGCATTTTAAAATAGCAAATTCAGAAACCAGTTACAGAAGAAAGACATTACATATAGTACAGTGAGAAGAAGTGGCTTGGATCACAGAGCATAGCAAGAGCCAGGTCCAAAGGGTGGTCTTCGTGCATACCAGTTATCAACTGGAGCCGCTGGAACCCCGCAGTTATTAAGTAGACATCTGAAGTAGTATTAACGCGGCAATGCAGTTAACGTTATGTTTCCTTTTGACACAGCTTCTCCGGTGCTCCACATCCGTTCTGTTTCACCAATGATTTAGGGAAAAAAACAGAATAGAGATTAGCATTTTATCTCTAGAAGAGCAAGTATGAGACCAAGAACTTTTTGGTTAAAGATCATTTAGAATTAATCACCCGCAGCTGCCGCAGCTCGAGGCCAAATTTTCTGAAGAACAACAGAAGTATCAGCTGTTTCACCCCACATGCAACTTCTCCTCCGATCACAATCTTTTGGAGAGAAGGTCCTCGATTCCATTTAGAGGCTCGGTGTTGTAGACCTCGTACCACGGAACATCTAGATGGTCCAGATACCAATACCCTTGTTTACTGAAAATGCATCTGAATCCTTTCGCTACTGCTTTTTGACATATATCAGACACTAGCCTGCAACGAGATTACAAAGAAGTTTTGAACTTTAAAAAAAAAAAGGAAGACTTTCAGTGTTTCTATGGTGTTGTGTGATCTTACCAGTTATGCACCACAGTCCGGGGATCAAGATCTTTGCCAAAGGAACTGAAAGTTTCTTCCCTGGGATCATTCATAAAATCCGTGTCAATCTTATCATTTCAAGGCCAAACAAAATAGATTGTACCAGTTGACACGTTAACATAAGCTACAAAGTATTTTTGCTATCTTTGTTGAAGGTTGTACCAGTTGACAGGTGTCCAATTTTCGATATGGCTATCTGTTGCGCTCGGAGTACAAAGTATTTATATGCGTCCTTAGTCGTGAAGTTGCAACCCTGAAGCCTGCAGTTGAGAATGATGATGAACATATCAAGCAAAAAAGATAAAAGTGAAATGCTGTTTTGGTTTTGCCCATGTAAAAACTGTGATAAAAATAAACTTAAAGAGTCTCTTCTAGTGAATGATTAACAAGACGAGAGTGATATGAAAAGAAGAAGCATGACTGTGTTTTTCCAGCAATCTGCCATAACATGCGACCATTAAATCTTAAGTGAAGCGACTGACTAATTCATTCAACAGATTAACTATGTGAACTGGAAGCAGAGACTGATTTCAGAAGTTTAAACAACTCATCTGTATTAACTTCATCACCACCCAAGTGGAAAAGCTCAAATGGGAGCATCTTTCTTATATCTGTTACAAAACAAGATGCAAGAAAAAAATATGAGAATCCAAAACAGGACAAACAAATAAATCTACATATTACATATTAGGCTACCCTACATATTACATTACATAATTATAATGATACACAATGGGATGGTTTAAATTAAGATGGAAGACAGAAGATGCTGGACGGATCAAGATTTCCTAATTAACATTTTGCCTCATCTCTCAAGCTTAACTTTTTTCTTTGCAAGATTAATACTGACTGGATTAGAAAGCTAGAAAATGAGCAATGTTTCAAATGTATGTATAACACGTTGAGAAAAGAAGCAACTACTTGAAGTAGACCTGCCAAAATGCCAGATATCACATCGAATGTGAAGTTTTTAGTAACGTCAAGGGGCTCTCGGCAAGATAGAGAGGGCCAAAGATCAGGGTATCCGGTTCCCCTACAGTGGAAGCAAACCATATGTTCAAAGATGAGTAGAAGCTATAAATCTCGAAAAGAAAGAACAGCTCAATCCCATACAACATCACTTATTCTTGAACATTATAGTAATACAAAGTATAGCCACATTTTTTTTTTAAATCTTAGGAACTTAAGATCCTATGCTATACTAGGATATTACAATCTCGAGCTGAACCATAAGTATCTGTGTATGACTAGCAATAGTGTGACATTAAGAGAGAAGAACATGATCAAAAGTTTAACAAAATCAAAATATGATTCTTACCATGATTCTGCATGGCCAGGGACATCTACTTCAGCCATGACATTAATACCTACAATCAATCTCTCAACCATGAGAAGCATGTCATTAAAATAGAAACTAGTAATCAAACTGAAATCCGTTTAAAATCCTTCTCAGCTTATAATTAGTAGGGCTTGCTTGCCATAGCAATCATGTTAGGCTCCAGAGTGTTAATAAGTACCTCTCATTTTGGCAAACTTTCAGAGTGGAAATCACAAACCGACCCTGAAACACAAAAAAGAAAAAATCAAAAATATTAGTAAGTAGAAAGATTAGTTGATGTAATCCATTTACTAAAACGATCAAAAATGCATATAGGACTTGGAATAACTCAGCTACTTTTTTTACATACAAAACTTCAAGCCATTTACCTGACAATCTCATAGGCATCCTCACCCGTATAATGGTCCCATATCGAATAAGCTCCTTTCCACAAATTAGGATATGTAGGAATTTCAAAAGGAAATGATTACTCGTCTACAATGTGCCAATGCAAGACGTTCTACCTCACATAACCGCCCATGGGAAAAATAAGGGAAGATAATTAGATATCAGATAAATTTTGTAAGAAAGTTTAACATTGTGTAACACATAAGAAAACAAGCATGGTTTCTTACAAGTTTAGCGAAGGACATGGATTCAATTATTTGCTTAATAACATCAACTGGTAAATAATGTCTTGATGTCTCTGCAAAGGGACTAAATAGTAAGTAATAGCCAGTAAAATGATTCCATTCTCTTTTCATGTGATGGAAATGAAGGCAAAAAGAGAGAAAAAGATATAGACTATATTACCTATTAGCAGACCGTGGTATTTGAATCTAGGTTTTATCTTGGATATACCAGGGTGCTTTATATATTTGCACAGATTTGTTTAAATAATCAAAGGCACACAATTGGCTAAATGTCTGCAAGATTTTCAGAAAAGAACAAGAACATAGCAAAGAATCAGTGATACAAACAAGAATTAAACTTGGAAACTTTGAGCAAACAATTCAAGAAGCTGTTAAGCTATAGCTGTGCAAAAACAAACAAAATAAAGCTATTAAGCAAACAAATGAAGAGAAACATTTCACTAGACATATGAAATTAATATAGACTATGATGTAATCCCAAGGATCAAGATGGAGAAACTCATCACTAACATATCAAAAATGCACTTATTTAAATCAAAATAAAATGAGAATAAGAGGAACCAAATCCCTCAACCAGAAAAAGATATATACTGCAATATCATCTGCCCAAAAAAGTTGACTTTTATCGAGAAATTACTACCACAAAAACCCTATGTTCAACCACAATGTCAAATTGAGCATTTCTACTCAATCCCACTTGGGAAAAAGAAAAAAAAAAGAAGCATACCTCCAATCCTCTAAGCGCACCATAAACTGTATTAGCCTGAAACCACCAGAAAAAGAAAACAAATAAGATTATCACAAACACATTCTTCAGATAAAGAAGATATAATAACAGCAACAAAACCTCGATGTGGCTGCTCCAACAATTGATTGCTCATTCTTCTTCGACACCATCAATGTATAACTTCATCCACACCCAGTTGAAGCTGAAATTGAACAGAAAACAAACCATGATTTAAAATTTTACCACTGTCAGCTCCTAGTAGATTAAATAAACCACAAAAAGAGCCAAAGCTTTGGTTTTTACCTCCTCAGAATCGGAGTGAACAATGATCTTCAAAGAAGTGATATCATACTCAACCATTGTCAAAAATCTAATCTTTGACAATAGAGAAGCTCTACCAGAGGCGTGTTTGAAGATTATTCCCATATACCTTTCAAACGCAGCTCTAACAATCGGCGATCCACCGCCATTTCCAGCTACGATTAGAGAGAGATGGAAGGATCCACCGAGAGAATCAGCCGGAGACGGAGATGAGAGAGACGAAGTGATAGATAAAGAGAAGAATATGAAAAGGTGAAGAAGATTGGGTGACATTTTGAAAAGAGTTTTGGGTCAATGGAGGATTGTTGTTACAGACATTTCACATAAAGAATATAGAAACTTTAAGAATACATAATTTTTTTAATTTTATTACTATATTTTGGTTGTGTTGATTCATTTTTCATTGTTTCGCTTTTATTACACGAACCACCACCGTCAATCATCATCATCATCATCATCATCTTGCCGTTAGTTCGGTGGAGGCATATACATCATTTAAAAAATCACCATTTACAAAAAATAAACGAAGAAAAATTGTCATTTAAAAAAAAATCACCATTTACAACAATAAATAAAAACTTATATACCTCTAATTAACTTATCATTTTTAACTTAGCACAGTTTTTTAACAAAAGAAAAAAAGAAGGAAATAATTTAGTGCTAGTGGTATTAAAACATGGATCCAACATTTTTTCTTCAAATCTATTATTCTTGAAACAAAAACATGAATACACTTTAAGTTACTGTTTCTTTTTTTAATCCGGACTGAAAAGCCATCTCAAACTCTATTGTCAAGATTCTATGTTTTGTTGTTGAAGGAACTCCAGATCCTTCATCTGCATTTGAATAGCTTCTTTAGGCAACCGTTTCGCCATGACATTCTCTTCTTCTCCCCCTCCTTCCGCGACAAGGGTCGCCTTCTCTTTGATGATTCTCTCTATCTCAGACTTCTCAACCGATGGGAAAACCGCGGTTAGCATCACTTGAAGAAGCTTCTCATCTTCCTCTTCAATAAGTCCTCTCCTAAAGCAGCAAGCATATATACCTTCAAGAGCCTTTTCAACTCTTAGTTCCATCGGTATTGTTGGCGCTTCAATGTTCAACTTTGCCCTTCTCTGCATTACCAACAAAAAAGTATAACATCTTGACTTCTAAAACTCATTAGCATAGAAGTAAGTTTGTTATTAAGATTCAAATCTTAAATGAACAAAACCAAATTGCTTCGAATGATACAGATAGAAGATTTGCAAACCAATATCAAATGTGGGCAATATCATAGTTCTAAGGAAACCTAACAGAAACAAAACCAACCTGCCTAGCTTCAGTCATCAAAGCAATAAAGTTCTGTTCTTCAAACTCGAGATCATTTGAAATGCTAACCCTCGTAACACCTTCAAGAATCTCTTCAGATTTCAAAAACCCTGCACCTACTGCAGCAACCCAACAACACAGAAGCACATACAATGGTTCTCCTGCCTAACCAAAACAAACCAACAAGCCACTAAAAAAAACTGATCACAGATTAACAAAACACAAACAAAGGCTAAAGCATAATCATCTGAAAAAACTCAACAGAAATGCTAAACTTCAGCTTGATTGGTCTAAATCAGAGGGCATTTAGAATGCCAAAATAACCATATAATAGCTTGAACACAGCTCTATTAGTTCCACTGACTATATAATCCAATTGAACTTCTTGAATATGCTCAATTCCGTTAAAGTCTCGAACTTTACCTTGCCTCTGCGTTGTTGGAACTCATAGAAAGCCCTAGAATCATCAGGAGTACATTTATTCCCAACTCGTTTCCTAAACTCAGCGAAATCGACGAGATCTCTACCGACACCGCCTTCATCACTGAGAATCCGAGCGAGGAGTCCAATAACCGGAAGTGAACCAATGACTGTGTTGGCGAAGCTAGAGAAGGAGTTTGGTTTCTCTATGTAAGCTCGGATTGATAAGGCGAAACCGTCGCCGCGTTTGGGATGAGAGGAAGAAGAAGAGGATGTGGCGGGATTGCGAAGACGGAGATGGAAGAAGGAAGGAGAGATTTGGTGAAAGGAAGTGGAGATGTGAGTGATGACAACCACCATGGCCATGAAAAATGGAAGCTCTTTTAAGCTTGTTTGGATATAAAATCTTAACCTCATATATATATACGTTATCTTCTCCATAGAATATTTAATTAGTTTTAAATTTTTCATTGTTACTAGTTATTTTTGTACAAGTATTTTTAGATTCAAAGAAGAACATTAAGGGATATACAATTACTGAAAACAATTGCCAAAAATTTTGGTGATTACCCAATTTTGAGACTATTGAGTCTAATTTGGGTTATATATTTCTTCCAACAAATTAGAACACAAAAAGAACAAAGAGAAAAAATATTTCTTTTGAGCAAGACTCATATTGGGCTTCCCTGTAGGCCTTATGACCATTACTTAAAGCCCACATTTTAACAATATAGGGAATATACGTAGTTTAGATTAAAAAAAAACGTTAAAGAGGATGTATGAAAGTATAAAGTATAAAGTATAAACGATGTCAAACATGTTTCGCCTTTTATAGGTACAGTATATGGCGATGTTTTATAGTAAACTTGTGGGGTAATTGGTTCTGGCTGATAAATCAAGAAGTGAGAAAATTTGGGAGTAACTCTTTCCATTCCTATTTTTTGGTAGGAAATTTTTCAGCTGAGAAAAAAATATTTGATAAAGATGAAGTTGTTCTCTAATGTGTTAATAGAAAATTTAATTTGAAAATCGAATACGATTCAATAATGTGTGTTTTAGTTGTTTAAAATGCAGTTGATTCAAAATTCGTTTAAGCAAGACAGATAAAGGCTTGAATGATAGTGTTATAGAACAACGGGTGAATACTTCAAAGTCAGTAGCGCAAAAAAAAAAAAGGGTACAAAGAAGTAAAATCACAATGAACAAATGTTGCAGTTAAAAAGCGTTGAAACGGTCAAATATTGTATCCACAGTACGCATTATTATTGATGAATTCAAATTCATTTAACTTTATATTAAATAAAAAGAGCTTGTAAATCCTATAATAAGACAAGTATGAGCCGTAGTGCAGTTGACTGGAGATAGAACAGACTGAATAGCGGTCTATGCTGATGATTTTGCATCCGAGAAATTTATCTTGTTACAAGATTTGTTTTTTGGAACTGAATGAAATTTCTTACTTTGGAAGCTATGAACTCGGTAGATGTTACATATTAACCATATATGAGAAGTTAGCAATTGGTTTTTCATGGGAAGATCATGATTTTTCACAGTGTACTTCTAATTGTAAATCAGTTTTCACTTTGCTATCTGATATAGCAGAAAATTTAGGAACTTTGTATTGAGGCAAACCAATCTTCAAAATAGTGTGAGTTTCCTAAACTGTCCAAAGATCGAATTATAACCTAGAGTTGGATCCACTATATGGGTGGAGCCGGAAAAAGTTGTAGGTTATGTCACGTAGCCTGAACATTTTGTGTATCGTACAACATGGTCAGTGTCCCATTTAATTTCTTTCTTTTCTTTATTAGATATAAAACTAACACGCATATTTTATTTTAGTATCTTTCAACATAACAAAATAATTCAATATTACGTACCTAGATGCCCCTATAATATCACACGTCTCTGATCACTTGCTTTGGCTCAAAGGAAAAAATACAACAAACATACTCCGTTATGCTGACACGGCACGATCTCGTTGGATAACAAAAATTCAATCACATCGTACACTTTAACCCGAAATTTAAAGAATATAAATTGAGCAATTGGCTTTAGAGAAAAGAAAAGAAAAACAATCAAGTGGATGGGTGCGGTCAATCGAATCTCCACTTGTCTTCGAGACAAATTTGGGTTTGCTTTTTGAGAGGTTTTGGTTTGAAAATTGAGTTAAGGGCAATAATATGAGTCTGGTCTACTGCACCACCTTTGTCTCTTTTTGCACTGTCGTGTCTTTCTGCTGTCTCGTCTCCAGTGAAATTTCGTATTTCTTGATAGTATTAATCAGAAACCCTACCAACATTACATTCTTGATAACAATAGAACGATAAAGAAATCAATAATTGTTGATGGCTTCTCATCAATATGATCCAAAACATGGAATGAATGAATGATCATGAATATCCCTGCAAGAGAATAACCAGATTCAACAATATTTTACGCCAATATTTAAGAGCTGATACAGGGAAAAAAACAAACAAATATGAACTCATAAGACTCAGCTTCGACGACCAAAAGATGCCAAGCGTCTACCACGGAAAGAAGTTAAAGTGGTTATGATTTTCTTTCATTATTTTGATAGAAAAGTTATAAATATAAATAAATGACATATTTTATCGAATGCATGCTCTTTAGAAGTAAAGTCGATAAATACATGATTTTCTCTAGCCCAAAAGAAAATAGAGTTAAGCTACCTTTTCCAGGTTCTGAAAAGCTTGGGTTATGTCTATTTGGATTTTAAGGTTATTAAACCATTTAGAAAAAAAAAAATTTAAACCAAAACATGTTTTTAACTAAAAATATTCGGACCTAATTTTATATTATTTTTGGATAGAAGACTATAGCAGATAAAAAAGATTTTTATTTATTCATTATTTGTTTTCTCTTTTTCCTAAATTTTTTGTTTGTGTGGGACTTATAGCCAACCCTAACCAATTAAGCATCGAACATTTTGGGGCCGAACTGGATTCTGAACAACTTTTTGGATTCAGAACGAACATAACATTACTGACCTATTTGACACCACTGTAATTTTTGGAAGCATAAACAGGGCATGTATACGTTACAATACGGTTTCATATTGGTTATAAATGAAATAGACTCGTAAGTCGTAACTATACTGATTCACTCAAACGGATTCAAATGAAAAATGATAGCATGATCTTAAGATGGATAAGGAAGTATCTAGGTCAACGAACAAGTGGATGAGAGAGAATAGGCGTCTTGTGTTGTAATCTTGTTGACGAGGAGGGATGAGAGAGAAAGTGGTGAATAAGGTTTAAATTTGATTCGAGGGAATAGTTGCTGTTTCAGGACTCAAATTGAGAGGTCCACATGATGAGGAATATGTATAGTTACATTAAACGTCTGAATTTGATGGATGCTTCTGAAACCTTTGATTTCGACAAAACACCCACAATGTGTTTGTCTCTGAGTTCTTTACGTAACCTTTGTAGATTCTCTCTCTCTCTCTCGCATGTCCATTTGCTCCACGTCCCTCTGCTCGTTCTACCATTTGCGATTATTTGATCTCAATGTAGATTGTTATGCGTGATGTGTCATCATTCCATTGGTTTAGAATCAAAAACTTTAATCTCCCGCGTCCCCTTACCCAACCAAAAAAATATTGATCACTTTGCCTTTTTTTTTTAAAATCTTTTTCTTTTTTGCCTTTCATCATCGTAACGTATACAACACATGTCATGGTGATACGACTATACCCAAATTGATATTTTTTTAAGAGTCAATATAGATATGATTAAATTGTGAATAGTGTCTATAAGAGATCGATGACATTTGGTTAGTATTACTAACTTTTGTTTCGGTGGTCGTTGGTTTAATAAATAACAAATATCTCAAAAGAAAAATAAAAGAAAAACGAGCACTTAAGACATTATAGACAGAAATTTCACTTAGCCTAGCTAATTAAAACCAGATGTAATGTTTTTGTTGACATTAGATATGGAGCAATTAACTCGTATATGATGATTTTATGCGTTTTTTACCGATCTTAATTATTTATATACTTCTTCACTTTATAATTTATTGTATGAATAAGTTACTCGTGTAAATCTGTAACAAGAATTCAGTATTAGAAAAATGGATCTTTCTACTTAATGTGTGTACCCACTCATTAATCTCTAACATGTCGTGTAAAAATACGTTGGTTCTACGAAAAGATTTTACTAATGTATCAATTATCTCATAGCTAGTTACAACTAACATAGTACACAAATATATGATTCTCCATTTAAACAAGTTCATTTATCTTGCCTCGACGTAAGAGTAGACATGTTTTTTCTGTTTTTCTTTAAACCAGAACGTCCGACCTTACAGGCCTAAGCCTCCAAGGACCTTATTTGTCCTCTTATTAGCTTATCAGTTATCGAGTGCGCAGCGGTAGTCCGTAGCTACATACATTGAATCTCTTACAACAATTTCTTTTGGTTTTTGATGGAAGCCTTGATAAAACTGTTAAGACTTAAAATTATATAGATTTTACACTATGGATTACACTTAAAATTTATATTTTTTCAAGAAGAATTCGGTTAATTACAAATTGTTCAAATATTTATTGATTTAATACTATTTTAAAATTCCGTATATTTGCGAATACTCGTTTTATATAATCATGCTTTTAGAGCAAACACAACCTTTATAAAGTTCAATTTCTTATGAAATTTAATCATTAACAACAAAAAAGTATAGATTTCTAGAAGATTATGGAAATTAAAACACGACTAAGTGTTTTTTTGCAGAAAATGTAGAGAGAGGGGGCCATGGATCACGTGGAGGATGCGTGGGATGGAAATGGAAAAATGAAGGGAGAAGAGAGAAAGAATGATTTAACAAATCTCCTCTAATCCTTTCTCAGCCAATTATGATCAATCTCCCACGTGGGGCTTCTGGCCCCATGCTTGCATATCATCTTTTAACTATTCACTCTTTTGTCTTTCTTCTTCTTTTGGGTGTTCGTCTTCTATATATGGCTGTCTTTATCTCCACAAGTGGCTTTTAGAGAAGGCTCTATTTTGAGTTTGGGTGTTAATTTTAGGGTTTTCATTACTAATGGCTGATTCTTCTTCTGCTTCTTACATTCACATGGTAATATTGTACATAATTCAAGAACGCCATGTCTGTTTATCTTTTATGTATACCTCAATATCTTTGGATCTGTGTATGCATGTATGTATAGGTGCAGCACATGATAGAAAAATGTTTGATCTTCAATATGAGCAAAGAAGAGTGTGTGGAAGCTCTCTCCAAACATGCAAACATCACTCCTGTCATCACCTCAACTGGTTTTATTCTCTCTATCTCTCTCTCTCTCTCTCTCTCTCTCTCTCTCTCTTTCCCTCTCTTTCTCGCTCTCTCCTCTCTTCTATACTCTTCTATGTTCTTATAATCCTTTTAAACACACACACACACACATCTATGGACTCTCTGACAAGATAATATGTATATATGTATAAATTGTACCATTATGTATAATTTGATCTTCCGTATTCATATAAGTGGTCCTGCATAATCTAACGATTATATACACTGCCTTAATTTAAAACATGGAAGCTAGAATTTATAAAAATTAAAAAAGTAGATCTTCCTTGTAAGATATCTACTGATTTTGTCTAATAATTCAATTTTTATATCTGTTAGTTCCTTCTTGTTAACATAATTAATGAATATTGGTAAAAAAATAATTCAGTGTGGAAGGAGCTGGAGAAAGAGAACAAGGAATTCTTCAAGGCGTATGAGGAAACCCAAGGCAAACAAGGGCAAATGTCAGAGGAAGAGACAAACCAGATGATCCAGAAGATAATCTCAGATTCCTCTAAAGAATCCGACGACTGATCGCGATGTTGATTAGATCTTAAGAACCTTATAGTTTATATATATGAATCCCATGAAAACGATTTATCCCTGACGCATGCATGTTTATATGTAAATCGCTTTTCCTCTATTCGCATCGGTCCAACAAGAAAGACAGCAAAAAATGGAGTGATGACGCTCCTTTTGGTACGTTATACGTACGTGGTCCACATTATATTACCTTTGTATAATTAATTCTATAAGGAAACGGACGCTCATATATCGATTGTGTGGCGTTTCAGTTTAACGTATCATGTGTGTGTATATATATTCATATAAACTATTTCTTGATGGTCTTGGTCACCTTCAAAAATCATTAGCAATCTTGAAATTTAATTATCATGGTTTCATATGCTTACAATATAACCTTTCTATTTTCTAGAAATGGGCCGCCAAGGCGGCCTAAACCACTCAGAAATCTTGAGTTTAATCAAATCGGTTAAAAGTTTGGTCAACGGAAAGACTTTTTGTCTTAGACGACCTATAAGGTATGGTTTAAAAGTGGAAAAGGTATACTAAAAATGTTTTTAGTAAAAAATTTTAAAACTAACTATAAAAGGGAATAATACTAAAATAAATTCGAATAGTCCCTTAGTTAATCTAACTTGAACATTGTTAGTTGTTTACATTGCATAGAAATTATAATAATAAGAAAGGCCTCTCTAAATCTAACGGTGGTGGGGAGATATCACAATAATTTATACTATTATTAGCCCGTGTTAGTTTCAGCCCAAAACAACTATGGGCCATATGTCAACAATTCCTATGTAGTAATTTAAATGTTTTTCTCTGCAAGTAACCACAACTTTGTAAATGAAAAACTAGTATTCTTACGTTAATATAATATGTTGTGACAGCTTATAAAACACAAACGAATATTAGATATGAATACGGAGTTTCGACACCCTGCGTTTCATTATTTGTATCTTGATCTATATCCGTATGTTATATCTTATAATTTTTAGATTCAATCATCAAGGGTGGTGCCTCGTTTATAAGTACAAAATCTTCCATACATTCCTAATATCCTATGTATATATATTACATCGTTTGCCATTACAAATTTATGTGCCACTCAGCAAGATAAATTATAAATTTTGAGGAGAAGGTTGTTCGGACTTGATCGTTAGTACGTTAAGGACTAGACATTGAGTTTGAAGTGAATTGACTATGACAGAATTCAAGAGTCCCCCAAATTTCATTAACAGGAAATAAGCCCAAAGAGTTCTCATCACGGCTATGTGGATTTGTTAAAGACATCAGAGAGTCTTATATTAGTTCATTTATCTTAAGCTCTTAACTTTTGAGATTAAAGTCGGATGATAATGTCCAAGAGTTTCCACAAGCTCTGTGTGTTTAGACAGAAAACTATTGTATGAAATGGACAAAGTATTTGCTAAAAAAACAGAGCTTTGATTATAAAACAAAGATTCTCATTTCACCTTTTTTATACAATAAAACGTGCACAACACAATAAAGGCCACACATGAAGCTAGTAAATAAGAACATACAGATAAAATATAAAGTTTTGGATAATTTAAAGCCATCACTCTTCAAGCTTTGTAGTATGTAAGATAAACGCTGAAATGGAGAATAGTATCATGACCATCAGTGACATGTTGGTCTTCCTGGTTGTACAAGGTCTCCACAACAGCATACCCTTTAGCATGCTCAAATTTCCCAGTCCCACCCACAACAGCGATATGTGAGGCATGAGATGCAGTTCGATGAACACCAAAGAAGCTGATGGCATCATCAAGGGTGTCTTGGTGATCATGCTCTCCATGGAGCAACACGGTCAAGGAAAGAGTCTGGCTAGTTCCATCCAAAGAGCTAGCCAGGTAAAACCCTTGAGCTCTGCCAATGATCGCAGAGCCCAACTCATGGCCCTCAGTTAGCTCATCGTCAACTACAGTGATAGTACCAAACATGAGCTGCTGAAGTGCAGCTACGGGAGGGAGCTGGCCAGCTGTTACGAAGGGAAGGTTGTTAGAGCTAAGGGAGTCTTGAGAGTTACCATTAGTGTTTTGAATGACGGTGCTGGCTTGAGAGCCACTAAGTCCTGTAAGAAGTGGAGCTGTGTTTGGGTTTATTAGATTGTTGATGTTGTTTGCGTTCACAAGTGGTACCGCGTTATCAACTGGGAATATGTTGTTGTTGGATTTAGAGAATGGTATTCCATTAACCTCCGTTTGTGCTACTATCCCTGTAACTACACGTGCTGATGGGTGTGACCCGCCTAGCACGTCATGCATAAAGAACTCTAGGACTGGCTCGTGACCGGCCATGACGGGTCCTGGGAGGGGAATTGGTATTGGTGGTTGTGTTGTTGTTATTGCTGGTGGAGTACCCTCCTCCTCTTCTAGTACCGGAGGGATTTGGCCGCCGGGGACTTGTTGTGGCTGAGTTTCGATCTCATCGAGAAGTCGAGCGGATTGGACATTTGAAGCTATCAAGAGGAAGAGAAAGATTCTTAGGCTAAGAGCTTTGGCCATTGTTCTTTCTTTAGTTTATGTTTTTTTGTGGCCTAATGGGTTTGTTTATATAGGAAGCTTGGAGGATGAGGAGATCATGGAGTGGAGTTGTTGGTTTTGTCGTTGCTTTCTTATTATCACTTTAGTTGATGAATGGATTTAACTAAACCTTTAGGTTTATTAATTTTTAATTTGCTACTTACTCCTCTTGCTTATGGCCTCGTGTTTTATATCTTTTTTGACCTATTTCTTTCTTTCTATATCTTCGTCCGGAATTAGAAGAGATCGGGTATTAAGAAAATAGTTGGATGTATTCTTATTTCATACATAGACAGACAGCGAATTATATATTATGCATCCGTTTTTCCGTACGATACAATGTTTGTTTTACAATTTGTTATCTACATAAACTAAATAACTGTTAAATTATTTTATAAAAATATCATTTATTGTTAATTTTCGAATTATTATTTTTGCGACAATTTGATTTTGATAATTTTGGTAACTTGTTAAACGATTATGCAGTTCCCTATAATTTTGAGTCACATAATTATGCAAGCTACCTCACGATTTATAATCGGCTATTCTGCAAAAATTTAATGAAAGAAAACGTTTTCATTCTGTAGTTATTAAGTTACATGTAGATATAAATTGAAGAACTTGATTCCGAGATAAATATAACGAAAGGAAATTATGGTTCCCATGTAGAAATTCAAACCGAAAACAATCGTCCAAGAGTTTGATTAGTCTCCATTTTCCGCTTCCTTGGCAGTGTACGTTTTGTATCTTGTTTTTTTTTATATATATCTTGTTCACGACTATCTACAATGGGTAGGTAAAAAAATTTTCAACTGTTAAACATTTGCATTGATATAATTTTAAACTATTTGTGTAGGTAGATTAATATGGTGTTGAAATTTTTCAAGGTGTTGAAATCTAATAAAAATGATAAAAATAGGCATATAGCATAGCATGATTGATTCAAAATATTTGATGAAAGATAATGTTTTTTTTTAGTTTTTTTCCTAATTATTTGAATTCAATTTTTTGATTGTATATTAATTATTTTTTTAAAAATTTTTATATCAAAATTCGTAATTTTTTATACTGTATAAAGAGACACTAATTTCATTTGATTTGGACACAGAAAAAATCTTATTTTATCAAATAGATCTCAATAATAACCTTTTCACACTTAAAATTCTACTAATTACTCTTTCAACCATTCTCGACTAAAATATTTTCTGCATTTGCAAATCATGTGCGTGTTAGATCTGAATTGCGTGATTCGAATATACATCACGAATTGCAAACAGATTTAGTCAAATATATATGGACAAAATTCAGAATGTTTAAAGACTATAATAAACAGATTTAGTCAAATATATATGGGCAAAATTTAGAATGTTTAAAGACTATAATATTTTTTTAAGTTGTAATGTAAGAGTTTTATGCTTTATATATAATATTGTAATAAATATGAGTGTTTTAATAAAAGTTAAATGTATTTTAATAAAATTATATGTTTTAATAAAATTATAGGGCATGGTGTTAAATTTTGTTACACAAAATTATTATAGAGTGTAAAAATAAAATAGTTGTTAAATGATTACGTAGAAAAGAGAGAAAATGAGGTGAATAAAAAAGTAAAGGTTGAACGATAGAAACGATTGTAAATAGTGTAAGAGTCATTATCTTATTTAACTTTTATACGTGTCCTTATAAGAAACTAAAACGTGATTCAGAATAAGCTTTTACCTTTGTTTCATTTTAACTTTCTTTTGCAACATATTTTCTACCCAAATTGTCACTCGCAAACCTAAACTTTTAGGTTTTTTGTTCAGACAGCATTTTTGTGTTCTACGGGACTTACACTCGTCTCAAGTAGTCAGTCCACCAGTTGTAAAATCAGTTTTAATCACCTGTAGGGGAGTAAAAAATGAGCTAGCTCCCTCAACTTGACTTGACTTATGATAAATTCGTGTATTTCATTACTTAGCTTATTTATTATATGAAGTTATATTTATAAGTTCGAACTCAAATTATCATACTCGCGAGCTAAATGAGTCAGTTCGCAAATTAATACTAAATAAATATAATAAATCAATAATCAAATAATCAAATTTATAAATTAATTAAAATATTCAATAAAGTAATTTTAAAGTAAAATACTAAAAAGTCCAAATAAATTATTTTAGATGCGAAATCAAATCCAATTTCTAATTAAAAAATAAAAAAATAATATATTGATCCAAGCATCTAATAGGTTTGAGAGTCTTAATATGATCCAAAACCAACATTTAAATGTAAAAAAGATGATTCTATATTATTTATGTTAATTTTATAAAATTTTAATGAAACAAAAACTTCCTATTTTAAACGGTATAAAGTATAAACATAAAAGAATATATCTATTTTCTTAATTAAAAGAGCAATATATATATATATATATATCTTATGTTGTAATATTATTTGTATATATATCTACAACATATATGAAAAAATTAATTATAAAAAATGTTTAATATCTCACACTTACGAGAGCTTGCGAGCTACCTCACGACTCATGAAAGATCGCTCATATAACTCGTAACTCAATTAAATTCCGATAATATAATTCATTTATTGAATAAGCATAAAAACATATCTTGAACTTACGAAAATCTAAGCAGAGCTAAGCGAACTCAAGAGCTAATGACTTATTTTGACACTCCTAATCACCCGTAATCAAATAGTCCTTAGCATGATAATTAGGTGTTGCAATGTGCATCCTCTTTCTTGTTCAACTAGCTTATGCTTTAATTTTCAAAAGTTATGACCCAAAAAGGTTATACCCTGTATTTTCCTTTATTTTAATTTAATCGCATCCAAATTATATAAAAAGAGATAATTAGGTGTTTTTTGCAAACAGTAGTAGGAAGTCAAAAAGATTCTGACCCATGTCTTTAAATAAACCAGGTTCCCAAACAATTTTTTTTTTTTATTCATCCAAACGGTTGTGTTGAGAGTTTGTCATTGTACCTATATGGGCTCAGACTAAACATAGTGGGCCGGTTTAGTTCCAGGAAATGGGCCCAATGATTGAATCAGCGCCGTTAGAACACCACTGCTCTCTTAATCGAACGAGAGCTTGGAGCTATGGCGGTAGTACTAGTTTAGGGTTTAGTCATCTCCTTGTTCATCGTAATCTGCCAAATCCAAAGTTGCTAATGGTCTAATTTAGGAGTTCATCGTATAATCTAAAGAGCTCAATTTCAGTACAAAGAGCTCCTTATTACTCAGATTCGGGCTTCAGCTATAAACCCTAGGCGTTGTAGCTAAGCAGCTAGTTAGAGAGATGTATCTATACTGTCTAACGCTGCAACAGGCGACGGGAATAATCTGCGCGATAAACGGGAACTTCTCCGGCGGGAAGACACAGGAGATAGCAGTAGCTCGTGGGAAGATTCTGGATCTTCTCCGGCCAGACGAGAACGGTAAGATCCAGACGATACACTCAGTGGAAGTATTTGGAGCAATTAGATCCTTAGCTCAGTTTAGGTTGACTGGTGCTCAAAAGGATTATATAGTGGTTGGCTCAGATTCTGGTAGGATTGTTATACTTGAATACAATAAGGAGAAGAATGTGTTTGATAAAGTTCATCAGGAGACTTTTGGCAAGTCTGGTTGCCGTAGAATTGTGCCTGGCCAGTACTTAGCTGTTGATCCCAAAGGTAGAGCTGTTATGATTGGAGCTTGTGAGAAGCAGAAATTGGTTTATGTTTTGAATAGAGATACTTCTGCTAGGTTAACCATTTCTTCTCCTTTGGAGGCTCACAAGTCTCATACCATTTGCTATTCTGTCTGCGGTGTGGACTGCGGCTTCGACAACCCTATTTTTGCAGCCATTGAGCTTGATTACTCTGAGGCTGATCAGGATCCAACTGGCCAAGCTGCAAGTGAGGCTCAGAAGCATTTGACTTTCTATGAGCTTGATTTGGGGCTCAACCATGTCTCTAGAAAGTGGTCAGAACCAGTTGACAATGGTGCTAATATGCTTGTTACTGTTCCTGGAGGAGCTGATGGCCCCAGTGGAGTTTTGGTCTGCGCTGAAAATTTTGTTATTTATAAGAATCAGGGTCATCCAGACGTGAGAGCTGTGATTCCTAGGCGAGCTGATTTGCCTGCTGAAAGAGGGGTTTTGGTTGTTTCTGCTGCCGTGCACAAGCAAAAGACAATGTTCTTCTTTCTAATTCAGACCGAGTATGGCGATGTTTTTAAGGTTACTCTGGATCATGATGGCGATCATGTCTCCGAGTTGAAGATAAAGTATTTTGACACCATTCCCGTTGCTGCATCTATATGTGTGTTGAAGCTGGGATTTCTTTTCTCTGCTTCAGAATTTGGAAACCATGGATTGTATCAGTTTCAGGCGATAGGGGAGGAACCTGATGTAGAGTCTTCATCCTCTAATCTGATGGAAACTGAAGAAGGTTTTCAGCCCGTCTTTTTCCAACCTAGACGACTTAAGAATCTTGTTAGGATTGACCAAGTTGAGAGTCTGATGCCGCTCATGGACATGAAAATCCTAAACCTTTTTGAGGAAGAAACCCCTCAGATCTTTTCGCTTTGTGGGCGGGGTCCACGCTCCTCTCTAAGGATACTGAGACCTGGTTTGGCAATCTCTGAGATGGCTGTATCTCAGCTTCCAGGTCAGCCAAGTGCTGTGTGGACGGTGAAAAAGAATGTGAGCGATGAGTTTGATGCATATATCGTCGTCTCTTTTACCAATGCTACCCTTGTTCTTTCGATCGGTGAAACAGTTGAAGAAGTTAATGACAGTGGGTTTCTTGATACTACCCCGTCCCTGGCAGTCTCTCTGATCGGCGACGATTCTCTCATGCAAGTGCATCCCAATGGTATCCGTCACATAAGGGAAGATGGACGCATTAATGAATGGAGAACTCCTGGCAAGAGGTCAATTGTGAAAGTTGGGTATAATCGGCTTCAAGTGGTCATTGCACTGAGTGGGGGAGAGCTTATATACTTTGAGGCAGATATGACTGGTCAGCTGATGGAGGTGGAGAAACATGAAATGTCTGGAGATGTGGCTTGTCTGGACATTGCGCCTGTTCCTGAAGGAAGACAAAGGTCTCGCTTTCTTGCTGTGGGGTCTTATGATAACACTGTGCGCATTCTGTCTTTGGATCCCGACGACTGCCTGCAGATTCTCAGCATGCAAAGTGTCTCTTCAGCTCCAGAGTCTCTGCTATTCCTCGAAGTTCAGGCATCAATCGGTGGAGAGGATGGTGCTGATCACCCGGCAAATCTCTTCCTTAATTCTGGCCTGCAGAATGGTGTTCTTTTCAGAACGGTGGTGGATATGGTGACTGGTCAGCTTTCAGATTCTCGTTCCCGGTTCTTGGGGCTGAAGCCTCCCAAGTTGTTCTCCATTTCCGTGAGAGGTAGGTCTGCAATGCTGTGTTTGTCGAGCCGACCTTGGCTTGGTTATATTCATCGGGGACACTTCCACCTGACGCCTCTTTCTTACGAAACATTGGAATTTGCTGCCCCCTTTTCATCTGATCAATGCGCTGAAGGTGTTGTCTCTGTCGCTGGGGATGCTCTGAGAATTTTTATGATCGATCGTCTTGGTGAAACGTTCAATGAGACAGTTGTCCCTCTGAGGTACACGCCTAGAAAGTTTGCTCTCCACCCCAAGCGGAAGTTGTTGGTTATTATTGAGAGTGACCAGGGGGCATTCACCGCAGAAGAGCGTGAAGCGGCAAGAAAGGAGTGCTTCGAGGCTGGTGGAGTGGGGGAAAATGGTTATAATGGAAATGCAGATCAGATGGAGAATGGTGCGGATGATGAAGATAAGGAAGACCCGCTCTCTGATGAGCAGTATGGTTATCCGAAAGCAGAGTCAGAAAAGTGGGTTTCTTGCATTAGAGTTTTAGATCCTAAGACTGCTGCGACGACTTGTCTCCTGGAACTTCAGGACAACGAAGCTGCATACAGTGTCTGTATGGTGAATTTCCATGATAAAGAGTATGGCACGTTGTTGGCTGTTGGTACGGTCAGAGGGATGCAGTTCTGGCCCAAAAAGAATCTAGTGGCTGGGTTCATACATATTTATAGGTTTGTGGAGGATGGGAAATCTCTTGAGCTTCTTCATAAGACGCAAGTAGAAGGTGTTCCTCTTGCTTTGTGCCAATTCCAAGGAAGACTGCTGGCAGGGATCGGACCTGTCCTCAGATTGTATGATTTGGGGAAAAAGAGATTGCTTAGGAAGTGTGAAAACAAGCTCTTTCCAAACACCATTATCTCTATCCAAACTTACCGTGACCGTATTTACGTTGGTGACATTCAGGAGGTGAGTGAAGAACCCTTTTTATATTACTTATTACTGTGAGCTTCTTATAGCAAGTAATTATCTTATGTGGCCTTTTCATTTCCATTTTGCAGTCTTTCCATTACTGCAAGTACAGGCGCGATGAGAATCAGCTATACATATTTGCGGATGACTGCGTGCCGAGGTGGCTGACAGCATCGCACCATGTGGATTTCGACACCATGGCAGGTGCAGATAAGTTTGGGAATGTGTATTTTGTGCGGCTGCCTCAGGATGTGTCGGAAGAGATAGAAGACGACCCTACGGGCGGGAAGATCAAATGGGAGCAAGGAAAGCTGAATGGGGCACCAAACAAAGTGGATGAGATAGTACAGTTTCATGTTGGGGACGTTGTGACCTGCTTGCAGAAGGCTTCAATGATCCCGGGTGGATCAGAATCCATAATGTATGGAACAGTGATGGGTAGCATAGGGGCATTGCATGCTTTCACATCCCGGGATGATGTCGATTTTTTCTCTCATCTGGAGATGCACATGAGGCAAGAGCATCCTCCTCTCTGTGGGAGAGACCATATGGCTTACAGATCTGCATATTTTCCGGTCAAGGTATAATACATTAATAAACCTGAAATATAACCAAAAAAGAGCTCCATTTGTATATATTTCCCTCCAAATTAATTTGACATTTTTGAATCATCTACTATTGAAACAGGATGTGATAGATGGAGATTTGTGTGAGCAGTTCCCAACGCTTCCAATGGAGTTGCAGAGGAAAATAGCGGATGAGTTGGATAGAACACCTGCAGAGATTCTAAAGAAGCTCGAAGACGCCAGGAATAAGATCATTTAACATATCTTCTACAACTTTATAGTGTCAGTTCTCTTAACTTTTTATGGATGTTTTATGTCATTTCTGATCTCCCGAAACCATAGCTTGTAATCTCTACACATTGTTGACGCAGAAAAAATTGTTGAAGATCAGTATTCACCTCAACATGGAACTTTCGTGTATGTTGTAGCCAAAAGAGAGGGGCCTAGGCTTAGCTTTCACCATACATAATGTGATTTCATGTCAGATAGCATTAGAAACATCGGTGACAATATTCTACGGTAACTAGTGGCAAAGCTTATGAATACTCTACCGAAACAATCTAGATATGTCTTATAGCAAATCAACTCACCTTCAGGGCATTTTTAACTTGAGTAGACTCAGGGTTCAACTTATTTGCCACACCATTAACTTTTAACTTGGAGACCTGCAACAAAACATCAAAATCAGAAACTATAGTGTTCAAATTTTTACACAGACCAAGTATGAAAAAAAAGATGCTGTGGAGTGGTTTTCGAAACTGGAATCTAAATCTCAAAGGAATAGAGAGCAGAGAAGATATAATGTCTCTAAACCTTCCACAGCAAATTCTTCAATTCAAGAAGGGATTTGTTTTTGGTCTTGAGGGCAAGAGAAAGATATTTGTGGACTGAAGAAGATGAAGAAGAGAGTATATATGGCTTCAGCATTTTTCTCAGAGCATTTGTCTTTGCCACCCGTCTTCTTCTTTATGTCTTGTTTTATAGTTAGAAGAAGAGAGTGCTAAAAGACTAATATCCCAACAATGTTCATCGTCAGTGATTATTGATGCGTAAATATTTTGAACGCACTAAAGAAAAACGAAGAAGTTGACTTTTATGGTCATTTTATTTGTGTCTGCATAGTTGATTCTCAAATAAAGAGTTGAAAGTTCATCATGTTGACTCCACATTTGTTTTATAAATTGACTTGAAAATTTTGTAAAAGTATGGTAAAGTTTAGGGTGTTTAAAAGTTTATAAAGAGTTACAGAATCATTATGACCTCACCCAAAATTTTAAGGAAAATTTTTTAAACCTAAAATTTGTGGCAAACATGGAAGCAAAGGGTTGAGACCAAAAGATCAAAGCCTAGTCAAAATTATATGTTCATTATAACAAACATGCTGCTTCCCTGATTCTGCATAACTTTTTTCTAGCTTTGCAGTTGTATTAATAATGCTTCTCTTCTACTCTCTTTTTTCTTTAACCTTTTATTCATGTTTCTTTTAGCTTGTACTTGCTACATACATTCGAGAGACAAATTTCATTCCATTACTAATAGAACAGAGAGGATGATGTTCCTGCCTCATGCGCATCTCCAGATGAGAGAAAAAATCGACATCATCACCGGACGTGAAAGCATGCAACGCTCCTATGCTACCCATCACTGTTCCAACATTATAGATTCTGATCCACCCGGGATCATTGAAGCCTTCTGCAAGCATGTCACAACGTCCCCAACATGAAACTGTACTATCTCATCCACTTTGTTTGGTGCTCCTGTCAGCTTTCCTTGCTCCCACAAGATTTTCCCGCCCGTAAGGTCGTCTTCTATCTCTTCCGAAACATCGGGCATGTTCGTTTAATAGCCGCAGTAGTTGGGGCTGTGACTTGCTACTTGCGGCCAGACGATGTGATTCTTGTTCGTTTAGCAGTCACGCGTCTACTCGCAGCGACAGCCGCAACCTTATACGGCAAACAAACAAACATCAATTGCCGCAGCCGCACAAAATACACATTCCCAAACTTACCTGCACCTGCCATGGTGTCGAAATCCACATGATGTGATGCTGTGAGGCACCTCGGCACACAGTCATCCGCAAATATGTTAGCTGATTCTCATCGCGCCTGTACTTGCAATGGAAAGACTGCAAAATGACAATTAAAAAGCCACATAAGATAATTAGTTGCTATAAGAAGCTCACAGTGATAAGTAATATAAAAAGGGTATTTCACTAACCCCCTGAATGTCACCAACGTAAATACGGTCACGGTAACCTGTTTTCTTATGTGGGATTCTTTAAATGCCACGTCAATAATATCGTTGCCCGGAATTATTTTCCAAGTTGGAATAACTCAATACTAGGTTTACGAATATTCTTAAATGTTTAAGAAAATATACTAAATTATTCAGCAATATATGCCAAACCTAAATTTTGTGGTATTTATGACTTTTCAAAAATAGTAGTGTATTTGGAGGTAAAACTTATTTTAAGGTATTTACCACAAATTGAAGAGTAATGAGAGGAGACGTCATGAACAAGATCATCAAATTTTTTGATGTAACCATCTAATCCTCCGGATTTACCATGTCTTTCATAGTCCATTGCATAGACCGCAAAACCTGCCTTGGCAAACCTCGTTGCAGTACCTGATTAATAATGATTTAACACTAATTAATTATAATGTATTACTTTTACTAGGAATATATATATATATATATTTTGATGATTAATCATCATAATTTTAAAAGACGGAACAGTTCATGGTGATGCTTGATTCCATGGCGTAGCCGTGACAGAGAAAGATTAAAGCCTTTGGTTCTTGCTGCTCCTCTGGTTTCCATGAACACGTGAAAAGTTGTATCCCTCGTGAGTTCAACACATAATCCTAATTAACAAACGAAAACCCAATTTTAATCACCAGTTTAAAACAATAATTGCATAATAAATCTTTGTCTTTACATATAGGGCAAGAGCGTGCATGATAAAAGAGCTAACTCATATAATTGAAACGAGAGAGCTTAATCAAGACATACCTCTTATTACACAACTATGATGTTCTGTTTTGTTATATGTTTCAAGAAAGAAAACTGGATTTTGCTTCAATATATAGAAGACGAGGGTCACGAGATAAGAGATTTATTAACCAAAATAATAAAATAAATAAGAGGAAAGGATCTTTAGATTGAGACTTAAACGAAAAGCCGCTTAATTCGTTGATTTATGGGACCAGGTGACTAATATAATTACCAGTTTACCACAACTATGCAGTATAGACTAGACGACCAAAATGATTTCTCATTTGTATAAGTCAGGCCCATTTAAAAGCATATAGCCCATTTGTATAAGTCAGGCCCATATCTTCTCGGTGCTGCTCTTGTCTCCGGCGTCGTCTCTTAGGCCGGGTCACTGGTATTGCTCCTCCTAATAAGCTCCCTCGTACGAAAATTTAGGGAAACACACTTAGTCCTTTTTCCCGGTAATGAGTATTTTTATTTTGTTTTACTCATATTTTCTAATTTTTGTTTTAGTGGAAAAAAAAAAGTTCGTATTTTTTGTTTCTCTGTTTTTCCTCAGCTCACTGGAAAATGTCTGCAAAGTGGCGAGCTCTTCAGCATCGACATCGTTACACTTACAGTGCTGTCTTATTCCCCAGCTCGTTCACTGCTTCTTTGAGTCAATCTAGTTTGTTTCAGTGTTGTCCCAAGTTTTACTCTGATATTGAAGAATTGGTTTCGTTGAATTCAGTCTACGCGCAAGTTAATCACGCTAAGAAAGTTGTTGCCTCGTTTGAAGAGGTATTTGCCAAGACTCATGAAAATGAAGGTTGTGAGAAAGAGGCTGTTTCTGTACGGGGAGCTATTAGATTTTACTTGGAGATTCTGTTTATGGAGAATTCTTTAACTTTACATAAGACCCTTGTTTCAGCTTTGGCTAAAACCAATAAGTTTCATTCTGTGATTAGTTCAATCTTTTCATGAGCTTTGTGATGAATATGGCGGTTTGAAAGATGGTGGGAATCGATTCTGTGTGTCTAGAGTTGCTTTATCGGCGATGGGTATGCCAAAGTTGGGATATTTAGTTGATATAATTCAAGATTGCGCGCTTTTGGTCGGTCATGATGTCGTTTCAGGGTTGAATGCTATAATCTTAGAGACTGAAGCTTGTGCTAGGCCTCCTCCTACTGTTATGGAGCAATGTCAAGAGGCTTTGTCTTGTTCGTATGACTTATTTCAGCGGTTTCCTTTGAAGTTTAAGGGTTCAGTTGGGGAAGATGCAAGTTTTATGGAGAGTGTTTTTGCTGTTCAAGTCAGCATTTTGAAGTCAGTGGCATTTTCTAGGGACTGTTATGTGGCTGCTGGTGTGAGTTTCTGTGCTGCTCTGCAGCTCTGTCTCAAAGACGAAGAGCTTGGATTGTTTATAGCGCAAGGAATATTTTGCTGGACTAGTGTCGTTAGATTGACTGATAGTGTTAGCAAAATTCCATTTGCTGGGGATATTTGTTCTGAGATCTGCAGTTTTTTCATCTTTGAGTAGACTCTCCTTGATCCGAGGCATTCTTACTACAGTTTCTAGGGGTATTCTTGTTTTCTCTTTTGCTCGGTTGAGTAACAGTGATTGTAATCAGAGAACTATTCTTTATGACGTAATTTTACTTGAACTTTGTGATTTATGCGAGAACCCCATTGACAGCCATTTAAATTTCCACGCACTAACTGTGATGCAGATTTTCTTGCAACAGATAAAGACATCTATGTTAACTGATTTATCAGAAGCGTATGATCCAATGCCAGACAGCATGGCAACTCGAGTGCTCAGAATTATATGGAACAACTTGGAGGACCCTTTGAGCCAGACAGTCAAACAAGTTCATCTCATGTTTGACCTCTTACTAGACATTCAAACCACTCAGGCTGGTGAATCGATCACTCAGGTTCAGCTGTAGTGATGTCTGACCTAAAGGCAATAGCATTACAAGGATGTTTCTCTGTCTTACCTTTTCCTTGCAAACAACCTTCAGTTCATCATTCAAAGCGTTCGTTCAACTCATCTGAGGAATCTCCTTGGAGATGATTGGCTCACTAAGCACAACGTTAAACTCAGCGCTTATGCTGGGAATTATGAGATAGCAGCATGGCCCAATGTTTTCATGTCTTTACCAGAGGAACCCACAGACCTATCACCAGAGGAGGCCAAAATATATTTCAAAAGATTTCACACGGCATTTGAGGAAGCTTATATGAAACAATTATCACGAGTTGTATCAGATGCGAAACTTAGGGACGAACTGAAGATTTCGATAGCGAAGAAACTTGTACCAGAATACAGAGAGTTTTACAGGAAGTACTTACCAATGCTTGGCCAGGACAGGACCATCGAGATCCTAGATAATTTGGAGAATTACATCTCTGATCTGTTCCATGGAACACCAATACTTGGCTCCTCTTCTTTTTCTTCATCTTCATCTTCATATTCTTCGTCCTGGATTTCACATGGATGTGTTTCAGGCTGAGAAACTCGATTCACAGTTTTGGCTGAATATTTCATTCTACATGATGTGAGAATTATAAGATTGTATGGATATTTGTGTTGGCATTGTGTGTGGAACGGAAAATGGGAACAAAAACGACATTGATATTTTCTTTACATTTATTTGAATAAAGTTTTTCATCTTCTGAATCTAAGAAAACAAAACTTACGAAAAGATTTAGGAATTAAGACGAGTAGTCTCTAACAACCGAAGCTAATATAAATCTAGCAAAGAACTTGATTCAGGGAATATGCAAACAAGAAGCCAATTAACTTATCATAAGAAGGTTATATAAATCACAGAGCATAATGTGCTGAAGAACAAAAGTATTGTTCACTCCTTGAATAACTCGAAAAAGAAGGAAATACGATATGCAAGAAAACAATCATATCGCAACAACTACTTAGGAACTCCATGATCTGAAGGACGGGATAAAGATTGCCAACCGGTACAAATATTCATGATTTGCTTGAGAGTCTCTGATGGTGGCTCAACAGTCCAAGTCGGGTAGTGTTCGCTAGGATGGAACACACATTCTTCACTGGCTCCTGTCAACATGGGAGGTTGAGCTCCGTTCAAGAACAAGTCATTTTCAGATCGTACTAACCCAGCTCTAACTTCTTCCTTATCAGCAGCCTACAAACAAATTCACACAAGATGATTGATGATGGTGAATTCACAAGAAGAACAAAATTTTCTCTGATGCAAGTGAAAAGCAAGAGTCAACCTTTTCTGGGTAGTATTCAAAAGTTTTCTTCTTCACTCCCGCTTCGTATATATTGCATTGAGAGAATACCTGATTTCAGAAACATAGTTTTACTCAGTTGAGATTTTTAGATAAAGCCCGTCTCTCGATTTTTTCCAGAAAGCTGCTATAAAAAAGTTTACCTGCGCTTCTACGCTAGCACAAACAGCATATATCCCCCAGTTTCTTGTATAATTGTTGTACAAATGAACTTTTCCAAATCTGAGACGGGGTTGTCTCTGCCTCGTTCCATCAAAGAAACAATGGTGAATGGTCACTCGGATGCATCTATCATCAACATGAGAAGGATCAGCTCCAATCAGCATTGTCTTGTCATGCTGTGCAAAATAACATCTGTAAAAACCAGAGGCAAACAAGAAGATGCAAAAATTAAGCACCACACAAGAGCATACATAACTTTAGCTTAACCATTCAAAAATCATCTAACTCACCTAGAAACAGTGATATCCGTG
This sequence comes from Cardamine chenopodiifolia, assembly GCA_963922655.1. Classification (NCBI taxonomy): domain Eukaryota; kingdom Viridiplantae; phylum Streptophyta; class Magnoliopsida; order Brassicales; family Brassicaceae; genus Cardamine; species Cardamine chenopodiifolia. The sequence goes on along the minus strand of OZ000479.1, from coordinate 14,232,165 downwards.
CTTTGTCTGGTAATATCAATAAGCCCATCATCGTAATCGCGCAAGCTACATCGATCAATCCATATATGTCTAGACTTTGGTTTAATCTGAATGCCATCAACATCATGGCCTCTACCACCTTCAAACTCCAAATTGCAAATGATGATATGTTCACATTCCTTCAATCTTATTCCTTTCCCAGTGAGCTTGATTCGTTGTCCTCTTCCATCAATCGTCTTGTAAGACGATACACTCAAGTATGAATTGAGATTTATAGTTCCAGAAACTGCAAAAACAATCCATAATGGCTCTTTCCTCCTACCTCCTTCACGAAGAGTCCCAGGTCCATCATCTAAAATCCGCACATAACCAATCTCAAGAGCTTCGTATAGATTCAGTTCTCAAATCAATAAACAAATGCATCTCACAATCAAGGCAATAGAACGCAAAATCCAAACGGAGAAATCAATCAGAAAGCGAAACTAAGCTCGAATTCATCCATATATTTCGTGAAACTTTGAACTCAATTATAAATTCCAGTGTGATCGTCGGTAAAGATACAATTATGAATACATCACCTGCAAGAGAAGTGACAACATAGAGATCGCCGTGGAGACCACCAACGGCGAAGCGGCCGAAACCTTCGGCACGTCCGGCTAATTCCCTGAGGTTGCAATCGGCATCGGCGTATGGTAGCGTCGTCATCGTTCGTTCTATGCGACTGCGTATGGTGTGTCTCTGTTTACCGTTATGCGGCTTAAGTCTTAAGCCTCTCTAGCAAAGGCACAAGCACAAAAGTAGATTCTCTAGATTGGTGATTTAGATTTCGGTTTACTAAAAGGTTGTGAAAACCGGTTTGGACCGGGTGGACTAGTACATATTTGGTTTATGGGTTACGTGGACAGCATTACATCAACTATCGTTAATTTTAAACAAAAACTCGCCATTAACATCTCCTTCGAAATTGCGTTATCCCTCCTTTTTTTAGCAACCTGTCGTGTTTAATTTTTTTCATAGTTGTTTTGATATTTTCGCCAAATAATCAATACATGATATATATTATATATACATTATAAGAAAGCATAGTCTTTTCCACGAATTTTTCTGATAACAAATTTCGTTGGAAATATTTCCACGGATTTCTAACACTATTCTAACAAAAAAACCTTGAAATGGTTCTCAGAAGTAGAACTGTAGACCTAGCAGTTTTGGATACTCAAACCATAGTTCAATGTCAGTCCTCATCACATTCTTTAGAAACATTTGAATGAAATCCTTGTTTTTCGGATATGTATAGTGTATAAAATAAATTGTAAAGTCAAACACTAAATAATAAAATAAATGTTACTCGCATGGGTAAAGTGTGTAAAAACAATTATGTCGAGTCGATCATACATCAAGAGAAGAGAAGTCTGTGCGTGAATGATAAATTATAAATCATATTAAGGTATCTTAGTAAGTTTACTAAGTTCAAATGGTTAGGTCTCTCAATCTTTCTTTTCAAAAACATTATTGGTTTAAATTTTTACAATTCATTTTTTTTGCTTTGTTACGAAAATCTTAGCTAAACGAGCTACAATTGTTCTTTTCGATTTGGGACCCTCCAAATCTCAAAACCTGGACTGCGATAATCCCAGTTTCTAGAAAAACCAGAGTAAACGACTAAAATGTATTTATTTCCCATCAGAATCCTGCCGACCAAAAAGATGTACTAACTTACATTTATACGATTTTTAACAATTATGGGGGGGGGGGGGGATATGGTTTGAAACTTTAAAAGCGTCTCTTAAAGTTCTTTGTCATATTAAAATAATATTTAAACTTTCAATTTTAACTCTTATTAATATATTATATAATCTTATTTTTAAATTATTATATTAAAGTATTAGAGATAAAACTGTAAAGTTTATGAAAATTATGCATTAAAAAAAAAACTTATTTGCTGGAAAATAAATAAATAAATAAAACATACTTTAATATAAAATTTTAAGTTTACGTAAAGCATTTAATGTGAAACGTCGCTTTAAACAAAAATGTAGTAATAGTCTCAGTAGCCGTTTGCAAAAAGAAAAAAAAATGGGTCTCAGCAGCCTTGAATAATAGATAAAATTTAAATGCGTCTGTAGTGGAAGAAGCCAAGTTGTATTTCTTCCGATCAAGTCACGATCATGTTAGTTCATGAGCTAATTATATATTTATGTCGAAAATGAAACTTCATGGAAAAAAGGGAAAAAAGAAACACTTTATGAGAATCATGTATCACAGGAGAAGGCGGTGATTGTTAGATAATTTCTATTTAATAAAAAAATGAATTAATTTTTAAATATGATAGGATTTAGAAAGAAAAGAAATACAAATATAATTTAGGTTAGACTAGATAAGTTTTTGTATTTATATTCTTATTATAAATTAGAAGATGTAATCTGTATAAATAATATGTTTTTGTGAAGAATTGTTTATGAGATTTGAGAGAGATTTAATTTTTGAGAAGTTTTCTAAATCAATAAGAAAAATTATTTTTATTATCTTTGAATTTCATAAATTACAATTAATATCAGAGCTTTGTAATCGGTAAAAAGGATTGAAGATCATTCGGAATTCCAATCAAAGGAGTTGATTGTCGAACCCGAGATAGGAGTGTCACCACCGTCGAAGAAAAAGATCTTCAACATGAAGTAAATGATTTTATATATTGACAATAAATCAGCGATAGCACTAACAAAGAATCCAGTTTTCATAGATGAAATAAGCATATCCATAAGAAGTATCACTTCATTCGTGAATGCGTTGAGAATGAACAAATCACGGTAGAATATGTTGCGGGAGAAGAACAAAAAACGGACATTCTAACAAAGTCTCTAGTTTGGATCAAATTTTCGGAAATGAGGAGGTTGATAGGAGTATAAGACTTTCTTAATTCAAGTTTAGTAATTAAGAGAGAGAATGTTAGATAATTTCTATTTGATAAAGGAATGAGTTAACTCCTAAACAATATAGGATTTAGGAAAAAAAAGAAATACAAATAAGATTTAGTTTAGATTAGATAAGTTTTTGTATTTATATTCTTATTAGGAATTATAAAATATTAATTCTTATATATAAGAGGTTATTGTGAATAGTTGTTTTATGATATTTGAGAGAGATTTAGTTTTTGAGAAATTTTCTAAATCAACAAAAAAAATTATTCTTATTATTTTTGAATTTCATAGATTCTAGTGATGATAGTGGTTTGTCCACACACATTAAGATACTAACTTCGTGGCTCCTTCTTGCTTCACATAAATTATTGTAACAAATTATCCTACCAAGATAGATTGATCATGCTTCCCGTATATGTTCGTGTTGATCTGCGTACTCGGATGCGGCCTAGAAATCCACTTCTTCTATATCTCACCTTTGGAGACAATGGCCTTAATTATAACTGCTGGAGTTTGATCTTGTAAAAGGTCCAGCCCTGGATTTGAGATTATGGACGAACTGCCTCAGGGCTACAGTTAAGGGCACACGTAATTAATAACGTAAAACCTCAGGATCGATCTGAGCTCATAAGCTCCAGAAGGAAGAGATGACATTTTTCTACCAAATAATCATTTTAGCTCGTTTGTGTTCTCACTCTCCTTGGACATAAAGCCATAAACGTTTTTGTATTCATCCTTACTTTTGTATCATGTGTTTGACATCAATAAACAGCCAGTTCTTACTTTCGAAGTGGATTTTTTTAATCACAAAGATTTAAGTTCCCGTTTATTTAATTATAATTCTCCAAATTAAACCCGAAAATATCTCTTACGAGTTTCTTTTTATATATCAATAAGTTCAATAGTACCAACCGCTTTGTGGAGCCACATTGAAGAGAGAGAGACGTGAGTCGTTCTCTTACGAGTTTTGATATCCACATACATAGTATATATTATAGATCGATGTTTATCATTTCTTTTCCTTTTTTGGACTATTTCATCAACTAATTCTAGATTATATATATATATATGTACATATATTAATAAAGGTATATATTTTGTGTATCGTTGTTAAATATTTGAATTTGTAATATTAAATAGGTGTAGAACTAGCGGTTTTAGATTTGTATTCGAAATACCCAAAAGATCTGGAAAAGAAAAATCTAACTGATTCAAATTCCGTTCTTGTACAGTGCATAAAACCAAAATATACTAATGTACTATTACATAATATCAAAGTAAAATTTTGAAACTAAACATCCAAAAGATTTCAAACAAGCCAAAAAATTACAATATAATTAAAGTTTGATAATTTTGGGTAATTTTGGATATTTGTTTGGAGCTCGGGTAATACCCAATCTAAACCAATCCAGAGTATTTGAAAACAAGAACCATTCAGGTATTAGAGGAACCATCCGAACCATTTTTTCCCATATTATGCCCATGCCTAAACAAAATTGGTTGATGTGTTTAGGTCCCATATTTTCAATGCGATGTGTTGGAAAAGTCAAATTTGCAATATTATTTCCAGTTAATATTACCACGACTTTAATCATCACGTGCATCCTCACGTTTGTTTTTTCTCTTCTTCTACATACATTTATATCGAAATTATGTCGAAAACCAAACTTCTGAATGGTCGTGGACTCTTTTACGAGCTACACAAGCCAAAGCTATTAACATCGTTGTCGATTCACACACATGGTATTATTATACAAGTTACAGGTTGCAGTTACAAGTTGCGACACCAAGTACAATCTACTTATAAATACTAACATATCCAACTATACATCCCATCCCACCATAAAGATGTCATCTCAAAGAACTTTCTAATTCCACCATACAATACTTCGCCATTAACTAAATCTCCTAAAACTTAAAACCCTAGACGACGCCGTACGATGAGTCTCTCACTTAGCGGTAGAAACAATGTGTTGCCACGAGTTCTGGCGGAAACTCAGTATACCACTCCCATCGGATCACCTACGCTCGACGAGTTGCTCAAGGACTGCGACAGTTTCCGGAAGGGAGATTCCGGCGACGCCGTAAAAAGTGACGATCCAGCTCATCACATAATAGATGTTGAAACCTTATACGTAAAACCTGTGCCGTTCGTTCTAGCCTTTAACAATCTCGGCTACGACGTCACACTTCGCCGGCGGTTTGATTTCTCGAAGCAAAACAGCTCCGTTTCGGTGAAGACTCTACTTGATGATGTTTCCGGCGAGACTTGTGACGGCGATATCCTCGCTGTTCTCGGTGCAAGTGGAGCAGGGAAATCAACGTTGATCGATGCATTGGCGGGGAGAGTTGCGGAGGGAAGCTTAAGAGGCTCCGTAACTCTTAACGGAGAGAAGGTTTTGCAATCTCGACTGTTGAAGGTTATATCGGCGTATGTGATGCAAGACGATCTCCTTTTTCCTATGCTCACCGTTAAAGAAACGTTAACTTACGCTTCCGAGTTTCGTCTCCCGAGAAATTTGTCTAATTCAAAGAAAATGGAGCGTGTTGAGGCCTTAATTGACCAATTAGGGCTCAGAAATGCGGCGGACACTGTCATCGGAGATGAAGGACACCGTGGAGTCTCTGGTGGAGAGCGACGGCGCGTTTCGATCGGAATCGATATTATCCACGATCCGATTGTCTTGTTTCTTGACGAACCTACATCAGGATTGGATTCAACCAACGCGTTTATGGTGGTGCAGGTTTTGAAACGAATTGCTCAGGGTGGCAGTATCGTAATTATGTCAATTCATCAACCTAGTGCTCGTATCTTGGATTTGCTTGATCGGCTTATCATCTTATCTCATGGCAAGAGTGTGTTTAATGGATCTCCGGCGAGTCTTCCTTCTTTCTTCTCCGATTTTGGTCGCCCTATTCCGGAGAAAGAGAACATCACAGAGTTCGCACTTGATTTAATTCGACAATTCGAAGGATCCTCTGAAGCAACCAGAGAGTTAGTAGAGTTCAACGCAAAGTGGCAACAAAACCAATCTGTTCGAGCCACGCCACAAAATGGCTTATCTCTAAAAGAAGCCATAAATGCAAGTGTTTCTAGAGGCAAACTAGTCTCAGGTTCATCTGGAGGCAATCCCATTTCAATGGAAACAGTATCTTCATACCCAAACCCTTCATTGTTTGAAACATTCATCTTAGCTAAACGGTACACAAAAAACTGGATCCGTATGCCCGAGCTCCTAGGCACACGGATCGGTACTGTGATGGTTACTGGTCTTCTCTTAGCAACCGTGTATTGGAAGCTAGACAACACTCCAAGAGGAGCACAAGAGAGATTGACCTTATTCGCATTCGTCGTGCCCACGATGTTCTACTGTTGTTTAGATAATGTCCCCGTTTTTATTCAAGAACGATTCATTTTCTTGAGAGAGACAACACACAACGCATACAGAACATCTTCTTATGTCATATCTCACTCCCTCGTGTCTCTTCCTCAGCTAATTGGTCCTTCCTTGGTATTTTCCGCGATCACATTCTGGACAGTTGGATTAAGCGGCGGGTTAGAAGGTTTCTTCTTCTATTCCCTCATAATCTACGCCTCCTTTTGGTCTGGATCATCAGTCATTACTTTCATATCCGGTCTTGTTCCTAATATCATGTTAAGTTACATGGTCGCCATTTCCTATCTCGCCTACTGTTTACTGTTAAGTGGGTTCTATGTCAACCGAGATCGGATACCGATCTATTGGAAATGGTTTCATTACATTTCACTGCTCAAATATCCTTACGAAGCTGTCTTAATCAACGAGTTTGATGACCCGTCTCGTTGTTTTGTTGAGGGAGTCCAAGTATTTGATAATACTCTTCTGGGAGGATTGTCCGATTCAGGGAAGGTTAAGCTCCTTGAAACTCTTGGTAGATCTCTGAGAACAAAGATAACGGAGTCCACATGCTTGAGGACTGGATCTGAATTACTTGCGCAGCAAGGTATTACTCAATTGAGCAAATGGGATTGCTTATGGATTACGTTTGCTTCCGGTCTCTTTTTTAGAATCTTGTTTTACTTCGCCTTGCTGTTTGGGAGCAGGAATAAGAGGACGTGAAGGTTACAGTTGTAAACAAATGTTTGCACGAGCTACATATATGACAGAAGCTTGAAATGTTATAGCTTCTCGATGTTGTTATTTTGTGAATCAAGTTGAACCATATACAGTATACTCGTTTCATCTTTGTTTATTTAAAAGAATACAGAGATGTGTAATCAAACTGTGATGTTAGCAAAGTTAATATGTTTCTTTAAAGATTTTTTGTATGGAGGATAGATATTGTTGCATTATTGACAACTATTCACTGAAAAAAATTCAAGGCATGGCAGAATACAATTAGATTCGAACCAGTAGAATACACATTATTAAAGTCAGTGGCTCAGAATTATATTTGAGGTATGGCGTGCATGTACATTATTAAAATCTAATAACGGACGTGCTGAATTGGAAAAAAGTACATTTATATTCAAAATTAATGTTGTGAAAAAGTACAATGCAAAATACCATCCAATCTTAAACTTATATTTTTTTTTTTGATAAAAGTGTTAAACTTAAATTCATATTTGATGATTACTTTAGAAGAAATTTGGTGGTGAATACACGATCAAGATGGACAAATCAATATATGTGTGTGTGTGTGGAGAATTAGGATATGAAAAATTAACTTATAAATGAATGTGAATACGTAATGAACTTTAAAATTTGTTGGTAGAAAATAAATGATCAAATTCCGGTTATCTGAGGTGTAAATAATCAACACATGCAAATTCGAGTTTAAGCATAATTGGGTGCTGCAATATGCATGGCGCATCACAGATACGGGCGGATTCAGGAAAACTTTTTTATATAAGAAACAAAAATGATGGAATAACTAGCCATATACATTAAAACAAAACAAAAGAATATGAAGTATCAAAAGCCATTTAATCAAATAAGCATAAGTAACTAAAGATGAATTATCAGTATTTTAAAAGAAGCATGGGCAAAAGCCCCACTCTCTGCCTCTCTGTACGTCCCTCCCTGAAATTTTAAAGTTAAACGAACATAAAATTTACAAAAATCAAAGAATGGACAGTGCAAAATCGTGCGAATCATAATGTGATCAATGCATTCACCAAATCAAAAGTAATAAATTCTTTTACCTTTGCTAAAGTTCGTCGACTTTCAATCACCGACTATATTATATAAAATGACAAAATTTCAAAAATTTCAGCACACATTTAATTAATTTCCAACTACTTGAATATGGATAGTCGATACGTTTAAAGGATTTAAATGCGCACTCACTTTCAAGCTAAAATGGGGAGATTCAACACTACAGCAGATGCATTAGTTAAGTCTGCCTTATTTCCAGATCTATGTTTTCTCAATTCAGTGTTATACTTCATGCTTGGCTTCAACCTTTTGTTATGGCAAACATGCTGAACCATTCTGCTTTGAGTTAATACTATGAATTGGTAGTTTATTAAGGTAAAAAATAGTTTTAAACCAATTAAATATAATTAGCATATTTATTTAAATTTTATTAAACCGATAAAACTGAAAATCTTAGAGCATCATTAGTAGGGGTCTCTCACCAAATCTCTCACCTTTAAAAATAATTAAAATAGGTTTTAACAAAAGTGAGTGAGAATCGGGTCTCATTTAAGAGATTTTGAGAATCTCTTAAGAATCTCTTAAGAATCTCTTATCTCATAAACATGTCACTTCATAAATGGTCGAGATTTTATTGTAATAAATAAATTCCACAATAGTTTAAAAAGTTAATTAAATAGTTTATATGTTATTATTTATCATTTTTATTTTTTCTATAATGATAAAATAAATTATCTATCTAACAAGTTTCATTATGCATGAGTTTAAATTATATATTAGTATTATTTTAATTAACATTAGTTAAAAATACAACAATATTAAATTAATATTATTTTAGTTAAAACTTTAAAATTAGCAAGAACAAACTTTAAAATTATATTATATTATTAAAATCATGTATAATAATATTATGTTCATATATATAGATTCTATCACTTCATCTTTTCACACACCTTCATTTCTTTATAAATTTATGCTATGTAATTTTATGATTAATTTTAAGAGAATTTAAAATTTTCTTGTACTAAGTTTAATGTACTGTATTATTAGTATTTACAGTTTTATTATTGTTATTATTATATGATATAAACAAATATAACTAATTAATAAAATTGAATATATTTAAATATAATTTGATATGATTTAAAAGATACTAATTAAAAAAATTTAATTTAAGATAACTTAAAATAAGTATTATATTGATGAGAAATTTAATGGATGTCTCACCAATGGTAATAAAGAATCATGAATTTTTTTAAACAATAAAGTACATCAAAAATAATAATATTATATTTATGAGAGACTTAATGGATGTCTCAATGCTTTTAACTGAAATGAAACCATCGACCCGATTGGATACATTTAAACAACAACCTGACAACAGCATTTACAAAGGGAGTCCTTGGGAATAAGGGCTAACAGAGTCCTCCTGACAATAATTGCATGATCTTTGATTTCACCTCTATTAACGACCTTAACAAACCAAAATGGCAAAATCTTTCTCCTTAACCGGCGCTTCTCACTTCCGAGCTGAACATCTCCTCCTTGGCAGTGTTGTGAGGGTCTTCGGGTGGTTCTCCTCTCCGTTGTTCCAGGTCCTTCCTCTGCTGGAAGCGATGAGGTCTACTTGGTTTTCGGGCAAAGGTGGATCTGTTGGGCGGTTTCTTTAGTCGATGTGGTGGGGCAGCTCCGACAGTTTTGGATTAGGAGACCGTGGTAGGGAGTGGTTTTAGTCGACGTGGTAGGGAGCCTCCGGCATCTCTATTCCGACGAGTCTCCCGACTTTGGGTTTCGTTTTTTGTATCTGGTGCTTCCAATTTTGTTTCCATCAAATCGAGCCCATTAGGAGATCGGTTAAGGCCTTTAGTTTTGATGTATGTTCGTTTTATGTTCACTGCATTTGTAATTTTCTTTTAAAAGATCCAAAAATATTTAATATGATAATCCTTTAACAAAAAAAAAACTAAAACGAAATTGGATAATATAACCCTTAAAGAGCTAATATTGTAAACAGTCTTTGCTGAAATAAGGGTTTAAGAGGATGCATTAGATAAAATATTCGATACAATTTGAATTTTAATAAATTTTAAAATGTTTTGATTGAATTTTGGTGAATTAAAAATTTCGTCCAAAAACATAAAATTTTGATTTTTGTACTGCTAAATAAAAATTATTTAAAATTTCTCGTAAAAATTTTAAATCAAATTCTTAAAATGTTTTTAATAATAATAAATTTGATTATACATTTTTAAAATTATATATTCAATAAGTTGAATTTTAAAATATATTTTAAAATTTATATTTCAATAATATATATTTATCACTTTACCTCAATTCTTTCCAATCTCTCCAAATAGTCACTTCTTCTTCCAAATCAAATCAAATATATAAAAAGAGACAAAAGCAAGTAAGTCCACGTGCCTACACATCCAACACTCGTAGTCGTAGCTATTGCTACCTACCTCCTTCTTCTCTTATAAATAAACTAACTTAACTTTTTAATACATTACAATCATCAAACCAAACCCCCGATTTAAACCATGTCTTCCTCCGCCTCTCCGTCACCGTTACCCGCCGTCACGAAGCTTCAGGTCGATGCCGTTACTTTTCCACCGTCCGTCAAGTCACCGGCTTCCTCGAATCCTCTCTTTCTCGGTGGTGCAGGTTCGAACGCTATATCCTCTGCTTTTGCTTTCTTTTTCTTCTTCGTTTTGTTAACTTCTGATCCGTTGCTAACTTACACAGGTGTGCGAGGCTTGGAGATTCAAGGAAAGTTTGTAGTTTTCACTGTCATCGGAGTTTACCTAGAGGCTAACGCCGTCACATCACTCTCCGTTAACTGGAAGGGAAAAACTACAGAGGAGTTAACGGAATCCGTCCCTTTCTTCCGTGAAATCGTCACAGGTACTTTACACCACTTAACTAAAAAGATGCGTATGTGTTTTAAGTCAAAAAGTAATTTTTGTTAAACCAACGGTTTCAACTGTACTCAGTTAACCTCTTTTTTTATTTTTTGTTGATTGGTTTGTTCGTAGGTGGATTTGAGAAATTCATAAAAGTGACGATGAAACTTCCTTTAACGGGACAGCAATATTCGGAGAAAGTAACGGAGAACTGTGTGGCGATATGGAAATCGTTAGGGATTTACACAGATCGTGAAGTCAAAGCTGTGGAGAGATTCTTGGAGATCTTCAAGGATCAAACTTTCTCTCCTGGTGCTTCCATACTCTTCGCTCTCTCCCCTAACGGCTCTCTCACGGTACTTTTGCTATCACAAGTAACTTCTAATAAAATGTAGTTTTGGCGTTTGAAACATGGCATTTGAGATGTCTTGATATGTTGCGAATTAAATTGTTTGCAGGTTGCGTTTTCTAAAGACCATAAAATTCCTGAAACCGGAAAATCTGTGATCGAGAATAAGTTGTTGGCAGAAGCAGTTCTTGAATCAATCATTGGAAAGAATGGTGTGTCTCCTGGAACTAGGCTGAGTATGGCCGAGAGATTAGCTCAGTTGATGAAGGAGAACAAGGTCGATGAGGAAGCTTCCGATCCCTCCCTTGGGGATAATAAATTGGCCAAAGAGAATTGACAATGAGAGATTTTTCTTGCGTGTTTTTGTGGGCTTTATGTTTCTTTATATCTCTAATCACTAAATTATTTAGTTCCCATCGAATGTTTTCTTCTATTCATAAGAATAATTAAAAGACATAATAGAAACGTAATCTCGTAGATCTAGGAGTAAGTAAGTTATCCATTTAGGATCTATCAATTAAGTAAGTAATCACAAATTAAATTTTACTTTTGATGGAGTGGACGTTGCACATAACACGATCAATTCGACTTTGGATATATAAATCCTTTCCTTTGGTAAAGGTTTGACTTCGGATATTTACACGATCAATAAGAAGTATTGATTTAGTGATAACACATGAAAACAGAAACAATATCGCAGACTTTATCATAACCTTAGAAAAAGATCAAATATAAAAAATTCGTGAATTATTTTCCGGATTAATGCGTAGATTTGACCGTTGACCAACTCAATCTTAATCTCCAACACTCGTTATGCTACCTACCTCTTCTCTTCTCTTACAAATTGATTACTAGAAGAAATTTTTATACTATTATCATCACACCTAACCGCAACTCAACCAATGTCTTTAACTGCTTGTCTGTCACATAACAAGCTCCAAACGATGATAGTGCCCTGGGAAATACTCTAGGTTCCAGGACAATTCTATAAAAATCCTAATCGAGATCCAGAAGATGTACGATATTGCATACACTCAAACACATCATATAAAACCAACACCAACCGAATCAAGGAGCAGAGAGAGAGAGCAAGGAACTCACCACATTTCCTAGGACTACGACGTTGAAGAGGTTTCGTCCGGATCTTTATCGGTGAGTAGAGACGCCGCCTGTTTCATCGAATCTGAGAGCTGGGAAAACTCATCGATCACATGTATTGTTTAAGTTGATCCTACAAAAAAGAGTTTAGACAAGAACCCTACATTCAACTCAAAGAGAACCAACGCCCCCGTCTCGGATTTGAAGTTATTTGATTTCTTTAGGTTTAGAGCTTGGAGATTTAAGTATTAGTGAATCGTAAGAGAATCATATGTAATTGCAGGAAACTCGCAGAGTAGAAGCAGGATGAAGATACGATTGGAGAAAGTATGCACCCATGTCTCATATTTCAACATAATATACATGAGTCAATCGTAATCAAATCGAGATCGAGGAGCAGTCCTTGGGTAATACAGATTGAGGTGATGGTGCTATTAAACTCGTAAAGGTAGATGAAACGGAACGAAGTGGAAATGTTTGAAGAGGAAGGTTAACGAAATTTTTTTCCTGAGAGTGCAACTGTCCCGTGCACGTCTGTAGCTCTTCTCGAAGCTTGAAGCTTTTTTTAGCTAGTCGAGATTCTTGGACGAAAGGCTGACATAATTTTGACCATAATAAAAAAATGCTCATATAACCTTCTTGTAAAAAATAATTTTTATTTTTGTTAGTTAGAAAATGATTAAATTATAATATTATCGTTAATAATCAGATTATTAGTAGATTTATTTATATCAGTTATAATAATTACACCAGTTATACTAATTATATTAGTTATATCAATTATACAAGTTACACCATCATTTATTATTTAGTTATACTAATTTTACTAATTATATTCGTTGTCATAATTTTACTAGTTATACAAATTGTATTAGTTATATCAGTTATACAAGTTATACTAATTATACGACTAGTTATATGTTACACCAACAATTACTATTTAATTATACCACTTTTGCTAATTATATCATTTATACCAGTTTTTATCTAATTATACGACCAATTATACAAATTATATCATCAATAACTATTTAATTATACTAGTTATAAAAGTTATAGCAGTTATATCAATTATACCATTAATTTTTACCTTCATTAATAATAATTATATGACCAATTATACATTAGCTTCTATCTATATATTATACCACTAGTTTTTACCTTTGTTAATAATAATTATATGACGCAAAAAAATTATATTATTTGTTCCAATTATGCTAGTTATAGCATCAATTTATATTTACTTAGATAGAAAAATAGAGGTGAGATATATGGTGAGAAAAAGATATTAAATATACTATTTATACCGATTTTACCAATTAATCAATTAAATAAAAAGTATAATAAAAATATTATTATTATTATTATTGTAAAAAGAATGAGGTTATCTAGATCAAACGAAGATCATTAGACTTGAGCTTTTATACTTAAATTATTTGAGACATTGATCCGAGATTCTTTCGTGTGTTCTTATCGCACATCTGTAGTTCTTCGGTAAGACTTTTGTGCTGATGTGGACATATATAATAACTCAAAAAAGTTCTTTTTAGTTAATGGAGATTCTTTCCCTTGTTCTTCTAGCACATCTGTAGTTCTTCTAAAACCTGTTTTGTTTTTGTTTTTTGTTTTTTTTTTGCTGATGTGGGCATATGGAGAAACCCAAAAAACTCTTTTTAATTAGTAGATATTCTTTCTTTTGTTTTTTGGCATATCTATAGTTCTGCCTGATTTTTTTGCTTATGTTGTTGACACATGGAGAAACCATGATAACACAAGAAAACACAAACATTATCGCAGACTTTATCATAACCTTAGAAAAAGATCAAATATCCAAATTCGTGAATTAGTTTCTATATTAATGTGTAGATTTGACTGTTAATCGAATTAATATTTAGGTTTGACCGTCGACCAATTTCAATCTTAATGTCCAACACTCGTAATGCTTACCTATCTAATCTCTTCTCTTACAAATTGATTACCTCATCTCTTCTCTTATAAATTGATTACTAGAAAAAACTTCTACACTATTATCAAACACACAACCCGCAACTCAACCAATGTCTTTAACTACTTGTATGTCACCGTTACCTTCCGTCACGCCAGTTCAGATTGATTCCGTTACTTTTGCACCAGCCATCAAGTCACCGGCTTCTTCCAATTCCCTCTTCCTCGGTGGCGCAGGTTCGAACACTGTTTCCTCTACTCTTACCTTCTTTCCTTTTTTGTTTTTGTTGTTGGTTGACATCTTCTGTTCTTGCTAAACTACGCAGGTGTGCGAGGTTTGGTTATCAAAAGAAAGTTTGTGATCTTCACTGTCATCGGAAGTTACTTAGAGGCTAATGCTGTCCCATCACTCTCCGTCAAGTGTAAGGGCAAGACTACAAAGGAATTAACGGATTCCGTCCCTTTCTTTCGTGAAATCGTCACAGGTGTTTGTTTATAAGTTATAACACTACTTACTTAACGGACACGTCACGATATATTTTTGAGTCCAACTGATTTAACTGTCTTCAGTTAACTTTGTCTTCTCAGTCTTATGATTGGTTTTGTATTAGGTCCGTTTGAGAAATTCATTAGGGTGACGATGAAACTCCCATTAACGGGACCGGAATATTCGGAGAAGGTAGCAAAGAACTGTGTGGCAATATGGAAATCGTTAGGAATTTATACAGGACGTGAAGCCAAGCCATAAAGAGATTCTTGGAGATATTCAAGGACCAAAATTTCCCTCCTGGTGCCTCCCTCTTCTTCGCTCTCTCCCCTAATGGCTCTCTCACGGTACTTGCGTTACATATAAAACGCTAATGTAGAAATTGGCGTTTTAAATATAACAATGTATAGCTCTTTATGATATATATTTGTTGTGAATTGAAATGGGTGGAGATTGCGTTTTCTAAAGACGATGTCATTCCTACAACCGGGAAAGCTGTGATCGAGAATAAATTGTTAACAGATGCAGTTCTTGAATCAACCATTGGAAAGAACGGTGTATCTCCTGCGACTAGGCTGAGTCTTGCCGAGAGATTATCTCAGTTAATGAAGAAGAACAAAGTCGATGAGGAATCTAGCGATCTCTCTGTCGAGGATAAATTGGCTAAAGAAAACTGAGAACGGGACATCTTTCTTGGTTTTGTGGGCTTTATCTGTCCTGTTTAGTTCCCATCGAATGTTTTCTTCTATTTGTAGAACTATTTGTAATAATAAATAAAGAATTTCATGGGTTTGGATCAAAATAACTGATGACAAAAAAAAGGATCAAAATAGCTAACGAACAATTCACTATTATTAATAGGTGGTCTTGATTCTAGAGCTTATGCCGAACAAAACCAGTGATCAGAACATGTTAAATAAAATCCTTGATATCACACTTGATATCACTCTACTTTTGCCTTACAACATTCTTCTACCATTTTGTTTTCATCAATTTTCCATTTTTTTAATGACCTCCAAATGTATAACCAAATTCCTTACATCTCTGTAGATCCGGGACCATACGACGTAAATCATCTCTCAAAGAAAACTTAACCAAGGGTACAATAGCGATGTGTCTCTATACTAGGGTCTCTACTATGTGAGATTTTAATTTTAGAGTCCTGCGAGCCACAAAAGATTTAGCTTCCAACTTCATGGCCCCATCATGCTTCACACCAGTTATAGTTCTGCATCTGTTATTTTCCCTTTTACAAGTTTAGATGCAAACCTACCGCCGAAATACATAATAATATAATATACAATATATAACTTAATGGACCCATCATGCTCCACACAATTATTGTTTTACTTTTCTTAGATTTCCTTTTTAGGGTTCGGAGTAAACCTAAATGCATCATTTGGTAACTAACCTTCCTTGGTTAAATACGTATTTTTTAAAACAATTTTAACTTGATGACTTGATAAAGTTTACAAGGATTGGTAGTATTAAAAAGGCGAAATGACACTACGCTTGATTTTTTTATTCCTAGAGTTTCTTACTATTAAAAGAGACGCGTGTTTCTCATTTCTTCTTTATTTTATTTACTTTTAATTTTCAAAATCCAAACTAAAATAATAAATGAGTTTTCATTATCCTTATAAATAGGGAAAAAGAGAGATGGATGTGCTGACGACAAAAAAAAGAGAGAGATGGATGGTTCAGCTACAATGTCACACTTCGCCGGCAGTTCAATTTTTCATCGCTGATCTCTCAGCGAAAGCCAGCTTCTATGAAGATTCTACTCGATGATGTTTCCGGCGAGGCTTGTGAAGGCGATATCCTCGCCGTTCTCGGTGCAAGCGGATCCGGTAAATCCACCTTGATCGACGCATTAGCTGGTCGTGTGGCGGAGTATAGCCTGAGAGGCTACGTAACTATTAACGGAGAGAAGGTTTTACAATCTCGATTGTTGAAAGTGATATCGGCGTATGTGATGCAAGACGATCTCCTTTTTCCGATGCTCACCGTTAAAGAAACCCTAACATTCGCTTCCGAGTTTCGTCTCCAGAAAAGTTTGCCTAAATCACCAACTAGTGGTAACTTTTTGTGGATCAAAGACAAAAAGATCTGCTTTACTAAAAGAGTTAATTTAATGGGTTCTGCCCCAAAGGAATTAGGAGCCAAGAGGTAAAAACCTCCTGATTATACAAAAATAAAAAAGTTTGCCTAAATCGAAGAAGATGGAGCGTGTTGAAGCCCTAATCGACCAATTGGGACTCAGAAATGCGGCGGATACAATAATCGGAGACGAAGGACACCGTGGAGTCTCCGGCGGAGAACGACGGCGAGTTTCAATCGGAATCGACATTATTCATGATCCAATCATCCTCTTCCTTGACGAACCAACATCGGGATTGGATTCAACCAACGCGTTTATGGTGGTGCAGGTTCTGAAACGAATTGCTCAAAGTGGCAGTATCGTAATTCTGTCGACTCATCAACCTAGTGCTCGTATCTTGGATTTGCTTGATCGGGTTATCATCTTATCTCATGGCAAGAGTGTTTCAATGGATCTCCGGCGAGTCTTTCTTCTTACTTCTCCGATTTTGGTCGTCCCATTCCGAAGAAAGAGAACATCACAGAGTTCGCACTTGATTTAATTCGACAGCTCGAAGGATCCTCTGAAGGAACTAAAGAGTTAGTAGAATTCAACAAAAAGTGGCAACAGAACCAATCTGTTCGAGCCACGTCACAAACTGGCTTATCTCTAAAAGAAGCCATCAATGCAAGTGTTTCTAGAGGCAAACTAGTCTCAGGCTCTTCTGGAGCCAATCTCATTTCAATGGAAAAAGTATCTTCATACGCAAATCCGTCATTGGTGGAAACAATTATCTTAGCCAAGCGGTACATAAAAAACTGGATTCGGATGCCCGAGCTCATAGGAACAAGGATCGCTACAGTTATGGTGACTGGTCTTCTCTTAGCTACTGTATATTGGAGGCTTGACCACACTCCAAAAGGTGCACAAGAGAAAATGGGATTTTTTGCATTTGGTATGTCCAAAATTGTTCTATTGTTGTGCAGACAACATTCCTGTTTTTATCCAAGAACGATACATCTTCTTGAGAGAGACAACGCACAACGCATATAGAACATCTTCATACGTCATATCTTACTCCCTCATGGCTTTGCTTCAGCTACTTGCTCTCTCCATTGCATTTGCTGCAACCACGTTTTGGACCGTTGGTTTGAGTGGTGGGTTAGAGAGTTTCTTCTACTACTGCCTTATAATGTATGCATCCTTTTGGTCTGGTACCTCTATTGTTACTTTCATATCCGGTTTTATTCCCAATGTTATGTTGAGTTACATGGTCATTATTGCTTATCTTTCCTACTGTCTACTCTTGGGTGGATTCTACATCAACCGAGATCGGATTCCGTTCTATTGGCCATGGTTTCATTACATTTCACTGCTCAATTTTCCCTATGAGGCTGTTCTAATCAACGAGTTGATGACCCGTCTTGTTGTTTTATTAAGGGAGTCCAAGTATTCGATGGTACGCTTTTGGCAGGAGTACCCAATGTGGTGAAGGTTAAGCTCCTCGATACACTGAGTGACTCTTTAGGAACGAAGATAACGGAGTCCACATGTTTGAGAACAAGGCCTGACTTACTTATGCAGCAAGGTATAACTCAATTGAGCAAGTGAGATTGCTTGTGGATTACGTTAGCTTGGGGTCTCTTCTTTAGGATCTTGTTTTACTTCTCCTTGCTGTTTGGGAGCAAAAATAAGAGGACGTGATGAAGGTAGTCCACAAACACATAAACATATTTCTATTGGCCCCTTTAGCTGGATAAAACCAATGCCATCTACCTTCTTTTTTTTTCTTTTTTTTTTTGTTAAAAGATGCCACCTGCCCTACCCTTAATATGTATATTTTTAAGTGAAGCTTGAAACTTCCAAATATTAGCTTCTCGTTGTTGTAGTTTGAAATCAAGTTACAACATGTATATGTTTTTAATATAATGCTTGTATCTTTTTGAGAATATTGTAAAATAAACGTATATTTTTCTGTAAAATCCATAGTATTATAGGATTCAAAACAAAATTCAACTGAAGTTACTTAATGTGTATATTAAAATTTTGACAAAAAAAGTAGAAATTACAAACAAAAATTTGAAAATGTAGTGATGATTAGAATTAGGTTTCATGTAGATAGGCATTCATTCAAAAATTAGTGGATAATATTCAAAAAAAATCATATTAGTGGGTATTATTTAGTGTCTAATAACTGTGTGCATTTGAATTTTAATGTCTCTAAGTCTAAAACGTTATTAAATCTAATACAAATGGGTTGGTGTTGAATACACCATCAAGAGTTGACAATTCAAATTATTTGGTGAATTATTATGATATGAAAAATAATATATATATATATATATATATACATAAATATAATACGATTCAAAATATCCAAAAGGTTTTTGTAAGATGCAACACAGCTGCGGAATTTAGTGGACATGCGCATTGCACGTTTGAGTTTGATATAATGAATTTAGTGGTCCCGACCAATGAAGCCGATATAATTAGAATAAAGAAATTCCAATCAATCAATAATAGTATAATTTTTTATTTTTTTTTTGATAAAATGTTAATTATATTTAACGTTTGATTACAAAAGTTTGGGACAAAGAGTTTCAAGTGGCGAAAAAAATAAAAAAGTAAAGTGAGACTATTACAAGCAATTATGAATTCAAGTTAAAAGTGGGAGAACTATTGGCAAAGAAGATTGTGACAAACTTTTTTGTAACGGCGAGCAAGGAGAGTATCCATGATGCTTCTATCAATTTGATGGAATATGATTTGTGGGGTCGATGAAAGATTATTGTGAATCCTATTGTTCCTTTATTTCCATAGAAAGTAGATAGTAGCTTGGATGACAATGCGTCTGAGAATAGTTGATGAGCCAGTAAATCTGGTGAGTAGCCATGAAATCAAAGAAGACCAGTCTACAAAGATGAACCTCTGTGCCCCAAGACGCGCCAACACTAGATGCCAAGTCTGCTCAGAGAAGTCGCAATGCAAAAGGATATGATCATGAGTTTCAGCCAACCTATTGTAGAAACAACATAGAAGAGAAATGGGGAGATCCCAACTAGCGAGCCTAGAGTGAGTGGGTAGCCTATCAAGGTGACTTGTCCAGAAAGTGAATGCATGTTTTGGGACAGCATTGCTGAACCAAACAGCCTTGTACCACGTCTTTTTGCCCTCTTTTGGTCTAAATATTTTTCAAGTTTTCTTGCTAGAGAAATTACTCATTCTGTTACCGACAGTCCCCACAAGAAGATATTCGGGCCTCTTATAGGGGCTGGTGGACGAACTGAGAGTAAATAATCAGAGAGGTCCCTTATTTTTGGGTCCCTAGACTTTCGAGAAGTGATCCTCCAACCCAAATCATCAAAGCGTTTACCACCTTCGCTTCAATTGGTACTCCCAACCTTGCGGGTCCATTTTGACCTAAAAACTCAATCAAAAGACCAAAGAGAGACCAGTCATCAAACCAAAATGAAGCATGAGATCCATTTCCAATACAACAACCAATTAACCCCCGCGCCATTGGTCTTAAAGACAGTAAAAATTTCCAAATCCAACTTGAATTTTGGGAAGAGTCTACTAACAAGAAGTATAATTAATAGTATAATTAACTACTCTCAGACGCATAATAGTATAATTAATACCACGTACCTACTAACGTACATACATGTAATGAATTTCGAATCAGTTCCGCTTTTATAATCATAATGTCAGCAACTTAAGTTATAAAGTTTTGAAAATATTGATGTCAAAGAAAAAAAAGTTTAGAAAACGTAGTGCATTAATCACATTCCGGATAAATACATTCATGATTCATGCCTCACTCTGTTGTAGTATATATGATGAATCATGTCGTCAGAAGATTTAATTGTGTGTTTCTTCATGCATCAGTATTCGGTATCAACGATGGCCAAGCATGTGACGGAAGTGGACAAAAGCCATAAGAAAACAGGAACTGTGTGTCTACACAATACAAGAAAATGCAAAATACATTTTTAAAGGGACTCCTTATAATACGTCACGAAACCTCTAATAGATTTTCTACGAGTATATATAAAGTATCTAATTTCATATAGAATCTACAACAAAGCTCTATAAACTTAAAACTTTAATCTACCATTCGAGTTAAGGCATAATTTCTTTCACAAGTTTCTTATATCAAAACCCCAAATCACCTTTAACCAAAAAGAAAAAAAAAACAAATCACCACGGTCTCTCAAGCGCATTAGACTAGGGATATATAATACACAAGAGTTCGCTAATGGGATTTGACTGTTCGGTCTTTCAACCGTCTAATCCCGGGGACGTAACCGATCTTCTAAAAACAGTACGTCATTTAATTAGGTAAATTTCTATTTTCCTTTTTTCTTTTCCGTTAAAGAGTTGATTCATTGAAGATTGTGTCTTTCAAATTGCAACTCTTAATCAACACCACCAAAAGCATAATTTTTCTTCCTGAAGTCTGAAATACAATATCGACAAAACAAAATGGAAAACTTCTAATCTTGTACATTTTTCTCAAGAAATGGAAGATGTAATAATAATTGTATATTTAGATTCAATAATTGTCTTATACTTGTATTCGATTGTACATTGACATTTTAATCAATGAGAAAATCTTATATATATTTTGTTAATATTTTCCTAATCCTTCTCATGCTCTAGCTGAGTAGAGACAAGAACACAGCTCTTTGTATTAATCTTCCAGCGAGATGCTGCAAAGAGACGCCGTGATCGATATTGATTCATACGCGAGACGGCCCGTTCCATTCCTCCTCGCCTTCAGCGAACTCACCTATAATGTCACACTTCAACGGCGTTTTGGTCTTCGTTTCGGGCATAGCCCTGCTCAGGTAAAAACATTGCTCAATGGTATCACCGGAGAAGCTAACGAAGGAGAGATCCTAGCCATTCTTGGCGCAAGCGGAGCTGGGAAATCAACGCTTATCGATGCATTAGCAGGACGGATGACAGAAGGTAGCTTGAAAGGCAAGGTGACTCTAAACGGAGAAGCTTTGCAATCTCGTGTGCTGAGAGTTATCTCGGCTTACGTAATGCAAGAAGATCTCCTTTTCCCTATGCTCACCGTCGAAGAAACCTTAATGTTCGCCGCTGAATTTAGACTTCCGCGAAGCTTAAGCAGAACAAAGAAGAAAGAAAGAGTCGAAGCCCTAATCGATCAATTAGGGCTCAGAACTGTTAAAAACACTGTGATCGGAGACGAAGGCCATCGTGGCGTCTCCGGTGGAGAAAAGAGGCGTGTCTCGATTGGGACCGATATCATTCACGACCCTATCGTCTTGTTCCTCGACGAACCAACCTCAGGACTAGACTCAACTAGTGCCTTCATGGTGGTGCAAGTCTTGAAAAAGATTGCACGTAGTGGCAGCATCGTAATTATGTCAATCCATCAGCCTAGTTGTCGGATTATGGAGTTTCTTGATCGGATCATCATCTTATCTTCTGGACAGAGTGTGTTTAGTGATTCTCCAGCAACTCTGCCTTTGTTCTTTTCAGAATTTGGTTGTCCCATACCGGTTAAAGAGAACAATGCGGAATTCACACTTGACCTAATCAAAGAGCTAGAAGAATCCTCAGAAGGAACCATAAGGTTAGTTGAATTCAACCAAAATTGGCGACAGAAGAAGCTTAGAGTTACACAAGAACCTTGCCATAATTCATCATCCTTGAGAGAAGCCATTAATGCAAGCATTTCAGGAGGCAAACTTGTCTCTACTTCATATAGCTCAATTCCTTCATACGTAAATCCATGGTGGATTGAAACCGTAATCTTAGCTAAACGATACATGATAAACTGGACCCGAACTCCCGAGCTAATGGGAACACGGGTTTTTATAGTCATGATGACCGGTTTTCTCTTGGCTACAGTTTACTGGAAAGTGGATAACTCTCCTAGAGGCGTCCAAGAGCGGTTAAGCTTCTTCTCATTCGCAATGGCAACAATGTTTTACAGTTGTGCGGATGGATTGCCCGCTTTTATCCAAGAAAGATACATTTTCTTAAGAGAAACCGCACATAACGCTTACCGAAGATCCTCTTACGTTATATCTCACTCTCTCGTGGCTCTGCCTCATCTTTTCGTGCTTTCCATCGGCTTTGCAGCCACCACGTTCTGGTTCGTAGGTCTAAACGGTGGTCTCGAAGGTTTCATTTATTATCTTCTCATCATCTTCGCATCGTTCTGGTCGGGATCCTCTTTCGTTACTTTTGTCTCCGGTGTGATTCCAAACGTGATGATGAGTTACATGGTTACCTTTGGCTATCTCTCTTACTGCCTTCTCTTCAGCGGATTCTATATCAACCGCGATAGAATCCATCTTTATTGGATTTGGATTCATTACATTTCTCTGCTTAAGTATCCCTACGAAGCTGTTCTACACAACGAGTTCGATGATCCCTCCCCTTGTTTCGTGAGAGGAAACCAAGTTTTCGATAATACACTAGTGGAAGGAGTGTCTGAAACGGCAAAGGCTAAGCTTCTGGAGACAATGGGCAGTTATTTAGGGATAGAGTTAACGGAATCAACGTGTATGAGGACGGGCTCTGAATTGCTTAAGCAGCAAGGAATTGAGCAACTAGATAAATGGGGTTGCTTGTGGGTTACGGTAGCTTGGGGATTCTTCTTTAGGATCTTGTTTTACTTTTCGTTGTTGCTCGGAAGCAAGAATAAGCGGGCGTGAATGTCGTCATAGAAACTACCGTAACAAAAAAATGTATCTGTGCAAGCAAACCGTTTTCTTGAATTTTGAGATATTGAATAATTTTTTTTGTCTTTTTTCTCACGTCTTTATAATTTATAATACAACATGTGAACATAAACATAAATTTGATTATGTTTGAAACCATGCCTTAGTATTTAGTAACAACATTTTTTCTACTAAAGATGAGATTTAAACAGATTTTGCAAATGAAACCAAATCGGTTTGGATGACCTCAAACTTCTTTTCTCAGTGTAGTTAGAAAATTTCTCGAAACGTAACAAGAAAATAATATTTTTTGTTTTTTCAAATCGACAATATTGCCGTAATATTAATAGCAGATTAAACTTTCGATTTGGCGTAAACTAATTTGTCCTTCCGAAATTCTGATACCTCAACCTTCTTTTATTGGTTGGTGTATATTTAATAAAATTCAAATAGCTTATAGTTTATATGTCAGATAAGTTGAGTCGGAACAGAACTCAAAGTAGCCAACTCTTTTTTTTTTGGGTCACAAAAAGTAGCCAACTTTCTTGTAAGCTTTATTAGATGGTAGTATAAATCTTGACCCTTAGCTTATGGCGGCAAGAAAGGCTACAGTAGGTAAAAGTTAGTCACCTAGACCTAAAAGTCAACAAAATTAAATGAAACAGAGAAGTCAAATTCTGGGATTGGAAACACATGAAGCCAAGCCCGTCATCAATGCTTTCATGTCACCACTACATGACAGAGGTTGGATCAAAAACTCATTCAGAGGAAGTTGCCTAATCTTTTGATTTTTCCTTGGTTAATATTGGATGGATGATGGATCAACGACATCACTTTTTTTTCTTTCTTTTCAAATACTATTTGGAAATGTGATGCGCATGAAATATGGGTTCGCAATTTCAAAAGAGATCTGAAAACAGTACTTTTTAGAAATAAATTTTAAATGTAAACGTAAAAATAAGCATAAGCATATTATATATATTTAAAAAAAAATCAGATAGGCTATAAATATGATTCTATAATGTTTATTGGGAAATGCTCTAAGATAACATAAAATTTTGGGGTAAGGTATAGATTTTTGTATCTACAATATTTTAGGGTTCTCCTGTAAGTTCGCATGCATGTCTTATCTACTAGTTTGCTTGCTTTGGAGAAAACATTACTTGTTTGGATTCTCATTAATGCATTAAAGTATTTAATGATGGAAAATCTTACATCTTAGTTATATGATATATCCTAATATCATACGAGTCAAAAGTAAAAACACATACAAACGGGTGGTTTTACAACAATCTACACCTGCATCCTACGCACCGTACGAATGACAACAATTTAAGCAACAAAATTAAAACCTTTTAATAACATTTCAATTCCATGGCTTGGAGTCATTCCACAACTCATTTCATTATGCAAAAATATTTACTTTCTCATATCAGTTGATGTACTCTTGTGTATACATATTTAGTGGAACAAAAAATGACGTCATAACACAAACAGTAATTCTCGATAAATAGGCAAATATCGAGAATTAGTGTTTGTGTTATGACGTCATTTTTTGTTTCACTAAATATGTATACACAAGTGTACATCAATTGATATGAGAAAGTAAATCGTAAAAAAAAAAAAAAGGAAATAGCAAAGTGGGTCCAACTATTACATGCAAGATAGAGCAGCAATGGCATATAAGCACTAATCAATTCTTGAACAAATCGTTCGGCTCAAGCGAACTATACAGAAACGATAATATTGATTTCAAACGATATTTTGGTAAAGAAGGTTCCACCGTTACCAACTAGTCAAGATAAAACATAACAGAAGTTTGAAATTTCGTGTAGTCTTTTCCAAAAAAAAAAGAAAAAAAATCTTACGATACAAACAATCACTACACAGTACACACGCTGTTTCGCTACCAACATTTGAAGATCTTTAACAAAAAAAAAAACATTTCAAGAGTCGATTAAAGAACACAAAACTAATAAGCATTATTAATTGACCAAACTATGGGAAACGCAAGAAAATTCTCATCTTAATCCTATGCCTCGGTTAGATCAACACCTTTCACCTAATTCTCCATTTAATAACACCTAATCGCCACGTGTCCACCATATCATACACTTCAACTTATATGATTATCACACTGGGAATTCTAGATTTATAGGTCATCCCATTACTTCTCCCATAATAACTATATTGAATTAAATGCGAGAAATCCAAAACGCATTTTCCATCCAAACGCTAAGAATATTATTGTCAACTACGCAAACCTAACGTATTTCTCATGAGGCAACTCATTCAATACATAGCACCTTCGTGTTCACACACATACACACGTAACTTCATATATATAAGGACTCTATACAGATTCATAAGCAAAACAGAGAACATAGAACAAAGAGCAAAACTTTGATCATGCAAAGAGTGTTTTAGTTTCAACGAGACGTTAGATATTGTAGAAGACAAAATCATTTCTCACTTTTGTTATTTTTCTCTTCTTTTTTATGTCTCGCATTGTAGCAGAAGATGTTAATGCTACGCCATATCATTCCATGGAGATTATTCGCTCATCGTTAACTTTAGGTCAACTTCTGAAGAACGTTAGCGACGTTGGAAAGGTACAAGTCGGCGACGAGACTCCTGTTCATGAATTCTTTGACCGGGATAGTTCACTTGACGGAGACGATGATCTCATGCGTCCTGTTCCGTTCGTTCTATCTTTCAACAACCTTACTTACAACGTCTCTGTTCGCCGGAAGTTTGAGTTTCAAGACCTGGTTCCAGGAAGGAGATTATCTTTCTCTAAAACCAAGATTCTTCTAGACGATATCTCCGGCGAGACTCGTGATGGAGAGATTCTTGCAGTTCTTGGAGCTAGCGGATCAGGTAAATCAACACTGATCGACGCTTTAGCGAATCGGATTGCTAAAGGAAGCTTGAAGGGCACGGTAACACTTAACGGTGAAGCTCTTCAATCTCGGATGCTCAAGGTTATATCAGCTTACGTAATGCAAGATGATCTTCTCTTCCCGATGCTTACTGTAGAGGAAACCCTAATGTTCGCAGCTGAGTTTCGATTACCAAGAAGTTTACCTAAATCCAAGAAGAAGCTTCGAGTTCAAGCCTTGATTGATCAGTTAGGGATTAGAAACGCGGCTAAAACAATCATCGGAGATGAAGGACACCGTGGAATCTCCGGTGGAGAAAGACGACGAGTTTCAATCGGAATTGATATCATTCATGATCCGATTGTTCTCTTCCTCGATGAACCTACTTCTGGTTTAGATTCCACAAGTGCATTCATGGTGGTTAAAGTGTTGAAGAGAATCGCAGAGAGTGGCAGTATCGTAATAATGTCAATTCATCAGCCAAGTCATAGAGTTCTCGGTTTGCTTGATCGTCTTATCTTCCTGTCACGTGGTCACACAGTGTTTAGTGGATCTCCGGCGAGTTTGCCGAGTTTTTTCGCCGGATTTGGTAATCCGATACCGGAAAACGAGAATCAAACGGAGTTTGCACTTGATCTCATTAGAGAACTTGAAGGATCCGCTCGAGGAACAAGAGGATTAGTTGAATTCAATAAGCAATGGCAAGAGATGAAAAAACAGACCAGTCCTCAATCCCTAACTCCGCCGGCTTCTCCATACCCAAATTTAACACTAAAAGAAGCGATTTCCGCAAGCATAAGCAGAGGTAAGCTAGTATCCGGTGGCGGCGCTGGATCCTCTGCTGTCAACCACGGTGGCGGGATCACAACAACAACTCTACGCGTCCCTGCCTTCGCGAATCCGTTCTGGATCGAGATCAAAACTCTCTCAAAACGCTCACTCCTCAACTCCAGAAGACAACCGGAGCTATTTGGAGTCCGATTAGCCTCCGTAGTCATCACCGGATTCATCTTAGCCACCGTATTCTGGCGATTAGACAATTCACCAAAAGGCGTTCAAGAGCGGCTAGGATTCTTCGCATTCGCAATGTCAACAATGTTCTACACTTGCGCCGAAGCTCTTCCCGTGTTTCTCCAGGAACGTTACATATTCATGAGAGAAACAGCTCACAATGCTTACCGGAGATCCTCCTACGTTCTCTCTCACGCCATTGTCTCCTTCCCTTCGCTCATCTTCCTCTCTTTAGCTTTCGCTGTGACGACGTTTTGGGCTGTTGGGCTTGAAGGAGGCCCAATGGGCTTTTTATTCTATTGCCTAATCATCTTAGCCTCTTTCTGGTCTGGAAGCTCCTTCGTGACTTTCTTATCCGGCGTCGTTCCACATGTGATGTTAGGCTACACGATCGTTGTTGCCATTTTAGCTTACTTCTTGCTTTTCAGTGGCTTCTTCATCAACAGAGATCGAATCCCTCAGTATTGGATTTGGTTTCATTACCTTTCTCTGGTTAAGTATCCATATGAGGCTGTTCTTCAGAATGAGTTCTCGGATCCTACCGAGTGTTTTGTGAGAGGTGTTCAGATTTTCGATAACACGCCTTTGGGAGAATTGACGTATGGGATGAAGCTAAAGCTTTTGGATTCTGTGAGCCGATCGATTGGGATGAGGATATCGAGCTCTACGTGTTTAACGACGGGTGCTGATATTCTGAAGCAACAAGGAGTGACGCAGCTTAGCAAATGGAATTGTTTGCTTGTCACGGTAGGTTTCGGATTCTTTTTTAGGATTTTGTTTTACTTGTGTTTGTTGCTTGGGAGCAAGAACAAGAGGAGGTAAAATCGAACTGCTGATGGTACGTAAAACCAAAAACATATATTATATTTTTGTTGTTTTCATTACTGTAATTCTTTGATTGATCGTGTCATTTAATTGTATTCTTTTTTTAACCTGTTGTATTACTTTGCCATCATTAATAAAAATCATTCTTGAGATTTGGAAATTCAGAAACCACCTATGGATTGTTCTACCCAGAAGATTAGTGCAATATTTGAAATAGACGCATTGATATTCTGGAAGGTGATGATGCTGAGAGCCTATAACTCCACAAGCGTATAGGCAAAATCCAGACTTTGTACTAACAATTCATTAAACTCATAATTTAATTTTCTCTTCAAGTTCTAAACCTTTTATCAACATCTTTGCCTAACACTGCAATTATATTCAACAAATTGACCGCTAGGTTCTGTACAGGCAAAGATGTTGACCGTAGCATACTGGACCGATTAGTATTTGGTTTTCTATTCACTACACTACAGTATTGAGAAATCTAATTCGACCAGATAATAATAATGAGAAATAAAAACAAAAATTCAGAACTGAAACCAAACCAAAAAACCCGGATTAGACCTTATAAGTTCATAACCGGTGCACTGGTCCTGACCGGACTGTCTGGTAAACGCAACCGCTCTGGTTGTAGTCGAGAGACACGAGTCATACTAGTAGTGGTTGCTCGCGCGCCAGCCAGTAGCACAAAACGACCGCGAAATTAGGGGTTCAGCCGGAGATTCTACTGTGCATTCCGATGGTCAAGCTGTTCGGGTTTCATCAACGACGCAATTTTCACTCTTTAGCAAAGCGTTTCAGCTTCACAGGGCAATCACCTCCAGAGCCCCAACCTCAGGTTTTATTTCCGTAGAATTTGAGAATTTCGTGAAATGTGAAGGAATAAAGAATGCATTTTGATTAATTCTCAAGTTTTAAAAAGATAAAACAAACCTTTCCTCTTACCTGAGTGTAGTTCAAAGGTATTACAAGATTTTTTATGAGTTATGTTTCTCCTCTATTGTAGCAACTGATACCAAAGATTAAACCTTAATGTTCTTTTAGCTTCTTTTAGCTATGAAAAAACAAATTGATTGTTGAGTTCTTGATTTTGTAAGCTGATTGATGTATGAAGATGTTGTACAGAAACTTTTTTTTTGCTCTCTTTCTTTAAAAGAGATTTTACATCTTAATCCATTTTATGTTTAGGTCTCTTTGGATAAGGAGTGCAATGACTTCTTACCATGGTTAGAAACGATTGCTGGAGCGAAGATTACTAACACGCTTTCGATTGGGAAATCCGTCTATGGAAGGTGGGTTAGTGATGTTTTTGAATAGGATACAAGTGTTTTTCTAGTCCATTTTTGAGTATTTTTTTCTGTTTACCGGCAACTATCATGGATTGTTAGACCCATTTACTCCGTTCAATAAATATATTTATAGTTCCCTTACCATACGGTGCTCTTTCACAGTCCACTCAATATAATGATCAGATTCTTTGTTGATACCTTCTGCAGCAGCTTAACTTTGTATGAATTGTCGATATTGTTCTCTCTAACATGGATCTGTTTTGTCAGCAACAGTTCAAACGTTGAACAAATTTGAATCATTTCATTTTGTCTTGTTGAGTCATCTGATTATTTGGTATACATTCGTATGCTAATTGTTTGTTTATTGAGAGATTGTGAGAATAATGAATTTCATTTGCTACCAGTGGATGTCTCGTTTGTCTATAGCAATGTGTCTTCTCGTTATTGCTAAATACACTAACCAATGTTATTCTGAGCAAGTCGTTGTTTGCCTCAAAAGTTATCCATGCCGGTGACTGCATCTTGAAAGTCCCTTTCAATGCGGTATATTATTTATAGTGAGCTTTTTCTTTATTGTGTGGTCTAAGAAGCGTTGAAAGATTCAATACTTGTCAAATAGTATTGTTCTAACTAAATCTTTAGCAAATAACTCCAGATCAGCTGCCCCCAGATATTAGAGTTCTGTTGACCGAAGTTGGAAACATTGGAAAGTTTGCTGTTGTTCTTATGATCGAGAAGAAAAGGGGTCAAGTAAGCTGACACCACTATTTTGGTTTGACTTAACTTAAAATAACTCTCCCTTTTAAGTGAATGTTTTGGTTTTGACTTGAGTCTATGATTGTTTCTGAATCAGAACTCTCGATGGGCCCCTTATATCAGCCGACTTCCTCAGCCTGCAGAGATGCACAGCACGGTGAGATTTTACTCTAGTCAAAAATTTAGCGTGTTGATCTTTTTATTTTGGTCACGTCTTGAATGTAAAATGTGTTTTACGTCCATAGCAGATGTAAAATGTTCAAATAGTTACATCTTCTACAAAAGCTTCTTATTTTTCCACATACTCATTCCTTTTTTCTACCTTTTCCAAGCTAGGTCTCCATTTCATTGTCAATACTTTTCTTTAGAAAATGTAGAATAACTACAATAATGGTTTCTTTATTCTCTCTAGATATTTTGGGGTGAAGATGAGTTCAACATGATTTGGTGTAGTGCAGTTCACAAGGAAACAGTGAAACAAAAAGCTCAGATAGAAAAGGAATTCTCACTTGTCGCACAGATAAGTATGTAAAGGTTTTATTTTCTCTCATCCTAGTGAATAAGAGGTCTAAAATTACTTTTTGGTGATTTGTAGTTATTTGAGCAACACTGTCCCAGGGTGATTGAACGCCCAGCTTTGGAAGATTTCATGTATGCATATGCTTTAGGTGAGAAAGTTACTCTACTAGTATTACGTTTGGTTCTATATATGTTCTGGTGTTACTCAATCATGTATAATCCCTCACAAGGGAGGTTTTAAATAATGTGTTGTCCTTGTGTATCTTACTTAATCTGTATAACTTGTTTCTGTACAGTTGGTTCTTGTGCGTGGGAAACCTCAAAAGGCATATCTCTGGTATTGTTTTCAGTATAGTTCTGCATCTTTCTTCCGTTTACTCTGGTTCTGGTATGGTAGATGCTCTGACAATATAACAGATTCCGTTTGCAGACTTCATGAACCACGATGGGCATTCTGCATCAATCGTTATGAGTGATGAAGACAAGCAACTATCAGAGGTTTTCTTCGTTTAGTGTTTACGCACATCTACTTGGTATTCTGTGACACCTCCATATCTCATATTTAATACATCAACTAGAGTGAATTGACGTCAGCATAATCTTATTGTTAAATATGGGGTACACTGGTCTAGTAAGATGCATGCAAGGTTTTTGATTCCGTGTTACTTTTTCTTGACTCTTTAAAGGCTCACAACACAGATTGAAACAAGGTAGTACATTGATTTCAAGTTTTCAACTTTGCAGGTCACTGCAGATCGTAACTATAGTCCTGGTGATGAGATAGGATTGTAACACTATGAGATTCGCTTCTCAAAGGGATGCATTAATAGTCGCTAGCTTCTATAAGAATGTTATTTTGGTCAAGGTCGATGGCAGAAACTGGTTAAACCTAGGGACTTTGAAGCTTACAAACATCTGTGTAGGTACTCATAATCTATGGAAAATTCTCAAATGCTACACTCATGTTGGATTTAGGATTCACCCTTCCTTACAACATCCATGATGAGGTTTGCTTTCTCTATCATGACCATAGACATAAAAATATTGATCTATAGGTGTCGAATTGAAGATGCCACTCTCCAACCTTAAACTTGATTTTCATTTGATTTACTGAATGTGATGTCAGAACGTTAAAATATGTCATCATTATCTAAGATTACTATACAACTGATACTGCTGAGTGGTGACATATAGGTTCAAATCCAAATGGATGTACCGAACGATGACCTTCTCTGCAACATGAAGCTGGGACTTCTCCAGACACATCACACTCGAAGTGTCAAAGATATCAGTATCTTTCACTCTTCTAGTGATACTTTCATAATTAAGTAGGCATCAATGTTTAGATTTAGAATGTCACTAAGCCAGTACAATTTCTAAAGGTTTACACATATCAATACCCGTACACAAAAATGGAAACATCGGAGAAGGGTGTAGTCAGAAAGTAGTTAAGAGTGATGTGAACTCTGAACAGAGGACAGGAAAATACCAAGAAACATGACTTCTTTAGAACTGGTCTTCAGTAACAGCTTTTTGCAAATGTGTTTCGAAGTCTAGTTTTTGGTGATCTCTCAGGGAAGTAAAATCTGCTAAAGGGAAAGGAAAGGGGTTTCCACAGTCTCTCCGTGCATTTACCCGTGTTCTCTGTGTACCTTTCCTCAAGGTGCTTAAATAAAATCAGTTACTCTCTTTTACCATCTTTCAAGACATGGCGAAAGCATTAACAGTATAATGATTCCCAGAGCTGAATGATTTGTCAAAAGAAGCAGCACAAAATGATGGCCAACTAGCGCGGCTTCCCTTTAAAGATAGGAGGAGAGAATTGGAAGCACATAAGATCATCTTGTCTCATATCAACAGATTTATTGAGGATCACAGTGCTTGCATCAAGGTACCCTAGAAGGATTGGTTCAGCTAATTTCCACATAATGACCGATAATATAGGTTTTGATAAAGGTTTATTGGGTGCTTTTTTGCAGGACATGGAAGCATTTAAGTACCGAGTTGTATCACAAAGATTTGCTGTTAGAAGGCAGATGGCAAGAGATCTCCTCTCCAGTGAACTCCTGTTCTGAGATCTGCAGCTGAATGGCTCAATCATTATTGCACAACCTTGTTTTCAGCACTTTAAGTGAGCCTCGAGTGACTATGGAGCTGATTTTACAATCTCTACAATAGCAATTATACCATGAAACTCTCTTGAAAAAAAAAGAGAGATGATGAAGATCTGGATGGTAACCAGATGGATGAACCAAAGAGAACCGGATTAAAAAGAAGAATTGGTTATGTGGTTAGTTATAGTCGAATTGGTTATGTGGTTTCTGAAATAGTTGGGGACTAAAGTTTTTTACTGTTAACACATATTTTCAACTCTACTTTATACTTCTTTTTCTTGTCTGAACCAACTTTAACCGGTTGATATATCAGAAACTACTAGTGGATAAGAAGAAACATGGATAAACATCAAAACAAAGAAGCCAAGCTGACTAGAAAATTGTCATAAAACTGAAATGAGGAAATAGCCTGATATACAAAGGAAAGAGCTGTATCTTCTACAAAGGTGAAGCAAAAGTTTTATACGCAAGTGTGTATTTACAGAGACTAGCAATGGAGAAAGATGGAAATTTTCAGTTTATTTGGTCTGAATATTGACCAGTCTGACCTCACCTCGATTGTCATCCGTTGATATGGCGACCAAGGTGAGGATTATGAGCATCTGGGTTCATGATATATATGCCTTTACTAATTCTGTGTAGTTGCAGACAAACCCTGTCCTTGGACATGTTATTTTACCTCCATTCTTTTCCGCCATTTCCTTGAGAGCCTGCAAATACATTGCCCATCAAATAAAGTTTCAAGATTATTGAACTGTTTAGGATAGACTGATGTCACTGATCTAGCTCAAAAAAAAAGATTCCAAAAAGAGAAAATAATAGAATGAACAGATAAGAGGAAGTTGTACAAGAACAGAAACAAACCTTGGTGCTGTAGACGTAGCCATTGGGCAACACCTGTGGTGGGTTCTCTGTGTCCATTAGCTCCTTAGAAATATAGCAAACAAGCTTTGAATGATGTTGCTTGGAGTACGGTAAAGGCATAGCTAGCTTCCGGAAGCTCTCTTGTGAGAGTGGGTCTTCCTTGGTACAACCTTCTTCAAAACCATATCTGAGTCATGTCAAGGT
The DNA here is from genome assembly GCA_963922655.1 of Cardamine chenopodiifolia. Taxonomy (NCBI): domain Eukaryota; kingdom Viridiplantae; phylum Streptophyta; class Magnoliopsida; order Brassicales; family Brassicaceae; genus Cardamine; species Cardamine chenopodiifolia. Next base: position 14,198,098 of record OZ000479.1, on the reverse strand, counting down.
ACAAACGAAAACCACAATAAGAATCACATTATGGTGTCATTTAGAAAATTACTTCCTTCCCATTTATTTACCGATGCAGAAAATAGATAACTAAGCAACAAATTTAATAGAGTTTGATGGATACGGAGTTTTTAGAGCAGACAAGCCTGCTTGTAAGTAAATGTTCAACAACGGCTCCATTGTCATGCCATATAACTTGCAAAATTCTTGTTTAAACTGATGAACTAAAACATCCCACTGTCGTAGTTCAAACAAAACCTGAAAAATAAAATTTTATTTTTATTGATTAGCCTAAGCTATGCATTGAATTCAGATTCCACAAGAATTAGAAGTAACACAATTAATTTAGCCATAAACAGAGACGGAAAAAATATTGAAGGCTTACTAAGGCAACCAATCGTAAACGAAACCAATCATTCAGTAATTCCATACAGGAAAGATACAAGTTGAAGCACCAATTCATCATTGAAGAGGCAAAGATTGGTAAAATACAGTTATATAACCAAAAGAGGGAAAATTTCACCTTATATTTTGAGCATTCTGTAGTACTTTTGAAAGCCAAAGTGGCCAGAACATGCTGCAATTCGTTCATATGGGTTGCTCCCCATGGCGCCAGATGCTTTCGAGCATAAAGGATAGCTTGTTTGTAGCTGGCAGGTGTATCAGCTCGTACCAACTCGATGAATTCTTGCAGCCTTAGTTGGAACTCAAATTTGCTCTGTCATGAAAAGAACCGAATATAGATAGAAAGATATGGCAGAACCTTTACTTTTTGATGATATGAAGAGAAGAGTAGAAAGAAATCTTCTGCAATAATTCACTTAACAAGTATTTGCTCATTCATGAGATGCAGACATATGTCCTCACAAAGATATGGCCTCTAGCAATTATATGGATTTGGTTCATCTAGAAATTAGATGAACTTTAGACAAGCCCACAAAACCGCTTGGAGTTCATAAACAAATGAAAGTAAATCTTAACCATGAGAGTTTATAGAGAATAAGCAACACATACCTTTGACTTTTTCAACCGCGACTTGTTATCAGCACACCATGTCAATGCAGAAGCTACCTCTCTGTTTTTAAGGGCGTCAATCACCTTCTTAGCTTCTCGAAATATGTCAATATCGACAAGGTCCTGAAAAGATGGGATGTTTATTATTGGCATTTCATAGAGATGCAGTGCAATATAAAACTTGTTTCATATAAAATGAACAGCCAGAAATATGTTCTAATATTAACCACTGCCGGAGACACTAGAATAGAGTATGATGATCCTCCAAAAAATTACAAGTGGTTAGAAATTTCCAAATAATATTGTATAAGCAGTGTCAAGAGAAGGAGAGAAGGGGAGAGAGAGAGAGAGAGAGAGACCAAAATATTGCAGCTTTCTGAAAGCTTTGAAGCAGTCTCCAAATATGACATTCGCAGCATGTAATCCACAAGAATCCGTTTCAGTTTAGTATTGTTCCACTCAGTCATATTTCCCACATCTGCTGAATCCAAATGATCAATGCGAGCACGACATCTCTGTGCTTGCAAATTCTCCACATTGCTCCCTTCTTCTAACTGAATTACAAGACAAATAAGTATATGTGAGTCTCAGTCCACTACTTGATCATCATTCATCAATATATCAAATCAAATTCAACAATCATAGAGATCCAATGTCTAGTGGTAACGAAACGTCTGAGACATAATTGCCAAAGACAAAGCTTTACTGAAATCATCAAGATCAAACGAGAACAAGGTTTACTCCAGATATGTGGAATTATTTTAACAAATCGGAAACTTTGTTTAACCGTTATTAATTAGGCATTATCTAACAAACCAAACAGATTCAGTTACAACACCGATCAATAAGAGAGACGATAAAATCAACCTTTCTTTTCAAACCTTGCAATCGAGATACAAGGTTAGTAAGACGTGAAACGGTGACGTCTTTAGAGCAATCGGAATTAGCCAAATCTCCGATGCTGGAGACAACGGAAGAGACCTCCTTCTCAAAAGAACGGTGATTGGAACGGATCGTCTTCTTGTAATGCTCGAAAGGTACACGGAGGAGCTGGTGCTCAAGCTTGAGCGATTCCGTCAATTGACTCAATCTCGACGATGGGACAGCCGGCGAAGGAGTGATCGTGGCAGGGGTTTCCGTCATCACTGCATCAGCGTTTCCGTTGGTTACAGGATCGATTTCCATGGCGATGAAATGGGAGAAAGAATTTAGAAGAAACTTCGCAAAGGGAGTTTAGATTTTGCTTTTGTGGGTGATTTTGATGATAGATGAGAAAAAAAATTACGTCGCCTTGTAGTTGTTGTTTTGTGGCACTTTGTAGTTCAAAACGGCAGCGTTTGGAATATGAGCAAGAGGTATCAAACCGTCCGGTCAGATCCAATCTTAACCGAGAGAGTGTTTAGATCCCATCTTATCCAGTTCTGTCATTTTTGCTAATTACTTTTATACCAAATTACAGCTATTTAGTTAATTATGAGTGTGGTTGGTAACTACTATAGTTTATACATAGTTTAACAATTTTAATAATTATCAACCACAAAAACGGTACAACGATACCATTTGCCATTATACCAACATCACTTATTGTTATTACTTCAAAGTGTATCATCATCATCTCATATCACTATTAAAATCTTTATAGACATATAAAATATCACAACTCAAATCCATATATTACATTATAGTTAGCTTATAGTCATAGAGTTATCTTAAAACAATTAAGTGGACCAAAACCTGAAAAATCATTTTCTTAATTGAACAAAAATTAAAATTAACCATACATATTTATATTTGTATATGGTATGCTAATGATTACTATATATATGTATGAAATAAATTAGCCCCGCTCCTCTTAGTGGTGTTATCCGCGCAAGGAAATATTCAAAAGGTTACCAAAATACCCTCCACTAATACTCTATTACATTTGACACCCACCAAAAAGGTTTTGGAGCCGTTTAATTGTTCTTTCGATTCTTCCTCGTCAACGACACTCTCACTTCTTGTAGTCTCCGTTTAGATTCAAATCGACGTTATCTAACGCTGTTAATAAATCTGCGTTTCAGTTTCTTCTCCGTTCAAATTTTCGGATTATCCCCAGTTACGATTTGGAAAATCGCTGTTTTATGGTAAGTCCTTCAATCCTGAAGATTTGCTCTTTTGAAATTTTGAAAATAAGAAAAACCTTCATTGATTCTTTGTTTTCTTTAAAGCAATTTGTATCAGCAAAAAAAAAAAAGCAATTTTTTTCCTTCCTTTCTTTCTTTCGATTTTTCCGACTGCTAGAAGAAAATAAAGAGTAGAAGAGTGGAGTTGGGTTTTTCTGGCGATTGTTTAAGTACGCGACAAAAGTCGATTAGATCGTTCACAAGAGAGCCTTTTTTTTGTAATTCTGTAGCGTTCGAGTAATCTCGCTGAACATTTCTTCATCAATTTCTCCGCAACTACGATTCAGGTTCAATTCGTGTCTTGATTGCTAACAATTCGATCCGTTTTATAAGATTCGATTCGTCTCCAGGGTTTATGGCAGATTTGAAGGTGTTAAGGTTTTACTTTGATCAATTCTTAGTTTCTGAATCTCTGAGTAGATTATCTAAGTTGTTTTGTCGAGCAAATTGTTTGTAAGATTCACCTGGAGCACTTTTTTTTTTGGTGATTTACATGAAACTCCTGCCACAAGAGCGAGACTTTGCTGAAAATTGTAAACTTTTACTGTATATGGTTTTCAATCTATTGATTTGATTTTATATGTTTTGATTCCAGCTGCAGTTGTGGTAGAATCCTCTTTTGATTGGAGAAACAATGAAGAAGCTCTTCTTTTTCAGATCATCTGGTAATGGAACTGATAAACAGGCTCCCTGCGAAAACGCAGCAGATTGTAAGATGAAAACCCAAGCTACTAGTCAGGCTGAACAAGAGTTTGATAGTCCCAAGTCACGGGGCGAAGCTTCTGGTGGTCCAGATCTTAGACGAAGCCTTTCATTGTCCTCGGCAGGTTTCCTTTTCGATAAGTTTGGAGACGCTTCTACGAATGAAGTAACTAGTGCTACTAAAAGCAAGGATAGGCAGTGGAATCATTTATCTCGGTATGCTTTTAGCCGCCTTCATTCTTATAAGATTGTAAATTAACAATTCTCAATTGTTTTGGTGGTTTTTATAATATTTTGGGTATCTTGATTCGATGTTTAAATTAACCACTGACGAACAATGTGATGAATACTATGTGCCAGATGCTTTACTCCAGAGAGACAAGTTAGAGAAAGGCTGTATGCAGCAGAAAAATTTCAACAGGATTCATCTGGAAGTTCGTCATCTTGTTCTAGTAATGTCTCTAGTAAAGTTCTGGACCGTTATATTGATGGAGAAGAGCATTTAGAACAGTGCAAGCAAAGCAGTAACTCTTCACGCAGTGATATCTCTGGGAGTATAAACCAAAGGAGGCTTCCGCCACGAGTTCAGTGGACAGTCCCTACATCACCATCAGACACTTTCAACGACAAACAAAAGTCTCACTCATTTAGAGAAGCTAAAAGCGCCCGTCTTCATTTCTCTTCGGCTGATTGTGTGGAAAATGGGTCGAGACTTAGATCTCCTCGTTCACTTGCAAGAAATGTCATCGAAAGACTCTCTCAGACTCATGGAAAATCAAAGGCATCAAATCACGAACCCATCACAATTCAAGATGTCTATGGGGGATCCCTTAATAGAACTTTTGACTCAAGCTCAGATGTTGCCGCCAATGTTTCACTGGCTGAACATTATGAACCTGTGAACGAATATTATAGGCATGACTATGGAGAGCACCAGAAAAATGGTATACGTGGTAAGAGCATGTATAGGTGTATGGAAGACGATATTGACTCCGAGCTAGAAACGAAAATCAAAGAAGCTGAGAAGAGAGTGAAATTGTTTTCTGAAGAATTGGAACAGCAGAGGTGCCTTTCAGACTGTGACTTTGATGTTTCATCTTTGGTTGGAGCTATTAGAAAACTGGAAGATGAAAGGCTCAACTTGGCATTTGAGAATGTAAGTCTTTTGCGGTCCCAGATGGTTGAGAGGGTTTCTGCCAGGGAAGAAATCAGACGGGTGAAGTCAGATTGGGACTTGCATATACAGAGACTAGAAAAGGAGAGAAGCGAGTTACAGGCTGGATTGGAGAAAGAGCTTGATAGAAGGTCAGGTGAGTGGACGTCAAAGCTCGAAAAATTCCAGCTTGAAGAGAAGAAGCTTCGAGAGCGTGTCAGAGAGCTTGCTGAGCATAACGTCTCACTTCAGAGGGAACTATCGGCTTGCCACGAAAATGAGACAGAGAACAAAGACATGATAGCACATTTGGAGAAAAGAGTTGCTGAGCTGACCACGACAGCAGATGAACTGCATGAAGAGAATTCTTATGTTAAACAAACTCTCTCCCAGTTACAAGAGAGTTATGCAGGTGCTACAGAAGATCTTGATTTCTTAAGAAGAAACGTTGAAGAGAAGGATCAAGAATGCAGGGAGTTGCACAAATCTGTTACAAGTTTTCTGAGAACTTGCAAAGAACAAGGGAAGACAATCGAGGGACTTCGAGATGGTGTTTCCGAGGAGATTAAGAAGCAACCGTCAGAGAAATTGGACCAATTGGTCAAGAAATTGCAGGTCGAGCAACTAAGGTTGACAGGGATCGAGCTTTCACTTAGAAGGGAAGTAGAATCAATGAAGCTTGAAACTGATTCTCTTCGCCATGAGAATATCTGTCTGCTGAATCGACTGAAAGGAAACGGTCAAGAAGTAGACATTACAACCCTTAAGCTAGAGAATCAGTTAAAGATGCGTGTCCGCTACTTGCAAGAGCAAGGACTGTCAATGTTAAATGAGAGCAACCAACTGTGTTACAAGTTACTGAAGGTCATCAAAGGGAAATACACTCAGTTTCCTGAAACCTATCAGGATACAAATTTAGTGAAGGGTGGATTGAATGAGCAGTTTATGATTGAGTCGGAAATGAAAGTTCATGGAATAAGGCGTGGAACTGAAAACCTGAAGAGGAGTTTGCAAACTGTGGCCAGTGTGGTAGATTCGAATTCAGAATCGTCTTGCTTAAGTACTGGTAGGCCTAGGGAACAAAGAAACCAGTCAGTTGAAGTGAGTTTCCAAGAATATCTCTATTTCTTAATATCCCTAATGCATTCTTATTTATGTCCTGCTCTGGTTTACAGTATATGTGGCTAACATTTAGCCTAATCTCATGTAGGAAACCCTGCGAGCCGAACTGAAAGCTGAGACCCTAATCACAAGTTTATTACGGGAGAAACTGTATTCCAAGGAACAAGAAATTGAACAGCTGCAAACAGAAGTAGTAGCAGCAGTACGAGGTAATGAGATTCTGAGAAGTGAGGTCCAAAGAAGTTTAGACAACATCTCAGTCAAGACCCACGAATTGAAAGACCTCAAGCACCAGGTATTACAAAACAAGAATAATACCATCCCATGTCTGTTTTTGTGGCTCTTGTTAAAGAAGCTATTCCCAATCATGTATGTAAAACTTTACACTGATTGTTTTGACATCAGATGTTGAAGAAGGAGGAGAACATAAACCGGCTTGAAATCAATCTCCAGGAAGCGGCGAGCAGGGAAGCATTATTATCAAAAGTGTCTGGTGAAAGAGACCAGATATGGAGAGAGTTGAGACAATGCTGTGAAAATAACATGCTTCTGAACTCAGAGAACGAGGCTTTTAAAGGGATAATAGAGAAATTGGAGGAGAAGGTATTGGAGAAAGAAGGAGAGATCACAATACTACAAGACACAATCAGAAGCAAGCATCACAACCTCCTCTCAAGTCCAGATTTCTTGGTCTAGGAGCTTCTTGTTCATACTTTTCAGAGTTTTCCAGAATATGGTTTCTTTTACACCTTAATCATTGTTTCTTCGATGATGGGTCATTCTTTGGGCTTATAGATATGACTTTATCTTTTCTGATTTTGTTCTTTTTCTTTTGGATTGCTCATCTCAAAGCTGGTTTCTTAGTTTCAGATTTATACTTTAAAGGTCTTATATATAAACTTAGGGGTGAAGTTTATGAAAAAGAAAGTTTGTCAAATCTATCCAATAAAATAATGATAAGCCATTTGTTAAAAAAAAAAAGAAGACTTGCAATATAGTTAAAACTATTATGTTTAATATGTTGTATATTGGTATTTACCTTTTCACTAAATTTTTGAAAAGTTGAATAAATTTTGTATTAATTGACTTGCAGTAATGCTAGTTGAAAAAACATTAAGATATTGATTTTGCATCGCAGACTTGGTATTTACTTTCTCACTGAAAAAAGAAATTGAATAAATGACAAATTGTTAGTATAGAGGATTTTAGGGATACCAATTGTTCAGAGAAAAGGATTTTGATTAAAAATAAAAATTAGCAGAACCTGTTAAATATATTATTTTAAATATTTTGACACTACAAATATGAGTACTTTTTCACTATAGTTAGTCATTTTTCTTTTGTCAAATGGTTTGATATAGAAGTCTAATATCTGTTTAGTACACTTGTAGCACAATATATATTGGATATGGTACCACTGCCAGATTTTATAAAGAGAATATTTCGTAAGAGGTGTTAAATAAAATAAAATAGTAAGAATTAAAAGTGGTATTAAATGTTGTTAAAAAGTCAAACTGTTAAAAAGTCAGAAAGAAATGGCGAGACAGGTAAGAGAAATTAATAAATATAAATTTAGAGAACCAAAAACAAATCTAAACATTAGAAACACGATGGCCGCGACTATCGCTTCATTCTCTCTGTAAAAAGACGAATCCAACGTCTCCGTCTCTTCTTCAAACGCGTCTTCTTCTCTCTATATTAACCCTTTCTTTGTCTCTTCGCTTTTTTTAGTTTCTTCATTTTTGTATTAGGAATCTTGCTAATCGCTTCATTGATCTCAATCGAATTATGGATTTTTATTCTGCGCCAAGCTTTTGACAATAAAGAACCCTATTTTGTTTCATCTATCCTTTGATTTTCACCAGGTAATTCAAAGTTTTCTTCTTTAATCTTCTTCGATTTTAATCAGATTGATTGGTTTAAATTTAAAATCTTTGAGATTCCCATGTGGATTGATTCCATTTTTATGTTTTAAAGTTTGAGACTTTACCTTAGATTATTACTAATGTAATCTTATTTGGATTGCAGATTAATGTTGTTTACATTTGTGAAATTGTGTTTGAATTCTGAATCCTGGGTTTGTGGAGTTGGAATTGAGAAGAAGAAGATTGGGTCTCATAATATAGTTATAAGTACTGATTTGATGAATGATTTGATAGCTGGTTCTTTTGGTTGAGACATGTGAATTATAATGGTATCTACAACATTTAGGAGAATTGTATCGCCTTGTTGGAGACCTTTTGGTATTGGAGAAGGTTCGAGTTCAGGTAGTGATGATGCTAATGGACGCCTTGATGGTCTCTTGTGGTATAAAGATTCAGGGAATCACATCACTGGAGAGTTTTCAATGGCTGTGGTTCAAGCCAACAGTACTCTTGAAGATCATAGCCAATTAGAATCTGGTCCTATTAGTTTGCATGATTCAGGACCTGAAGCAACTTTTGTTGGTGTTTATGATGGTCATGGAGGTGCTGAGGCAGCTCGGTTTGTAAACGAAAGACTTTTTTATAACATCAAGAAGTACACATCAGAACAACGTGGGATGTCACCTGATGTAATCACTAGAGGGTTTGTTGCAACAGAGGAGGAATTTCTCGGTTTAGTTCAGGAGCAATGGAAGAACAGACCACAGATTGCTTCTGTAGGAGCTTGTTGCTTGGTTGGTATTGTTTGTAATGGATTGTTATATGTTGCAAATGCAGGAGATTCTCGTGTTGTGTTAGGAAAACTCGTGAATCCGTTTAAAGAGATGAAAGCTGTTCAGCTATCTTCAGAGCATAATGCTAGTATTGAATCCGTGAGAGAAGAGTTACGTTTATTGCATCCTAATGATCCGACTATTGTGGTTTTGAAACACAAAGTTTGGCGTGTTAAAGGGATCATACAAGTTTCAAGATCCATTGGTGATGCGTACCTTAAAAGAGCTGAGTTTAATGAAGAACCACTATTGCCTAAGTTTAGAGTGGCAGAACGTTTTGAGAAACCGATAATGAGAGCAGAACCGACGATAACAGTTCATAAGATTCACCCGGAAGATCAGTTTCTTATATTTGCATCAGATGGTTTATGGGAACATCTAAGCAATCAAGAAGCAGTTGATATTGTCAACTCTTGCCCACGCAATGTAAGACTTTTCATATCACTTAAAGGAAATAAAAAATAGCGTATTCATTTTATTTATATATTTGCAATCTATTTTTATACTCAAAAGCTATTTCTTAACATATATGTTTCAGGGTGTGGCACGGAAGTTAGTGAAAGCTGCATTACAAGAAGCAGCAAAGAAGAGAGAAATGAGATATTCAGATTTGGAGAAGATAGAACGTGGAATCAGGCGACATTTTCACGATGATATTACTGTTATTGTTGTTTTCCTCCAAGCTGCTAACTTTGGGGCTCGAACTCCGATCTCTGTCAAAGGAGGTGGTCTCCTCTCAGTCTCACCCAATAATGCCTTGTCATAATTTTTTTTTTTTTGTTTGAACTTCGATTTTGTTTGCTTTATATCTTTACAAATGTTTTATGATCATTGGTGTTTTACAAAATCAGATTGTTTAATTATTTTTATGAACTAAAAAATGTAAATTCTATTTTACTTTTTCTCAAACCATATTGTATTTTCAGTTTTAAGATATATGAAATTAAAAATGTGGCAAAAGAAAATAAAAAATAAAAATTATGACGGAAATCATTTTCCGGGAGAATCCTTGTCGAAGCTGAGAGTTATGAGTGTGGTGGGAGTGAGAGTTAGTGTGTGCTTCTATCCATCGCTTGCGTTATCTTCGAGGGATTACTCTCTTCCTTCTTCATCTCTCTATGTTGATCGGAAATTTCTCCGACGATGCTCCTCCGCGAGGCTGCGGTGTAAATCGTATGGGAAACGAAGAACCGAAGCAGTATTGGGTGTGTTAGAGTCAAGGTAATAAAAATAGTATGTGTATTTTTTTCTATGAGGGATTACAAAATTCTTGTATTGCAGTCGAGTAGCAGAGCTTGATTCTTCTTCGGAATCAATTCAAGTGTTTGATGGATCAACAAGGTTTGGGTTTAAAAGATGCTTTTGTTTTATTTATTACTTATTTACTTAAAAGAGAGTTAGATGAACTATTTTGGTCTTTGTGATTTTGAAGGTTGTACATATCTTACACTTGTCCATTTGTTCAGCGTGCGTGGATTGCTGGTGAGTACAAGGTTGCGTTTTGAATCATTTCTTATCGTTGACTTGATTTTATGTTAGATACGAAACCAACGATCCATTTCTTATGTTGTTTTGTGTGTAGGGTTTGCAAAACGAGATAGAACTTGTACCGATTGATCTTAAAAACAGGCCTGCTTGGTATAAGGAGAAAGTTTACACTGCTAACCAGGTTAACTATTTATTTATATATATATATATATATATTTAAAGCATTTGTGAGAAAGGAAGTTAGCTTAACTCCATTGGGAGGCTATTTGTGTTTTTGTTCTCTGTTGTATGCAGGTGCCTGAGTATAATAACCGAGTTTTAGCTGAATAACAACAGGGTTTGGAGAAGCAAGCATTAGCTGATGAGTTACTCTCCTACACCGACTCCTTCTCCAAGGCTGTGAGATCCACATTAAATGGCAACGACAATAATGCAGCAGGTGATTACAAGATGAAGATAAATCCTACCTCTGTGTTTGAAGAAACATTTCCATGTGTTGTTAATTTTGTCTTGCATTTCTTCAGATGCTGCATTTGATTACATCGAGCAGGCTCTTCCCAAATTCAATCAAGGGGCTTTCTTCCTTGTCCAATTTAGTTTGGTATATGTCCATTATAGTTTCATCAATCTCTTAAACCTATATCAGCTTTTGATGTTGAGACATAAATGGTAAATGCACAGGTTGATGTTGCATATATTCCATTCATAGAGAGATTTCAGCTTATCTTAAGGGATGTGATGAATATGGATATCACATCTGGTCGGCCTAACCTCTCCCTTTGGATTTAGGTTAACCATTACTTGACTTTTGTATCTTTCTTTTCATATGAAGACATACATGCTAAATTCTGGGTCTTCGCCTTTTTAAGCAGGAGATAAGCAAGATCGAAGCTTACACTGAAACCCGACAAGATCCACAAGAGCTAGTTGAAAGATACAAGAGACGGGTCCAAGCAGAAGCACGTCTCTAAGCAGATGAGTCTCCGGATGTTCTTCATTCACAAGGGTTCAGTAGAGTCAAATGAGGAGAGGTATTATTGTAACCAAGATTTTATATATAATTATATGGGTATTGTATCTGAATCGGGAAAGGATTTAAAAAGCTACATGACAGGCAACAATTGTTTTCATTTATCTCAAGAGTTCATGAGACCAAGTAAGTCTCAAACTAGAACGAAATTGCACCTGCTTCTTTTCCGTCATTGTCCATAAGATCGTGCTCGCTGCTTAATTAAAACTCAGTGCGACGCTGATGAGCAATGTGATTCAGAGATATAATACAAAACCAAACCAAGCTAAGTACGATCCCAGATCCCAAAGTTGAAAACAGAATTAAAGCATCATATAAGAGTCTTATAGTGCTGGCCCAGCTAAATTTCATTTGTATCCAGACAGAAATTTAGTCAGCTTTCTTCAAGAAGAAGAAGAGGTAAACTGTCGCTGGGCAAATCTTCCATTCTATGTGTATATACTGAATGCAAAAAACCCGAAAAAAGAGAGTTTTGTTGCTACTTCTTTAGCAGTACCCTCCATATCTTCCTCATATAAATAACTAAAGACCATATAGAGAGCCCTGCAGATACATAGAGCAAGCCAATACCCGACGGTAATAGTCTCTCGAAACTGCTATCCCGGCTTGCAAGAAGTATGGTTAGCGCTATCATCTGCGTTGCAGTTTTCCACTTTCCCAAGCTATTTACAGCAACAGCCTAAGAACATCAACGCCATTTCCATGATGTAAGTGAAGAACATTTCCAAAAAAAAAAAAGATCCACAAGAAAGCATATGATGGTGATAACTTTACCTTTGAAAGTTTCCCATTTTGAGATGCAGCCCATTCTCTTACTGCAGACATAGTAATCTACAATGAAAATTATTACCAAATAGTTTAGAACAGAGAGCTGATAAGTTCAACTTAATGATATTTAAGAATACAGTCAAATTTCTATAACTTACCTCTCTACCAATGATGGCGATTGAAGGTACTGTCACTAACCATGGAACTGGTCCTAAGACAATGGCGTCCATTGGTTTAGTGCACAACAAAATCAATGCAGCTGCTACCATAAGCTGCATACACATGACATAAATTTAAAAAAAAGATAAATCTTTCCTCTTTTACTACAACAACAAAGCTTGAGATATAGAAAATAAAAACAGGAGAAGAGGATCTCTCACCTTATCTGCCACTGGATCTAAAAAAGCACCAAATGCAGAACCTAATCTCAACTGAAAGGCACAATTCACCATTAAGCTTACAATTTCAAGAGTAGTAAGAAGAAGAGCATGAAAGGGTAGAAAAACGAAGTACCTTCCGCGCAATATATCCGTCAAGCCAGTCTGTAATGGCTGCTGCAATGAAAATACTTGTTGTAGCAGTTCTCCCCCACCAACAATCAATGTAAAAGGCTACATTCAAAAACAAAGAGATGAACATAATGCAATCAGAAGATCCAATTACAAAAAGCTTTAAGGTGATAACAAGTGAAGTAATCATAGCAATAAGCTCCACATACACGAGAACGAGAGCATCTGTGTCCAATGTCGAGTTCAAACGAACAAAAATTCTGATCTAACCACAATTGCCACCAATTTTAGATCTATTGATTAAATCCTACCACGCATTGAATCAGAATTCAGAGTCGAAAAAACCATTATCGTGAGAATAAAAATATCAAACTTACTCGCGACGAGAATCGGAACGGCAGCTACACGGCCAAGGGTTAATACGGTGGGCAGTGTAAGAACTTTAGAAGATAGTTGTGGAGGTGGAGGCAATGGCGACGAATGACGATTACGGAGAAAAAAATATTCGCCACCACCGAAATTGTTCTGATCCAACGTCAAGGTGTCTTTTTCACCCATATCCGCCACAAGACCTGATCTGTAAATGAATCCGGAACCCTAAGCCTTTATGGGAAAACACAACGGCCAATAATAATGAAGCTTCAGGAAAGGCTAACATGCGCCAACTAGGAAAATAGCGGGCGGGGACGTAACGTGCGCCGAAATTGACATCGATCGATGATTGTTAGTGAAGCAAAATGGCCACGTTTTGGGCCTTCCTTTTAATTCTGGCTGATGTTAATTTTTATATGTGCTGAATGTCAAATTCGAATTGCATCTCTGCCAAATGTCACGATTTGTTGTATATTTATTATACGTGTCGGTGTGTTCATATGGAAATGATTCATGTCTATAGCTTTAGGCCGTAATGTGTTAAAAAGGATTGCTTGCAACTAAAATGTCTAGTGTGGCCAATTGTGAAAGTCCTTAATTGGTGATATTCGACCATTAACCTAAATCCACACAAGTTTTTGTTGTTGTTGTTGTGCGAGGCTCTTTAGTCTTCATATGCTTGGACTAGAGCATACAACTTGGTAGACCTCTCCTAACTACATACTTCTTGTATTAAACTTTTTCAAACCAAATTGATATTAAAAACAATAGTTTACTTAAAATAAGAAATAAGATTAGAATATATGATGTAAATTTCTCATTTGATTAAATGTAACATGTGATTAGAATAAATGTAACTTTCTCATTAGATTTAGACAAAATCTAGGAATTTTTTTTTTTTGCCAGATTTCGTTCCCTATAAAAGTCCTTTACTAACTTCTAAAGCAATAGTCCTTTACCGACAAGTCGACAACCATTACAATCCCCACAATTATTTTCTTGCATATTTTTTTTAGATTTGATAAAAGAAAAACAATTCACCTATGATCTCTTCAATCGAAGTTTTTTTTATGTTCTTTAGTTTTTGAAGTTATAGAATGTAGATGGAGACTGTTAGAAGTTGGAATCTTGAAGACCATGGTTTCACTACAAAATGATCATGGTATGATACGAAAAAAACAAAAGTATTTATTAGTCGAAAGAGAAATAAAATAATATTTTTTTGTTTTAAATTAGTTATCGTTTTAGGAGTTAAATTTTGTTTTAAATTAGCTATCGTTTTATGTTTTTTTTTTATAAATTTTCCAATTTTGCCTTTGTTTTTCTACTTCTTAATTAATAATATTACGTAAAATAATACATTAATTAGGGATAAAACAGAAAGTTAAATAATTTTTTAATATGTGTGAAACAAATTTGAAACGGAGAGCGTACAGTGGACTTTCATGTTTTCTAAAATCTATGCAGCATCTATTTCATATTTCAACGTTACGTTGTTGTTAATTAATCAGTTAAATTTGTTCCACAAAAACATTTGTTTCAAGTTGTTATACCAGTCGTATATTCTATTTATAAACTTTGACGTAGCCGCATTTGCTGCATTAAAATCAGTTAGAACTTAGAATGATTGTAAACATGAAAGTCGTAAAGTTATGATACATATCGTAGATGTCCATAATCCATATCTAAAAATCGATTTATTCTCTCAATCATATCAAATTTTAAATATTATACATTTGATAAATTAACTATAGAAACCGGATTAAAAATTATTGAAAATGAAAAAGCATAATTTTGTTTGATAAAATTTTGAAAAGCTTCTATAAGATATTGGAAGGCAACTACGAAATTCACAATTACATCCAAAATAAGGAAGTAGTTAAAAAGTTTTTTTTAAAAATAGTTTTTATAATGGGAGAAGAAAGTGAGACCTGAGTGTCAAAGGAATAAGAACGCAGTCAAAATTAAAGAATCAGATGTAATAAACTCGTCGACAATCTCAGCTCATATCATATCTCTCCCTCTCTCTCTCTCTTTCTCCACTGCAACTTCCTCCTTCTTCCACTTCAGTCGCGCAATGATGATGATGTTCAACTAGCCTGGATCTTCTTCTTCCCGTCCCTCACCTGATTTCAACTCATCACCTCCTAGATCTCTTCTTCCCGCTTACTAATGAGGATCTCTGCCTCCGCTTCCAAGCCTCTTAATCCTCTCGTTGCCTTTGAGCACAAGAGGTTTCGATTTCTTTCCTCCTTTTCTTTTGACATTTCCTGCTTCTCTTCTTGGTTTGTTTGTTGTAAGTTTCCATGAACTTATGCTCTCTTTCTGTAGCTTTTTGCTCGCTGAGCGAAATGTTGTATGTCCGATTACGGGAGTTATCTTTGCTTAATCTGGCTTATTAGAGAAATAGCTTATTGTTTGCGTAATTTTACATTTTCTTAAACAATCCGTCTGGATTTTGATTTTCATTGATCTTGATTTTGGGTGATTTTAATCGGGATTTTTTTTGTCCAGTGGTGAGAATTGTTCTCAATGTGGCATAATCGTCAGTGAAGGTGTTTTTTGATAACCAATTTGAGAGAGAAATTAGGAACTGGGGTTTAACTATATTTTTCTTGTGTTGTTCAATTGCTTGAAAACAAACTTATGAGGGATGCAATTTTTTTATTATCGGGTACAAAAATCTGGGAAAAATAGAGATCTCGTGTGTGCTGTAGATTACATCAGTAGTATCTTGGGAATTCATATGGCCGTTTTTTGTCAACAGAGATGCATATGGATTTACTGTCAGACCTCAACATGTGCAGAGATACAGAGAATATGCTGATATTTACAAGGTTACATATACATATCTCCTCTGTTTTTTTTTAAACTTAGGATTTTCCACATGATTTATTGGAACATCAGCTTGATTTGCCTTTAATTTAAATATGACCGTGGTATTATGATGAGAACGCCGATTGCATTTAGAATTGTTGTTATAGGGAATACCTATGTGAAAGATATCAAACTGGGTATGCCTTAATGTGCCTATAGAACTATATACCTTGGATAGCAAATGATTGTTATAAGTTATTTGCGGTTCTTAGAATGGTAGACGCAGTTCCTATCATTCTTTTCCTAAATAAGTCCCTTAAACTTGTAATGTCCCTCTTTGCTACAATCAGGAAGAAGAAGAAGAAAGGTCGGACAGGTGGAACAACTTCTTGGAAGATCATGCGGAATTGACCGAGTCACCTGCAAATGGATCATCTGAAAATAATCATGCACCGTCTAGTATAAATGAGACGGATAAAGGAGAGGAATTAAACAAGGGTGCCAGAGAAGATCTTCATACTGACAAGTTAGGTTCTGATGTAACTCCTGATGATGCAACTGAAGAAAAAGGATGCCCCGATGCAGAGAAGAATGTTCACAGAGTGCA
Organism: Cardamine chenopodiifolia; assembly: GCA_963922655.1. Taxonomy (NCBI): domain Eukaryota; kingdom Viridiplantae; phylum Streptophyta; class Magnoliopsida; order Brassicales; family Brassicaceae; genus Cardamine; species Cardamine chenopodiifolia. The sequence goes on along the minus strand of OZ000479.1, from coordinate 14,181,653 downwards.
ATTATGGACTGAAGTCAGACCATCTTTACGATCAATTGAAGACTTGATGAGTATCCGTGTCAAGAAGAAGGGGGACTTATCAAAAAGCGAGCAAGATGCTCTGAAGGTGAAATCTTCACCCTCATTTGATGATGCCAAATCTTTCAAGGCAGCATCTGAGAATGATTCTGAAGACGAGTTCTATGATGTTGAGAGGTCGGATGTTCAGGATAGTTCTTCTTCAGATGGTACAAGTGTCTCTGGCATTCCTGTTGCTGCAGATGCAACTTTCCCAGTGTCTACATGTCCCTGGAAGGAAGAACTTGAAGTGCTTATTCGCGGTGGTGTACCTATGGCTCTGCGGGGGGAGGTAATAAATCTTGTCTTGTCTACATTGCTCCCTTCTCTTCCTATTTGATATCATGCTCTAGCTCTCCATCTATAGTTTGTTAGCCTTGGGTTTTGTTCAATCATAGTCGTCACATACATCAACAAAATTTCAGCTATGGCAAGCATTTGTGGGTGTGAGGAAACGACGCAGCAAGGATTATTACCAAAACCTTATTGCTGCAGATAGTTCTGGAAACTGCATAGAGCAGGAGAATATGCAGCATGTTGATGATAAAGGTTCCTATACGGACTCCCTTGCTGTTGTGGAAAAATGGAAAGGACAGATAGAAAAGGTAGTACTCTAGAATTTATTTAGCACTGACCCTCTGCAGTGTTGCTTATGCTGAAGTTGATCAGATTTTTACGCCGTTTATTTTATATACAGGACTTGCCTCGAACCTTTCCAGGTCACCCTGCCCTAGATGATGATGGTAGAAATGCTCTGCGGCGTTTGCTTACTGCTTATGCTAGGCATAATCCTTCTGTTGGATACTGCCAGGTATTGGTTCTTAACCAATATCATTATTCTTTATTTTAGTACCTAGACATTATTTTAATATCTTGTGTCAATATACCATCTGCAGGCTATGAATTTCTTTGCTGCGCTTTTATTGCTTTTGATGCCTGAAGAGAATGCCTTTTGGTATGTTCACAAACTTGTGAATCATCCGCAACTCTTAATATTGTTTTTCTGTAAAATTCGTACTCCTTGGCTCTGTGTTTGGTTTTTGTATCTATCACTTTCACTTCTTCTGGTTGAACATCAACTGTTTTTAGGCCATACTTTGTATCTTGATTAATCTATTATTTTTATTCCTAATCATGTTTTTCTGTGAAGAAACGAACTCCTTGGTCTGTGTTTAGTTTTTATATCCGTCACTTTCATTTTCTTCTGGTCGAATTAACTGTTGTTAGGCTTCGTTATAACTTATTTTTTTTATTTTTTTGTTCTAAACCGATGCCCCTGCTAACTAAATACTCATGATTTTTAGGGCATTGACAGGAATCATTGATGACTACTTCAATGGTTACTATTCAGAAGAAATGATTGAGTCTCAGGTGATAATATCAGATTGGTGATTGCATCATGACAGCATGTACCTTTACGTCACCAAGGTTCTGTTAGTTGATGTTACTGTATCTTGTATCCGTATTTCAGGTCGATCAACTAGTTCTGGAGGAGTTGGTTCGAGAAAGATTTCCCAAATTGGGTGAGTTACTTCACAGATTTCTTGTTTCATCTTACAAGACGTACACAGTTTAGTCTTAATGCGCTGCAACTTTTGTATGTTTACAGTTCATCATCTGGATTATCTTGGAGTGCAAGTGACTTGGGTTACAGGGCCATGGTTTCTTTCCATCTTCATGAATATGCTTCCATGGGAAAGTGGTCAGGTTTTAGACATTGGAATTAAAGCTGTTTTGAAATTTGGGACCAGAACCCATTGTATTTCTAAATGTTTCTCTTCTTGATTACAGTTCTTAGAGTCTGGGATGTGCTACTCTTTGAAGGAAATCGTGTTATGCTTTTCAGAACAGCACTCGCATTGATGGAACTATATGGTACTTGACTGAAAACTAGTAATCTTTTGATTTAAGTGATATGTTTTTTGGACCTTCTGAATGCCGCAGGCCCCAGTGTCATCATCGAGACTGCTCTAACCTATGCTTTAATTCACCTCAGGTCCTGCATTAGTTATAACAAAGGATGCTGGAGACGCTGTTACTCTGCTACAATCAGTGACTGGATCCACATTTGATAGTAGCCAGCTCGTTTTAACTGCTTGCATGGGTTATCAAAATGTACATGAAAATAGATTGCAGGAATTGCGAAGCAAGCACAGGCCTGCTGTGATAGCTGCACTAGAGGAAAGATCAAAGGGGCTTCAAGTTTGGAGGGATTCTAAGGGCCTTGCCTCCAAATTATATAGTTTTAAGCAAGACCCAAAATCTGTTTTGGTGGATAGCAAAGCGTCATTGACAAACGGGAGCTTGTCTCGATCCGAGTCAGGATCAAGTAATGCCGATGAAGTGTTAGTTAGCCTGACTGGGGATGGGGAGGTAGATTCTGTTCAAGATCTTCAAGCGCAGGTAAGTTTTTGTCCTTCTTGTTGGCTTAAAGATGCTTCCCTAAGGTACACTTAACTGCTAGATGATTATATCTGGTGAAAAGGTAGAAAAACTCACTTGATACCTACAGTTATGAAGCCCCTTCTGAAATTTCACTGACAACTTTTCAGGTGTTGTGGTTGAAGGCTGAACTCTGCAAGTTGCTTGAGGAGAAAAGATCAGCTCTACTTAGGTTAGTTTCTTTTCTCAATAAATACCTGGACACTAAACGGTCTAACCTTTATAGCTATCCTTATTATTCCTAAATATGTAATGTCTTCCAATCTTCCTATTCTATGGTAGAGCTGAAGAGTTGGAGATTGCTCTCATGGAGATAGTCAAGGAAGACAACCGGCGTCAATTGAGTGCCAAGGTATTCCCGTAAAGCTTGCCATTTGACAGTTAATTTTCGAAATTAAGCATATAAGCTCGCATTATGTTACTTGTCTCTTTATCCATGTTCTGAATACGAACATTACTTTCTCCCTCACTTGTGAATACCATCATTGCTTTCCTTTCTCTCTCTTCTTCCCCTGCTGTTTGCTCGTCTCTCATCTCTGTACTGATCCAAATTCAAAGGCTCATTGGTGCTAAGTTAGTTTTGAGACAGTCATGAGATGTCAAATGCTGCTTGTCATGAATGTGAACTTCAGGTTGAGCAGTTGGAGCAAGAGATGGCCGAAGTTCAGAGACTCCTATTTGATAAGCAGGAGCAAGAAGGTGCAATGCTAAAGGTTTGCATTTGCATGATCTATCTTGCCTGTGGCTGATAAAAATTCTGAGATTAATTGATACTTATGAAGGTCTTGATGCGGGTGGAGCAAGAACAGAAGGTGACAGAGGATGCACGAAGATTTGCTGAGCAGGATGCAGCAGCGCAGAGATATGCTGCTCAAGTCTTGCAGGTAAAAATTTTTGCACTGCTCCTACTAACACAAATGTGGCTAGGCTATTCAATTTTTGAGGAGCTTTAACTGTCTCGGGGTATAGTCGTTACTCGCCTTTCATGGAGTGGAGTTGCACATTAGTCTTGAAAAAAGTATCTCTGTATATCGTGTATTAACCCTTGTCTGTATGTTTTCAGCCTGCGTGTTTCAAATGTTACTTTATTTGTTCTTCCTTATTCTTATAACTGGTATAGGAAAAATATGAGGAAGCTGTTGCTGCACTTGCTGAAATGGAGAAGAGAGCAGTGATGGCAGAGTCCATGCTCGAGGCAACTTTGCAGTATCAATCTGGCCAACTCAAAGCACAACCTTCACCACGGTGTGTTCTTCTTGACCTGAGACGAATACTTTTTGTTTACATCGCAATAAACATTTGATGCATTATGACTTATGACCCACTTTTGTGTATTCTGAATTGGGTGTGTATATATATTATACCGTGATAGGCAAGTGAACCAAGACTCGTCTGTCAAAAACATCAATGATGATCATTTACCAGAACCTCCTCAAAGCGGGATCAGTTTGCTAGCACGGCCATTTGGACTAGGGTGGCGTGACAAGAACAAGGTTAGTCTTCTTCTTACACGAAATATATTTAAAGATAGATTCCTTGACGAAACACTTTCAAAACCAAATAGATTCTCCTGTCAATGCATCATAATATACTTCTGGAATCTAGTACTGCCATTTAATAAATTCACCAATCCGCGATTTGCAGAACACAACACCTGAAAAAGCTCCGGAGCATGTTCATGAGGAGAAGCCTTCATCAGTGGAGGGAAAAGAGACTAATTCTGAACCAACAGACGCTAAGGTCATTTCCTAGGTTTCATCAACCTTGAAGCTCTCTTTTCCACTTCCATCTTCAAATCTTAGTTGTTAAATCTTCGTCCTACTCCTACGTGTAGCCGCATTAGCCTTCTCAGTCACCTTTTTTTTGTTTAAAAATTTCGAATTGAAGTTTTGGATATAAGTTTTAAATATATTCATTTTGTTGTTTGGTATGTTACTTATAAGTATATTCATTTTGAGGAGGTGGGATACATACAAGATACGAATGGTGTATAGTTCATTAATATGTAAACCAGTAGTATTCTGTTCTCCTCAATATCCCCAAATTTATAATATATGAATTTTATGAAGAATTCTTCCTTCAACATACTTTTTTCTGACACAATTAGCTTTAACTCATAAACCAAATACATGTTTATGGATTAAAAATTGGAACTATAATGTATTTAAATAGTCGTATTTTTCAGAAATGCCTGTAAATTTCCTGGTATGTAAACCTCATAAAATGTAGACCATTACAGCTTCGATAGAGAAAAGAACAATCATTTTGACAACCAACTCTGAAACCTAGTTTTGTCTTCGGTTTCCTATTTTATTTGAAAACGTAAACCTACTTAAACTCAAAACTCAAAAAAACAGCTACCATTTGAAGCTTTAATGATAGCTTACGCCTTCACCGTTTATAACCTCTCCTATGCGATATGCAACAGAGTCTTCATTCTCAGTTTCTCCTAGTATTCTCAAAGCAGCTTCTGGAACTAACCACCATAACCATCCCTATTCCCAAGTTAAATGTCCTTCTCATCTCGCTGTCTTCGATCCTCCCAGACTATATAATAACCAAAACAATCAAACACTTTTAAGTATATACATCGTTTTGTTAGGCGTATCATGAATGATAGATGATTCTATCACTCATCCATTAATTACCTGTTGGATCCATTTGAACAATGGTGGAACTTCCCAAGCATCAGTGTCATGAAATCACATACAAATGTGGTTAGTGAAAGGGATAGCTCAATAAGTCACTGAATGTGGTTTAGTGTCATGAAATCAGAAGCTTAAAACCTCAACTATCGCACTAAGTTTTTATCTTCTTACTAAAGAGAAACCATTGGCATGAACGCAACTAGAAGGGAGGCCAATAAGAACATCTCCTGCCACTATGTTTTTTCCATCTATAACAGAATATTTCTTCACTGCGCCTATTGCAAACCCAACGAGCTCGCATTCGTCTCCTGACTCTGCATAAAAGCCAGGCATCTCTGCAGTCTAAAAACAAACCAAAAATCGAAATAAAAGTTATGGAAAGATTGCAAAAACTATACATTGTCAAAAGCTGGAATTGGGACTAACTGTAAAACATATACCTCTCCTCCTATGAGATCACAGTCCGATTGCCGACAAACTTCAAGAATCCCTTTAATAACCTGGAAACAAAGTCAAAGTCCTAAAGCAAGCTCAAAGTCAAAGGGAAAAGATATGAAGCAATGATACCTTTTCTACAAGGTCAACATCGAGACGACCAGTAGCCAAATAATCTAGGAAACCCATAGGCTTTGCACCACTAGTAACAATATCATTCACACTCATAGCAACCTATAACAAAAACAAAACCATGAGTTGTGTTTGGGAGGCCAACATTATAAATAAATGCACAAACACACAAAAGAAAGCTTTTTGATACCAAGTCGATTCCAATGGTTTCATGAATACCAGTTTCAAATGCTAATTTAAGTTTAGTCCCTACACCATCCGTACCAACCACGACAAAAGAATCACCTTCTCTTGTTCTGAGGAAAGCTGATAGACAGAGGTTTCGGTGGTGATGCGGAGAAGAAACGGTATCGATTGACAATGTGAAGAGACGGCAAGCAGGAAGAAGAAAACTGCAAAATCCGAGCTTCCATTGCTTGATGAACAGTAACGATGTAAGAGTAGTTCAGGTTCGGACTTTGGTCTCGAGAGATAATGAGAGAAACGAGAAGCCAGAAACTCAAAGGGCATATAGGTCTAACAAATTTCAAATAGAGAAAGGTATATATAATTGTCTTTTGTAAATAAAAAAATATGCAATGGCTAGTTGATGTAAAACAAAAAAAAACTAAATGTCCAGATATTAAGAAAAATATGGAATTATATGGTACTTGATTGAAACTGTTGGTCTTTCAATTAAAGTGATATGCAGCACTCTCATCATCAAGGCCCCCTGCATTAGCTACAACGAACACTGACTAAATCAACATTTGATAGTAGCCATCTCATTTTAACTTCTTGCTTGGGTTACAAACATGTACATGAAAAAATTAGAAGCAAGCATAGGCTCCTGTGATACATAGCTGTACTTGAGGAAAGATCAAAGGGGCTTCAATCTAGGAGGGATTCTAGTTAAGTAGTTTGCCTCCAAATTGTAAGTCTCAAAATCTGTTTGGGAGTAATGCAGAACCTGACTGGAGATGGTAAAGCAAAGACAATGGGCGTCCATTTGTCATTTGACACTTCATTTTCCAATGAAGCATTTGATTGTGCATTATGTTACTGGTCTCTTATACGGACACTACCTTTTCCGTCACTTGACAATACAATCTCTCATCTCTGTGCTGCTCCAATTCAAAGGCCTCATCTGTGCTGAGTTAGTTTTGAGATAGTCTGAGATGTCAAATGCTGCTCAGAGTCCTTGAAGAGAGCACTGGTGGCAGAGTCCATGCTCAAGGTGATTTTGCAGTATCAATCTGGCAAACTCAGACCACAAACTTCACAGCGGTGTGTTCAACTTACCTTATGACCTATGGCCCGAGCGTATTCTAATCTGACACGAATGGTGTATATATTTGATCAATGAGTAAACTTGTAGTAGTATTCGGTTCTACAGATCCATTGCTTTGTACGACAGATATCCTGAAACTCATACCAACTACACGCTTATATTTTACAAAATAAGAAAGATAGTACATGCGCATTTTCCAAAATGCCTCATCTCCCGGTTCGTGAACTCATAAAACCGTAGACAATTACTTCTCAAAAAAATGGATTATTTCTTAAAACCGGTGGGAAGCAAAAATTCAACAAACACAGCATATGGTCTTTAAAAGTATACACAAAACTGTTCTAATGATAGCTTACGCCTTCACCGTTGATAACCTCTCCTATGCGGTAAGCAACATAGTCTCCATTCTCAGCTTCTCCAAGTATTCTCAAAGCAGCTTCTGAACTAACCACAATAACCATCCCTATTCCCAAGTTAAACGTCCTTCTCATCTCACAGTCTTCTATTCTCCCAGACTATAAAAATCACCAAAACATGATCAAACATTGTAAAGTATCTACATCGTTCTGTGAAGGGTATCTATAATTTGTTACCTGTTGGATCCATTTGAACAATGGTGGAAGTTCCCAAGCATCGGTGTGAATAACAGCACCCAAACCATCCGGGAAGATTCGAGGAATGTTGTCTGTGAAACCTCCGCCTGTTATATGAGCTATCCCCTTCACTCCTCCTCTACTGATTATGTCTAGTACCTGTGAATAGCAGACAGAAATGGTCATGGAATTGATACAAATGCAATGCAATTTTTTGTTGACAAAAAAACCCGACCTGTTTCACATAAATGACAGTGGGTGCCATTAGAGCTTCACCAAGGGTACTTGATCCATCTGGAAGCGCATCATCCAGTGAAAGATTGCTTCGAGCCAATACCCTGCAACATTTGGGATGCCATTGGAATGTGGTTAAGTGCCATGGAATCAGAAGCTTAAAACAACGAATATCGTAACTTTTTACCTTCTAACTAAAGAGAAACCATTGGAATGAACACCGCTAGAAGGGAGGCCAATAAGAACATCTCCAGCCACTATGCTTTTGCCATCTATAACAGAATCTTTCTTTACTATGCCTACTGCAAACCCACTGAGATCATACTCACCCTCTGCATAAAATCCAGGCATCTCTGCAGTCTAAAACAACCAAAACAAAATTAAGGAAAGATTGCATAAACGACATTGTCAGAAGCTGGAATTGGGTCTAACTGTCAAATATATACCTCTCCACCTAAGAGAGCACAGTCGGATTGCTGACAACCATCAACAATCCCTTTAATGACCTGGAAACAAATCATAATGTTCAACATCAATATCAAGTCCTAAAGCTCAAAGTCAAAGAGGAAAGAGATGAAGCAATTATACCTTTTCTGCAAGGTCTACATCGAGACGACTAGTAGCAAAGTAATCTAGGAAAAACAGAGGCTTTGCACCAGAAGTAATAATATCATTCACACTCATAGCAACCTTAAACAAGAAACAAAACGATGAGTGTGTTTGGAGTCAGCATAAAGTAGGAAAAAAACTCAAAAGGTGATAGCTTTACCAAGTCGATTCCAATGGTTTCGTGAATCCCAGTCTCAAATGCTAATTTAAGTTTAGTGCCTACACCATCCGTACCAGCTACGAGATAAGAATCACCTGCTCAAACAAAGTCACACACACTCATTCATCAAAAGACGAAAACTTTCAACAATTTAGGTGAAATTTTGCAGTTTTCTTTATAATACCTAGTGGAAAGAGACCACCAAATCCACCTATTCCAGGAGCCATCTTTACGATTCGTTTAACGAGCTCAGTTCCAGCATCAATATCAACACCTGAATCTTTGTATGTGAGACTATTGGTGTCATCATCTTTCTTCGACATTGATAAAACACGAGATGCCCTTGTTCTTGTCGTCTGAGTAAAGCTGATTGAGAGAGGTTTCGGTGATGATGCAGAAGAGAAACGGTATCGATTGACAGTGTCAATAGCTGAAAAGCAGCAAGAAGAAGACTGCAAAATCCGAGCTTCCATGGCTTGATGAGCAGTAACAATACAACAAAGAGTAGAGTAGAATAATTAACAAAGGCTAAAACTTTTCAAGCGAACAAGATAAAGAGTTAAACAATTTGCGAGTATGTTGGCAGGTAGCTAGAGAGACTGAACATTGAGGCGACAGCTTATTTAGGACTTACCGGAGAAAAACTGAGAATTGAGGCGACGCCGGAAAAGGGACTGAGTAGTTTGAGTCCGAGCGAGAGAGAATGAGAGTAAGCTGACACCGAATAAAAATGCTTTAAAACCCTAAACCCTTTACTTGTCGTTTTTTTTTCTGTAACATTGATAAATCATAAAAGTGTACAAAGAGAAATTATCTATTCAAAAAGATAAAATAAAAAAGATTTAAAAAAATAGTAAGAGCGGCCATGAAATCATTATTAATTAAAAATGAGTGAAAATATATTTTAAAAAACTAGGGAAATTTAAAACTAACTAGATTACAATTGTAGTTGAGATTTTTTTGTGAAAGTTTTGCATTTGTTGTACACAAAAGCTTTCAGATTAATGGCTTAATTGTAGATGGTTCTACCATCTTCACAGATTAGCTGGGGCATTTTTCTTTTCTTTTCTTGTTAAACATCACACTAGGTTATGTTCTTAAAGAGAATAATACCTTTTGGTTGTAATTATATTCATAATCTTACTTCCAATCGCTTTCTCAAACAATATCTTTTGCGAGATAAAACACGACAAACAAAAAGCTAAAGAAACACAGTTGCAACATTTAAAACCATAAACAAAGATACACACACATACAAGCTGAGTTTTATCGAAAGCCTTAATCAATCTTTACCCTCTTCTTCTTCACTTGTTCCATCCCTCACATTCCTAAACCACAATCAAAACCAATGGATCAGATTCTCATAACTTGTTTTTCAGTTCAATCCAACTTATGAGGTACAGGATATAACAAGAGTCTTGAAGCTTACCTCCAAGATGATATTAGGTTCCGAGTTTTCCTGTCGAGCTGAAGATTCTCCAGTACTGCTGAAGCTCTCGTTACCTCTTCCGGCACATCTTCACTGTCATATCTCCAATTGTATTTATCTTTTCTGTACCCAGAGGTAGCGGCTCCCGATGCTTTAGATGCAGAAACTGGCGGCCTGCCCATTAATTAAGCATGTCAGACTCGTGAGCAATATGAAAGAGTAAAGATCTTTGATTTAGCAAAACATGGAGTTGAAGTTACCTTCGTTGAGAAGGTAAGCTATCAGAAGCGGATGATCTGCGAGGAGGATTTCTGGAGTCCATGCTTGATGAGGACTCTGTTTCTGACTCTCTCCTTGAACTACCACCCATGGCCTGAGTCATGCTCTGAAGGAAAATTCATTAAATAAAAAGTTGATCACTAAACCTGAGGAGGATACTGCAAGACAAATGATAACGGTTTTACTATGAAAGGATTGAAACATGACCCTTGGATGTGAAGAGAACTTAAGGCTTGGAATTTGCCAAACTTGTTTCTCAAATCTCTGAAGAATTTTAATCTCGACAAAGACACTTTATTTGCTTGGAAAAAGTGAGAGGTAGTGAGTACATAGTATAAAGACTTTATGTAAGTTGGTTTTTCTAAAGCTTAAATGTACCCAACAAGTATTGGTCATCGTCACTTATAGATTAGGAACTGAAAACACTACAGCCCAGAATCATGTACTACAGCTGGACTATTGTAACTAGTTCGAAGTATGGTTGTAAAACTTGTAAACAGAGAGAAGAAGTTATATAAAGATAGACGACATCTTCAGAGAGTGAAAAAGAGAGAAATACCTCAAACTGCAAGAATCCTTCAAGAACATCCAGAAGGAGCGGTCCACTATCTCCATTTCTGTTGAGCTCATATCCATTGCTGCTACTAAAGTCGCGTAACTCAGAATTCCAATAATCTTTTGGCTTTTGCATATGTTTTCAGGCAGAATCAAAATTACCAGATAAGTGAGAAAATTTCATTTTCAAAAAGTTTAAAGAAAATGAATGTAACTGATTACCAAATTAGATTCAGGTTGATAAACTTTGAGCGTGTGATTAGTCCAAGTATTCACAAATCAATGCAGATGCCTGCATTTCAACATTTTAAAAGTGATCAAGATGACCTATACTCATCAACTGCACAATACCTCAATGTTCATATTTCTTAAACATAAAAACAAGTAAAGTTCTGTTCTTGATGGAATTTCGCCATACAAATAAAAGGGTACATACATTTGGACTAGCCAATAGTTATTTGAGTATCGAGAAAGCATCAAGGAAGGCTTATGAATCAAACAAAGTTTTCCAAACCAAGTCATGCCATTCAAAGAAAAAAGATTTGGAAGGATAAAAGTGGACAGAGATATATGCAAGACTTGAGAAAGACCTGAAGGAGAAGCATGAAGCTGCCTTGCACGCCCATTACAGCTTCCCAACAAAGCTGGAGGCAGCTCTTTGTTGTTCTCTATCACTCGATCCTCTTCTTCGATTGCCTCAAACACACTCGCACGGAGCTCAGCCTGCAGAATCAACTAAACTATCAGCAGCAGAATTAATAAAAAAAAGAAAGAAAAAAGAAGCAACTCTTCAATCTCCAAACCAAATGATAATGAATCCAATTCAACCTAACAATAAAGATTACATTTTTTTTTACAGACTCAATTTCTAAGTAGGACGAAAATTGGGAATTCACACTGAAATTATCACAATGCAAAATTCTGTAAAGACATTCGATCCACTAACCAAAGATCTGGAAACAAGAACCCTAGAAATGTAATGTATTGTTAATTTCAAGCGAATTTCTTCTCCTTATATCATTTCTCCACAAATCTCTGCGAAATTTGAAGCCATCGGACAATGTATGGCACAGAACTAAACGAATCGAAAGAGAAAAAACGAAAAATTTACCCGGATCTTAGCGAGAACACCTTTCTTCTCTAGGGTTCGAGTGACTAAAGATCCATCATTTCTCTAGTATAATCGTCCATTGTTCTCACCTTCAGTTAAAGACATATCAAAAATAATAGATTCCTGCTGTGTAATTCGGGTTTTGGTCACCGGCTAATTCGACAATGCCATTCGAAGAGAAGCGCTGTGTCAGCCAGACTGGCCTCTTCGGTACTTAAGTTTAATATGTTTTCACTTTCTATGCAAAAAGTAGATTAAAAATCTAGTAAATTAAAAGAAAATCGCATTATAATAAAGAAGTTTTCTTTGGTTATACTGTGTGTCCTATATATACTATATAATTAAAAAAAAAAGAGTGGTAAAATTGATTCTGAATCCAAACAGAGAAAGTTAGAAAGATTATTGGATAAAGAAAATATGTTTTGGAATACTAAAACGGAATAAACATCTCGAAGCAAATTAGAGATTAGTTGTGATAACCAAATTGATTTTTTGAAGATTGAGATATTGTACAAAGATGATGTTTTAAGATGTCGATTGTTGAAAATTACATGACAATACCAAATTGCTTGTTCGATGAGGCAAATGATTGTTTCAGTAAGTGTTTTCTGAATCTATTTTATTTCTTAGTTCACTCACTAACTTGCATCCCAAGCATTGGTGAGCAATTCGGTGTACGATTTGGATGTTGACAAGGGATTACGTGGAGAAAATCAGCCGCAACTAGAGGACACAACGATTAGCCGATTTGGACTAGGTATTGAGCCAGATCTTCAATTCGTAATGGGTCGACAAATCGCCGTCACTGAGATATACATATGCTACAAATTGAAAAGAGGCAACATCCATGTTCACAAAAAGAAGAACACTGAGATAACATGTTCTTTGCCAGGCCCTTCTCAGATTGTTTTTCAACTCTGCAATTTGCGACTTGTTTATTGATGTTAACTAATGCCTCTCTCTTTTGGCTCTCAAATCCAACCAAGAAACTCAAAAGGAGTAGTTTAAGGAAGGAAGATTCTTTAGTGGAGTTTAAGAACAGTGACTTGTGGAGTTTAAGGAAGGATTTCTCTCCCTTCTTGTTGTTGTCCAGAGAGTGACGGACATGGATTTTCAATCGGAGAACCCTATCTGGATGCCTGGGAAGAAGAGCTTTGATCCTATGTTGGCTACGTGAGGAAGTTCTTGAACTAAATTCATACCCGTTTCTTATCAAAATACCATTATTGGCTTATTATACTTACAAGTTATTGTAACTTTTCTTTCTATTTCTAAACAGTGTTAGCCTTGGTGGGAAATTAGTACTCGAGGGCTTTCTGAAAATGATCATATAACTGGGAGGATACGTCTTGCTCTTCAGATAACCAGGAGAAGACACCAAACATCCACGTGTTTGTTGGGACCCCTGTACACAGCTATTTGACACATTTTCCTTATCAAAACTACTATGTGATTGTGATTTTACTTCTGTGACAACCTTCATCCAATCTATTTGATAACTAGATTGAAAAATATAATCTAGTAAATAAAAAGAAAATCGCAATATAATAAAGAAGTTATTTTTTTGTTATAATGTGTGTACTATATATACAAAGTTGAAAGACAAAAAAATATTTAAGTGGCTTAAAAGAGTGGTAAAGTATTGGATAAAGAAAATATGATTTGGAACACTAAAACAGAATAAACATCTCCAAGCAAACTAGAGGTTAGTTGTGATAACCAAAATTGATTTTTTGAAGATTAAGATAGTGTACAAAGATGATGTTTTTAAGATGCCGATTGGTGAAAGTTACAAGACAATACCAAGTTGCGTGTCCGATGAAGTAAATGATTGTTTCAGTAAATGTTTTCTGAATCTATTTATTTCTTAGTTCACTCACTGCAACTTATGCAACTCATCGTGGCCTTCTTTGACTCTTCTTTGTGGAAATCATCTCTTCCCAAAACAATAGAGAACAATATTAATTAGGGTTAATTCTTGAAATAAACCCTTTAAAAAAAATTGTGAAACAGAAACGTATAGGATGTAAAATTTTAACATAAAAGGTCTTTGTTTGATAATAAAATTTCAAAAGGATAATTTTCTTGAAATTTTTTCTATTAACAATTTAATATGTTTTTCGGACGAGTAACTTTCTTAAGGAGACCAAGAGGTTAGGTGAAAACATGAGAAAACAAAATGCTAATGAAAAATATACTTGCAATTAAAAGAGAATATACAACAAGTAAAACTCAGAAGAACATTTATTGTTTAATATGTTTTCCGGACAATTAATCTTCTTAAGTCCCTATTGTTTATCATCATATTTTCGAAATGCACAAAAAAAGAATAAATTTCAAACTCAGTCTAGTTATTTTTATAAACACTATCGGTTCCAAATCAACTATACCATCATGTTTAACTTTATAAACATTATAATTAGTAACCGCAAATTATTTTTATTTCTCAACATATATCATTTTCATTTGGATATCTAAGAGACTACTAATATATATTGTTTAGATGATTGAGATTATTAATCAATAAAATTTAGGTTTTGTGGTTTAGGATTTAGAATTTAGGATTTAGGGTTTTGAATTGATAAATATTATTTACAAAAGTGAACTCATCTAAAATTTTCAATTTTGCATCACTAGAGCAAATTTTGCAGTGTTGAATTCAATTTATTATTTCTTCTTTCTAAATTTTTTTTTTTTCAAAACAAGATTGCAAAACTGATGGTATCCAAAATACTACACTATTATGTGATTTAGATCTTTTAAACTCTCATGTTTATTAAATTCCGCGATAAAATCCCTTATCATAAAAGATTTTTTAAATTTCTCTCTTTAAAATTATAAATGGTTTTACTGTATATTAGTTCCAATATATAAGATGCTTTAGGAATTTATTTTTGTTTCAATTTATCTAATTTTTCACATTTCTATGCAAAATTTCAAAGTGTTTCATTTTTATGATTATTTATATTTTGCAGTTTATTTTATCATTGGCTGATTTGTATTTATTATTTTGTTTTTGGTTTAAAAAACAAAAAAAAAAATCAATGAAATTTCTTAAATCCGGCACTTATAAATAAAACATCTTATAAACTGAAACAGAGTAAGTATATCGTTATCACATACACAAACCAAAACCATTAGTAATAGTAATACAGAAGCTGAATTTTATCCGAACACTAAATCAATCTCTCCCTCCTTCATTTGTTCCATCCCTCACATTCCTACAACACAACAACCAAACTGATGGATCAGATATGCCACAACTTGCTTCCTTTTTTCTAAATATGTTTCCATTTCAATTTGGGATTCAATCCATGATAAGACCTTTGAAAGCTTACCTCCAAGACGATGTTAAGTTCCGAGTTTTCCTATTGAGCTGAAGATTTTCCAATGCGGCCGAAGCTCTCATTACCTCTTCATGCGCATCTTGATTACCATGTCTCCAATTGAATTCGTCTTTTCTGTACCCAGAAGTAGCCAACCCGGCTCTTCTATCTGAAAAAACTTATTGAATTTATTTGGTATCAAAAGTCATAAAACATACATACCTTTCAACCAATACTTCGAGAAAATAGGGGAAACGATGACTCACCCGATGCTTGGGATGAAGAAACCGGCCTGCACACACAATTTAACATCAAATAATCAGGCATGTCTGACTCAAAGAGGCAAAATGAAAGTTTATTTGGCATAACACTGAGTTGGAGTTATGTACCTTCGTAGAGGAGGTAAGCTATCAGAAGCAGATGATCTGCGAGGAGGATTTCTGGAGTCAAGGCTTGATGATGACTCGGTTTCCGACTCTCTCCTTGAATTACCATCCTGAGCAGAGTACAGCAAGACAAGGATAAAGGTTTTACTGTGAAAGGATGGAAACTTGATTATTTGCTGACTTCATTGAACTTGTTTCATAAAATCCCTCAAGAATTCTTACCTCGAACTAAGAAAGCTAAAAGAAGTTATTTACTTGGAAAGAGTATGAGATATTAACTACAAAGAGTAAATTTGAGCTATTCTAGAGGTTGTAATTACAGCTGGACCATTCTCATTTCTTTTTAATACATAATAGTTTTATAGAGGTTGTAATAGTTTTCAAATTTCTTCTTTGCTGCAGACATCTTCCCAGAGGAAAAAAAACACAGAAATACCTGGAACTTCAAGAATCCTTCAAGAACATGCAGAAGAAGAGGTGCGCTATCTCCATTTCTGTTGAGCTCCAAACCGTGGGTGCTACTAAAGTCGATTAATTCAGACTTCCAAGAGTCTTTTGGCTTTGCATAGGTTTTCAGGAACAATGCAGATCACCAGATTAGTAAGAAAGCAAGGTTAAGTTCATCTATAACCTACTTAATGAAACAAAAACAATACAAAGGGAAGGAATTACTTGATTACCAAATTGCATTCGGGTTGATACACTTTGAGCGTGTGATTAAGTTGCGCCCAGTCCAAGTATTCACATATTAACGCATATAGCAACCTACCTTCATTTCATTCAACAGTTCAAAGTGAGGACATACTCAACTACACAACCTCAATGTTCATATGCCATGTGCACACAGTTATCTAGAATCTGGTAAGTATAGCAAGGTCATGAATCAAACCTAGACAGGTTATTCGAATCAAACCATAGAGAAAGCACAAAGAAGATGTGAAAGACCTGAAGGAAGAGCATGAAGCCGCCTTGCAACATCATTGCAGCTTCCCAACAAAGCTGGAGGCAACCCTTCGTTGTTCTCTATCACTCTATCCTCTTCTTCAATTGCCTCAAATACACTCGCTCGAAGCTCAGCCTGCAGAAGCAACTGAACTATCAGCTCGTCTCCAAATTCAAGATCGAATGTAAAGCAATTCAATTCAGATTACAATTTGCATTAACATTAAGGAAATTGATAAAGACAGACCTAGCTTCTAAATACATACATTCAATCGAATAACACAACGATCTGAATCCATAAACCCTAAAAAGCAAAATTTGAGTTTTTATCTGAACTAAAAGACTGAAATTTGCAAATTTCTTCTCCGTTTCCATTTCTAAACAAACCTATGCGAATTTTAAAGTGACCCAATAATATATCAAACGAATCGAAAGGGAAAAACCGAAAAACTTACCCGGATCTTAGCGAGAACACCTTTCTTCTCTAGGGTTCGAGTGACTAAGGTCTTGAGATCCATCATCTCTCTTGTATAATCGTCCATTGTTCCAACCACCAAATCTCTAATCAGAGTAAGAAGTTAGTGTAAAAATTGGATTTTGCGAAATGGGGTTTCTGGTTGTGGAGAATTTGACGATGGCCATCCGGAGACAGGTGTTGCGCCGTAGCCGGAGTGTCCCGAATTTTAACGAAAAGTACATAAAGCGTTAAAAAATGAAACAGTAAAACTGTAAAACACATCTTCCAGGCATTTTTCCATTTTTAAAAGAAAATATTCCCCAATAGTTTCCATTATCGTCCGAAATTTTAAACTAATGAGGATTTTAAAAGAAAAGAATGTTCGATTTTTTAAAAAAGCATTCATATAATTATATTGAATCAAAGATAGTAAAAGATAAGAGAGCTGATTTAGCCAAAGCATCAGTCACAACATTGTTTAATCTAGAAACATAGTTAAAAGAGATAGTAGAGAAGGAAGGAACTTAAGCGAACTATATCATGGAGGATCCCTTTTAGTTCGTTTACAAAACCAATAAACAAAATATTAGAAGCCTCTTCTTTGGAACCACCTCAGGAGAAAGCAGTGCAAGTTGTGGATTGTCTTGCTATCAAGAGAAACTACTCTATTGTGTATCGATTTCTCAATAACACGAACGGTATAGCTAGTCGGATACGTAATTACATATACATAAAATGTCTCTCACTTTTATTTCGTAACTTTCTTTCAAATGATTCCATATTGTGATCTTGAATTTTTCTATATTCAAGCAACCTTTTAACAATGCAACCCGAATCGAGCATATCTCCTTACAAGTTGTCCTGACAAGACGGCATGACTTTGAAGCAGAATGATCGACAAAATAAAGACGAAAATAACTTTGATATCAATAGTAATGGAGCATCTTGTCCTTATCAAAAAAAAGAAAAGAAAAATAGTAATAAAGCATCTTTATCAATATATATATAGTAATGGAGCATAAAGTGTAAAACCAAGAAAAGTGGAAGAGAACCCTCTCTAATCTTGCATTAAAAGTGGTCAAAATATGTGTTTTCACAAAATCTGTAAACTCTATTTCTTAAAAATAAAGCTCAAATTAAGCTGCTGAACTTTGAAATGGATAGAGCACATGTTTATTTCAAGAGGGCACTTTCGTCAATTCAATTGGAAGGAAATGGGACAGCTTTGGCTTCGTAAACAAGGGGGGGATGCAACCACGTCGCCCAAAACTGTCCCGACTAGCCCTCTTCTTATGTATCCTCATATTATTGACGTCGTCAGCAAATTTATATGCGTCAAACATTAAACTGAAAACGTCATAAAAATTCCATATTTTTCTGTATTCAAAAAAAACATTAGTTATTAAAGAATATGGTTGAATCTTCAATTATTCAACCTTCAAACGTGCTTCATGCGTGTCCACTAATTTCTCTATCGACCTTTTTATAGATCTACCTCTGATACCAACAGACCACACATTTTTTATTCCCAGCAATCGTTTCTCACTCACATACCTTGTTAAATTTAAAATTCACCTTCCTCACTTTTGAACTACACAAAATGAATATTGTAATTAAAGTATACCTATATGGTTTTGCAATAGTTTGGTAATAGTTAAATACTTAATCTCATATATAGATCATCAATAGTACGTAATGGAAACAAAAGGTGGTTTTAAAGAATGGAACAGTAGAAACTAGAAACACAAGGGTTACAAAGAAATTATTAACCCTATCTCTATAGTATTAATTGGTCAGTAGTCTCATTATTCAAGCCGGTTTAGATTCGCGTGGTGACTCGACAGTAACATTTAATACAAATTACTATGTTATAACTTCTTGTCTCACTAGTAGAACTCTGGTAGTTTGTTTTTAAAGGAAGCTAGATATATACTGTTATGTTAATTATTATCATTTAATGATAACGTAGTTGATGCAACCATTAAACAAATTAGAGCCGTAGATAACATTTCAGTTATTTGCTCGAGTAGAAACTTAAAACTGTGGTGACTTCAAAATCGATTATCATGGTGAATTAAAAATGATTAAGGTTATTAAGTTATTGTGCACTGCAAGTTATAAGAATGTAAAAGAAAAGGTTTCGAAGGAATAGACAGTATGGTGGAAAGATAAATAACCAATATTTAGTCTTACCAAATAAGGAAAGAGCACATTCCTTAAAATCTAGCTTTTTCTTTGCATATCTGGATAAATTGAACGGCTGAGATTTGTGACCCAACTTATCAACAAATCTATCATAATTATTGAAAAAAAAAGATAAAAGATTTGGAGTGATTGCTGAGTGGTTGAATATGTGACAATTGACGTAACCCCACTGTCCCTCTGTCTCCATTAAGGTTTTTCTCTCCTACTCTCAATACATAAAGAAATAGTAGTTGGCATATTGGACCCATCCTTGGTTTGGGCCCCAACGTGTAAACATCACACCCTCTCCCTTATTTTTATTCATTGACGATACACATTTATCATTTTTTGTATATAGTTTATGTTGTGGTCTAGATTATCTTTCTGTTCCTCCAATTATTTGGAATTGAAGATCCATCTCATTACGAAAAGAGAAAAGAAATATCCTGTGGAAGGATGGTTAAAATATTTGTAATAATTTATTCTATTTGTTATACTCCATTCTAAATTCTTATTTCTTTTAGAAAATTATAGGACTTAACAAAAATATTTAAAATTTAATGCATGTCTAATATTTACTGAATAATAAATATTATTATTTAAAAGTAAAGTATTACAGGCCAACTGATATATGTAATGTATTTTTATTATATTATAATCATTTATTTTAGCTTAGCAGAAGTTCATATTGGAGAAGGGAAGGCACAACAATAAACAGTTTCAATTTCTTGAAATGCGAGCTAAAACCTATAATTTATATGAAATTAGAAATCTGTCGGTCTCTCTGATTTTTGTTGCTATATATATTTTTACATAGATCGTAATATTTAGTTTTAATGGGAAAGGGCTGTCCTTGACGAAAAAGAAAAGAAAAGATAGAGAAGGGATTGTCGTGATTCTGTAAATGGTTCATAGAGAAACAAATTGTGTGCCTTTATTCCACACGTTGTATATATCTGCGACGAGAACCAACAGCCCGAAGTAGCAAAAAAATCCCTGACCGTTAGATTTTGTCATATCTTCTCACATTGGAATCACACGAGGGACCTCTCAATAATTGCTATCGCTATATGCCAAATGAAATGAATTTGAAAGAAAATATGACCTTATTACTTACGATCCAACGGTGGCAGATAAAGCAGAGTGAACGGAGTAGACGATGTGGACGAATTGATAAGTTTGTTGTTACTTTCTTGAAGAATTAAAAACCGAAAGCGAATATCTTGAATTGTATATCATTTATTATTTATATATAATTGCTTAAAAAATATTACATTCGATAATTTTATTATCACCAACATGTTAATTTTAGTTACTACTCAAATAGAGCATTTCCGGCATAATTCATCATTATTCCTCAAAAGTTTGTCGTCAGATTGTTTTAGCAACATATTATAAGTCTATAACAAAGATATATAATTTCATTTATCAATAATCACTCGTGACTATTTAATTCTGTTGCTAATTAATGATAAATTAAAAACTTTTTAAAATCGGCTATTTACGAACATTGCTAGTAGGATGTTGTAAATTTCAGATATTGACTTGATATAACTTTTATAATTGACTTGACTAATTTAGTTGCTTTTACATTTTGTTTGTCGACACTAGGCCTATCGTTTTTAATAACGTATACTTGGCAATTAAAAAGAAATTAAAATCTTATAGACGATTCTACATTCGAACATGCATTAACAATTTCTTTGGCAATAGAAACTATAAATTATATTGCTCGAAATAATTAGAAAAAAACATAGAAACTACACTTCAACCAATCACAATATAATACATCTTTAAGGTTTGACTTTTGGCTTTATTGATATTAAAACATCATAAAAATGTTTTCCTAAACCTGTATGATGTTATTTATTTTTGATACGTGTTGATGACTCGATCAAGAGTTGTAAAATTAGATAATCAAGCAGCTATACATTATGGTGGCAAAAAAATCTTGTATTATATACCGTAATAATAGAACGCGTATATATATATATATATACGGTTTTTATCTAGAAGGCTAGAACTAATTAGTATTGTATCTCCATTTTTTTTACTTCATTACCTATTCGATGGCATTTTTTGGGTTCATGATTTAAAAAGTCATTCAACAAAAAAAAAGGTATATTAGAAAACCAATTATAAAAAAGAAGAAGGTATTTACATCGTTCTAACGTGTTGAATTTACAACATCAAAAGTGTAAAACTTATCGTACAGCTCTCTCTCTACTGCTCTCATATTTAATTAACAAAAAGAAAACTAATATATGGTACATTTATATATTCGGTACATCGGCAGGGCAAGTACATTTATATTATAAAAAAGTCTAATAAAAAAGTTTGAAAAGGCAAATAAAGGGCAAGTGTATCCAATGCAACCTTCACAGTGAACACGTCCCACGTTCTTTTCCTTCCCTCTTTTAGAACCCTCTCTGGCTCTCTCCCCATTTTGCCACTTATCCTCTCTCTTTCTCTTTCTCTCGTCGGAGATAATAAACCATATATAGAGTTACGACACGACGCCGTCTGTAGCTAAGACTTGATCATGTTGGATCTCAACCTTAAAATCTTCTCTTCTTATAACGAAGATCAAGATCGGAAAGTACCATTAATGATCTCAACCACCGGTACAGAAGAATCTAACTTCTCACCCTCCTCTTCATCCACTACAGATTCTGCAGCTAGAGATGCGTTCATCACCTTTGGAATTCTCAAACGCGACGATGACGTCGTTCCTCCTCCTCCTCCTCCTCAAGAAACCGGAGATCTTTTTCCGGTGGCCGATGCTCACCTGAATATTGAACTCTCCGTCAAAGACAGTCACTGGTTGAATCTGTCTTCTTCACAGAGGAATAAACAACAAATGGTAAAGAAGAGTAGAAGAGGGCCAAGGTCTCGAAGCTCCCAGTATCGTGGCGTCACTTTTTACCGTCGTACCGGTCGTTGGGAATCTCATATTTGGTAAACAAAAATATAAAATTCATTACTATTTCAAATTTTTAATATTATTGAATTATTGATAGTATATATTTTCTAATTTTGGTGTTGGGATTGATGATCTGTAGGGATTGTGGAAAGCAAGTTTACTTGGGTAAGTAGATCAGATTTGTAATTATTCGGCCGTTTTAATTACGTGTATGTGTGTGTGTCTCTATATAGGCATAAACGATGAATTTCTAACTATCATATTTTTTGGGTAATTAAATTGTAGTTTGTCTGACAACGTCTGTTAACAAGTACCGCTAAAAAAGTTTTTTTTCCCTATTTATATAATGTCAACTACCTACAACAATGAATAAAAAGATGTGTTTTAATGTAAAAGACAAAACATAATAGACTATTACAACTCATTACAATGTTTGTTACTTCTCTATCTTTCAAGTTTTGTTGAACACAATTTGTTGATTATTAATTTAACTTTGTTTTTTGCTACCTAATGTTTCTTTTAACAGGCGGGTTTGATACTGCCTACGCAGCAGCAAGGTGAAAGAAATTTCGATATATATATATATATATATATTAATTTTGACGACATTCGTCATTTTAGTATGTTTTATATTTTGTCAACATATACATCACAGTTCGTTGAAGATAATAAAGAAATAGTAACAAATCTTTTTGATAATATAAATAAATAGCTAGTAATTTGACTTATTAATAAAAGAATAAATATTACCAGGGCGTACGACCGAGCTGCGATCAAATTCCGTGGTCTCGACGCAGATATCAATTTCGTTGTCGATGATTATAGACATGACATTGATAAGGTATAAACATAATACGTTATGAAGATGAGTGATTTTAATGTACATTTGTTTTTTATTTGTCGAATTAATTATGGAACTGAAATGATCAATTACATATAGATGAAGAATTTAAACAAGGTGGAATTCGTGCAAACACTTAGGCGAGAGAGTGCGAGTTTCGGAAGAGGTAATTCGAAATACAAAGGCTTGGCTCTTCAAAAATGCACCCAATTTAAAACTCATGATCAGATTCATCTCTTCCAAAACAGGTACCATTACTCTCTCTAATCTCATATATTAATTGAATCACTTAAATAATAATTCTAAGTACTTGATATTTCACTACACGTAATCCTACTTTTGGAAATCCTTAACAACTTTTAAGTGCAAATAGTTGTAAGTTACATGAATAAAAATATATGGTTAAGTTCTTCATACTTTCTGATTTGGCCGAATTTTACTACTAAAAATCTACATCATGGAAAATACTTTTACTTGGTGGATGGAATGCCAATATTTCTCAGTCACTTATCTTCTATTCATCTATATTCCATTTATGTTTGTTCTACCTTATTCCTCTAGTTCTACTTCGTACCATTCAAAGCTTCACTTTCACTTTTTGTAAGAAATAATGTTGTTCTACAAATTTCACACTAGCTAAGAAAATTTATAGCAATTCTATTAACATTTCTTTATATATACTCAAGGATCATTTAGAAGAAAGAGTAAGAAATAAATAAATAAATAATTTAGAAGAAAGAGTATTATGTATTCGATTCAATCATATATGACCACATCAATTTGTTTTGTTTGATATAGTTTTCTAAATTACTTTAAATGCAAAAAATTTACCCCACATGCAATTACTTCAAACTAAATAGAAAAAAACTTGAGCTTTTTTTTTTCTTCAAATCATATTTAAGACTTGTATTTTGAGAAAAACGGAGGTAATATCATTTTATAAGACTTTGATACTAATCGGGGATGATGGTTCATTACGTTTACCTTTTATGTTCCTTTGTATAAGCTTCATAGATGAACGCCATTATCAACCTAAGAAAATGAAACAAGAGTTAGTGTTTTGTTGTGAATAATTTTAAATTTTGTATTCGTGTTTGAAATAGTCACAGGGGATGGGATGCAGCATCAATCAAATACAATGAGTTGGGAATGGGAGAAGGAGCCATGAAGTTTGGTACCCTTATTAAAGGTAATTGATAAATGTGGGTCTCAATGTAAATACATTTATTATGAGGTACGTGGTTGATAAATTCAAGTGAAAATTACTAATCCATACAACACCATTGCACCAACCACAAGTCTCATATTTACTTTTAATTTGATCAAGCAAAAGAAAACCCTAGCAAGCTAACCTTTTCATCCTAGCATCTTCTCTTTTAAGCAACTTAGTAAAGAATATCAATCTTCAACTTATCCATAAACACTGTTTTTTTAGGAAGTACTCACAATGATCTTGAACTAAGTCTTGGAACTTCGTCATCATCAGAAAATATAAAATTGACAGCGAGCGATTACTATAAGGGTATCAACCCATCGACGATGGGTTTGTTCGGTAAGCAATCATCGATTTATTTGCCGGTGACGACCATGAAACCGTTGAAGACAGTTGCAGCATCATCAGGATTCCCTTTTATAAGCATGGCCACTTCCTCTTCATCCATGTCCACTTGTTTTGATCCATAGGATCGATCCACACTCTTTTAACTAATATATTTTTCCTTCTTTCTGATTTTTGTATATCGACCATAAATTTGATTCTTTCCTTAATGAGTGAGAAATATTGGAAGTGTTTTTTCTAACTTCAACTTGAATTGTATACGAAACTTAGTTATCACGAAGATGATGTGTTAGTAATGTATGGTGATCCTTAATATTGACTATAATGTGGATAAAAAAATAACTATAAATGGTACTAGTCAAACAACTATAACAGAATTCATTGTAGCTAGTGTGGTTTTTTATGCTAAATATATTATACGGGATCCTTATGCTGTTAGAATATATATGAAGGTTTTCTTATGAAACTCCTAAGAAAAGTTATGAGAAGGTTGAAGGATTTCGAATGCCAAAAGGAAAATTTTATGTAGAATTTAGAACCAAAAAAAAATGTTGACTAAAATCTTATAGGCAAGAAATTGCGAGTCTTGCAGCAATCTAAAACTGCAAAAAGTTGCACTACAAGTCTAGAACTCAAAACTTATTCGGTATGAACCCTCTTTTATTTATTTTTCCTATTCTGTACCCCATATTTATATGTCCTTATATGTAGAAATCATATGGCGTTTGCTAGGTGTGGGTTCTTATTTTAAACTTTACTGGTTATTATTAAATCCAAATAATGATTTTACATAAATATTATTTTCAAGGCTTACATGAAAGGAGGAACAATTTTTTTTAAGAATATAATTTCAAAGGACACAACCGTAGCGTAAGGAGGCAGTGTGTTAAAGTTCCAGAACCGCAAGGTCAAAGGCTTAACTAAGACCAAGCCAAAACTGATATAACCAAAACCATCCTTTATGAGCGAAGCTGGTCTCAGAAACAGGCAAACACACAGAAAGATAAAAAGACTATCCAAATTTTGTAACTTAACGGTTTTAATTACTATAAATATACGCAAATTTGGTTATGAAATCCTAACATCTGCCCACATATTTACCACATGTAACCGTTACTTAGAATTACATAATTAGATCAGTTCGTATATTTACAATTACATTCATATACAAAATAATCATAGATTCGAACAAACAAAAGTTTCTTAACCATTACATATAGTTTTAAAACATAGTCAAGAATAATGTGGCCTAGTTTTGGCAGACTACAAAGTTGCTGCACGTATAGGTTGAGATTTTCCGACTTTACCACTAACTAAAATATCAAATGTAGCCCCATCGGGTAGAATACCGTTATCAAGCATCTCATCGTGAAGTCGAAAAGCCTCATCGAGATTTCCTTCTCTATAATGTCCTGCAATCACCGCGTTGTAGATAAGAACATTTGGAGTCACATCATTCTTCTTCATCTCCTCAAACATCTTAACCACATTCATAAACTGTCCCTTCTTGCTAAGACCGTTTACGATTACCGTGTACATGATTTCATCAGGGACAATACCAAACTCCTGCATTTCTGTGTACATATCAGAGGCGAGGATCAAGTTTCCTTCTTTTAACAATCCATCAATCAGTGTTGTATAGGTAAACAGATCACATTATAGACCGTCTTTCAACATTTTCTTGTACAAATCAAGCGCTGCTTCCATGTTTCCTAGACTACGGAATCCAGAGATCAAGCTGTTGTAAACAGCTTGGTTTGGATTCAATCCTTCTTCAATGAGTTCAGAGAACAGAGCAGATGCACTTTCCATGTTACTCTTTTTGCAGAACCCATCAATAAGAGCACCGTAAGCAGGAATATCGAGTTTGAGACCTTTGCTCTTCATTTCGTTTCTCATTTCCAGTGCTTGATTCATTCTGTTATTTTTGAATAACCCATCCATCAAGCTGGTATAAGTTATGACGTTTGGCGAAATACCATAGCCACACATCTCTTCGTACGCTGCAATCGCTGAATCTACTGCACCCTCTTTGATAAATCCATCTATAATGCTATTGTAACTCATGCAACTAACACAAGACCGTTTTTCTTTGATCATATTTACCAACAGTTCTCTTGCTTTCGATGATTGACCAACTTTGCATAAACCATTGATAATTGTGTGGCATACGATCCCATTGACTTCAATATTGGAAGAAGTCAATTTGATTGACGACTTCCCAAGCGCCCTGTTCATCATGATTCTTGAAACATCCATCAATCAGAATGGAATACATGTAGTTATTCGGCTTTCGACCCTGTTCCAGCATAGTTGAGAAAACAGTACGAGCCAAGTCCATGTTTTTCTTTCTGCAATGGGCAAGCATCAAATTATTGTAAGAAACTACATTAGGTCTAAGACCTCTACTTTTCATCTCCAACAATAACTTTGTGGCTTCGTCCATCTTACCTTGCTTGCATAACCAGGACAAAATGCTGTTACATATGAAATCATTTGCAAGACCACTTTCAAAAGACTCGTCAAAGAGTTTCAGTGCCTCTTCCGGTTTTTGACCTTTCAAACACCCTTGGATTATCGTGTGGACATGAAACACCGAAGGAGTAATACCTAAACCTTCCATTTTCTTGTAAAACTCAAGCGCCTTTCCATGTCCCCGTTCTTACTAAACCGTTCAATCAGAACCGAAAACGTAACAGAGTTTGGAGACGGGCCTTCCTTTTCCATCTTATGAAACAAATCCAAAGCACTATCCAAGTCATTGTCCTTGCAATGTCCCGTGATCATACTCGTTGCAGCAACTACATTCATTGGTACCCCATTACTCACCATCTCATCCTTCAATCTAATTGCCTCTTCCATGTTACCTTGCTTCACGGAAGCCACAATCACAGAAGTATATGTTTCCTGCGACGGCACACACAACTTCTTCTCCTTCATCTCTCTCAACAAATCCATAGCCATAACTAAGTCGAGCGTCTTGCAACAAGCCTGAATAGCAATATTATACAGTAAATCATCAGCTTCTGCTCCTCTCTCGATAGCTCTACTAAAAACCTCCAAAGCCTCCTCAGGCTTCCCTTCTCTCAAACTAACTCGCA
Source organism: Cardamine chenopodiifolia (assembly GCA_963922655.1). Classification (NCBI taxonomy): domain Eukaryota; kingdom Viridiplantae; phylum Streptophyta; class Magnoliopsida; order Brassicales; family Brassicaceae; genus Cardamine; species Cardamine chenopodiifolia. The sequence goes on along the minus strand of OZ000479.1, from coordinate 14,153,981 downwards.
TTAATAAATGCGTAGTGAAATCATCACCAACAACACCAATGGCAATTATCTTACTATATAGTTCCTTAGCTTCAGTTATCAAATTCCTTTGAACTAACATTCAAAACCCTATTCATATATGGAACAAATGGAATCACACCTAGTTCTACTAACATCAGATTGACGCAATCTACCGCATAATCCGTTTGCCTTTCTCTAGAATAAGCATTCAACAAGTAACTAAAAGCTCTTGGATTGATTTCAAACCCCAACAATTTCGCCGAATCCACCAAATTACTGACCAAAACGCCTGGCATTGTTGTAGTTGGATTCCTCGAAGAAACGTAGCGTATGAGCAAATCACGAGCACGTCCATAGGTCTCAGGAGAATTAACCAGAAAATGAATAAGTACCCAAAAGGCATCACCATCTTCAAAACTTCCACGCCATGGTCTAGCCCAATTGTAGAACCGAAGAGCAGATTCTGGATTGTTCCTACGATTAAGAAGAATGTCGATTACAGATGCATTGTCCTTATGTTCAGGCTTAGCAGTCAAAATATTCACTTCGGAGATAACTGAATTTTCATCAGAAGCGGATCCGTAAGCAAGTCTCTCCTCTTGACTTGGATTCTCAGATTCTTTAGGAAATTGAGACTGTGAACAAAAGGGTTTCTTGTTTCTCAAGTAACGAAGACGAAACCGTGCAGGAATTTTTCTAAAAACCAATAAAGATTTTTTTTTTTTTTTTTTCCAGTTCTCTCGGCTATCTCCAGAAGAGAAAAGGTGATCGGAGAAAAAAATAACAGTAAGATCAAAAAAAGGCTTAAACCCTTATTTTGTTCCCAAAACGGCGTCGTTTTGTGAGGCATTTCCTTTTAAAAACCTTCTCCTTTCTGTTTTATCTAATTTCTCAAAGCACAAGAGAGAATAAAATAAAAATGTCGAATTGCAGGTTTCTGTACCACAACGGTGTCGTTTTGGAGGCTCCTCCCGTCACCACCTTCCTTGAATCGCTTACGGGTAAGCAACCAAAAATATAGAGATTGCAGAAGTTTTATTTTTTTGATAAATAATAGTTTTGAGGAATCTACAGGTGCTTATACAACGACGAGAACGATAAACAATGGCACTAGTTTCTTGTTCTGGGAGAGACATATGAAGAGACTTTCTAGCTCGATTCGTATCCTTCTGAATTCAAAGCCTGAGCTTTTGTTCAGTTCTGGATCATCATCACGATTTTGGATGAATCAACGAGTTTCTCATTCGAATATTTATGATCTAGTCAATGGTTCTATGAACGAGGCTTTGAAATCTGTTGTGGTGAAGGAAAGTGAAGAATTAGCTGTAACTGTTCTTGTTACTGGTAATGTGGAAAAAATGAATAGGTTAGATGATGGGAACAATTGTTATGAGGAGAGAAAGGTTCTGGATTTTCTCCATGTGTGGTTGCATATAGGTGCATACTTGCCTTGCCCGTTAGGTGTTCGAGAAAATGCCGCGAGTTTGGCTTTGGTTGGTCGTGGACGAGATGTTGCAGCTGCTAAATACTCAGACTGGGTTAGGTATTGTGCTTGTGCTCGTTTAAACCATTCTTGATTGCCAATTTTCATTTTGTTGTTTATGTATTGTGATTTAGATAGGCTGAGGAAGCCTCTGGAGAAGTTTAGACCTCCTTCGACTACTGAACTTCTTTTGTCAAACGATGGTGATCATTTACTTGAGGGCTGCATCACAAACTTTTTCGTAGTTTGCCGCAGGGTACTGCTAGCTAAAATTTGTTTTTTACTTTTGATATTTTTGTTCAAGCTCAATTCACCTATGTGATTATGATGTTTATTGTCCTAACTTAAATGAGTATCAAAATTATGATTTTTTTGTTTTGTTTTTGCCACTGCATGATTTAACGTTGGATCTCATTTTAGGTGAAGTCATCTGAGAATCTCTTCAGCGGGAGTTTGAGCGAGTTTGAGGTGCAGACCGCACCTATAACTGATGGTGTGCTTCCAGGAGTTATAAGAGACCTTGTCATTGAGTAAGAAAGTGTTAAAATGCTAGACTATGTTAGACCATCAAGAATGGTAATTATATTCGTCTCTGTTTATGGCTTGATCAACCAAATTTGGCTTTTCTTGTCAGAGTGTGTTTAAGCAAGGGGATTCCATACCGTGAGAGAGCACCTTCGTGGTCTGAGCGCGAGCTATGGGAAGAAGCCTTCATTACAAGTGTAGATCTTTCCATATCCATATTGATTTCCAAAATCAGTTTTTCTATCTTCTCGTTTTATACTATTTTAAAAAAGATGTTGAGTGTGATGTTGGATATTTTAACATCCGAAGAACTCGTTGCATTCAGGTAGTCTGAGGATTCTGCAGCATGTTGGGACGATTAAAGTACCCGTTGGTTCATTGGAGGCATTGGCTAGAACCAAGCCAGAGGAGATTCAATGGAAGGAGATAATGTTTAAGCAAGGACCTGGGATGATCACTGAATTAATTCTGGTAAAGCTTCTTGCTTTAATTACTCGTAAGAATCATTAGTTTTGGTCTTGTCTTGAGTTAATCGAAGATAAAAATATCCACTTAAAAGGCGATAATTTTTGTCATTGTTATGTTGGCGTAGACAGCGATAATGGAGAGGGGAATTGAAGAAAGGTTCCCGTTGAAGGCCTTCTAGAGCTCTTCATGCTCTTTGCCAAATAGCTGAAATGTTCATTTGTCTATGGTTTATGTTGACGCCGATTTCTTCCCAAATTGTTAATCATATTTGACCTAAAATATCTAACAATATGCAAAATTATTCTAAGAATATCAGAATATAGCTGATATATATAATCGCTAAAATTATCATGTGACTAGCAAGTAGTGAAGTTGAAAATACACGTTTGCAATGTGAGCTACAAACTTCATAACGTTCCACGTCTTTCAATTGCCTGATGTCTGATCTGATTTTGTTAATTTTTTCCGAACTTGGTCATAAATAATTTCACTTGTCATTTGAAGTGAAAACCAAGTTAAAAATCATAGTATTGATATGACGATTAAATCCTGAATTTTTTTCTTAAGACTATAGCAGCCAAATCTTTAAGAATATCAATAGAAAATTTATCTCTTTGTATATAATATATTCGGTTCTAATTTGTCTTGATATTTGATATCGTCTTGAATGAAAATTAAACAACCATCATCATTAGTATAAATCTCAATGTGCAAGGTCAATAAGAATGCCAAAATGCACAAATTTGAATTTCGTCTATAGCATCCATGGTGTCAAACCAAAAGTCATTAGTTACGATGTTAAAATCAGACGTAAGTCAGAGTTCTAAGATGGGATTTTTTGTTTGTAGTTTTTTAGGTGTGACTGGTGAGTGTTAAAACTTTCTAACACCAACCTCTTCCTTCAAGATCAATTTGGTACCCCTGTCTGGTCAACGAATTTGACTTTCCGTTCTCCTCGTCCTCCTCAATCTCCGGTGGTGGCAGAGCTTCATGATAATGGAAAGTTAGTACTGAGGTACTCCACCAACGACAACCATAACCCGGAGGCTTTTTTGTGGCAAAGTTTTGATTACCCTACAGACACGTTAATCGCCGAGATGAAGCTTGGTTGGGACGAGAAAACCAACCTCAATTGAAAACTCACTTCTTGGAAGAGCGAAGATGACCCGTCATCAGGAGATTATTCGTATAAAACCGATATTCACGGGTTGCCTCAAAGGTACCTTTTGAAGAGAGACACTGTGACTCATAGAAGTGACCCCAGCTGGAACCCGGTAGATAGCAGCGTATACTTACTACTGAACAAACCAAGTACGTGGCGTTCAACATTACAACAGCTGAGGAGGAAGTTACATATTATTTTACAGTTACGGAGGACCAAATTTACTCCAAACTCAAAATGAGTTACAATGGACAAGTACGGAGGTGGTTGTTGTCCACAAAGACAAAGGAGTGGATGTCCTTGTGGCACGCGCCCACAGACGTGTGCGATGAGTACGGTAAATGTGGTTCCAATAGTGTTTGCAACATGGGTATCTCATCGAAATGCGACTGTATCTAAGGCTTAAAGCCAAAGAACGATCAGGCCTGGACGTTCCAAGACATGAAAAGTGGATGCAAGATGAAGACGCCGTTGAGCTGCGATGGTGATGAGTTCCTCCAGCTGAGGAAAGTGAAGCTGCCGGATACAAAGACTGCCATTGTGGACAGGGAAAATGGCTTAAAAGAATGTAGATTGAGGTGCCTTCAAGATTGTAACTGTACGGGGTATGCAAATATGGATACGCAGAATAAAGGTTCGGGTTGTCTTATTTGGAGACATACGTATTTTTACGGTCGATGGTCAAGATCTCTATGTCAGATTAGCAGCTGCTGATCTCGGTAAGTATTATCCCTAGCTATCGGTATCATACATAGAAAATACTAATTTGGCGTTAGTATCAACATATATATATATATATGACATGTTAAATTCACAAAATTTTAATACGAAATTTTTTTGTTTTTCAGAGGAGGGGAAGCAAAAGTAGAAAAACCATAGACTTGATTGTTGCGACCACTGTTATGGTTCTTCTGAGTTTTCTCATGTTGTAGTTTTGGAAGAAAACAGAAGCGAGCAAGAGCAGTTGGTATATTAGTTAATAACCTTAATTTAATATATATATATATACACATATATGTAGATTTTTGATTCCAGTTTTTTTTTTTGTCTGAATTTGGAAACAGTGTATCAAGTGAGGAATACAACAGATTTGCAACTAAACCGGGTGTCAAACAGAATAGACTTGTCGGGAGAAACCGACGAGGATTTGCCACTCCTACTTACGCATGGAGTTTCAAACTATTCGCATGGCCACACACAACTTTGCTTATTCCAGTAAGCTTGGTGAAGGTGGTTTTGGTGTAGTTTACAAGGTACAAATTATTAAACACTATAAGAATAGACTTAAGTCGTAAATTTGTTTACCCGTAACGATTAATTTGTTACGATAATTTATAAGAATATCAATTTAAAATTATATGAACAGCAATTTTTTTTGTAAAAACTTAAATGAACAGCCATTTATTTCAAGTAAGCTTCTTGTTACCCGCGCATACGTACAATTAAATTCAATCTAGAAAACCTAAATAAATTATAAAAACATGAAACATTGAGGTAATAAAACAAAGCATACGATCTTATGTAGTAAAAAAAAACTTACTTTTTTTTTGGTTTTGAGATACAAAAATTTAACATTTAACTAAACTTATTTAACTATTGATATAAAATTTTCACGATAATAAGTTTTGTACTGTATTTATTTGACTTTCAAAAGATAAAATTTTAAAATCACACTGCACGGATTTCACCTATTACACACACTTATATACAGGTTTTTTCCTATAAATTGTTTTATGGCGCATAGCATGGGATCGAAAATCTAGTAACTTCATGAAATGTGTGATAGCAGGGGAGGTTACTTGACGGAAAAGTAATTGCGGTAAAGAGACTAACAGAGCTGTCAGGTGAAGGGACCAATCAATTCAGGAACGAGGTGAATTTGATCGCGAAGCTTCAACACGTGAACCTCGTTCAACTCGTAGGTTACTGCAATGACGGGGAAGAGCATCTCTTAATCTATGAATACTTGGAAAATCTAAGCCTCAGCTCCTATATATTTGGTAAATGCAGTTGTTTTACCCGAGTTTTACAATTAAAAATCTTTGGACAAATTATGTTAATGCAATCTCATTTGTGATCAATTCGTAGACAATACCCAAAGCTTTAAGCCAAATGGGCAGAGAAGAATTGAGATCATCAATGGTATCGCACGAGGGCTTGTATATCTTCACCAAGATTCACGATTTAAGATAATTAACATAGATTTGAAAGCAAGCAACATCTTGCTTGATAAAGATATGATCCCGAAGATCTCGGATTTCAGGATGGCCCGGCACAGTGGAAGAGAGTACTGAAGCTAACACAATGGAGCTCGTGGGGACTTAGTAAGTACTAATTTATATCTTAACTTTAAAGAAAAGTCATTAAAATTTTGAACTTAATTGTTGTTTACCCAGCGGCTACATGTCTCCGGAATACTTGACGGACGGGATATTCTCAGTGAAATCGGACGTGTTCAGCTTTGGTGTATTGCTTCTTGAAATATTGACCGGAAAGAGGAACTGGAAATTCAACTCGAACGGAGACTGGTGTCTCCTCATACACGTAAGCTAGGTTTTTTTTTTCTTTTACTAAACATAATTAAAATACTTTTATAAACAGGTGTGGAGGCACTGGGAAGCAGGCACCTTGCTAGAGATAGTAGATCCATGCATCGTAGATCTATCATCATCACCCTCAACGTTTCAGACACAGGTTGTAAGATGCTTTCAAATAGCTCTACTGTGTGTTGAACAAAATGCAGAGGACAGACCAACGATGCCGTCAGTTGTCGTGATGCTTGGAAGCGAAGCAGCGATTCCACAATCTAATCCGTTCAGTTGGTGTGTTCCCAGCATTAGAAAAAAGTTCCTTTATTTGACACTGGTTCTTCGCTGTCGACTAACAATGTTTCGTTAATTACAGTCACGTTATTGTAATAATGTTGTTAGTTTATTATTATTAAATATTTTATCTTGTAATAGGTCACATGGCATGTCGTGTACATTTCTAAAGAAGGAGGCTTCCCTATTACAATGATTAAAAGGAAAATTACTTTTATTCCCCCCCCCCCCCCCCACTAAATCATACACACTGTTAGTTAGACCGATGACTTCTTGACACATCTGATCAAAAGTCATAGTCTAATACATGTGTTAGTATGCTAAAACCACAAAAAGTAAATATAATTAACACTTGCAACACTAAAAATAAAATAAAAATAACACTCTCGGTTTGCATTACGCGTCGAACATGAACCTTCCACATTCAACGGCCATTGGTTTAAGGTGCTGATATATACATGTGTCATGTTTAGATAAATATTGAATTTTAAAATTTTACAATAAATGTAGAAAGCAGAGTAAGCGGAAACTCTGCAATATGAGCTATAGCTAGCTCTTCCAAGACAATATGATAATTCATTAAACGATAAGCTCATAGCAAGTTCAAAGGGACTTTTTTTAATTAAACAATCCATAAAAAAATACAAGATTTCCAATGTAAAAAACACTGTCAAGATCTAATTACTTTTCTCCCGTGCTATGAATTGGATATATAATTTTCTAAATATAATGAGATCATTAACTCTAAAATAAATATATATTATTTGTTATTATTCAAAATATAAAATTTAAAATTAATTGTAAGATATGAATTAAATTTAAGAAAATTATGAACATATTCTACAAACAAAAGTTAAATGAAATAAAACATTAAAAGTGTGTTTTTCTTCATTTTTACTGTGAAAACAGTTAATAAATATCAATATCCTTTGCGATGTCAAAACAATGATTTTTTTTACTTGATATTTTTGTTCAAGCTCAATTCACCTATGAAATAAAAAAATATAAAAAAAGAAGTAAAACGTTTTAGAAAGCGCGAGAACTCCTTCAATTTTTTTTGTTGAAAAGTCCGGCCGGTCTCTTGATGTTTCTATCATTTTGATAATATCATGATAGTCAAACCATGTGATAATATGCTAAACACACAAATAAAATATAAAATATAACACTTGCAAGTATCTATTATACAACCATCATATCCATATATTACAAAAGATTCGAATACGATGAAGGAAATGGATGATGAGTCTGAATATTAATTCAAGATTATCATCAAGACTCAACATCCAAACGTTTTTGAGTTTGAATTCAATTTTGTTTAGTTAAGCTGTAAGAATTTGAAATTGGATTTATACCAAAATGATAGAAAGAAGTATAATAGTTTATATTAATACATTTTTTGTTAACAAAATTAATCTTTCAATAATCTCTTACTTTTTATATAAACAAATATTTTTCAGAAATGATGATGAAAATGTAATGATAAAATGATGTTGTATTTAGTGATATATATGATGATGCTAATATAGATAACAGAAAGATGATAATGACATAGTGGTTTGACAATGAAAACTTCTAGCTTGTTCAAGCTGCGAGGTAAAATAAAAATTCATTCTTTGGCGCCTATAGTTGCAATATATTGTCAATGTTTTTGCGTATCATCTTTATGTGAAGGTTTAAATATTTTGACTTCTCAACTAAGGAACAAAACGTTAGCTCCCCACCACAGTTTGAAGTAGTTAGAATTTTTCATTGTCAAACCATTATGTCATTATCATCTTTCTATTATCCATATTATCATCATATCACGATTACCACATCATTTTATCATTACATTTTCATTATCATCATTTTTGAAAAACAATTGTTTATATAAAAAGTAAGAGATTATTGAGAGATTAATTTTGGTAGCAAAAATGTATTTAATATTAACCATTATACTTCTTTTTATCATTTTGGTATAAATCCAATTTCAAAATTTTAAGCTTAAGTAAACAAAATTGAATTCAAACACAAAAACGTTGGGATGTTGAGTCTTGATGATAATCTGAATTAATATTCAGACTCATCATCCATTTCCTTCACCATATATGATAGTTGGATAGTAGAGTTGCAACATTAAAAAAATAAAAAAATAAAAAGATAACTAACCTCTCGGTTTGCACTATGCACGACTCGACCTTAGAATACAAGAGCATGACCCTTACACGTTCTGCTAGATCTAAGTCAACGATGACTAACAATCGCTACGTGTCAGTCGCTCATTCGATATCTCCTTCTTCACCATCAAATACGGCTCGTCCACGTTACTTCTTATAGTCTTGACTCTTTTTACAGTTAAAATTTTTATAAAAACCCGAAATCCTCTCAAACTTGAGCTATCGAAAAACTTCATTCGTGATCCGTACAACAATGGCGTCATCTACAGGCATCTCTCTCCTTCTCTGTGTCTCTTTCCTTCTTCTTCTCGTTAACTTGCGCGCAGAGAATGCGTCCAGTGGCTCAGATCTCGACGAAGAATTGGCTTTCCTCGCCGCGGAGGAGTCTAAGGAACAAAGCCACGGCGGTTCATACCACGAGGAACACGATCAGTACCGGGACTTCGAGAATTACGAGGATCTCGAGCACGGAGGCGGCGAGTTCCATCAAGGCGAGCACGAAGGCGGCGGGTACGAGGAGGAGCCGTTACCAACAGTCGACGAGAAAGACGTGGCGGTTTTGACCAAGGACAATTTCACGGAGTTCGTCGGCAACAATAGCTTCGCGATGGTGGAGTTCTACGCTCCATGGTGCGGCGCATGTCAGGCTTTGGCGCCGGAGTACGCTGCGGCGGCGACGGAGTTAAAGGGCGTTGCGGCGCTCGCGAAGATTGACGCGACGGAGGAAGGGGATTTGGCTCAGAAGTATGAGATTCAGGGATTCCCCACCGTTTTCTTGTTTGTCGACGGAGAAATGCGCAAGACCTACGAAGGCGAAAGGACTAAGTAAGTAGATTATTTCTTTCTCTGCTCACATTTTCTCTTTGGAATATAGAGCTAGTCTGTGTTTCAGGTATTTTTCTGAAAATTTGAGATACGAACATGATCATCAGGTTTAGCTTTGGGATCGGTGATCTAATATCAGATGCGAGAACAGTAGTGTAATAGAGTTAGCATTGATCTTTACAGATTATCTGATTTTGAATTGGAAGATGAATGTTGATGTTAAATTGTTAATGACTCTGAAGAAAGTCAATTATGAATCTGTGGAGAGATTTTGAGAATTATTGATGTTGATGTATCTGGGAAGGTGGTCAATTATGAGTTGGTGCAATAGAGGGCATTTGATTTTGAATTTATTCTATCTGATTTGATTTCTCATCTGTTAGTTTTCAGTACGAATTATTGTTCAGTGTATTATTGGTGTTCTGATTGGATAGAACAACTTAATTTTGCAGGGATGGAATTGTGACTTGGCTGAAGAAGAAGGCCAGTCCTAGCATCCACAACATCACTACAACAGAGGAGGCTGAGCGTGTTTTATCTGCTGAACCTAAAGTTGTTCTTGGGTTTCTCAACTCCTTAGTGGTATGTATTCTTTAAATTCAAGGTGTTTCGTGCTTTCTTTCTTGGATTTATCTTGCCTTTTTAACTTCTTAGAGTTGTGAAACATATGCTCAACCAAGTAGGTTACCGTTGGATTTCTCTACCTGAGAAAACCACAAAGAAAAAGAAACGGAACCATTAATCATTAAGCATGGTGTTTAGTAGGTGAAAGATACAAGTAGTTTCCCTTGCAGTATATGCTACAGTTGCGATTAGGTCTTGCTTATCAGATCCTCTTGTCTACTGCGTTTTACTAAAGTGTGGCTGAGAGTTTTAAGATGTTGGATTGAAAAATGTGAAGCTTTTGCTTTTAATATCCTATTTTGCTTACATTTTATCCAAAAAAAAAAGAAATCCTATTTTGCCATATTTTTACTATTTTCTTTTTGCTCAGGGGTCAGAGAGTGAGGAGCTTGCGGCTGCATCTAGACTGGAAGACGATCTCAGTTTTTACCAAACTGCAAGCCCTGATATTGCAAAGCTATTTGAAATAGAAACCGAAGCCAAGCGTCCTGCCTTAGTTTTACTGAAAAAGGAGGAAGAGAAACTTGCCCGTTTTGGTAAGACTCCTCAAATACATTACCTTTTTTTGTGCTACTTAGATCTCCTCTACGTCTGTCTCATTATGCTTCTTCTGGCAGATGGAAATTTCACTAAAATGGCTATAGCAGAGTTTGTGTCAGCCAACAAAGTCCCATTGGTGATCAACTTCACTAGGGAAGGTGCATCACTTATTTTTGAGAACTCAGTAAAAAACCAAGTAAAGACCATTTGTCTCTTTAAAGTTTTCCTCTATTAATTGCTATGAACTAATGAGATTGCTTCTTTTTTTTTAAACCCTTGTCAGCTCATTCTTTTCGCCAAGGCTAATGAATCAGAGAAGCACCTTCCCACTCTGAGGGAGGTGGCAAAGTCCTTTAAGGGAAAGGTAATTTTTTTATCTTTGAATTTTCTGTGGGCATTTTTGCTCACTTTCTGGAACAATTATAGAGAAAAAATCACCTCGCGGAATTATTGGATACCAAAAAGAGAGGTGGCTGATAACTTTAGTAATTGAGTCAAAAGGGCAATCCTCTCTATTTGTTTGCAGTTTGTTTTTGTTTATGTGCAAATGGACAATGAGGATTATGGAGAAGCAGTTTCTGGATTCTTTGGTGTTACTGGCACTGCCCCCAAGGTACAGTAATTGGTGTGAAATATCCGTGTATCGGTTTTGTTTCTGTTATCCACCTGATACAACAAACCAAATTTTGAATTACGGGGCACTGGAACTACAAGGTTTAAGTATCCAATTTCTCCTTGCGTATTCAGGTTCTTGTATACACCGGAAATGAAGATATGAGGAAGTTTATTCTGGACGGTGAATTGACGGCAAATAACATTAAGGTCGGTCCAACATTCTATTCTGCGAAATTTTTATTCTTTGAGGACGTGTTGTTCGTTATCTCAAAGCAATGAATTTTCTTTTTAAAATTTAAATAGACACTTGCCGAAGATTTCTTAGCAGACAAACTGAAGCCTTTCTACAAGTCAGATCCACTACCTAAAAATGTAAGGCGTCTGACATATTTTAACAAACATCTAACATCCCCACACAATACTGATTCACTAGCTTCTAAATGAAATGCAGAACGACGGTGATGTTAAGATCATTGTGGGAAACAATTTTGATGAGACTGTTCTTGACGAGTCAAAGGATGTTCTCCTCGAGGTAATAATCACTAAGTTCTAACTGAAACGTTAGAGCCTTGCTTTTACACATCTTAGTTATACTGTATATATTCCTAAACGGTGAGTTTTGTCACAGATATATGCTCCGTGGTGTGGCTACTGCCAATCATTTGAGCCGATTTACAACAAGCTTGGAAAGTATTTAAAGGGCATTGACTCGTTAGTTGTAGCAAAGATGGATGGTACCAGCAATGAGCATCCTAGAGCAAAGGTGATTAAAAAAGCCAAATTAAAACACAAAAATTTTGAAAAGCTTTTGGTAATTCAAGACACATAGATCTGATTTTCTTTTTGCCTTTTTTTTCTAAATCTCTTTTTGTTCAGGCTGATGGGTTCCCAACAATCCTGTTCTTCCCTGCTGGAAACAAGAGCTTCGATCCGGTAAGCAAAGATTGTTCAGTATATCAACAAGTGTTTCTAAAACCTCCAATTTTTATTTTTACTTGAGTACTGAATTTGTTAAAACTATCGGTTGTTAAAAAAAACAGATCACTGTGGATGTTGACCGTACAGTAGTGGAACTGTACAAATTCCTGAAGAAGCACGCATCAATCCCATTTAAACTTGAGAAACCGGCGAAACCTGAACCGGTCATCTCGACCAAGAAAGCTGATGAGAAGAGTGAGGGTGATAGTGCCAAAGATGAGTTGTGATGATCTTTGCAAGTAAGAGAATGTGTAACAGGCTATATATGATGACTTTTCTATACATGATACAAAATGTATTGTCCTTTCATATTTGTAGTGTGCTATGAAATGAATAATTAAAAGAATTTTGGTTTCTCAAGTTTAAGAATGTTGTCATTGGAGACGAGGCGACCTAAATTCTTGTTTCTTCTCATATCAATGTTAATTTGGGTTTTATAATAACTTAGCCACCACAAAAGTTGCTTTTAAGCCTAAAGGACCACACATGTAAGTTCTGTTCGCACAAAAGATTTTAACTTGTTATTAAGTTTGATAGATGATGATGACGATGAATAGTATATGATTCTAAATATTTATACATGTGCGGATAAATATTGAATTTTAGATTATAAAAAAGTAAATATAGATAGGAAAGTATGCGAAAACTATGCATTATGAACAACGGATATCACATAATCCTTTATAAGAAAAGAAAAAAATTTCGATTATCACTTCCAAAAACATGGTTATGATGACCCTCCAAAATTCATTAAAACTTATGCTCATATAGAATTGCCATTTTTTCTTTAAGAAACCCCACGAGAGATACAAGACTTCAAATAGAATGGTCATAAGTTATCAGCTGCCTGAAGCAAAAAAATTTTAACCATAAACCTCAAAACTTACTTAAAATGACATAAATCACTACGCCATAATATGTTTTTATTTTATTATATTGATGTACTCAAGATACTAACATATTTTTGACGCATAAAATCTTTGTTTGTTGGGTTTTACTCCAGGACATGATTCTATGTATTCTTTTGTGTTATAATTGGATAGGGACAATAATTCTTTTGATAAAGAAATTTTAAAATGTATACATTTTTGTTATAAACATTGTTATTCAATATATATAAGCAATGGTAAAAAAAATAAAAATATAAGCTTTTCATGCGTTAGGTCTCGGGTGGACAAGCCCTACTGAAGCAGTTGCAAAATTTTACTAGCGCCTTATTAATACATTGTCCCCGATGATATCCTTCACGTCTGCAAGCTCGGTGACACATTTCGCTGGCATCTCGCTTATTACAGAATTCTGGCGGTGCAGTTTTGCTTCTATATCCATCACATGGATTGTGAGGAGGCCATACATTTCCCATTGTTTTCCTAATGTGATAAATATATACAAATAAGGAGTATTCAAATCCTATTAATTTTAAGTGCAAACTTGTGTTTTTTCTTCGTAAAAAGTGCATTAGTTAGAAGATTCTATAGTATTTAGGATTTATTTTCATAGGGTATTTTGATTTCACAAGTGAAAATTTTTTGTATAAGTTTTTTTCCCTTTTTTAAAGAGGAAAAAAGTTCTATTAATTTTTTTTTGTAAATTGTAATTATACACCAAAACCAGTCACATATAAAAATATCTCAGTTCATTTGCATTAAGCGTTTAATTTTTTAAAAGACCTTTTTAGATGCTAAAGGTTGTAAGTTTCATTAAGAAAAATATAAAGCAAATGTAAAAATTCAATGCTAGTGCAAACAATCTAGACTTTTGAGAGATTTATAAATTATGATATACATTACCTGTAGAAATCGAGAGGAATATCATCACTAAAATGTTGAAGCAAATTACAACTAAGCTTTTAGACATCTTGTTTTGTCTTTCTTAATTTTGTTTTATTTTATTGATTGAATATTTTATGGATCTGATCTTCTAATTACCGTATATAATGAAATTTTGTTAAAGGTAATCCTTTGGAAATGCCTAGGAAACAAGGAGAAACAATTAAATTTGATGGACAACATATATTCTCCTTTTTTTGGTTTTCACTTTGTCTATTTCTCTTGATTTGGAAAATATTATATGAAAGTATTAGTTAATATACAAATATTTTGTAGTTTATATAAAATTTGATTAGTGACGATGACTAACTGTAATATGGTATGCTAATTGACACATTCATGTCAAAATCATTTTAGGATAATTTAAAACCAGTTTTCTTTAAATTATGTTTTAGGGACACATGAACCGAGCATCTAAAGTTGGAATAAATAACGATCAATAAAAATACTCAAATCCTATTGATTTTCAAATGCATAATTTAGTTTTAATCTGTAAAAAACACATTCATTATATAGGAGTAAATTTTCCTATCATTTTATTAAAAGATTATAAAATTATAATTATACACCAAAATCTAGTCGCAAATAATTTTTTAAAATTAAGCATCTATAATTTAAAACTAATTTTTTGTAGATGGTACATGTTCTAAGTTTCATATAGGAAAATATATACCAAACGTAAAAGTCTAACAGAAATGCAAACAATCAAGGTTATAAATTATGATGTACATTACTCGTTGAAATGAGCAAAAACGTTATTAAGAACATGTTAAAGAAAATTACAATAAAAGTCTTAGCCTTGTTTTTTCTTTCTTATTTTCTGTTTTCCTATTGATTGAATGTTTGTATATATAATCATCAAATTTATTGTATTTAGAAAATTTTCATTTCTAAAGACATGAAAAAACAAAAGATAATACGTAGGAAATGTCTATAAAATTAATATAATAAGAGAAACGTAGAAAAGTAGGTGTTTCGAACAAAAAGAAAAAGAAAAAGAAAAGAAAAGAAAAGTAGGTGTATTATATTAGTTCGTATTTGTACTGAAAAATCTTTTAATGGCTAACTGTAATGTGTTACGCTTACTGCAGCAATGATCAATGACAAGAAATATATATAATCAAGACGCTGGCGTCGCATTTGTCTTGTTGAGAACGAATTAAAGGGAGTATCGAGAACGGATTAATGGATTTGAGTAACAAAATGGGACAAAGCAAATAACTATTTGAATAGTGTATTAATATGAAGAAGAAAAAATATATTAGAGAACACGATAGGACTTTGACTTGTCAAATTTTTATTGAAAAGTTCTATAATTATTTTCTAGAGGTCTCCACACACTTTTCTAATATATTCTTTTTGATAAAAAAAAATACTAGACATCTCTTTTCCGTAAAGGTCAAAACGCTAGTTTTTAAACAATTTGAACCGTTGCTAGCGTTTTACATTTGTATGTAAAATAAGAAAGTCAGAGAGGCAGAGTAAGATGAGTACCTTTTTCCAAATATAAGTAACGTCTCAAAAAATTTAAACTATTACATGCTCTACAATTTTTTCCTAATTCTATAATTTCATTTGTAAACAGAACCAAATGCCCTTTAGAGTCATTAAATCCTCATTATAGAAAGATATTTTCATATCAATAAAGAAAAAAAATTGAGCATTAAAACTAACTTTTTTTTTTTGCCAACATATCAGCATTAAAAGAAATATAGTAACAATTATTCGAAGTATAGAAATAAAGTCTCTCTAAAAGTGAATGCAACTCCAAGTCTCTGGATGGCAAAATAAAATTGTGAGCCCGCACTTACTGCGTTGTAAGTACATAATAAGAATTAAAAGATTCATTGCTCGTTCCTCTTTAATTAATCCGCGTTTTGTCTGCCTTCTCCTTTCTCTTCAATCTGGGTTTGGTGGGGGGGTTTTTAAGTAAAGCGTGCAATATATAAAAACAGACATCCTCTGTAACTCCTGTGTTCTTGCCTATTCTTCTTCATCTCTCTTCTTAATCTCGTGGTGCTCTATATATTTTGTTGTTTCCTTTGTTTTGCATAAAAGTAAAAAGATTCATCCTTTTCCGTCTTCATAAGTAAAGCGCTCGTGTTTGAACAAACGATTAAGAATTTGAAGATTCCGCGCAAAAGAAGAGAAGAGGAAAAAAAAAGACAAACTTTTGTCTCTTTTTTTGAATTTGAGGTGAGGGGGAAAGAAAGCATCCGTACCAATTGACCAAAGTCGAAGACCGGTTTGGTCTGAATCTCTTGTGTTGTTCATATGGAGACAAATAGGAATTTAGAGGTGGGTTTTTTCTGATTTGAGGATCAAAATACTTGATTGATTTCTCCAAAATCATCATGCATAGAGTACGCAATAAACCGATTAAATCCACCGCCACGGCTTCCGTTAAGCATTTAATCAAACAGAGAGGCGGAGGAAGCGGCGGCGCTACGGCAACTTCTAAGTCGGCGAATGATAATAATAGCCTCTTGACGGATATGGAGGAACCTAGCATCGATACGGACAAACTCAGCTACGAGATTTTCTCGATTCTCGAGAGCAAATTTCTTTTCGGGTATGAAGACAACAACGACGACCACCACAAAATCAATTTCGACCCGAAATCCGAACCGGAACCCACGAATTCAGCGGTTTCTGGGTCGATTAAGAACCAGAGAGGTAAAATCTGTATTCTAAGCATCGATGGAGGTGGAATGAGAGGGATTTTACCAGGAAAGGCTTTGGCTTATCTAGAACATGCTCTCAAATCAAAATCGGGTGACCCGAATGCCCGAATCGCCGATTACTTTGATGTAGCCGCCGGGTCCGGTATAGGTGGGATTTTCACAGCGATGCTGTTCGGGTCAAGAGACGGTAACCGTCCGATATTCAGAGCAGAGGACACGTGGCAGTTCCTAACGAAAAACGCCAAGGGTCTTTATGGGTCCGGAGAAGGAGGAGGAATCTTGAAGCGGGTCATGAGAACCGGCGGGTCGGGTTGTTGTTCCAGGACGGCTAAGCTAAAGAAAGTGATGAAAGAGTCTTTCTCGGAGCTAACCTTAAAGGACACGCTTAAACCGGTGCTCATACCTTGCTACGACCTTAAAAGCTCTGCGCCGTTTCTGTTCTCACGCGCCGATGCGCTAGAGACGGACGGTTTCGATTTTCGGCTTTGGGAGGTTTGTAGAGCTACTTGGGCTGAGCCGGGCGTGTTTGAGCCGGTGGAGATGAGGTCTATTGATGGACGGACCAAGTGTGTGGCCGTTGGTGGAGGACTAGCGATGAGCAATCCCACAGCGGCTGCAATCACGCACGTGCTGCATAACAAGCAAGAATTCCCGTTCGTGCGAGGAGTTGAGGATCTACTTGTGTTGTCTCTTGGTATGGGTCAGTTGCTTGATGTTAGCTATGAGTATGACCGGATTATCAAGTGGACAGCTAAGCATTGGGCTCGCCCCGCGGCTCTTATTTCTAACGACGGTGCTGCTGACAACGTTGATCAAGCTGTGGCCATGGCTTTTGGTCACTGCCGCAGTAGTAACTATGTCCGGATTCAGGTATTGAAAAATGCTCAATGGTTGGTTTTTGATACTCATATTTGTGATCCAATTGACTTGATTTCTTATTGGTAACACTGCAAAATTGCAGTATATTGGTATATATATATATATATATATATATATATATATATAACTTAAAAATCAGTTGATTTTCTTTAAGAACTAGCAATTTAGCATTTTTAAAAGAATGAAATATGTGATTGGTAATAATCTTGCGGAATCGCGGAATGGTGGAAGATTCTGCAATTCCGCAGCTTATCATTCAGAACCTTGGACTGAAATATTAGAATCCTTTGCTGTTATAAGTTCATTTCCAAATCCTAGTTATCTGGTTTGTGTGATGGATATGGGTATAGTATGCATGTTGGATGATATGGTGTTTGTCTCTAGTGAAATCTTAAAAGTTTGGAAATGTACCTGTAGATTTTTCACAAATAATTTATGTTTATGTAGTTATGAATTGATGGGGTTTGTTTGCAGGCGAATGGGTCGAGCTTAGGACCATGCAGGCCAAACATAGACACAGACCCAAGTGCGAGCAATGTGAATATGTTGGTGGGGGTAGCGGAGGAGATGCTGAAGCAAAAGAATGTAGAATCGATTTTGTTTGGAGGTAAAAGAATTGATGAACAGAGCAATTTCGAGAAGCTTGATTGGTTAGCCGGGGAACTTGTTCTTGAGCATCAAAGGAGAAATTGCAGAATTGCTCCAACGGTAGCGTTCAAACAATCCGTCCATAGGGCAGATCAGAAGACAGGGGACAAAGATATTGGTGTGACCGCTAGAGAACGATGAAATAAGAAATGGTTCTCTTTGGTTTATTTAGATAATTTTAGGATAAGGCTTTCTTCCTTTCTTCTCTGGCTATGATTTGTTGTATAGATTTGTGTTTTGAGTTTGAGTTCGAGTTCCGAGACATAAGGAGAAAAAGGGAAACATCTCTCATCTTGCAAAAAGGGCTCTCACGCTCCTTCATTCATCCTACCAAAAAAAGAAATAACATGATTCATGTAATTTCGGTTTGTCTTTGTTTTCCTGTAATCATCATGATTTCTTCTTTGACATTTCCACTAGCTCGAGATATGCTATTAACCAACCAAATGTGTTTTTTTTTTTTAATTGGCTTTGTTTCTGTGGTAAAAGTGTGGTGGGATACTTGGAATCTAAAGAGAACAGTTTGACTATGCATGGAAAAAATGTAGTTTAACCAAATAAAAAAGTTGTTTTTTATTTGTTTGCGCAATCGGATAATAAATAAATTTATAAACGCAAAAAAAAAAACTAGGGAATGAATCACGGAAACATTCCACTAATCAGCCATTCCACGAGTTATCCATAAAAGTCATCCAATAAAATAAAACACTCTTGAGGCTCGAGACATGACACTAGCCATAAAAGAAAAACACTTTATATCATCAATACTAGCTTCTCATGTTAGATTTCATCAGAGTCTCTTTGTAATGTGTAAAACTAGGTTTAAACGCCATTAAAAAAAAAAACTCTTTGATTAGCTGAATTAATTTCATGTGGTGAATTTAACGTATCATGTGATCACATCATTGGGAGGCTTTCCAAAACTCATTATGTTGATTTATTTAATTTGGCTATGAATTGAAACGTTTATAAATCCAAAAAGAAAACAAATGTTGTCGTTTGGGTCTTGCGCGTGTGCGTGCGTCGAGGGAGAGACGGTGCGTAAGAGGAACGTCACATATATCTGTGAGTAGCCCCACGTCTTTGATTGTCGGTTCGGTCTCATCCACCGACACTCGAAACAATATTTCATTTTGTCTTATCAATTATGCGTCGGTCCAAATTTATCTAGTAGCAAATTTCATCTTTAGTCTGGTTGCTTCTTTACGTGATGTCATTTTTCATAGGGAACAATTATCTAGTATCGATGATTTGTCTATGCTCTCAACTAGAGTGTTATCTTAGAACAGAGATTTGGTTCTGTTCAAGATTGGGTTATTTTAGTTTGAAAGAAACGTATCAAAGTCAAACCATTATTATTTTTGTTTTGGTTTAGTTTGTTATAATAATCTAATGCGATAGTAGTAATGTAACGTTTGGACTTTGGTTTTTTATTTTTTGGTAGAAAACGTTTGGATTGTTTTAGATTGTATCGTTTCACTACTTTTGGTTTATTTTCATTTAAAAAATTTTAAGCTTGCATAACTAAAACTATTTCATTTGGTTGGTTTAGTGTAGTAGGTCAACTGAGTTTTTTTGAGTAACCAAAAAATTTCAGCACTTAGATTCTCATCGCCAAATACTCATACTCGTAATGTTGGAAAAAATCTTTTTGGATGGACAACCATTACACATGGTTGAACTACCGACACCAAAGAAAATGAAGTGGTTTTGTTTCTTGGTTATATTTTGAAGTTTTTAATATTTTTACCCGTACTTTTTTTTTTAATGTCGACATTCATTAATTCACTTGTCCAATCATGTTGTATCCGAATTTAAATCTGACAGTGTCTACATATTGCCTTCATATACTAATTACAACTAGATATGTTTCTAGTTTTCAGAAAATCAAGCATTAAACCAAAAATGAAACACTAGTTCTATTTCACAAAAATAGTTAGCTTTTGTCTAGTTCTTCTGATCGCATTAGAAAAACGCCGAAAGTGAAACTTTTTAAGAAAGTGGGGTTCGAGTTCGCACTCTGTTTTCTTATTCAATAAACTTTTGTTGTCTTTTGAGGGGTTGAAAGTGTGAGATTTCAACTAAGAAAAAGGAAAAAGAAGAGAAGAGAGGTTAGTAGTAGAAGAAGATCTTTTAGTGGGATGCTCTTGCCTAGCACCAGACAAGCATCATGGGACCTACTCTCACGTCTAATTCCACAACTACAACAACAACAACATCAAAATATGGCAATCCGACTTGGTCAATTTCTTTAACCATATTTGTAAATACTCCTTTTTCAGTTATCTATCTATTGATTACTGAATGGTATCAACTATCAATAGACAACACTCACGTATTCAGGAAAAAAGTAGATTCTCTCTTTTTTTCTTTTTCTTTTTTTTTTTAAGCATAAGATTGACGCACCCAACCTTGAAGAAACTGCATTTTTTTTGTAATACCTTGTATTATGTGAATTTCTTTTTATAAATTAAAATTATAAATATATTTTCATATTATTTGATATCTTGTATTTTTTATGCAAGAGTTTAAATTATTTTCTAAGTTTATTACCCTACAATTTCATCATATCATTCTTTAGCATTATTATGTAGTAGGGTAGGGTAATTCAATTATTTTACAAAATTTTGTACTCTGCGCATTCAACAACCACATAATATTTTTATCAAAAAGAACAAACAAACAGACACATAATATAAAATGAGTTGACGTGTAGCGGTATCCGCAAAAACAAAATCGAGAAGGTTAAAGAGTCCTAGGCATAGCAGCCCAAGGTCGCAAGTTCGAATATTCATATAGAATTTTTTCTGCACATTAAAACCGAAAAAAGAAAGAAAAAAATCGAGAAGGAAAAAAATGCTATATCTCAAACAAACAAAGAAAAAAACCATCAGTACAATATTTTTCAACAAATGGAGAACGTGCTATAGTTGATACCTTAGATATATGTACATATCGATGAAGGAAAGCGGTAGTTGTATCGGTTTCTAAATTTGTAAATTCAAGTTTTGGTTATTAGACAACTAGAAGCGTTGGTCGGATTAAATTTTTGTTGGACCAATAGAGGATAGATCCAAAAGGTCATACAAGTAGTCCAATTAGTAAAGAAAGGCCTCAGAGCTCAAGATGAGAAGCCACAAATTTGTTACTACTGTATATGTTCAGGTGCTGTTAGAATCGAAGAATAAGATCAAATGTGTACTAGATTTACTGAAACACAAGATTTGATCTGAAAGATCTTTAAATTTTTCATAATATGTAAAAAAAAAACTCAAAAAATAAATAATATAAACGAATGAGTATTAAAACTGTCACAATTACGCATTTCAAAAGGTTTTGAATTTTCCGCAGGAACCAAGTGAACCTTTAATGACATCCTTATATTCTGAGAAGTGATGTACTCAAAACCACAACGGAGTTTGTAAAGTTTGGTTGTTGAACAAGATATTCTGCCAAAAGATTATAAAGACAACCAAAAACAAATCATTTAAGTGTTTTTTTTAAAGAAAATACTGTTGCATAATGAAAAATGGATAAATGCGGATGATTCGGCCATGTGTGTTATACAGTTCAACGACCTGTTACCAACTCTTATTTGTTTTTGTAGTTGTTGATTAGACAATATTTGTTCTTTTAGAGTAGATGGGACAACAATGTGTTTTGGCTAAAATCCGGTAGTCCAAACTGTAAACTGCAAAACAAACAACAACATGTATTGCTATTGTAAACCCATACGGCGAAATAACTAGAGTTCTAAAAAGAGGTGAGAATACTTTTCCTTGAATTGTATTTTTCCTCTACCACGAAGTTGAATAGAATATTCCTCAAATTGTGTTGCCATAGTTTAATTCCTCAAATGCTAATAGTTGCAATCCCTCATTGTGGAGAAGTTAAAAATAGAACCTTTATGTGCTTTTCATCCCACCAAGTGTGCACGTATCTCACAAGTGAGAAATGTGAGCTTTATTTTCAACACTATTAGCTTTACACAAATCAAAGTTACCCCATATAACATTTTCCATATTTTAACAAGTTCTCTTCTGCATACTAAATTTTATTCTTTATCTCACCCCAGTACGAATAGGTGGCGACTAATAAGGAACATTCTCAAGAAGAAATAGAAACCATATCTAAACCTTATCGAGCACCAAAATAAAAACCTAGAGAGTGCAGAAAGGAAAAACAAGACCCATCTAGGACGAAACTTGGGTGGCTACTGCAGAGACCATTGAGTTAATCCCACACATATTGTATCCACGGCATAGCTTGTAGTAACCATTCTCTCCCCATTTCTTCCCCCAAGAGTTCTTGATGATCCAATACGGTTTATTACTAAGCCGCAATATTGAAAAGCCTTTTGATCCATAACCCACAAGAAGTACCCCATGGTTAACCTTTCTCTTGCTGCATATAAGAGGACACGACACTCCTCCTATATACGTCTGCATGAACACCGCATTTACTCCCACTGTGTTAACAAAATAACAAAGCGTTAGAGATTCTCCTAATATTCACACTTCAAATTAAAAAAATTAATGTTACAAACATAAATATTAGTTAAATCACCTGCTAAGGGACCATGTCGTACTAAATTTGCTGCGATTTGGTTCTCGTCCACTGGTATATTCGTGAAGTTCACTACTTTCACCGCAATCTTTTCAGGATCGAACTTGCAGTGGCCTCGCTTACCGGTGTAAGGATATGATCTTTCCTCTTCTAAGCCTCCTGCCTCCATCAAATACTCATAGGCATTTGTCATCAGTCCCCCACCACATCCATCGTCGCATGCTTTCTTGTCCCTTGGATCGCACTACACTCATATATATACCAAAAAAAGATTTCAAATAAAAAACAAATTAGGATCAAGTAAACCTGAAAATTCAGTGATTAATGGATTAAAACAGACCGCTTCATCACAATCAACAAGTTGTTGTTCGCTAAGACTGAGGAGCTTCCCAGTGGAGACGAAATGGGCTCCTTCAGCCGCTCCTGTTGTGCTAAAAGCCCAGCACGATCCACATGCACCCTTCACATCCACACATGCCATATAGTTAAATACCATTCAAGTTAATTTACACTCATATTTTTTCCCATCAAATTAACCCCAAACAAAATTTGAATCATAAAGTAGACATTTCTGTACAAAACTATCAACCTAGTACCAAGTGATTTATATATCCGATGACGACAAAAAAAAAAGAGATTTATATTTCCGATATAATTACTTAAGATACTCGTAAGCTAATTAGTAATTAAGTGCCTAACTACAAAATGAAACAAATAGTACCAACTAGAATCCCACTATTTTTCCTTATGTTGCAATTAAATATGTAATCAAAACCTTCTAGTCAAATTAGATCACGTATATATAGATCAATCGTAGATTTTTTTATTTTATTTTTGGGTTAAAGATATCAATCATAAATAGAGAGAACATACTTGATTCTTGACCTCAGTAACTCCACCTTTCTCCCTCCAGTCAAAATCTTTGGGCAATCCCTCAACCTCAACCACGGGTGCCTCCGCTCCAACCGTACCACCACGGCCGCCGCCAACATCGGCTACTCCAGTGTACATCCGCTTGAACTCCTCTTCCGTGAGGTCAGAGAACTGCGTGACTCCGTGGACGGCTGTGGGGTCCATCATCTGGTGCTCCGCGGCCTTCAAGACGTTTCTGGCGAATATTCCGAGGCGGTGGACGTACTCCTCCCTGGTGGAGTAGCTCTTGCCGTAGTCCGACATGAAAACCCGGAATTTACTCTCCGTATGAATCCCTAGTAGATTCGGGATTACTCGTCGATCGTCGTCCGTGACTTGGCGTATGGTTAGGTCCTCTAGAGAAGTTGCCACGTGGCAGATGAAGATAATGCATGTTGTTAGCTGTGCTAAGGTTTTAGCCACCATGTTCGCTATGCTATCGATGGGTCTTGTTTTGTGGTGGCCTTAATTAAATCCCGAGATAGAGTACGATGACTGTGTGTATATATATATATAAGGAGAGAGGGATGATACATGAGCTTGAAGTAACGAAAGTGTTGGAGTTACACATGCAGAGGGATAGGTGACACGTGGGATGTTTGCATGTAGACTCACACAGTGAAGCTGCATGACACGTGGCTCTCTCTTCGTCTTTGAGAATTTAGTACCGTCATTACTTCTTTTTTTGGTTTTCCCTGATCGAACGTACCGGCGTCATTGCTTTGTTGTAAATGTGTTGACAAAAGTTATCCTATTGAATTTGAGGGGAGTGACGTAGTTTATTTACCAGATGCGTTGTCACTCCTCATCTTAATCGTCTTCTTGTTCGCTCCAGACTAGCAAATTTGGGATTGAATATACCTACTGATTGTTGTCTCTGCAGCTTACAAATAGAGACAAAAGATCATGTGCTTTTTCATTGTGAATAATCTGTGGAAGTGTGGAAACAGGTTCTGATAAGTCTTGAATTACCAAACTTCATATTTTACGACCTTGGAAACACTCATTAGCTGGATGTTGACTAGCTCACCAAACAAGTCAAGACTGCTTAATCGATTAGTTGCGCAAGCTACCATTCTATAACTATGGAAAGAAAGAAACAACAAGTTTCACAATAGCTTCTCCTTAAGAGCATTAGCTCTGTCCAAGCAGATTGATAGGAATGTCAGAGACGCAATCGTAGCTTGACGGAATCGGAAAATATTCAAGAAACTAATGTCCCTCTGATTCACCCTTATGCAGTGCATCAAGACATAGTTGCTCCTATTAATTTTTTTTTAGCATTCACTTTTTCAGCATTGTAAAAACAATCATTCCATATTTTGGTAATTAAAATTCACATTTGATCACATAATTGTTAGATAAGGTTAAAGATTAAATTAACTTGAATTAAAATAAGTCAAATTGAATTAGAAGAAATCTAATTCTACAAAAAAAAAAATTATACAAAGTTGTGATAAACCTATATATATTATTCTTAAGTTGAAACGAGACAATGATTATGATAGTTTGTGGTGTTTAATTTTGAACTATTTTATAAACATAATAAAAAAGTTATTTTATACAGTGTGTTTGATATTTTACTTGAATTGGTGTAAGAGCATATTGATTATCGATCCAACAAAATTTTCAATCACGAATAGTATAACTGAAACATGGAAAATGTTAGCAACTCGACGAGAACAAAAGAGTTTAGACCATTTTTATATACTGTCCAATGCTCAATTTATCAAATTTTGATCGATAAGAATAAAAGTGAATTACGTGTTCACAAAGTATGGGCGACAATCAAGTCTGATTCAACTGAAACTGAAAAAAACGACATATCGATTGCTCTATTGTTCCAATCTATACTCAAAACTCTCATACTACAAATTGGTGATCAATATTCACTAAAATGTATATGAGAAACAATCAAAGCAATACATCTTGGAGCAGATCAAATTAAAGAAGCTATACTTCAAACCCTCGTATCCGAATTTGAGAGATTAAAGACGAAAGACTCGGATACAATCGATTATTTTGCAGGAAAGCTATCAGAATGATCCTGGAAAGCTATCAGAATGATCAAACCCTCATTTTCCAGTGTCTCCCACCGGCTCACCATGAGAAAACTGGAGCTCCTCCTGAAGGGAATGATCCTGAAGAGGAAGAGCCTTATCTTGAGCCATGGTGGCCTCATTTGCAGCTCGTTTACGAGCTTCTTTAGCGCTATGTAGTGTCTTCTAAAATCGAGCCTAAGACTGCCAAAAAGTTCATTAATCACATCTTTGTGTCGAGATTACTCGATTTGTTTGACTCTGAGGATCCTAGGGAGAGGGAATACTTGAAAACTGTTCTTCACAGGATCTATGGGAAGTTCACATTCCGCCGCCCGTTTATTAGGTGTTCCATTTATAACATTTTCTACAAGTTCTTGTATGAGACTGAGAGGTGCATTGGCATTGGAGAGTTATTGGAGATACTTGGAAGTGTGATTAATGGTTTACAGTACCTATGAGAGAGGAGCGTAGGCTGTATCTTGTGAAAGCTATTTTGCCACTACACAAGTCTAAGGGTTTCTCGATTTACCACCAGTAGTTGGCGTATTGCGTGACACAGTTTGTGGAGAAAAATTATAAATTGGCTGATACCGTGATCCGTGGGTTGTTGAAGTATTGGCCGCTTACGAATTGTAAAAAGGAGGTTTTGTTCTTAGGAGAGTTAGAAGAGGTCTTGGATGCTACAGAGCCCTCGGAGTTTCAGCAATGTGTTGTTCCTCTGTTTACACAGATTGGGAAATGCCTTAATAGCGCACACTTCCAGGTTTGTTCTTTTTGAGTTTTGTATTAGTTACAGATTCCACAAGTCAATACATTTTGAGCTATGGAGTTGTGATTGTTGATAAGAGATGTGAGGAATGCAGGTGGCCGAGAGATCTCTTTTCTTGTGGAACAATGAACATATCGTAGGCCTGATTGCTCAGAACAAAGACGTGATCTTCCCGATTATCTTCGAAGCATTGGAGAGGAACATGAAAGGACATTGGAACCAAGGGGTGCACGGTCTCTCTGAGAACGTTAGAAGAATGTTTATGGAGATGGACACTGAGCTCATTGAGGAGTGCGAGAAACAACATCCTGAGAACGAAGCTAAGGCATGCGAGTTGTTGGAACAAAGAGAATTGACATGGAAGAGACTTGAAAAAGCGGCTTCGTTAGCTGCTAACTATAGCCTATTGATGACATTTTAGCTATCGTTCTTTTCAAAAGTAATGTTTTTAGAAACTCCCTGATAATTTATTTATTTGTTCGTTCTTTCTTCTTTTCTTTTCTTTGTGGTCCTTTGTAAATGGCTAACGGGAATATGAATCCACATGCCGTCGACCAGATCTTGTCATAGAAGATAAATTTAGTGTTTTTCATTTCAGCTTCTGGTACACTTGGTAGGAAGGAACTAAGTGTTTACAAGCATAACGTTGATATGTTTTTGACTACTCTCTTAACTCATATTTTTTTATGAATTGGATCTCAACTAGAACTTGTAGTCTATTGGTTTGTTTAAGTGATGTTGTCATATCATAAGTTTCCGACCTGTTTGAGAGATAGAAACAGAACATCCTAGAAGATTCCAGCCATGTTTCAACACAATTTGAATACATTTTTCTTAGAAACTTAACAAAAGAGCACAAAACTCTAATCATGCGGCAAAATTTGCTATAATAAAATGTTATATCTACACAAACATTTTAAACGTAATTTCCATTAAAGAAAAAAGGTATTGGACACAAAAAGAAAGATCGAAATGTTACACCGTGGTGAACCATTGCATTTGATTGGATGAGACAAAGTTCGTCTGTGACGTTGCCTCCACATTCCCATTTTTGGGTATGATGCATTGTTGTGAATCAAACAAAAGTTAAAAAATAATGATGGAGAGCCACTCTAGACCAAAAACCAATCAATTGAACGGTCCAAATCCTATTTGTTACCCTTCCGGTTCTACCACAATAATAGAGTTGATAATAATGACAAAACCCAAATCATTAACGAAGAAAACAATAATGTTAAACGCGGTCGAGACGGTGCATCGCTTCCAAATATCATCCCGAAGAAATTGCTGTCGTCATTACTGCTGCTGCTTCCTCTCGTCGTACCACCCATATCGTTCGTCCCTCCACCGCTACTTCCGTCGCCGCCTCCATACGAAGAAAAAGAACCGCCACTCTGACCGTCATCATCCCTGCACCCCAAAAATCATCTCATTAGAAATTATACAATTTGATCAATGCTAGCTTTAAAAAGTCAAAGGATACATTAATGCGATTAAAAATGAATTATTATGGGTCCATATAAAAGGAATCTCCCTTAACCACAGTTCAATTATAATGACATCATTACTCCCAAAAATTTGTTAGATTTTGTACTATATATAGAGTAGGGGACAGCTTAATTACATCTGATGTATCAAAATGTAGTTGCGCCATGCATGTCTTTGTTTAAATTATGACAAGCATTTCGACCGCCCATAATCCCAAAGGGTCAAAATGAATGATAGAAACTTGAAGAAGATAGTATAAAATTAATTAAAAAGTGAAAATAGCAAGTGGGGTGTTTTAGACACTAGTCAAGTTGGTCGGTTCACCAGGCAGACGATCACGTGCGTCTACTTGAATTCTGGAATACTGCCAAAATCCTAACGTCTGATATTCTCAATGATCTACCTTTTCTTAAAAAAAACCAATGAGTTACTTAAATTGTTTATTCTAATTCAAATTAGTATTTACGATTTACCATAGTTCAACTATTTATCTCTATTTCAGGAATAATTGAATATAGAATGTAATTTAGAACCTAAAAAAAGAAAGAACTTATTAATCCTATTTTAGTAGGCTGATTAACTAGACCAAGTTTTTTTTTCCACCTAAAAATTTACAAATTCGTAAGTTTAGAGTTTGTTCTTAAATGCAAGTTAACTCGACCTAGGCAACTTCTAAAACCATGATTTTTGGCACGTAAGTGGTTATTAGTTATGGACTTGATGACAGTAGCAAATCACGCGCTCAAATCACGCGCTTTCACAGCTAATTTAATTATACATTAAACATCGAAATGAAAGATCATGCATCATCTTAAAAAACGTTAAATGTATTTTTTAATGGTTAGGGAAAATCTAATTTTTTAAAACAAAAAGAAAAGAAGGGTAAAAAAGGGAAAAAGTACCTGGGACCGCCAAAAACGCCAGCGTTTCGAGTGAGCTGGTCTACAAGAGAAGCAGCTTTAGGGTCCACACTGGAAGCTTTAGAGTACATTGAGCTCATTCCTTCACCAGAGGCCACAAAGAAAGCTCCATTCTCCATCAAATCTCCTTCTGTTCTCCAATTCCAATTCGCCCACTCACCATCGTCCTTCGAGTCCACTCGCTTCGTCACCTGCTTTTCACATCCACCAATCAGCAATCATAATGTAGTTCATGCGCCGTCGTGGGGCGTGGTTGTATTAAAGCAACAAAAAGTGTGGACAGTGAGAAGAAGCAGCCCACATGGCTGTCATGCACTACACTATACACATACCATCACTGTCTCACTCCTCGTAGACCCAATTCTAATAAAAAAAAAGATTCCTTTTTTCCCATTTACATATAAACTTTAACCGTATATTTCCAGATACTTCTACTCCTAGAAAATAATTAACAATTGTCCATGTGAATATGAACTGGATTGAATCCATAGGACCCATACTCAAAACATTTTCAACCAATGAAAGCTCCTCACTAGTCAATTACTCAAAAAAAGTTCCCTGTGGTAAAAAATGCTAAAAAGTTCTGAAACAATTAAACAAAAGCCACAAAAAAAAGAAAGGAAATATTTTTCGGGATGGGTAATTAAAAAAATAGTAAAATTTGTTTTCACCTCTTTGGCGCTAGGATCAGAAGGAGCAGAGTAACGATTTCCCTGACTGTTAATAGTGGGATTACCACTACCACCAATAGCATACATTTTCCACTCAGTAAAATAATTATTCACAACATGAATATAACCTCTCCGACATCTAGGCATCCTCTGAACAAGCCCTTGTCCGAAATGATTAAACGCTATCGTCACTTGCATCCCCGTATCAGCCACATAGTTATCATCATGACCCAACAACATCACTTCATCATGATGCGTGAAGTAATTGTTAGATATAGTTATAGCCGTTGAACCCATCACAGCATCAATAAGCCCATCCGTACAATGACTCAACGAACAATGATCAACCCAAATCTTCTGAGATCCAAAAATCGAGATCCCATCTCCATCAGATCTACCTCGATGTTCAAATCCTGGTGAAGGTTTACAATCGTAGATGTGAAGGTTGTGAATGATTATGTGTTGAACGTATTGGAGCGTTAAGCAACCGCTTCCGGTTATGTGTACAGCTGAGCCACGTCCATCTAAGGTTTTGTAGCTTTTGATAAGGAGTTCTTGTTTTAATCTGATGAGCATGTTTGAAGAGAAGACGATCCAGAGTGGTTCCTCTTGGATTACGCCGTAACGAAGTGTTCCTGGTGTTGGATTTACTGGATTGTTGTCGGAGGAGTCTGTTACGACGTAGATCTTGCCATTTTTGCCTCCGAGTGTGCCACGGCCGAAGCCGATTGAGCAATCAGCGATTCTTTGACGGTTTGATGACCAGTCTGAGTCGGCGCATCTCCAGCAATCGTCGATTGGGTTTCCGGTACGGCAAGAGGAGGATGAGGATGAGCTGAGTTGTCTTCTTGTAAGGGATGCATTGACACTCCTGTGGATTTGGAGGAGGAGGAAGAAAAAGAAAGTTTTGAGATTTGTTAGGTATTCTGCCTTGGAAAATGAGTGAGATTTTTGTATTTACCTTATGACATGGAGAGCGACGGAATCAGGGGAAGGGTGTTGGTGAGGGAGAGTGAGATTTAGGGATTTTGTGGCTTTGAGAAGTGTGAAGAAGAGGCAGAGTAGGAAACTGGTGTTGGATAAGTTTGGAAGAAGCATCTTTAATGGCGGATTGTGATTTGGTGTAGCTTGATTTAGCCGGTGAGGTTGGAATTTGGAAATTTCGCCGGAAGGAAGCAGAGCATTGGTTGTAGGTAGTAAGTGAGGGTCAGAAAAAGAATGTTGGTTGAGAAATGTGAGGACAGAGAAGCAGAGAAGGATTTGGAACCCACATGGGAAAGAGCTTTGAAGAAGAAGAAGAAGAAGCTGCTGCTCTTTCTCTCTCTCTTTTTCTCTGCCTCTACCCTGAGTTGGAAACAAGGCTAATAGGTTTTCTTCTTGAGCTTTTGGTTTTCTGTCTCTTGGGAATTTGTGTCGTCTATTATTTTGGCATGGAGGTTTGATTAGATTTTGGGTCTCACATTGGGTAAACAAGCTTATATTACTATTGGGCCTAGAGGCCCAGTTTATATCTTTGATGGACTAGCTAGTTGGTTGGTTCATTATCATTGAAGTCATTTACCGCCACATGTTGACAAAAAAAAAGTCATTTACCGCCAGACTATTTGAAATAATTGATTGGTATATTGTTGTAATGTTGTAAAAAAAAAAAAAAAAAAAAGAAGAGTTTTACATAATCAGACCCAGTAATATGCCCATCAGACCAGAGATTTAGATCATTTAGGGTCCCGTAACTAAACCGTTCGCTAACCCAATTAAATGGAAGTCGGACGGGTTCCATGAGTGACAGTGAGTAGTAAACTCTGCCGTTCATACTCACCAGTCACCACTTCGTCAAAGCTTTGTCTTTCCGATGCTCAGCCATTATTCCGATATCTTCTGATAATCCAAATTATTCATCATCCTTTTCCTCGCTTTATTTACCCTCTCTCAATTGCTAGCACATACAACCACTCTATACAGAATTGAAACGGGTATACAGTGACCCATTACCTAACAATCCAGCTTTTTTCTAAGGTTTTGTCCTGTTCCTCTTTGTGTCTTGTTTTCACGTGTTACTAATTCGTTTGGTTTAGCCTTTTAGCCTTTAAGATGTATTCTTTGCATCCGAGTAACCCAAACATATTACCGAGCAACTTGTATACCTGCAAATCGCTCGTGATCTTGAAGCTCAATGGCCAGATTCTCTTGGAGGTTCCTCGAATGGCTTTGCTTTCCGCTCTGAAAACTCTGCAACTTCAAAAGTGTGAGATACTTGAATGAAGAATTTCTTCAGCGGCTTCTATCTAATTGCCCTGTTCTTGAAGATCTTTGGGTGTACTTAGGTATTAATGGCGTCATGGGAAAGTTAACAGTTGTTGTCCCATCTTTGTAGAGTTTATCATTCTTTATACCTCGTAGTTATTGAATAGATGGGATTGTGATAGAAACTCCTTTAAAGTACTTTTAAACTTAAAGATCACAATAATAAGAATCACTACTGTTTAATTGAGAATATGCCTAACCTGATCGAGGCATCTGTATGTGTTGAATTACCTGACATCATCAGTCTTATTGGATCAATCACATCTGTCAAACGTCTTGCAATATGTTCAGAGGTGATCGATTTTTTTATATATTTATCAATTCATTTATATATTCATTTGTTAACAATTTGTAATATCGTCCACAGGCTATATATGATGAAGGTTTTGTCTTCGACAGGCTTGAGCATCTGAACCTTTGTAGAGGCCCAGAGAATATGTCATATCTACTTGTCCGGCTGCTTAAAGATTCTTCTAACTTACAAGTACTAGAGCTTTCGGAAAAGGAGGCAAGTTTGTTCGTAAACTATATTTTTTTTGGTCTGATCAGAAAATGATTTTAGTCTAATTCTTCTGTTGATCTCAGGATCATGAACATACTGATGATATGGAATACTGGAATCAACGAAGTACTGTTCCTGAATGTTTGTTGTTGAGTCTACAAACTTTCAAGTGGATCGCATACACAGGAGAACCAGAAGAGAGAGATCTTGCAGTTTATATCTTGGAAAATGCTGTTCACTTGAAGACGGCAACAATCAAGTATTCTGAATATGAAGTTCCAAAATTTGAGATGATTAAGGAGTTGGCACTTTCTTCTAGAGCTTCAACAAAATGCCAACTCATGTTTGATTGTATTTGGTAACTAAAATTGGGCTTGTTTATCAATTCTTCTATGTGCTCGGACTTGTATGGTTTATCAGCTCTGAAAACTTACTTAGTAAACACTCTTTATATATAATGTTGTACTCTGAAAAACAAATTATGTTGAGTGGTCCTAAGTTATGTGATAATTGATAAGTGGTGTTTGTTAACGTGGTTTATTCCATTCTCACTCGCACTAAGTGTTTGTGGCTCATAAATATTACCATTACCCTTTCAATTACTCAAAATCCCAAATCTAAAGAGTCTCCAAAAAAATGGCTCTCCGATCAATCAAAACGCCGACTTTGATAACTCCCGCCGCCGTAACCTCCTCCTCCTCGTCCATTGTTAACAAGTCTCAATCTTTCAAATTCGCCTCTAACCCAACAGCGTCACTCGCCGTTAGCAACCGCCAACCGTCGTTCTACGGCATCGGTTCGACCCACAAGCTCAAATCAGCTTCTCTGGCAGAAAATTTCCGGTGCTCTGCGTCTGCCCTCACGCCGCAGCTAAGAGATACGCTGGAGAAATTGGTGAATTCGGAGAAAGTGGTACTCTTTATGAAAGGAACGAGAGATTTTCCGATGTGCGGATTCTCGAACACGGTGGTTCAGATCTTGAAGAATTTGAACGTTCCTTTCGAAGATGTGAACATTTTGGAGAACGAGATGCTGAGACAAGGACTTAAAGAGTATTCGAATTGGCCGACTTTTCCTCAGCTTTACATCGGCGGTGAGTTTTTCGGTGGTTGTGATATAACTCTTGAAGCGTTTCAGAGTGGAGAATTGCAGGAAGTAGTGGAGAGAGCTATGTGTTCTTGAATCTGGTTCAATGCCTGGATTTGATTTTTGTATTGATGAAATTGAGCTTATCTATCTTCTTGAACAAAAGTCTTTTGATGTCTCAGAGTTTATGGTTGTAACATTAAGAGAGATATTGTATGATGGATTTAGCTATAGAACAGTTGAATGTATGTGAAATCTGAGTCTCCTTATGGACTGATCCTTTTTAAAAATTGTTTCTTTGTTATATGTTTAGCCAGCAATTTTGTGGAAATGTTCATGTGAAATTACTACATGCTTGGCAGAGAGAGATAGGTTTAGTGATAAACATGATAGAGGAAGTTTAGTAGAACCTTAGCATCAACATATGATTGATTACTCATTAGACGATTCCAATAAATTTGCTTTTTGACGTTTGTCTCGGACTAGGGTCCTGAAGTCATGGGCTGTTGTGGTTAAGATCATTGAATATCTCATCATTGATTTCTTTGTATTCATTCAATTCGATAAAAGAGAAATCACTGTTATTTAATTTCAATTCAGTTCAGTGGTTCAAAACATGTTATCGTGAAATTTAACATTCGCTCAAGGCAGATGGTTTAGCCTTGCATGTGGTGGTTGAAGTCAAAGTTTAACCGGTTCGACAAGTCGCAGCGAGTTTTAGCAATAAACCCTGACCAGATTGGTGATTGGGTCACATATTTACTGGGTCGGGCCAGGTCTTAAAACATTGGTTGAAGTGTTCTGTTCTTATCCCCTTGTGGTCATAATGTATTTCACCACATCTGATATCTCGTTGTTTGACAAGAAAAAAAATCTGATATCGCTTTGGCGTGGATAAATGGCAAAACTGTAATTAACGGAGATTCGGCCATTATCCGAAACCACACACAGCAGATTGGAACATGATACAGAGAAGACACGTGGCCCAATGAAAAAGCCACGCAAGCTCTGTCTAGCCAATTGCAATCTGCAATTAGATTCGCATCCTACAAAACCTTACTTATACTATCACTCTCTCTCGTTCACATTTCCAACAATCACCTCTCGTCCACATCTTTTTCTTTTGTGGTAAAACAGAACGAGAGAGAGAGCTCAGAGTATCAATGGCCTCTAACGCTCTCATGAGCTGCGGCATCGCCGCTGTGTGCCCTTCGCTTCTCTCTTCTTCCAAGTCTAAATTCGTATCCGCCGGAGTTCCGCTCCCTAACGCCGGGAACGTCGGCCGTATCAGAATGGCTGCTCACTGGATGCCTGGTGAGCCACGACCAGCTTACCTTGATGGTTCTGCTCCTGGGTATGCAATCATATCTCATAAATTTGAATGCTTTTACTCTGTTTTGTCGCTCAATTTGGAATCAGGATATTTTCAATCGTGGGTCTGTCTCTGTTGCTTCATTTGTTAGATGTTTATGCATGCAACATAAGTAGTCTTTTTAAAGCTTCAATTTTTAAGTTATTGGGTATACATCACTTGTTTCACATTTTAGAAATGAGTCTCCTTTAACCCTATTTCTTGTAGAATTTGAAATCCCTTAGATGTAGTTGTGTATCTAAAGAATGTAATTATTGAAAAGGGTTCTGAATTCTGATTTAATATTGGAGGCTGTTTAAAAAGCTTCAATTTTTCTAAGTTATTGGGTGGAAAATTGTGCAGTGACTTTGGGTTTGACCCACTTGGACTTGGAGAAGTTCCAGAGAACCTTGAGAGATACAAAGAATCAGAGCTCATTCACTGTAGATGGGCTATGCTCGCTGTTGTAAGTTTCAATATCCAATCTTTGTCAAATCAAAAGGGTTTGTTTTAGTCTTGTTAATTTTGATCTAATGGAATTGGTGTGGGATGTTGTAGCCTGGGATTTTGGTACCAGAGGCATTGGGATATGGAAACTGGGTTAAGGCTCAGGAATGGGCAGCAGTACCCGGAGGACAAGCTACTTACTTGGGAAATCCGGTCCCATGGGGTACTTTGCCCACAATCTTGGCCATTGAGTTCTTAGCTATTGCGTTTGTTGAGCACCAGAGAAGTATGGAGAAAGACACCGAGAAAAAGAAGTATCCGGGAGGCGCATTTGACCCTCTTGGATACTCTAAGGATCCCAAGAAGTTCGAGGAGTTGAAAGTTAAGGAGATCAAGAACGGTAAACACACATACATCTTTACCTTTCTTGATCAAACTTATATAAAAATATATCTAATGTTATGTATGTTTTGGTGGGTATGTCAGGTCGGCTTGCGTTGTTGGCTTTTGTGGGATTCTGTGTGCAACAATCGGCTTACCCGGGGACTGGACCATTGGAGAACCTGGCTACTCACTTGGCGGATCCATGGCACAACAACATTGGCGACATTGTTATCCCTTTGAACTAGTGAATGTAAAAATAGAAATATGTATCCTATGAGCTTTATGTGTATCCAAACACTGTGTAATGAAAGACAGATTGTGAAACCTTTATTTTGTCTTGGTGATCAGTTGATCGTGTGAGCTTGAATTCTAAGTGATTAAACATTTTGAACCGGTTTACGAGCCTAAATATGGTTAACTTATAACATCATATTTCTGTTTATATTTAATCTCATGCTTTTTTGAAACAAATTTTACATTATCTAGATATTAGGAGCTCATGAATGGATATAAACCTGTCGACTTTGAGCTTTACAGAGGAAACATTGTTAGATTTCTCAACTCCATTTAAATATATTGCTCGTTATTCATGACATGATGATTACTTATTTTGTTATATCAAGTTATCAACTTAGGTAATTGCTTATTGAACCACACAAGACGCATGATTTTCACCTCATATATACATTTGAGGTTTAATGAAATTTTCTCTTCATATTCCCCCCCCCCCCCATTTTTACCTTTTCAATATACTTTTATTGAACCAAAAAAATCTGTGAAAATTTCCCTCAATTTTCTAGCATAATTACCGTATATCTTCAACTAATAAACTAGTTGTTTTATTTCTTACCACGTTTGATTTCATATATACAAAAAATAACTATCTACTAATTTCTCTTTTGTTCTTTTGCATACTAATCCTCACCTACAAGATATATTAGAGCATCTCCATTAAAAGTTCTTAAGAAAATTTTAAAAGGGATTCTTAAAATTGAAAAAATATAAACTGTATTGGTAAACGTATTTTAAGAAACTCTTATTAAGAACTGGTTTTTAACTAAAAGTCTTAAAAACCGGTTTTTAAAATTTTTTTTTAAAAACATGTTTACTAATATAATTTATAATAAAAATATTGGTAAAGACTTCGTAAAAAAATTTTTCCAATAGAAATAGTCTAATTTTCCAAAGAAAGCCTAGCACTATCCATGTCACATCTTTTCTGCACGCCTATACAGCTTCAAAGAATTACACAATTTTTAATACTAATGGACAAAAAAAAATCAAGGAAATAGTGAAAAAGGTAAAAAGTTTGTGGTCCAGAGAGACAAAATAAGATTATTCAGATTCATGGTTAATCAGTCAAATTTTTGTCAATTCATATCACTTTGTGGTTTAAAATTTTACAAGTCCATGAGATAGTATAAAAATCAACAAGCTGACTTGTTTCGATGTTCTCATCTTCAAGTCTTTTTTAAAGACTCATCAATTGTGTAATTGTATAAGATCTTTATGATTAATATATGAGTTCGAATTCGAGGAAAAAGCAAGTGTGTGAAGATTTTAATTCCTATGTGGATTATAATTCTATAATTAGGTAAGTTGTCAATTTATTTATTAAATACTATGAATTTATCAGAATTTAAAAATTTTGTATTTTATAGTATTTTCTTACATAACTAAGAAAAGTTTATATATGACATGTGACAAAATTTCACCCATTGTCTTCCATATAATAAAGAATGGAGCTATCTTCCTAATCACATCCACGTAGGATTGAGAGAGAAACTTGAGTTGCGTGGGACATGCTTAATTTTCTCTCTCATTTGACTGACCCAAGATAGATCTGGATAATAGTGGATACATTCTTTACTCATTTACAACTCGACAAGTAAATTCTTAATTATTTTTAAATTCTATTTTTGGCTCACAATTATTCCTTTTTAAATTTATTTTTAGTTGATTTTTATTGACCCAATATTTAATATTTTCCTTTATATATAAAGCCTAAGAGAAAACAAAATGCAGTTTCAATCCCTCCAACAAACTTTTTGCTGATACTTCCCATTAAGGTAATCTTCTTTCCTCTTTTTTTTTTCTTCTTAAATAAATTTTCTCTTTTTATCAAGATTTATATTTTTCTTCCTAGATAAGATTTGGATCTAGAATGGTTTAGTTTGGATCTTTAAATACTTCACCAAAATGCCATTCTTCCAATTCCAATTTCCTTTTTTTTAAGGAGATTGAGAAGTTCTGCAATTAAAAATCTCTTTTTATTGCCTGATAGATGAAGATTTATTAATGAATGTAAACGCAATGCGTTAAAAATCTTTATTTGTTTTTATTTGTTTGCAATGAGTTTTTGAACT
This sequence comes from Cardamine chenopodiifolia, assembly GCA_963922655.1. Classification (NCBI taxonomy): domain Eukaryota; kingdom Viridiplantae; phylum Streptophyta; class Magnoliopsida; order Brassicales; family Brassicaceae; genus Cardamine; species Cardamine chenopodiifolia. The sequence continues at coordinate 14,115,932 of OZ000479.1, read as the reverse complement.
TTTGGTGTTGGATATGATTTGGATTTTTTCCTTCATAAAGCATTTTTTTTCTGAGAAATCTGGTATTCTTTGTTTATTGAATCTTCTAGGTTTTTCCACAAGCTGATTGATGAAAATGTCAATGAGGTAAATGAAACCAACCCTTTCTTGTAAACAATAGTTTCATGCTTTTTCTTTGAAATGGGTTTAATGTTGTTGTTTCCCTAAGCAGCTTGTGTGGAAACCTCTGATGTTTTGTATGTGGGTGTGAATTGGTATTATCGAGTTTATTCGTAAAGGAATGATCATACGATTGAATAAGAATGGAGCTTTATACTACAAATTGTCTGTCCACCGAAAACAAACCTCTGGAGCTTTCAAAATTGGTCAAAGAAGAGAAAAGCTCCGTTAAAAACAACAGCGATAACACCCTTACACTTGTGACTCATGGTACTTCCAATACTTCAGCTTTAAGACAATGATTGTTTCTTATCAATTGCTGTTATAAAAATTCAAAACCAAAAATGTTTTGTACCTTAACCTCTGGTATTATTGAGCACTATCTTATAAGCATCTTTTTGATTACAGGTGCAAAGGTGTGGCAAGAGAACAGGGAAAAATGGGTGGGAGATCAATCTCAACAAAGAAAAAACACTTCAAAGGATCAGATTATAAGGTGTGTGTATCATCTAACTTTTACTTCATTTAGCAATAGCAATCATATTTCTTTTTGCAGTGTTGAATATTCTGAATGATCAGTAAAGTAGTGTTTTCTAAGACAATGTTGAATCTCTTGCAGCTGGTCTACTACTTATGAAGATCTTCTCTCAACTCATGAACCTTTCTCTGAGTCTATTCCTTTACCCGTAAGCTTGCTTAATCTAATCATGTTTTCTACCTGACTTAATAAATGAAGAAGCTAAAATCATTATCAAAACATGAATTTCTCATCTGATCTTTTATGTAGGAGATGGTGGACTTTCTGGTCGATATTTGGTACGACGAAGGCCTTTACGATTAGAAGAATCTAACAATGCGACGAACTAAATTGACAAAGAACAAAGAAGGTGAGAATCAATTATGGTCTGAAGTTTAAATCGTTAGGAGTTGTGAAAACATCTTAAAGATATGATGAACTATCTGTTTGTTATATCCATATCTCTAGTGAAGAAGACTGTGACCACTCACATACTCCATCTTTAAAATTTATATGATTGTTAAATAAGATTTTGATTACAATTTACATTACAGCAGAATACATTATACATGGAGAGTTGAGTTTGATCATGTATTCCATGTTTCTCAACATCAATCTTACATAGGAGAGCTGGCCATATGAAATTTCAAATTTCAAGCCAAATGAGTATTGACTACAGATTCGTTACACAAATGATCAAAGAACATATCGAAACATGAAGAAAACTGTTCACTAAATTTAGCAAGGGGGTCCAGTTTTCGACGTTGTCACATCCAATGGACACAGCACATAATCTCCCTAACATTCATTTCTTTTAATTATCTTAGCTTTCTCTTCTTGACTGTCGTCACCAATCACAAGGTCAATCAATCTAATGACATTCTCACAGATACAGCTAAGAATCTGTGTGACTCGCCAGTTATGTTATGTACATGTTTTTTTTGTCATCTCTTGTTCAGCTTGAGAAGTAAGGGTTTGATTTGAGTATCTTCTTTGCTAAGCTGCGAATATCATCTCTACTCGACTCCACAGATATTCTTACAATCTCTGTCACGCTTCCCGTTCTTTTGAAATCATTCGCATTTTCCTCTGCATCGAAAAAATAATACACATATTATTCATATGACAAAGAACAGTTAATAGCGTCCAAAGAGCTGGAGATGCTCTTCTAGAGAGCGGAATGACAAAGTGAGGCTTGCCGTTTTGAGCTAAATGGCAAAGCGCAAGCTCAATGTGACGTTGTGTTGATGCTGAATCAATATGTGAGTTTGAAGTCAACCATTCAAGAGCACCTTCTTCCAAGAGAAGAGAACGACCTTTTCTACGCCCTGCAACACATAACATTCCTCCCGGTATTGACTCGAGTGTGCAGTTTATGAGGTATATTTGCAAGCAAATATGATGACTACACAAACCTTGCATAATTTCTCGAGTTTCACACTTTGCAAAATTTGCCATCCCTCTTGCCACTTGAGCAATGATATCTATGTTTCCAGATTTTGCCATCGTGAGTAATCCCTTGATGCCTTCCTCTTCTTTCAGCAGCTTAAGAAACTTCTCTGTTTGTCAAAACACAGCAGTATATAGAGTTAGATTTGTACTTAGTAGCATCCCAACACAAAGCTTCTTCACTTCGTTTTTGCATATGCTATACAGTGAACACATGCTTTGATGCAGATGAATAGATATGCTTAAAATATTGTCTAGTACTGGAAGTCATCGAAACCAAAATTCTTAAATCTTGTGCTCACCGTTCCCGCATAAATTGGCAAGTGCACCAGCTACCATTCTTAGAGTCTGTGGGTCATCTGTTTTAGTCACCATCTTTGCTAAAAGTTGAGCACCTCCTTTATTCATTATTAGATCTTGACTCTTCTCTGCAATTAATAAATCAATGAAAACATATAAATAAATAAAGGACATCTTTCCCATTCAAAGTTTAATAACTTGACAGCAAGGAGAGGCCATGGCATCAAGTAACGTCCAATGCAACTTACAGATCCAACATTCAAGCAAGCAAACATCGTAAAGAAATGACACAACAACAGGGGACTACTTAGCTCTGCTTCTCAGAAGGAAGTTTAACTGGTTTGAGAAAAATAATATCATAAAAGCATTTGGACCACCAAGCGATTTGCTCACCATTCATTGCCAAATTAGCAATTGCACCAGAAGCCACCCTAAGAATTGTTGAATTTTGAGATGACTGGACTAGCATAAGCAAAGCTTCTACACCCCCTTCCTCCACAATCTTCACCTGATTAGCCTCTAAACACACACACACCACATACACAGGATGCAAGTCATTTAGGTGCTGTGGCAGACAAAGTAATGTATTGTTGAACCTAGAGATGATGTAACTGCATGAACTGAGAATCCGTTTGTCCAGGCAAAGCTCCAGTGTATCAGAAATCAATGTTTCAACAATTGAGAATTCGATTTTAGTAGTTAAGGGAAATAAAAACTTGAGGCTATTCACACATGCTAATATAGAGAGATGAAACTGCACCTTCAGCGGCTAGATTAGCCACAACTTTTACAGCTTGAATTTGAACTTCCAAGTCTTCAGACTTAATGAGTTGTAATATCTTCTGAATTCCAACTGAAATCAAAGTAGAGAAGGTGTCAACTGGATTCTCCCACAATGAAACGATATAGAAGAATCCCTAAGCTAGAAGAGCTCAATCCGTGAGAAAGAATTATGCCTTCTTCACAAAGTCTCGCCATGGTAGCTCTCTGACCAGATAGCGACTTTTTCAACCCTTGTGATCTCTGTGAGACTGTTAGAGCTCCAGAGTCTGATGATCCTTTAGAAAGATCGTCCTTCATATATCGCTTTTCCTGTGAAATGAAATGGACTTAGCAAGACCATGAAGTACAATACATGTGAAAAAGGTGAAACAAGCTCATTATAATTCACCTCAACAACAATTTCACTTTCCTTTAGATTCTTTTTTAGTTTGGAAAGCTCACTATCCATTTGCTTTCTCTGCTTTTCTTCCAAAAGGAGCGTTTCCTTCATATCCCGAACCTCTTCACTAAGTTTTTCCTACGCAGCGCAAATTTTTATGTATAGTTAGACATATTCATCAGTCAAAATTAATAGTTGGATGTTTTTGAATATGACCAAATCTGAACAACAAGCAAGCGACATTTACGCGCCACACCTTTTGGTGGAGCATATCATCATAGTCTAGTTTCACTGTCTGGAGTTCATCTACTGACGATTGATACATTTGTGAAAGTTCTTCTAATTTTATCTTGAGTTCGTTCGTCTCTTCATTTTCCTGGACCCAAAACCAAGAAAAAAAAAACACTTGGAGACAGATGATTCTGCAACAGCTGAAGCACAAGATACATTTGTATAAACAAAAGGGAAAAGAAAAGGGATAAATACATTGAACCTTTGTCACATTCACTTGAAACATAAAGCTGAAAGTATCATATGCTTATTGGGATCCAGTATAAAACATCAAGAATAAGCCTAACCTGTGATAAAACTTGGCGATCGCTTATAAGCATTTTCATTTGTCTAAGTTGCTCTTCTGCAGCGTTGGACCGAGCATCTTCATCTTCTAATTTCTTCTGCAGCTCTGCAATTTTAGATTCATATGTGTAAGTGGTTTCAGCAAGTTCCCTTTGATTTTGATAGTTGCCCATCTCTTGTTCCTATTAACACCAAAAATACCATTTAGTTTGAACAGAAAAGTAATGCATTCAAAAGGTTGAAAAAGGAAATCTAAGCTATAACAATCGATGATGAATTATATATCCCATGAATAAATATAGTTGTCATATTAACTAACATGAATAGACTTCTGCTGTTTACTCAAAATATTCTTCATTTCATTCAACTGATGCTCGGCGTTTGTTGCCCGGGCTTTTTCATCCTCAACCAGCTGAACCAACTCCGCAATTTTTTTCTCATATACTTGACTGGTATCTGCAAGTTTTTCCTTATATGCTAAATTTTTAAGCTGTTGCTGCTACTAACAATTAAAAGGATACTGTCAGAGCCCATTTATTATACACAGCTCAAAAATATACATGTATATATATATACATTTATTGTGTATTTGATGCCAGGCCTTTACCCCAAGTAATTAATAAAGAAGACAAGAGAAAACGTACCTTGGTATTTTTCAAGTTCATCTCTAATTGTATGGCTTTGTCACGCATTAGATCGCACTGATCTTTCTGCAGTTGCAATTCCTTCAAAAGTTCTTTCATGCGGAGCTCCAAGCGGGCGTTCTCCTTCTCCAGGAACTGTAAGTCATATTTATCCCTCACAATATAAACAACATATATACCATATCATAGGGAAATAGGCATTATATCAAGAAACTATAAAAATAGTTGAATATCAATTACTGTAAGTAAACGAAGAGTAGCCGTTCAATAGAAGAGACATAATACCTTGGACCTGGTAACCGCATTCTTTTCTGCTTCAGCTAAAGAGATTTCACATTCTCTCAATCTTTTTTCCAACTCGTGTTTCTCACTATTTCTTAGTTTGTTTTGTCTTTCAACTTCTGCAGTAAGTTGGTCCACCTGAGTCTCAAGCTTCCGACACAAACTTTCATAATCGAATTCTTCTTTAAGCTTTACCATGTTTACTATTTTCATTGCCTGTAAAGGAAGACATGACCAAAAGGATTGTTATTACTACTTTGAAAGATATAAGATTGTTAAATATTTGGATAATGTGTCTTTCTAGTTTATGATTTTCTTTAGATATCGGAAACTAGAGATTCTACAGAGAACAAAAAATTCATGGAACAGAAAAGAAAAACTGATTAAACTAGGTAGCAAAAAAAAAAAAAGATAAGCAACTAGACTCATGGATCAAACAACACATTTTTCTGGGAAATATGAAAACTGACCCTTTGTCCGAACATTATTGTGCTAGTGGTTTCTGCATGATATCGTGCAGATGGCCCAATTGTTATTATAAGTGAAGTCCTCGCAGAACCTATTTGTTCGGAGCAAAAAAACAATTTCAAAATTTATGTAACAGGCACAAGAGTTACTAGGAAGATATGAAAACTGTATAGACACGGAAGTGACTCACGTTTATGAGATCTATACATACATAGACAACTAAGTATATTTATAAATGGCTCAAGAAAATTTTGGTAAACTAACCCCCAAAAGAATCACGAAGAAGCCTTGTTAGCTTAGAATCTCTTGTTGGTATATGAGCACTGCCTTCAGCTAATGCATTTATGCATTTACCCAGGGATGTCAGTGACAGATTAATGAATTTTGCCTCTTCAATCAAGTGGCCATCAGTGCCTTCAAAAAGAGAGGACATAAATCACGTTAAACTACTTGATATAACATGAACGGTTTTATATAAGTAGTGAAGGAGTTCAAACCAGATTTATTTATTCTTTCTGAACCAGCAAGATCCACAATTAGCAATTTGCTTTTTCTAACTTTAGGAATGGCTTTATCTCCCAAAGATTCAGGTTTAGTCCCTGTTTCATTCATAGCCCGCCTTACGTAAACCTGCAAAGAAGATACATTTTCATGAATCGGCAGATACAACTCATGGATTCTGTTGATGAAGAAGAAACCACATAGACCAAATAATTTAAGGAAGCACACCGTAAGAATTGCATGACTACGTGAGGATTCTGTATTTAGCTTTGTATTTGCTGCATGACGGTTTGTCTCACCGACTTGCAAAACCTGCAAGAAATGGTCTAAATCTTGAATGTTAACTAATGTAGCGCCTGGTATTGATACTTCCCCAGTCTTGGCATCCTCATTGATTGAAATGTTGTTTTTTTCAGGTGCAAGAAGATCTTGTAAAGTTTCCATATATAGCTGTGAATTACAAGAAGAAGTATAGATATTAGGAATGGATCATTTCAGAATTCACGAAGTTTCCATCATCTGTCTATGAATGTTCAACAAAAAAAACCACATCTAAGTAAAGAAGCAATACTCTACAAATATACAATCCTATTTGGCGAAATATGAATAAGAGATCTCCACAGAATAAGAAGCAGAAGAGGTGCACTATCACACCTGCAAATAAGATATCTCCACGGAAACAGAAGCAGAAGATGCGTTCAGAAGTATGTCCTCTAGAGCTCTAACCATAATACCACGCTCGGCTGCATCATCTTTACCAATTTTTCCTACCGTGTAAGTTTTACCAGTCCCAGTTTGACCATAAGCCATAATGGTACCATTGTATCCATTCAGAACACCCTGCAGATTCAATGTAGTGAGTATCGATAATCAAGAACATTAACGCTCAATATTTCAAATAAGTTATATACATCAGACACTTTCTAACCTCAACAACAGGTTTTGCAACTCCTTCATACACTCGCTTCTGCGAAGCTGTGTCTGTAAAGACTTCATCAAATCTATAAGACGCAGAATTCCAGTTGTTTTTCCTTAACTTAAGCCGCTTTATCTGCAGAGATTAAAAAAAACACACTTTATAAGGATCATAGACTTGGAAGAGAGAAGCCGTTGGTGGGTTAGCATCAAACTCACTTCTGGTTGTAATTCAACAAGATCAGCAAAGTCAGCATCCGAGATTAGCTCTTCTCCATTTCGAGGTCGAACTCTTACAGAAACTCTCACCCTCCCAGGATCTGCAGGAAGTATGAAAATTCAAATATCAATACCAATTCACTACTATACTTGAAATTTAAAAGTATGAATGTAGAAAAGTTCAATCATTTATACCAATTTTTGTCAAATCATATCATTGTTTAACATAACAAGGATTAAGCCAAGATTGGTCATTTTATAAGAGCCACGACATAAAGCTGCCCTCTAATGTTATCTAATTTCAATTTCAAATAAAACCAAACCAACAATTCGAATCAAATCTCCAAATTGACTGTAGCATTGACCTATGGTGAAAGTCAAAAACTTTAAAGCAATGAAAGCAAAAAAAACTCATCTTTTAAATTGTAAAATCGTACGGATACATGAGTGAATAGGAAGAGAGAAGGATAGATAAGAAAAAAGAACAGACCATTGTCATCGTCGAAGTCTTTAGACTGAGATCGGCGGACGGGAGTGCCGGAGCGGCGTGTGGAAGGAGAAGAGGCGGAGACGGCGGAAGTGGAGGAGACGGAGGAAGCGGAAGGTCGATCTTTAGGGCGAGAAGAGTGACTTATTGAAGGAGCGATGAAAGAGGTTCTAGAAGGCAAATTCAAGGAAGAAGAAGATAGAGAAACGCCGTGATTGCTGGGAGGTAAGTGCTGCTGAATCCGCTCCGCTGCGTGTTTCGCCGAGGATCTTACGGCGGAAGAGGAGTTTGAAGAATTCATAGCTGGGACTCGTCACGAAGCACGAAAGAGCAAATGAGAAGAGAAGAGAAGAGAAGAGAGAGGAGATTTGATTGTATCAAAAAAGAAAGGGAATTTGAAAATTTCGTGGGGGAAGTGGAAAGAGAAGGAGGAAGAAAGAGGGAAGCACGACTGGGATCAAATGCAAATGCTTCCCGCGTTCGTCTATTTTGTGGGCTCACGTTAATACGCCTAAGCTTTTTACAATATATAGTACAGATTAGTTTAGTATTTTTTGGTTTTTAATCGGATTTGTGTTTTCAAAAACATTCATAACTAAAACTATATTTACATGTTATTGGTTTAAATCGATTTTGTATAAGACCTGCCCCAACTGTTTAGTAAGTGTTTGTAAGTAACGAAGCAATCTTAGCAAATTAATATATAATTTAGAAGAAAAAAGGTTTAAGTCGATTTTTTTATTTATTTTTGCAACCAATTGATTTTGGTTTTCTAAATATATATATATAAAAAATTATGATTATTTCCGTTTGAAAGCTTAATTAAGTGTTTAGCTACTTTTTTGTTTAGTTAAGATTAGGTTAGGTCAAATCAGTTCAGTATTTCGATTTATCAAGATTGTAAATTACTAGCAAAGATCAAAGTTTTTGAGTGTATATATATATATATATATATAAGAAATGCTGAGGATGCAAAATACGTTGGTCAAACTTTCAATAACAACATTGGTGATATATGCCATAAGAAACTATTGCACTTAATTATCAAAAAGAAAAAAAGAAAAAAAATCTATTTCACTTCAATTTCCTCTTCTGATCTACGAACTAATATTGTGGTTAAAAATATGTCGTTCTAGATGCTATAAAGTACATTATGCAAGCAACATCTAGGGTTATTAAAACCAAAAAAACAAAGAAAATATAACCACGGTGATCTCCAAACGCATGAAGTCCAAATACGTAAATTAGAAAATCTAGTTCGAAGGCAATGGGTTTACCATGGGTTTTGATTAATGAATAACATGTGAAAAATATATCTTATCGTAAAATATTAGCGGACGAGGATCCAAAATTTAAAAACATCACAAGTGAAACTATAGACAATTTCACCATCATCAATAAGCGGGTCCAACATGTGTATGGTCCCATAACTTAATATGGATACCCATAAAAATCTAGTGAGTGGATCCCCAATTCATGTGGGCATCTACTATATCAACATATGTATTTTAACAAAAAAAATATCAACATATGTAAACCTATTTTCATAATGATTTGTCCCCTTGTTACAATATAAGAATCATTAACACCTTGTCCGAAAAATTGATAATCGTGGTCTGTCGGTCTCAACTTGCATAAATTCCATATTTTGACACCTGACATATTTGTTGTGCCAGTGACATATTCCGTTCGTTTTCTCGCTATCAAGTTGGTACGTAATAATGGTGAATGCCAAAAAAAAAAAAAAACAATTGAATTTGTTGATAAAGCTGAAATATCTTTAGAATTATTGTTTTTTCGTATGAAGAAATGTCATGTAAATCTTGAAAAATGTAACACCAGTACTGAAATACAATATGCTAGCATAGATATGCATAGAAATCAAATTTCCGAGCCAATATTTCACCAAAACCAAATTTGATAATTACGTTTTACTTCATGATAGCAAAGTATAATTACGTTTTACATTAATGCCAAAATTAAAGGTAAACTTGCAAAAAAGCCAAAAAGGTTTTTTGCGAGCTTATATAAAACCCGAGCCAAACAACAAGAAGAGAGCAAATAAATCTATCTAAGAAGGCAAAATCAACAGCAGCTCCGTCTTTGTGTACAGTGTACTTCGTGGTAATGGTATAGTACAAAAAACTCAAAATATTTTACATCACTATACATTCTTGGGCCTATTTTAACGTCACATTTGAATTGGATCTTTTAGCCCACTTCCAGAGTATGAGGCCCATTTGGTAAATTAATTGATATTCTCCACCGTCCTCGCTCTTCCATCGCGGTGGTCATACGGTGTAGGAAAAACAGAGAAAGGTTTGTGAGCTCGATCATATCTTGATCGTAGTCAATGGCGCAGATCCCGAACTTGGAAAATGCTCCTCTCAATCTCAAATCCATTAGGTGAGTCAGATTTTCATACTTAGAATTGATTCATCGTTTATTCTTTTTTCCTCTCTTATGTTGCTCATTGCTTATTCAGGGAGAAGTCTCAGAGGGAGCTCGTAAACTTGCTTAAAGACGTAAAAGACGTAAGTCACGCTCCTCTCTTTTGAGAAATAAAAATCACTGCTTTGTCTATATTTACTCTGAATTCTTCTCCTTTTCGACGAAATTACCCAAACCAATGTCTCTTTGGTGTCCTTTGATCGTAGATTCATGGAAATAAGTGTTTGGTTATTGATCCAAAGCTCAGTGGTTCCCTCTCATTGATCATCCAGACGTCTACGCTCAAGGTAGTTCCAGGTTTCCTTACTTATCTCGTTTTTGTGAAATAATTAGGTCTGAGGAAATTTGTAGAATTGAAATGCCGAGTCCTCAGCCTTTTCAGTCGTAAAAGATCGTTTACTCTGTTGAGAAAAGGAAGATATGATAGAGTTTATTTTCTTCTTCTAATGGTTGAATTTAGTTTTCAACATTAGTGGTGATCTGATTTTGTTTTGTTTTTTATTAACAGGAGCTTGGGTTGGAGTTACGACATCTTTCTGAAGAACCAGTTCAGACTGAATCCACAAAAGTGATTTATCTTGTTCGCTCTCAACTCAGTTTTATGAAGTTCATAGCTTCTCACATTCAGAATGATATTTCAAAAGCGATTCAGAGAAACTACTACGTTTGCTTTGTCCCTCGTAGGTCAGTTGCGTGTGAGAAGGTATGTGGTTATTTCCGTCCTCTTATAATCTTTGTGCTTTAGTTTGCTTGTTTTACCACCTTTTGAATAAGAGATGATAAGTATTTTATTCTGTTATTTTTCAGATTCTTGAGCAGGAAAAAGTGCACAACCTAGTTATCGTGAAGGAGTTTCCTCTGTATATGGTTCCACTAGATGAGGATGTGATTTCATTCGAGCTTGAGCTCTCTGAGAAAGTGTGTAGAGTTCTCATGGGTCCAATTCTTACTTATAACTTCATGTGCCCTTTTCCTTGAGGCCTTAGAATCTCAGCTTTCCTATTTATCTTGTTTTATTATGGTTTTTGAATGATAGGATTGCCTTGTGGATGGTGATGTTAGCTCGCTTTGGCATGTCGCAAAAGCCATACATGAGCTTGAGGTTTGAATCTTTTGTTCTTCTTTACATTAGGATCCACACAATGCTATCTTATGAGTAACTTGTCTCATAGTTTTCTTTTGGAGTTATATCGAAAGTGAGGGCAAAGGGAAAAGCATCAGTTCGTGTTGCAGATATACTAAATCGCATGCAAGTGGAGGAACCTGTCAATTCGAATGATGTAAAATTCTTATGTTATAATATCCAGTGGCCTGGCTATCTCAATATTTTATAATGTAAATGATGTTTGCTCTATTTTAGGTGGGAAGGCCTGAAGTGGATACACTCATTCTATTGGATAGAGAGGTAACATTATCATGAAATCCTTTAGCACGAAGACGTCCTTCAACAATTGAATGATAAAGATTTCTGACTGATGGAAACATTGAGAAGTTGGAAAGATAATTTTTATGATGCAAATGATCGATTTGTACCTTTAAAATGCTATACTTGTAAAAGATGTATTCACATGGCGTTATCAGTTTCAACTTTTACTTTGATGTTTCAGGTTGACATGGTTACTCCGATGTGTTCCCAGCTAACTTATGAGGGACTGTTAGACGAGGTAATGTCACAAAAGTTGGTTACTAGATTTGGAGTAGCTTGTATACATTATACCGGCAGTGCAACTGATGAACTTTTTACTCTCTGAGGGACTGATACTGACTTTGTGTATCATAGTTTTACTAATAATTTGAGTTATATTGAGTGTTTTCGGTTTCTATTCTCATAATAAACTCTTGCACAAGTGTGAGAGCCAAATTAGTTTCTGCCGGCTTAGTCATAATCCTGCTACGTCTATGTACTTTTCTGGAATTTGGGGAAGGCAAACCAATGGTGTAAAACTATTCGATTTCATTGGCTGCAATGATAATCAACAACGACACAATGCTGGTCAATTGGGTTTTCTTTAAGCTGACTCAAACCTTTTTTTGAAGTTTTTGCATATCAGTAATGGAGCTGTTGAGGTCGACTCATCTGTGATGGGTGTTGAGCAGGAGGGAAAAAAGATGAAAGTTCCCCTTAAGATGAAAGTTCCCCTTAATTCAAGGTTTGTTGCTTTACTCATATGTAAATATTCCTTCAATCCTGTGAGAGCCATTTTTCTTCTGTTGCACTGCTGAACGATTTCTGTGAGCAAATATGATGCATGGAATAGGAATTGTGATTTTCTTGGATTGGATAAGCACAATGTTTTGCTACTATTCCTGTGTATTAATTGGTTATGCACACAAAAGAGCTTCCTAAACTGATAGCTTGCTAGATTAGACTTCCCAAGCTACATGTTGTGTATGTGTCTGTCTATTTTCCATAACTCTGTATGGAAATATTTATGAAATGTTGATCTAAAAACGAAAATCTATTTACTACATAACACTTCTAGTTGTGGAACACGTTTGAACGTTAACATTATATCTTGAATGCTTAAATTTACAGTGATAAGTTGTTCAAGGAGACCAGGGATCTCAACTTTGAAGTCGTTGTACAGGTTGACCTTTGCCCTTTTCGGATTTCATTCTTTATGACATAGGATTCTGTTTCCTCATCTTCCAGATGCAGTATGATTGCAGGTTCTACGTCAAAAGGCAACAACCATGAAGGAGGACTACACTGAAATTAATTCTGTATGTTTGTTGCTCTCTTCCTTTGGTAGACTTGTTTTCATGGTAGGCGTTATGGTACATGCATATTTGAGTTCAAATATCTTAGCCGTCGATCAGGCGACTTCTTTGGCACATTATTAGTTACCAAATTTAAATAGACCATGTTATGCCTTAGGAGAACTAATGATCAGCCTATTCATACATTTTTCTCTTAGATTATTAGTTATACCCGGATTTTAAGTGGGTGTGGTAATATAATGAACAGACCCAGACAGTTTCCGAGCTGAAGGACTTTGTTAAGAAGCTTAACTCATTACCAGAGATGACAGTAAGTATTGTCTTGTCTTTTTAAGTTCCTCTTCTTTTATCTCGCAGACATTCCGACCAAATCAGTTTCATTTTAACCTATCAGTTATGAATTTTTCATTCCCAGAGGCACATACATCTTGCCCAGCACCTGACGACGTTCACATCCAAGCAATCCTTTCTTTCACAACTTGATATGGAACAAACACTTGTTGAGGCAGAAAGTTATGACATGTAAGTTTCTTTTTAAGGCAACACTTCAATTGTACATAATACTTCCATTCAAGGAGATTTCATGATTCTCTGTTACAAGGGATGTGAAAAATATTTTACTTTGATGGCATAATGTATATTAAAATCTGTGATATGATTGATTATTACTAACTCTAGTTTTTAAATGCAGATGCTTTGAGTACATAGAAGAGATGATCCATAAACAGGAGCCTCTCACTAATGTTTTACGTCTATTAGTCCTATTGTCTGTTACAAACTCGGGGTAACCAAAAAAGCAGTTTGATTATATCAGGCAAGTTAAGCTTCCATCAGGCATATGAATTATATATTCCAATTTTCTGGGTTTTTAATCATATCTTGTCTTTGGGTCTCAACTTCCAGAATGGACTATTTTCTTGTGTTCTATTGTTAGGTAAGTCTGACATTCTAATGGCTTGTTGTACCATCGTTTGGGTTCCTGCAGGAGTTTAAAAGCAACTGGCTGACAGTGAAACGTACACTGAAACTTATAGTTGAAGACACTGATACGTCAAGGTAATCTCCTTTTTAGTCATGTTGTCTCATACTGGATACATGATACATTCATTGAAATGATTTTTTCAATGAGATTAAGCTTATGAAGTAGGTCCAGATTTCTTAGTCCAGAAATATGCAAACTTGATTTTGATAAAAACATGCGACTTGAAAGCTCGTTTTCCACTCCTTTATAATCTCTAATGAATGATTTAACAACAGCAATTGCTGAATGTTTCATTTCAAAGATATCTTTGGTAATCTCTAATGCCCTTGAAAGCTCTTTTCCAACTTGCAAGTTTTGTTGCAAGATGAGGCTCCCACTTCTCTAATGCATGATCTAACATCAGCATTAGCTGAATATTCAATTTTCATAACATGATTAAACAATATGTTTTCCTCCTTGTTTGTGGTATGGTGTCATCATCTTTTTCGTATGGTGCATTTGTGGTTTCATTTCACGTTTCAATAGTAGTTATCTACATACATTTAATTTGCTAGGCCTTGCACCAACTTTTTCTAATCACAAACGAAAATGCTTAAATCAGTTCGAGTTGTAAGGAAAATAAATTTCTTGTGCAGGCCTGACGATATTGCTTATGTCTATTCTGGATATGCTCCTCTTAGCATTCGTCTTATCCAACAAGCTATTCATTCTGGATGGTTAGTATGTTCTTGCATTCTTCTAGCTAAAACCTTCGCCTAGGTAACCTGTGAATTCAACACTTTGGCTTTTCTAAATAAGTAAATAACCATGAAGAAAAAAGTCTAGATTCTGGTCAGTTTCGATTGAGAAGCATTTAAGTGAAGGGGCAGATAAAAACGGATAAGGAACTTTTGCTAATACGTGTATGAATGAATATGATTTTTATTTTGTCTGCTTCTCTGGGGCAAGAAAGAAATGATGAAGTAGTAAAAACAACAAATTTACCATGTCTGTAAAATTGGAGTCTATGATAATGCAATTTAACCTAAATCATTTTCATGAGTGAACAGTGTGGTTTATTGATGTACCTTACAGGCGTCCTATGGAAGACATTTTGAAGCTGTTACCAGGACCGCATCTGGAAACTAAAAGAGTTAGTACACTTTCTCCTTTACCCAATTAGGGAGATAAAATAAAATGACTTCCGTTTTTGTTATGCTATTGTATCTTCTCTTTTCTGACTATTTTTAACGCAAATATAACACGATTGCAGAGTGGGTTCCCAAGTAGTCCATCAGTTGATTCATTGCATGGAGCTTCAAATGGGTAAGTTTCTCATTAGCAACTGTTTTGCTACCACAAAAGTAGTTTCTTCAAAACGATAAAACATTGCACTATTTAAATATGTGAGAGGTTTCATGTGACACATCATTACAGGATTGCTGATGGAAGACGCTCAATTTTTCTTGTTGTCTTCATTGGAGGTGTAACATTTGCTGAGATCTCTGCTCTACGGTACCTCGCCTCTAAGGTACTATGCAAGCTTCAAGAGTTTATCATCAAAAGACACTTCTTTTCTTCTGAATCCTCTGATCTTGCGCCTGCATAATGTTTTACAGGAAGGAATGGCTTATGATTTGATTATTGCCACAACAAAAATCGTCAATGGCTCAACATTGATAGAAACATTCATGGAAAAACTAGGCTGATCCGTAACAGTCTTATGTTTCATCTTTTCTCTTTTGAGTGTGTTTATTTGTTTATTTTATTTTTGTATGTCTTTGTTTGTCTTTTGGATCATTTTGGTTGCAGAGCAAATGGTAGTCGAATGTTGTATTGTATCTCACATTTTTGTTTGCTGGTGAGATACAGCGTGATCTTATATATGAAATCCAACAATGTTTTCGTCATACATTTCACTTCAACTTCTGCAAATCAAATTCGGCTTTACTTCTTTCATATATAAATAGATATTTTAGGAAACATTTTTCTTATATTACAAGATGAGTAATACATCAATACAAGCGCCAATAAAAGGTTTGTTTATATATCAAATAGATATACACATAACAATATTGTGTAAGGTTCTTGTCAGACTATACATATAATGATCTACACTGGAACAGTAGATAATGCAACACCTTCGATTTGCTGAATGAGCCCCAACAAGCTCGCAGCTTTCCTCTTTGCTCTATCAGTTCCATTCTCAGTAAGTTCCTTCAAGGCAATATCTGCACCAACCTCTCTTGCTACATTTAGCCTCTCCATATTCCCAATGCATAGATACCAAAGTATTGCTGCAGCATTTTCCCGATTTCTAGGTGACCCTGTCCTTATAATCTCAACCAAAACCGGGATCGATTCTGCTTCAGCTATCGCTGTTTTTCCTTCTTGGTTTGTCGAAAGAATTGCCAGAATCGCTAAAGCCTCATCCACCATTCCACCACCTGCATCTTTCAGTAATCTTGTCAGAGGATCAACGATACCGCCTTTGACCGCCCTTGATTTATTTCCCTGGTATATGCATAAATTGAAAATTGCTGTTGCAGCGTCTTTTTTGCCTCTTTGGGTTCCTTCATCAAGCAAGCTTATAAGGGCCTGGATAGCTCCAGCAGCACCTATTGCCACTTTGTTTTCATCTATAACAGATAAACTGAAAAGGGTCGCAGCTGCATTCTCTCTAGCCTCCATGCTTCCGTTTTTTAACACTTCTACTATGTCCGTTATGGCTCCTGCATCAACAATGGCTCCTTTGTTCCCTTCATTTATGGACAGATTGAGAAGAGCAGTCACTGAATGTTCTTGAGTCCGAGGATCTGGTGAGGATAGAAGCTCTACAAGGAGTGGTATGGCTCCAGCCTCAGCGATACAAACTCTGTTATCCACGTTCCTCTTGGCTAGTAACCGTAACTCTCCAGCTGCAGCTCTTTGCTGTTCTGTAGTACCGTTGGCCAATTTCTCTAACAAGGCAAGGACAAATGCTCGATCACAATCTGAAGAGCTGCTTCCTCCTAGTTTTGTGGTTCTGCAGCTCCCTTGGTTTTGCGGTAGCTCAATACCATTGCTCTCACACCACAGAGCAATGAGACTCTTTAACACGTAATTAGGGGTTAATCCAGAGTGCAAAAGTGTTTCCTGAGATTTCGGACAGGTTTTATGACCAGCATCGAGCCACTTCTGAATGGATGATCTCTCATATGTCTGCAAGGTAGAAAAATCAGCTCAAACAACAAATTCACAAGTGTAATAAAAAATTCACAAGGAACTTGCAAAAGCAGACCTGTCCAGTGGAGACAATAACAGGATCTTTCATCAGTTCAAGTGATATTGGACACCGAAAATATTCGGGTATAACAGGAGAACAATGTCTTGAAATAATTCTGTTGCCGGCGGGTGTATCAGGTTCTGAACTCTCCATTGTTACACTGTCCACCAGCTTTTTAAGAAGTGAGGACATCCTCTCAAAACAGTCATCAGGATCCCCATCATATGAAAGAAAATATTCATGTATTGCTTGTGATTCTTTCTTCAGCTCATCAATGGTACTGAGTTGGAGCTCTTGTGACAGTCTTTTCAGAATTCTAGGGTCAGGATCCATCACATTCTCTGACATGGCTAGATCATGGCTAAGCTGTATATCAAACTCTTCCCCTCTTTCTTTTGCTCTCTTGAACTGAAAATGCAGTAGCTGTATCTGCAAATTCAAAGAGCATTATCATTAGAATTCAGATTTAACTATCAAAAAGAAGAAAAAAACTCCGGATTTTTTAAAATTTATTTACAAATTCTAGTCTTCAAACCACAAAAAACCATGCCTTGAGAAGTACCTGTTCTCTGACCTCCTCTGATACCTCAATCGTATCATAAGGAATCTGACTTAACGCTGCTTCAATCTCCACTGTCATGTCGTGGAACTTCTGCATAACTGAAGCCCTATGAAAAACCTGCCAGTAGAGAGACACAAACCAAACACAAAAAAAGTTCTCAACTTCTTGATTTCAGGTGAATTCTTGGAGGCATAGAGGACAGCAGCAACCTCATACACGACAAAACAATACACAAATCACAAATTCTACATAATCATTGATCACCAAAGCAATGACAACTATGACGACATAGTTTGCAGAACATAAAAGTTAAACCATGATGGCCACAAACTGTCCCATATAATTCAGAAATGAAATTGCTTTCGATCATTCTCCATATAATCAAAGAAACAAGACAATACCCAAATTCTGGAAATTCTTATAGATGACAAAGATATACAGCTATTACCAAATCTTAAACACTCCTCGAATAGAAAAACAAAGGAAATTGAACTTTGCGAGCTACAAAAGAGAAGAATATAAATAATCTTACAGAAATGAGCGAAAAATGAGTGTTATAACCTGAAAAAGCTTGCTTCCTCCATTGACCGATCGAAAAAGCTCAAGACTTGAATCAAGAGCGATTCTCGTAACCTCAAAACCTGGAATTTGGTCCTCCTTCAATTCCACATTGACTTCAATCAATTCCTAGAAGAAAGGGCTGAGAAGCGTGATTCTACGAAGAAGATCGCCTTGGATCTTCCCGAAGAAACCCTTAGAAGAGGAAAACCCAGAAATTTCTTTGATGGAGTCAACGAGTCGATTCATCAGCTCCTCTTGGGAACAATTCGGTAATCCCATCCTTAGATTTTGCAGTTCCAGAGAAGGCTTCAAAGGGTTTTAAAAAACGAAGAAGAAGAAGAAGAAGAAGAAGAAGAAGATTTTGGTCAAGGAGGACCAAAAATGCAATTGAGACCCATTAAGCGAATATACACATTATTACAACTATTACCGCTTTTTAAATCCTTGCGAAATAGTCTCACCAACGTGACAACAAATGGACCATTTTCAAACCATATCATATTTTTCCTTAGATTCTATTTTAAACTATCGGATTAAACTTTATGGTATATTGTACAAAGAATCATCTCATGTGCAATGAGCGTTTGTATAGTGGATTTCTCTAGCTATATTATAGTCTCGTTTTTTTTGGGTACGGTTATTTCTTAGTTTATGTTCGATTTTTTGTATAACATTCTCCCTCACAGATAAATACTTTGATCACTTGATGTAAGCCTTACTCTTCTCTATCGATTCTTCTGATGTAATCACATGAAACCACTAAAATATGTTCTGAAGATATAATCCTCATCATTGCTTAATTTAACTTGGATTTCCAACTTTCGAGGTTCGTATATTCCCAATTTTCAACCTCATATCATCACATTATACAACACACTTAACAGACAAATAGGTTTTTTAAACATCACATTTAAAGTATGAAAATATTAGTTGTCCGAAATCGGGTTTTGGTTTCCCTGAAGATGATTCAACAACACTCCAATCATGACGAAGGAGGAGGACGAGGTAGCCTCTTGCCAATTTCCTATCAGACATATATGTACACTTCAACAAGTTAAATTCCATCCATATACACCAAAACTACTTCAACGTAATTTTTATCCGGTTGGTTTTCAAAAGTTCTATGAATGAATGGTTAACACAACTAAACATCTTACTGCCTATCAAATTTTCATTCTCCAGATCCAAAGTAATGAAAGAAAACGGATCACAGGAGCTCAACAAATGAAGGTGACAAGACAATCGATCATAATCCAGAGGCAATAAGGAAATACACACCTCAAACAGTTGATTTATGTTATCTGCTGTCTTGGCTGACGTCTCAATAAAGAACATCCCGTTCTTCTCTGCAAGCTCCATCCCATCCTGTTACCAAATTGAAAATGTGATATGCGCTGAAGAAGCAAGGACAGTGCAAGTCATAACAAATTGTTCCACGAAGTCTAGTTAAAAAGGTTTATGCATACTCACCTCAGTTGGTACTTCTCTTTTTTCATGTAGATCAGCTTTGTTACCAACCAAAGCCATTACAATATCTGGGCTTCCATGCTTTTGCAGTTCCTGTTACATTTAAGGGCAGGGAGAGGTAAAACAACAGCACGGATTTAACAAAATAATACTATCTTTCCCACACAGAGTTGTACCAAATGGTTTCATGGTACTGACGCAGTGTGCAAAAATTAGTTGGGAAAAAATGTCAGAGAACTCGACAAGTTGCTTAACAATCATATTCCTGTATCTTAGTATTTTATATGTTTTGAGTAAAAAAGAAACTGGGTTATGTTTGAATACTTTATTTCCTCTTATGGCTTTGCTAATATAGTCGAGTGACTTGCCATCCTTAGTAACAGCCACTTATTTGGATCAAATGTGATCATGCATGTTTTAATTACAAAAAGATAGCTGCCAAGTTGGAGGAGTGAGAGGAGATAGTTCTGAAACTAGCTGAACATCATGGAGGTTTTTGTTCCTTTTGAACTATATACAGTAGGATACAATTTAGACTGGTAGACATGCTCTAGTCTACACTTATATAGGACTTCCGGCAAGTCAATGTTTCACTCGTTTAAATCATATAGGGCCAAGGAAATCTAATATTTGTATACTCTTCTATGGTTATCTAAGGCTTTCTTCAAGTCAATTTCAGCATAAAAAACAAATAGCTCAGAAGCTATTGTATGAATCCAAAAGCATGAAGGAATTGGGACCCTTTCAACCCTTGAAAAGATACCTTGACCCAATACTGTGCTTTCTTGAACGATTCAGGGCTTGTTATATCATATACTATAACAGCAACTCCAGCTCCACGGTAGTATAGTGGTGCAAGAGCAGAATACCTACACAATCAAGTAAATACAGATAAAAAATCCTAGCAAGCATGCAAATTTTTTATCTAATAAACTAAGAAACACAAATCTACTCGAAGGATTTAACACCTCTCCTGGCCTGCTGTATCCCATATTTCAAACTTCACTGTGGTAGAGTCTTGCAAGGCTATTGTTTGGGACAAGAACGAGGCTCCAACAGTTACCTGATACAGAACTAGTAGTTTTGAGATTCCATGGCAGATAAGAATACTCTAACAGCCATTCACAGTCCACATATCGGAGCACGATGTTTGAAAAAAGTGGCAGATGGTCAATAAAAAACATATTCGCAAACAAGGTTTTAACTTACCTTAGATGTAGCGTCAAACTGGCCACGGACAAATCGGAGGACAATACAACTTTTACCAACACCAGAGTCTCCTAATAAAACTAACTGCAGTTCAAGTGAATCCAAAAGTTAGTGGTTTCTCTTGCGCAAAGTTGAGACCAATTAGAAATGTGAACAATTAAGACCATAGATCACAAAACACATGAACTTTCTAAGCTATTACCTTACACAAGTTTATTTGATTCCGTTAATAAATCTCATGAAATCAGTCAAGCAACAAAGCGCAGCAAAAGAACAAAAACACAAAATCGCACCTTCACGCGTAGATTTTTCGCATCCGGTGGAGCTGCATTTTCTGAATTGTTAAGACCACTCAACGTTCCAGAGTTCCTATCTGCTACACACACACAAAAGAAAACACAAATCTCCAATAATCAATTCGGTTTCTCCAATTTTTCACACGGAAACCCTAAACAATCATCATAATCCCCAATTTTCAAAAGCTTCTAATTAGAATCCCGATGATTACAGCTTCTGAAAATTGGTGAAGAAATTTCTCGAGGGTCTCTGTAAATTCTCAGTTTTGATTCGAACATGGGGGATAAATTCAACAAAATAGAGAAAAAAGGAAAACTTGCCTGGAAGAGAAGCAGCACATCCCATAACTGACCACTAAATAGATAACTGATGAGATTATTCAGCTGATAGATCGTATCTAAGATTTGAGCGTCGATGGAAGCGAGTTGAAGAAGAAGAAGAAAAGGAAAAAGACGGATCGTCACATAAAAACTTTCGACTCGATGATTATTTATCGTCCTTGACTTTGCCGACGATTATCGAGTTTTATATCAAAGGCTGGCTCTTTATAAAGTCTTTCCAAATATTTTATATATGGAATTTTTATCCAATTTCCACAAAGTTATGAACATACTGTAAATTCTTAAATTCAATAGTTAAATTTGCAAGATGATTCGTTAAAGTTAATTAATATTGTTGCAATTTAGTGTAATCGTGGTAAAGAGAAAACTTCACATATATATTGGGAATATATAGTATAAACTAAAAAACTTTTTGATTGACAAGAATTTTTTTTTAAATCTTTTACTCTTCTTTTTTTTTTTTTGGCTAACAACAATTATTAAATGATAATTGGGCTATTAATCTTGCCATCGTCAATTCATCTTGGAGACGCTCTCGAGAGAAGTTTAGGCTCGTCGCTATATCCAATTAGTTATTGGTGTTTTAGATTAAGATGAATATTGCTCTATCTATAACTCAGTTCGAACATCTCATACTTATAGCAATTGAATGCATAACATACAACGTCTTTGTTGAGAGAGGTAAAAATGTTACCAACGCCATAAACGAAACGAAAACACAAGAACCGGAGTTTGATTTATTCTATAAACAACAAATTCATATAAATTTACATTCTTTTTTCTTTCTTTCATCTTTGATATATGTAAGTAGAGCAGTCCACGTCTATTTTAACTTGAATAATGTTTTACATTTTAATTGTGTACAAAATCCTGATCGTATCTATTAACATCTATGTCCATCAAATATCAAATTCATTAACGTTCGTTTCAATTAGTTTGTTCATGAGACAGAAATCACGAATGAGTAAAATTTAAAAAATTATAAATGAGTTTTAATTTAGGAAAAATCAATTTTGACCTAGATTTTAAAGTAATTTGAGTCGTCCATTGTCTAACAGTGTCCGACCCGTTTTGTCTGTGGATGAAGTTTGACCTAAACCATGTTAATCCACTCTGTAAATAGATTTGTCCATAGACCATTCATTATGTATTGGACATAGACAAACCAATTGCACCCCAAACACTTTGACACTTCTATGTAAGATTGCTTTAATATTATACACATTGTATACATACACAATTAGTTAAATAATATATGGTAGGTTTTATTCAAAAAATAACCCAAAGATATAGAAAAACAACAAATAGGTGAAATATACATAATATATGCATATAAATTCATTAGATAATGTAGGGCCTTCATTACTTTCTGGCTTAGGAATTGCTTTCTCTGTTGTAGAACAAAGTTTTGAACCTAAAGCATGGCTGTTCATGTAGTGGCTAGGAGCCGAATTGAAGTAAAATCCTTTGGAAGACAATTGTTCATTCCTCCATTGCGAAATGAGCCTTGTTTACTACTCCTTGCTTATGTTTTATCTCTCTAGCTACAAAAATCGAGTAGCTAGACAAAGTTTGTTTTTAGAGAAAAAAAAGAAGAGAAAAATTAACACCAAAAAGGAAATGTAAGTTAGACATTTGTTGAATTTAGCTATTAACCTTTGCTATGTAGTTTCTAGTGTTCTTAAGGCTTAATGAAGAAGATATATACTCTATATTTATGTGCTCGTATAGATCAAGTTACGTATGTGTATTCTTGTGTAGTCGGAGTTGAAATAGAACAACTCACACTGAACGCCTTTTTTGATAATGCTCGTGCTTCTCATTTACTCCAAGCCTTCTCCAACTTTGATTTCCCAAGACATAATTCCATCCACGTCACTAATTGATTTTTGTCAACCTATTCGATTTTTGTAGCTAGAAAGATAAACATAAGCAAATACGAAAACAATTACATCAAAATTGACAACAAAAAAAAGAGTACATTAAAAATAAAAATATGAAACTAGCTAGAGAGTGCTAACAAAAAAAAATTAACAAGATATATATTACAATTATATCTTTTTACAAATCATAAACAAACAAAACTGTATCGAAATGCAACATTCAAATATAAAAATCAGTTTTAAATTTAACAAAATCAATATTGAATCTTGATGGTGCATCCTAAATGTTGATGCAAAAATTACATGCCTAAATAAGTTTGTTTTCGTGGGGATATGTACTCTAGATTATCTTAATGGTTGATAAATACGCAATCTATTTTTATATAGTGTAACTGAATAAAAATATTTATGTTTGCCAAAATAAAATAATATATATATAGATATATATATATTTATGTCCGACGTGGAAAATAAAATTACAAATTAAGAGAGAATCTAATTGCACACCTAATACGATCCATGACGGATCTAAAGTTGAGCGAAAGAAAAGTTGACACGTGTAACCTCATGCTATTAGATCTTCTCTGTTACCATGTAAACCAATCAGAGAACACCATGTGGGTGATGATGACACGTCAAATATTGTAATCACATGTCTAATGTTGGTCCGTTTACCGGTTATGAGTGAGTTGTCCTCAATGCCACGTGTCTTAGTGCTCGCTTACAAGCTTTTGATCGTATGCTTTTGAGATATATTGCTCGAGAAAAATCGTTAGAAAATCTATTTTAAATTTTGAGTTGTTTTTTCCAAAAATTTCGTTACACCAATAACTACAAAATGTAGTCGATGTTGATGGTCACTAGCAATTGCAAAATTAAAGAACAATAACACATATCGTTATTACAGATCGTAATCGACTACAAACGACTGAAAATTTATGGACATGTTATACACTATACATATATCTTATTCTTAGACACTTTGACCTTGCGAATCTTATATAGATTATCCAATTATAGAAAGTATTTTAAAGTTTTTCTACATTAATCTTGATATTTATTTTTTCCTTTTTTTCTTTTGACAAATGGGTACGTAATAGAATCAAAAGCACCAAAAATAAACTGGGGTTTTTTGTTTTTAAAAAAACGAACTGAGATACCTAAGTCAGTACGAATTCATAACATGTTTTCGCATTAAATCAATCGCTCGACTATTAGAACAAACTGCTTGTAAGATTCAAATTCTCGACTACTAGACTGAAGTCTAGCCTTTCATGTTTGCATGTGTCAAGGTTCTTATTATCTATTACACAGATAAACATGAACCATCATAGTTAATCGTCATGCAAAAGTGTGTAATACTCCCAAAGAACTAAGCATGTGATTTGAGGATGAAGATATTTATATATGACTGGAATTGCGGCGAATAAAATAAATTAAATGTGGGCATGTCCTTGTTTCTTTTTGTTTTTGGATAAAAATATGGACATGTTCTTGAGTTGTGGTTTGGAAGCGGCGAATAAAAACAGATAAAATGTGGGTAAGTTCTTTTTCCTTTTCTTTTTAACAAAAATATAGACATGTTCTTGAGTTGTGGTTTTGAGATACGGTTGATTCTTTGCCGTTCTAATATTAGAAAATTTAAACTGCCACAAAACAGATCCACACCCCATGTGCTAAAAACAAGAAAATGTGCAAAAAATAGATATATGCCATGTTTTTTTGGAATGTTGCTCGAGAATAGAGTAAATTAATTTGAATTATATCTCCTGAGGTAATAGATTGTTAACCGATGAGAGATTAGATGGATTAGCGACTGAGAGATCCTTTTATGATGCATCAGAAGTCATATCGATAAGGAAATGATACCTGACTCGGATACCGGATCTTCGAATTGGTTTGAGATTGTTCATATGTAAGTTTCTTGCAAGAACCATTTGTGGGGAACGTATTAGACGCGTTAATTCTTAATAACATGCAATTGACGTTTTTTTTTATTCCTTCAACATAAATATTCTTAGTCAAGTTTTATTTATTAAATGTAGTTTTAGTTAGGCTAAAAAAATGTGGTCAAAATAATATATTTTCAAATAAATATTTATCTTCAACTATAAAAATAATTTTAAGTGACTTATAATTTTATGTAAACTTGTATGATATATTATTTATATTTTCACTATTTAATTATAATATATTATTTATTATTTTATTCAATATTATATATATATAGATATATATTATTTTGGAGAAATCTAGAAATTTATTCATTACCACTTCTGCATTCTTTTATATAGAATCAAATGAAAAAAAAAATGTTTCCTTTTATGATATATTACTAACAAAATTTGAAAATAATATCTATGTATTCTAATACATATCAAAATCTCAATTGTTTTTCTCATATTCAATGAGCTATAAAACGATAATGCGTCGATTATTGTACTATAGTTAAAAATTTGACTTGACCATAGTTAACTCTGATTTATATGAATCTCACGTTTTAACGGCTCTTTGCTTATATAGTTGTCCTCAACCGGTTTTTGTTTTGCCCTTTCACTTGCCTAGACTCCTACTTTGTGAATCCATTTTTTGTTTGTTTCTTGTGTGGTTTAAAGATATTCTGAAACCTTAATAGCTTTCAAAAATCGGATAAGGGTAGTGTGAGAGAATGAATCACTCAGTTTCTGATCAGAGCCTCTACCTTGAGAGCGATGAAGGAGAGGACGAGAGGAAGACCTTGTACGACGATGAAGAAGATGGAACTTTGTCTGATTCTTCTGACGCTTACAATCAAAACCAACATCAGTCTAAAGCTAGCTCATACTCAACGGCATGGCCAAAGAGTTATAGGTATATCATCATTCTCTCAGTTTCCAACATTTTTGATTTGGATCCGAGCCATTTATGTTACTCTGTTATAATGTTTTAGGCAGTCGATTGATCTGTATGGAAGTTTACCATCTCCCAACTTGGGTTTTCTGGCTAACTCTTCAATGTCAAGACTTGGAAGCTCTTTCATGTCCTCTTCCCTTACAAGAAGACATACCCCAGAAACATTACCTGCTGTTACAAAACCTCTGCTAGTAGATGAAGAAGCACCTAAGCATAAACGTAGCTCTCATACGCTGCTTCCTTCAAAAGCCTCATCTATGGTGTCTCATGAAATGGCAATTTCCAATGATAGCTCGTTTGGACAAGCTGTTCTTAATGGTGAGTTTCATCACAACTACTTGGTAATGTCCATGATGACACTCACGGCTAATTAAGAATTATTTTAGTTACCATTAGCTACTTTTGATCCGCATAGAGCAAAAAAAAATAAAATAAAAAATCCCACAGCAGATATAATGAAGAAAAAATACAAACAGTTTAGTCCCTTTTTCATAAAATATGTCCACTACAGAAAATTGTAAATGGTGTATGAAAAAACAGTCTTGACAACAACCAGATAAATCTTGTCGGCTCGAAATTTTTAGTTAGGATTCTGACATAGATACATAAATCATGTACAGGAGTGAATGTTCTGTGTGGGGTTGGAATATTGTCAACACCATATGCTGTGAAGGAAGGAGGATGGTTGGGACTTCTCATTCTATTTGCATTTGGTATTCTTTGTTTCTATACTGGTTTGCTTTTACGTTACTGCCTCGATAGCCACCCTGACCTCCAGACGTATCCCGATATTGGTCATGCCGCTTTTGGTTCCACCGGCCGCATCCTTGTCTCCGTAAGTACCTCAATTTTATCTAGTGAATTCACTAAGACATTCATCAATGTTATTAGGGATCTTAGATATCATTTATTTTCTTAATATTTTCTTCTGAATGCAGATAATACTCTATCTGGAGCTATATGTAAGTACAACTTGCAACTCCTCCAGTACCTTACTTTATATTATATAAATACAGACAAAATACTGTTTCTTTTTTTGTAATTTAAGATAAGTACCTAATAGGGATCTCAAGTCAAAAACAAAGGACCACATGTGGAGTATCACAAGACCTTTGGTCAGGGTCCATAGTGTTTCCCTCTCTCTTGTCTCATAGATATAATATTTGGTTTTTAAGTATAATAAAATGTTGAATATACTTAACCACATATACTGGAATATTTGTCTTATTAGATGAATTCTGAATGTTCCTTTTGATATGATAAAGTTATACAGACTTTGATGTATGTGGTCTTTGCATGCAGGCTATGAGTGTAGAATACATAATATTGGAAAGTGATAATCTATCATCAATGTTTCCAAATGTTGGTCTAAATATTGGAGGGTTTCACTTAGATGCGCCTCACCTATTTGCTCTGCTTACCACCCTCGCTGTTCTCCCCACTGTTTGGCTTCGAGATCTCAGCGTACTAAGTTACATTTCAGCTGGAGGGGTGATAGCATCAGTGTTGGTGGTTTTGTGCTTGTTTTGGATTGGTTTGGTTGATGAAGTTGGAATTCACAGCAAAGGAACTCCTTTAAACCTTGCAACATTACCGGTTTCAATAGGACTTTATGGTTATTGTTACTCAGGACATGGTGTTTTCCCAAATATTTATACTTCTATGGCCAAACCATCTCAGTTTCCTGCTGTTCTCTTGACTTGGTAACCTTATAAATACATTACAAAATCTTTATAAGTTTATATTTATTTTCTGAAAATTTCAGACTTTCTTTCGCAGTTTTGGAATTTGTACTCTAATGTATGCGGGTGTAGCTGTCATGGGATATAGCATGTTTGGAGAATCAACAGAATCACAGTTTACTCTTAACATGCCTCAAGATTTGTTTGCATCTAAGATTGCTTTATGGACTACGGTAAGTGTGTCTTTTTCATCTTTTCTCTGCTTATTTCTAGCTTGTTAAGGTCATCTAAAGAAAAACAATCTTTTACCTTTTTTGCAGGTAGTTAATCCATTTACAAAATATCCTTTCTCAAGATATATATATATTCATAAACTTTTCATTTAGTTCTGTAGGTTTTCATAAGCTTATTCATTCATAAACTGGAAAATTGTATGACCTTAATAGAAAGAAAGCACATATGCTTTGACATTGTCTCCGGTTGCAATGAGTCTTGAGGAGTTAATACCATCAAACCATGGGAAGTCACGTTTCTATGCAATCGCCATTAGAAGTGCATTGGCAATCTCTACTCTGCTCGTTGGTCTTGCGATTCCTTTCTTTGGTAAGGACATTCAGAAAATCTACATGAACAAAAAGTGTCACTTCTTTTAACACTCACAATTCTTGCAGGCCTTGTCATGTCATTGATTGGATCATTCTTGACAATGCTCATTGTAAGTTACATATTGTTTCTGATTATGTAAAAAAATTCATAATTTGCATTTTGATATGAATTCTGTGTTTTCTGGACACAGACGCTGATACTACCGCCGGCTTGTTTCTTGAGCATCTTAAGGAGAAAAGTAACCACCACACAGGTATGGCCTGCTTCTTATAACCAAACCGAAAACCGAGCTTCTGCAAACTGAAATCGAATTAACGGTCTGTGGTGTGTTTGTAGGTGACAATCTGTGTCTTCATCATTGCAGTAGGAGCCGTATGCTCAGCCATTGGCACATATTCAGCCCTTTCAAAGATCATTGAGAAGTTGAATACCTAAAAATGATCACTTTCTTTACAAAATATAAATAAATTGTTTTTACTCATTTGGTCTCTCTTGAGATTTTGTTTTTGTCCTAAAACAATCCACATCTTAGTTTATATGAAACATTTCAAACACAATTGTATCAAACGTATTTGAATATACCAAATCTTGAGCTACATAAAAAATAAATTACTGGAACATAATGTGAAGGTCCCTTCCATAATGGTTAATTAGCCAAAACAAAGAAGAGCTCTCTCTTTCTCTCACACTATTCATTGAACACCTTGTCTCCAGCTAAATCTTCAAGTGTAAGGTTAAGAGAATCCATGGATCCTCTCTTGAATTCTTCCCCGCGAGTAGCGAGAAAGTCCTCCACGCTTCCTGGTTCTCCAAACCAACCACGACGGTCTGCAATCAAATGTAGATTGTCACACCGTCCACATCGTACCACCACAACACCTTTCTCATATGATTCTCGGCTGGCCATCTTCATAGATCTCGTCTCACAGACCTTGCAAGTGTAGACTATCATGAAGTCATGCCTCGGGTTTAGTTTTAATTGGGACTTATACTTCACCATCAGTTCCTCAGAGGCCGTTGCAGGGGAGGGAGCTTTGGCCAATTCAGTAGCAGAGTTTGAAGAGTTGCAACCATTGGTTTCTAAGGCTTCATTAGCCTCATGGGTTACATATAATTGTCTCTGAAATACTCTTCCATATACATTGTTTCTGATGAAGAGTGACTTCGATAGTGACAACTGCTCTGCTGAGATTATTTTCAAAAAAGATGAGAAAGATCAATAAAATTTAACAGTAGTAGTAGTAGTTTGCACGCAGCAAAAACAGTCAGTACCATAACAGATCATCATAGGAACCTCCTAGGATAATTGTTGCATCAAATATCAGATCTTATACTCTTCGAATTGCATTATGAAAACAACATACAGTACACGCTTACACATATACGTATTCATGGACGCACAAATTTGCGTGTTTACAGCAGCAAGAGAAGATCAGTTACAACTCACAAATTGAGTGCTTTCATAAGATCTCAAATCAAGAGAAGAATGACCAGACAGAAGATGCAAACAATGTTTACACTGCAGATGCAGATATTGGAATACTAACTTAAATCCATGCCAATACATCTTAGCCAGGAAAAAATTAAAATAAGACTCGAAAACTTTAACCAATGTCTTGCCAAAGTTCAATACCTATATATGTTCAAGACAAAATACTCTTAAAAACACAGTTCATAACTTCATTTTTGTTGGCCTTCTCAAACTCCAAAATGTAACAAAGCAAAGACGATATTAGATGCTTAACATGTGACTAAGAGTACTCATTACCATTAATGTCCCCAAAAGCCTAAGGCTCCCAAAGTTAGTGTAAAAATCAAACATCAAAACCCAAGAAATAAAAACCACAAATTTTCATGATTCTCAACTAAATTCACCAATTATGTTTACCCAATAACATCAAAGGCAAAGTATAAATTACAACTCCTACAAATTTAAAACTACGAGTTTAACTCTAGTGCCCGAATTTTCATATTATGTCAATACTCTTAACTTTCACAAGGAAGACGGAAAAAAAAATCATTTTGCACATCAACAAGTATTAACTGCTCATAAAACAGCGCAACACTAATTTATAATTTGAAAGACACGTTTTGGAACCAGAGCAGAATTAAAAGTGTATGATTCGGGAAGATAACGCAAATTGAGAAGAAAAAGATGAAACCTTGAGACAAAAGAATTAGATGTTGTTGGTTGCTGAAGAGAGATAAAGCGCGTCTCAAAACGAGTAACCTAGCTGCCATTGATGACCTCGTTCTTCTTCGGCGACAAGTTGAGAGAGAGATAGAGAAGGAACTCCGACGCTTCTATTTTGGTGAAATTTTGGAATTTAAAACCTATATTAATATTTTACGAACCAGTGAGCCGCAAGTAGACCGACATTTTTGCTTTGCCAACACGGATTTTTTAATTTTACTTAGATAACCAAAAAATCCCAAATAGAAGAATTTCTTTTAATAAGCAGGAAAATAATAGCTGACTAAAATTTTATAAATCATCAAAAAAAAGAATATGACCATATTCAAACTATTTGCTTGATGAATATGGAAACAATTTTAAATTTTACCAGATTTACTTTATAATTAGGATTTGACTGTTTGCTGTACTCATACATTTTCCGCAAGTAAACATACAAAACATAGTTAGCTATAATACATCATGTCACAGACGATTACGATTAGTTATAACCTTTAAGAAATATAAAATCTTAAATGGAATGTAATTCTTGAAGGAATAGAGTAAATAAACGAAAAATATGATGTCAACGAAGTAACGAACTACGAAATCAAAAGCATCGTAAATAATTTGGAAGAGACAAAAATCCAAATACATATTTCAGTGTTAGTTATCAGTAAATTCTGTCGGAATAAGGTCAAAATAGTGTTGCCAACCACTAAAATATGAAAAAGTGTTTAGAACATCTGTTCTCGTCCTAAATTTATGATTGATTGGATTTAGTTTGGGTTGTGCATGTGAGAGTTATTGGCGATAAATAGAAAGGGTTATACCTGAGCTGAAATGTGTATGATCATGCCTCCTTGTAGTATTTCTAAGGAAAGATGAGTAAGTCATTACTTTTGAACATGAAGTTAGTTGAGATTAGCTTGTCTATTGTTGCCAAACCTATTTTCACCATTTGTTTCAAATATGCGCATGGAACACAAAGATGTTAAGCTCCTCCTACTTTATATGACCTCTCGATGCGTCTTTTCCATCACTGTCCAATCCAATACACTATGCCAACAACATCAGTCAGATTCGTTACTTCCAAACTACTAGGCAACTCAACCTAGTTTTATAGAAACATATTACTTTTTGCTCACTAAAATCCATGAACCAAACTGTTGTCATGTCTTATTTTTCACATTTTTTAGTTCTCATCAAAAAAAACTTTTTTACTCGGAATCAATGATTTAGTCTGGGGTTCGCGTATCATCATTACAAGGAAAGACTTGGAAACCGTTCTTTTTTTTTTGTAAAAAAAAATTGC
Organism: Cardamine chenopodiifolia; assembly: GCA_963922655.1. Taxonomy (NCBI): domain Eukaryota; kingdom Viridiplantae; phylum Streptophyta; class Magnoliopsida; order Brassicales; family Brassicaceae; genus Cardamine; species Cardamine chenopodiifolia. The sequence continues at coordinate 14,083,867 of OZ000479.1, read as the reverse complement.
ATTTATAATTCAAATGGGTTTAGTTAAATAAAAATAAACCCAAATTTTTTATAATGGCATACTAATTAAAATGCGTGTATTTATTTTTGCCATCGGTAGGCTTTAAAAAACGGATGGAAAGGGACTTAAGTTGATCACGATTCATAAGAAAATTTAGCAAACTGTAATAAAATTTAGCAAACTAATAAATAGAGCAATATTAAGTTAAAGAGTAGACATAGATTTGATTATCGAAGTAGCAATTCAAATTCGGCCCACAAGTGACACGTCAAAACCTCTCTTCACCAAAGCTAGAATTAGATACTACACATCACGTGGCCCCAACCATCTACATATATAGAAAAGCCTCTCTTTATTATTCTCGTAGCTCTATTTGATACTTGGGGAAGAGAATCAAAGTTAAACGTGAGGTTGGCTACGGAAGGACCCGAGCGCCTTCACCGCACCAGCTCTCAACACAAACTGATGGTAGAAAGCCGCAATAGCTGCACCCGCAAACGGACCCACCCAGAATATCCACTGTAATAATAGAAGAAAAAATTAATAAAAAAACCTTGTCAAATGATAATAATCGAAGACTAACCAAAAAAAAGTAAATATGTCATATAAGTATTACGAACATGATGGTCCCAAGCTTTGTCCTTGTTGTAGATAATTGCAGCTCCTAGACTTCTTGCAGGGTTGATCCCAGTGCCCGTGATTGGAATTGTAGCTAAGTGAACGATGAACACGGCAAATCCAATTGGCAATGGAGCCAATACCTTCAATTACCAAACCAACAACAACAACAAAACGAGATGTTACTACTTACTAAGCACGAGACAAATAGTGTAGAATCCAAAAAGATTATTCATATATAGTTACGTCTGGGACTGGGAGAAGTATACGTGGTTGCAAATGGAGTTGGGACCATTTACAAATAAAGTGCATACATGATGGAGAGAGGCGTGAAAGACAAAAAAGTTAAGATGATCGATGTCCATTCTGTCGTTTATTATAATGAAGAATCTAGAAACTAAACTGGCAATTTATTGTTGGTATCTTATTTATCCGATCTAATCGGATTCCAAATATCTAAAGTCTTACTATTTCTTTTAAGAAATAATCCGCGTCTACCTCAATTAAAAGCATTATTAAGATCGATAAATAATACTTTCAACGGCATCGGTTTAATAATAAATAGTGTGCGGTGCAGTACAGGACACGGATACTCTACTGTTTCCATTAATGCGGTGATATCCACATTATCTAACCATGACTAATTTTATTTGTTGTGACATAATCACCACATTCTCTTAAATAAAATAATAAAAACGGGATAAATGAGCTTACAGGGACGTGAGAGTCACGCGCACTCCTCTTGGGGTCAGTGGCGGAGAAGACGGTGTAGACTAAAACGAATGTACCAATGATCTCGGCGGCAACACCTGTGCCGATACTGTAGCCATCGGAGAGACCGTTTGCGCCACCACCATAGCGGGTGTAGTAAGAAGACTGGAAGGATTTGACCAAAGCCACACCGCAAATGGCACCGAGGCACTGAGCCACCATGTACATCACTGCTCTTACCAACGTCACTTTCCGAGCCAAGAATAGCCCAAACGTGACCGCCGGATTAATATGACCACCTATATCATTAAAATAAGTTGAACCAAAACATTTACGTGAGCATAAAACCAAAGCAAACTTACCCGAATCTTATTACAAATGAAATGAGTGATAACATTGTTTTTTAAAAGAACACATGAAAAGTCAAATCCGAACCGAACCATAAACTGAAAAGCTCATTTTAGCTAATATATAAATATAGACTTGACCAATTTATATGAGAATTTTATTTTTTAACAAATCGAATTGTATTTTTTAATAAGTCACTTTAATACATTTTCCAGTCAAGATATCAAAAGATCAGATTTTAAAAAATATTGGTAATGTGTAGCAAGTTCTGTTTTGGAGCCAACTAGTGTGCTACGTTAGGAGCAAGTCGATGAAATTTTTAAAGAAACACTTAATTAGAAAAGAGAGAGAGATCAAAGACCAGAGATTCCGGCAGTGCAGTAGACGAGGATGAAGATCATGCCACCGAAGGCCCAGGCGATGCCAAGGACACCAACGCCTGCGCACTGGTCAGGATTGAGCTTTGGATCGGTCTGGCTCTTGTAACCGATGACAGTCATAACAGTTACGTAGAGAAAGAGGAGAGTGGCTATGAACTCAGCGATGAGAGCTCTGTAGAAAGACCACTTCCCAAGCTCAGTAGCGTCGAACAGAGGCTCAGGTGGTGGATCTTGATAGTCTTTCCCGGAGAAAGATCTTTGCTCCCCAACCACTTCCTTCGTCATTGTCTTCTTCTTCTTCACCAAATTGTCCCCGTAATCTTAAGATAGATATAGTAACAAAAAGAGAGGTAGAGATAGAGAGAGGGAGAGACTTGATGTGGTAAGATGGTGAGTCGGTGAAGGGTATTTATGGACAGATGTGACGAGGCTTTGGGCTCTGTTTTTTTATTCTTTTAATGGTTGTTGTTGTTAATGATCATTTTAATTAGTTTTGTAAGGTTTTGGAATGATAGCAACTGACGGATCTGATTAATTTGCCGTAGGTTATACTGTTTTCCTTTTTTAAATGTTTTATATGTTTTGGTTTATAGTGGAGAGGACAAACAATGGCTAATGCATAAAAGAATTTATGAAGAGTATATATACTAATCCACCATTCAAAAATCTAAAATTATAGTTTACTGTGGTATATCATGTGGGTAACTTTGTGGCATTAAGACTGAAGGTGCATTTTATAAAACTAGTTTTATTACTTTTTGGCGATTTTATATTTTATAGATTTAACATTTTGATCGAAAGAAAAATTTTGAGGTGATTTCCTACAAATATTTAATTTATTTTTTGTTAAAGATTTTTGCTACAAATATAGGAATTGATAATTTTATAGACTGTGTTAAAATACATTTGTAATATGTTTGACGGGAATTCTTAGTGTGGTGGTTGCAAGCAAGCTATTCATTCATTACAATCATGGCTCAAAGCCGACTCTTTGACAATGGGGTTAAAAATGTTGTAAACAAATAATTAGCAAAGGTCAGCTTGAGAATCCAACATAATGATTCGTCGGATCACATATATGTATATCATTAATTGCCCATTTTGAAAATCGACAATGGTTTAATTTCCTGAAAATTTAGGGTTGCATATGAAAAAAATTAAATGATTTTTTCTTATTTACGGCAATAATATATTATTTGTTACTGGTTTTCTTTATCTTAATTTAGGAATTATATATTTTTAATCCAAAATAATAATACCTGGATGAATAATGTAATGAACAGTGTATTATTAAGCCATCGTATGTAGCTCTACTAGTGTTCTATGAGATCTTCCAAAGAACCGTGGAACTAATTTACATGTTCTGATCCACGTTATATATAGACCTACGACCCAATTCTTGGTAACTAAAACAAAAATATTAATATAGTATGGATAGAGACAAAATCTAGGTAAAATATTTGTCATGATGTATAAGTTTAAAATAAGAAACTCATAATAGATAGATTGTAGAGTCGGCAAACTAAATATGAATCAAGGGATATATGAGAGGATACTGCCACAAAATGTTACTTATATTTTACAACGACTCACTTTAGAGTTATCAATATACAGGATCAAGTTATCAATTGATGGCTGCACAACGAAAGGAAATTGTACCAAACCCTAAATAATTAGTTTTTCTATTAGCAGTTTCCAAAAAAAAAAAAAAAAATGTGTACTCTATAAATAGGTGGACCAAGCAAGTATTTGAGAGCTTCATGCCAACTTTTTAGTTGATATATAGAGATAAAGGAGCTTCTAGAATCTCAAAATTTGGGTATTCATTCAAATTAGCATGCCCTCTCCCACTTTTAAATTAAGAATCTTGGTAAAGAAAACTGTTAAATATATGCATGGAACAATTAGTGTATTTTTGTTAAACAAAATCAAGATGGAAGAAACATACAATAGCCCGTCATAATAGTCATATGGTCGAGAACTCGCCTCTTCTTGATTGAGGTTCGACGATTAAGTTTTTGCCTAAAAATTTATTTGATTATTGAAACAAAATGATGGTTAATAGCAAGAAGAAATGGCACATGTTTAAACTAGAGAGGACGGCCTAAGGACGGCAGTGGGGTAAAGTGGGCTGTTACCTCTCACCGACCCAACTTGACTTTGCCTTGTCTTTTGTTTTTGTTCCAACGTTTTTTTCTTCTGGCTAACAAATTTATAGGTTTTTGCTATATTATCTTTCCAGCATTTTTGTCATTTTCTTTTTCCTATATTCATATTTTAACTTTTATTTTTTGGGACAAACTAATATTTTAACTGTTAAATAACTTTCTTAATAGTGAAGTTCTGTATTTTTGCCTTCCACTTGTGAGTAGGCTCGTGAGCACCACAACTAACTTACCTCTTTGTATATTTCTTTTGGGTTGTTAAAACCAATTTGCTCCTTCTTTATTAGTGTGGCATTCTGAATTATTCCTCTTTTACTAGGAAGTATATTTTTAAAGGGTTTTGGATCTGTTCCCGTGAATGCCCCAGTTGTCCACTGTCTGTTTCACCCTTTCTTTTTCACGTAAAAGAAAAACCAAAAATGTTAAACAACTTTCTCCTTCTCTTTTATTTTGGATTATTCAAATGATTCTCTCGTAAAGTAAACTCTCAGTGGTAGCTTGTCATTTGTAGCGAACAAAGTTGAATCCAAAACATAAAACTGTAAATTTAATGGTATAATACTCGATCTCTAGTGAATTTTATTCTTCCAGCAAGAACCGGGTCGGTTTATTTGGTCTTGAGGTTTGCAGAGGAAATTGAAGCCAATCAAATTGTTGAAACCAATCGACTCGACTAACTCATCATAGTAAATGAATTCGGTATATAGATGACTTGGCAATGATTGGATAAAAACTGAGGAAGGTTTCACATAATTGACAGGAGCGCGAAAGTTCTAATGCACAAGTAAACATCAAAAAGCTTGACGATTTATTTTTATTAATGATTTAATACAAAATTTTATATCTAAAAATAATAAATGCTGCATTAATATATTTTATAATACGTTATAAAAAATTTGAGTGTCATATGTACTCGTAGAAAAAATATAATGTGAAGAATGAACTTATTTGAAAACTCCAACTACATATTTTTTGTGTTTATCATACACAAAAAAAAAGAGAGGCTTGAAGTTTTGGCTGATTTTATCAGACGGCATAATCAGGCGAAATTAATATAGCTTCGACCCTTCTTTTTTTTTTGGGTTTAAAGGAAAAAAAAAATGGGGATTATAATTTCAAATTTTAATTAGCTCCTTGTATAAGACGACTTGGTTAAAAAGAGCAATCAAGTCACAAAACAATACAGAAAACAATACGTGGGCTGATAATGGGCCTAATAGTATCTGACCCAGTCGCTTACAACCAAGACAAAAGTTTAGGGTCCATGAAACACACTACATCGTGTTGAATGAAATATGTTGCGGAGTTCTCGAGGAACCTTTGGATAAGAGCTGATGGTGTTGATCGAATTTAGTGAAAGTAATGAGGAGATCATCATAGCCTGAGGAGAAAGAAGAGCAGGCAAGGTTATGATCAAACAACTAAAGGGTTCGATTTATTTTTGAAGAAAACTTTGGAGTTCTTTTTAAATGTAGTTTTACGTTTCAGATAGTATTCACCGTATTAACACCAAATGTCACATTTCAATTCTTTACGGGCATGAGTGACTAGATTCCACAACCTAATCATCTTCGACTTAAAGGCTGGATTGGTCAATCTTTGTCAACATATTTGCTGATTTGATGTGAGATTTGTCGTCTTAAATTAGGCAAAGTCATCTCAAATTTTTCATGATTCAAATATCAGAATAGAGAAGTCTCCGAATAGACTTCTGCAAAATTATGTAAGTCTACTTTTGAAACCAAACGAAAAAGACATAAGTCTACTGCTATAAATATACATGTAATGTGTTAGGACAAGACCCAACCCGACCACTGAATATACCCAGTAAAAGACCCTCACGTAAAAGAAAAAAAGTGAATACATATAGTAAAAAGACAAAAGAGAAAAATTTATGTTTGGTGAAATCATCAAAATTGTGAATGAAGGAAGGTATGTTGTCCAATCGTGTTCGTAATTTTTGCACTACATTATCAGACGATTCCAATTTCCAAGTCCTTTTTATGGTTTAAAAATAAAAAAAGTGAGAACTAAGATAACATTCACTCATTGTTACATAAATGCTCAGCAAATTAAATATGCTGAAAAATAGTTTTCAATAATGAAAGAAAAAGACATGAAGAAGCCCATGGGGTAAAAAGGATGGAGAGAGACTAAAATATGAAATGAGTGAGTTTTGAAAGAAGGTTGCTATATTAAGAAACACTTTAACTTACATTGGCATCATAGATGGATAGATTTACATAATAACTACTATGTGAAGTCTTTGTTATAAAAAGATAATAATGGTTGTTGTTTTTCTTGTCTCATATCCATTTAGTTTTACATTATGGCTTATATCATATATAAACAAACATATATTTAGCTTGTTGGCAAATAATAATGTATTAGCTTTGTACAATAAAATGTAGTTTCAAGGGTAGGGAAATCATCTAATAATTAACAATTTATAACATTGGCTTTTAACAAAAACAAAAAATAATCCTTTAGCTAAACAAATCAACTACGAAAAAAAAAAGAATCCTCACAATAAAGATACAAAGAATTGAAAGAACAAAAGAAAGAGAGGAAGATTTAATGTAAACTCAACGCCTAACTTTCTCTAATTTCTTCAAAATCTTCTGATCTTCCCCCAACTTTCTCTTCCTCTGTTTCAAGAGTTTTGCTCATTCACACTACAAATACAAAATACAAATACAATCAATTCTCATCCTAACATTTAATCCCTCAATTGATTGCTCTCTTCATTCATCTCTTCTAAAGCTAATACTTTTCTGCTCCACTGACTCTTTCCTACTCCTCACAACTCTAATCACTTCAACACTTAGAAACCGAAACATCTTTCTCGATTTTAGTCAACGCCAATGTAGGCATTGTTCGGAATCAGTCCCTGCAGATCATTCTCTTCGGTTATATAGCTACCCTCGCTGCATCTCTTGCTTCTCATTACCGCCACTTTCTTGTGGGAGTTTGAGTGAAGAGCTGGAGTGAATGTTGGACTAGCAGCTGGACGGTACTCCGGGAAAAGCCTTCCTGATTTGTAACGCACGCCGCACGCGTTACAAAGCGTCTTTGGGCCCATAGGTCCAAGCCTCCACTGCGGGGTTTTGGTGACCTCGCAGTGCATACATTTCCTAACAGGAATTTGCTCTGAAGAATACGAATCTACATTGTTTCCATTGACTTCAAGATCAATCCCGGACGAAGAAGAGGAAGAAGTAACCTTGGCTTTCTTCTTCTTCTTCTTGTTGATCATCTTGTTGTGGTCAGAGAGAAACTGCTTTGGTATTCTAATAATGAGGCCCGAGTCCGCTCCACCGACATTGTCTTTAACTCTATCTTTCTCCTGGATCGGTGGACGAGGGCGTTTTGTGCGTGGACGACCGTGCTTTCCAGGGAGAACAAGAGAGGTTGTGTTGGTGGTTTGGGACGAGGAACTGCTGCTTTCGAGGACAGACACTGGACTTGAACTCCTGAATTGGCTATGAGAAGATGAGGAATCTGTGTTTGTCGAAAACGAATCTTCCTTCTTCTCAACCAAGGATTCCTCTACAAAGCTTGGTGGCCTATCCACCTTAACAATATCTTCAAACTGTATTTTCCACCCAATTAAAGAAACATATTTAGTTAAATTATATAGAGAAACAATTTAGCGCCAAAAAAAAACAGACTTAGTTTAACTAAATAAACAGAACAAAGAAGAGTGCGTATGTTAGCATAAAACTAACCAAACATTCTTAGACAAATACTAAGCGGGAAAAAAACTTGATTTGATTAAAAACCAACCAAAATGACAGAAATTTCATTTATTTTATTCATTAAACTTGTGGTTAAATGTGTAATTGGTAAAAATCATGTGAGTTGGCTAAAAGACTGAAGAAGAGGGCGTAAGTTAGCAGCAAACTAACCGGAACATAGAGCTCAGGGGATGAGTCGGAGTTGGTGTTGGAAGAGAAGAGAGGATCAGAAGTGGCGGGCCAGGTGTCGTGATGAGTGGTCCAGATTGTAGGGAAAGAGTCGGAGTCACCTAAGTCGAAACCGACATCGATATCTCCACCGGGAAAATCAATGAGATCGTCCATGTTGTCAAAGAAGTTGCCACAATCAAGATCCTCCGAGAAGCTTTGTCCAATCATCTTTTACAATTATTGATACAATAGCTGCAGAAACAAATTGATAATATATGAGAGATGGGCTTATATATATGTAGAGAGATAATGACAAAGAGTCTGAACAGACGAAATTTCTGAAAAGTTTTGAAAATTTGAACCAAATTATGGAACCACCTTAAAAAATCAAATTTGAAAATGAACATGCTTTGGCCCACCTTTTTTGATTTTTTTTAGGAAGCCTCAATAATAATGAGGACCGTTCTATTCTTTGTGCACACAATTCGCAGTAGACTAAAAGGTCTAAAAGTCAAAAGTCACCGTTAATTAAGCATTCTTGATTATCTTCTAGAATTGGTTGTGTGAAATGAAGAAAAAAACAAGAAAAGTCACAAAATTTTCAGTTACAAAAAAAAACAGTGTTTAGAAAACCCAAATCAGAAAGTTTTGGTTACAATTGCTTCCCACCGACACATCTTAAACAATAGAAAAACCAAATTTTGAACACAAAGAATCCTAAAACCCATTACAAATTCAAGAATTCCCAAGAAAAGGAAGCAAAAGCCAAAATGAAGAATGAGAAGGAATTCGAACCTCTGTTCGTAGTGCTATGCAGATCGTATGAGAGAGAGAGAGAGAGAGATTGCTTAGAAAGGAAAAGAAAAGGAGTAAGGAGAAGTGAAGAGTGATTGATTGGGAAAATGGGTGAGAGTAATGGAGAGCAATGGCTTCTCTTATTATTATAAAGAGTTCTTTTGCTAGCTGTATTTTACCATTCCTTTTACCCTGTCTTCATGTGGAAGTCTCTTTCTCTCTCTCTCCAATATAAACATTTCATACTTAAAAATAATATCATAATCTCACCTCCCTCATGTGGGTTCCATTTCTCATTGAGACTTTACCAAAGGTGATTTATTCACAAACCTTGCTTAGCTGTTCAAAAGTTGTTTTTGTTTGAAAAGCAATGGTTTTAAGTGAAAACTTATTAAAGAAAGTGATTTAAATTAAAGTTACATATTACCTTCTCATCAATATTTTTTTATGTTATCAAGAAAGCTTTATTTATGTATTGTAACGCAAGATTAAAATATCTGAAATTTTTAGGTTGAGAGTTTTCAACTAATTTGTCATTTAAGTAAAGAGTTGACGTAATTAGAAAAGTAAAATACGGATTTTTATTTTTTAAGTAAAAGTTAAGAAGTCGTAGAACTATAACGCGCATAATTCTAAGCTAAGAGTCATTGGTTTTGCTCCTACCATAAGAAAAGTCAATGAAATAATGGGAAGGTGAAATGGCACGAAGGAATTATACGACGTTTCCGCGTACATGTAATATTCCAATTTTATATGTCAAAAAAATATATCCCAATTTTATATTTTATAATGTTTATTTTATTTTGTTAATTTTCCTCCCATTGTTTTTGCCACAACTACGTGTTGGAAAGTAAAAGTATAGACTTTTTAAAAATCCATATTAACGTTTTGTTTTTGGGTCAAATTATTACATAAAAGTCTATTACTTGTAGGCTATAGGAAACATGACTCCACTCTGTATCTCTCTTTCTTTTTTACTACTACAATTTTTTATTGAAGTACTAAATACTAGACTTTGCGGTTACAGTATTATGTTTTCTTATATATGTACATTTAAAATTACTTCGTTTTGCTAAAATAATTACAACCCATCAACAACAAAAATATCTATGTGAGTTAAAAAAAAAAAAGCTCCTCTTGAATAAAAAAAATTGCGTCGGACGGTTCATTCTTGCTTAGGACGCAAAGACAAATATGTTTTTAATATCTAAATCCTCAGATATTTCCTAAGTTTATTTACTTAATAACTAATTAAGGATATCACTGAAGTTTAAGCAAATTTAAATTGAACTTTTTACCTTTTTCACTGGATAGCTAAAAAGCAGGCAGTATAAGGGCCCGTAGAGTAAATCCTATAATTGAAGGGTTGATCATTTCTAGTTAAGATATCTTGAAAATCAATAAAATGATAATGAAGGGTTGATCATTTCTTGTTAAGATATCTTGAAAATCAATAAAATGATCTAATCATTTTTTTTCTGGTAGATATCATCATAAGAATTTTTTTCTAAGTCCCTAGTCTTACTAAACAATGATGATACAAGAAATTATGAAAAAACGGATTAACTTAATAGGTCAACCAAAAAAAAAAATTAATATAATAGTTGTGGATAATACTGTACGCAGTCACCAAAAAAATCAAAGACACAATGAATCCAAAGCCAAAGAACTTCGCATTCTTAGACATGCAATGAGTTTTTCTTTGAGATCATCCTCTGCTATATCACCATTTTCTTAAGCTAACTTCAACAATACTCTTAGCTTCCTTACTTCAAGCACACTCTTACCTTAAGAAAAAAAATGAAAAATAAAACAACATGATCTACCTATTTAATTTAATGCTGAATTTCTAAGTCTCTACTTTTTCACTTTCTTTCTTTTATTTTTTCTTCTTTTTTTAGTTTTCATTTGCAGTAACTAACTTGGACTTCACTCCATACACGATCACTTTCTTCTGAAAGACTTCTCCACATTACTCTCCAAATGATAAAAAGCTATATTTCGTTGTTATTTATATATATATATATATATATATATATGTTAACATATGAAAACAGTTGGTGTACATATACATATGCATATATAGTCAATGGTTGTATGTTGAGATCACTTCATGCATTATAATGAGCTTTTTATTTATTTCTGATAGCAATTTTTTTTGAACCTCAGCCTATGGTTGGGAACAAAATGTTCGTATAACTTCCGGCATAAAAAGGAAAAGGTTTCTCTTATGTATGTGGATCATTAATCTTAAATTGATTAAGACATCTCAACAAATATTGATTAAAACGAGTAGATTTGTTTAGAAAAAGCTAGTTTCTCCAACCAAATAAGTTTTAGTTCCAATAATATAGCTCAAACAACGCATGTATGATATTTAGGTAAATGGTTTACGAAACGCCATATATGAGTGTGGTAAGACTTCCGCTTTAAAGCGAAATATCTCTATCATATAAAAATAGAAAATGTTAAATCCAAATATTTATTGAAGAATTCAAAGTTTTAATTATATTATTAGCATATTTCTACACTTGTATTAGAAAAGAGTAAACTTCTCAAAAGATATCTTTCTATGTTCTCATTAAGTACACGACTAAATAAAGTTACTCTTAGATGTGTCCATATCCTATAAATCCAAAAAATATAATAAATGAAAAATTGACACCTCTATCACAAGAGTAATAAAAATCCGAGACACATAATTTATAGCTAAAATAAGCGGGATAAAGTAATAATGATACCGAAATGAAGTAATAATGATACCGAAATGTTGGCGGAGTAGGGGGTAGTAATTAAACATTTTGGTACGGTTGACCGTATTCGATACCGTATAATAAACGATTTGCGACCGTATGCGTATCTAGTCGGTGGAGTTAGCATGTGCACAGAGAACAGGTGAGGAGGCGCGGGTGACTTGCGAGCAAGTAAGAGCCCATGTTTTCGTTAGGACCCACCTTTTATCTAAATACGTGAGAAGATACGATTGAGATTGGCCCCACGCGCATTTTTACTATTATTAAGAACTGTTTAGTCGTATTTAAATTAACAAAGAAGATTAGAAGGCGAAATTTGAAATTATACATCATTCAGCAATCACGTGGTTTTGCCTCGGGATCGGTTCCCTCTTCCTGACAAATGAATATTTCTAACTAGAACGAATGGGTATCAAACACGTGGCCAACAATTCCTCGTTAGATCACGTGACTGTGTGGGTCCTAGTAGTGTGCGAATTCTACTAGCTCTCTTGGGGAAGGACTCACTCAGCGTACGAATATAATCTCTACTCCAACAAGTCCTAGGATCAATTCAATTATTCACTACTACTCTCTAATCAGCCACATGCACTGCTTTTTTGGAATACACAACTTTTTTAAAATCCGATATTCCGATTTATATTTGTATATATTCATTTTACTTGATGTGAATTGGACTATTAATGAACCTCTGAAAATTATTGTAAAGCAGTTTGTCAGCAATTCTTCACATGGTGTTTGAACTAAAGACACCAAAATATATATTCTTATTTTTCTGTAAACCAAAATCATTATAAAAAGTGGTTCAGCTATCGTCCTTCAACTTGGGTTTACTAGCATAAAAAGATAGGAGTCTGGTTTTCTATTCGTAGATGTAATTGGATAAGATTAACCAGGTTTACTGTATTTTCACTAACATAAACCACTGTAATGCATCTTATGTCCTCGCTATATAAGTTTTAGTAATATTTGAGTATAATAGAGAAAATTATATGATGTTACCTAGAATTATTCTATATTAAACAATAAATACAATTTACCAAATTTTCCCGAGTCTCTTTTTATTCATTTATTCGTGAACTACGGTTGCCAACTCTCAAACTCAATTGGCCACCGATGCCACTGGTCAAACAGTCTAATCACTAGTTTTTGAAAATATTATCACTAATCAAATGATTTGTTATCGCTAACCGATGTAAGAGATCTTTGGACTTGTCCCAAAAGAAAAAAAAAAAGAGAATCTTTGGATATTTGGACATCACCACAGTGCTCTTCGGAGATGCTTGAAGATCTAATATCCGTCTTCTGAGAGTGTATCATACACACATGTTGACATATAAATCACTCGAAACAAAAACAGATATTTGAATAATCTTCGACATAATTTAGCACCACCTTCAAATTAGTTTATTGGTTACTTCACCAGCAATATTGTTCGCCATGACGCATCCAGACATAAACATGCTAATTTATTTCGTTCGAAGCCAATTCACTCGATTGATTTGAGTAAATATAAATGTTTGTACTTATGAATCAAAAGGAGTACAAATTAGCGATGAACGGTGATGGAAATTTTCTCGCAATTTTCTGATACATGCTATTTGACGTTATGGTAATTACAATCTTTCGCCACATATACACAAATAGTGACATATTCACCTGCCATTAATTTTCATAAACCTCTCGTCATTTTCGTCGGTATAGTTTCTTTTTGAGTTGGTGGACGAATACAATAGAATATTTATGTTGCGTTGCTTATTTTGGTCTTTCAGCTATATATGTGTATACATATATATATATAACTCACCCAAAAAAACACTTTTTATTTATGAGCGCAAGGTTAATCAGCGGTTTCCATATATTTTTCTCATTCATATTTTAGGTACTATTTTGAGCATTTAGGGTATATACTAATATACATATGTATGCATATTTGTATATTCTCATAATTTGAAAGGTAGAGAGCACGTTTGAAACCGACACCAACATTTGAGAAATTTTAATAAAATCAGTAGCCTACCGCTTATAAGCCTATGAGCGATCCCCGACGTGAAAAGAAAATATAAATCGTTGACAAGGAATCTGTGATCTACCGAGAGCAAATGTTGCCTTATTTCTATCGTCACTTATCGTCTAAGTACGCTTGATATATCATATGTGTCTAGTCGAGTGTCGAATTTCTTAACACGGTGCTTGTGCTTCCATGATATATCACGTGCAAAACAGAGAAATAATGAAAACATGAGAATAAAACAAAAACACAAAATCTCCAGCAATATGGACTCCTGTCTTACCAATTTGATGAATGTAGGTATTGATAGAAACACTCGTACTACACACCTCACCTACAAATCATTTTCATATTACGACTTTCTTTCTTTTTGTTCTTACTCATCTTCATCTCTACATTATCTCGTCTATAATAGTATAATATATACCGCATGACCGCACCCATAACTTTGAATCAGTTAGATGATATTTAATATATTTAAAAGCATGAGAAATTGCAATAAATTAGTTTTTAGTACATACAAAAAGTTGCTAACTGTAGGCATAATTCAATCTTGTGATATTTTTGATATTGCATTGTACAGTTACATATCCACTGGCACTAATCGACGTGAAGGCCTGTCTTGGTATTTTTCAACACGTAGTTGATATCTTCACATCTAGTCCTATGCTTTCTCTGAGCCTTCTTATGATTCATTCAGAATGTGGATTTTTTTTTTCTTTTCTTGTTAAGGACATTAAAAATGTGAATACTTTGTTTTTCTGGGATTGGCGGATTTTATTTTTATATACGCGGGTAAGTCTCTGTACATAGATAGATTCAAAACTGCTGTTAACTAATAGTAATAGGTTTGAGACATGTGCTTTCCTTTGAATTTAACTCCGTCTTAGAGTTTATTATGACATGCTTCTTTCGCCAATGTTATGGTGATTTAAAGTGTTGTAGGAGTTGTAAATGGTCCAGTGGTTGACTAAATGATTAGTGATCCTATATCATGTATATTGTTCAATATCCGGAAACTCAAGTTCTTGCTAATTGTGGATGCAACATTTCTAACGTAACTAGTATGCGAACGGTGGATTCGATATCATATTATATTTCTTTTCATCTATAATATGTTACAAAAACCAGATGATTTTTACCCAAAAAAAAAAAACGTAGTTGATGAAATAATGATATAATACAAAAAATGAAAAAAATGTTGTAATGTTAAACTTGAAAAAACGTGCCGGCTTGTATATTGGAAAAAGGTATACTCAATCAGTTATAGTGTTTGCAGCGGAAAAGGAAAAAAACAAAACAGAGGAATAGTTAGAGATGTGTCGGTGCCGACAGATGAACCGGAGGAAATGTGACCCAATGAAAGAGACTCTACTTTCGGAGGCACGCAACGATATTCAACCCCCCGTATAAATTTTTTTTTTAATTAAATAATATACTTATCAAATTGAGAAAGAAAGTGTATTTGATCAGTAGAGATCAACTCCGGACATGTTCAACGTTTAGTACAATCTGACCACTTATCGTCTTTGCTACGTAATTGTATCAAACCTAGTGGTACATAGGGCTTAAGGAAAAATCAGGGTTGTTGAGTGTTGCGTAAGAAACTCGTTCCTCTGTTTATCTTTTTGCAGAATATTAAACTGGACATCTCCTATGGAGTTTCAGTCTTATCAACAAGTTTATTTTTTATTCAGTGGTGAATCAGTTAACACAGAGAATCAAACTACTGATCCTTTCTATACCTTAGTTTGAATTTAAAAACGAGTTGACATGAAAAAATGGTTAAAGAAACACACCAAAAACACAGCTTAGCTTTTACAGAGAAACGAAAATCGAAATCCTCTGCTCCTGCATTATTGTTTACTCTTAGAGTTGCTTCATCTTGCTTTTTACAGATTTCTAAACATCGAGATAATTGAGCCGACATGTTCCTAGTAGCAATTCTGGTAGTTCCTCTGCTGTATTTGCCTGATTTGTGTAAAAAGCATTGAAAATGGTCATTATTGTGTTTTGCTCTTAGCCTCTTACAATTCGAAAAACTTATACTTGTTGTGTTTTGCTTACCTGTATCAAAAATGCCATTTCTATAACCAAGTTGTTGAGATACCCAAGACCAAGATTGGTTACACCTCTTGCAACAGTTGAAGACCCAACATCAATGTCAAGCTGAGAAAGAAAAAAAGGTAAAAAAAAAACATTATGGTTTTATAATCAGATCAAATAAAGATCAATTTTTTATTCATGTTTTTATCTCCAAGTAGTTTTTGCCGCCTTTATAACGGGCTTCAAGTGCCTGACCCACCAAGCAAGCCTTCTTGCCAACACTTTGTTTCACAATCCATGAACCTTTGGAGATATGAGGGATGAGGTTAAAGCACGAGTTACGATAAGCATCGTCACCATTCACAAAACTCTGTAACAAAGGATACTCTTCTAATGGAGTTTTTAGCATGTAGTATAATGCTAGAGAGTACATAGCCGAACCAGGGACCTGATATATACATTTGGTATTAATTGGTATCTCTTAACTATTATAAAATCGATATGATTCTTTAGAGTAGAAGCTCTCAAAGTCACCTGTATGTTAACAATGAAGAAAAACTCAGGGTTTCCTTTTGCTGCGTATTCTTGAATTAGACCACCTACTCGTCCACCAAGATCATCTTCTTGCCTACCCGAACTTATCCAGTCGGCTCCAATCATTTGCATCAATGTGCCTTTTGCCTTCACCTATCATTTGAGAAGTACCAACATCATCAATCATATGTGTTGTTCTGCATTTGAAAATCTAGAAGAACACAAATACATTAAAATGGATTACCTTTTGGTGATCTTTTAGGTAATTGTTTCTGCGAATCAAGAATGTTGATGGATTCGCGGTAGACCAACTACAAGGCAGAGTGAGAGTTGGGTCTTTTTGAAGAATGGCTCCATAGAAGAATGTTCTAGTTTCTTCAAAACCCACATCTTGTAAATCCATATAGCCTTTCTTAATAATGGCTAGATCTTGAAGTTGCTTGACAATACCAGCTGGTGATGGTATCTTGAGCTGAAACATACACACACACAAATTTCCAATTAGTTTGATCCCCAAGCATAGTGATGAGAGTCATTGGTTCAGCTGAAAATTACCTGATGTCCTTGAGAAAAAGGAGAGTTATCAACAAAGCTATCAAACTCGGTAGACTCATTGGGCTCAGGAACGTCAAAAAACTCATCAGAAAACATCATTTAAGTCCATCAAACTGTTGCGTGCTGGAGTAGGTTTATCCATTTCCTCAGCCTTCACAGTCTCTTGAACAACCTCTTTAGCCTCTGTTTTAAGGGATAAAGTGTTGGAAAAGCAAGGTTTGGTGTCCATGAACTCTCCTGACACGAACTCAGTGAAACCGTTTCCTTGTTTTGCTTTGAACATTTCGTGTAACGCTGCAACTCTCTCAACCACACGGATGGTAATGGATCTTGTAGAAGATGGCCTCATGTATAAGTTCCAGCTTCTCCAATCAATAGCTACCATATGCTTTACTAGTGATTGTCTCCCTTTGTTCACTGGAGTCACCACGTAACCACCACCTACATTGCGAGTACAAAACTCACCCAAGTCAAAACTTTGTATATGATATTCTAACTGAAAAGCCAAATAATAGTGTCAAGTAAGAAACTTTACTTTTGACACAAGCACGAACGTATCCCTTCTTTGGTGGGCAATCCTTGTGATAGACAGAGTGACAAAGTATCATCTGATAGTCAAGTCAAGGCTGAGAAGGTTATAAACCTGAAAATTTAACAGATCAAAATATTCAAGAACAATATCAAGAATTAAGTAACCATAAGTTCCATCTTCTTCCCTTCTCCAGTAGCGTTGCTGCAATAAGTCTCTTCGATTCATGCCCCATGGCAACCAATCACTGTATAACTGGATATTGATTATATCTGTGTGTCCATCAAGATGCTCCACCACGATGCCTTTGTAGAAACAGAAGTCCCATCTACAAGTAAGTAATACATTTAAGTTTCAGTTTCTGATATATATTTTTTGATAACCATGTAAATCCTACACCGAAACTACCTATAGAAAGCTATATTTTCTTGTCAGTCAAGGCGTCTATAGTGATCAACATAGTCTCAGATCAAAGTTATAGAGCTTACTCTGATCGCAAAGGACCGAGAGACATTAACGTATTGAAAATATTTTCCGAAGTACCATCAATGACCCCAACATCCCAATGCTGCAAGAGTTTTCAGCAAAAGAAAACAAGATACAAAATCGATTATGATTCACAAATGCAATAAGTAAACATTTCCTTCTAACTTTTTTAACCATAGATTTCAATCATATGATTAGCCACTATAGATTCAATGTCAAAAAACATAATGCTCCATGATTATGAGAATTAGTTTGGACTTGGGAAATTAATCTGGCTTTTAGATAATGAACCTCCAGTTATAAAAAAAAAAGATTGGAAATTAATCTGGCTCCATAGATTCTGATAATTATTTTGAACTTAGGAACTTAATCTAGGCTTTTAGACAAGGAATATCCGGTTGTAAAATGATTGGAAAAGGAAAAGGCTCGGTTCCATTACAAAACAATAACGGGCCTAACCCATCAGTTGGGCCTCCTAACCCATTAATATGTTGAAAAAGAAAATCATTGTACTTTCTAATCTCCAAGGACGATGAATCGTTTTCTCCTTTGACATCATTCCTAATCTTAAAAGTAATAATTTTTAAAGAAACTCACCCTCAAAACTATGCTTTTGTCAAGGCAACAATGTAAGTTTGTTGTAATAGTAATTAATTTGGTGTTAATTTAATATCATCAAAAACATAGAAAAGAAAAATAAAAAAAGAAGACAGCTTTAAGCTTTTTACTAACTACTACACACTATACAACAATAGAGATACCTGCAAAACCCAACTTGAGGCCCCCGCCATTACTTAACACTTACTATTTCCCTTTTTTTCTTTTTTTCTTTTTTTCTTTTTTTCTTTTTTTCTTTTTTTCTTTTCCTTAATTCTTGCATCACTCTGTTTCTCTCTCTCTCTCCTCTCTTTGTGTAAGCAAAGAACCAATCTTTGGATAATTTGGAAAACTCTTCTTTATTTCCTTACAAGCTCGAATGATCATCACCTTGTCCCCTTGACAGCTCGAATCCGTTTATCTTCCAGCTTCAGAATCAGTTGAATCTTGGGTATTTCCATTTCTTTCTTATGTTACATTTTTTTCATTACAAAGCTAGGGTTTTTGGTTTCCTTTCTTCTGGGTTTTCAATGTCCTGTCTCATTTCGTTAAATTGTCTTTTTTTGTTGAGATTCTTTTTAGGGTATCGATTTGATAGTTTTATCAGATTCAAAGGAATAAGTATTTCTATAGTTATCCCCCTCACTTTATTAGACTGGAAAATAGTTTAAAATAAGGTAAAAAGAAATTAGAAAGCAGAAAACATCTGTTGAGATTAATGTGCGCTAAGTTTCTGTTTTTAATTTTCTTCCTTTTCTTCAATTTCCATAAGAGGTGACTGAATCTAGTCATGTCTGTTTTTTTCAGACAAATTGCTCAAAAGTCAATGCTTTAATATGTTGTAATTGTGCTAAAAGATACAGCTCCTTTCTTTTTTCATATAATATACATAAAAGTCTGTATATTTACTAATCCAATTGATTTCTATTAAGGAACCAACACTCACTTTATTGTGAAAGATTATAATGTCTGGAAGTTGATATTATTTGTGTTTTTGTTTTTGTATTCTCCAGCTTGATAGTTGAATGGATCCTGTACCTGTTCGATGTCTTCTTAATAGCATATCTCGGTATCTTCATTTGGTCGCGTGCCAGACCATAAGATGTAATCCTATCCAAACATGTATTGGAAATGTGGTTCTCTTGTTGAAGCTCTTGAAACCATTGCTTGATGAAGCTGTTGACTGCAATATACCTTCTGATGACTGCTTAAATAAAGGATGTGAAGATCTAGATTCCGCGGTTAACCAGGCTCGGGAGTTCTTAGAGGATTGGTCCCCAAAGTTGAGCAAGCTTTTTGGTGTAAGTTGATTAATAAGCTCTCATTTCCGATTTTTGTTTCTGCATCTTTCAGCATTAATTTATGCATTGTTGTGCAGGTGTTTCAATCCGAGGTTTTGTTGGGAAAGGTCCAGACTTCTTCGCTGGAGATTAGTCGTATACTTCTTCAGTTATCACAGTCAAGTCCAGTTACTTCAAGTTTACAAGGTGTTGAGGTAAACAAGAACTACTTCATTTTTTAGCCTTCTGTGTCTTAATTGCAGTCATTTGTATTCATCTCTTGGAACGATTTCAGCATTGCGTGCAGGAGATTGAGAGTTTTAAGCAAGAGAGGTCATTGATTGACCTTATGGAGAATGCTTTACTGACTCAGAAAGATGATGATATTGTTCCTTTGGATAATCATCATCTGGACAGCATAATTCAAATGGTTGGATTGATATCAAACCAAGATCTCTTAAAGGAAAGCATTGCTGTGGAGAAGGAGAGATTAAGATTCCAAGCAAGCAAGTCGAAAGAAAAAATGGAACAAATCGAACAATTGATAGATCTTGTCTCGTGCATCAGTGAACACATGATTCAAACAGAGTTTCTTGAAATAGCTAAAGGTATCTCGATACCACCCTATTTTCGATGTCCTTTGTCAATGGAACTCATGCTGGATCCGGTAATAGTAGCTTCAGGACAGACATTTGACAGAACATCCATTAAGAAATGGCTTGATAACGGGTTAGCTGTTTGTCCCAGGACGCGGCAGGTGCTTACTCATCAAGAACTCATTCCCAATTACACGGTTAAGGCTATGATTGCGAGTTGGTTGGAGGCAAACAATATCAACCTTGCTGCTAACTCTGGCCATCAGTATGATGGTGGTGATGCTTCATCCATGGCTAATAACATGGGTTCTCATGACTTTAACCGCACTGAGAGTTTTCGTTTTTCTTTACGGAGCAGCAGTTTTACCTCAAGATCATCACTTGAAACTAGAAATGGGTTCGAGAAACTAAAGATCAACGTGCCTGCCAGTTTATGCAGGGAATCTCATACCAAGGATCTTGAGATATTCGAAATTTCGTCTCCGGGGCAGTCTTACACTCACAGCAGGAGTGAATCAGTTTGCAGTGTTGTCTCGTCTGTTGATTATGTTCCTTCAGTGACACATGAGACTGAAAGTGTTCCAGGGAACCACCAAAGCTCCAGTGAGATGTCTCCCAAGAAAAACTCAGAAACTTCAAGCAATGTAAATCATGAGTATATAGCAGCCAAGACTTCTGAGTGTTCTGTACAGGATTTAGATGATTCGGGAACAATGTTGACTTCACATACCACAAAATTGGTAGAAGATCTTAAAAGCGGATCCAACAAAGTAAAGACTGCTGCTGCAGCTGAAATACGTCATCTCACCATTAGCAACACTGAAAATCGTGTTCACATCGGGCGTTCTGGTGCTATCATTCCACTGCTGTCACTTTTATACTCAGAAGAAAAGCTAACCCAAGAACACGCAGTCACGGCTCTTCTGAATCTTTCGATTAGTGAACCAAACAAAGCCATCATTGCAGAAGCCGGGGTGATAGAACCACTTGTTCATGTTTTGAACACAGGAAATGACAGAGCCAAAGAGAATTCAGCAGCAACATTGTTCAGTCTGTCTGTTCTGCCAGTCAACAGGGAACAAATAGGCCAGTCTAATGCAGCCATACAGGCTCTGGTGAATCTTCTTGGTAAGGGAACATTTAGAGGAAAGAAAGATGCTGCATCTGCTTTGTTCAATCTATCGATAGCTCATGAAAACAAGGCTCGTATCGTGCAAGCTAAGGCGGTTAAGTATCTTGTGGAACTGTTAGACCCTGACTTAGAGATGGTTGATAAAGCAGTTGCTCTACTTGCAAATCTTTCTGCAGTTGGAGAAGGGCGTCAAGCAATCGTGAGGGAAGGTGGTATTCCGTTGCTTGTTGAGACTGTTGACTCAGGATCTCAGAGAGGGAAAGAGAATGCAGCTTCTGTGCTGCTTCAGTTGTGTGTGAACAGTCCTAAGTTTTGCACTCTGGTCTTGCAAGAGGGCGCCATACCTCCACTTGTTGCCTTGTCTCAGTCTGGTACACAGAGAGCAAAAGAGAAGGTAAAGACTATATTCATCTTCCGCGGTTACACGGAAACAAACCAAGTTTGGTTTCTTATTGATGGAGATATCTAAATATTATTGTTCTTTGCAGGCACAGCAACTTCTCAGCCACTTCCGAAACCAGAGAGATGCAAGGATGAAGAAAGGTAGATCATGATTCATGAAGAGACAGAGATGCATTCTTCCATTTGGACATTTCCCTCTGGAGATTTATTTTGTGAGAAAGTTTATTTTTCTTTCTTTTTGCTAAGAACATTAGCTGGAGAATAGTGTCTCCTTTTGTGGTGGGGCTTTGGTATGTGGTGTGTCAATGCTGCTGTGTAGTAGAAATATGTATGTGAAATTTGAGTTTTGAGTATATACAGGCAATGGAGTTTTACTACATAACACATTTGTATACAGTAAATCATCACATTCCCAAACTCTAAACCCATCTGATTCATATATCTATGTTACAGTCTCCAAATGTTTGGCGTGCTTTTGCTTGTTTCTTAACAGACAAAACAAGAGAACCCTCCCAATGTTATAGCTTGCCACTTAACTTAAGCATTGGATTGATGTCAAAATTTGTTCTTTACCTTGGCTTTGGTTGTGAAACAAAAGAGAACAAGTTGCTGAATGAGTCTATGATGTGATGGACTAACCAGAAACATGGCCTGTGACCGACGCAGCATCTCAGCCATTGATGGAGTCTGATTATCCTGGAAAAAGCTCGAACCGTCCCTTGATATCCCCTCGCTGTTGCTATTTGCCATGAGTGTGAGACTCCAGAAAGTATACAAGCTCTTCCGGATGCTTCGTACACATGACTACTCCTCATTCTGTCTTGCATTTCCTTCAGCTCCAAGTCCAGAGAAAATTGTAAGTCACCAAAAAGACAAAAAGTAAATGTGAACGATCGAGTCTCACATCCCACAACAATGATGTGAAGTTAGATAGATATAAAACGAGGGCAAACATCTTTGCGTTTAAGTCAAATGGATTATGTTTGTAGTGGATTATTGTTAGTTGTCCATTGTAGTTTAAAATTTTGGCCCAACTAAAGATAAACATCTTATTATATTTCCGGCGAACATAAATTTATTTTTAGTTATGTTTATATTTAGGACTGTTAAGATTTAAATCCTCTCTCCGTGATACTTGCGAGGGGATGTTGTTTATTAAGATTCGTTGAATTAAAACTTATTAAATATTATATATATTTAGTAATTATGTAATGTATTAATTTTATCTCAAAACGAACATAAGTTTTGATAAAATTGCAAAAACAAAGTATGATTTAAAGAAACGCGATCTTCTCAATGAAAACTTCAAAATATAGAATGACATCATCACACCAAATCTCAAAGTCTATTCACAATTCTAGCTAATCGCAACTTTCCCAAATTACATCATTCTCGCACTCAAATCGCAGTCGCACTTCAAAGGTTAAGACTTACTGACCACCAATCTGTCACTCTTTATTTTTCACAACTTCTTTATTATTATTCCTCCTTTTTTATTATATATAATTCTATTCACTCTCCTTCTTTCTCTAACTATCTCTCTTGTCTTGTCTCTCTCTCTCACACACACGATCCAATGACGACGAGCAACAACGTGAACGGATGTTTCGGAGACACGAAGCTGACCAAAGTGTTCGTAGGAGGATTGGCTTGGGATACTCACAAAGAAGCAATGTATGATCATTTCATCAAGTATGGTGACATCTTGGAGGCAGTCATCATCTCCGATAAACCCACTCGCCGTTCCAAAGGCTATGGCTTTGTCTGTTCCTCTTCTTTCTCTTTTCTTTTTCTTCTTATCTCATTTCTATTTTCTTTGTTTCTCAATGATTTTTTTTTTGTAGGTGACTTTCAAAGATGCGGAAGCCGCTAAGAGAGCTTGCGAAGACTCAATTCCGATCATCAATGGCCGCCGTGCCAACTGCAATCTGGCCTCCCTCGGTGGCCGCATTCGTAAATCTCCCACCATGTCCTCTCCTCCTCAACAAGGTTCATTTAAATTTTCGTATGTATAAAAATTTTATATACCATAAATTGTCATAATGTCATATATGAATTTTTCTCTGCGGAGAATTTTATTTTTATATACCGGAGGATCCCAAAACAACATCCTGACTCAGCGTTATGGCATGCATGTATATGGGCGTGATGTGTATATGATCTAGTTATAAGAGTCTACACTTACAATTTGGAAAAATAAAACTTGATAAGAATGGAATCGAAATACTACTTTAACATGATTCAAACTTTTTAGAAACCATCAACATTTTCAAAACCAATTTTAACATTATCATCAATGATGTTTTGACATGTGAAGGACCAAAAAATGGGAGCAGGGCCACACCACCACATGTAGGGAATCAAGCTCAATGGCACTACCCATCCGGATTCACAAACCAGCAACATCAATTTCAACAACAACAACAACATCATCATCAAGCCATTCCTTTCTATGGGTAAATTATTTTCGACGTACGGTCTAATCTTCTTTAAATTGTACGTAAGTTAATTAATAAGGTATTTGATTAGTCCGGTCTTGATATTAAATTTAGGTACCCTTCCCCTTACGTCGCCCCAAACATGACCTTTAATCAAGTAAGTCTTATGATTTCTAATTAAAAAAAAAAACGATATGCTTCTACGATTTTCCACTTATTGAATAAATTAACTAATTTGTGATGCAATGTAATGAACAGAAAGTTGGATACGTTGGAGGAACCTATATAAACGGACACTATGTACCTATCCAACCGCAACCGCAATCGCAATATTACCAACATCAAATGTATAGTGGAGGACGAGTTGTGGTTGGGGCAAGTCCGATGGTGCCTCTCTACACTGTCTATCCTTATCATCAATCTCAAGCCATTGGGTTTCCACCACCTTCCTTTTCGAAACCCCTTTCTTTTTCCACTCCTCCCATATCAGGTATTTTGCTCATTCTCTTTTCTAAACCTTATATAATGAAAGCTAGTTTAGTAAAAACGATATCCAAAAATGACATATATGGCTAATTAATTACGTAGAATTGCAATTATCATTTGAAAGCATATATCAAAATTAACATTTGTTCACATACGTTTTTACTTAACATCACTAGATTGTTTACGTCAACATCATTGGTTTTATTTGTTTGTGTAGTATTAGGGTTATACAGTACAAAAAATTGTTTAAATTGTTCTATTCGCGAGTAAAAACAATCAAGGTGTTTTTTTAATACATCCAACTGTACTATACGACAAATCACTTAACCATCTAGCTTCTGTCTACCCATCGATTTTGTTACTATATATGGACAAAATAAATATGATGACACACACACATGCATACACAAGTTGGTCACGTTATTAATTTGATGTCAGGCCATGATGTGGTATCATATGGATCACCCACAGCTAGCTAGGCTCTGCTTTGACACGTGATCCCTCGTTGTAGCACGTGTCTCTGTAATAATTTAGTTGGATCTTGGTGCTTATAGGTTAATAAAAACGAAAAGGCCCCTTACATGCAAGATGTTGTAATCGTCGTGTGTCGGAAAATATATTAAACTGATATTATAAAGATTTGCTTTTTGACTGTGTTGAATAGGAGTTGGAGGAGAGAGCATACAGTAGAAGGCCTAAATGGATAGGCCACAAGCTGCTGACCAAACGACTCAGCCCAAAATTATTCATTTTCTCCATCTCACCAATTATGCTTTAATTATTTTTTATTAGAGACATGTATTTCTAAAATTTAATTTGTTACATTTAATAATTTATTTATTGAAGCTAGCTAATGGAGTTATTTTTTTTGAAAAACAAATCACCAAGGTCACTTTATGAAATGCTTAACCTTCTACTTGGTTATGAATGAATGGAAAAGTCACTATGAGACTACATGTATCTCTTGGGCTTAGCCTAACCAAGGCCATATCTATCGCCCCGTATTTCTTCTATTTGTATTCAACCGATTGTTTTTGTGTGTGTGTGTGTGTATGGGTTCGTACTGATTGCATTTCTAAAGTGAAAAAAAGAGACTAGAATCTACTAGTTTGAACGTAGAAAACTTAGTGAAAGTAATATAAAATGAATAAAAGGGGGGGGGTGGCAATTGGCTGAGTAACATAACTGAGAAAAAACTAGAGATACAGTATTAACAGTTTATTTCCATAATTAAGAGACTAATAAAATAGAGACATGAGATCACAGAAAAGTTTTAGACCAAACTCAAGTCATAGTCTATATCCTTGAAGAAAAAAACCAACACAATTTAAATTCTCTCTCTCACTTTATCCTCGTCCTCTTTCTCTTTTCCTTGCCTCATTTTTTTATGGATACACCACCACAATAGCGAAACTATCGATCTTGTTCTTATTTTTCTTCTACACACACACACATATATATATATATAGTTATTATATTCACAAATAGTTAATTTTATACGCTGATATGAACTATATAGTC
Organism: Cardamine chenopodiifolia; assembly: GCA_963922655.1. NCBI lineage: Eukaryota > Viridiplantae > Streptophyta > Magnoliopsida > Brassicales > Brassicaceae > Cardamine > Cardamine chenopodiifolia. Next base: position 14,057,576 of record OZ000479.1, on the reverse strand, counting down.
TATATTCATGACATTCATTTAACAATATGTTAACATATTAACTGCACATAATTAATTTCTTCACAAATAGTTAACTATATAATTATATTCATAAACAACAGTATTTTTATGTATTAATTTTTAACTGATTAACTTTATAATGCAAAAGGTTCTTTAAGCACACCATTAAACTCGAAATGACAAATACGGAAAACTGAAAAAGGTTCTTTCAGCACCCATTGAAAAGTTTGATGTTAAAAGTGAAAATAATAAGATTTTAGGGTCAAAAATAACATTTGTGAAAAAGTGAGGGTTTAATCTCAAAGATAAAAAGTCAGGTTTCGATTAAATGGATCGTAAGATACTCTCTTTTCGGGCATCGCCTTTTTTTCTTCAACACACACTGGTCTCTGTAACTGAGGCCCAAGCCCTTCTTTTGATTCTCTTCTCCAATTCTCCCAACATCGTTTGAGGTAATTGCGTCAATTTTAGCTTTCTCGTTGTTAATTTCACTTATGGTTTCTATGAAATCTGGAAATTTTCATGATAATTTAGCTATCTTTTATATACGATCCGTCGATATGTATTGAGTATTTTTGAGTTGCAATTAGATAATTCCAATGGAGGAACAGAGAAAAGAAAGTGAGTTTGTTGGTGATTGCAGTGAGCCCATGGAGGAAGCTGGTAAGGGGAAAATTTTATCTTCTAAAACTGAAAACCTAGTTGGTGAAGATGTAATCACAGTAGAGGTTTCGGATGAGGAACAAGTGAAAGTTGTTGTTGGAAGTGTTGAGGATACTGTTGGTGAGGAGAGTGGTGCGGTTGATACTAAGGATAACGTTGAGAAGACAATGAGCTCTACTGATGTTGATGCTGGAACTGTTGAGGTGAAGCTGGTAGATGACGTAGAGAGCTCTGAGCTTTCTAAGGATGTACAGAGGGTCAGTGAGGTTGAAATGAATGATGAGACGGCCAATTCTGAAGTTAAGACTGAGAATGTTGCAAGTCATGGAAGTGCAGGAGACGAGGAGACTATAATCTCTGCTGGGAATGAAGTGACTGGTGAGAAGGGAACATGTGAAGTTGAAGATAACGATGCTGCTTGTGATGCTGGACAAAATGCTCAAACTGAAAAGACCCAGCAAAGTTTGGTTGACGGTGAGATGCTTTCTGGTGCAGAAGATAAAGCTGACCAAGAGAAGGAATCAACCAACGAAATGGGTGTTGATAGCGAACAAGACAAGGAAGAGAAAGAGAAAGGGGAAACGAATGAAGATCATGTAGGTACTGTTTTGGAAGTTAGCTCTGCTGCTGACATAAATGATGAAGAAGGAATAACCAATGTTGATCAAAAAGAAGAAAACGGAGAAGCCATGGAAATCGATTATGTGGCAGAGGAACGGGTGGAAGAGGATGTTAAAGTAGGTGGTGCTTTGGATAGTGCTTGCAATGAATCTGCTGGTGCAGGTATGGTACAAATCCAAGATGTTACAATAGCCGAAGCTGATGTGAATGATTCCAATGTTGTAAAGGAAATGAAAATTGATGAACACAAAGATAATGTTGATATGGCAACTGATCTTACCCAAACCATCGAATCTGCTGATTTAGCAAACCCAAATAGTTCCACTGAAGATGCTGCTACAGGTGAAGTTGAACCGGTGGATCATAATGCTCTTTTTGATCCAAGTTCTGATATTACCAACTTTATTGATTTCAGTGGTGTATCATCTTGGTCAGGGAATATACAAGACCTTAAAACCGAAACCAGGAATGTATCTTTGAAAGAGGATACAAAAGCTACTGACTTGGCAGAGGAAGTTGCCACGGTGGGTATTGAAAATGAATCGAATGAAGCCCATGTTGCTTTGGAATCAGAATCTCCAGCTGCTGCTACAGATTGTTCAAATGAGGCTTCTGATGCAATTTTGGGATCTGAAAATAACCAAGAAGATAAAGATCTTGAATGCTTAGATAAGAATAAAGCAGATCAACAAGACATAATGAGAGAGGAAGATGCCAACACTCATGAAGCTCCACGTACCGAACCAGACCAAAAGGAAGATACAGAAACGGAAGAAAATCCCAACAATTCTGATTATGCTGATGAAGAAGCTGGTTCTGACATCAAAACTAATGGTGTGAAACGAAAGGCTGATGTCCTGACTGAGGATTCACCAGGAGAAGGTAGAAAGACTGTTTCATTTGCGATGGTGTCTTTTGCCCAAAGGCCGTCTTTTAAGATCGGTGCATGCATAGCCAGAGCTGCTAGTCAGATGGCAGGATCTCCTTCAGTTTTGAAGGGTAGTAACTTTGGTGATGAAACTCTTTCTGTTGAAAGTTTTGTATCCCAGCTTCACTGTGCAGCAGCAGACCCTGTAAAAGAGCACGTTGTATCTGACATTGCTGCTGGCTTTTTCTTAGATTTCCGAAACTCATCAGCTTTGCAGCAAGTTACCCCAGAAAAGGTAAGCAAGAAAAGAGGTAGACCATCCAATTCTAATGTAGGAGGAACCGAAGCATTTGAGTTTGAGGAAATGGGCGACACATACTGGACTGACAGGGTGATCCATAATGGTGGCGAAGAGCAAACGCCAGGTACTGAGAAAGAAGATTATCAAGTTGTGCCAGTTGAGTTGAAACCTGTTCAGGTTCAAAGGACTCGTCGACCATACAGAAGACGACAGTCGCAGATCAGTATTCCTCTTTCAGCCTCAGACAAACCAGCAAACTTTGATGAGAATGCACCAGCTGAGCTTATAATGAAATTTTCTGAAGTGGATACTATACCTCCTGAAAAGAGCCTGAGTAAAATGTTCAGGCATTTTGGACCAATAAGGGAGTCGCAAACTGAAGTTGACAAGGAGAATAACCGGGCTAGAGTAGTTTATAGGAAAGGTACGGATGCCGAGGTTGCTTACAACAGTGCAGGAAGGTTCAGTATTTTTGGGACGAAAGCTGTGAATTACGAGCTCAGCTATACAATAACTGAAACATTCAAAGTTCGGCCTTATGTTGTGTCTTTAGGCGAGGAGGATGCATCACTATGTCTTACATCCTAGATGTAGTTGCTTCAGGCATGGTTCAGGTAAATCTGCTTCTATTGTTCATACTCGAATGCTTAAACTATAAATATAAAGCCTGCTGGTTTGAAAGCTAACGTGTTCTCTGAATGCATAGTGTTTTCTGTTTTCTTTTCTTTTATTATGGTAGTAATAACTAATAACATAGGATAGGTGTGGACTTTTCAATGTAGGTAGAGTGAGAAGAGATTATGCATAATAGCCTGGTAGATTAAAGCTAGGAAGTTAAGATCCCCATTAAAACATACATGAAGACTAAGTGATGAGGCCATATGTCTTTGCTTGTTGTGTTTTGCTTAAAAGGGAATTTATATAGATTTCTTCATAAGGGATTCTAAATTGAGTTTGGATTCAAACAGCATGGATGATCTTGTGTTTCAGGTGAAAACAATCGGCAGGCATCAAGAGAAGTAAAGGATGAAGTGGCTTAATGGATTCAGAGTCGAGGCTTGTACTTGTGTGTTTGTTACCTGTTAGTAGGTAGAGATTTAGGCTGTGTAATATAAGAAAACATGTAATATCCATAGTTGTTGAGTATCTGTTATTGTCGAGGTTAGAGAGATAGTCCCTTTATTTTATTTACAAGACATTTAATTTGGTGTTTCTAAACCAAGTGATGTGATGACATTGATGGCAATTTGGAGCAATAAATTGGTAGACTTAGGTGAGATGATTCGACCAAATCAAATTTACTTTCAATATTTGGGTTACTTGATGACCATTGGATTTTGATTAGATGGATGGTGCTTGATCCTCTACTCCTCGGCACTTAGAAACCGAGAATTGGTCAGAAACCAGAGAGACATAGATGAGGCGATTCTTTTCACCAGAAGACGTACTTTTATATAACCTCTCAAGCATATCACTCGTGGATTATTTCTGATCCGCTCCAAGAATATTTAAAACCCGAGTGCATTTAGATAGCTGCTCATACTCGTATTCTATTTGTTTTAATAAATATTTAATTTACAAAACAAAGAAAAAGAGCAACGTGGATTGATCGAGACGGTCGATTAAATGGATCATTGGATGCATAAAAAAATTACATCCCAGAAATCGTGAACAGCCAAAAGAGTAATACAGTAGCTCGTTCTCGCTCTCCAGTTACAATTTTCTTCAATTTTTACGTCCTTGACTGACGAATTCGGTGTTACGTTCACTTTACCAGTTAGATCTCTCTCTTTCTCGGGACATCGTCTTTTCTTCTTCCTTCTTGAAACCCACACTCGTCTCAGTCGTCGCCAAGACCTCACCTTGTTTTGTTTCTCCAATTCTTGCAAGATCTCTAGAGGTAATTCCCTCAATTTCACCTTTTTTGGAACTTTTCATGCGTATTGCGATTTCTCTCTTCCAAGTTTTGGCTTTTTTTTGTATAAGATTTATCGATATATTGAGTAATTTTGAGTTTCAATCAGATAATTCCCAATGGAGAAACAAAGAGAGGAAATTGAGTTTGTTGGTGATTGCATAGAGTCCGTGGAGGAAGCTGGTAAGGGACACAGTTTATCTTCTAAAATTCAAACCCTAGATGTTGATGATGCCAATACGGTAGAGGTTTCGGATTCAGTTGTTTCCGATGTAGATGGGACCGATGAAAACCTAAATCGTGGAGGTTCAGCTACTGAAGTGGGCACTACGGCTAATTCGGGTTCTGATGACAAAGTGAAAACTGATGTTGGGAATGTTGAGGATGTGGTTGGTTCTTTTAATGGCGAGGAGAACGTTGAGAAGACAGTTAGCTCTGATGATTTTGAAAGGGCTGATGCTGTGACAGAGCCTGAAACTGAGAGAAATCACATGGCTTGTGAAGGAGATGCTGGAATAGTTGAGGTGGATAAGGTAGAGGGCTCTGAGCTTTGTAATGATGTGCAGAGAGATAGTACGACAGGTGAATTAGTTGACATGACCGATGAGACGGATAAGTCTCAAGTTATGAGTAAAAATGGTGCAAGTCATGAAAGTGCACGAGAAGTGGAGAGTAGTGAAAGGACTGGTGAGAAGGCAATGTGTGAAGGTGAAGATAACAGCGCTGCTTGTGATGCCATGGAACAAAATATTGCAATTGAAAAGTCCCAGCAAAGTTCAGCCGATGGTGAGACGCTTGATGTTGCAGAAGACAAAGCTGATCAAGAGAAGGAATCAGGAAAGAAGAGTGAGGAGGATGGTGACAAAATGGATGTGAATAGCACACAGGCATATGAAGAGCATGATGGTCTTAATGAACAAGGAAATCCGGGATCTGAGATAAAAGTTTCTAATCATTCAGAGGCAGCACAAGTGCCAGAGGAGTCTACCCAATTAACCAAAGGGGAAACAAACGAAGAAAATTCTGGAACTGTTTCGGAAGTTTTCCCTGCTACTGAAATATGCCGTGAAGAAGATTTAACCAATGGTAACCCGAAGGAAGAAAACGGAGAAGCCATGGAAATTGGTTATACAGCAGAGGAACAAGATGTTACAGTAGGTGGCCTTTTGGATAATGCTGGCAATGAATATGATGCAGCAATAGCTGACGCTGTCAGAAACAATTCCAGTATAGTAAAGGAAATGGAAATTGATGAGCACAAAGATAACGCTGATACGGCAAGTGATCTTACCGGAACAATCGAATCTGCTGATTTAGCAAACCCAAACATTCCCACTGAAGATGCTGCTCCAGGTGAAGTTGAACCGTTGGATCATAACGGTCTTTTTGATCCAAGTTCTGATATTACCAACTTTATTGATTTCAGTGGTGTATCATCTTGGTCAGGAAATATACAAGACCTTAAATCCGAAACCAGGATTGTATCTTTGAAAGAGGATATGAAAGCTACTGACATGGCAGAGGAAGTTGCCAAGGTGGGTATCGAAAATGAATCGAATGAAGCCCATGTTGCTTTGGAATCAGAATCTCCAGCTGCTGCTACAGATTGTTCAAAAGAGGCTTCTGATGCAATTTTGGGATCTGAAAATAACCAAGAAGATAAAGATCTTGAATGCTTAGATAAGAATAAAGCAGATCAACAAGACACAATGAGAGAGGAAGATGCCAATACTCATGAAGCTCCAAGTACCGAACCAAACCAAAAGGAAGATGCAGAAATGAAAGAAAATCCCAACAATTCTGATTATACTGATGAAGAAGCTAATTCTGACATCAAAACTAATGGTGTGAAACGAAAGGCTGATGTCCTGAGTGAGGATTCACCAGGAGAAGGTAGGAACACTGTTTCATTGGCTAAGGTGTCTTTTAATCAAAGGCCGTCTTTTAAGATCGGTGAATGCATAGCCAGAGCTGCTAGTCAAATGGCAGGATCTCCTTCAGTTTTGAAGGGTAGTAACTTTGGTGATGAAACTTTGTCGATTGAGAGTTTTGTATCCCAGCTTCACTGTGCAGCAACAGACCCTAATAACGAGAACGTTGTATCTGACGTTGCTTCCGGCTTTTTCTTAGATTATCGAAATTCGATGTCACAGCAAGTTACTCCGGAAAAGATTAGCAGTAAAAGTGTTAAACTGTCAAATTCTAATGCAGGAGGAACCGAAGCATTTGAGTTTGAGGAAATGGGCGACACATACTGGACTGACAGGGTGATCCATAGTGGTGGTGAAGAGCAAATGCCACCTACTGCAAAAGAAGACTATCAAATTGTGCCAGTTGAGTTGAAACCTGCTCAGGTTCAAAGGACTCGCCGACCATACAGAAGACGACAGTCTCAGATCAGTATTCCTCATTCAGCCTCGGTGAAACCGGCAGACTTTGATGAGAATGCACCAGCTGAGCTTATAATGAACTTTTCTGAAACGGATATAATACCTCCTGAGAAGAGTCTGAGTAAAATGTTCAGGCATTTTGGACCTATAAAGGAGTCGCTGACTGAAGTTGACAAGGAGAAAAACCGCGCTAGAGTAGTTTTTAAGAAGGGTGTTGACGCAGAGGTTACTTACAATAGCGCAGGGATGTTCAACATCTTTGGGACGAAGGCTGTGAAATACGAGCTCAACCATACAATTACTGAAACATTCAAAGTTCAGCCTTATGTTGTGTCTTTAGGCCAGGAGGATGCAGCTTTATGTCTTCCCTCTTAGATGTAGTTTTGGTTCAGGTAAATCTGCTTCATTGCCTCTCCCTTGTGTTTTAATGTCTTTCGTGCCACTTCTGATGTTTCCATTTATGCTCGAATGCTTAAACTACATAGCCTACTGGTTTGAAAGGTTTGAAAGCTCATTTGTTGTTTCTCTGGAGGCATAGTTTTTCTAATTGTTTTGATTATGGTATTAATAGAAAAGGTGTTCACATTTTCAGACCGAGAATAAGTGGATGTGTTGTGTTTTTCCTTAAAAAGGGCATATATGAATTTCTTCTGAGGGGTTTTAAATTAAGTTTGGATTCAAACAGAGTGGTTGATTTTGTGTTTCAGGTGAAAACAATTGGGTAGCATCAAGAGAAGTAAACGATGAAGTGGCTCATTGGATTGGTGGCTCTTGCTTGTATTTTGTTGCCTTTTAGGTAGAGAGATTTAGGCTTTGTAATATGAGAAAACATGTATTTTCTAGAGACAGTAGTTCTTGGTTACATGTAAAATTGTCGATGCTAGAGAGTTAATCTTCTTTTTCTCTTTCTTTTTTGGTGGCTAAACTTATGATTTGTTGTTATTAAACCAAGTGATATTAGGAGTGTTCTTGGAGTGATTTGGAGCACTATATTTGGAGCCTTATCTTGTTAGTTGGGATGATTCGACATTACTCAAATTTACAATTGATACTTAGTTACTTTGACTTTGACACAGGGAGTAATCAGGTTTAATAAGACACGAAAACCGATTCTGAAATTCGAATCTATCCAGAAAAAAAAAAATTGATTTAAATTAATCGATAATTGTTTAAAAGTTTAAATAAACTGACCAAAACCAAATCCGTATTAAACCAAACCCGAATGTATCTGTTTCAATCCGGTTTATATATTTTATGAACCGGAAAATATAAACCAATCCATGGCTCGAGACTGTTGGTTATTTTACTCAATGTTGTTTGACCAAAAAAAAAGAAAAAAAGAAATTTAGATATTAAACTAACGGCGTTAGTTTTACTGTTAAAAATTACATGAAAGGAGGGAATCCCAAATTATTTCGACCAAATATTTTGAAAAAGCTTCCGATTGCACGCTCTTTCCTCTTCCCTCCCACTTCACTTCCAACATTTTTTTGTTGTTTTCCTCCAAATTTACAAAATAGACAAAAAGAGAAAACCTAGCCTGCCTCGTTGTCGAGATTCACACCACGACGAGCTCGTAATCTCGGCGACATCGATTTCGCTATCGCCACGCCGCTGGGTTTCTATGTTTACATCGCTAAGAGATTAATACTCGAGCGTGGTGAGTATGTTCCTATCTCTGATTTATTTTTTTAATTGGATGAGATTTATTTGCTTTTTAGTTCTTCGCTGGTGCTACTCACCAGTTTCTAGGGTTCATAAGTTTTTTTTTTTTAGGGTTGTGAGGATAACTTATTGATTTTGAACTGATGGATTTGTAATGATAAATGAAATTGGGATGAGATAAACAAATACTAAATTGTGCCTCAATTTCTGATTTGGTTTTTGTGGAAGACTTTGAGTAGGTAAATTGGGGGATCAACCGAACAGCATCATTTGGAAATGGCGAAAGTAGTTGCTCCTGGTGCTTTTGGTAGTTCTCTTCAGATCAATGGAGGGTCCAAAGCTGCGCCAAAAGCCAAAAGGAAGACGCCATCTGAACTGAGGGTAAGTTTGCTTCTCTATCTTGATTGTGCAATGTTTTTTTCGTTGAGTTGAAAATTATCTGTGAAGATTGTTCATTTAAATACCCTTCTTACTAAACAGGGAGAACAATTGAAACGGACTGGTTTTGTGGACCAAGTTAAAGAGGCTTTTGATGCATTGCGCCCTTGCAAAAGGTAAAAATCATCATCTTGTCAAGCTTTTGAACTTTTATTTTACTTACTAGATTATCTTGGACGTAGTACTGAGAGTGAAAATGGGCTCAAGAAACAAGAACTTTCAAAGAATCCAAAATACATAGAGATGCGTATGGATGAACTATATCCTGTCAAAAAGGCTAGGCCTTGGTTGCGCTCTGGAAAAGAAAACTCTAAGGTTCATGACCGTTTTGTTTCTAATTCTTGGTTCCTTTGATTTTTTGAAAAAAATATGTAAAAAAGTCGCTTTATAGTTTAGTACACATTTTCTTTATTAGTTGATTTTTCTTTACCGCAGGAAAATGGTTTGGAAGAGCAATCCAACAGCCTAATCAATGTTTCTTTACTCTCAAGTGCTGCTGCCAACAAAAGACAACTTATTCGGTAAAATCCCTCATACAATATCTGTCTGGAGTAAGCTGACTTTCTGTGCTTTAACATATGCCAATGCTTTAATGTCTGAGCAGTGAGGAGAAAAATGCTTCTGGTGATATTAAGGCTGAAGCTCGTCAAACAAATGAGAGATGTAGCCAGAGCATATTTCGCAGTGTCACAGAACTTTCAACCAGGGGTGAAGAATTATCTTGCTTGCCCGATATTGATATGGTATGCTTCACTCGGTAGCCTTCGAATCTGTCAGATAGTTATGTATCTGGTCCTGGTGAACTGATGTCATCTTTCAACAGAGCAAAGCATTGAAAGGACTTGCTGCTTGTGAACCATTGCTGGTTCATCCTGGCAATATAACTGGGAAATCTGATACAGCCTCATTAAGTGGACATTTCATGTCTGAGTTCCAAGTTCCTGGGCAAAAGATTCCTCTAGACCTTTCCATGAAGACTTATGCTCGACTTGTTTCCTCTACTCCATTAAATTGGTGAGTTGAGCTATTTCTGATATTCCTGTACATGGTTGTAGGTGAACCTTAGTGATTCCTCCTTGACCTCTCGTATTAGTTCAATACATACCACTTATTGATTGATGATGCTAGATGAAATATGTTTTGTTATTCGGCAGAAGCATTCCCTTTATTTTTCTCTTCTTTTTCTTATTATATCTTGTTGACTTAGCCTTTTTCTTTTGCATCCAAAGTTTGATTCGGTCTATTATTTTTTCATGTTGTTCTAGGTTACATAGGTCAATCATGGCTAGCACCTACAATGGTATGCCACAGCTGATGTCGCTGTCGTGTAATGTCGTAAATCAAGACAATAGTAGTAGTGCTGGATCAGCTGTGATTTCCCAGGTTTTAAATTCCATGTCGCTACACTCATGGGTTTATCCTCAGTCCACCTTGCCACCTTTTATCATATCGGCCTTGGTAGCATCTGGATCAGACAGAGGTTTGTTATTGAGAGTTCATGAGCTATGCCTTCTTATCAGTCATCATCCTTCTGAATTTTATAAAGAGATCCCATTTTGCTATTTTAGGTGAAAGTGATTTCCTACAAAATCGAAAATTGGCATGGGAGGATGCTTTTCGAAGTCTATATTATATGTTTCGGAAGAATCTCTGCAAAATATTTTATGGTAATTCCATCTTTTGCCTGATTCGGATGTGATTTTTCTTTTGGTATAACGCACTACGTTAATGAAGACAACTTCGATGGCACTGGAAACTTGTAGTGCTTACATACTGTTGTTACATGTAGGTGGAAATATTTTCTGCAGAGACATAGATTCTTCTGCGTTTTGTTTACCTTTAACACTTCCGTTTAGAAGAACTCGGTATAAAACTTGCTTTTATTTTTCTGTCTTGGCAAAGATGCATAAAATTCAAGTTGACCTTTAGTGCTATTCAATTGTGAACTTTCATCACGTTCCAACTCTCTTATTGTAAATGACATGTGTGCCGTACTCTTGAAATGAGACTAAACTTATTTGTGCATTATTTGGCATGTAGTCTGTACTTCTCAGTTTGTGGCAATGTTCACCAGAAGCTGTGAGTCAGGGGGAGTCAAACGCTCATGCAATGGCTATATCACCCAGTCAACTAGAAGATTTAGAGCCATGCTTAAAGACCTTGTAAGATATGGTACTTCGGTATTGTTAAGCCTTTTGCCTTATTTTGTTGACATAGAATGTTTGTGTTTTGCGTTCCTTGAGACTTTAAAACTATCGTAACTAGGCTGCAGCATGCTTATCTGCTGTCACATTTGTGTTTTCAGTTTTGGTATTGTGAACAAGTTCCTAGATTGACTGCTTCTTTGATAGGACTTTCTGAAATTTAAGTTTTACTAAATTTGCTTTAAATATGTTTTTCACAGGACATCTGCTATTCTATGCCTCTTTGCAAAACTAAAATGGATCAGACCACAGTTGAAGATCTTGCTGAACTCTCAGAGATAGAGAATAACCTTGGCCAGGTTTGTGCGGCTTTAGTTACCTATTAGGAAATATCTTTTTGTCTATGTGTATATTCCACTGTTATGAACCATGTGAAGCACCTGCTATTGTATACGAGAAATTATTGGCGTATTTTTCTGACTCCTTGTAATGGATGCAGATTCGTCGTTCACGTTCCCTCTCAAACATAGATAATACTCCAGAATCATTCTTGGCATTTGTCGGAAATGAGAACGTACATGGATTGTATGATCTTCTGTTAAATTATAGGTGCGTATGAACTTTTTTTGAATAAGAAATTACATGTTAAGCACATGTAAATCTTGTTAATGAATTTCAATGATGTATATAACCATTGTTTCTCAATCATGCATAGTTCTTCTTTTGGATTTCTTCCCACCGCAGACGTTCCTGTATTATATTCACCAGTGCCATTTCAGAATGCTGCACTGTCTTCTCCTGAGGTATATTCACACATTTGCTGCTTTGTTCTGTAGTCTGTGATTCTCTTGCCGTGACATTCTTGTTCTATATGCTGACAATACTTGTTCTTTGATCTCCAGATTAAGTGCATGGAGATGGTAAAAACAGAACGTACAAGTTGCTGCATGGTCGAGATTAAAGGCGAATATATTCCGCCGTGGATTATTAGCAATATTTGTGCAAGTGTGGGTGCTAAGGAACAAAACTTTGAAGCCAGGTTCGTTGATGCAAAATATCTCATCTTCTCTCCCGAACCAAAAACTGAAAACTTGTTAGGAAATGCTAACATTCTGTGAGTTGATTTCAGCTTTGTGACTGAGCCAACATCGGTTAACTTAAACATTGGTCTACCACGAGTCCCTGAAAATACCGACCCTGAGTCTCGAGTCATAGAAGGCACAGGAGAAACAAACGATGATGCATCGGGCATTCCTGGAGCTGTGGTCTGTCCTCAGCTTCGATCAGGCCATCTCAAGAGCTTGAAGTATTGCAACAAGTCTTACACGGTTTCGCTCTCTCCCTCGTGATCTGTATTTGCTTTGAATTCTCTTTTGTTCCATGTTTTCGTCATTATATGTATGAACGTCCCCTAAAATCAAAATATTAACCCAATGGTAATTTATATTGGTAATTTTCCTGGACATATATTGAAACTGGCTTGATGGCAATGCACAAGAAAACGTTGGTTTGAATTTTAATTTTATTCATGCATCGGAGTGACTTTTTTTTTTTTGGTCAAAACATATGAACTTTGGCCTGAGGAGGAGGTGCAAGAGTCCCAAAAAGGGAAAAAATTGAATTTGATTGCAGTACAGAGCAATGTATATTCATTTTGCACTAACTAAGCCAAAGAAACCTGAACAAAAACGGAAATCTAGACATGTGAACTAGTCAAACATCTCCATCTCCAGATCCCTCGCATCAATATTATGATCTGTCTCAATGATTCCTTATCTGCTTCAAGTGCTTGAAGCCTTGTGTAAAGCTTCTCAATATCTGGCTCATTAACTCCTTACTGAGTCGTAAACGGTTCTTGGTATCTCGGAGAATTCCAGTGATCACCATTTAACCTTCCCTTACTCATCTTATTAGGCTCGTCATCAATCTTAACTTCAGAAACTCCCACGTTAATTTAATCTATAGTATAAACTCTGTCGCTACTACTAGACATAGGAGAGTCTGCAAAAAAGTGCTCTTTATATCTTTTGCAGTTCCTAAAGGCGAATTTGGATATAATATGGCCACCTTGGAGACTGACCAACTATCACCTTTTCTTCAATCTCAACACTACAATCTGTTCCGCACGGGTTCTCATCCACACTACAATTCAAAGAAGTATATTCGCACGGGTAAACATCAATACCAACCATGCTAGAGTCTCTACCAAAACCAAGTATCTGATCATGCATCTCAGCTTCGGTTATCCCATAGCTCAACAATCTTTTCTTGTATGCTTCGACCTCATACGTCAAGCCTCGATAGCTTGTTCTTTCTCATACAACAAACCCTCCAAAATCGAGAGCTTATCTTGGTCATGTGTCATTTTCTCCTCTGCAAACGCTTTGAATTGCCTAGCTTCCATCTGTATCTCAGGCTTTTCTCTCTGCAACCTCAGAATCATCGACATTGTCTCATTCGCTGCTGATGCAGCAGCGTTTCTCTCCTCTTCAAGCTCTGAATGAAGATCTTTAACAGTTTTCCTTTGGCTAGAAAGAGCCTCAAGCAAAGCTGCACATTCATTCTCAACTAGTATCTTGGCGTTTGAAGATGAATCAGAAGAACCTCGTAACGACATATTGTTCCCTTCTTTGAATTCGCTGAACTTTCTTTTCACCGTTCTAGGTCAAGGATCTGAAGAAGAAGCCCCAAGAGAATAATCACAACCAAAATTATAGCATTTCACCACATCTCTTGAAGGATATCTCAATTCTGAATCCATATGCACACAAATTCCAATCTCAAATCTTAAAACAAAGTCAGATTAAGCACATTCCCAAAAACCCTAGCTTCTGAAGCTAATAGAAGCAATAAACCTTTGTTTCATTCTCCAATTGAATCAACCACGCAACCTGAATAAAAGACCCAAAAATAAATAAACATTACCGTTAATCAAAATGCAAGAAAGTTTCAGCATAGCCACAATTCTCAAGACCTAAAGATGGTATATTTTCAAGAAAAAATATAATCTTTTTCACCTCGAGACAAAACTTGGTGTGAGCAGCTACCTAATTCACAAAGATCTCTCCTTCCGGGGAAAAAAATGAAAAATGAAAAATTTCCTTCTGTTTCCTGGGAAAAAAACAGATAGGAAAATGTAAGAAACGGCGGGATTTCCGGAGGGAGAGAAGGAAGATGGTTAATCCAAAAGTTCCTATCAAAGAGGAGAAAAGAGGAAGAATTTTAAAGGATAAGATTGTCTTTGTCTCTGTATTTGATTCTCCATCTTCCTCGTCTCTAATGCTAGGAAAGTGGATAAATACTTGTGGATCAGCGTTTTTACCTGTCGTTAAACAGATTTGAGTAGAAAAAAATATTTTTTTTTTTGCGGATTTAATGGGGCAAGTTTCACATTTTTGCGGATTTAGGATCCGTGTTTTGCGAGTTTTACGGATTTTATATTTGAAACTTTTGAGCCAAATTTTATTTTGATTTACTAAAAATTTACAAATGTCCCAATCTGAAATGATCGGTCTTAATTCTAAAATTCATAATTTTGATTTAAAAAATATGTATGCAGATATACAAATATGCAAATATAACGAGAGCGTTGGACAGTACATCTTGAGATGCGTGCGAAGCAGCTCAATAGCACATCATGGGAAGTGCCGGATTTGAAGACGATTGCACCGGCGAGGGTTTCTTCGTCGACATCATCTTCTTCTATCAGGACGACATTGACGGAATTTGAGTTCGAAAAAATTGAGAGGGGAATTTATAGGGCTTGATTTAGGGATTTGACTTTGGCCACTGTAAATTCAGTAATGCACAGGTCGGTGTATTGTTGGGCCAAACTATTTTTAAAGCCCAAACGATTAAGAAAAATCCAAACTAATTGATGTTATGAAAAAGAGAGTGAATAGAAGCCTATAATAAGCCCATAAACCTTTTAAAACATGAACATAATCTCATTTATTAAATTTCCTCTCTTTTTTTCTGTATTTAAGTTTTTCCTATAAGTATATTTTTTGTGGTTAATTTTGTAGTGCTAAATGCCCTGTGAAATGCTGTTGTCGTTGGGAGAATAACTAGAACAAGAGATGATTTCGGTTCCTTGATGATTCAATGGAAAAGTTGCATTAAATTAGGTTCTTCTAAACACAAAGAAGAAACAGTGATGTAGCAAAGTATATTATTCAAATATATACAATAGTCAAAATTAGGGACAGACAAGCTCTGTAAAGGAACACGTAAATTCATGAGATGTAATTTGACACACCACAGAAAGGTAAGGTCGTAATTATAGATTTCATGAAATTCGCTTAAATACTTTTTCAACTTTACAGAAAGAAATATCAAATAAAGAAATTTTTTTTTACAGAAAGTCTGTTTAAATGGTTTAAAAATTTTACGAGAAAAGTTCGTATAATTGGTTATGAGTCGGACACAAATTAGACTTTAGAAAATCTGCTAGTGTTTCAAGATGTTTGCAAAGATATTTGGAAGTATTATAGGATTATTTTTTCATAAATCAAAAAGTTTTCAATGATTATGGTTGAATAAATAAACAAATTTAAGATGATAAATAAATCAAAAAGTTTTAGATGATTTTGTTGTCTAACATATTTTTGTTGATAACTTTTGTCTACCATTGTTAAGGTATATTGTCTAACTCCAACACTTCCAAATTCCAATGTCCCTAAAGTATTTTGTCCGAATGATGACTAGGCCAATATTTATGAAGGGTACTTTCATACAAAGATACGTTGAAGGACCCACTTAGATTTGTCCTCCCTAACTCACATGATAGTGCTGTCAAATTGGATCTCTTTATTATACCCCAATCATTTCATCAATTCCCACTTTTTTCTAAGCAAGTAAAAATTTTAAGATCTTATTTTCCAAGTAGAAATATCTAGAACATAGTGATCTAACTAGATGTTAAATGAACTTACGTACGGACGGCTATACTTCGATAGTCTTGCGAAAATATTTTTTTTTATCGAGTGTTGTTATTTCGAATGGAAAAGATTTAGGTAAAAGTTAGAAGTTACATAATCAATTGATGTTTACGATGAAATTATATTGTATGTCGTGGTTTTAGATTTGAGAAATTACGGATTTTGATACAAAAATTTATAATATATAAAAAAGAATAGCTGTTTTTGTGTGTGTGAATAATTGTTGATTTTCGATCGATTTGTCTTTATGTTTATATTACTTATCTTTGAATAATGTTAATTTTCACATTCCTTAAAGAGTTTCGTTTATTTCTTCAAATATGTACGATTGCTTTCCACTAATACACAAATAACCGATTGCTTTTTAGATAAAGAGGGCTACACAACTAGCTGTACGTACCACCATATTATCAACCAAAGATCATTACTGAAAAGCTATTCACATTTCTACCATCATTGTTAGATTCAATTGGATCATATGTGTAGATCCCAAAGTTTGTTTTCCAAATAATAGATATGTGGGCGTCATGCAAAATGAGACAAACGTTCAATAAATATGCATCATGGTCCCTGAATTTCATAGATTTGGACGAAAAGGATTGAATTCACGCTTGGTGAATGTTCCATGAAAAATGTTCATTAACGCATTCACAGAAATTTGTTGGATGGTGTAGAAGAGAAAAACTTCCGATCGAATTTGTCCACCTCGTTCCTAAAAGTGCTACTTATCAAATGTTTTATATTTTAGTTTTTTTTTTGAATGACACGATCAACAATAAAAGTAATAACTAAAATTGGTTAGATCAGCAATTTTTCTAGAAATAATAATTTTTTTCTTTTTGTGTATTGCTCATTGATTTTCAAGACTATATATCTCTCAGTATTTTGGATATGCTCGAAGTGGGTCCAATGAAATAAAATTTTTATTAATATTAATTTTTTTTTTATAACCAGAAAGTTCAGAATCTGTATTAATCTATTTGAAGCAGGGTTCATACCATGTTAAATTAATTTTCTCTCAGAAAACAGACATTTTCTAACAAGAATTGAACTCATAATTTCTTTAATTTTGATCATAAATAGTTACCACTAATCCAACTCCACTGTTATATTTGACGTTTGATAATCTTGACTTAGACTAAGTGTTGTGTAACGAAAAAATTAGTTAAGTCGAGTTAGAGAGTATTTCTCTCATGCAGGAAAAAGGAGAAAATAATAGAACACATGTCCACGCATGTTTGATCAAAGCAATGATTGGACATTCATCCACGCCTGATCAAAGCTGAAAGGTTTGCTTTCATAACGGATTGTGACATTTAAGCATTTAACATATGAGACTATATAATATTCTATGTGTTGGTTTGGGGGGAGAGCATATGGTTTTGTGAAGTTATATGATTTAGTGGCGTTGTTGCGATTATAGTGCATCCTGTTTTGGGTTTTCATAAGAAATCAAAATCAAACAGTGATAACTTTTTCCTGTTAAGCTAATTTTTTACAGGCTTGGTATGAATATATCCTTCTTGCCATGTAAATATGTGTTCTTTTAAACAGAACACTCTTTTAATTTTAAGAACATCAAGTTTCGTCGCAAATTGACAATTATAATGGAATTGCGGTAGAATGGGTAAGTCGAATAATGCTAGTTGCAGTTTGTGTAAATTTTCTAATAGATTTGCCATGGTCACATTTTTTCCACATGTAATTTAAGGTTTTCGCCAATGGATTTTCTTGATTATTTTGCATTGAAAAGGGAATTCACAAGACTAATGCCTGAGATAACTTATAGGCTTGAGGAGGATGCGTTTTTCTTTACAACAAGTATTTATAACGAACGGACAGATGCTTTTTTCTTTTTCACGCATAACTAAAAAATCTTGTCTCAGATTGGTCATCATTTACATCAAAATTGAATAATATTTTTTATGTTTACTTATTTACGTATTTTAAAATTAAATTTATTATATATAATGAGACTATACATATATATCACAAAATATTTTATATTTTTTCCATGTAAATATATCGGTATCTATTTACCTATTTTTTAGAAAAGATTTTAAATCAATAATTTAATGTATAGAATTTGATTAAAAAAAAAATCCGATGGATTCATTCGCAAAAACGGATAGGCACAAAACGAGAACCTTCCCTTTTTCTATGTACTACGTCACATTGTGAATGTTGCCTCACTTTAACGAATTGAAACTTAAAAGACAAAGACAATAAAAAACTGAGGAAAAACAAATGGTAATCAAAATGGAATATCACAAGTAATATGCTAATTTTAAAATTATAATAAATCGAAATGGAATATGTCAAATATGACCCAATACATCATACGTAATTTTTAAATTGATTTTTTCCGCTTGAAAAATGATACTTAAAGAACGATACTATCTTGGCCACCCACTACTACTAAAACAAACATTATACTTTAATCTGTCTCAATATTTGCAGCTTTTCATCATTCGACTGGTCGTTTACACCTTTTTTTTACAAAACGCTTGGTTCGTTCAATCAGTTTTTTTCAGAGAATTTTCTATAAAAAAAAATTAAATAGATATTAATGTATTAACATAGAAACCTACTTTTTGCACATTTCGCAAATTAATATACATATATTTTTTAATATGCAAATAAATCTAATTTTACAAAACACAAATAAATTAAAATATCTTACATCCAAAATTCGATTCAAACAGTTAAAATATCCTATATCCAAAATTCGATTTCTCGTAACTAGTGAAAGAATGAGTCCTAATAACAGTCATTTGACCAAGACAAAATACTCATTAAAGACGAAGAAGACAAAACAGAAACAAGACAAAGATGATCCAATAATAAATACAAAGATACTTTGCCTCAGGCCATTACTTACTAAAACAATTAACTAACACTTCTCTCTCTCTCTCAGCAATGTCACAGCCTCTCACCACCAGCCCGACCACCGTCGCCGGAATCTCTATATTCCCTTTCCGACAACCACCTCCTCTCTGTGCTTTCCTCTTCGTCATAGTCCTTTTCGTCGCCACTTTCTACACTCTCCATCACCCAAACTCTACTCCTCCTCTCTTCTCTCAAAATTCCCATAATACCCTCCGTCTCCACCGCCTCTTCCTCTCCTCCGCCTCTAACGCTACCATCTCCTCTTATCTCCACGCTTTAACTCGTCATCCTCACCTAGCCGGAACTAAACCTTCTTTAGACACTCTTCACTACGTCCTAAACCATTTCCAAAGCCTCGGACTTGACACTCATGTCGCTGAATACGAAGCTCTCCTCTCTTATCCTACGCAGATTTCCGTCACGGCGCGTTTTAGCAATACAACGACTTTGGAATTTGAGTTAAACGACGTTCCTGGAGATTCATCTTCTTCCTCTCCGGTCGTTAGGCCTTACCACGCTTATTCTCCATCTGGCTCAGCGCAGGGTAACGTGGTTTTCGTGAATCACGGCGAGGAGAGAGACTATCGTGCGCTTGAGTTGATTGGAGTGAGTGTTAGAGGTTGTGTGGTTTTAGTGAGGAAAGGTGAATCCTTGGGAAGAGGAGGAATTGTGAAGATAGCTGAGACTAAAGGTGCGCTGGGAGTGCTAATATACGCTGAGAACGATGGTGGTGGATTTGGCGGGATTGAGAGAGGTACGGTTATGAGAGGAATTGGAGATCCGGTTAGTCCGGGTTGGCCCGGAGTTGTTGGAGGAGAAAAACTGAGCTTGGATGATGATTTGGTTACTCGGAGATTCCCAAAGATTTTATCTTTGCCTTTGTCTCTTCACAATGCTGAGATCATTTTGGCTTCTCTTGGCGGTGCTAAGGCTCCGGTGGAGTGGCGAAATTCGGGTCGAGTTGGGTCGGGTCAACGGGTTGGCCCTGGACGGACGGTTATAAACATGACCTACCAGGTAAGCTGGAATTTTGCATTTCCGTTATATTTCTTGGTTTTGACTTTCTAATTTTGCGTTTGCGTCTTTATGATGTGATTGATTTCCGTTAAAAACCGTTTTCAAAAATAGGTTTTGAAAGTTTCAATTGGACCAAACTCTATACATTTGGAAATGTTTTTTCCTTTTTTTGGCGGATTAAGTCGAAAAGTGGGAATTTAGCTCAATAAATTTGACTCTATAAAAAGTGGAAATGAGTTCTGACTCTATAAATTTGAAATTGTGTTTTCGGATTGTAATTGAAAAGTGGGAAATTTGAGCTCAGTTTGAAGTTTTGACTTCTTTAAACTTTAGGGGGAGATGAAAATGAAGAAAATTGAGAATGTTGTGGCTACAATTAAAGGGAGTGAAGAAGCAGATCGGTATGTGATTCTTGGGAACCATAGAGACGCATGGACATATGGAGCTGTTGATCCAAACAGTGGAACTTCTGCTTTACTTGACATTAGCCGCCGATTTGCTCTGTTGCTTAAATCTGGTTGGAGACCACGTAGAACCATTCTCCTTTGTAGTTGGGATGCAGAAGAATTCGGAATGGTTAGTAATCCATTCGAAAACCCGAATCTATTTGATGGCTTCACTAAACTACTTTTGATTTCAGTGTTTTTTTTTTGTTCTTGTCTCTTTTCGTTTTATAGATTGGATCAACTGAATGGATAGAAGAGAATGTTCTAAACTTAGGTGCAAGTGCTGTGGCTTATCTTAATGTAGATTGTGCTGTCCAAGGCTCTGGATTTTTTGCCGGCGCAACTCCTCAATTAGACGGTCTACTAGTAGATGCCTTGAAACTGGTACTAATCATATGCATTGTAAAATGGTCTTGGTTTAATTTTCAAGAAATGTCTTAAGTCTCTGGTATTCATCTTTGTGTGATCAGGTTCAGGATCCTGATGCAGTAGGCTTGACAGCAGAAGAGACATTCAAGTCTCAGAATAACACTGTGAGTAGACTATCCTACGAAAGAGCTTTTACGGTTTTTTTTTCTTCAGATTTTACGTTTGTCTTTGTAAACTATATATGCTTTAACTGGACTGCAGATACAGAGGCTAAGTAGAGTAGATTCTGATTTTTCCGGTTTTCTTCACCATGCCGGGATACCGTCTATAGACATGTATTATGGAGCAGGTAAACCAGAATTTGATTCCTAACTTCCTGAAAATTGTTCTATAATGTTTAAGATGTTCTAATGCAAGGCATGGTAATAATGTATGTTGTTGTTTATGTTGTGAGTTTTTCAGATTATCCTGTCTATCACACTGCATTTGACTCTTATGATTGGATGATCCACCACGCAGATCCATTGTTTCACCGCCATGTTGCCAGTAAAAGCTTCTCTCTCAATCTAGTATCTAGGTTTCATGGATGCTATGAAGAGAATTAACTCTCTTCTTTGCTTTCTATATTTCCTCAGTGGCTGGAATTTGGGGACTTTTAGGAATTCTCTTGGCTGATGAGCCACTTATACCTTTCGATTACATCTCTTATGCAGAACAATTGCAGGTGCATACTTTTCCTTCCTTCATACAGAAGATAGAAGGAAAACTGAGTTTATGTTTTGTGTAATGGTTCAGGCACATAGAGATACATTGAGCAAGCTCTTAGAAGGGAAAGTTTCTGTTAATCCCTTAAGCATGGCGATACAAGAGTTCTCTTTGGTTGCTAAAGAAGCTGCAGATGAAGCAAAGGTTTTAAGAGTTTTGATATTTAAAGTATAACCTTGGCCTCTCTTTTCTGTCTCACCGATACATATTTTGGTGATTGACTTGCAGAAATTAAAGGAGCAAGCTTACAACAAAGGTGATGTTGCAGCAGCAGCCAAGAGAAGAGAGCTAAATGACAGGTTGATGCTTGTAGAAAGAGGGTTTTTGGATGCAGAAGGGATCAAAGGGAAGGAATGGTTCAAGCATCTTGTGAGTAAATTAAAACATCATTTTTTCAATCAGATTTTACCTTTTTCACCATTTTTTGAAATTCATTTGGTCTTTTTTGTGTGTGTTGTATGTGTAGGTGTATGGACCAGCTGCTGAACCAGAGAGCAAGTTGGGATTCTTCCCAGGAATAGCAGATGCAATTGCAGTGGACGCATCAGAGGGAATGATTGAACATGAGATATGGAGAGTCGCAAGAGCGATTCAAAGAGCAAGCAAAGCTCTTAAAGGAGGGTTCACATGAGATAATCTCAAAGAGGTCTCTTGTGTACAGTGTGTGGCTGTAGATTGTAGAAGTATGACGTCTTATGAACTAATTTCATAGCCCCCTTATGAACTAAACACTATAATCCAATCGTATTCAACATATTCAACTCTAATGTCTTCATGAGAAACAGCATCATGAGTGATAAACCACTTTTTTATATAAATCTTGAATACAAAATGCTCCCTTCTTTGGTATATCTGAGTATACATTGGTATGAATGTATATAACCCATAGATTCAAATTTATCACGGCAGAGAACAACTCCTTTCATAGAGTAATATAGAAAGAACAACCACTATCGAAAGATCCATCATTCAAAAGCAACTTTATTTATGATTGTAAAAGCTTATAATTATAATGCCAACTTTTATCAACTTTCCAGTGTAGTGTTCCATGGGTTTGTTCCTATTTCTTTCCACTATTAACTACTTTTAAAGTGCTTAGCTTTAACACAAATCATAGACTTTAATATGTTGCTTATCATAAAATTCCATAATGCTTTTCTCTCGTTTATAATATATTCTTTCAGAATTAGCTGTTTGTTTTCTGTTCTAATTGTTATGAGTTTTGAGTGTTTTGTTCCAATAACTTCATCCAAAGTCAATTAAGTTTCCTATTAAGGCTGTCCCTTAACTGTCCAAAATTTCATGGCAAATGCATTGGGAGAAAGGACTGCTTTATGTTCATTCAATATTACTAACCTCGTTTTATTGCACATACGGTTTCTCTCTTCTTTTCCATAAGATAGTTTTTTGGAAATCTTAGCTTTCTTCGTTTTCTTTTTCATTCAATTCTTTACAGTTTGCTTTGCGGTTTCAAATGCTTAAAAACTTTTAACAATCCAATATTTTTAAGATGAGCTTAGAATCTTTTCTTTTAAAAGTGTATGGTCCATTCGCTTTTCCCTACAAACGTTTCTCCATCTTGCTTCTCAGATGTCATGATTGGAGAGTGACGACAGTTTTCCTTTGTTTTTAATCTTTTGCTTTAGTACTAATCTTTCAAATTTAATCTCAAAAAATTTCGATTCTAAGAAGCTCTAACGAGTCTTGGTCATTTTCCAAAACTCTCTTTCACTATCTGAGTCTCACACACGAATTAATATCCACATTTAACAAATACAGTTCTTCTGCATATCATAGAATTGATCATCATTAAATGAAGTTGTCTCCTGAGATTCATAATCAAATATGTTTTAAAATGAACATTACAAGTCTATAGGTTGGACCAGTATAGAGAGAAGCTATATGTGGAGAATAACCGATATTTGAATTAAGAAGATGAAAAAACAAAACAAAAAGTATAATCAGGTTTATGGTTCTTCAGTTAACAGCTGAAATGTCCTGTGAACTAGCCTCCTCAAGTTTGACACGTACTGTTTCGGCAGCCGACATTTTATTGATGCTGCAAAAGACAAAAGATATACAAATATTAGAGCCTCAAGAAACGATAGATGTTTTCAATACAAAGCAAGAGTTTTTATTACTCTGAACTTAGGGCCAAATTAAGAAAAGGATAGTAATATTTGGTAGAACATAATACTCACCGAACAAGAACATCCCCGGAAGATGCTTTTGTTTCAGAGATCCAATCCGGAACTAATTGCAACATCAAACGTAACTGTTCTTCCACTTCCCCTGGGAATAACAAAACAAGAAAGAAACTGTGATCCTGTGAAGGTCGAAGAGGCAGGGAAATTATCATACACTCGATATTAACTGTCCTTACTTCTATCGGTTATATCGATTTGGCTCACAATAATCTTGTGAAGAAGCTCCTCCTTTGTGATGACCGTTCGCTTTGTTGAGTGAAACAATCTATGAATCAAATCAACAAGCTTTGGCAAATTGTGCTTCTCGGATTTAGCCTTTGGTTTCTCTTTCATCTGCAAAGATGAAAATGAATCAATACCTTACTGACTGAAGAAGGCTATCTTCATCAGAAGCATCATCAACTTCATAGTTGATTCCTTCATCATCAAATTCTTTACTAATGTCATCTTTCACAAATGCGTCTTCCTCAAGAGTGTCAAAATTCAGACTGCGAGATGGACCCTTTGCCAGACCACTTTTTGATCTAACAGATTTATCATCACCACCCTCTGGAGTCAACTCAATACATCTTCTAGATAGCTGCAACGTCGGTGTAGCACTCATGAGCCGAATTGGTGTCGACAAGTCTTTGGAGGGAGTTAATAATTCTTTGACTGGAGTTCCAACTACTCTTGACTCTATCTATGTGTGATAATAAGCATTCCTCAGTACCAGCCGACGTTTAAAACAAATTTGACGATACCAATTTTTTTTTTTTGGTTTAACAAAAAATTCATCATTATTTTGCGTCTAGTATCACTTTTCAATTAAATTGTTTGTGAATCAGGAACAAAAATTGAAAATTTATCATTTAGTAACATTTCTGTGACATGTACTAGTAGTATACATGACATTTCTATCCTACGAACTCAACAACCTCTCTTTATTTCTACCCAAGTTTTTTAGTTTATTTGTATCATTACTCTCCTATTTTTCATCTTTAACTTTCATGATAGTAAGCCGGAATGGGATTGTTCACTGACGCTTACGACCTTTTCTGTATCTCCCTCGTCACTAAGATTCTTCACTGGCCCAGAGAAGCAAAGAACTCTGCCTCCAAACGTCTCAGCCGCGGTTAACGGCGTCGCGTTTTGCGATACACTAGCTGGCCAGCTCTTCTTCGGCTGGCTCGGTGATAAGCTCGGGAGGAAAAAAGTTTACGGCATGACCCTCATGGTCATGGTCCTTTGCTCCATCGCTTCAGGTCTTTCCTTTGGGAGTGACCCCAAAACAGTGATGGTCACGCTTTGTTTCTTCCGGTTTTGGCTTGGTTTTGGCATCGGCGGTGATTATCCGTTATCTGCCACGATCATATCCGAATACGCCAATAAAAAGACCCGCGGTGCGTTTATAGTGGCGGTTTTCGCTATGCAAGGGTTCCGAATCTTTGACCGGGGGATCTTTGCGATCATTGTGTCTGCGGCTTTCGAGGCTAAGTTTCCGTCTCCAGCTTATACAGGGGATACCTTGGCATCCACGATTCCTCAGGCGGATTACGTGTGGCGGATCATTCTAACGATTGGTGCCTTGCCAGCCGCAATGACGTATTACTCCAGATCGAAGGTGACTGAGACCGCGCAGTACACGACTCTCGTGGCCAAGGACACAAAGCTAGCGGCTTCGAACATGTCTAAGGTTTTGCAAGTGGAGATCGAGGCAGAGCAGCAGAGAGGTGAAGAAGATAAGTCCAATTCCTTTGACTTGTTCTCCAAGGACATGGTTCTTACTCGACATCGCTTTCTACAGTCAGAACCTTTTCGAAAAAGATATTTTCAGCGCGATCGGATGGATTCCTCCGGCTAACTCCATGAACACGATTCAAGAGGTTTTCAAGATCGCACGTGCACAAACCCTAATCGCCTTGTGCAGTACGGTACCTGGTTACTGGTTCACAGTTGCGTTCATCGACGTCATTGGTAGATTCGCGATACAGATGATGGCTTTCTTCTTCATGACCGTCTTTATGTTCGCTCCTGCCATTCCTTACGACCACTGGACTCACAAGGAGAAGAGAATTGGATTCGTGGTTATGTACTCCTTAACATTCTTCTTCGCCAACTTTGGACCTAATGCAACAACTTTCGTTGTCCCTGCTGAGATCTTCCCGGCTAGGTTTAGATCAACCTGCCATAGAATATCCGCGGCTTCTGGAAAATTAGGAGCAATGATTGGTGCGTTTGGGTTCTTGTACCTAGCACAAAGTCTTGACAAGACCAAGACAACATGGATATCCTCCAGGCATTGGAGTCGAGAACTCGCTCATTGTTTTGAGTGTGGTTAATCTTTTGGGGATGGTTTTTACACTGTTGGTTCCTGAATCTAAAGGCAAGTCTCTCGAGGAAATTTCCAGTGAGAATGAGAACAATGATGAGAGCAGCAGTAACATCAACAACAACAACAGAGACAATACGGTTTCAACTGCATAGAGATTCTAAAAGACACTGTTATTTATTCTTATATCTTTGTTCTCTCTTATCTCTCTTTCTTCTACAGGTTTCTCCTCACTAGCAAACTCATGTTGTTTTTTATGTCAATTTTTTATTGATTCTTTTAAATGCAATTGGTTTGGTATTCGGATTTTTAGAACCGCTTACTGGTGTTCATGTAACAAATGACAATGAAGAAAATGGAAATTTAACATGATGCAACTGTGTTTTCATTGTCCCACTGAATTAAAGAATAAATGTTAGCATCAAGTATCCAACAGTAACACTAAACAGAAGTATTATACAGTGGTCATTAGTTAGGTCAGCAAGAGGTAACAGAGCCAACCTCAAGCCTATCATGAGCTGAAACTTCTTTGGCCAAGCAAAATTGTCTCTGTTTCTTCAGCCGTTTCCTGTTCAGTCTGCCACCAAAATATGTTGCAGGTGGATTTAACGCATAAACGAAAGCAAGAGTAAAGAGAGAGATCGCTGTAGAAGATAATGAAGAAGGTAAGAGAGGACAAAAGATATAAGAATCTTCTTATACTCTATGTGACCAACAAACAAAAAAATACTCTATATATTCTTTTGAGTAAATGATGAACAATACATGGAGTAGTACTAGACACAATACAATTCACTAGCTGTGAATATCACAATACACGAATGAATATTCAGAATTTGGGTTTCAGTAAAAAGAATCAACTAAATATAACTCGATACAGAGGCACCTTCGTGTTCAGAGACCAGCTGAGACTAAACCATGCAATGTTACAATTCCAATCAACGTATTGTCTTCACCTACCACCGGTAGAAACTGTACAGGCGATGGCGGTGACTCCATTTTCTTCATAGCTTCAACTGCCATTGTTTCCGGTCCAATAGTCCTCGGCTGCCTAGTTTAACAATTGAATTCAAAATCAGCAAAAACATACATTAATGTCGATAGAATCTAAAGCAGAGTTTTTTTTCTTCCTCACCTGTTGCACATTTCACCAACACTGAGTTTGAATATTGCTTCTCCACTTGCCTTAAGAGTTCGGCGAAGATCTCCATCGGTAAATGTACCAATCAAGCGATAATGTTCATCAACCACAAGCAAACATCCACATCCTTTGCTAGTCAGCTCCACTAATTGATCCATTATCAAATCTCCTTCTTTACAAACCGGAAGCTCGTCTTGCTTCTTCATAACATCTTTTACCTACAAACATACAAATAGATTCATCTCCATTGTTGTAATCACTACATGTTCTTAAGCTTATGTATAGCCAAATCAGAACATTGGGAGCAATTTAGAAATCAGACCTTGAAAATTAAGCTCTTCCCGATCCTACCAGCGGGATGATTAGCTGCATACTCTTCCTTGGAGAGATTTCTAGCCGCCATGAGAGCAACGGCGATGGTATCACCAAACACCATTTGGATCGCCGTAGACGTCACCGGAGCGAGATTAAACGGACACAATTCTCTCTGTAACGGCAAATGCACATTCATATCACTAACTCCAGCGAGTGGATTCCCGGAAACAGAGGTAAGAGAGACAAGGAAGGCTCCTTTAGCTCTAGCGCAAGGGACAAGACGGAGAAGCTCCTCGGTGGCGCCAGATTTGCTGAAGAAAACGAGAACATCGCGAGATGAGAGAGCGCCAATGTCACCGTGAAGCGCATCGAGAGGGGAGAGGAAAGAGGAACGGAAGCTTAAGGAAACGAGCGTCTGAGAAACCTTGTTAGCTACGAAGGCGGATTTACCGACACCGGTGAAGAAAACGGTACCAGAGCAGGAAAGGAGAATGCGTGAGAAATCTAAGGTTTGGGAGAGATCGAGATGTTTGAAGAAATGATTGAGAAGATCTTGTTGAGATGTGAAGAGATTGAGGAGATTATCTCGGGAGATCTCTTGATGATGTTGATGGCTTGATCCGCCATTTTTAACGGAATTGTGATCGACGAATGAGAAATCGAGAGATGGCGGTGGTAGAGATCCCATTGCTGTTCTGATTTGAGAGCTTTCTTCGGAATGATTTTGATTTGCTTTGCTTTGCTGAGAGATCTATCTATAAAAAAGCAGAGTGTATTAATGGAGATGGAGGGGCAAATCGGTAAATTAATGATCCTTTTCGTTTTCGCGGTCGGTGACAGTTGCATCAAATGATCAAAGGTATAATTAGTGTGATGCTTAATATATAAAACTGTTTTACAATTTGTTTCGAGGCAAAGGAAGGTATAAGTGTTTGTAATCGAGTGATAGGAGTTGTGTTTCTTATTTCGTATACACCAAAAAAAAAAAAAACCGTTTTAGTCTGAAAGGTGTTCAAACCCAAAGTTTGTTTGGCTTTTTTTGCTTTTTACAAAAACATATTCACCAATGTAAAATCCATTTTTTTGTCAACAATGTAAAATCCAATTTATTATTGATATTTGATAGCTTATAAGGTGTGGTAAGATTTCAGTTTCAATCGTCTACTATCAAAAAAAAAAAAAAAAAACTTTTTTAGTTCGGTTTAAGGATGTCTAAAATCAAAAGCTCAGATTTGGTTTGGATTAAATCGGTAAGAAAAGAAAGTCACAATAGATGTAAAGAATTAAACAAAAGTATTAAACATAAATCAATTTACAAGCAATCAAACAATAATGTAATAACCTCAATGCAAACTTTTTCTTAGCCAAAACATGAGCTGATGAGCACATAAGTCCATTCAAGGTTTCACGTGAGTAACATAAAAATTCGGTTGAAGCTCGAATTCTAATTTTTGTTTCCAAAAGTCCCCACATGAACGCTTTATTTTTTTGCATCTTCACCGCCCTTTAAACACTAAATGTTCAATAATGTATAACTATTTGCAAATAGGTCTTGATGCAAGTAATCAAATTTACAAACTCTTGATCGGGCATGCAAGTCACACGTGTGTTTGCTTATCACTGAAGGATCAAATCCATGAGAGAATTTCCACACATAAGAAATACTGGTTTTATCTTAATTAAAGGGTGTCGCTGGTTGATTAGTCCATGGCTAATATATCTATGGCTCAATATTACATAGTACCATTGCAGTGGAGTCATAGTAAACAAAAAGATGACACATTCTGCAAAGCTCCTTTCAAAACTACGAAACATGTGAAACTTGCGGTGGTGTGAGACATCGAGTCTTATCTTTGGTATTTCTGAGGATTTTCACTATCATTATTCCTTCTCTTGGTAAAAGTGGGTTAGTAGGTAACTAAAAGAGATCAATTTTTGGAGATAACTTGTTAGAATATCCCATAGTAGAAGAAGAGTTAATAAACATAAAACTTAATGAAAGCATCAAAATGTATACGTTCTCCAAAGTTTGTTGTTTTGAAGGCCACATTAGCCTTCCCAAAATGTATTTGTTTTCAACTCTAGCCTCCTTTGTATTATTCAAGTGTTTCTCTTCAAACAAGAAAAAATATGTATATATAAAGATCGTTTTGAAGAAGAAGAAAAACACGGACTAGATAAGATCTAAAACATGTTTGGATATGAGTCAAATTTAAGTTAGTTCTAGGCCAACTCTGGACCAGCAACAGGGACGATCAAATTAGCATGCAATAACTAATATCAACGTATTTTTTCCAATCCAAGCGTCTGACACCATATAAAAGCTAAAGCATTCCTCTATACTTGGACAAGTTTTGGAAAGACCAAATCATCAAAGACTACTACATTTTTTTTACTGCTTTTCTTTTGTCTTCCCTGAATCATCCATGAAATTTATTTCCGTCCTAAAAGCATCGGAATCAAATCATTTGTGAATCTTCTTTGAAAATATGTTGAACAAAACATAACTAACTATGCATTTTAATCAAAAATATTTTTGTACTTCTTACTCATCCAACCTCGTTCTATCAGGAAAATACCAAGGGAAGGCTCAAAGTTACAAATTAGCACATGTGAAACTAGCCGTCGTCTAAGACATTAAAAGTCTTTTCCTCTGGTATTTTTGATGTTGTTGTGATTGATGAGACAGAAATATTCAAATAAATTGCATATTAGTTTTTAGAAAGATTCATAAATAAGTTGGTGAGATTCATAAATAAGTTGGTCGTAGCTCTCATAGCTAAACCACATTGATAGATTGCTATCGGGCTTTGACACAAATGTTATGAACTATCGGCTTTGAGTCAAAGATAACCACTTTACAGGCAAAATCTTGAAATAAGAAGCTGAAAAATCCTGAAACTGTTTGTCCACATGAAGAAATGGTTTTTGTAAAGATGTTTAAATCTATAGATTAAAACCTAAACAACACATGGGAAATAGAATTATAGGTTCATAAACAAAGTTCTGAAACATAAGTGAGGGAATCAATTAACAGAAGTGTTATAGTGTCAGGTTTTCTCTTCCCCTGTTCCCAAAACAACATCTTTTACAAATCTACTGAATCTTCGGCTCAAAAGAAGTGAGAAATGAAAAGTCTGTTTTTAATCTTTCTTGAGAATGCGGATGTAGGTTCCATCTCCATCATCGACTGAGTAAACTGGATTATCAATCCAGCAAGCTCATCTGCACACATACACATCATCAGTTCTAGTTACAGCTCTCCAACAGAACAGAGATGAGATGAGCAATGGACAGATAGATTCCAAGATATAAATATCTATGGCCTCAAGTACACACCCTTGGACCAATGAGGACAAACAAGACTACTTTCTCGGTTTCACCACAATATTTTTCCTTCATATTACTTTTATCATCTCTAAATTGAATCCAAGTGAAGATTAATTCATTGACATTCTCTTTGATCAAAGAAACTAAACATACGAATTCTTATGTTCAAGAGCTCCCATCAGAAGAATCTCGTTTCCAATATGAAACAATTGTTACACTAAGGATTGTATTATTACGACAGCGATGAACGTACCATCCGGAGGTGCCAGGTCGGTTTCCGGTTGATCTCGGATCCGTCCTGATCCTCTCATACCCGCCAGATTTGGGCCGCCCGGTCTGTCCATACCCACCCAAGTACCCATGCCGTGGCTGCTCCTGGTAAGGCAATCTCTGACTCGGATTCTGATTCGGATCTCTAACTCGAGAAGAGTCGAGTCCAGGTTTCTCGTCTTTTCGGACAAATCCTGGCCTAAGATGCGGCGGCACGAACCGATCAGGTTTCGGAGACACAGACATCGGAGTCAGCGGAGACGGAGAAGCCACCTCCTTCTCGATATCCTGAGTCCGAGCAGGAAATGAAAGCGAAGAACAAGGTCCGGTATGACCTAAGGGACGAAGAGAGATCTGATTCGGATCTGGATCAGAGACAGCTTGATCAGGAATCCTCGGAACTGACGAGAGCGGAGGCGTGGTTGTGGTTGTGGTGGTGGTGGTGGCTGCGGCGGGAGATCTCAGAGGTTTCGGGGAAGATTTGGTGAGGACAAGCATACGGCCATTGGAACGAGTAACGGAGGAATAAGAAGCGGAGGAGGAAGAGGAAGAAGAAGGATGATCTTTGTGGAGGATGTGGTTGAAGTTGATGGACGTGTATTTGTTGTTGGCTCTTGCCATTCAATTTGCTTTCTTCTCCTTCTTCTTCTTCTTCTTCTTCTTCTTCTTCGTTTTTTCTCTGAGGCTGTAGCTATTCAGATTTTGGTATCAAGGAAGAAGAAGAAAGAAATGAAGCTGTTTCTGGTTTTTCGTTTTCTCTCTGCTTCAGATTTTGGTATCAAGGAAGAAGAAGAAAGAAATGAAGCTGTTTCTGGTTTTTCGTTTTCTCTCTGCTTCCTCCGCTGCTTTCTTTATTTGGCTTAATTTTTAAAAAATTTTAAGATTACTTTAATTGATGATTACGAAGTGGACAAGGGAAAAGGCAGACGCAAGTGATGTCATTATAGATTAGGCACATGACACGTATTCATCCTTTTATTATCTGAAAATTTTTCATGTGAAAAAAGTTGATTGAGAATTATTGAAAGACAAGTTGACATTACAAATTGGATAAATAAAAATATCAATTAACACGAAACCCTGAAGCTTAGTCTGATCTTATCCTTAGAAAAAAAAACAGGATTAAGAGCTTAAGATTTGGGCATAAATCCGAACTCTGAAAAGTCAGACCTTTTGAACTCAAGCTTTGTCTGGCTTACCCCAACCGGATCCATTCTGTGTCTTAAAGATTTATGATTGTAGATGGGACGACTAAAATGGTTTAATAATTTGATTTCTTAGTCCGAATTAAAAGAAGAAAAAAACATTTGTACCCACGACTCGTATACTTGTTTGTACATGTTTTCAAAAATCGCTAACAATTCCTAACTTTGTAGTTAAGACCATCATTATTTCCTAAACATCCACATAATTGATATTGCATATTTCAAAATATAACAAGTTCGTATGACCAAAATCCCAACATCTCTTTAGTTTCTGTTATTTTCGTTACTCTAATCTTCTCTAGCTACTAAGCCGTCCAATTGCTAGACTGCGGCAAGTACATTATTTTCACTTCACCCACATCAATTTTTCAACAGTGACAAGGTTAAAACATGTATACAAAAACTATCATAAATTTTTCAAATAATCTATAAGACATCAACCAGATTCAACTAACATCCAGAGGTTCTTATACCATAAAAAAAGTTACACAATTTCTAGTGTCCGATCTTAGAAGGTCCTATGCCACATGAAATCGCAAATTAAGTACCATACCACTGTAAAACACCTTTTGACATTATCGAGACTGTTAAATACCTAGAAATCAAACACCATTCAGTACTTACTACATATACAAAGTTAGGGTTCATTATACTTACCTAAACCCTAAAACCCCAGAGAAGGGTTGTAGAACCAATCACGATTCTTGATAGCTCCTAAGATCAAATGACATTGTACTCGAGCAACTGCAGCAAATAAATCATGAAGGAGTTCTCAGATATTTAGCCAAAGTTTTGGTAGCACCCATGGAAATAGATACATGTAAAAAATGAAGTGGAAACCATCACCTCCTCTCGACGTCTCTGTAAACTCCAACCAGAGCTTCAGCCTTGTCATAGAAGCTGTCCTTGAGAGATATTACAATGCTTTGGAAGCCATTCCCATCCTCTGCATCCTGATTGTCACGTCCAGCTTGGCAGGATTTGCTACGAATGAATTTAGCAACTTTTGCAACGTTTAAATTATCGAGCGCAGCATCCACCTCATCTAGTATGAAAAAGGGCGAAGGCCTATAGCTGAAAAATGGAAACAAAAAAAAGACCACAGTGAACTTTATCAAAACCTCAAAACAATTGTGCACGATAACTTCTTTTGCAAAATAACAACCGTATTTAGAGGAGCATAGATCAAATCTCATATCACAAAGATAACAAAAGCAACTTTGTAGATGTGAATTTTACTAGGAACAGAAGACTCAAACGATGTCAGCCTGGTAAAAGAACATATATACCAAATTTTGTTGTCACCTAACCAACGTTTGTTGCCAAGGAGTCAACAAATCTGCTGACCACAGAAACAAATTCAAGAAACCATGACCGTTTTTACTCTTTGGGCAAATAACAAACTACACGTGGTAAGATCACAGTCTGGTACTCCAATTTCAAAGATTTTATCTAAAAATTAGAGAAAATCAATAGTAAACTACAAAATCACTTTTAACATTGAAACAAGTGGGATATCTAGGTCGTGGGAGATACCTATGGATGGCGAAGAGCAACGCCAAGGCTGCAACTGTTTTCTCTCCTCCAGAGAGCTGTTCCATGTCACGAAAACGCTTTGTTGGGGGCATCGTAGTATACTTTATACCATTTAGAAACGGATCATCCTCATTTTCTAGGTTTAGATAAGCAGTCCCACCCAGTGGATGTGTATTACTCTTGGTTAGTTGCTTGTAGATCTTGTCAATGTTGCTAGAAATGTGGTTAAAAGCTTCCATAAATAGCTCATACCTGCACAAGAATGAAGTCAGCAGCAAAAAACTCTTATGGAAATATGAATTAGTTTGGACATATTGATGTGCTCTTTGTACATGTGCATTCAATCCAAACAGTAACTCTGTCCGGTAATTTCCACAGTATAAGAATCTTCAGACTTTTACTTGTCCAGTTTTGCTTCCACCATAAAGTCATTGTTATCTGGTAGCAATAATCTTCAAAGCTCTAAAGATCATTTCACATGAGAAATTTTGAGTTACCTCTTCTGCTTGAGAGTATTGAAGGCATCTGCTACTTGCTTCTCCTCTTTCCTGGCAGCTTCAAACTCTTGGCTAGCTCGTTTTTCTTTTTCTTGTATAGCCTCATACTGGTCAAGCGCTCTCAAGTTTGGGGCCGTTCTTTCAATCTCTGATGTTTTAGATTCTATTTTCTGCCTAAATTCCGCCTCCAATTTGTCACGAGCAGACGGTCTCCATTCTTGGAGATAAGCTCTATCCAACTCACTAAAGTCAAACTGTGGCCCATCTGAGTCATCTTCCTCCATGGCATCTGATAAAACAGGAAGAGTAATATGTTCCAGCTCACACTTCTCAGTTATTTCCTGTTTCTGCGAGATCAGCTGCTCAATTTGTGTTTCCTGATAGCATTTGGAAGCTTTTAGTGCATCTATACTCAAACATAACAAATCTTTGGGAAAGGATTTGATGAATCTTCATTGTACCTTAGAATGTATCTGACGATTGAGCTTGGTTATGCTTGTTGTCGCTTGAGAAGCCTGCTTTTTCCAGTCCAGGATTTCCTTCTCATACTCTTCCGACTTTTGTTTGTACTCTGCAAGCAGGAGCATTAGGTAGTCACACCTCTATGAAAGAAGATACCACTGCAAATTTGTGCTAGGCAAAGAACATTAGACAGGTAAGGTGATAACTAAAGTATACGGTTGTGTAACTTATGCTTATACAAGCAAAGGAAAAGGATAACAGGGAAAGAGAATCTATAATACTGAATCTTTACATCAAACATCTGTCAGCTACGTGCATTTTATATTAATGTGATAGCTTCTTTCTGCTTTAGATTACGATGTAGAGTAACCATACAATTAACACAAGAGGTTGAGCAGATCATATACATCCCAAAATTTGTTCAAACCCTAGACAGCAATCTAAAAACATCAACGATTATGTAAAGAAACAGCCAAATGATCTTTAGACAGAAAAAATAAAGAAAGTTTCATATTTGAATACATTATTCCAGTAACAGGGCCCCAACATAAGGCTAACAATATTGATGAAGCAGACTCAGATACTGACAATGTACTTTTACTGTATCATGTTAATGTCTGCTACAAATGAATCATTGAATTGAAAACTCAAAATGGCACTGAGATTGAAAAAAAATAGAACTAAAAAGGCATCAGATTTAAATAGGAGTAGAACCAATATACCTCCCATCTCCTTCTTCCAATTGTTGATTTCGTTAGTAAGTTTTTCTGCTGTTTCCTTACGTTCAGACATAGTCTTCTGTATACCTTCCAAATCAGATTCCAAAGAATTGATAGAAGATTCTAGCTTTCGAATCCGTGACCCCACATCTCGGTTTTGCTCATATTCCAGCCTGAAATTTTAGAAAAATTATTCTCACTGACCAACTTAAATGCTTACTTTTACTCTGATTCTACAACTTAAGGTCCATTTAAAAGCAAAGCATTACGCCAACTCAGCCGACCAGTTAGCGTATTGCAAAGTTTGTTGACACAGGTTTTTACAGGCTACAAGATTCTGACCCTTACACAATTGGTAATACAAGATAATGTAGACCACAGCTGCCTACTAATCACATAAATCCCACACAGCTGTAGTACCTTCTTTTTATGAGGCACGTGAAAGTCTATATGTAACAACAGTAAGGATGCACAACATAATTTTTATTTTTTACCAAAAATGACAAGTTGACTTCAGAGGTCGGAGCTATATGTTAGCACAGAAATGGGCAACATAAATTGAAAGAGACTAAAACTGTATATGCGAAGTTTGAAAATCTGATATGCAACCATGAAAACAGAACAGAAGAGACATACTGGTATTTTAACTTAGCAAGCTGGTTACTTAGATTCAGCCTTTCTTCAGCCACATTTTGAGCATCCCTGAGCTGATTTTCTTCATATTCACGTATGTTTGCAACGCCAACAGACTGGCTGAAATCCTTATAGATACGGTCCACAATCTCATTGATTCGTCTCTCCAACTTCCTGATTTCTGTATTCCTCTTATCAACCTCAATTTTTGACTACAATACCAATGTCATTCAGTCATATCATCGTCATCAGGTTTAAACTCTACCAAATATCAGAAAAAGATATACAATTACCTTATCGAGTTCAGGAGTTATGCGTCTAGTTTCTTCAGTAATATTCCGCTTCTCTTGCTCAAGCTGTGGAAGTTTGTCTTTGATGCTTTTCTGTTAAAAAAATTCACGAATTAGTCATTCCTGAACACTGACAGCTGCTCCTAGCAGACGGAAAGATAAAAGGTGTGCTACTGTATGGCATTCTTATCCCAATTAGAGTTCACTTGACAACAGCAAGTAACATAAATGGGACCACTCATCTTGGAAAAGAAAATTTGGTTGTTACCTTCTCAATTTCAGCATACTGAATCTTTTTTTCAAGTCCACTTATTTTACCCGATATTTCAGACTCCTTTATCTGCATTTCTCGAATAGATCCAATCTTTTCCAACTGTAGTTCATATTCTTCTTTCTTTTTCTTCAGTCCTGGACAACCAAAATGTTTGCTCTAAGACAATACATCAGAAGTGAAGACACTTTAAACCAGCTGGTGACAAACCAACCTTCAATTTTCTTATCATCCCATTTATTAGACTTTGCTTCCATTCCACCACTGGTACCACCAGTCATTGTTCCCGACTTTGTGAGTAATATACCATCAACAGTCACAACTAAAAATAATAGAAATCAGGACATGCAGAAATCAAAGCCGACTTAGTGCAATCATATGAGTAAATTACACCAAAGAAATAAGAACATACCTTTAAATCTCTCTCCGGTCCAGCTAAGAACCTTGGCTTCTTCAAGTTCGTCGCAGACTAGAGTATTTCCAACAGCATAGAGGACTGCATTCTCCAATTCAGGATCGAACGTATAGTGGTTAAGGACCAAAATAATAATTTAGAAACCTGCTCAGGTTGACCTTCCTACATATCTGAATACTTGGTTTAATAAATCAAAATAATCTCAAGCTACCAACAACTATGCACGTAATGATATGAAGCCGAAAGATGAGAAATTATCAATGCAGGCAACCTTGAGTATGCCAAAGTCAAATCAGTTCACTTATTTGCAAAGGATATTGGATAACATCGAACACTAGCTTTGCTGTTCCACCCAAATTTCTCAATCTTTCAAACACTGGCTTGACACGTACTGACTGAAGAGGAATAAATGTCATAGGAGGAAGTCTTTGCTCTTTCAAGTACTGCAAATTACAAATAAAGGACTCATTTCATCACATACCTAGAGTAGTGGTATAAAATCATCTTAAACATTTCCTTCATCTTGCTTAAAAGGAATGTAGAAAAAGCTTCGAAAAGTTAAGTTAAAGCCAAATAACACAGAATGGGGGTCAAGTCCTATATATGGCTGCATGGAGACGCTTACAGCATAAATATTACATTCCCCTTTACAGCAGATGTTCCTAGTTGGTAATTAATATGAATTGATCATCATTTAAGAGGTAGAGTTTAAAGCAACCCTAAGAGGTGGCAGTGTTTAAAGCATCATTAATTTGTTGGCATAGGCCAGAGATTAGTATTATGGTGAAGAATATCTTACTCACGTAACTCACCTGTTAATGAAACTATAAATGTCAGCAGAGACGAGATAGAAACTGTGAATTAAAACTTCACAACATGCATGGGATTAGAATAACACCAGAAGTATAAACTAAGTACCTTGATGCAGTCCTTTCCAGTGCTTTCATCTTCTACAACTACAGCATCCATAAATCTCCCCATAGCAACAGTAACAGCAAGGTTGTACTTCTTTCGATTTGGCCGACAAAGATCAGTCATCCGACCATGAACTCCTTGAAATAGACGTTTAAGAGACTCAACAGCCTGTGTTAACCTACTATCTCTCTCGTTTTCATACCTTTCAGCTGTTAAATCACTTAACTGGTCTTCTATTTCCGTTATTTTAGTCTTTAAGTTCTCAGAGGCATTCCTGTGCATCATAAAAGCAGGCAAGAAACTATCAGACTAAAGAAATAGTCTGAGTATCAGGGGATGGAGAATGACTTTCGCCTAGCTCAAAAAGGGCTTTTATGCTCTGAATAGGGAAGGGGAAACAGAATGTGTTCTTGGTAAATGAATCACCAATATCTCTCAAGTCATAGTTCAAAAGATGAAGCAACCGCAAGAAGAATCTCTAAACGAGGTCTTTAAACAAACTTGCAGCAATGTGTAACATTTAGAGGATATCATAACATAGCAAGTAAACCATCCATGTTAATCAATCAAGTGAGTAGGGGACACATACTAACCTGGCATCCCGATGCTTCTCTTGCAGTGCACGTAACTGCTTTTTCAGACTAGTTGTTTCATTTTTATATCCCAAAGAAGATTCTTCAATCTCTTTTTGCCTGGATTTCAATCGCTCAATTTGTTCATCAAGATCATTCTCCCTATTTATTAGTTGCTGGTAGTTTTCTTCCAGATTTCTCAATGCTTCAAGATCAGTATTCTGTTGCCTCTCTAGAACCTCTTTCTCATCTCTTAGCTTAATGGTTTTCATCCCAGCTTCTTCTTTTCTGAGACAAAACCACATTGGTAAACATGAAGGAAAATCAATAAGAAAACAAAGGGGTTCATAAGGACTCAAAAGGATGAATATGCACGTAGATGGTGAATCTAGAAGCAGATGCATATAATAAAGTTCAAAACAACAGCACTAATAGTAACGGCTATAAACAATCAGATATATGCCATTATGTCAAAAAAAAGTGCTCAACTACTTGTTTGCTTAGACTATTCTTCAAAGAAGAGAATAAATACTCTACTAACCGCGTACCCAACGAATCTTTCATTA
This sequence comes from Cardamine chenopodiifolia, assembly GCA_963922655.1. Classification (NCBI taxonomy): domain Eukaryota; kingdom Viridiplantae; phylum Streptophyta; class Magnoliopsida; order Brassicales; family Brassicaceae; genus Cardamine; species Cardamine chenopodiifolia. The sequence goes on along the minus strand of OZ000479.1, from coordinate 14,018,490 downwards.
AATTTAATAAAAGAGAGGGCAACAAACATGTAAACCCATGTAGTATCGTGTCACCACAAAAACTCAAGTGAGAAGATCAAATAGGCATTACAGAGAATGCAAGTTGGTGCATATCTATAACCTCAGGACAGTTGGAAAATTGCAATGCTTCTGACTACAAGGAGAAAAAAAATCTTATTTCTTCCAAACTCACATTCGAAAATAATCTTGCAGTTGACTGTCAAGCATTGGGAGTTGTCCGGTGCTATCCTGTCTCTTTTCATTTAATATTTCCATTTGCTTATTCAGCTCCATAATGCTTTTCTGCATCTGTTCAATTTCTTTGGAGTGCTTCCCTTTTTCTTTTTTCCTCCTATCCACCTCCTTTCGGTTGCTCTCAATTTTTGAATTTATGCGAGCTATCTCCTCCTTAAATCTCAGAAGCTCAGGTTGCTGCTCACAAGAAAAGTACAGATACAAGTTACTGAAGTGAGAAAGTTGGTAAAATTCCAGAGGATAACAAAAAAAGATTGCACAAGAGATTTCTGCAAATGCTACATGTGGGATTTGGAAAATAGAATCTGTTAACCACAAACTTCCAAGGTATACTCACAATTCTTCCAAGCTTGGAGCTTCTCTCAGCAATCTTCCTTTCACGTTGAGCAATTTCTTTTAGATACTTTGCTTGTTCTACCTTTCTCTTACCTGCTTCATGTTCAAACTTTTCCAGCTCTCTCATGACATCTTTACGATTGCTCTTTTCAGCATCAACATCCTCAGTTGCCTTCTCGATATCATTTTCAATGTTATATAATTGCCATAGGAAGTGTTCTCTCTTCAGAGCTTTCTGCATGGCGAGAAGATATGTTAACAAGAAGGCAAAGAGGTTAGTTCACAAAATATATAAATAAACACTACTCCGCTAGAGAGCAACAGCAAATCCACATAAATACCAGTTCGTCCTGCAGCCTGAGATGCTTCTCAGCTTCTTCCTTCTGTGCTTTTTTCAGCTTCTTCTCGGTCCCTATTGTTTTCTTCTTCTGATATATAAGGCCTACCTTTTCTTCGGCGCTGGCCTTCTTTTCTTCTAGTTCTTCATACTCTTTCTTAAGCTCCTGCGACCCAGAAATCTCCTCGAGGAGTCCAGTGAGTTCCTTTGGATTCTTGGAAGCAATCGATTCAACATCACCCTACATTTTGGGATCAAAAGTCTTTAGTCAGAAGTTAAATATACACACTATACAGATTTAAAATCCAAGGCAAGCTAAGGTTCAACAAGACACGAAATCGACATCAAACCACCAGAATCATTCATAGAAGGAAAACAAGTTTAGAAAGGAAAAAAAAGTCAATTCTCGAAATCCGGAAGAAGTAACCACCTGAAACACCAAGAAATTACGAGCCTTAACCAGTATGCCTAGAGATCGAAGCTTTCCATTGTACTCATCCAAAGTCACAACCCTATTATCAATACGATACTCACTCCCACCAGTACTAGTAATAGTACGTGTGAAACGAATCTCCAATCCATCGTCCAGCTGATAAACGAGGCGAACAAAAGCTCTACGACCTCTCTGTTCCTTATCTCGATCATCAAAAGCGTAGATAAGATCCTTAAGCTGAGAACCACGAAGTTGACCAGCGCGAACACCAAGCACGAAGCTAATTGCATCCATTAGGTTAGATTTGCCAGCACCGTTGGGACCAATTATAGCTGTGAAATCCTTGAAAGGACCTACCAATTGATGACCCTTGTAAGATTTGAAATTCTCCATCTCAAGCTGCAAGATCTTCCCCATCGGGGTTTCTATGGCAGGCATGACTGGAGGTTATTTCGAGTTGGTTTCAGTGAAAGCAGTGGGGAAAATGAAATTAGCCAATTTAGGGTTTATACAAGGTTGGGGGTATTCTCGGAGGAGAAAAAAGATTAGAAAATTGGCGGGAATTGAAAAATATTTGAGAGGCGAAATTTTTCTCTCAAGGGATTTCAGAATTCATCTCTTCCCCTAAATCCGGAAGTCGAAGCCGAGAAGAGATCCTTGTGCTTTTTTTTTTCTTTTAATCCAAGGGGCCTAACGATACGGCGTCATTCCATCACTATCAAAATGAATAATGGTTTCCTGTTTTGTTTTGTTTTGCCTGAAATATATTTTCATATTTTGATGGTTTTTCTTTCGCTTATATATGTGTTTATTTTTATTTAATTTTTAAAAATAATACATTGAAAAAAGAAAATTTATCACCTAACACCTCTTTAATTTATATGCAAAGGTTGCGACAAAAAACGTCATTTTTGAATGACAAATTAAAAACAGGAGAAACAATAATTCTTTTGACAAATGACTGCAAGAGAGGAGAGATACAAAAGAAAGCTAACCAACCCTGAATTTCAAATAATTCAGCTAATAATATTTTTGGCTAGACATTATGTACTTTTATCGTAGCTTAAATGTGAAGGTATTGTAACGGAATCCAACTAATCATATTTAAGTATCCAGCTAATCATATATTTGTGGATTTAGTCACTTTAACGTGAAAATGAAGACCAACTGCAAAAAATCTAAAAGGATAGAACTTTGTAACACAGGAGAGAATAAAACGGAATGTTACAGCTTATTGAATAATTGCTAGACACTGTATACTTTTATCGTAGCTTAAATTTGAAGGTAATCAAATATAGCGAGAAAAGGGAACCATTAGAGATATCAAATCTTCCAAGTACAAAAATCAAAAGTCTCGGAGATGATATACTTTCGAAAAATAATTGCGATTTTTTTTTCCTTAAAAACTAGATTACCTTAACCACAAATGGTCGAGTCACTCGAACTAAAGCACAATGGTAGTAGCCTACTTATTTAGAGATCTCTTGAAGAAAATCTCATCTTTTTTTTATCGTTGACACTAGAAAACATCGAATTTAGAAAGTTGCTTCCTTACAAGTTGATCCGAGTTTTCTTTGTCTTTTATTATGTTTATTTTAATTAAAATGAAAGTATTTTGATAAAAATATTTTATAAAATCCGAAAGCCAGTAAAATTCTAATTTTTTAAAGCTTAAAATAAATTTTAAAATAAAAATTAAACTTGTAAAATTTTGGATCATAAATAAAAAAATCCAAAAACAGATAAAACTGCTAATACTTTAAAAATAATTTTAAAGTTAAAATATAAATCTTTAAATTCATAAAACTTCATTAATAGAGTTATCATTATGTTTTAAAAATCACATCGTAAAATTGTGTGTGAATATAATAATATACTTGTATTTATTTGTGATTTGGATAATTTCTTATGTAAATAATATATATAAATAAATGACTTTAAAGTTGATATATGTTATTTACTTTATACATGGCAATAAAAGTTTTAAAAGTATTTGAATATTTAATGAATTAAAATTTTCATAAAAGATATACTATATGAAAATATTTTGTATCTATAAGTAAATGTTAAATTTTAGATTTATTTAAAGAGTTAAATAATTTTACAAAATATTTTAGTTTTTTTGAATTTGATAATTTAGTATTTTAATTTCTGGAATTTTACAAAATTATTTAAGATTTGAAAAGAATTTTAGGAATTATGTATTAAGTTTGATAAAATAATTTTTTATTTATTATTATTTTTTATTTAAACAGTTAAAATAAACAAATTTGATGTTAAATAGATACAATTTAAAAATTCTTATAATATAATGAAATAAAAAATTAATTCATGTATTTTTTTATATTTCTAACATTAGCATATTTTTACAAAATCTATAAAAAATTCGCATATTTTTCTATTTATTCTGTCTTAGCTTTAAATGTACTGCGGAGCTTGGCTGAGTGTTTAAAACACTCTTTTGGGCTTTACTAAGTCTTATCTCATCAAGATGATAGAGAGATAGAAAAAATAACCGAATTTCTCGAAAAAATTATAAAACCACCTTTATTGGAGGTTTTAGAAAAAGAGTTCTTAAACTATAAAAAAGTAAAATATTGAAGAGAGGTTCTTACAATAGAGAAAGATTATCAAATGAGAACTTTTAGAGTCTTTTTCTCCTATTTTAAGAATCCTTCTAATATATATATATATATATATAATATTTTGTCATTATAAGTTTTTAAGAATTTTTCTTCTAAAACTTCTTGACAGAGGTGCTCTAAAGGAATTCTCGCGTTTTTAAGACGATTTAGTTTTTCTTTTTCATCTTTTTTGTTCCATGTGTATCAAATAAAAAAATTGACTACAGCTCACCTTAATATAACTTATCATAGAATAATGTATTTTGTAGGTTCTTCTATTCTCGTATAGCTCGCTCCACCACCTCAAGCCTGAGTAATACAATGGTCTTTTGACGTTACAAAAAAAAAAAAACCGCAGAGGTATCACCAATTTGTAAACTCCCGCCTGCTTCCCATGGGCAAGAGCAAGTGAACTCTTTAGACTTGACTTCGTTCGTCGCACTTGTTTATGTGATTTCAAATATTAAACTTTCCTCCGTTTGCTTCTGCAAAATGAGATCAATGGAAGTTTGGATGGTTCTTTTTGGTTCTTCCAATAAGCTTTTCTTATTGCCAAGTGGTCTTTTGCATAAACCATAAAAGGACTTTGAAGGTTGGAGATGATGTGCCAGAAGAATGTCATACTCCATAAATTTAAGACGGCGAAGAAAAGCTTCCATTACCAATTATTACCGGGTAAAATTTTTGTAATATGCGGAGTTGTAATTTAAAAAATAAAAACAATACTGATGATATAAGTTTATCAGTTTGGTAGACCCTTGTTATGACCACACAAAAAAACATGTTCTAAATTGTTACAAAGTAATTAAAAATATCATAAATCTAAATCGCACCAAACTCAAACGCAAAGAGAAAAAAAAAAAGAGAGAGGAAGAATCTGGGAGATGGCTTCGACTCCGAAACTGACTAGTACAATTTCATCTTCTCCATCTCTTCCAATACTCTGCAAAAAACTTCCAATCTCAATTCATCTACCATCATCATCATCCTCTAGCTCTATCTCGCTCCCTAAAATCCTAACCTCTTTTTCCTCCCTGCGTCCACGTGTCACCTTAGTCTCAAACCACCGGTATTACCTCTCTCGTCGGTTCTCGGTTCGTGCCAGTAACGATAATGGAGCAGATTCAGAGCGCCATTACGATTTTGATCTCTTCACTATCGGCGCAGGTAGCGGCGGCGTCCGCGCCTCTCGCTTCGCCACAAGCTTCGGAGCATCTGCCGCCGTTTGCGAGCTTCCTTTTTCTACCATCTCTTCCGATACAGCCGGAGGCGTTGGAGGAACGTAAGATTTCTCTCGTCTTGTGGCTTATTTCGACACATCTGCTAGAATTGAAGCATTTGCTTGATGATTTATGGTTTTGATCTTCAGAGGAACAGAAATTTTCTTAAATTGTGTTGTAGAGAATTTTAAAACGAATGAGTGAACTCATTTTTGATTATTCTACAGGTGTGTACTGCGAGGATGTGTACCAAAGAAGTTACTTGTGTATGCCTCCAAATACAGTCATGAGTTTGAAGACAGTCATGGATTTGGTTGGAAGTATGATACGGAGCCTTCTCATGATTGGAGTACATTGATTGCTAACAAGAATGCTGAGTTGCAGCGGCTGACTGGTATTTATAAAAATATACTGAACAATGCTAATGTCAAGTTGATTGAAGGTCGTGGAAAGGTAGGCTGAAGCACGGATTTTTATAAAGTTCATGCTTTAACCTTTATGTATTGATTTGAGCTTGTTTATATATTTTATATGTGCAGGTTATAGACCCACACACTGTTGATGTAGATGGGAAAATCTATACTTCGAGATATATTCTGATTGCAGTTGGTGGACGTCCTTTCATTCCTGATATTCCTGGAAAAGAGTTTGCTATAGATTCAGATGCCGCACTTGATTTGCCTTCCAAGCCTACGAAAATTGCAATAGTTGGTGGTGGCTACATAGCCTTGGAGTTTGCAGGCATCTTTAATGGTCTTAACAGTGAAGTTCATGTATTTATAAGGCAACCAAAGGTGCTGAGGGGATTTGATGAAGACGTGAGTAAAATGAGCAGGAATTTGGCTTCTTTCGTTTATTATCTTGGCTATTTTCTAATTGTAGTTATTATTCTTGTTCCAGGTCAGGGATTTTGTTGGAGAGCAGATGTCTTTAAGAGGCATTGAGTTTCACACAGAAGAATCCCCTGAAGCCATCATCAAATCTGGAGATGGCTTGTTGTCTCTGAAGACCAGCAAGGGAACTATTGAGGGCTTTTCGCATGTAATGTTTGCAACTGGTCGCAAGCCCAACACAAAGGTAAAATGTGATTTTATTCCCGAAGGATGTTTATAAAATGAAAACTTTTACCAAAGTTCATTGCTTTTATAATTCGTCTAAGATTAACTGACCATTGCTGCCCCTTATTTATGACTTAAATGGAAGCTATTACAATGATCGTAGAATATAATTGATGATTGATGCAATGTTGGCTGCTATAACAGAACTTAGGGTTGGAGAATGTTGGCGTAAAAATGGCGAAAAATGGAGCAATAGAGGTATGATCTAATGGTTGCCTTTTTTTTGTCTCCTGTTATTTCTACTGTTGCATTCCGAAAAGTTCTCTTGTTATGCTTGGTTACTTAATTTGTGTTTGTGCTCCTTTTTGCCACTTTGTGTGGCAAGGTTGATGAATATTCACGGACCTCTGTTCCTTCCATATGGGCGGTTGGGGATGTCACTGATAGGATCAATTTGACTCCAGTTGCCTTGATGGAGGGAGGTGCATTGGCAAAAACCCTGTTTCTAAATGAGCCAACAAAGCCTGATCATAGGTAACATGACATCTTGATAGGTGTTAACTTTTGATGTTTAGACCTTTGGAGTTTCTGGTGATTGATGAGAATTGTATCTGTTTAGTCTTACTTGATTCTTTTAAGATCTAAAACATTTTGTAAACTGTTGTCAGTAGTCTTTTGTCTCTGATGGTTTTGATCTTTTATATGTTCTCTATCCAACTAGAGCTGTTCCCTGCGCTGTTTTCTCCCAGCCACCTATTGGAACAGTTGGTCTAACTGAAGAGCAGGTAAGTAAGATGATTTGTCGAAAATTTGGTTTGTTGTCTATCACTGCATATAAATGTTAGATACGTCTTTGCAGGCCATAGAACAATATGGTGATATCGATATTTTCACGTCAAACTTTAGGCCATTAAAGGCTACGGTTTCAGGACTTCCTGACCGGGTGTTCATGAAACTCGTTGTCTGTGCAAACACCAATAAAGTTCTCGGTGTTCACATGTGTGGAGAGGATTCACCAGAAATCATCCAGGTTTCACTGTTAACATGATTCGGCTTCTCTGAAAGTAAACGCGAAAAAGATGTATGATTTAAAATGATTTTTTTCCCCCCAAATTTTCAGGGATTTGGGGTTGCAGTAAAAGCTGGCTTAACGAAGGCCGACTTTGATGCTACAGTGGGTGTTCACCCCACAGCGGCGGAGGAGTTTGTCACTATGAGGACTCCAACCAGGAAAATCCGCAAAGACTCCTCTGAGGTCTGTTTGTGAACAATCAACTTATCCATCTAGTTACTTCTTGTTGTTTTGCAACATGGAAAAAAGATTGAAACTGAGATGTGTATTTCCAATTTGATTTCAGGGCAAGACAAGTCCTGAAGCTAAAACAGCTACAGGAGTGTAAAGAAGAAGGTTACAAAAAGATTGGATTTACAGCATTGAAGCTCCCTGACAAGGTATTCAGCCGTTTCCTATGTGTTCTCCTAAACCTGGAACAGGCATGCAATGCATTAGCTCATACTGTGCTTAGGGTGTCAAACTGTCAATTAGGAGAAAAGCTTTGCTTCTGCCTACCTCGAAAAAATGGGTTAGAGCCGGTTTTTCTGCCTACTTTAGATTCGATGCCAGCTCTAAAGTACTTTAGATCAGGCTTGAGCCAAAATTTAACATCCCAAATTTTTGAGAAGGGCCTAGTATGGTTAGGACTTCCATGCTATCTAGTAGTCGGAGAGAGCATAGCTCGCACTAGAATCATCCGGTATCTGTGTGTGATATTCAACCTGCATGTTTGCAGGAGAACATTTTGTCTGTGAAGAAGAAGAAGCTTCTTTTTGGCGGAGAAAGGATTTTCTTATGGCGCTTGGAGATTTTATAAGTGTGTCCTGCTGTACTTGTTATCGTTTAACCTACACGACCAAATTCCTAGTAGAGGTTATGTATTCGGAAATGATTTTGGCAAGAGCTCTAAAACTGAAGCTTTCACAAGGCTCTCCCAATATCTCTGTCCTGGTTGAATTAAATAAAAAAAAAATCGAGCTTGGACTTTTTTTTATATGAGCCCAAAATATTTTAAATTTTCCAGATGATTATAATTTTGCTATGTGAATTTTAACTAATTTTTATATCAAAATATTTTGAGTAATGTTAAAACTAGATAATTGTTTTTTTTATGAAAAAGGTAACGAAATTTCATATTTTTTTATATACTAAAAAATGTTCACATTTTTAATATTAATTAATGTTACATCATATTATTTTATTATATATTGAGAATCCGAGAGTATTTATATCTAAAACTGTTTATATTCAATATACAATTAACTGTTTAAATTTGATAATTTAAAACTAAAAATAGATTATTGTACAGATTTTATAATTAGTAATTAGAAGTTGAAGATATTTTAAGAAAATACATGTATTAAGAGATTATTATGATACTATACTTTTTTAATAAAGGTATGATACTATACTTATAACTAAAAATCACTATTGAAAGTAACAGTGTAACACAATGGCTGTAAATTAATATTTATTTATATAACAATAATAGCTCTAGAATTTTGATTTCTTACCATGATTTGCAATAATTAAATGCCAACTGGCTTTTAGGGAGAATCTTTTCCTTACAAAATAAAATATTAGTCAACTATTTTCGAAGTAATTCAGTAGATCCCAACGTCTACAAAAAGACACCACGTGATCCACGTCACGTGACCGTACGCTCCATCTTAGCTGAGCGGCTACGTCTTTTTTAATAATTTCAACATTTTTACTTCGGTGTCTTTCGAAATCAATCGCGCGAAAACGCCATTTTATCTCCCGCCGTTCCTTCCCTCCTTTTATTTTTCATCTCTCCCTCTCCAATCTCAATCTAAATCTCATCTAAATCTCTTTACTCCAACTCCAATCTCCACTTCCTTCTCTTTCTCCCAATCTCACGATGCAACCTCAGCCGCATATCTCTCCGGCCACCGCAACTGCTGCGATCTCAGCCGCGCTTGAATCTCAACGCGTTAGGAAAAACAGAGGAAGTTACAATTGCGGTCGATGTGGTCAACCTAAGAAAGGTCATGTCTGTCTTTTAACTTCTACTCCTGATGCTCCCACTACTCCAATCGCTACGGAGCCGGTGAGCTGCATCTCCGCCGCCGCATCTTCTTCCCGTTCTACTGTCCTATCCTTAACGACTGCGCCGTCGTCGCGCCAGTCTTTCACTCACTTACGCCGCGCTTTATCTTTCGATGACGTCGATGCGCGTAATTCTTTGGATGAATCCGATCTAGATGCGGCATCGCCGGATCTGGATCTGCATTTAGATACGGATATTGTTCAGCCTGGGAAGTTTCATGCGGTAGGTTTATGGGAGGTGCTTAAGCGGTTGCCACCTTCGAGTTTACTCATGGCGGCTAGGGTTTGCAAAGGGTGGAGAGAGACCTCGAGGAAGATGTGGAAAGCGGCGGAGGAGCTTCGGATTAGGGTTCCGGAAAAAGCTCAGATTGGATACATTGGATCTTTATTGCAAAAGTGTCCTCGACTTATTAGACTCTCACTTAAAATCGAGAGGTGATGGTTCTTCTTTCGTACGATGTAATAGATCTGAGAGTTTATTCACCTCACTGAACTAAATTGAAAAAAATGATTTTCTTAACTTCCCAAGATAAGGATTACAAGTAACTCTTAATAATTTATCGAGGATCGAGAAACAAAAGTATTAATTGTCTTATGTTTATTGGACTAATTACAATTTGTTGTAAAAATTATGTTTATCTGATTGGATTTATGTTCTTATTGTTACCTGCAGTGATTTTGATGCGACAACTCTGGCCTGCATTGCGTTTTCTTGCCCTCACCTGGAGGTTTTGGAGATTTCAACTTCGGGTTCAGCTGTCAATAGAATCTCTGGGTAAATAGTCTTGTTTGAGTCCCAAGTTTGAGTTGCTATGCGAGATTGAGATTAGGCCTATTGACGTTGATGCTGCAATAAAAAAAGGGCAAATCATCAGTTCATGTCATGAATGTAGAGACTGTTGGTTCTGTTTACAATACATTAATCTGTGCTAAGTAGTCATTTGACATGTGATCCATCATAGATTTTGCATCTGACTGGATTTATGGTTTTGATTGACTTCAAAATAGTTGTTTATTCATCTCTGGATCTGTCTTTAACAGTCCTATGGTTTATTGTATGAATAGGGATGAGCTGAGTCGCTTTGTTGCTAATGAACGTGGACTTGCAAGCCTTAAGATGGAAGGATGTTCCAACTTGGGAGGATTTACACTCTCTTCATCAAGCCTTTCCACTCTCTGGCTCTCAGACCTTCATTCTCTCTCGAAGATGGTAACTGAATTTCATTATTTTTTTTCGCTCTCTTCCATAGTTGAGGGAAAAAATTTGTATATCTTAACCGCTATTGTTTTGTTCATTTCTTATTAGATCTTTAATTGTCCAAATCTTATGGAAATATCACTTGAATTTTCTCGCCAAGAAGATGATTCAACTGATCTTGTTACAATGGTTGATGGTTTGGGAATGACTTGCACTAGATTGCAGAACATTCATATAGCATCTCTAAAGCTTTCACATACTGTTGTACTTGCTCTTACTGCTGTGAATTTCAGGTACTGTAGTCTTGGTTTTGTTTGTAAAAATCCTTATGATGCACATTAAGTCTAGTATTTGAGAGAACAGTTGTTCTTAAGGATTGATGTCAGTTTCCTTATTGTCCAGGGAGTTGAGAATGCTCTCGCTAGTTCTTGGAGTAGATATCACAGATGCATCAGTAGCTGCTATTTCCTCAAGTTATACAAACCTTGAACTGCTTGATCTTAGTGGGTATGTTTTGTTCTTTCTCAAACTATCTATATCTCTAGTGATTTAGTACATTCACATGAAAAGCATTGAGACGTGCTTTTTCTTTTTATTGGTTTTAGTTCCAGCATTACTGATACTGGCCTTGGGATGATCTGCGATGTCTTACCTGAGACACTCTCAAAATTACTTGTTGCTCTTTGTCCCAACATTACATCAAGTAAATTCTTGGTCTTTGGTTTGCATACGTATTGTACATAATTCAATACATAATTCATGATGTTCATTCCCTGGTTTCTCATTTCTTCTATAATGAATATTATTGCAGGTGGAATTCAATTTGCCACTGCTCAACTGCCCCTTCTTGAGCTGATGGATTGTGGCATGACTGTGTCTGACCCCAATTCAGATAATGATCCTACCATTGAAGAGAAGAATCCGAGTCCACATAAAACATCAGGCTACAATCAGAAGATGTTTATTAAACATAAACGACTGAAGAAGCTCAGTTTGTGGGGATGCTCCAGTTTGGATGTGAGATTGCTAATCAAATGATATCTAAACAAGTCCTCCCTTAATCCCATCTTCTCATAGTTTGATCTCTTGATGCAGGCTTTGTTCCTTAACTGCCCAGAGCTCAAGGACTTGAATTTGAACTCATGCAGTAATTTGCAACCGGAGAGTTTAGTGCTTCAATGTCCAAACTTAGAACTCGTGTACGCATCAGGATGTCAAGATCTATTGACCGGAGCTATCCGAAAACAGGTATCCTTAGTACAATCTAATCTCTTTACTGTTTGATTTCAATTTTGTTTAGTTTATATGTCCAGTCTTACAGATGTGATTTGGTATAATAATTTCATGAGTCCAAATTCTTAATAAGCCACTTCTTATTTGATAGGTTTCCGAGAACTTTGCGGCTGGTGAAAACCATATGCCAAGGAAACGCTTGGCTGATGCGTCGAAGAGGATACAGGCTCCACCTTCATTATATCATGAGGTGATTTAAAAAAAAATTTATTTTGTGAGAGAGAAAGTAAGAAAGATATGTAAACTGAAAGTTTTTTGTTTTGTTTTGCAGACAAGGGAGGATGAGAACTATGGGGGGAAGAAAAGGAAGTTGGAGAGAGAGCTATGTACCATTATACGTTAATAGTCCTCTCTGGACTCGTAACATTTTGCATCTACCATCTCTATTTTACTGTAGAATACATCTGATTATGTTGGATCACGTCTATTCTTCTGTTGTTTCTCACTTGTCAGCATTACATGTTTTATCTTTGTCGTCCAATTACTCAAAATAAATTGTATGATACCATCTGTATTAGTTTTATATTTATATACTAATATAGATGTTCTTTGTTTTTAGTCCCTTGCAAACCATTGTTATTTGCAATAGTAACAGATCTTTGGTGGTTTTATCATCGTTAGATTTGTTTTCTTCTGGCTAAAAAAGAATATATGCAAAATTGTGAAGGTGTTTTTATTTTCTCAATTGTTGTTAAATTTTAAACACTGCTAAAAAAGTGTTGTGAAAAAGTAGTGTTCAATTTTTTCGATCCGATCACATCTTTACATGCTATTTTTGAAATAGATGTTTATTACACACTGATGAGGGGGTAAAATAGAAATACAAAAATTATGGTGGGTGTTTTATCAAACCAAAAAGCTGTAAAAAAACAAAATGGTTGAAAATATAAACACAAAAAATGGAAGAAGTCATATAGTCAAAATAGCTCCAAATGTAAGTGGCGGCGGCAGAACACTCTTGGCTGGTAGATTTCACCTACCTCTTTCTTCCTTATATCCCAACGTGTAATCGCTGTGACTGAGTTTTTATTTTATTTTTATATAATACTATCTTCTTCAACCAAACCCATTTGCAGAATCCACAATGGCGATAGCTTTCAAATCCAGCGTCTTCTTTCCCCAATCCACTAAACCCCAAGTCGGATTCCGCCATTCTTCTTCTCCTGATTCATCGCTTTCTTTCAAAAGATTGACTCCCATAGCTTCCCTCTCCACCTCTTCTCCTACCCTCGGTCTCGCAGATACTTTCACAGAGCTCAAAAAACAAGGCAAAGTAAGAGACTTCTCCAGTCTTTTTTTTTTTTTCTTTCTGGTTTATAAAATTGCTCGTTAGTTCTGGGGGAAATTAGATTTAAAAATCAATCCTTTTGTGAATTACTCCTTATTGTTTGTAGAAAGAGTGTGATAAGGTTTGGAATCAGCGAATACAATCATTTTATTTATCTGACGAATCAACGCATATGTTGCTTATGAGTTCTTATCAGAGTTAGTTGATTACCATTTGTGTTACTTTTATGTGTGAAGATAGCATTCATACCATACATCACAGCTGGTGATCCAGATCTCTCTACTACTGCTGAAGCATTGAAAGTTCTTGACGCTTGTGGGTCTGACATCATCGAATTGGGTGTTCCTTATTCTGATCCTTTAGCTGATGGACCTGTTATTCAGGTTTAAACCAATTATCAAAATGCAACCTTTATTTATGTAATCAAATGCTTCCAATTTCAGTTTTATTTGATCATCTTGCTCTTCGTCATATATTCAACCAGGCTGCGGCGACAAGGTCCTTGGAGAGGGGAACCAACCTCGATAACATCCTTGAGATGTTGGATAAGGTGACTTTAGTTTTGTGAAGTAAAGATGTTTTTGTGTCCCCTGCCAGATATCATCCCATTGTATGTTTGTGTTCTTATTGTTGGAATTGGTGCAGGTTGTTCCACAAATATCTTGTCCAATTTCTTTGTTTACGTACTACAACCCGATTCTTAAACGTGGATTGGGGAAGTTCATGGCCAGCATCAAAGCTGTCGGTGTACAGGGACTTGTGGTTCCCGATGTTCCTCTTGAGGAAACTGAGATGCTGAGGAAAGAAGCCCTCAACAACGGCATTGAACTGGTAAGCATATGTTTTGAAGGATGCATATATCTTATCCCACAATTTGTATTTTTTGAGTATCACGTTTCTCAGTCATGTCTGCAGCATACCAAAAGAAATCAGTTAAAAGTCATTTGTGTCTATATATTGTAGATGATATTGTATCTATTTTCTTCTTCTCCTCAAATTGAGCTTTTCTTAGCTGAGCTCCGTATCATTAGTCTCTGTGTAGATTCTAATTAATAGAAATAGTAGAAGGATTGTTTGGTGGAGGAACTGAAACTGTACATGTGTTTTGCTGGAGATCTGACTCTTTCTACTTTGACATTCAGATTTATTTATCTTCGCCTTTTAGTAACATTAGTTTGCTCTATGTTTGTAATCAAGGTCCTACTCACTACACCAACCACACCAACAGAGCGAATGAAGCGAATTGTTGACGCATCTGAAGGATTTATTTACCTTGTAAGACCCTCTCTATGTATATCTCTCTCTTTGCAGATGTTCACATGCGTTTTTATTTGTATTTGATAATGGATTGGCCCTTGCTATTGGGTTTGACAGGTGAGCTCAATTGGAGTGACTGGTGCACGATCATCTGTAAGCGGAAAGGTTCAGTCGCTCTTGCAGGATATCAAAGAGGTCTAGTAACAACAACCTGTTATCGTTTCCTAACTATCTTGAAATGGTGTAGTGATGCTCAAGTTGTTTAGCCATTTGTAATTCAATGCAGGCAACAGACAAGCCAGTGGCGGTCGGTTTTGGAATATCAAAGCCTGAGCATGTGAAACAGGTTATAAACCTTAAAAAGCTTATGTTGTCTTCATGTTGCTTCTTTGATGATTGGTTTTGTTGTGTGAACAGATAGCTGGATGGGGAGCTGATGGAGTGATCGTAGGCAGTGCAATGGTGAGGCTATTGGGGGAAGCAAAGTCGCCAACGGAAGGGCTTAAGGAACTTGAGAATCTCACCAAGTCTCTCAAATCTGCTCTTCTTTGAAACCCAAAAAACATTTGAAGACAACATCGCTAGATTGTGTTTTGTTCCTGCTAGTTAAAATCAATGTATGACAGTGATGTGCCAATCTTTTGATCATTTCAAGTATGATTTAAGTTACAGTTGCTGCGTTTGCACAAATTCAAAGCAATTGTTGACCTGAATAAAAATAATACTCGAGGCATTTTCCAGCGAGAAGATAACTTCATCCTTTAGCTTAGCCTATATATACACGAATCTTATATAAGTATAGCTAAAGTTAGACATTTCTAGGTTTATGAAACATTCTTCGAAGGTGACAGAATTAAAAACTAATCAATTTTAAAGTAAATATTGACTCGGTAGTCAAAATTAGATCCACCCGTAATCCAGTGACCCGAAAAACTTTTGAATTCAATCTTCATATACAATTCACTTTTTTTTTTTTTAGAAAATAAATAAAGAAAGAAAATTCCAAGAGTTTTTATTAGGTGTTTCAAAATTCAAATACAAAATCCGCTATAGATTAATATTTCCTCATCTAGTGTCGGTTATCTGAAAAAGCAAAGCGATGAGAGGCGGAGCCACGGGAAAGAGAAGAACAACGGTGGGTTTTGGCGGTGCGCCGCCGCCTCCACCACCGTCAATTGAGCAACAGCGTCAACTAGTCAACTCAAGAGACTCCGACGTCAGTTTCGCCAGCAGCCGTCCATCATCAATCGGTATAGGCGGCCGAGCCTCCGATGTATACTCCGACAGATCTCACCAATCTTCAACTATTCGAACCATCAACGCCTTCCTCTCATCTCATTCCGTTCCGATCTCACTTCGTACTCATCCTGTTCCTTCTATCAAAGACATCACCGAAACCCTAAAATTCTTACTCTCCGCCGTGAATTACCCCTCCGATACCAATAAATGGGATGAGGATCTCGTCTTCTTCCTCAAATCAGTCAATTGTCCATTCAAGCTCACTAAATCTAGCCTCAAAGCTCCTAATACTCCTCACAATTGGCCTACTGTTCTCGCCGTTGTTCACTGGTTGGTTGAGCTTGCTCGTTACCGTCAACATTTATCAACTAATTCTGCTTACGTCCCTGACGCTAACTCCATGAATGCGTTCGCGATACAAAGCTTTCGTCACTTCATTAGCGGTGAGGATGATTTGGTAAACGATTTAGATTCCGATTTCTTAGGTAAACTTGAAGTGGAGAAGCTTAGTGTAGCTGAAACAAATGCTGGTTGTGAGAAGGTTTCTGTTGAATTGGAGGCTAAACTTGAAGCACTGAGGAAAGGTCCGTCAAAGAAAGAGGCTCTGGAGAAAGTTAAGGCTGATTTGGAGAAAGATGTGAACAAGTTCCGAACAATCGTTGTGGAGTATACTGATAGGACTCAAGCGGTGGAGAAAGTTGTTGAGGAGAAAGCTAAGGAGCTAAAAGCTAAGGAAGAAGAAAGAGAGCGAATCTCTGAAGAGAATAAAGAGCTGAAGAAGAGTGTGGAGCTTCAGAGTTTTAGCTCTAGAGATGTTGAGAGGATGAGAAGAGAGTTACAAGCTGTGGAAAGAGATGTTGCAGAATCTGAGGGTGCTAGAGATGGTTGGGAACAGAAAGCTTGGGAACTCAATTCACAGATTAGGAATCAGTTTCATCAGATTCAGACACTTTCCATTGATTCTAACCAAGCTCTTAGGAGATTGAAGCTTGATATTCAGTTTGCTGTGAATGAGACAGGGGAAACACCTGCAGAGGTGATGGGTGTGGATCATAAATCAATGGTGAAGCGAGCTCTGTGTTCGTTTTATGATGGGATCAAAGGAAGCTCGGCGGAGAAGATGGAGGAACTGATCACGTTACAGCAACAGGTGTCTGAAATGGCTTCAAAGATCGAATCAAAGAAGAGTCTTCTCGGGTCAATCCAGTTGCAGATCAATGAACTTGAAGAAAAGATGAAGTTAGTGAAGAAGGAAACTCAGGAGTTGATTGCAAAATGTGACTTGGAGGCAAAAACAATGGTAGAGGGTGTGAAAACAGAGGCTTTGAATCTGGAGGTTGTGGAGAAAGAAGCTGCCGAGTTTTTGAAAGCTTCGAGGCTTAGATTGGAAGAAGCAGTGAAGCAGAGTGAAGATGAGGTACAAGCATGTGCTGCACAACTCTTTGCACTTATTGATTCGATATCGAAACAGAAAGAGTACATGGATTTGAAGATATCAGAGATGAAAACTAGTGTTGCTAATACTGCCAGTGCTGTTTCAGAGATATATAAATCGAACTTGAAGAAGCACCTTGGTATCTTGGGATTGGATAGCAATGACTGAGCCAAGAGATTGTTAAAAAGCGTGAGTAATTTGTATCTTTTGTTACTTTTGTTGAAATAGTCGTAATATGGTATGTATGATATTTTCACCATTTGTTCTAATCTGCATTGGAGGAGGTTCTTAGGCATTATGTATTTCAGGTCGTGTGATCAAAATTACCTGAATTTTCAGGAATGATAATTGAAATTGCTCAAGTGTGCTAGTATTGAAAATACTCAAGTCGTCTAATATTTTCTGTCATTTAAAAAGTTGGATGTTATGTCAAAATCCACAATTTTACGCAAGAACACTGTTATGAACCAAGTTACAAAGAATTTGCAATGAAAATGAACACGAGAAATAGAAGCGAAATGATCCATGTTGTGACAAAGCCAATCTTGTAACTTGGGAGATGCTCTTGGCTTTCTGGGAGTTGACATCATTCCTCCTTGTGTTCTAACTTATCCTGTGTCACTGAGGTCAATGAAGCTGATTCATCCAACTTCCTCTTTTCAAATCTGGCGTTACCGATGAGATGAAATTTGATCCAGTAGACATCACTGAACTTCTCCTCACAGTAATCGGTATCCATAAGTTTACATTCTTAAACCTGTCCATAAGTCGTGAATAAATCTCATGGGATCACCATCGCAACTCAAAGCAAAAATCACTAGACTACAATTCTACAACACATCATAGTTGTCGATAATTAAAAAATGTATAATTTTCAGAAAAATTCAGAATTTGATACCGGCCGATAAATTTACAGCAAAAAAAATAAAATATATTAATTAGAAAGATTACTTTTGGAAAAAAAAAATTGAGAAAAAAAAACAATTAGAAAGAAATTAGAAAGAAGTTAAATCTTTTTACATGATTAACAATTGTTTTTTATATAAGTTTTATATTCATATATTGTTTAATGATTGGTCGGCTACAATTCTGTGAAAGTTTGGATAATTTTACTGATATTCGTTGGTAAAACTTGTTTTTTCCCATCATTTGGATCAACATAGATCCCGAATTTATCGACAAATGTACCAACATCTTTTGGCTACAAATATGTTGTTAATCCTAAACAATTTGGCAAGATATATCATTAGTGATACTAAATTTAAAATCTAGTGCTTTTATATTGGCCCCTTTGAAAAATATATATATATACAAATCAGTGAATAAAAAATGAAAAAATTAAGAATTAAAATAACAACAAAATTAATATGTTTGGAATCAGTCACAAAATAGTGGCGGATTTTGCTATAGCTAATCAACTGTATTTTTATTGCAGTGATATATATATATATATATATATATTGAAGTGAAAAAACTCAAGTGATGCTACAACATAATTGTCAATAGCGTTTGTTTACCCAAAAAAAAAAAGAAGATGCAAATTGAAGAGGCAGTATAAAAAATCTCATGACGAGCTAATAGTTGTGTGTTTATTAAAGTATCTCAATATGAAGAGATAAAAAAGGGTTGCAACTCTTTCCTCTGTCTTTCCCAATTTTTTTTTGTCATCGAACTTATATATATATATATATATATGTGTGTTTCCAAAAACATGTAGATGTAAATATATGTTTATTTATAGGCGTTAAAACCCCACTTGACATTAGAATACAACAGAGAGACCAAGTGCAGTCGACAACGCATACAAAAAGACAGGCAGATCGGAAGTTGCTGCGGCTGTGACCAGCTTGTTGTCGGTCACACACCGCTCTGATTCCACAATCTCACCACCAGCAACCTTCACAGCCACCTTTGTCCCGTAACTACTTGCGCATCTCTTCTTCTGCAGAGTAATAGTATGACACAAAGATATAATTTACTAAAACAAAAGAAATTGTCGGTTGTAATAACATGATCACTAATAATCTTTTAAATTTGTTAAAGTTTTGGCTAAGTTCTTTTTCAAATCTATAATGTCAATTACGGGTGGAAAATCCTAAGGTTTTGACATTGGTTCAGTTTTATAGAAACTGAAACAAAATATTTCAAAGTATTTCTAATTTGGTTTCTTTTATAAGGTATTTTGAAAACATTTTTTTTTTTTTTTGGAAACATAAAAGTTTGATTTGTTTGATACGTCCACCTCTAATATCTAATTTACTTAGAATCACCACTAAAACTGTGGCATTTATTACCTTAAGAGCGCCGGTAGCGGCAAGTAGCCAATTTCCCATTCCGATGGCAGCAACAAACTTGCCTTTCTCAACAAATTTTCTGACCAATTCTACAGCTTTGGGGTTCATCACCAAGAGCTCCGGCGATCTTCCTCCAGGAACAACAATGCAATCGTAATCATGCACAGAGACATCATCCCACGCAACAGTCACATAAAAGTTATGGCCCAACTTCTCAGTAGGAAGTTGTCGTCCGTCCTCGAGGTCATAAACGACTGTAGCACATTTCTCACCTTTCTTCTTGTTTGGCGTCACTGCGTCCACTTTACATCCCAGAGCTTGAAACGCTTTAAATGGTACATTGATACTGTAGTCTTCAACACAGTCCTAAATATACCAAAAATAAAATATATATTAGACCAAATAACATACATTATACTCCTTCACGTGTTACTTGAAATTTGTGGTTAGTGATGCCCATTCGGATTATTTTTTAAAAAAATTTCGCTCCATCTGATCTAAAATAACAGAGATAACTTTGAAATTCCAACAAACTCTAGAACAGAGATTAACAAAGAGTCGTATGATTAGAGAAGCTTACCCCAATCAAGAAAAGCAAAGAAGGATGATTCTCCTTGGAGCTAGAAATCTTGGAGCCAAGTGATTCGAACAAAACTCTGAGACTGTGAGCAAGTGTGGGCCATCCCATAGTAGAAATAAAATTTCCATCCTTGACACAATCGGTAATGTCGAAAAGGGTCTGGACTCCGGGCTGTTCCCACCATGCGCCGCCAGAGAGCTCGATCAGAGGCTTCATGCTTTCAAATGCCGTGCACTTCATTCCACCGGAGAGCAAACCCCCGCCGCGAGAAACAGCTGGCTGTGGCAGCTTGTGAAGATGAGCTTCTTGAGTTCGGCGAATCGAACCACCGGACTCACGCATTTTTCGTCGGTGTTCAAAAGTTATAAGTTATGTGAAACCTCCGCCAAGAACGATGATGACGTCGTATTGGTTGGGGATGACGTCATCAAAATTTGCGTTTAGTGTTAGTTGGTCAACCACCAACTCGGTGTATATATGTAAAAAGGTGAAAATAAAATGATCTTTTCATAAAAATGAGTACTTGATTTGAACAAGCTAATAATTTATTTCAAATGGGTTAAACTATGGATTGAATAAAATATGCGGAAACACATGTATAAATAATGAACAGTTTAAATATTATCTTAAAATTACTCAAAATTACCCTAAAATATTTAAGTTTATCGTCAAATATCCAATTACCCGACCCAAAAAGATTCTTACCCAATTTAGTGACTATTCAAGTAGTAATTTGAAATACAGTACATGAATTTCATGTATCCTTGCTCCAACTGGTGGGAGATCTTAGTCTAAATTTATTGATTTACAGATTTAAGGAACTGCTAGTTTACTACCTTAAAAGATAATATAATGTAATTTTCATTACTAATTGCATGTGTTTTCTTTGGGGTACTATTTTGCGTTTTCTTATCCCTTTGTTTTACTAATTAAGCAAAGAACGATTTGAAAGGCAAAACCGAAATGAAGAAAAAGTGAAAGATTAGAGAAATGCCTTGAGGCCGAGGAGATCGTGAGCAGCCATGACGCACTTGTCGCCTGTTTTGCGACCAGGAGAAACACAGTCGACGCTAACGTTAAACGCTTGGAGTACGTAGAGAGGTACTATGGTCTCGTACGCTTCCATGAACTCTCCGCATAACATCAAAACCGATTTCTGAGCCATTGATCCCATATTTTTCTCTTAAGACAAGCACACAGCACACACAACTAAGTGTATATATATTAGTTCGAAAAGTCACATTGTATTTTTTTTTTTCAATAAGCAAAGATATAAGATTATTTATGAGTGGAGTAGTACGTAGCTCTATTTCGAGCTATTATTATTACCGTTGTAATTGTATAGTTCTGTAGTTGTGAGCATAGATTATTTCAGGGACCATTCGTAGCACTTATTTTAAAGAAATAGAACAATAATTTAGCTGGATTTGGATATGGAACCAGCGGATTAGACCGTTTATATTGTTTTCCTTGGAGCACATGGAACAAAGTTGTATTATACATTTATCAAATATGTTTAGTAACTAATTTGTTTATCCACACCATTAATTCGATGCCACAAATCAAACTAGAAATATATTTTTTCATCCCAATGAAAACAGATGGTTCTAAATGAAGGTGCGGATGATAAGGCCGTATAATAAGATATGAGCCGGAATATATTCACATATTTTTGTTTGCATTATTATAATAAAAAATGAAATTTGTTTGCAGGGGATTTATGAAAAAAAAACTTATCAGACTGCATTAGTTTGGATTCCATTATAAAAATATAGCGATCAAGTACGCGAATGGATTACTTACAATTGAAGAGTTTAAATGCACACGTGTTAATTGCAATTTTCCTACCCACCTATCTCACCTACTTGACTGACATCTTCCTCTGCTTAACCGGGGGAACCAAATAAAAACGGAAATGCCAAATTAAGGACATAAAAGGACTAAATTTAGTTGCTTCAGCGCCAGCAAAAGAACAAACACATCTAATGAATAAAAAAAATTACTATATATAATGAATATATATAAGTCGCCGTATAATAAAAAACATAAAAAAATTAATCTCTCAAGGCTTGCATTCTTTGTAAATGGCAAAGTGCATCATTAGGATAAAAAGGAAATATATATACGAAAAAAGCTTAAATCAACATACAGTTTTCATTTAGAAATCTTTCTAGTATTTCAAAATAAGTAATTAAGAATTGATTAATTTTGGAAACAGTTAACTAAAAATGATTTAAGGCATACCTTTGCCCGTTGGATCATAAACTGTACCATTTTCTTTCTTAAAATTTTTTTAGTAGCGTTGAAAATATTTTAAAATTGAATGATAAAAATGTCCACAATAGTAGATGATCATAAATACGACATGTAGTGACTTTATTGGATTATGGCTTCGCTATTTCTCTCCCCTTCTGTTTTTCACAAAAATGTGTTTTTGCTTCTTTGTACATGTATCAACATAGAAAAAATGGAAAATGTGATTGTAAGAAGATTAATTACCAATCCAATGGATCTCATCCCTTATTTTGTCAGAGTATCCCAATCAAGATGGAGATAATGCAGCCCTTTATCAAAAAAAAAAAGATGGAAATAATGTATCTCAATAGTCAATTTTATGAGTCGGGTCGATGGGTCTCATACTAGACTGCTAAAGCCATCCGGAAGCAGTCTTGCACACTTATTTATTACATAACGCTTCAAAGTAATTGGAGGGAGACCGGTTGTGGATGGACACTCTACATTTTATAAAGATATCTTTGTGAGATTTGAGCTTCTTGCATAAAAATGAAGTTACTCATAATGAAAGACAAAAAGATTTTAAATCAATAAAATTTACGCCTACTACGTAATATGAATTATTTGATTAGGAAATCACATTGAATTAGAAATCTTGCAAAAACCTGTCTGATTGGGTCTAGCAAATTTCATATGTTTGTATTAACATATATTTAAAACTCGTGTCCTTCTTAAATAGATATACCACAGAGAAAAAACTTGGAGCATCTCGATTATAGATTCACCGTTACGGTTTCTTGTGAACTTGATCTTAGTTTTGTTCTTGTTCGCATGATCACTTGAACTTGATAGTGGTTTGCCGGAAATGCAGATGTTGTGAGAAAATGTAGGCTTGGGGAGTTAAATTATCGTTATTTTTCTTTTATCGTGAAGAGTTCAGTAATACAAATGAATGGTGGGATAAAAAAGTTTATCAAAAAAAATGGAGTAAAAAAGTAGCTCTTGATTTACACCTTTGGGAATGCGTCGTAATTGCTTTTCAGTTTAAGTGCTTTCTTTAATCTATACCAGATTTAGGTCAATCAGTAGGTAGGAACACCAAACCTCATTGAGTTAAAAACTTGTGAATCTTACACGTTGAAAACATAGCATAATTAAAATAATCCATGCAATAAAGTCAAGAATACGCACTACAGAAATCAAATTGCAAAGTACTTCATATAGATTGCAAGCAATCTTTACACAAATAAAAGGGAACACATGAAATCATCTCAGGGTTTTGTAGCCAAATTATTAACCCAAACCCAAAGGAAAATAATATTGATTGGATACGAGTAGCATCAAGAACAAAAAGAAAGATGAAATCAAATAAAACTCAGTAGCTTATTTATGAATCGCATTTACTGTTTCCAGTAATACGAAGGTGGGTGAAGTTTAGTACTCAACTTTTGGAGAAGGTGAATACGATGGTGGTGGTGGAGATTTGTAGACATATGGTGGTGGTGGAGATTTGTACTCAACCTTTGGAGAAGGAGAGTAATAAGGTGGTGGTGGTGGAGAACTATAGACATATGGTGGTGGAGGAGACTTGTAGTGTACCTTAGGGGAAGGGGAATAGTATGGTAGTGGTGGTGAACTGTAGACATATGGTGGTGGAGGAGATTTGTAGTATACCTTAGGAGATGGTGAGTAGTAAGGTGGGGGAGGAGAACTGTAGACATATGGTGGGGGAGGAGATTTGTATACAACCTTAGGAGAAGGAGAATAACATGGAGGAGGTGATGGACAAACACATACATGAGGGTGTCGTGGAGACTTGTAGTGTACCTTAGGGGAAGGTGAGTAGTATGGTGGTGGTGGAGAACTGTAGACATACGGTGGTGGAGGAGATTTGTATACAACCTTAGGAGATGGTGAGTAGTAGGGTGGTGGTGGAGAACTGTAGACATATGGTGGAGGAGGAGATTTGTAATCTACTTTAGGGGAAGGTGAGTAGTATGGTGGGGGTGGAGAACTGTAAACATACGACGGTGGAGGAGACTTGTAGTATACCTTAGGGGAAGGTGAGTAGTATGGTGGTGGTGGAGAACTGTATACATACGGTGGTGGAGGAGATTTGTAGTCTACCTTAGGGGATGGTGAGTAGTAGGGTGGTGGTGGAGAACTGTAGACATATGGTGGAGGAGGAGATTTGTAAACAACCTTAGGGGATGGAGAGTAGTACGGTGGTGGTGGAGAACTATATACATACGGTGGTGGAGGAGATTTGTAATCTATCTTAGGGGATGGAGAGTAGTAAGGTGGTGGTGGTGGAGAACTGTAAACATACGGTGGAGGAGGAGACTTGTATACAACTTTAGGGGATGGGGAATAGTATGGTGGTGGTGGAGAGCTGTAGACATATGGTGGTGGAGGAGACTTGTAATCTACCTTAGGGGATGGTGAGTAATATGGTGGTGGTGGTGGGGAACTGTAGACATATGGTGGAGGAGGAGACTTGTAAACAACCTTAGGAGATGGAGAGTAGTACGGTGGTGGTGGAGAACTGTATACATACGGTGGTGGAGGAGATTTGTAATCTATCTTAGGGGATGGAGAGTAGTAAGGTGGTGGTGGTGGAGAACTGTAAACATACGGTGGAGGAGGAGACTTGTATACAACTTTAGGGGATGGGGAATAGTATGGTGGTGGTGGAGAGCTGTAGACATATGGTGGTGGAGGAGACTTGTAATCTACCTTAGGGGATGGTGAGTAATATGGTGGTGGTGGTGGGGAACTGTAGACATATGGTGGAGGAGGAGACTTGTAAACAACCTTAGGGGATGGAGAGTAGTACGGTGGTGGTGGAGAACTATATACATACGGTGGTGGAGGAGATTTGTAATCTATCTTAGGGGATGGAGAGTAGTAAGGTGGTGGTGGTGGAGAACTGTAAACATACGGTAGAGGAGGAGACTTGTATACAACTTTAGGGGATGGGGAATAGTATGGTGGTGGTGGAGAGCTGTAGACATATGGTGGTGGAGGAGATTTGTAATCTACCTTAGGGGATGGTGAGTAATATGGTGGTGGTGGTGGAGAACTGTAGACATATGGTGGTGGAGGAGACTTGTAAACAACCTTAGGGGATGGAGAGTAGTACGGTGGTGGTGGAGGAGAACTGTAGACATATGGTGGTGGAGGAGACTTGTACTCTACTTTAGGAGATGGTGAGTATGTTGGTGGTGGTGGAGAGTTGTAGATATATGGTGGTGGTGGAGATTTATAGTCTACTTTAGGGGATGGTGAATAGTATGGTGGTGGTGGAGAACTATAAACATATGGTGGTGGTGGAGACTTGTACTCAACTTTAGGAGATGGTGAGTAATATGGCGGTGGTGGTGAAAAACTGTAAACATACGGTGGTGGAGGAGATTTGTAGTCAACTTTTGGTGATGGAGAGTAAGATGATGGTGGTGGTGGAGAACTGTATACATACGGTGGTGGAGGAGACTTGTACTCTACCTTAGGAGATGGTGAAGAATACGATGGTGGCGGAGAGCTATATGTGTATGGCTCGTAAGCAGCAACCATTGTTGCCATGATGATAACTCCTAGAGCGTACATGAGATGGGATGAAGGTTCCATCCTAGAAGATCTCATCGCGATTTTGCTTTTCTCTACCTGTGCCTTACTACCTTGGTTAGTTTGTCTTGTTTTTATTTGTGTTGTAAAGAATGGGCGCATGGGTTTATTATATAGCAAAGTATTTCTCAAAATCCAGCTATACTTTTTTCTTTCCCTATTGTTTTGGACTACATCCAATGAAATCGTGGAAGCATGTCATACTAGTGTAAGACGTGCAGGAACGTTTAGCGAACGTCAACGAGCCACTTTCCATTTTATATTCGCAAGTTAAAGACGAATTTTGTATATCATGGATGCATCATTTTGATCAACGAGCTATTATGATTACTATTTACGTTTTAAAAGTTCAATTCATATATATGATTGATAGATGATAATGTTTTCCCTTAATCATTACAAGGTAAATTCTACAAGATAATTGACATATACGCGGGTGCAAAATTATTTCACATATTGTAGAAGATTAAGACTGTGGGTCTGTGGTTTTTTTGTTTTTTTTTTCTGGGTCGGTAGCTTTGGTTGTGTAGAAAGGGTTATTGAATTTGAGAATTTTATTGAATTTGAAAGAATTTACCATTCTATATAAATCTAGCATTATTTAATTATATATTTCATAAATTTTTTTAAATTTTAATATTATTCATTTGATTGATTTTATAATTCTATTAAATGTTAGTGTTATTTAATATTAAAATGATTTTGTTAGCAATGTCATTTGTATAGAATATAATAGAATGTTAGACTTAAAAATGTGAAGAACCAATTCTCAATTTTTATGCTGGTATTTGGATGGAATTTAATAAAAAAAAATTTAATACTTTAAAATCTATTATTTTTTTCTCATTTCAATTCTTCTGAATTCAATTATTCAACACTTTAAAATCTATTAGTTTTATTTTTTCTGAAACGATATTTAAAAGTTATTTATTTAGATGATTTAAAAAATTATACATCATCTATATATTGAATTAGAAAATTGTTGAAGTGGATATTTTTGGGATGAAAAATGAATACTTTACACACCTGAATTATCACAATTACAACATGATTCGGGTATATGACAACTAATCGATTGAATTTACACATGTATTGTAGAATGTTTGTTTATTCATAACCTTACAAATTTTACTTCACGCCTTTTTCGGAATTCACATATGTTATCCCATAAATTTCGGAAAAGTTCTGAACAAGTATTGTAGACTAAAGATATTTTTACACATGTAAAATCTAATCGATTAATTCTCACATGTCATAACATAATTCTGATATTTAATATGTGTTAACTGTTAAGTATTCATTTTTCGTCCCAAAAATATCCATTTAACCAATCTAGGGAATGACTGTGGCCTGTGGGTGTCCATGATGTGGAGCTGCGGAAGAATCAATAAACCACATGTATTGCTCTACCCACCTGCCTTGCAAGCTTGGGCTCTGTCAGTGATACCATCATCTCCAGTAATTTTCCAGACTATATCTTTAAATGCAAACTTTAATCACATGATTTTGCGATCCCAAGATTTAGAATTTGATGAGGCCCTTATGTTTTTTTTTCATGGCTTATATAGGACTGATTGTTCTCCTATAGATACTTTGCGTGTAGCGATGAGTGAAGCTGAATGCTAGATGTTGGCAAGAGAGAGCGTTGGAGACTCTTGGGTCGCAATCTTCATCAGAAACGCTGAAATGAACCACCTAGACACCTCCATGCCAGTTTGATTATTCTTGGCATCAAGAACGGACGTTTAAAAAAAACAAAAAATGACAATGCCGCAGTCTTATAAATCTTCTACGATCATTAAAAAGAAAATTATACCAGCGTACAAAGCGTCTCAATTATGTAGAACAACTAATTACCTTGTAATGGTTCAGGGAACTAATTATAATCAATCATATAAGAGTAATGAAGATTGATAACATGGTGCGTCAAATATGAAGTGATCCTTCTAAAAGTAAAAACAAACTAAAAATATCACGAAGACCAAAATATGCATCCATGATACATAAAATTCTTCTTGAACTTGCGAATATAAAATTAAAACTGGCTCGTTGACGTTCGCTAAACGTTCTTGCACGTCTCACACTAGTATCGTGTAGACATGCTTCCACGATTTAGTTGAACGTAGCTCAAAAGAACAAGGAAAACAGAATACTATAGCTAGATTTAGAGAAAAAAATTGCTATGTAAACAAAAGCATCCGTTCTTTACAGCTCAAACCAAAACAAGAAAAACTAACCAACGTAGTAAGGCGTTGGTAAAGAAAAGCAAAATCGCAATGAGATTTTCTTCAAGGATGGGGCCTTCAACCCATCTCATTTACGCTCTAGGAGTTATCATCATGGCAACAATGGTTTCTAGCGTATGAACCATAAACGTATAGCTCTCCACCACCACTGTATTCTTCTCCATCTCCTAAGGTAGAATATAATTCTTTTCACCATTGTATGTTTACAGTTTTCCACCACCACCATCTTATTCCCCATCGTCTAAGGTTGACTACAAGTCTTCTCCATCACCGTATGTTGACAATTCTCCATCATCACCGTCATATTAGTCACCATCTCCTAAGGTTGAGTACAAGTCTCCACCACCACCATATTACTCACCTTCTCCTAAAATAAACTACAAGTCTCCTCCACCACCATATGTTTACAGTTCTCCACCACCCCCGCCATACTACTCACCATCCCCTAAGGTAGACAATAAATCTCCTCCACCACCATATGTCTACAATTCCCCACCACCACCATACTACTCACCATCTCTTAAGGTTGACTACAAGTCTCCTCCACCACCATATGTGTATAGTTCTCCACCTCCACCATACTACTCACCATCTCCTAAGATTGAGTACAAGTCTTCTCCCCCAACATATGTTTGCAGTTCTCCACCACCGCCACCATACTACTCACCATCTTCTAAGGTAGACTACAAGTCTCCTCCACCACCTTATGTCTACAGTTCTCCACCTCCACCATACTACTCACCATCTCCTAAAGTTGAGTATAAGTTTCCTCCACCACCACATGTTTACAGTTTTCCACCACCACCACCATATTACTCACCATCCCCTAAGGTAGACTACAAATCTCCTCCACCACCATATTTTTCACCATCCCCTATGGTGGATTACAAGTCTCCTCCACCACCGTATGTCTATAGCTCTCCGCCACCAACATGCTATTCACCATCTCCTAAGATTGTATACAAGTCTCCTCCTCCATTATATGTTTATAACTCTCCACCACAACCACCTTACTACTCTCCATCCCCTAAGATAAATTACAAATCTTCTCCACCATCATATGTCTATAGTTCTCCACCACCACCGTACCATTCTTCATCCCCTAAAGTTATGTACAAGTCTCCTCTTCTACCGCATGTTTACAGTTCTCCACCACCACCATACATTATTTAAAAATGTATAAAATAATCAAAAGTGGAGAATTAAGGAGGTTTGGTTTTCCTACTTACTTAAAATTGACCTAAATATGGTATAGATAGACCATTGGAGCATCTTAACATTTTCTACATTTTCAAAATTTTGGTATAAAACAGCTTCTGTAGAAGTCAAATAATTCTTCGACTTCACTAAAGGTTATCATTATCTTGGTACAGATCCAAACTGAAAGGTTTGTTTGAACTGGTAGAAAAAAATTCTTTGGTTCTTCTTCACTCAATGTGTGTTTGGCCTACTTAGAAAATTGCGCCTATGGGCTTCTATTTTCTTTGTATTTTAATGCTTTTAATAGAAAACCAGTTATCAAAAAGGATATTAAAAATGATAACATTTCGAATCTATTTCAAAATTTTCAGTTAATTTGCAAAAAAAAGATTTTTATTGTAAAAAATGCTGACTAAACAATTAGCGAACAAATTGCTCCGTCGTTATTCTAGTTAATGATCATCTATTCGTGATTCGCTGCAAAATATCAACCGCTCTCTTTAGTCTCCTTTGTTTTTGCTACGTCGAAGATCTCGTTACTTAATGATCATAATTCATATATCCTCAATTTGTCGCAAAGTTACCTAAATATTCTTCCTCGCTACTTTGCCGTTATTTTATAACGACGATGGACATTCAAAATCAAGATGATTGGATGAAGAACCTCAGGACGGTCATCGAGTTTATCAAAAACCAAATGTTGGAGTTAAACTTTGTAGCGTTGGCTAATCTGAACGGAGGTGGCACCTAAAATGATGCCAACGATGGTGTTTATTTGTTGTATATGTTGAATTTTTTAATTTTTTTTTTATAAAGATATATACTGAAGTTTTGTTTATAAACGTGTTACTCCAAATATATATATTTTTGTATTATTAAACTTTTGTTTCCAAATTTTTTTTCAGTTAAATTTAAAAATATGTAAAATTGAACTACTAAAAAAAATGCAATGGATTTGGTTGCAAAGTAAATTTATAATATTGGCCCTGTTCGTTTGATAGTTATAGGCGGTTGCGGTTGCGGTTGCGGTTGCGACTTGCGACATGCGGCCAGATGTTGTGGTTCTTGTTTATTTAACAGCCGCGCGTCTGGTCACAGCGACAACCGCAGGATCCTGCGTCAAGTAAATGAACAAAAATTGGCTGCAGCCGCAACAGTAGCAGATGCACCGCCAGTTTTTTTTAACGGCTGAAAATTTCGGATGCATCGATCTGAGTTTGCCGCAGCGTTTGATTGCAGGAGGCTACGGCTGCCAAACGAACATCGTTTGGCCGCATGCTGCAACCGCAAAAACCTGAAACTACCAAACGAACAAGACCATTATCTCGGGAAAAGCTATTTTAAATTAAAATTTATTACGACAGATTTATTGGCAATTCCATCTTTCAGTTTTATAAATGGTTTGTGTAGTTTATCACAAACCCATCACAAATTTGCTATGTGGAATTATATTTGGATTGAGCCTCAGGCCGCGACAAACTTACGATAGAATTACAACCATTTGCCTATAAAAATCCATCTATTTTTTGTTGTGATATAAGTAAGAGAATTACCCTCTGCCATAACGAAGTTCCTCAGCCGCCTAGTCTTCTATAATATATAAACTTGACGGTTTGTACTAATTCTTTTTTTTTTGTTAAAGAGCTTAACGGTTTGTAGTATTCATCTGATAATATTTCTCAAACCGTTAGAAAGATTACTCAAACTCAAGACAGCTTCATATATATAATATATGTAAAGGAAATTTGTATAGTAAATGAATGAATTTTCTACCTTAATAAAATTGCAAGTCAATTCTGAAAGCTTGACAAAAGAAACTCAAATCTGAAATATTTAAAGTTTCGAAAAGTTTTGGACTGTGACTGCGAAAAGGATAGGAGGAGCGTGTGTGAGTTTGGCCCAGACCGACCATTTTCCCTATATGTGCCGACACTGACGTTGTTGATGCCTCATTATATTCTAAGTATTATTTTTTTTTTAAATTTAAATATTATTGTTTCCCCTCTAATCTTTCTTGCATTATTTATTTAGAAGTTACGGCAAAAATCCGGAAGAAAGAGAGGAAATGGTATTTTTTTTTGGGAAAGGCTATTCATTTATCAACTATCTAAATAAATATTCTGTACCAAACAATCAATAGAAAACAACAATGTTTATAACTTTTAATATAGTAAAAAGTTTGTTTTCTTTTTAATTAGCGGACATAGTTGAATGGTATTTCGCTTATTTTGATTCCCTCAAATAAATTGCTTAATGAATGCTTATTTTGTCGGTTCACATTATAAAAAGAATTCATCTTTTTGCGGTTAGAAGAACATAATGCTCATTTAGCGGGAGACGTTACTAGCAGGAGAAAATTAGTGCTGATTTAGATGCAATAGTTTAATCACACAAGAAACAGAAAGGAGCCACTTTCAAAAGCGAGACTGTTCAATCACAAAATCTTTCATTTATATTCAAAAACCATAACCGGAAACTTATTAAGAGAAAAGAAAGCATAAGTTTTAAACGTAGAAGAGAGCATCTCACAGGTTTGACTTGGAAAGATCAATGGTTCAGAGGATGACTATTCAAGACCGGTTAGGGAGTAGCCTTGGACCGGAGATGATGAAGAGACCAAGACCTAGTAAGTTTCCTCAACCAACGACACCAGAGAAGCAGATTGTTGCTAAAGTCACAGGCGGATCTCCTAACTATATGAAGGGAACGAGTAGTTCAGAGGCTAGGAGGCAGGACCAAAGTGTTCAAGCTGGTTCAGACAAGAAGAGGCAGACCGGTAAGAAACTCGATTCTTGCTCTGGAGATAAGAAACAGAGTAGTAGTAGCAGTGGTATGTCTTTGAAAAAGGGTCAGAGTTTCAAGAGAAGTTATAGGATTAGTCATAGTTGGGATGTGAATGCGCATAGATCAACTTGTTCGTCGCTTCTTAAGGACTCAAAGTTCACAGACTGTCTGATGCTTACTCCTCCTGGTGTCTTGAAACTCTGTCCTTACACGTATTGTTCACTCAATGAGCATATTCACCGCGAGTTTCCACCTCTTAAAAGCTTTATATCCGCAAGGAGACGCTTCTTGAAGTACCATGCAAGTGTAAAGATGAATGGTGATAATGGTTGTGCGGATGTCTATGCTGATGGGAAGAAAGAAAATGGAAGAACTCGAGAAATTGATATCCAAGTAATCGGTTCTGAGGCTGAGACTGTGGAGATGGAATGGGGAGAGGCTGAAGATTTAGAATCTGAGAGTGCAGAGATGGTGAGCTTACTAGAAGGTGAAGGCATTGAGTCATGTGGCTCTGGCGATGAAAACATCGGTCTGATGATTGAAAACTTTGCAATTCTTGAACAGTCAGGAAATTCAAGTGAGGATCAAGAGAGCGAAGAGGGTAGTTTCTTGGAAAACTCAATCAGCTTTCTTTTATCCGAACAGTCGATTATACAAGATAATATCATTCTAGGGAATGCTCTTGATGAGAAGCTCACCTTCAAGAAAGCTGAAGACTGGGAGGAGGCAGAGGGAGGAAAAGAAACTGAACTTGTGTCAAAAACAGAGGAAACTCTGTTAACCCTTGTACGGAAACGCTGCAAGCGAGAAGTATGCATTGAGGATTGCAGGAAATTCAACCCAAGAGAACCCAATTACCTTCCGATCATCGCAGAGCCAAGTAATGAAAGAGTGGAACTCAAGCATCAGGACATGGATGAGAGGAAGAACCCTGAGGAGTGGATGATTGATTATGCTCTGCAACACACCGTCAGCAAACTTGCTCTAGAAAGGAAGAAGAAAGTGGAATTGCTCATAGAAGCATTTGAAACCATATTACCTACCGAACCATCAAGAGCTTTCACTTATGGAAGACACCTTCAAGCTTGCAATTAACATGGTACCAAAGCCACTCTTTTTTGTGAAAATGAATGGCTTTGAAAAAAAGAGTGGCTTTGAGGTATGCCTAGAACCTAATTTGGAATATCTGAAATTTTCAAATGCTGATGATGTTTGGTTCCATATTCTATAGTTAATTTGAAAGATTTGCATGTTATTCTTGCATTCTTACTCGGTTGTTAAGCACAGAAAATGATTCACTTTAAACATAATAAGCAAATAACAAGAAGATGCAAAGACAGCATTTGCTTGAAAACCTACGAGTTCAAATTAACTCATGTACACCTGAGGATGTCCAGAAGAGAGAGATCAACACTAAATCAAGCAACTAAGAAAAAGTAAAAGCAGTTCAAGACTAAACAAACCCCAAACACCATAAGCTACTAATTAGCAAATGAGATTAAGCTCAGTGACTGACTTAAAAGAAACAAAATCACTCCTTGGTGATTTTGTTGATGAGTGACTTGTGAATGTGAGGAATCACACCTCCTCCAGCAATAGTTCCTTTGATGAGTGTGTCAAGCTCCTCATCACCTCTGATTGCCAACTGCAAATGCCTTGGAGTGATCCTCTTCACTTTCAGATCTTTGCTTGCGTTTCCAGCCAATTCAAGAACTTCAGCAGTTAGGTACTCAAGAATTGAAGCTGTGTAAACAGCAGCAGTGGCTCCAACTCTACCATGTGCTGAAACTCTCGTCTTCAGTTGCCTATGTATACGTCCTACTGGAAACTGAAACCAAACAAAAAAGTAACACCATCAATGTGAAATTTCATAAAACTAGAATGCACAAAGAGCAAGCCTCCACATTGTGGCTGTGCACAGCAATAATTCATAAGGAAAACACAACATATCTGGTGAACAAACAAGTCAATTCATTTACAGAAACAATAGTCAACATAATTATTCAAGTAAAAAATAGTTGCTTTTTTTTTGTCAACATAATTATTCATTTAAATTTAATACCAGTTTATAAATTATGATTTATAAATACCATTTTAATTTACCCAAACATTAAGAACGCATCAACGCAATTAGGTCATGGTCTAGATTAAAGTGAGCAAATCTAGTCTTGAAGATGTTAATTTTTAGTGATAATTATAAATTAATACGGGAACAACACTTTTTTTTATCTCACTAAACAACAATTGGGCAAGAATGAGAGTTTAAAAAAGTCAACTTTTTAGCATGCCACAAGAAATTAGGGTTTAGAGAGATTAACCTGAATACCAGCACGAGCAGAACGAGATATTGGTTTCTTCTTGTCCTTGTTAGCAGCCATCGTCTTCGCAGCTACAAGTCCTTTTCCTCCTTTGCCTGCCATGTCGTTGAAATTTCTGTTTCCTTCTTCTAGATCTGACTATACATTCTCAAACAAATTCAAGAAAACCATCAGAAAACAGGAGTAATTAAGCATAAATGTATCAGATCTATTGAATATTTATGAAATAAGACTACAACGAAGAACAAAATCGAGAATCCTACCAAAATTAAAAGAAAGTCAGATTTTGAGGAAGAGAAAGAGAAGAGAAGTACCTGAGACGGAGATGAGAGAGATGAAAGTACGAAAGAAGCTAAAATCCGATGGGATGAGAGTTTTAAAATTGAAAGTTTGGTGGGAGTTTTTAAATATTTTAAAATTTGGGGGGGGGGGGGGGAACCTACGACTTGGCGGTTAAAATTTCTTAAAATGTTTTCCATATTTTGCCAAAAAGCCCTACATTTTTTGAACATTTTAAAACCCGCTTTTTTAATATAAAAATCAATTAGAAATTAGCGCGCTTAAAAATGACTTATTAATAAGCGAGGAAACGGCAAACTATTATTTAGTGGTAGTATGTCAAGAATTTTTGCAATGTTTTTTTATGTAAAACAAATATAAGAAACAACATAGAATTGATCATACAGAACCAATTATGAATTTATGATATTCACTCAAGCACCAATTTTTATATGCATAGAATACCGTAGACAATCATAGGCGGATGGAAAATGGTGCAAGAGCAGATTAGATGGTTGATTGTAAAGATATGAGATTGTTAGATTTACCTTTTATTCGATTGTTGCTTTGTGATGAATCACTTGTTGAAGTTTTTTTGTGATGAATCGCTTGTCAATTCTTTGTAATTTATACTAGTTTCATCATTAATACATTAAGGTTTTGATTAATTTTTTTCATTTGTTGTTAGGCAATATAATTGACACTATTAGGACAATAAATTCGGTCAAACATATAATTTTTTTTTACTAAACTAATTTATGTATTTTTAATAATATTGTTGACACGTGTGAGATAATTATCACTTTAAGTTTAAAACAATATCTTTGATTGTAAAATGTTTACACGTAACTCATAGGTAGTGTATGACTATATTTTTTTGACAAATATCATAAATGGCACAAGAAAATAATAGTTACTTAGTTGAATCTTTAGTTGATTTTGCAATGTGATTAATGAGTTGTTAAAGTCTTCCTTACTTATGCTAGTTTCATCTTAAATAGATTAAGATTGTGATTTACCTAAACAACAAACAAAAAGATAAAACTAGCTTATGGTAAATGAGTAAACTTTCATCTCCTTTTCCTATATAAAGAAGCCCAAAGATTACATTTCTTCATCTTTACGTCTTTAGAAAAACTTCCTCTTAGAAGTTTCGTTTGAGCAATTTTGAAAAATGCCTTTTCGTATAAAAGTTCAACATGTTGACGCCGATAGTATAGCGGAGGAGCCACATGTGATGAGACAAGTTCTCAAAACTCGATTGAAGCGGCTTGTCGAACGTCCATTTAGTTTGAAGAATTTTGCTGGTGGAGACTCATCGCTTTCGAGAGGTAATTCTGGAGAATTCGAACCAAGCTTGGTCTGTTAAAGGAAAATGGTTCAGAAATATATCGAGGATTCCAACAGTGAGAACCAATCACGCTGTGCTGATAGCTCCGATGATGAAGATGAATATTCTTGCAAACTTCTTCGAAACCTCAAGGTACGTATGTTTCTCATGCGCTAATGTTTGATAAGGCTAAAGCAGAAAACTAATGTATACAAAGCTTTTTTTTTTTTAATATTTTGTAGAGCCTGGTTCGTTGTGCTAACATCTGAGAGAGAAATCTAATGACGATTGCTATGGAGATTGTGGAAAACGACAATATGTATAAGCCTGAAAATGAATCAAGATTGAATATCATTGCTGATGAATTGGTGGCTTTAGGATATGATGCAGCAGTATGCAAAACTCGTTGGAAGAAAACGAAAACAAAATCATGTACTTGTCCTGCTTGTACGTGTCTCTCATGTAAGTTGATTTGATCCTTTATAAAGTTGCAAATTTTTAGACATAATAATTTGTGGGAAATGTTAGCAGGGGAATATGAGTATTTGGATGTGATGATCGGAGGAGAAAAAGTGTTGATTGACATTGAATTTCAATCGAAGTTTGAAATTGCACGTCCGACCAAGACCAAGAAGATATCACAAACATTGCCTCATATATTTGTGGGACAAGTGGACCGGTTGAGGAAGATTGTGATTGTTGTGTCCAAAGCTGCAAAGCAAAGTATGAAGAAGAAAGGGCTTTTAATGCCGCCGTGGAGGAGACCAGAGTTTGTGTTAACCAAGTGGGTGTCTCCTCATGTACGTGCTAATCAAGCTCAAGGAGAACCCAATGGAAATGGTGGTGTTTAAACCTCATAAATAATTAATAATAGCATATTATGAATAAATGAAGGGCTTGGATCCCCCTTTTTTTTTTGTCAAGCAACTTGGATCCCTTTTAATTTGTCTTTTTCTATGTAAGAGTATGATTATAATCATAACTTCTTAACTTTTGAAAGATTTCTTCTGATCCTTGTAGAAGAAAACAATCTTTTTTGTACAACTTTGTTAAAACAGTCTTTTTTTTTTTTGTAAACTTTGTTTATTTTCATCGCATTTGCCTTCATTTAAATTGAACTAAAAGATCATATAATCAGACATCTAGTTTACTTTGACCAGTAATCACTCCAATATCAACAACTAGATACTCTAAAACACTTAGTATAGATCAGTTTTATGAGATTTTTGTAGAAAATAATGAGAAGAAAGGAGAGAAATTAAAACAAAATTTCAGACAGCTAAACATAAGAAAGTAAACTTTGATGTTTATTATGGCTCTAACAAAACACACTAAAGAAAAAGAATGAAACAAGTCTTTTGTTTTCTTCCCCCAAAACATAGCAATACACTCAGATATGATATATGGGGGAAGAGCCGACATATATGTCATGGCATTAGCACAGATGATGAAAGAAAATACAATGCCTCAAATAAAACTGTTCAAAACTTTTGGAGTTTAAGTTTACCTTAGAAGCCAACAACAAAACTTCACTCATCAACTTCTGCTTTGATTTCTCTTTGGAGATCTTCTTTGTACTCTTCAAATGTGCCTGGGAAGCAAGTCACTGTTCCGTCTTCTACAACCCAAATTTCACTCTTCTCCTCTTCCGCACAGACACGCGATATGAGTCTTGAGTCGTGACTCACCAACACAACTCCTCCTGTGAACTCATCTAGTGCATCTGCCAACGCATCTATACTCTGCATGTCTAAGTGATTTGTTGGCTCGTCGAGAAGCAAAATGTGTGGCTTCGACATTGAGATCGAGGTGAACACAACCCTAGCCTTTTGCCCTCCAGACAACTTCTGGATTGGGGTTAAGTGGTTGTGACTTGGCAGTCCAAACTTGCCTAGCTTCGCACGCACTGCCTCTTGCTTGCTAAATCCTTCTTGGTCAGGATGAAGGCGAAGAAGATACTGAACCGGTGTTTCCCCCATTGTTAACAGGTCAACAAAGTGCTGAGAATACCTGCCAATCCTCAGCTTTTGACTTCTTCTCATTTCACCCTCAGTTGGATCTAAGTCTCCCGCAAGAAGATTTAAAAGAGTGGACTTTCCTGCTCCGTTAGGCCCAACTATAGCAACCCGTGTCCCCATATCGATACCTACGTCAACATTCGAGAGTCTGAAATCTGGCCTGTTAGGGTAACTGAAGCTAACCTCAATTAACTGCAGAAGAGGAGGAGTGAGCTCGGTTGGTTCCGGAAAGTGGAACACAACGCTATAATCTCTCCACTTCCTTGGAGCTTCTGGTGCTGGCCCCTCTTCATCAATCGTCTTACCCTTTGCCTTACTCTTGGATGCTTCTTTCGCTGCAGCAAACTTGGCCCTGTCCTTTACCTTCTCCTGTTGAGCCCGGTTTCCAGTCCTCTTAGCTGCTTTAACCTGTTTCTCATAAATGTCATATTTTTTATTCATCTCCTTGCGACGCTGCTCATATCCGCTCTCGAAACCA
Source organism: Cardamine chenopodiifolia (assembly GCA_963922655.1). Classification (NCBI taxonomy): domain Eukaryota; kingdom Viridiplantae; phylum Streptophyta; class Magnoliopsida; order Brassicales; family Brassicaceae; genus Cardamine; species Cardamine chenopodiifolia. The sequence goes on along the minus strand of OZ000479.1, from coordinate 13,980,007 downwards.
TCGAAATTACCACGATAGAAGTGTAGATTCTGGTCATGCAAATGTATAATATCTGTGCAGACTGTGTTGAGGAAGTCACGGTCATGTGAAACAACAACTAGTGTCTTCTTCCAACGACACAAATACTCTTCTAACCATAGAACAGCTCTCAGGTCGAGATGGTTGGTGGGTTCATCTAACAACAAAAGAGTAGGCTGCACAAAGAGAGCTCTAGCTAACGATATTCGCATCCTCCAGCCACCACTGAAGGACTGAGTTGGACGCGCTTGCATATCTTTTGTAAAACCCAACCCAGCAAGAATTTTGGACGCCTGTGCTTCAGCAGCATCTGACCCCAAAATTTGAAGCCTATCATACAATTCAGCAAGCTTTTCTCCAGTATCATCATCCTCACCATCAACATTTTCTCCGTCAGCTCTAGAAGACAAATTCTGGAGAGCTTCAGCTTCTTCCCTTAACTGAACTAACTCTTCATTAGCAGACACAACTGCTTGCAGAGCACTCTTTTCATCACCGACCACCTCTTGCTCAACAAGAAGAACATCAATATTCTTCGGAACTGGAATCTTCCTCCAAGCTAAAAGCTTTAACAGTGTAGACTTGCCCATTCCATTCGGCCCAACCAACCCATACCTTTTACCATGTGATATCTTGACAGACGCATTCTTCAGAAGTTCTTTACCTCGAGCAGAGACAGAAAAAGAATCAATCGTAATATCTTTAACATTCGCATCTGCAGTGTCTTCTCCTTCAAGCACCGAGGTCTTGCTACCAATAACAACCGTAAATGCATCATGGTCATCCCTCAAGGCCTCCCTCTTTGCCATCTCTGCCTGCTCTAAAGCTAATCTTTCTTTCATCTCTCGCTTCTTTTGTTCCTTATCAGTCACAGAGATATCAAGGTGTCTTTGTTCACTCTTCTGCTTCCTCCTTACATCCATCTGTCTCTGTTCCTCATCAGAAACGCCTTCATTTTCTTCATCAGAAGGAGGAAGATCTATACCATCAGTGTAGGATGAAGCTTTTGGAGCAGCCTTGGATCTGGATGATGAACCCTTCTTGGGTTTATCAACTTTCTGATCCATTCCCGCAAGCATGGCTGAGACTGATATTTTCTCCTTTTTCGTATCTTTCGAAGAATCTTTCCCACTTGACTTAGCTTTCGTAGTAGCAGCAGCACTCTCGTCTGACTTCTTCTTACCCATTTAAACCTGTATCTGAGATATCAATTTAAAAAAAAAAAAAAAAAAGCTGATGAGTTACAAAATCGTATGAAAAATTAAGAATTTTGTTTACAACCTTTAAATACATATTCATTAACGAGAAATCATTTAGTCTAGCAAGCTAATTCGAAACTCTCCCAAATTAGGGTTTTTCTACTTGAGCTAAATCAGCTAAATCAATTCGACGGAACGATTCAATTACTGGGTTTCGTTAACCTAAATCATCACTATACAAATTTGGTTTCTGAATCTTCAAACTTTCAAGGTTATATTCCGACGAATCTAGGTAATATTTCTACAGAGCCGCTCATCAACGAACAGAAGGAGAACAGTAAACTTATCAATCTTTACTAAATTTAATTTGAGATTCGAGGCAAACCTGAGAGAGGCGGAGGTGGAAATCGATTAAGATAAATATCGAACAAAAAAAAAGCTTGATTGTGAGGAATTGATCGAGAGGTTGAGGGAGTTTGAGAGAGACAATGAAAAGGAGATTAAAGGTAAGAATCAAAATGAAGGGATTTTTTGTAGCGTGGGATTTGGGTTTTCTGTTTTTCTTAACCCGTTTCTACTAATTGATATATCAATTCGGCCCAAAGTCACATAGAATAATCTCATTTATAATAATTAACCGACGCCAGTTTTACATATCTTAGAATATTATTTGCATTCTCCTGCAAACAAACAGGTGATTTCAAAAAACCAACAGTAAGCTTAAATCAATGCACAAGGAGGACATGGTATGAGAGAGCTTTAAGAGAAAACATAAACGACCCTAAAAAGCACTGTAGTATCACTGACTTTGCATGAATGTTAGTTAACTGTGTACCATATGACACTTGGAGAAGTTAGAGCAGGCCAACTCAACTCAGAGATCAAACAAAGCAAGTTAAATATGAAAGAGATGTTTACTTCCAAGAATGAAAGGTTCCACACAGAACACAACAACGGGAACCACCAAATGATGTTCCCCAAGACATAAGGTCTAACAGAAATTTTAATAATAGACATTAATTCACATGCCCCTTTTCTGTGACAGTTTGTTAAGCTGAAGACACATCACAATCCCTATCAAATAACACCTAGAATATAATAACATTTTTTTGTATTTTATGTCTCAAGTCGATGATTTTCTATAGCTTCAAAGCAGATACAGATGGCTAATCTATTATTAACCAAAAAAAATACAATATAATATTCTTTTGGAGGGGAGTTGTTGAGTTTCTTGGAGTGGGGTTCAAGTGTTAGGACAATCAGTTGTTTTGTTTTAACAATATTTTTTCTCTTTATATAAGAACACAAGAAAACAAGGGTCTCATACAAATATTTGCTTGCCAAAAATACATAAAACACTCAGGAGAAGCTATGGAAAATCTCGATCAAGAAACTTCTACTTTCAAAACAATATCCATCTCTGTTGGTATTGGATGCAACTATAATGAAAAGGGTTCCGAGAAACTTTCCTGCAACATGGTGTCACCCTGCCCTGGCCCATTTGGGCGTTCATCATTTGCAGAAGCAAAGAAGCGATTGAAAAAGCTCGAGCGAGATTATCAACACGCCTATGCGAAGTACACAGAACTACAAGTAAGCATCAATACATAACAAAATAGTAATGATTTGTAGTGTTTGTAGAAACTAATAGGGCCAGTTTTACAAGATAATGAGCTTTATGGACAGTCAGACTGGTATAGGTACCACATACGACATTCAGGACATAACATTTACGGGGCTGGATACTATATCAGTCACATCAAGAATGTGGTGGAGCAACTGCAGAATGTTCTTGAATATCTGAATACAGAAGGAGCACCACAAAGACGAAGAGAAACGTCTAATAACGTATGTATTTTCTCACATATCATGTTAAGTAAATCACTTTATGTATTTTTCATGTGTTTCCATGGTCAACGATTACTGGTTTAGGGCAAGCAATTCTTCTTGATGCATGGTTGTAAAAGCTTGGCACAAGAAAAGATGATACTGCAGCTGAAAGCAGAAAACAAAGAGCAGTACAGTGATGACCTGAGTCAAGAATCAATTAATGTCCAAAGAATTCATGAGGAGGTACCACTACTCCTACGCAAAGCCTCTTAGTTTATTAAAACATAAATGAGCTTTGGATATTTACTTCTCCATCTTACGAATCAATCAGTTGAGATATGTTCAAAGAAGAATTCCAGAGAGTCGCAGCAAGAAACCTCTGCTGAGGAGTATAAAGAAGTTGATGGAAAAGGCTGATTCTAATGGTGCACTGTTGGGCAACCACACGAGTCATCAAGACAATATGAAAAATTGTACAAGTATCAAAATAAAGGTAATGAAGAATCACAGCTCCATTTCTCCTCTTTACTGTTGGACTTGTTTCTTAAATCTAACAAATGGGATGATGTCTGTCTGTCACACTAGCTTCTAACAAAGGCAATCAGAGATTTTGAGAAAGAGAGAGAGGAGACAGAGAACATTTTACAAGAAAAGAGACGGATTGAAAAAGGATACCCAGAAAAGATGAGGGTTCTACAGGAAAAATGTGAATGCATAGGCGAGAAACGGGATGCAGAAAAAATATACATGCTTGATTTGAAGAAAAATCTCAGGTCGAGACACAAAAATGCTTCACAAAGACATTGCTAAGATCTATACGTACGAGCCTATATATGTGTGGATAATGGAACTGGAGAACACACATGAAAGCTTTCATTGTTGTAAATCACATTGATGATTCCTTTTATGATGCAACTCTGCTTTTATCAGATGCATTTTACAATATTTCCTTACAAGATATATATAAGCAACCATATCATTCTCGACTAGATTTCAACATATCTATCCATTGGATCAAATAGCTATGAACAGAAAGATTCTAACAAAGATCTAACTAAATCATCAGAATAGACTTAAAACCCCTCTCTGTATTGGAATGTAATATCTGAAGCTGCTTTGGTCAAATTACGTACTTATTGGATTTTGTTTTCTGCAATGTTTTTCAGTTCATGTCACTATTGGATCATTGAACTGAATTTTTAGATCATCATAAATAGAAGACAAATCAAACCAGCTCACCTTTAGCCTCAAATGGAGTCCGTTCCAAGCAACCGTTGGCTCAAGTTTGTTGGTGATTCCTCTGAGCTTACTCTCTCTAAGCAAGGTTGATGTATGTTATACGCCGTTGCAGCATCAACATAATGGGCTTCCATTTCGCCCTTTTTCATCTGTTTCGTCTATTACAACTGCTGTCTGCATCACAAAACAATTTTACATTCTTTCCAAGTTTTCACATTCATTCACTGCATCAATTATTTTCTTGGAAAAGTTAAAAGTTTGATCGATACCTGTATAGGGAAATGTTTAAATGATGGGAGAAAGCGGATCCTGCAGTACTCGTATAAGCTATAGTGATCAATATGAGAGGTATAGTAGCAATTGCTGCAGATGGTTTTGACTTAAGCCCAAAGAGACCCACCATGGTGATTTGCATAAGTATAATTGAGACAAAGATATAGTGATGAATGAATGGCCAGAATCGACCACAAGTATCATATGTAGTCTCATATACATCCTCCATCTGAGGAAACCATAGTTAATAATACCAAGTGGTAGGTGTGAAAACAATAACAAATCTTCAAAAAGACGGTTTTAGAAAATATGTACCTGGTTGAAGTAGACAATGTTACTATATTGAGGAAGGTTTGGTTTTGGATTGAAATATTCTTGAAGGTATAAAGCTTTACCTGGGCTGTAACAGCAGCAGCAAGATGACTAGGAATGTCTCTAGGATGACTGAGATATTCTCCAATTTCATCTAGCAAGGAACCAGAGAAGAGACTCATGAAGAAAACATTCAGTGTAACTTATACTGAAATATAAAAATTATGGATCTAATAAGTAACTTAAAAATTGTGAAATCAATGGCAAAAATGGTAACATCACATCATTTGAGTGAAATTATGGAACTGGATGTGTAACATTATATATAGATTTTCATTGTTTTTTTTTCTTATTGTAATTGCAGATTGACAGTCTTATATTGGTAAGAGTCTATTAGGTCTCGTGGTTTTGGAGCTTCGCTTCCTTTATCATAGTAGACTAGTATCATAACATAATCTCATCCAACTTTAATAACATTTTAACAATTTACCTCTTAATCACTAAACGCTTGTGCATGAAATTTCTAATGGTTACGGTTTTATCAATCAAACCGTGATGCTTTTGCAGTATATGTTTATTTTCGATATGTAATGATATATTTCTCTTGTTTCAGATCAATCATAAGATTCATAACACTCTTGTAGGACGTTGTAGCCATATATATATATTTAAATCTAACGTGACTCGTAATCAATCTTGAAACATGAGTAATCTCTACCAATAATCTGCTCTGAAATCAACTACAAACTACAATTAAACAAAATAAACAAGCGTAAAAAATAATTTAGGCACACAGATTACTAACGAAGTTTAAATTTTTTAACCTAGTCCTCAAGATCACGTTCAAAATGAGTTCGTTAGAGTCGATAAATAAATGCAACTTTGTAACTGAAAAATAAATACAACTTATTCGAAAATATGTAAATCACTTACAACTTTGTTAGTCAACCACATACAAGCACAAACCACTACACTAAAAATCACTGACAACTATTTTGATTCACTCTTTCGTTACGTATACCTGAAGTGTTCAGGATAACAATATGTTAACTTTCGTCTTTTTCTTAATTTTAGTAACTTTTAACAAACTGATCCTACTTTTAAAATCTAAATCTTGGATACCAATAAAAGCTAAACACAAATAAAGTAGTGGTCTCTATGAACTTCCAACCCACCAAATCTAAAACGTGAACCCTGGTTCCAGCCTTTTTAAAACTATTTTTTCCCACTGAAGAAAATACGCAAAACAAAAAAAAAACGGCAAAGAAAGACCTGAGCCAGGGAAAGTCAAACTGTGCTGTCATCCAAAATGGAGTCGTAGTTATTGGTATTTGCTGAGACGCTCTTCTCAGCCACATGTTTAGATACGCCTTCTAGTCTGACGTGGCACCCAATCTCTCTTCACCATTCATTTGCCACGTGACAGTTCCTAAATGGGTCCCACTCCCTCCGAAAACTCTTTCTTGTCCACTGTAACTCCTTTCTTTTCCCATTTCCCATGAGCATGAAGTATTCTGAATCCAGGTTTTGCAAAGCTTTGTGTTTTTTTTTTCACTTTTATTTAATATGTTTATCGGTTTCTTGTTTAAACATTACCTTATGCGACTTGTTAATAATCTTGTTTTTTTTCTTCTATTTTTTGGGTTTTTTTTTCCTGTGGTGGAGTTGGCCATGTGTGGAGCAATCCTGGAGCTTGATATTGGTTCTGTGATTCGATTTTGTTTCTCAAATCATGTTTTATTGGGAAGACGAAGAGGTAAGTTTTATCAATCTAATATTTATGTGAAATCAGTTTAATTCTGTATCGTTATGAATATGGTTAACAATCTACATAAATCTGTATCAATCTCTAGTTTGATAGTGAAAAAGAGAGATATATAAGCTATGAATTCCCTGGATTGATTTGATTACATTCCATGCTCCTGTAGCTTTAGATTCAGAATGAGGTTTAAACTTTAGCACTAGAACTTGAATTTTGGAAGTTAGAGATGGAGTCTCGAAGCTCACTGCTTACATAACAAAGAAAGATCTTGAGCTAGTTTTGGATTCAGGGTATAGTAAGATGCTAATTATAGCAAAAAAATTTCAAAAAGTTCCTTGAAACAGTCTATTATAGGGATCATACCTCTGTTATCTAGTTTTATGATCAAATTTCAATTTTAATGATCAATCAGTTTTATCTTGTGGGATTATATGTGCTTATTTTTCAATGCTTTATAAGCTTCCCTTGTATCATGTTCTTACATCTTTTATTTTCCTCCAGTTTTGGTCGCATGTAGATGTCGATTTTTGCTTGTGCCTGATCCATATCGTTTATGGTCTTAATCTATTTTTCAGCTTACTAATATGATATGGGGTGATGACGGTGAGACAGACGACCATATTGTGCCTTTTAAAGCAAGAAGTGAACAACTTAACAAGAAGGAACGGAGTGAAGAATCTAAGACAGCGAAGCCAGCTGAGCAAAAGACAACTGGGACTAAAATTGACCTCCATGATGATAAATTGGCGAGCACTTCGGGCCATAATGTTGATGAGGGGCTTTCTCAGTCAGATTTCTGTATGAGCTCATGGCCGGACTCGTCTCTATCTAATGCCACAAAAGCTGATCCAGATTCGAGTGCTACTGTACTTTCAAAATGCTTAGCGGAGCCAGCCAAATATAATTCAACAACAGGTGGTGCGTTTCTTGAAACAGTGATGTTTTGCTTGGGTACGTTCTTTCAAATCGAATCATTTTAAAGTTGTTTTCTTACCCTGTTTTACCAGAGAAAACGTCTGAACTTGGGAAAGGCCCCGATATTTTTCATAGCACTGATGAGAGTAAAGAGCAAGTTGATTTTGATGAGTACGGCTGGGCCAACATTGGTAGTTTCGATGATCTTGATCGAATGTTCAGGTAAAAATAGTTCTCTTAACTATTCAGTGACAAAATCCTTTTTGTTCCATCTTCCTACCTTCCCACAAACGATCTCCATATTATTAGTTACCTTTTGATAACATTATCCGTATACATTTACAGCTAATCTATTCAAACTATGGACTGTATAATGTATTATATGCTGACATGAATTCGTCTCGACAAACGATACACAAACTTTAAGAACTATAAGATATCAGATGTGAATATGGTGGAATTACGTGAAAATTTACTAGCTCCTTTATATCATGATTACAAATTTACTAGCTCCTTTATTTCATGATTACAAATTATTTGAAAATATGTGAAGTTGCTTCATTTGTAGAATACTAACTTGTAGCTGCACTATTTTTTTTCCTTGTTTTATAATTTTCCCTTAAGTGAGGAACATATTTCTTAACATCAAAGTAAATTACTAACCTCAGGATTATTACTAATGGTTACTTCATGCACATCGGCCTCTATCTAACACAATATCCTCACAAGTGATGATTTTGCAGTAATGATGTCCCTATATTTGGAGATGGCAGTCTCACTGGTGAGTTATGGTCTTCTTCCAAAGATGTCTCTAATAGTCCAAAATCATTACCATCAATTTTGGACTCTCAAGATCTAGTGGATATTAGAACTGAGTTTGAGCAACAAGAGAATCAACAATTTCCATTGACTGGAAAATCCACTGGTCCATCATCCCAAAGTGTGCCGAGTGAACTTGTAACTATAAAGGCTGAGAAATATCGTGAGCATAAGGGTCAATCCTCAGTTGGGGACCAGGTACTATGCGTAGCAGTCTGCTGCATATTGATCACACGTTTATGATAAAGTGAATGAAAGTATGTTGCATTGTTTCTGACAATCCGGATCGGTAGCATGAATGTCTTCAAATTCTTAGTCATCCTAATTTGTACAGCTCCACTGACACTTCTTCGTTTCATTTCCTTCTTCTGTCCAGCCATATCAGCAAAATAAAATAATGAAGTTTTCGAAAATGTCGGGGACGTCTGAGGCAGGGGCATTTCAATATCTGTACGGTCAGAGGACTCCATCCAGGAATTCACCTGGACAATTTGTAAATCAGTTGACACCGACACAATCCTCTTTGATGGCTGTTAATCTGCAGAGTGAGTCTCAAGGGTCTGGGATATCACACTATGCACATATGCTAAGCCAATACATGGCTACTTCTGCTTTTAGCAATCTTACAAATCCATATTCTACTGTGCCAGTACTCTCGGCTGTCCAATGTCCTGATGTTAAGAATCAGTTGATGTATCCTTCCTACAATCCTGCTACTGCTCTCTCCGTAAACATGGCAACAGATACCTCTGCACGACCTTCAACAATGACACCACAGGAAAAACTAGAAAAACTTAGACGCAGACAGCAAATGCAGGCAATGCTTGCCATTCAGAGACAACAACAGCAATTTCGTCATCAGGTGCCTGGAGCAGATCAATCCATTTCTCAAAACTATCGCCAAGATAATCCCCTCCAGCTTGTCGACAAAACTAATCTCCAAGGGCTAGTTGCAATGCCTTCCTATGATCCTAATTCATCTTTGGAAGAAGATGGTTCTGGCAACTTTGCTGCTGCTGTTGATAATTCATCCGAATTCTCGGTTCTTTATCGGCTTCAGGATGTTGTAGCAAAGGTACTTAAATGGTTTATTGTTTTGTTATGTTAAAAAAGGGTGCAGAGATATTCCTGCGGTACTTTGTAAGTGCTTTTATGTTGGGAGTAAATTTTGACCTGCAGTTGGATATCGAAACAAGGACTTGTATACGGGATAGCTTATTCAGGTTGGCTGGCAGCGCAGCTCAGAGAGATCACACAAATGATACAGCCCACAGTAAAAAGACTAGACAGGATGATCAGGAAGTTATTCCCAAAGAGGAATCCAAATGTAGGTAAGCAAATATGTGCAGATCAATTAAACAATATGGTATACTTCGCATTTAGGTAATGTAAACCACATGCATAAACTTTTGTTATTGTGAGGTAACCTTTTATATATCATATATGATACTGAGTTAATCTCAACAAGAGCTTAGATTGATGAGGTTTGACATATAGGAGGTTCTAGTTCACTGGGGAAAAGTAGTGAATTTATCCGTATCAGCAGATTTTTCCTTGTTCTGAATGAATCAATATACACAGCAAAGACCATCTGGATGTTGCAATCATATGCATTAATACTCTTTTTTTTGCTTTCATATTTGATATTACAGATATGCTGGGATGCCAGACTCAGAAACAGTGACCAATCCCACAGACAGAACTGTAGCTCATTTGCTTTTTCATCGGCCTTTTGAAATGTCAGCAGCAAAGCATATGGAAGGACCAGAATCACCTGCTTCTGCAAAGATGGGAACTGAAGAAAAAGGAAATTTTCCTAAATGCAGCACAAGGGAGAGTCGCTTATATAAGCAGAAAGCTCAAGAGGAAGGACCTGCAGGTTCACTTGCCTTAGGGAATGCATCCAACTCTGGATTTAGTAGTACTGTTGGTGAGAGGGTTGTTGAAGCATCACAAGGAAACAAAAGAAAGTTGTGAAATTTAGAAGGGTAAATAGTTCCTTACTATATATTGGGTCCCATGCCATTTTATTTACGTCCATAGAGCTCATTTATTGATTTATTGGTACCTAATACTTAAGTGTTTCTTTTGTTGTATACCAGTTTAGGTTGCCGTGTTAGAGAGGAGCTTGAGGAATTCAGCAGACTAGACAACATCTCTCAGCGTACTTGTGAAGCTCTCCTCATAGTTCCTTTCTTGTGAAGCGCTTATTCTTGTAATTAGATGTTTTGTACTTGTCGAATACCTCTTTTTATTACACGTACCTCCATGAGAACTGCATTTTGGAAAACTCGTGTAGTTTGCTCTTAGTTTTTTCCTCCTCAAAACCAGATTCTTTCTTTTATTATAGTTGTAAGCAATCATAAAAGACAAATAAACAACACGAGTAGTGGCAGCTTTCCATCCCCCCCCCCCCCCCCCCCCCGCTCCCACACGCGAGAATAGGGAAAATGCAAGAAACACCGATCCATGTGTTGATGTTCTTGGCCGCGGTGGCCGTGGACTGGCCAAGCTCGTTTGTTAGAAACGTTATTAGGTTGCTTGCAAGACCGTAAAACGCAAATCTTTCTGTCATCTCCACTACTGCAAAGATTAATGAACGACATAATTTCAACTTATATAAAGATTCGACAAGAAATTATATATGTGCGTACATCCAAATGATCGGTAGAATTTGCAGGAAGATTCAAATTTGAGAGTTATCATACCGATGATGAAAATGGCAGCGTTCCAGCCTCCTTTGGTTTGTTTATTGATGATGTAGATTGAAGCTGCCATGGCTGAGCAAATTTTGCTAGTCGAAACACCGAGATTGCTGTTAGTGTATCTAGACGTTTTTTCTTTAATTAGGTATATGGAAGATTGTTGTGATCACCGAGATGTCCATTTATAATTTGAAATATGATTCTGATCTCTAGGTCATTTTTTCTGTTGCATGTGTTTGTTTAATATATACATTTGTTAAATGTATGTGATGATGGGTCTTTGATGAAAAGGTTTCCAAAGGTTTAGGTTTATTTTGTAAACTGCATAAGGATGGTGGCTAGATGTAATAATTTTTGGGTTATAAAATATACGACGTTCTATATATTTTTTTATGTAATTGTAAAAATATGAAATGTTATTATATATGAGATATTCGAATCAGGTGAGAAATATCGTTTATGAAACCTTCAATAAAAACAAAATTTGATAAAGTTGTTGATGTTTAGATCTAACGAAACTATAAATAAACTAATCTAAACGGTGTAAGCAAATCAAGTAAAACTTCTATATATGGATATTAGAAAATTCTCACTGTTGTTTTCTTGATGAATGATTTTTTTTTCAGAATATCACGAAGTTTTGGATCAAAATCTCCGTGGCTCCGAATTCGTAATATATAATATTAATTTTATTTCAAACATCACTTGATAATATAATATCTAAACTTTGGCTAAAAAAAATTTCAATCAAGTTAACGGTATTTGATATGTTAAGATTTTTTTTCAATTGATTCTTCTATGATTAAAAGATAGATGGACATAATTATAGTTTTTCTTTCATTCATCAACTACAATACTACCAAATGTAAGTAATTCTACTAGTTGTTGCTGCCCCTTAAAAGAATTGTGTTATCAAAAATAAAGTTAAAACTTTGTTAAGAGATTCGGCTCTAATGAAAAATGTATCGGTTCAAACCCTTTATAAAAAAAAAGTATAGGTTCCGGTCCTCAGTTAACCAAGAAAAAAAAGTCATAATTCAACTCAATAAATGTGACCAATGACATTAAATAGGGTTTGATCATATAAAGACGTAAAGTCATGCGGACACGATGCCACGTGGTGAACTGAAGTTAACATTTGTCGTTTAGTGAGATTGGATATTCCAGTGTTTCTCTCCATCGACTAATCCACAAATGGATCAACTTTGATCATTCTTCTCCACTGTTCCTAAATTCATAGCGAGTTAAGTAATCATGGTTTCGTTGGCGACCCATATGATTCTCCCTTCTGAAAATGGGTATAGAGTTTGGGAGGATCAGACCATTTTCAAATGGCGCAAGAGAGATCCTCATGTCACTTTGCGTTGCCATGATTCCGTCGAAGGTAATTTAATTACCCAACCCTTAAAAACTCTTACTTTCTTGTGATAATTCAGTTACTAAATGCTTTCAAGAGAGGTTTTGTAAGAAAATATGAAATCAGACAATTTTCAATCTGTTGTTACCAATTCCGTGCTTAATTCGTATTATCTTCCTGCATATTTGACCATGGCTGATTAGCTAAAGTTAGAGTCTTTAGATACTGTTATAGCTGCAATTAATCTCTCACACATATCCGTCTTAAGTGTGGTTTTAACTTGTTGTTAAGTCAGTGGAGAGTATAATGGCTTTCAAATTTTATATGATTGTATAGGGTCTTTGAGGTACTGGTATCAGCGGAATAACGTTGATCTCACCGTATCAAAATCCGCTGTTTGGAATGATGATGCTGTTCAAGCTGCTCTTGATAGTGCTGCTTTTTGGGTTGATGGGTTGCCATTTGTTAAGTCTTTATCTGGTTACTGGAAATTTTTCTTGGCTCCTAGACCTGAAAATGTCCCAAAGAAATTTTATGATGCTGCATTTCCTGATTCAGACTGGGACGCTTTACCCGGTCAGTTTGTGATCCTTTCTCTACAGTTTATTTAGATTTTCTCGAAGAGCCAATAATCCTGAGATTAGCCATATCTATGACTAGATTTAAAGATCTTCAAGTGTGTTATGATTATGTAATCTGAGAGTTGGTTCCATGAATAATCTTCTGGTTACTGTTGTATAGTATATTGTCATATATCTCTGAAATGATTAGAATAAAAATTAAGGTTTAATAGTGTGGTATGATTGTGTAATCTGAGAGTTGGTTCCACGAATCATCTTCTGGTTACTGTTGTATTATAACTTGTGAGCCTCACTCGTATAACAGAAGTTGAGATTTGGTTCTGTTAATAATCTTCTGGTGTCTAGCAAATTTTGAATTGCCTCCTCGGTTCTACAGTTCCTTCCAATTGGCAGTGTCATGGATTTGATCGGCCTATCTATACGAATGTGGTGTACCCTTTTGCGAATGATCCTCCTCGTGTTCCTGAGGATAATCCTACTGGTTGCTACAGAACCTACTTCCAGATTCCCAAAGAATGGAAGGGTATGTAAACATATCTAACCAGTGAAAATAAAATTTTATGTTCCATATCTTTTTATGCTCTTTGCCTGAGATTGGGATTAAAACAATTTGTTTTCATATAATTTGGATGCAAGTAGCCAACTTTATATATATTATTCTCTGATAAGATTAGCTTACCAAGTTTTATTCTTTGACATTTTCACATGACCAGGGTCCAGATCTAATGTAATTACAACAACATTTACGGCTTCCTTTATTGTTAGATGGTTAACCGTACGATTCCTGGTCAAGATTAACTGCATTGGGACATAGTTTGTTTCGTTAAACGTGCCTTTTAATTTTGAGCCTTGTCTAACCTTTTGTGCTGCTAGAGAGAGATTAGTGAACTATACTATAAAAGTTAGTGTTTCAGCTCAAATTTGAAAAGTTAGTTTTCGAACTTGCAATAAAGCTGCTAAATTCAGCATGCAATGCAGCTGAACATTAGTATTTTGTGCTTCTTCACATGTTAGGTATTAGTGAAAAAATACAAACAACTCTCCCTGGATGATTCTTTTGTATGATCTGTCCTTTTTCATTTTCACTTGCTTTTCTGAATTAAAGTTGTCATTTTGGCAGACAGAAGAATACTTCTTCACTTTGAAGCTGTAGACTCCGCATTCTTTGCTTGGATAAATGGCAACCCTGTTGGGTACAGGTGTGACATATGCCTTAAGTGGACTAACCTCCATTTTATTGATCTTGTTGTGTCCTTTTCTTTAAACATATACAAGTATATAGAGGCACAGTCTGTCTTCTGAGGCCAGCTTGAGTCTAAACTGCCTAGTCAAGGAAATGTACTATATATAAGAATTGATAGAAAAGCTATGCCAAATTTAATTGGAAACATTAGATATAATACTGTATTTACTGAAAAAACTAGTGTTTTGTGCTCTGTAAATACTTCGTTTTGGTTACCTAATCACCAAACATCTAACTTAGAATATTATCTTTAGTTATAGGGTTCTAGCCAAACCATGAGAGACAAATAATTGTCTCATTCCAACCTCATTTATGTTCTAGCACCATTATCTGTTTGGCAGTAAAGTTCACAGTAATACCTTACCAAACTATGTTTCCGTTTTCTCTTAAACTAGTCAAGACAGCAGGTTACCGGCTGAATTTGAAATATCTGATTATTGCTATCCATGGGACTCGGGGAAGCAAAATGTTCTTGCTGTTCAAGTCTTTAGATGGAGTGATGGTTCATACCTTGAAGACCAAGATCATTGGTGGTTGTCTGGTATTCATCGAGATGTGCTTTTGTTAGCAAAGCCCAAGGTTTTTCCTCTAGTTTCGTTAACCAGACTGTATGTCAAATTTATTCATCTTCTCCACTATATATGGCCATTGATGCATAATTGGTTAACTTCTGTATGCAGGTCTTCATTGCTGACTACTTTTTCAAGTCAAAATTGCCAGATGACTTTTCGTACGCAGACATCCAGGTAGTATATCCTACAGGAGTTGTTCAATTGATAAGATTCACTTATTCATGTGCCTCAAAATATTTTTTCGGTTTTTCAATTATCTCTTGCATTGCTGTGTATTTACCTGCTCTTTTAGGTATTGATTAAGTAATTGTGCACTTATTATGTTTAAGTTTCATTATTTATAATCTTACAGGTTGAAGTGAAGATAGATAATATGCAGGAGTCCTCAAAGGATCTTGTTCTTTCTAACTTCATTATAGAGGCTGCCGTATTTGATACTAAAAATTGGTACAACACTGAAGGATTTAGTTACGAACTTTCTCCCAAGGTGGCTAATTTGAAGCTTAATCCTCCACCAAGCCCACCTCTTGGATTTCATGGTTATTTGCTTGAGGGAAAACTGGATTCTCCAAATCTCTGGTCAGCTGAACAAGTAAGCAGCTCATTTTCTATCGTTATTGGTACTTTCTTCAGCTGCCTACAATTTGACTTTGCTTCTCAGATATGCTTTAGCTTACTTATAAAAAACGTAATGTATTAGTCTGGGACAGAAAATGAGAAACCTTAATAAAATGTATGAGGTTAGTATTGTCTATCTGCTGCGGCTGTTAGGAAAATATGGATTGAAATCCTGCTAATGTGATCATTTTATCATGTATTCAGAATTCAGATGCTTCGAGTTCATTGAGTTTAGGCTGTTTGAAATGATATGTGGCTGTGAAGGATTGTGTTCTGATGTAAGTTCATTATAATTTATGTTACTAACTCATATTTTACCTATTTTGATTTATGTTTGTGCACAGCCAAATGTTTACATCCTCGTTTTAACCCTAAAAGATACATCTGGGAAAGTCCTTGATTCTGAATCAAGCATTGTTGGCATTCGGCAAGTATCAAAGGCCTTCAAACAGCTTCTTGTTAATGGGAAACCAGTCGTGATCAAAGGTGTAAACAGGCATGAGCACCATCCACGTCTTGGGAAGACGAATATAGAGTCCTGCATGGTCAAGGTAACATGGTTTTTTTCCCCTCCTGTCAAGCTTTGCTTTCTCCCTTCCATGGTTTACTTAGGATACCGCTACTTATCTTTTGTACTGTTCCCAGGATTTAATCATGATGAAAGAATATAATATCAATGCGGTGCGAAACAGTCATTATCCTCAACATCCCCGCTGGTATGAATTATGTGATTTATTCGGCATGTACATGATCGATGAAGCCAATATAGAGACACACGGTTTTGATCTCTCTGGGCATCTGAAGCACCCTGCGAAAGAGCCAAGCTGGGCAGCTGCTATGCTGGATAGAGTAGTTGGGATGGTTGAGAGAGACAAAAACCATACGTGCATAATTTCTTGGTCACTGGGAAACGAGGCTGGCTATGGGCCTAATCATTCTGCCATGGCAGGTAAGCAGTCCAATTGAAATTGTGCTATTGGAATGTACACTAATTATATCTTGCTTTCTAAGAATAATATCTCAAAATCCTGTATTTGTTCTCTCTCTCTCTCTCTCTTTCTAAGTGCTTTACTCTGGTTTAGAGGAGAAAAGTATCATTACCTTCACTATATTTTCTTTTCCTCGAGTTGCTTTTCAATTTTAGAGGCAGTGTTACGTGATATTATATTTGATAAAATAATCTTGAAGTTATGATCTGGCCAAAATGCTGAAGTAGGAGCTTATGTGAAGAATATTTTGAACAAATTTTGATCCTTGTTACTTACATTCCTGATGGAAAATTAGCTTGTGTATTCTTGTATTTTCCAGCTTTTTCCATTTTATCTTACGGCTATTGTTGTACAACTTGTGGAGCAGGTTGGATTAGGGAAAAGGACCCCTCGCGGTTTGTTCACTATGAAGGTGGTGGTTCCAGAACAAATTCTACTGATATAGTCTGCCCTATGTACATGCGGGTTTGGGACATCGTCAAGATTGCACTTGATCAAAATGAATCACGTCCATTGATATTATGCGAGTACGTGACATCAGTTTCTTCAGACTTCCCTTCACTATTCCTGAGTTGCATTGGCATCATATGGTGACAATGTATTGCATCATTGTTTAGATTTCACGTCTCTTGTGCCTACTAGAGAGATTTTCTTCTCATTAAAATGTAGGTATTCACATGCTATGGGTAACAGCAACGGGAATATAGACGAGTACTGGGAGGCAATTGACAATACCTTTGGCCTGCAAGGAGGTTTCATATGGGACTGGGTTGACCAGGTTTATATCTTGAATCTCACTTATAAGCCGATTTTTCATACAATAATGCCTCTAACAAATTAGTTAAAATCTCTTAATCCCTTTTTTTGTAATACTTATATCTGAAAATTCTTATTCATGTAAGATAATTAGATAAAGATAAAGTATATCTTTGGTAAGATTCTATAGGTACCAATCTGCTGCAGTAGCAAATATTATCAGCCAAAACCATGCAAAAATTTTAGAAAAATGCACTTTTCTTTGTTAACTCGTATTTGAACATTAGTCTTCTTCTGTCATTCAGGGGCTATTGAAGCTGGGGTCAGATGGCATTAAGCATTGGGCATATGGAGGGGACTTTGGTGACCAGCCTAATGATTTGAACTTCTGTCTGAATGGGCTTATATGGCCTGACCGAACACCTCATCCAGCACTCCATGGTAACATGTTGGTAGAGTTAAGAATCACAAAAGAAAACCAATAGCTTTCCCTTGGTTGAAAACTGATATCGTTAGAAATAGAAGCAAATGAACTAGAAAACCTAGAGTGTTAGAAATATTTCATGTGACAAAGCCTTAGACTTAGATCTCGTAACCGGACCCGTTGCTAAAGCTTGAAAGTAGAAAGAGATTAAAGCAAAGCTTCCTCTTAACCCAAGTCTCTCTTAGAGAATTAGGTTAATTGTTGGAAGTTCCTTCCTTCATTAAGAAGAAGAGACCTTATATAGGCCACAATACATTGTGTAAAAAGGAAATATCAAAACCTAATGTGAAAAGGAAAACTTTTAAAACCAATACTAAAAGGAAAAAGACCAAAACACCAAAATAGAAAATCAATTTTACTATAACGTATATCAGCCGATAACAAAGCTTAAAAAGTTTCCCACGATTTAAAACCAATATCCCTCCAGAGCTCTCTCTAAGCTTGGATGAGTCTCACATCCGAGATGTCATCCTTATTTATACTAAGACATAATAGCACTGATTTTAAATACTCGACCATGCTACCAATATCACATCTGTTTCCATGTTTCTATACTTGTCCATGTTACATTTTTCAAATGGCACTGATTTTCTTCTGTTGCATCATGTCTCTGTGTTGCTTAAGAGGTTAAGTATTGTTATCAACCAATCAAGGTTTCATTTACGGATGGCAAGATGAAGGTACGATTTGATATATATCACCTCAGTTGACTACAGTGTTATTACTATATATGTAGCTCAAACTTTGTCTTTGCAGGTAGCAAACACTAACTTTTTCCACACAACACAAGGACTGGAGTTTAGCTGGACAATTCATGGGGATGGTCTTAAACTTGGATCTGGGACTCTCTCTATTCCTGTGATAAAGCCACAGAATAGTTTTGAAATGGAGTGGAAGTCAGGTCCATGGTTTTCTTTCTGGAATGACTCAAATGCTGGAGAATTGTTTCTGACAGTAACTGCCGAGCTTTTAATTCCTACTCGTTCGCTTGAAGCTGGTCATCTTTTGTCTTCAACACAGATTCCTATACCAGAAAAGAGACAGATAATACCGCAGGTATTTTTCCCATTCATGTTTCTTTTGGAAAGATCTCTCTGCGTTCCGCTAGAAAATTTGAAAGTCATGTGCAAGTGACCTTCTACTCTAGGCAATAAAAAAGACAGACGCTATCATCACTTGTGAAACTGTTGGAGATCTCATTAAGATCAGCCAGAAAGATTCATGGGAGCTAATGATCAATGTCCGAAAAGGAACCATTAAAGGTTGGAAGGTAAGTTCTTTTCTGTTTTATATCTTGATTGAGAAGCTCTTAAACTATTTCTTAATGCATTAAAATATAGGAAAGAAGTCTTATATACTGCAGGCATATAAGTTCCCCCAGTAAATGATAACGTCAGGGTCTGAAGTTTGATATAATCGGGTGTAACTAGTTTCGTGATTTATTTAAACGCATTTGGGTCTTGCTAAGGACATAGTTGTAGCAAAGAAAGAACTGAAAAGGAATCTACTTAGCTAGGCAAGCGAAAGAAGAAAAGTACAAAACGTAAAACTGAACCAAGAAATCTATTCAATATTGAAGATCTTTTCTTGGTTGGTGTTTTAATGGAACTGATACCCTTTTTCTTCTTTAGTGAGCTTGTTTATGTTCTTAAGCTTATGTAAAAAATGACAGATTCAAGGTGTTCTCCTTATGAACGAAGCTATACTGCCATGCTTTTGGCGAGCACCTACAGACAATGATAAAGGTGGAGAAGACTCTAGTTATTTTTCGAGGTGGAAAGCAGCGTATATGGATAATGTTGAGTTCCTTGTCGAAAGCTGTTCCGTAAAGAGCATCAATGATAAGTCCGTAGAGATAGAGTTCATTTACCTTGGTTCTTCAGCTTCGAACTCTTCAAACGCAGATGCCTTATTCAAAGTCAATGTGACATATCTGATATATGGTTCTGGAGATATCATCACCAATTGGTTTGTAGTACCAAACTCTGATCTTCCACCGCTACCACGTGTAGGTATAGAATTCCACATTGAAAAAACACTGGACCGTGTAGAATGGTACGGAAGAGGTCCATTTGAGTGTTACCCAGACCGAAAATCAGCAGCCCATGTGGCGATATATGAACAAAATGTTGGAGACATGCATGTCCCTTATATTGTTCCTGGAGAATCTGGAGGTAGAACAGATGTTAGGTGGGTGACATTCCGAAACAAGGATGGTGTAGGAATATATGCTTCAACATATGGTAGCTCTTCCCCAATGCAAATGAATGTTAGTTACTATACAACCAGTGAGCTTCATCATGCAACGCATGAAGAGGATCTTATCAAAGGACAAAACATCGAGGTACGAATCTATTTCTTTTCCTCATTCTCTTGATCAGCTTTCTTTGTATTCAATAACGGAAATGACTGATCAAGCACCTGAGCATCAATTAGCCTCGGTTGTTTCTGTTTGCATTTTGGTTAGCTATTGACTTTTTCATTTCAATGGTGATCATTGTGCAGGTGCATCTGGACCATAAACACATGGGCATCGGGGGAGATGATAGCTGGACTCCATGTGTTCACGACAAATATCTAATTCCGCCCGAACCATATTCATTCTCTGTCAGATTATGTCCAATTACTTCAGCCACTTCAGTCTTGGACGTCTACAAGGATCAACTTCCCATCTAGAATCTCGTCTTTGCGTATATGAGTTGAATGCTATAACAACTAGACTTAAAAAGAGTGTGCAATGTTTCTAAGTTTGAATACTCAAGTGAGAAAAACCTAATAAACTAAAACATTCGGTTCCATAATTTCTTCGTGATATATCCTATCCTCTATTCTAATGTTCATGTTACGAATTATATACGTCATACATACCTCTTAACGACTCAAATCTCCAACAATTAAATCATCATCGAAAATAGAGTTTTGACTTTTTGTAGTCAGTAGGAAATTGAGGTAGCTTTATAATGGAATTGGCTTTAAATGTTTAAAGTTACATGAATATTTCGTTGCCTCGATATAAATAATTGTAAATACACGACTTAAGTTTTTTTTTTATAAAGTTGGTTTTGAGATCCAAATTTTTTTAAAATGTTTTGAGTTAATATTTATTATATTATGCAATTCTAGTGAATGATTATTCATTTTTATTTATTATTTTATCTTTTTCTCTATGTTTAGTTTTTAAATCTTTTAGTTGGAACATAGACTATAAATTATGATGAATTGATGGTTAGATGATGATTACTTAAGTTGATTATTGATAGATTTTTCATTTAGCTTGTTCAAAATGCTAGAATTGACTTGATTTATCAATATTTATATTTTAACAATTCACCCCGAAAAGTGTTTGTATGAGTTTTACATATGAGAGTTGATGATTATGGTGTTTAGTGAAATTTATTGGAATTGTTTATTAATGTTTCATTGGTTATTTGATTGTTAACAAGAATTATTGATGATTGGATAATTAGTAAAGTAATTAGTATTATAAAAATAGATTAGTTATAATTGTGAATTTTATGTTATAGAATGGTGCTTAATTTAATTTTTAGTATTATTATTTGATTGTTAAATCTATGTGTAATGCTTTTTTTTTTGTTTTTTTGTCTGAATTTTACTTTTTCATTTTTTATTTATAAAAACTAAAACTATTTCCTTTAAATTAGTATAAATCTCGAATTTCTACTGTGTAACATTTACTTTCTATGTATTTGATCCTAAAGTATAGATTTAATTGATACTTCTTTATCTTTATCATTAATGTAGCGAAAAAGCCGTTTTAGGCGGGTGCTTTCCCAATGAAGTGGACCCACCCACTTCAAAAGATAATAATTTCATTTTTTAACCATTAGACATGTGACCACAAAACTCTCTCAAAACCAAAGAAAATAAAAAAGATTTACTTTTCACTCACCTTATTGCTATTACTATCTCCTACACTACTCACTAGACTCCATAGCTCCTAAGCTTATCCTACTACATTACCCTCCACGCGCTTTTATATTACTGCTACAGTGGCAAATCCACCTTCTTCCCTCTCATGGCCACCACCATCAACACCTTTCGCCGCCTCCTCTATCGCACCTGATCACTCCTCCTCCCCCTCCGCCGTCGCCGCCGTTGGAATCAGTACTCCAGACTACATGTTAGGACTCCGAAACATCATTCTCTTATCTCCACCACCCCAGATCACACGATCATCTCCGGTAAATCTTACGGCGGTGGAAGATAAAGCAGTTGGAGAGAAAGTGTGTAAAGACTGTGGAAACAGAGCCAAGAAAGAGTGTTTGTTCGAAAGGTGTAGAACTTGTTGTAAAAGCAGAGGCTATAACTGTGCTACTCACGTGAAGAGCACGTGGGTTCCTTCTTCTGCAACTCGTTCTTCTTCTTCTTCTGACAGGAACAAGAAACTCAAAATCGATAAACAGAGCTCCGCTAATGTCTCACTAACCACTTCTCGCCAAGGTAATGTAATTGGAATTGAAAAAAGAAAACTTTTTTTTAAAATCTGAATTTGGGGGTTTTTGTGTGGGAAATTGCAGAGAGAAGCTTCAAAGAAGGATTACCGGGAAAAATTGAAGCTCCGGCGGTGTTTAGACGGACGAGAGTAACAGCGATAAGTAACAATGAGCAAGCAGAGATTGGTTATCAAGCGACTGTAACTATAAGTGGTCATGTCTTCAAAGGCTTTCTTCATTACTATGGTGTTGATCACAACAAAGCTTTTCCTTGTCTTTCTCAAAAATGATGGAATAATCTTCATAGGATTCTGTATAGAGTTTCTCTGTTTTTGTTTTTTTCTTCTTTAATTCTGTGTATTTTTATTATATTCGATATTTATATAATTAATGGACAAAAGAATCAACATTTATGGACCATTCCATTCTTAAAGCAAATCTTTTGTTTTTTTTTCTTTCATGTATACAGATAAATATAGATGACTAGATGTTTTGTTAGCAAGTGAGGTTGTTTCCTGGATCAACACCAAGTTGACGACAATAATCGGTATAGTGACGAACCCTAGCTTGAACGGTGGCTGTATTGGCCCCATCACATTCCAAAGCGCCGTTAATGGCACGGATTGTTGCACCAAAACCTTGAGAGATAACAGGCTGAACTCTATTGGTCCAGTACCACAAAGCGGTCTTGAAGGAGATGATTGGATCTGTGGCTACTGTTTCTGGTGCATTGAGGCCGTCAAAACCTATTGCGGTCCCAGCTGGGCCGTAGTTGAAATTCCAAGAGAGTTGGATCGGTCCTCTACCGTAATAGCCTTTGTTAGGATTGCATGGATATTGTGTTGCATTCTCGTCGCAGTAATCCTGGGTGGCTCCATCTATCTCTTCTATGTAGCAGAAATCTAACAACAAAAGCCGAAATTATTTATTGCAGGACCAAAGTATCTCTAGTCAAGTTTCTACGACTTTGAAAAGTGTTTAAGCTATATGCATCGGACGATTTAAAAGTATATATATAGAAAGAAATATCACTAATCTAGTAAAACATGTTATTTAGTCTAATGATTGTTGTGCAGATACTCGATTTTGCTATATTGTTTCCGTTATTTGACATATTCATCTAATATAGTAATCAAGTTTAATATAAAACAAAAACAAGTTATAATGTTTTCATATTTTTCTTCTGTTTGGTATGTTCATAATGAACATGCATGCATCATAAATGGAAAGAGTAAAATGAAGCATTGATATATACTTACGTCCAGTTTCATGTGTGACATGGGCAAAGAACGCTGCAATCTCACGCCTAGAGTCATCGGTCGAGCCAACTCTACCGAAACGAGAATATGACTCTAAGGCCTCAAGAAAAGCTCCTCGGCTGTAAAATTTATTGCCTGCGCAACTAGATTCGGCTTGACTAATGATTCCATTGAAGAAATCTTGAGTAACAATCTCAGCCACAGACACATCATTCGCAGGAGGAGGAGCAAAACAAGGCCCTTGTTGACAACCTACACCACAATACTCTGAAGTGTTACCGCAAAATCCAAACTGACTACAACATAGCTCTGACGAACAACCGCAGTTTTGAGCCTTTGTTGTGTAATAGAAAACTTGTAGAATTAATAGAATGGTTACAATTGAGACGGATTTAGAAATGGTGTGAGTCAACATTTTGGTTTTGTTGAGAGAATGGAGGAAACAAGAAATAGTCTTAAACGGAGATAATTGTGTTAGGCCTTATATAGTGTGTGAGACGGCATGCAAGAAAAGTCGCAATGTAAATGTGTGGACGCAATCGAGCGACTAAGTGTACAAGAAATCCTAGCAATTTGGGAAAGTCGTCTCTTGTGCGATAGATATGTTTGCAGACTTTTAATTGTCAATAGTTGACTTTTTTATTTGATGAACTTCCAAAAGTGTTTTCAGTTCACATTTATCAGGAATTGGCTATAAGGTTTGTGATTATACTACTCTCTTTTCTCTCTTTTCGATGATGAAAAAGAGAGAGTTAAAATTAACATTGTTATTCATTTACAAACAAATGTCATTTAATCCATATAGACTGTGATTATTTTTGTCGTTAATTTCTATGTTGGCATTTATACGCTAATTTCTATGTTTGCACCATGTAAAGTCTTCTAAAATCTAAAGGGATGTATTGGATCAGAAAATTTGAACAATTTAATTTTAATGAATTTTGAGATAATTTGGTTGCATTTAGATGAATTAGAAATACTGTTATTAAATTTTCTAAAATCTTAAATACAACCATAAGATTTTGATCTTTGTATTTTTAATTAAGAAATCTCTTGAAATCTCACCTGAAATTTTTAAATATAATTATTAAAATGTTTTCATTGATTGTACATTTTAAAATTATTAATCCAATAACATTAAATTTTTAAAAATATTTTAAAATTCATGTTTCAGTAACACATAATTTCTCATTTTAACTTAAATATCTCCAAATATTCAGTTCAATACATCTATTAATTAAAAACATATCTAAATCTATGATTTAATAAGGCCCATCACTAATGTCAAAACTTAACAATGAACTGGTGATAACGTGGACTTGGTCAGAAATTGATGCAGTTTGAATGCTTCGCAAACGCAGACGCCTTTATCTCGGATCGGGGTTCGAAGTACACAAGGTGGCTTCATATGGCACGCATAACTCAAAACTCCTGATGTCTTTTCCTGCAATCGATTATAAGAAACCGTGATCAGAACTGCACTTGCTTCTTCTCTTTGACATCTTCCATGATGTGTTTTCCAACCAAACCGCCAATATCTTCTTCGGATACAGCCGCTGAAACCTTAAGAAGCTGAGGCGAGCCGTATCGGAGATTGTTGGATCTACTTTTTAAATATAAAGGACGCATACCTTTTTTTAATAGACATATCCAACTACTTCTAATTCTAACATAATTTAAGAAGTAACGTAGTCACGTACACGTAAACTAAGTGAGAATTCAGGTAAATAAATATATTTGAAGAATTAAAGATTAAAAAAATCAAATATTTGTATATTAAAATGTGAAACGAATAACACAAAATTTTGGGAAAATACTTAAAAGTTAATTAGTGATCCAATACACATGACTTTGGTTAAATCTCTAAACCAACTCAAATGTGTAAACCAATATAAACCCCTCAAAAACGTTAAAAGGACCAAGAAGGTTCGTATTTTAAAGACTCGACTCGAGCTTGTTTCACCGCAAGTTAACTTCGTGTTTCACTTCTTCTAGATCCAGAACTGTACCAAGATGCTTGCTATTGGCTAGAAGAAAGTCACGTGAAGCCGCCAAAAGCAAAGAAGAAGTAGTGATGAAGCATGGAGATGAGAGAAAGGCATGGAATATGGTGTGCATGCATTTAATGTTCTTATCAAGTAATCTTTGTTTGTTTGTTTTTTCTTTGTCCACAACATGTAAGTAATTTTTAATTTTGCGCTTTAAAATGGAATAAATGATGTTTGGTTTTTCTGTATGTGAAGTGGTGAAAAAGAGAGTGAGTTTGTAAGCTTAAGAACAAGGTCGATTTTTGGTTAAATTTAGGGGTAAATTTCCAGTGAGACATAGGGATTCATTTTTGGCTACAAATTTGTTAACTTGTATGTCTTTTAATTTCTCTACAGCCCCTTTTTCTTACAAAACGAGTGACTAAGTGAAGTCCAAGAACAAGCATAGCTACTTAACTTTTTTTTTTTTGGTTAAAAGGGTTAAAACTACTTAACTGCATGCAAGGTTCAAGTTTTTCTTTAGTCCAAGACCTCTCACAATATGAAAACTCTACCAAATTATATCAAATTTCTTTACTATCGAGTATATTTCATTATATTTACATATCACTGTCAACTCTAAGAAACAAACAACAATGGAGAGACTTTACACCATTTAATTTTTAAAAGGAGAATGAATAATTGATGGACAGCACTATAGAGTGGAGAAGAGGCCAATGTGAGATATAACCCACCACATGGTAATGAGTATTGAGTAGTTTGATACATTCCATATTAAGCAACAAAACATAATGCATTTATGTCGGTCTTCCACTACCACTCCTCACGTGAAACCTTTGATCTTTCTCTTTGGGTAAAAATATCAAACTCATTTTCTCGGATTTCTTAAGCAAGACCACTCCACAGGTTCCTCTAAGAATCATTGTCCAACAGAATAATTGGATATATCTATCAAAATTGTAACTATTTTGTTAGAATGAGCATCTTGTATCAATAGACCGATTAATCAGTTAGACGTCGGTTTGATTAACATTTCGACAAATGAGTCCAAATAAGCCAGTAAGGGATTATAAATTTGTGATGTTTTCTATTAAAATACAAAGTCTTTTATATTGGATGCTTCTTGACGTTCTAGATTTCCCAACCCTACCGTCCGTAGCTCCATGCGGAAACTTCAAAACGTTTGTTGATTCTCATTACAAATCGCCACAAAATATTTTTTTCAGGATTAATCTTCAGTTGTATTATACAGAAAATTATTTTTTAGTATGTAATACATCATTAGATTGTTATTATTGAAACATGTTTAACCCTAGAGATTTTCATATAAAAATGAATTACATGCATTTTGGTGATATACGTAATTAAATCAAATTTTTAAACACCACTATTTTTCTATAAATCAGGGTATTACACATCGCCTAATCAAAAGTTAGAACTGGAGCAAAAAAATCAGTTGGCAACAATACACAAAACAAAATTACAAATTACAACCCCTTAGTTATGACGTATGAGTTTTGTTTTGTGGATGGAGAGGAGAGCAACGCATGTCGATAGAGCAGAGAAAGCCAATATGAGAGTGGACCCAAAAAACAGATAATATCAACGAAAAAATAGGAGATGGAATACAGTCTGTTCTCTCAAAGATAAAATAAAACCCACTCTTCATTTTTATATTCTTATTACTTTTTACACACTCATCATCAAGCTCTACACTATATAAACACATTCACACACTCACTCACAAACACTAAAAACAAGAGAGAATCAAATTAAGATCTATACAAAATGAGATCCCAAATCTTGATTTTGTTAACCTCTCTCTTAATCTTGAAATCTGAATCCCTAAACTGCAATGAAAATAGCCATTCCTCAGATCTAAGAGTGTTCCACATTAATAGTCCATGCTCTCCATTCAAACACCCAAACTATGTCTCATGGGAAGACACACTCCTTCAAGACAAGGCTCGTTTGCAGTACTTGTCAAGCCTCGCCGTTGCTAAGAAGTCAGCAGTCCCAATAGCCTCAGGACGGGCCATCGTTCAGAGCCCAACTTACATCGTGAGGGCTAACATAGGGACACCGGCTCAACCCATGCTCGTGGCTCTTGACACTAGCAATGACGCTGCTTGGATTCCTTGTTCTGGCTGTGTTGGCTGTTCTTCCTCTGTTCTCTTTGACCCTTCCAAGTCGAACTCCTCTCGCACTCTTCAGTGCGAAGCTCCTCAGTGTAAACAGGTAATTAATTATTGCCTTATACTCTCCGAATAGATTAGATGTAATATGACTTGTCGGTTGGACAAATTTTTATTTCAGACCGAACGGTAACGATATTTTTATACCGAATATGCAGAACTGAGAAAAACCAAAATATATTTAATTTTAAAACATTAAGTAAAGAAACATACATAATGCATCTAGCTATACTAAAAATAGAAAATATTAACTAAAATTAATTATTTTCTTTGATATTTTACTTGTTTACTATTCAAACCAAACCAAATCTAAACCATTTTTGAAACCGAACTAAAAGAATCTTGGTTCTTATTCTGATTTTATTTTATTGTTTGGATTACCAAAAAAAAATTAGACCCTTTAGTCCATTAATTATGTTTAGGCTGATGAACAAAACATGTAAATTTAAAAAAATTCCAAACATCTAGATGCGAAATCTTGACTTTCGTTGAAAAACCATCATTAGTACGCCAATAGAACAAGAAAACAAAAAACCAAACTGAAGGACCTCACTTTTGGTGTCTAGTGTGGATTGAGTATGTGAACTTCATTATGATGTGTTATCACACCAAGATCGAGAAGTCTAGTCACGGGTTTTATGTACCATTCATAACAGTAAGAGTCTAGTCACGGCCTCACGGGTATTTTGTTTATACAGAATTAGATTCGATGACTTTATAAATAATTCCAACTAGTAGGTGTTTGATCTACATTCTTTGTCGTCACGCTGGTTAGTGTTTGTTCAACAATATCTATTTATTATATTGAAAAGTTCACTTTACAAATTAAAGAACGTTACAAGATAGTTTCTAATAAACCTCAACAACCAGATCCAAGATGGATAAATCATAAAATAATTCTTTCTCGAAATACTTTGTAAAGTGAGAACATTCACAATATTAATCGATAACAAAAAATTTGCAGGCTCCAAATCCAAGTTGCACCGTAAGCAAATCATGTGGTTTCAACATGACATACGGTGGTTCAACCATTGATGCATCTTTGACACAAGACACACTAACATTGGCCGATGACTTCATCCCAAACTACACCTTTGGGTGCATTAACAAAGCCTCTGGAACATCGTTGCCAGCGCAAGGACTCATGGGTTTAGGCCGTGGTCCATTGTCTTTAATCTCACAGACACAAAGCCTATACATGTCCACGTTCTCGTACTGCTTGCCTAATAGTAAGTCCAACAATTTCTCCGGATCGCTAAGATTGGGACCTAAGAATCAACCAATTCGGATCAAGACCACTCCATTGTTAAAGAACCCGAGGAGATCATCGCTTTACTATGTAAATTTGGTTGGGATACGTGTTGGAAATAAAATTGTGGATATTCCTTCAAGTGCACTCGTCTTTAATCCTGCCACCGGAGCCGGCACCATCTTTGACTCAGGTAATTGACTTCTTAATCCTCCTTTATAATTTTTTTTGTTGGCTTGAGATCTGGAAAAAAATTCACATTTGAATGATAACTCGTGGTTCGTGAGAGGGAAGTGACCTAATTGCTCTTGCTCTCTCACAGCTTCCACCATGTGTAGTCAATATTAAATTTGTGATATTTTGGAACTTTGGTATAGTATTTTTTGAACAATTTTATTTTTTGGTATTTTAGGACGTTTCTTAAAAAAAAAAAAAGAAGTAACCTAGTTTGAATTTGGAAATAATTAGTTTAAGCCAAATCAAAATTTAAATTTACAATAGTTGTTAAACGACGACACTTTGAATGCATGTACGCAGGGACGGTCTACACGAGGCTAGTTGAACCAGCTTACGTGGCGGTGAGAGACGAGTTCAGGCGACGAGTTAAGAACGTAAACGCAACGTCACTCGGAGGTTTCGACACTTGCTACACCGGCTCCGTCGTGTTCCCGTCTGTCACGTTTATGTTCGCCGGAATGAACGTGACTCTGCCTCAGGACAACCTTCTCATCCATAGCTCCGCCGGTAACCTCAGCTGCCTCGCCATGGCCGCAGCTCCGATGAACGTTAACTCCGTCCTTAACGTCATCGCTAGTATGCAGCAGCAGAACCACCGTGTCCTCATCGACCTTCCCAATTCCAGGCTCGGCATTTCCCGTGAAACGTGCACCTAAATTTGCGGGATTGTGTATTTGTTTTGAGTCTATTACGTATTCATTTCTATTTGAAATTTAAACTATGGAAACCATATAAGTTAATGATTTTTGTTGATGGTCATGTGTTTGTCAATCTTTCGTAATATTTTCTCTTGCTGTTCTCTGTTTTCAAATTGGGTTGTCTTGAAATTGCGGATACAATAAGTAACCCTTTTAACATTAACAAAAAAGGTTATTAAATAAAAAAACATATGGACCTTCGTTATATTTCGAATTTTAATACTACAATATTATTTATGATCTAATATATCTGGACCTTTTTCGAAAAACAAACGCCTTTTTTTATTGATTGATTAAAAATATTTGTAACTAATATGGCACAAAATGCTTACATACGAGAATAACATTTTTCTACAACGGGTTTGACGAGTTTAGGAAAAATATGTTATTCTTCTGATTTTTTATGAACTAACTCAAATTCATGTAATTGAATCTTTTATACTCTTGAAATCAAGCACCTCCGACACAAAAGCTGACTTTTCTTCCAGTTATGTAACCATTGCACTAACTTCATCGTATTAATCATATTTTCGTTCATACATTTCTTTTTCTTTATCTAACTTTCCATATATCCAAACAAGTGTTGCATCAATTATGACGCAAGGGAAAGTAAAATGTACTCTTCAATGTTGGAAGTGTCTAATAAAGAGATCAGAGATGGACATAAAAACATAAGAGAAAATATTTCGAATGAAAATTGACAGATAGGGCTGTAAAATTCAACAACAATTTATAATTTAGGACATGTTGGTCCACTGGTTATAGGAGCTTTGAGCAAACATGTTAAGAAAAAGAGTGGAAATTAGTATCGTTGAGAGAGCAACACGTGTAACCCCACTTCCATTCCATTACCATCTCTCACTTTCTCTCTTTGCCTAATGGTTTTGCGGTTTGGCTTGACATCAACGCTAAAAGCCAGACTTACTCCACCATACACCCAAAAAGAAAAAAAAGCATTCAAAAAGGTTTTATAGCTAAATGAATAAAAGCATAAAATATGAATAAGAGGATTTTGAAATCATTATTGCCAACCTTTTTCAAAAATAAAAAAAAATGAAATCCAAAGTAAAACATATTTTCAAGTTGACAAAAAAGAAAGTAAAACATATTCAATGGTTGCCCACTTTGTCAGAGTTATCTCTTTATTCTCTCGACCAATATTATTCTAACCGGTTGCTCCACTAATTTTCGTGAAAGTAAGTAAAAAATGGGGCAAGTATATGTTTCTGTTCAAATTATTTTTCGCCTTTTTGAGATTTTTTTGGAAGTTTTATTGCAATTTGATATTCATGATGACAAGTATAATGGATAAAAATACCATTTACGTTTTGAAGAAAAAATTTATGTACACTGAATTATCATAAGCAATAGACTGTAATGCATTTGTAATCTCTTACAAAACATAAATTGCAATAGAAGTACATACAAGTGAAAAAGTAAAATTTCTTTAGCTGTAAGTCACTCGAACATGCAAGAAACGCGTGTACCCAAACTCATTGGTTAGTTTTGAGACCAGCAACAAATTCCTACACAGTCTCATTATGACTCGCTTTGTTAAACTTCATTTTCAAATTTTCTTTTTTTGATAAAAGCTTCTCTCTCTTTTTCTCCTTTTTATCACACCCCTGAGTCTTGTTGTCTCTGTTTAACTCTGCCTGAGGAGTGAGGATATATGGAGAACGGAGAATCCAACCAAGAAAATCCCAAATCTCTCCACGAAGAATCCTACAAGAAGCCATCTGCTTCGGTCGTTGACAGGTTAAAACGCGATGAATGGAGTGAAGGAGCTGTTTCGAGTTTACTCGAAGCTTACGAGTCGAAATGGGTTCTCAGGAACAGAGCCAAGCTCAAGGGACAAGACTGGGAAGACGTAGCTAGACACGTGTCCTCACGTGCCACTCACACTAAGTCTCCTAAGACTCAAACACAGTGCAAGAACAAGATCGAGTCCATGAAGAAACGTTACCGTTCTGAGTCCGCTACTGCCGATGGCTCCTCTTGGCCGCTTTACCCTCGTCTCGATCATCTCCTCCGTGGAACTCAACCTCATCCTCAGCCTCAAGCTGTTCTTCCTCTGAATTGCTCTGTTCCTTTGCTCTTACTCGAGCCACCGTCGCCTGCGGTGGCTCATCAGCCTCAGATTTCTTACGGTTCCAACGGCGTCGGCAAGATTCCTAAGGTCTGATCAGCGTAGAACTAACCAAATTTGAGATATTTTCTAATGAAAGTTCTGTGTGCAGGAAGATGGATTCAAGCCGGAGAACAAACCAGAAAAAGCGACGGAGATGGATACAGATAGCAGTACGCCGGTGGTTAAAGCGAAGGTGAGAGGGAAGAAAGTGAAGAGGAGATATAAAGAAGAGAAAGAGGAGATCGCCGGAAGTATAAGGTGGTTAGCAGAGGTGGTGATGAGATCGGAGAGAGCGAGAATGGAGACGATGAAAGAGATTGAGAAGATGAGAGCTGAAGCTGAAGCAAAGAGAGGAGAGATGGATTTGAAACGAACTGAGATAATGGCGAATACTCAGCTAGAGATTGCTAGACTCTTTGCTGTTGCAGCTTCTGGACACAATAAAGATGTTGATTCTTCACTAAGGATCGGAAGAAATTGACTTTTTTTTAAAAAAAATTTATTTTATGGGAGGCTCAAAATTGAGTTTCTTGGGATGGATGGGCGATTTACAGTTCCGCCAACAAATTTAATGTATGGTTTTTTCATATGAATATGATCAATCTTTAGTCATAGAGATGCCAATACTGTCTCAAATTTGTGTGTTCTCCATCTAAATGTTCTTGGCACGTAACAGTTAAGTGGTGTTAGAGATTCGTTCGACTGAAAGAGAAGAAAAGAGTCTTAGCAGTTAAGAAAGAATGGTAGACAACTTCTAGTGTTATAGTGGAGATGATTCAGCTTTTTTCTTTGCATTTCTAAAATGGGGATTATATTTTTTAAGTCTCTATGTTTTTGAATGTAAGCAAGCACAAACAATGTTAAGGGTTAGATGAGGAAAAGACACCTAAAATCGTAATGCTGTGTAGAGGACTAGAGGAGTGGTCGTGGCTACTTGATCCACCAACCGGCCTAAGCTTCCCTGTATAACTAGGTGTGGAAGAAAAGTCTCAAAACAAAAGTTTAATGTGATTGTCCAAATCCAGTGATGGGTAATGTGATATGTTCGAGTTCAATGCTAATGCAAAATTGCGTACAAGTCAGAACCGGTATAGACCTATTTTCAAAACCCATATTAAAATGAAATTGACCGGATTCGATGTCATTGAAAGTAATGAACCGGGTTTGGTTCTCTTCCGTTTAGTCCAGCAAATAGTTCGGTAACAGTTCGCTTCGATTTGGTTCGATTTTTCAGAGTCTCGTTTGGAGGGAAGAAGATCTCGTTACCTTTAAGCAATGAGTCATCGTATTCGTGGCTTCTCCTCCTCTTCTTCTTCTTCTTCTTCTTCTTCCTCTGCCACTGCTTCTAGGGCTTCAAATACTTATGGGAATCGCCAGACCTCTGATAATCAGAGGACTGGATCCAGCGGCGGAGCTAGTGATTCCTATCGGAGAAGATCCGATGCACCACACAAACGAACTTATGATAAAGACGAATTAGAGAATAAGGACACAGATCCTGCTGAAGCTTCCTTCATCGTCGGAACTTGCTCTTCTATGTGTCCAGGTAACCATCGAACTATAGAAGCTGCAAATAAATTTCTAATTGACCTGAGATTCTGCAAAAAAAATTCAACCCTATCCTGAACCGGAATTGAATTCGATTTAGTGCTTAGGTCGGTTAGTAGATTCCATTAAGAAATTCCAGATCCTTCCTTGCATCGGTAATTCATCTAATATTGTGTTGTTTTTGGTATTAATAGAGCGGGAAAGAGTGACAAGAGAACGCCTTCGTGATCTCTCAGTGTTTGAGAGGCTTTATGGAAACCCCTTAAAATCATCCACTGATCTTGCTGTCAAAAAGGTAGGCTTTAGCTTTCTCTATATTCCACACTCTGCGAGAGAACTATAATAGATCAAACCTGTGATTAAAAGAAGTATGATGTTGAATATTCCTCATCTATGCAAATTAGTATCCATAGCTTGTTTCTATAAAAAAATATTAAATTTCTTTCTGAATGGTCAGTTTGTATTACCTGCTGGGAGATACCAACTGCTATATAGTGGGACTCATTTTATACCCTTTTATCTGTGCTCTTGCTAGTTTTGCAGAACTCTTTCAGCGGCGGATGTTCAGGCATCGGATGTAAGACCGCTCCCAGTTTTAGAAGAAACCCTGAGATACCTTTTAAGTTTGCTTGACTCCAGGGAGCACCCGTTTGAAGTGGTTCATGATTTTATTTTCGATAGGACAAGGTCTATTAGACAAGATCTTAGCATCCAGAATTTAGCCAATGAGAGAGTCATCTACCTTTACGAGGAAATGGTATGCTTTGACTTGTTTCTTTTTCTTTTCTATTTCCTGGTTCGGTAAATGGATTACACTGAACATGTATATTCGTTTTTGTCACTCGTTAGAATTGCTTTCCTTGGGATTTTGTTGAAATTCGTTTGTATGTTTACCTCCTCAGTTCCT
Source organism: Cardamine chenopodiifolia (assembly GCA_963922655.1). Taxonomy (NCBI): domain Eukaryota; kingdom Viridiplantae; phylum Streptophyta; class Magnoliopsida; order Brassicales; family Brassicaceae; genus Cardamine; species Cardamine chenopodiifolia. Next base: position 13,945,669 of record OZ000479.1, on the reverse strand, counting down.
CTGTTATTTATTATCAAATGAATATTAAGTTTAAATATCATGTGAATTGACTCTGTTGTCATCAAATGAACTTAATTTGTTGATAATAGTTTTTGTTGTGATAACCTTTGTTCAGGACGCTCAAATAGGATCATTTTTCTTCTTTTGCAATTTTCCTAGAAATAGACCACTCCGATTGATCATCCTCTTCTGATTGGTGACCAGTTTTGTTTTATTTTCTGATGAGTTCCATTGATGTTATTATCCTGACTCCCGAATCGCTTCGCTAACAGGTTAAATTTCATGTCATATCTCACCAGAGGCTTCAGAGTTGTAGTGGTACAAGTATTAGCTCAATGCATCACTTGAACATGGAGCAGCTAGCAAAAACTCTTACCTCTTTGTATAATATATATGATGCAAATAGGAAACCAGATTACATCTACGAAAATGAAGCCGAGTTCCGTTCACTCTATGTGCTACTTCATCTCAATCCCAGTAGTGGAGTGATGGTTGTTTCTCTGTTTCCTTTATTTTTTGTTTTTATTTGTTACCATGTCACCTTTTTTGCAACTAATATAAAACATTGAGATTTTGATCTGCAGGGGGAACCACTGTCTTTGTGGTTTCGCAAGCTGACTTTAGCTTTAATAAAATCCAAGGAAATATGTTTTGTACGAAACCTTTTAAGGTACTGTTATGCTGTTCAACCATTTGCGTATGAGTTAATCAATTTGAACAACATTTAGGAAATATGAATTGAAGTATGATGATACTGCTTTTCTGCGCTGTTTTTCTTGCAGATTATATCGGATGGGCAATTACAAGAATTTCTTGAGTACAACAGCTTCTGAGGCGACACACTTGCAGTATTGTATAAGTGAACCCCGTATTAGAGAGGTGAGCTTGTATGGATGTAAATATCTAGTTATGTCCTTCTTACTCTTGGGGATAGTCTTTGTGGCATTTTAATTTGTAGCGGCTTTATGTAATATGAAATGGCAATAAGCATGAGAAAGATATTTGCACTAGAAAATATTACTGGTATGGTAAAGAAAACAAATAGTTACATGGATATATGGGTGGGTATAGAGCAGTGCCTAATATTTGAAGTAAAATTTTCAGTTATGTTGATCATTTGCTGAATGTTTTCATGGTAAAAGATGCGATCATTCGCTGTCCAATGCATAAACAATGTTTGCTACAAGCTTCAACCTTATCCTCTCCTGCGATTATCTCAGAACTTGATGATGAAGGTAACTATACACCTATGACTAAAGATTCCCCCGTCTTTTTCCTGTTTTTCATGTTGTTGGTAAACTTAAAATTTCCTAAGGAAACTTTGGAAATTTCAGGAGTTGGATGTTGAATCGTTATGCCATGAGTGTGGTCTTGAGACATGTACAGATTCTGATGGGTTCACTGTGTTACCCGCGAAGCAGTCAACCTTTATTAATCCAGAGGACAGATTCAAAGTTTATGATTTGATTGGAATTGAACGAATTAAGAGGTAGTTTTAAACCTCTGGCTCGTAGTTTTAAACCTCTGGCTCGTAGTTTATGTGTATGCGTCATACTTTCTTATGACAAGAAGAAAACTGTATCTGGAAAATAACTGAGTTATATTATTTTAGCAATATAATATTATCATTTCTTGTTTGCTCAGCTATCCGCGTTTGTTACATCTTTTTGAACCTCATGTCTAAGATTTTTTCCTAGTAGCCAAGAACTGTTCCTAAATTTTCATTTGATTGTTATTTATCTAGAGTTCATCACAGTTTGGATTACCTAGATTATAAATTCGATTTATGGTTTGAAAGCACAAAATTTTTATTGATTTTGAGTTCGTCGAAGAGACAATTTTTACAGAATCCTGAGTTTTTCTTAATATTTTCGTTGTTAAGTGATAATTGGAAGCATAAATATGATGCAAATTGGAATAGGAATATAGGATACAATAATTCAGACTGATGTAGAAAAAAAACATAGACATCTCAAATGAATACAAAGACAAGATTCACATTAAAACATACACAAAGAGAAAGAGACCAAAGTCGTGGATGATGATTAGTTTCTTTCATCGGTGATTTAGGAGTTACTGGGTGGTGAAGCTTCGGGTGGTGGTGCAGCAAAGTGAAATCCTGCAGTTCCTTTTGAGTTAGATTCAAGATATTCCACATCAAAATAATGACTTTCTCTACTTCTCTTTATCAAAAAAGAAAAAAAATAAATGAAATGACCTTCTACATATTCAGAAAAGTCTTTCTTAAGTGGTATAAGTTCCTTTTGATCGAAAGTTGTTCTCTCTATCATATGAACAATTTATAGAAACTTAGCTAATGGTCTTCTTGAAAAAAATGGAGACAAATATTTAGTGTAACATCAAATGAGAGAATACGCATTTGATAAAGAAAGTGCTTTTGGAGTATTTTACTAAAATGTTAGATTTTGTGATAATCTCCGGCATATTTCAAGATCCTATGGGGTTTAATTCATAATTGGAAACATCCCAAAACTTTTGTAGAACTCTGAATTAAAAAAAAGTTTTTGTATTGACCACCTCTGCTGGGTTTATCAAGAACCCTAATTAGAAACATCCCAAAACCTTGTTAGAACTCTGATCAGTCTTCACACTTTGATCTCACGAGGATTGACTCCAATTGTTAGAGGACACCACCGACTCGCAAAATCAACAAATGTTCTCAATGGTGTACTCCAAGTGTTAAGGTATAACCACAAACTCTCAAAGTCCGTTCTAAACAACGTACACTTACTCCTAAACCACTGCCTCTACATGACGACTACCAACAATTAGAGGCGATTTAACATATTTTAAATATTTTGATGAAATTTTTTATTGGTGTAGTTTTTGGGATTGGGAAAATTGTTCTGTCCCTAAAGATATGGACTATGCCCAAGCGATTTTGAAGATGAAGAACACAATGTATTATGTTATTCACGTATTGAATATTTTTGGGTGTAACTATACACTTACAAATGAGATGAAGAAAAATCTACAAAAATGTGACTTAGGATGAACCAATGCTTAAGTACCTCATCATTTATGTTACCAACGTGATCTAGGTAAGTGTGTTTATACATCTATCTGAAGTAAGTGTTTATACATCTATAACATATATTCCAATTTTTAGCAAAAGATCGAGACAATGTATACTTGATGATAATGAAAGCGATGACTTCTTGAATACTTCATCGCATAGCACTGACTCCTATGACTCCTATGCTTGTTCTCACATCTGATAAAAAATACATCGTGCCTATTGAAAGTTTCAAAAATTATATTCGTTGTGATAATCTCATACATATTGTTTAGGACCGGACTGGATCTTCCAACTGTCAGTAAACGTATGATATATGATCAGTTTGTCTGTTTATAAAAATCAAATCAAATATATATATATATTGAAAAATTCTAAGATTTTACAATGATCATAATTTAGTTGAGGACATAAATTAACAATGTTTTTATGGTTTTCTTTTTAATTCTAAGTGGAAACCAAAATCCTATTTGAATCATGTTTGTTAAGTGATTCACGGATCAATACTAGATTAAGTCAATCTGATTAACAATAACTTAAAAATTTCATGAAAATGCAATATTGCATATGTAAATGATATGAATAACTACTTAATTACATGATCAATTTAATTTAACTTTGGACTGGGGTTTGAGTTATATAGTTAAAATATTTTGTACCAAAACTGAGCCAAAAGGTTAGGGATTAAATTATTGAAGTTTTAACTTATTTGAATTCTATTTAAGAATTTCAAAAACATCACTTTGGTGATATTATTGAAAATATTTTTTCTTTTTTATTTTTTAAAAGTACCACAAAATACAACTTTTTCTTATGAGTTTCTTTACTATTTGAAAAGTTAACAAAAATTGTTTATTATTATTTCTACTTTACAAAATGGATAAAAATACCATTTACATTTTGAATAAAAAATTTTGTACACTAAATTGTCTTGAATTACATTAAGCAATAGATGAAGAGAATGTAATCTTTTGCAAACAATAAACTGAAATAGAAGTATATACAAATGAAAAAGTAAAATTTCTTTAGCTGTAAATCACCACCATTGAACATGCAAGAAACACCTTTTGGCTTTCAAGTTTCAACCCAAATTCTTATTTAGACTGTAAAAATTGAAGACCCAATTTTAATATCCTTCAATCATAGATTAATCACGGTTGAGTAATAGATTAATAACAACAACCTGGCGTTTTCCTAAAATTGGGGTAGTGTGAGGGCTTGGGCCTTTAACCCAAATTCTTATTTTAGGCTGTAAAAAAACCGAAGGCCCAATTCAATCCACAGATCCTTCGATCATATTTTTCTGACTGAGAAAACACGATCAAACGCTCAAAAGCTTCCAGAAAAAAAAAAAAAACTATCAATCGATCATTGATTGCAGAGGAGCCGCGACAGAGACATCTCCAAATCTTATCTCAATCCAGTTCAGGTTGTTCATCCATCTCTCTCCATCTCTCTGTTGAGCTACTTCTAAAAAAACGCTCTGCTCAATTTGTCTCCCAAATTTCACTTTCCAAGAATGTTGTCTTTCAATTAGCTTCTTCTATGTTCAATTTCCAGCTGTTAGGGATGTATTTTAGCCTGTATCTGTATTAGCTAAACAATCAATTTCGTATTTTTCATCGTGTGGAAGAAGCAATTTTTAATATTTTGGGGTTTGAAATTTTTCTTTGAGGTGTAGGATTGTTGTTATCTACACAAATGACGACTTCTGTTTGCCCTTTCTCCAAAGCTGCTCGTCCGGACGATGCCTCGGCTCGTAAACAAGGCGAGATGGCTGCTTCTGTTTGCCCTTTTTCTAAAGCTTCTCGTCCCGATGATGTTTCTGCTCGAAAGCAAGGCGAAAATGCGAGTAAAGGATGTCCTGAACAAGAAGGAAGGTTGAATAAGGACTCTACTGCTTCTGCAACGGTGCCTGCCAAGTGCCCTTTTGGTTATGACTCACAAACATTCAAGCTTGGGCCTTTTAGCTGTATGTTATGTCAAGCACTTCTATATGAGAGCAGTAGATGTGTGCCTTGCACTCATGTTTTCTGCAAGTAAGCCCTAGTTGATCAGCCGCTTCGTGTAAATATTTTCCCTTCTTTCGTTTTCGAGTCTACTTTTGTTATACCTTGTTGTTTCTCGAATGCAGAGTGTGTGTATCACGGTTTAAGGACTGCCCTCTATGCGGGGCTGACATTGAAAGTATTGAAGCTGATGAAAACCTTCAGAAGATGGTTGATCAATTTATTGAAGGCCATGCTAGAATCAAGAGAACTGTTGTCAATGGCACTGAAAAAGAAGAGGTCGAAAATGATAACAAGAAAGTGATTTACGCTGAAGTTTCTATGGAAAGAGGTTCTTTCTTGGTGCAACAAGCTATGAGGGTAAGTTCTATCTCTAGATTTTGATGAACTAAATGGTGGGATTATTCTATTTTAGCCACTTTTGTTTGTCATGATGTCCTGCTGTTGAGTGCTGGTTATTGTCGTTGTTCTTATTCAATCTGTATGCGCAGGCATTTAGTGCCCAGAATTATGAAAGTGCAAAATCAAGGTTGGTAATGTGTACCGAGGATATTCGGGATCAACTAGGGAGGGAGGGCAATACACCAGAGTTGTGTTCACAGCTTGGTGCAGTCCTTGGCATGCTCGGCGATTGCAGGTATGCTTATTTTCTTCTTCTTTTTTATTTATTTTATCCCAAGTTGTTTATTTCTAACATCTATCCACTCCCGAAATGTTTATCTTTTAGGGACTTAATTTTGATGGTTAATTGAATTTGTTTTGTTTTTGCAGCCGTGCGATGGGAGACTCAAGATCTGCAGTCAATCATTTCGAAGAGAGTATTGATTTCCTTATGAAACTCCCGATGAATGATTCTGAGGTTTTAGCACATTGATTCTTAAATTTTGATTATACTTTGCAAACTTTTACCATTTTGTAACAATTTTGCTAAACTTGCAGATTACACATACACTTTCTGTCTCACTCAATAAAATAGGAGATCTTAAATATTATGACGAAGATCTACAAGCTGCAAGGTCGTATTATGATCGTGCTTTAAATGTTAGACGTGATGCAATGAAGCATCACCCAAATGCTCCTTCACAAGTAAGTATGCCTTCATGCTATTTCAGTTTTTGCTCTCTTTCTTTGTCCCAGTGTTTTCACATTTTAGAATCAGGAATTATTCTAAATTCCTTAGAATTGGTTACTAATTTGGCAATAATTGATTATTCTAAATTAGATTGACGTGCATTGTAATGGCAATATGCTTGGATGAGGTGTCATTAATTCGGGCGATAGAGTTACTGTCTTTTGAAAAACTAGAATTAGATTTATGTGCACCGTAATGGGTTTGTTGTGTTGGTTGGAAATTTTCTCTTTGGTTTTCTTATTTGTTACTTAGTCTCTTGCCTATAGGAGTTGGAACTGAAAAATACTAAGAGTTCTGTCCTGAAGTATCAACATACTTTATCTGTGGTAGGTATGATATGCAAAATAAGAGTGTGTCCAAATATGTGGTATCATAGAGTCATATTTACATTAGGAACTCTCGTTTTCTCTTATGTATGAAAAATTCGCATCTGACTCTGAAAGTTAACCTGTCGTAAGACTTTCTCATTAGTCTAGTACAGGACCATAGTAACTAGCCTAGGGGTCTGTTGTAGTGGACTGTAGTCTGTAGCTACCTTAACGGTTCAGCAACAGACATCGAGTCGCGGTGCTAATAGCTGCAGTTTAGAAGGGAGCTAGGCACAATGCTTTTGGGTATTCTGCATGTCGTTTGATTTCAGAATACAAGTGTTTTGATTCGGTCTCTCCTCAGTCCTCAATCTATGAATACTTCTCAAACCGGTTTTAACATTTGACATTTCTTTTGATAATAAAACCTTTGACATTTTACTCTTTTTTTTGCGCTGAGAGTTGAGAATGTATCGTCCATAAAACTCTTGTTGGTGAATACAGAAACATTTACTGAGTTTGGTTGTTATTTCTTCAAATTTTTTTTTTGTAGATTCTGGATGTGGCAGTTTCCTTGGCCAAAGTTGCGGATATAGACAGGAGTCTACAAAATGAAGATGCAGCCACAGAAGGTTTTAAGGAAGGCATGAAACTGCTGGAATCTTTGAAACTGGATTCTGCTCTTGAGCAACGAGTAAGATTCTTGCATGACTTATGTTTTGGGTTTCTCTAAAATAACTGAATGTCAGTAAAAATTTATCCGACAATGTAATTTAACATGCACGCAGCGGCTCTCTGTGCTGGAGTTTCTTAAGAAGCAAGTAGAGAAGCCTGAATAGTCTGCAGAAACTACACTCTAAACCGATGCAGGCTTACGCAAGTATATATATAGACTGTATATCTAAGCTCTCTGTTGCATTTTGCTGAATAAAAGGAACGAGAAAGCAAAAAAATGTTGTGTTTGCGCTTAAGGGTCAAAGAAATAGAGTGGTCTGTATGTTGTGATGGTTTCAATGCACAACTCTTGCAATGTTAAGCGTAATAAAGCATGATTGTACGCTATATCAATTTATGAATAAGCTGTTTATAAATTGTCTCAAGTGGCTACAGCTGTGAACTGCTTTTTGTTTTCCAATAGAAAATGAGAAAGACCGAACAGAGATCGAGGCATCTTTGTTTTGATTTAAAAGAAGAGCATGTCTCCGAAATATGCACGTATTTGCAAACTCGCTGAGCTATAAAGAGCATAAATTGCATCTACTGTTAATTCGGTGGGAAACTAAACTCCCGAATATATAAAATTTTAGATTTCACCGATTAATTTTTTTTGAATCTACAGACATTTTATCCGGTGAGTGTTAAAGACGAATCAGATAAAAATAATTGTAAAAAAAATTTAAAATAAAATAAAAGATAGAAACAATTGTAAATTTTAAAATATGAAATGCATTATTTAAAAAAAAAATTAAATTAGAAAAAAAAATTAAATTGATATTTTTACCAAATGTTAGTGACACCTATAAACTTCTAAATTTTATTTAACATGTATTGCATTATGGAAAAATATGGTTTAATGACTGAATTAAAAAATTATTTGAAAGAAAATATTTGTTATTAACTTAAAAATAAAATTATTTGACATGGATTTATCACATATTGGTTTGTGTAAAGATAATTAATATCTAATAATTAATATTATCTCAAAAAGATAAAAAATAATTTTGATAAAAAAAAAAAATAACTTATACAAAATTTCATTTTAATACCAAAGTTTTGTTGACTTTCAAATTAAATAGCAAACTTTAATTGACTAGACCAAAAAAAGCATGACGTTAACTTACCGCTAACATCAAGTTAACTCCGTCATTGTGTTCTGTAACGGCATGTCTTTTTTGGTCGAGTCAACGAAACTTAGATATTTAATTTAAATGTCAACCAAAATTTTAGCATTTAAATAACATTTCAAAAATTCATGTTTTAAACGTCCACTTTTTTTAAATTCATATCTCAAAAATTTTCCCAAATTTAAAAACCAAATGTCTTCGAAAGAATAATAAATACACTGATGATAAACAAAATCAACAAAATAAAATAATAAAAGCGGTCGAAACGGTATCGTTTGCGACCGCATTTCTCAAGCGTGCTTATCTTCTTTACACTCTCGCCTCCGGACGACGGAGACAGTCAGATGAAAATTAGGGTTTCAGTTTTTTAGATTTTCCCACAAACTCGAGCCGAAGTATTGCCGCATCATCTTCTTCCCTCAAGTTAGTTCCTTTCTTCTTGGGAATTTCTGATTTTGCAATATCAACTTGTATTTCGAATTGTATTTTGCGTCTTCATTTGCTGCTTGAGAGTTTAACGAAAGTATTGATTTTGTTTACAGTACATGATAAAAGCAATGGAATTCTATTTGTATCCTATAATGGCGGACTAAATCAACTACGAACCGTGGTTCATCACTTGCTTAATTACTCTTTCAATGTTTGCCAGATTAAAATTTTTCCAATTCCTGATACTTGTTTCAGTTTTGTGACATGGTTACTGTTGCTAGGCTGTTGAATCTCACTCTTGTTGTTCCCGAGCTTGACAAAGCATCTTTCTGGGCTGATCCTAGGTATTGTAACTCCTTCTCTTAAACGTGTTCTGTTTCTCTTACGCTCTCAATCCCATAGCATAACGAAACCTAGAATGCTTTAGATTACTATAGAGTTAAAAGCTGAGGAAGAGGCGCCCAATAAGCCCAATAGGTTGTGGTAGACCAAACGATAGTATCGTATTCTTCACTGTCGTTCACCTGAAAGAGAGCCATAGCTGAATTAATTATGTTTATGTGGTTGGATGCTGTGGTTCGATTGATGAAAATTCTGCCATAGCTCCATTTCATTGTCTAATTTTTGTCAAAGTGTCTATATTACTTTCCCCTTTTTTTCCACTGATGTTGATTTCTTTGAATTAGGTTTTTTGTGCTGCCACCATCTCTTAGACCCCTCTTACATGAAGCTTGTCTAAGAGAAGAGAAGGATTGGTTGGCCAGTGGACATGGGGGCTCTTGCTCAGGTAGTTCCATGGATACCCGAAGACGACCTGCTGCTAAAAAATGCTGTCGAGGTGAGCTCCGATTTCCTTGAGTTTGGTTGCATTTCAGTTTTCAACCTTTTACTACTGGAAATGGAAGATATTCTATAGTCCCCATGTTGAATTGAGTCATGGATTTGATCTCAATAGAGGGTTAGGCAGAATTTGTCTGAATTTTTGGTCCTTGTATGCCTTTTATCTAGTTCAATGATTATGTGGGTTTCTTGTTCTAGCATGTTTGTTTGCAGAGCTGTGTCAATTTGGTTAAATGGAAGTAGTTGGAACATTTATGATTATCAATTCTGATTCTCACGTTGTTTCTGGGCTTTCTTCTTTGTTGTTGCTTGTATCCATATTTGATTTTTGTACTCCTTCATCTATTACTGTTATTTTTGGTTGCATTTTTTCCTTTTCCTGTCTTGAGATAAGTTGAATTTTTGGGACAAAAGGTTGGTTGCGCATATTAGAAATAGTTGAATTATCATGTCAATTTTTGGTTGATCCTGTTAACATCTTATGCCACTGTTATATGCGGTTTAGTGTCAAGTATGATGGAAAAATAGATTGGGGAAACAATTTACGCTCTCTTGATGAAGCAAGCTATAATTGTTGTTCAAGAAAAAGTTATACCGCTAAGCAAGGAACATACTTATTTTTTGATGAGTAATGAGCTGTGTATAATGCTTCTCTCCACTGGAAAAAAGAACTGTCAACTATGTTTCATGGATTTATATGGTTATGAGGAGAACAAAAAATGATTGATTAGAAATATCTTTATTGTGGTGATTAGAGAAGCATTTTACAGATGGCTCATCGATTACTTCAATATAAATTATTCTGTTCCTTGCTTCTCTGATACAACATTTATATATCAACTATCAAGATAGGCTAGTCCAAAAGTTTCTCGACTAAAATAGTACTTCCGGAGGTATTGCGGTTTTCTTAATTCTACTTGTCTGGTATTCTAGCAATTAAGTGAACCGGAATCCGTAATTGATGTGCAGGCTGGTGCATCTTTGGAATCGCTCGCTAAAGGCGCTGTGCAGTTTTCTAGAAGATTTTCTATCAGAGAACTGCAAGATCGGTGGCATGCACTCCTTTATGATCCAGTTGTTTCTGCAGAGGCGGCTTTTCGGATGACTGAGCTTGAACGTACCAACCCTAATTTTCCTACAAAGTTTGGTAGAACTGGATATTCAAAAGAAAACAAAACTTCATCCAGGAAGAGGAATTCTGAAAGGCTCAGAATTACTTATCATTCCTTGCGGAAGAAATTTCGCACTGAGCCTTTCAATTCCTTGGATCTGACTTTCCTCGTTCCACCAAATGACAGCCATTTCATGGATAACGGTGATGGAACACATCTTGCTCTTGAAGAATCTCACATGGATATTATCCACAATGCGTTTCCAGAAATCTTAGCTGATGGCGGTTGCGTGACAACTCATGTTGTGTCGGAAGATAATTTACAGGGAGACATTTCTTACGTAGGAGGAGAAAAAATCACATTCACTGAACATGCAGGTCCTTCAGAATGTGATAGGGTTCATCAAGATTCCAAGCATAAACTAGAGAATGCTGCTCATGAGGCGAAAACCACTATGGCTAGCACTGATTGTTACCTGGCACAGCTTTCAACTTCTCTTTTCGAAGAAGATGTGGAACCGTTCATGGAAGTAGATGGCAAAGAAGTTGGCAAGTCATATTATGATGGTCTTAGCTCACTGTTGGTGAACTCGACAAATGATACAAATCGCGAGGCTTTGCCTAACTTCTCCGAGCAAGAACCTTCCATCGCACAAATGCATCCAGGAGATACAACTCTGAATGATCATGTGATGCTTGAGCTAGATGGTACAAGTGCAATGAGCTCAATGGAGTGCAATACTGGTTCTGACTCATCTGCTTTAGATCCTCATCCTGAGATTGTTGGGGGTGTAATCTGCTGTTTAGTAAGCCAAGAGGATCCTGATATTCCGTGTAATGATGACATTTTCCTGTCCAACAGCTGCCATCCAATGTCAGTTTCTTCATTAGCCCGACGGAACTTTAAAGATACCAATAATCCAATAACTACATCTGTTAGAGACCTCTCTGCCAATAGGGAAAGAAGTGAGGGATATTCACTCCAGACTCAAAAGAAAGTCCCAGGACGTTTACAGGGGTCTACTCAAGGAAAGTCAGAGATGGGCCAACCAAGTCAAGGTAGCAAATTCAGGGCATCGACTAGTACTGAGTCACAGAATACCGTAGCTCCTGGTGGTTCTACCTGTTCAGATACTGCACAGGCATGCTCTAACACTGTAATTCCTACTGGTATCGGTGCAAAAGATGGAAACAAAGAAATGGCCGGTGGAACACTCTTAGTTGGATCTGATGGTCATGGAAGTTACCCGGAGAAGGATAGTGAAAACTGTAAAGAAAAAAAAGGTGTACTACCTGTTAATGAAGTGCCACATGCTAAAGATACTAATGATGGCTTGATAGAGATTTCAGACCCTGAGCTGGAGATCTCTACAAGAGAAGTAGAAGCGCATGTTTGTAAGAGTGACGAGGACTTGCCAAATTATTCTGACATTGAGGCTATGGTAACTCTTGACTCCCATCCTTATTCTTGATGCTATGGTTCCACGACACATTTACACCTAATCAATAACACTCTTTTGATTTCAGATACTTGACATGGACTTGGAACCTGATGACCAAGATAATTTTGATCTTGAAGGTAATTGAGAATTTACAAAATAATTAAAATTTTAGAAATTAAGAAATATTTTTGGCTGGTAAGTATTCCATATCCCTTCTCGTTCAGTGGAACTCGTGTTTGCTTTTTATCTATCTACATTTTTGGAAACAGAAATCTTTTAGTATGTGAATCAGGAATGTATAACGGCATTTGGCTCATAAAATTTGTTACATGTCATGATTACGGAGGGATTTCTAATTGAAATGTAGGGAATTTTTTCCATGGGTAGTGGAAGATATGTTTAAAAGGTGTAAGGCTTGTTTGTAATTCCGTAAAATATTTTTACTTGCAGTCTCTATGTATCAGAGCCAGGACATGAAAAGAACAATTATAAGACTTGAGCAGGCTGCTTATTCATACATGCAAAGAGCCATTGCTTCCCGTGGGGCATTTGCTGTTTTATATGGTAGATATTCAAAACACTACATCAAGAAGCCCGAGGTATTATGATCCTACTCATTTAAGCATTTTCCTTGTACGATTTAAGCTTCTTAAGAGTTATAGTAGCACTTGTTATCTCGGGGGTTTTATTTTTTTATTGGCACAGGTTTTGGTGGGTAGATCAACAGAAGACCTTGCAGTGGACATTGATTTGGGAAGAGAAAAGCGGGGTAGCAAAATATCTCGACGACAGGTAGTAGATGTATCTATTTATATTTTAAAAGTATTGGGTTGTATGAGAAGAAAAAGCCCAGAATTTGTACCAAGCTTCTTGTTTTAATCCTTTTTTGGTTGTTGAATGCAGGCGATCATACGACTAGGTGATGACGGGTTTTTTCATATGAAAAATCTGGGAAAGTATTCAATCTCAGTAAATGAGAAGGAAGTAGATCCTGGACAGAGTTTAATCCTCAAATCTGATTGTCTTGTTGAGGTTTGATCCTGAATACACTTTTTGATCATTACATTAATAACAATAATCGAATGTGTATGTCCTTCATTGATATTGAGATATATATGGCCGTGCAGATACGTGGAATGCCTTTTATATTTGAGACAAACCAAAGTCGCATGAAAGAGTACTTGAAGAGTACAGGGAAAGCGAATTGAGACCAGAACGCAGAGTGGATGTTCTATTCGTTGTTGAATGATGTATCTCTTTTGTAATGTTGCCATAACCATAGGAACATGTGTTGTAGATCTTTTTTTCACATCTTTTTTGTTCCACAACATGCATTGTTGACCCAGTTTTAAGCGTTCAAATGAAAATACAACTCGATTACGACTCAACTTCTTGTGTTTTTAAGTGTTCTTGTGTGTGGTTTGTGAAGTTAATACAAAAATTCCTCGGATATCCTATCAATGGAAAGGATTGGTCTCGATCTTCCTGACTCACACGGTCACACTGGTTTGCATTGACAGCTTGGAACTTGACGATGAAACTAAATACAATCCCTTTTCTTTTTTAGTGTTTTTTTTTTCGAAGTCAAAGTGATTACAGTGGCCAATTAAGTTCCAAAACGACACTAACTCGTCGAGGCATAAAATATAGAGAAGCCTCATCTATCTCGTTCATTAGACTCTACCTTAAACTATGTTTTTTGTTCGTGACTCGCTTACTTATGTTATTCAACAATGGATATTGCATTCCACGATTAGTTTGTGATCATGGAGTTTTAGACTTTTAGTAGAGTTGTACGCTACAGTATATTTCAGTGTGTAGTTTTAATTGTTTGGGGGATCAGGCGTGATATATTCTCGGCTTAAATTGAAAATATTCAGGTATGTACTAGAGTTGTGTTTCTATAGATTGTAATGTGCATATCTAATTTGGTGGTCGGTTTAGGACCAAACGATGAAATTTCTCCTTTAACTTATGTGGGAAAAAAGAGGGTTGATAGTGATAGTGAGGGTTATATACAATTGATTATTAATAGTGAAGTTGACAAATTTATTTGTGGAAGATTTGAGCGGATATGTTTTCAAATAAGTTTTCTGTAGTAGCAATTTGGTATTACCTCAATCCTCAGACTCAGTACGTTCATTGACACAAATTAATCTTGTCAAGGGACGGATATCCAAACATGTTTTTCTTTGTTGGGTGGTAGTTCAGAAGCGATTGCATAGTAGAGATAGACTCGCTAGTTGGGGGATGTAGGTGTCATTGTCTTGTGTTCTGTGCAATACTCAACCCGAATCACATTAGCACATCTTCTATTCAAGGGTTAATGTGAATCCTCCTTTAGATGTAATTGATGTGCGGAGATGGTTAAAGAAGCCAACAAGATGCTAAGTGTTGTCTTTATTGTAAGATATTTTTTTCAAGTTTTAGTATGCACAATTTGGAAAGAGGTTAATCTCCGAATACACAGAACATTTACGGTGATAATTGCTAAAATTCAACGACTGATCAAAACCCATATTGATTTTCTCGTTACATAGTTTGATTTGTTTGAGGTTATATGATTCTTATTGTGGTTTTTTAACTCTTTTGGTCTCAGTTAGGATGTAATTGGGTTGTTAAATGAAATTCTAAAAAATCTTTTCATTTAAAGGAAATCAAAAGAAAAAAAGGGTTAAATCATTTAGAAATCCGTGGTTTATATTTTTCTAAGATCTTTTCACTTAAAGGCGAATTTGAGAAAATTATTGTAATCATTTAGGAAACATAAAAGATTCGAGTTACTGTGTATTGAAGTGACATTATAAATCCAACTAATAACAAAATATCCTAATTTCCTAAATCAACAAACAAAAGTACACTCTTGGCTTTTAACACCAAAATAAGAACTCGGTTCACACCTAAACACTTTCGTTTGCTTTAGGGTAAGTTCAAAAAGCCAACCAAATAATCCACCTGCACAGATTTGACGTTTACAAACGCCGTTAAGTATGTCACCGTCTAAACTCTAAACATAAACAACGTATATAAACTAACGGAGCTCCGTTAGTAAATGGACGGAAAGCAAACGAAACCCGTTTATAGCTTTGGTCCCCTCTATTCACCTAGTGACAATTGATTTAAGCAGTGTCTTGTAATTAAACAACCATCGATGTCCGTTCTACTTTTCCATTTAAGGAAAGTTCATCACTTAGTTTTCATCAACTTCTGAACTTACCTTTCATGGATTAGGCAATACCTTCTATTTTTAGTAATTCAAGTGGACCCTTTACTTCTTCAAGTCTCTCTCTCTCTCTTTTCACTCTTTTCTTCTTATTATCCTTTGTCCTCTCCGCCAAATCTCTTCCAACAAACATTAAAAAGAAAAGAGAAGAAAGAAGAATATCATGGCGAGAGGGAAGATCCAGATCAAGAGGATTGAGAACCAGACGAACAGACAAGTGACGTATTCAAAGAGAAGAAATGGTTTGTTCAAGAAAGCTCATGAGCTCACGGTTTTGTGTGATGCTAGGGTTTCGATTATCATGTTCTCTAGCTCCAACAAGCTTCATGAGTATATCAGCCCTAACACCACGTAGATGGATCTCTCTAATAACACCACTCTTAAATTAAACTAATAAAATTGCTTTGTTTTATTCTAATTAACGACTTTCTGTGTGTGTTTTCACGGTTATAGAACTAAGGAGATCGTAGATCTGTACCAAACAGTTTCTGATGTTGATGTTTGGAGCACTCAATATGAGGTTTTGTTTCTTCTTTGATCCTTCTTCTTGTTCTTGATATGTGTTTTTGTGGTTGGTGAAATCCGTGATGCGTTTGTTTTGTCGCAGAGAATGCAAGAAACCAAGAGGAAACTGTTGGAGATTAATAGAAATCTTCGGACTCAGATCAAGTATTTTTTTTGCTCTCTCCTTATTTCATCTATGTCAACACCACTTTGAATTGCAATTTTTGTTGTTTGATGTGAAATTTATAAGAAACAAGATTACGAAATTATTAAAATTGTAGGCAGAGGCTAGGTGAGTGTTTGGACGAACTTGATGTTGAGGAGCAGCGTCGCCTTGAGGACGAAATGGAAAACACTTTCAAACTCGTTCGAGAGCGCAAGGTTCTCATCATATTTTACCCTTATAAAGCTAGGGTTCTTTTTCTGTTTTATGGTTTCGAAATTTTTTGAGTTTATAAATTATAGGTTAATGGCTTTTGTATTAGGTGTTAGAAAAGGAAACATTTAGTTTACTGTTGGATAATATATATGAGCCTTTTCTAATCGATTTATATATTAATTGTACAGATAAAATCTCTTGGGAATCAGATTGAGACCACAAAGAAAAAGGTCACATCTTCTATGTTCACTCACATACGCATTTTATCATATTACTTGTCTCTACAGTTTTGTGTAAGCTGAAACTATGCACTTGCTAAAGCTGTTGGTAGCACTGTTTCCTAGGAAAACTATATATTGAACCTAATGAACGCCTTGGAATTTTCTGAGGTTTCCAACTTTTCAAATATAACTTTATATTCCAATTGTTTTCTAAAGCTTATTGTCTTTAAAGATTTTTTAAAAATACATATATGATGACAGAAAAAAAAATTTTTTTTAATATATTTTAGTAAGAGCTCCTTTTAATCAAGATATCAGCATCTTGTTTTTGTGTTTATTTAAGCTAATGGATAAAGGAAACACCACGCATGTACTATGGTGTCTCATAATAATTTCGGTATCTTCATAATTTCTCTTGTGGTTCACACTATTGCAGAACAAGAGTCAACAAGACATACAAAAGAATCTCATACATGAGCTGGTACTATCTCTTTTTGTGTTCCTTACATGTTGTTTTAAGCATACTACATGCATGGAGCCAGTTAAAAGGATAAAAATTGTACTTTAATGATCAGTCACTCTTATGTTTTCTTTTTTTTTCTCTTAATCAAAATATCTTCGGTTGAAATCATATATCAAACATGTCATTTCGAAATAACAATTTTGGATTTTGTTATGTGGAATATGGTTTACTTATATGCTTTTGTGAATTAGGATCTAAGAGCAGAAGATCCTCGCTATGGACTAGTAGACAATGGAGGAGATTACGACTCAGTTCTTGGATATCAAATCGAAGGGTCACATGCTTATGCGCTTCGTTTCCACCAGAATCATCACCACCATTACCCAAACCATGCCCTTCATGCACCATCTGCCTCTGACATCATTACCTTCCACCTTCTTGAATAATTAAGGGTAAAAAGGTTTGCTGGTACTTATTAAGCATATGACTTGTGCTGCTAAAAACGCTAAACTGTCATGTTTCTTAGTTATGTATTTTAAATCATTAAGAACTATATATGGATTGTGTTTGCTGCGTAGACTTCTTGTGGATAGAGTGTTTTAAAAACTTTTATCATGTCTCATATTATTACTATATTGACGACTTCCTGCTTAATTATGCTCTGTCACTTCGTCATAAACTCTATACTCTTTTTTGGGGGTCAAATTAGCTATACTATCTTAATTAAAAAATGAGAACAAAACTCCTGCAAGTTTCCATCTTTGTGATATCAATATCAGTTAATCAAAACTGCAAATCAATTTTAAAAATCAGCAATATAATTTTCTAATATATATATATATTCTTTGACGGAACATAAATGGCGGTTGTTTTGATAAAATATTAACGACGAATTTATTTTGAAATTTGAAAAAAAAATGTAAGCTTATAAACTAAAATTAAATGAGGTTGAAATACATTTATATATTAATAATTTTTTTCAAAATTAAAAAATCATTTTATAAAAATGGATTAAGGTGATCATCGTTTTACAAAATGGATTAAGGTGATCGGTCGCCTTCTTCGATGTTGTCTGCTATGATGTCGTCGTATGGTTCATCGAGTATTCGAGTGAATAGAGAAATGACGCAAAATGAACCCTTCCGAAAAAGGTCCTACGAAGTTGATGTCCTTCAACGTCTCCTAATTAGCATTCTCGAACTTATCTTATTAGATGATCTGCATAACGCGGAATTTGGAAATTGCTACTTATGATTTTTAGTGATGTTTCTACATATCATACTCGGACATTAGATGTTATTTACTCATTTGTTTTGTGTACTTTCGTACTTTTACAGCTTAAGAAAACTAAACGAGTTGGTTTGTTTATACCGTAAACAAAGATATTGAGTCAAACGAAAACGTTTCATGGATACTAATTTTTTTGTAGGATTATAAAGCTCATTTAATAAGCATTCAAACAAACCAAATGTCATCACAATCAGAACAATGACTTACTCCACCGACTTGAAATATCACTTCAATTCTGGTAGCAAGAGATTGAGATGAAACTCTGAAGAGATCTACCCTTTGAAACCTTCTCTTTGCCTAAGATTCTTTGAAACTTTCTCTTTGTATAATGCCCTGAAATTCTAAGCCACCTAAAACTCAAGTGAGCTCTTCTACTTCTGTGTTCCGCTTTACGATTCATGTAGTTTTTTTTTTCCTTATCTTAACTTCGAACATTATAAAAGAAGAGGGAAACAAGGGCCAAAGAACATTTGATTATTCAGAACCAACGAACAAACCCTAGAAGAACTCAACAAAAGAAAAAGAAGAAGCAAACTAGAAATAGAAAGCTCTCTATCAGACAGAATAGTTACAAGAAACAGAGGTTGTTGTCGATGAAGCAGAGTCAGTAGAAAAGCAAGACAATAGTGAAGACGAAGAAGTTGGGCTTTCTCTTCCCACCACAAGAACCTCGCAACAATCCAGATTCCCCAAGCTCGAGCATTCATTCTTCCCTTCCTCAAACATAAAGTCAATATTATCTTCAAATCCTATCTCATTAAAAAGCTCTGGATACTCTATGGGCTTCTCGTTTGAGAGTTGCTGTTGATCTGTCAAAAACGGAGCAAACCCTGAATCCATCATACAGAAGTTCCAAGCCAACTCATTGCTATCAGAAGAACGATCCATATCCATTATAGCTGAAGAATCTATGCAGCAAGTAACCACCGCTTCTTCTTCTTTGTATCCTACAAACTCTGTTTCTTGTTGCTCTGTTTTCTCTTCTTTTTGTTCTTGTGGTTCTTCCACAAACTGTTTCACTTCTACTCTAGGCTCTTCTTTCGCTTCAATCTCTTGTTTGGCTTCAGCAAGAATAGTTTCTTGATGGTTGGCTTGGTTCACAGGGAATGCGAAAACGCCTTTTTTCTTAAGCCGGTCTATGTAATTACTAATCTCGAAATTGGTAACTGCGTTTGCACCTCTATACTCTATAGCTGCCATGTCATATGCTGCTGCAGCTTCCTCCTGCGTATCTACAACCAATAAAAATAGCAACTTTATTACCAAAAGCTTCTAAATTAATATGAACGAAAAGTCAATGTTTTGAAGCTATCAGTTTCACATAACTGCTAAGTGAGTAACCAAAAAAGGCCAAACATGTGTTAAAAGAAGTGATTTTTGTTTGTCGTTTCAGTTTAAAATTTTCGAATTTATGATGCCTAATAAAGACAAAATCAAGAGAATTGGGTGACGTGTTTTGTGGGGACAACTAGGGTTGCACTATTTTTGTGATGCATATAGAGCGAAGGCGTGTACGAGACCATTTCTCCTCCACTCGGCCGCTTTAAACTCTTAAAGAGTCAAAACTTGTAACTTAATTATACAAATAATTTGTATAGAAATAATACACGAACGGACAATTACTAATTATTTAACAATAAAACACCTACCCAGTGTGAACTCTAAGCTATAATAACTATCACTATTAAGTACCAAGTTTGGTACCTTTATAATTTCCATAATAATCTAGAGGATTTTCCAAAGAAAAAAAAAATGCTAAAGTAGAGGTTAGAAGACAAATACTAAAGTAAGAAGATAAAGAAGATAAAGAAGACCAGATTTTGTTAATCCGTTAGGATAATATGCATCGTTAGAATTCTATTAATCCGTGATTTTTTTTTTTAATGTAATTTTATCGGATTTTTATTACTTTTTTGAAAAGAAATTATTAAACAGATAATTCAATATATAGAATTTGAGGATAAAAAAAAAGTCAGATTTTGTTCGGAAGACAAGATGAAAGATATGGTTGAGAGAGGAGAGATCGAAAATGCACGTGAGGGCTCGTGACTCCTGCTCAGAACAGTCTCAACTCTTAATCATTTTAATAAACCAAAAGAATAAAAAACGACCTCGGGTTTGGACCTGCCTCTGAACAATTTTGTCCTTTTTTGAAGCGAGAGTGTTCTCACGTGACCTACGCGCTACACGCGCCCTTACACTTGTAACTCATTATTCTATTCAACTCACATCTACTGATTTCATATTTGTAATTATGCACTTGGCTCCTCTTGTTTTCTTTTATTTTAAAATAAATTGTATATTAAGTGTCATTGTTATGGAAAACTGCCTATAATTTTTGCAAATCTGAAACCTGAAATAACTAAAATAAAAATTCTTAAATCTCAAAAATATGTGATTAGAGATTTGTTGAAGATTGGGTCCTTAATAATCTAAGGACCCAGTATTACTTTTCAGTAAATGGTTGTTAATATTCCTTCTACAGAGTACTCAATTTTAGTATTCAGACTTCAGAGTATCGGATCCACAAAAAAATGCAGAATTTTAAAAGGTGATTATGCAGGGATCAGATTATTAAAAAATAGATGAAAATGAAGAAAAAAATGATTTGATTAAAAGATACTAAAAATCAATTAAGGTGAGCTGAAGGGACATGATGTCAAAACTCTCGCCTCACGTGACTGAGTATGTGTAATTCAAAGCCCACTGCCTCCCCATTATATTATTCTAATTGTCATACTTAACAAATCAAGACTGCTTAATCACTACTATAAAAAAGACACCAGGTCAAACATTATCACACTCTATTTTATAACTACAACATTATATTTGAAAGACATAACAGAAAAAGGATCCGTTATGCCCGGTAACTTATAAATAGTCGATTATGCTAAACTATTTGAAAACCTTTTTTTATAAATCTGAAAATATTTATAATCAAGAGTCAATATTTATGAAAAACAACAAAAAACAATAGAGAAGGTAAAGGAGGTACGTACTATAAGTGCCGAGGTACAAGTACTTGTTTCCAAACACTCTTCCAATCCGAGCCTCCCATCTTCCGTTATGGTGATGCCTGTTTTTCCATAACTAAATATTAATTTTTACAAAATATATGAAAAGACAAAAATTTTAGTTCATAAAATAAAACAAACATTTATGAAAATCGATTTTTGCTGGGAAAGTACTGAAATAAAAAAAACTTAATTATGATTTATATAAAAAAAGAGAGAATATTCTAAAAGAAAATCTTCAGGATATAAAAAAGGTCGCACCTTTATTAAAAGAAAAAAATCATATTAAATTCTGTTTTTTAGATATCCAAAAATGGAAAACATAATTGCTCATTTTTGGCGTAAATTTCGGAAATTAAATGAGAAAAAAGAAAAAGAAAGGAACCTAGCGACGCCGCGATATTTAGAGACGCCTCTGGAGAAACCACTGCTCTGGCGGCGGAGAGAAGCCAAATATTCTTCCTTTGTAACACTCTGCATTTCCTCCAGTTCCTTTGTGTACGTCTCTAGCTAATAATTTCCCCAAAAAAATCAATTTTTATTACACCCAATCAATTCAAAACACACAAACATGCATCAATCAATCTGATTTTTTATTCATACCGGAAAATTCAAGATGGTGTCGGGTCCCCAGTACTTGAGAGCAGCCAGATCATACGTATGTGCTGCTGCTTCTTCACTGTCATATGCTCCTGCAATTACGCGTGAAGCAGTTGAGATTCTTCTGACCAAATCCACTCTCCCTTTTTAAATTAAATAGCAAAATTGATCTTTTTGTTTCAGAGAATTAGAAATTACCCAGATACACTGATGAATAGATTGGTCAGTGACGAAGTTGAGATTACACCCAAAAAAAATCAACTTTATCAGTTCAAATCCAGATCTTTATATAAGAATTAAGAGAAAAAAAAAACCAAACCTTGTTTGCCTTTCTTGTTCTGAATCGAATTCCAAGAGCTTTTATCCCAAAGATGAGCTTCGAATCTCCCAGTCCATCTATGTCTGTAAAATCCCACAAACATGCAATATTTACAAATGCAGTTTTATATAAAAAACAAATCCAATCTGAAAACCAAATTCTAAAAATCAATCATTTAATTTAATTTATATAAAAAAAACCTGGTGACTCCTCTGTAAATAGAGCTGCGTCGGGTAGAGGCAGGGCTAGTCTGGTTCAGTGGTTTATCATCAGAAGGAGAAGATTTATTAGCCCTTTTAGCTCGTTTTGGCCTTGGTGTCTCCGATTGAATAGGAGAAGAAGTAGAAGAAGAGACAGAAGAAGATGGAGAAGAAGAAGTACAAGTGGTTAAAGGCTTCTTCATTAAACTCTGAGAAATGAGCAAAATGAAAAATCAGATTTTTTTGGAGTGTGATTTTTTCAGAGGAATGTGAGAAGTGGTTTAACAAAAAGAAGGAAACGAGAAAGGGGAAGTTAAATAAACCCTGAGAAGGAAAGGGCTTTTGGGTTAATTACTAACTGCGAGTTAAAAAGTTTTGTGAAAGACCAAACACTTGGCCTTCTGTTGCAGCCATGCTACCAATAGCTTTACTCTCCACGCTGTCTTATTATTATTATTTTTTGGTATTTTGTATTTTAAGTTTTGTACGTTTTATTTTATGTTTTGGAATTATTGAATATTTTTTCTCTATTTTTGGGAAAAAAAGTTGGAATGACAAATATTTAATTTGTTTTCCTTGAGATTCTATATTTGAATTTGTCGAATCTAAAGGTGTCGATGTTTTGTTTTTTTTCTGAAAATAAAATTTGCCAACTCATTTTTTTTTGTTGAAATGTATTCTTAATTTATTAGTTGTGTATATGAAAGTCGAATAGTATTTTCAACTTCTTACAATTGAATGTCTGTGTTTCTAAAATATGTGTCAAATTTACCTATTGAAACTCTAAATTTTTTCTTAGCATTTCCGTCTATATTATCCTAATACATTCAGTTTTTGGTCAACACATATATTTAAATTTATAAGTTTAGAAATCCAAACTAGTGGTACCTTATATATGCATATATAATCCAAATAATTAAGTGAATTATCGTAGATTCATACTCAAAGCTATCATATTTTGAATCAATTGCATTGTACTCTTAGTGGATGGTATCATTTTTTTATCACTAATTCAATCTCTACTTGGGGACTGAGTGGACTGCATTTAGTATTCAAGAAATTATTCGATGTTTAGCGGGTGGCAATCCAACGTCGAATACCTAATTAGAGCATTTTTATTATAGACGGTTTAATAATTTATATAACAAAAATAATATTATATTACGCATAATCTAATAAATTGTGATATAATAGTATGATTCATAAATTTGAAAAAAACAAACTATTGAAAATCCAAACTAAATTAAATATGAATTCCAACAAAATTTTAATTGATGTTTCAGTATACAAAAAAAATATTATCAAATCAATGAAAGCATGTTTTGAAGAAATTACTACTTATAAATGTAATTCTACACAAGCTAAAGAACTTTTATAAAAATAAAATAAAAGGTAGTAACTAGTAATTACTTGTGTGCTTTGTATGAAAGAGGCGTAATCGCTTTGATTCCGGGAGAAATGAGTCCATCATATCAGTTTCCCTTATGTCGTCGATACAAATCTTAAATCACTTTATATATAACCCTTACGACGGTTTTAAATTTTCGATGGTAGATTTCTTCTTCGGTCTTTCCAATGCACATAAAAGTTTCAGCGAGTGAATAGTTTCAAAACGATTATTCCTTATCCTTTGGGTGCCGGTTTTTATACTATATGGCATGTGTAGATTCTCAAGGTCAACTCTGGGCCAATAATGTGAATCATGGGATTAGAGCATCCTCATTGCATAGAACCCCTTACAGTCTCTCACATATATTATTTTTAATCATTTAATATAGTTTTATTACTTATTTAAATTTTAAATAACAAAAAAGAAAACAAAATAAATCCTATTAATACATTTCTATATGATTTTTCAAAAGTTCTCAAATGAGAATCGGTTCTCATTTCTTTTTCCTACTTTTTAATATCTTTCTTTTTCTAATTAGTGAGAACCTTACATAGAAACCTCACTGCAGATGCTCTTTTAGGATTTTCAAAATTTTAAGGCCAATATTAGTAGCAAATAAAAAGGTCCCAGTTTTTTTTTTTTTATGTTTAGGAGCCCCTACATCTCAGGGCCGACCCTGGGGATTCTTCACCGAAATCAACTATCTTCCACTAAATATCTTCATGCTAGATACAACGATCTGGTGTGATGCGTAGTTTACAAATAATTTCAAAAGGTAAATTGTGACGATAGAGTGCTCTACCCATAATGGTGGCTTCAATAACTTTAATGTCAATGATCATTCTGGTTTCCATGGCAATGGATCAAAGAATTTGAATTTGAAATCAATAACGATGATGTGGTAACCATGGCAATTCCTAAATTTCAAATCACATGGTACATTTGGTTGGTGAATCAAGTGGATGATAGCCAAAAACGACTATATCATCAATTCAGGATTATTGATTCTAAAAAAAAAGAAAATAGTAGATTTGATAATTTGTCAGCCAATAAAACTTTCATTTTGAAAGAATGTATAAATTCACTTCTTCATTGTTCATTATTAGAATTTATGGATCTTGCAGTCAAGCTTCCTTCTAGTCAAGCTTCCTTCTGTCTTTGCACTCGAGGGCCCACCGTAAGAACGCTGGCCCTTGTCATGGTGAGTTTGGTTGCTTCCATAAAAAAGGGAAGTGGAGTGCTTGAGTACGTGGCGTGAGAGTATCTAGTCCTGGAGGAAGAGAAGCTCTAAGCGTTTAATTTTTTCTTGTATGATCATATGATTTTGCAGAGATATCTCGTTCCACCACATAAACGACATGAAAATGTTGCATTGAAAGCATCCTATGTTCCACCATCTCATCATACAAAGCTCAATAAAAACATCGGGAGTAAAAATACCAAGATTATCTACGCAAACGATTGCATTTCAAGGTGGTTTCTCATTGGTTCACAGGACGAAAACAACTTTCAACTTGTGCCTGTGTCTACTGAATGGAGGAGAGACGCAGAAGAAAAATCTTTGGTAATCCTAGTGAAGAGAGATTTGGGAAAACTGGAAACTCCATGGTTATGTGCGGCAGAGAAGGTGGAGGATGATCTTATATTGGGATTTGGAAGGGCAAAGAAGACGCTGCTACGTTATGGATCAGATGATGTCAAACTCAGATTGATCGCTCGATTTGGGATGTTGTTTTCCATGGGTAAAAGACTTTTTACTTTTCCTCAAAAAACTTTCCATTCATTTTTTTTTCATACGCACATAAACTTGTATTATATGGTGTAGGGTTTATGATAAGCTTGTGTTTTGTTTAAGAGCATTATAATTACTGTAGATGATTTATAGTTGATTTTTAACTGTGTTGACATCCCGGAAACTATAGTTGAGTAGGTTAGCTATAGAGCTAACAGGTTAAAAAGAAGTTTAGGCATCTCTTGTTAATCAAGTCTCTTCTATGTTTAATAAACGAGTTTACGGTTTCAATCTTATCAAATTGGTGCAGTTTAAGAGATGGTCTGTTAACCAAAAGCACATTGGAAAAAATTAAGAAATCATTCCATACAAGTGTCCCAAAGTCTTATGTGGAAAACATTAGTTATGGAGTTTTACACAAAATGGGATTTTGTGTTGAAGAAACCAAGGTGTTGTATCACGTGAAGGTGAATTTATTCTTTTTTCTTTTGTAAGATTTATGAATGTGTCTCTTAATTCATTTGAAAATTTAAGGTTTGGTTTTTTGTTTTTTTTTTAAGGTATCAGACAACACTCGTCCTGATGTAACCATCTCATGTAAATGTATGGTGGACCAACAACATAAACGACTCAATTTTTACAAGGCAAGTCCTTTTCCTACCCTCTCTTCCCACATTTTCAGAGAATCATATTGAAGCTTTTATTTTCGTTTTATTTAGGCTGAGCTTAATGCTTTGAGGCATTTAATTCTTGACGTCTCATGCCTTTATCAAGATCCTGACATGAGGTTGGTGGTTGACTCAAAAAGCACATTAACCAGTCTCTCAGTAAGTTGGCTTTGCTTATTCCATATATATAGTATCCATAAAAATGAGATGAGGAATATTAAACAAGTGATATAGATTAACATGTGAAACATCTTTCTTTGATTGTTTCTAGGAGAATGAGATTAGGAATCTTATTTCAGCAGTGATTGATCGAAACGTGAAAGGTGGATTAAAGTGGCCTCTTGGGAAATCTTCCGGCACGGATGGATAAAGAGTTTGTGGCGTTTGGCATACCGTAACAACTAAATTCAGAAACAGAACCTCGACTCTGAGGGTTCAAACCCAAGAGGCTGATCGATATGATTTCAGAAATGGAATTGGAGGAACCTCAAGGAAAGTGAATCTCAAATTAAAAGCCTTAAGCACTAAACTACTAAAGGTAACATTTTCTTTATAAAAATATCATGCTTCTTGAATTGCAGTGATGGTCGACAAGTGACAATAGTTTTGTTAACAATTTCAGGAGGAAATATGTTTCAGACATGCTGAAAGATTGTCTGGAAACAGTGTGGGATTACTTTTTGAAAGCAGTCTTAAGTGTAGTCACTGTTTTTGGTGTGTTTCCACCAAACTTTGCTGCTTTCTACAGATCTTTTGGGTTGGTATAAAATATTATGGTTTGGATTTTCAACATTGTTTGCGTGTACGTTTTTATCAATTCTCAGCTGAGGTTTCCAGATTTAGCAAATACAAATATGCGAATGATGAGTTTACCCATTACACATTCAAAAGGGGAATTGATGTTTTTCTATTCATTTTGCGGTTCACAAACTTCAATATAACGTTTACAAAAAAATTATAAATCAAGGAAGAAGAGATTAAAAAAATATCTTTTAACCAATCAAAATTAAGCCCTTTTTAAGCTTCGTGGTTATTTTAATTCCATTTTATCCTTTTAATAATAACTAATAAATAATCAACATTAAACAAAGAAAGAAAAAGTAATGTCATTTCGTTTCCGGCTAGGATTCTACAGAATTGGAGCCTAACCCTCAATCTTCATCACCAAGCCAAGTCCCAAGGTACCCTCTCTTCTCTAGCTCATGATTGTTCTGGTGTTTCAACTGCTCAGCGTTGTTTGATTTCTTCTTCAATTTCTTCTTCTCTGTTCATCTATTGCTTATCTCTATGCTTTTCTGCCGTAACTAGATAGCGCCGATCTTTAAAATTGCGTCGATTTAAACGCAATCGAAGCATCAGAACACGTTTTTCCGATTCGAAATTGTTGCTCTTCGGTTGTCATCTTCTCAATTGTAGATCGGTCATCTATACGAACAGTAGATTACTCTCCTGATATTACGATAATTTAGAGTTCCTGCTCTGGGTGATTTAGGGTTGTATTTGATTTACGTAGTAATCTATAGTTGAATTGTTTTCCCATATTATCTGGATTATGATTCCATATTTGGTATTGCATTTTCCAGATCTGATTGTAGTTTGGTTGACTTCTTCTTCAGAGGCTTCACGAGTTCAGAGAAATGAGTCAGAAGGGTTTGATATATAGCTTTGTTGCTAAAGGAACCGTCGTTTTAGCGGAACATACTCCTTATTCTGGCAACTTTAGCACCATTGCTGTTCAATGTCTGCAGAAGCTTCCCACAAATAGCAGCAAGTATACTTACTCTTGTGATGGTCACACTTTCAATTTCCTTGTCGACAATGGTTTTGGTGAGTAATCTTTGCTTTTTGTATTCAATGCTTATTAAGCTTTTTTTATCTTCTGGTTTCCTGATGCTTCTGATATGGTGTATGTGTAGTGTTTCTTGTGGTTGCTGATGAGTCCACGGGAAGAAGTGTTCCTTTCGTGTTCCTGGAACGTGTTAAGGAAGACTTTAAGAAGCGGTATGAGGCAAGTATAAAGAATGATGAGCGACATCCTCTTGAAGATGATGACGAAGATGATGATTTGTTTGGAGACCGGTTTAGCATTGCATACAATCTTGACAGGGAGTTTGGGTCTGTCTCTTAGCCATAACTATCTGATTTCAGTCATTGTTTCGCATTGCAAATGTGTTATGAATCTTTTCTTTCCCCTCTAATAGGCCCATACTTAAGGAGCATATGCAGTATTGTATGAGCCATCCTGAAGAGATGAGCAAACTTTCAAAGTTGAAGGCCCAAATAACTGAAGTCAAGGGGATCATGATGGACAACATTGAGAAGGTATGGCTGTTATAGTTATACAAAAAAGTTAACAAGCTGAGACATTTTTATTAACAGTTGCACAGCGCTCTTGTATATTTTCTTTGAGGTGATAACATTTTTTATCCTCAAAGGTATATCACACGTTTTTTGCAATAAAAAAAGGACTGTATGAAAGGATACTGAACAACTCACAACTTCTGGAAAAGCTATTTGACACCTAATAAATGGATTTACTTTCATGGTAGTTTTACTGAATAAAGTATCAATTGCTTTTCGCACATAATTCTTTCATTAAATGTAATGTGTGCAA
The DNA here is from genome assembly GCA_963922655.1 of Cardamine chenopodiifolia. Lineage (NCBI taxonomy): Eukaryota > Viridiplantae > Streptophyta > Magnoliopsida > Brassicales > Brassicaceae > Cardamine > Cardamine chenopodiifolia. The sequence continues at coordinate 13,916,900 of OZ000479.1, read as the reverse complement.
ATTTCTCTGTGTTATCTTTCTAGACCCCTGTCAATGTTTAAAACTGTGACATTTTTGGCTTGAGTATCTAATTCTGTTAGAAATTAAGAAATTGCATGCAGCTTCAGTGTCTTTCCAGCCCCCTTTTGAGTCTAATTACGGTCGATTGTGCTATAGTGATGATCCAAGGCCCAATATATCATCCAAGTTACTATATGGATTATGTTTCTACTTCCCTTTAAGTTTGAGTTCAAATATGTTATAAATAAAGTAACTGCAAGTAATTTACAACAAAATTCAGTTTTTTTGGTTTGTCCTATTATCTCCGAACAGAAGATTGGTTTCTCCTTTTTCTGACGATTCTGTTGTTGACGTGAATAGGTTCTGGACAGAGGAGAGAAGATCGAACTTCTGGTAGACAAAACCGAAAACCTACAGTTTCAGGCGGATAGCTTCCAGAGACAAGGGAGGCAGCTAAGAAGGAAGATGTGGCTACAGAGTCTGCAGATGAAGCTGATGGTGGGAGGTGCTGTTTTCTCCTTTATTCTCATCGTTTGGGTTGTTGCTTGTGGCGGTTTTAAATGTTCATCATGATGTTTCACTTCCTTTGTGTCTGTTTGTTTACGTATCAAACGCATGCTCATGTTTAACGTGGAGGAACTTATAACATCATCATCATCATCATCATCATCATCCCCACATGCCATCTACAATGCTATATATAAATGGAAAAAAAAAACTGTTTGTTTTCAAGCTGGCGTGTGCCGTGTCTGTTCTATTCTTATGAGGTCAGCGATTTATTTATGCTGATCTTCAAGATTCGTGTAGTATCGTATGCTCTTGTCATAATATAGTTTTAAGACTTAAATTCATTTTCTTCATTAATCAGTGAAAATTGTTTTTGCATTTGCATAGATTCATGAGAGTGATTATTACTTCTTTGATAACTTTAGGAATTTATCAGCATGTAGGTTTATAGTTCCCCCTCTGACTGATCAAAATGATTCACTCTTATCATTAATATTTGTTGATCCTGAACCATATCGTATTTCTAGACAATCAATCCGAATCAATTATATAGACGCCACTAACTATCAATTTTAATGATCCTGGACCCGTACAATTAATACCGGATCAAACATGTCAATGTGATTTTGTAGTTGGAATCAGATGCCATTCAATAACTGATTTTGGAATACAAGTGGAAATAATGTGTTATGTAATTAATGATTCTGATTTACAAACTAAAGGTTTTAACAAAAGAAATTCAAGGATTTCTTTCAAAATACAGAAAAAAACGAAGTTCAAACTTAAAAAGTTCTCTGGCATTTAGAAAAAAAGAACAGAAATTTCAGGTTAAACCCTCTGGTATATATTTATACTAAAATCTATGTGAAAATCTGCATTTGATTAAGTTTTAACATTCACAAACCAATGTTAAGTTTTAGAAAATAAAAGAATTTGATTGATGAGGTCACCGATTTCTTTATGTTGATCTTCAAGATTCATTCGGTATCTTATGCCTTTGTTATGAAGTTTAAGACTCATTTAGGCTTCGACTAGAATTTAGAAAAAAAACCAAGAAATTATAAGTTAAACCGTCTGGTATATACTCTGTAAAGTAAACAAATCTTTGACATATTTTAAAATGAAGATTTGAGTATGTATCAAGATTCACAAACTAATAATAATTTTTAGAAAGGAAAATAATTGATAATCCAAAGCATATTAAATGTTCTCATATGGTTTTAAACTCTGTGGATGATGAAGCAAAGCGCAAAGGTGAAGCGTAAAGGCGAGTTAAGTAGGGGCAAATCACATGTGGGGGGTGGGGGGGAATAAAAGTAGAAAAAGTCATTCTTCGTGTCTGTCTGTTACTTGTTTCTACCATTTCTCTTGATTTCTCACTAATAAAGCGGATATTGAATATTTTCATAAAGGGGTATTATATCTTTTCAATTATCCCCGACCTCTCTATATATCTCTAATACTTATCGTCTACAGATATAAAGCGAGAAACAAAGAAGCAAATATGATTGGCTTCGTTTTCATTATGACTGAGGATGGTGAAATTTTAGAACCAAGTATATAAATTTTCTAAAGCAAATCATTTGGCATAATTTGAAGGCTTTACAAATATACCACACAATCTATTGGAACATGAGGGTAAGCTATAAAAAAAACATGAGGGTAAGCTCTAGTAAGTGCGGTCTTTAACGATATTTGCATGGGACTGTAAATCAAAATTGATTACGTAGAACTGCTTGAACTTAATTGCTTTCAGTTTTTTAAACATCGATTCCGTAGATTTGCATAGTTTATAGGTTTCATGTACAATAACTAAAGCAAAATAACCTGAAAATGTTGACGACTTTGGAGCAAAGAGCGTTTACTGCTAACTGAGGTTGAAAATCTATTTGGTTTTCCATTCTTCCATCCTTATATCCAAACTTTATGTGTAGTCACTGAGATTAGCTTTCTAGTGCCATTTAAGTCAAGTTAATCCAAATTCCGAATAAATAAAATTATAGTATTCTGGAGATGAAGTACACAAAGAAGCTGATGAAAAGTCCACTAAACTCGGATCGCCAAAGCCAAGGAAACCATTGATAAGAGAATGTCTTAGCGCAAACTAATTTTTGTGAACAAAAAGGTTAGGTTGAATGATATTTCTGACTAATAAACACAAATCAAATGAGTATATTGTTGATAATTATAAGGATTTGGCCTAAAAATTTACAAATCTATGATGGCAATCAAACCTAAATATATAAACTACAAAAATAGTCAAACTTGCTTATTGCTTAGTGATAGTTAACCTTGGCAAGACGTGAACTCGTTTTCCCTTGGGTTCAATTCCTACTAGGAACAAAAATCATATGCATGTTAAGAAGCAGGGGGTAGAACCATTTGCGTTGACGGGTGGTTGTGTTGTCTGGTCCTTGTAAAGTAAGTTAAACCATATCCATCTAGTTCAGTGTCATGAATTAGTTGAAAATCTGGTGGGGCAAGCTTTCTCTATCGGGCTGACTCACCTTTGAAATTAGTCGGATGACTTAACTCGGCTGTTTTGGACCAAATTCTAATCCTCGACCCTATGATCTGGATCATCCAAGGTTATCAAAAATATTAAAAAAAAAACTACCAAAGATAGGGTTCAATAAAAAAGTTGTGGGGGAGGATGAATGAAGTATGAATATAGTTGAAATACTCGGGACACAATAATTATGTATCGTTCCTAAGACAAGAGAGTGATTGTAAGAAATAAATATAACTCTTGAAAGTTTTCATATCTCGATGCCTTGAATAGTGTATGACAAGTATCACTAGTGACTTTCAATCCATGAAAGTAAATGATAATTATGAGGCACTGAACATAATAAAAGAATTAGAATAATATAAATATGGTTGCGTAATGCTACCATCTTAGTAAACACACATAAGTATAAACAATACCAACCACACAACTAAAGACTACATTTGGCATAATAAATGATCTTCAAACTTTCTTACATGAAAATTTATCGTTTGCTTTCCACTATTTTACTCCTCAATTACTTATCCAATTTCACACGATGATTATGTGTAAACTCTAGTTCTCGTTAATAGAAGTCAATTTGATATATAACATTGTGTTCACTGCTTCGATAAAAGAAAAAAACATTGTGTTCACTGCATTGTATTTTTTTAAAAAAGAAAAGAAAAAAAGAGGGGTGTATCTCGCATTAATTTTAGAGATCCTGCAAAACTGATAATTAGGTATAAGATGCCATTTTTGAATTAATTACGCCGAGATTTATTTATCCACTATAAAAAGAAAATTCGATGGCGTATTCACTCACGAAATCTCAACAATAAAAGAAAAAAACATATATTTTTTCCTTCCTCTTATCTTTATTCTCAGTTAGTGAGTGTACAACTCAACATAAAGAGGCAGACATTCATTTCTCTAAATCTGTCACTATTGTATTTTAGAAGCCCATGTAAGGTTTTGTTATGGTTAATAATATCTTACTCATGTAAAAAAAAAAAAGAAGCTAATTCAATATTCAAATCAGAATAACATATCTCATGTATATGTAAGGTCACGACTCACGACGACTATGACATAACAGTGATCCAGCACAGTTCCCGAACAAATCTCAATTTTCATTTTTTTTGGGAGATAACAAAAATGTTATAATCCAATTTTGGGAAACACTTAATTCCAAAGCTTTAGGCATTTTGATAATGGCGTGACACCTTTTTTTTTTCTCTCAACAAATCTCTCACTTCAATTTCTTGCAACTCACTTCTTCTTCTTCTTCTTCTCTCTCTCTCGAATCTAGATTCTAGATTTCTCATTCACACGTTTTCGATTTCCTTCAACCAAAAAATGGGAAGCTGCTTCTCCAGCTCAACTAAATCAACGGCTGAGATCTCACCGTTTGATCTCGTCGTCAAACCTCCTTCCGCCGCCGCTGCACCAACTCACGTTTCCGCCTCACGAAACCTCACTGCTTCAGCCACGGCAACGCCGAGCTTCGCACCAACAGTGAGATTGTACGGACCGTCCAATAGTCTGGTGACTTCATATCTCCGTTTCGCTCTTCTTCACAAGAAAGTTCCTCTCCGTTTCGTTCCATCGGAAGACCAAAAGCCGACGATTCAAGTCAGATCGGAGACGGTATCAGGATCTCAAGAGGTTCTACTCCGTTACATCGAAGACAAGTTTCCAGAGCCGAGGCTGATGATTTGGAAGTTTAATCTAGAAGGTTTCGATGAAGCGACTCCATTGATAGTGAAGACGATTTGGCTTCAGCATAGAAGCATGCTATGGCATATCGAGAGGATGATGAGATGGTCGGAGGATCTGGCGGCGCGTGGAGGTAAAAGAGCGGTGGATCCGTCGGTGGGAACACCGAAGATGGAGATTAGGAAATTTGCAAAGAGCTATACACAGTTACAAGAGCTTATGGTTGAACATGCTCAAATGGAAGAGAGAATCTTGTTCCCTGTTCTCGAATCTGTTGATCGAGGTAAAGATTCTTTTAGGGATGAATTTGATTCCACAGGACTTGAGATTTTGATTTGTTAACTCTGCAAACTCTTTGAGTTTTTGTGTAGGGATGTGTAAAAGTGCTAACGAGGAACATGGGAGAGAGTTACCAATGATGAATGGAATTAAAGAAGATATCAAATCAATTGGAGTTTTGGACTCTGGAATCTGTTCTGAAGCTCTCTCTAGTCTTGCTTCTCGTTTCAAAACATTGCAGGTAAATTAACATAAACACAACAGAGTCTTCAAACATTTTTGTAATGATTGAGCATAGTGTTTGTTTAAAACGCAGGTGATGTGTAAAGCACATTTTCAAGAGGAAGAGAAAGATTTATTGCCAATGGTGGAAGCTGCAGAAATGGGGAAAGAGAAGCAGAAGAAATTGATGAATCAAAGCTTACAAGTTATGAGAGGAACTCATACTAATTCGTTTGATTTCCTTCTCCAAGGTCTCACTCCTCAAGAAGCTATGCAGTATCTTGACTTGCTCATGAAATTTGGTGATCCAGATCTGATCTCATCTTTTCTCTCCTCTGACATTGTTGATGACTGATTTTTTTCTTCTTCTGGCTCACTTTGTGAAAACTGTTGTTGTGTGTTGGGCTTGTATATAAGTGTTGCTATGTTTTCCTCATTCTTTTAGTTAAAAACATCAATGTTATATACATATAACTTATTAGAGGCAAGTGATGTTTCTAGGATGGCTACACATTTGAGTTTTCAACAAAGTTGTTTGGATTTTTCTGTTTCAGAGTAAAAATTGCCGAAAGCTAATATTCATTGGTTCAAGAAAACAAGTAATTAATTCGGGTCGGTTTTGAGAGATTTGTCAATTACTCAAAGAGCATGCTTTTTCTTTATACCTGTTTTGTGCCTTTAGACTTGAACACCGACAAAACAAGGTAACTGAAAAAGTAGGAAGACTTGAAACATAAACTAGCTGTAAAAGCTGAAACAGAAGAGGAAAAGCATATATACATGATTCAGAGGATCACTACAAAAACTACTTTGGCGGCCACAAATATTAGACCGGTCGTATTGCCAAAACTAACGACTCGGTGCGGTGTCTCCAACCTCCACAAACTCTCTTTTCTCGTTTTCTCCTTTTATAATTAAAAATCATTTCTTCTCTATGAATTTAAAAGATTGATAGCAAAAGAAATGGATTTTAAAAAAAGAGTGGATGTAACCTTTTATGTGTTTGGAACGTCAAAATTGTTGGGTTCTCCTGAATCAAACTGAATAAATATGTACACATTCTTGTTTTTTTGGCCATTTTACCCATTGAGCTTAGCTAAGAACTGGCTAAGATTGTACTCTTCTGTGTACTGTGATTGATCCCACAGTTCCTCTAAGTTTCCTAGAATTGCCTTCAGTCCTTTTCCAGTTCCAGTAGCATGATCATTATTATCCTCTGATCCCTTCTTCGAAGACGCGCCACCCTATACAATAAACCGATTATTGAGGATACTACATCTATCTGCTTCTTCAGTTAGAGACTTGCTATTAATATAAATTAATACCTTTTTCGAAGTTTCAGCTGAAGCAAATAAGTCAAGCAACTGATCAGTGTTCATTGTCTTCATACTTGCATTCTCAGCATTGATTACCGTATTGGCAACCGACACTTTGAATCTTTGAAGACTCATCACTTTCTCTTCAAGTGTGCCACGCATTATGAGACGGTGTACATTTACAACTCTCTTCTGCCCCAATCTATGCGCTCTGTCCATCGCCTGCCACATTTTTTCACCTCTATATTAATAATAATCCATCTAACCTGATACTCTTTTAAGTCTTTCCAATAGAAAATGGAAGATGTGAAACTCTTCTTGCAAAGTGATATTCGTCTAGTTACATGGACGAAAGCCAAAGAAAAATAAAACTATCTACCTGATGATCACGCATTGGATTCCAGTCATGCTCCATAAATACTAGTGTGTCAGCAGAGGTCAGGTTCAACCCAAGCCCGCCAACTGAAGGAGCAGAAAGAAGTTGTTTCGGTTATAACTCGGTCACAATATCTATACTTAACATAGCAGAATTTCAATGCTGAGTGGAAAAAGCATACCATGTGTTGTCAGGAGCAGAACATCAATTGTAGGATCTGAATTAAAAGCCTTCACAATCTCAAACCTTTTCTCCGGTACAACTGAACCATCCAGTCGCATGTATGTGACACTGCTTTCAAGAATAAGGTAAACAGATAAGCAACATATTGAAGAAGTTAGTTTGAAGGATAGAAAACGGACATGGGAATCACAACAAACAAGACAAAGCATAAATCAACTTAAGCGAAAAAGGCTGATCACTTTAAAACTTTTCAAGTTAGAAATTAGGAGCCACTTAATTAGTACATAGTCCAATAGAACTAGGCTGTGACAATAGAAAAAGAGTAAATTCACAAGTTGAACTCGCCTTTTCATGTGGGCTTGAAACAAGTCCTTTTCAATGATGTCCAGCAAAGCCTGCATAAATTTACATAGTTACATCTTGGACAATCTTGTAAGGAAAAAACATAACTGGAAAAGTGGAAGAAATTAGATAAACAAGATTAATCGATATGTAATTACTTTGTGTTGTGCAAATATCAGAACTCTGTGCTGGCCTACACTAAGAGTGCCATCTGAACTAGAAGCATCAGAACCTATTCCACATTCTTCTAAAATTTCCTGAAGCGCAACAAGCTTTGGAGAGTGTTGAACTTTATGAAGCTCAGTGATAATGTCCGAACATCCATTTATCATTGCTGACAGTTCAGAAGCCACCGGCTCTATAATCTTATCGCCAAGAACAAGAAGCGGATGACTGCAGAGCTTAAGCAGATACTGCAGTGCCTGGAAAATTTAAATCCATATATAAATCAGGTCTCCCCATACGGTACATGTGATGTGATAGGTGGGAATGACTATAAATATTCCTGTTGAATTCAGTGCAGCAAACAATATTATACCTGGAACACGTGTGTGGATGCTTTTGTTGGTGCAACATCCGCATTGCTGGAATCTGTTGACCCATCAACTTTTATGATACTAGATATTTCTTGCTTAGCATGTGAACCAGAAAATTGCTCATAAAGCTTCAACTGGACAGGACTAAGGTCACAGTATCTGTCCTGAATGATTTTTTCTGGCAAATCGGAGAGGACTTCCTCTTTCGTACGCCGCAGTAAGAATGGCATAACCTACATGATACAAAGATGTTATCAGGTAATGATGTACCATAAATTTCTCAATAATTGCAATGAAAAATCAAAGTAAAAAGCCGGAAAAGATAAACAGCATTACCTGCTTATGGAGTGCTTCCATCGCCAGTACACCCGCTTCAGCATCCTTAGCAGAGCATTTAGGATCTCTAGCTGCCAGCAACGGTTTCCCATAAGATGCTTGAAACTGCCCAATAAAGAAACACATTTCTCGTTTATGACTAAAAGAATATCCAAAAACACTTCTTCAAAGAATAACTTTCACAAGCGACCCTGAAAATTGGTAATATTTAACCGCATGAAATCAGGGAATATGAATAACTACCTGTCTCTCTGTCCCAAGAAATCCAGGCATCAAAAAGTCAAAAAGGGACCACAGCTCCATGATATTATTCTGCAAAAAGGAAACAGTATCACTCAGAAGATAAAAGCACACGTATTAAACTTTCTGGGAAGTTTAGACTCCTATATAACCTGTATTGGTGTTCCACTAAGGATAAGCCGGTGCTGAGCCTTCAATTGTTTCACTGCTGAAGTAATTTTTGATTTAGCATTCTTAATAATGTGCCCCTCATCCAGGATACAATAGTTCCATGAGAACTGTGTCAGATACTCAACATCCTTGCGGACCACATCATAAGATGTTATAATGACATTGTGGTTGTTGAACTGTTCACGAAGAGAAACGCGGTCTTGAGCAGAGCCAACATACTGCAACACGCTTAGCAGAGAAAGGTCGATAAACTTCTCAATTTCAAATGCCCAATGGCCAACTAATGTTGAAGGGCAAACAATTATAGATGGGAAAACATCTGGTACATCTGTTGAACCACGACGTTCTGCTGCATCGGATGCCACAATTGCAGATGCTTGGAGTGTCTTACCAAGCCCCATATCATCGCAGAGAATTCCATGGAGCTTAAAACGTTTCAGGAATCCTAACCAATTGATTCCTTCTTGTTGATACCTGAAATCAGAAAACTGATAAATATTCGAGGATAATATTTCAAAAGCAATTCAGTTCCCTCCCTCTCAATTCAATTCAACAATATAGAAAATAAAACACATTATGGAATTTGCATAATCTTATCAAACAACAATCGGGCTAAGCACAAGACCAATTTTTCCAAATTCTACCCATGCTTAAACCAACAATAGGTTTAACCATGCTTAAATTCTACCCATGTCCTACCATTGCTCACTAATCGAACCCTCAATTTTGTATAGATGCAACTGAGAAAACCAAGGCAAAAAAGGGAAATAATGCCAGTGAAACGACCAAATCAGAATTAAAAAACAGAGAAACCTTGAATGGCAGAAACACTCAGAACATAGAAAAAGCTTTCATTTAATCTAGACTATGAGAATTACCTTCTCAATGTAACTTTTAACTCAGTGCAAAGTTTGTAATCATCTATATGGGAGTTGTCAAGTAGCTGCTCCAAAAATTTCGTGTCTTCTGCATTGCTAGATAGATCTTCGCTCAGCCCTACAGGAGGGGGAACCCCACGTGCTAATGGAAGCATAGGTACAAGGGCAGCAAAGCTACGTGTCACGCTCTGCCTAACTGAACTGTCAACATCGCTCATGCATCTCAGGAGGGGAACAACCAATAAAGGAGAATAAGGTACCAGTTCGACACCCAGGCCTTGAACAAGCAAACCAATAAGCATTCCAGCGCCTTGTCTGGCATTAATGCATGTCAAATCTCCCAACATTGGAATAGCATTTTCCACTACTGCTGCCATGACATTTGTTGTCATTGATTTGGCCATTGTCATAACACATCTAGAAGCAGCCAATCTAACAGCCACATGGGAATGACGAACACATTTGAAAATACAAGGTAGGAGACTTAGTAGTCTAGGTTTCAGTGTTTCTTCTATCACTGGTGCTATTGAACGTACCACCTGGAAAACATAGAAAATAAAAGTATATTAAGGCTCTGCATATTCAATATTAAGCTTCAGTTAATGGATGTATGCTGGCGAATCCACAGAACTAAACCCTCAAATAACTCAAGCACAACTTCACCTACTAAATTAATCTTTCATTATTGGGATTGTCATGCAAGCTATGTTCACACATTTCCATGTAACATCCTATAAAAAACACTTCTATAGCAAACAAATGCCCTTCTTTGTGAAAGTATTAATAAACTGGAATGTTTCCAGCTTTAGAGTTGAAGAGGACTCTTTAAATATTGCATCACATCACTCCCTGCTTATTCAAGTATAAGCTTTACCGTGTCTATTTAAGGAATGTAGAATAGCCAATCCCTATTTACTTTAGAATTGATAAAAATTCAAACATCTACTACTGACAGATCTCATTAACTACTGAATTTGCTATGCAAACTGTTCTCATACACTTCTAGTGTTCACCTATCAATGGTCAGTATACAGAAACATGTTAATCAGAAGTACTCGTCACAATTATATAACCAGACTCTGGGGCATAAATTTGGTGCAAGAAAATGAAAAATCATAACTATGCAAAAACAATTCGGTATACCTGGATGTTGTTTATCAAGACCTGTGGATCTGAAATAGATTCTATTTTAAGGTCAATATTCTGTTGATCTGCAGGAATTGCAGGAACAAGAACCTCAGTGAGGCACTCCCACAATTTTGGGAGCTTGTCAAACAAGGAACCACCAAATTTCACGCTTAAATGCTTCAATGCAAGCTCAGATCCTCTCCTGGTTATAAACCCCTCAACTTTATACCTATCTTCGCCACCAGCCAACACGACTTTTGCCTTTTGTTTTCCTGCATTACTTCGCGAGGACAGGAAATCCAGATCATCAACAATATCCATAGAGCTAATGATACTAGCTTGAGGTGTTTCGCTAGGATCCATGCACGTCAAACTACATATATTCTTGATTAACTTGTCATTGGGGCTTGGCTTCCGATCTACGCAGTAAGCAATAAGCTCTGCAAGAGCCTCAGCAGCTTTCTGCTGTAGTATTTGTTCCTTGAAACAGTACAGAGTCAGTGTTCAGTTCACTGTACATGAAAACAAACATTTAATTTCAATTGATACCTTCTCTCTTTTGATTGAAGCCATCAGCGGCAAGATTATTGGATTAAGTCTAGAGGGAAATTCTGACATCCAAACAACTGCAGCAGCAATCAGGGAGGTAACTGTTATGTGTAGATTACTCTGCATGAAAATAAGTCCAGAAAAAGGGTTTAACAGGTTCAATATCGAAAAACAGAATGTTAATTTTCCATGACCTATGATATTCTAGCAGACCAAAGATTTAAAATACCACATGAAAGATATCAAAATAGATTCCAATGTACCTGGACACATTTTAAATAACCAGCAGTAGTTAAGAGTTGTTGCCTAGATGACTCCACATCTTCGAAAACTTGCTTCTCTATGGATTCATTTGCAGCACTCTCTTTATTCCACAAAGCTAGTTTTGATGCAAATTCAATTGCCTCATCAGCACTCACGCTCTCCACATTTAGTTTAGTCGCTGATAATAACTTATCAAAGTAATGGCAGGTTTCAACTGTATGTAATAACTGAGAAGCTTCATTCCTCATTTTAGTGTATGTTCTTGAGAGCTCAGCGTAAGGAAGAAGTATGTCTTTAGTGGGGAAAGCAGGGTCGGAGCAAACTAACAAATCGAGCAGCAATTTTTTAAGAGGACTAGGGAAACAAGGCAAACTTCCACTTCCATCAGAAGGGGCCTTGCATTTAATTTCTCTGAACCAAGAGATAAGAACAATGGACGCAACCTGCAAAGCCAGCGGTTTAGTCCAAAACATGAAACAAACATATAGTGAGAGAGAGGGCGAGAGAGCATACCTGTCGCTGAACACCGGATAAAGAAGTAAGAGTACTACTCAGTGGATCAACCACAAACTGCATTGAGCCCTCACTCAATCGTGATGCCAGGATACCTAGCGCAGATGCTGTAACTACCCGGGTGCGGGTCACTGACATCTCCATATCAGAGCCAACGATGATTTTAGTGGACCTGGCAGAAGCATCTTCATTTTTTTGGAGGGAAGCAGAACTTCTTGCATAATCAAAGCCCAGAATGCTGGAAGCTTCATTCTCAAGTTTGACAGCTTTCATCTTAGCAGCAGCTTTGAAATGACTCTTACGAGGGGGAGCTACTGGCCAAAACATTTTTGTAGCATCCAATGGTGAACCATAAGGAGTAGCTGCAAGTTCTATCCACGAAGCCATATATGATTTTGCAGCTTCTTCTAAATCCTCCACTGGGCACTGATAAGAAGAGAAAATGAGAGACGATCTAGGTCCAAATACGAGAAAAGTAGGCTGTCCTAAACACTTAAACCTCAAGAAAACAAAAAGGTAATAACAATAACACGTTGTCAGGTAGATACACTATACACGAACCAAATTAGTTTGCAACCAATAACATGATTCTCACGACATCCCGACATGTACTTTTCTGCCATTATGCGCTTTGGCTATTAGGTAAAATTAAGAAAACTGAAAGACATCCAGCTACTAATTAAAGAAAAGGGTTCAGATCCAAATACGTTCTCAGTATCTGTGACTTGATTTCAAAAGTTTACATATGCAAGAAGAAATACCACATGTAACATGCAAATTGGAAAGCTACTCTAATTTGAAGTTCGATGCAAATCAAGAACGAAGATCACTTCATTCAAAGGGTGGAGAAAAAAAAAACACATAGTAATGATATGTTATCTTTTTTCAAAACACTGAATAACTTTTTTACGAAGTACCTGAACCAATAGCCTCCACACTCTCTCCGAACACTCCAGAATCTCCTCAGTTGATTCAAGCAAAAGATTCTGAAAGACAATTCTCAGGGTGTCTGCTAAAATAGAAGATGGCCAAAAAGAGCTTTTAGACTGCTCAGAAATGTTCTTCCTGCATCCAGCTTCAAGAAGTCGTTCCTGCAGGAGAAAATTAGGAACTAGTGTACAGGATTGAAAGGAACATAAAGGTAGACTGAATCTGAAGTAAGCAAAAGGGATTTACATCTGTTAAATTTAAAAGGCCCGTGAAATTCAAGGCACAAGATACATGTACATCATACAAGCGGCAACAAACATAGGCAGCAAGCACCGCGAGAGATTCTATTGTAGAACAAACAATAGACACCTACCAGAGTTCGAATAGCGGAAAATCGAACTGATGTGATGTCATGCCTTGTAAATGGCCACAACCTAGGGGCTAAACCTGATAATGCATAAGGGCTTTCCTTGATATCTTTTCTTTCTCCAATACTCTCGACATGAACCATTTCATTGAGGTCAATATTTTGTTCCTCCCCCACTGATGATTCCTCATGCATCACCAGGGTCATGTCATCTTGAGAATAGATTTCTGCCAGGAGGTTCATAACACTGCAACAAATATTTTACTAGTTCAAAATTGATCTTTTGCAGAAAACTTCCAATACCAAGAAAAGTAGGATTTTGAACATATATGGAGAGTGAAAAGGACAGCATGTAATTTTACACTTGCTGACCTGCTGGTGGATGGACTTAAGTCATCCAACTCAAGCAAAATATCCCACAGTAGCATGACAATGGAATGTAATGTCTGTCCTCTCAAAGAGACAATAGCCGCTGCTGCCGGTATAAGAGCATCAGCGGCAACTGCTCGTACATCATCATCAGAATCCTCCAACCCTGCTTTACACGCCGGAAGAATATAGCCAAGCAAATCTTGGAGCATTTCCTGCAAAAAAGAATAATCAGGGGAAAATAAGAGAAGAAAGCAAACACTGAACATGCATCTGTACAAACAAAGAACTGTTCAAGAAGTCAAGTGAGCTACACAGAGCCTTAGACAACTAAAAAATACTACCTCTATCATGACAGAAATATCAAAAGTCCTCTGGACATGGAAAATGGTAAAACAAGACTGTAAATATGTCCTTTTTCAGTTTTTCAAAACATGTGTTAACTTAATAAAATTTGCTCCCATGCTGGAGTTTACCTGTCGCACAGCAACCAAGTACTTAATGCCCAAAAGACTTCCATGACGAATTTCCCATTCAGGCCGGCGCTGAACAAATGAAAATGATTAAGATTACCAAACAGTTTTATAATTTCTATTTTCAGACCGCATCAAATTTCTTAGTTTTGAGTAAGTTCAAAAAGGTATGACAAAACATTACCTGCATCTGAAGCAAGATATTTAAAGTCTCATAAATCAACGAGGGACTCATGTATTTGAAAGTAGCACCAAGTGCTTGGGCACAAGCTTCCCGCACAGGAGCTACTACCTGATCAGAAATATAATCCCCAAATCTGCAACAGAGGGAAATATGACCAAAACTAAGAAATGACCAACCAGATCTCAACTAGTATAGGAAGCTTAATAAAAAATTGTGCTACCATAGGTCTAATTAAGCAGAAACAGTTAAAACTGGAAAAAGAAAATCTAGAACAAAGTACCAAAGTCTTACCGGTCGAGTGAAAGAACACATAAGAAACGAACGGTGCAATCCTGGAGAAATTCAAAATTTTTTATCCACGAATGCCTAGCTTTGTTAACCAAATCTAACACTTCAAGATTTTCTTCCTGATGTTTAGGTATAACCGGTTCCTTAATCAAACTCTTATCTTCAAAATGATTGTTAACCTCTGTCACATGGTTTATTTCAGACTGAGATGATGAGCCATCAATAGAAGACTGAAGTTCCACTTTCGTAGAATTAGAGTCAATTTGACCATTGACCTTCACTGGTGGCTGTAACAACTCAGCATCTTCATCTTTAACATTAAAGTCATAGTCACCTCCTATAATTTCCAAACCACTATCATCAATTAATGATTTTGATGGATCCTCAGTCTTAGGTCTTTTCCGAATTGGCTCCAGCTCATATTCTGAAACCTGCTCTTTATTCAAGACTTCTTTCAACTCAAACCCATTATCTGAGCTAAAATCTGCTGTTGACACTCCAGCAGAACCACCATGATGCATTAAAATTTCTCTCAGAGCCATTACACTTCCGTGGCGGATCTCCCATGCTGAACGTATTATCAGATTTAATAGTCAACTTCTCATTAAGTGAAAAGAAAAGTAAAATGTATAGGGCATAAGTACATGAACCTTACCAGGGTCAAACATGTCAAGAATAAGTTGCTCAACAAAACTGTGGAAAGGCCAACTTCCATCCACATCAGGCTCACTATCTTCTTCATTAACAATGTCCATCTAAGAAATGCCAAGTAACATATACAGAAGAAACAAGACAGTATGAAATATGGTCGGCCAAAATCAAGAAGTGCCTAGAATTTTAATAAGCAAGGAAAATTCCTCATGCAGCTTGCAGTTTATTGCGAAAACAAAGTCTGACAACTGCAATTCCATTTTCAAATAATGTCTGTGCCTAGGTGCGGACTATACATTCGTAAGAAAATTAGACACCAAAGAGAAAGTAGTATAGGTCAAAGTTGAATCCAAGGATAGCATATCAATGAAGTACTGAGAATTCAAGTTGGTTGTATGTTCAAAACTAAAGCTCTACAACTCGCATTATGCAAGCTGGTTATCTGTCATTATGAGTAAGCATTATTCAAATACCTTGTTTGAGTCCAATGAGTTCGACAAAATTCGTTTCGAGGTTGAGGCAACATGAGACGATGCCATCTCAACATCTGCCCCTTCACAGCTACCTTTAGCTTGGTCTTTTGAGCTTATTTTTGCTTTTCGTTTCAGTAGATTCAATTCCCTTGCACTTGGCCTCTTAGAAGTGACACGGGGAACCATTCTTGAAACGAATTGTTGAATATGATGTGGAGAATAGTTTGTGTATAATCTATTTCCAACCCCATTCGCATGAACATTGGACTTCTGCTCAATAAGATCCTCATCTCTAATCATTTCATTAACATCCATAAACTGTTCGCACATGTCCAAACCTGTTCCATAGATTTTCAGAAGTCTGTTCAATAGATGCATCAATCAGGTAAAACAAACGATATTTAGATCATACAGGGTCAACTTTACAAAGAATGAGTAGAACCAATAGTAGTAATATTATAGACTTAGAAGAATGTGTTTATGCATATACTGGTTATTTAAAATTATATGTATAATCTAGCTTGGTACATCACCTAACCGCCGCCGGAGATTCTTTTTCTGACGGGCCACTCGATCCCTTGGATTCTTGGAATTGTCATTCAAAATGTCATACTCCTGTAACAAAAAGAGTCTCTCCTGTTGGAAACAGCTAAAAATTGGGCTATCATCTGATTTTATGTTTGTACCAAAGGAACTGCGACATATTTCAAGGAAAAAAAGCAAAAATATTCGAGGTGAACAAGAGGTAAGGAGAAAGGGAGCAATAATAGAAGGTTTGACATACTCCCCTAAACCCAAAGTTCAAAGAAAAATAACTAAAGCAAGGTATTATGTTGCATCAACTCATTGTATTGAAACAGTAATAAGGTTAGTTACAAACAGTCACAGAATTTCTTAAGGCCAAATAATGAAACTCTAGAAAACAAATTAAACAGAGTGGCAGAGTGCAGCTGACAGAGGATGTTTTTGGTGAAAAAAAAGCCTGCTTATAGTTTCAATCATGTTAAGGATGTGATCCTCAACAACAAAAGCTAAGAGAATTCAAGAGTAGTGACAATTTAACATGTTTCCGAGAACTTAATTAAAACTTAACACACTGCTTAGAATCTAACCAGACTGCCATCAAACTTAATGTCATTCCAGTGGCCTACTTATTCCAAACAATTTATGATCGACAAAAATGTAATTTCCAAAAAGATATTTGCCTAGGCCAAAAGGCAAGACATCAATGAACAAATTACACCAGAGATAAATCAGCTAAAATCTTACAGAATGACATAGACAAGTAAACAATAGTAAATGAAAAAATTACCTGTCCACCAGATGCCAACAAAGCGCCAAACTCTAAGACCTTATTCATCTCAAAGCTGTTAGCACATGCCAAAAGTTAGAGACATCAAAAGAGATCAGGAAACCATAACATGACGAAGACATCTGAAAATCCAGCTAAGAAGATATATAAAAAACACATGTATAACAGAGCTATTAATAACCTTCTGAAGGGAGCATTTGCTAGAAGTTTGGACTGAAGATTGCGCAAAGCCACCACTTCATCTACATTATCAGACATCCCGGCCTCACCCAACTTTGTTGCCAAGGAATTTAACAGTTCACTCAATGAAGTATGCTTGACATTGAGAACAATGGCACCAATAGCATGAGCAGCAGCAACCCTCGTATCCCACTTTTTACTACGGAGGTAATGCAAAACCTAATTCCCGGATAAATAGAGTTAAGCCAAAGGAACAAATAGGAAAATCTAATGTAAAGAACGACTTAGCAATTTAGAAAGATGTGAACCTAAGCTATAATGCCAAGACGAAACATTAAAAGATGTACCTTAAAAGCAGCAGAAACAAGGTTTCCAGAAAACAAAACCTAGCTGAGTAGATATATTATTTTAGGAATAAGACTAGATGTCCTAGCGAAGCTTGAACTTCAATCTATTAACCGAAACTAAAAATGAGAGATATATCCTGGAACTATTGATAGGCAGGTGATCACTCTACTTAAGATTCCATTCTAAAAACCCATTGGATTCTTTATCTAAAGCTTCCACATTCTTTAGGAACAGTATAAGCTAGTAAATTATCTGTTGGGTATGTTCAAACAGTGCTGACAACAGCCTATTAAAATATGTATTGTAACTAGGTGTCAAACAATAGGAGGCGCTCCTCGGAATCATAGTAGTGTATAGCTCTATGGAAAAACTTTCTCCAGCCATGCAAGGACATGTGATATATATTAGATAGAATAAGAAGTAAACAAATGGAACAGAGGGTAACACCTTAAAACCCAACAATAAATTTGAAATTTATCATGCAGGACATAAACCATGGAAGTCCTAAACCACTCATTACATTACATAATGTTCACGAAACCTCAACTCATCTGGATTCACGAGTCTACTCTGTATACCCACCTATACTAACTGCGCACATTGGGCAGTGTAATAGGTCTAAAACACAGACCAATAAACCATCTAAACTAGGCAAAAATAATAGTATTTCCAAAGAGAAGGGCATGTAAAAAACAAATATAGGTAACTTCCACTGCCACTGCCATTGACATCTCAGTAATTACCCCATCAGTATAACAATCAATCACAGCCCTATATCTCTGTACTCAGACGCCCTAACTATACAAAATAAACCCCAGAACTAAAACCAAGCCTTAGCACCCCCATTAATTGGAGAAAAGCCAAGAAAAAAAAACAAAACACCAATGACTGTACCTTTCTCAGAAGAGAGCTCAAGTCCTGAGGGTGTGACTTAGTAATATCCCCGATCTGCCTGGCTGCAGTTAGCCGAGTAGCTTGTGTTGAACCAGCTAAAAGAAATAATCATTAAGGAGAACATGTACAGTATTCAAAGATTAGGGTACGAAAGCAAAAACGAGAAACACAGACGCAACAAAAAAAAAAGGAAGCATCATAAACTATCAGGAAAAATCAAAGGATACTGTCCAACAAAGTAAGGAGACGACTGAGTCGCGAAGATTGTTGCTGCGCCATGAAGGCGACAATGATAACGTTGATGATGATAACAAGAGTGAACCTCCTCTTAGCTTCACTTCCACATCCAAGCTCATCCAATCACTTTACGAAAACTAACCCTACAACACACACACACACACTGCAGATTAATCAATGACCGAATTCTCAAAATCAAAAAATCGAATCAGGCATTCGGATATAGAATATCAAAAAACTTGGTTTGAAGCTTTTTTTAGTAATTCGATTTGCTCGGGATTAGCCGTTTCTCGTCATCATCCTCGTGATTTTTCTAGGGAAATTCGAGAAAGAAAGGAGAAATAATTTGATAAGAGATTGAAGAAATTAGGGTTTTGATACCTGGTAAGGCTGCGAGGTTCTCAAGAGCTGAGAATGCTTATGCTGATATATAATGCTGCTTTCTTCTTCTTCCTCGTCTTTCTTTTAGCCTCCGAGGAAAATTGCAAAAAAAAAAATTAATTAAAAAATTAAAACAAATCGGGGCGAAAAAAAAAACAACATATGGGGAAAAAATCGCTGGGAATAAAACCGTTCTTCCCGTACCAATGACAAATAAATTTAAAATACTTTAAAATGAGAATTTTTTTGTCAGATAAATGAGATTTCAATTCCTAAAAGAAAGACCTAAATAATACAAATACTTATTCCTAATGATAAATGAGAACTCAATTGCTAATAGAAGTATTTTCTTGGCTTTCTCTAATTAATTAATAGAAGAACTTAGTTATTAGAGTTTATTGAACTATAATTATTTGTCATCTGTAACTCAGATACGTATGTATGAATTTAAATTTGGATTATAAAATAAGAGGTTATTAGCACAAACAGCTACTATAGGTTTTGATGTAAATTCATTGAAAATATATATATATATATATATATATTTTCTCTTTTTCCTCTAGCTTACATTGTCCAAGGTGTGGCGGACACTGTATGCGGGTTGTTCCAAGGAGAATATTAAATGAATTCTTTAATAGAGGAATCAGCCATGGTTTTGTGGCGTTTGCGTACAAGGTTATAACTTTTTATATTTCATCTTCACTAATAGACTTAATGATTTGATACATCCTTTTCCAGGAGTGCTCTGTAGGACGATGTAACCTCATTGGCACAAACCGGCATATTCGCTTCCCTAATTAAGTTAATAGCTTGCCGCTGAAGTCGAAAAATGTTTTGACATAGGAGATAAATATATTCTAGAAGGTCTCTATTTGAATGCCGGCAGAAAAAAAGTAAATTGCTATCAAAAGAGATTAATCTAATAATCACTAGATAGGGCCTCATGCTCTAGGTTTAGCGTCCTTGTTTCAGCGGTCTGATGAAGAACAAGGTAGCTTTGTGATTGGTCAGTACGAGTTGGAAGGATACACGTGTACCTTTGGCCCGCCGGAGGTCACACATATAGGCGCGATTGTGTTAATCTCATAGGTTAGGATGAGATCAAATTAATTTTTCTTATCGGCAAAGGTGGACGCATGCCGTATAGCCTATTACGTTGAGATTAGTCCGCATGGACTTGTTATTCTTTTAATAAGCTCTTGGACTTCCATCCGAAGTGTCACACATTCTTAGATTCGGCGGTCTTTGTGTTTTGTAAAAATTGTGCCATTTGTACAATCTTTCATTTTATGGCTATTCGTTGGGGTTTCCTATGTTTTTAGGGTGCATATTAACTAGTGATGACATTATGTCTAGACCTACTTGGTTGAATTCCAGAGTCAATTTCTTTTACTTTATGGCTTGTGTGGAACGACTAGATTAATGGTTCGATACCTCTTGTCCCACCTAGACTTTTCGTAGCTACACTTATGATAGCCGAAGCCGGAGCCGCAGCCATCCCTAATGACACTGCGACCATCTATGTTTCTCTTGAAGGATCTTTGGTTTGGCATGCATTCTGATCCAAGTTTTTATCTATGTCATTTTGTCACGTGATCTCAACGTTTGTCTATGACATGACGCTTCTATGATTTTTGGGATGTATTTCGTCAATTTTAGGTAAATTTTTTCTTACAGATAAAAATTCATATTTGAAGGCGGACAGGACAGTCGAAATCGTTGTTGAAATGGTTGAGTGTAGCTTTCGAGTATATTGTTACGAAACTTGTACAATCTCATACAAGTCACTAACACCTTCGATAAATCATCTTGCTAGCAAATTACTGTGTAAAGGTGTCCTGTTTAGCTTTGTTAACGATAAGATTTTGCCTCTGAAGAGGTAAATAAAGCACAAGAATATAAAAAACGTTGTATTAAGTTGCTCTAATCAATAAGCGATGTTGAGTTTTTTTTTCTTAAATGATACAGAAGAGTCAAACCATCGATTGTTAGTAACGCATCATGTGGTGGTCGTCAGGATCTGTCGTGTATGTTAGTAACAACGCACGCATAAAGCGGAACATATTTTGGTTTTTTCTTAATTGGAAAATTAAGGGGGTTTTACGTGTTAGTTTCGTTGACAGTATATATATAGTATATATATAAGACCACTTGAAGGTTCTTAAAGGGTTATTATTAACGTGAGTTCTTAAAACAAAAAAAATATAAAATGTATCGGTAAATATGTTTTAATTTTTTTTTTAAGAATCGATTTTTAAATAAAAGCTTTTAGAATTGATTTTTAAGAAAAAAGTTTTAAAACATGTTTACCGATACAGTTTATAATAAAAATATTAGTAAAAATCTCATAAAAATTTTTTACTAATGAAAATGGTTAAGACTTGAGTGTATCGTGTCCCTATAGTGCTGCTTCTATCTCAATTCACTCAAATTTTGATTTTTTTTATATTTCTTTCTATTATATCACATTTAATTACGTTAATATCTTAACTTTTTCTATGTAATTAACGTAATTAAATATGATATAAAAACTCTAAATAATAATCAAATCAACTAAATCACGTTTAGCAAATAATACTTATCCAATAACTGATTTAACCTGAATCCAGATATCCGACGAAATTAAAATAAGGGGTTAGGGTTTTTTTTTTTAGTTTTTTTTTAATTAAACATATTTTTAGTTTTCAAATGAATTTAAGTTTGGATTCATTTTCTAATTCATTTTCTTTTCGATTCGATTTATTAGGATTTATCACTTTTAAATTCAAAATGAATAATTCTAAATTTCTAGGGATTTATCACATTAGTTTTCAATCGAACAATTTTCATCCAAACATCGAATTCGATCGACCCAAGCTGAAGATTAACATTTCATTTTGAATTTAAAGGTGATAAATCAAATCAAAAATTGAATAAAAAATGAATCCAAACTTAATTCATTTGAAAACTAAACATATGTTTAATTAAAAATAAAACCCTAATTTCCTATTTTAATTTCGTCAGATCGGTTTTAAAACTCGGTTCTTGACTCGGATTAAATCAGTTATCGAACTATCACTATTTGCTAAATGCGATTTAATTGTTTTTCTAGTTTTAAGTTTCATTGTCCGGAGAAACAAAATTTTAAAATTAACGTGATTAAATATGATAGTTTGGGAGTGAAATGTCAAGAGATTAAGTGTTTGGGTGGATTGAGCAGAAACACCATTATAAGGAGGGCCGTACGCGTCGACCATATATATATAAATACGTGCTTACGAAAACTTTCTAAATTATTGTTTTAAGTTTTATTTTATTATTTTGAAAGTTTTCCAATCTTTAATATTAAAAACCAACTTGAATCAAGTTCCAAAGGGAAGATTGTAAACCACGTCAAAGTCAAGTAAGTACAAATGAGACAAGGGAGAAGACAAAAGAGAGATCCGGTCGAAATTTGATGGATAGGTTCGAGGGACCACCACGTCTCATACTAGTTGTTGATCTTGATTGCACATTGGTACTTTCTAATTTCTCTGACACACGTGATTTCAACCTTCTAGTTTGTAAGGATTCGACGAGAATCATTTTCTCAAATTTGCAGGTGGATCATGATGATCCTGAAAACACCGATATGCTTAGATTCAATGCGCTTTGGGAAGCTTACTTTCGCCATGATTCATTGCTTGTTTATTCCACCGGGAGGTCTTTGAGTTCTTACTTGAGTCTAAGAAAGAAGAGACCGCCTTTGTTGACGCCAGACATCGCCATAACTTCTGTGGGTTCTGAGATTGTGTACGGTGGTGAATCGATGGTGAAGGATGATGTTTGGGCGGCTGGTTTGGATGACAAGTGGAACATAGACATTGTTGTCGAAGAAACTTCTAAGTTCCCTCAACTTGAGCCGCAGGTATAATATTTTTAAGACCTGTTCGTTTGTGTAACTTCTTGCGACTGTTGTATACGATAAAACGATATTCGTTTGTCAATCACAGCCTCCTGCGATCAAACACTAGGGTAGACACACATTGATACGTCAAAAAATTTCATCCGCCGAATAAATTTGACGGTGCATCTGGTACTATTGTTTTTGGTACTATGCTTTGGTACTATTGCGGCTGTGCTTGCGACCAATTGGTGTTTGTTTGCATATCGTAGAAGACTATGATTACCGCTGCGACTAGACACACAACTGTTAAACGAACAAAAATCACCGCGTCTGTCCACAGGTCACAAAGCGCATCCGCCTACGGCTTTCAAACTACTTTGTATGAGTCAATGAAATGATAGTGCTTGTGGCCTGGGATTTTATAATAACGATCTATTTTATCAATAATTCTGCTTGAATTATCAAGTTGTTATTGTGTTGATATATTGTTTCTTGCTGCGTTGACTTAGACTTTTTGTTTAAACTGAATTAACATTTTATTATTACATTCTTAAGTATCTCTTAAAACTCTTATTATGAAAATGGGTTTAGCTTGTTGGCAAGGATAATAGAGTAGAAAAATCTTCTAATTTTACTTTCTGAAAATTTTGTTACAAATTCAGTAAAAAAAATATCGTTAGAGGATTTTGCTGGGCTATTGAACTGGAATAGAGGCAATAAGAATAATAATGTTGCAGTAAATGAGCTGAATGAGGTGTAATCCTATTTTTAGAAAATTATATTAACCTTGATGACAGTCGAGATTGTTGTGCTACTGTTTGGACACTTACCTGATTTAAAATTTTTATGTTGTATCTCCTGCTGAATCTGTTGCAATTTGGTCGTTCAAAAGCTCATTTTTGTATTGTCTGTTATATAGCCAGCCAAGAGCCAAGAGCATCACAAAGTGAGTTTTTTTGTGGAAAGAGAACACGCTATTAAAATAATGAAGGTTCTGCCAGCGCGGTTAGAGGAGCGTGGGGTGAGATTTTGTGTGTATGCCTCATGTGAGCTTGATGCTATACTTATGATAGATCGTTCCTTTTAGAGCTGACGACAGTATGTTTCTTTATAGGTGGAAGTGAAGCTGGTTTATAGCAATGGTTATGCTTTCGATGTATTACCAAGAAGAGCTGGCAAAAAAGGTGCTCTGGAATATTTACTTGAAAAGTTGAAGATTGAAGGTAAGCAGCCTTCTAACACACTTGTTTGTGGTGACTCTGGAAACGATGCTGAACTCTTCGATATTTCTCAAGTATACGGCGTAATGGTTAGTTCTCTAATGCTTTTTAGTTTCGATTATAAATGATTGTGTGCTTGTAACTGTGCTGCTATTTTACTGTTTAAGGTTAGCAATTCACATGAGGAGTTATTGCAATGGTATGAGGAAAATGCAAAGGACAACCCAAATATACTTCATGCGTCTGAGAGATGTGGAGCTGGCATCATAGAAGCCATTCAAAGGTTTAATTTGGGACCAAGTGTGTCTCCAAGAGATGTTTGGGATTCTGAAAATTTCCATGTAGAAAGTTTGAATCCTGCTCATGAGGTTATTCAGTTTTATTTGTTTTATGAGAGATGGCGCTGTGGAGAGGTGGAGAAGTCTGACAAGTATTTGCAGAATCTGAAATCGCTCTCGGTAAGTGTTTTGCTGCCTAGAAAATACTTTTAAAATGTAAGATTAGGAGAAGTTTAGGAAAATACTTCAAAAATTTATCTGTATACACAGATTCAAAGATAAAGGAGAAGTTTACTTTTCTGAGGAAAATACTTAAAAAAATTTTATCTGTAACAAAGATTCAAAGATAAAGGAGAAGTTTACTTTTCTGAGGAAAATACTTAAAATTTTTTTATCTGTAACACATATTCCAAGATAAAGGAGAAGTTTACTTTTTTGAGGTTGATGAAAGATTAGGTAGACCCCTAGAAAAGTGGATTAATGTTTTACTTTTCTACGCTTTTGTTAGAACTAATGAAGATGAGGAAGCAACTGAGTTTATGGAAATTCAAGTGCCCAAATAGATAATGTTGAAGATATTCTCTGTTGCTTGTGTTGTATCAACCTATTAGGTGACCTAATTGTTAGGCTTTTGCAATGTTTCAGAGTCCACTTGGTATATTTGTTCATCCGTCTGGAGTGGAGAAACCGATACATGAATGGATAGATGAGATGGAAAATTTATATGGTGACGGGAAGGAAAAGAAGTTTCGCATTTGGTTGGATAGAGTTTCGATTTCTCATATTAGCTCAGATACATGGGTTGCAAGATTTGAGAAGCATGAGTTATCTGGTAAGAAACCTAGTTCATCACTTGATTATTAGAAGTCAATTAATACAATTAGAAAAGCAAGTGTGAAGGATTTGTTCCGCCTTGAAGATGATAGAAAAAGATGTTGAGTTATTTGTTCCCTCTTCATGACTAAACACTGTAGAAGTTGGCTTCCATGTTCTAATGTTTTTGCTTTTGTTTGCAGAGGGAAAGGTAGGGTCTTGCTCAACAAAAGTCTTACTGAGTTTAAGTTATAAGGTAAACCTTGATTCATGTCCTTGATTTCAAACGATTTGATTGATTAATTAATACTGAAAATCTAAAAATGGGTTGAAATTGGGAAGGAGGAAAAGCAAAGGCTGACGTGGATGCACATCCACCAATCATGGTTAGATGATTCTTGTTCAAATGATCAAGAAAAATGGATTTTCTAGAAGGATTATCTGGACCTCGACTGACACATTAAGATGATTTGGGACAGAAGCTAACCAAAAAGCTTAGTGTTTGTATTGTGTTATGTTTGTTTGGGATGGTGTGAATTTGATAAGCATGAAGGAGAGAATAAAAAGCTGCAGAAGAGTGGTGTTGCTATGTCTTGATTTCATAATACCCTTTAACACATTTGGGTTAACTGAAAAGTACTAATAAGTAAGTTTGGGTCCTGAGTTTGGTCTGTTTCTTTTGGACCTTTTTGTGGCTGGGAGAGTTTTGGGTCTTTACCACAAAGCCTTATATTTCTTTGGTTCATCTATCCGACGATACCTCTTGGTTTGTTCCTTGGTTCATTGGTTTTGTACTTGTTTGATTCTGCAATTCTTCTTTTGGTTTAAGATACATTGTTTTCTACAATCTCTCTATTCGTTTTGTTCGGGTACTGATTCTGTTTCCATCAAATAAATAAATATCTTTAATCAGTAAAACAAAATTGATCAATTTCTTTTAACCGAATCAGATTTTGGTTTTCCGAGGATAGAACATCAGCAACTCTCTTGCCGTTACTTTCTCGTGGGTAGGAAAAATCACAGCCCGTCGCTTTATCTTTTCCCCTCACCTGCCCAACTCCTTCGTCGTCTTCGTTTGATTATCTTCTTACTCTTCCTCAATCGTTCCCTCAAAGAGTTTTTGATGGTCGATAGTTACAATATCCCATGGCTCATTTGGATCCAAATGTTCGTCTTCTTCCTCCTCTTACTCGTCGTCGGAATCTTCTCCTCAGATATCGGTGATAACAATTGCTCATTTGCTGATTCCGTTCCTTCTACCTCCGGCTCTTCTCTTTCTGGAAATCCGATTCGGATCAGCCACCACGGTTTGGGATTTTCCGTCAATTCACGTCTCATCCAGTTTAATCAGGTACTCAAAAACCATCTGTCTCTTTCAGTTTCTTATACGAATCATGGATTCAGTCGGCTTTACGTCGACTTAACTACTGTTTAGCTCGTTTTTTTCAAACTGAGACCTCTTGTGGTTTCAATTGGTCTATTGAAGTCAGATCGATGTTGTTTCTTTCTTCATTCAGCTTCTTCATTGTGGTTTCTGGGAATGAGTAAAATTAGTGGGGAATTTGCAGGGGTTTTATGAATCTTAAGGGGTTTAGATTGCAAATTTAGAAAAAGGGAAAAAGTGGCAGATATAGTTAGCTGCAAAGTCTACATTTGAATGTAGTCACAGCGTAAAGTTGAAATGATGTGTAAAATAGATTCAGATGAATTGGCTTTTCATTTTATTGAGTACTTAAATTAGCAGATAATAAGAGTAATCTAAATATAGGAATTGTTGTCGTAATTGTGGTTCCTGGATCATATAGCTGCTGTTAATAATCATTGGTTAAGGTCTTTGGCATTGACGCCATAACTAGGTCATGTTTCAAGTTTACATGCGTATATGTGTTATGACCTCTCAATCTATGCTTAGAAGTTCTTGATTCTTTAAACTGTCCGTTTCTTGTTTGTTTGGTAGTATAGATGAACTAAGGATGGTGTTTCCTTTGTTTTGAAGCTTTTTGCTTGCTTAGGTTTCACAAGGGATGTTTAGTTTTTTCTATAAGCAACAATTAGCTTCTTCTCTTGGCTTCCTTTACACAGCGTGGTGCTACACCAGTTTCAGTAGGAAAGTAGCTTAAATAACCGTACCCGGTTTATACATCACACAGAGATTCTTGGAGAGTATACTTACAAACAAGAACCTGTAAATTTAAGTTGCGTTTCAGACATTTGGATTATGGATCCGAAAAAGAGTCGAACTATCACAGTCCTCTTCAAAGTCTGTATGGTGTCTCTGTGAGGATGCTGACATGGAGTGTTCGCTTGTCTCACTACTAGTTATAATTACGTGATTAAGGAAAAAATTTCGAAATTATTGTTTTAATTTTATGTTATTTTTGTGAAAGTTTCCCATTCTTTAATATTGAAAACTAATTAGAATCTAAGTGTCCAAGAAGAGAAGATTTGTCTTCCCATCAAAGTCAAGTACAAAGCAAAATAAAGTTGGGTGAAGAGACAAGGGAGAAGACAAGAGAGATCAGGTCGAAATTGATGGACAGGTTTGAGGGACTACCACGTCTCATACTAGTTACTGATCTTGATAGCACATTGGTAAAATCTAATTCCTCTGTGACACACTTGTGATTTCAATCTTCTAGTTTGTAAGCTTCGACGAGAATCATTTTCTCAAATCTGCAGGTGGATCATGATGATCCTGAAAACACCGATATGCTTAGATTCAATGCGCTTTGGGAAGCTTACTTTCGCAATGATTCATTGCTTGTTTACTGCACTGGGAGGTCTTTGAGTTCTTACTTGAGTCTAAGAAAGAATAGACCGTTGCTGACGCCTGACATCGCCATAACTTCTGTGGGTTCTGAGATTGTGTACGGTGGCGAATCGATGGTGATGGATGATGTTTGGGCGGCTCGTTTGGATGACAAGTGGAACAGAGACATTGTTGTTGAGGAAACTTCTAAATTCCCTCAACTTGAGCCGCAGGTATATATTTGATTAGAGGACTTTGTTAGTCTACGCATTGTATGAGTCAGTGAAATGATATGGCTTGTTTCCTGGGATTTTCTATAAACCTTTTAATTAATTAAATTAATTAGATATGTATCAATCCTATTTTATCAATGTTTCTGCTTGATTGTCAAAATTGTTCTCTTTTTGGGGCGTGTACGTCTTGCTATTGTCTTGATATCTTGTTTCTTGCTGCGTTGACTTAAGACTTTTTGCTTAAATTGAAGTAACATTTGATTATTACATTCTTAAGTATCTATTAACATGAAAATGGGTTTAGCTTGTTGGCAATGATACTAGAGTAGAAGCATCTCTAATTTTACTTACTGAAAGTTTGTTACAGATTCAGTTAAAATCTTGTTTGTAAGAATACATAAATATCTTTAGATGATTTTGCTGGGCTACTGAACTGGAAAAGAGGCAATAAGAATAATATTATTGTAATAAATGAGCTGAATGATATGTAATCCGTCATACAGATATGGATTAATTTCTATTTTAGAAAATTATATTAACCTTGATGACAGTCGAGATTGTTGTGTTACTGTTTGGACACTTACCTGATTTAAATTTTTTATGTTGTATCTCCTGCTGAATCTGTTGCAATTTGGTCGTTCAAAAGCTCATTTTTGTATTGTCTGTTATACAGCCAGCGAGGAGCCAAGAGCATCACAAAGTGAGTTTTTTTGTGGAAAGAGAACACGCTATTAAAATAATGAAGGTTCTGCCAGCGCGGTTAGAGGAGCGTGGGGTGAGATTTTGTGTGTATGCCTCATGTGAGCTTGATGCTATACTTATGATAGATTGTTCCTTTTAGAGCTGACGACAGTATGTTTCTTTATAGGTGGAAGTGAAGCTGGTTTATAGCAATGGTTATGCTTTCGATGTATTACCAAGAAGAGCTGGCAAAAAAGGTGCTCTGGAATATTTACTTAAAAAGTTGGAGATTGAAGGTAAGCAGCCTTCTAACACACTTGTTTGTGGTGACTCTGGAAACGATGCTGAACTCTTCGATATTTCTCAAGTATACGGCGTAATGGTTAGTTCTCTAATGCTTTTTAGTTTCGATTATAAATGATTGTGTGCTTGTAACTGTGCTGCTATTTTACTGTTTAAGGTTAGCAATTCACATGAAGAGTTATTGCAATGGTATGAGGAAAATGCAAAGGACAACCCAAATATACTTCATTCGTCTGAGAGATGTGGAGCTGGCATCATAGAAGCCATTCAAAGGTTTAATTTGGGACCAAGTGTGTCTCCAAGAGATGTTTGGGATTCTGAAAATTTCCATGCAGAAAGTTTGAATCCTGCTCATGAGGTTGTTCAGTTTTATTTGTTTTATGAGAGATGGCGCTGTGGAGAGGTGGAGAAGTCTGACAAGTATTTGCAGAATCTGAAATCGCTCTCGGTAAGTGTTTTGCTGCGTAGAAAATACTTTTAAAATGTAAGATTAGGAGAAGTTTAGGAAAATACTTCAAAAATTTATCTGTATACACAGATTCAAAGATAAAGGAGAAGTTTACTTTTCTGAGGAAAATACTTAAAAAAAATTTATCTGTAACACATTCAAAGGTAAAGGAGAAGTTTACATTTTTGAGGTTGATGAAAGAGTAGGTAGACCCCTAGAAAAGTGGATTAATGTGTTACTTTTCTACGCTTTTGTTAGAACGAATGAAGACGAGGAAGCAACTGAGTTTATGGAAATTCAAGTGCCCAAATTGATAATGTTAAAGATGTTCTCTGTTGCTTGTGTTGTATCAACCTATTAGTTGACCTAATTGTTATGCTTTTGCAATGTTTCAGAGTCCACTTGGTATATTTATTCATCCGTCTGGAGTGGAGAAACCGATACATGAATGGATAGATGAGATGGAAAATTTACATGGTGACGGGAAGGAAAAGGAGTTTCGCATTTGGTTGGATAGAGTTTCGATTTCTCACATTAGCTCAGATACATGGGTTGCAAGATTTGATAAGCATGAGTTATCTGGTAAGAAACCTAGTTCATTACTTGATTATTAGAACTCAATTAATACAATTAGAAAAGCAAGTGTGAAAGATTTGTTTGGCCTTGAAGATTGATAGAAAAAGATGTTGAGTTGTTTGTTTCATCTTCATGACTAAATACTGTAGAAGTTGGCTTACGATGTTCTAATGTTTTGCTCTTGTTTACAGAGGGAAAAGTACGGTCTTGTTCAACAAAAGTCTTACTGGGTTTAAGTTATAAGGTAAACTTTGATTCATGTCCTTTAAAGATTTCAAACGATTTGATTGACTAAATAAATATTGAAAATGGGTTGAAAATGGAAAGGAGGAAAAGCAAAGGCTGACGTGGATGCACATCCACCAATCGTGGTTAGATGAATCTTGTTCAAATGATCAAGAAAAATGGATTTTCTAGAAGGATTATCTGAACCTCGACTGACACATTAAGATGATTTGGGACAGAAGCTAACCAAAGAGCATAGTGTTTGTATTGTGTTATGTTTGTTTGGGATGGTGTGAATTTGATAAGCATGTAGGAGAATAAACAGCTGCAGAAGAGTGGTGTTGCTATGTCTTGGTTTCATAATACTCTTTAACACATTTGGGTTAACTGAAAATTACTAATAAGTAAGTTTCGGTCCTGAATTTGGTCTGGTTAGGACCTTTTGTGGCTGGGAGAGTTTAGGGGTCTGTCTACCACAAAACCCTACATTTCTTTGGTTCATCTATTCAATACCTCTTGGTTTGTTCCTTAGTTCCTTGGTTCATTGGTTCTCTACTTGGTGTCTTCCACACTGATTAAGAAATAAAACTTGTTTGATTCTGCAATTCTTCTTTTGGTTTAGATGCATTGTTTTCTACAACTTCTGTTCGTTTTGGTTCGGGTACTGATGCGGTTTTCATCAAATATATATATCTTTAATCAGTTAAAAACTAATTTTGATCCTTTCTTTTAACGGAATCAGATTTTGGTATTTAAAAAATAGAACAAAAATAAAAAAAATTCAATTTTTGGATCAGCTTAAACACA
Organism: Cardamine chenopodiifolia; assembly: GCA_963922655.1. NCBI lineage: Eukaryota > Viridiplantae > Streptophyta > Magnoliopsida > Brassicales > Brassicaceae > Cardamine > Cardamine chenopodiifolia. The sequence goes on along the minus strand of OZ000479.1, from coordinate 13,885,568 downwards.
AATCTCACCTCGGATACTGTAATTAAATAAAAGAAAAAGATATGATGAAGTGGAGAGGAGACGCAAGTTACGGAACATGATTTCAAGCATAAGTCTAATTACTAATTACCACCACTTTCCGTAATTAACGCCTTTTTCACTTTATCCACTCCCCCCCCCCCCCTATTTTGTTTATATTATTTCGTTCTCCCAGCCCACGTTGCTCAGTTTCCTCCAAATGGCTACCTCAAACACTCGAGTCTTCTTCTTTTCTCTGTGTCTCATCTTTACCAAAGAAGCATTGTCTCAGTTTGATGAGCTATGGCTGGTTGGCGACGATGATCCACTCAACGCGTTGCAAACAAGGCGTGAAAGAAGAGAGGAGAAGTGCGATTACTCGGTAGGGAAATGGACGTATGACGAAACATATCCACTCTATGACTCAAACTGTCCATATCTGAGCTCTGCGCTAAGTTGCCAGAGAAATGGACGGCCTGACTCTCATTACCAGAAATGGAGATGGATCCCTAAGGATTGTTCACTTTCAAGGCACAAACCACACTCTTTTTTAACCTACTCTTGCTTCTTAAATTAGCTCCAAATGAAAATTATTAATTTATTTTTAACTAAAAATAAATTTTTAGATTGGTATGAACATAGAACGTACAATTATTATATATTTTGCATGATGGGGTTTGTTCAGGTTTGACGCATTGAAATTTCTGGGGAAAATGAGAGGAAAAAGAATAATGTTAGTTGGAGATTCAATTATGAGAAACCAGTGGGAATCTCTTGTCTGCTTAGTACAGTCTGTGGTTCCCACTCATCGTAAGAAACTCACTTACAATGGTCCTACAATGTCTTTCCATTCTCTGGTAATAATCATATAAATCTCCTTTTAGATCGCATATCCATAAGATTTGGTTAGTAAAAGCAACTGATAAGTTTGACTACCGCAGGATTTTGAGACATCAATTGAGTTCTGTTGGGCTCCTCTGCTTGTGGAACTCAAGAGAGGAGATGACCGTAAAAGAGTGTTACATTTGGACTCAATCGAAGACAATGCTAGATATTGGCGAGGTGTCCATGTTCTTGTATTCGATTCCGCTCACTGGTGGACTCATTCTCAGAAATGGACTTCGTAAGCTATCAAAAAAAACCGTCGTTTAAAAGCAAATGATTAGTATAATAAAACTGTTATGGTTCATAGATTTCCAACTCAAAACCAATGACTCAAGTTATTGTTGGTTTAGGTGGGACTATTACATGGATGGGAAGCAGCTCTTCAAGGCTATGGACCCAATGGTTGCTTATGAGAGAGGACTTACAACATGGGCTAAATGGGTAGAGATTAATCTTGATCCATCCAAAACCAAAGTCATTTTCCGCACCATCTCCCCGAGGTTTTTCTTTATATTCTATTGCTAATCCATCATATATACATAATGCTCACCATTAATTACATCAAGGCAAAGATGATCATGTACATAATGTCTTGGTAGAGAGAGTGGTCAGAAATGCTACAACCAGAGATCTCCCTTGCCTTCGTCCAGCAAACCACACGTCCCTCAACAATCAAGAGTGTTGAAGAAAGTGGTTAGGAGAATGAAATATCGAGTGTATTTGCATAACATCACAACAATGTCCGCGTATAGGACAGATGGTCATCCTTCAGTGTTCAAGAGAGCAACGCGCGAGGAAGAGAAGCACCATCATATCGGTGGACCTTCATCAGATTGCAACCATTGGTGCTTGCCTGGTGTCCCGGATATTTGGAATGAGATGCTTTCTTCCGTAGTCTTAAGTTCTTAACCAATGTTTTTTTTTTGGTGAACTTCTTAACCAATGTTGTATGAGTTATGAGTCTGTTTTACTCATGGACCATTGTGTTGCTACGTGTATGAATCACTGGTTTATATATATTATATATCCTTTCCCAATATAACAACCCAATATCGAAGCTCAAGCTTTTCATATTTTTTGAGATATAAAACATTTTCAGATTTTTTTTCTGTGTATACAAATTGCATAACCGTAATTCTGATAAGTCGAAATATTAAAATCTAATATGGAGAATGAGATCTACCTAACTGGTTTGTTCTTTCTCAAGCATTGTAGGTTAAGATTTGGTGTTTTCACCAAAATGACTAAAAACATACAATTTGATACATGAATAATAAAAGTTAGTGAAGTTTTCTTCTTGGTTGATGTCACCAAATTTTTGAATAAAATAATATTTTTAATTTTTTTCGAATACTCCGTCGCTTTATTTCATTCGATTTAACTACTTGAAGCTGCAGATCTCTACGCTTGGAGCTTAGCTTGAGGTCTCACATGGCGACGGAGAAATGGGTGTTCATGGTGACGGCACAAACGCCGACGAACATTGCGGTGATTAAGTATTGGGGAAAGAGAGATGAGGTTCGGATTCTTCCCGTCAACGATAGCATTAGCGTAACTCTTGATCCAGATCACCTCTGTACCGTCACCACTGTCGCTGTTAGTCCAGCATTTGATCGGGATCGAATGTGGCTCAATGGCAAGGTACTCGCTTCACTACGATCTCTCTCCTGTTTCTGAGATTCCATTTATCGAATTCAAGGATTAGCAGAACAAAGCTTAAATATGATTTTCAGTTCTGAGCTAGATTTGGATTCAGGCTGAATCAAATTGGATCATTCCTGATGTTTATCTAGGGAAGAATTGAAATCAAATTGTTCCTTTTTTATATGCTTCATTGTTTGTCTCATTTACATAGATGATGACAATCAAACATTCAAAGACAGAGTTTTTAGTGATTTGAATGAGTTATGAGTCGTTTCGGTTGAGTTCACTGCATTTTGTTGTTGTTGTTGTTTCATGTTAGCATAGGAGATCTCTCTTTCTGGAAGTAGGTATCAAAATTGTTTGAGAGAAATTCGAAGTCGTGCTGGTGATGTTGATGATAAGGAGAAGGGAATCAAGATAGGGAAGAAAGATTGGGAGAAATTGCATCTTCATATTGCTTCTCATAACAACTTCCCTACTGCTGCTGGCTTAGCATCTTCAGCTGCTGGATTTGCTTGTCTAGGTATTTTGCCTTTTCTCTGTTTCATTGTAGGTTGCTTAAACGGTTAAACCTGAAACATGAAAAGAACATTTGATATTGGAACTCTTTCCTTTACGTGCAAAATTGAAAAACCACGTGGTATTTTCATTCCGTGGATATGGATACTTTAAGATCAACTTAAGGTTAAGCTATATACTTTAAGTGTTTGTTGGATAGAGATACTAAATCAAATCTCTGGTTTGGTTCTGGTCTAGCACAGAGTCTCTAGTGAATTATGTAGCTTTTCCTTTTCCATAGTGTAATAGATCAATAGCAGAACAACAAAAGGAGAACCGAGAAAAAAACATTGAGGGTTCTTGCAAATTGAAATCGTAGACTTCTTTTTTCTCTCCATCCCTCATCCCTCATCCCCATGTCTCTTTGCCCTTGTTTTCATAGTCTACCATATAATGGTGCAACTTTCATGCTAAATTTTAATTTAGTCGATTTTAGCTCTTCGTCTTTCCTCTAATGACAATGAAACTATCTTAAGTTCATGAATTTGAGAATGGCTTGCAGTTTATGTCAAACTGCTCTTTTCCTACAGTTTTTTCTCTTGCAAAGTTGATGAATGTAGATGAAGATCCAAGCCATCTTTCTGTGATAGCCAGGTATCTATGTAGTGAACCTCCTTTTACTATCGTTCTTTATAATTTATGCTCCACATACGTTGATATAATATAATCATTACATAGAGGCTACTAGTTTGATCATTTTTTACGTTGATCTTTTTATACGCATCAGTTATTCAGTTGTAATAGTAAAAGTTCTCCATGTTGTTTTATTGTTGAATAATGTGACATTTGAAACTCCTCTAGAAATGAGTGCTACTGGTGGTATACACGGTTTAATTTTCATTCTCTCATGTAGGCAAGGTTCAGGAAGTGCTTGCCGTAGTTTATTTGGTGGATTTGTCAAGTGGACAATGGGAAGCAAAGAAGATGGAAGTGACAGTGTTGCAATTCAACTGGCAGATGAGAAGCATTGGGATGATCTTGTTATCATCATAGCTGTGGTATGGATCTTATAAATTATTGTTAAGCAACTTTTAGACTTGTCGCGACATTACTCATTCTCCCATCTGTTATGTGTAGAATAAAGAAAGGGATTATATAGATAATCGAACTGGAATTACAGAGATCTTGAGGAATTTGATATTGGACCTCCTCCCACTCCCCCTAAGATTCACCACAAAATACTCGATAATCCTCTCCTCCCACAGTCCCATTCTAAGAGGACTTATATAGATAAAGTACTGAAACTCATAACCTATCTCAACTATGGTTACTTTCAAGTAACCATGATAAAACCTTATGACCTTGGTAAATACTAGATAGTAATAAACCCTTTGCGCCCTGAAGCCCACTCATTGTATCACTATCTTCCAATCAGACCGTTCAATTTAACTATATGGTACAATTTCGCCCAGCATATGATTTGAATGAATGAGCTATATGATAAGTATTTCCAGGACACCATATTGAGTTACTTTAGTTGAACGAGTGAATATGAACAGATTATGGATTAATACAGGCAGCCTCTTCTCCGTTATACAAGCTTGAATAATATGATCTGAACTCTCTGATAATCATGACAAAAAAAAACTCTGTGATAATTCAGGGCTTGCTTAACATTCCTTCATAGCCTGTAAAACTTCTTATTATATGTTTTGTAAGTCTTTTAGCTTATGCTACATCCAGGTGAGTTCACGGCAGAAAGAAACAAGTAGCACCTCTGGAATGCGTGAAAGTGTTGAGACGAGTTTGCTTTTACAGCATAGAGCAAAAGTGTGTTCTCTTCTTGATATTTGATGACAGTTTGTATTACCTCTTGCACCTCATCTTCTGTTACTTTCTTTATCCGCAGGAAGTTGTGCCAAAACGGATTCTGCAAATGGAGGAAGCTATAAAAAACCGAGATTTTGCATCTTTTACTCAGTTGAGCTGTGCAGACAGTAATCAGTTTCATGCTGTTTGTCTAGATACATCTCCGCCCATATTTTACATGAATGACACTTCCCACAGGTATTTTTCTATTTTGACAGTTATATGCTGCTTCTTTTAGTTTAGCTATAACCCTTCTTTGTTTTAATATCAAACGTATCTGCTTTTCCAGAATAATTAGCTTAGTTGAAAAGTGGAACCGTTTTGAAGGGACACCACAGGTAAAATGCTACCAAGTGTCTTGCTCGACCTTTTGTCCATTTCTTTCCATTGGCAGATGTTACTTCCAATTATTGTTTCAGCTTAGATTTATTGCCGAATACCTGCACAAGGGTGTGAGACAGATCATATAACCTTATCTCAAATCCCATTCGTATAACTTTTGTGTATCTCAAGTATATAACAACAAATAACTCAAAAACTTAAATCTGAACAGGTTGCTTACACATTTGACGCTGGTCCAAATGCTGTACTGATTGCACGCAACAGAAAGGTTGCAGTTCAATTGCTCCAAGGGCTTCTCTACTATTTCCCCCCTAAGTCTGACACTGATATGAAGAGGTGAGCGATGGAAACCGTGTGATTCGTTAACTGTGGTTTTCTATGAGTTGAAAATGACACAGAAAAAAAGCTCTTATGTAATGATTTTTGTTTCTATGTTTATCAGTTACGTAGTGGGAGATAATTCGATTCTAAAAGAGGCAGGAATAGATGGAGCAAACAGTGTAGAGAGTCTGCAACCTCCACCTGAAATTAAAGACAACATTGGATCTCAGGATCAAAAAAGAGAAGTCAGTTATTTTATCTGCACTAGACCTGGAAAAGGTCCCGTCGTGCTTCATGACCAAACTCAAGCCCTTCTCGATTCTGAAACTGGCCTTCCCAAGTGAGCATCATTCTCTGCTTCAGTCTAATATTATGATTAGCATCCTTTTAACTGCAAGTTTGTTTAAGACACAATATTTGTGGCAGAATAGGTGCCGTTTCTTTATTATCTACTGCTAGCTTTCTTATTTCCAAATAAAAATAAATTCATTTTGGTTTTGTTTTACCAGAGTTGGTCTTTTTTATTACGCTGCAACAGGTAATAAAAATTCAAAAATCGAAAAGATCTATTTTGGTCAAAAACTTACAATATGCAAAATGAAATTCATATATAATAGAAGAGGAACAGACCATTACTATTTTTTTTTTGGGTAGGAGCTAAATTTACAAAAAAAGTTTCCCTGAGTCTAAACAATGTGAAATTGAATGAAATTTAAGATGCTTGAAGAATAGGCAAGAGTTCTTTTAAGACAGCCTCTGTAATCCCATCGGCCGCCGGGAAAAAATGACCAGCACCTGGAATTTCATTATACTTTATCCAACTTAGTTTCTGAGCAATAATCCTTTGTAGTTGTATCGGGACAAGCCGATCATCATCCCCTTGCCACAGATGTACCCTTCCTTCACCATTTGGGAACGTATTCTTGAGCTTCATCGGGTCAAAACTCCATCTCCCAAATCCAACAATCAGGTCGCGGTCTAGTGATTTGTGCATCCCTTGTTGCGTCGTTTGGTTCTTGTAAGGTGTCCTTATTGCGAGTTTGAGCAGTAATGCAAGATCTTGAGGTGCGAATATCTTGGGGCTTCCTTCCATCACAGCCGATTTTGGTAATAGCTTTTGAGTGTTCCACCAATAGAGTAGCCATGGGGTGTTGTGCGTAACGAGCATCGAAAATCTTTCAGTTTTTGGAATAGCTTTTCGGTTTTTGATTGCTTGTTCCATAACTCCCATGTCAAACTATCTGGGAAATTCGGCCACCATGAGTTGACTACAGGACAAAGCAATGTCGCTCCTGCGAGCCTGTGAGGAATGTACTTGAGAACACCCCAAACGGCTTGAGCTCCCATTGCATAACCAACCACGTAAAATTTGGAACCGACTTGTAATTGGTCAGCAAGTCGTTCAACGTCCGTCATAAGCTAAAGTCTTTTCATTACGTTTGGGGTGAGGATCGCTCTCTCCATAACCAGGTCGATCATACGATACCACGTCGATGCCTTTTTCCTCAAGAAAACCCTGGCCAAATAAACAATCTCAGTCCTTCACTAAGAGAGAAATAATAAGAGAGAAGAGATCAAAGCATTACAGGACGAGCACGGGTGGTGATAACAGCGTCGCACCTAAATGTGGAGAATGAGTGGATAAAGACGATCTTGAAAGTGGCATTGTCTACCAACTCCATGTTCTTGGTAGGCCAAATGACGGCCATCGCTAAGAAGTGGGTTTATTGGTTAATGTCTTTTAGGAGGGTGTATTGAATAATTGAATTTAAATAAGAAAAAAGATAATAGATTTTAAAACACTTAAAAAATTATTTAAGTTTATCCGAATAACAGCATAAAAGCTGAAAATTTGTTCTTCATATTTTTAAAGCAACGTTCTAAGCAAACGACATTGCTAACAAAACCATCTTAATATTGAATAACACGTAACATTTAATAGAATTATAAAATTAGTCAATTGAATAACACTAGAATTTAAAAGAATGTATAAAATATATAATTAAATAACACTATATTTATATAGAATGTTAAATTCTTTCAATTCAAAAAATTTCCTACATTAAATAACCCCCATAATGGCTTTCTTAAATTAATGGAAAACAAGGCCGACCAAAAAAAGAAAGTTGTTTATATGATAAACGAGGTTTTAGGTTAATAGGGGGACATTATTATACAAATCTTTAAATAATTAGGCTAATTTTAAAAATTTATGGGGGCAACTGCCCCTCCCAAATTATATATATACACATCCACCACCGCTATTTATACCACTCTCGTTATGGATAGATCAGAATGCTCCTCGGACACAATTCTAAAATCTAAACTATGTTGCTTAAGAGCATACACGTTGTGTCTGGATGTTTGAAGTTATAAGCTATCGTTTTTTCTACTAGACAAACTAAATAAATCTGGCCAAAACCTACACTAAAGGAATCAAAGAGTGGCTTAATACCAACATAAACGCAACGCAAACAATTTCTTTTCTGAATGTTTATCGATTTTTATGCAATTCAAATTTTTGTTATGTTTTGTATAGTCTAATCACTAATGTATGCCACTTAGCATGAAACTTAATAAACACGAGAGGAAATTACAATGCTACAAACTTATGGAGATTATACAATTCTTAGATCTTGGTAACAACATTTGATTCAACAGTTTTAGCTCAGAGCATGGAGTCTGCTTCCAACCTTTCCTAATTTTGGTGCGATATCCTGATTTTCGTGACTATAACAAAAAAAAAAAAAAAAAAAAAAAACTGATGCGAAATCACTATTTCAAAATACCGATATTCCGGCACAAAATCGTTCGATTGGAAATATAATATGTGATTTAATAAGATATTAAGCATGAAATATAAACTACCGTTTTTTATATCTAAAATATCCACAAAAAAATTGTGCAAATGATTGTACATTTACAAACAAACGACACTTACGGCTCGAGCAGTCGAGCATATTAACAACTTTTAAAAAGGCGATAACCTTAAAAAAAATGTATGATATCATCATGAACATTTGCGTACTATTTTTCACTTTACACCATTTGTGTTTTCATCTTTATTTAATTGTATCACAGTGCATTTGTTCTCTCCAATTATCATCTTCCTCTATTTTTCAAGATCAACAACTTCTATGTATTCCACCAATCAAGCAGCAATACAGAGTGCGAGAGTGAGACAACAAATGGCTTTAAGATCCTCTCTTTTCAATAGATTACAAAAAAAAAAAAAAAAAAAAAAAACCAGGTCAATCTATTTATGGTCATTGTTTATGAAATGAGAGAAGAAAAATCAAGAACGAGGCGTCCAAGCTGAAGCAGTGAGTAACGAAAGATCTTTCCATCCAAGCTTAAGCGTACCATTATCATCAACCAAAGTGTAACCATCCGATGGAAACATTCCCAATAAAAGAGTCGCTTGTGTAGCTGCATTGCCAGCTAATGATATACCTTTGAATCCACTTTGCTGCATTTTCTCCCTCCAGCTTTCAAACTTCACTTCACCGCTCCTCGACGGCCCTCCCACGGCTAATACATTCCGAATCTCTTTCGACAATAGTTGTTGCTCCACTACATGCCTCTCTTCACTCTCTTCTCCATAGCTTGCTCCCAACGAGTCAAACAGTGCTGAGTAGTAATGTATTGCTTCTACAAATCTTCCTAAGAATGAACCAGCATGGCTCAGGTCTTGTTCCACTACTGTCACAACTTTAGGAGCTAATCTGTTCATTCCACAATCATTCACCAAAAAAGCCACTTTTTAAAACCTCTCCCTCCAAAACTCTTTAAGTTATAGCAAACAATGATTAGAGTAAACAAGTGTTATTACCTTTGGAGTAACCAGAGAGTGTGTGCATCAGAGCCAGTGACATCATAAAGAGAATGTTGAAGCCAGTGAACAGCAACAGCTTCTCTTTTCCTAACATTGAGTCTCTCAGTATCCAAATTTCCAACTTTCTCAGCTAAAGGACAGAATTCAAAAGGTAGGCCGAGCTTATCAGCAAAATCCGAAAGACGTTTCCCTGTGGCTTGAAGAGCTTCCATAGAAGTACCAAGTCCCGTGAGACGCACGTGAGGAGGTCCTCCAGGTCTAGAAGCAAGAATGTGGAATAAACCAGGCCATTGAAGTCCCTGCATGATATCCAAATCGATGATGTGTACACTCTCTTCTTTCTCAAACGCTTCTTGTATAGCTTGATTAGCAGTAAAGTGTGAGAATTTCACTAAAGGGCTTATCCCATTGAACACCTGAAACGCAGAGACCATCTTTAAACTATGCGTTTGAGGCATCCACCGTGCAGGCAAAGCCGCGTAAATCCCGAGACACGAGTTGAGTAATCTCGCTGACATAGCTTCCGAGAAGTAAGCAGCTACTCTCTGTGCTGAGGTTCCATAAGGGGTAGAGAGCTGAGAGATCTCAAGGAGAAGCTTATTAGCTTCTTCGAGATTATCCGCAGAAACAGCTTCAGCACACTGTAGCAGCAATGTGAGAAGATGTAAACCTTCTTCATCTTGCTTCTGTCTCTTAATCTCTTCTTTCCTTTCTCTTAAAGCCTCCGCCGTGTTTACTTGCACTGCGGGGACGGTGGCAGTGTTTGTCACCGTCTCTTGTGGTGGTACATCGGTGGAAGAATTTTCTCTTTCTTGCTGTTGAATCGGAGGAGAAGAAGGAGGCTTATGCTGCTGCTGCTGTCGTTGTTGATGCTGCTGTGTAACCGGAGGAGAAGGATTGTTGGAGATCTGATAGAGTGGTTCAAAAGATTGAGGAGAAGGGTCTGAAGAGGAAGGATCAAGAAGCATAAGAGAACGAAGTCTGTATTCAAGAAGAGCACCGAGATTTGGGTTACAAGGGAAGATAATGTCTCTAACGTTTTGAATAAGTTGAGGGATTGAGATTGAAGTTGAGGAATGGATAAGGTCTCTGATAATGGCATCAACCCAAACTGTAGGCGAAGAAGAAGAAGATGAGTCTTGATCCATTGGTTGTACAGACATAGCCGTCCGGTTACCACCACGGTCTGAAGGAAAAACCGGTAGACCGGAGAAGCCACAAACGGAAAGTGGTGGGTTTGGTTGAGAAGTTATAACCGTCGCCGCCGTAAGAGACGGTGGTTGTGGTGAAATTGTCGTGTAGTTAGGGTCATGGAGGTGAGAGACACGGCGAGGAGGACGAGATGAGTTGTAGTCATGGTTAGAAGACATCTCGGAAGCTAATCGCTTTCTCACCATAGCTGGAGGAGGAGCAGTACGGTTGTTACTGTTGCTACTGGCGGAAGAAGTGGTTATTAGGGGACTACCGCCGTTGAAATCGCCGGATTCCGCCATGGAGATTGAAAGGTTGGTCGTGAGATTGCATGGTTATAAATAGGGAAAAAGGGTCGAAATTCCAAAATCGAAAATCCAAACAGAAAAGGGTTTAGTAGCTAATAAAGCTTCTCTCTTTTTTCTTTTAAATCTATGGGGATTCTTAATTTAGTTCATCTTCTTCACGATCTCCGATGATATATGAAAAAGCAAAAGAACAGTGAGAGTAAAATTTGGAAGGAAGTGTGTTGGGAGATGAATCCGCAAAAGAAAAGGGGTTTGGTAATTGAGGAGGACGAGGACAGTGAGCCTGTGGCCGTATCTAACTCGTCTTCCTCCTTTCGAATTATTGTGAATGTCGCTTCGTACATTTTAATGACTCTTCTATCTCTACTCATATTAACTCTTTCTCTTTTTGTTTAATTAAATTGAGTTGAAAATAATATAAATGGGAAGAGATTAGGTGGGTGATCGGAATTGTTCGTCGTTGCGTGTTTGACGTCTTCCTTTTGCCGACCCATCTATTTTCTTTCCCCACTTATCTCTCTCTCAATCTCAATATAACAACAAAAAAATGAAGATAATATTTTGATTGGTATATAATGATTTAGCTCGGTTTCGTCGAACCGGTGCAAATCTATAAATCTTTTACTACTAATCCACCAGATATCGGAATATCATAGTTGTTTCGGTTGATTTTATCCCTTTGCCAAGACGAATTTGATACATGGACTAAATTTCGATGGAAATGAGTTGGAGAAAGTAGACAAAATCTTTGACCTCCTAAAAAAAACAGTATGTTGTAATAGTCTCCATGGTTCAGACGGTCAAATAGTGAATATAGGAGAGCTGTTATCTAAGACCACCAAAACAGGTAAAATAGTGCATATATGTTAATGTTATTTATTTATTAAGATGAAGTTAAAGGGTTAAATGCTATAAAATCGAGAAGTAAATGACATATTTTAAAATTCAGATCTGTTTATTGTATCAAAATAATGGGGTTTGTTGACCGGATTGTTAGATTTGAACAATCGGGTTTCAGCATTGGCCATGTAGGCTTAGTAGGAGAGATGAATGAACAAATCCTTCACACAATCGAAAGACATATGGTATAATGCGCGTACATAGATGGATAGAGAGTGTCCGCTGAACAGCGAAGAAGCTCGTTTGTACTAGCACATCCAATATGAGACATATTTAAAGGGATTGATGTTTGTTTCCATTCGTATTTAAGAAATACACACAAACTAGTCAATTGTCAATATAAATTTTTCCCGAGTTACAAATGTAGACAGTGAAAGTCTGAAAGAGATACTTTCTGAGTTCAGGATTTTGGAGATATGTGTGGATATTTTTTAGGCATGGCTCGATATTTTTTAGTTTCTATTTAGAAAGAAAAAAATATCATATTAACAGTATAATATTTTTTAAAATGGTATTTTGAATAGCCAGCTAGTTTGTACTAAATTAGCAAATATGTTTTCCTTAAATTAGCCTAATCGAAAGAGATAGTGGGAAAAGAAGAAGAAGCCAAGTTTCGTTTTATCAAAAAAAAAAGAAAAAGAGAGAAGCCTAGTCCCTTCAAAAATATCAGTGGCATTTACATATGAGCAATTGGACAAGACGTAGAACTTAAACAGTAAATACAAAAGACCAAAGCACATGTTCTGAGATGAGGCCATTACACCAACTGTCAAACCCCAGTTCCCGATAAAATCTGAAACTAGTGTTTGACATTTTGCTTTCATCTGCATCCTCTTCTTTTCCCTTTGTCCTCTTTTTAATATTTTTTTAAAAAATCCATTATTATATTATTTTTTTTGGACCTGTTTGCTGACAGTTTTTAGACTTTTGTACGTCAAACACTAGCCCCCATGGCCATATAATAATAGCATGGCTTGGCAATGGCAGTGAACCCTAGACGAAATCATCCACGCTTTTTACGATCTCATATTTCCCCTTTCATTTTAAATGAGTTTTTTTTTGTTAATATTCTGTACAACACAAATACACGGCTCAATATCAGCGTAAAAAGCTGAGTGTCTTTCTCCGAGTTCATATTCGGAAAGTCATTATTGCCCTTTGTACTTTAAATGGTTGCTTACTTTCTCCACATTATTCAATTACATATGTATTTTTAAATGGGAATTCTCGATATATCTTTACAAATTTCATATTCTTACGTATTTAAAATAAATAAATTGTCAATTTATATAACAATATATTTGTATTTATTTATTTTATTTATACATATTATATTTGCCAAATACGAATTTCAGCATATAACCGAATTTTCCGTGATAAGGGTATCATGGTTTTTGTTGGTACCCAATCTGAATTCAACCATAATTTTTAACCTAATTAAACAATAACCCAAACAAACAATGTTAATATATGCATGGCCCAAATTTACATAGCCCAAAGAAGTCTCAGATCAAATGCAAATATCCATTTGGCAAATGAAAGTGTCATGTTGGCAAAACGCTTATATTATGTTGTAAGAGTTACTATTATTTAGGCCCATTAAGGCCCACGAAAAGGTTTCTGATAAACACAGTCCTCTTCCTCTATCCTTATCCTTTCCACACTCCTGCAAAATCGTCTTTGTTGCACAGAGAATTACACTAATGGCAATTCCAATGGCAATGGCGACACCTACAGATTCCTTAAGCAGAGTTTGGAACATGTCTTCACTCAAATCAGCTCTTCCTTCTGCTTCATCTTTCCGATTACCTTCGTCATCTTCTCGCCGTCCGGTCACTACTCTTCGCCTCCCAGTCTCCTCTCCTTCACTCCCATCCTTCTCTGGTATCTCTCCGGTCAATCCTCTCCTCTCAATCGGACTTCCAGGTAAAATTTCCACTTTCACTAAGACATAATCGTTTCAATTTTGGCTCAATTGCATCTCCAAAATCGTTAGGGTTTTCAATTCGAACGCAGATTGGCAAAGCTTTGAGAATGGATTCAAAATTGTCGACGGTGAAGGTCGTGTTTACGCGATGAGACACGGACGAAGAGTTCCGAAGCTGAATAGACCACCGGACCAGCGCAAAGCTCTATTGCGAGGACTCACGACGCAGCTACTGAAGCATGGGAGAATCAAGACTACTCGAGCTAGAGCCAGTGCGATGAGGAAGTTTGTGGATAAGATGATAACTTTGGCCAAAGATGGTTCTTTGCATAAGAGAAGACAAGCTCTGGGATATATCTATGAGAAGCAGATTGTTCATGCTCTGTTTGCAGAGGTTCCTGATAGATACGGTGAGAGAAATGGTGGTTATACGCGAATCATCAGAACTCTTCCAAGAAGAGGTGATAATGCCCCAATGGCTTATATTGAGCTTGTCTAAGGTCAATATCTCTTTATTTTAATTGCTCAATTGCTCGACTTTTTTGCTTTGTAATATCTAAAAACAGTTGTTGATGCAGATATGAGATTGATTTGTTTTTGTTTTGTGAGCTTCAATTGGTAAAAATGCTTTCTTTAAATTTGAAATAAGATGGATGCTTTAGTTTTTTCTGGTTAAGAGTTTTCTATTATGAATTCACAATTATTCAGGTGGAGTTGAACATTGGATCGAGAGACAAGGGAGAATGAAAAATACAGTCTTTATTTGTATATGAAATAAAAATCTATCCTTTTGCCTGTATGTTTACCAGAAGACGAAGTCAATTCATAACTTAGTGCTGGTTTGACATACTTGGTTCTGCACTTTCATAGTAGGGAAATCGAGAGTGATTGTACAATCCGATATAGCAACTAAGTGTTTGGTGAAGATTCCCAACAACTTGACTCTCCCTGGGATCTTAGTCTTTCTTTCCAACACAATTTTTCCACCCAATATATCTTGTAAGATGCCACTTATGTCGGAAACAAACTTATCGATCTGAAGAGTAAGACGACACGGTAGAATCGATGAACCTTTGGCTGAGAAAGTTCCGGCAGGAAGATCAACATCACCCACTTGCTTCTCCCTGTATAAAACTAAAGTCTTCCCTATCCCATGTTTGAAACTCAGACGGTTGCGATTCTCGACAAGGATCTGGAGATTAAGTGTGAAATTGAGATGGACATCAACTGGTAAGGATATATGCGAGCTGACACCTTGTATGGTGGCTGAGTGGATCCGTGTTATCGGTTTTTTCGGTTTGTAAATCGTCAATGCCAAGATTAAGGCGATGAGGAAGATGAGGAATAGAATGGTTAAGATGATACCGGTAACTATGCAGCAAAGGCACCGTTTGGATTTACGCATACGCTTGGTCATGGCAACTTATAATGTGTGAGTGGGTTTTTGGTATATTTGGAGAGGCCACTTATAGAAATATGGATTGAATGAAGTAATTAAGAAGGGATTTAAATGCGATTTAAGCTTCCAACTAATTCCTTACAATCTGCATACATTATATGACAGTAATTATAATCTGATTTGATTTCCTTAGCTGACTTTTTCGTAGTTGACACTATTGACTTATTAACGTTTTACTGGTTTTGCTCAACCAAATATGAGATCTGAACAATATTTTGAAACGATGAAAAGAAAAAAGCAATTCCCTTTATGAATAGTAAATACATAGATACATATCACCGATTCAAATACCAAAAAAACACAAAAAGACAAAGAGTAGATCTATAGCTTCACGCTTCAGATCTGTCTAAAGCTTAGTTGAATACTTACAGTGCTGACTCGTAACATTACGATTCGAAACAGAGATTGTGAGATCACATGAAGAAGACGATTGGACCTTTAACTTGAAGATTTTGAGAATTTTTACTTTGCCTGAGACCTTAACGAAAGTGTTGAGCGGGATGACACCAGCCATGACGTCATTGAGAAGCTGTGATTCAGAGAGTAACCTATCCGCCATTAACGTCAGCGTTAGATTCATAGGCTGCGTTTTCTCCGGCTCGATTCGGTTAGCCGGAAGAGGCGCTTCACCGATCAATTGGCCTCTGTAATTCAGCAAAGCCGATGACGAATCGTAGCTAAATCCAACGCGGTTAGGGTTTTTCAAGGAGAGATCGACGTGGAGAGTTAGGTTTAAAACGACCTTCAAACTCGCTAGCTCGAAGGAAGCTCGGAGACGTTCCACAGCGACGGAATCGATGGTTGTGATTGGGCGTTTTGGTTTGAACAGAGTAAAGCCTAAGATGAGGAAAACTATAACGATGAGAAGGAAGATAAGGATAGTGAAGCAGATACAGAATTTGCAGTTGCGTTTCCGCCGCCCTTTTCTACCGCTAGTAGATTGCGTTTCCATGGAAGCGTTTGTCTTAGATGCTTCTTCAGGTGCTAACATGGCTGTTGCTGGCTTCTCCTTTATATTATCCGATTTAATTGAAAAACCAGACATATTATTTTTTCGCTCTATTCTCTACGCCTTCTTCTTCTCTGTTACGCTTTCTAGTTCTCAGAGGTTTTCTTTCACAGAGACTATTTGCACACGGATTTAATTTAAAGTTTTTTTTTAACTACTAAAATGTTTCTTAATTTGTCACCGATTTAAATATTTTTATTTACTTTTGGCGATAAATAAATGATCGGACAGTTCTAGTTATTTACTTAAACCTAATTGCTGAAAATTTTAAAGATTGATAGCTCTTCTTATAAAACTTTCGTTCAAATCGTTTTGATAATTACATTTCATAAATTGGAAAACAACTGCTAATTTCATTCGCATTCTTGTGAACTAATCATTTTATATCTGTTAAAAATTTTAAAACACTTGCTTCATTTTCTGTTTCTGTAAAAACATGTTTTTTCAACTAAAAATTCCTTGTGTTATACCATTCTAAATTCACAAAATAACTAAAAAAAAAGAAAAAACTTGCAAAAATTAGACGGACAAACACATCCAAATAGTCAAACTCATTTATTGCCATTTAAACTGGCCGCTTACACTCCACATATCATGTTCATATCATGTTCGTCGAACGTCGTGTAGACAGCTCTCTTAAAAAATACTCGTTGGAATTTGATAAAGATTTTTTTCCCTTTTTTTTTTTGAGTTGAATGAATTTGATAAAGATTTGTTGATTAACTGTTTAAAAAATAGAGAGAAGCGTGTATAGTTATTTTATATTTTCCCAAGAAGTAAATTAAATTCTTACAACTGGAAGTAGAAGAGAGGAAATGATAAAATAATAATGTGAGGTTGGAGGTAGAAATCAGTGATCACATGAATTTGGAAGAGACCATGCATTATGGAGCATCCGTCGCTATTGCTAATTTCGTGTGGTTATTACGTAACATATTCAAAGACCAATTCACCGTCTTTGTATTGGTGGCCCATTTCTTTATTTACACGGGACGAATTCTGGGTTTGGCCCGTTAAATCTGCCTTGCTTAGTAAAATGGTCGTGCCTCTTTATGTGGTGAGCTAAGATAAGAGTAAGACCATGTGAGTTTGTGACATCAATTTTTATCACTATAGATAGATGGTGTCACTTAACTGAAAAAGAAAGTTTCGAAAAATTTATGAAAGTTCTCAACAAATTTTTTGCAAAATTCGAACGAACTTTCTTTAACAATTCTAAAAAGTTAATAGAAATTTTATGAAAAATATTCAGAAATTTTTATATACATGTTACTCAAAATCTGAATGCCATTTTTCATTAAAAAAGTACGTGATGCACAATAGCACATGAAAGTATTCTCCAACAAATGTAAAGAATTTAAGGTTATTAAATTTTATTCACTAACAGTTTTTATTTTATTTTTAATTCATTTATACCATCTCGTTAGTTCTTTTTCAAATCATTTATTCATTTCATTTTTAATTATTTCAATTAATTTTTTATGCATATAGTACAAATTGTAGAAAAATGTACCAAAATGATATCAGTTGTATCGAAGTGGTTTCAGCAACACATAAAAATTTCATTAAGAGTTCTTCCAAATGTTACATGCAACAAAAACAAAAACAAAAAGATTAAAAAAAACCAAAAATCAAAGTTCTAATGCTTCCTTTGCCCCATAAAAAGAGTCTTGAGGAACTTTGAAGGTTGGAGTTTCCTCTTCACCCTTAGATTACATTTCTTTCTAGCAAAAGTCTTGAACCTTCGACTACCGTCTGATCTATATGAAAGAGGTTTTTGTTGTAGGCGTCATTTGATTAGTACCTGGATTATCAAAATAAAACACAAAACTATTTAGATTTCCATATCTAAAATTTCCCTATTTCATCATATTCCTTTCAAATTTCATTGATTTAAATACCACATGTATAAACCCTAATTTTTTTTTCTATACTAAAAATTGTAGACAATTGACATGTTCAAATCAAAAACAAATATATGATTATCGCATTTTAAAATCAATTTTCGAAATAAGAGTAAGAAAATTAAAACTAATTTTAGTGGGTTGGTTAGGTTGATAGATCTGGGGGGTAACCCAATTGCTTAAAATGGTTGGATTAGTAAATAATATGAAGGGTAAAGAAGTGTTTGACTATTTTTTTTGTTTTAAAGAAAAGGAAAACAAATTATATAAGAAGGACATTTGAGCTTTTTTTTTTGTGTATGTAAGGAGTGAACCATTGTCCCTATAAGCGATTAAAATACCAAAAACACATAACAAGACAAAGTGTAGATCTATAAATGTTATGCTGAACTTAGTTTAATACTTACACTGCTGACTCGTAACGTTACGTTTTGAAACAGAGATGGTGAGATCGCATGAAGAATACGATTGGACTTTTAACTTGAAGATTTTGAGAATTTTTACTTTGCCTGACACCTTAGCGAAAGTGTTGAGCGGGATGACGCCAGCGATGACGTCATGGATAAGCTGTGATTTGGAGAGTAACCTATCCGCCATTAACGTCAGCGTTAGGTTCATAGGCTGCGTTTTCTCCGGTCCGATTCGGTTAGCTGGAAGAGGCGCATCACCGATCAATTGTCCTCTGTAATTTAGCAAAGCCGATGATGAATCGTAGCTAAATCCAACGCGGTTAGGGTTCTTCAAGGAGATATCAATGTGGAGAGTCAGGTTTAAGATGACTCTAAAACTCAATGGGTCGAAGGAAGTTCGGAGATGTTTCACAGAGATGGAATCGAAGGTTGTGATTAGGCGTTTTGATTTGAACAAAGTAAAGCCTAAGATGAGGAAAACTATAAAGATAAGGAGAAGCAAGAGGATAGTGAAGCGGATACAGATTTTGCAGTTGCGTTTCCGCAGTCCTTTAGCAGATTGCGTTTCCATGGAAGCGTTCTCCTTAGACGTTTCAGCTGCTAACACTGTTGGTGTTAGGATTTCGAGTTTCCTCAGTGTTGATTTTCTCAGAGATTTATTTCTTTTACAGAGAATATTTGCACACAGATTTGTAACCAAGTTCTATGACATAACTCAAATAACATATTCGGTATTTCATTCTCGTTGTTTTTGTAGTCATTTGATTTGATTAAACGAAGAAGAAATTCATGCAAGGACATACAGACTGGTGTATCCAAAATTTCTATCATCTATAACCCATATAGGCTAATACCATGTTATTCCCATATAGAGAATAAAAACGTATGCATGTATTGTGAACTGGCTTAGCCAATAAATATAGACTATATTTCTAGTTGACAAAGAAAAAAAAGAGAGAATAAAAACTTAAACCCAAACTCGAGTGAAAAGCATCTACAACAAGAGCTAAGATATATCGTACAAGTGATATTCAAGTACTTGGGAAGATTCCTTGACGAGACCAATTAGAATTGGCCAAACTAGGTCAAAACCAGTCAAAAGACTGAACCCTAACTAAAAGCTCTTCTATCCTAATAATAAATAATTAAACGACCCAACGTAAGGTTTTTCCACCAAATCTGATTCTGTTAAAACATATTTTTCGACTCCAAAGTCCTTTTGTTGTCCCATCCTAAATTCATAAAATAACTTAAAGTTAAAAACTTAAAAAAATTAGACGGACAAACACATCCAAATCGTCAAATTCATTTATTGCCATTTAAACTGCGTAAGACTCAACATATCATGTTCGTCTAACGCCGTATCGACAGCTCTCTTTAAATAAAGTCGTTGGTTGAATTTTAGAAATATTTTTTATTTGAAGAAATAGAAAGTTGTATCCATTAACTCTTTTATATATTTTTTCCAATAAGTACATCAAAAAATTTTTATCAAAAAAAGTACATAAAAATTCTTACAACTGGAAGTAGAAGAGAAAAGATGATAAAATAATAATGTGAGGTTGGAGGTTGAAATCATCATATCACATGAATTTGGAAGAGACCATGCATTATGCAGCATCCGTCGCTTTTACTAATTTCGTGTGGTTATTACGTAACATATTCAAAGACCAATTATTGGCCCCATTTCTTTATTTACGGAACGACTTCTGGGTTTGGTCCGTTAAATCTGCGTTGCTTAGTAAAATGGTCGTGCCTCTTTGTTGTGAGCTATAAGATAAGACCATGTGAGTTTGTGACATCAATTTTTATCATTATAGATAGATGGAATAAAAGATCTCACTTAATTGGAAAAGAAAGTCTCCAATTGGAAAGATCTCAAACGATTCGTCAATTGGCAAATACATGTTATACCGGAAGAAAGTAACAAATATGCTTTGAAAATTGCAAGAAGTGTGACTAAAGACCATGGATATCAATTATATGTCGCGCAAGGAAATTCTCAATGGCTTCACTCCTTTATACAAGCAGCGGGCGGGTCAAGAATTATAGCCGATGAAAGAAAATAATCAATGCTCTGTTTCTTCAATCAAGGAAGCTGCTCTGTTTTGGAAGCTTTTTCTCCTTCACTCTTTTACGTTTTCGTTTCAATCACCTATTGGTGTTGTTGTCCTCATATTTTGAAGGACTCTAATGTACTATCGGAAATCTTCTCCTCCATCTCATATAAGTTCTATCCAGTGGAAAAAAAAAGAAAGTCTCCAACCTTTTACAGAAGTTCACAAAAACCTTTTGCCAAAAAACCGACCGGACTTTCTATATTTTTCAGGGACATTTACAAAGAGTAAAAAAGAATATTTCTAAAAAGGTATAGAAAATTTTCATAAAATATTCAGACACTTTGATATAAGTAAAACTTCTATAAAATAATAATGTTGGGACATGAGTATTTTATTTATTTATAAAGAGTATTAATGTATCGATAAATTAATAAATTAATAAAATTATTTGTCTAATTAAAAAAATTATTTAAAATAAAAAAATGAAAACAATATTTTGATATTTTTATAGACAGATATATATTGGGAAACAATTATCGTATCTAAAACTTTTTAATAATTTTTGATGTAATTTTAGAAGATAATATCATATGTGTTTGATGTAGTAATAAAAAACTATAGATGAATTCTAATAAAAATTAAAATTTACTAATAAATAAACAACACTAGAATTATATTTCACTAAATTATCTTAGTTATATTTTATAAATTTATATGATTATTAATTTATGATATTGGTGAGATCATATATTTGTATAGGATTTCAAAAAAAAAATATTATCTTATTGTTTTATTGAATTATGTTAGTTATTAATCTGATTCAACATGAAACCAGAAAAAATTGTTAATTTACAGAATTTATTGATTTATCGAGTATTATTTTATAAAGAATTATTTTACTGTATTCGTACATGTTACTAACAATTTGAACGCCAATTTTATGCAGATTAGCACATGAACATATCGTCCAGAAAATGTAAGATAAGAAATTGCTATTTAAAAAAAAACTATTTAACAAAAAAAACCCAAAGTAACTTACAAGATATGTATATTTTTCTGAAGAAAATTGTTTTACGAGTCCAAGAGTAAATGAAACCAATGTCCTCGTAAGGTGTTATTGGGCCATCACAGCCCATAAAAGCTAGCTTTTCTTTTTTCAACCCCCTAAACGCTCCGTTTTAATCTTTTTTGTCTTCAATGTGTGCGAAAATAATTTGGATTGGTTCGGCTGGTTCATGCTCGGAATTGGGACTTCGAAAGAAGGAAAGAAAGAAAGAAAGAAGGAAAGAAAGAAAGAAAGAGCTTAGAGACATTGAATCAAAGCCATTCCAATCTGAATCTGCAAAAACTCTTACGTCACTCTCATGTAGTAGACGTCACTTCTCGTCTTCCTCTGGAGATACCGAACTCTCATTTCTTCTCCCTCTCCTTCTTAATATTTCCTCAAAACTGCTCCCGCCTCTTCTTCCCTCTTCCTCATCGTTTAGGGTTTCAGAAAAATTCGAAACCTGCTCTTAAATATTGGGGCTGCTATCAAAGGAGGACTAAGAAGCGAATGGAAGGAAGAAGGATTACAGCTAGCCCTAGACCTTGTAGTGGAAGAAGAGTTGTTGCTAAAAAAAGATCTCGACCCGATGGATACGTCAATAACGTTAAAAAGCTTCAACGAAGAGAAATCTCATCTCGTAAAGATCGAGCTTTCTCTATTAGCACTGCCCAGGAGAGATTTCGCAACATGCGTCTTGTGGTATGCTCTTTGTTCTTGAATCTTTTTTAATTTTGCCCTAATTTATGGGATTTAGAAGATCTCTCTCCCAAACCCTAGAAATGCTCAATATTGAATTTTGACATTTGCAGGAGCAATATGATACTCACGATCCTAAAGGACACTGTTTAGTTGCATTACCGTTTTTGATGAAAAGAACTAAAGTTATTGAGATTGTAGCTGCAAGGGATATTGTCTTTGCGCTTGCTCATTCTGGTGTTTGCGCAGCTTTCAGTAGAGGTGATTTGCGTAACTTTGACTACTTCATACTCTTTCATCTTTGTGTTTCTGTGTGGACTTTAAATGTTTTACCTTTTGGATTTTTCTTGATTTAATTGCAGAGACGAACAAAAGGATTTGCTTTTTAAATGTTAGTCCCGATGAAGTTATCCGGAGCTTGTTCTACAACAAGAACAATGATTCTCTCATCACAGTTTCAGTTTATGCTTCAGACAATTTCAGCTCTTTGAAATGCAGATCTACTAGAATTGAGTATGTTTTCTCCCTTATTGGGTCGTAGGATATTGTCTATTTTCCTGGTTTATTTCAAACTAATGTGTCTTTTTTCAACTGTTAGGTACATTCTGAGAGGTCAGCCAGATGCAGGGTTTGCTCTTTTTGAGTCTGAATCATTGAAGTGGCCTGGTTTTGTAGAGTTTGATGATGTCAATGGAAAGGTGCTGACTTATTCTGCACAAGACAGGTTATTTTCTTGTCTTCACAACGTAAAATTTGTGACTACAAGTTTCTTCCTCTGAGCCCAATAGCTGTTTCTGCAGTGTGTACAAGGTTTTTGATCTGAAAAACTATACCATGCTATATTCGATATCAGATAAACATGTCCAGGAAATTAAAATCAGGTAACTTTTCTCCATCTGTTTTTAGCCCTTTTGTGTTTCTTGTTTGCAAATATTGAGCAGTTTACTTTCTAACTGTTCTGTCCACTAGATTGGATTGAAGGACGTGTGACTTAGTTATGTGTACCTTTCTAACTCCCATTTGTTTCCCTGCTTCAGTCCAGGGATAATGTTATTGATTTTCAAGAGAGCTACCAGTCATGTTCCTTTGAAGATTCTATCGATAGAAGATGGCACAGTTCTCAAGTCCTTTAATCATTTGCTTCACAGAAACAAGAAAGTTGATTTCATTGAACAATTCAACGAGAAACTTCTTGTTAAGCAAGAGAATGAGAATCTCCAAATTCTTGATGTGAGTTGATTTTTATCTGATTCAATCAATTTTTTAGCTTTTGTTTTACACGTATTTTTTTACAATGATTTGTTTCTGATTTGTCAACTCAGGTCCGCAACACTGAGCTAATGGAAGTTAGTAGAGCTGAGTTCATGACACCATCTGCATTCATATTTCTGTATGAGAACCAGTTGTTTCTAACATTCAGGAATCGAAACGTGTCTGTATGGAATTTTCGCGGAGAGCTCGTGACTTCTTTTGAGGATCATCTTCTATGGCATCCGGACTGTAACACAAATAATATCTACATAACAAGTGATCAAGATCTGATCATCTCGTACTGCAAAGCAGATACCGAAGATCAGTGGATAGAAGGAAATGGTAAATATAATAAGCCCGTGATGATACATAACCCTTTAAACTAACAAATCTCACTGATTGTAATTGATTAATGGTGTTTTGTGGGATTATGATGCAGCTGGATCAATCAATATCAGCAATATATTGACTGGGAAGTGCTTAGCTAAAATAACACCAAGCAGTGGACCCCCAAAAGAAGATGAAAGCAGTAGCAGTTGTTTGGGGAAGAACTCAAAGCAAAGAAGAAACGCAGTAGCTGAAGCTTTGGAAGACATAACTGCTCTTTTCTATGACGAAGAACGCAATGAGATATACACCGGAAACAGAAATGGCCTTGTTCATGTGTGGTCCAATTGATTTCAGATCTTCATCATCGTTAGCGATCTGCTAACGATGATGAATCTGTTTAACTACTACTACTTCTACTGTATTATTTGTTTTTCTTCAATTGTGTGTAGCGATCAATCTGTTTAACTTAGTGTCTTTGAGCAGCCATTGTGTTGTAAACAATTTGTGGGCATGTGTTTGTGAGTGTCAGAATGCTAATTATGTACACTAATACCATTGTACGTAACATTTGGGTTTGACAAAATTCTATGAAAGACCCATTGTTTCACTGCTACTTGACCTGTAAATGTCTCAAGCTAATTGTCAAAGTTGACATCAGAAAGTTGAGCAATCAGAGTGTATGAAATTTCAACGAGAAATGTAAAATAGTGGATAGTATAATAAGGCGATTACATGGAAGATTGACCGAGAAAATGTAGGTAACTAATAAGTCCAAAAATTTATGGATTTACAGAAATTCATTTCTCTACCATTTTGTGGAACATGCATGCATTTTGAATTTTCAACACTGTTTTTTTCTTCAACGATGGGAAAAAAATATTAAAAAAAAAAACATAAAGACGCCTACTCCAGTAGGACTATAATACAAGATAACTTTACCTCACGCCAAGTTTGACTTCGTTCAACTCTTTTCATTATATAAACAACACTACAAGAGTCACGAGAAATTAATATAAGCGAACTTTGAGTATTCATATTCAAAGCAAACAAAGAAAACGAGAGAGGAAGAAAAAATGGCTGCCTTATCAGAGAAAGAGGCTGAAGCTTATCTGGACGCAAGGCCTAGATATCCGATCGATTGGTATAAGAAGATTGCCTCACGGACACAGGATCACAAATTTGCTTGGGATGTCGGAACCGGTAACGGTCAAGCTGCTATTGGGGTATGTAATCTTTCTAATTCTCCATCTTCTTTTTTATCCCAAAATCTGAAACCTTCCTCTAGTATTTAGGGACTTTATTTTTTGTATGATTTGTGAATTAAGATACAGAGATTATGTTGATCATAAATCCAGCAACTAGATAACTAATATATTTAGGAGGACTCTTTGGTTGAATCATGTCTATTATTCTAAAGATGAGTCAATTTTGGTGGCCGCATATTGGTCGTAGTTATTCAGTCTCTTGGAAATATATTTTTATATGTTTAACCAAAATTTTTATTAAATACAACTTTAACACTAAAAATATCACAATCTATCATGAATTACAACTTTTACAGATGTTGGAAGAAATTAAAGAGAAATATAGAGATGTTGATTTTTTCACTAGATACACAACAATATTCATCAACCATCATAACTGAGACCACGTAGATAAGTCATACATATAGAACATAACATATAGCGAGTGAACTCTATCCTATACATGGATATAGGATATAGTAGGTGAACTAAGCTTGATGATCCCAATAACTCTCATATATTATACAGCTTGTGGAGCACTACGAGAATGTTGTGGCTACCGATATAAACGAAGCACAACTTAAACGAGCAATCAAACACTCAAGAATCAGCTACCATCACACTCCAACAACGATGTCAGAAGACGAGATGGTGGCTCTAGTCGGGGGAGAAAACTCTATGGATCTCATAGTTGCTGCACAAGCTCTCCATTTTTTCAACCTCACCACATTTTACAATGTTGCAAAACGTGTTCTTCGCAAAGAAAGAGGCCTAATCGCCGTTTGGGTCTACAATGATATCATTATCTCCCCCGAAATAGATCCCATAATGAAGCGCCTTGTGGACTCTACTCTTCCTTTTAGAACTCCTATTATGAATTTGGCATTCGACAGTTATAAAACATTGCCGTTTCCTTTTGAGAGCATTGGGATGGGGTCCGAAGGAAAACCTACTACTCTAGACATTCCGCATAAACTTTCGCTTAAAGGGTTTATAGGGTTCTTGAGATCGTGGCAGCCAGCGATGAAGGCCAAGGAAAAAGGAGTAGAGCTTATAAATGAAGATCTAATAACCAAGTTTGAGAAAGCTTGGGGTGATGAAAGCCAAGTTAAAGATGTTTTCTACAAGGCTCATATGATTGTTGGAAAAATTCCGGTATGATTACAATATCTCTACTACCTATCCAATATGTTAAAGCTAAAACAAACATTTCACATTACAATAATAATAATTTGTTATTTAAACTTTTGGTGAATTTGTGTTTTGAATAGGAAATGAGATGTGAATCTGAGAACGTGTCTGAAGATAGTAACAAAGATCTCTTGCTGCAAACGAAGGTTGGGAGAAAACGACTAACAACCGATGAAGAAAACAGAGAGAGCAAGAAACAGAACACAAGTGAAGATGAGGCATGTTAGAGAACAACGTGCGCTAGTTTTTGCGATATAAATAAAGTTTGTATTCATAAAAAGGATGAATCATCATCAAGTTTTAGTATTCTAATAATTTATTACAGGTTTAAATAAAGAGACGCATTTTAATATTTACTTATAGCCGTTTGAGAAAGTAAGAATTATGTTATTGTGAGTCTCCAACTTTCCATTACACAAAAAGAAAACTAGATGTGCTAAGCGAATCTTATTGTGAGTCTCTCTTCAAACGAAGGTTTAGGTTTGATCCGTTTTCATATAAATTTTTTTCTTAATTTCCAAAAAGTCACTAGACCCAACCCAAATGTTTTTCAAAAGCCCAAATAAGCACCAATTGGATGAGAAAGAAACAAGATGACCAGATAAAACTAAACCAGAACCAACCCAATTGGGGTTGGAGTTTAACCAGCAATTAGGTGAGACTTGGTAAGGTGAGTTATCCGCAGCAACCGTTTTATGAAGCCACATGCGAGAGAGTGAGTTAATCAACTCTTTTCCACTTAAGTGAAAGATTAAAATCATCATGGATACGTTATGCTTGGATTACTTTTAACCATTTTTTGTTAATCTTTACAAATAATTACTACAATACGAACTAACAAATTGTCCCCATAATTTTTTACTCTCTTTATTTATTTAAATGTTACTTTCAAATGTCTTCTGTTTTTATCATCATCATATCAGGTAGGTGGCAAGAGATTGTCTAATGCTTAAACACTATCTAGGGAGCGTCTGGAATCAACATCATTTTCTTGACTATCACTTTTGGTCCGGATGCAATATTTGAATGGAAATGTTCAAATGTTGTTTGTTTAATATATTTAAATTTGTGTTTGTATGATGAAATGAAATGTAAATATAAAATATCTAAATATTTATATCTCAAAATACAAATGTTTAAAAGCTTTTAAATTTTAACAAAACCAAAATTATTTTTCTTAAATAATATTTCATTATTTAAATGATAATTTTTATTAAAAAATTTTTTAACTCCAACAAAATAAATAAAAGACAAAAATCATAGTTTATCAAAATTGAATTTTTTTGTTCTCCGCTAAAAATTTCAAAAACTCATTTTTACTAAATTTAATATAAAAATAAAAAATGTAAACACAATATTATTTATGTAAACGTAAAATCGAGCTTTTCCACCTTCCGCTAAAAACACGGAAACATGTTTTTCCACCAAAAATCAGAAAATACTTCTTGCCTCTAGAAACAAAAAAAAAAAAACCATTTTCCCACCAAAAACTCTAGAAACACATAAATACGTTTTTCAGCCAAAAACACATAAACATGTTTTCTTTCCAAAACTCTAAAATTACGGAAACAAGTTTTTGCTGCCAAAAATATGTAAACACGTTTTTGCTGTCAAAAACGCGTAAACACGTTTTCCCGCCAAAAACACGGAAGCATGTTTTCCCGCAAAAAAATCTAAAAACACGAAAACACTTTTTCTGCCAAAAATGCGGAAACATGTTTTTCCGCCAAAAACGCGAAGTCATTTCTTCCGCCAAAAACGTGAAAACACATTTTCCACCCAAAAACGTGAAAACACATTTTCCACCCAAAAACGCAAAAATATATTTTCTGTCAAAAAATAAATTCACACGGAAACATGTTTTTTTACCAAAAACTCGAAAAACACATTTTTAAATAGTTGCTAAAATCTTAAAATATTTTTGTGGGAAAACATATTAATGAAAATAAAATTATTTTATGAAAATAATAATTTAGTAATAATTAAATTATATAATTAACTTAAATTATTTAATATATATTAGTATAAAAAGGACGAAGAAACGAACATTACCTATATGAATTTTATTGGCGGAAGTTGAGTTGAGTGTATGGAATATAATAGTATTTCTAAATCATGATTTGAGAGTTGTGAAAAATCTACTATAAAAGAAAAAGAAGCTTTTTCTAAAAGAAATGAATTGAAATTTAAATCATGAAATCACCTACAAATTTCCATGATTTATAGTTTTCATAAACGTTAATCTGATTTAGACCTATTATTTCTTATAGTTTCATTAAAATAAATTATCTTTTACAAGTTTTTTTATTAACTAAGGTAAACACAAACAGAAAAACTTACCAATATATTATGGGAAATAATATTTCTAATCAACCATCATCTTCTATAGGTGTATATATTATGCATATTACAACTCTAAAATATTTTAAATTAAATGTCATAGAGCTAGAACTGTTTTTACAAATTTATAATTATGTGGTGTGGATGAAACGCCAACTTGCGTAAGGACGCTTAGATGCGCAATATTGGATTGGAAGAACAAAGGAATTGAACAAAAGGTCGCCACTATGATCCCCGTGAGATAATCAATTATGAATCATCTAAATTTCTAAATAATTGCACGTCATTGATATATGGATCAACAAACGATATCAAGTGATTATAGAACATTAATTATTTTGGTTCGTTTTAATATTCTATTATAAATGGACCTCGCAACAACCTTTCATATAAACGTCAAAGTCTTGTTAAATATCTAGAATACATGTATTATATAGTTTTATGTAAGATCTCAATTGGTCATGGTTTAAGATTAATCAAATACTTTTGTTTGTTGGTGAGAAGCCACGGTTCGAATCAGCTGGTTAGAAGAGAGTAAGCTAGAGTTAACAGAGTCTGTTAGGAACTTACAAACTGATTCTGTTTGTTGATTTTTTTTAAGTCGATCGATATTGAGTGTGAAAAGATCATATCAAGCGATTGTACTCTCTTCCTAAAATGACCACAGTGAATTGCTAGAGCTTATTTGGCTGAAATGTAAAGATTTTATTTTGAAATCCTGAAGTCGAAAATTTTGAGTATTCTCTTCTTTTTTCCCCTATATTTATGTGTTGCAATAGAGTTTACTGTTTATCATCAAAATTGATCGTAGTGATAGTGTTTGTGGTTCAAGTTTACACTTTTTGGCGAAACATTTCTGTAGGAAGAAAACATTACTGAATGTGAATATCTATCGAAATCGAGCTGTGAATTATGCCATCAGACCATTCATAGATTCAATTTTGAAATGGATGAACTGATATTAATGATTAATTCAACCCATGATTAAAGATTACGTACAAGGATAAAACCATGTGAACCCATAATTCTACAAGCAATATTAAATAATGCATTGGATCTCAGATTCTTTTAAGTCAGCGGCTCTGTGTTTTTGCTTACAAGATAATCCAATCTTTAAATATAACTTAATGCTAATCTTCGGGATGATTCGATGATTTTAAAATACATATATCTATACATATATATATATATATGCATATACAAACTCATTGTTCAGTAACTTCAATTATATAATAAAGTTTGTTAGTGGTTTTCTTTAATATAGTTTAGCTGTCCAAGGTTCATTAATTTGTCTTAATTTTCCAGTAGAACAAAATTGGTCGGGCTAAGCATGTGTGTGGTAAATTTGCGGACCAAGTGTGGTTGGTTCACCACGACACATCAACAGAACCCACATCAAACATCATAGTCTTTATGTCACATCCCTACATATAGTTAATGTAATTCAAAAATAAATTGGTAACTGATTAGGCGAGTAAGAAAGTTAACTACAAGAGAATGTAGAAGCGTGAAGTAACAATCAAAGCACACTGTTCTCACCTTAAAACATGCATAATTGCTTTTTATTTTTAAAAAGCCTAAAAATGTAAAAGAACATTCATTTCCAATAATTTTTTTCTATTTTGCAGTTAAACGTCTTTATTTTTTGGAAATTCGTAGTATATATCGATAAACATATTGAGTTTTATATAAAAAATAAAAATTTGATCAGATATTTTCAAATGAACGTCTTATGGGTTAAGTTTTCTTTTTTAATTTCATAGTTTCTAGTTTCTTTTTTTGGTCTTCTTTTGTTTTTGTTTTCTGGGGGTATTTATTATAATTAAAAAATAACAGTTGACTGACACCAGAAAAATAAAATAACAGTTCATCATTTGGGTTAAAGAGTTCAAGTCAACAATAAGTCGGGACAGCCAAATCCTCGTAGATAATAGGATCCAACTATGTAACTATGTTGATTAATTGTCCATGTGCACCTCTTATTTCCTCGAAACCAAATCAAAACCCATTCTTTCAGATATCACTACCGTAGTTTTCAGAACAATCAATTGAAACCTTTTCCACTTTAAAAAATAAAAAATCTAAATCCACTAAGACCTTAAGGTTTTATTAGTCTTTTTCCTGTTTTTAAGCTGATTCAAATTTTGGTAGTTAAAAATAAATATAAAATACTTATTACTTTTGCTAAAAAAGAAAAAATAATACTTATCATTTAATGAAGTATGAACACAGTTTTGAAACCAAAGAAAAAGAGTATGAACTCAAATTTTATAAGAAAAAATCCAAATTTTCTTTTATTTTTGACCAAACTTTTGTTTTCATACTTGTGTCTTTCTTGTTTTTAGTATGAGTTCTTTCGTGTTTTAGTCCCTTAGGGATATTCGATTTATAAAAAAAGTCCACTCAACCTTGGTGGAGGATTCCTTTGATTATTTTGATATGGTTTTTATTTGTCGCCACGTCCTCGGATATGTATTTATTTATACTTTGGAGGCAAAACAAGATAATATCAATGATAGAGCTACAAAAAAAGAGAGCACAAAAGTCTTGCGGCTCTAACTAAAAACTACAAAACTAAGAGGGTTAAATTGCAAACATCGGAAGAAAAGTGAACAACGCTACTTTCTTGTATTTTATTGGTTATAAAGCTGGAACTAGAGATTTTCAAAGCTACCCATTATAATCATTATTACTCGGACAAGTGCCGTGTAACTTACAAGGCTACTCTTTTGTTCCCTTTCCAAATATATCTTCTCGTCTGCCACCTCCGCCGCTTATTCCGCCACCGTCACCGTCAACTTCTGTCTCGGGCAAGGTTTATCTTTTATTGAGTTATCTTTATTTTCAGTCTCTTTCTAGTTTTGAGTTATCTTTAAGCTCATCTTGGTGTACGTTTTTACCCAAAAAGTTTAATTTCAGAGCTTCAAAATTTCGTACTTGCTTTTGATCTGCATATTCCGTCTAAGCATCTATTAGTTCATTTATTCATGTATCAACAAAAGTTTAGTAATCGTTGCCGTCGATTCATAAATCTCAGCTACTTGGAAATTTTGAAGGGTTAGCTCATACCTGAGGTATTGAGCTTTAAGTTAGGTATCTTTGGGTGAGTATTTTGTTGTTCAATCGTTTGTTGAAATAGCTAAGCTATTTTGTTTAGGATTATGGAAGAAAAAGCTGTGTATACAGAAGATGGAACAGTCGATATTCACAAAAATCCTGCTAACAAGAAGAAAACCGGAAATTGGAAAGCTTGCCGCTTCATTCTCGGTAACGTTCTAATCGTTTCTACAATTTTTTTTCGTTTTTCTTGCCTTATAACCTTATAGAATAATAGGACCAGGGACACAGCACGCTGAAGTAATAATGGCCTTGGGTCCTAATATTATAAGGTCCATTAAAAAAATTATATAGTAAAAGTAATGGTAAATAAATTATATATATACGAGAAAAATAACTTTCACCAAAAAGAAAAAAAAATTGAATGATTGAGAAATTTACAATAATACTAATATGTATCTGATATCCCAAAATTAGCAAATCGCCCTCATGTTAATCCGCCATGGACCAACTAACTCAATTTTTTCCCATGAAAGGTTTGTGTCAGTGGATTAATGTGATCACTATATATAAAAGAAACTAAAAAAAGAGAGAGTTAAAATATTAAACTCTTTTATGTTTTTCTCTAAAGAATTGTTTAAATAGAGGCCTAAATTTGATTTTCTAAGCTTAATCTCCCTAAAGATTTGGACATTAATCAATTTTTGTCGTTGTTTTAAATCTTGTGTAGGAAATGAATGCTGTGAAAGATTGGCCTACTATGGCATGGGCACTAACCTTGTGAATTATCTTGAGAGTCGTCTGAACCAAGGCAATGCCACAGCTGCAAATAACGTCACGAATTGGTCTGGAACATGTTACATAACTCCTCTGATTGGAGCATTTCTAGCTGATGCTTATCTTGGTCGATATTGGACTATTGCAACCTTTGTTTTCATCTATGTCTCTGTGAGTTTTACTTGCTCCCTGCTGATGATTATGTAAAATTCCTTGATTAAAATGTCATTTTTTGGTGAAAGTAATAACATTGTTTTTCTCTTGTAGGGTATGACTCTTTTGACATTATCAGCTTCAGTTCCTGGACTTAAACCGAGTAACTGTATTGGCGATACTTGTCATCCGAATTCGGGTCAAACAGCTGTTTTCTTTGTTGCACTTTACATGATTGCGCTTGGAACAGGCGGTATAAAGCCGTGTGTTTCGTCCTTTGGAGCTGATCAGTTTGATGAGAATGATGAAGCTGAAAAGATTAAGAAAAGTTCTTTCTTCAATTGGTTTTACTTCTCCATTAATGTTGGAGCTCTCATTGCTGCAACTGTTCTTGTTTGGATACAAATGAACGTTGGTTGGGGATGGGGTTTTGGTGTGCCAACCGTGGCTATGGTCATTGCGGTTTGCTTTTTCTTTATGGGAAGCCGTTTTTACAGGCTTCAGAGACCTGGAGGGAGTCCACTTACACGTATATTTCAAGTTATAGTTGCGGCTTTTAGGAAGATGAGAGTTAAGGTTCCAGAGGATAAGTCTCTGCTTTTCGAAACCACAGATGATGAGAGTAATATCAAAGGTAGCCGGAAACTTGAACACACAGATAACTTAAAGTAAGATTCAAAAGTTTCCATCTTTATCTCAGTTTAACTATAAAAAAAGTTTGAATCTTCGACTCTGTCTCTAATGAAAGTTTTGAACATTTTAGGTTTTTCGACAAGGCAGCGGTTGAGAGTCCATCCGATAGCATTAAAGATGGGGAAGTGAATCCATGGAGACTCTGCTCTGTAACTCAAGTTGAAGAACTCAAGTCTATAATCACACTTCTTCCAGTTTGGGCATCTGGAATAGTCTTTGCCACCGTGTATAGCCAAATGAACACAATGTTTGTTTTACAAGGAAACACAATGGACCAACACATGGGGAAAAACTTTGAAATCCCATCAGCTTCACTCTCACTTTTCGATACGGTTAGTGTACTCTTCTGGACTCCAGTCTATGACCAGTTCATTGTCCCGTTCGCAAGAAAGTTCACACGCCATGAACGAGGCTTCACTCAGCTTCAACGTATGGGTATCGGTCTCGTGATCTCAATCTTCGCCATGATCACTGCAGGAGTTCTTGAGGTCGTTAGGCTTGATTATGTCAAAACTCACAATGCATATGACCAGGAAAAGATCCCAATGTCGATTTTTTGGCAGATACCGCAGTATTTACTTATTGGGTGTGCAGAAGTTTTCACCTTTATAGGTCAGCTTGAGTTTTTCTATGATCAAGCTCCTGATGCCATGAGAAGTCTCTGCTCTGCTTTGTCGTTGACCACGGTTGCGTTGGGAAACTATTTAAGCACGGTTCTTGTGACGGTTGTGATGAAGATAACGAAAAAGAATGGTAAGCCGGGTTGGATACCGGATAACTTGAACCGAGGCCATCTCGATTATTTTTTCTACTTGTTGGCAACTCTCAGTTTCCTCAACTTCTTAGTGTACCTTTGGATTTCAAAGCGTTACAAATACAAGAAAGCGGTAGGTCGAGTACATTGATGAAAAAAACTGGTGTCAAACAGATTTGGAGTTAACAGTGTTTGTTTAAATTTGGTTTGAAAAGTGCTTTGCTTGTAAATGTTTATATATGTGTGGTCTAGTTGTTGGTGATTAACGTTGGGTTGGTTTTGCTTATGTCTTTCTGAATACTTTTCTCTGATACAGTATGTAGAATGCTTATTTAATTAAGGAAAATGTTTGGTCTGATTTCTGACCGGGTCGGGTTGGATTGTAGGAAATCCACTAAAAGCCCATTTTGTTTGGAAAGTAATCAATGAGCCCAAAGGATGGTCCACAAATAGGGTCCCACCCTAGTCATTCGATTCCTCTATATAAATAAATCTGTTGACGCTTTCAGTCAGATTTCTTGCAAAAGAAGATAACAATGAAGCTGCTATTGAGATGTCACGAGACCACAGAAACCCTAAACCTTGAATTAGCCGATACATGCACTTTCCATGATCTCCGGCAAATAATCAATGCATCTTCACTTTTCTCCGTTCATCTCTCGCTTAATCTTAAGGATGAGCTCCTCGCGCCTTCGCCAGAGAATACACTCCGATCTCTTGGTGTAACATCAGGTGATCTTATTTACTACTCTCTCGATCACTCTACTTTTTCTGCATCGGTTCCGGAGATCGCATCAGCTTTTTCGGGTGAGGCACATCAAACCCTAGGGATGGAAGGATCCACTGCGAAGGATTCGGGCATGGAGGATCCAGAACCAATGGATGTGGAGCTCGCTGCTGCTGGAAGCCAAAAGTTAAGTGAACAAATCTTCTTGAAAAATATATTGGTGGATAAATCTGGAGATACCAGTGAGTTAACTACCATGGTTTTGTCAGTTCATGCAGTTATGTTAGAATCTGGATTTGTTTTGTTCAGCCATGGCTCTGATAAGCTTAGTTTTTCAAAGAAGTTATTTTCAGTATCCCTAAAGTATACTCTGCCTGAACTAATTACACCTAAGGATACAAGCACAATAGAGTACGTTACTCTGAACTTTCAGAGCATAAGTTATATGGTTGTAGTTTACGGAAGTGTAGGTGGGTTTGGCTATGGTCGGCGTAGGGTTCATATTGATAAGAGTTGGTTTTTGCCCGTTATTGATTTGGTTATGGACACTTTGAAGTCTGACAAAGAAGGCTCTTCGACAATCTACAACGATGTGTTGATGTTCTGGAGAATGGTAAAAGAAGGTCTTGTTATCCCGTTGTTGATTGGTCTTTGTGATAAAGCTGGCTTGGAACTTCCACCGTGTTTGATGCGCCTACCAACAGAGTTAAAGCTGAAGATACTAGAATTGCTTCCTGGAGCGAGTGTTGCAAAGATGGCTTGCCTTTGTAGAGAATTGCGGAGTCTGGCATCAAACAATGACTTGTGGAAACAGAAATGTTTGGAAGATTTTAAGAATTATGTTGTCAATCAATTTGATGACTCAGTAGATTGGAAGACAGAATTTGCTGCTTTTTGGAGGGAACACCAACGATACCAACGAAAAAGGTCAAGCGGCATTCGAAGGGGACAGGTTTTTTGGTCCTAGTATTTGGTTTTTGGTATTTAGATATTTATTTTTGTTTTGGATGATGTTTCTCTTTTTCTTGCCATGATTATGCTATTGGTTGCTCTTTTATGAGATCTGATGGTGCCCTATATTTGTTGCCATTGCTCTTAGGAAACAAAAGAATAATTTTGAGATATTCGCTTGTAGAAACAACACCGTACACATATACAATTTTCTAATTATCGAAACCCACTAAATTTCATGCACGCACATTAGAAAAGCATACAATAATCACAAAATCACGAGTTGGTTGATTCTGAAATCCTAAAATCCACAAACCCACTAAAACTTATGAATTTAGGCTCAACTATATTGGAGAAAAAATAGTTATATTGTGTAAGCAACTAAACACATATGAATTCCATTCTTGCACCCTCGTTTGCAAATGAATAAACGAAGTAAATAAATGCAGCTGACAAAATGCAAAGCAAATAAATCCTATAGGCTATATTTAGACACTGCCAGACTTTAAACAAAGAGATGAAGTTATGCCCACGTTTTCTTCTGTTTCTTTGAAGATGGCTTTACTTTTGAGTATATAAAATCTGGATGCATAAGAATCCCATTTCCTTCAAGATTAGGACAACACAAGCGTCAAAAACATATTTTGATTGTGGAGAGTAAATGACTACTTACGTTGGCTTGATATATACCTGGAAAACCGAGTGGCCCATAGGGATAACGAGAGCTAGGATGATCACCAAATGGGTACTGGAAATAGGGATAGTAAAACTGGCGCTGCAGCCATACATAATAAGTTTAACAGAGTATAATTAAGTAAGCTGTTAATCTCTCGTATCTCAAGAATGATACAAGGATGATTCACGCTTTCATAACCAAAACCACTCCTGCGTGAATTAAAAAATAAGAAAATGCATGTGGTGAATGACATTGGGTGTGTGAAATGAATACATTTGAACTATAGTATTAATATAGAAAACACACCAGCCAGGGTACTTTCTAGTACTTGGGCCATGGTCACCATTAACAATGTTCGTCGGAGCACTAGGAAATAAATAAGAAAGTCAATAAGCGAATAAGTTTTAGTTTTCTAATTATATATTATAAGAGCCTATGACTATGAGCAATAATATTATTTGGGCATTACCTCGAATAAACAGGTTTGATTGTTGCATCAAGCTTATAAAAAATCTTACTATTCAAATCAGTCACTAACTTGTCTAAATTCTTGAACAGTTGACGAACATTGTTGCTCTCGGTAGTATAGTTGCCAGTTATTATTACACGTGGCTTCCTTTATTTATTTTATTTTATTTTATTTTTAATTTTGTTCATACCTTTAAAATTTGGGTTCACTGTAACAATCACCTCGGAATTTATGTTTTCAAACGGGATCTTTTTTGTACTTTTAACATTTTCGATTTACAACTTAGAAATTTTTTCACTTCACTAAACATCACATCACGATCTATTATATTCTACATAAATTTGATATATTTAGTTAAACCATGAGTTTTGTTTAGTTTACTAAATCAGATTGTAAAGCCTCTAAATAATTCAGAGGGTTTCTTTTGTTTTTTGTCAACAATTGAGAGGGTTTCTAAACCCCAATCTCTTATTCTTCACTCGAAAACAACGTCGTCTAACTAATCACTCCTGTGTAATTATAATCCCATTAATCAAAATAAAACCTAGAAGATGAATCCTTGTTCCGATTAAGATCCACTTCTTGCTCTTGTTACAAATTTTATGGTTTACTAAACAAAACTCATGGTTTAGTTAAATATGTCGAATTCTGTAGACAAAACTCATGGTTTAGTTAAATATGTCAAATTCTGTAGACAAAACTCATGGTTTAATTAAATATGTCGAATTGGGTAGAATATAATAGATCATGATGTTTAGTGAAGCTAAAATTTTTTATGGATTGTAAATTGAAGAGGTCAAAACTATTGGGGATTACGTTTAAAAGCATAAATTCGGTGGTAATTGCTAAACCTTTAAATTTTTCCATATTTAAATAATTTAAAGGGTAAAATAGTCTGTAACTTCGATCGCTCAGTACTTCCTTTTCTTCTTCTTCTTCGCTTCATAATCACTTGAGACTTTTGCATCGCAGCAATATATTTATATTCACTACGGAATCAGTGAAATTAGGGTTTTGTTTGCAAATCTTGATCGGAGATGGAGCGAGCGAGCAACGGAGGAATGTTGTATCACGAAGTGCAAGAGTCAAATCTGTGCGCCGTACACTGCGTCAACACGGTGTTGCAGGGACCTTTCTTCTCTGAATTCGATTTGGCTGCCGTCGCTGCCGATCTCGACGGGAAGGAGCGTCAGGTCATGTTTGAAGGCGCTGCCACCGGTGGATTTTCCTCCGGCGATTTCTTCTCTGAGGAGTCGCATAATGTTTCTCTCGGCGGCGATTTCAGTATCCAGGTACGAACAATCGCGATTTCTTGATTGCGTATTTTATTTGATTAGCAGAAATGAAAATCCCTGAGTCGCATCAACATATAATATCTTTAGCCCTTTAAGTGTAGACAAAATTAGGGTTTTTCGATTGTATGGTGCATTGGGTTCCTGTGTTAGACTGAAGTTAAAACCTTTTGAAGATGTATGGTGCCAATTGAAGATGTTAACGTTTAGAGCCAAGTGCTAAGAATCCATTCAAGAAGAATTGAGATCAGTAAATGTTGAATTTTTCGTCCTTTACTGAGTTACTCATTTGTCAAAGCCTAGCTTCTTTGTGCGAACATTGTTATGATGAGAAATAGAGGAACCTAAGAGGGTTTCTCGTATCTAGGGACTCATGATTTTGGATATGTTAGTTATTTGTGGGGTTTTGGATCTTTAATTACTCACTGTAGTCTTGATCTGGATCGTCTCCTGTAAGAGGTTTCTTGAATAGCTTTAAAACTAGTTGATTGATACGTCTGCTGCAGACACGAGTCAGTTTTCTAAACTAGTTGATCTATCTAGCATCGAAGTCTTGCAAAGTAAATCTTTTTGCTGAAGAAACTTCTATTTGATTGATAGGTTTTGCAGAAGGCTTTGGAAGTGTGGGATTTACAAGTGATTCCACTCAATTGTCCAGATGCAGAGCCTGCGCAGATAGACCCTGAGCTTGAAAGCGCCTTCATCTGCCACTTGCATGACCATTGGTTTTGCATAAGAAAAGTGAATGGCGAATGGTATAACTTTGACAGCCTCCTCGCTGCCCCACAGCATTTATCGAAGTTCTACCTTTCCGCGTTTCTTGACTCTCTCAAAGGCTCAGGGTGGAGCATCTTCATAGTGAAAGGAAATTTCCCACAGGAATGTCCCATGTCGTCTTCTTCTGAAGCTTCCAACAGTTTTGGGCAGTGGCTTTCTCCTGAAGACGCAGAGAGAATAATAAAGAACACAAGCTCGGTACAGGGCTCTTCTGTCAGCAACAACAGAATTAATGACAATGTTGATCAACAAAGACCAAACCAGGCATTGTCACGTGAGGAAGTGCGGGCTTTTTCAGAGATGGAAGATGATGACTTGAAGGCAGTGATTGCAGCTAGTTTGCTTGATGCTTCTGCGGCTGGGGCCAATCTCGTAGCTGTGGGGACTTCTCAAAAGGAAACTGAGAAACAAAAGTAGCAGAGAATATAGAGAACAAGTCTTATTGATGGAGGTGAGGAACATTCACTTTGTTTGTTTTGGTTTGTTATCAAGATTTATCAAACAAGTTACATACTGAACAGAGAAAAAAAAAATACTTGACATTGGAAGAAACGCGAGAATAAATGTTTTGTGAATTGTGTTGGTTTGTTTTCTGTTTGGTAAATCTCATTTTCAAAGCCATCCTAAGTTGAGAATAAACTATAAAGGGTATAACATTTTCGGGTCCCAACCTGAAGATCCGGTATTCGAATTCATGTGAGGCAAATTACATTGTAAAAAGAAGACGCAATTACTTTTCATCTCATTTTTTGCATTTATTTATTTTAGACTATATAAATAGATCATCAATTTTAATGATATGAACTCTACATATATGTTGTTAATAAATGTAAATTTCATCCATTAGTCCTATCTGGCGAACTTTTACAGTTTGAAAAACCTGGACTACAAGGATAACGCTTTTAAGCTGGAAGGTGATATGATATATCGAGAGGCCAACAAACACTTTCTTTTTTGTTTTCCCTTAACAGAGCATAGCAGCACATAGTTTTGAATTATTAATTAATTATTTTTATTCAAAGTTGATGGCTTTGATGATGATGGTGATGACCCAACTTTAGTCTCTTCACTTTTTTTTTTCCTTCTAAACTCTCTCTTCTTCTGATTCATCAGGTTCTTAGGATTTGAGCTTTTGAGATTTCCTTGCATATGATGATCTGTTTCTGACATTCAGAGCGAAATACATATATCTGGGATCTGAG
Organism: Cardamine chenopodiifolia; assembly: GCA_963922655.1. Taxonomy (NCBI): domain Eukaryota; kingdom Viridiplantae; phylum Streptophyta; class Magnoliopsida; order Brassicales; family Brassicaceae; genus Cardamine; species Cardamine chenopodiifolia. Next base: position 13,845,381 of record OZ000479.1, on the reverse strand, counting down.
AAAATCTGAATCCAAGTTTGCTGATCTTTTCTTCTCAAATGGGTTCTTCTTCGGAAAAATTGTTCAATAGAGAGAAGACAATACATGAGATTCTGGGAGGTGGCAATGGTAAGTGAATCCATTTCATTACCAAAATCCAAAACCTTTAAAATCTTAAGTGGTCTCTCACCTTTTTCTATAACCTTTTTGTTTTTTTTTCTTGTAATGAAATGAATCGGCAGTTGCAGATGTGATGCTGTGGAGGAAGAAGAATGTGAGTGTTGGTATAGTTACAGTAATAATAGCTTCATGGATGGTGTTTGAGTCATTTGCTTACACCATCATCACTCTTTTTTCAAGTGTTCTTCTCCTCTTGCTCTCTATTCTCTTCCTCTGGTCCAAATCTGCATCCATTCTCAACAGGTACTTAAAGATTTTCCAATTGTGTAATAAATATTCTTCATTTTCTAATTCAATTTCCTTGCAGACCATCACCGCCATTGCTGGAGTTTCAAATAAGTGAGGCCATGGCGGAAGAAGCTTCGAGGTTGTTACGCATCCATGTGAATAAACTACTACAAGTTTCGTATGACATTGCAATGGGAAGAGACTCAGAGTTGTATATCAAAGTAGCAGTCTCTCTGTTTTTCATCTCATTTATCGGAAGTCTCATGGATATTCAGACACTTTGCCACACCGGTAAGTAAATGTAAATCTCTCATAGACTTGGAATAGTTTGAGCTGGAGATTCATTTTGTAATTGTTCTTTGGCTATTTTGGCAGGCGTTTTGGTGGCTATGACGGTTCCAGCTTTCTATGAGAGATATGAGGATTACATAGATGGATCTATGGTGTTTATCTGCAACAAAGCTAGAGAGCTTTACCTTAGATTCGAGACATTGGCTTTTCCAGAACATAAGAAACTCAGCTGAGATGTTGTCACCTCTTTTTCTTCTTCAAGAGTTTCTTCTTTCTTTCATTTTTCTTGATTACTCAGTTTTGTGGAAAAAAGAAAAGGAGAAAATGTATGTTTTTTTATAAATGTTGGAATGGTACAGCCAAAATGAGCAATTCATAGAAATTTTATTTCAAAACTTGAAAACTGAGTCTCTACTCCGAAACAATATTCGACCAAGTTCTGGCCTCTCTCCATCACCTAAATTATGAAGAAAACAATCTAGTAGCTCTTATTCTCTCTGTTAAAACTTTGTCTCAGTTTCTTTTGGACGAATCTAGTTCCCGGACATACTTCTTTGCCTGCGGATTTAAAGTATTAAGAACAAGGGATTGGAAAATGAGAAACAAGGCTTTGCGTGATTGATTTGAATTCGATACAATCAAAGTTTATTTAGTTGTTACCTGTTCGAGGGTCAAAAACATGATGACGTTCCATGAGCCAAGGCGTCCAAAGTTGGGGATGAAACCCTTGTAAAATGCCATAGGACCCTGTGGAGGAAAACTTAAAAGAGTTAAAAACATTCTCTGGGGTTATGTTTAGAACAAGGTTTACAGAGAGGACATAGAAGTAGAGTTGCTTACGTCGTTCTTCAGAGTTTTGATGAAGCAGTCAATGGTGCCTTTGTAAGCACCAGAATCGCCCATCATTCTTGACTTAACCTGCCACACAACAAGATTCAAGAAGAGAATCAGGGAACGTAGTGACAAACTCAAGGTTCAATGTCATGTGTAGATACTGTACCACGTCCACAGGAGAACCGATGCAGACAGCAAAGAATCCAGCCCCCAGTCCAGATAGAATATGTGTGACAACGTTGTCAGTGAAACCCGGAATCTTCAAGATTGACTGGAAAAAAAACATGAATGATAGTTAAAATATCAGGATAATCTAGTAAATTAGACAAGAGAGACAGAGAATAATTTGTTTCATACCTGTTTCACTTGATCGTAACTCGCTAATTCGGCAGCATTGATAATTGCGTTTCTTGCTACGTTAGGCCCCAGACCAGTCCAAAGAGCTCGGACTCCTTCCTGTCAGAGCCAGATTAATAAGATATGAGGCAGAGTTGAAGCAACTTATGCACAATTTCAACTTCCAAGGCGGAATAATTACCTGTCTCACAATTGTTGAATACGCATTCAGCGCTCCAGAATAGCGTCTTGGCGCACCTGCAGCTAGTTTTCCTTCAGCCTGAAGTCTAACTTTCACAAGATCAGTAGGATTTGCTACCATGATACCCAGTGCACCTGAGAGTTAGACACAATAACAACCCAGTTAAGTCATAAACAGGAAAACATATATAATGGGTTTCTTCTACCGCTATACTCACCTGTTGTCAAACCAGCAAGAATTTTCTTGCTCAATGGAACATCACCTACAAACTCTTTTCCAACATACAAATTTTTCACCTGAGGAGAATAAAATTGGTTAAGGCATTCGGTAGTAACTACGAAGACAGTGAGTTTAAGCGCGTTTTCTGAAGCATGAAAAAAGTAATATTGTAACCCACCGGCTCATACATTCCAATCCTTAGACCTCCAAACAGACATTGACGATGCAATCCAGGTACAACACCTTTCCAAAGTGAACGAAGCCCTTCTTCCCTTGCTATGGTACCAACAGTTCCCAACAATCCTCGATATTTAGGCAGAGTAACATCTCCAGCAAGAGCAGACTTTTGGAGCTGAAGCCTAACTTTAGCAGTATCCAACGGAATTGTGCATATCTGCTCATAAAGAATTTCAAAAACATCGTCTAACAAGTCAAGTACCAATGGTGCAACATAGAATTATCTGAGGAAACCACCACAGCCAAACAGAGGATACAGTTTGTTCTACAATGCGTTGGAAAACAAATGAAAATGCTCAAATCGATTCCATTTTGAAGTCTCATATTGCATTCAGTGTTTCCCAAAATTTATATCCAAACATAAACAACGTCAAAAACTGCGATACAAACGCCAAAACTCAATTACGGCCACAGATCTGACCGTTTAACCTCATACAACGAGCTAAAATGTAGAGATCAAATCACTTCTATCGAAGCTAAAGCACATAATCTGGAGAAGCTAATACCACGATCCTCTAGCTATACGATGATACAAGAAGATAAAGATCAACCTCATCGGAAAATTTAACGAAACTCGAAACACATTTCCGCGTAGGTGAAACGCAAATAGAACTAACAATTCCGGATCATAACACACAGTTCTCAAACAAACACTTTAGACGATACAATCGAAGAAGCATACTCAACGATAAGAATAAAAAACAAAAGTTGAATACAATGGAAGATTGAGGAACCTAGCAATTACCTCGCCGATGCAAGCAGCAAAGGCACTGCAGGCGAAAGTTTTGGGCAAGGAAAGATCGGATTTGCCAGCAGCAACCATCTTCGATCCAGGAATCAGAGAGAGGGACGAGGAAGGAGGGAGGTTAGGGTTTCGAAATCCAATACAGAGAAGAGAGAATCTTGGGAAGAGGGACGACGGTTACGGCTACGCAACTTGGTCTCTGAGTGTTTCAGCTGCGTAAAGATGATCGTCCCTCTGTGCTACGGAAAAAAGAAAAGTATGGGGCCACTTCTTCTTTTTATTTTTTTCGTCGAGCCCCATTCGTATACCAGTTTGGTTTAGAGATTTTTCACAGGTAATAGCCACGTAGACACCAATATGCTTATATGAAAAAAGAAATTATGTGTTTTCACATTTTATAAGTTATCTGTACGAATATTCTCATAATGTAAGATAAACCTAATTTTAAAGGAAATAAATAAATTTTAAAAAAACAGAAAATTTCTTAGTTTTGATCCAAATGATGGCAACTTCTCTGAGTTTGTCGTCGTCTTAATAAAATCTGAATAATTAATAACAAAAAAAACATTTGTCAAAAGAATATGTGCCAAATTCTGCATGGCCCAAATAAATTTTTTTAGTTTTGTATAGTTTTGTATGCAGAGAAAAAATGAATCGCCCAAAAACCTTTCAATTCTATATGTAGAATCTCGTTTTTAAGGGTGACGACCCATTCTTGTCCGTTCTTGCTATTGGATTCAATTAATAAACCATCCGTGTAGCGAGAAGGGAGTCTTGGAAGTATGGGCCACTTATTGGAGTGCTTTAGTTTTATATACACGTGTGTGACCTGTTGATATTCTCAGCCATCCATTACGAATTTTCGATGCTTTCACTGTGTAATTCAATTGTATAATAAGTCAAATCAAATGACACAGCGCCACGATGGATGGAATTTAATCTATTCCTAACTTTCTCAATAACGTATGACAATATACTTTTTAATCCCATTTGTTCAGTTCGGATTTCGAAGTTAACCAACTAGATATTTCGTGTTTGGATTGCATATTTGTTAAAAGGTCAAAGTTTGAAGGTTAATTGTTGTAGCCTATAGGCTTAATGTGCATCGGAACTGGACATTTACTTTTAAAAGTTTTTTAAAATTTTATCAGTTTCTTTGAATTTACAAAACGACCGGGTTTTCATATAAAACCGATGGACCCATGAGAATACAAATGTATTGAGAATTATCCCATAGACTTATTACTTATGAACACCATTTGCAAGAAAACAACATACACACAACCTTGGATCGAATAAACTCAGAGTTACAATCTAGAGATAAATATTTAATCTTATGACTCGATATTTCGAGATTACTTATCACAATAGCAGTTGCAATGGACGTTGCCTTCAAACACACATCTTCCACTAGTTGCAATATTTGATATATGTTTTTTTCCATTGGGCTGTGCATTTTCCATCGGTACATGGGTCCGGCACTAGGATCTCACCACAGAACAAATAAGGTAAAGGACTCAACTTATCACGGATAGGTGCAGCTTCGATCTTTGCTGTTTCTATATATAAAATAAGAAAACCAAATTTTTCTTTCTACTCAAAACCAAATGTTATTAATTCCATTATGTGTGTATATATATATATATATATGTGATTTATGCTCGTTTCGTCCAAGGAATCTATAATTCCATATTTGCTTCCATGTTGTATCTCCTATTCAAGTACCAAAAAGAAAAGCAATAAGCCAGAGAATTCAAGAAAATCAGCCAATCCACAATCCCTCTATTGTGTATGTGCGTCTTCAACGATGATGAATGTATTTCTGATCTATATGTGAAATTTAGATATGAGATAAATACCTTAGAGAAGGAGTGTATGATACCATATGGTTATTATCAGTGAACTCAAAAATTGATTGTACATTGGCTTACAATTGAGAATCAGTACACATCTCACACATTGTTCGAAAACATTTACTACAAGTTGAATTCTTAAACTTCTACCACATTGATGGAACATAAACTTGTTCTTTCAAATTCTGTGTGGCGCTTTCAGTAGGGAAACCTCTAACTGCACCAATTGTCCACTGCGATATGATCCCAGCAGCAACTGCAAACCGGAGCTGTCGCTCCAACACATCTTGGTCCTCAAACATCTCAGGGCAAGTTGTTAGCTTTCTCATTATGCCTGCAACAACAGCATCACCAGAACCTGTCCTATCACAGGTGAAAGGAGTTATAAGCACATCTTCTGTTCCAACCACAACACCATCAAAAGTAGGAGTATAGTAATGTAGCCGAAGTGTTCCATCAGTAACAACCAATAGCTTCAGCTTGTCATGCCACAATGGCTTGATTTCCTCTGGGGTATAATGGTAATAGTCTCTTCTGTTTTTCGTCTGCTCAAAATCCTCAGCAAAGTATTGTGGTGTGTAGTTTCTTCTCCTCTCGTAGTACTCCTCATCAAGTAGAAACTCAAGCTCTTGCTGTGAAACTTCAATGATGTTTGCCTCATCCCATGCTTTCTTTATCAACTTCCTAGTCTCATTGCGCGATCTCCATAGCGGTAATGGAAGATTCAAGTCAAAGAAAATTAGTCCTCCAAACTTTTTGGACCATTGTATTGCCTTAAAAAGAGTTGATTGCATTGTAGGAGACGTCAACACTTCTGAATTGAAGTGAAATATCCTCGCCTGAATCAAAAGCGGAAGTCACCAAAGAAGCTTAAGAGCATGAAAAAAGAAGCAATAACCAAGCTCAAGTCAAAGAATTACCACAAGAACTAAACTCTAGCTATCATGTCATTATAGAAGATAAGTGCAAAAAGCCAAATTGTTCCTACTAAACACTAAATTGAAAGAATTTTACCTCTTTCAGTACAGCTAAATTGAGTTCTGAAGCAAGAAGCGAGTCCTCAGGTGGCTCCTTCACCGTCTCCGCCTTCATTTTCCCATTCTCAAACTTAATCTTGAAGAGAGTACAAGCAGTTTTTGTATTCTCATCGAATTTCACAGCTCTCGTTTGAACTTTCTCCTGGTTCATCATTAGAACCAGCTCTTCTCCGAAATCATCTTCACCTACTTTTCCCATAAACGCCGCTCTCCCACCTAATCGGACGTGAGAGATCGCCACATTCGACGGTGGGCCTCCCGGAGCTCTCCCAAACTCCGGTGGATCCCACTGCAGCATCTTCCACTGAGAGTAAATGTCAGGGTGCATCGGGTTATCATGGACTCGCACCACCGGAACGAACTCCTTCTGTACGGCACCGAAACAGCACACAAGAGGCGGATCGTCGTATGGAAAATCGATTCCGTCGTCGTAATCAACTAACGCGGGATTCAATTCAGGATCAGTCTCGATAATATCATTTTCGGTGTTACCTGTCTCAATTATCGTCGAGGTTTGCTTCTTCTTCCTCCCTTTGCGACTAGGTTTAGCGAAGGTTTCCCCTGTTGCTCCGTTTGTGATACCGCCATTGATTGAAGCTTTCGGAGAGAGAAATTGCCTTGATTTTGACAAATTTCGAGCTACTATTTCTCTACGATTTATGATCGAATGTGAAGAATCAAAATGGTGAAGATGAGGAAAGAGATGAAGTGAAGCCATAGGGTTTTTACTTCGATACCCAGGGTTTATCCAAATCTTCTTCCTCTTTGAAAAAATCATATCGGGTCCTGACCCGAATTTTATTCAAACTGGGTCAACCCTTTAAAATCCCGGGTTCGGGTATTTACTTAAGACCGAAGAATTTCTTAAGAAGAAACAATTAAACCCGAGCTCTTTTGGTTCCCGCAACAAAGATCTCACCGACGATTCGATTATCTCATTCTCAGGCCGTCCTCATCGCCGATTTTTATCAATCGGTAATCTCGCACTCGATTCAGCTCCTCGATTTCTTTTTATTTTTCTTCTCTGGTTGCTAGATTTGGGGTTTCTCATTTCCTCATGGGAATCGATCGGTCAGTTTGACTGCTTCTATAAGCAACCTTGGATCTTCGATTACTGTCTCGATCTCACCTTTTGATCAGCATTTTAAGAGATTTTGTAATTCCTGCGTAATTTGTTTCTCCAGTAAAGATAAGATTTGATTTCTCTGATCGTTTCTGTACCAAGCTTAGCTTAACCGGTATGCATTTGCTCTAATATCTCTTTCTACATAGCAACGATATAGACTGTCTTTCTCACTTGTGAATTGTGATGGAACTCTGTAATCTTGGTTGCTGCAACTGCTGAGCCTGAGGATTCGTTTTTTCTTATCTTTCATGATGTTGTGATTGACTCAACTGTAACTATCTAGTGCTCTTGGGTTTATCTAACTTGGTGCTTTTCTGGAACTGCTTTCTTCATGAAACGTGCTTATGTGATTTCTAATTTTCTATATCCTGAGAGCTGTTGCTAAACATTATGCCTAGGTTAAGGCTCTTTGAAATGCTAGCTCAGTGACCATTGTATATATTCTAGACATTATTGCTCGGCAGGAACAACTCCAGGAACAACTCCAAGACTGTGTGTTGTCCCAGGAATCGATCTTCATGGTTCTCTTTGATAGACGCTTTACATCCATCAGGACACTGCAGTAGCTTACACTTGCATGTCCATTCACAGAGTTTCTAAACCTAATAAGACAAACTTTATTCCACTCTATTTCCCTGGTTCTGATCATTTTGAACTCTTTGCATCTCAGAGAACAATGGGCTTCTGGAATTTGATAAAAGGTCTGCTGCTCTTTGCAAATGCACTGGCAATCCTCAACGAAGACCGTTTCCTTGCTCCAAGAGGATGGACACTCGGAGAACTCCACCAAACCGGTAGAAGAAACTCTCCCAAAGGCCAAATCATCGGTCTCATCCATGCCTGCCAGTACATGCGAGTGCCCCTCATGCTCATTAACACAGTAGTCATCGTCTGGAAGCTTATCTCTGGTTAATGATTTTGATTTTGTGTAGATGAAGATAAACTACATTGTGTTCTTGAAATGATCGTGATTAGTTACAAATCTATTATTGAATATTAAGAGGTGGAATTTGTTTTTCTAGTCTAATCCAAACGAGTATCCGTGCACTCAAGTTTGGTGTGGATTCTATAACATTCTTCTTACTTTTTTACATGCCCAAACAAACTAAAAATGCCAAATGGTTATAACGTTGCAAGCTTACACACATGAAATAGGAATCTAGTTACTATTACAGTCCCAACAATCTACTTGACTACATAAAAGATCACATTTCCTAAACACAAAAATAACCAAACTTGACTTCACGTCCTTTCTTGTTTCTTATCAGCTTTACTCATCACAACTTCCATTTTCTCCATCTTCTCATACTCAAACTCCTTAGTCTTGATCCCACATTCCTCCTGCATCACCATGACAAGATTGTTCCTTTTGAAAGCTGCCCATATATGCATCATGGCAAAGAACACAAGCCCAGTAGATCCAAAGGTCATTACGAAGCAAGTCACAATCTCCCACATCCTCCCTCTTCTCCTTCTCCTTCTCTTCGCCTCCTCCTCCTCTTCACGCTTTGCCTCCTCCTCCTCTCTACGCTTTGCCTCCAAAAGCGCCGCATAAGAATGAATATCCTTAGAGACGTGTCTCGCTTCTAAGCTCCAAGAATGGAGATTAAAGTCCCCACTATATGACTTCACACCGACCATAAACTCACCCTCACCCTTCAATATCTCAGACAAATCAATCCGTGTAAACATCAGAGGAGCAACAGATTTAAAGCTTTCTGATTTGCTTAACCGGACTTCTAAAAACTTGCCACTAGCTATGAAATTAATCCAAACGTACAACAACTGCTTCTCCTTCTCATTATCCTTCCCAACTGCGACCGTGAAATTGCTAATCTTCTTAGAAACCGTAGTACCTTCGACTATCACCGCGACATTGGAATCAGAAGTATCGAACTTTACTTCGAATAGAGAGTGATCAAGTGTTCCGTTAACAGGAAAAACGACAAATCCGAGTCTCCCGCCACGATTAGGAGACATCGAGAAAGAGAAAACAGTAGAGAAACCTGTGAAATACTCGGATTCAGTATCCACGGACTCAATGGGTTTCTTGTAGATGACTCGTCCTCCAGTCACTGAGTCAGTCAGCTGAATCGAAGATCCACTGTCAACGAGCTTCGCATCGCCGTACAGGGCAATGTCTTCGGACTCAAAGCTTGCATCTTTACCGAAGCTTGTGAACGAGAACGATGATTTAGCTTCCGAGATTGAGACTCTGGAAACCAATGCGATGATAGTCAGGAGTAGAACCAGGAGTGACCTGGAGAGAATGAAGCTTGCCATTAATGAAGCACGCTTGTTGAGATGGATGATTTATCGTTGTGGAATTTGTGATTGATTTCTAGGGTTTGAAATGGGAGATGAGATCTCCTGATGGAGAGAGTAAAGTGATGTGGTAGGTAGAAAGAGAAGAACAAAGAGGAATGGGTTAAGCACTTGGACAATGCGAAAAGCGTTAAAGGTAGCAAGTACCAAAACTTTTGTCTCCTCTCTGTTAAAATTTTCTGAGTTTTTGCTTTCCATGTTTGTCACCGTTATAAAATACTCATTTTTTTTTCATTTAAGAACAATTTAAACTGTAACGTGCTAAGGTTAAAAACCATTAAGAAAATATAGACATTTAGCCATTTCTTTTTGTTTCAGTCACTTTCATATCATATAGTTTTTAATTGTCTATGCATTTACATTATTTAATTTTCAGTACCTTTATATCGTGGATGTAGAATCCAACACGATTCAATTCACAGTAAAAAGAAATTGGGATTAAAATTTTCATTTTTTGGGATCAAAATACATGATTTACATATTTTTCTTTATAATCCTAATATTGGTCCGGTAAATATAAGGCATAAGGATAACAACTATAAAAAAGAATTCCCTTTTTTTTTAACTCGCTAAACCGGCGACACAAACAATCATGAGACACAGAATTTCCCGGCTAAATATTAAAAACAACATCGTTCCTAACGTTCGTTTTGAATATCTCCTGCTGCATGTTATCCTTTTACTACCGTGACATTCGTCTACTCATCTTTTTTTCCTTTTCTTCTTAAAGTTAGGGTTTTCGATTTTTCAGAAGGCATAGTTATGGGGAGACTGAGAAAGAATATCATCGGGAAAGGGGAAGTTACCCCAACACAAGTTGCTTTCATCGTCGATCGATCGTAATCTCTGCGGCAATCGATTCTTCAAAGCCCGAACCCTCTTTAGATCTGAGGCTTCGTCTCTCATCCCTAAGTCCTCGTATCGCCAAGTATGCAATTCATTTGGTATTTTGTTTCATCAGTTGGTTTTTAGTTTTGATCAACACTTTTTTTTGTAGTGTCCGAGTAGTTTGATGGCCCTTGATGATATGTTGAATGATTACGTAGCTGTAAAGCAGCAGAGTAGTTTAGAACAGGAGAAAGTGAGACTGGATCAGGAGAAATTTAGGGTTCAAAATCTGTTGCACGGGATGCAAAATGTGATGGATACATACAACTCTAGCTTCATCACCTCCTTCTCCTCCTCCTCCAGCTCCAGCTCTGACTTATCAACAGAACAATTACAGTGTCCCTTCTTCAGGTTATAGTTAGCTTGGTTTGGATCTTGATCTTGTCATTATTGATTGAAGTGGCTCCAGCTGTTGTCTGTTTATTAGAACTTTGCAATTGTGTATCGAGATGAACTTTGCAACACATGTTCTTATTTTTCAGGCTTTACTCAGCACAACACAACAAATGTTATGTCAACGTCAATGCCGGGGAACAAAGGAGTAGATTCTGAGAATGTTTCTACACCTTTGGCCTGTCAGACTGAACCTGGAAACAAAAGGTTCCTGAAGTTTCTGTAGAAGCTCCTCCAGTAACTAGGAAACCGCGGATTACTACAGCAGAAGAAAACACAACAGCAAATGGTATGTTTCTATGCCTACATATTTATTTAAATTTGATGTGTATACTCTTCTTTGAATCTCTCTAGTATCCTTAACCTTATTTCGTGTCTTCTTTTCTTAAACAGATTTGGTTTCAACTTCTCCATCTGGGTCTGACCCAGAGAATGATAAGTTATTTGACATGGATTTTCTAATATGGATTTTTTTTGGATGAAACCTTTTCAATCTCGGAGACATTTAACTTCGATGTTGATCCGTTGCTGTCTGCTCATACGTTATTATAAATCACAGGCCACTTCCTGAATCATGGAATGGTAATCCTAAGCCTAACCAGTTCATTTCGGAATATACATCAACAGTGACTGAAACAACTCAAGGGAAAGACATCATGAGCACTAAAGAGGTGTGTTTTGATGCTTCATTTGCAGGAGCCGATGCCAAGACCGCTGAAAATTCTGTAACAAAATGCATATAAATCTCGAGTCCTGGTACTTTTGCTTACCCTTTGTCCAGTTGATGTAGTCATACTCCTGATTTTTTCAAGATGTCTCAGTCCTCTCCTTAACTCTGTGACTCTGTCTTTCTTGTCTTGACACAGCCAAGAGTTGCATGTAGAAAGTAACGTTGCAGACAATTGCGTGAAGACAATGATTAACTCAAGACCACCAACTATGCTGTTAATTCTTGTAATGTCTGTAAAAATGATATCTCCTATGGTCCTCCCTAATTAACTAGTAATATATATATATATACACATATATATATATATAAGTTTTTTTGTTTGGTTGATAAATATATGCAAGTTGTACACATTCATTAACTTGGGTTTGGCTGTATAATTTGGCATCTGATTTCTCTCTATTACTGATATATACGTGCCTCTCTTATTACTTTTTTGTATTCTCCTGTTTCTCTGGATACAGTTTGACTCTTCTACGGCCAAATCTCAATTTGTGGAAAGCCTTTGATGACTTCCTTATGAAGACATCAATTTTTATTTGGGTATGAAAACAACAAAATAGGACTTTCACCATTTATGCATCTATTGGCATGTATAACATTAAAATAGAGATAAAATTGCTTTTTTCGTCCCACAGAAAAAAAAAAGAAAAAGAGAAAAAATTGCTTATTTTTGGTACATCAGTTAAGCCAAATACTTCTCTAGCTTCTCCACTTCATCCTTACTTCCAATGTAAAGTGGAACCCTCTGATGTATCTGTGTTAGGTTTCCCAAAGATAAGAATTATTAGTGTTAAGATTATTCACAGATTTGGGTGGGACCTGTTCTAGTAATAAATTAAACCTGAAATATGTTTGAGTTACCTCGGTCGGTTGAATATCCAATACTCTATGGTGTCCATCAGATCCTTTTCCTCCGGCTTGTTCCACAATGAAACTCATTGGCGCACACTCATACAAAAGCCTAAGCTTTCCGTTTTTGCTCTTAGCGTCACGAGGGTACCCGTAAATCCCACCGTACAACAAAGTCCTGTGAAAATCTCCGACCAAACTTCCAATGTACCTTGCAGAGTAAGGCTTCCCACTTGGACCAGGGTCCTTGAGATCATCAATGTACTTCTTCAGTTTGTCGTCCCACATTTGGTAATTCCCTTCGTTGAAAGAGTAGATTTTCCCAGCTTTCGGGATTTCGATGTTCTCTTGAGTGAGAACAAACTCGCCGTACATAGGGTCGAGCGTGAAGGCGAAAACGCCTTTGCCTAAAGTAAGAACGAATATGACTGAGCTTGAGTACATACAGTAGCCGGCTGCTAGTAAGTTGTTCCCTGGCTGGCACACGTTAACTATACACCTTTGTTCGGCTGACCCAAGCTGCAAAAACATTACAACCATATGTCACCTCATATTAACTTCAACAACAAAAAAATGTCACCTTATTTGCATTTTATCTTCTAGGAGTGGGTGGACATAAATCGACCCAAAAGTTTTTAAAACCAAAATCAACCCAAAATGTGTTATATAACTTACAAACTAAACTAATCTATCAACCATCAACAACGATGTTAGTCTAAAATTTAATAAAATGTTTTACGTAAAAAAATTTATAAATATTTTTTGATCAAAAACTGAACGAAATCAAACCAAATTACAAATTGTTTTTCATCTATTCCGTTTATGGAAAATCGATAAAAAATAAAATTAAACTGAAATCAATCAGTAAATCGAATTGCGTTACCCTTAGTACGTATCTCATATTTTAGAAAAGTTGTTAAATAAAAATATTGAATGTGGAAATGAATGTGGAAGGGAAAGGAAGAGTAGTTAATTTACAGCGGTGACATCGTCGGAGTCGTCGACGATACACTCGTCATTGGGGCTGTAGATACCGAAGATGGAACCGGTGGAGACGGCAGCGTCGATGTTGGAGGAACCGTCTAGAGGGTCAAACACGACTACGTAGTTGCCGGAGTAACTCTCCTCCACTGCCACTGGCACATCCTCTTCCTCAGACGCTATGATTCCTGTTCTTCCACTTGATCTCAAGCAGTTCGAAAACACCTGCACCATTCTCAATTTTTATGTCAATTGTTTGTATTTACTAGTAGAATGAAATTAAATGGTCTACTAAGTTTACATATCAACTTCATACCAAAAAAAAGGTTTACATATCAACTAAGTTATCATAATTACAATTCATTTCATGGGAGACATAATATAGGAGTAAATGAAATCATTTTCTGACAAATCAAATAAAAACAGTACCATGAGAGACTATGGAACTTGAAATGTTTCTACCATTTAATGTCCACATGTATATATATATTTATTGATAAAATAGAGAAATGTATATTTGTTTTTTAATATATATACTTTTTAATTCATTTTGGTTAAGGGTGGGTCTAAAACGTTTGATTCCAATAGTCATTGCTTTAAAGAATCCAATCATGATTCATGTGTATGAATGAATATATATATATATACATATATTGGTAAAATGTAAAGTTTTTTTTTTGGTAAAATGTAAAGTTATGAATGAATATTTGACCTCATTAGAGACGACGTCGAGTTTCTTCTGATCCTCTCCCTGAATATTGACGGCGCCTTGAACGCCGGTCAGATTAGAGATTCCGGCACGCTGAACCAGTGAAGCGATCTGTTTACAAGCCATGGCTATGCTCGACATCACTATCGTCAGCTCCGTATCAATCTCTCCTTTCATTTCCTGTCTCAGCAACCAGCTAGTCAAAGTCTGAAGCTCGTATCCACTCTTCTTCTTCGCCTGTTTCGTCTCCGACGCCGCAGCAGCATCCGCCGCCACCGCCATACACCTCACTCCACTAGCATGATGATGATTTCTCCCACTAGTTTCTCGTTTCGCGTTGGAGAATAGAGATCTCGGAAAGAGGATTCGCGGCTGAGATGCAGACGCCATGCGGCGAGAGCTTGAAAGAAGAAGGTGAGACGACGTTGTTGCGGCGGTTGTTGCCATTTTCTGTGTTGTTTTGAGAAAATTTGGGAGGTTTGGGCTATGGAGATGGTTTGTTTTTGGAGGGGTGAGAGACGATCGGATTGTGAGGTGGACAAAGGATTCGATTCATGTGGGTCCTCACTTATCTTGTGAATTGACACGTGGCTCTACTTTTACGGACCTAAAACCAAGCAGGCCAAGTTGGGCCTGATGTAGTTTTGTTTCTCTGAGAGCCAACCCAAGACGATACTAAACCAAACCAAACCTAACTAAACCAAAAAGAATTGAGATTTTCAAAACTGAAATTGGTTTGATTTATAGTCGGTGTCGAGTTTTTGCTTTACTTGATTTTGTGTATATCCCAGAAAATATAATGATAATCATTTTTGAACGAACGCGTTGAGTCAAACACGGACATGAGGACACGTACGCACGTCGCTTTGTTTCCAAGAAAACCACTCACCCCAAAAGTCTTGTAAGATGTAATGAAAAGGATGATTCAACTAAATATTTTTAAACCTTCGCCGAAACATTTAAAATTGATTATATCATATCATGTAGCAATTTTAAAGAATTCCAGCAAAACTCTAGGTGACCAAAATAATGAGCTCCGATCAGAATGGTATGAAGTGAAAAACAAATAAATTACATAACCATATTGATTTCATTATTTGAATATGGATTAAAAGCCTAGGTCATTAAGTAACTATTTTTGATGAATAAAAAAAGCTTAAAATCTCCAGTGCTCAGTCTTCTTGAAATCAATCAATGGTAAAATATATAGCAACTCGATCATCAATGATACGTAAATCATCTTCCGTATCCGAAAGGTTAGACTTTGTCGGATTACCCAAGTCTAACTTTATGATGTTTGACCAAAAAGGTGGTCTGGTTGATAATGCAAGGCGTTGGTTCTATTGTGTTCCAACTTCATTTTTTTGGAGGAATGATTTACGCTGTGCCATGGTATTATCAATCGTTTAGCTCGGTACGTCGACAGAAGATATACGGACTAACATTTAATTTAAGCTTACAAAAAAAAAACGTTTATGATGTTTTGATGCTTTCCAAAAAAAATAGTACATATAATCTCAACTAAATTGTAGACACATGTCCTGAACTCGTAAGGAATCAAATAGAAGTATTAAAACAAAAATAAGTGACCAAGCACAAAACGCAAGAAAAATAAAATTGCAACTACTATATAAAATATAATCTTCAGTGTTGACAAAAACACAATATTTACTATTATCGTAATACCATATATTAGAGAATGCTATAAAGAAAAAATGAATTAAATAGTAAACACAAATCATTCATTAATAACATTTTGTATATATACCCACAAACTCCACAACATTCCCCTTCAACATATACGTGTCCTATTCCACGTTCTCTCTATATAACTCTTTTCCTTGAAGACATCAAGAGGTTCAATCTTTAACCCCTAAAACTTAAAAAAAAAAGGAGAAAGAGAAGAAGAGGATAAAAATCCAGAAGCAATGTCTTATTCTTCCGTCAAATTGCCAATCTTTCTCATTCTTTCATCCCTTCTTTATGCGGCTTTAGGTACGTACAAACATATCTTTGGTTAGATCAATTCCATTGTTTCTCAAAGCTTTTGTCTTTACATCATCATAGGAATAATCCTATCTTTCACACTTTGGCCAATTATAAGATAAGTTATAGGAAAAGAAAACGTTTATTCTGTGAACCTTTGATTTTTAATAATTCTTATGTGTTTTCTTTCTTACTTCTAATTGCAGGGGAAGAAATTATTTGCGAGAATCTGCCAACGAATATGTGCGCGTTCTCAATATCAGCTTCAGGGAAAAGATGTTTATTGGAGACGGCTAATGTCGCCGGAGAATACACTTGCCGAACTTCTGCGGTAGACGTGGAAGGGATTCTAAACCACGTGGAGACAGATGAGTGTGTTACCGCTTGTGGGGTTGATCGGAAAACCGTAGGGATATCGTCGGATGCATTGATGGAGGCAGGATTCGCCGCTAAGCTTTGCTCGCCGGCTTGCTTGGACTTTTGCCCTAACATTCTTGATCTATATTTCAATCTTGCAGCCGGCGAAGGTACGATAATATCCTTTTTAGCCTCTCTTTTTTTTCCAAAAGAAGTTTTTTTCATTCACATATAGGCCATTTTTTGTGTGGTATATATAATATTAACTGCGTACGTACTTTATATTCTGATGAAAATGTTTTTATGTATAATAATAAAACTACTTGCTGGAAAAAAAAACAAAAAATCGCTAAGAATAAGAAGTTTTAGTCATGTAATTCTAGTTTCTTTGCAATAAGTGTTGTTGAGAGATTGACACTTAATATTTGGCAAAATAAGAATGTTTTTCAAGGTATGGCTGTAATTGATAGAAAGTAAAAAATTGTGTAAGTTATGATGTTTATTATGGTTAACTATTGAAGTAAGTTGTGTGTTTTGGTAGATTCCTTGAGTGCATGAAACTCACTTTCATATTTTTTTGGTATTTCTTATCGTCAAAGCAAGGAATTTGGGTAGGAGCAATAGATGGTCATCCTTCACTTAACTTAATTATTATTTTGAAAATAGTTAATCATCTATCTATTTTTTTGTTAAAGTATAGTTAGTTAATCATCTATTACATGCATCCTATGATTTTTGGTTGGTGATAGTATAAATAAATCAATAATGCAAAGAGTAAAC
Source organism: Cardamine chenopodiifolia (assembly GCA_963922655.1). Lineage (NCBI taxonomy): Eukaryota > Viridiplantae > Streptophyta > Magnoliopsida > Brassicales > Brassicaceae > Cardamine > Cardamine chenopodiifolia. The sequence goes on along the minus strand of OZ000479.1, from coordinate 13,828,116 downwards.
TTGACGTAACCTACCAATTGACGGCATGCAGGTGCATTTTTACCTGATCTGTGCGATGCTCACCGAATGAATCCCCACCGTTCGATGTTGGAAATCCTCAGCTCTGGTGCCGCCCCAGGCCCTGTCTCCGAAGTCGACTCATCTCAGGCGCTAGCTCCCGCCCCTATGTAAAATGTTTTTAATTCCACGTGTGTCATACTCTATATTAATATTTCAATTGATGATCAGGGGCGGACCTATATATGTTATAAGAAAGGGATGCAATTGACACTGGTAAAAATTAATAAAATTTTGTTTGAGATTATATGAAATAGGTTTTGGTACAAATTACTTATGTTTTGATACCACTATATTTGGAGATCATGACTTTAAAAGAAATTAAAAACATTTGACCTCGGAACAAAAGTTTCGGTTTCGGAAATCCTCTTATTTGCCATCTATTCTACACTAGTAGAATCATTGTCGAATTACAAAACAATACATGTTATGAGATGATGAAAATATTCAACCATTTTTTAATTGATAGACATGTATATCTAGAGGCTACAACAATCAAGTTTCTTATAAGTTACTCTGACACCAAATTTCATAAGAATATTCAATGAAAAATAACTGACTAATAAATTGACAAAGCCCGAAAAAAAAAATTCTCTAAAAGAGATCTTCACATAAGGCACAATAGAAATTACAATGATCACCATAATTCAGAATAAATACAAAGAGGAAGAAGAAGAAAGCATCACAAGTATATGCATATATATATATATATAGATACACCCACATATGTGTATGTGCATATAGATGGAAAAAGAAGTAGAAGGAACACAATAAAGCCTATACAAAGCTTTTGAAAGCACTTTTTTTTATCAGCGCTTATTTGTCTTCTTAGCTTCCAACGTAGTCCCATCCTTAAGAGCTTGCTGAGCATCGGCTTCCATGCCGAACTTGAACAAGCAAGCCGCTTGCAGATACAGAAGCGGTTGGCCATTCTGGAGATACAACTTGTGCCTGCAATGCATCGGTCAGAGCCTCTTGTGCATTCTCGTTCATCAGATATGACAAGCAGCGCCGTGCGTGAACCATTGGTGACACCATTGTTCCTCCATCTATGAACTATAATACCACAAAACAAACCAGTTATTTTCGATTAATGACTGAATTTCTAGCCTTATGATGGATAAATATGGCTTGCTCTTGGCATGAAAGTTCTCCAGAATCAACAAATTCTTCGGAATTTGATTCAAATGCAATAGAGTTACCTGAGTGTAGCAATCGATTGCGGTTGTATAATCTTTGGAACGGAAAGCTAAGTCACCTTTCTTATTCGAGTTGAGAGATTCTTGCATCTGGTTGGTCCACATTTGAAAAGAGAGCTGCAGAAGAAGATATATAAAATCATATTCATAACAAGTCCCTAATGCAAAAGACTAAGCAGTGAGCAAAAAGAAGGAATATATCAACACCTCATTGGCAATTCCTTCATCATCCTTGTATCCAGTCTTACTAAGTATTTCATGTATGGCCGTAAGATCTACTCTTAAGCACGCGTCACCAAAAGGCGTTAAAGAAAGCTGAGGTTCTTCCTCAGTCTCGGTTTTCATGGGATAAACCCATAAGAACATATGAAGCTACATCAGATTCCCTCTGGAGTGTGGCAAGTGAAGTGACGAGAGATTTCACATTTGGTCTTTCTCGAGCTTCCTACTGCAGACAACGTGTGGCTAAACGTACTAGCTCAGTTCCATCTTCGTTTGAGAAATGACCCTCGAGAGCCGAATCCATTAACATAGCACAGTTCTTTCCCCTGAATAGGTCAAGAGACTGTAAACAAGCAAGGTTAGAATGTCACTGAAAAAGAATATGAGGCAGAAAAAAAGATGATGAACGTCATTTGGATCTTAGTAGGATACAATGAAACAGGTCGTACATTACATTTAAATTTTGTAAAGCTTATATAAGTAGAGAGGACTTACATGGCTTGGTGGAATATGTTTTCCACTCATGAGATCAAGTAAAACGGTTCCAAAACTGAATACTACACTCTCCGGTGTCACTCTACATGTACAAGATGTACAGATGTGAGCTTCAAGAAAATCTGTTTCCTGAAATACTTTGGAAGCAAAGCAAAGAGAAATAAACATGAAGCAGAGAGGGTTTTACCCGTTCGCAAATACTCAGGAGGAGTAAATGCCAAGTTAGTGCCTATAACTCTTTCCATCTCGGCTATTTTTCATGAGTCCAAAGCAAGACAACCTGGGATTCCCATCCTGTTAACCGCAAAAAGATTTTAAAAATATTTACAGTTCAAATACAAATCACTAAAAAGAATGAATCAAATATAATTAAACCTTGTCAAACAAAACCCTGTAAGCATTGAGCTCTCCCTTTATTACTTGAGTATTCCAATGCTTGTGTTAAACACATTGCAACTCTTAATCTCATTGCCAATTTATCGGATGATTCTCCCTGAAACAACAAAACCATTGATCAATTACACAAATACTATGAAAGAAAACCACATTTTCAATGATTAGCCACTGATCATTCAAATCACAAATTGAGTACTAACAGTGAAAAAGATGTTTAGCAAGAGTTTCTTGAGGCATAAACTCAGCAACGAGTAATCTCTCTTCTTGGGCTGAGGCGGTTAAAGCGTTTGACGGCGATTAAACGTCCATCATCAAGCCTTCCTCTATAAAAAATGTTAGGAGCTTTCTCGCCGTGTTCCGATACAATGTTATCTGACGAGAAACCTCCGGTGGCGGATTTCAGCTGCTCCAATCTGAATTCCTTAAAATTCGGCCACAATTTCCCTCCATTTTCTTTCACAAAGAAAGAAAAAAAAATCAGGGAACCATCAAAATCAAATACAAATTTTAAAATCGAGAAGGAGCATGCATGATATATAATGTGGATGGTTCACACGATTATATATGCCGACATGAAGTCAACATTTATGAAGGTAAAATTGATATACTATTATTATTCTTATTTAATAGTGAATTTTCTTTCAAAAGCAGAAACACTTTATTCATGTTGAAACCGCGTCAACTTCATCATTAGACCATTTGTTGGCGATTGACTTTTTAATTATATTTTTCTGGCTGACTTTTGAAGTATTATCTTTTTTTCACACTTTGTAATAAATTAACAATTTTACAGGTCTTATGTTAAAGATTTCAAAAAGGAAAACCAACCTAAGAAAATACTGAAGTTGAGATTATTTTGATAGGTCTTGAATTTATGTTGACGTTATCATCTTCCATTCTCTTCAAATTGAGTTAATTAAACACTAAAGTTTCTACAGTTTTCAAACAAACGAGGATTTGTATTGAATTGAAAACGTAATGCTCTGGAAAGATTCAGCATGTGTAAGTTTTTGCACTTAATACATCCTTTTGTTCTCGGCGGTGTCTGAAGATATCAAATCTCATCAACAGTTTTCTTCATATATTTTCGTTACATTCAACTTTATCGATTTCAAAAGTGTTCCGTTACGATGAAATGTTATACATATGTAATAATGTGTTGATACTCTGATATTTTCCGGATCTTGGAAATGACAAAGACGAAAAATGAAATAACGTACGTAAGCGAAAACGCATATTTTAGATTATCCTGTCTAGACCTGACCCAACTATGAGATACACAAACAATTCCTTGAGGCCACAATATAATCAACTATGTTAGGGGCCTAATTACTGAATATTAGTGCTGGTAAAGTCGCCGTTTAATCACTTCCACGTTACACTTCTATAAGGTCGTTTGGTCCCTGGTTGGTCTTCATTCTATTTTTTTGTTTATATTTTTATTTTATTTTTCTGTTTCATTTAAATTAAGAGTAGAGAAAATTTTTGGAGGCCCATTTTGTTCTGATATGTGATTCAAATTTTTGCTTCTGTCTTTCGAGATCACAGGGAGCAACATTACTGTTCGATCAGGCAATCTGTTTCGAAACAAAAATCATATGAGAAAAATTTGTTGGTTTCTGCAAGTGATTTCTCAAGTAAAAAAGAATCTGACCTGGTAATTTCTTGTCGAGGAAGAAGACAACTACGTTCACAGTATACTACGCAACAACCACAACGACAGTGTAATGTTTACGGGACGCAATAATCAAGAAGCTTTGCAATATGGCAATGGCCCAACCTAACAGCTTTATAAACCTGAGAGAAACAGATGATTTTTCCGGTTATTATTTTAAGGTATTTTATGACATGTCTAGAGAAACTTTTGTACCTTTTAGAACCGTATTTCTGGTAAGTCCTCACAGAGACTAGTGTGAATATCATGTGCGATGAGAAAATCAGGTCTCCACATCCGTAGATCACCCCATGAGGAACTGACAAGATCAGTGTGTTATCACATAAGAACAAGAAGAAACATTACATCAAAAGAATGTGTTGAGGGCGGGAAAGAAACATGTTCAAAACTCACAGTTGAGCAAGAGCACCTCAAGAACGTTATGTGGCCGTGGCAACCTGGAAATCTCAGAAAACTGTAAGTAACACAAGAGACTCATAAACACATGAATATGGATGATACACTCCTTATATAGTATTTACCTCTCGACAGTGATAGTTAGGGCCACGAAGCTGAGTCGAATAGAATGTGATTACACGGAGAAACTGACAAGCCTGTTAATGGAAAGAATTGGCAACAAACTTCAGTTGTAAAAACTTTGAATTGTATTTACGCAGCAAAGGGAAAAGGTTACCTACAACTAAGAAGGCGAGAACTCTGCACCATATCAACACAGTGTATATCTTCTTGCTTTCATGATGAAAGGATGAAAAGTCCACTGCAATTATTAAGAAAGCTTCATAAAACGGCTGCTTGTGAGAACAGAACTAGAGGTGAATCCTAGAATCGTGAAGGAACTCACCAGGAAAAATGAAACAAATACACAAGTGAACACAGTTTCACTTATGTAGGCTTTATCTTGACCAAGCTCCTAAAAATCGAAAAATAACAAACAAGAGCTTAAACTATGACATCTATACTGAAGAATAAGGGATCAACCAAACCAGCTAAAGTATTTGAGACAAACCGGAAGAAAAAAACCCAGAATCTTGAAGCGTTGGTCCTGGCCGATGAATATAATGAACTCCTCCAGCAGCTAAACCATGAATATACTGCACATAACAGATGCATTCATAAAAAAGAGGTCAAAACTAACACAAAATCTGAGACTAAATTGAACCAAAAAAAAAAACAAGAGAGGTAAAAAATGTAATTTTTTAAGCCTTGTGCTTTAATTTCTCCCAATGCCTAACATAAATCTATGATCATAACCTTTTACTGTATCATACGTTTTGAGTTTCAAACTTGAGAAAAAAGAAACCGAAAATAAGAATCTGAATCTGAGAATCTGTAAAGGTTCATTATCTTCTTTTTTGTTGCTAAACATTCACTTACATACTAGTTCAGACCTCAACAGTTTTGGTCAACATCATCAAACCAAACCAAACCAAACTACCCAACAAATTTAAATTTTTTACAACCTAGTCCTAAATTAACTCTCTGATCGAAATTTTCACCGGAAAGATGACGTGAATCCTCCAAATCAAACTCGGGATAAACGCCGGTGACTCCATGATCAATCGTAGATCGGAAAAGTTTGAACGAGAACGATTAAAGGGAAAATCCAAAGAGATGAAAAAACGAGAGAGGAGAATCTAGAGCAAAAGCTTTAAAAGTAGGAGGATCTGAGACGAGGATGATTAAACAAAAGCCTTAAAACAAATTTCTCTGTTGCCCCCAAAAATCTCTGTTATAAGAAAGATCAGCATTTTGCTGAAGAATTTAACCATCGTTTGGGTGTACGATAAAACGCGAGTTCAACAAGGAGAAAACGGTTGTTTTTATTTTTATAATGGTGACTTTTATTCAAGTCTCTCGGAGAAGAATCATTTGCTCAATTGATTTATTTGTGTACGGTAGATCCATGGTTCAAATCTTTTATTTGTGTACAACTGATTTTTAATTGGTACAATTATGATATATTGGTACAATTGATACAAATATAATATATTAACAATTATATACTATATATATATATAATTGTAATACGATAATTCAAATGATACCGACTTTTATACAAAATTAGAGTTCAAATTTTATTTTTGATTCTAATTAGTTAAAATGGTTTTCACTGGATATTCTCTCCGCGGAGAAATTGTAATATATATCAAAAGAAATTAGTGATGGTTAGAAACTTTGAAAACAAATTATCGTTTAGAAGTTGTAATTTCTAAATACTGTCTTTACTTACATCTATTTACTTTTTATTTATTTATTCTTCCAGCAATCTTATTACTTTTTATAAAGTTGTATGTTTTATTTTATTTTTCTGCAGCATGTAATATACCTTTCTTTTATTTATTATATATTAATTTTACATGAAAATAAGCTTTTTAGAAAACAAAAACCAATAAGTTGAGGAAGCAAGAGCATTGAGTACTGCTGCAAGAAAACCATCTTCGAGCAATACTTTCACAAATTAAATCAAACTAATTATTAGAGAGTAAAATATCATTTGAATATATAAATAAGCTTAATTAATCCATTTGTTTTTATATGTTCTGACTTCTGAGTTACTAATGTACCGTTGGATCAGAGAATTGAGTACCATTGATTTCTTTATAGCTCGCTCAAGTAAATTTGGCGCTCACAAACTGGAAAATCAAAACCCCTAACAGAACAACACCGAGCTGGATTCCGATTTGGAGCATCACGTTCTTCAGAATCGGCCAGGCTTTCTCCGACCATTTCCTCTTCCTTTCCGTGCTCATCGTTGTCGTTCCTTCTTCTTCCAGTGTTTCATCATCATCATCATCATTATTCTTCGTCTCATCTACTTCTTCTATAGTTTTAGACTCCTCTCTTATTTCTAATCCAACTTCGGTTATCTCCCCTGGTTTCTTGTCGAATAATCCTTTGAACTGTTTTCTAGCCTTGCTCTCTGCTTCCTGTGAGGTCAGAAGAAACAATTCAAAGAATTACGAATCTAAACTGGCAAAACACCCCAAATCATAAGTAGCCTTAATGAACTCACTTGAGTGGACATTCGGTTTTGAGAAATCAAATCTATACCGAACTAGAACCGATTATTTTTAGGTTTAGTTTTCTATTCAGTTTTTATGTCCAACCCTCGTTGAGATGGTTTTCAAACACTGACCTGTTCCTTCTGCTTCAGTTTCAAAAGAGCAGCTGTCGCATCAGCTTCTGACGATTTATCCACTTTGATCATCTGAACACAATGCCACATAAAGTCATGTTAGTTAACAGATTTCTATATCTAAGGATTGGATAATGATAAGCAAGTTAAGAATAATATACCATGTTGAAGTCCTTTCTAGCTTCTTCATACTCTCCACCTGCAATGTAAGCCATTCCGCGGCGGTAGAGACCCTTCACATGACCAGGCTTTGCTTCTAGAACCTGTTTGGAAATTGGTACACAAAAATCTCGGAAATCCCAACTTCTGATTCGAGAATAAACCCTTTCACACATTTGTTTATTGAATGTTTACCTTATTGCACGTCTCTATAGACTTCCTCCACTCTCCCAATTTAAGCAAGCAAGCCGCAACATTCAGATGTAACATATTCTTCAAATATCAGCAGAGAAAGGGACACAAGAACTAGTTAATACTTAATACTATAATTATCAAATATATATCACACAAATGTAACGAGAAGATGAAACTCACCCTTGTGTCACCAAAAACTTTCCCTTCCTCTTCATCTTGTGGATTAACATGATTAAATTCTCGGAGCACCTGGTTTTTGAGTCACCTCTTAGGCACGAATAAACAAAAGGCTAATACTGAAATTTCAGCGCTTTGAATTACCTTTTCGTACTTTGCTTTTGCGAGCTCAAATTTTCCTTCTTTGAAAAGCCTGTTACCCTGGAGTTCAAAGTATAACCAAAAGCAGAAAAGAACCGTAAGTAAAAGCAAAGATTGCACACACGGTTAGCTAATAAAAACTCTGAAGTTGTACAATTTAGAAGTATAGGTCATATTATAAATGGTAGCAGAATATTCAATCCATACCGTGCTTCTGATATTTTCTGCTTCGGTCATGATGCTCTGGAAGTTCAAACCAGTCCAGTCCTGAAACAAGAATCTCTACTCATAAGAAATGGAAGCTGTTTACAATTCCTATGATAAGCATTAACTCTAGATCAACTTACTCTTGGCGTTTCGAAACTAAGGAGTTCAATCTCCCACTGAACATGTGCACCTTCAGGAACGCCAGGCGGTCTATCAGGAGAGAAAACAATTAAATGTGTTTATTTCTCCAACAAGAGTTTATATGCTATCATGTTCCCTATGATTTACACAGTTAAGAGAATGACCTCGGAAATTTATCATATGCATAATCAGGGGGGCATGTAACAAGAGCAATCTCCCCAGGTAGCATCAAACGAGTACACATCTCAAATCCCTCAGGCACCTGCCAATACAACATTATGATCTTAAGCAACCCCATGCCTAGAAATATATTTCAACTGAAAAGCGTAAATAACTCCACTAGGTTTTTATACACGTTGGAGTAACTGACCAGTCCTTCTCCTGAACTGAACTCCAACGGCTGATCATTATTGTCAATTCTGGTATCATAGAAGACAGTCTTCTCTTCATTGAGAAGCATCCCCTTGTAATGGACACTTAACCGACTGTCTTGGAGAGGACAATCCATTGGAAACTCGCCTAATACGTTGGTGAAACGTTCCAGATCAGAATAGACTAGCGGATAAAGCTAAATATACAGAAAATAAGTTGGGGTCTAGCAGATGCCCCAGCAAGATGTATAAGAATTAAAAACCTGTATCTTGTTGAAACGGATTAAAAAAACATTATAAAGTGTGAAACTTACCTCTTCCATCTCGAATTCGACGTTTTATGAGACGTCCGTCTCCAAGCATGTCTCGCACCTTCAAAGCAAAAACGTGAATGTCAATCACTCAGTCTCCAATTGTTAAATGCGCAAAATACTACATAAGAAAACAGGATTATACAAGTTTCGTCTTTTTTCCACCTGAATGAAATGGACCAGTTCAACCTCAAAATGAACTTCCTCAAGGTCTTGAACTATATGCATCAAAGGAGATTCAGTCAAGTACTGCTTGCGAACATATATCACTGCCTTCTCCTTCCGAGCCATTGTTCCAATTCCGATTTCAAGACCTTTAGGCACCTACCTAATTGACAAGCATTAGTCAGCAATGTATTCCACCGGACCAGCTTTGCAAGGACAGAGAGTAGACGCTAAAAAATGTCCCATAAACTTAACAATCACCTCAGATTTTCCAAACGTGAAGAAATAAGGTTCTTCTGTATGAGAGAAGATCACTTGTCCATCACCGGATTTAGCAGATATCCTAATATACACCACAGAAATGCGATAAACTCTAATCAACGTTTCAGCCCGCAAGGGAAAACTAGGTTAACTGATATTTTGACCGAAAATGCAGGAATGATCAAAAATAAAATTACCTGGCTTTTACTTCATATGGTTCTCTGGGAGATTCCCAGCCCTCACCTTCATTTAGAATCTTTCATATAAAAAGAAAGCAATGCTTAATCCATCAGGAAGAGCAAGAAACATTTGGATCATATCATTCTACCTCTGCTTATCTTCCTTACACTACCCTTGCCCAAGCCACCAAAGAAATAAATCATCCCCAACCCAATTGATATAACTAAAAAAATATGGAGAATCAGGTCCTACCTTCTTGACGACCCCCAGATCATCACTTGCAATCTGGACATTAACACAAAGGAAATAAGCTAAAGTTACAGATGTATTTGCAAGTTTTCAGAGTATTTCGGCTAACTAAAGCACCATTGTCTTGATTTGTGTGAGATCTTGCCTTGGCTTTAGAAAAATCCAGCAATTCAATCTCAAAATGAAGTTCATCATCTTTTGGAAAATTGTCTGGAGCCGGAACTGGACAATCCTTCTCTGCATAGTGCATTTCAGGTTTCATCTTGAACTAGAAAAGAAAAATGTTAAAAACTCTTAAGCTGTGAAGAATCAAGAAAATGATCTGTAGTTGCCGCATTAACTCATTGAATATTCAGGTAACTCAAGTAAACAAACAAAACCCTATTCAGAAACCAGACTATAAATCCAAGTAAAGAGAAACAGCTTTGAAATATACAAAATGGCAAAGCACTCTAACAAACGAATATCGAATTACCATCGCAATTTCACCCTTATGCATTGTTGGAATTCCTTCGAGCAATCCAAGGATCATTTTGCTCTTCCCCAAGACATCTCTTATTGGTAAACCTCTCCCTGATAGAACATCAAACACATTCCATGAGTCCCCTAACAAAAAAAGTTTAGAGTAACTCCCAACTGAGAAATGTTCGTCAGTCTCACCTCCACATTCTGACCTCGTAGACTCCACTACTACACCATCCAATGTCCTTACAGTGCAATGATAAATAACCTGAGGATAAACCACTCATAAGTATCAAAGTGAGCACTCTTTGTATCTGTCTCACGACAAGCAAAACAAAGCCAAGTTATAATTACCTGATCACCATCAACGGGGCTCGAATCGCCTCCTCCAGGTCTCACCACAGCTTTCAACAAGCTCCCGGGAACAATTTTCTTCCTCCTATTCAACATACAATTCTCAGATATATCAAATTAATCAACTGATTCAACAAAGATTCCACAGGAAATAGAAATAAATGAACCTCTTATCGTCTTCCGTTTCGGATTTCTTCTTCTTCGGCGAGTAATTCAGCTCCGTCTGATCGCCAACCGCCATCGCTGATCAAATCCAGAGTTCTGCGACGGTTTCGAATTAGGAATTTGTGGAAGGAAAAAGTAGAGTGGAAGATCTACAACTTGGAAATCGAAGCCTGAAGCTAAACACCAGCGCTCTCTCTACCTTTTCTCTTGTTACTGGGTAGCTCAACCAACAACCAACAACTAATCAACTATGTGATATCACTGATATGTTTTTGCCTTTTAAGAAAAATAAGAAAGAAAGTGAAGAAAAGTCTAACTAAATACGATTGGAGTGTGATTTAAATCCTTTTCGGGTTTTCACGTACTTGCGGAGAAACTAAACTAAACAAATTTATTTTTAATACGTTTTTATCAAACATATTTAACAAATAAATAACCGATGAATTTTTTTCTTAAAAAGTATTTTAAAACGATCATTTCATCAAATAAATTGTCATTTGAACAAAAGTTTTATTAAATTAGCATTTTTAACATACATATTTAAATAAAATACTATTTGATTTAACGATTAGCATTCAGAAAACTTTTTTCGTCTTTCCAAAGGCTAATTGTAAAAGTAGTAGTATCTAGCGTTGTTTATGGATGAATTCGGATACAGATCCGGAGTTTTAAATTTATTTGGATCTGAATTTGTATTTGTCAAAATCTCAATTTCGTTTTTTAATCTGGATTTTTTGATATTTGGATTCAAATAAATTTTTTAATAAATATTAGATGTAAAATGGCGAATATCTGCCGGATATTTTTAGTAGATTTTTTGGACCTGAAAATTTTTAATATCCGATTCCGTTTTGTTTTGATATCTACTTTCTGGATAAGAATTCTGATCCAAATAATCATGTCTATTTCTAATAGTATCAATAAAATTATTAATTAGATTTTTTAAAATTGGTCTATTATATTTGATTGAAAAGTATTAACGGGCAGCTTTAATGCTGAAAGGGCTTTGAACTGTATAGTTGCCCATGTAATATGAAACCCACGTAATGAAAGATATCTGCTGAATCAGTTTAGTTTGCTTCAATTTTGCAAATGGTTACAATTTATTTTGTTCTTAGAAATAATTCAGATACACTTGTGATTTTCCGAAACAAGGGGTGCCTTCAATCTTCAACAATCTAATATTATTATCCTAACGAAAAAACTATACCGAATCTGAACAACCAGATGATAATGTGTACACGAACACCTCAATAAATTTTAGAATAAGAAAATTTTGGATCTGAAAAATTTGTATGACACAAAAAAAAAACGGAAATTTGGTGATGGGTTGGTAGTTGTTAGTTGAGCAAATATGTTGGACGGTTGAAAATTTCTTCATGTGAGAACCGAACTCAAATTACTCAATTCTTTTTCCTAGGCATTCAAAATCCAATACAATGAAACAAATATTGACCGAGAAAATAAAATTCATTATAAACAAAAATTGATTCATCATTAGAGACAGATAGTTGCAAATAGGTCAAGCGAGTAGAACACATGATAGAATACTTTCAAATTAATAAGTATAAGAATACTTCAAAGAGATTGTAAATCCGAACATCTAAACGTGAATACAGAGACCAAAAAATGTATGCAAACGTTGTTTTCTTCAAAATAATCATATACAAGTGTAGTATGTGTATTGTTTTTATGTGATTTATGGGATGAAAAAAGGAAAATAGCAAATGCAGGGTCATGTGAAAATGCAAGTGAATTTTCATTAATTTTATCCAAGCAATTAAGAACGCAACGAACCGCGTGGAGCAGTCAAAGCACACAACATGTGGGTCCCATCTCCATGTAGGTAACAAACAGAGATGAAACCGGACGTTGGTTTTGGTTGGACCGGCTCAACTCGAACAAGTGGAATATCTTAGGAAAGTCTAACTAAATCTACGAGGGTTTAGTAGGCCTATAATTTTTCCGAACTAGAGATAAGATCAAAATCATAATTTCATCGGTGCTCGAATTTAATATCAATTTTTATTAAAGACTGCGAGATTAAGATGTTAATCAGAAATATTTTTGTCTATGGCTGAAGTAGGGCCAACCAAAACTATGGCTGTCTTGGACGCTGAAAGATATATTTTGTTTTAAAAGTTTAAACTCTAAACTAAAACTAAAACTACTACTACAAATTAGACGTTATTTTGGGATCTTAATGTAACTTTTGATATGAAAATATATAGTTTACTCTTATTTAAAATTATTAAATGTAAAAGATGATTAAAAAATTCAAAATTTACATGTATTTGTTACTATATAAATTATATAATAAAACATTTCATTTATTTGAATAGTATCAAAACAATATGTGAGTTAAAAGGAGAAAAGCAAAAAAAACTAATTAAGCTTAAACAAACAAAATACGTTTGACAAAAGAAAATAAACATTTATTAAACATAAGACATGATTGTAGTTAGACTAAATAAATAAACGTAAGACATGATGATTTCGTACTAGTCCCTAAGAAAAATCATCTAGAAAACCAAGACAACTAAAAACAGCTGCCATTAATCAAGTTATCGATATTAGAAAATCGTTGATAATTAATAATACAAGCAAATGGCTTCGGACAAAGTCTGCACGTTACTCCACCAAGTAAACCAGCATTTCAGCATTTAATCAATTAAACCAGCATTTCAACATTTAATCAATTAAACCAGCATTTCAGCATTTAATCAATTAAACCAGCATTTCAACATTTCAGCATTTAATCAATTACAATTCTTTAATTGTTCGTGCGCTCTTGGATTTTAAATTAACTATTAATACTATAAGGGATGATATGGGTACTGGATCATAAATCACTTTTTCTTTGACAGTGGTGGTCTCAAGTGCCAGTAATTTTTACTAAGTCATAAATATTTATGATATATATTTTGTAGCTAAAAGTAAAGTTTTAAAAATTAAATATGATATTATATATGTTTACCATTGTAAGCCACTATTTTGATAAGATGTTTTTACCTCACATTAACACGTTTGTGTACATAATTACGGTTTTACCTCTTCGTTTGTGAAAATTTCGATTTTTAATAAATTGATTAATTAAAAAGTTTAAAAACATTTTCTTAATTTCATTAAAACGTAAAAGTTTTAATTTCTCCAAAATTTCACTTTACACATGTCTAGCAATACAAATATACATATATATATATATATCGAGATATGATTCCGCATGCAAGGGTTTTAGAAAACAAGGCAAACAAAATTATTTAACAACCTTGGTTTTTTTACTGATTACTTAAGTTGTAAGAACAAAAGAGAGAGGGAGGGAGAGAGAGGGAGGGAGAGAGAGAGAGGGAAGGGACTAAAGCAACACACCGGTGACAGACTGATATTAATTTTCCAGAAAGAAAAAAAAAACAAAGAAGAAAAAGCCAAAAAAGAGTCGCCCTCTCTCAAATGCTCATTTCTTCTTCAATCTCCATTGTCATCAATGGTGGTTAAACGATCCAAAACCTCGTCTTGTCCACACCTCATCTTTCTCTCCTTTCTTTATTTTCTTCTTCCTCCAAATCTTTCCACTATCTATATTAAACCCTACTTTTTCCCACTATTTCAGGACCTGTCACCAATTCTAGTCTTCTTCTTTCTTTAAACCTGCAAAATCTTCATCCTAAACACACCCAAAAGTTAAGGAATCGGTTAATACGCCCAGTCTGATGGTAACCGAGGCTCGTTCACTGGCTGCTCAGCCCTTGCACCACCGTGCATCTGGCTTGAGAACCCGCCATTAATGCTCCTTTGTCTCCACGACACATCTGCATGATTAACAAAAAAATTAACCAAAATGATTATAAAATTGACTGCTTAATAAGTTTCAATTAACCACTCATGGTGAATTAATCATTTAATTGAGATTTTTGTTATACCGTTAAGACCCGCCGAAGACCGGACCGGTTCATTTAGATTCAAATTCAGGACCTGCGCCACTCTAGCCGGAACCAAAACCGTCGATAAAGCTAAATTCAAGAGTAAAAACATTTCTCATCAGTAAAAAAAAAAAGAATGGAAACCAAAAATTGACATTTGGGAATTGAAAATTTTGGAACTTACTGGGCTTCTCGTCTCTTGAAGAATGGTTAACGCCTCGAGGTAAGAAGACGCCGGTACCGGTTGATCCACGTTTTCCGGTGTGGTCTCCAAGGAATACAGCTCGCATAACATCAGGCCTCGGAAGCTGATTAGACCATGCAGATGATGACAAATTCACAGAACCAACAATTTTGTTGTTATTAAGCTTTAATTCTCTGCTCTGCTGTACCAATTGGCGATTGTGTATCATTAACTGTTGCTGCTTTAGCTGCTGAACCTACACAAGAAGACAAAAAAATCAGTACCTAATTACTCAGAAATCGAATTTTAATTGCTATTAGAGAGATGTGATTTGATTTACTTGGATAGCTTGTAGCTTCTGGTATTGGAGAGATTGGTGGTTAAAGTAACCAGAGACACCGTTGTTACGGTTTTTTTCGACGGTGGTAGCGACGGAGGTAAGTTTTCTGGGAGTACCGAGAAGTCCTCTGCCACTATTGTTGTTGTAACCGTATGGTTCACCGTTGGTAGTCATCTTCGCCATTTTCTCCGCCGCGGCAGAGTACAGATCCCATGCCGCCTGAGAAGAAACTCGCGATTGAGAATTCTCGTTCGATCTCTGTTTCCGGCAACAACAGCCGGCTCCGGCCACACAAAGAGGCGACCGATTCACACCCCACGCCTAAAGAATCACAAAACAAACTAAACAGTTAAAAAAATAACCACTAATTTTCAAAATCAAAGGAAAAACAGAGATACGATGGACTATGTCAAAATTACCTTGTTGTCGTTACCGGCCGGAAAAATATCTTTACCGCAAAGTCCACCGGAGAAATCATCTTCCAGAGTTGATTGAACCATCTGCTTAGTCAATCCGGCTAAGAAACTCTCCTCATCACCTTCCTTCACCGTGTTGTTAGGCTTAATGGTAGAGCCAAAACCTCCAAATCCATGACGCGTCTCGTACGGGAATAACGACTCATCGATTACTCCACCGTTATTCTCTTTCTCAACGAGAAAATCCTCGTCAGTGAGAAACTCCGGCGGAAGCCAGAACTCAGCATCGTCGATTAAGCTAGTAGGTTCCATGGTTTTTAAGTGCTTTTTTCACGGAAATCGAGTAAGGATTTTATAAAAGCAGAAGTTGCTGCTTTGTTAAGTTTCAATAATGAGTTTGTGAAATCTCAGGGACCCAGCTTCAGGCGAAAATAAAATAACCCTAGAAAACGAGGGAAAGAGAGTGAGGTATTTGTAGGAGGAGGAAGAAGATGTAGCAGTAGTGGTGGTGGTGGGGGAAGAGGTTTCGTTATTCACGCGCCAACGGTTCGAAAGTAGATTACACGTGCTTACGTAGAGGAAGGGGGGGGAACGTGAGCGTGGGCCTACTACTAGGCTACTACTACTAACGATGGAAGGGTAATGGCAAGAGTAAGTTTGTGTGACCTACTCTCGGAATATCTGTAAAGCGGGTTGACTAGCACGTGATAGGGTTAAAATCCGTCTGGCACGTGCCTTGGTGTGATTTACTGGATTACCCTTTCAACTTGAAGATTCAGTTTATGCTGATTTTATCCCCTTCTGTATTAGCATTGAATGTGAAAGCGTGTATTACACGTTTTTGATTCGAGTATAGATCTTGTTATCGACGTTTTTATTTTTTCCCATTTGAGGGACACACACAAGTGGCGTCTCTTGTTCAGAACATTTTGTGTTTTTATCGTAAAAATTATGATTTAGTGGAGACAAGGCTAGTATCGTAAAAATTATGCTTTAGTGGAGACAAGGCTAGTATCGTAATTAACAAGGATTCGGTGTCACACCAGTACACCACCACATATCGTCGTGGAAAGCGCGTTTCTTTTGGATTAATGGTACTTTCTCGACTCGAGATAATGACGGTTTTACCCTTTCTGTGCCGTTGGGTTTATAACGGTGCCGAAACAAATAAACATCTCAACTGCACCTGCACGATCGTGTGACGTGGTGTTAACATGTGTCTCCATTTGATTAGTTGGATGTCGCAAGGTGACATATGGCCTCCTCTAATTTAATTGGCATAACAGGGATCGAGATGTAGTTCTTCGCTTACAAGTTATCTTCCATTTCCCACTAATTTAATAAAGCTAAATATGATAAAGGTTTCTTATGAAATAACTTTCGTAGAATTATAACGGCGATTATGTGAACGGTGACGGATCAAAGTTTCGTCCATTATAAGACATGGGACAAACATGAGATGTCACAAGATTTTTGTTTTGGTTTTAAGATGTCACAAGATTGCTAAGGGGAAATGTTAATTGCGATTTAGCTCTCCCATGTTTATCTAATTGATACACACATAATAATAGAGGTTCATATGCGTTTTAGATTCATGTTAATATTATGTCTAGTACAAATAAATTCCTATTTCCTTTACCATTTCCATAAGAATATTAATTAATATTACGAAGCACGTTTATATTGTAATTTATACCTCTTTAGCAAAATATTTGCTTGTAATATGCATTAAAAATTTTAAGGATAATATAAGTTTTCTAAATATGTTGGTTAAGCTTCCGATAATCCAAATACAATACTTATAAGTTGGCTTAGTGTACTTGATTTCTTCATTCCTATATTAATTAAAGCTTAAAGGAGATGATGAATTGGATTATGCTGACGGGAGAATGAATATTACTATGATTGGCCTCCCACAAACTTTCCGAAATCATAGAACAGATTTCCGCAAATTAAAAAGTGAAAGCAGAAAGAGAGAGAGCTTCGATTTTTTAATTTTCCCCTAAATACTAACAATTTCTCTTTTCGGCCGAAAGACAAAACGAAGTTATTACAACATCGTTTTCTACTTCCTTGACTTATCACGATAAAACTAACAACTATTTATACCAACCAACTCAAATATTATTATTGACCATGCTTTTAACTAGTGTGAAGAGTCTCCCACTCCATTATCGTTGGTTAGCCCTAAACCAGAAAAAGCTCTTAAACTTAGTTTTACGATACGATTAACGAATTTTCGTTACCTTTAATAAGAAAATCTTACAATATACACCGTAATGTATGACCCAAAATACATATATAATTGTGGATGGATCATTATTCCCGGCCCAGAATACGTGCGTGACATGCTTTTCTGTCTTTGTCTGTTAATAATAGTATAATACTAGTTAAAGTTGAAGAGGCTGTGCAATGTCGATCCCAAAGAGCTAAAACAACATTAATCATAATATTGGTTCAGCAAAGCTGACTTGCCGGTCATGGCTAATTATTTTTCTTGCAAAATTTCATTATATAGTGATTGACAAAACTATTATTAATGGTTCTTTTTGTTTAAATTTTTGTAGTTGTGTCTTAGAAATTCTTTAGGGATTAAGTAATATGTACCAATATGTTAAGGTTAATGGTTCGCTAACTTACAACTATATCAAATAGATTTATGTTAAGTGAATGGTCTCATATTTCGAAAATATTACTTTTAGATCTTTCTAAAACGGTTGTTCGAGATGATGATTCTTCTAATATACTTTGAACCAAATTCTAGTTTTTGGATTGACAACAAAGGCAAACCACTTTATTTGAGAGTTTTGATTATGATAGTATATTATGTTTTATAAGATTTCATATCGAGATATTAGATAATATATAAAAAATGCAAGTTGTTTTATTGATTTTCAGATTGTTTTGAGGTAGAAATCTAAAAACATATGCGTTATATCTTATAAACAAGTGAAGAATGTAAAGATCACTTAGCCACTTACATTACACAAATATATGACATCTAAAAGACAACTATCGTAATTGTTTCGTAAAATATAACTTAATGGATCTCTAGCAGCCTAACTAGATAGTTTACCAACTAATATGATCAAACCATTTGATAAGATGTTGGAAAAAGACAGTTCTTTCCTATATCACATGAAAACCTATTTTCCCGCAGAACATGAAAACATTCGAACTTTAATTCACAATTATATAAACAGCATCGCGAAGAAGAATATGAATAGGATTTTACGTTATTTGACATCAGAGATTCAAGCCACATCACATGGACTCCACGAGACTGTCTGAAATGGACACGGATCTCGACTAAATTTACGAATGATTATTTTTAATTATTATTACTTCTCGTTATCTTGTTTTCCTGGGTGGATGGTGGAGTCCACTTTGATTTCGGTGATAATAATAATATCACGATAAAAACATCAAATATTATAAATGCTTTAACGACATATATAGTGTTGTATTCTGAGGAGGTGACTTAAGCTTGTTTGTTTCCATAATTTCCTCTTCTTTGCTTTTGTCTCCTTTTTCTCTTTTAATATGCTTTCATGTTTGTTTCAGAAAATTAAAGTATAATTGGCTGCAGCTTCCATTCCCAACCATTGAACCATATGGGACCTTCTTTTGTTTCCTCGTATATTCAACTATTATTTCTTTATACAGCTCTGACTTAAAAAAAAATTTGGTTGATCAAATACGTTGCTTAGAACCTGCAACTTTAACTTGCTAATTACACACATAACTTTTATTACTAATAAAATATATCGTATGTTGTGTGCTTAGATACTTTTAACGACAAGTCACCTTCGACCATGTTTAACAGTGGGCAGTTAAATAGAGACTAATTTCTTTTACTTTTCCAAATATTTTAAATGACTATCTTTGTGAAAGTAAAGGACTATAAATTTGATCCCACATTTTATCAGACAACAAAATCAAATGTATGTCAGGTGTCCATTGCTATTGATTATGGATTCGCGTAAATCACGGTAAGATGTAAGATGAGGGCCGTAAGATAAGTTTTAATTTGTAAACCAAACCTTAAGGAAGCCAAGGACATAAGCAAAAAAAAAGGAAAATAAAAATTTGTAGCTTTAATTGCTAAAAATTAGGATTATATTAGTTGGATCGCACATGTTACCGTCACGTGCGTAGGCTCCACTCTTCACATGCATACACGACGGACCATACCCAATCTCCTCAAAACTTCCGATTTAGCGAGGGAGAGAGCAACAGCTCTTCGCATGTTTTTGCTTGCAATGTAAGCTAATTTAACTTATGAAACGAACCTTTTTGAAGCGCATTCATGAAACAATTTTTGGTATTTTTGAAAAAAAAAACAGAATATTACTAGAATTTAACAGTATTCTTTTAATTTTAAGCATATTTATTTTTTAAAAAGATAAGTGAAAAACAAATTGACGATATATCTATTTACGTTTTTTTTAATTCGTGTGTCGCAAGTTCTTGGGTCTAGGGCTTTGTGAAGCATCGTGACTCGAAAATATTTAATGGCCATGGTGCTTTACAAACAGCGGTCACTTGTTACGTTTTACAAAATTCGGTTTATATAAAATCATTTAACATAACTGTGCAGCAGAAAATAACTTTTATAAAACCAATAAGTAGTAATTAGAAATACATGTTCTAATCCAAATTCGTTTAAACATGCGGGCTGCAAAATAACTTTATTCGAAGTACTTGAAATCTTTTAAACCCACTTCATCCATCACACCACGTCTGTCACGTACGGTGTGTAGATTCTAATTAATCACGTCGGTCGTATCAAGAATTTGCCCAATATCTGCATCACATAGGAGATGTGTTTACGAATACTTGGTGAAGATATATGATTACTGTGACTTTCATGCTATCAACGATAATTTACAAATCATTCAATCAATCAATCAATCAATGTGGTCATGTCACATAGCTTTCAATGTTCATGTTC
Source organism: Cardamine chenopodiifolia (assembly GCA_963922655.1). Lineage (NCBI taxonomy): Eukaryota > Viridiplantae > Streptophyta > Magnoliopsida > Brassicales > Brassicaceae > Cardamine > Cardamine chenopodiifolia. The sequence continues at coordinate 13,807,584 of OZ000479.1, read as the reverse complement.
TTGACTCCATCCATATTCAGATTCACCCACAGCCTTCGGGTACATAATTCGGAATTTCGACCAAACCCCTCAGTCATATAGCTTGACATGTTTCCTTTTGTTAGTGCCACCAAAAGTTCTCAGAAAGAAAAGTCGTCAGAACAAACCCTCATCAAGTCCCCATAACTGGACAATTACTTTTGACACGGCCGCAAAGGTCATTGAGAATTGTTGTGTTTGCATACACTTAAAATAAGAATGTCGCTTGAAGCGTTCAACTAACACAATTTATATGGCTTTCGAGTGTGTAGTCGGATATTTATCAGAGTTCTACCCTATGTTCACGCATGCATTATTGACAAGTTCATACTCACAGTTCCTAAATCATAACATGATCATATATATTCGCGAGTTTATATTTTTAATTAATTTTGCATCCGAAATTTAGTGAATTTTTCGTAATTGGCTTATATATGTAAGATAATTTTTGAGCATAGTTGCTTTGATCCTCGTCCAAATATTTATCATTTCTAGAAATAGCCGCAGCTACATGATTCATTCACATTCCGTGGGTAGATGTGTCACTAAAAGCCTCTATAAGGGCCCATCAAAGATAAGCAACATATATATCAGCCCAAAGATATTTCCAGAAAGTCATTTTAGTTAGCCCCATAAATGAAAGAACAATGAACTTAACACTAATATGATCAGGCAAGGATAATTTCACAATGTATAAGCTGGTTGGCCTTGAAGAAGACTGAACTTTGACGGCACTAATTATCACCCCAAGCAATCCAGATATTCCCAAAACATGAAATCCATCGTTATGACCGAAAACTGTGTCTTCAGTAAGCATATATATCTTGAGAGCGTTTTTGAGGACCTTGCTTTCAAGAAGGCAACATCGATGACTACGAATCTGTTTCATCCTTTATGGGATCACTCGATGTTTTCCTTTTTTTTCAAGAAGGCAGTCCAAATTCGACTAAAAAATCCAAATGAACAAAAACATAGTTAATTAAAATCAAAACTTGCGTTAGAAAAAACAAATGATTTGAGTGGATAATCTCATATCTAAGATCATTTTAAGATCGTAGTTGCTTTGATCCTCCCCTAGGTATATTCACATTGGTTTGGATAGAGATCCATTTAAACAATTAGAAAAATTAGAGACACATGAAAGAAAAAAACTTTATCCTTTCTGCAAAACGGCTACTTCACACGTGTTTAGATATTTCGTAAGAAAAAAAAAAGGAATTTCGGATCTTACATAGACAGCACAAGCTCGTTGTCATTAAAATTCATGGACCACAACCTCACCGCGCTAAAGCTTTCACCACACCGATATTTCTAATCTCACCAATTAACTAGTTTAGGCAAAAATGTTTCTTTGTATTTACATTTGTGTTTGTATTTGCATATCATAATATATTTAACCATCACAATATTTAAACACCGATAAACAAATGTAAAGAGAATCGTGGTCTTGATTTTTGTTTTGTTTCTTGGTAAGTAGTATAGATATCGAGCAGAAAATTTTCCTTTTGTTTACAACGTTTTGGTGCTGAAAACGTGCATTTGTTTTACAAGAAAAGGAATTATAATATTTGTTTTGAACATCTCCTTAACAAGCAAGTAGTATTAACTTTGGAAAATGCATTAAGTCATCGGACGTGCAATTTCACCACCCTTTGCTTACGACTCATCGATCACATGCCCATCCTAATCCAACGGTGAAAGCGTCTCATTTAATAATATTGGAAATATTACCAGAAATATCATTAATGATATAATGAGATTTTTCCTTACTCCTCTATCTCAGCGTTTTTATTAGGGACAGATGATTTTGATATTTTTGGATTTTCTGACCACTTGTCCGTAAATGCTCTATGTAATATAGTTTAAATAATATATTTTTTATAAAGTGAATAAAATAAACTAATAAAGTAGAGATAAGAAATAAACGAAGTTAGATTCTGTTAAAAATTAGCTGTATATTAAAATTTCATATTTATACGTTCAATGAATTTGTAAACTTTAATCATAATTTTTAAAATTGTATATAATTGGATTTGTTAGACCATCTCCAATTACTTCAAATAGAGTAACTCCAATTTGGAGATAACTTTTTTGTCCATCCAATTACTTTATTTCTTATTCTAAAAAGGAATATTTTTAAAAAAAAATTCTTTTATTTAATTAATAATTTTTTATAACCTCTTATTTTTAAATTTTACAAATTAAATTTATTTATTTTAAATTAAATAATAAGTAACAAATTATAAAAATTGATTTCGAACATGTTCTTACAATCCCAAGTTTTTTTTCTTCTTATATTTTCTATTTTTCATGTAATATATTTTATTATTTTAATTTGTAATATCAATTATTAATTGATAAAAGATTACATAATTTTTGTTGAAAATTATAAAATGAGAATAGTAACATTATTGAAGTATAAAATATAAATCTGTTAAATTTAAGGAATTGATTTGTAAAGAAAAAAATTAATTTTCAAAATGAAGCCAGGAAATGAAGATTTCCAAATATGAAGTCAAATATGAAAATCTCTATTTTAAAAGTGTAAATGAAAATAGATTGGAGAAAATTTTACTTCAAACTAAAGTTTAGAAATGAAGATGGAAGTGGGCTGGACGCTGGAGATACCTTCCCGCTTTGGCTTTTGTTTTAGGACAGTTTCGAAACCACAATAAACAATTCATAAGAATTAAACCCTTTCATAGTTTTATACTTTTATTATTATAAGACACAAAAGTCTCATACTTTTGCTTAGCACCGTACGATTTAAAAATGGACGGGTCAGATGCAAACAAATGTGTCATAATGGATCCTACGTTGGACGGAGCGTCGAGGAAACTAAAAATACTTGATCTCTCTCCTTTCCAAATCCTATAACATTCACATTGAAGACAGCTAGAGGCTATCTTCTCACCATTTCTCAGAATCTGAAAAGCATAAAACATCTCAAATCTTTTCAAGAAAAACCAAGAAAGATGCCGAAAGACAGAAAGATCGGAATCGCGATGGACTTCTCCGAGAGCAGCAAGAACGCTCTGCAATGGGCGATCGATAACTTAGCAGATAAAGGAGACACACTTTACATCATCCACACACTACCAATCTCTGAAGATGAATCTCGTAACTCCCTCTGGTTCAAATCCGGTTCTCGTAAGTTTCTTTTCCTTTTTATCTAACGGTTTTGGAATTTCCCGATTCGATCTGTCGGTTTAATCCGGTTTATTTCGTGTTGCAGCTCTCATACCGTTGGTGGAGTTTAGGGAACCGGAAATTATGGAGAAATACGGTGTGAAAACCGACATGTCAGTTCTTGATATGCTCGACACTGGTTCGAGGCAGAAAGAGGTTTTTATTCATTTATTTTATATATTTTTTGATCCCAATCAAAATACATTAATTTCGTTTTTTTTTAAATCAGTTATTGGTGGTTTATTGAAATAAAAATGGAATTTAGGTGCATGTAGTGACGAAATTATACTGGGGAGATGCAAGAGAGAAGCTGGTTGATGCTGTGAAAGATCTCAAACTTGATTCTCTTGTCATGGGAAGCAGAGGACTCAGTGCCCTTCAAAGGTATTTTCTTACTTTTTCTTGTGTAATAAATTTTCTTCTGTATCTGAAATCTTCTTGCCAAAATGCCGATATTGCGAAGGTTTAGTATTGTTGACTTGTAGTATACGGATTTATAACTTGTGAGATAATTAATAGGGCGATTGGTATAATCTGGTATTGGTCCAAATCCATGATCAAAAATGTTCATTACCTAAAGACAATGCCAAATACCGGGTAGTTCATGGTTTACTCAAAACCATGTCATTTTGCTTTGAATAGTGCGTTTTTACTGGTCTTCCAAATCAAAAGTTCAATTTTAATTGTTGGTTAAGAGATTGCTTCTTTAGAGGAAGAACATTTTAAATAAACAACTTCTACGACAAATTGGCAATTGCTTTCACCGAAAGTGGATAAGGTTGGTTAAAAATGACAATTAATTTAGGTTTAGTTGAAGATTTTTGCCCTTGTCTCACAATTACAAACTTTTAAGATTTACTTTCGTCGGCAAGCTAATCAAAAAAATCTACTATGTGATTATTCCTTTTTAACACATTTGTTGTTTATTTATTCCTGAACTTTCCAACGGTGAAATTTATCGTATCTTTATTTTTAAAAATTTTAAACGTTGGCTTTTAATTTTTTTATTCCAAGTGTAAATTATTAATTTTTTTAAAATATTAAATCAGGATAATCATGGGAAGCGTGAGCAGCTTCGTGATTCAACACGCCCCGTGCCCCGTCACCGTTGTGAAGGATAGCGATTCTCACTAAAAAGCCATCGTTATCTCCTATGTTCTACCAAAACAATAATCACATTTATGCTTTTAAATAAAAAAAAAAGAACATTTATGTTGGTTGTATTTACTACAAGAGCCGTCTGAGCCCTTGGAGTTTTTTCTTCTAGTTTTGGGTTTTCTTGCTAATTGTTTCAATTACTTTCGGTGTGTTTTGCTGGAATAATTTCATATGCTTTGTCTGAACATGTGGTGGGCTCGATATCCAAAATATTTAAAATAAGTTTGCGTTATAGAAATCACATGGGCAGTTGGATCCCTCTTCATTGATCATTGACCATATTGGCAACAAATATTAGAATATTTCTAAGAAATTTTCCACAGAAAAGATTTACATTAAAAAAATAGATGTAATGAATGTATAATAATATATTTTTGTTAAACAGAAAGATGGCCATGATATTTTTTGTTTTGTTAGCTCCTCATCGTGGTGACAAGTTCTTTTAGGTGAAATGGTATTCTCTGATTATCCCATAACAAAATAGTTTTCTACAAGTTTTTGGATTTCTGACCCATAAGTTTTTTTGGACAGAAGACACTTGTTTATTTGTGAATTATGATAGCATTAAAAGTTTACGGTAACTTGAAAGACTATCAACTCTTTTAATGTCCCCTAAATCGGATTAAACCCATTAAAATGTAATTGATCTATTTGGAAATTGGATAAAGTTGACTACAAATAGAAATAAATCACTGAAAGCAGAGATGTTTGGGACAGGATAAAAAACAAATTTCATAGCAAAATATCAGGACCACGGGCCGACGGGCTTTAAGCCCACTTTAACATCTAGTTTGCTGAACCTGGACTAATGGATATTAAGAAGAAGTCGAAAACTTGGGACCTCAAGAACTGAAATGCTCCAGGAGAGAGAGCAACTCTCCACCGGACTGCCCGAAAAACAAAATTTTCGGGCAGGGCCTGACCTGATCAGAGACAAATGTCATTTACGATGTGTCTTTATCGAGAAAGAGGGGAAAAAAAGGAAGACAAAAAACGGAATCGTTCTGAGGTTAAATGTTTGTTTTCAACATGTTAGCCATGTTTTTGACTGTTAATGCCACCACGATTATGAGTGTTTGATGTCTTCTTAGTCTGTGTCAACACTCAACAGCAACAGAGCAAACTTGATCAAAATTACTAAGTATACCACCGCTTCTTGTAACCAACTTAACTAACCTTTAACTGATTTTGTTTAGTCCTTTTAACTTGTGCTATCCAAAAAGGTTTGACTCGAAATAAATTCAAGCTTCGTAATTGTATATTTCAATGTCCCAAAAACATACTTTTGGACTATCATAGTGGTAATACTTAGCATTCAAATTCAAATCGTTAAAGAGAGATCAAGATTGTTACATCCGTTCATTTCATATTTAACCAATAATAATACAAAATCAATAAAAAAAACTCATTTTTAATGGACACCAATTTAAAAACCAAATGGTCGGTGATGACGCAACTCCCACAAAACCACAATCCGATTTGATAATCCCAAATAAGCATTATGAAGTTTGTTCAGTGATCTCTCAGACATCAACACATGTAACTTATGTTGTTGGTAAGAACACTACCTCCCTTACACTCAAGTGCTTACTCCACTACCATTACTTCAGTGCCTCAAATCTACACAAAACTTCCGCTATATAAATCACACATTCACAAATCCAGTTGAAACCCAAAAACAAGATCGACAAAACATAATCTTGATTAATCACTTCACTTTCTCCCCTAAAAAAACAAAATGGCATCTTCCATGAAATTTCTCTGCATTCTTGGCCTGATTCTCCTCGTCGGAACCGTCGTCCACGGTGCAGGAGAGTGCGGTAGATCGTCGCCAGACAGTGAGGCGATGAAGCTGGCTCCATGTGCAGGTGCAGCTCAAGACGCTAACGCTGCTGTGCCAGGAGGTTGCTGTACTCAGATTAAGAGATTTTCTCAGAACCCTAAATGTCTCTGCGCCATTCTTCTCTCCGACACGGCTAAAGCTTCAGGTGTCGAGCCTGAGGTTGCCCTTACCATCCCTAAACGCTGCAATTTTGCTAACCGCCCTGTCGGTTACAAGTGCGGACGTAAGTATTTACATATCTGACTTTATTTTATATCTTTGTATAATTTTTTTTATCAAAACCATTGGTTACATATATTTTCTAACGTCGTAGCCCTAAAGTAACAAATGTTATTTGTTTCTTTGCTTGTAGCATACACACTTCCCTAAAGTGTTGACGATTAGAAGGATGAGGGAGATATAAATGTGGAAGCTTGGAGTTTACTACTATGTCTCCATGTACCTTATATTATATGAATAACGATAACGTTTATATGTATCAGTGTGATTGTAGTTAAAAAAATGTATGAGTGTGATTGTTATTGGACCTATATCAATAATTAATATATGAAATGATTTCACTATCTATTTTAATTTTGTGCTTGAAATTGTTTGAACTGGTGTCGTTTTGGCAACATGAATACAACTTACCTACAAGTCAATCTAACCCAAAGCAAAAATAATTTTTAATATAAGTTTGCATTACAGTTTCACATGGGCAGTTGGATTCCTTCTCATTGACCATTGACTATATGGAAACAAATATTAGAATATTTCTAAGGAAAATTTCGTCCGAAGGATTTACATTAAAAAATTGAAATATGATTGATAATATATATTTGTTAAATAGATAGATGACTTTGGTACTCTGTTTTTTTTTTTCTTTACCTCCTCATCGTGGTGACAAGTTATTTTAGGTGAAATGGTATTTTCTGATTATCCCATAACAAAATAGTTTTTATAGTTTTTGGACAAAATACACTTTGTTCATTTGTGAATTGCGTGATGCATTGAACTTTTATGGTAACTGGAACCCTTCCACTCTATTAATGTCCTCTAAATCGGATTATACCCATGAAATTGTAACGATCCGTTCACTTTACAAAAAGTAAACCAATAATAGTAATAAAAACACAATAAAAAGATCTACCATTAACACCAATTTATATATCTAATGGGAGAGTTTTCTCTCCAGGTAGGATATCAACATCAACGTCCTAATCGTTCAATGAGTAAAATATGTCATCAAATAATATTTTTTATTTTTATGTTTTTTCGTTAAAAATTAATTGCATCCTAAACATAATTTAGATAGTTAATGATAAAATAAGTAAAAGTAAAGAATTTTTTAAAGAAACTATTAATATTGTATATATATATATATCAATTTTATTTTGTATAGTAAAATTTAAATTAGTAAAAAAAAAATTTACGATCATCCAACCAAAAAGTAGTTTTTTACACAACTAATAGATGCATGCTTTATAAAACAAATAAAGTTATATAGAAAATTTATGCATATGAATCACAATTATACTATATTAAATACTACATATATATATATATTTATCAGTACTTGGAGTTTTTTAAGTATTTACAATATATTATATTATTTTATCCATAAAGTGAAATTGATTGCAAAAGATAAAAAAATATATACATTATTTATATATACATTATCATAAAAACATTGAAAAATTAGAAAAAAATTAAAAGTTCATTTGAGATAAAAGAAAAGGTTGAAAATACTATTTTTAATGGTAAATGTAAGGTAATAAAAAATTTATTAAGTATAAGATAGGTATTTATATGTTGAAGAATAACACTTGTATGAAATATAAGACTCACTATGTCTAACAAAAATTAAATGTTGAACTTTTCAAATTTTAAGTGTCACATTGACATAAGTTATTTTAAAAAATTAATAATTATTATGTGTCTATTAGTACAAAAACATATTAATATGTTAGTTAGAATATGAATTAAAGATGATTCTAGGAAAAAACTAACTAATCCTGAAAATTTAAAAATAAATAGTTGAATAATTATAAGTTAAAAAAAAGATATTAGATGTTATTTAGAATAAAAAATAGTTGAACATTCAATCTGAGATAGTAATAAACTTTGATTATAAATAAGAAAAAATTGTATTTTAATAAACAATACATATTTTATCAGTGATATGACATGCCTTTTAAAACAATTATGATTATTAGTTAGTCTATTATCGCATGTTAATATATATTGTATGTAGTTTCTTAAAAATATTTTATATATATTAATATTTAGAATTCAAGTTATGTAAAACATATGATAGAATTATAATAAAATAAATTTGTAATAAAATATTTACAAGCGAGTTACTATTTAAGATGATTATATTTTTTATTAAAGATCTATATTAATATTTATAAATAATTTAATAACTTTTATAATATATTAACACTGAAATCCCGCGCGTTGGAAATAGGCTAGTTTAAAAAGCCAAATGGACACAGAAGTGTTTTCAGTGATCTCTCAGACATCAACACCTGTAACTTATGTTGTTGGTAACACTACCTCCCTCTCACTCAAGTGCTTACTCCACGGACCTATGAAGGATGAAGGGTAATCACATGACCCCCAAAAATTGCTAAGTTAATTGATTTTTATTGAAAAGATTTATTGGATTAGGTGGATTAATATGCAAAAATCACTCTTTATATCCGCTAAAATTTGTGATCGAACCTTCATATGCCCCCATCAATTCAAGTATTTTATCCTCTTTTATTGTACATTATTCATTTACTTATAAAATTTTGATTTCAACTCTGACTCTGCAACTAGACTCTCATTCATTTAATCATATGCCACTAGACTCTCCCACTATCTCCAGTGCCTCTAATCTGCATAAAATTTCCGCTCTATAACTCACACATTCATGGCCTGATTCTCCTCGTCGGAACCGTCGTCGACGGGGCAGGGGAGTGCAGTAGGACTAAACCGGACAGTTCAAGCTGGCTCCATGTGCAGGTGCAGGCTAAGGACGCTAACGTTGCCTTGCCAGGAAGTTGCTGTACTCAGATTAACACATTTTCTCAGAACCCTAAATGTCTCTGCGCCATGCTTCTCTCCGACACGGCTAAAGCTGCCGGTATCAAGCCTGAGGTTGGCATTACCATCCCTAAACGCTGCAATTTCGCTAGCCGTCCTGTCGGTTACAAGTGCGGACGTAAGTGTTCACATATCTCACTTTGTTTTATCTCTATAATATAGCATGTTTTGTATTACACCGTATCATCAATATTGATAATCTTACAACTAACAATTTAATTTGAATGATCACTGTCACATCGGATTTCAATTTTATTTTAGGTTATTCTAATCGTAGGAATCGAAAGTAAAATGTTTGATGATACCGTGACCAGAGGAGCTACTTGTTAAAACAAATGTTGTCAAAGCAAAGAAAATAAAAATTATCAATCCATTGGGTACATATATTTTCTAACTTTGTACTCGTAGCCCTAAACTAACAAACACTATTTGTTTATTTGCTTGTAGCATACACACTTCCGTAAAGTGTTGACGATTATAAGGATGAAGGAGAGATATAAATGGGCTTTATGTGGAACCTTGGAGTTGACTACTATGTCTCCATGTACCTTATATTGTGTGAATAAAAGATAACGTTTATATGTACCAGTGTGATTGTTATTGACCTATATCAATAATATAAGAAATGATTTCACTCTCTGTTTCAATTTATTTTCTTAACAAAAAGAGAGCATATTAACTTACATAATTATTGCAATTTTGTGCTCGAAATTGTTTGAACTGGTGTCGTTTTGGCAAACATGAATACAACTAAGCTACAAGTCAACCTATCACCAATATACTCCATCTAACCCGAAGCATAATGATATGATGCTATAGTTTTCAAATTCTCGATATATTATTGTCTATATGGCGACCGATTCAGATTTAGCCAAAGGAAATTTAAAAGCGAAATAAACCAAAACTTTATTTATATACTTAAGTTATAAACAATCAGCTGGGGAATAAAACCAACAACAACAAAAGAAACGAATAAAACCAACAACAACAAAAGAAACCAAAAAAAAACTGAGGAATTCCTGACAAAAAGCAAAGCAAACAGATCCTAATCAAGTAATGTCTATATGTAGTCACTACCGGACTTTTAAGTTGTGCGCAAACTCTCTCTGTTTATTTGAAGATGGCTTTACTTTACTAAATAAAATCTGAACCGCCTGGAAAATGCTCGAGGTCTGGATGCGCGTCTCCTCGCCCTCGCCTAGGTTGCCTACACACGATTGATATAATAAACAAGAGTCAAAACCTTTTGATTGCGGAGTTTAGTAAAGAGACTAGCGAGTGCACAAGATTAATACCTTGAGAACCGGCCTGGCTCAAAACCTGGAACACCTGGCGGACCATAAGGATCAAAACGAGCACCAGGAGGTGGTGCACCCCTGTAAACCAAAAATATCCATGGTTATTTGTGGAAACAGTTGTGTTCAAATCTATGGCTGTGTATGTGTATGTGCATCTGTGTGAAAGAAAGAGATGAGAGAAAGAGTGATTTTACGGTTGTGGTGGTCCCATGAAACCAGGTCTACCAGCAGGATCACCAAAAGGGAAAAACCGAGGATCATTAGGTCCTGCAACAGTTTAACAAATTATAATCAAGTAAGCTGTTATACTATCTTGTTTCTCAAGAAGGATTGACGGATCGTTCATACCTACAAGCATGCTTCCATCGCCAAAACCACCCCTGCGGAGAGAAAATTAAGAAAATATATGTGGTGAGTAGCATTGGAAATGAAATATAGTGATACAGTTGTAATATAGAAACTATAGATATAATATAGATAACACACCTGCCAGGATACACTCCAGCACCTGGGCCAGGGATGAGATCACTGTAACCTCCATTACCGGGAATTGGAGGAATTACCACCCTAAGGAGTAAAACTCGATCAGCGATAACATTTTTAATCGTAAGAGTAAGAACAGAAAAGTAGAAGTTGATGTATTACCCTGAGGGGTGAATCTGAGGACCTGATCGATCAGGCATTCCAAGGTAATATCTAGGCTCTTCATTTGTCTCAGAGCTGAAAGCAACCAATAAAAAAAATGAAGGTCTTAAAATACACTTCAAGAACTAGGAAAGATCTCATTAAATGCCTCCGCAAAAAGTTCCACAAGTGATAACTACATATACCAAGTCCAAAACCTAATTCACTAAAATAGATACACAACATCGGCAAAAACGACTCTATGAATCTCACTCTGGACATCTAAGCAGAGCTTATAAGCAATCTGAATTACCTGGATTGGGTTCTCGAAGGAACAGGTTTGAGTGTTGGATCAAGCTTATACAGAATCTCACTCTGCAAATCAGTCACTAACTTGTCCAAATTCTTGAACTGCGCAGCGTAATTTCCCTCTAAGCTCTCCTCAGCATATTTCCCAACTCTGCACAAAAACCAGAAAAATTCAACTCTCCTCTTATGATTTGCACATCGAGCATAAATAAAGATAAAAGAGAGAAACAATGACATACTCAATCTCGAGATGAGCAGGCTCTGCTCCACCATCAGATATGGCATCAACAAGAAGTTTATCATTCATCACTAAGCACTTAACCAAAATTTTCTTCGATCCTTTCTTCGGATTCGCATAGACAAACGCATACTCTCCGTCAAATTCATTCCATCCGTCGATTCCAACCTCATCTAAAAAAATCCAAAATCGAACAAAATCAAAATCCTAAACCTAAACCCTAGAAAAAATCGAATAAACGAAACAAATACTAACTGTTAGCTGAAGACGAATAGAGAGCGTCGTCAGCGAAGGCAGGCCTTCCGGTGGCAGTGAGGATGAAACCGGAAGCGATGAAAGAAGCGTGAATAGCGAAAGCGACCTTGTCGTGGTTGTTGCGAAAAGGTGGCCTAGCTAACCTGATCATAGCCATCACCGTCTGAGAATTCGCCATTGATTCCGTCTCAAGAGTTGTCGAGAGTGTTCTTCTCTTTTAGCAAAAGTTTGAGAAATTTGATTGATCTTGGGAAAGAAGAAAGGAAACCGGAATAATGCCTCTGTTTTTTACTTGAGCTTTTAGATCTGTCGATATTGGGCCAACTTTGTAACAGTTTCGGGCTCGTCTGCAAAAAGAACTAATAATATCCCAAAGATTGGAAAAAAATGCACCAGCCGGGAATCGAACCCGGGTCTGTACCGTGGCAGGGTACTATTCTACCACTAGACCACTGGTGCTTGTTTTAGTATACGAACTACTAAATAGATATTAACCATTATTTTTGAACTTTAGTCAGGCGATCCCCTTGTATGTTAAGGCATTTGGATAGTATATCAAGAAATTTTAGGATTTCAACTGATTTGAAAAGTTTAGTAAATCGTGTTTCGTTTCGTTCTTTTTTTAATTATTATATTGTGTGTTATTCTTTTAGTGATTTTTAAATACTAGTCAAAATTTGGTATTGTTCGTTTAATGATATGTCACTGGATTTTAACATATTTAAAAGTATTTTCAAGTTGAAAAACGAAGGTAATCCTTTATTTGAAATGAATTTGTTTTATTTTAAAATCTACATGTAGAATTTGAAATTTCATTTTCAATACCAATGAACTCTCCTTAAATACCTATCTTTATTTTCCCGGTACTAAAAAATGCATGTAAATTGCATGAATAATTACTTGTTGGGTTACCGAAAAAAAAAAAACTTACTGGGAGAGACAATGGTGATATTTTTCTTGCAGAATTTTGTTTAGATTCGTAAGGTAATGATGTTCGATCTGACTCTTTCAAGTTTCAACCAAAAAACTTTGGTGCTTCATTTGGGTTAAAACATGTGTTTCTTATGGTCCATTTGATTTTTCTACTATTTTTGTTTTTATCAGTGCATTACATGAGATCGCTTAGTGGAACAAGTTTAGTAGTCTTTTAACTCAATCAATTATCATCATGTGAAATCTGCTCTCTTCCTCTCGCTTTCTCTCTCTTTCTCTAACATCATTTTCAAACAAGAATAATAACAAGATCTTAAACAGAATGTTATCAGAAATCGCTCAGAAAAAAACAGCTTATTAATGAAAGCAGAGCAGAATCTCTAAGGTAAATTAGCAGCAGCACGAGCTTCATGTGCTATATATTCGTCGCGTGGACAAAATGGTATCGATTCTTGATAGAGAGAGCTCAACAAGACTTGTTATTGAAGCATGCAGCAATATACATTATTTGACTACCCTTCGCTGAGTAACCTCACAATGGTGGTCCTATCGTTAGGGAAAAAATTCACGTTTGACATATGTGGTCGTGAAAAAAAGGATATGAAACTCAGATGCTTGATTTTACAACACCTACAAATTGATAATTAGCTTTACTATTCCCAATTTAATTCTTGTGAATCATTCGTAATTGATTATTCCCACCTATTTATGTCATTTTTCTTATCCATACTAAATCTAGCTTAAATTAAATAGTCTATTACAAAATACAAACAAAAGAAATAAAAGATTCCATAATTTGTTAACCAAGAGGAAGCATTGAGTAACTTCACTTGTTTTTTGTAAACACTGTTATTGACTTTTGTATATATTTTCTATCTCGATGGCTTATGTAAACTCTCTTTGATGATAGTAAAGAAAAATGTTAAAGAAAAATCTAGATTAAACAGTATTGCTAGCAGAGTTGTATTTCTCGGCGTTTTTAAGCCTCGATTCAGCCAGAAAACAAATTCAGTTTGAAGAATTTTTGCCACTTATTCAATGTTCTTATCTTTTATTTTGATTTCATTGAAAATAATATGGGTTATATTATTGATTTTTTTTTTTAAAATTATATGCAGTGAATTGGTTTGTGTTGATCTTATTGTTGTGTCATCATCCGAGTTCAAAACGTGTTGTTGACAAAAAATAAAAATACACAGAAATCTATACATCTTCATTATTTTGTTTAATAAAAATGAAAACTAACGATAAAATAATCCACGATCTGATTCAGATTTCACTGCTTATAGATGGTAATCAGTCAATGGTGGTAGCAGCACTATGGGAAAAGGTAATCCAATTTCCTCAACCATAGCCATTAGTTCAGACATGATAAGAGTTGACTCGTAATCCAAACATTACTAAATTGTTTCTTAATTACTATTAGATCTTTATTATATACACGATTTGGAAATCATGTTTTTGGTTTTGGTAGAAAATCCACTTTAGAAAAGTTTCACAACTTTCTCCTGGCAATGATCATCAATAAGCTAGCCACAGCCACTTATTTAAGAAAACTTGATTTGGTATGATGACTACCTAACCACACATCCATGAGAAATTTTCATTCTAGAACAAAAAAATGCAGTATTGATCACTCTAGAAACTAGAGGATAATGATGGTTTAAGTCACTAATTTGGATGGTGGTTACAGTATTAAGCATAATCGATCCCTTAATTGATTAACATGTGAATCATGTGATTATAAACTTATAATTATTGTTGCAGTTTGAGACTTATATGATTATGCTTAAGCGTGTCTCTTCCTTTCTCGTGAGTGATTATAGTAGTACTAGAGTACACTATGGGTCGTGTAATATATGGTGGTATTGGTTAAAAACACCATTAACAGATGAGATCATATGTGATAAAAAATATATTTTCCAATGTGGCGGCAGAATAATGTTTTTTGTGTCATTGTTGAATTTTTAGGTATGATGTGAAGAAGATACGTATGGAATTCAGAAATGGTGCTACATCAATCAGTAATCTTACCTATTTTTATGGGCAATATTACCTAATTAAAGAGTTGGTGTTGAGCTTTTAGGAAATATCGGTACATAGATTAAGGTAATAAAAGAATTTTTGTAAACAACCAACCTTGTATGAAAAATCAAATTTTTTGGGTTCTAGTGTTAAGTTTTCTACTATATTCAAATACTTGCAACCTATTCTACTCGTTACACAAAAATGCAAGGAGAGGAAACCCCATTGAAGGTCCAAAGAAGTCATAAACCGCAAATTAAAACGGCTAAAATATACAACCAAAATAACATGTAGTAAGAGAGAGAATTAAACCATTCAAAAATCATTAGTTTTATTGAATCGAAAAGTCATCTAAGGGTTTGATTATATTGAGGATCAGGTCCTAGGGGGATAGATGAGGGTTGAATTTTGGACCAAAATTTTTGGTACTTCGGAATCATTTGAATGAGAAATTTGTGTATAAATATTGGTTTTCTGGGTTTTAATTTGACGCTTACAAGTCTTGGGTTTTGGTTATAGCCAAGAGGGAGATACGTCCAAGTAAACCCAAAAGAAGGAATCTTTACTCTGTAGGCATCAAAACCCATATGATAAAAATTCCTTAGGATCTATAAGATTCTTCTTAATATTTGTTCCAACGAAACATGCATGCTAGGAGTGTACTTTATCTTTGGTTTCACTTTCGGTTGGAGTGTGAATTTATTTTTGGCTTCACATAAAGCTCAAAGTTGTTGAAAAAGAATCAAATTTGGTCATCATCTGCCTACTTCAGTAAATCTTCTTAACACATATTTGGTCATTCATGGAATATTTTTTATTTCATAGAAAGCTTGGATCAAATTTGAGCTTTTCTTCTGTCTCCATTTCTCTTTGATATGGTAAATCCGTCTTATTCTCTTTTAATCATAAGCGTTGAGGGAAGTTTCAACTTTATATATGCGACTCTTTAGGTCCACAAAGCCACACAAGTTACAATCTGAAAATGACCGATTGGAAATAGATGAGTAACAAATAACACCGAGATTTGTACTTATCTTAGATCAAAACTTCACTATCATTTTCTTCCCTGTATTATTGTATAAACTTTATACTAGTCATACAATAGAAAGTCGTGTGAAATTATTTTTTTAGCGTTTTATGTCCCTATCTATATTTATAAATAAATCGAAATAGAAGTTGAGAACTGAGCAGTTCTTAATTATGTGTCTTCTATTTGTCAACGTAACGTGTCCCTTTTAAAGAATCTTGGGAAGCACTACTGAGGAAGAGTCAAACCTACTAAATGTTATCCATTATATAAGAGGACCAAACTTGCTTCTCCACAAACACATCACTCATCAACAATCCCATCTCTCTCTCCCAATCATTAATACAAAAAATTATGGAGCACAACAAGATTGATGCAGAGCTTCAAGATTCATACGATGATCAACAAAAATGGGTTCTTGACTCTTCTACCGATAGTAGAGGAGAGATTCCGCTTCGGGCTAGAACCGGAGCTTGGAGAGCTGCACTCTTCATCATTGGTATATAACGTTTTAAAAGAGATTCTTGTATTATTTCTGTAAGTAACTTTATTTGTGAAATATTTTTACATTATATTCTTATGGTTTTGTATATGTGTACAGCAATCGAATTCAGCGAGAGGCTAAGTTACTTTGGGATCGCTACGAACTTAGTGGTGTACTTGACGACCATTCTTCACCAAGATCTTAAGATGGCTGTAAGAAATGCAAACTACTGGTCTGGTGTCACTACTTTGATGCCTCTTCTCGGAGGTTTCGTCGCCGATGCTTATCTCGGTCGTTATGCAACTGTCCTACTTGCAACCATCATTTACCTTATGGTAATCATTTCTGAAAAAAACCGGCTCAAAAATATTATTAACTCTTTTCAATATTTTTAAATATAGACCTTATTTATACACATTTTTAGTTATTTTGTTGTGAACCTTGTGTAGTAGCACATCTTGCATACTCTCAAAACCAAATCAATAATACGCAAAACTATTATGAGCATGGTTCGACATTTTAAAATTATATACGCCTTGTTTATGTATATTTTATTTATTTTTTTGTTATTTTGCTGCGGGGTTTTGTTTGGTAGTACTTATTGCACACTCTCAAAACCAGCTTAAACACACTAAAAGTTTTGAGGTTAATTAGTGAAGACGATGGTTTATTTCCTTTGTTTCTTGTCTTAATTTGTTGAATATTACAATTTCACAGGGGCTGACTTTGCTAACAATGTCTTGGTTTATACCGGGATTAAAAGCTTGTCATGAAGAAATGTGTGTTGAGCCAAGGAAAGCCCACGAAATAACCTTCTTCATCGCAATCTACTTGATATCCATAGGCACTGGAGGTCATAAGCCATCACTTGAGAGCTTTGGAGCTGACCAATTCGAAGATGGTCACCAAGAAGAACGAAAGATGAAAATGTCTTACTTTAACTGGTGGAGCGCTGGCCTATGCGCTGGTGTTTTAACTGCTGTGACTGCAATCGTCTATATTGAAGACCGGATTGGTTGGGGTGTGGCTGGTATCATACTCACTATAGTCATGGCTAGTTCTCTTTTGAACTTCTTTATTGGTAAACCGTTTTACCGTTATAGAGTACCTTCCGGTAGCCCGTTGACCCCGATATTGCAAGTCTTTGTTGCAGCCATTGCTAAAAGACATCTTCCTTGTCCCAATGATTCTTCTCTTCTTCATGAGTTAACTAGAGAAGAGTATACTAAATCCCGGCTTCTTTCTAGCACAAAGAATCTTAAGTAAGTGTGTTACAACTTGGATGTGTTTAGTCTTAGTTTAAGTTCGGTTTTGGTTCTGACTTTTTGGTTTTTGGACAAAATATAATATAGATCAATTTGTTACAATTTCGGTCAGAGGGTTAAACTTGGGTTTGGTCATATATACAAATTATTTTCAAAAAAAAAGTGTTGATACCTTTTTTCTTGCTTTTTCCCCGAATATTGAAAAATTGAATCCATGTTAAAGCATATTATGATTAGTTTTGGTTTACTTTTTAGTTTTGAATCCTTTTATCCAAGTATATCGTCTTTAAATTTCTTTAGCATTCAAACATGGGATTGATGCTAATTTGGTTTGCAGATTTCTAGACAAAGCAGCAATTATCGAAGACCGAGGAAACGAGAACATTAAACCGGAGAAGCAGAGTCCATGGAGACTCGCAACGGTTACAAGAGTGGAAGAGGTTAAGCTTCTCATCAACATGATTCCAATCTGGTTCTTTACATTAGCCTTTGGCATATGCGCGACTCAAAGCACAACACTCTTCATTAAACAAGCCATTATCATGGACCGTCACATAATCGGGACAAGTTTCATAATTCCTCCAGCTTCCATGTTCTCCCTCGTAGCTCTCTCCATGATCATCTCCGTATCAATCTACGAGAAAATCATCGTACCTCTTTTGATACGCGTCACGGGAAATGAAAGAGGCATTAGCATTCTACAAAGAATCGGGACCGGTATGGTTTTCTCCTTAATCAGCATGATTATTGCTGCTATAGTTGAGAAAAAAAGATTGGATTATACAAAGCAACATCATCTCACCATGACCATAAGTGCTATGTGGTTAGCTCCTCAATTCATAGTTATAGGAATTGCGGACTCTTTAACCCTTGTGGGTCTTCAAGAATATTTCTACGACCAAGTCCCAGATTCTATTAGAAGTTTAGGCATTGCGTTTTACCTCAGTGTGATTGGAGCGGCTAGTTTTGTCAACAATCTTTTGATGACGGTTAGTGATCATTTAGCCAAGAAAATTTCCGGGAAAGACTGGTTTGGGAAAGACCTTAATAGCAGCCGTTTGGACCGTTTTTACTGGACTCTAGCCGCTTTGACCGCTGCAAATATATGCTTCTTTGTGATCGTAGCCAGGAGATACACTTACAAGAATGTGCAGCCGAGTCTAGCAGTTGTTGTTGACGGCGGTGATGACGTTGAAACAGCCACCGTGACAAATATGTCCAAGTATACGTAACATCGCTATTGGTTGCGCCACTTCATGTTCTTTTTTGTGTGTTTGTTAATGTACTTTTTAAAAGTGATTTCGTACTCATTTTGACTTGGTGTGGCTTTAGGTCAGTATGTACCAAATCGAACCAAGTTTGAAATGATATATTTTAACAGAAATACGTGTTTTTAATCCGACTAATTTTATTATTTAAACTTTAAAATATTAAAAATCTATTTTAACATAGACTGAATAATTATATCTCATAGCAAATAAGCTCGTGCCAAATCTAATCTGTAATCGTAAATTTCAAAAAAAAAAAACAGAGAATGAATAGATCGAATTTATTAAAAGAAGTATTATATCAATTATATATCTTAAAATTAGAGCTTGATCATATTTGGTTTTAAGAACACTATTTCTGTTAAAATATTCATTTGAAACTTGGTTCGGTTTAGTTTTAAAAAATAAATTAAACTCAAACCGAACTAAGAAAATTTGGTTTTTATTTGGTCATAAATTTATCAACCAAATAAACAAAAATCCTACATAACTAATCCGAATCATGCCAGATAACTATTCCTACCAATTTTAGATATGGCCGAGTAACTTTTTCCATGAAAATATTTATATTAAATCATGTGTAATATAAATATACTAACAAGTTTAAATTCATAAATAAAAATTGAAATATATTTTCTGGCTTAATCAAGAAACTATACGTATCCAGCGAGCGATGCTGGGAACTCCCTGGTTAACGGCGAAGGCCATGTAATACCCTGGCGGAGAAACGGCACCGTTTGGTGGGGCCGTACACTGAATCCTGTAACGACCTTCTCCGTCCGGCACAGACGGACTAACAGTCAACTTTACGAGCCGTTGACCTTGAGAAAACGAGTGAGTTGCAAAAGGCGCGCTTCCCCAATTGATCTGAATAATCTCCACGACGGGCAACGGCACCGTAACGAACACGTCGAAGAACTCTCCGTATCGTACGATCTGCGGGATTTCTCGGATCTCGGGTCGAAGATTGGCTCGATCCGGTGAGAGATATTCCTGAGAAAACGCTTCAATCCGTAGCTCCGTTGGGAATTCTGCTTTGAATTTGTAGAAATAATGAGGATTACTTCCGGCGAGAAGAATTCGACCGTCCGGTAACAGATTCGCCGTCGAATGATACATTCTCGGTACAGTTCCTGGATTCATTGTCATGAATCGTAATCCAATTGGTTGATCGGGTCGGTAAAGAAGCGGGTATAGACACGGATTCGATCCCATTTCAAATCCTTGGCTTCCGGCTTGAGCTCCGTTTATAATCAGAATTTCTCCCGTCGGTAAATTCACCATATCCCCCATGATCCTCCCGAACGGCATCTCCTCCGTCACCCAAACCGGATCCACCGCTGTGGCGACGATTCGGCCGCAGGTTCCGTGCGCCGGAGCGTCGATATCACGAGCTGTGAACGCGCCGGATTGAGCTCCGCCGCAGATTAAAATCTCCGCCGTGGAGAAATCTCCTTGGATCGCTAGCATCGCCGATGATCCACCTGACGGATAATTCCTCGGACCACCGTCTAACGGCGGATACTCCTTGACGACGGCGTTTATACGGTGGTCGTATTTGACGGCGCGACTGTTGGCGAAGACGAAGAGGTTACCGCCGTCATCGGGGAGGAGATGAACGTACGGATAGAGATTATCCATCTGTGTGTCTTCCACGTCAGCAAGGAACTGAAACGGAACGGCGCCATTTTCGCGTGGAGGGTAATACTCAACCGTATTGGTTCCTCTCCCACCGACGATGATTACCGAACCATCTGGTAATATCTGGTTAGTAGAGTACCAGCGTCCAGTTACCAATTCAGTATCTTGGAGCTCCACCCAATCGCACGTCTCGTTCGGGTCACACGGTTCGAATTTACGGATCTTTTTAAACCCTTCTCTATCCCCACCCGTTTGAAGCAATGATCCGTCGGATAAAAACTGACCCGACGAGCACCACGTGTCAGTTTGTATCATCAGTGGCCTGATCTGATTTGTACCGAGGTCGAACAGAACAGAGTGAGCGTAACAATCACGCTTCAGGATGACGTCGTTTGGGTCTCTCCGGCACCGGTGCCGACCAAGAACCTTCCTTGACGGTCCAATATTCGTCCGATCTAAAAGGATCACCGTGTTGAACCGGGTCACCGCCGTGTGCATAGAGGCTATACCAGCGTCCGGTACAATGAGCTCCCACGTGCCTGGTAAATCGGCACGTGCGATCGAGAAGAGAAGAATGGGTAGAAGAAGTAAAATTAGAAGCCGAGGACTGTAAACAGGAACAAGTTCTGCCATTTTTGTCGGCTAAGCTTGTAAGCTTTCTGCTTCACTTAAAACTTTAAAAGAAGATTTAAGTGGGGAAAAGGTATACACTGTAAA
Source organism: Cardamine chenopodiifolia (assembly GCA_963922655.1). Classification (NCBI taxonomy): domain Eukaryota; kingdom Viridiplantae; phylum Streptophyta; class Magnoliopsida; order Brassicales; family Brassicaceae; genus Cardamine; species Cardamine chenopodiifolia. The sequence goes on along the minus strand of OZ000479.1, from coordinate 13,786,220 downwards.
TTGATCACAGCCGTTGATTTGGGTGTGATGATTTTTGATTCGATGATCAGATTATTACGACTATGTGTGTGTCCCACATGGACACATAGTTGATCCAACTATAGATAATAGAATCTGTATATTTCTTCATTTATTTCGTTAATTTCTGGGGTTTTTTTTTCAACATTTTGATTTCTGTTGTACGTTCAAAATTCAATTGATTAACTTCAAAAGTCTAAATTATTTGCTATCAAAACTAGAGTACCAAAAGCCATCGATTTTATTTAAGAAAAAATAATCGATTTCCTTTTGTAATCAGAGCCTTTTTAGAGGTCAGAAAATGTATACTAGTAAACGTATTTGTTAATTGATTAATTAGCAAGCTTCCCCCATTTACTGCTCAAAAGGCATAATCATGAAAAAACCATAATCAACAAAATAAAACGTTTATTTTTCTCTACAGCTAAATACCAATTTAAATCCCTTCATAAAATGATGATTCATATTGATTAACGTATTATTTTCCTTAACTTTTCTCCACACTCGCCTTTTTCTACTTTCGTCATCTTGATGCTTGGACATCAAAAATAAATGATACTTCTTCTACATAATTAGTTGATAAGTTAATTTATTAATTCATTAATTCATTAATTTAGATTTAGTTGATAAGCTTTTGGGTTGTGCTGTCTGCAGCCAGTGATTTCAAAAAGTATTTACCCATTTCTAATTTGCTTTCGCTCTCATAATATATATCAAAATGTACAATCCAATCTTAATTTACCCATATACCCTTCTCCCTTCCCAAACCAGGTCTTAGGGGTTTCTCTAGGGTTTACCTTCTCCACGTTGATTTCTCCAAATCTCAAATCGGAAATTAAAAAAAAAAAAAAAAAACCAGTTTGCCTCAATTGATGCAAACCAAGCTTCCTATTCCGCTCAACAATCCACAGAGTAACCTCGGAGAGATAAATAGAAATGACTATGGAAGCTCGAGTCGGTGTAGTGGTGGAAGGAGGTCAGAGAGCTCTTAATACAGTCACCGCCACCGCTGTGCATAACAGCGTTGTGGACGCCGGAAACAGGAAGCTTTTACAGCAACAACCGCAGATGCAGCCACAAAGCTGCCATCAACATCACCAAAGTAACGAACAGTCAATGAATCAGCAGCAAGGTCATTTCGGCACCGTTGAGCGTCTCGTCTCCGGTGGAATTGCCGGCGCATTTGCTAAGACATGTACTGCTCCTCTCGCTCGCCTCACCATCTTGTTTCAGGTATTGGGTTTTAAATTGAAATTTGAGATGGTTCTAGAGAATTTCATTTTGACTCGTTTGGTATTACAGAATGTGTAAACATCCTTTTATGAAGTGAAAGCTGGAAACTTTTAACTTACTCTGACGCTATTGAATCGAGGGCTTTTAACTTGTAGCTAAATTGAAGACGTTATTATACCCACAAACATGAATAATGCGTGGTTTTGGTTTATATTGAGAACTTGTTTATCTCTTATCACAGATACAAGGCATGCAGTCTGAAGCTGCAATTTTGAGCAGTCCAAACATTTGGCGTGAAGCTTCCCGTATTATTAACGAGGAAGGTTTTAGAGCTTTTTGGAAAGGAAATCTGGTTACTGTAGCTCATCGGCTTCCCTATGGTGCAGTTAACTTCTACTCATATGAAGAATACAAGACTGTGAGTTGCATTCAAGTCTCTTTTAGAGTCTGGTCTGTAGCAGTTCATGCTTATCCGTCGCTCAGCCTTGCCTTGCTTTTTTTTTTTTTGCAGATCTTGTACTCAAATCCAGTCTTGCAGAGTTATAAAGGCAATGCAGGTGTGGACATGTCTGTGCACTTCGTAAGTGGTGGCTTGGCTGGACTAACCGCTGCTTCAGCTACCTACCCTCTCGATCTTGTAAGGACACGGCTTTCTGCACAGGTAATTGTATTATCTACTTTATTTTTAACTCTGAAGAAGAATATGATTTTTTATACTTTTTTAGTCTCCCCTTGACATATGCACGGTTCTTTGTCTTCCCTTGGTCTAAATACATTATATTTGTTCCTTTCCAGAGAAATTTAATCTATTATCAGGGTGTTGGGCATGCCTTCCGTACCATTTGCAGAGAAGAGGGTTTTTGGGGTCTATATAAAGGACTTGGTGCTACATTGTTGGTACGCTCTATTTGCTTCCCCTTTCTCCTGAATGAACTTTGTTGATTGTTAACTCCTGCTTGGCAGTGTTGAAATAGTCAGTACAGGTAGCTGTTTAGCCGTATATTGGTAAAAAAGAACTGAAGAAGTAGATGATTATGTTATGCAAAGTATTTACATTTTAAGTTAATCATCTATAGTTGAAGTTTTTAATTTTATTTGGTGTAGTTTCCAGTAGTTATGCATAAGTAGTCTACTTGGAATCGTCTTAGATGCCTAGGCTCTAGCTGTTAGATCACCACCCAACTAGCATTATCATGAATCTTTTTGGTACATCTTTTGTATTGCAGGGTGTTGGTCCAAGCCTTGCAATCAGCTTCTCAGCGTATGAGTCTTTTAAAACATTTTGGCTCTCTCATAGGTAAATACTTCTTTATTTTTGAATTTGACTATCAATATTGCCTAGTGAGTTCGTCTGTCCAACAAGAGTCTAACATATCCTATCATAATACCTCTGTCTTCAAACTTGTTCAGGCCTAATGATTCAGATGTCATGATTACTCTTGGTTGTGGCAGTCTCTCCGGACTTGTTTCCTCGACAGGTTTTTTATCTGATCTGTCCCTTCTCTCTAGTTACCATAGCTAATTTAGCCCAAAGAAAATTAGATGAGTCATGGCTCATTTGATATATACATTACATGAAAGTTTGTTATATTGTACCAATAACTTCTGTAGCGACATTCCCACTGGACCTAGTGAGAAGAAGAATGCAGTTGGAAGGAGCTGGTGGGCGAGCGCGAGTGTATACCACGGGACTCTTTGGAACATTTAAACACATATTTAAGACAGAAGGCATGAGAGGGCTCTACAGAGGAATATTACCAGAATACTACAAAGTGGTTCCTGGTGTTGGCATTGCCTTCATGACATTCGAGGCATTGAAGAAGCACTTATCGTCTGTCCATAATTAATAGTCTTAATATACTTTAGTGTAACCTTCTTTATAGAGTTTGGAGAAGAAACAGAATCATTTTTCCTTTGTTGGTCGTAGTTTTTGTTATCTTCCATTGTATAGTAGTTGCAGTTTTTAGGTGTTAAGATTTACAATTTGTTCTTCTTCCATTGGCATCTTTGGAGATAACAATTTTACCCTTGGTCTAGGGTTCTTCCATTGATCCAAGCTTTATGCTCTTTGTATCTTTCCTATCACTGATAGATTCTTAATATATATATCTACAGAAAGTTTTGGATTCTGCTATGTTCTTTCACTGTGTATAGGCATAATGATTATCGACAATAAAGTTTCCGAATGAGACGTTGTAGTTGTGAGTTAATAAATGTCCAATTGATCCTAATCTTGATTTGTGCTTTGTAAAAATGTTCTTTCTGAGGCTCAAAAAGAAATTGTGAGAAAAGTTAAATAAGCGATTTGACAGTATTTACTTGAATATATTACAGCATTCATGGAAATTTAACCAAACTCATGTCAAATAAAATTAAATCTATAGAAACAATTGATGAACGTCACAACAAAGATAATGTTACAAGTGCCTCTGGATTAACCCCAAAAGAAATAAGATTATGGTTTTTTTTTTTACTGTACAAACAAATGATTATTTTTACAGACACTGAACAAACAAACAAGAGAATCATTTTGGATTTGTTTGTTCCTCATTGCTTCTGAGGATGTTTTAATCTGCTTACGAAGGAATCAATATATGTTCCGAGCGATACCTTACTGAGTTTGTGAATGTTAAAGGCGGATTGAGAATCAGTGTCTGCGCCTCCACTACAAGGAAGACTAGCAAACACACCGCTTTTGAGTAAAGATTTCCTGCGTTCTCTGCATCTCCCATCACTTCATCCACCTGCAAAAGTTCAGATTCTTAAGTCTCAGTAATAACCAGATTCGTTTTCCTTCAGTTTTGGGGTTTGTTCATCAAGGAAATACGAACTTACCCCTCCGCTTATGCCAAACGCAAGAGCTGCTTGAAATATTATCTCCATTGCATCCGGCATCTTTGTATTATCTACACTGATGTTCTTTGCAGTTTAACGATTCTCTATCGAAAAAACAAACGCGAGATTTGTCTCTACAGTTCGGTTATTCCAAGAAAATGCGTACCAGATTCAACAAACTTGGCAAGTTCTTCAGCACGCTCAACTTCCTGGATAAACTCTCTCTGAATCTGAGACAATATCTTCTCTGATCCTTCGTGGCTGATGTTTCTTCTTACGGTTAATGTCTTAGCGTAGGCTTCCTTCTACACCCGAGACTGCCTGAGTATAACATATGTGCAGTGCTTGATTCCAAATTGCAAGAATCACCAGTTGGATTGAGAAAGATTCTAAATGCTTACCATTTTCTCTCTACGAAAAAAGAAGCATGAAAAGCAAATGCTAAGAAACTCAAGATAGCAAGGTTTTGTGCACAATTTTATATAACTATTCGAAGTTGCTTACCCTTTCATGAACCAATTCTGCTATTGCTGCTGCACACTTTTGCAAAGACCGAATTCTTGTCAAGCTGTTAGTTGATGGCTGTTCAAAAGCATCCACAAGGTCCAGAGACCCATGGGAAGTACCCGGGATAGAATTCTGACTCTCCAAGCTTCCAAACCGATTAATGTTGTTGCCAGTGGCACCAGCTATTGGCATATGAGCCGTTAAAGTAGTTACGCTTCTCTTAATGAACTCTACAGGAGGAGAATGTGATTTGAAAGAGTAATTGAAAGGCTTCGGAGAACTAGATGAAGGTGATGGTATATCAACCGGTGGTCCAGATATCAGAACATAATCTTGATCCATGGAGTCTGGAGAATCCCCTACTGCAGAACCTCTTTATATTAGAAACTGCGCAAGAAATATTTTGCAAAGACAATTTAATTTTTGGGGCTAAACAAATTACAGAAATTAAGTTACCTCTTCCTTGAATGCTAAGTGATCTGGAATCAGGCAAGCTTGACGGTTTGAACTGGTTTCTATCTGATAATCTATGGCCTTCAAACTTGAAGTTATTGTTTATTGCTCTATGACTGACTCTACTATATCTGGAAGTAAGTTCCATGTTTTTCAAAGGACTAGATGCTGCCTCCCTTCTCTCACCTCTGGTCTCAACACTAAATCCATAAGAGGACTTCATCAGGGACGTATGTTTGAAATATGAAGGGCTTTCTTCAGGTCCACTAGAATCATCATCTAAAAAGATCGGCAAACAGTCTTCCTGAGAAATTTCTTCCATATTTCTTGAGGGACTGCTTTCAGATGAATGAGTATGTCCATCATTCTTGAACCTAACCTACTCCTGCAACATAAAATTATTATCAATACAACAGTTTTAACCACAAATGATAGAAGAAAATAGTTTAGCAACGCATTTGCCTTGAAAAGTCATATGATGGTTTGTCTGAAAGAAAAGGATGATGAAAGAATTTTTCAAACGTCAAACGTTCCACTGTCAGACAGAAGATACCCATAATTAAATGTTAAACACAAACATATGTGTAACAAACACATAGACTTAGGAGATGACGAGAGTTTAATTGTAAACCTCCATTTGAAATCGATACTAGTTTATATAACATACACCCAACTTTTACTGAACAATTTCGAATTTTTAGTCATATTTTTTAACAAAACAAAAACTGCAACCATGACAAAAAAATAGAAATAGTCCGACTTGCCCATTCTCTTGTTAGTTCTTCAGAATAAGATTGGCCCACATATGCTAATAGAATCTGGAAATATGTTTACAAAGATGCTTACCTGGATTACGACGCAGTAGTTTCTGGCATAGATCTTTACAGTCAGTACTCAAATCTTTACAGTCTGCTGGAAAATGCAGTTCAGTAGATTTTATAATGTTCTGGTATAACTGTGGACATTAGACAGAGCACATGTTAGCCAATGTTGCATTCACCGAAACACAAACATTTACATCTTTTAGATATTTATGACATTTGATATACAAAACCTGAACTTGGCTGTTTCCTGTAAAAGGGGTTCTGCCAGTCACAAGTTGAAATAATATAGCACCAACACTCCAGAGATCTGCCTGCGTATCAAGGAAGATTTAAGCAGGATGTGGTATAAGAGAGGTCTAGGTGGCGTGTAGAAACAAAAGACGCACCTTTGCATCGTATTTTTGAAGCTGCATAATCTCTGAGGCCATATACAGTGGTGAACCACATAAAGTTTCTGCCAAACCCCTAGGCTGCAATGATCTGAGCTAAGAAAATGTGATGCTTAAGTGCAAATTACAAACTCAAAGGGGTGTAATAAGAATATTCCCCCAGGCAAAAGTACCTAAAACTAGATAGTATATATACAAGAAAAGCAGAATAAACCATATAATACCAACGCTGATCATCACATTACACTAATTGGTTTTGTCAGTTGTCACAAAGGCGCTGATGATAATACCTTGCAAATCCAAAATCAGCAATCTTCAGAGCTGCTTCGTTATCATCTGTGGATAGAAGAAGATTCTGTTTCAAGAATGAAATAACCTTAGTAATCGAATTTCAATTTAGAAAAAATGCCTATCTCTGCTAGGGCAAGAATTTCTCAGAAAGATATCCTGTGAGACTAAAGAAACATGTTTTAGTGGAGCCTAACAGATTTTTCTTCTACGGCATCTTTTCAACATTTCGAGAGATTAATCTTTAAGATAGAGCTCTCACAAATTGTCATAATCTGATTAACAAGAGAAGATCATATCTGGGTCTGAGTTATCAGACATACCTGAGGCTTTTAAATCACGGTGAATGATATTATTGTCACGAAGAACTTGTAAGCCAGCCGCTGTATTACACAGAAAATCCAATTAAAAGAATGAGAATGTGATTCCACCGATCCAAACAAAACAGCAACTGAAGAAGAAAATTTTGCAGAATTTACCTAACTGCTGCATAAAATGCTTGGCAGTAGCTTCAGGAACACTTCCATGACGATGAATATACATAGACAAATCATCCCCTTTGCAATACTCCAACACCAAATTTGTTTTCCCAGGTGCCTATATCAAGTATCATTAAAAAAAAAAAAAAAAAAAACCACCCTCACACAATTAGACCTATATGCAGTTTAACCATTTACCATTTCCAATACAAGTTATCATCAACCATCTACATCATCTACGGATTTCAAAAGTTCTAAACAATTGAAATTCAAGAAGGGCCACGCTATATTCCATCCACATGACTCATTTTTTGTCGTTGTAATTATCAAAAGCTATCACCTTTTAGAATTCCTAAGATGTTTCGTATAGCAACTGTAGCTTATACGAGCTACATCATTCCATATCCTAACTGTCCTAATTCGAGAGAATCAGAAACCAAATGCTAAAACCAAAAAGTCCAACCCTAAAAATAGCTAATTAAGCTAACTTCATTCAATCTCTAGACTCATCACATTTAAATTTTCTAACTAGAAACTAAGAACAAGAATAAAACTCAAAAACCCAGCAATCAAGAGAAATATATACCTCGATCATGTCGATAAAGCGGATAATATTGGGATGATTGATTTTTTTTAAGATGATAATCTCCGATATAAGACTCTCTCGCAATTTTTTGCCAAGCCGAGCCATGGCGATCTCCTTGATTGCAACCACAGTGCCATGGACAAGGTGTCTCCCTTCCCAAACCTCCGAAAACAAACCCGACCCGATTTGTCGACCCACCGCGTAATCGCCGATAACCCGTCCGCTTCTTCCCGCCGCCGACGACGACTGAGCCATTTTTTATTCCGACGGAGAAAAAAGCAACTCCGGAGATCCGAAATTGAGCTGAATTAAAAAGTTGCAGAAAACTGAATCTTCTTTGGAATTTTGTAAAACCCGCTTTGAGTTGAACAAATTTGGATTTAATTTGGCGTTTTCAGATCAAATGATGAGAGAAAAGAAGGTTTATTTTGAATTGAACGAAAGTTTTTTTTTTTAATATTTATTATAAGGGAATCAACTTGTAATGACGCTTCTGATTAAACCGATCCCAGATTATTTGTATTAATTATAATACTATACGGTTTTTTGAAAAAATTATACTCTCCTTTATTGTTCATGGAGATCATCACAATATAAAAATTAGGATTGGTGTTTTTTTTCAAGTGTCTGAGGTACAAAACACATAAAGTAGTAACATGTTAATAAGGTTAAAAAAACAAAAAAACATTGGTGTAGAAAATATATGGCATCTTTTCAAAAAGAAGGATATAATCGTTATATGCTTCGTTTTTGTTGCTACTTGCTAGAAAATAAACAAGACATCATGTGAGTATGTAATAACGTGCTTGTAAAACTAATGCATTCAATGTCGTCTAGACTGTTGTTTCTCGATCATTGTGACAACCTATTTAAATTATCGATATATGTTACTAATCTATTTTAATATTTTTCAAAACAAACTTTATATATATATATACACTTCTTTGGAACTAAAGTATCGATAAGATAAAACAAAGATGAAGTATAAACGTTTCAAAATGAAGTGTGAAGGTGGGATAACGTGTATATTGATACAAATGTATAAATAAAATACGAAATAGCTTAAGTAGCACACCATAATTTAATTTTAGGGAGCCTAAAAGCCTGGAAGTAATGTTTTTATAGTTTTGACTCAATAGTTGTGAGTTCGAGCACTGGCGACGGAAAAGGATTGGATTATGCATTTTGACCGCTTTGGCCTCCCTGAAACAACATCTTGCTTCGTTCGGAACTCTTGATTTTTTCCCCTTTAATCTGACTATTTGATAAAAAAATTTAACCATACGGATAATGAATTGGGCACTTTCATATACTATCGTGGAACCATGTATGAACTTGTCTCCTTGTACAGTTGGCCATAACTTGGCTTGTGTTTTCTTCATGGCCCTGCCCTTTACTTTCGGCCCAAACAGGAGGTTCATATGCATCCAATTAGAACAAGAACCGTTTGATTTGGAAAATCCTTTTATCTATTAAAGGATATACATCAAGAGCGAGAACACTAGGAGACATGTCAAGATATAGAGTGATTCAAAAATTCCTAAATATAAATAACCTTTTATGTGTTCTCGTTGTATTACATAAAAACATTTAATCCACCAAAAAATATGTACCATTCCATACGAGGCAAAAATAAATCCAAAAAGAGTAGACTCGCCTTACACAATAGTCTACTAAACATTCCTTAAAACGAATGTATAAAATCAAACAGAGAGAACTTACCTTCCTCCTATAAAACCGAGTGCTTTATTTTCTTAGACATATCGCATAATGTTTTTTTTTTCCTTCTTTATTCCTCTTGTTCTTTTTCATGTCTTTGTAATTCACGTAAATATCATTTATTTCATAAAAGTTCGATAAGTTGATTTATCAAAAAACGTTCGATAAGTTGACACATGTTTCATATAGCATATTTCATCCATCTTAATAGTAAAAGATTTATTATATAAAGAGGAGTAGTCGATTGTATTATCTATCGTTTCCAGCTTACTTTTCGAGTGAGAGTTTCACGATCCGACCAGCAACATATTTGGGAGAAAGGATATGCAAGCTTGTCCAACCTAGTAAAGGGCTTGGGTCATACATTATATATCCCCAATTAAGTTGGTAATAACATAGGTTGAGGTTCTAATAGTATTACTGTTATAAGTAATTTTACCATATGATTTATATTTTACATACTATTTACACGTGCACACATACACACACATGTATTACATAAATAACATTTAATAACATACTATTAAACTCGCTTATTTTGATTGGATAACCAATTAAAGAGTCACCGAAAAAAATCACTTATTTGTGCTTTTTTTTTTGGTAAAAGCTCAATAAACAAACTATTATATGTTATTTTTATTGAGTTTCGGGGTATCATATCTTATTTCACTGATAATTTTTATACAAAATGAATTATGATTTTCACACATTTATTTACGAAATTACTATCAGTTAATTTTTTATAAGTTACAAACTCAACCAACAGAATTATTCGTTCTGGCAAATAAATAAATAAATAAAAGCAAAAGGTCATTAAAAACATATAATAAAAAAAACCACATGCCCACAGATCATTCAACCTCGCACCCCATAAATATAAAGAATCACAGGTCATTTATACTCTCTCGAACATGTTGGTCATGATTCCTCTTTCTCTATAAATAAAAAAACCTGTCACATCTTTCTCGATATGCATATCTACGATGTTCCATTCTTTAATTTTTGTAATAATCAAAATGAAAATTTCAAGGCTTTTGGGTGGTTTAGTGTTGTGATAATGACATGGATATGAATTGCAGGAACACAAAAATGGAGAAATTCTTGAAGTTGGCACAATCATGGGCATTTGTTTGGGGATTCATCTTGCTGGTGGCTCTCATGTGTTGCTGCATCAGCACTAAAGCTAGTGGCGAAAAGGATGATGATGCCGGTTGTGCCGCCTGCGACGGAGGTCATGCCGGATTTTAGTCTACGTTTCAACCATCCTATGTTTCTTTCGTTCTTCTTCGTTGATCCTCTAGTAGATTTGTACGACACGCATCGTCAAGGCTTATCTTTTTTACAATCCTTTAGTTTACACTTTACACAACATTTTTGTAAGTTTTGTTTCTTTTTAATAATAGACCATGAATTTGGTTCGGTTGAGCTTATGGCGTATGGTTTCGTCGTCACATATAGAAAATTTGATATACAATCTTTTTAGTCCTAGTGGAAGTGGATATTATAATAAAGTTGATTGTTGTTAACATACAACAAACACGTATTGCATTTGGTTAAAGAATATGTTGAGACCCAAAAATTTATAAAAAATTAAAAATTGTAGAAAATTAAAACTTTGATCCAAAGTATAATAGCATTTTGTAACTTCTATTAGACTCGGTCGAGTAAGGGCGGGCACAAGTCAAGTACTCACTATTTTAGAGATACTTGTTATTTGACCCGTCTTGTACTAGTAATAAAAATTTGTATCTATACTGGAGTCCGTCGAAGCCGCTCAGAACCGCCCGGGAGCCACCATGGCCCGCACACGCGCCACCGTACATCTCGCCCTCGCCACGCCGGAGAATCCTAACTGCGAGTGAGGATCCGTAGGAACAAAAGAAAAAACGATAAAATTAAGCAAAAAAGAAACAAGAAAACAAAGAAGAGTCACTCTCACGGTGACCGGCGAAGATGTCGGCGACCAGAGAGAGCTATAACGGAAGTAAATTGAGCGGCAGGTAGAGGAAATAATTTGAGAGAGTTTTCTGCCTCTGAAAGGGCTTGCCGGTATTTGCTACCCTGTGGACTGTTTTTTGTGGTTGGAACTAGCTCACTCCTAATATTAATCGGGTTCAGTTTTGTTCTCGACTGGTTATATGTCGGTTTGGTTCTTGTGATGCAAATATAATTTCGTATCCTCCGCTGCCGGGTTATGATCACCCAAAATTATGAAGAAGATAAATCAAATGCTCTTCCATAATATATAGTGATCGTGTACAAAAACCAACGTCAGGTTTTATTTTCCAAGAGTTTATTTGTTGAAATTATGGTTGTACACTTTTATTTTATTTTGTTCACTTCAAAATTATGTCTAATATTTCAAAGATAGAATTAGTAGGAGTTTTCAAAAAAAAACCATGGAAAAATACTTGGAAAAGAATTTGGCTGGAAGAATTTCGATGTAAATACTCCTTCTGTTCTAAATTAGTAGATGTTTTGACTAAAAGCGCATATTTTGAGAAAATTGTTATTTACTTTTTGTTCTTTTTGAAAACATAACTAAATATTTAATATCAAACATTTATTGAATAATAAATAATACTTTAAAATATTATTATTAACAAAATTTAAATAAAATTAACTTTTTGCATGTAAATTTGTAAAACGTCCAATAAAATACAATAAAAAACAACTTTAAACATCTAATATTATGGAACGGAGGAAATAAAAAAACTTGATTAGATAAAATACAATTTTTAAGAGAAAAGAAAAAGTAACAATGTCTTTAAGAGCATCTCCATTGGTAGAACCCCTTATGGGTTCTTACCAATTTTTTAATAATAAAATTTATAAAATTTATAATTAAGAACTTCATGGAGAAATCTTATTTTTTTGCTTTTCCAATGGTAGAACTTTTCATGGGGTTCTTAAAAATAAATAATTAATATTTTGCAAAATATTTTATTTTATATTTAAGTTATGTCAATGAATTTTTTATTAATAATACATTAAAATACAACATAAAAATAACATTTTCATATGCTTTTATTTTAAGGTATTTATGATACTCAAAATCTAAAAATTTAATGTAAACTTCTGATTTAAAAATAATAATTTGAAAATGAAATATCAAGTTGGTATTTCTATAATAATTTTAATATTTCTATTTAAATTTTAATATATATTTTTATATCATTTATCAAGTTGGTAATTTATAAACAATAGCAAATCTTTAACAAAATCTAAGAACAATTCATCACTAACATGTAACTGATCTTCCAAGCAAGATGCTTTTGTGACTATGTATTCAACCTCATTGCTCTCCTATCACATGAAAACAACAACAATGCATCAGATTCAAGAAATAAGTCTCAAGTCTTTTTGGTTCAGTAGAGAGAAATTACCTCGTTTAAGTGGTAGAGATCAAACTCTTTGGTGAAGTATTTATGTGTTTCTTGACCTTTCTCTAGCATCTCCATTTCTATAGGACCTAAAACCGCAACAATCCGAGCCAGAATCATCGCTACTGCTTCGTTTGGAAACAAAACCTGATATACACATATACATATTCATTGATCGATTTGTGTTAATGGTTTCTTCTTTATATGGAATAAAACATATAGATAAGCTTTTAATGGAAACCATACAGTACCTCACCAGAGCAGAGCTCTGCTAAAAATATCTAAGAGACCACAAATCAATCTTTTCATCATATGGAATGAGCTAAGAAGAGAAATCGGCATAATACTACTACCTAACTTGACTTTTTATTGATATGAAAACTCTGTCTTTGCACGACAATGACAACGTCTTAATATGGACTTGAAACAGTAAAACCTTAACATACTTAGAAACTCAATTATCGATCAAAAATCAACACACAAGCACATCTCTTCTAGACAACCATCACAAATTTGAGGAGCATGCAGAACGAATAAAACAACAGATTAATCACAAAATCCATAAAAGTAAAACTCCGTAAAGATCAAAAGGCCTGAGCCAAATAGAGATGAAAGAGACAAAACCTTGGAGATGATGCCTTCGTATGAAGCAAGATGGGTCTTACAGTCTTTGCAGCTATAGATCTTCCCTTCTAGATTCACTAAAACAGCCTCCCCATGTTGAATGCAATCAAGAACCCAGAATCTGCAGAACAGAGTTTTCGATCTTAACGAAATCGAATTTGACCAGTTACAAAATCGAATTTACAAAAAACAGAACAGTTACAAAGACGAAGACCCAATGAAGCGATTAAGATGATCTTCCACTTACGAATCGAATTTGACCAGAGGAATAACCAAACTTCATGATTGGCCACCTCCTCCGTCAAGGTCGCTAATGGTGGAATTGAACAAGATCAGCGACGGTGGAAGAGAGAGAGTCAATGAAGCAAAAAAAAAATTCATCTTAACACATACCAACACCCAATCAAAAGAAGCCACTTCATATCAAAAACCGATTATAAAAGTATCTTATTAAGAACCGGTTCTTAGTATTTAGGTATTTTAAAATTAATTTAAAATTATTTTTTTGTTAAAAACCTCACTTAAAAACACTTAAGAGCTCCCAATGGAGCTGGTCTATGGTCTAAGTAGCAAGAAAGTCGAGTGTGACAATTGAGAACGGTGATCAGGGTTCTTTGCCAATCGGTTCAAGATCCACATGGAACAATATCGATGTCCCTAGAGTGAGAAGACCATCAAAATATAGAAAGAAAAGAGAGAGGATCTCTAGAAATGAGGCTGAGATGTCACAACAGGAGTCAAGGTTCAGTGTGAAATCTTCCTGTAACTGTTTTTTTTTTCTCCTTTTTCACTTTTTAGTTAACAAGAAATTCTTATGACACTCTCATGTCTCTTTTGAAGATAGTGGCAGACATGGAGAGATTCAGAACGCAACTGGAAGAAGAAAGTGGTAAGGTAGCGAGTTTGAGTTGTTGGGCTGAAGCAGTAGGGATGAACGAGAAACTTCTGATGCGCAATCTACATTACGGTTGGTACTGTAGAGATGAACTGTTGAAAAGCACCCGGTCTTTGGTTCTCTTCCTTGCAAGAAATTACCGTGGACTGGGAATCGCCCACGAAGATTTGATTCAGGTTAATCTTCTCTCCCTTAGAATTGCATTTGGAGTCTTGCTTAACTTCGATCTTTTAGCTTAAATTTAATGTATGATTACAAAAACAGATAGGAAATTTCTGGCTTGGTTTCATGATACTGCTTGGTACACAAATGATGAAACTTTTCAAGTGGAAAGTGTTCAGATTGTGATTGCAGTTTCTTTTGTTCCAATGTTCTTACTTGTGGGATTTTCAGGCAGGGTATGTGGGAGTGTTACAAGGAGCAGAGAGGTTTGATCACACAAGGGGTTACAAGTTTTCAACATATGTGCAGTATTGGATAAGAAAATCGATGTCCTGTTTGTGCATTTTGATTTTCAACGTTTTTTTTCCTCCTTATCTAAATTTTATCTCATTTTCAACAAATCCAAAGAATCTCATTTGTTTTCTATTATCTTTTCTGTTCTTTTGGCAGTCGTCAGCAGTCCGAACTATCAACCAGATACAAAAGGCTCGTAAGACCTTGAAAACGAGCCACGGGATAAAATATCCAGCGGATGAGGAGATTTAGAAACTAACAAGTCTCTCATTGAAGAAGATTCGAGCGGCTAACCAATGCCTAAAAGTGGTTGGTTCAATTGACAAGAAAGTTGGGGATTGCTTTACTACAAAATTCCTGGTATGTCATTTTGGACCATAATGTGCAGAAGCTATGTTTTTTTAAGCAATTCATGTAGCGGTGAGGATTCACCCTCTTTCGGTTTATTTCAGTTCAGTCTTTGGTTTTAAACATGTAAATCGAACAAAGGACCAAAATTACAATAAATTCAGTTTTGAGACTCAAGTGTGTTTGCCCTGTCTGCAGGAATTTACACCGGATACAACGATGGAGAGTCCAGAGGAGGCTGTGATGAGGCAGAGCGCAAGGAGAGACATACATGAACTTCTAGAAGGGCTGGAGCCAACAGAGAAGCAAGTGATGGTTCTACGTTATGGTCTTCAAGACTATAGGCCCAAGTCCCTAGAAGAGATTGGGAAGCTTCTTAAGGTTAGCAAAGAATGGATTCGGAGGATCGAACGGGGAACAATGGCTAAACTCAGAGACCAACCCAACGCCGACAACCTCCGATACTATTTGAATCAGTGAGAAAACAAAGATTTTTGGAACCAGTGGCTTGTAATGTCTTCTGACTTAATGTGATGGTGTAATCTTGTGTGTTTATAATAACATTGGAGATCTCTTCACGGTAAAGTTATGTATATGTGCTGTAAACTTAAATCATAGAGAAAATAGAGATTTTACTCAAGTAGAAATATATTACAACAGCTTGATCACTCAGTTTGTTTGTTTTTTTTCCTGAAAAAACAATTTTTTTTCGAAACTGAATATAACATGTCAAAAGTTATGAAGTCCGAAACACCTGCATAATAAGCTTCACATCCTCTACATTGCTAAAAAATGTGACTTTGATTAAATGCCTTCATATTCCATAACCGAGATTGAAGACTTTGAAAGGGAGAAATGTATGGTTCCGATGAATAATAAGAATAACTCAACTAAACGAATTGACAAAAGAAAGCCCAATGGGCCGTATTAAGTAGTAGACCCAGAGTTATTTGGTATCTCCGCCCTATCGTCTATGTAGAATTCTGAAGCAGATTGGGACATCATCAAAAATGGCGTGCTCAATTAGCAACAGTTTCAGGTGTTGTTCTGAAACGCTGCGTTTTGTTCCCCGACAAGAACAATGCGACCGCCTAAACCCTAGTCCTTACTCCTCTCTCCTCTCCTTTAATACCTTTCCAATTCTCGCACAGGTAACGAGTATATATACGTCTATTTTATTCCCAAGCACACTTTTTCAAGTGAGCCTTTTTGGATATTCAAACTGATATTGGTTTTGAATTTCGGAATCTTATAGAATTTTGGTGCTTCTTATTCGCCTGTCTCCCGGCGGAATATTCGAGTTAGAACAAAAATGGCGGCGTCGGAGGGGTCTATTAACGGAAGCAATAGGATGCTGGTAAAAACTCTCCGATTAATTACAGATTTCCGTTTATCTGAAAGTGAAAGATGTGAAGTGATTCTCTTGT
Source organism: Cardamine chenopodiifolia (assembly GCA_963922655.1). Lineage (NCBI taxonomy): Eukaryota > Viridiplantae > Streptophyta > Magnoliopsida > Brassicales > Brassicaceae > Cardamine > Cardamine chenopodiifolia. The sequence continues at coordinate 13,769,756 of OZ000479.1, read as the reverse complement.
TTCAGGTTTTCGTGCCACCACATCCTTTGATCAAACATTGGATCTCTGTTCTGAGAAATGACCAAACTCCTTGTCCCATTTTCAGTGAGTAGATAAGAGTTTTTCTTTTAATCTCCAAATTACTAGTTATGACCTTTTAATCTTGAGTTTTTTTTTTTTTTTTAATTATGTTAGGGAATGCAATAGCTGAATTAGGGAGACTACTGATGTATGAAGCAGCACGAGAGTGGCTGGTGCGTTATGTTTTAGACAAAGTTTTCAGTCACATCTCTTTTTCTCGGATTCCTTCTCTCTGGTTTTTGCTTATTTGTTTCATGATTTTTTTACTTATGTGTTGAAGCCAACGGTTGTTGGAGAAATAATGTCTCCATTGGGAGCTGCTTCTGTTGAATTCATTGATCCCAGAGAGCCTATAGCGGTTTGTTCATCCCTCTTACCCTTGTTCTTCTTGTCTATATTATCTTCTCAATCCAAAAATTAAACATTTCTTATTCTTGGTTTTTGTCTCTGTGTAGGTTGTTCCGATATTAAGAGCTGGTCTTGCTCTTGCGGAACACGCATCATCAGTTTTACCTGCCAATAAAATATATCATTTAGGTTAGTAATCTAACTATAATATCATCTTTTGTCTGAAATAGGTTGGAAACTCTTATACACTTTTTATCTAATAGCTTATGATGTCCCGTGCTGATCCTTTTTTACCAGGAATAAGTCGGGATGAGGAAACTCTTTTGCCTTCAGTGTATCTTAACAAGTAAGAACCTCTCTGCAGCAATATGTAGTTACCGAAGTGTTCACAATAACAGCTTTTTGATACATCTTCTTTAGGTTGCCTGATGAATTTCCCAAGAATTCGAAAGTATTTTTGGTCGACCCAATGGTTGCCACTGGTAAGGACGTCTTCACAATTTTTGTAACCTCCATATTAGAAGTGTAAATAGGGTTTGATGTGTCAAATGTACACGATAATTGGAATGTGAACGCATGACATGATAATACCGTATGTTTCATAGCTAGAGCCTAGAAGCATAGCTTTGGTAACTACTTGGTTTTCTCTATTCTTCAAAACACGGGTTTATACTTATTTTAGGCGGTACCATAATTGCGGCGTTGGATCTATTGAAGGAACGTGGTTTGTCTGTTCAGCAAATCAAAGTGGTAAGCATATCTATAGGAAGCAGTTTTTCTCAGAAATCTTGGCGAGGGAACATCCTTATTTAAGTAATTTGGTTTTTTTCGATATCTCCCTGATTACAGATTTGTGCGGTTACTGCACCTCCTGCACTATCGAAGCTTAATGAGAAATTCCCCGGGTATCAATACGAAAAGAGCAACTCTTTACTTGTTTGACATTTGGTTTAACTCTTTATTAAACTGTTTGGTTACATTTCAGGCTTCATGTATATGCTGGAATGATCGATCCTGAAGTCAATGAAAATGGGTAAGTCAGATATGAAAGTTACCGTTTTCGTTATTGGCCTTATGAAGAAAACTGGTGATTATGTTTTAATGTCATTATTTTTGTTACGGAATAGGTTCATAATCCCTGGGCTTGGAGATGCTGGAGACCGCAGTTTCGGAACATAAACCCACCACCATTATCAAGAACACAAAGAACAAATGTGTGTATCACCTGTCTAAACACCTGTTTTCTTCGGCAGTTATTTGTATGTCTATCATTGCCTACACAACTATTTTTTGAAAAATTTATGTGAGAATATTCATTGATGAACGGTCGATAACGAACTTATAATTAGATCCCTGGTAGGGAGAAGACTCGGTTTCAGAGACTCTCAGCTCAGTTAGAATTTAAATTTATTCGATTTGGTTAAACCAGTCTCAGTTTTGGTTTGGTTTCGATTCCGATGATTCTGATTCAGCATAAAAGTAAAATTACACAAGTAACAAATAACTGTCGGTTTTATTCTGGTTAAAAGACGTTGGTGGTTCGGTTCGATTTCATTTCCTGAACCCGCTCTAATTGGATCGGTTTTTAGAACCTTGCCTCTTCAGTTCGAAACATGAAGGGCATAGTAGTCATTAGGATCCATCGTGAAATAAAAAAGCAAACCCTAAGAGCTCGCTATTATATAAAGCATAAACTGTTTTTTTCTTCTCTTCTCCGTCGCCGGGAAACTGCTCTTAGATTCTTCTTCCTACGCAGGTGAGAATTTATGCTCAGGCTCTTAATCTCCTTCTTCTAGTTATCTTCATACTTTTGATGCTATTTTATCTTTCTATGTTGTGCTAATAAACGCAATCAGAATAATCTTAAGTTTTGATATCAGAATTGGTGTTTTCGTTGATATTAGAGATTTTTTTGTTGAATGTGATCAATTATTCTTATTGAATCTCTTCAATAGCAATATTTGATTGCTCATCATATTAATTTTTCTTTTTGTTTATCGGCTCAGGTCATTTTCTTTTGTTGAAAGCTAAATCTTCAAGATGCAGAACGAAGAAGGTCAGATCACAGAGCTCTACATTCCAAGGAAATGGTATATCAGCTCTTTTTGTTGTTGTCTGTTGTAACTTTTGATTAATCTTAAGCTAATTGTCTTGATTAATTACTAGGCTGATTCTTCTTTTTTTGTTGTTGTTGTGTGGTTGTAATTTTGGTCAGCTCGGCCACAAACAGATTGATCACATCAAAGGATCATGCTTCAGTTCAGCTTAACATTGGTCATCTTGATGCTGATGGAATCTACACAGGCCAATTCTCCACCTTTGCTCTCTGCGGATTTGTTCGAGCTCAGGTTTGTGAATTAACAACTCCACTTCAAATTACATTATAATCATGTCAGGGCTTGAATTAATCAGTCGTTAACATATGTTGATTGTATTTGTCTATTGACGTTTTGATTTGAATGTGCAGGGAGACGCAGACAGTGGTGTGGACAGGCTCTGGCAGAAGAAGAAGGTCGAAACCAAACAACAGTGAGAAAGGAAGTTAAAAGCTCTGCCTCTTGTCTTTTTTTTTAGGTTTCGATTTATTAGCAGTGTTGCTTCGTCATTGAGTTGAAAATGTCAGTTTCTCTACATGCGAATTCATGTTTTGGATTTTCTTGTTTATGAACGATAATTAATAGGTTTTAATTCCAATGGAATCAGATTTTTATGTTTTGTCCAATTTTATTATAATTTTCTTTCAATAAAGTATTTGTTGTATTGTTATCAACCACTCGGATTGGTGATTTGCCGGATGAACTTAAGAAACTATTACTTAATATATATGCAAACGTTCGTAGTACTGAAAATTGAAATGTTTTACACAATATTTCCCTCGTTCAAAGCATAAAACAGTGGAACATAGTTTCTCTATCTTCAAAGGAAATGGTTAACTTTGACATTCAACAAAAGACGTCCTTGATTCATACTTCACCATCCCAAAGCTCTTCAAGTGTCTTGTAAGGACTCAAAGAGTCTCATTAACAAAAAACGTCCCTTGGACTAACCTAGCCTGCACAGTGAAGATTCAAATAGCAACGCCCAAAATGATGTTTTAGACATCTCACAGATTCTAAATCAGCAGAAATGTGGTTTATAGTTTTACTTGCCTGTTCTATCTTCGAAAACTTTTCAAACATTTCTTCTGGTATTGACCATCCAAAACATCGAAGTTCTCTCTGATTCTTCCTTCATTTGTGTTTTTGGGAAGTACACTATGACCCATTTGAAGCCCCCATCGAAGCGCGGTTTGTGCAGGAGACTTTCCGAGTTCTTTAGCAACCATTACCAGAACCGGACTCTTTAAAACATTGCCCTTCACCCACGTTGTTCCTGGAGAACCCAATGGCGAATATCCCTGCGACAATCAAAATTCACAATCGTATATAATCATGAAATTCTGATTCCTGTAATGATTTGGACATTTTAGTGTTTTCAAACTTACTGACAGGTGGATCCCTTTGGACTTGCAGAACTCATGTAGCTTATGTTGTTGCCATGAAGGATGACATTCCACCTGGTTTACAGCTGGAGGAACACGAGCAACCTCCACGAGATCTGAGAGTTATTTTGTAGAGAAATTAATTACGCCAATGGCTCGTACCTTGCCTGAATCATACAGTGCTTCCATTGCTTTCCATGTGCTAGGAATATCGATAAGCATTAGATTCTCAGGCTTAAACTCAACAGTGCCTTTCTTCAACCGAACAGGCCAGTGCATCTTGAGAAAAGATCAAATGAAATCAATTAACGTATAAGCAATGATAATTAGAGTTTCAAATCCACAGATCCAACTGGTTCTGTAAGGAAAATTCAGGCTAGATGTCGAAAAAAGGAACACATCTTCAAAATTGTTGGAATAAATTCAAAGGAGTCATGCTTACAAGATACAGATCGACGTAAATCAAGCTGCAGATCCTGTAGAGTTCTGTTCAATGCCTCCTCCACATCCGGAGGGTCAAGCTCAGTCAACATGTCATGTCATGGCAATAATTTGTAAGTTTAGAGGCTAAGCAGACACGAATGAACTGAAAATACATAAGAGATATAAAGATATAACAGAAACATTATGAACAAAAATACCAGATTTTTGATGTGATGAACAGCTTCTCACGCTTCACTCCGCCATCTTCAAACAACTTCTTCAGAACTTTCCCAATCTGCAGGTTAAGTTTTCGTTTTCAATATCTCCATCGAGAAAACCGAAAAAGCATAATTCAGATGAACTTGAAAACAGTTTATAACAAAATAACTTCGTCAAATCAGTCCTGCAAATATAGAGCTGGTTAAGAAGAAAGTACACAACACAATGTCTGCCATTGTCATTCCCAAAGAAAAATGGTGAACCTTGGCTAGATTACATACAACAGCCAATCCAATAAGAATGATCATACCAAAAAATTTTGTTCATAAGAAAGACAAAGTCGCAGTAAATAATTAGTTGGTGTGATCTGAGAAGGCACATCAAGTTACGAGCCGCCAAAACATGAAAAATGTCAACCATCACAAAAGAGATAATACAAAATGTGTGCAATATTTTGGAATTGTAAGACACAAAATTTAGATCGGTGAGCCATAGAATGGATTTACCTCAGCTTCATTGCCATATCTTGAAGCACAATCAATATGCTGATAGCCAATCTGCATAACGAAATTAATTTTCAGTTCTTCTACTATTGAAATGAATCTCCAATTCAATCCCTAAATCCCGAGATTAACCAATACAGAGGATCTGCAATCTAACCCAAGACCTCTATGAATCAGTCAAATGAGAAGCAATGAGATGGAAATCACAGACGAACCTTCACAGCGGCGGCGACGGCGTCTCCAACGACGCCAGGAGCAGCTTGCCATGTCCCGAGACCGACCGATGGTATATTTACTCCTGTGTTGAATTCGAAGAATCCAATTTCGGTCGCCAATGTCAGAGATTTAGGAGTGCGATTTAGATCTTGTGAACCTCTACGGAAGGCGGAGGAAGTGTCGACAGAGCGGGAAAATCGCCGGGTTTTATTAAAGGCTAGATTTCAAACACGTGGATAAATCCAAACGGTTCATATTTCTAACTAGTAAATTACAATTAATTAACTCGATCAAATTATCAAAACTTTGACAAATTTAATTAGAAGAAAATTAAAACCTCAAAAACTAAAAAATCATTCAAACTATATGTTTTTTGTTCGCTTTCGTTCTTTCTATTAACTTACTAGTTTGTTGCCATTACTTTATTTTGTTATGTATTATATTTCATAGATTAATATAAAAAACCTCCTTATTTTAACGAAAAACATATTAGTCCGCCACGTCAGACGCTTCCTCTCAGTCCACTAAAAGCAAAAGGTGGTAGTGTCAAAGGAGAAAGAGGAAGAAGCTTATAATCGAATCAAAGCAATTTTGGGAAAAATTCTATTTGTAGGTGACAATCATCTTCCAGGCTTCTTAGCTATGGAGTTCCTCTGCATTTTCTATTTTCCCCGCCAAAATTGTTTCTGAAGCAAATGTAGCTTTTAATTGCGAAACTAGGGTTATTCGGTAGTTCCTCGACTTTGTTCCTCTTTCCTCGCTGATTTTATCGAAATTTCTGGGGTTGTGAAGACAAAATCAACTCAATGAAGAAGCTTTTCGGAGGTCCAGGAACTGTATGTGGTCTATTGCTGAGAATCGGGCAATGTGCTTCAGCTGCGGCTTCTATCGGCGTTATGGTCTCTGCAGCTGAGTTCTCTATTCACACTGCTTTTTGGTAAGATTCCGTTTTCTTAAAGTGTTGATTTGTTTCCTCAAATCTCGTTTTCCTCAATTAGATTGCGGATTTCATTTGGGTATGCTGCGGATTAAGTATGTAAAGCATCTGTGGAGAAAGAATTAGTGTTTTGTTTCAGCTACTTAATTGCAGCAATGGGTCTTCAATTGCTATGGAGCTTTGGGTTGGCATGTCTTGATGTTTATGCTTTGAGGAGCAAAAAAGATCTTCAGAACCCAATCTTGCTTAGCTTATTCGTCGTTGGTGATTGGGTATGTACCACATTTTATGCTTTTCTAATCCTAATTCAGTGTTCTTGGTATGGTCTTTTGAAGGATTGAATCGTTATCTTGTTTGTAGGTGACTGCAATGTTATCTCTAGCAGCTGCATGTTCATCAGCAGGAGTTATAGTGTTATATGCCAAAGATCTCAAGTATTGTGAAGTTCGATACCTATATCCATGTCTTAGGTATGAAGTAGCTGTAGTGCTTTCTTTCATTACTTGGGTTCAAATCGTTGTTTCTTCTCATGTCACATTTTGGATCTTAGCCTCTGTTTAGTCTTGAAATGTTGAGACATCTTGTAGCTTTGAGGACATAAACAATCTGCTTCTAATCAAATCCATCATCAATGTTTCTTGAAATCAAAGTTAATCTTACATACAAATATTTTTCGCTTAACCACCTCACCTTACCTAGAAGACTCATCAACATGTTATACATTGAGCACTAGAATCAAAGTTATTATTACCTCGGTCACAATGATTGATGCTTTAGTGCCATGAGTTTTGTGGAATCCTATCATTCTAATACAACAGATATTCGCAAATAACATTGATGTTTACTACAAAGAAGAGTAACCTCAATTTGTGATGAAACTACCCCGATCGAGCAGTTTAGTATCCTAGGAACATGTAATATTTAGTGCTAGCTTCGTCAGAACATCAACGAACAATTGCACAATGCCATCACTAGAAAATCAAATTCCTTCCTCATGTAATTAATTACGAACAAACAAGTATTAAGGACTCTAACTCTTTGATCCGTTTTTAAAACCGCTCTTCTGATTGGAAAAACATACATCTTTGGACACATTATCAAAATGAGAAAGAAACTCGATAACATCTTTGGACACAATGCATCATAATAAGAAAGAAAAAACTCGACAAGAAAACAACAAACTGAATCGAGTTAATGGAAAGTTGGAAACAAACCCATTATGGGAAAAAAAGAACTAGGACACTTGGGTAGTAAGAGAAAAAAACAAGAACATATAAATTACCCAAAAATAAAAACTTATCAGACAACGAAAACGTCGTTATTACAAAATTTTAGAAATTTCTCATGGTTCAGAAGCAACAAGTCCGTGTAAAATGCTCTCGATCTCCTTCGCTACATGCTTCATCGTTGGTCGACTTTGTCTAGTCTCCTTGACACACCACTCCGCCAAAACTCCAAGCTCCTTCATAGACTCCATTTCCCTTACCGTCGCTCCTTTCTCAATCACCGGATCTATCAAATCCATAAATCTCTCCTCCATCAAAGCCTTCCTCACAAACACCACCAAATTCACATCTTCCTCCTCTCGATTGAAATCAATCGCCTTCTTACAAGTCAATAGCTCAAACAACACCACACCAAAACTATACACGTCACTCTTATCAGTCAATTGAAAATTGAGATAGTACTCTGGATCTAAATACCCTAAAGTTCCTTGCGCACAGGTCGTGACGTGGCTCACATCACTCACACCCAATCTCGATAATCCAAAATCAGCGACCTTAACATCAAGATTCTCATCGAGAAGAATATTACTCGATTTAACGTCTCTATGGTAAATCGGCGGCGTAGCGGATGAGTGAAGGTAAGCAAGTCCTTGAGCCGTCTGATGCGCGATCATGACACGACGCCGCCACGGTAAAGGATCGTATAATCCTCCTCCACCGCCGCCGTAGATGTGTTCAAACAAAGTTCCGTTAGGGACGAATTCGTAAACTAGAATTGGCATGTCTAATTCGATGCAGCATCCAAGGAGCTTCACTAGATTCTTATGGCTAACTTGACAGAGAATCTGAACTTCGTTGACGATTTGGTATATGCTTTTTTCGTTTCCGAGCTTGGCTCGTTTCACGGCTACGGTGGTGCCGTCGTCGAGATTTCCTTTGAAAACTTCGCCGAATCCGCCGAATCCTAGGAGATTGGATTGGGCGAAATTGTTGGTGGCTTTGACGATTTCTTTGCCGGTGAAGATTCTATCTAGTCCGGCACTGTTGGTACTCAATAGGTGTCGATGTAGTTTCCTTAAGCTCGCCCACGATTGGCTTCCGGCGACTCTTCGATTTTGTTTTGAGATTATCGTCGTCATTATAAATCCGGCGATCAATATTACCCCCACACCTCCTGCCAAACCTGTCCAGTAACTGAACCGAATCAGTCCAACTAAATCAAACCGTACCGGCTTGAATTGAATTCTATTGTTTGATTCTTTCTCGGTATAACCTAACTACAGACTAGAGTAGTACAGTTACTGAACTTTCTACAGTTAGCTTCAACTCAAATAATTTGGATATCAAATAACCAAACCAAAGAACCCAACCGAACCTGACCCCATTTAACCACCTTGATCAACATTTTGCGATTTATTGTTAATTGTCTTCAAAATGATGTAACAAACAAGAATTTAAAATTACCTCCGATTAAAGGTAAATTGCTCCATCGCTTGCATTTCTTTCCGTTAGAGCACTTGTTAACTAAATAAACAAAGAACAAATGTGTTCTGTTAGTAAAAGACTCAAATCTCAAACAATCAAAAGCCATATATATATATATATATATATATAAAAAGACCGGACCTTCACATACTGCGTTGACTGAGTCCCATCGAAACCCTTTCTTACAGAAACACCTCTTCTGTCCTAAATTCGTCGAATCGTCCGAACAAACCGAATTAACCAAATCCCTGCAATCTCCCAGAATCTTACAAACCGGCTCTCTCGGAGCTACCCATAGTATCTCCACGCCCGGTTCGCCCCATTTGCTAACCGGCATCATTAGATCCAAATTCATAAAACTCTGATAAGCCGAACACATATTTGCCCTAGCCCTATAAACTTTATAAGTATTAACCGATGCACCGGTTTTATACCAGCAACACGATGACACTCCTCTGCATTTGCCTCGTGCCTCGGGATTTTCATTTAGAAACTTATGGCACAAGCTATTGTCTGAGCAGTTAAATCCTTGAGAGCTGTAAGCATCTAAACCATCTTTTGTACAGTTCATGATTGTAACAGTGTTACTATTACTAACATTAAAAGGGAGGTTTGGGTCTAGCTGAATACCGTGGTACTTGATATCTACCGATACACATGCGTTAGGTTCGAACCCTGGTGGACGAAGAACGAACCGTTGGCCTAATGGGTCAATTGTTTTGATCGGATTGGTTGACCCGTTGAGCGTATCGAACCACAGGGAACCGCGGCCATCGCACCGGATTTTATAATCGGGATCACCACAGTCAAGTGCCGTGCTTAGTGGGTACGGGACTCGAGTGGACCCGCAGTTGGGGCATCGTTTGAAAGCTTCGGCAGTAGAAGAGAAGGAGAAAAGTAGAGAAAGAGTGAAGGTGATAAGAGCGAGGAAAGAGAGCCATGGAAGCTCCATTTTTTTTTAATGGGCAGGTGCTTTCTCAGGGTGTGCAAGTATATTAGCTGCATATGCGTACTAGGATTTCTGATTTTTCTTTTTAAAAAGTAATTATAATATTGGTCATTGAGTAAAACGAATAGATTCTTTCAATGTTCCGATTGCATCATGGTACATTAAAAGCAGTGTTTTAGTATCTCGAATTGACCCAATATTTTTTTCTTCCTTAACGAACAGAGGAGATGTTTCTTAATTGCATTCATAATACGTGTCCATTTAAAAAAGAAAAATACGATTTTTTTTTTTGGATAAAGAATCCGAATAAATTGTCTGAACAGGATAATACAATAAATTTACTTTTTTAATGTCATGATGTACGTACTTCGAAATTCTAACCAGTTCATTCTATTATATCGGTAGATTTTCAAAATCTAACTAAACATCTTAAGATTGATATACACCGGACCCTTGACCAGCTCTTGAGATTATAAAAAATAAACTAATAATCAATTAGTTATAAATTTTAAAATATTTTACTTTAATACAATAATCAAAATAAAACTTTTCTGCGACGTAACATGGTTCCTAATTTTATCAGAAAAAAACATTGGGTTCCGAGGAATATACTTTTTTAAACTTGTATGTTCAGTAGCCAACTGGCTTGTTAAGAAAGTGGTACAGTGCCTGCCCCTGCGGCGTATTGAAAAGTATTTTCATAGCATTTATTTATTTTTTGTCAACTACACACTTAAGCATTTCCAATTTTGTATGCCTGCGGCATAGGTACTTTTGCCATAGTTGAGCTCTTCAATTAAAACGTTTGTATAAATAAATAGTTTGTATAAACAAGCTTTGCTAATATTTTGAATCCTGATTCAAGTGACTAAGCAAGTGCTGTGACCAAGATTACAGAGAACGACATGACTTCTTGTAATCTAAAATTCCAACTGTTTTTACAAGATTTTTATTTTTCCATACCAAACATTTTTATTCTTTCTGTTCTGAAATTTCCCCATGTGATACAATGCAAAAGTCATGGCTCTCTCCCTAAAAAAGCATCAAGACAGAAAAAGATTGAAGACGAAAATACTTACATCAAAAAGCCTGTATGTAAAGCTTTTTTCAAACCTATTAAGGATCTCATTCACAAGGCTAAACCCCGAAAATGTGTATTAAGGATCTGGTGTTTGGTTGGGGAAAAAACTCAAGTGGGTGTGCCAGCCAGTAGTAATGTATGCCACCATCCACACGCCACTTTCCTCACCATGCAGCCATCGAGCTGGACTTGTGTAGGAATATTCCGGTCAATCGTGTCCCCTAGACCCAGCTGTTGAGTAGCAAGACAGATGCATAAATGAGATGCTATCTATACAAATACATAACCAAATGGAACAACCAAAACAGGAACGACATCGTACCTGTCCGTATTTGTTCCATCCCCAGCATAGCAACTGGCCGTCTTCTGCAGAAACAAAAATTGCAGTGTGGATCAGCAAAACAGAGAATACATTCAGTACTGCCTTTGCAGGCATTGCCGTGAACTAAACTTAAAAGGAGCATCGACATGAGGCATATATCATAGAAAGCAAAGTGTTTCACAAACATGTTATATGTTTTAAGAAGGAAGGAGATAAATTTTTCTCCCTTGAAAGAGAGACCACAAATTAAACTGAAAACAATGCAAAAGGAGACCTGAAGACAAGTTGCAGCATCTCACAAGCTAAGGCTCTTTAGTTTCTTCTCGTTAGAAAACAACTGGAAACAAATGTCAAGTTGCTAGGGCTCAGTTCGGTTTTGGAGAGGTCCCTTTCTGCCATTAACATTTGAAAAACCATACCTGCCAAAACTGCACTATGCCGCGCGCCGCAACTAACTGCTTTTGCATGCTTGCCCTCCAAATTCTGGCCATTCAGCAACCTTGGTATCGTCTAAATCAAAAGAGAGATGATACAATACTTGAATATATACCAGATGATTCAGTCCATGAATTGCACAATTCTTCATGCAAAAGTTGCTAACTTTTTCATTACAAGAGATGTTACCTCAGCATGATCAGTGCCAGTTCCCAGTTGCCCAAATTGGTTCCCACCGAAGGCATACACTTTACCATCACTAGAGATGCAAATAGTATGCCACAATCCAGCAGCTACGCTTTCCATCCGAACATCCTTCACTGATGACACCTCCATAGGCCTTAACTGATCAATTGTGTTTCCATGGCCACACTAAATGGCAAGAAAAGTGTTGATTAGCACGAATGCATGGAGAAGCCAAACAGAAAGTATTAAAAGACAAGGGCTCCGTCAGTTGGCAAATCAGACAAAGATTAACAAGCTGTAAAACATTCACCTGTCCATAGAGTCCCCAGCCAAAAGTTATTAACCCTCCAGCATCTGCACTAGGAAGGACAAGCAATCAAGACCAAACCATCACAACATTTTCTAAACATGACCTGAATACTAACTTGAGAAATACATCTACTGCAAAGCAAACAAACCAGTTGGATCAATACTGTACAGAGGAATAACTCGGGAGAGAAAATTGACCTGTAATTGCCATGCTATGACGCCCTCCACAAGATATAGCCTTTACATACCGACCAGGAATGTTTGAAACTTGAGTAGATGGCGTTGCTGTCCCTTGATGTATAAGGAAAGATCTTTCTTTTCCAAACCCAGTTGATTCAAGGCAAGGTACTAGATGAGGAGACGACACCATTTTAATCCGGGAACCCAGTCCTAATTGCCCTTCTCCTCCATATCCCCAGCCCCAAACCTGTCCTATATCTGAAACTTCCGCAAAAACAGGACTATATAATGTAATCATCCTCAAATGAACCTTCAGGTTGCACATAACCTACAAAACTACATGCTGCAACTACAAGGAAGCAGCTTCATCTGGGATTTGTTAAGAAGTCGTTTATTCAACTTCACCTGACAATGCAAGAGTATGCCGACCACCAGTAGCAACACTGGTAACCCTCACTCCAAGGCCAACACTAACAATTGAAGGTGTTGTGGCAAAGAAGTCCTCTCCAGATGTAAGACCTTCGGTTTCATCTTTGGCAGTTGAAACCCGCCTCCGCTTTACCGTTTCCTCCCCTACCTTTTGGTTCTCACTCTGTAGTGTCGTAACACTGGGTGCATTTGAACCTTGTGACGGTGGACTCACTATCATAATCGAGAACATAGCATATTCGTCAATGAAAAACAAATAACAGCACTAAAAACAAAGATATCCCAACCTATCCCACCTTGCTCACTCGAGCCACTCTGCTGCTTTCCAACAGGATCCTTTGATGGAATGCATTCCTTCCAACCCCAAGTAAATGCTTCACCAGCCTCTGCACACACCAACACACAGGTCTTCAGAACAAAAAAAAAAAGACAATGTCTCCGAGTCAAAGCCACACAAATAATGCTAAATTACCTGTCACAACCGCACAATGCGCCCATCCTGCAGAGGCCTGTACGACTGGAACCTCCGTGGGAAGAGGAAACAGTTCTGGAGTTTCCTAAACCAGTCGTATTCAAGAAAAGACGATAATGGGATCAATTCCCGTAACAAAAAGGTTACAAGAAGAAACAAGATTCCATCATCTTAAGAAGTTCTTAATAAAAAAACTTTACCCCATGCTTTCCAGAAGCCACATAGCTCTGTCCTTCATCATCAGAAGAACCCCAAGTTATAAGCTTCCCTTTCTCTAAAACCCAATAACAAACAAAATTAGTAAATCCAAGAATCTCAAGTTATGATCTTTTGTTGGTCCCAAATAAGTTTCAAACTGATCGATTCTAAATTCACAAGATCCAACCTGAAATAGCCATAGCGAATCCACAGCCACCGCCACAAACGTCTTTCCATGAATCACCGCCGTGAACAGCCGTCGGTAACAGTACGGGAACAGGAGAGAGAATAGGGGATTTCTCCGACGCAGCTCCTGGTAAGTAACCGGACATGTAAACTACAGTCGCTTTACATTCCCCAATCGGAACTTTTCCTCCATTGTTTCCATTCATTGCAGAGATTCTTACTAAACCACAATCACCATAAACACACACAAATCGAAAAACAACTAAACCAAACCCTAGCGATACAATTTAGTGATCTGCGTTTCACTAACACAGCAGATTTGCGTTTTCAAAGGATCGATGAACGGAGAAACAAAGAGAAGGAGTTGACTCGCATGTGAGAAAAATGAGCGTGGGAGAATCAATTACTGGGATTTAGGGAGTGCCACATCGGATGCCACGTTATTTTATTAACACGTGGCATGATCTGGACCGCGTTTCTTTTTTAAAATAATAACTAAAATGTCAAGAAGTTTCTGGAAGCAAAATACCATCCTCGAATTTTGAAGCTCTCTTTTATCTGACTGATGGACGCGTGGTTACAAATATTCTTTTATATATATATATATATATATATTCTTGAGCTTAGCAGCTGCCATGACATTATTACCTAATTTAATTAGTTTTTTAACTGCTTATACTAATATAATTGTTACAACACATTGATCTTTCTTTTCTGTCACAAGAAAAGCCTAAAAAAAATGACATATTGGTTTGTTATACACACATCTCTATTCTCTATTTTGTTTTACTTTCGAACGGATATTAAACCGGGTAATTAATTGTCGGTTAATTTTTAGGCTTTTGCTGTAAATTAAAGAAATTTGAAGACATCCAAGTGACCCATTTTTGGAAGCTTTCTTAATGAGAACTGTGGATGCTGTGGTATTGAGCTATTTTTTATATGGTAATAGAATTCAAATACACCCTTGGCAGATGTTTCTTCAATTGATATTTGTTTTCTCTTAAAAGGACTTTTTCTTAATGACTTGCTTATTTTGAAATGGAGCGTAATTATTCCAAAACAAATGTGGAATGTTCCTGCATTTTTACCAACTAATTTACCAAACTAGTAAAATTTAACCGCAGTTCATATTTTTATTCCTAGGTTTCTAACCTATGACTAGAATGTTATCGTTTTATTCCTATCAATTAAAAATTTTGATTTCCTATCCATTAAGATTTTGTTTGCTATCGATGTATTTATTGATTCACAACAAGATCCTTAGGTACAGCTAAAACATGAAATGATCACATATAGCTCACATATGCATACTCATGCACGCCTTGCGATCTCTGCATCAATGTACGTATTTATTTTCTTTGTTTTGTTTCATCGTTAAAGTTTGGTTCGTGCGTTTCAAATCAACGAATAGGTGGGATAGATAGAGGGATCGGACAAGTTCGATATACCATCGCGTATCAAAAGCAATTGCCACGGTTTTCTATTCTTAAAAGAACTGTTGGTCCTTCGTGAAAGATGTATCTCGTTCTTCGCCAGACAAAGAAATTTGCATACTCCTCAAATGTCCTTAATTTACAACCTTATGTATGCTGTTCCTAATTCAGTTTCCTACTATTTCCAAAGCATTATGATAATGCTCAAAATATTGTACTTTATCTTTATTTACTACTCCCTGCTTTAATCAAAGTTCGAATGATCTAAGATAGTTTACAACGCAATTGTTTTTCATGTTATTTGTATTTGATTTAATCAAAGATAGTCAGTTTACAAATTACAACCCAGTTGTTTAAAGACTTTGAGACACAGCTGTTCCATATCTGGTTCGGATTTTATGAAAAACTTGGTTTGCAGTTGAACCGGTCAAGCTGTAACTTTGGTATGTTACAGCTTTGTCTCAAAGTCTTTACGATAACAAATTAATCATAAAAATATTTTCAACTGTACCGGTAAATTGGTAGATATTTCATAAGGTTTACAATAAAAAAACTATGGTAACAAATTAATGATTAGAAGTCATAAAAATCAAATATCATTATGTACATATATAAATGTTAGTTTTAGTTTTAGTTTTAGTGTAATTAATATCAATAAATCGATAAGTACTACTAATCAAACGAAACTATTCACATAATTAATAACATAGTTGGTGATGAAACTATTCACATGATAATTACGTACTTGGTGATTTCTTATAAGGATCTAATCCCAGGCGGAGCTCAAGATCTATAACTTCTGCACTTTGAGATAAATTCTTTTGAAGTATCCTCATTTTCTTATCTTCTTCATCTCCCGAACAGTTTACGCTTTTATTATCTTCTTGTTTTGTCGTTGGACCGACCGTATCAACGAAGAAAGGTAATTTAATAAGATCTTGCTCGAACCGATTTCTCGATGCGGTACAGATGGCATCATCAATATCTTCTTAGTGAAGATAAGACTTGGTAAGCAAGCAAATGATCACAAACAAGGAGAATTCATGTTGGTGTAAATCAAACTAGACTTAAGTCATGCTTTTGGGACCACAAGAATAAAAATGGTTACTGCAATATGAAAAAAGCAAAGTTGCAGGTTTTGGCAAAAGAAGGATGGCTTTGTCTTCTTATAAATTTGAAAGTGTAAGAGGGTGTTTGGCTACATATGTAAAGGTGCCAGCTTTACATCTAGGTTATACGCAAGGCGGTCATTTGTATGTTTTTGTAGAAAACACCAAACTCAAATATAGTGGATTCCAAGCTAAGCCTTGGCGAGACGTAGTGACCATGATTAATGGATCGTGAACTTGTTAAATGTTCATGTGTTCTTCTTCTTTTTTTTGCATCATACTCTGTTTTCTCTAATCTTAAACTTCTTGTTTGGTCCAAAGTTACATCTTTTCTTGATACGGTTTGGAACTAAGGAAAGTCGACGCCTTTGGTTTCTAAACCTTTACAGATTGGTATCAAAGCTTTGGTTCCTTGGTTGTGGTTTTATAAATTTCTTACAAGTCAAGATCATGGCGTCAGCAAGAATAGAAGTAGAGAAATTTGATGGGCGTGGAGATTACACACTGTGAAAGGAAAAACACATGGCTCATCTGGAGATACTAGGCCTGAGTGAAGATTTGAAGGAAACTGAGTTTCCAAAAGAAACAGACTCACATTCAAAGGAAACAGACGATGGAAAAGATGAAAAAGAGAAAGGAGGAACCTTTGAAGAAAAGATGAAGAAAGCAGGAATCATTATCATCTTGAGTGTTTCAGATCAGGGAAAAATTATTAAAGAGAAGACATCAGCATTAATATACCTCAGCACAACACAAAGGAAAGACTGGAATATGTTGATTCAGACTTGAGGGGAGCACCATCGGTTCTATTCTCACTTGGTAAATGCCAGTACTTTATCTCATTCATAGATGATGATTCAAGAAAAGGCTAGATATACTTCTTGAAATTTTAAAATAAAACGTTTGATAAATTTGTTGAGTGCGTCAGTTTGGTGGAGAATCAAACTGAGCAAAAATTGAAAACATTCAGAACTGATAATGGACTTAGTACTATAATAATAATTTAATGGATTTTATAAGTCTAGGGGAATTCAAAGGCATAGACGTGTGCTTACACTTCTCAACAGAACGGAGTTGCAGCGCGCATGAACAGAACGATCATGAAGAAAGACAGGCGTATTTCGTAGTCGGATAGAGTTTCCGGTTAAACGGAGAAGCTCCGATGCTTTCATTATCGAAGTTACCGAAGCTTCCTCAGATTTGAGCCTAAAAGAATCTCCGATTTCTACAAAATCGGTATGCCTTTGATTTCCCTCTCTCTCGGATTTGGGAGAGTTTACAGAGGGATTCTCCCAACGACGAAGATTGAAGTCGCTGTGAAGAGCACACGAATCAAAACAGAAAGAGTTTGTAGCGGAGATTGTGAGTATTGGTCGAATGAGTCACTAGAATTTAGTTCCTCTCTTGGGTTGTTGTCGCCGGAGAGGAGAGCTTCTTCTGGTTTATGATTATATGCCTAATGAGAGCTTAGATAAGTATCTATACAACAATCCAGAGGTAACCTTAGATTGGAAACAGAGATGTAACATCATTAAAGGAGTTGCTTCTGGATTGTTCTATCTCCATGAGGAATGGGAACAAGTTGTGATTCACCGTGACGTGAAAGCTAACAATGTTTTGTTAGATGCTGATTTCAACTGTAGACTCCGCGATTTCGGTTTGGCTCGGTTGTATGATCATGGCTCGGATCCTTAGACTACTCATGTTGTTGGAACATTGGGTTACTTAGCACCTGAACATTCTCGAACATTCACTGATGTCTATGCGTTTGGTGCGTTTCTTCTAGAAGTTGTTTCCGGTAGACGACCCATTGAGCTCCATAGCGAAAGCGATGATACGTTCTTGCTTGTGGAATGGGTTTTTAGTTTGTGGCTTAGAGGAAACGTAATGGAAGCAAAAGATCCGAATCTTGGGTCCTCGGGTTATGATCATGAAGAGATTGAAATGGTTTTGAAACTCGGTCTGTTGTGTTCGCATTCAGACCCACGGGCTAGACCTAGTATGAGGCAAGTGTTACAATATCTAAGAGGAGACATGTGATTGCCGGAGTTAACGCCGTTGGATTTATCGGCCGGGAGTGGGATGAATTTGGGAGGCGGAGATGGTTTTAGTGGTATCGCAATGTCGTATAATTCCTCCGTCTTTAAAGGGTTTACCGGAGGATCTTCCATCGCTGATTCTCTACTCGCTGGTGGGAGTTGAGTTGAACTTACAAATGTGCATGTGTAGGAATTGTATTCCACAAGTTTTCTTTGTAAAAAGCTATTTTTGTATTGTGTATTTGTGCGGTTTCGTTTTGCGTTGTAAAACATAACTTGTTTTTCACTAATCACCAATCAATAATTACTAGGAACTTATTGAAGATGTGTTGGAGGAAATTAATAATTACTAGGAACTTAATGAAGATTGTAATTACAATCAATAATTACGAGGAACAATACGGTCCAAAGTTCCAGCCGTGTCCCATCCCACATAGCTCGAGCTCACAGAGTTGTATCTCAGAACAGAACATAGATAATTTCTTTAATGTCGTCTTGTTGTTTATCAGATACGCATATATAAGAGCTAGAGAAAATTCTAAACCAAAGCTGCTTTGTTGATATCTGCAAAACCCAATAGATGGGTTCTTCCTAAACGCCATAGCAACTGGATCACGGTGCAGGACCAAGAAGAAGTGGAACTGGTGGTTCACTCGTTTGATCATGTCGTCTTGCAGCCCAAGCCCTTAGAGGAGGTTCAAAGCGGTCCCTGACCACATCAGGAGCCAACTCGTCATCACACGGGAGGTAAACCAGCCCTCTCTTTCTTAGATGGGATGGTTCATCATAACACATTGTCCAAAGGCTATCCACTAGCTCTCTTTCTTCTCTAGCTGCACAAAGATCTTCGTCCGACATCGCAATTATTCTTCTTGTTCTCTCCTCGAGAAGCTGTCTTAGATTCACATCCGCTCTATCAAGATTTCTTTCAGATTCTTCACAGGCGAGCTCTAGGAGACCACGAAGGGCGAATTCACGGATTTCAAAGTCTTGGTTGGATGCTAGGTGAATCATTATGCGAGGGAATCCAAGATCCCTTACGATTTTACAGTTTGAGTTGCTTTCTTGGAGAAGATAGTGAATCAAGTTCAAGGCTTTTCTGAAACGGAAAGAATATTTGAAAATGAAGATTTATGACTCCAAATCGTAAAAGAAAAAAAAACGATCCAAAACTTGGTTTATCTAAAGCCTTTTAACAAAAAAAACTTGGTTTATTTGAAAATAAAGATTTAGGACTTGGGAGTATTTGATTAAAACCTAACATGAACAAAAAAACAAAACCATACAAACCACCTATACTAGTCTAGGTTCTGTTTTAATATGGTTACTAATATTCATAAACTGAAAACCTGAACTGAAAAAATCCGGATTGAACATTCATCCTATCTAATGCATATGCTTGAGACGTTTTTTTTACCTTTGGAATCTAACGGTACCAGAGACCAAAGCGTCTCGCAAGCCGGCGTAACCATTTGCAAGACGAAAAGCTGTAATCCCAGGTTGGTTGTGACGGATAAGAGCTGCAATGCAGAAAAGCAACAAAACACTGTCAAATTTAGGGTCCTCAAAGCAAATTTTGCTAGAAATAGTAACTCTTACAAGATATAGCACCGAGTGCCTTGGTCCGGACTCTAATGTCAGGATCAGAAATAAAATTGGTTAATAATGGCTCGAACCCATTTGCTTCCATAACAAGTTGCTGGCTTCTTGGATTGTTTTGAACAACAGTGGTCAAAACATCTGCCGACTTTGCTCGAATCTTCGCATTAGAGTTCTTGAGATAGCTAAGGAGAGGGGCCAAACCTCCAATGGAGTTAAGATCTGAGATATTAATGATTCAAATATATGTACAAAACATAAAAAACTCCTAAAAATATAACAAAATTCAATAACTAGTTATGTGAAAGCAAACCATTGGCTAAATCGATTGATTCGACGTGTTCCTGCAGCTCATCCAACATTCCTGTCCAAATACAAATAAAAGTTTTTGGAATCTATCATTGTATAACCCAATAATCGCCATCGGAACGAAGTAAAGAACCTTCAAGATCGTCAGATGTAACTCCTTGAGCCTCCAATTCTTGTTCAGGCATTTTCATGATTTGAGATATCACTGTCATACGTGAAATTGAATCTATAGTATGTCCTTGCATAGCTTCCATAAACCATTGTCGATCTTCCTCACTAACCAGAACACAAATCAAAAATCGAAATTCATCGAACAAGAGTCATAAGACAAACAAGTTCGCCGAGAAAATCACTTCAACATTAATCATCCAGATACTTTATTTTCTCAGAATAAAGAGCATTTTAATAAAATAACAAGCCATTATTAGCAAAAAAAACGAAAGACTGATCAAATATAGCAAAACTTGAAACAAAACCATGGTATAATGTAAGATCCGATCAAGAAAAAGATATTGAGAGAAGCTCAGGGACCTCAAACGGCGAGAAGAGGAAGATCCATCGGAATGGGAGAGGCTCCATTTGAGCAATCCATCCCAGTTAGGTCCATTGTTCGTCATTTACGATGCTTCAAAGGTTTAAAAACTCAGAAACGCAAAAGTGTGAAAGATCGAGAACGAAAGAGATTGTTTAGTTTATTACAGGAACAGAGGAGATATTTTGTGTGCCCGTAAAGTATGGATAGACAAAACACGTGGCGAGGTTGCATCAGCCAGTTTATCGGTTTAGGAGAATGAGTGAGAGGGACCACGTGCATGTGGGGATAAAAAAGGACGACGTCTGCATCTATTGGATCGCGGGTCTAAACCCATCTGATAAGGTATGGGCCCGTATGACCCAAATTTGGAGACGAGTTTTTGGAAAAAACTCTAGTGGAACATTCTGAAAATTCTAATTGTTGCCTCCATTATTTTTTCTCATGTGATTGAATCACCGCTTTCATTTGTTTCTTTTACGTTTGTACACCGTGCCAGTGTAAATTAGAAAGAGTGATGTATGTGTCCTTTGGATCATCAATTTCTATATTTTCTTTTTGTTAAGTCAGATATAATTATAACTCAACATATATACATATATAGACCAAAAACGTATAACATTCGATATAAAATATATAATAATCTCTATTGTTACGGTTGTTGAATGACAAACTTACGTGCGTTTAATCGTCTACTTTAACTTAGAGCCTACGCCATCTCAATAATCAATATTCAATAGCCAACCACACCTTCTGGGGTAAAATGTTCCCAAATTCACGTTTTATGTATTCTATATTATCTACCATTGTGAATGTTAAAACTACGGAAAAGGGCAATCTTATGTGTTAAAATCGAAATCCTAAACTTAAAAAGCTCTAAATCGAATCTAAAACTCATCCGGTCCGGTCAGACCAGAAAGCATGAGCGGCTAAAACCCTATCAAGAAGCTCTTGAGGCACAGGTTCGCCTCTCCTCTGCCTTGCTGATATCTTTGCCGTGTGAACCAACGTTTTCCATTTATCCTGTTTTAGGTTACACATATAATATTAAAGATATTAATTTATATATTAACAATCAAAATCTCATTATATATATATATATATATGGCCAATCCCAAGTTATTTCTAAAGTTACCTTGAGGTCAACGTAAGTTCGATGATTTGCATGGTCAAATGCATGACACTTGACGTCGCGCCACCTGAAAAAAATCAATTTATATAGAAGACAATTAAGTAAGTTAACAAACCAAATTATTACAGTTTTTATTAAGAGTAAAGGAAACTTCAAGGCTGAAAATTTAGAGCTTTAGTTACCTTCCGGTGCCGAGCCTCTCTACGGTCTGAACCAATGCTTCTACTTCTGAGACAGTGAACGGCCGTCTGATTCTCCGTTGAACTATCTCGGGCTGTGAGGCCAATTTCATGCCCACCGGAACAACGGATTTAGATGTCTCTGATTTCCGTGGTTCTAACATGAATTCCAAAGAGCTGAGCTTGTGGTCATCGTCATCATCACGAGTAATCCCAATCTGACAAAGCGTTTTGGAGTCATCAACGATGGTTTTACCTCGAAGAAGCACTCCAATGTTTAATCCATCCTCAATAATCCGCGTTACCGCCTCCAATACCGCTACTTTCAGTGACCCCACCGTGGCTGATTCGGGAATGTCCACTAATAGCTCCGAGATTTTTAAGGATTTGATACCGAACTTAACTGACAAAAGAATCATATATTAATTACTAAAAAATCATATAGATTTTACCTCAAATTGATCGATCCATACCGGTACATGGAGCATCACGTAGTTCAGGTCGATGATTTTGGTAAAACAACTTTCTTTTCTTCAAAGGATACATAATATGCGATTCGCGGCTACTACACGAATCAGGCTCTTTTGTGTAACACATCTTTCCTTTCCTGTCTACTTAAATCCAAAGAAACACTTAAACATTCAATCTTTTTAATTAATGTAAAAGAGCTTCTACAAGTAAAGCTAGCCATTGAGTGAAGAATGAATCTTACCGTTCTTGGGATGTGAATCGAAGTTTTTTTCTTGTGTGATTGGAGAGTTTGACATGGAAGGACCAAGAGCTAACCAGTCCTTAGAAAATAACACCTGAGAAGGTATTTCCTGACCATGTTGAGGCTTAACCTCAACTTCCATTGTCTCCAAGAAGTTATTGACGACAAAACCTTCCTTTGTCTCCTTTGTTTCATGGTTCAACGAGCCGATTCCAACTCCATTCTTGCGCTCGCCTGAGAAATTTCCGGCCACTTGGGCTAAAACCTCGAACTCGGATCTCTGTTTTTTCATCGATTTTTGCCTGCGTCCCTGACAAAAAAAGACGCGTAATTCCAGTGAGCCAATTGTATGTAACTTGTGGAAGAAGAAATCTTCTTGGAATATATATACGCACTCTGTGGGATCTACATGCCCTTGGAACTACAGCAAGTTGGTAAGCATCGAAACCACAGTCCAACATGATCCTTGCAACACACGCGCCTGCAAATTGCTTTCGTTAAGCCTGTACCTGCGCAAGTTTTGTAATCCAAAAATCAGATCCTAGAACACCAAAACATTAATGAGGATTATTAAACCAGGAAAAACAAACATTGGTCTATATTCACATAAAAGCCACAAACCTTATGCTTGTTTCTGTCGTTTTCTCTTAATTGATTTGATTTCGATTGATTTTGTGCGAGAAAGAAGAGTGACATTTATGTTAGAATTCGTTTGGGAAACGAAATATATAGAAAGATATGAGCCCTAAAACATCCGCCTTTAAAGTTGGGTTTGTGTCCGAACAAAAACCCCATGAAACCACAAATATTCTTTACAAAAAAAAACTCCAATGTTTCAGAAAAATATGAATTCAATTCTATCAACACCTGTCAACCTCTAATTAGTCTGAAACTATCAGTAAATTAAAAACGTGTTTTGAGATTTTTTTCTCTAAAGACATGTATTTCTTTTGTGGGGCTAAAACTAACCAACGGTTTTTTTAACTTTAGCACTAAACCCTCCGAACCCTTTGGATTAGGTGATCCATTACTTCTTAACAACAATCCTGGTTTGACTGACACCTGGACGACTCTCCATTGTTCTTGGATAAATCTCTTCTCATTCACTAATATTTTCTTGTTGCGGAGGAAAACTGTGGTTTCTTTTCGAGGTTTGGAAAAATTACGTGGCAAAATGGAGTATTCCAATCGAAAATATCTTAAGAGTAATGATTGCATTAAAATAAATAAGCAACAATCAATTAATAGCGCGTAATATAGCAAATAAAATTTTTGTTTCAAATGTTTTGTTTTGTCGATATATATATATATATATATATATATTGTTTTATAATTTTCACTACAAAAATATTCTGCATATTAAACAAAATATTAAAACGATTTCAACAAATGAAAACCTTATAAATACAAAGCTAATCTCTGCATTTTTGACAAAAAAGTTCACAAACTATTTTCATCTAAACATTTTATCTTTGTAACTTGTAATACTTTACATACACAATTTTGTGATATTTGTTGATAAATAAAGTAACGAATCTTAAAATTAGAAAAAAAAAAATAACAAGTAATTGTTGGATTCTATTTAAAAACAAAACTAGTTTTATTTTTAGTTCATTTTAGTGATTTACATATATAACCAAAATATTATATAGAATTTTAAAGACCGATTTAGAGTTAAATTGAATTGGAAACATATAAAACACTTTTAAATTGATTGAAGATCATGACCATATTTAATATAATCTTTATACTTAGATATGAAAGTTTCCGAAGCGAAATGCATTTGCATAAATTTTATTCAGTTTCTCCCATTTTTGATAAAAATTTTGATTACTAAACTAATTACTTATGAGTTTTTTATATTTTGTTTCCTAAGTTTATTAATAAATTTTATTATATGTTTATTTCATTATTTTTATTTAAATATGATATAGTAAATTTTACTTTTTATCCCAACAAAATATTTATATACCAATTTTGTTACCAATCAGGCTTTTAAAAATATATTTAAAAGCACAATTTCTACATTAACAGTTTCTACAACAAAATTCTCTAAAAGTAAAAATCTACAACGAAAACTTACAATAACATTCCTAACTAATCGGTCCCTACACCTTTAATTATACTTATTTATGTTATGATCTTTTATGTTTAACGGCTTAAAGTTTAAACTATTTTTTAGTGTGAGTGTATAGTCTAATCGTAAAGTTCCGTGCTAAAAGTGAATGTTGAATGATATTTATATTAAATAAAAATTTAGAATTAATTTTGAAAACATAATAATAAAATTAAGAGTTAATTACGTAGATCCCAAGTTATCGACAATGGTCAACGAATTCTAAGTTTCCAAAGCAAGCAAGAAAAGTATTTTTTTTGGGTATAGAGTAGAGACCTTGGTTATATAATTTTTACATTGGTTGTAATTTGTAATTCACATATCTAGAGATAACAATAGAACCAATCATATCAAGAAAGCTTCTACTTCTCACTATTTCATAAAATATCTACATAATATGATATTAACAAACATTTTTAACTTTGTAACTTTGACGCCTATAAAACAGTGGACAATAACGATTGGTAGTGGGTTAAGATATTTGATAACCAAGCCGGATTCCAAATGGTATAATATATAGGTCCATAAACAGTTGAGATATACTAGATCTGAGACTTTCAAAATCAAATAAACCTCCCCCGTTGGTTAAATGGAAGTCAAATCTCGATGATTACGTACTAAAAGTAGAAAAGTCTATTACAAGGAAACAAAAAAAAAAACGTGGGGGCAGTTGAACCACTTGTTCGACACTTTGTTTCCATTACAAATTTTTTTTTGTAAATCGTATTTGGACCGCACATTAATCTCATAAATAAGACAGTTCAAATGCGATTTCAAATACGGTTCCCAATTATCTCCTCGAACTATATTCGTTCACTGTTTGATCCATCCGATCCGGTGTCAAGTTCGTTTTACATAAATATGAATTATTATTTTATATATAACTCAAACACATTGCAATCCGATTTTTCTTTTGGAAACATATACGAAATAACCTATATTTTATTTTATATTGGGAAATTGATATAGTAGTAGTACTGGTAGAATTAGGAACCGTGTGTGATAAATTATTTGGTGAGACGACCATTGACCAACTCTTTTTTTTTTTTTTCATCATATTGACTAACTCTTTCCTTTTCTTGTTTTCAGACTTAACTCCAAAGACAATTTCCTTTTTGAAATAGAAGAACTTGCTTTAACTCCAAAGTCCAAACCTGATTACAAACCCCATAAAGAGAACAATAACGAAACCTAATTCCTCTCTACACACATCTCAAATCTCTCGAATTTTGTTCAAAGCTCGAATTTTTGCTCAAAGCTTGAATTTTTAATTGCTTCGATGGGTGAAAAAGATTCAGAAACAGCTCCGATTTGGGGAAAAACTCGAGAGAGAGAGAGCAACAACAACGTTCCCCCAATGGATTTAGAGTCAGCTTCTCTATCTGAGCAGCATCAATCGCAGAATCAGAGTCGAGGAAGTTTTTACGAAGAACGAGGAGGAGGAGTTAAAGAGTTTCGGAGTTGGTTCGTTTGGCTCATACCATGTTTCGTGATCGCTAACGTTGTCGTCTTCGTGATCACCATGTATGTCAATAATTGTCCGAAGAAATCTGGAGATTGTTTCGCCGATTTCTTGGGTCGATTCTCGTTTCAGAGCACAAGAGAGAATCCTCTTTTGGGTCCTTCTTCTCTAACGTAAGTAAGCTTCTGATTCTTTGTTTTAATTAACTTTGTTCCAATCAAAGATTTTGACTTTTACTGAGTCAAGTGAATCAGGAAACTCAGAGATATCTTAGGATTTCAATCCGAAGTAGTAGCTTAATGCTTTTAGTACAGAGGTTAACGATGTTGAAGATTTCATATATTTATATTGAATAGTAGAATGCTTTGATGTATAATGAGAGTAGAGTAAAGAGAGAGAGTGTTTCTCCTCTTCCTTGAATTGTTCTCATGGTTACTTTGAATTGCAACAGGTTACAAACAATGGGTGGGTTGGATGTAAAAAAAGTGGTTAAGGGAAATGAAGGATGGCGACTACTTTCTTGTAATTGGTTACATGGAGGAGTTGTCCATTTACTTGTGAACATGTTGACTCTTTTATTCATCGGTATACGTATGGAACGTGAATTCGGATTTAGTAAGTACTCTGCCTCTCTTGATCCTCTTTAATGAAATTTGTGTATTAACCTTTTTCGGTTTTTGTTGTTGTTCTCAGTAAGGATTGGATTGCTTTATTTGATATCTGGCTTTGGAGGAAGTATATTGTCAGCTCTTTTCCTCCGCTCTAACATCTCTGTTGGAGCATCTGGTGCGGTGTTTGGTTTGCTTGGAGGAATGCTTTCTGAAATCTTTATTAACTGGACAATCTATTCTAACAAGGTAATGAGACCACCTTCAAAACCCCTTTTTGGTTTTTGATCTAAAGATTTGAACTTTGGGATTGATGTTATTTGCCTATGCTTTGTTTAGGTTGTGACGATTATAACTCTTGTGTTAATTGTGGCGGTAAACTTGGGGCTTGGAGTGCTCCCTGGAGTTGATAATTTTGCTCATATTGGAGGGTTTGCTACCGGTTTTCTTCTTGGATTTGTGCTTTTAATCCGTCCACATTTCGGATGGATCAACCAAAGAAACGCTCCTGGAGTTAAACCGCACAGGTACAAGATGTATCAGTGCATATTATGGATCATCTCTCTTCTCCTCTTGGTTGCTGGGTAAGTGTTACATTCTCTCTGCTACAACCCTCCACGTTAATTGCTATAAATCAGTCTGTTTTATTTTTCCTATGCTCATAAAAGCCTGTAGATTGCATAAATGATGATCTTGTTTCTTTGATTGCCACAAGAAAAGTTTGAACTTTGTGAAAAATTTTCCCTAAACCGAGTTTCTTTCCTTGTCAGGTTCATGGCTGGTTTGATCTCTCTCTTCAACAATGTCGATGGAAACGAGCATTGCTCGTGGTGTCATTATCTTTCATGTGTTCCAACTTCTAAATGGAGCTGTAACCGAGAACCAGCCTCTTGCACGGTAAAATCCTTAGCTCCTTTTCCATTCCCCGGTTTCTCCAGCCTCGGATCGAATCTCCTTTTGATGTCTCTAATCAACATCTCTGTCTCTCTCTATTTTTTCTTCTTCTGCAGACTACTCAATTAGGTAACCAGTTGAGCATGACTTGTTTGAGGAATGGGAAATCAGCATCTTACATTTTGGCAAATCCCTCCGAGTCACGGATTAATAGCTTATGTGTTCAGCTTTGCCGTTGATATACTGGTTTTAGAATACACACTCATTATATCCATCTACTCTGTCTCAAATTCTTTCTTGCTTATTATGTATATATATATATAGAGGCTAGAGCCCTTGTTGAATAAATAATACAATATTTTCCTAAACTATTACATATTTGAGTTTGAGATCTCTATTAAATTTTCATGCAACTTTGTTTCATGTAACCAACTTAAGAAGAGAAATCGTGATACAAATTTGTTCTTTTGGGTTACAAAATAAAATAAAAAACTCAGTGTATCTTCGATGCATTGCAAATAAAAACAGGTTTACTTTTTGAACAAAACCAATGTATCGCCGTCTGTGGGGATCGAACCCACGGCCACGTGGTTAAAAGCCACGCGCTCTACCACTGAGCTAAGACGGCTTAGATGCTCATGACCTACTACGTACTAATATATAATTGAAATCATTCGGCCTAGTCTGGCTCCCTACATATGCATAATTTTAGGACCCTACAGTATCACTCCCACATCTCTCGCGTTTTAATGTAAACTATAGATATTTATTATAATACCCTCTCAACCAATTTTTCCAAATTAGATTCAGAAAATGAAAATTTGGCATGGAGATCTTCCATTTGGCACATAATAGACATGTGGAATGGTATCATATATAACTAAAAGTAATACGTGACAACTTGTTTTATAAAAATAATCACCAGATAAAATCCCAACATTTACAAGCAATTTAATATATATATATATATATGATATCACACTATTTATGCAATCAAGCAATCTTGAACATATCATGTTACTAGATAAAGTCAACACGACTAAACAATGATGCGCATGTCCGGCCCTAATGATTCTGATGCCTAAAACCAAAATAATAATATTTTAGACCATTATAATATTTATAAGATTCTATGACTTCACCAGTAAATTACGTTAATTTTTTTTAAAATAATGTCTTTAACAAATATATATATTTTTGTGGCGGCTAAAACAAAGACCTCGTATTGGTGAATGATTAAATGTCACATGATCATGACTCCTAAACTATATATGGCTCACTGGTCGTAGACACTTCGTCAAACCAGTGTAGCGACTACGTCAAACCAGTGTAGCGTCCCCCGAATCTCTCCTTTTTGGCATCTTTCAATTGTAACTTCTGCACACCAAATTGTTTAATCTTGAAGGCTCTTAACCTGTCTGTACATATTCCTCCCACATAACCACCATTTTTCCACCATAATCTGCCAATTTAACTGAAACGTAGGCAATCTTTTCAGACCTTTCAAAGTTTCCCACAATGCTATATATTGTAACGGTAGAAGATGTTATTTATCACACAATAAGATGATGCACAACTCCATCCAATATCCACTGCTAAGTCTGCCATTCTCCATCTACCTTTATTCACAAAGTCACACTTTTTCCAATGACCTCACATAGATAGTTCCTTCATACCCAACACTAAAGCCTCCGCATAACTCCTCGCTAGTGATCGGGAAAAAACTCCCAAGTTTGGGTCTTTGTATCGAAAACCTCCATCCAATTCGTTGAATCAAGATTTTTGCTGCCTCCAGTTACGTATATTTTTTCCATCAAAAACACAAACAGACGCACAAACAGATGGGAAGACACGTGCGAACTGCATGCTTGGGAGCTCATGCGATGTGTGAGAACGACAGTCAATGACCATAACGCTAGACGATATATTATTATTTATTAATCCGCCAATAACATAGATATTAATTAGGACCACCTATTGCAACATCTGATCCGGATGCAGGGGGAGAATTAGGATAAGAGATCGGCACCAAAACAATTCTGGAGCTGTTTGGTCTACGGCAAAGAGTATACCATCGTAGTATGTTAGAACTGTTACCAAGTTGTAAGCACACGTAAAGACAACTCTCGGTACGGGTTTAAAAGGATTCGGATTTGGTAAAGCTCCGTTGAAGCAAGAAAAGAGCGAAATTTCTTAGAAACTAAAAAAAGAGTTGGGTACTACAGTCTTGAAACGCGGGCTAAGTAGTTTAATATTAGATCATTGGAAAGCATCAGCATTGTCATTCGTCTTCTATTAAAAGGTGGTCATCTCCTTTCAAAAGGTGGCTTTTCTCCATTCATGGCTGTGGAAGTGTGGATCACCTTTTATCTCTTAGTGTTTAAGGTTGTTTTCAAAGTTAAAAAAAAAAAAACTTTTTCTGCTTTGCGATTTTTGTTCTTGCGCTTGCTTCTTTATGTCTCCTCCAATCTCACATGACGTCTTTATCTTAATATATCATTCCTAATCTCATGTGTATTATGTAACTATTATTTGACCTAATCCCAGTTTGAAATCCCCTTTACGTATGTAATTATTATTAGACCTAATTTGGTTCCAGACCTAATTTAGTTTGGAACCCCGGCCTTTACGTAACTGGAAACATCGTTTTTTCAACCGACATTTTTTTGGCCACCATTTTTTCATTAAGATGAAAAAGCCCATTAATGGGGAGTACAGATGATGAAGCCCATCTCGTCAGCCTAACAACATTAATTAAATCTAATCCTGCTTAACCTATCTCTAACTAAGAATTAAGAAACATGATTAAGAGGATAAGCAAATGCCACTGAACCACACCAGTAAACCGAACAATTCCGGCGACTGGCATTTTGATTTTCGATTTACCTCCAAAGAAATTTTGGCAGTTTCGTAATTTTCCCAAAACGTAATGTTACACGAGCTCCTTCTAGCTCTCTTAGGCTTCACCGGCGATCTCATCGTCGACGAGCGGGAGCAACGGGAAACCCAAGGCCTCGCTTTCGACTCCGATTCCCTTTTCACTGATGAATGTACCTTCAAAGTCGCTCCTGACATTCCTTTATCGAACCCAGCGAAAGGTACTCTCTGCTCGCGCTGATCTGTTGATCTGGTGATTGAGTTGATTTTGATTTCTCGTGATTATGATGAGCCCCTTGCAGGGACCTGTTGGCTACGGTTACGCAAGGGCTGAATAAGGTACATTCCCAAACACTTTGATCACTTGATGATTGATTGAGCTTAGGAATACCATATGAGTATGTGCTTATTGAAATGCATTGCCGTCTTTGTTTGTTTTGTTTCTAGTTTTTCGTTCTTTTCCCGCCATTGTACGAGGTTGTTCTCGAGATTGAGCGTGATGATTTTCGTGGAGGGCAGCTTCTGAATGTATTGAATAAAAGGTGTCATTGTGGTGTGCCTGAATTGAGGACTTGTCTCCAAAGGTATTCACTTTCCTTTTGTGTTCATCTATGGCTCTGTCTATAGTAAATTGAAATCATCTTTAGTTCAGAGTCACCACTTGTCAAAAAATTTGTATCATGCTTATTCCCATATCCATTTGTAGGCTTCTTTGGCATGGACATCAGGTCATGTTTAATCAACTTGCGGCTTGGATGGTCTATGGGATTCTTCAGGATCCTCATGGAGAGTTTTTCATTAAGAGGTAACTGTAAATCTATGTTGTATAATTTTTATTCTGAGATTTATTGGATGCGGTCTTTTTTTGCATAGTATTTCCATCAGTGATCCTCATGAAGTTGTTAGGTAGCTGCTGTATACTTGCGCTGATATATTATGGCTTGCCGTTGTCTGCAGCTGCACACTTTTGTTTCTGTTTGTTCTTATCGAAAAATGTACAACTCATTTCTGATTTCTTGCAGGCAGGAAGATGGTGATTTAGATCATCGCTCATCTCAAGAAGAAATATCTGAAAAGTTGGCTCGTACCTCAGTTCATGAGACATCTTTAACTGATTGGCACTCTGGATTTCACATTTCTTTGGTACTCTCCATGCCACTTTCAATTTTTATTTAGGAACACCATTACTATATTATTAATGTTTCTGTGCTATATTGCAGGATATGTTACCTGATTATATTCCTATGCGTCTTGGTGAATCAATTCTTTCTTTTAAACAATATTTTAATTTATCATTTGAATGTTTACATATTTCAGTTACATATGAAAGAAATACCGACATTTCGGATGATAAGTTTGAAGAAGGCATGTTTAATCTTGTACAACTTATCTAACTATCATCGGCGATAGTGATTTTGTGAGATTGGTAAATATATTAAAAGACTGTGGAGTTGAAGTTTACTTAACGAAACATAAAGACTATAGAACTCTTTGTAACCTATCTGGTTATCACCGGGGACATCGACTTTGTTGTGATCGATAAATATATTAAAATACTGTGGAGTTGCAGTTTACTTAACGAAACATAAAATTTGCAGTTGCTTTTTCTCTAAATTTATTTCATTTTGATTAAATGAGCAAAAAATAAGCAAAACGTAAACAAAATAATAAATAAATAAATTATAAAAATAGTGATTTAAATGTGAGAATAACATGATGTTTGAGGAGGATTTCTCTTTCATTCAGCTCAAATTGGATATCTAATGTGGATTTTGTATATTCTTTAACTATTGTGAAATTTTGCTTTAAATTATATTTATAAAATTTCTTTATATTTTTACTCTATAATGTGATTTAAACCATTGTGAAAATTTACTTTAATTTTGTTCAGGGTACTGTTGACACTTATCATATACACCAAACATTTATCAATATAATAAAAATCAAAAAGAAATAATTTACAACTTTTTAATGATAATTTATTTGTCTTTCCGATATGCAAATGTCCATCCCGAAACATCTTTATTCGCATGACTAAATTAAATTAGATGCACCTTTTATTCTTTTTGGTAATAAATAGAAAGTTATAAATAACTACGTCCTTTTGACAGAAAGACAATAGAAAGATATCAAGACGACAAAACAATCACGTTGATATCTTTCCATTATTGGCATCTATATGATTTTGTGTTCAAATTCATCTATATGGCCAAAGCCCTTACTATGTTTTAATGGATATGTATTATATAGATATTGATAGTTTGTGATGTTTATAGTAAAATAAACAAAAATACATTTTGGATTTTGGATTGTAAAACAAGGCCAGAGAAATCGTTGGACGGGTACGGTCAACCCAAAATAATATAGACCCGAAATTAAAGCCCAAAAGAGGCCCAAATTGTTTATGAAAGAGGCTAGGGTTTTTCTTCAGTCTCTCTCTGTACATATAGAAACGCAAGTATCAGCTCATTGTCCTTGTTTCGTCTGAACCCCGAAGGAGCTCGATCCAAAAGACAAAGGTATCAACTTCTGATTCAATTCTCTTCATATCTTCACTGAATTCGTCTCTTGTAATGATTGCAAAAAATTGGATTTTTGTATTGAATAGAGTGCTTATTTTTGCTGTTTATTGTTGGCTGAGCAAAATTAGCTGAAGATGACAACTCCGCAAGTTAAGACCGGTTTGTTCGTTGGTTTGAACAAGGGACATGTTGTCACCAGACGCGAATTAGCTCCTCGTCCTCGTTCTCGCAAAGGAGTATGTTCTCTTTTTGCCTTGTGTTTATATTGTTTTTGACCAATTTTAGTAGTTTCTGACTTATGTAGATTTTTCATAGTTGATTTCAGATAGTGTGATGAATCTCTCTGTTTATATACCATATTTGCTTCTGAGCTAGATTGATGGATTGAGAGCTCATAAAGTATGGAGTTTTTGGTATTTTAGGCCTGGCATTTGCTGTATTGCTATGATTCTTCACATTTTGAATGTGTAGTTCATTATACTTTCTAAACCATTTTTGTTTTGCAATATTAATGCACCAGTGCCCGTGTGTTTTGATGGTATTCGTATTACTATCTACATTTTGAGCTTCATTTTCTGGTTCTGTACTAGATTTCATGATTCGGTGATGGCTCATGAGATGGCTTATCTTGAATTTTCATTATGATGGTGGATTTATTTTTGGCTTTGTTTGTTGTGGATCTGATTCTTGTATTGTTTTTGATTTGATCAGAAAACGAGCAAGAGGACACTCTTCATCAGATCCTTGATAAGGGAAGTTGCTGGTTTTGCTCCCTATGAGAAGAGAATCACTGAGCTTTTGAAGGTTGGTAAAGACAAACGTGCTCTTAAGGTTGCTAAGCGAAAGTTGGGAACCCACAAGAGAGCCAAGAGGAAGAGAGAGGAGATGTCCAGTGTTCTCCGCAAAATGAGGTAAAACTCTAGACCCGCAATTTTGTTTCTTGCACTCTTTTTTGTAGATTTCTTATGTAAGACCATACATCTTAAGCTTATATTTCTTAGTTATGATTAGAAATATTATAGCTTCCCATTTGCTTTTCTTGATGGCTCTTGCTGAGAATATTACTCGGTTTCTACTGGTATAAAAGGAATTGAAAAGCCTTAGTGAGGAGACTAGATGCTTAGGTTTTTCATTTCTAATACTTAACCAAATCTCATCTCATCTTAACAAGAAGAAGCTTCTCTTAATTCGAAAAGAAATAATTTGATTGTAATCAGTGATCCTGGAATTCTCTTTACGTATACGCAGGTCTGGTGGTGGTGGTGTAACTGAGAAGAAGAAGTGATGATTCATAAAGAGTGTTGGGCTTCTTATTTCAAAAATCATGATGATTCATAAGCTTCTCGTATTATGTTTTGTCTGAGACCCGTGATTTTGTGTTCAGACGTTTGTCCTCTTTGATAAATTATTTTCTGGTACGTCTGAAATTATTAAAATAGTGGAATTCAGCTCTCGTAATATAATCGTTAAAGTTGCCAATCATTTTAGTTAGTATAATGCTGAAGAAAAGATAGAAAGATCATCTATTATTATTGTTGAAATTAGAAAACTGGGAAAGATAGAGCGATGGTGCTATGACAAATTTTTCACTTAATTAGCAGAGGCTCAATGGGCCAGGCCATTTTACTATACGCAGGTGTTTTGGTGTGCGAAGGTCTTCTTTTCTGTGCCGATATTTAACGCCACGTCACCTCTTACCGGAGTTGTACTTACAAGAGACTTGTTATCAAAACGTGGTAAACCGAGCTAATCATTAGCTTGTCTTCTTTTGCGTCCTCTGTGGTTTAAAATCCAAAGTCAAACCAGCTCAAAGGAGTGTAATTATTTTTAACTAAATCCATTTATTTATGGTTATAACAAAAACTGATCCTTTTCATTAGCTAATAACTATTACGCGACTAATCTTGTATAAAAAGACCAATCGGATCCGTTGTTACGGGAGCACATATCAAGAAGAAAAGTAATGATATGCAAATCTTGTATAGGCTTATTTATCGTAAATGCCACGTATCATTTACGAAGATTATATGGATGCACGGTGCGATGAATGTTAAAATTATTTATACCACAAATAACATATTTGAATTATGAATATACGGATGTGTATGACGAGTGTCTGTGACACAAATGTTAGAACTATTTGTACCATAAATAGTAGATTTAAACTATGGATAGACGGTGTGTGTTACGAATGTTAAAAGCATCTGAATTATATTTTTTTAATATCAATTACAAATATAACTATATAATCTAATTTGACCGATAATCAAATTTTATTAAAAATAAAATCTTAATTTTAGTAGAAAGATCAATTAAAATTAAATTTTTATTGATATGAAAAATTGAACAATTGATTATGTCACGGTTCTCGAAAACCATTATTTATTTTGTCATGATCCCCTACTGTTTCATGTCTTCTTCGCATGGATTTCTTATTTCGTTAACTCAAGAAAAAAAACTCATAACAGGAAATTATAACTAAAACCAAGAAAATTATTCGTCGATTTTCACAGTAGATTTAATTCTTTTCTTTTCTTTCGTAAATAAACGTACATGGTTTTGCTGAGAACAAAATATCAATCATCTCTACTTGAACCTACACCCACAACTCTTTTGCCAAGGATTGTAATCATTCAACAAGAACAATACAGAAATCAAAGAAACAAATGAGAATTAGAATCTTCAGTCTCATAGCGATTGGATTCACCACACATTCAACATGCCTTCCTCTCTACGCTACCATTCTTATTTATAGATGATCACCTCACCAGTTTTCAGTTGCTTCAGTTACAAGCCTAGTCACTTCATTCTTCATCACACGTGCTTTGCACGCTCTTCTCTATTTCATCATTGTACTTTCTCTTCGTGAAATACACTATATGACTCTTATCAATAATATCTTATCAATAATATCCATTGATCAAAGCTGAGGAAAGTGTTAAAAGTGAAGACAAACATTGAAAAAAATTGCTGAGAGTTGCCAATATATGTATCCTCTCGAGCAACTAAACTTGTAGACTCCTTTTTCTTATGATAACCAAACTACCTCCCTGTTGTTTTGTTTTGTGTTTTTTAACTATCATAATTATAATTCTTGTCTAAGAAACGAAATCAAAAGAAAAAATTTCATTTATTTTCATTATCTTTTTAAAATAGAAAAAAACTTACAACTACTATAATTGAATATATCAAATTTAATGCAAAAGTTAATGTTGGAAAAATTAAATAACTATATTAACATGTATTTTGTATAAATCACATACCAATCCCTTTGCCTTCACGACCATTAATGAACAAATTAATGTGGAGTTTGACTAAAATTGATTATGTATTTGATTATTTAATTAAATTGAACTATATAATAAGTGTGATGATGACAGAAGAAGTAATAATATTTATACAGTAAAATTTAAATCTATAAATTTAGTCCGAAATTATCAATTTTCAATTTTACAATCTAAAGTTTTCACAACTTATTTAACAACAACAAATTTTATAATAAAAGAAGGTCGTTATCAAAATTGTAAAGTTCTAAATTAATTTAAATGAGCAGAATTGCCCCAAAGCAAAACTTGAATAAAAAAACTAGCATTCTCAGCACAAATTTCTTAACTTCAAAATCTGTTTCCAAATTGAAGTTCCTTATTCTATTTACCCAAACAACTTGGTCAACCAAAGGTGTTACATTTTTTTTTTGCCTGCAGTTCAATCTCAATAATAACTGATGTTAAGATGACAAATAAATGAAAAGAAAGCTAATTATCACCTTAATCACATATATATATATATATATATATTGAACGTAAACAAAAAATTACAGTATACTGCTGTAGCGGAAAACTGAAAAACTAGTGAAAACATATTTTGGCTCGAGCGCGCTAAGGCTTAATATGTTTTCCCGCCTATCCCTCGTCTTACCCAATTAAGTATCACAAGATCTACGGTTGAGATGTCATCGGGGCATATGATACGGATAGCAATAGATCTAACGGTTCACAAAGTCACGATATTATCATCACGCGGATCGACGATAACAGTCGTCGATAAAATACGATCCAACGACTCACAACCTCTCTCAAATTTGAAAAACTCCATTGAGTTCCCAAAAACACACAAAGCACTCTCGTCTCCTTATATAAACCTAATTCCTTTCCTCTAGTCACAAATCGACAACCTCGCAAAATAAAAAATAATTTTTCTTAATCGAATTTTGGATTTAATTTTCTCGAGAAAATGTCAGGCCGAGGAAAGGGAGGAAAAGGATTGGGCAAAGGAGGAGCCAAGAGGCAT
The DNA here is from genome assembly GCA_963922655.1 of Cardamine chenopodiifolia. Lineage (NCBI taxonomy): Eukaryota > Viridiplantae > Streptophyta > Magnoliopsida > Brassicales > Brassicaceae > Cardamine > Cardamine chenopodiifolia. Next base: position 13,732,295 of record OZ000479.1, on the reverse strand, counting down.
CGGAAAGTTCTCCGAGACAACATCCAAGGGATTACAAAACCTGCGATTCGTCGTCTCGCTAGAAGAGGAGGTGTGAAGCGTATCAGTGGTTTGATCTATGAGGAGACTCGTGGCGTTCTTAAGATCTTTCTAGAAAACGTGATTCGTGACGCCGTTACTTACACGGAGCACGCTCGCCGTAAAACTGTCACGGCTATGGACGTCGTTTACGCTCTCAAGAGACAAGGACGGACTCTGTACGGATTCGGTGGCTAATCGATGATTTCAATTTCGGAAATTGTAAATCTTCCATTGCTAGGGATTTGTGATCCATCAGTTAAAAAATTAATAAATGAAAAATCGTATTTTGTTCCGAATCTAATTTTCTAATCTCGTTCTCACAAATTTTATCTCATCGAGTATTATCATAATCTTAACTAAAGTAGTTAACTTCGTAATTACTTATTACGTCTGAAGGTCTCTGGTTCGAAGCCCTTCGACGCCAATTGACGATTGGTTCGAATTCTTTTTATTCAAATTTTGCCAAGTACCGCGTAAATGCACCTAATATTTGCGCTAAGCCTATTGGGCTTAAAATGTTATGGCCCAATAAAAAAAATTGTATCAACTTAATACATGATTGATTATGTACGATCTATTTAAGTTGATAACTACTAGTAGAGAAAGTAGTTGCCCAAAAAGAAAAAGATAGTGATTAATTTCTCAATTGGAGACATTACATAATACATACTTCAGCCGAACGTATACCAAACTTTACAATGCCACTATTGAGTATACTAAAATGTTTGCAATCAATCGTTACTGAAGTCAAATTGAATGATGAGTTACATGGGCCTTCTAATTTTAGGACAGTTCGCTGTGCTAATACTGTAGCCACTGAAATTTTCTTTTTCACAAATCGACCCATTTTCTGTTTTTTCCCGACCAAGAATAATAAAAATTGAAGACAAAAGCAGTGGAGCAAAATGTTTTCGATCATAATAAATAACGCTGTATCATAGACAGTGACTATTTCACTCTGCCGACCTGATACAAGTGTTTAGGCTTGTGACTTGTTAATGTTAATGTCAATGTCAATGATTTTCGAAAATTATTAGTGAGGATTTTTTTGTCAAACCAATTATTTGGAGCACTAAAATCGTATTTAAGGACATTCCTACAATAAGTTGACTTACAGGTAAATGTAATACACTGTTCAATCTCCATCCCCTTTTTGAGAAATTTTAGATTTTTTTGGGTTCATTTTATTTATTTATTTTTGAGTTTTGTGCAACATTTATATTTATTCAATATTTAATAAATTTTATATTCTATAAGTTTTTTTTGGTTGAATTTTTTTAATAAGTTTAAAATAAATTTTTTTCTGGAAAATATTATAGAATGAAAACTATAGTAAGAAACTATAGTTTCTTAATATGCATGTTTTTTGCCCTAAAAATCTTAGGTAAAAGAACATTAAAATCTCCAATCTTTAATGTTTACAGAAAATTCAAAAAGAATATCTACAAATATAATTATTGTTTTAGTGTGAAGAGAGTTTTGTCATGATAATTCATAGGATCTAATCCAACAAAAAAAAATGGAACTTGATATGAGTTACAATGTTGAATATAACTCCAAATGCTTTACAGTTAAAAAAAGAACTTTACTTAAAAAGGACCAAAAGACGTTAACTGATCTAATTAAAAAATAATAATTTCACTAAAAATGTTTCATAAAGATTTTCTCGAACCTACAACTTTTGATTTTCTATAATTCGAAATAGATATGAACATAATGGTTTTATAAACATCTTAAGAGAACACGAATGTAAGAAAGACATAAAACAATTTTTGTTTCGATCTATTGTATCATAATGATATAACTAAATCTATGAGTTATAAGCTTTTACTACTTTCTTAGAGTTTTACATTTTGTAGAATTATGATAGAAATTTTGTTGTTATTTATCAATGAATAAGGTTGTTTCCCTTGAAAAATTTGGATGTTGCGAATACACAATCTCAATTATGAGTTGAAAATTCATATTTGTTATACAAAGTCAAACTTTCACACATAAGAAGATAACACATATGCCCCAACTTATATTGTGCATTACCAGCACATACCAAAACTATTACTGTTTCTCTTTAAAATTTATTATTATGCTATATTCTATTTTAGCGATGAATTTAGAATATGTTAAAAAATCATTAATAATAGTTTTAAAAAACTATATTGAACTTAAACAAGAACTTTATACTTAAGTTTTTACTTTTATAACATTATCATCTTAACAACTAAAAATGTCATTTTCTAGAAAAACAGAATGAGCAAAGAAATCATGGTTAAGAACAGCAATAGAAGGGTATCGTGGGTGGAAATAATGAAAAAGAGGAAAAATTATTTTCTTGATATCAAATGATGTTTTAAAATGATTTTTAAAATATTGTTAACAATATATATTGTAGAAAAAACATTCTTTGCCAGAAATTAAATTATTTTATTTTTAAATTTGATATAAAAACAATCTCGTTTATTTTTAGTGTATGTCCAAACTTAGAGTTTTGTTGAAAGAGAAAGAGGAAAACTAAACTCAAAGGAAATGGTCGAACTTGAACTTTCGACTTTCTGCCTAGGAATCAGACGCTCTATCCACTAAGCTACATGCGCTCTTCTTCTTATGTTGAATTTTAACAAAAAATAAAATATTTAAAGACTAAAATGAGCGATTAATAATTGTTGTCGCAGTGTCACTCTGACTCTTTGCAAAAAGATGAACTCCGGGTTAATATATCTTAGAAACAAAACGCAGAAAAATAGAATCGTGTGCAAGATTATAGAAAAGTGGAGAGAGAGATAGAACTAGATGATGACAAAAACTAGAAACCGCGACTTATTTATTCTCTTATCTTTCTTGTTTTGATAAGACTATGTCCTTTCTAAGTTGGGGATTTAGTTTTTTTTTTCTTTTTCCCTTTTCATAAATCAGTTATTTGTTTCCTCCTTACATGCATATAATTCCAAATCTCTCCCGTTTTAGTTTGTTACAAAGGGCAAATTCACATCTCATAATGAATAATATTTGTCATATTACTCGTAAAATGAAGGAAAAAAAAAGAAACTATAGATATTTGTTGTAATATCCTCTCAATCAAATTTTCCAAACTAGATTCTGACAATGACAATTTGGCATGGAGATCTTCTATTTGGTATATAGTAGAAATTTGGTATTGGATATTATATATAACTAAAATTATACGTGACAACTTGTTTTATAAGAGTTTCAGCAGATAACAACCTAACATTTAGAAGCAATCAAGCAAGCTTGTATTATTTTTATACTTTAAGCAATCAAGTAGTTTTAGTAGGTAATTAACTTTACAATGCCCTTACAACTTTCCTCCAAATCGATTCGGGATTTTGAAACTTTTTACATCATAGGATTGAAGATGCTTTGATTTAGGAAAACAGTTTAAGATTTAGGGAAATAATTAACAGCATTTAACAAAATTTTTGTGTGCAAAATGAAAATAGTTTATGTATTTTTTTGTTTATAAGCAATTTAGTTAGTCTAATTTTGGATTAATTCCCTAATGTAAGAGATGGTGAGACCAAACTTGTAATGTTTTGATCTAACTGTTCCTTAAAATTTGAAGGACCACTTGTTCGCCACTTTTGGCTTGCGTTCGTGAAAAGTCTAAATCTATTTCATAGGAAGAGAAAACGGAAAAACGATCGGCTCGTGATTTTCTATTTTGTATTTATTGTTTATTTCTTTTTGTAATCAGTATTCTCGTGAGTTCTCCCACTATTATGTGATTATTGAAAGTTCTTAAAAGTTGATATGGCTGGCGTTTCTCTTCAAATATATTTTAAGATGTTTTCTTTCCGTCGTAAAATATATGTTATCGATCCTTTCATGTATTTTGTTTCTACAAGTTCAAATCTGGTTTTGTCACAATTTTAGACTTTTTATTTATTTTTGAATCAGTTGTGAAACTCTACATTTGGCTTGTAAAGTCTGCCACATCAGTGCTTACTCATTTCAAACTTGACTACCAATTGAAAACGATAACTTTCTAATTGATAAAAAGTTTCGGAAGTCGTAAATACCAAGCAGTATATTAAGACACACTTCTTGGAAAAATCAACAGCTCTATTTAAGGAAAATATTGCCAAATTATATGGAGAGAAAGGCAAAACCGGCAAATGCGAGAAGTCATTGATACGTGTCATTTAGTTGCACCTTGTAAAACCCATTCACGCCGACGCAGCATTTGTCAACGCCGATGTCTCGCTTGGCACGTGCGTTTCACATGAATCCTACTTCGATGATAAGCCAGTTTATTTATTTTGCAATTAATTTGTACTTGTCAGATGAGTTAATACTTTTTTTTCTTTTTGAATTTTTGGTTGAATCTTTACCATCTATATTACCTGTCGATTCAAATGAATAACTTAAATTATATCAGCCACACATTGTTTTTTTTTAGTGGAGATAGATCTTTACTCTTTTTTATATACATATAATTTTACCACGAAACCTGAATAATTCAAAGTCACACGTGAGATGAAGGAAGACGCACTGAAGTTACAAGCAACAACATTATCACTTTTTTGAATCTTCAAACAATCTATTTTTTTGCCTATAAATTTCTTCTCAGAACTTCATCTTATTTGAACTATGTCACATGTTCCAAATATATAGCCTTAGAAAGTAAACAAACAAAAAACAGTTTTTTAAATACCCAAAATGCCCTTCAACATAACCGCCGTGAAAACCTCATCTAACGGAGTATGGCAAGGCGACAATCCCTTAGACTTCGCCTTTCCGTTACTCATCGTCCAAACGGCGTTAATCATCGCCGTTAGTCGTTCTCTCGCCGTCTTTTTCAAACCACTCCGTCAACCTATAGTCATCGCCGAGATCGTGGTATGTAAAATTACACTCTAACACACACACATACATAAACTATTTACGATTTTGTCATCATCCTCTTGTTTTACCATTTTGCCATCGTCTTCTTCAGGGAGGGATTTTGTTAGGACCGTCGGCTTTAGGTAGAAATACGGCGTATCTGGACCGTATATTTCCGAAATGGAGTATGCCGATACTTGAATCCGTCGCGAGCATAGGACTTCTCTTCTTCCTCTTTCTCGTCGGTCTCGAGCTCGATTTATCATCGATCCAACGAAGCGGGAAACGCGCTTTCGGAATCGCAGTCGCCGGAATCACACTCCCGTTTCTAGGCGGCGTCGGAGTCGCTTTCGTGATCCGTAACACTCTCTACACCGTCGCCGATAAACCAGGATACGCTGAATTTCTCGTATTCATGGGAGTCGCTCTCTCCATCACAGCTTTTCCTGTGCTCGCGCGTATATTAGCAGAGCTCAAGCTTTTAACCACTCGAATCGGAGAAACCGCGATGGCTGCAGCCGCTTTCAACGATGTAGCCGCATGGATTTTACTCGCTTTAGCGGTTGCGTTAGCGGGTAATGGTGGTGAGAGCGGTGAGAAAAAGAGTCCGTTAGTGTCGTTGTGGGTTTTATTATCGGGTGTTGGGTTTGTGGTTTTTATGTTGGTTCTGATCCGACCCGGAATGAAATGGGTCGCGAAACGCGGATCTCCTGAAAACGACGTTGTACGTGAGTCGTACGTGTGTTTGACCTTAGCCGGAGTTATGGTCTCTGGTTTCGCAACGGATCTGATTGGGATTCATTCGATTTTCGGGGCGTTTGTTTTCGGTTTGACTATACCGAAAGATGGAGAGTTCGGTCAGCGATTGATTGAACGGATTGAGGATTTTGTTTCCGGTTTACTCTTACCGCTTTATTTCGCGACGAGTGGATTGAAGACTGACGTGGCAAAGATCAGAGGAGCTGAGTCGTGGGGAATGTTCGGTCTTGTCGTGGTTACGGCTTGCGTAGGAAAGATCGTGGGAACTTTTGCTGTGGCGGTGATGGTTAAAGTTCCGGCGAGAGAGGCTTTGACGCTTGGTTTCTTGATGAATACTAAAGGCTTGGTGGAGCTCATTGTACTCAATATAGGCAAGGAAAAAAAGGTTAGCTTTGTCTCCCTTTTATCAAATTTTAAGGTTAAAGTTTTTGCCTTTAGTTATCTACTGAATATTATAAGATTAAAACCTAATAACACTAAAGTTGGTCAATCATTTTCAATGGGAAAAGCATATTAAACAAATCACTATTATTATAATAGTTTAATCGCATCTAAATACGAAATATGTAGTTTATAACTATAATCTTTGTTGGGAAGATACCTTTCAACATTTTCCTTTGAATTACACTAGTGTGACCTCGTGGAGTACATATGCACTGGTAGAGACTCTTCTCTCAAATATATTATTTTAATATATAAAAAATTCAAGTATTTATTTAAATTTTAAATAATAATAAAGAAAAATACAAAACCAATCGCTTGGTGGTATGTGTGAAAATAGTACATCAAAGGGTTATTAAGAATTTTCATTTAAGAGAACCATTTAGTGATAGTCTCTCACGTAAACTGTCAAATAATATAAAATAATATTTGTTATTAAAATATTATAGATTTTAAAAAGATGAAATTCTCATGGATGAGTCTCTCAAATGGTGTCATTACTAATAGTGATGTAAGGCTATTCTCATTGGTGAGAATTTTTAATGGAATTTTTATTAATATTTTTATTATAATTTGTATCGGTAAACGTATTTTATTTTTATTATAATCTGTATCGATAAACGTATTTAATTTTTTTTTTTAAATCGATTTTTCTAAAAAAATTTTTAAAATATATTTATCTATCCAATTTATATTTTTTTTAATTTAAAAACTCTTCTTGAAAACTCGTTAAGAACCTTTATCGGAAGTGCCCTACGAGTTCTTATTTGAGAATATCATCTCTCTTATTTTTTATTTTTATATTATTGATTACCCCTTTGAAAACCTCCTATTGCACATGTTGATTATTTAGGACTTAGGGGTAGTAAAAAAATGAACGATTAAGGACTACTCATGCATGCATGAAAACTTTATACGAGTACCTTTCCGTAATGGGCCAACGTTTACGTAATCACCGTAGTGGCACGTACTGTTCAACTTGCAAATGCGTCACAACAAAATTATATGATGAACAGTAATTCATATAATTCAACGACAACAATAAAGTCACATAATGATCTTCTTCATAGTTGGAATTTATTTGATCTTCTTCATAGTTGGAATTTATTTGATCTTCTTCGTATAGTGCAACAATAAAGTCAAAAAATTATTACCCATTAATAATGTAGTGTGTGGTTATTAATTTAACTGGGCGTACGTGGGATTGACTTTAACTAGGTACTAAACGACGAGACGTTTGCAATATTAGTGCTAATGGCACTCTTTACAACGTTCATAACGACGCCGAGTGTAATGGCCATTTACAAGCCGGCACGTGACACCCACCGGAAACTAAAGGACTTGTCGGCGAGCGAAAACTCCTCAAAGGAAGAGCTTCGCATCCTAGCCTGCCTCCACGGCCCAGCCAATGTCTCCTCCCTTATCTCTCTCATCGAGTCCATTCGAACGACAAAGGTTATCCCTATAATTATAGATGGCATCCGGAAAATTAATATATCTGAAATTTTGGAACTTAATCCGGATACTGGTATCAAATATCCATCGAAACTGGATCATAACTCGGATGTATATATAACTATTGAAAATATACAATATTATGTGTTAATGTTTTTTTTTTTTTAAATTTTAACTTTACCTATTTGTATATTTCTATTATCAGCTAAACTGCGTTCTTTTGGTAATAATCTTGGTTAATATTTTAATCATATTTGTTTTGGCAGATTCTACAGCTAAAACTGTTCGTGATGCATCTGATGGAACTAACGGAGCGGTCGTCGTCAATCATAATGGTGCAAAGAGCCCGTAAAAACGGATTTCCTTTCGTCCACCGTTACGGCCACGGCGAGTGCCACAGTAGCGTCATAGGAGGCTTCCAAGCCTATCGTCAATTGGGCCGAGTCGCGGTCAGGCCCATCACCGCAGTCTCTCCCTTACCCACAATGCACGAAGACATTTGCCACATGGCAGAGACCAAAAGGGTCACAATGATCATTTTACCATTCCACAAACGATGGAACGTTGATCATAGTCATGGCCACCACCATCAAGACGGAGGAGACGGAAACGTACCAGAAAACGTTGGTCATGGTTGGCGATTGGTTAACCTGAGGGTTTTGAAGAACGCACCATGCTCGGTGGCGGTTCTTGTTGACCGGGGACTTGGTTGCATTGAGGCACAAAATCCGAGCCTCGATGGGTCCAATGTGGTTGAAAGGGTTTGTGTGATTTTCTTTGGCGGGCCAGATGATCGTGAGGCTTTAGAGCTTGGCTGGAGGATGGCAGAGCATCCAGCCGTTAAAGTTACCGTTATCAGATTTTTGGTGAGAGAAACGTTGAGGAGTAACGCCGTAACCTTACGACCGGCACTATCTAAAGGCAAGGAGAAGAACTATGCCTTTCTGACAACCAACGTGGATCCAGAAAGAGAAAAGGTAAATTTACGTTATAATATTTTTAATATAATTAAATACCTAGGAGTGTTGGATATCAATTTTTGGTTCGGATACTTTTTGATTCATGAACTATAGAAAATGAATGGAAACTGAAATCATTAGGTTCAGTTTAGATTCTAGTGTTTTATTTGGGTTTTCTTTTCTTTTTTTACTTTGGTTCGGTTGTTAATATATGGACAAATTGATATATAACCGATTTGATTAATTTCTATTCTATTAGGCTTTTCAGTACAATTTAGGTTCGGTTAGGATCATATTGGCTTCACCAATTTTTTTAAATAGTGGGCTTCACCTACATTTATATACCATTTGGAACAAATATAATAGTTGTTTTCTTTCTTGGTAAACCAAATATAGGAATTAGACGAAGGAGCATTGGAAGAATTCAAGAGCAAATGGAAAGAAATGGTGTACAAAGAAAAGGAACCAAACAACATCATTGAAGAAATAGTATCAATAGGACAAAGTAAAGACTTTGACCTTATAGTGGTTGGAAGAGGAAGGTTACCGTCGGCCGAGGTGGCGGCATTAGCTGAACGTCAGGCCGAACATCCCGAGTTAGGTCCTATCGGGGATGTGCTTGCCTCTTCGACCAACCATATCATCCCATCAATCCTTGTGGTTCAACAACACAATAAAGCTCATGTAGAGGAGATTACTGTTTCCAAAATTGTTAATGAGTCTTCTCTAAGTATTAATGGAGACACAAATGTATGATGATTATTCTATATTATAAAAAGAAAGATATTTTTAATCTCAGTCGTTTGCCGTTACAAAAGTAAATAAATAAATAAAAAGTATTAATGGTTACCTCGCACGTGCCAAATAAATCCGAGTTACTCAAACATTAATTAGGGAAAAAGAAGTAAAACGAAAAAAAAAAACGCATCAATCTGAGCAGCACAAATCTGCGAGATTTGGATCAGATCTGCTCAGGTTGAATTACTCGGTGTTCGGAGCTCCGAGAAACATGGCGGCGGCGAGAAAATTACGCACTCTTCAATCGCAGCCTGAAAACAAGGTATGTGTAGACTGCGCTCAGAAGAATCCTCAATGGGCGTCGGTTTCATACGGAATCTTCATGTGCTTGGAGTGCTCTGGGAAACACAGAGGCTTAGGTGTTCACATCTCCTTCGTCAGATCCGTCACCATGGATTCATGGTCTGAGATCCAGATCAAGAAAATGGAAGCTGGCGGCAACGAACGACTCAACAATTTCTTCGCGCAATACGGTATCTCTAAGGAAACAGATATAATTTCCAAGTACAATTCAAACGCTGCTTCAGTGTATCGTGATCGGATCCAAGCTTTAGCTGAAGGTAAGCCATGGAGAGATCCGCCAGTTGTTAAGGAAGCGAATAAGAAGCCTCCGTTGGCTCAAGGCGGTTACGGAAACAATAACGGAGGATGGGATAGTTGGGATAATGATGATTCTTTTAAATCTTCAAGTGATATGAGACGGAATCAATCAGCGAATGATTTTAGGTCATCGGGAAGTCGTGGAGGTGGTGCACCGGTGAAGTCTAAGTCATCGGAGGATATCTATACGAGAGCTCAGCTAGAGGCTTCTGCTGCGGGGAAGGAGAGCTTCTTCGCGAGGAGAATGGCTGAGAATGAGTCTAAGCCTGAAGGTCTTCCGCCTTCGCAAGGTGGTAAGTATGTAGGATTTGGATCAAGCTCTGCTCCTCCACCGAGAAATAATCAGCAGGATGACGTTTTCTCCGTCGTGTCTCAGGTGATTTGGATGCTTTTTTCAATTCCTTTTTGAATTGGATGAGATACGTTTTAGCTTGTGTTGATTCGTTCTTAAAATGATTTAGGGTTTTGGAAGATTGTCTTTGGTTGCCGCATCTGCTGCTCAGTCAGCTGCAAGTGTTGTTCAGACAGGAACCAAGGAGTTCACATCCAAGGTAATTTTCTGCGTGATTTTTACATTGAGGTCGAAAAGTGTACTTTTTTGCTTAATGTCTCATGTGTTCAACATTGATATGTAACAAATTTAGTGTTTATTCTAGCTTCATAGTCTTCCTTAATGCCTCTGCAACATTTCTAGTGTGTTTCATTTTAACTTAGTATAGAGCACTATTCTTGGATTCTCAAAAGTATTTTGGAAAGATAAAGTCAAAATCTGTATTTGTTTTGCAGGTTAAAGAAGGTGGGTATGATCACAAGGTGAGTGAAACAGTAAATGTAGTAGCGAATAAGACAACAGAGATAGGACACAGGACATGGGGAATTATGAAAGGAGTAATGGCAATGGCAACACAGAAAGTCGAAGAGTACACTAAAGAAGGAACTACAAGCTGGAATCAACAGAGTGAAAATGAGACCAATGGTTACTACCAGAACTTTGGAAGTGGGAACAAATCAGCGAATTCATCTGTTGGAGGAGGAAGGTCACAGTCAGCATCAAGCAGTCAGTACAACAATTCGCAGAAGTCAAGTTCTTGGGATGATTGGGGAGAGAATGACAATAAGAAGACAGAAGCAGCAGCTCCAAAGGGGTCATCAGCTTCTAATGATGATGATGGCTGGACAGGTTGGGATAGTCATGATGTCAAAGATGATTTCAACAGTTATTACCAAAGTGCAGACGATAAGAAATCTGTTGGTCACAACGGGAAATCAGACACTGCTTGGACCGGTGGAGGTTTTTTCTAAGGTGATTCAGAATTCCAGTGAGAAGTGTATAATTAATTAAGGCTGTGACAGTCGTGGTCTGAATATAAGATAAGATTGGTCATCATCTTAAAACTATTTTCATTCATTCCCACAGGTCTGTGTTTTCCTTCATAAGTTGGCAGTTTCTTGATATCTTTTTCTTGTGTGTTAATGAGTAACTTATTTGTACAAGATCCATAGCCGACTGGTTGTTAAAGATTCTCGGTTTCTTTAGTCTTTCACAATTTAAATTTATCTTCAACTGTAATCATAACTAAACATTATTTTCCCCCAAAATTGTCTTCTTCAAAACGCATTATATGCTGTTTTGACATTTTTCTATAACGGGTAAAAGGATTTAGTAGTTTCAAAGAATTACTAAGAATGTGTGCTTCTCGATCCGTAACAAAATACAGTAGTGGATGTGGAATACAAGTGGCAGTGAGAATTTATCCACGAGTGACGAAACCGTCATCTACTGATACATTGAACAAATATGCACTTACAGGAGAAAAGATCCTCAAGTTTTACTTGTATCATCCCACTGAACCAACCATAAAACATACATGTGCTTGTTGATGATACCACACTTGTGGTTAATCTTACGAAAGCAAATATAGTTGACTGACCAGCAAAGACCTAACCAAAGATACACCTTCTAATTCTCAATATAAGGGTAGTCTGTAGAACCACGGGATTTGATCGGGTTTAACCTGAAATCCGCCAAGCTAACCGGCATGTCAGAGAGAAGAAGAGATTCTGAACATGTCTCGGTTCTTCTAAGCGAATATTCTTTTCTCGGACCTATTTTACCTCCACGAAAGTAGTTGTTTCGAGGGACTATTGTCCTTTCTATCTTACCATGTTATAATATTTTATGACGGTAGAGACTAGAAGTAGAAAGAGGACGACCCAATGTATGAGGGAATATCTTAAACGACCCACTCCATTGTTGCTCTATTTCTACTTGTTGGTCTCAAACATAGAATTATATGGATAAATTACTACAAAATTTTATAGGAAATCATATTCATAACATCATAAGTATCATCTACGAATTAGGAAGTGTGATTTTTTTTCGAAGGTATCATCTTGACCGGAAAGTTCTCCTTGGCTGGCGACTGTCCAAAACGGCGCCAAGAGTGGCCAAAGCGTCCTGAAATTTCCTGATTTTAAGCAAACCCTTCACCATTGAAACTTCTTCCTCTGAGAATCTCGCTTTCTGCATCACCATGTTAACTAACTTGACCAGTGTCTCCTCCATTGACAAAGTGAGAAGACCTTCAGCCAACATGTACAAGGAAGAAAACTCAGGCACAAACCCTTTCTCTAACAGCTCAACAAGAAAGTCCACTGCTTCACGGATTGGTCCACCTCCGTTACATAGCCCACGGAAAACGATTCTGTAAGAGACTGCATCAGGTGCAGCTTCATTCTGCTCAAGCATTTCTCTAAACAAATTTATAGCTTCCGTTGTTTTTTTCTTTCTAAACAACCCCTGGATCACCGGGTTATAAGCGTGCGGTGTCAAAGCAATCCCTTTCATCTGAATTGACCTCAAAAGCTTACTTGCAACTTCAACTCTACCCGCTTTACACAAACCGCTTATCAAGGTTCCATAGGTCACAATGTCTGGCTCGCATCCATTTGAGGTCATGGCTTGCACGATATCCGCAGCTTTCTTTATGTCACCTCCTCTGCAGAAATGGGTTAGAAGTGAATTGTATGTGAACTTGTCAGGTTTCTGTCCTTCCATTATCATTTGATCCATGAGCTGAGCCGCATCTTCTACTCGCCTGCTTTTACAAAGCCCATCGATGAGTGTGTTGTATGTAACGGAGTTTCTTGAAACCCCATATACTTCCATCTCATCGAATATCTCCTCGGCTTCTCTAATCTTGTTCGCTTTACAAAACCCATCAATCAAAGTGTTGTAAGTTATCACGCTCCGTGCACAACCACTCGATTCCATTTGTTTAAGCATGTTTAGAGCTTCATCTAGCTTCCCTTTAGAACATAAACTATCAATCAGCATATTGTACGTGAACTCGTCGGGCTCACATCCTTTGCTCCTCATCTCTTCAAACAGCTCGATGGCGACCCGGTGATTCCTAGTCAAACACAAACCTTGGATCAGAGAGTTAAATGTACAAACGTCAGGGAGAATCCCTTTGCTGGTGAGAACACGGGCAAGCTCTGTGGCTTCTTCAATCTGATTCTCCTTGCATAATGTGCTGATCAAAGTGTTGTAAGTAACAGTGTTTGGAGAACAATCTCTAGCGATCATCTGATCAAGAATCTCCACTGCTTCATTCACCTCTCCAAGTTTACACAACCCAGAGATAACAGAATTGTAAGTATACACATCAGGATCATACCCTTCCTGAAGCATCACATCCATGATCTCAATAGCATGCTTAACATGCCCTGCTTTACACAAACCGTTAACTAATGTGTTAAACGTATACTGATCCGGGAAAAACCCGCCTTCGTTCGACATCTCCTGAATGAAATTGAGAGCGTCTTCGACTCTCCCTTCTTTGCAGAAGCCATGAACAATAACATTAACACTCACATTAGACCAAGAACACCCAAACTCAACCATTTGTTCCCTAATTCTCAAAGCTCCATCCAGGTCTCCTTCTTCAATGTAGCCTTGCATAATTGTTGTAAATGTCTTCTCATCAGGAACAAGACCGTAACTTGGCATATCCTCCAACATCAAAATCGCAGGTCTAAGCTGATGAGCTCTACACAAAGCTTTGATTAGAACATTAAACGTCGATACATCTGGTTTAATCCCCCAAACACTCATCTCCGCGTGAGCAATCTCCACCAGTTTCAGATTATTCCCGTCAACAAGAAGATTCAGCATCCGGTTATAAAAATGGGTATCGGGTTTTAACCCGAATTCGTCAATCATCCAATGAACACCACCTAAAATCTCATCTTGCAAATCGAATTGAGCATAATTCTCGATTAAAATCAAGAATGGAGAAGTACCCATTTCGCATCCCGAGTTCTTCATATCGTCCAGAATTTTCCTCATGTCGTCAAATGAACCGGACCGGCCTAACCGGAGGAGAATCTCCTCGTAAAGAGCAGGTTCAGGGGAGAAATTTGGCTGCTTGGATGCCAAATCGAAGAGACGAAGTGCTGCGGAATCGTCGGGCTGGCTACGGAGTGAGTCGAGAAGCTTGACATCGGGAGAGGAGAGAGCTGCTGAGTGAGGCGAAGCGAAGGAGATTGTGGAAGGAGGAGTGAGCTTGAGAGAGAAGGATTGGTGAGTTAGGGTTACAGCTTGAGAGATAGAAAAGGGATAGAATTTGAGACAAGAAGGGAAGGCCATGGTTACAGCTTCAGAACAAGATGAGAGTTTCTGATATGAAGAAAGCAAAGGGGTTTAAGGATTTGGATTTTTAATACCCGACTGGTTCAGTGGTTGAACCGGGTCTATACGGGAACCAGATAAGTGATGGAGTTGGTTGTATTGTATCCGAAAAAAAGTCACTGAACAGTAAAAATTTAAAACTCGTATCTGCGAACTGGATAAGCTATAAAGATTTAGTATTTTAATAATAATTATATGAAAGATAAATCCCAACGCAAGCAAAATATAGAAGGTGACGATGAAGTGACAGACTTCAATGAATCACTACCAATCTACATAGATATCGACGATGAAGTGACAGACTTCACCAAATCCCTAGAAAAGGGACAGTCTTCGTCGTCGGATATGGAATATGGATTTCTATCTGGTATTAGGATTAGGAATGTTCATTAGGTGAACACCCACCCTACAAGTTGATGTTTCGTGCGTATTTTTGCTATTTTGGTACTATGTTATAATGTTAACCATGTCAGAACCATAGAAAAATCAGGGAAAGAAAAAAAAACAAAATTTGCTTTCACTTGTTATACCACCTTAACCTTTCTCTTATCCCTTTCCATGAATTCTATTAGTGTGTCCTTTCCCTTTTTAAAAAAATCTGTCAATATGTATGGCTTGAAACCTCATCTTAGGTCTAATATCTTTTGCTCCCTCTTTTAACATCTCTGATGATTTTCTCGTTTTCTTTTCAAAATATCTCTCTGTCACAAGCACTCATTATCTTCATCATCTTGAATCCTATCTACACCACTCGCTCTGACCGTTAATCATCATACGCCCATATGAGATACTTCATTCCTCTGTTATATCTCTAACTTTTATTATGTCCTCTTTTTTTTTTTCGGGAACACCTTATTTATTTGTTTTAGCTTCTTTAGCAGTTAAAAATTGCTGTGGAACGCCGGTGCCATTAGATTTTAAGTGGGCAGAGTGGTTTCATGAACTTGTCAGTACCTGTCTACATATTCTCAGTTTGTGTTATCTAAACTTCCTTCCCATTATTGAGTCACCAAGAAACGTATTGGACTTGGTACATTGATGCTACCCTCTATATATCTCTATGCTATGCTATTATTTCAAAGTTTACATGGAAAATTAACCAATATTGAACCGTGGATGCCTTCTGACATGGTTATACTACATTTAATCAGGGTAGCATTCCATGTGAAATTGGATTCGGTTCGGTTTAAATAAAATTAATGTTGTAGGTTATTATTTTTTTCATATATTCAGATGTATATTTTCTATACATTTTTTGTTGACAGATTAATATTTGATGAATTTCGATTATTTCGTTTGATTGCACAAAATTTAGATCCAATTTAAATAATTCGATATAGAAATTTATACACTATTTAGGTAAAATAAAATTCTGTTCGAATTTGAATTGATGAAGTTTAATAAATTCAGGGAATTACTGGTTCTAAGATTTTTAAAGAGTTAAAAATCTTAAAGATCAGTTTTTTTTTTTTTTTTTTTTGCCATACCGTAATTCGATAATCATAATTCCATTAAGCTGACAGATTTTTCGTTATCATATTAAGTAATTTTAGAATATTTTTAAATAGTAGATAAATTTATTTTATTTTCTCTTATATGTCTGAACCACAATATTAGTAAAAAGTATATTATTACATTTACTGATATCGCTCTACCTAAAAATGATGTCCTTTGGTACTCTCGTTCAAAAATTAAAAATATGGACCGCTAAAACAAAGCTTTCGTTCTGGTTCGTTGCCGCGTTGCACGTTGTCTCTCTACTTTCTCTCTTTTTCCCTCTTTTTCCCTCTTATCTCATTTCCGCAACCCTATTCCTAATCCATCGCCTTCGGCTCCTCTTCTCCTACCTTCGGATTTGAATTCCCAGTCGATTTCCCTATCTATCGTTTCCTGCAGATCTTAGATCCACGAAATTTTCTTCTCCGGATTGTCGATTCTGGTCGAGCTTAGGGTTTTCACGAGTATTGCTGTGAATTTTTTGATATGAATCATATACAGATGTGAATTAGTTGGAGTTCGAATTGTGTCAAGCCTTACCAGTTTCAGATATAAATAGTATGAGTACTAATTTCTTAAATGCCATGGTGTGAATTTGAGCAATTTTACAATGGGGGAAGAAGCAGTTTGTTTGGAGATGGCAATGGAAAAAGACAATACTGTAGCAACGAAGAACGAATTGAAAAGAGGCCATGTGTGTATTGAAGAGGATAATATAGAAGAAGAGCTTCATTTCAACAAGAGACAAGCGAAGGAAGCTTCAAATGATGACATTAGGTCGGAAATCTCAAACCCAGTCACGTCTCCGGTGGATAACGCCTCTAGTTTTCGCGATATTACTAGCAATCCAGCTAAATCGAGTTCAGGTCGCGTTGGGTCTTGTTCCGGTAGTGATTCTGGTTCCGATGAGACTCTAAGCGATGAGGAACACAGTGAATACGGCGTATCGGTAGCCGATAGCTCGCAATCGAGTGATGATGTACCGTCATGTTTCGTACGGGAGATTCCAAAGCATCTTAGCTCTACTGGGATAACTAAAATCACGTTTAAGCTCAGTAAACGAAATGAGGATTTTTGTGATTTGCCGATGATCAAAGAGCAGAGTTGGGAGAGTGCTCCTTGGAATGTAGCTTCTTCAACTTTAAGTGAGATTGTCTTCACTAATTTCCCATCTAATGCGAAGAAGCTATTGGCGACGGGTATTCTCGATGGTGCTCGGGTGAAGTACTTTTCAATCTCACCGGCGGTAAGTTGGTGTTCTTTGTGTGTTTCTAGTGGTATGAGTTTGGAATACATCTGTTCTTATATTACTTTGAATGGTTATTAGAGAGAGCTTCACGGGATAATTCACTCCGGTGGGTATTTGTGTGGCTGTACTTCATGCGATTTCTCCAAAGTAAGTTTGTTTTGTTCTTTGCAAATCTTTATAGTTTTATTTTGTGGTTATACTAGGTGCAATTTCGTAGTCGTTAACTATGTTGCATTTTGTTTTGTGGGAAGGTTATAGGTGCCTATGAGTTCGAGCGGCATGCTGGTGGAAAAACGAAACACCCTAACAATCACATATATTTGGAGAACGGAAGGGCTGTTTATAACATAATTAAAGAGCTGAAGATTGCTCCTGTTGATGTTCACGAGGAGGTGATTAGGAAAATGGCTGGTTCTGCTCTGAACGAGGAGGGTTTTCAGGCTTGGAAAGGTATCTAAGTTGCTTGGTGGATTTAGTCTGCATTGTTTGCTTGGAAATTTCCCGGCATTTGAAAGTGTTTTCCCTTTGTATTCTATTACTTAGCTGACTTGTGCGATTCTGTTCTTCAGAAAGTTTCCAGCAAGATAGTAACATGGCTGAAGATTATAGCAACCATACCATGGATCATTCGTTTCAATCTCTTGTCAGGTACTTTGACCTCCTACTTGTGTTATTACTTGTTCTGAAATTTCCAAAGATTTGTATTTGAAGATGACATTCAGCGACAGTTGGATCCTTTTTTATCTAGTTGTTTATTTTTATAAGAATGTTAACATGGTCTTAAGTTACCGTTGTGAAAGTTGCAGTTATCCTGGTTCTGGTCTGTCTCTTGATGAGAGTCAAAGCTCTACTCCATGTTTTCCGGAGAACAATTATTTTAGAGAGAAAATCTGTACAAAGGACACACGTTACGAACAGAAGCCAAAAGCAAAGAAGTACTCTCCTCTATTTTTCATGTTTAGATATTGATTACTTGAGTATCACCTAGTGACAATTTGTTTAAGGAATTTACTTGGTCTTTTAATACTGTAGGGTTACCTCCCATATGTTTGGTACAGGTTCTCGTAAGAAAGCTTTTGAAGGTGGCAAGTGGAAGAGGTTTGTATTTCTTTTTTGAACCTCGTTATTTGGGTGTCTCTGTTCACATTAATTCTCTAAATGCAATCCCACGGTAATGACAACAAATTGCAATCATATGTTTACAGGGACAATGATTTACACCGGTTGCTGTTTTTGCCAAATGGGTTACCTGATGGGACTGAACTTGCTTACTATGTGAAAGAAAAGGTCTGTTATTGTAGGCTTAATTGAATCATTCTGTTGTTTCTTACTGCTAATTTAAAGTTTGTTTGGTTTTTCTGACATTTGTTTTTCTTTCAGAAACTACTGTATGGTTACAAGCAAGGAAGTGGTATAGTGTGTAGCTGCTGCAACAGAGAGGTAAAATGCTGGATGTAGTGACTGCGTAAATTCGCCCTTAGACTCATTTTCTTTTCCAAGAATAATGACACATATTTATTTTGTTTCTTAATAATAGATTAGTCCTTCACAATTTGAAGCACATGCTGGAATGGCTGGTAGACGACAACCGTGAGTTATTTAGTAATTATATGTTTTTGCCCTAATGTTGTAAGACATATCTGAAGTTTTTGATTCTCTTGCAGTTATCGTCATATCCACATATCTTCCGGATTGTCATTGCATGATATAGCCATGTCATTGGCAGATGGCCATGTCATTACAACTGGTGACAGCGATGACATGTGTTCTATTTGTGACGATGGTGGAGATTTGCTACTCTGTGCTGGATGTCCTCAAGCATTTCATACCGGTGGGTATCCGTTACTGCTAGAGAGTAGTAGACTTGCTCGTTCATTCTACTATGGCGAATCTACAACTTAATCTTTAAACGCAACTTAATCCTACTGATCTTTGCCTCTCTCTTTTCCATTTAAGTTATAAATTAAATTCTTAGAGATGATTGCTTTGGTATCAGTTCTTGGGTTGTT
Organism: Cardamine chenopodiifolia; assembly: GCA_963922655.1. Taxonomy (NCBI): domain Eukaryota; kingdom Viridiplantae; phylum Streptophyta; class Magnoliopsida; order Brassicales; family Brassicaceae; genus Cardamine; species Cardamine chenopodiifolia. The sequence goes on along the minus strand of OZ000479.1, from coordinate 13,712,936 downwards.
CTCCGGTTTTAATTCTTTGTGACCCTTTTCCATGCAGCATGCTTGAAATTTCAATCCATGCCAGAAGGTACTTGGTACTGTTCAAGCTGCAATGATGGATCTATCTCTTGTAAAATGGCAACTGCTGCTGATCCTAATTCAAAACCCATAGTTATAAGACTGACAAGAGTTGTTAAAGCTCCAGAAAACGAAATTGGTGGTTGCGTGTTCTGCAGGTTGGTTGTATACCTAATTGTAGTTTGAGTGCACATATAATTGTGCTTACTCTGTGTATTCATTCTTGCCCATTTCTGATAGGTCTCATGATTTTAGCGTTGGGAAATTTGATGATAGGACAGTTATTCTCTGTGACCAGGTACTGTTGTTTCTGGTCTCTTATTCAAGATTTCCTTTAACCACGTCTGTCTTGTCTAATGATCATTTTTCCTCTTGAAGTGTGAGAAAGAGTACCACGTCGGCTGTCTCAGGGAAAATGAGATTTGTGATTTGAAAGTAAGTCCTGTAACGTTGGTAGTCTGTGTTCACAAGGTCATTGAACCTGTCTCAACTTCTTTCCTGAATGCTGTAGGGAATCCCCCAAGATAAATGGTTCTGCTGTAGTGACTGCAGCAGGATTCACACGGCTCTACAAAGTTCTGCTTCTGGTGGGCCACAAACTATTCCCACGCTTTTGTTAGACACGATAAGCAGAAAGTACAGAGAAAAAGGAATATATATTGACAATGGAGATAACGTGGAATGGAGGATGCTTAGTGGGAGAAGTCGATATCCAGAGCATCTACCCTTACTTTCAAGAGCAGCTGCTATTTTCCGGGTATGCCTAGACTTATTATAAATATGTTTTTGAGTACTACCTGGCTTGTAAATTTACTTTATGAACATATGTATGCATTTATACTTTTCAGGAGTGTTTTGATCCCATTGTGGCAAAGTCTGGTCGCGATCTCATTCCTGTCATGGTCTATGGGTAAGCTGTACTGCGCGATAAACTCAGATTCAATTTCTCTGTTCATTCATATTTTTAGTAATTGATCATTCTGGTAATTCTCCAACATGTTTACAGGAGAAATATATCAGGCCAGGAGTTTGGAGGAATGTACTGCTTGGTCCTGATGGTGAAGTATGTTTGGTGTTCTCTATGCATTTACCTTATCCCAATCTTGATTGGGATCCTAATTGTTTCTTTTTTTTTATGATGCATGTTTAGTTCCCTTGTTGTGTCCGCTGCACTGCTTAGGATATTTGGTCAGAAAGTTGCTGAACTTCCTATTGTAGCTACAAGCAGAGAGTATCAGGGAAGGGTAAGCTTTTCTACATCCCATCCCATCCCATCCCATGTTTCTTTACTGTGTTTGGATTTACAACTCGTAACAAAACCAATTTGGTTAATGGTTCTGTAGGGCTACTTTCAAGGGCTTTTTGCTTGCGTTGAGAATCTTCTTTCTTCTCTGAATGTTGAGAACTTGCTTCTCCCAGCAGCTGAAGAAGCCGAGTCTATCTGGACAAAGAAATTTGGCTTCACAAAAGTGACTGAACAGCAAGTACGTATAGTTTCTTGAAGATTAATCTATTGAATTATTTACCCCCCCCCCCCCCCCCCCAAAAAAAAAATCTATTCATTTTATCAAATCTTTAATGGTTGCGGAGTTTAGTTATAGAAATGGTTAAAAGAGAATTACAAATGATGTTCGTGTTTGCAGTTACAGAAGTACCAGAGAGAAGTGCAACTTACAATCTTCAACGGAACATCGATGCTCGAGAAGAAAGTACCAAGTTTTTCAGAAGCAACTTCACTCATTTGATATCATCTTTCATGGAAGATTTTTGAAAGCTCCATCTGGATTTTGGCATTTGGGATATTTCCTTTAAAACCCACGCTTATTTTCTTTTTGCAGAAGGGTCATTTCTTGTGGTACCTCTGTCATTTTTTGTACAAGCTCTTAACAGAGTATTAGAATTTAGGGTTGACACAGGAGAGGTTGCAGATCTACTGACATGTTTTGTAAAGGAAAGAATTGGAAAAAAAAAGAAAAGAAGCAAGTATAATAATCCTAATCTTGTTCCTTTCTGTGCTGTGTATTGTTTAAGCATATACTAATCTAGTTCCTTTGCTGAAACTGAAACCTTATTTCTGTGCTGTGTTTAAGTAAACTGGACAATAATTAAACATTTTAACAAACGGGAAGAAAATTTGGAAGAAAATATCAGACAAGGACATTAAAACCGACGGAGAGGCATATCAAAAGAAGGTTGACGTCGTTGTCAAGAACATTACATCAGCTTTAGAGCTGTCTCAATTAGATATGAAATCTACGGACTACGATCCAAGCTGCTCTACTAAATTACTAACTGATGGCTACAACTTACCAACGGTTGCTTATTATGCAACAAGTATCCATCGAAGACATCTTGAACACTTCGAGACGAAACTTACCAAATTTATTGAAGGTTTTCTGGAATTACAAATTCTGTAAGATAAATAATTTCATTCTTTTAGATTTCTTGCTTACTGTCATATGTTTTTGGGAATATATCAGCTATATTATTAAAGTAAAAGCAAAACGTTCTTAAATCACATACAAAATCAAAACAATTTCCTTACGCAGGAAAAGCTTTCACAAAACCAGTGGCAATTCGTGTAAAATCAAAATTATTTCCATAAGTGTAACAAAAGTCTAAAACGCAAGAAAAGTTTTCACACCAAAGCTTTTATTTATAGACACGAGAGTGAGAGAGAGAGAGAGAGAGAGAGAGAGGAGAAGAGAGTAAGTAAGACGCAGGTTCCTTGGTCATGCTACAATAGGCATTCGAGTATCCCAATCAAACATATCACGACTGTGTTTGCTGCGAGAAGAAGAAGAATGCTTCTTGTCCTTGCTGTCACGGGAATTGCTGCTTCCCTTTTGTCCTTTCTTTCCATTCTTCTTCACGTTTTCTCTCCTCTTTGATTTCTGCGGTTGCTGTTTCTTGCTTTTCGTGTGAGAGACAATGGAGGGTGGAGGATCATACACATCTTCAGCCCATGACACGCTCAGCTTCTCCAGTGACTTTCCATGCTTCTCTCGACCTCCTCTCATGGCTGGAATGAGAGTAACCACACTTTTCTGTTGTTGGATTATAAGAAACACAAACGTCAGAAGCAGCCAACATAAATACAACATTTCACTACTATTTTACTTGACAAACAGAAAAGATATTGAGGACTTGTCCCCTTTCTCAGGTCTAAAATATGGGATTTCTCGGAAAATTAAGTCGGTTTTTAGGCGAATTCTTCAATCAAATCTTATGACTTAGCTTCAACCGGGGATTCTTTGTAGTCTAACTCCTACACATGTTATTATCAACCACTGATGACTAAAGGGTTGGTTATAACAGATGTTGCAAGCAACTATCAAAATATGAGGAAATAGCCACGATCACAAGCCTAAAGCTACGAGAAACTTCTAAGTTCAGGTGTATGAGTATGATCAAAAGCAATAGACTCAAAAGAAACAGTTAGTCTCCCACACAGTTTGCAAAACATAACAAGCTAAAAGCCAATCGAACAGAAACAACGACTATAAAGAGTAACATAGGGTCACTTACATTCTCAGAGAACATGTCCTGCAATGCGGTTGCAAGGTTCTCGTCTTTACCTTCATCATCCAAAGATTTGTCTTCACCTTCATCATCCAAAGCCTTGTCTTCACCTTCATCATCCAAAGCTTTGTCTTCACCTTCATCATCCAAAGACTTAGATTCGGATTCTTCATTCAAATTTTGGTGTATATAACCACTATCATCACCATCAGACTCTTGAGCATCTTCAGATCCAACACCAGAGATATGGTGTGAGCTATTAGAACATTTATTGGGACTCGAAACAGAGCTATTCTTAAGGTGAGACTCTGCATCTTTGAAATCCAACCTACCACAGACAGAGCTCATATCCAAAAGTAACTGCAACGAACAAAATTCAAAGTACCATCAGTAAGAGAGTTAGATCATACACCAGAAACAAAAAAAAAAAAGAACTTTAACCTAATTAATAGCTTGTACGTCGCAAATCGAGCACCCGAAACCTCAAAAACACCGACTAAAAATCTCCAAAGACAGAGATCACAAAGCTTCTTCTTCTTCAATTAGCTAAATCCGAGCTAGGTAAAATCTTGAGAACCAGACGAAGACGGAGAGAAAATTGAAAAGATCTAAGAGATCGAAGAAAAAAAACAGAGAAATTTAAGAATTAAAGAAAAAAAGAGCGAAACTTTAACTAAGATTACCACGCCAAACACTCTTTTCAAGAGGTTTCAAACGATTAGAACTCAAACCAGAATGATAAAAAGTTAACGAAGGAAGCAAAGAGAGGAGTAGTTCAGAAGGCACCCGCATTATATCTATCCTCTTCGAAACCCTAGAAATCGAAGAGTTTGGGTAAAACAAAAATAAAAATTGAAACCTAATACGAATCGCAAAGATCGCAGAGTTATCTAGGAATCAGAAGAAACGTTGCTCGAGACAATCAAAGGTGCAAAACACTAGAATCACACAGGAATCATAGCGTCCATATCCAAAACCAGGAAGACCAAAAAGCTAATCTGAGACGACGGATAGAAAAATAATGAGGATCGACGAAGCTTTTTATATTAGAATATTACCAAAGAAAGGTCAACAAGGGAGACAGACGTGGCCGCGTTATTTGGAACGAATCATAACTGTACACGTGCCCCATCTTTTATGCTAATATTCATGGGCCTAAATATTTTTAACATGTTGGTAATAATGGGCCTAAAATAGGCCTTGTAGTTATGTCTTATGGACATTTATGTAAATCTTACGACAACCTTAACATCAGTTTATCAGCATAGTCACCACTAACACGGTTAGAAGTCCAAATTCTCTTGCTACTTAAGGTGTAGAAGAACTCGAACCATGATCTCGCAAATTTGGACTTTGCTATTTTATGGTCTTTGCTTGATAACTCAGAGTAAATTCTTTGACCACTGAACCACAATGAAATGATTAAATCACCAAATTGTTGAGCATTGGTCATTTAAGTGAAGCATTCAACTAATCAACTATTTGACTTGTCATAGTGCCAAAGATGGTACGAGTCCTTGCAAAATGTGACTAATGAAGATTATAGCTACTAATCTTATATGAAACAGGTCTCTAAAATTGATGCTTCCCTTTTGTCCTTTCTTCTCCAAGTTGTATCTGCTCTTTGATTTCTTTCTTCTCCTGATGGACGGTAGGAGGATCCTACATCTTCAGCCCATGAGACGTTCCGCTTCTGGAGTGACTTGACATGCTTCAATCGACCGCCTTTAATGGCTGGAATGAGACTGACCACATTCATTTGTTGCTGGAATACAAGAAATACTAATTACTTGAGAAACTCTTAAGTAAATCTGAGGACTAGTTCTTTTACTCATGCCTGAATTGTGGGATCTCTCGAATATTTTTAAGTGAATTCTACAAATATTTGTATTGTCCTTTCTGTGGGGGATAATTTGTGTCTATTTCCTTGGAATTTCATGTATCTACTGCTAAAGAGTAAAGGGATGATTCTATTTTCTATTAACCTACTACCGAAACATGGGGGAAAAAGGTCAAGATCACAAGCATAGAGCAGAAAAGAAATTTTAGCGACAATGGATAAAATTTTTCGTATACATAAATACCTTTTACATTGCAACTCAAGCACCCGAAGATCAATTGCCAACTAAATGTCCCAACTCTGAGATCACAAAGCTTGTTCACAAACGAGGACGGAGAGAAAAAGGTAAAAAGATCTCAGAGATAGAAGAAGATATCATCGATTCCCTAATTGTAATATCTCCGTATTAATTTGTAATCCTTATTATATGCTAGAGATTTGGCTGTTTTTGGAAAGTAAGTTAACATTTCATTCCACATAAAAGTGTGTACAAGAACACAAAACCAGAATGATAAATTTTAATGAATTATCCTTCAAATAAATCACAATGATCTGGTTTGGTTATATAATGCCCAACATGATACAAAATCTCTGCTAAATTTGACTACTGAAGATTTTAATCCACGATTCAAAGAAATTTTAAGGCATACTTTTTTTTCTAATTGAAACTGAATTAAGCCTCCGAACTTCAAATTCCCAGACCTTTTGCAGAAGACGAGAAAGATGAAGGAACCGGGAAAAGTGAAAAACGATTTTCATTAACAACGAAACCTATTCATTCAAAGATCTCACCAATCAAAGTTTTACCACCAAAGATCTAGATGAAAACGTTAAAACTAGACAACTATAACAAAAATTGAGAAATCAAAACCCTAAGCACTTGTGAATTTCGTAACCGCCTTAGTGCCTTCAGAAACAGCGTGCTTCGCGAGCTCTCCGGGCAACACAAGCCTAACCGCCGTCTGGATTTCCCGAGAAGTGATCGTCGGCTTCTTATTGTACCTAGCCAATCGCGATGATTCCTGAGCGAGTTTCTCGAAGATATCGTTGATGAAACTGTTCATGATCCCCATCGCTTTTCCAGAGATTCCGATATCGGGATGAACTTGCTTCAGAACCTTGAAGATGTAGATCTTGTAGGTCTCGATGTTCTTCTTCGCTTTCTTCTTCTTCTTTTCGCTTCCACCTTCATTAGATATCTTCTTCTCCGCCTTTGGTCGCTTCTCTGCTGGCTTCTTCTCAGCCGGTTTCTTTTCTGCCGCCTTGGGAGCCATTGATGACTAAAGATATTAGAAAAAACGTAAATAAAATTTGAGTAATTGGAAAATTTTCGCTACTCAACAAACGCATCTCTTCATTGAGGATTCTGGTGAAACGATTTTGTTATATAGAGGCAGGTTCTGGCTATCATTGGTTACTTACGTTTCACGCGGACGGATGATGTGTCATTGATCGGATGGTTGAAAGTGAACGGTCAAGATTTCTCACAACTCTTTCTCAGATTGCGCACTAATCCCATATGTTGGTAGACCCATGACCTGGCCCAAGCCCTTTATTCATGTCATTATTTACGGTTTATGAATAGCGTCCGGTAAATCAAAACTTGAACCTTATAAGAAATAGCAAAATAACCGAAGAATATCAGAACCCAAATTGCAAGATGTATTCTTTGGAGCTCAAAATAGTCTTCTTTGGAAACACATGAGCTTAGAAAATGATTCAGTAAGATATCCTGTTGTATTATATTGTTTCAGATTACATATGTTATTGTTTCGCTAGATAAACCGATTCATTAGATAACAATATTCAACACCCAAAATTTTAAATTCACATTCTAGGCACTGGCGTATATGGAAATGAGCAAACATATGAGTTATCAAGCAAAGACCATAAAATAAACAAACTTGGGAAAAGTTAAAAGCTTCCGAGCTAGATGACCATAATGCTGTAATTTTTTCTTTGTTCACCAACATGTAATGTAAATTTGGAACAGAAACAACTTCAGATGAATTTTTTAAAGAAAACCGATTCATCCATGGATTTCCCGGTATAAATAGAATGGAGCATAATCCGGAAATCCACCAGCAAGTTACGTTTGGTTTTCTCCACTTGTTCACACATCTGAAATCTTCCTGAACAATGTGATTTCTCACTGCCAAGCCGCTCCTAGGAACTTAGACCCTGCCAATTCACATGAATAACGTAAATCTCAGTGATTTGATTACGCAAGATAATCAAGCTGCAGTTGGAATCTAACAGATACTTCAAAGAGGATGGATATGAGAACAGAGTATGAAAAAACAAGCAAACGATCAAGTACTACTAATACTATAGAGTACATTATCACACCCAAAGTTTAATGTTCATCGTCTTAGAAGTCTCATTAGGTAATGTAAATGGATAGGACATCATACTAAGTTTATACAACATTGTACATTAAACTTGTGGACATGGTCCTAAAGAAAACACATCATTTCTGGGTTTCCTTGGCATGAAATACACCTGACTACTTTAGTGAACTGTGTAAGAAAGCAATAAATTAACATGAAATACCCCTGACTTTAGTGAACTGTTCTCACTAGTCACATAGTGAACTAAATTGTGTGTTGAACTGGAGGCGAAGCAAGGTACAACAATTAAGAAAAGAACATTCTTTGTAAGACATGCAGTTTTATCATATATGCGAATCAGCTATCTGCAAACCCCGAAAGAAAAAAAGAGATTAAAAGCAGACAATGTGAAGAGAAACTTGCCAACTTTTACAAGACGAACTGAAGAGACTTAATAGATCAAATTTAACGAGTCGTGACTATATTCAAGTCACAGAAGCAACAATCACAACTAAACATTGGCCTAACCTATAACTAATTTCAGGAAACAACATGTGCTGAATTCAGTACTGCAAATGATCAAACACTATCATTTTCGAAATTCTTTTTCTCAACCAGTTTAGTTTGACCATAAGCCCTATACTGAATCATATGTCAACAACAAAATTGAGAGCATATAGCTAACCAAGCTTGTATTAGTCTTATCACTAAGCTAACAGCAAAAATCATCCCAAACATATAAGCCATTGTTATATTTTTTCACTGAATTCAGAGGAAGTGACATAACAGAGAATGATAAGATTTTCAAAGGGAGTTAAGAGAAACCAACTTTGGGGAACCGATGTTGATGTTCCTATGCAGAATCCTGCCACGAGAAGCGTCTCCACCATCAATCAACTCTCTCAGCCCCAAATTCTCCACTTCCTCCTCTTTCGTCTCCTTCTTCTCCTTCTCTACACGGCGATTTGGAAGCTTCACAGGCAACCTCTCGAAGTAATTCCCGTAGATATACTCAGGCGTGTACCCATTCTCTTCGTCGAACAACATAATATGGCCATGCCACTCCCAAACACGATAATCCGATTCCTCATCCTCATGATACCCAACGCAGATGTGGTGTTCGTTGACTGTTACGGCTTGACCTGAATTTGGCTTAAGAGAATCGCTTCGACCTGAGACAATGACTCGGATTAGCTCTTTCTCAAGTCTAGATTCTTCTCGGTCGAGATTGGTTAGACCATCTCCGTCATCATCGCCGTCGCTGTCGTCGGATTTGAAGAGGAGGTCATCTAGGGATTGAGAGAGGAAATGGGAGTTGGGAGGACGAATTTGGAGGCGTCCTAATAGGGCTTGGATTAGGAGATTGTCCATATTGCTGTTTCCATTGAAGGAGCTCATGGTTGATTACAAATCGATCTTCTTCTTCTTCCTCTTTCGTCTTCTACAACCTAAGAAGAGGCCTCTCGGTCTCGGGTTTTAGGGATAGGAAAGGGTTTTTGTTTACGAAGACGGTTAATAGAGAGGATCATATCACTTTATATGTAAATGGGTAAATCGGCAAATTTCAGAAAAGGCCAAGGTTAAAATGGTAATCTCATGTAAGCATCTATTTCAATTTTGTAAATGATAATATGGAATTTAGATGGCTAAACAAAAGATTAAGCAACTTGGAATCTGGAAAAAAAAAAAAAAGAGGTAAAGAGAACAGAGAAGAAAGAAGGTACACTTAAAGAGAGAAAATGTATTTCTCATAATCTTCAATCTAAATAGTAAACATTTCGAAGGAAATTCTTTGTATCAAATATGGATGTTCAAAGATTTAATAAAGGAATACTAAAAACAATTAAGAATAAGAAATGACTCAAAAATTAAAAAGTGATGATCGCAAATGGGTAAAATCCCTGTTTAGTCTTTTGAATTATCGGCATCATCAACCGGATTCAGCAAAGGACATACACAAATACATCCATTGGGAACCGTTACATAGTATATCTATATTTATATTTGTGTATACACTTCACATCTGTCAAGAAAACATATGTGAAGAATGCAAGTTGTAAACTTTCACTTCATTGCTTGGGTGGTGAAGAAATCATCTTCTCAAGGTCTCCACCACGTAATCCGCATAGAGATCCCTACATGGCACAATAGAGTTATCCAATTTCGTTGATTAGTTACTTCTATGACACCAATTGCAAAAATTATAAGGTCATAATATATTAAAATATATATAACAGTCAGTTTTATTGAAAGCCTACATGGAATGCTGAACAGCGTCGTAGGCTGCAGTAGCGGGAAGGAAGTCGTTAACGGCCACTTCCTTGTTCTCGTTTTTCTTATCTGTAAGAAGAATCCAAGAATATGAGTTTCACAATGCTTTAGTTTCGAGTTTGGTTTAAACATTTCAGTTCGGGTTAGTTTAGTTTATGTCTACCTCTAATCTCATATATCATCTTAACTATAACAAATGTTGACAGAAAGGGAAGAAAGAACACTCACAGTCTTCAAAGAAACGGCGGATCTCAGCCAAACGATGAGGCGGAAGCTCCTTGATGTCATTGTAATGGCGATATTCTGGATCGTCAGCGCAGACAGCAATAATCTTGTCGTCTTTCTCACCCTTTTAAATCAGAAAGAGCATCTAGTTTAATATCTTTTGCTTTACAAGAGCATAAGATGACACATATATTGAAGGGTGTTAATTTTGCTAACCTGATCAATCATTGGCATCAGACCAATAGCTTTGGCCCGAAGAAAGCATCCTGGGATCACCGGTTCCTGTAGAACAAAGTCAACATGATTCACATTAGATGTGTTTTTTACCAGTCATATAATACAGACTGAGAATCTGGTGATACTGTTAAGAACATAAGCTGTGAAACTGCTTTTGTTATTCAATTTCACCAAACCAGAGAGACTTGATTAATAAGAGGCTTTAATTTCCAAATCAGAAAATCCACACTCTAAACAAAATTGTTGAGACACCTTCATATGTCTAGCACTCACTAACTGGTCTCTAACCGACCTACAACATCTCTAATCTGCTACATTCGTTCCTAGGCTAGATGCAGTAGAGCCTATATTGAGCTACTGAACTTCTTCAAAGCTTACCAGATTAAATGAAACAATCACCATTATATGATGAATTATGCAAGTTCTGAAAATTGTATAAGAAAAAAGATTACCTGCATAATGACAAGAACATCAATAGGGTCGCTGTCCTCACAAAGGGTACGTGGAATGAATCCATAGTTGTGTGGGTATACAACAGATGAGTAAAGAATACGATCGACCTGAGAATATATGTAATGTTTAGACTATAGTGCCATCTTTAATAGTGAATGTTGTTGCAATGATGTTTATACCTTAATGAGACCGGTAGTTTTGTCGAGTTCATACTTCACCTTACTACCTTTTCCTATCTCAACCACCTGCAATGATACCCTTCTAAGCTTTGTTAATGACTCCCAAAGAAAAAGCACATAAACTAGTTTTCTAAATTAGGCAATGGACATCATTCATATTCTACAACAGATTCATTCCAGGTCTCAGGATAAACAGCCACATTTGGAATTTTCTTTGAGTGAAGAATACAAATATATAAATTCTGTAGTAACAGTAAACAATTGCAGCATCTCCAAATGTGCAGAAGGCAATTTTTTGTGACAATCTACTGAAAAATTAATCAATCCTTAAAGCTTTTGCTGCCTAAATATCAAGAACATAAGCAAAATACTTACACAATTGAAGATAATTGGGGCTTCAGGTCCTATAAAACAAAAGTGAAATGTATAAAGTTAATGTCAAGAAGCAATGTGATAATCTTAGAACCCAAAAAAAGAAAGAAACCTAAACGTATAGCTTACCAATCTCCAGATCATGCCATGGGTGTGCAGCAACTGATCTGTGGGTCATGGACGAAAGTATCCTCTCATTAAGAGTAGGAAGTGAAAGATGTTTCTCAACATAACTTTTGGTAACAACCTCAATCGGTGGCGCCATTGCTGCAAAACAATGCACATAGCAATTCATAAACTAAAACCATAATATATGCATCTCCGAAGGAAACAAAAAACGGCAAACGTATCTGTCGAACACAAACTATGGGCTTAATCTCTACTAATGTTTTAGTCTAACAAATTTTCAATTCCCTTAGATCATCGAAAATAAAAACCATAAGTCCATTAGTTATATACTAAAGAGCTAATAATAAATAAATCAAATAAATAATTATGTTCAGCACCTGGGAAAAATCACTTGAAACGCAATGGTGGAGATACAGACAGAGACACAAGCTAACAAAATATTTAAAAGGAAAGTTACAGAAACGTCCAAGAAACGCATAAAATTTTTTTTCCTCATAAATGTATCTACCGACAAAACCGTTTCCAAAACCATGTCTAGAAAACAGCCAAAATATCAATTGTCTTTCGTATATATATAAAAAGTGCATTATTTTGAATTGTTTTCAGAATATCTAAGAAATGTAGACATCACAAGTGTGAATCCAAATCAGATCTACAAGTCACTAAGCCACCGTCGGAGAAATTTTATATCTAAGAACCTACAAAACTATCGCTCATGGCTTAATGCAAGCATATTAAGACACCCGAACCCTAGAAAACCGGTAAAGAAAAAGAAAAAGAAGAAGAAGAAGAACAACAAATCCGATTGAAGACCATTTCGAAATCCGTACCTGAGCTAATCGACAAATCTCCCAACAAAAGTATAGAATGAAGAAGAAACACAGGCACAGATCTCAAGAAGCACCGATGCAAAGAGAGAGAGAGAAGCAAGAGTAGAGGAAAGCTAAAGAAGAACGTAGCTGTAATTATACGCGTTCCCGCTCTCTCTGCTTCTCAGCTATTTGAAGACTCCATTTTGGAAAGAATATAATATTTGGAGAAAAACAATAAATAAAAAGCATGACAAACAAAAACTTTAAAATATAAATTTAAATCTCTTTAATTTTGGAAATTAATCGAATATCATACAGAGGGAAGAATATATCCATAGGTCAACATATGATTGGATGATCGAGGAAGAGACATAGACGGAATTCCTAACGGTAGTGGGATCAACGTAAGGTCTGCAGTCTGTTACACGCTTCACGGTGACTCCAATTCGGAGTGCGAGGAGTCCACGTTAAGTCTCCGTTAGCTACTGTTAATGGGAATTGGGAATATGCTGGAGCGAGGTACAGAGAGTAAAGATCAGGTGCTAGCGAGTGCACCGAAAGTTCGTGTTCGAGTTTATGACCAATTTCTCTGTCGGTGGATTACAAAAGGCAATTGAAAGAAAAGCATATATAATCTTTCAAGTGAATATTCGTTTTCATTGTCTTTCTATACATAAAACATGTAAATAATATATCAAATATGGTTGTTACACGATGATAGTATGATAAATATATGGATTGTGTATGCTAGTTTTGGTAACAATGAGTCAATGATAGTAGGATAATAAGATTATTTCTTCCTTTTTTTTGTCGGACGGATAAGAAGATCACTTAAGCTTTTATATTCTATAAAAAGTTTTAAGTGTTATATATTTATCTTAATCATCGCCTATAATTCATATAGATTCCTATATTCTAATCCAAGCTTTATGATATTGTAGTGGTATTAATTCAAACATGTTATCAGCACGGCAGCACCGGTTTTAATTGACTTTGTTGTGATTAATGTTTGAAAATACACGTTCGTTTTCAAATAACTACAACTAGCACTTTCAATCGGTAAGATCTGACGGTGATGGATAATATGTTTTTGACTCTTTCTATGGTAGTTTGATGAGATTTTTTCTTTTTGGCTACAAATTGGATAATTGATATATATATATATATATATATCCAAAAATAGATAAATTTGGATAAACTTAAAAGTAATCGTGTAACAGTAGGGTTAAAACATTAAATAAGACGGTCACATTCCACGTAATAATTGCAATTTACATTAAAAACAAATCTAGGGATTTAAAAGTTTGAAGAGATTTTTTCATTTTGGCTAAAAATTGGATAATTGATATCCAAAAAATCGATGAATTTGGATAAAGTTGAAAACTGATCGTGTAAAGTAGAGTTAAAAACATTAAATAACGATAACGTTCCACGTAATAATTGCAATTTACATAAAAACTAATCTGGGAATATTTGATAAACTTTTTTGTTATGTGAATTGTGAATGAGTATATTAATTGATTAAAGTTAGTTTTCCTTTAATGTCGATGGAAACACTCTTCCTATCCTTTTTTTTTTGCCATCTTATTTATTAATATTTCACAAAGCCATTACAGATACATTCATTTAGAAAAGGAAACTGAATCATGTAATTTCGGAAAAGGAGTTCTTTGTGTCATTCCCTTATTGATTGTGAGAAGTAAACCCTGTGGACCTGCCCGCAGGGGATGATCGTGGATGGGTTGCGTTGAGTAACGAATGCTCATGCAGTAGATGACTAGATGCTACGTAGGATCATTGTAGGAATATTCCTATCCACGCTTCATTCTTGGAGATGATTATTTGTTTAACGTTGAAGACAATATATTCAAAATATCTTACCAATTTGTCAATCGTCTCTCTTTTCCCCTAACCTTTGCGTCGCCTTGGAGTTAGTTGGAGGATTCGGCTACAGTGCTACTTCAATTTTTGTGTTGATTTACAAGTGACTGGATATTGAACAACTTTTAAGAGCTTTTAGTCGCAACTCGCAAACAAATTATTGGCATACAAAAAATAGAAATTGATTTTTGATTTTTATCATCAACGTTTAGAGAAATTAAACCTACAAGTATTGAAGTGTATATAATATATTCATATGACTACGTGAGTGAGATCAATAACAATATTTTATACACATGACTTTAAAAAAAAAATTATATACTTTTTGGTTGAATCTTAGAGATATATTGGCTTGTGAATTAGATGGATTGACACCACCGACCATTACGAAACTGGAGATCATACGAGTTGAGTTAAAAGGTTAAAATGGAACTGTTGTTGAATGAAACCACTTATGATTGTCCAATAGTTGAAAATTTTATTTTTGGCTTAGGGAACTAGGGTTCGAATTCTCCTACTGCAGTTTATATATATATAAAAAAAAAATATTGTCGAACTAAAAAATAACTGATTCAAAGCCCTCATAATCAAAATGGGACTTTTTTGATGCTTTGATGCACAAGCTAAGCTATTACACTGCAATTCTATAGAATTGTTTAGTATCATGTAGCCCATCCTTTGGTAACTAGAATCTGAACTGTCCAATTGCATAATTGGATCTTCTTGGCTGCTGACCAACCATTTGGATCGTGGAGAAAGCTTAGGCACCTGTCTAAATTTCAAGACATCAGGGAAGACAAAGCACTGGGTTTCTGTTTACACAGGACCAAGCAAGTTTGATCTTTGGATAAATCATTACCGTCACCAGGCAAGAGTCATCTCAGAAGGGAAGTCCTGTTCTTTACAAGCGCAGCAACTTTAGCGTTCTGGAAAGAAGCATCACGGCAACAGAGTATTTACAATTTCTTGTAGTTGGTAAGAATAGTCCTTTCATTAGATCTTCTGAATGTTGAACCTACAATAAAAAGGTTCAGAGCTATTGATGCAGATGAAATAAACCAAATGTGTCTGTGTGACATAGGCTTAATAGGAGTATAACCAACCAAAACACTGAAACCCCATCCCAGATAGACAGAAACAAAAGCACTTCACAACAATTTTTGTACTACCTTTTGTCTCTCTGTTTTATGCATTGTTAGAAGATCACAATTTTCTTTATCAATTACCTGAAAATCTCCATTCTGACTATTGATCTTCCCCGAGTAGATCTGGTACTTCTCCATTTCGATTTATAGGCTTTAAATTCTCGATTCCCGATTTTGAATTTGTCTCCATTAGCTCAATTTGTTTATTTTTGTCTCCCTTTGCTTACCAGTGATTTTGTTAAGAGATGGCTGCTCCTCCTGCTAGAGCTCGTGCTGATTACATTTGATCGGAGACAGCGGTATGTTTCTTCATTACATTTGATTCAATCTATTCATTTTCATTTTTGTTGATTGTCTTTGTTTGAAGGACCGAGGAATCACTAATTTGAGTTTTTTTCGATCGTCCAATTTGGATTAGTCGTAATGGGACATTTAGTAACACATCTTACTCAATGCTCAGATTTGAATTTCATCAGCTTAGACTGTTGATTTAATGAATGCTGTAACTAATTCATGATATTCTCTAGATGTTTTACTTGAGCCAATTTGATTAAATATTCACTTTGTTGAATGCTGTAACAGTTTCAATATGTTCCAATGAATTTCAAAGTTTCTGCTTTATTTAACTTTTTTGTTCCTGCATCTCTCTGTCTTTCATGTACGCATTTTCGTGAATGTACCCAGGTGTGGGTAAGAGTTGCCTCCTCTTACGTTTCTCCGATGGCTCGTTTACCACCAGTTTCATTACAACTATTGGGTATGATCTCTTCATTGCGTGACACTTCTATCAAGTGCGCTATGTAGTTGTCTGTGTCCACTCAGGTTGTTAGTTTTGTCCTTTAACAGAATTGATTTCAAGATACGTACTATAGAGCTCGATGGGAAGAGAGTTAAGCTGCAAATTTGGGATACTGCAGGACAGGAGCGTTTCCGGACAATCACAACAGGTTTCTCTTCAATCTTGCTTTAGAATATACCTTTTTGCTTTTCATTTTTCTCTTGCTGTTATTGAGGCATCTCTGCCTTCCTCATTATGGTGGGAATCTGGAATAGTCACTTAAGTAGTTTGTTCTTATTGCAGCTTACTACCGTGGAGCTATGGGCATTTTGCTTGTGTATGATGTCACCGATGAATCATCTTTCAACAGTAACTACTTTCTTTAGTTTAATTAGTTCTACTCTAGGCCTTATGCAACCAATACCAATCTTTTGCAACAGTTCTAAAGTTTATATTTTTCCATCTGTTAGCTTTGTGTTTTTCTAATCAACTAATTTGTTATTATCTATCCTTTGTTTTATTTAATTCTAGATATCAGGAATTGGGTTCGTAACATTGAGCAACACGCCTCTGATAACGTCAACAAGATTCTAGTTGGGAACAAGGCTGATATGGATGAAAGCAAAAGAGTCTCTCTCTCTTTTACCCTTCCCTTGTATCTCTTCCTGCTTACTTATTCTATGATTTTGTTTGGCTAATACGCCTATTTGCTTTGTTTCTCCAGGCTGTGCCAGCAGCTAAGGGCCAAGCTCTGCCGATGAATACGGAATCAAGTTTTTCGAGACTGTACGTCGTGGTTCTAAGTTTTGTTACACGTAAATAAATATAGGAAAATATCTAATTCTTCTTTGCGTTTGGTTAACGTTGATGAGTTTGCTCTTGCAGAGTGCCAAGACTGACTTGAACGTTGAGGAAGTTTTCTTTTCAATTGCTAAAGACATTAAGCAAAGACTCGCAGATACCGATGCAAGGGCTGAGGTTCGGTTGAGCTTTAGATTTTCTTTTCACTGTCATCATCACATTTCAGTATGTGTATCAACCTTTTTAACGTTATCGAATTTCACATCATTTTGTACCCGCAAACAATCAAAATGAACCAATCCGACCAAGGTGCAGGGACGTCTCAAGCTACTCAGAAACATGGTGTTTATTTTTACCTCTGGAACGAAAAAAAGGAAGGGAAAATCTTCTATATACTTTTCTATATGAGATGGTGTTTTCTACGCATTCTCTTAAAATTCTCTCTTTCTCCTAACGGTATAGTGTGAACGACATATATTTCTGGTATGGATTCTTTGACATCAGATATGACTTATGATAGTATCAGTTTATTTCATTCACATGCCAACAACGATCTTTTTCCACGTTATCATACTGTTCAACTAGAACGACTTTATATTATTAATCCACTTTGACGGTTCATTTGTATATATTGAATCTTGAAACCAAAAAGATAAAAAATATGTACTCAAGTCTGTTTATTATGAATGGGATCATAATTTACAAAGGGAAAATGGTTTTAAATTATTTCAAATTCGCGTCGGATTTGGTCAACCCGTACATTCAAAAATGCCCGCCTTTCAAAAGTATTTCTTACTAAAATATTGAAGGAAATGAAATAATTTATTTAATGAATTTGTGTATACATACATTACAGAGAGAATGAAATTAATGTTAACAATAAATTTACAAAGAATTTGGTGACACACTATAAGAAAAAAGAAAAAAACTAATTTACAAACTTCAAATCAATTTGTGGAACCAAATTCTTCCCAAAGATATGTACAAGATCATTCTCCAATGGAGTTAGATTCAAGTCCAAACACACAACCGTCTTACTGCTATTGCATCGGTTCAAAACCGGTCTGTTATAAACCGTAGAAGAGATAACAGATTGTTCGGTTATCATGCTCGCTCTATGCTTTCTCATGTGACCACCTAGAGCTTGACCCGTCCCAAACATTTGAGCACAGATTGAACACTTGTGAACATTCTCATTGTTACCATGCTTCACCTGCTCTTGGTCAACGATCAGCTTCGGTTTCTTGTGGCTGGCTCTATGACCTCCAAGAGCTTGGAAAGAATCAAATTTCCGGTTACACGTTTTGCATTCGAAGTGGTTATGACTGGTTTTGCTTCCGGTAGGTTGATTGACATCGATTTGTTTGACCACGAAACTCCGAGACAACATCATGAGACTTTTTACTATGTCTATATGCTTTATGGATTCTTCGTAATTGGACCGGTCTCGCTTCATGTTTCTGTTTGTTGTATGTCAAGAAGAGTAAACAGCACGATAGAGCGAACTATAAAGATTTAGGTTTCGGCTGGTTCACCTAGAAATTGTGAGAAAAAAAACAACTGATTTTGTGAAAGTATTTTTGTAATGAAGATTTGGGAGCAATGTATTTATAACCAAAATAAAGAAAGTTTCTGCAGACATTTTGACTTTTTTTATTTGACCCAAAAAAGTCGTTTTAAAGCTTCCTATTCCAATTAGTTAAGCAGCATTGCTGGTTTGACTAAGGACTTGTAACATGTTAAACATTATCAATATCCACTACTACTACCAGGCACATTTAAAAAAAAACATAAGGAATAATTCTATTTCGGTATAGCAATTATAATATGTCTATATCATTAGTTGCACATTTTATTGTTGGCTTCGTGATTTTTTATTGACTCTGGAGCGTAAATGAGCACGTGACGATTATTAGAAAGAATGGCTGATGAGAACCAAAAGAAAGTCAAACTAAAAGTCAAATAACTTCATTCTTAAATATCAAAATCTGACAACTGTGTTCTTCACCTAGACACTATTTGTATCCCTAATCTATAGATATATGTGTGATTTATATGGGAATATACACTGCATGCATACGTATATACATCAATACGTTATCAATGATCGAATCGTGACGACGTCTAATCCCGGATTTAGATAGTGGTTAAGACTTTTAGAGCAAAGAGTTGAAAGTCATTTGGATTTTTAATTGTGAAAGAGTATGTGAACAAAGAAAGCTATGATTTTGGACAACGACGACTTTTGTAGATAATCCATGTTCTTGACTTTTGTTCTCTTCCATATATGAACAAAGAAAGTCATTTGGTTGTTTGCTCAATTCCAACATTTGGTTTAGGTTATTGTACGTAAGACTGGTCAGAAAACAAATATCCAAATTTTAGTGATATTAGGTGATAGGTCAATTGGATTGGTAAGCTTGCTATCTTATCTACTCCTAAACTAGTTGCATATATGTTCAGCATGAAACTTGAGGAAAATCTCCCTTGAGAGTCTTACCATTGATTATATAGAATGAATCGTTACATGATCAGGAGGGATACTCCGAGATTTCAGGAACTATACTAACAACGAATATCTACATTAGATTTTCAAAATATTTTATATTTTAATACTTTTCCGCAGTTGTAGCGACTATCGATTGATGACGCCTAAACTGGACTTGAACTGATTGAATAATGAGGGGGAAACCTTTCTCCTGTTACATTACATGAATCCTATTTTTATTTCATCCGGGAAAAACCATCTTTTTTTTTAACAATGTCTTTGTCATTCGATCCAATAGCATTCCGTTGATGGTAAGCCTTTTGTGAAGATATCTGCATATTGATGCGAAGTAAGGATATGAAATACTCGTACCTCTCCTTTTGCTATTTTTCTCAAACAAAATGAATATCTATATCAACGTGTTTCGTACGTTGATGTTGAACCGGGTTTGTAGAGGGATAAACTGCACTCACATTGTCACAGAAAACCATTGTTGCTTGCGATAGTAGACAATGCAGATTCAAAAAGGAGATTTTGAAGCCAACAAATTTCAGTCACTGCATTCGCTATAGCCTTGTATTCAGCCTCAACGATGGATCTTGAAACCATCTGTTGATGTTTTGCGGACCAAGAGATAAGTGTATTACCTATAAATAAACACAATAACCCGAAGTGAAGCGCATACTATCCGAACATCCTGCCCAATCTGCATCTGAGTAGGATGTGAGCTTGACAGACGGCAATATTGTGATTTGAAGACCTTGCTTCTTCGTGCCTTCAATATAGCGGATGATGCGACGAAGAGCATGAAAATGACTCTCTCTTGGATCATGCATAAACAAACATACCTGATGTACTGCATAGGATATAGTAGGCCTTGTGAATGTAAAGTATTGTAAAGCTCCAGCAAGGCTACAATATAGTGTTGGATCATTGACTTTTGGGCCAGCCTTTGGAGTTAACTTCGACTTGAGATCAACATGAGATAAACATGGCTTGCAATCTTTCATTCCAGTTCTGTTAATGATATCAGAAGCATATTGTTCTTGATATAGGAAGACGCCTTGATCACTAAACTCTGTTGAGATTCCGAGAAAGAACTGTAGCGTGCCTTGATCTGACATAGGAAATTCTGTTTTGAGTGATAAAACGATGGACTCCATCCATTTTGTTGAAGAAGCTGTCAACATAATGTCATCCACGTACAATAAGAGATATGCCATACCTTTTCTTTTCCTGAAAACAAACAAAGATGCATCACTTTTGCTTTGTTTAAAACCCATGGCAGTGATATATGCCGCAAATCTTGCATTCCAAGCACGTGACGTTTATTTTAATCCATAGATACCTTTATTTAATAGGCAAACATAGTCTGGGTGTTCTTTGCTAACAAACTTCGGCGATGCATATAGATAGTTTCAATTTGCCATGGATGAAAGCATTCTGAACATCTAGTTGATGTATCGGCCGGTCCCTTTCAACCGAAAAATTCAATACAACCCTTATTGTTGTAGGTTTGACAACAAGGCTAAAGGTCTTGTCGATGTCAACCCCATGTTCTTGAGATTTACCGTTTGCCACAATCCTTGATTTATACCGTGCTAAAGAGCCATCAATATTTATGCTTATACAACCAGAGCGCATTCACAATGTTCGTACCTGCATGTTTAGGCACTAAACTCCAAGTGTTTTTTTAATTAAAGCATCGTACTCATCTTCATAGCAGGATTCCAATTTGGACCCGTTAAAGTCTGTTTATAACCATTTGGAAGAGAAGAAGACGAGTTTACATGAAGAGAAAATATTTGTTTTGGTTTTCTTATACCTTGGTGGGATCTCGTAATCATAGAATGAGATGGAGGGATCACAGCAGGCGGAGCAGGAGGTTGAACGGCTTGTTGTATGACATGAGGAACAATATTTTCTGGAGGTGGTATAAAAGAGGCAGGAGAGACGAGGATTTCTTTTTGGAGAGGAGAAGGCTTTGAATCGCTTTGAAGAAAATCATAAGCAGATTCATTTTGAGGGTTCGTTACTTGGTAAGGAAAAATATTCTCATCAAAGGTGACATGCCTTGATATGATAATTTTCCTTGTCTTGAGCTCAAAGCAACAATAACCTCTATGAAGAAGAGGATAACCGAGGAAATAGGAGGGAGTTGATCTTGGCTCAAGTTTGTTTATTGTGTTTGTATGAGGATAACAAAGAGATCCAAATACTCGGAGATGAGTATATGATGGCGATTTATTGAAGAGGACAGAAAAAAGAATTTTGTTGTCTATTGAGGTTGAAGGAAGAAGATTTAGTATGTGAACAGCGGTGTTAAGCGCTTCTACCCAAAAAGAAGAAGGAAGATGAGCCTGCATCAAAAGAGTTTGAACAACATTGTTTATGGTTCTTATTTTGCTGAGAGATATGGGGACAAGAAAAACGAAACTTGATTCTTTGTGAGGAAAAGAAATCATGGAAATGAGTGTTCCTCCATTATCACATTGGACTGAATGTTTTTATTAATTGATTTTTGACATATGAACGAAATTGGCAAAACCTGACAAAATCCTCACTCTTTTGTCGCACGGGATATACCCAAAGAAAATGCTGAGACTTATCTAAGAATAGCACATAATATTGAATGCTAAAAGGACTTTGAACATGTTATGTCCATAAGTCTGAATGTATTAATTCAAATGGAGAAGAAACAACTAAGTTTGATGAATAGAAAGGGAGCCTAATATGTTTACCTGACATGCACTATAAGTAAAATGTAATATCTTTTTATTACATTGAAATTGAAAAGCTGAAATCAAAGTCTTTAATGTATCGTTGTTAGGGTGAGCTAGAAGGATACCACAAATCAGAACTTTGAGTGAAGAAAGCCGAAAGAGTGACTTGGCTTTTATTTGCGGAAGAAGAAAAAACAGGATAGAGATCTCCACTGTTATGACTGCGGAGTAGAGTCTGCTTGGTGTGAAGATCCTTACAATCTTCCTTATATTGTAACATTGCCACATCATAATCAAATGATGGAAAAGGTTGGCGATGCTTGATGACATTGATGATGTTGTCAAATTTTGAGTTTAAGTCGTTCAAGACGTACATCACCAAAGTCTTATCTTGGACTGGAGCATCAACATTGTTGAGTGAGTCCGCTAGTTTCTTCATTTCAAGGCAATTTTCATATCGCCAATGTCTTTAGTTCGAAGTTCATTATCCAACCTTATCGCCCTAGCATCTTTGTTGTGTTTTGAACTGGTTTTCGATCCGGAGCCAAATGTCGCGTGACGTGGAACCAATGACAAACGAACCTTGAAAGAGCTTTGGCGAGAGTGTGTCGTAGAGCCAAAGCTTGACAATACCATTGCGTTTCTTCCGTGCGATGTCGTTGTCGTTTGCAGGGAGAAACGTGCCATCAATATGGTCAAGAACATCGAAGCTGAGACAGTGAGTGTGAAATAGCTCACGCCAAGCATCGTAGTTGCTGTCCTCGACGTCAAGGATTACAAGGATGTAAGACTTGATGTTACAGACACCGTAAACCCTTTCTGGATTTGGAGCAGGAGCGGCGGTCACAGAAAAGGAGAAAAGAAGGAAGAAAAACGGAGATTAGAATTGCAGAGAGGAAAAGAGAGACTCAGTGAAAAAAGGAGAAAAAAATCGATTTTAGATTATAGGAGAAAGAGCGTGGCTCTGCTACCATGAAAGTTAAGTTGAGGAGTCTCTCTATTTACCAATGATTATATAGAGTGAATTGAGCAGGATTATTACTGAAAAAGAAGGCTCTATTATACATAATCAGGTTTTTACTTGCCATTGTCTGCATTTCATTCAATCTTAAATGTGTTCTATCACCATATAATCTTAAGTTTTGCTAACCTATTTACTCTTGTGTTGTCTTGCTGCTGGAATTTCTTAGACCGGATCCATTTCACAATAACCAAACCTAGATTGGGTAAGGGTCATAACTCATAACTTTGCAGTTGAACTCACCAAATTTTAAGACCAGGTCAGCCTAAGTGGAAGACCACAACTGAATGATTATAAAATTGACAAGTTGGAAGATTGTTGGATTTTTCTTTAAAGAATACCATATCTATATATTTATGTAGGATTTATAAGTATGAGTGTGTGTGTGTATTCTGCACTATTCTTCTTTGGATGTTTCGGCAATGGATTAGCCGATTGATTTTACCATCAAACCTTTTAATTACTGTTCAATACTTTCCCTAGCCGCTTCAATCTATACAGGGAAACTGTAAATATAGTTTCATCAAGGAAACTCAATCTTAATAAGAAAATTTCAAACCTCATTTCATTGGATAAAGATATAAAAATAGAACTTCGTTGAAAATTTCTGATGATGACCAAAAGACTTAATTATGCTTTTTCTTGGTGTTGAGGAGTTTCTGGGGATTCTTTTATGAATTTCTTATCTTCTCCGAGAACCAAGCGCGTTTCATGGTTATTGTGCAAATTTCCCCAGGAATATGCATGTCTACAGCGCCTCTTTCAATCGATTATAGGCTAAAGAGCCGTAGCTTCTTTTTCTTCACTCCATATATTGAAACACCAATTCATAGAGTATATAACTAGTTCCCTCAAATTGGAAACTCATCAACTAGCAATTGATAGACTTTTTGATGAGAACAAGCTGCGTCTAAGGATGTATTTAAAGCTAATTCCCAAAAGAGAAACAAAATTTAACAAGAGTGAAGTCATACGTATCAGAAACTGGTTTACATCATGGAGTTTTGGTGGTAATGACTTTTTTGGACCTTATGAGCTGCTAGACTTCCCTTTTCAAGGACCGTATAGTACAGTTTTTGGACATAATAGATAAAAAAAAAATCACATAATTTGTTTAATGATATATAATATTTTGATGCAGCTGATCTGTTACCTCGAAAGAGTGCAATTAGCACGGCTGGATGGGTGATGATAGTGGCAGGCTCTATCGTTACTGCCACTGTTATATCAGTGAGTATAACGCTTCTGTATGTTAAGAGACGTCGTGAGAAGTCACATACACTCACCAAAAAACGTTTTTGTAAGCAATTCAGCTATGGCTTTTTATGTCACAGTATGTCATCTTGTTTGTCCTTTTAACAATGAAACTAAAAAATCTTTCTTATGTCTTTCAGTCAGGTCAATATCTCGGGAAATCGAAGGGTGAAGAAGTTCAGTTTTGTAGAACTATCGGATGCAAATAATGGTTTTGATCGCTCCACATTGAAAGGTCTACAAAGGCATTTTAGCAAATAAAACCGAAGTTGCCATCAAACGAGGAGAAGAAACTTCTCTGAAGAGCGAGAAAGACTTTCTGAATGAGATCGATCTGCTTTCGAGGTTACATCACCGGAATCTTGTGTCTCTTATTGGCTACAGTAGTGACATAGGGGAACAGGTACGTCCTTTTCATATGCAGTTGTTAGTTAGCTTTATATCTTATGTTTTTCGACTAACCCACATACGTGTTCGGTTTGGTTCATGCACAGATGCTGGTATATGAGTATATGCCTAATGGCAATGTGCGTGATTGGATTTCAGGTAGCATTATATTTGTATAAGTCTCCAACTTTAGCCAATCTGCTTCCACATTGGTGCTAATGTTTCAGAGGTTTTACATTTTCATGCAGCTAATGCTATGGAAAAATTGAGCTTTAGAATGAGGTCACATGTGGCTTTGGGTTCAGCTAAAGGGATTCTTTACCTTCACACTGAAACAAACCCACCTGTTATTCATCGCGATATCAAAAGCAGCAACATACTCTTGGACTGTCAGCTTCGTGCTAAAGTCGCTGATTTTGGACTGTCACGGTTGGCTCCTGCTTTTGGAGAAGGAGATGGTGAGCCCGCCCATGTATCAACCGTAGTGAGAGGAACACCGGTGAGTTCCAAACTGGTACACTAATCGATATATGTAAACTATATAACCAGCGGCTTTTGACATAACAATACATGCTATTTCTTTCCTCTATGTCATTTGAGAATATATTGTATATGGACAGGGATATCTGGATCCAGAGTACTTCATGACTCAGCAATTGACGAGCGATGTGTACAGCTTCGGAGTAGTGTTGCTTGAGCTCTTGACTGGAATGCATCTATTCTTTGAGGGTACACATATCATCCGCGAGGTACTTTTCTTGACTGAGCTCCAACTTAAACCTGATAATGGAGCTAGCTAGATGAGGTTTATAGTTTCCTGAATAAATCAACAATTTTCTTGAGTTTTTCTGTACAATGTGCTACAGGTAAGAATGGCGAATGAATGTGGAACTGTTGTGTCAGTGGCAGATAGTCGTATGGGACAATGTTCGCCCAATAAAGTGAAGAAGTTGGCGGAACTGGCGTTATGGTGTTGTAAGGATAGACCAGAGATGAGACCAGCAATGTCAAAAGTGGTCAAGGAACTTGAAGGTATTTGCCAATCTGTGCGAGAACCCGATATGTTCGCGGAAACAACGAAATTGCTCTGCAAAAAAGACATCGCCGTCATCTTCTACTGTACCCTCGCCATTGTCTTCACTTCCTGGAAGTGACTTATACAGTGGCTTTTTCCATGCTATAAAACCTCGTTGACATATACATCTTATTGTGTGAGATAGGCTAACATCAGACTAATGAGAGTTGTGTAATTATTACTTAGGAGATATTATGAGTAAAGTGGGTCTGAAACCGTTTATGTTGTGCTGATTCCTAACCATAGTAAACATTGTAAAAGTTACTATCTACGCAGATATGGAAACTACACATTCTACGCATTTTTTGGTAGAGATTCTAAATTCATGTCTTTCTACGCAACCATGGCCTATAACAATTTCTGGCCTTCCTGCATATTTACCATCAGCGTAGAAGAGAGTTATATTCCGAGAAAAAGAGATTTATTTATATGAACATAAACGCAAATATTCAAAAGGTTTGGAATTTGACTCTGAAAACAATAGAAGTACATAAACAAGGTCGTGAATCAGTTCCATGAAACACAATCAAGGTGGGACAGGTAAGAGCCTAGCACGTTTGGATTAGAACACACAGAATCCAAAAGAACAACAGTAAGAGGCAAGTCATTGACCGTGCAGGCCCATTAGAGCAGCGCTGAACCATAGAAGACAGCTTCCGCAGGACCCGTCATGTAGATATGGTTGTCTTCTTGTTTCCACTCTATCTCCAATGGTCCGCCTGGTAGATCTACCGTACATTTCTGTTCCACCATAAAGCAATACAAAATATATATGAAGAGTTCGGTATCGGTATATCTATAACCTCATGCAACTAATCTCAGCTCATGACAATCTTGTTAATGTAAAGATTCATGTCTTTGTCATAAGTAGTCAGATAGAATGAAGCACCCATAAATAATTAGAAAGCATAACTCTTTATTGATAGACAAAAGGAATACTAGATTCTCCCGCCGGAAATGAAGCTTATTTAACCTCAAATGGATATACAAGAAAAGAAAACTATTCAGTAAGATCATAATTTCATCAATCGCCAACCAATCAAATCATCTTACTATTCACTGCAATAGTCAGGTTTCAAATTTCTGATAAAGATAAGCTTAAAAAAACTCTAATCCAATTTTCTGTTTATATACACACAACATCTGTTTCCCTAAACTATCATGATTCATGTATGTATTGAAGGTTACGAGCTGCAAACCATAGTATAATCTGAAAATGTATTTTGCAAACTGATATCTAGTTTTATAGTTCTAAAACTCCAAACTTACCCTGTCGACACGACCTTCAAGGACTGCTGCAACAACCAGAGCGCAAGCTCCAGTTCCACAGGCCAAAGTTGCTCCTGCAGTTTTAAGTATGCTCAAGCATTAAGCATATAAGGATACAGAGCTGTTGATAATCGACTAAGATTCCAAGATTTGGGGGGATAAACTGACCTGCTCCGCGCTCCCACACACGCATTTTCAAATGAGAACGTGATAAGACCTCAACAAATTCTACAGATAAACACAAGGAACTGTAAGAAAACTTAAGGGATATAAATCCAAAGACAGAGAAGTCTTGTTGTATATATCAATAAAATTCTAGGTAGATCTGCAGAATCTCCACTAACCAGTGTTAGTTCGAGCAGGGAACATTTCATGATGCTCAAACTTTGGACCAATCTCAGGCAAGTTCAAATCATCAACTTTTAGATTCTGTTAAACACAATGGAAAATGATGAGGAATTCCATGTGTTAATGAATAATAGAGTTTGAAATACAGCAAGCAAACACTCACCGGTCCACCCTTTTTACCAAATGTGATACAGTGAGGATTGCCCATACTAACACACGTCACATTCCAGCTTACTCCATCAACAACTAAATCTGCCTGAACAACAGCTTCACCTTTATTTCCTGGCAACTTCGTGGGCACATCTTGTGCTTTAAGAATCGGTATGCCCATATCAACCTTAACCTGTATCCATATCAATCATAATTCAGCAAACAACGAGAAACAAAAAGATAAAGTTCCAAGCTTTACCTTAACATTCATCATGAAATTCAATAAACCTAATACGAGACATCAATCCGAATGATTTACCTGTCCGTCATCTTGAATTTCTGGAACAATCAGACCAGCACCGGTATGTATTGTAAAACTACAAAAAAAAATGAGATTAGAGATTATATAACAAGCATAACTGAATCCGGAACTCTCAATAGATATAGATACCTATGTTTTCCCTGCAAATTCTCAAGCTCAGCAATGAACCTAGCAAAGCATCGAACTCCATTGCCACACATCTACAAGAAAAAAATCAAAAGCCAATGACTTCGAGCACAACAACTTACTGAAACATATCAACTCAAAATCAACCAAAAAGCCCACCTCTGGTTCACTACCATCTGAATTGAATATCCTCATTGTGTAATCGGTACCATTGATTCCTGGCATTGCAAAGATCACTCCATCCGCACCAACACCAAAGTTTCGATCACACAACTTCGCCGCCTGCTCTTGAGTAATCTTAGGTTCCGATGAGTCTCTGTTATCAACCTAGAAAAACCCAATTCCAAAAAAATATAATTTTGAAAACATGTGTAAGAATTCGATACATTTCGGTCAAATTTCATTCTCATTCCATGGACAACAAATTACCAAAATGAAGTCATTGCCGAGGCCATGGTACTTCACAAAATGAAGAACTCCGGATTCTCTCTTCTCTAGAAAACTCGCCGGCGAGATTTTCTCGGCAGTGACGGCGTCCATGGAGGCTGCAGCAGACACGCGAAGCCCTGGACTCTTAAAGCAATATTCTCTCTCGAAGAAACCAAAAGATAGAGAAGAAACATATCCTAGCTTCCTGGAGAAGGCATTCGACTGTCGGCACGATTGCGGCGCGACGGAGACACTGCTAGTTGCGGCGGCTATCTCCATTTGCTACTTCAGATTTTTTCTTCTTCTTCGACTCTCTTCCAAATTGTATTTGGGAAAAAAAACATCGTGTTGCTTTTTATCAAAAAAACATCGTGTTGATTCGACTTTGGAAAAAAACATCGCGTCGTTTTTTATCTAAAAAACATCGTGTTGTCTGTTAGCCGATGGATATTTAACGCAAAGACCTTAATAGAAAGCCCATTAAGAACTCTCAAAGCCTCTCTCTTTCCTTGCCGTCCTCTTCCTCGTCAGGTTCGCTCTCTCTCTCTATTCATACATTTAGTCTCTTTCGCTGTTAAATATTTTTCTCCTGAATTTCAATTGAGTGAGCATTTTGTATCTCCGATCTGAATTCCGGCGATTCAGGTTTCGACAGTGTATAATTCTCGTTTATAAGCTACATTAAACGATTACTTCTGCTCTTTTTTCTCATTTTTTCTGTTACTTTTCCCACCTTTTTTAGTTGTCTTTTTGGATCCCTCAATTGAAGATTATTAGGGTTTCGAATTTCGAAATCGTATCCGCCTAATTCGATTCGAATTCACCCACAGTTCTCCGTTTCTTCATATCTGAGTTTTTTATTTCAGCTCTGGATTTACATTTTTTAATCATTTATGCAAAGCAGTCTGCATCGTGACAAAGGTAGCTCGATCGCTATGATCTTGGAATCTCAGCGGAATGTTGAATTCCCTCATAGGATCGTCGATAAGCGTCCCAGGAAACGGCCGCGATTGGCTTGGGATGCTGGGTCTCTTCTTCCTCCTCCTCCTCCACCCACGGTATCGAGCTATTCTTTTCTAGTTTTCATAGCTCAGATTCCTTTGAAAATTCGATCTATTTCAATTCTCAGTTGTGTTAATTACATTAAAAGTATCGAGTTTTTTTTTGTGTGCTTGAGCTAAGTAGGTGATATTTATCGAAATTTTCAGCTGGTGTTTTTTTTTCTCAGGTCTTTAATCCTCCGGTGTACTATCAAGAGTTCGGGAGTGGAGGACTGTTTCCCAATTTTGTTTACCCAAATATGTTCTACAATGGCCTTCCTCGTCAGGGCTCTCCTCCCTGGAGACCAGATGATAAAGACGGCCATTATGTCTTTGTGGTTGGAGATACTCTGACTCCACGATGTGAGTCTTATGTTACAGAGTCTATCGACATCTTATCTGTTTCACCGGCTTTATCCTTGGAAGGTTAACTATGTTACACTGACATGCCTCTTCTGTTGTGCGTGCAGATCAAATTCTCAGCAAAATGGGTGAAGGTTGGTTACCTCTTTCTTAAATGTTTAGATAAACTTTATCTTTCTGTTCAATATGGATGCTCTAAGCCTCCTCATATTGAAGTATAGGTGAAATATGATATTTTTGGTTGCAAATTATCTTTTTGGAGAGGATTAGTAATTTCATAATCCCTTGGATTGTATTCTGGCAGGTACATTTGGACAAGTATTGGAATGTTTTGATAATAAAAACAAAGAAGTCGTGGCAATCAAAGTGATACGGTCCATAAACAAGTATCGTGAAGCTGCTATGATAGAAATTGATGTGTTGCAAAGGCTGACAAGGCATGATGTTGGTGCTTCTCGGTAAGAATATTTCTCTTTTACTAATTCTTTGTTAGAGTTAAATTTACTGCATTTGGTATAAGCTTTTCAATTCCTTGCAGTTGTGTGCAAATACGGAATTGGTTTGACTATCGTAATCATATTTGTATTGTAAGTACTGTTACCTTTATTTGATAAGTTTGAGGGGCGTATACAATTTCCTTCATGCCCATGTATTATGTGAGTTAAAAGAACTTGCGTATGGGTTTAAATGGTTTCAACAGGTATTTGAGAAGCTTGGACCAAGCTTATATGATTTTCTCCGCAAAAACAGCTACCGTTCATTTCCCATTGACCTTGTTCGGGAGCTTGGCAGACAACTTGTGGAGTCTGTAGCATGTGTGTGGACTATTCTTGACCCATTCTTCTATATAGTCCATTAGTGACATGAATCCTTTACTTTTTGGAACTTTTGATACAAGACTTGGGAGTTGATAGCTATTACTTAATGTTTCTCTTTTGATACTGAAATTTCCATGGAATCCAAATTGCTCAGATAGTTATTTCTGGAGACTTTTGTTTACTAGTGTACTGAGACTTTGTTCATTCTATTTCTGACAGATATGCACGATTTACGGCTGATTCACACAGATTTGAAGCCGGAGAACATTCTTCTGGTATCATCTGAATATATCAAAATACCTGATTATAAGGTGAGTAATCAATCATCTCCTAGCTAGACTCATTTAGGTTCATGGTTCAAATGATATCCATCCATGAAAGAAACTCTAGCTGGTTGACTTTACTCCCGTTGTGGTCATGAAAATCTAGTTTCTGTCACGGCCCACAAAAGATGGGTCATATTTCAAGAATCTTCCCAAGTCAAGTGCCATCAAGCTCATTGATTTCGGAAGTACAACTTTTGAACCTCAAGACCATAACTACATCGTATCCACAAGGCATTATCGTGCGCCAGAAGTTATCCTAGGTAAAACATTTATGACACTTTGGCACATCTGTCTGGATAAGAATACTCTTGTATAGCTATCGTCATTTAATATTGTGGTATGTTATCGCAGGTGTAGGATGGAATTATCCATGTGATATGTGGAGTATTGGTTGCATACTTGTTGAACTTTGTTCGGTGAGTAACTTTCTCTTTACATGTTTTTCGGTACACCAGGATTCATCTCACCATGTCTCCATAAAAGTTTCTTCTGGATAAAACTTGCAGGGAGAGGCACTTTTCCAAACACATGAAAACTTGGAGCATTTGGCCATGATGGAAAAGGTCCTAGGACCATTACCACCTCATATGGTGCTCAGAGCTGAGTAAGAACAACAAGATCATCCTATTAGCAGCATCAGATACCAGCGGAAATATAAATTGAACTGTAATTTCTTATATCAAAATCAAAACGGTTGTTGCAGCCGGCGCTCTGAGAAATACTTCAGGCGAGGTGCAAAGTTAGACTGGCCTGAAGGTGCGACAACAAGAGACAGCTTAAAAGCAGTATGGAAACTTGCCCGGTTACCGGTAAATATTCTCTCATGAGATCAATTAAGTAACTTTGGAATTGATATTCGCTTATCTGCAATATTGAAATTAAGGACACCATGTTTTTTGCATTTTGCAGAATCTGATAATGCAGCATGTAGATAATTCGGCAGGTGATCTAATAGATCTATTACAAGGGCTGCTTCGATATGATCCAACAGAGAGGCTCAAGGCAAGAGAAGCACTGAACCATCCCTTCTTCACAAGAAGCCGGGAACAGAGTATTCCCTTTAACCCAAGCCCTCATCCATTTTTTTATAACCACAAGAATTAAAAAAGAAGAAACAGCAGATGATGTTTGGAATAAATCTGCAATGTCTGTGTTTCTTCACTTTTCTTTGGTTTTTGTATCCTTTTATTATAATATATATTTTCATGTATAGAAAAATGAAAGAAAGAGAGAAAGGTTTGTGCCTTATTTGTTCTTCTCTGTTGTTGTTTTTGGTTACTTGGATTCGTTTTCCGACCACGACCATGATCACGGTTGTTCCATGGCGGTTAAAGAGTTGTTACAGTTTTACTTACACCTCAAGGTCAATGTTACAAATTATCTTCCTAAGCAAAAACCGGTTTGGTACTCAATCTGAAAATATTGTTCGCTATTGGCTAAAATGCAGCGTGAGGCCCAATCAAAGACAAAACGGTGTCGTAATATCTGCAGCAAGGAGAGCATACTCGAAATCCAAGGCTTGATCTTCTTCCTCAGTTATCTCTTTACTTTAACAGTGTCAGGGGTTTCAGTGTTTATCTCTATCAACAATCATGGAGTCTCTGGGGAAGCTACAGCTCAATCACCAGCCATTTCATCTTTCTTTCACTCACACCTCTTCTTCATCGTTTTCAGAGCCTCAATCCGACCAATTTGATCTCTCAAATGTGCTTCAATCAAAGCTGCGTCCTCCAAATTTCAAGCTTCTATCATCCCTCTCCAACAAATCCACACCTTTGCGTCTCTTCAAATCCACATGCATCACTCTAAGAACAGCCGGAGCGTTGCTCTGTGTCAATCTCCAGCTCAAATAAGTAAATCACTTTGGACTACGAAGGCGGTTAAAGCATATCTAGATTGTCTTGAACCCATAAGCCTTGATTGACACCACACCACCATAACCACTATTCTTAAGAGCTGATTTTATACTTTCACAGACCCAATTAATCGAACGAACATTAGGGACTGGGAAATCTTCCACGTCCCAGAACACGTTTGTGTTAGCATCTACCAAACAAACAATTACAAAAATTTAATACAATTGGTTAGATCCGCTTGTTTAGCATGACAGATCGATTAGATAAAGACAAACAATTTCGAGCAAGAGATTTATCTTCCTGGAGAAATCTAAGGGCATGGTTTCGACGGAGATTGAGCAAATTAGATACAGACACTAATAAAAGATAACTTAGGGTCTGATTTTTGGAAAGGGTGAGTTTTATAGCTGCGTCCTATCTATATTATATAATGCCAGAGAGTATCTTACTGGGCTGGGCCTTACAGATATCGAATGGCTGATTCGTCTTAATCGGCGATCCTGCCTCTGTTTTTTTTCTCTACTTACAAGCAAGTTTTTCTTTCATTTTTATTTATTTACGAGATTAGAACCATGCAAAAAATTTGCTATTTAATTTTATTTATAGTTTACTTATAGTAAAATATATATATTTGATCAACCTGTTATGAATTTTTAATACGTTTTCAATCGAATATGCTTCATGTTTTATGTGTGATTCTGAAGCATTGTTGTTTATTTTTCCTGAAGCCAAGTGGATCAACTTACGACAACATCGTATCTGATATCTGTAGAATTGTTTCCTCCTGTTATGTTTGGGCAAAGTTTTATTTGCATTAATAAAAATATTTATCAAGAGCTTGTGAAGGAAGAATTAAGAGATTTCAGTGTCCCGAGATGGCTGGATCAAAGAGTTGAATTGGGAACATGTGTAATGCTCTTCGTAATGAGGTGAAAATGTAACTTTTGATGATTTTGTCGGCTTGTGATGCAGGCTTTTTCTTGATTATCTTAAGATGTCTCTTTAGTTGGTTTTATAGAAAGTTGATAAATTTGAATACTTTATCTGATTTGAATCACAGTCCTTGAGCACATGATTTCAATCTCTAATCTCTGCTTATTCAAGTATTTAAATGCACAAAGCACATACACATGCTTTAAAATGTTGCGTGCGTGCATCTACTAGTTGTGGATAATCGGTAAATCGACGTCTACTATCCAAGTTGTGGATTCAGAATATGGAGTGATAAGTTTGATAAAGATCTCTTCCTTTGTCATGCCGTTTTTTAACTGGACCACACATTTGACAAATCAGAAACGATGAGCTTATTCTGCTGTAGGTGAAGTTTGTAAATGCTATCTTCAATCACCCATGTTCTTGCTTCATTTTGGCCTTGGTAAGGTCCCCACATTCCCATCAAATCGATAGGGAAATGACTGGTTCGTTCGGTTCTCTAAACCAAACTTGTAATTCCCGGTTAACGAAAAACCGAACAGAGAGTAGATACTTTAGGGTATGATTGTCTTCATGGTCCCAACCCCAGTAGATTTCGAAGCTAATTGCAATATTCCTTATCTCTGTGTCTCTCTCTCGATGTAATCTTAACACATTCTTTAGTTATGATTCTCTGTTTCTTGAAACCAGCTTTGCTTACGTGTCGGTCTGATGCAAGTGGGATCAACCTCTGTCATTTTTAGTCTCACATCTACAACTTTATCAATTAACGCACCTAACCCTCAATCTTCGCATTATTGTACTACCTTGCGCTACTCAAGTTCCGAGAAGATGGAATCAAAATGAGAAAAATTATATTTACGTTTTGATTTAGAAAAACTAATCAAAATGAAATCAATCATATTTGTACTTTTATTTAATTAGTATCACAGATTCAATAGCTTTTGTATATAAATTCATGAAATACATTAATTAAAATTTGCTATGTTTATTTTCCAAATATCATCAAATTTTGATAGAGATAAATTCCTTTTTTTAAAAGAAGATAAATTCCATTTATACTCAGATTCTTGTTGATAAACCTAAACTGTAAAATTGTATTAATCAAATAAATAATATGTTACGTCTTCATACTCAGATTTAGTGATTCTTGTTCTAAAGATACGTTTATGTTGGCAGCTGATCATAGGTTAAAATAAATAATTATGTGGCATTTGAAAAAGAAGAACCTTCAAAGTGCTGAAAAAAACTTTTTATGTTTGCGTCGATAGTCATAGTCACCTAGAAGCCAAACAAACAAAATGCGTCGTAATATTTGATAATAGGTTATAAATGTGTATTTGACCTACTCTTCTTTGTCTCCGATTCTTTTCCTCGTTGATTATGAAAAATTATGAACCGTATACAATATATGGATCCTAATTACATCTTAAAACCTTTTCTAAATATCTTAAACTCTAAAATACATATAAAAGACAAAAAAAAAAGTGACCAAAACGTTTGAGATTTTATGGTGAAAATTACAATAAGTGATAAAAGATCCTTCTTAGGTAAGACTTTGTGATAGCAAGATTATATAAAAGATATATTTTTAATCAACGAAATGAGATATTTTAGTTAAACTGGTAAAAGCCAAATTAAGAGTAAAGGAATGGCAAGATTAAATATTTTAACGAAAACGAGTAAAAGAGAAGAAAATTGAGTTGTTAGAAGATGGACTAATTAAGATTAGAGATAAGGTGGGTGTAAAAGAGTGTTCAAGCTGAACAAGTAATTAATCACATTATCGTCTTCTTCTTCTTCTCCGCTTTTTCTTCAACCTTTTTCACAAAGTTTGGTTCATTACCACTCTCAAAACTAAATTAATAGCTTAATTTTCACTTAACTGACACATATTTATACTTTTTATATTAGATACATAGGATGCATCTTAATTCATAAACTATTATCAAACAAGATCAACAAATCTCGCTAACTTTTCTTGTCAGCTATTATATCATACAGAATAGTATATTATAATAACATCTTACAAACTAAGACTTTTACAGTAAAATAACCTAATCAAGACAAATATACTATCTAATTTAATAGTACATGAGACTACTGACTAAGTTATAGCATATTGAATTCTCCGAAATTTTAAAATATACATGGTTTAGACTTTTAATTGTATATCTAATCTAATCTGAGGACCCTTACAATCTAAGTGACCATTAAATTCATGGCAATTTGCCACCAATTTATAGTCTTTTTCTAATTGAAATTTAGGGTAGATATTGGCCGAAACTCAGTGTTATGTCCAAAACATATTAAAAACCGAATTTAGTGTCAAAAGGACAAAAGGAAACCACAAACATTTTATTATTTTTGGGTAGAACTTTCATATCTTTAGGACTTTAAAAAGACATGATGATTGGTAACATTGTTATGCTAATTATGAATAAGATTTGTTATTCATGTACTAATCAAGCATTTAGACTGTCTAATATAGAAATATCATTTTTAATTAGTGGATTAATATATCACAAATTCATATAGTTCGCTAAATTTAGTCCCATGCATGCTTTGAAGTTAATGTGTGAACAGGTTTTGCAGAACAGATACAGTGGTTACATACAACAAAATCTAACCAGATTGTGAGTGTTCGAAATTATTAGACTATGTTCGTCCTGTTATTTCATGGAGCAAGACGTTTGACATATCAATCAGCCGAAGACAAAATCTGTAACATTGACAAAACAAAATAATGATATTTTATATAATAATATTATGGTGGTACAAATCCTTACGTAAATTAAAAATACTAAGATATTTACGTGGATCTCATCAAGTACTCATATTCTTTATAATCTTGTTTCTTTGGTTTCTCTGTGTTTTGATTTTTTTTTTTTTTATTCTTAATACAATTATATGAAGTTTTAGGGGCTATAGGTTTCCTTCTTGTAGACTTAATAATATATAAAATTACATTCACAATGAATCGAACGTATAACCGTTATAATAGTTTTGATGAGCAGAGACTATATAGGTCAAGGAATCTGCTTTACTTTTTATTTATTTATTTGTCTTTTGTTACTATTTTTTTGTATTTTTTTCTACGCCTGCAAACTTTTCCCACAATTAAATATTGCAACTTACATCGTTATTTATTAATACTTTATTGACTTGCGAGTTACCAGTTACGAACAAGAATCTTAGCTTTCCTATGCAGCTGTGTAAAACTCTTAAACGTTGGTTTGTATCAACAGCGTTTTTCTTAAAAATTGTTCATTCATTTAGATAATCAAATGTAGATTTACTTTTCCTTAAATCTACTGTTTAGATAATCAATAGTCCTACAGTTTGTCCCAAAAAATCTACATTTCCTTAATTGGATCTGTTTGTAATTTTCGGGATTTCATAGTCTTACAGTTTGTCTCAAGAAATCTACTTTTTTTAACTTAAAGAAAATACATTTTATTTCGAATTATAGAAATAACATGTGTGTAAAAATAACAATCATAGAAGCAATGATGTGCGTAGGCATGTAGGTGACCTATTATCTATGGTGGCATCAACGTCTAAAAAAAACCATAAATCAAGGGAAATTTATGAAAAAATCAAAGTTCAAGATTCATTTGCTTTTAATTTTGTTCTTTTCCGTTAGATCTTGATTTTGAGTTTGATTTTTCTTTTTCTTTTTCTTTTTTGGGACAACAATCTGAAATAATTTATATTTCCATATATGCATGCGCGTGCACAAACTCCGACAGATATAGTAGAGGACCTTGTCTTTATATTATTATCTAAGAAATTAATGGGGTCTGAGAATAGTCAATGTTAGTTCTTCATTAGTAAACGCAGTTAATGCAGGCAATAGTGAGTAAACTAGTAAAACATTATGCATTTAAATGATCATGACATGAAACACCAATACTATAGTAGTTATAATCATGATTTAACCGTGATTTTAATACGAGGTAAGTTTTAAGGACTACTAATATTCGTATTAGTAAGTTAACGGTTTGTTTGTAGGGAAAATGTTTCAGTCATTAAACATGGTTTCGAGCAACGTGTCAGATTAATTAGCTTGAAAGTGAAGGCTGTAAGAATCTCTGTCGTTTTCTAGAGTCGTATTTGGTGAGCTCGCGAACTCATCCTTTATTAAGGAGTATAGTTGTCACTGTTAACACATTTCTAATCTTTCGGAGGAAGATACATTAGTATTTCAGTAGGACCTTTTAGCCGAACATGTTGATTTTAAATTAATTATAACAATGTAAATATACGGGTTTTTTATTTTGGTATATAGTATGCAACACCATGAGTACCTATCAATTTGTGTTGGTTTATTGTATAAATATACGTGGATTTCCATGAGAGTGCCTACATATGGTATATATCATGATACAAAAACCATAATCTGGTGAGCAATTCACACTTAAGCGTATCCTTTTAAAAATATATCCCAAACATGCGACTATATACCCCAATGATGTATCATTTTCAAATTTGGGAATATGGTATTCTACTTTCGTTATTATGATTTGAAGAGTTGGTTGTGTGTTTATACCAAACTAATCGATATCTTTTTACCTAACACAAGACTCTGACTCAATCTAAACAAATTTCATTTGAGAAAAAAATATCGTTATCTCTAACCAAAGAAACTATCTTGGGTGTTTTAAACTTTTAATATTAATTGTGATAAATAATTCCAGATTCTCGATGTTTTATGTCATTTCTAGAAAATAAAGTGAAGCCACGACAAAAAAGAGAAGAAAAAAGAAAAACAAATAGGAAGTGGAGGGTCAAGTGGCAGCGATTCACGGATGCACAGAACTCAGTAAGTTTAATAGTACCAAATAGATATGGGCATTCGAGTTTTAGTTTCGAGTTTACATACAATCTGATCGGATTCGGATATGTTATATTTATATATTTATGATTTAATAGAATAATTTGGATTATTTGGTTTAGATTTGATTTGGATATTGTTAGATTCGATTTTAAATTTAAAAACTTATAAATATTCGAAAAATGAATATTTGAACGGATTTAAATATAAAATATTCAAATATTCAAAATATAATTAAATTATTCGAAAACACTTACAATTTAACATACACAAATATATATAAAATTTACATTTAAAATTTTGTATTCAGATTTATATTAGACTTTTCGGGTAAAATCCAGATTAGATTTTTGAATTCAACTATTTTGTTCATAACTAATAAACTCTAAATTATCATAAGTGATGTTTTGAGTTTTCAGGTATTCAAATGGATATCAGCTTGGATTTACCTTTTACGTAATATCCACATATATGATTATATAGAACTCAATAGAATAATTTTAAAATTTAGAATTCAGAATCTTATTAATGGGTGGGTTTGGATTGGAACGATTTTTTTGACCAGAGAGCTAAGTACCAAACACGCCAAATTCCCATTTCCCCCTTTTTAATTTTTTACCATTTTTTAAAATTTTTAACATTTTGAACTTTCAAAAAAACAGAGAAGCCTCCTTCCTCTTCTCTCCGTCGTCTTCCTCCTCTCTTCTTATCACTCTCAACTTTCTTTCTGTAATCGTTTAGTTTCTTCTCTTTTTTAGATCTTCCTCTAATCTAAAAGAATCGTTTGCATTTTCCTTTCCTTTTTTTCTCATTTCTTCTCAGGTTAATGATTTCTCGGAATCTTCCTCTGATTTTCTCTAATCCAGTAAATTTTCCCAGATACCCGATCTAGATTCACTTATTTTACCTCCAAGCTCCGTGAAATGTTTTCCCCGGAGAAAATTTCCTCCGATTTCGAGTGAGTTGAAAAAGATGAACAGATTTCGATTCGGCGACACGAGCTCTCGCGATCGATTAGCTTCGTCAGTGCCCAGTTCTCGTCAAGGTTACAGTTTCTCCTCTCTCTTTTTTTTTATCCGTTTCTGTTTTGGTTGACAAAAAAATAAAAACCGATTTGATGAGTTTCTTTTGTTCTACCACACTAGTCGAATTTTTCCTGGTAAATTTAGAGCAAATAATTTATTTTGTTCTTTTTATTCGTCAATTTTATAAATATTTAAGTCGGGTTGTTCGAGAATCTTGTAATGGAGGTCCACAATGCCACTAATTGGTTACTACTACTGCTACGATTTTTTTGTAATAATCTCGAAAATTAAAGAAATTTAGTGATTAAATTAAAAAGTTATATGGAGATAAAAACAAAGATATGCTATGTTGTTTCTTTGTGGAAAACTACAGTTAAGGCAGTGGGTAGAGAAGATGAGATAGCTGCTTTTTTTATTAAGTAATGATTTTTTTGTTTAAATCTTAGGGCAGTGTTTGTTGGGTAGTGTAATGATTTGGTTTGTTTAATTTCATTTTTCAAACCGAGTTATGATTTTAATTGTCATGTAATGAGTGCTCTTAACCTCCTTGCTTTATCAGTTTTTATGTTCTTCCTCCACATTTTGTGCTACAGATTACTCTTTTTGTCTCCCTTAATTTATTTTTTCTTTTTCTTTAAGTTTCTTCCGTTGTAAAGTTGTTTGCTT
The DNA here is from genome assembly GCA_963922655.1 of Cardamine chenopodiifolia. Classification (NCBI taxonomy): domain Eukaryota; kingdom Viridiplantae; phylum Streptophyta; class Magnoliopsida; order Brassicales; family Brassicaceae; genus Cardamine; species Cardamine chenopodiifolia. The sequence continues at coordinate 13,672,448 of OZ000479.1, read as the reverse complement.
TATCAATTGAGAGCCCTAAAAGAGTTATCTTATTCTCATTACTGGATTCATTTTTCAGGAAAGAAACAGAGTCAGAAACTCAGGTCTCCGAGGTCATCTTCTGAATTCAATTCTTGTTTCTGTGAAGCTTTGAGTGAAGGCAAGGTAATGTATACTCTTTAAGATATCTGTCATAAGAGGAAATAAATGTTTGGTTTCTAGTTGTTGTTTGAAAGTGACTTGTTGCTTATAATTGTAGTTGCAGCAACATTTTGCTCATCAAAGCACTGGGGTACCGATGAAAAGTTTGTTAGCTCAGGAAATGTCAAAGCAAAAAGAAACTAAAAAGAGATCACCAAGCATTATAGCGAGATTGATGGGTCTTGATGTTTTGCCTCCTCAGAGTTCTCATAGACAACACAAGTCTGTGGAGAATAAGCAAGGCAGGAGTGGTGGAGGTAGTTCTTATGATGGTAATATATCTCTTAGAAGGAGTTCAAAGGATGATCAAAAGTTTAAAGATGTTTTCGAAGTTTTGGATGCAAAGAAGGCAGAGAGCCATAGAAACTTATATCATCAGGAGAAGGTGAATGCTAATAATCTAACCCAGGCAGAGATGACATTTATAAGGCAGAAGTTCATGGAGGCTAAGCGGCTATCAACCGATGATAAACTTTGTCATTCTAAAGAGTTTAATGATGCGCTTGAGGCTTTAGACTCTAACAAGGACCTCTTACTAAAGTTTCTTCAGCAGCCTGATTCATTATTCACAAAACATGTGCATGATCTTCAAAGCATACCTCACAAGCTACAGTACGGTCAAGCACCATCTTTGAAGTCGCCAAACAGCCAGAGGTATGTGGATAGGCTGAAAACTCAGAAACTTGATAAGGACTTGTTAAGGGAGAGTCATAAGTCGCCTCATCAGCATGGTGGTGGTGGTGGTTTTCCTAGCCGTTCTCATAATAGGCATGCTTCTTATGACACACTTGACTTATCAAATGAGGAGATGGCTAAGAGAAGCGAGTTGCAGCCAACCAAGATTGTTGTTCTGAAACCTAATCTCGGTGAGCCACGTTATGCTGGTAGAACTTTTGCATCGCCAAGTTTTTCTTCCGATGACTTCAGAGCAGATCGTAGGCTTCCATGCACCAGCAATCATGGCAGGCAGAAAAGTAATGAAGATATCCGCCATTCAAGACAGAATTCAAGGGATTCTGGAGAATTTTCCAAAATAATGTCAAGGCAAAGGAAGACGAGCTGGGGAAATGGTAGTGGCATGAGTTTTGAGACTTCAGGATTTAGAGGATATGCAGGGGACGAAAGCTCATCAGGCAGTGATTCTGCAAGTGACTCAGAGTTAATGCCAGTAACTTCAATGACAAGAACTGCCTTTAACCGCAAGAACTACCATCGATCTTTGCCTTCCAAGTCAACAACATCATCTGTGAGTAGGGAAGCCAAGAGGAGACTGTCAGAGAGATGGAAGCTGACACACAAGTATGAGCCAGAGATAGAAATTAGTAGAAGCGGCACATTAGCTGAAATGCTTGCAACTTCAGATAGGGAGGCAAGGCCAGCAAGTTTTAATGGACTCATTTTCGAAGAGGGGATTAGTAAAAGATTTGAGAATAACATTCAGTGGTCTGGATTCCCAGAACCGGTTGGAATCAGCAGTAGGGATGGCTGGAAAGGATCTTGCTCTAGAAGTTTTTCAAAATCCAAAACCATCATTAACCAGGAAAGCACTTGTGGTTACACTATAGTGTTGCCTAAAGAGTTGATCAATCGAGATGGATTAGTTAAGGGGAATTCTTCTTATCACGGGGAGTCCTTCTTGCCAAGCAAATCTAGACCCGGCAGTCATAAATCTCATTCATCATACAATAGTTCGCCTGACGTCAATATCATCCCAAGCTTAATTAGCAAAGTTCTTTACATGAATGATGGGATTCCAAAAGAGAAGCTCTCTCCATTTAAAGCACATAGCAGTTTCTCTGTAGATGCAAATTCAGACTCTGGGGATAGTTCAGCTTCTGATGATATCAAAACAGCAATGTCTTCTGAAGCTCTAGATTTGTCAACTGTCACCTCAGTAACTGACCCTGTAAGTGAGCATGATGTTTGAAGATCATGTGTGAGCATTTGGTTTACATTTCAATTCATAAACTAGAATATACAGGTTGTTGTAATGACAGATATCTTATTGTTTACTGATGTTCTAGGATATCTCAAGGAGGACAACTGAGGATGTGAATCATCATTCGGTTCCTGAACCGCAGTCTCGTGAAAGCTCAAAGGAAGGAGGCCAGCCAAGTCCGGTTTCAGTTCTAGAAGCTTCTTTCGACTATGATGTTTCATCCAGTTCTGAATGCTTTGAGAGTGTTAGCGCGGATCTCCAAGGTAGCCAACCATTGCTTGCTAGTCCTCTGATTCTTTTGTACATTATAATGTCTCTGTATCGTTAAAATTGTTTAAGGTGCAAGTGTAACTATCAATTGACAATTGGTGTTAGTCTAACTCATTGCTTCGGATAGATCAAAGATCCGGGGTAACTATAAATGTTTTGACGTGTTAACCGTTATTTCTATGCTCCAGGACTCAGGATGCAACTTCAGCTCCTCAAACTAGAGTCAGCTACTTACAATGAAGGTGCCATGCTCGTTTCAAGTGATGAAGACAGAGATCAAGAAGAGTCATCCACAGTAACTGATGAGACTATGATCAACCAGGAGCTCGAAGAAGAAGACTGGAAGTCATTATACTTGGTTGATCTCCTAGCCAACTCCAGGTTCAGTGAGTCAGACCACAACATTGTCATGGCAACACCTGTAGATCCATCCTTGTTTGAGGATCTCGAGAAGAAGTACTCCAGCGTGGAAACATCAACGCGGTTAGAAAGGAAATTCCTGTTTGACCAGATCAGCAGAGAGCTTATGCTGATATTAAAGCAGTTTTCTGATCCACACCCTTGGGTTAAATCCTCAAGGGTCGGCCCTAAATGGGACACGAACAAGATACAAGAGACTCTGCGGGATTTGGTGACGAGAAAAGACGAGAAACCAAGCAAAGATGATGTGGAGGAGAAGGGGTTGCGGTGGCTAAGCTTGGAAGATGACATTGAAATCATAGGTAGAGAGATTGAGGAAATGCTGACAGATGAACTCTTAGCAGAGTTTGTGGTAGGTTCAATTTTCTAGAAAGTTAAATAATAAAATCTCTGTTACATACTTTGGAGGGAGCGAAAAAACAGGAAAATGCAATATGTAATGACAATTTCATCATAAAGAAGCATGTGTCCCTGAAAAAAAGTTTTGGTCTTTCTTAATGAACATTAAAACTGGAACAGGAAAGTCAACCTTTTACCATTGATCTAATTCAAACAAATGAGAGGAAGAGAATAGAAAATACACAAAAGTGTGTTTCTCTAGAGTTCCGGATTTGCCCTTGGGAGTGATGGTTGAGGTGGTGTCCAGAATTGGGCATTTTTGACCTTTGAGAGGCAACCCAGTACTTCCAAGGGAGTGATATCTCCGGTCACAGTTACCTTCTTTGAAGCAAAATCTATGTTGAAGGATGTCACACCTACTTATTGCAAAAACCATTATCATTAGCTTAAACCCATTTACAATGTGTATATAAACAAACCTGTTCCAAAAGGATTTATGTACATTTTGGTATTTCTTAATCTTATTCCATTTTATGACTTTTTCAAGCTAGAGCTAAATACATACAAAGTAAATTTTTGAATTGAATTAAATTCTTCTTCCCTAATCCAGATACCTCAATCTAACTAACTCCAGACGAATAAAACAAACAAAACTCAGAGTTTTCCTTCTTTGATATAAAACCGGCTAGTTCACAACTTCATACTATAAAATATCTGAACCGGTTCGTTTTGTTTGTCCTAAACAGCTCTGAATTTTAGAATACCCGGAATTTTAAGTTCGGTTACTGATAGTGCCAGTCCACATATACGAGTCATCAAAGTTTTGGATTTGGATATCAACACACGATCAAAATATTAACTACATTATCTTAATATGATAAATGTACTATGTTTGAGATAATATAATAATACAATTTTCATGATATTCTATAGAAATTTTAATAAATGTAAAAGTAAATATATATATCCTTTTCATATATTAAATTAAAATAAATAAAAGTCTTCTGTTAAATAATATTATATAAAATTATCAGTTCGGTTACACGAATACCAAAAATGTTTGGATCAAATACGGATAGGGGTAATTCATTATCTATTTGGGTAACCGATCCGTTCCGTGCGCCTTCTTAATCTTTTATACCAATGGATCTTGTGGTTTCACAAAACTTGCTTAGTGTGGTAATTTGATCTATTTACTAAAGACAAGACTAACCTAAGTAAAATATGTATATATTGTAGTAGAAACGTAAATATTGTAAAAATAGAGGCTTAGAAAATGATAAAAAAAAAAAAATTACCTTGCATTTTGGATAGATGTTTCTTCACTTTGCCTTGACAGCCTCTGCAGTGACAGTGAAGAGACACTCTAAGAACAACCACCTACAGTCCAAAAAAACACACCACATCACCCACCAATCTCTCTTTATTTTACATTCATGCCACTCATGTACGGTTAAATGACAACTTTACTTGCCTGGTCTGAACCAGAAGTCGTCTTCTCCTTCTCTTCGACGGCACCATAGCCACTTTTTGTCCCAGAAGCTTCAGCCTCCTCCGTTCTAACCGTATCCTGACCCTTAGAGTCGGACAAAGAAACCGGGTCGGATCCCAGAAGATACCTAGTAGAACCAGGAGGAGTTTTAGGTGTCGCAGCAACACACCCAAAACTCTTCCTCGCTAAGCTAACGTCACTGCTAATTAGCTTCAACAATGACCCTGAATTGCTCCTCCTTCCTTTATCCACTTGAACACCCTTCCCGTCGCTGGAGGAGGGTATTCTCGTAATTTTTGAAAGCTGACGGTACGGAGCAACGTAGTCATCTCCGGAGGAGCATGGTGCCGTGAAAGATCTCCGTCCATCTTTGATTATGGGATTATGACGGTCGATGGCTCGGGCCATGATGTTCCGTTCGTCGTTGTTAGCCGTAGCCGTCGATGCTTGCGATGCACAAAACATATTGCCTTTCATGTGTTTTTCTTTGTTGTGACTGAAACAAAGCCAATTAATATATACAAACAGAACAGTCTCAAGATATACGTTATATATATGTAATTGATAATGCGTCAGTGTGTCACATGAGTGTGTAAAGTTGTAAGGTCAGACTTAACAGAGAGTTGAGTAGAAACGCTCTTGTATTGTCCACATATACGTATTAGAAGTTGAGATGTCACTATTGGGATATTTATGTACTACATTACATTATTCTCTTGGATATATTCAAATGTTGCGTATTGAATTCGACCGATCAGTTTTATGTTCAGAAACTGCAATTAATAGAAAAGAAAAGACTTTAGTTACAAGTTTTTATTTTAACTTAGGTAGGAGGTGAACGGATATAGAAATTTATACACTAAAGCGATTGATTCCTTACATCTCAAGTTCTAGCATACTGAATAACTCTCTATCAAACAAAACCTGAAGCGGAAACAGAAATGCCCACCGCTCAATCAGCTGCCATTTGCATAGATGTCTCCATTAATTCAAAAGCTAATTTATGCATTTGGATTTGCGTTAATTATATAGTATAAACCCCTTTTTCATTAATTTTTTTTTGTAAATTGCAAAGGCAAACACTAAACATCATTTAGAGCAAAAAAATTTCGTTTCGGATTGTAATTAGCAAATAATTTTTTAAAATATAAAACTATGAGTTCATATAAAATAAATTTATAATAAATGCAAACGCAAACAAACAAACATGATAGGCATAATAAATTTACACAATTTCGGGTCCATCAGATGTTTTTGGTAAAATAAGGGTCCATCATATGTGTTTTTAAATACTATGGAAAGATAATATTTGTATGAACCGAGAGAGTAATACCAATGAGACATAATAGGCTTAGACCAATGCATACTACAAGGGAAAAGTATCATGTGAAGAGTACAAAGGCTCATCTTTGTATGGACAGAGGAGAAATATAACAATATCTTCCAGTTAAATTGAGCCCACTGAGGACTAGTCACTGGCCCAATAGCCAAATCCATTTAATAGCAGCGAATAAGTAGTAATCTGTGTCTTGGTGAAAGAACAAAAAATACAGAGAAACAAGAAAAGAAAAGGAGTAGGAGGAACAAAAAGCCTTAGCAGAGCTCTTGAAAAAGAGACTATACATATTATAAAATCAAAAGCGTAATACTATATATGTGTGACTGACTTAGAGACCTTTGCCTTCGTCTTTGTTCAAGATTCGGTTACGGAAGTCACTGACCATGCGAGGCAGACCCTCTCGTAGAGATATCTTTGGTTCCCAGTTCAACAGTTCCTTTGCTTTGCTTATGTCCGGTTTCCTTTTGTGAGGATCATCAGCTGTGTTTGGTCTGAACTCTATGGTCGCGCTTGGGTCGATCACCTCCTTGACCACCTGCACACAAAGTCCCATTTCATACACGGGATTGAGCGTTTCTTATGGATTATCATAGTAAGATCCCAAAACAAACTGAGTTGCTTTAAAGAACATCTATATTGTTGATGCTATTAACTAAGGATGGACAAAAACACCAAACCAAATCAAAATGACCAGGTCTAAATTTTCCCATTCGGGTTTCACTTCTCTTTTTGCAGGCAAGAAAAAGGAAGAAGACAAAAGCAAAGCAAACCTCTGCAAGCTCAAGCATTGTGAATTCTCCTGGGTTACCAAGATTGAAAGGCCCAACGTGATCGTTTTCCATTAATGCTACAAGTCCCTCCACCTAGAAAGAGAGATCTTAGTTAAATATCAAGGCAATATATCTTTTTCACTGCTTGGGCGAAATCAATCATACAGCTGAATGGTTTCAAAAAGAAGTTGTTACTTACCAAGTCAGAAACATATTGAAAGCTTCGAGTTTGTTTTCCATCACCATAAACAGTCATTGGGTGTTTGCGGATGGTCTGAATAGGCATAAACCATAGTTCCGTCAATGTGTTTTAAAAAGGCTTTATAGGATATGAGTTGCCTTTCTGTTTTGTTGAAAGAGCCAAACCTGGGCAACAAAGTTACTAACAACACGCCCATCATCGAGGCACATTCTGGGTCCATACGTGTTGAAAATACGAGCAATTCTAACCTGAAAATTGGAAAATAGTTAGAGACCACTCATATATCATTGGTTTCAAGACACAGACATCAGTTCTAAACATTCGAACATTCAAAACAAAAAGAACATCCTCAATTGTAAACATCTTAATAAACAACAGGGAGATGATTTGGAAACTAAATGGATACAAATTTCCATGTGTGAATGGGTATGAGTTGCAAATTGTACAATTTCTCCATCAAGTGAGCTAAGAGCTTGCAATATAAAATCCAAGGGATGATTATCAGAATTTACCTCTACACCTGCACCTCGGTGATAATCCATGGTCAGGGTTTCTGCAGTACGCTTTCCTTCATCATAGCAACTCCTCTCACCTTTAAAAAGATATCAGCAATTAGTGATCAACCTGACAACCTCTCGTTCATATATCTCATGAACTCAGGAACAAATACAGAATTTTCCAACTCACCGATTGGGTTCACGTTTCCCCAATAGCTCTCTTTCTGTGGATGCTCAAGGGGATCTCCATAGACTTCACTTGTGCTGGTGAGCAGAAACCTTGCCCCAACTCTCTTTGCAAGACCCAACATATTGAGAGTGCCCATCACATTTGTCTTGTAAAATCATCGTTAAGGATCAGTCAATAATATCCTCAGATCATCACGAAATATCACAACAATTGCAAGGTATTCCAAATATTTTCCCGGGAAAATAACAACTACTCATATACCAAACGATGCAGAATTTATAGGTAATCAAAAGGATATGATAGTCTTCACTGGATTATACTTGTAATGAACAGGTGAAGCTGGGCAAGCTAAATGGTAAATCTGATCAACCTCAAGGAGGATTGGCTCAACAACATCGTGTCGAATAAGCTCAAACCTAGGATTCGAGAATAGATGAACCAAATTCTCCTTCCTACCAGTGAAGAAGTTATCAATCACGATCACTTCATCTCCCCTTCCGATAAGCTTATCAACGAGATGGCTACCAACGAATCCAGCTCCACCGGTGACCACGATCCTCAGTCTCCGCCGTCCGATACCGACGGGAACACGACCAGTTTTAACTCCGCCGCCGGAATTGAAAGTCGTCCTGGGAAGCGAAGATTCGCCGACGGCGTAGGAAACAGATCTGGTGATGAGGGAGGTGGACTCGGCGGCACCTAAACGGGAGAGAGAAGGCTGAAGGATGAAGAAGGTAGATCCGATCAAGATCCCAACGAGGATGAAGAGGAGTCTCTGTTCACGGAAGAGGTAGTGAAGCGATCTGGGAAGAGATCTGGGATGCTTTAAGGTCTTGGGAGAGTAAGGACTGGATTGGCTCATGGGAATCGTCTCATCGTCGCGCTTCGAGCTCATTTGCTTGTGAAGCTGCTTCATCGTTGTCTCCGATTAGAGCTCTTTGCCGGTAAAAATGAGATCTCAGAAACGCCGGGAAAAAGTGCTTTGGATCTGGACAGATTCAACCGTAAGAGCGATGGTGGTGTGAAGGTATTAATATATATGTTTCGCTTCTAGATTTGATTATGTCGTCAAATGTGATAATGATATTATCTAATTAATTATTTTCAATATAATTATGTACAATTTTTAGATATTATTTTTGTGAAGAACGTTATTTGCGTTTGATTTAAGTATGTGGGAGGTTGGTGATGAAACAAACATAGACAAAACTTTCAAGTAAATTTAGAAACTAAATACAACTCCTCCAGGCTTATAAATATGGGATTTGACAGGTAAAATGGCCCAATAGAGGTCTATTGGAGCGTATTTGGGTTAGTCGAATGTGATATTTTCATTTTCAAACCCAAAAAAGAATATGTTATACATAGAGAATAGAGATGTGGTTCGGCGTGTCAAAATATGATCCGTCCCATAGGTTTTACGGGTTTTGATATGTTGCGGGATGGATACGGATCGATGGAGAAAAAATTTTTGTGCATCGGTCATGGGTGCGGATCAAAGAATTGGTATGCAGGACGGGTGCGAGTCGTGGGGATAAAATCCGCAGGTTGGTGGGTACGCAAATAGAATTTTTTAATACACATTATTGCGGATTTGCCGGGTCAGAAAAGCGGGTTTGCGCCTTTGCGGATTGAAGACCTTATCAACCCGTAAATTAATTAGAAAACTTTTATAAAAAAGGGGTTAACGGGTTATCCGCGAGTTTTGCTGTTTTTGAATAGAACGGATGCGGATTAAAGTTTTGAATCCACATATCAGTGGATTAAGCGGGTAAAAAAATTTAAAACCCATATATTAGTAGATTGACAGGACAAGTTAAACTCGTTTGAGAGCCCTACTTATGCTACTTCAATACGATAATACAACTCGGAGGATAGAAATATTGAGAAACGATTTCAGTTTTGACATTCGAATTTGATTCTTCTAATACTTTATATTAATCAAATTCGTCTCAATAGTAAAAAAAATTCATTCATTGTTGTGGTAACTTCTTCCTTGATTAAATTTTTGTCTATCGCTGATAACATCCATTTCCTCGAGCAAATTTCATAAATCCATATGAGAACATGTTGAATATTTACCCATAAGAAACAATTTCCTTGTAATTTAAAGGACGCATTAAAAGTCAACAAACTTTTTCGAAAATGTAAATGTGAACGATGACTTTTCCTCTCGAGCACAGTTTATGAGAGTGACCCAAACAGCGATTTCGTAAATTTTTTTTTTCTTTCATTCTCTTTCGCTGTAGGCGTCTCTCACGGCGTCGGAGGTTTCTCTTCTTCCCCGATCAAGTTTCTCTTCTTTTCATGAGGAAGAAAAAGCTAAAAAAGTCTTCTCCTCTCCTTGGGAGCTTGAAACAGTGCTCGAATGTTGCGTCTTCTCTAGATTCGCGCTCTGTAACTAACCACGCCGGCAACCATCAGCAGGGGGTCTCAAGACCCTCGGCCTCATCTCTGGCGACTTTTGTTGCTTGCGATCTACCTCTCCCTACGACCGCGACCACATCTAAGTTCAATTTGAAACAGGGTCAAACACTGTTCAAAGAGGATCTAAACTCAGCAATGTCTCCAGATCCTCCGTCGGTGACAGCTAATCGGGTAGTGAAAGCGGTTATGAAATTAGCATCTGTGATTGTTTCAACTGCGAGGTCTGCATCTGATCTGGTTGTGCCAAATGAGAAAAGCAAACCGACAGCCATGGAATCAGAAAAAGTGAAAGAAGCTCCGGCTTCAGCAGTGCATGCTCATATTGTGGCAGTTGACTCCGTAACTAAGCAAGGTTCAAAAGAAGTAGCAACCGAAACTTGGAGTGAGCTTGTCAAAGGATCAAAACGACTTCAAAAGAAAGGAAATCCATTTCTTCTTCCAACCAGAGAATCGTGCATAGAAATCCCAGACTCAGTCATTGAAAAAAATAGAAAAGCGTGGGATAACTTCATTATCGGAAAATTCTACTCGGATCCGCCTCCTCAAGGTACCGTTCATGCCATCGTTAATGGTATATGGAGTAGGATAAATCGGGACGTCTCTGTCTCGAAAATGGAAGGAAATGCGTTTATATTCAGGATTCCCAATGCCACTACAAGAGTGAGGGTATTGGCTCAGAGACTATGGCAATCGAGGGATAGACTATGTTTGTGGCAAAATGGCAGCCTGGACCGACACAAAAGAAGCCAGAGCTAACGTCTGCACCAGTTTGGATAGAACTAAGGAATGTGCCACTCTAGTACGTTAATGCTGACGGTCTTGAATATATAACTGGACAAGTTGGCCACCCCGTGGATCTTCACCCTTCGACAGCCAATTTAACTAACTTGGAAGTCGCAAAAGTTCTCACGATCATAGACCCGCGCAAACCGCTGGCAGAAGGAGTCAATGTGAAATGCTCCTCGGGAGAGATAGTCAGAATCTTGACATCTAGTCCTTGGATGCCTCCGATCTGCACTCATTGCAAAGGCATAGGTCACAACATTAAAAGATACCCCACAGCTCCCATCACATGCTCGGTTTGCTCCTCTACCGGTTATGTAACAGAAAAATGTCCAATATCAAAAGGAGATGGTGATAGACCTAAAGCTAGACCTCAGGGCGAAAAGAATAAAGTGAAGTCGAAGAGGAGAGCATCCAAAGAGCCTCCACAAGACGGAGCCAAGGATGCTGCTAAGGATACCATAAACACTCAGGTAACTTCGCAAATGGACAAAGATATCACCAACACTACACCACTATATAACACCCCAACTAAGATAATTGCTATTGGTGATTCGAGTGGTATCACTTGTTTGGAAAAAGAGAAAATTCTTCTCACTCCAAAGGATAAGACTATCACTGAAACAATTGAGAAGATATCCTCTGATATTGAAGATGATGATAATAAGGAAAAAACTTCATCTGATTATTCAAAGGAATCGGAAGATGATCAAGATTTTATGAAGGTGGTGTCGAAGCGTCAATTGAGAAGCACTCAGGGCAGAGGCCCCAAACCCACCTAAATCAATGTCGATAGATGTTTTTTGTTGGAATGTTTGCGGGTTTAATAAATTAAGCCATAGAAATGGTTTTAAGAAGTGGAAAAAGCTTAATCAACCTCTTTTTGGAAGTCTTATCGAGACTCATGTTCAACAACCGAAGCAAAAACAGTTGATCAACGCCCTTCTCCCCGACATGTATTTTGACGATAATTATGGTTTCTCAGAGCTGAGAAAGATATGGATCATCTGGCACCCCAATGTTCAAGTAATGATTATATCTAAATCATTACAAATGATTTCATGTGAGGTTATTCTCCCTAGTTGCCAATCCACATTTGTGGTGTCGTTCGTGTATGCATCGAATTGTGAAGTGGAAAGAAGAAGTTTATGGGAACAATTGACTTTGATTTTGTCTGATCCTAGAGTGGTAAACAAATCTTGGACTGTCATGGGAGACTTTAATCAAGCCCTCAACCAAGAAGACTACTCGTTGGTTTCTAGTCATCGTCTTAGTCGAGGTATGCGTGACTCTAGATCCTGTTTATTGGATACCTCCTTGGTTGATCTTACTTACAGAGGCAGCACTTACACTTGGTGAAATATGAGTGTATCTAATCCAGGAGCAAAGAAAATTGACAGAATACTCGTCAATACAAACTGGTTAGACTTATGGCCGATGTCATATGGCTTGTTTGGTGAACTGGATTTTTTGGATCACAGCCCGAGTTGTATCACTTTAAACCCGGAAGTGCAGAGGCAGCAAAAACCCTTTAAATTTCTAAACTTGCTCCTTCTGAACCCAGATTTTATTCATATGGTGCAGACTCATTGGTATACTTTTAACTTCACTGGCTCTACGATGTTCAAAATATCAAAGAAACTCAAAGCCTTGAAATCACCAATCATAAGCTTTAGTAAGGAGAGCTACTCAAACATTGAAAAGCGAGTATCTGAGGCTCATGTTTATCTTCTCTCCAAACAGCAACAACTTTTACTTCCACCATCAGTCAACTTAGCTTTGGCAGAAAAGGAGGCTCACAGGAAATGACAGATTCTTATAAAGGCTGAGGAGGCTTTTCTTCGCCAAAAATCTGGGATTAATTGGTTATCAAATGGAGATTGCAACTCTACTTTCTTTCATCGTATAGCTTCTACGAGACAGTCCCAGAAGCATATCCATTTCCTATTTGATAGTATGGGTAACCGTTTAAACACTCAGCATCAAATAGTGAATCACTGTGCCGCCTATTTTGAGGATCTCTTGGGAAGCACGGAAAGTCAGCCAATGTTTATACTAGAGGATCTAAGTTGTCTTATAAATTTCAGATGTTCTCCAGGTCAAGCGGAGTAGATGGAAGCCCTGTTTACTAATGAGGAGATTCGAGCCGCCCTATTTTCTTTACCGAGAAACAAAGCTGCAGGTCGTGATGGATTCTCACCGGAATTCTTTATAAGCAGTTGGAATGTGGTGGGGCCAGAAGTCATCTCAGCTGTCAGGGAATTTTTTGATTCAGGCCAGTTACTCAAGCAGTGGAATGCAACAACTCTTGCTCTCATTCCTAAGGTAACTAATGCCTCTTCTGTCACAGAGTTTAGGTCAATCTCCTGCTGCAATACATTATATAAGATCATCTCAAAACTTTTGGCCAGTCGATTTCAAAATCTATTGTCGTCAGTCGTCTCTAACACCCAATCAACCTTTATTAAAAGAAGATTACTTGTTGAGAATGTTCTTCTTGCTACCGAGATAGTCCAAGGCTATAACAGACAACTCTCTGAGTCTAGAGCAATGCTAAAAGTTGATCTTCGTAAAGCTTTTGATTCGGTTAGATGGGATTTTATTTTGGCCATTTTGAGAATTATTGGTATTCCAGAATGGTTCATTAACTGGATCTCACAGTGTATCACCTCTCCATCATTCTCAGTTTTAGTGAATGGTCACATTGGTGGGTACTTTAGGAGCACGAGAGGTATTAGGCAGGGGGGTGCAATTTCACCATATTTGTTTGTATTAGTAATGGAGGTTTTTACTAAACTTCTTCACACTCAATACTCATCAGGCAATATTGGTTATCACCCTCACACTGCAGATCTGAACATTTCCCATCTTATGTTTGCAGATGATGTGATGATATTTTTTGATGGTAGAAACAACTCCCTGCATGGAATCAATAAAGCCCTTGCTTTGTTTGGCAGTTGGTCTGGTCTTCAAATGAATGCACAAAAGACAGAGCTCTTTTTAGCAGGAATGAACCAATTAGAATTTCATCAACTATCCAGTTTCGGGTTTCCAATTGGTTCTTTCCCAATCAGGTGTCTTGGACTACCCCTGATGCACAGAAACCTCAAATTATCAGAGTATTCCCCATTATTAGATAAGCTTGAAAGTCAGTTTAAGTGTTGGGCTGTCAAGGCTCTCTCATACGCTGGTCGGCTTCAGCTTCTCTCATCAGTCATTTATAGCACATTTAACTTCTGGATATCGACATTCATACTGACAAAGGGTTGCATTGCAAAGATTGAGTCAATGTGTTCGCATTTCTTATGGACTGGGGACATTGATAATTTTCATTCTGCTAAAGTTGCATGGTCAACCGTCTGTCTTCCAAAACAGGAAGGTGGGTTAGGCTTAAGAATAGTCAAGCATTGGAACAATACGTTGTGTTTATGTTTAATATGGCTTCTCTTCTCGAATAGTGACTCTCTCTGGGTTGCCTGGCATCATCACCACAATCTACAAGACCAAAGCTTTTGGACAGTTGAAGAAAAACAAGTGGACTCGTGGAATTGGAAATCCTTGCTCCGGTAAGGCACCTAGCCCGGAAGTTTATCATATGTACTGTAGGTAATGGACTCTCTGCATCTTTTTGATACGACACTTAGACTCCCTTTGGCCCGTTATTAACTTATATCGGCCTAGAGGGACCCAGAGTCTTACGAGTACTATTAAATGCAAAAGTTGGTGATGCTTGTGATCAAATAGGATGGAAGTTGGCTCCTCCCCGATCTGACGCAGGCCTCTGCCTCCAAGTCCACCTTACCACCATCACGCTTCCCTCATATTCAGACCAGATGGACATATATAATTGGAAGATTAATGGCTCTATCCTGCCTTTTTTCTCTTCAGCAAAAACCCGGAATTCTTTACGACCAAGGGAATCCTCAAAAGACTGGTTTTCATCATTCTGGTATAAGGGTGCAACACTTAAACTCGCATTCATGATGTGGTTATCTACATTGGATAGATTACCAACAAGATCGAGGCTAGTTTCCTGGGGAATGCAAATTACATCTAGCTGCTGCTTTTGTGATAGATTTGAAGAAACAAGAGATCACCTTCTTTTACAATGTGAGACAAGTGTGAGTATATGGCGGCTTGTATTGCACAGACTGGAGTTCATAATTTCAGCTTCAACAATTGGTCTATGTTGTTGTCCTGGCTTAGAGGCAATGGGGAAAACTCCCCTTCAACTCTCCGAAAAATTGCTGCTCACTCAACAACCTACATGTTATGGCGAGAGCAAAACACAAAACTTCACACTCAACAAACGACACCAACTAATATCCTATTCAAACAAGTGGATAGGCAAATTTGCAACATGATATCCTCCAAGAGACACCGGCAAAAATACAGGAACCTCATGGGAATCATGTTAGAATTATGTTGTAACAAGTGATGTAAGCATTTTGTTTTGTAACGCGAATATTTCATTGCTAATGATATTTACATTCATATAAAAAAAAAATCTTTCTCGAGAGCAATCACATCAAAATATAGAACTTTTCTATATTATTGTCAATATAACCGACGATTGTCACATCCGCATCTCTTCAAAAATACTTTGAGCTCAAAAATTAAAACTCGATGAAATGTGTAGCGCATCGTTCACAATAAGAAAGTTACATATCATTCATAGTAATACCCTTTATAACTTATGACATGCTATGATATATAAGCGAAATTCTTATATATTCGTATGATCCACCTGAGGGAATCGATTCCTTAATTCTAGTCCGGCCCGTGACAAATCTCAGAGATTTTTTTTTACATAGTTTATCATGGGATAGTTATAAAAATTCTTATTTTTATATTGGGATTTGGGAGGTTGAGCAAAATATCTCTACCAAGCACATAAGTCCAAAACAATATTTTCAGAGAAAAATTCTTACTATACTAAACAGCTATATTTAAAACCAAAATGTTCTTAATCATTTTCTCTATGTAAAGCACAATTTAGTGTACATTCTATAAATTATGTCTTTCATTCATTCAATTTGATAGAGACAGACAAGGCTCATATAAAAATCACACATGAGTATACTATCTATTAACTCTTGAGATTTCTTGTAGGAATAGATTAAGGAAAGTAAAATAATCAAGAAAACAGATATAACAGCCACACCAAACTCCCATATATGCCTAAATCTAACATGGCACGTTAACCTTTATATTACATATTCCTAATGACAATATTTGTTGGGTTTTCGTGTGTAGCTCTACAACATAAATATACAAGTCTAACGTTTCCACGTTTTTTACTTTTGATACCATAATTTTCCCATTCATTTCCTTTTTGTTACACCAATCCTCTGTAAAAAAAATCCATATGATTTTCCCCTGTACATTTTTATAAAGGCTTCACTTACATTTTAACTAGAGATGTGTTTATGATTAAACAAATACTTGAAAGATTATACGCCATTATAGCTTCATTATGCATAATGCCATGCCTTCCTTTAATCTAGTATAGTCCCATGCCAAAATCATAACTATGAGAATATCTTAGGTGCTCAATTAACTTAATTGCAAAATTTAATTAGTATCACTTAATAAATTTCGGATCTTCATTTTGATATAATAAGAACTAAGAAAAAAATTTCGTATCATGCCATTTGTTTTCTTTTTCTTTTCTAAATGTATTAATTTTAAAATAACAAATATCATAGAGATTTAAAAAAAAATAACAAGATGTCATACACCATCCGATAAGTATGAGATTGTGGGACGCTACACGATCTTCTTGGCTTATTGTTTTACTTTTAGTTACTTTAGGAAGATAAAATTGTACTGTTTTTACTTTTATCAACAACCTTTCAATACTTTTAATCCAACGCTAAAACAGATCATTGATATAAAAATCTGAAATCTAACCTTGTTTTAATCAAATATTGTATACACACCACCACACAACAACTCTTACAGCTTGTGAGTGAATATAGAAAACTCGTCACTGTATGCAAAAGATAGAAAAGAACTCTGTGACATATATAAATACAAATTGGGCACAAAAATTATATAAATAAGTACAAGAAAAATATAATTTTCCATGGGGGCATAAAAATGTTATTATCGAAGATATTCCTGACATATGCTATACTTTTTTTTATTGCAATCGGGATCAAGTAAATACAGATGAAATACAGACGGGCAATTCCATGAGAGCAAAACCACCTAAATTATAATTTTTTTTACAGAGTACCTTAAGCCGCAAGAAAATATACATACATAGTAGATGGAAAGCTATGTATGTATATATTATAAGCTACAAAACCCAAAAAAACTCAAAGTTAGATACTTAGAGATCACCAAACTAATTGACAAGTTTCTCTCTTATTCTTCCATCCAAAAATCCTATAAAGTCGATCAAGATTGTTATGTGGGTAAGACCTCTAGATACATTACCTGAGGCCAAAACAAATTAACTATGTCTGGTTTACTCAGTAAACTATCTCCGGCCACACGGACCACCAACGGCTATGGCCTCCCTCTGTTTTACAACATCCACAATTCAGTGGAGCTTCAGAGATGTCAGAGAGACACAGCGCGAATGTCTGTCACACTTGCAGAACTTCTCATGAATGTGGAAGATGAGGGGAATGACCAGAGTCGGGCTTTGGATGTTGCAGTTGCTTCCAATTTCTGGGCCTCAGTTTCATCTTCTCGCATGCCTTCTCCTTCTCCGTTTCTACTTTCCTTCAACGACTTGACTTACAGCGTGAAGATCCATAAGAAGTTTAAGCCCTTCCCTTGTTGCGGGAATTCGCCTTTTGATGGTAATGATACGGAGATGAATACTAAGGTGCTGCTGAACGGTATTTCTGGTGAAGCCCGGGAAGGAGAAATGATGGCTGTTCTTGGAGCAAGCGGGTCAGGGAAATCAACGCTTATCGATGCATTAGCCAATCGGATTGCAAAAGAGAGCCTAAGTGGTGCTATTACTTTAAACGGAGAAGTTCTTGAATCCAGCCTGCATAAAGTCATATCAGCTTATGTGATGCAAGACGATCTTCTCTTCCCTATGCTAACCGTGGAAGAAACTTTGATGTTTTCTGCAGAGTTCAGGCTTCCAAGCTCACTTTCTAAGAAGAAGAAGAAGGCACGGGTTCAAGCTCTGATTGATCAGCTCGGCCTGAGAAACGCAGCTAAAATCGTGATAGGCGATGAAGGACACAGAGGTGTATCTGGAGGAGAAAGGAGACGGGTCTCAATTGGAACCGATATAATCCATGACCCGATTATCCTCTTTCTCGATGAGCCAACCTCTGGTCTCGACTCTACTAGTGCCTACATGGTTGTCAAAGTGCTTCAGAGAATCGCACAAAGCGGCAGCATAGTTATCATGTCGATCCATCAGCCAAGCTACAGAATCTTAGGCTTGCTCGATAGGTTAATCTTTCTATCTAGGGGAAACACGGTCTACAGCGGCTCTCCAACACATCTCCCTCGGTTCTTCTCCGAATTCGGTCACCCAATTCCTGAAAACGAGAACAAAACCGAATTCGCAATTGATCTTATCCACGAGCTAGAAGACTCTCCAGAAGGAACCAAAGCCTTAGTAGAGTTCCACAAGCAATGGAGGTCAAAGCAAACCTCACGCCAAAGCAGAAGAAACAACAACAATGTATCTCTCAAAGATGCAATCACCGCAAGTATCTCAAGAGGCAAACTTGTCTCAGGAGCAAAAAACCTAAAATCTTCATTTCAAACCTTTGCAAATCCATTCTGGACTGAAATGCTCGTAATCGCCAAAAGATCTATACTAAACTCAAGAAGACAACCAGAGCTTTTCGGAATCCGACTCGGAGCTGTTCTAGTCACCGGAACAATCCTAGCCACAATATTCTGGAAACTAGACAATTCACCAAGAGGTATACAAGAACGTTTAGGGTTCTTCGCATTCGCAATGTCAACAACATTCTACACATGTGCAGAAGCAATACCAGTCTTTCTTCAAGAACGTTACATATTCATGAGAGAAACAGCTTACAACGCTTATCGTCGATCATCATACGTCCTCGCTCACACAATAATCTCACTCCCTGCTCTTATAATCTTATCCGCTAGCTTCGCCGCTACAACATTCTGGGCCGTTGGTCTCGCCGGTGGCTCTGAAGGCTTCCTCTTCTTCTTCTTAACAATCCTCGCAGCGTTTTGGGCGGGAAGCTCCTTCGTAACGTTCTTATCCGGCGTTGTTTCACACGTAATGATCGGATTCACGGTGGTTGTAGCGATCCTCGCTTATTTCCTCCTCTTCTCCGGATTCTTCATCTCTCGAGATCGAATCCCTCTTTATTGGATCTGGTTTCATTACCTTTCCCTTGTGAAATACCCTTACGAAGGAGTATTACAGAACGAATTCGAAGATCCGACGAAATGCTTCGTCCGAGGGATTCAGATGTTTGATAATTCTCCGCTGGGACAAGTTCCAGCCGCCGTGAAAATCGGCCTTCTGAAGAGCATGAGCGGCGTTTTGGGAATTAACGTGACGGCGGAGACGTGTGTGACGACGGGAATTGATATTTTGAAACAGCAAGGGATCACAGAAATCAGCAAATGGAATTGTTTGTGGATCACTGTAGCTTGGGGATTCTTCTTTAGGATTCTCTTCTACTTGACACTGTTGATCGGAAGCAAGAACAAGCGTCGCTGATTATCTTTTTTTCATCAAGCGCCGCTGATTATTAAAATGTAACTTCTGTAAATCTTGTCTTAATTAATTCACTGATGTATTATGATTGAATCGTACCTATTTAACTAAAATCTTTCATGGGATTACGACATGTACTATTAGGTCCAATAAATTGCGAGACAACTCTGATTGGGGGACAAAATAGGGTTGGAAACTTTAACCGAACCGAATCGAACCGAACTAACCAAATTCAATCCAATTCAAACTGAACCCTAGTATGCACCTCAAACCATGTGGTTGTATATCTTTTTAACCCGAATGGTCCGGTTCAGTTGGAGTTAAACCCGAAGCAAACCGATAAACCAATATGTTTATTTAAATAATTAATCAAAAATATTAATAATATATGTGTAATTTATTCTTAAAAGTAATCCCATTGTAATTAAGTTATTAGTTTGTAGAGAAAAATAATCATTCCCCATGTAGAATTTAGTTTATGTAAAATTTATATGCAAGTTTTTGACTTATTGTCGGTTTTCTTGATGATATTGATAAAAGAATTTCAAATATTGTTTTTTTCATACTTTTTTCTTCTAATTACATTTTGTTTCAATATTTTCAGTTTGATTTTTAGTTTCTTTCTCGTGGTTTACTTCTTAGGTGTTTTGTTTGAAGTATTGAGTTTATAAATTTTTATTGATTATTTTTTTGTACTTATTAGTTAGTTTCATATTATATTTTATATCAATTGGTTTTTTTCAACCAAACTAAAACCGAACCAAAGTCAGAAGAAATTAATCCCTTAAAACGATGGCGTATGATGAATTGCAACGGGTATTTAGTTTTTGCCGCTTCTTTAAAAAATGAAAATAAATGATTTGACACGTGAGACAGTTTTCGCGCACGTGTCACACCGTTTGGTTTGTTTCCAGAGATGAAGACCGTTCAATAGAATTTGTTTATAAGCCTTGGTTCGAGCAGCTTGTTCGTTACGCAACCACTCACATCTCTTTTCTCTCAGGTATTGTATCAACCTTCTTGATTCTTAGGTTCAGAATTGTTCTTCATTGTTGTATCTCTAATTACGTTATTTTTTTCAGTTTTTTTTGCCGCATACCAAGTTTTGTTCTCCTTTTCTCTCGCAAATTCAAAGCAGCCTTTTCAGATCACTAGACGCTTTATAAGGTAAAATCCGTGGGTTTTCTATAATGTTGTTCTTAGAGTTTTCTGGATTTAGTTTAATAGGTTTGATTAGTGTATCTGTTTTGGAATCTGAACAAAAATGATTATTTGTAGTCTTTGTTTTGGAATCGGAACCAAAATCCCCAATTGTTGTTGTAAGGTCTTTGGAATCCTTAAAGAGGGGTTTGGGTTTCGATTTTGTTAGGGTTTTTGATTGGGGTATGCTTTAGTAAATTCTGATTTAGTTTTGTTTATGATAAAAAACTATCATTCGGGTTCTCATATGCGGAACCAAAACGATCCTGAGTTTTCTCATGAAAACCGCTCATTTCTAAATACTACTGTTTGGTTGTTAGTTCTTGTCAGTGATAAGTGCTTTGTTTGTGTTTTTCTTTGTTTGGTTTCCGCATATGACATATGGTTACGATCAAGAACGACTTGGTTATGATGGGAGAGTTTCTCTTGTGTGTTTCAGAACATCTCCAATGGTCCTCTATTTTGTAGAAAATTTATATTTTTAGAGCAAAATCATATCCACTGGTATTTTATATCTTACTCTAAAAATAGTAAAATGAATAGTGTTTTTTCCAAACTTGGAACATACTATTCATTTCTCTATTTTTAGAGTAATAATTTTTTTTTTACAATATGATCTTTCAATTTATATCTGTATTTATTTTATATTTAAAATAAATTATGCGTTTATTTTTATACTTATATTCAAATATATTTTAAGTTTGGTTATCTAATTGTTATAACATGCAACAATAACATATATTAAATTAGAAATATAAATTATATGAGAGATGATAAATTAAAAAACACAACTAATACATAAAACTAAAGATAAAAACCGAAAATGAAGTTGTTGTTGAAAGAAAACAGACTTTAACGCAATATAAACTACTGAACTATTGTGCCGTCAAAAAAAAATTAGTGAACTATTGTTATAGAATAATATGAGTGGGTCAAATTTGTAAAATTGAAAAATAAAGGGTTTTGGTATAAATTGGTTAATAAAATAAAAATATTATATAAGTCAAATATTATTTTAAAATAATAAAAATAGAGGATTGGAGCAGACCCCTCAATCTCTATTTATAGAGAAAAAAGTAGAGACAACTATTGGAGTGGTCTCAGACAAAGGATCCTGAAAGTTCTCATGGAAAAGCTCCAGTGTTTTCTCAACAAAACACTCTTGTTGCTTCCGGAGTTGGAGAGTCCTTTGCTCATGTGGAATTAGTTTCCTTAGATCGGTTTGGTTTGTTGGTTGTCGTGACTGATAAGTGTCTTTATGAGTTCTAACCAAAACTCTCCTCTTCAAATCTCTCTTAAGGCTTGGGTGGATCGAGATGCTCCTGCTTCTCTTGTGCGTTCTCAGACAAACGATCCTGAAAGTTCTCATGGAAAAGCTCCAGTGTTTTCTCAACGAAACACTCTTGTTGCTTCCGGAGTTGGAGTGTCCTTTGCTCATGTGGGTTTTTTTTCATGTGGAATTAGTTTCCTTAGATCGGTTTGGTTTGTTGGTTCTCATGACTGATAAATGTCTTTATCTTGTTGTTTCGGCAGTGTGACATGGTCATAATCCAGACGGTCGAGGTTATGAACAGAGAGCTGCTCTTGTGAGTTCTAACCAAAACTCTCCTGCTCCTGTGAGTTTCTTTAATTTTATATTCATATAGGTACATATACAAATTTTGATTTGGTTTAGGATCGATTGTTGTTGGATCCGGATCGGTTCAATTCTGAATATTTAATACCTATAAAAAAGCAGTAATTTTATTTAAGGCCAATGTTGTACTGTGAACCAATGGATGTTGTTCCTCCCCCTTTCTCCTCTACTTGATATTTTCCTTTGACAATGCTTGGTTTGCTTTCTTTTATGACTCTTTTGGTTTGTCTTTAGCCAACTTTTGAAACTCTTCTGAGTTGTTTTTCATGATTTGTTTATCAAGTTTACAAGGTTCTTTAAGAATAAAGCAGCTTGACTATCTTTTGGTTTTCAGCTTTTATATTTAAGAGTTCTTTTTAACCAACAGTTTCTGCCACAGGGAAGAAAAAGAAAAGTTTCACATATTGATGAAAACGATCGCAGTCCCAATTCTTTTAGAATCTTTGAATTGCCAAACATTTATGACAAAAAAAACAACATTGACATGTCTTTGGATGAAGCAAATGTTTGTATCTTGATCACTGTTTCCCTTCTCTCCTCTATTTCAGATCCAAAAAAAAAAAAAGCTTGTGAGATCTGTGTAAGTTCATCTTCAATTTCGTCACCAGCTTCGAACAGCATGAGAAGCCGGGCCTGCTCTTGTTGCCGTTTCTTCTTCCTCCAATACTTTGTAACCTACTTTAAGTCCCACCGCAACTACACCTAATGCCAGTAGTACAATTAGTACCACAATGGCAGGATGCACTCCACGCCTTTCGTCTTCCTTGTCAATTCTTTACTCGAATCTGCATATATGATATTCCAAATCACATTCATCTCATGAACATAATCTAACTGTGTAGAAATAGCTTTTTGTTACACAAAAAAAAAGGTTACGTTTGGTATAATTGGAGTTCATGTATAGGATTACAATGCAATCCCTTTCAAAAATATTATTTGGAAAATGAGTGATATTTATAAAGAATTTTTTTAATGATTTTGTGCCTCTGTTGTAGAGAATGCAACCTTTATAAACAAGGCCACAATTTCTGAGACCATTTATTTAGAGCCCAACTAGAGCCCATTACTCTACTAACCCAAAAAAAGAAAAAAGAAAAAACTCACCCTTTTAAGTTGAACATGCTTTTGCCAATTATATATAGTCCCACATCGCTAGATCTTTTCTGTGAAGTCTCTCTCTAATTTCTCGGACTTGGTCAATCGAAACCATGCCTTCCTTGACCAGCAAAAACACTCACTCTTTCTATAATTCATGTGTAATCAAATGTATTCTCTGAGAGGCTAAGACATGCGTCTTCTAGGACGTGGAGGATTGTCCGATCCCTAACGGTCTCGACCCTTGTTTGGTTTCTCAGAATATCAAATCAGCTCTTGAGAAAAAGGGTTATAATCGTCGTAATGTGTCAATCTGGGTTTATGGTGAAAAGAATAAGTCTATGGATGACGCCAATATCATCTTCTTCCCAGAGGTGAAATTCCTCTCTGTTAAAAAAAGCCCTCTTTTTTTTACTCAGACCTCCGTTGCTAATAATAATATGGTTGTAGATTCAAAGAAAACCATCCAAAAGAAATAACAACTTTGACTTCAGAAGAAAATCTATAAGTTAAGAGGTAAATTGTGTTATAAATGCACGTCTGGAGTATAACTGAGAATCCAAAAACTTAAATACAAAAATAATCCAATACTTTTAGCCTCTTTAACAAAAGAAATAACAACAACATTGACTTTGTCTATGGATGACGCAAATGTTTGTATGTTGATCACTGTTTCCTTTTTCTCCTCTATTCAGACCCAAAACAAAAATGCTTATGAGATCTATGTATGTACATTGAGGTGACTTTGAGTTACTACTCCACACTGACCTTAGCTTCATAGGTTATCTTCAAGGCCAAGTTCGTCTTCCATTTCATCACCATCTTCAAACAGCTTAAGAAACCGGGCCTGCTCTTGTTGCCGTTTCTTCTTCCTCCAATACTTATAACCTACAGTAAGTCCCACCGCAACTACACCTAATGCCAGTACTACAATTAGTACTACAACTGCAGGATGCATTCTGCGCCCTTTTTCTTCCTTCTCAGAGCTGGATTCTTTATTCGAACCTGCAAATAGAAAAAAACATACATATGATATTCTCGTTCACATTAATCTCGAGAACAGAATCGAACTGAAGCTAGAACCACCAGATGCACATGGAAGGGTAAGGTTTATAGTTGGAGGAAAGAAGAGTATCATGTAATGAATGTCCTCAAGCGCAATGATGTTTGGCTAGGTAACTCACCAGCTCCGACTTGTGAGCAACCATGACAGAGAAATGTAGCATTGAATTCTTTTTCCTTGGCGTGCGTGTAGCTACCCTCTGCTGTGAAATCAGAAGGACAAAGCTCCCATTCGTCAAATGTGTCATATGTAAGTGTGTCGTCCTCATAGATTCCACATCTCTTGCATTTTGTTCCATTAAGTTCCGTTAGCGGCTGAAAATATCGAAAACAAAACAAACAATAGAGCTCAAAGACAGTGGATGATAATAATAATCTTCAACATAAGACAACATATTTTTTCGCCTGTTAACTAGATTTCACAGAAGAAGAAACCCTTCTACCAATTATTTTCGATCTAATCGCCTTTTCTAAGGGAGCAGTTTCATGTTCTTTCCAAATCAAATCCGGTCAATCCAAAGATGATCCATAAGATCCAAATTCTGAAGCAGACTCAGCAACCAAAACAATATCCCTACCACAATCCTAAACAAATCAGTCAATAGCCAAGAACTAAGTTAAAGGCAGCTCTTTTATCCTGATTTGAGATCAAACAATATCGAAAATTCTTGCTAGAGAGCTATGGAAATTCAAAAAAATAATCAAAACCAAATCAGCAAGAAACCAGCTATTCTCATGATTCATCTACATTTCGGAAAATAAAAACCTGCCAAGATTCTTCGCCTTTGAAAGAATAAGAAACATTCGTTCTCTTAACATCAGGCAACACCGTCTTGTTCTCTCCTTTACACTGGAAATAGACTGTAGGCTTACTCGAGAACCAATCGTGAGTCGTGAATATCTGAATCGAATCTAATGTAACTTCTTGTGTTAATATTGTTCCTGTGAAGATCAAAAACAATGATCACCTATATTACAACACGATCAACGAAACCTTTTCCCAATTTCAGTTCGAGAAATTTCCAAATTGAAGTGAAATTTAGAAACTTAAAAGGACGAAATCAGATTATATATTACCTGGGATAGAGCTGAAGAAGATGAAACAGAATACGAAACCGCGAAAATCGCAAGAAGCTAGCGGAATTCGGATTGACATCGCGATTCCCTATCGAATCGCTCGATCAATGTATAAGAGGTGGGTTGATGGACAGCTTAGTCGGAAAGGATGAACATAAAATACTGTTGGATCGATCTCGTCGGCTTTTGGGTATGGCGTTCGAGAAAAGCTAACCACCTATGAAGAAAAGAACAAACCGTAGCCTTTTACATTGACCGCTTTGGTTTGCTTATTTTTTATATTAATGTGGATTATGTCAAAGGGGATGGGCTGTATATATGTATATCATATACTAATAAACCCATTTACGAATTGTGTTACGATGGTGTATACTCAATTTTGTTTTGTCGTTGTATACTCAATTTTGTTTTTCGACAAAACAGGTCGGACAATAGATGGTTTATACTTTTTAAAAATTTAAGTTAAAATTAAATTTTTTAAAATTAAAAATTACGATTTTCATCTATTTCTGATTTTTTTTAATAATTTTTGGTAATTTTTAGCTAATTTCAGTGATTTCTGATAATTTTCGACGGTTTAATATGAGAAAAAATCAAAACATAATGGAGGTCTATGGTTGACCCATAAACAACCCATTTAAAGCAGATGTTAATGAGTTTGGTCATTAATAAATACAGATATTAATAGATATAGTTAGTATTTTATCCACAATCAAAATAGACAACACTAAACGAGTTAAAATAGATATAGACAGTCCATTTTAACACTTCTGATTATCGTATACATATTATTGAAAGACATGTCAAAAAGAAAAGTTAAAAGTTTTTAATTCACCAAGTTTAAAGAAAAAATAGTAATTAAAATTGTTAAGAAAAATAATGGTTTAAGGTTTAGTAAAGATAATGGTGACTTGGCAATTCTCTTAAATATACGATGAAGTTTTTGTGCCAAGTTTACCACACATTTTTATTTAGGTCACATAAAGCCTTTCATTAAAAAGCAACTCTTTCCTATAGCACAAAATAAAGTTTTTGGGCATAGCAAAAAAATAAAATAAAATAACATAATTATTTTTTAGTGAAAAAATTACAGAATAAGTTTTTTTTGCGAGAAAATTACAGATTTCTTATTTTGATAGAAAATTACAGAATTAAGATTTTGGTGGTAAATTACAGAATAAAAAGTACGGATCCATTTTTTACGAGAAAATTGCAAAATTTTCATTTTTGTAGAAACTTATGTATTGGCATTTTAATGAAAAAAACAGAATTAAGTTTTTAGCGGAAAAATTACTTTGTAAAACTTTATTAAACCCCTAGATTTTATAAGAATCATTATAAAACCTTATAAAAATATTTTTATAAGGTCTTTATAAACTTTATAAAACTTTATGAAAACATTTCCTAATTAAGTATATATTATATGTATAAGATCCAACACACATTAATGTATCAATTTATCTGTATGATCATTGTTTTTTATGAAGCTTGTCATTGTTTTAGAAAACTCTTCTTAAATATTTTCTAATCTTTTTTAAATAACTTCAAATACTTCCCAAATCTTTCCTAATATTTTCTAAACTACGGATACTTCCATAATTTTTTTAACAAAATACAAATCTATAATTTTTATTAAATTGAAAAACTCATAATTTTTACGCCAAAAACTAATCCATTTTCTGCAAAAAAAACTTGATTTCGTAATTTTTTTAACAAAATGCAAATCCATAAATTTCTGGCATACTGAAAATTTTTCAATTTTCCCGAAAAAATGAGAAAATAAAATTTTTCTGCCAAAAACTGATCCATTTCCCGAAAAAGAAAAACTCGATTTTGTAATTTTCTTAACAAAATGCAAATCTATAAATTTCTGGCAAAATGAAAACTTTGCAATTTTCCCGGCTAAAACCGATTCATTTCCCGCAAAAAATTGATTATGTAAATTTTAACAAAATTTAAATCCGTAATTTTTCCGCAAAAATGAAAAAATCGTAATTTTTCCTCCAAAAATTGATTTGTTTACTGCAAAAGAAAAATCTGATTCAGTAATTTTCTTAACAAAATGCAAATCTATAATTTCCTATCAAAATAATTATTCCGTAAGTTTTTCGTATTTGATGAATTGAAGTGATCATTTGTTTTAACTCAAACTAAAAAAATAAATTATAAACTTTATGAAATACTATAAATGTCTCATATTTTTTTTGGGATATTTCTAACCAAAAAACTTCATTGGGGCTATTTAAAAGAATTTCTCTTCGTTTTATACATATATAAATATACATTATGGTAACAATATCTATAAAATATTATAGCATAGACATATTATTATTTTGACTGCAAAAGATAAATAAAAAAAATAGAATGATAATAATTTAAAATCAGATTGTATATCTTATAAGAAATCTCTTTTGAAAAAAAGTTTCTAGAGAATAATATTAAGCAAATAGAAGAGGAAATATTACAAATTATCTTAACATTGTTTCTTTATACTGTATGAATAACTGAAATTTATCAGTGCAAATTGAAAAACGAAAATGGTATATTTTCTTATATTTATCCATGAGTTTAGGTACTGGAATCTTCTCCACTTTAGCTCGTTATTTATCAATCAATTTAAGTATTTCTCATTATTTTTGAGATGGAAGACGTAAAATCTTGATCAACTTGTTGTAGACCTCATTTCCATGTTAATATCCAATGGTATTGTTATTTGGCTTGCATAAACCAATGTATAGATTAAAAAACCAAAAGAAAACAAAAGTTATATGTTTATTTTTACAAAAAAAAACAAAAAACAAAAAAACATTATTTGTTGATTCTAAAAAGATGAAGATTAATTGGCGTGATCATCTTCGTTGGAAGTTGAGTTTTCCCACAAAGAATGCAAACATAGAAGCCAATACAATAGGAAAAGCGATGACAAGAACAGCCGTAACCGCCAAACGGTCATGATGAAATCCAAAATAGTCCTCTAAGAATCTAGCAACCGTCGTGGTTTCTCCAAAGACATTGATCTTTTCATGAATATCACCGTACTGCGATGAGAAGAACCCATTGAGTGTCCAAGACGTTGGTGTTAGATAATTTAACCAAATCCACCACCCTGGAACTTGCTGCAATTTCCAAAACACCAAAACAAAAACATTACAATACATTTTCTTCTTAGTAAAGAAAAATAGAGGATCGATCTCTCTTACCGTTTCGGGGATCAAAAACCCGGAAAAAAGGTTGAAATTAACATAGAAGAGCGATTGAAGAATCGCGGCAATCATAAAGTTTGGTGTGATGGAGACGAGGAACATAGCAAGGTAGTTGAAAGTGAGAAGAGAGCAAAACATAGAGTAGAGTGACCAAAAGACTTTGTAGGCAGAAGGATAGAAACCAATCATCGGATATGTTACGATCACAAACTCGGCGCTTTGTATGAACAAATAAGGTATCTCAGTCACCACTTGACTCAATGCGTAAGCAGTCGCCGAGTACATCCCTGCGAATCTTTCGCGGTACATAACGTTTCGCTCTGTTTCGAAATATTGAAGAGCTGATGCACAATTGTTTATTCCTAAGAAGAGTACCAAACCATAGATTGCTCCAAGTACCGTGAACAAACTCTGTTGAGTATCTCTATTGAGAAAATAAAAATTCAAATTTTGTTAATAAGATGAGACCTAAAATGTTATATAAGAGATATGTGTCAATCTACATATTCTAACCTCATTGACCTCCTAAAGAGATTAAGTAGAGTATACTTACATTTTCTGGCCTTGCTTCCAAAAGAGAGCTCCAAAGATCAAAGAAGAGGCTAACGTGTGCATTATACGCATTAGGTTATAAGAAGGGCTTCTCCAATATGACAAACTCATTTTCCATAGAATAGATCTGAATTGTCCCCACCAACTTTGTGCAAAAGTTCTTTTAAACTGTAAATCACTTGATCCTGAATCTGGTTGGCTCAACTGTTTCACAAGCTCTAAGTTGCTCCTATATCAATCACACATGTTTCATTATCAAAAAAATGTTATATAATAATAACGGTTATGCATAGTTTTGAAGATTTACTCACTTGTAAAGAGCAGATTCATGGTAGAAGTTTGCGAAATCGACGCCAAGTTCAATTTCTGCAGATTGTGAACTAACATCAAGCATCCATGTTGCTGGATTGTGGTTATCTCTTATTTTAGGAATTCCAGGAACACTCTGTTTAATTAACCCAACAACAAAAATACAAGTTTCTAAACTCTTTGGTAAGAATAGTGATAGATTAAAAGAAAAAGATTAAGAAAATTTACCTCAAAATACTCGATAACATGACATGAATGTTGGCCTAATGGTCCTGTATAGATCATGCGACCACCTCTTTTAAGAAGAACCAACTGAAAATTCAAATTTAATTTGCTGTTAATTTCGGACCTGGATAGATAAGATAGAAATTTTACGGGTCAAATGTAAAATATTGTAACATTTGGAGATGATTTTGCAATTTACCTCGTCAAAGGCTTCGAAAATGTCGATACTAGGCTGATGAATAGTGCAGACAATTGTTCGTCCAGTATCAGCAACGTTCTTCACAGCTCTCATAACAATGGCGGCTGCTCGTGCGTCTAGCCCCGTCGTAGGCTCGTCCATGAAGATAACCGACGGATTCGCCACCAGCTCCACCGCAATCGTCAGTCTCTTCCTCTGCTCCGTCGATAATCCGCTCACTCCCGTGACTCCCACCAATGCGTCCTTGATCTCATCCAATTCGATTGTCTCCAACACTTGCTTCACGAATTTCTACACAGATCTTCATGGTTCGTTACTTTGACTTTGAATCGATTTAATTTCTATATGTGTGGAAAGTGAGAGAGGCTTACGATTTTGGTTGCGGAATCGATTTCAGGAGCTAGACGAAGCCAAGCGGAGTAAATCACAGATTCTTCGACGGTGATGTTTGGTGAGTGAATATCTGTTTGTTCACAGTAGCCTGAGACTCTTGCGAACGTTTCTTGGATTTTAGGGAAACCACTGATTCTGATGTCGCCTTCAATGTAACCGCTTGTTTTTCTTCCGGCTAGAACGTCGAGGAGAGTGGTTTTTCCGGCTCCACTTACTCCCATTAAAGCCGTTAGAATTCCGGGACGGAAAGCTCCTGTGATATCTGAGAGAAGTTGTAGCTTCTTCTGATCATATCCTTGGTCTCTCATTTCCTGCGATCATCGTTAGAACATCAAAGATTAAGCGAGAGCTATGGTGAATTTTGTTGATTTGAGTTTGATAATTTACCACTGGAGTGTCTACGAAATAATTCAAGTCTTGAAATGTGACAGTGAGAGGCTCGAAAGGTAAGACCATTTTGCCTGTGGTCAGGAGAGAGTATTAGTGGGAGAAGAAAAAATGGTGAATTAAGAGAAGTGGGAAGAGAGACAACAAAAGTTTTCACCTGAATTCTCATCTTCTTCTGTGACCTTGTTTTTGACCGAAGAGTTGTCTGTTGAATCTTCTGTTCCTTGCAGCTCAGCGAGTTTGTCTTGTGAAATCATGGCTCGCGATGATGTGGGTGCTGTCATTTGGTAAAGGCTGTTTAAGTATGTGGAGGTTTTGTGTGTTTGAAAGAATATACATTTACGATAGTAGATGATGATGGACTTACATTTCAAGAAAGTCAGAGCAAGAGTGAAAATGATGTTGAAGAGCACAGTGAAACCGAACAAGGCACATAATGATACCCAGTACATGTAGCCGTTGAAGTTCAGTCCACGGGTTTGGAGTATGGTTCTTCCTAAGGTAAGATTATTGGGTTGCATCTATATGTGTAACCAGAAAAATATTGATTAGTATTGAAGAGCATACCAAAGAAAGAAAAAGCTTGGGAGATTAAGAAAGAGGAAAAAGAAAAGGCTAAAGACTAAGAGAGAATCACCTGATTCCATCTCGGAGCAAGAAACTCGTTTACCGATAACCCAATCTCAGCGTAACTCAAAGGATTTACCCAGAAACCCCACTTGAGCCATGCTGGCATAGAAGCTGCAGCAAACACAGAACATTAGAGTCATGCTTGAATGGTACAACTTTTGAGACAAGATTGAGAAAAGGATTGGAGCGAAATTTTACGTGGTGGAATCACGAAACCGGCAAAGACAAATGTGACTAATATAGCAACACTGCCAGCTGTGACTGAAGCAACTACTGTCTGGAAGATTGCAGCTAGACACCGAAACATGGATATCGAGGTGAAGTGAACAGCAAACAGTAGAATTAACTGTCGGAAGAACCTGAAACATTAAAGTTCATCATGCTACAGTTGCTGAACAATCCTAGACTTGAATGTGATCCTTTTTCTATGGTTTGGAGTACCAAACAACAGAGGGGAAAGCTCACCTGGAGGCTTCAGGGGTGTATCCAATGACATAGTATGTGAGGACGGTCCAAACTAAAGATTCGAAGAACGAGAGAGGGACCTTTAACACTGTTGCAGGAATTGCATAAGCCCATGCTGGATAGAAACACAACTGCTTCTGCTTGTAAAACACGGCTAGACGTTGAGCCGTCATAGACAACTCTGGGAATCCATCAACAAGAAGTATAATGACGGCGAAGAAGAGGGCACTCATGTAAGCATTTCCATGAATGATATCAATACCCATCCGTGTTCGGATAAACACAGTCATAGTGATGAATGCGGCCATAACAAGCTGCACACATAAAGCTAGAAAGCTCAGGAATACTTTTAACATCGAAAGAGGACGAAAGGAGAGAAATCTGCTGAATGGTGGAATGGAAACTTCAATGTACCTGAAATGTCTTGAAAATATAGACGAAATAGTTTCTCTTCATGAGAAGAAACTCTCTTGATATGCATGCTATGAACAGCTGCCAGTTTGGAAGAGAATACACGCTGAAGGACAAAGCATCTTTATGGCTTTTGGATCTATCATATGGCTTAGACAGAGTAACCTCAATCTTTTTCCCAATACTCAAGTCCTTGAACTTCTTCGAAAACATTTCTACTGAAACAAAACTATAAGGTAAATCCTCGTGCTGCCAGTATTGTGCTTGATCCTTTTTGGATATAACCTTCAAAGCAGAACAAAAGAGGATCAACAACTCATGACTTCAAAAGAACAAAATGGTCATTTAAGGGAACAAAGCTTTTGTTTTTACCTCTTGGAGAAAGTCTGCAACGCCTTTCCTTTCAGGACATCGGAATCCACAATCCTCGAAGAAGTTCAGGGCCTCGCCGCGTGGACCATGATAAACGATTCTTCCTTTGGCCATCAGCATAACATCATCAAAGAGGTCAAATGATTCTGGGGCGGGTTGAAGGAGCGAAACAAGCACAGTAGCATCTGCTATGTGAGCAAATTGCTGAAGAGATTTGACAATCTGAAAAGCTGTGGAACTGTCTAAGCCATTGGTTATTTCATCCATAAACAGAGCCTTTGTTGGACCAACGATCATCTCGGCTGCAAACATTCAGAGTTCAAGTACTGCTTTAGAAAATGAACATGTCAGCAAAATATGACAATTTTGAAGGATCAGAGCTATAAATTAACCTGTGGTAAGACGCTTCTTTTGGCCCCCTGATATGCCTCTCCTCATCACATCTCCAATCAATGTCTCTGCACAAATGTCAAGTCCGAGAATCTGAAAATTCAACAGAAGACATAAGAACAAAACGAAAAGGGACAAATTATCAGAGAAGCTATCAAAGAGACTACCTTCAAGATGTAATCTGTTTGCAGACTTCTTTCAAGTCCTTCGACAGATATTGCCTACAGAAAATAAAAAATTCTATTATCAACCACCGAGTTGAAAAGTTAGATTCAGAATAAGCTTCAGGGATCAGAGAGTGTCTGAGAAATGTACTTTCATGTAAGCATCCACTTCTGTGTCAGGAATGATTCCTTTTTCCTTTTCTCTTTTATTGACTTCCATCATAATATCTGCAGGGGAAAAAAAAGAGAATCAACAATACATATATTTTAATGCATTCGGGGAGACATTGATTGGTTGATAAAATCTACCTGTTCGGCTACCAACGCCCTGACAACGAGCTGAGAAGTCAACTGTCTCTCTCACAGTCATCTCTGCAATGTGCAGATCGTATTGACTTATATAGGCCGAGGTTTTCTGAGGAACAAACTCGTCCAGTCTGTATCCATTGTATGAGATTTCACCTGAACACTGTGGAAACAAAAAGGAAAAACAAGAGAAAAGTTACACATTTCACACAACTGCAGCAAAATATATCTCCAGAAGAAAATGCCAATATGATATAACTGCTTTCATCATTAGAACCTTTAGATTATTTTCTAAATTTCCAGACAAGGCCTTTAACAGAGTTGTTTTTCCGCATCCAGGAGGACCAAGCAAGAGTGTTAACCTGCAACAACAACAAGAATAAACACAGTTGAAGGTATAAAACTTTGATCAAGACTAGTGAGAAGACAACTACTAACCTTCCCGGCTTTATAATGCCACTAACATCATTAAGAATGCTTATCTTGGCTTCGCGTGTTTTTGCACCAGTGAGCTTACCCAGTTCCTGGAGAAATGGAAACACAATAGAATTCAACTTACAATCATGACAATAACAACTTTGTGATTTTGCAGAAATTGTTGAGTATTCACGGAGAAAATGCGCTTAGCAGTGTTCCATAGTGTTGGAAGTGCCTTCCCTTCAACAATCTCACACTCGGCCTCCACTTTTAAACTCTCATACCTCACTTCTATGGTCGGTAACTCCATGCCAACTCTGCACAACACAGTTTCAAGCTCAAAATTTCAAACTTTCTAGAAACCAAAAACCACAAAAGGGTTTTCTTCACCTGTCTATTCTTCTCCTGATTTTCTTGAGCAACTTGAGATTATCATTCTCAATGTGTCTGATGAGTTTCTCAATCATCAGATGACGTTCCATGGCTCCAAGCTTTGTGACATCAACGACTCGTTTTCCTTTCTCGGTCATGGACTCATCGCCATCATCGAGGAGAGTCGATCTCATTCGTTTAACAGTTGGTAATCTCTCAATCTCAGCCCATTGCAGAGCATACTCTGCATCATCAGGATCACCATTAGCATCACCATAATCATTATCAGGTTCATATCTTGAAGAGCTGCTTCTGAAACTCGAAGTGCGTCTTTGAAACGATGATCTGATGCTTCTTCCAATCTCTGCAAGCTCCACTCTGAGGGACTCAATCTCGTCTGCTCCAACCATATGAGCCATGGATTTGGCTCCTCTCTCAAATCAGAAATTCGAAGTCTAAATGAGAGATAAGCTCAATGCATTTGACTTATGCATATTTATATATATATGGATTTATTCAAACTGACTCATTTCAATGATGTAAGGGTATACATCAGCTTTTGTTCTGAGTTCTTGAAACTATATGCGACTTCCAAGGTCATTAAATTTAATAAACTAATCATAAAACACATGCTATCGACTATAAAGAAAACGAATTTTAGAAGGAGAAAATTCGATTTTAATTATTTTATTTAATCAATGAAAACGGTATTACACTCAAAGTTGTCGTTGAGAGCTGTAAGATCGTGGACGATTGAATATCTATTTTATATTCATGATGTCTCGGAAATGGTTATGGGTCATGTCTTCTTGATTACTTGATGCCTTTTTCTTCTTAAATTATGTTATGATTAATGTTCATAGTTTAGATTCCTTTTAACACATAATTACTTGTTATTTTTATGTTAATGTATAACATATGTTTCATATCGGACGTTTCCAATATCAACCAACAGCTGCAGCATGAAACCAGCCAGTTTTACCACTAGAAGAAAAATTAAGAACTTGGAAATTACTAAGATCACTTCCGTACGGTTTGGATTCAATTTGTGGTTGAGAACAAAGATTATTGCCATTACTTCCATACAATAGTAATTATAATTAGTTTTTTAAGACCAAATTGATTACTTTATTTACAAATTTCATATTTTTATTAGAGATCCAAAGTTTTACATTACCGCTCGTCTAAGATAGCTTTAGGAAAATAGCTTCGATGTTTTACTATTTGAACAGTCTTGTTTTTCTTCATTTTAATCAAAATCTAAATTTGAAATGATTTTTGATATTAAATCATGGTCTTATCAAGTATACACAATAATTTAGTTGAAATTTGGTGTTACTAAACTGAATATTGTTAACTATAAAAATCGGTATTACGAAATTTAAATACAAACTAATTTTTTTAACAAATTCTTAAAATAAAAATATCTACTGCTAGTACAAAAAAAAAGTACAGATCGTTGATGTGTCCTTCAATTACAAATACTGTATTGTACAAAATACAATTTATTCTGATATTACAACAACTTTTTAAAAAATCCAAAAACTACCACCTCACTAAATAAGAATAAATTAATATTCTTTTGTATTATTTACTTAGCCACTTATGTAAATTATATATGCATATTAAATCATTAAGTCAAAAAGAAGAAAAAGAGAGAGAGAGGATGAACGCAGTGACATATTACGATGTTGAAATAAAAGTGGTTGAAAAAAACAAAGGAATACTTTATTGAATCAGCGTGGAACGGCACTCCCTCAGCTAAACCTCTTCTTCTTTGCCGATTAGTCTACTTTCTGTTTTATTAAATTCGTTAATTTTCTAATCATATTCGTACGGCTATGATGCAATTTTAAAATTCGTTAATTTCACTTTGACCAAAGACAAATAATTAAGTTGGTTAACTTCTAAGAAAGGGAATTTCGCTGTTCACATAAGTTGCGGGGCGGACAGTATTGTGAGGCCTGAATGAATAAGATGCTTTTGTTTAGGCTAATTATTGAAAGAGTACTTCATAAAAAATATTATTGGAATCATGTAACGTTCGTATCCTAATCCCGTCTTAAAAGAACTTGCAAATCAAAATTTTCATAACTCAAAATATAGAGTATAGGTTGAATCCCACGACTATTTGTCTAATTCAATGTAGTTTCCAGTCAGTTATCTTAATATACTTAGATCGCATTTCAACAACTGTCTACCATTTCTGTTAGCTTGACTCTAGAAACTGTTGAAACTAGGATCTTATTCGGTAAAAGTTGTACAGTAGAGAAACACATTCAGAATTTGATCTAAATGCTTCAGAAATGTAAATCAATTTTCACTTGACAGGAGCAAGAATGGTGTAGAGAAGGAGGAATGAGATAATGACGATTGCTCCGACAAGTGTGAACCTTGGACTTGTCCAGAGCATTAGATTGGACCTCTCTGTTCTTTTTATGGGATCGACTTCTTCCGACAACGGAAACTCCGATCTCCGAGGATTCCACGTCACGTACTTATCGAACGTTGAATTGTGAGAATAATGTCTTCTTGCTCTGCTTCTTGAAATTCTTCCAAGCCTTGTCCCAATCCGTGGAAGATCTATCACCTGACATAAACCAATTGAACCGAATTGAACCGATTTCGAATCCAAATATAATCTACGAACAAACATAAGCAGTGAGAATCTCTCACCGTTGTCGTTTCCGTTTCGGGGAGGTTCGTTTTTGGAACAGCGGAATCTAGATGAGGATGAGAGTCTAGGGATTATCCGGCAGAGATCAGGGGATTTTAAGCCGGAGATTCGAACAGAAATGTCCATTTTCCGATTTTGGTACGGACAAAAAGAAAGTATCTGAGTGTTGTTGTTCTTCTGCGATTCTCCGCCGGACAATGTTCCTTGGCCAATTTCAACCTCTTCTTACGTCTCCGTTACGGCACGTGGCTTCCAATGGGATCCATTTTTATTATGAAATAGAACCGGGCTGGTTATTAAACGGTTTAACGGGTTTCGGATCGCGTTTGGGGTAATACTCGATCTAGAGCGAAGTACTTGGATCCGGGACTGGATATTTCCGGTTCAATTTTACCGGAGAGGAGAGTAATAGGAGAGATTCTAGCTAGAAGACGACGACTCTTTTACATAACTCGATCCCGAATTAGATCATTAACTGATTGATTGTTATGAAAAATCCGGTATCCTTCAAGATTCTGTGAAAAAATATTGCAGAAAATGAAGGAAAAATCAAAGTTGTATGAGGTAGTTAGGTACAACGTTATGATTAATGGGTGTTAGTGATTTAAGAAGATGAATGAGGCAGATAAGTTCTTTGTTAAGATGAACATTTGAGCCTAATCCATACGGAGTCTTGATTAAAAATTTATTAAGTTTGGTTGTTGGAGAGGAATCACATTAAGGCATCATCAAAGAGGCCTTTTTAGTTTATTTTTATCTATTATTTCATTCCCAAGGAAAAATAAAATATCAAAAACAAGTGAAACTATCATATCATTAAATCCATTTCATAAACCTCAGAATTATGAATTTTGAAGAGGCTTTACTTGATACTTGTGGACAAGTTGAAGATCCATACTGGAGCATCAGTGTACAGTCTCTAGTTGCATTTTCCTTTGGCTTTTAGTAAGGCTCTTATCTACTCACTACACCCACTCTCTTATTCCTTCTCTAAATCTCCACTGTCCACCTTAATTGAACGGACAAGATCTTATTACATATACCATTCACTTCATTTAAAAAGACTAGGGTACCCATTATAAAAGCAAAAAAAAACTAATTTGAATTCTCTTCTTTTAAGTTCTTCAATTTCATTAAAAATTTCAACATTTTCAGGAAAAACCAAACAAGAAGATCAATGCAGTTTCCAACTATAATATTGATAATTTATTTTTAATCACCTTCTAAAGTTTTGTCTTTTGACTTATGAGATTTCAATTATTTAAAATTAACACAAATTCTAGATAAATAAATAAAACTATTGTTTAAAAAAAATCCAAGTGGGAGATATTTCAAGCGGATAAATATTTATTTTTTTAATTTTTTGGCCGAGAGGAAAAAAAAAAGAGAGTTTCATTTGCCAATAAATATCAAAAACTCAACTCTCAAAATCTCTCGCAGAACCCTTAAACCTTATCCCTTCACCACCAGCTTCAGAGAGCTTCAGCCATGTCTGCCTCCGCTTCTTCACTTTCTGCCTTCAACCCTAAATCTCTTCCTCTCTGCGTCTCCAGGCCCGCTTCCGTCTCCGTTTTGCCTCCTTCCCTCTCCTTCAAACTTCACTCTGACCATCTCTTATCCATCTTTGCTTCCTCGGCCGTGAAATTCTCCGCCCCTTCTGAGTATCCGTCTCGGTTTGTTAGAAATGTTGCTATTTCCTCTGATTTCGAAGTGCAGGAAGACGACATGTTCGCTGATGACGATTCAGCTCCTGTAGAGCGCAGCTCTTTCTCTCCTGACCTTAAACTCTTCGTTGGTAACCTTTCCTTTAACGTTGATAGTGCTCAGCTCGCTCAGCTCTTTGAGAGGGCTGGAAATGTTGAGATGGTTGAGGTAAGAGATATATAGGATTCTATTTTTCAGATTTGGATTAACACTTTTTCCTCAATTGGTTCGATATAGTTTTACCGATGACATATAAAGATTTCTCTTAACTTATTGAAGTGTTGATTTGAATCTGTTTGAATTAACATCAAAGTTGGTTTCTTTAAGAGAATGTTGTGTGGTTTACGCTTCTCGTTTATGTATCCTGTTCTGTATGACTGAGGCATTGGTATTTGATTGTTTTTCATTTTTGTAGGTGATTTATGACAAAGTGACTGGCCGGAGCAGGGGTTTCGGATTTGTGACAATGTCCACTGTAGCAGAAGTTGAGGCAGCAGCTCAGCAGTTCAATGGCTATGTAAGCAGATTCTTATGTTCAT
This sequence comes from Cardamine chenopodiifolia, assembly GCA_963922655.1. NCBI lineage: Eukaryota > Viridiplantae > Streptophyta > Magnoliopsida > Brassicales > Brassicaceae > Cardamine > Cardamine chenopodiifolia. The sequence goes on along the minus strand of OZ000479.1, from coordinate 13,633,126 downwards.
ATAAGTTTTGTGAGGACTTGTTGTTTATCGAATTGCCTGTATCGTTTCTTGTTCTTGACTCGTGTGTATTGTTATTTGTTTCTTAGCTTTCTTTTTTCGCTTGTGGAATTTCATTACTTGGATTTTTGTGAAAGCTCTTGAAGCACCTAAAGTGTCAAACTTTTGGGTTGTTCTTGTGTCTCATTTGGATGTATAAGTTGCTGAGATAATTGTCGTACCGTCTTGTTCATATCTTGCGAGCTTGTCTTTTGGATTTTGTACATTGTGACTCTTTTTGTTAATCCTACTGAACATGAACATTTCAGGAATTTGAAGGCAGACCTTTGAGAGTTAACGCTGGCCCTCCTCCACCTAAGAGAGAGGAATCCTTCTCCAGAGGACCAAGAAGTGGTGGTTACGGGTCTGAACGTGGTGGTGGTTACGGGTCTGAACGTGGTGGTGGTTACGGGTCTGAACGTGGTGGTGGTTACGGGTCTGAACGTGGTGGTGGTTATGGGTCACAACGTTCCAGTTACGGCGGGTCTCAACATTCCAGTTATGGTTCTGGGTCAGGTTCGGGCTCAGGTTCAGGAAACCGTCTTTATGTGGGCAACCTTTCTTGGGGTGTCGATGACATGGCTCTTGAGAGCTTGTTTAATGAGCAAGGAAAGGTTGTTGAGGCCAGGGTCATCTACGACAGGGACAGTGGTAGATCCAAGGGTTTTGGGTTTGTGACACTCAGCTCTGCTCAAGAGGTCAAAAACGCCATCAATTCGTTGAATGGTGCAGTAAGTATCATCATTTCCTCTTCATATAGTAATATCTCCGACCAGTACTTGTTCCAGTTAAGATTAAACATCTAATACATGGTTTACTTCCCTAAAGGATTTGGATGGAAGACAAATAAGAGTCTCGGAGGCTGAGGCAAGGCCACCAAGGCGTGAATTTTGAGCATATCCATGCTACTTTGTGTTCTCAAAAAAATGCTGATTCTGGAGGGTATGACTCTCAATTCTTAGCCATATGCTAGCATTTCTATTCTGAATCATGGCATTGCTTTGGCTACGATGACTAATTATATGTTGAATATTAAACGTTATAGGTTCTTCGAAGCACATGGGGTTAGTGAGATAATGGCGGTTTCAGGCAGTAACTAAAACTCACTGCTGCTTGGCGCTAGGCTTTATCTGCCTTGGATGCATGAAGGTCGTAAAGGAATGGTCTTTTTTGAGGAAGATAACGATTAGGATTAAAGCAGAGACCCATGTTTCTTGTCTGTTTGAACTGCGAATTGGTTATAGCTGGATTTGCATTTTCTTCTTTTAGTATGTTCACACCTTTGGCTATTTGGCATATGAGTGACTGCAGTAGTCTGTTTTTATTTAAGAATGTTTTTGATCTTCGGCATTAAACCAGTTTTCATAAAACCTTACAAATTCTGTTAGGAACAAAAATTGTGAAGAACAGTGTTCTTTCTATCTCGTAAAAAATATTATTTTTTGGTTTTAAGATGTTTCGCTAATATGTATCCAAATCAAGAGTGTTGTTCCACATACACTTGAACATTTAAGCACCCTCAAACAAAATTCAATTTGTTTGGTATGAAAGTTTTCTCATTTGTCACGTTTTCAAGATTTCATAATTCTCCAAGTCGAAAACAACCTACTCTGGGATTGGGCCGGACTAGTAATATAGAAATCAACAATTCTTCAAGCTCGGCCCATTGACACCCCTACTTATCTCTAATATTAAGTTAGTAACCCAATAATACCAAGTTGTCGATACAATATATTATGCGGATGTCACGTGACGAACGTCATTGGTTAAAAGAAATATATTAATTGTTTGGACGAAAAGTTAAGAAGAGACCGAAAGCAGAGAAGGAACATTGAAGTGAATTAATGGAAGATTATGTCTCGAAAATAAAAACACAAAAATAAATGTCAGTATGCTCTTTCTACATCATACTTCCACCACTCCTCCTGCCTTCAAGTTAGGCCTTTTCTTCCTTTTTATTTACTCTTTTTCCCTTTTGTCTTCGTATATCAACCCCGTGATCTAATCTTTTGTGTTTGTGTAATTTATACACGGATGTTATAGACATTGTATATTTTACTAAAGATAATAATGTTTTAGAGATGATGGCCAACACTAGTTTAGATCTCTCTATAACACAAATGATATATGTAAGAAAAACATATTAAAAGAAAAATGTTACGCTCCCTTAATCAAACTTGTATTTTTGTAGAAATTTCTATGTTTTGTGATCTTTACATCGAAAACGATCTTCTATATAAACGACAGAATGTATGTTTACATACAAATTACATTTTTGTGGAGTATATTGAATAACATACCTATATAATGCATGTCGAAGTATGGAGACTTCGGTGATACCTACTTTCTTGATATTCAAGATAGAGGTATGATCATTATCAACAAAAAGAAAAAGATAGAGATATGATCATTATCAACAAAAAGAAAAAGATAGAGATATGATTCTGAAAAGAGTTTAGTTTGAAATTTGTCTTACGTTTTGAGAATTAATAAACACAATTGTGAGTACATAACATATGTAGATTAGACTTCATTCTCAAAACTCACCAGAACATTACTGCTTGCCTCATCGCCTACCTATTATTCATTTTTTATTGTGTACGTACGCTAACAAGTCACAACTATCTTAACTAAACTAGAAGTATATACGAGAATATTCTGTTTGTATTAAGTTTTCGAGGTTTAAAGTGCTATCAGGATACATGGTATATATACGTGCGATAAATAGTTGAGGTTATATTACTTGAACTGAACATATCCCATGTCGTATAATTTAATCATGAGATAGCTTTGTCCGATGTACAGTATTTCAGTTTTGGTTTCAAAAGAGTAAGATATTTCATCAGGTTAGGTAACTAGTTAATTGTGTTTCGAAAATTTTGTACTAATTAATCAATATATATCAACATATATACCATAATGACTGGTGTACTCTCTTGGGAGATTTTGGGCGGTCGTAATTGCAAATGAGGGCCCTTGTTTAGTACAGCTGCAGTGGATACGGTCGTCATTTGGCTTTTTCATTAACATTAAATTAAATATAATTTGTCGAAAATCAAAATTTTTAGTACAAAAAAATAAAAAAGAAGTAATTTGTCTGATAGAAGGAAAAAAAAAGAAGTAATTTGTCTGATAGAATTAGAAAGCGAGGAGCCTTTTCACTGCTATCCTGCTTCCTCTATATTCGGCGCACACACTTTATGGACCATAGATAACTTAATTATATCTACAAACATTTATGGACCATTTATCTACAAACATCCATAAATGCATCCATATGGACCATATATATAACATATAAGCTTGTACTATAGCATTAAGAGTTTTTTTTTTTTTAAGTATTTGGTTTGATTGGTAACCTGTTTAAATTGACCGAGTTATATAATTCTCTTGCACCTAAAGAACACTTATGTTAAACAATCAAAACCAAAAACAATTGAAATATATTTTGATTATCCGCTATAGGTGTAAACCCCAACCATTTGAGATCTATGAGTCTATGACAAATACATGTTGAATACATCGAGAATGAACTAATTATGTTGTTTTACACTACCATCATAGTCGATTATTGTAATAATATAAATTAGGTTTGAAAGTGAGGAACCCAAGAGGAGTGTGGAGTGCAATAAGAAAACAAAACAAAAGAGTTAAATTGCGCATGCAAGCATGCAGATACAAATACACAATTCGTTTCAAGAAGTAATTATTTGTTTATAATCTCTAAACCCACTACATATAAATCCAACAGGGCAGCTTGCACTGAGTTCTTGGGATTGCAATTTTTTCTAGTTTAATTTAATTATAACACGCTTTTACACATTATATCTATGGCCAATTAAGTACAAGAGTATGGGGTTACTGTCCATTGAAGGCGAAACAATTTAGTAGCATACGGAATAAAACAGCTATAGTTCCATACTATGTATCAGATAATTTAATAATTTACTAGCACGTGGATAGGAGTGTACAATTTCATAATGAAGCTCCACGAATCCACGATCATAATCACTAAACATGGCAATATTATCGACATTGTAAATTTGTAACCCATTTTCTTTCGTGACACCCAAAGTTAAATCTAGTTTTGAGTTTATTTTCTTTCAAAAATATTTTTAAACGCCATCTTTTTTCAGGGATTTCCATAATAAAAACTATCATTGTGTTGGATTATTATTTATGCATAAAACCACGTTCGTTTATGTAAAGAACTATATATGTGAATAACTTTATTATTAAATTAATATGAATGGCCATGAGCTAATATATCCATTATCCAAATTCACAGGGATGGTAAAGCTAAGAGAGAGCTTTTAATATCCACAAAAACATTATTATAAGAACAAAAGAAAGTAAAGAAAGAGGAAATATAAATTGTATTCAAAAGAACTAGATATCATGATATGCTTAGAACGAGATAGAAGGTGGTTGAATACATAGGGAGATTGAATGCGACTACATTGATAATAAAAAAGCCATAACTCACTTTGTGTTTCTTAATTCAATCATCAATGGCACATTGCTCCATAACTCAGAGACATCATCATCTCTAATTATACATATTATATATGTATATGCCATATGTTACATGTCTGCGTATCTCTTGCTTTACTCATCGCTCATCACTAGTTTTAGCACACTTTCATTTAAATTTTGTTAGGACCCATCTTACATGTTCAGATTTATGTTGACAATGAAAATTTTATTTTTATTTTCATTGTCTAAAATTAAAAATTTTGTTCTGTTCGCGAAAAAGGGGATCAAAAAGTGAGGTCGCTTTATATCTAAATCAATTTCTTTAAACTAAAGATATTTCTTTGTCACTTCCCATTATCAGAATTAATAATCATTACGACACAAATTTAGAAAAATGTAAGAAATATTTTATTTTCAAGTATGTAGTTCGCCTTTGAAATATTTTATATTCCTAAATGTATAAGGTTTTCAAATAAAATAGAACTTTGACTATATAATTCGTGCTGCATTTTTAGTTTATCTCTCGTATGTAATCTTAGATAGCAATTTAGATTAGTCTCCTCTAACTTTTGTTTATAAACATAACTCTCAGTAAACACTGACACCATTTTGAATGTTTTATATAAAGGTTCCAGAGTCCTCGGAGTTATAAATATATCCGTAAACGTGTTGTTTAAATTAAAAAGCGAAGCTTAGTGATTAGTGAACTTCGGAAAAAAAATTAGAGGAAAACACAAGGAAGTGGTCCACGCGTGCCAATATGAACTGTATGTGCGGGTGGTCGCGACGCGCGTGCCTCAATCTCTCACGTGTGAAAATCCCAAAAATAAACGAACAAAACTCTTAAAAAAATAAAGAAAAAAATTTCAACATTAAATATATTTAATAAACCAATTTGAGCATGACGAGAATATTTAATAAACCAATTTGAGCATGACGAGAAAACGCACCCAACTCTAAAGCCAAAGAAACACCAGTTATCTAAAGTTTCGAGCTTTTTTTTTGGGTTTTAACCTGCTTCTTCTTTGACACTTGTACGGTTTGTATCTACGAAGCAACCCAACTGATAGATTTTATTAACAAACCCAAAACTATCTGTTTTTGTTTTCTTTGTGGCAAAACGTTTAGATTTTTATTCTAGTTTTAGCTCTTTGTCATCAATGGATGTCAACAATGAAACCATACGAAAGTCAAAGTTCGGGAGAATCTGTGTGTTCTGTGGAAGCAGTCAAGGCAAGAAGAGTAGTTACCAAGATGCTGCTGTGGACCTAGGCAACGAATTGGTATTACATACATCTCTCTGTACTCTGTAGCTATTACAGCTTCTATTTATACTCTGTTAAAAGAGTTTTTACAGTTTATGTTCACCAGATGTTTGTGGGTGGTTTTTGCTAATGCAAAGCATTTCCTCTGTTTTCTTTTCTGAAAAGACACATCTATTTGTGATATATTGTTGTGAATTTGTGCTTCTTTGATTGAGTTTTTATTATTTTTTCTTTCTTACTTTTTATCATATTCATCTTTTATGATTTGGAGCCCCACATGTTCGTCATGAGAATGTTTGTCTCCTAATTTGATAGTACAAATAGAGTATGTTTGGTTTTGATTTCTTTTCTTAGCTCATTTCTTAAACCATCTGTGATAAGAAAAGTGGTTTAATTTCCTCTGTTTTGTTTGCTTTTACAGGTTTTAAGGAACATTGATCTAGTCTATGGAGGTGGAAGCATAGGTTTGATGGGTTTGGTTTCTCAAGCTGTTCATGATGGTGGTCGTCATGTTATTGGGTAACTCTCCATCACTTAGTCAGAGATTTAAGGATACAATTAAGATTTTAACACCATTTGGGTTTGTTTACTCGTTAATCCTAATAAGGCTCTACCTTCTCATCTTTTGTTGTTATGTTTTACCATAGAGTTATTCCCAAGACACTCATGCCTAGAGAGGTACTCTTTCTATAAACTCGGAGAACAAAAATATAAACTTTGAAATTTGCTTCTTGGTTTCTCTTTGTTTGAACTGTTTTTATTTCTTTTAAAATCCCTAAATTCCCTTTTACAATGGTTAGCTTTGAGAAATAAAAGATGAAGAGCTTCTTCTGCAATGAATTTAAAATAAGCCAATTTGCTTACATCCCCATCATTGCTTCTGGTCCATAGAACAGTCTAAAGCTACTTTTTTCTTCTTTTTAATTTTATTTAAAGTTTAAAGATTATTAGTTAAATTGGATGTTTTTTTTTTGGCAGTTGAACGGTGAAACAGTAGGAGAAGTAAGAGCAGTTGCAGATATGCATCAAAGGAAAGCAGAGATGGCTAGACACTCTGATGCTTTTATTGCTTTACCAGGTTAGTATTGATTTTTCAAATATTGAAATTGTTCAAAGTCCCATCTCTCTTACAAGTTCAGTTCTCCAAACAAGTAATGATTATGTAAGATAAAATCATAAAACTGGTCCGAGTCTAGTGACAGCCTTGTTTAATAATCTACTTAGGCTTTATTTAGCTTCTTAAATTTTATAAAATCAAAGTACTAAAGAAGAATAATGCTGATTAAATAATACACCGAAAAGGTTTTAATTCTTTGAGTGTTTTTTGCCAAAGAAGAGGGAGGAAGAAAGTAATGGTTAAAAACATGTTTTTTTTTCTTGTTTCTTGGTCAAACTCAAACTGTGGCGTGAAAGCAACTGTTTCAAGTTTAAAAATTTGAAAAGCATATTGGTTCACTTTGTTATGATTTCTGGGTTTTGTATGGTCAAAATTTATAAAATAATAAATATAGATGCCTTGACCCGTCCACATCTCGCACTGAAAATTAGACCAATCTCTGTTTCTTCTTTTTTTTTGGGTGCCTTTTACTTGGGAGCTACTTCTCTATTTAGCTTCTGTGTAGTGCGATTGTGACCAAAGTTTTAATTTTTCTTACCTTTTCATGTTAAAAGACAAAAACCTGAAACAGTCTCAGAAAAAAGTATGTTTTGCCCATCTAAGGAGGTCGTGTTCTTCAATAAGGCCCTTCTTTTCTGAAATGTAAACAGAGTCAGAGGATAATTCTCTTCTGCAGAGGACAGTTTCTGCAGATGAAGCATAATTTGATGAATCGACCATATAATAATAATAATATCTATAGATTATAACATCTTCTGCATTAAAATTGTAGGTGGGTATGGAACACTTGAAGAACTTTTGGAGGTCATAACATGGGCTCAGCTTGGTATACATGAGAAACCGGTAAAGACCTATCACTATGATCCTCATAAAGATTCAAACTTTGGTGGATAATTTCAAAACCAAAGTCATTAAAAGCTAGTTAACAATGTTTCTCCTTCAGGTGGGTTTGCTCAATGTTGATGGATACTACAACTCTTTGCTCTCTTTCATTGATAAAGCTGTTGAAGAAGGATTCATCAGTCCAACCGCACGCCAGATTATAATTTCAGCACCTACCGCTAAGGAGCTTGTAAAGAAGCTGGAGGTACGTGACAATTGGCACTTCAATGAATCCAAAAGATTTTCAAATTGAAAACATATTAACTCTGTTGTTGTTTGCAGGAATATTCACCTTGCCATGAGAGTGTTGCGACCAAGCTTTGTTGGGAGATCGAGCGGATTGGCTACTCTTCTGAAGACTGATACTAATCAGGATTTATATAAACATATAACCCTTAATACTTAATGTCAGAAGGATTTAAGATGGATCTTACTTAATATCTGGAGGATTTAAGATTGATCTTAGTTAAGGAAGGAAACAGATTTTGAAGATCTCTAAAGTCGAGACTTTTGATTAGGAGGGTAAACTAAAAATTTCCTCCTCTGAGGAAATTCTTTTGTGTAAATTACTACTACTTGTCTTTTAACTCTCAAATGTTCTTGTCTCGAAGAATCACTTTCTTCTGTAACTCCACCAAGGAAGTATAACACCTTTGGCTTTTAGTTGTTTCTTATAATTTATGTAAAACTTTCTATGCCAAAACAAAAAAAAGAATCAAAATTTGAATTTCATGTGGATCAATTTTGCTGTCTATACAACATCTACGCTCTTTGCCCTTAGTACAATCACATCTATCTGGCTTGAAACTAGATTCATTCATCTTCTTCGTCAGTTTCACCATTATCATAGCAAAACTCTGAAGAACTAGATGAATTCTCAGCCTCTAGACCCTTAAGCTTCTGGATTGCATCTTGTACATGAAAGAAAATCGCATCTTTAGCTGCTCTCACTGAATCCTTCTTCTGAATTTTAATAGGTCTTATGTTCTCTTCCCCAGCCAATCGAGTAGGCTCTGCTTTTCTTTTAGCTTCTCTGATATGCAGATGATCAATGTACTTCTCATGCAATACCCTGTTCTTTACCTGCTTCAGAACTGGAGGGATAACTAGAGTTGTTTGATCTTCACTTGCAAACTTGAACACTGCACTGGACTTTCCAGGATTTTCGGAAGACTTTGCCCTTTCTCCAATGGAGTGGAGAGAAGGTTTCTTGAGGTGTTAGGCTCAAGAACTGAGAAGATATCATATCCAAGAACTTGATCCATAAGATTTTGCTTCTCCAGTAGATGCCTAACAGTTTTCTTGGATAGATTTTTGCGCTGCCGTATCTTAGTCTTTGGTGAATTGGGTTTCAGTAGTTTGCTAGCGGATAGTGAAAACTGCGGAATTGTTGATAAGTTTGTTTTCCTGGTTTTCGAGGCTGAAGTTGACAAGGAGTGATCAGAGCTGAGTTCACTCTATCAAAACATGCTTGCGCAGATTTACCAAGTACCATCTTAGCAACATTTTTCCAGAAATTAGGACTCGTCTTCACTGTCAAATAAGCTCCCTGTAAAGCTAACTCCAACTCCTCTGTCCATCCTTTCTCAATCTTGTTCATTGTCTTCAATCTTTCTTCTGCTCCCTTTATCAGCTTTTGACACAGCATTATTTTCCTCGTTTGGCTTTGCAATTTTCACCCTTTTACTCTCACTAATGCAAACATTAACTTTTTTTCCTCATCATCACAACCTTTTTTAATGATCCCGCCTTCATAATTGATTCAAAGTCCAATTTAAGCAGATATTAGATAGTTCAAAATAGGCATGTTATGGATCCGGATATCCAAAATTTTAGTATATCCGAATTCGGTTTAAATAATATATATATATATATATATATATATATTTATTTTAGGTGTAAAAATATAGATATTCATTTTTTACACCGGATATAAATATCCGCAAATATTCGTTCCAAAACTTTTCAGTATCCGAATCTTGATATCCTACTGATCCGGGCCTAGTTCAAAAACCCATATCTAATAAATTACGAACTCAAATAACATATGACTAATACAACTAAAACCTTAAATCAAACACAAAAAAAAAAAACAAATCGAATACACCCAAAATCCATTGAAGTTATATATTCAGATTTTACCCACCCCTATTATCAAATTAACTAAACTTTAAAACAAGACTTTGGACATTATAAACGGGCTTTAAACATTTCTACTTTAGTTAAAGCCCATAAAGGATCGTATTGGGTCGATATATTGAAGATGGACATAAAAAGCCCTAACCCTAGTCTCCACAACTTATATCAAAAACCCTAAAGCTCATTTCGCAGCAGCCCCCTTTCGATTGCAACGAGAAGAGAGTGGAACTCCAAAACCTAAAACCATGCCGCCGAAGTTGGACCCGAGCGCGATCGTCGATGTGTACGTCCGTGTAACCGGAGGAGAAGTCGGAGCCGCCAGTTCTCTAGCTCCAAAGATCGGTCCTCTCGGTCTCGCACCAAAGAAGATCGGAGAAGACATCGCGAAAGAGACGGCCAAAGAATGGAAAGGACTTCGCGTAACCGTGAAGCTGACGGTTCAGAATCGTCAAGCTAAGGTCACAGTGGTTCCATCTGCTGCAGCACTTGTCATCAAGGCGTTGAAGGAGCCGGAGAGGGATCGTAAGAAGGTGAAGAACATTAAGCACAATGGAAACATCTCATTCGATGATGTGATTGAGATTGCTAGGATTATGAGGCCTAGATCTATTGCTAAGGAGCTGAGTGGAACAGTGAGGGAGATTCTAGGAACATGCGTCTCTGTGGGATGCACTGTTGATGGGAAAGACCCAAAGGATCTTCAGCAGGAGATTCAAGATGGTGAGATCGATATTCCTGAGAATTAAGGAATTGAAAAATGCTGTTGTCTTTCATCTTTTCATCTTTTGTTTTGGGCTATGTTTGAGATATTAGCTTCTATGATGTTTCTCACTTACAAGGACTCAAGTTTTGGATTATTATTGTTGCGTTTTCTCTATGTTTAATATCTGTTTTGTTGAGGTTTTTTGCTGAAATGCTTTTACATTTTGTCGTTTGTGTCTTGAATTATCTCTTTGTTTGATGATTAGAATCTGAAATTGTATTGGTGTTTTATGTTTGCGTTAAGTTGGGAATTTGATCTATGTGGAATGTGATCATTGTGGTAGATTAATATGCTGTTTGTTCGCTGCATATCATCAGGTTAGGTTCCAATGCATAATCACTCAGTGTTCATCTTCCTCTACTCCGTTTGCGAAATTATTTTCGTTACAGTTTCATTTGTTCTTATTATCTGTCTCTCGTTTCACCCTGCTCAATTCATTATCGTGAATATTCTTTAGGGTTTATGTTACTTTCCTCTAATTCTTTTACGGTGCCTGTCAACACTAAGTTTCGAATTTTGTGTTGATTATCTTTTCAAGGGATTGGAAATGGATATTCGATTTCATATTTTGTCTTTGGCGGAGTTTATACGTTTGGCACTATTTCTTATAAAATCCCATGAACGAATTTTCTGCTGATAAAAATCTAAACTTTCTTCATTTGTCTATTTTAGTTGTGCTTTCTTACTGGAATGGCTTAGTTTTTTCTCTAGTGTGTGTGATGTTTTATGTTAGGCTTGAGCTTCTTTATAGTGTTCTTGTTTTTTTTGTTTATGTTTTCCCACTGGCGTTCTGTGTTTATATAATCCTGCTCTTTCAAAATCAGATTCAATCATCTCAAGCATTTCGAAGGTCTTCAAGATTCTGAATAAAATCATAGAACCCAATAATATTGCTTTATAGTTGAACATTGGATTCTTTGAAGTACACCAAAGATTAGAATGTTACGACTTGGTAGTTTCTCATTTTTTTAGTCTTGCATAAAAGCTTGGAGCTCTTGAAGTATGTTTGTTATCGTACTTGGCCATCGAGATCCATTCTTATCCACATAGTTAAGAAAGCCCAATTATCCATTTAACCTTTTCTATACTAATGTAATGGACCGGAGATTAATCTACGGGATTCCTTTAATATATTTACACTCAATCTTAGCCGTAGTACACTATAGGTTCGGCATCTATTATATAGATGTCCCACTCGTGCAAAAGTATAAAATATTAAAAATAAAAATGAATTCCTCTAATTATAAAGAATGGGGAATTCAAAAAAAGAAATTGGAAAAGACATGACTTCTGTGATTTATTCGCAACCCCAAATACGTAACTCAAGCAAAAAAAACACGAGGGATGAGTGTGAGAGATTAATGCACCCAAAAAAGGCCCATCACTGAACTTGTCATGCCGCAAAATTTGACCGAAATCGTGAACCAACCTCAAAGAAAACGTTGAGAAATTATACTAGTAAACAAAATGTTATAGTAGCGCCAAAAACGAAATATTAGTAGTGATACTTAATAGTTAATATTATTTTATCCTTTAAAAGTTTAAAAACATGCGGTAAATGTTGGATATATAATGTTCTTGTAGTTAAAGACGTCTGCGTTTTACAGATCAATAGGATCTCAGATTATTTAAACTACGGATATAAAAAGATAAGCTAAAGCTGTATTTAAGTAGAACTAGAGATCCAAATTTAATCGCCGTTGGTTTTAGTACTACTAATTTGGTGGTTTATAATTAGTCGGACATTACAATATAAATTTTTGATCTTATCATGTGAGTAAATATTCTTAAGTGATTATCATTTGTATGCATATTAAATTAGTAATTTTGAAGACAGATAAATCGAGATATGTTGTCGATCTTGCTATACATCGAGCTGTAGTACATTCTGGAATCTGGGCTAGTTTCGACTGAATGACTAAAGGACAAAATTTATGCAAAACAGCGGTATAGTAATATACGATATTTAAATCGATTTGTCTATATATATATATATATAGGACATTACGATAAGGTTATTGCTAGTTTTTTATGAATAGAAAGTGTAAAATATAAATAAATATACTAATAACACTGCTGGATCGATGTTTTCTTTGGATAATTAATTATTAAGTAATGGTGAAATAATTTCAAGATGATTTTATCATAATAAGAAGATGATTTTTTCAAACTTATTTTTTTCTTGAGTAGAATCTTCTTTATTTTAGAAAAACAAAACACGGCTGACGTGGATTAATCATCTAATAGTAGCCGACCAACGTAGCCAAAACGATAAGCAATTTGCCACGTGGCTAAACATTAACCATGGAACTGCATCTCCTGTTTTTGTTTGTTCGTCACTTCTATTTATTTTTGTTAAACTTTCGTTTTCAGCCTATCGTCAGCAATTTTCAATTTTCGCAAGGAAATTGGAATTTCGAGGGAGAGAGGCGCCAATGATTGTTGGGTCCGCATAACGTGGCATTATGTGAGTGGTTGAGAAAACTGACGGCTGAACTGAGTTGGATTTCATCCGAATGAACGGTGATGATACGTTTGTCGGAGCAACGGGTTGGTTGTCACGCGTGCCACCCTTCCACGTGTCCCTTATGGCAACACAACCATATGATTTTGACCTCAGTGGAATCTGTGCTGCTTTACACCCTGGTTTTAGAATAATTATGCAATGGTTTCGTTTATGCTTTTAAGGTTAGTTCATGATACTTCAATATGTAACTTGGTTACGTATCCTATTTCAGTCTTTTTTTCTAACTACTCTATACACAAAAATCGTATTACGTGTAATCTGACATGTCTAGATAGGATATTTTCACATGTTCTTATTCGTCCAAACTGCGACCATAATTGAAATATAAATAGTATACTATTTGATTTTAAATAGTTGGCTCCTATATGTAAACTAACACGCTCAGATGCTATATACTGAAACAATACGTATCTAACCAGTAGAGGACCTAAGAACTTAACCATTTGGAATTAAAGAAAGTCTTGGAGTTATGCTATGTATTTTCAGGAATGAAAATGCTGAATCGATAGAAAAAGAGGATGTAACTATAATTTTAAAATGCTTGGCATAAAAAGTTGCGGCTTTTTAAATGTGACAGGCCATGGTATTATAAGACAAAAAGAAGAGGGCATCATCTAGTAGTATATTGGGTCGGTCTAAAAGAAAATGACATTTTGGTGATGGGGCGGCGAGGCTAAGTTAACATAAACCCCACTATCTACCAGAAAAAATTGAAAATTAAAATGCGACATAAAATTATTATAATATTTCAAAGTTGTGGTTCTGATAGCTCTGCACCATCACCACTGATTGATACTATTGTTAGGAGCCTGGGAGAGATAAAACTATATCTTAAACAAGTATATACGAGTGGATATAAAGTTGTCTTTTGAAATCATAAACTAACTGATCTCATATAATTTATTTTGTATTTACAGATGCATGAAATAGATTGGATCAAAATTTTCTAGTTAATTACTGACTTGGTGCAAAGTATCATAAATTGATAATTGATATAATGTAAAACTTAACTAGTTACGAGTTTATTTGACTATTTTTAATATTTCAACGATTAGAAAACCGAAACTAGGATTTTTATCTTAATAATTTGTAACTTTATTATATACGATATCTCAAGCAATCACCAATTAGAATTGGTAAGAATTTAATTTCAAGACAGCTAGCTTATAATTATTTTCCCAAAAGCTAATTTCCTCATGTTATTAACCATAATCACTCAGACGCTTCTATATTCATTTTTTCCCTGGACAACATATTCAATTATTTTATTAAAAATACAAATTATCATTCCACAAAAGACCTTTGACATAAAAAACATACAATGTTGGCAAAAATATTAATATATTTTTAAAATTAATGATAAAAAAGTACACATGCAAATTAACAAGGAGAGCTCTCACTATAAAAACAGAGCATGTTCTTCTCAGTAACCACACAACATAGAAGCAACAAAAGCAACTTGTTGGAAAGAAGAAGAAGAAGTTAATTATGGCCAAGGATGTGGAAGCCGTTTCCGGAGAAGGGTTTCAGACAAGAGACTATCAAGATCCACCGCCGGCTCCGCTGGTTGATGCAGAGGAGCTAAAGAAGTGGTCTTTTTACAGAGCAGTCATCGCCGAGTTCGTAGCCACTCTCCTCTTCTTATACGTCACCGTTTTGACAGTCATCGGTTACAAGATTCAGTCGGATACTGATGCTGGCGGAGTCGAATGCGGCGGCGTTGGAATCCTCGGTATCGCTTGGGCCTTCGGTGGTATGATCTTCATCCTCGTCTACTGCACCGCCGGTATCTCTGGTATGTTTCTTCTTCAATCTTGATTTCGGTTTGGTTTAGTTTCTCAATTTTTCTTAAGTTTTAGAAGAAAATTAGACAAGTAAAACTGAAACCTATATGAATTTATTTGGTATAGTTTGAGTTTTATATTGGATTCGAATTTTAATCAAATATATTTTTAGTGTGAAATAAAAATGGTTCGATTTTCGTCTTTTGATTCAGTGAAGTCAATTCAATTACCCGGATATATAAGAAAAATAAAATCAATTAACAAGTAAATTATGAGGTTAAAATTGATTTTTTTTGGTTGACTTCACAGTCTAACTGGTTCAAAATGTTAGGTCCCAAAGACGAAAAAAGAGTTGTAGATTTATGGCCATTAATAAATCGGTTGAGCTTATCCGAATTTTTCTCTAATATAAAGCCTACTAATAATTTTGAGCCATTGACCAACCCGGACATAACTAGAATTGAAACTGGTTAATTTAATAACCTGGTGTGTCTTAAATTCTCAACTCAGATCATTTTCAACTCTTTTGTTTCCTTAGGTGGTCACATAAACCCAGCGGTGACATTTGGGCTATTCTTGGCCCGTAAAGTATCTTTGCCTAGGGCCATATTGTACATGATAGCTCAGTGTTTAGGTGCGATTTGTGGAGTCGGATTTGTCAAAGCCTTCCAAAGCTCTTACTACCTCCGTTACGGCGGGGGAGCCAACTTTCTCGCCAGTGGCTACAGCACAGGAACCGGCCTCGCCGCAGAGATCATTGGTACTTTCGTTCTCGTCTACACTGTCTTCTCTGCCACCGACCCAAAACGTAGTGCAAGAGACTCGCACGTTCCGGTGAGTCATATATATATATATATATAGTGCTATAAGTCTTCAATGATTAACCGATTCCAAAATCGAACCAAAAACAATCGATGAAGTTTTAACCGAAACCGAAGCGAACCAAACCTTAAACCAAAACCGTAATGGTATTCGGTTTTCATTTGATTTAAATCATATAGTAGTAAGAAATTGTAATTTGATGAAATGAAAGGTGTTGGCGCCACTTCCGATCGGATTTGCTGTGTTCATGGTACATTTGGCCACAATTCCAATTACCGGAACCGGAATTAACCCGGCAAGGAGTTTCGGAGCCGCTGTGATCTATAACAAGAGCAAGCCATGGGATGACCACGTAAGACCTCATTTTCCACGTTTTGTTCAACTAATTATATTTAATTATGTATGGTGTTAGGGCAATAATATTTTGAAATACTGATGATTAAAAACAGTGGATATTTTGGGTTGGACCATTCGTTGGAGCTGCAATTGCTGCATTCTACCACCAGTTCGTTCTGAGGGCTTCAGGTTCAAAGTCTCTCGGATCTTTCAGAAGTGCTGCCAACGTCTAAAAGACACCAAGCCAGATTTTCAATAAAATAAATGAAGTTTGTAATCTCTGTACAAATCTAAATCAATCACTTGCACTTTTTTTTTTCTTTTTTTTCGTGCTTGCTCTTTTGTGAATTTTCCTTCGGTGTAATTGTTTTTTTTTTCTTTCGCTTTTATCGAGTGATTGGAATTAAAATCAATGAAATCAAAGCGGTTCTTAGTGCGTTGTGTGTTTACACTCAGTACATTTTATCGAGTGACTCTAGTGTTACTCGATAAGGACGAGAAATGAACTAAAATTGTTTCTGAGAAAATCAGAATTGTTGTTTGCGTTGAAACTATTTACCAAAACCTTGTTGCGTGTCATCTCCGTATTATTGAAGACATTTATTAAAAAAAAACCAAAAGAGGTACTTGTGTTTGGTTTATATGGGCTAATACGCGTGACCTCTCAACTTAAACAAAAAATGGTATACTGACTTGGCTTTGCTTTGACCTGGTTTTTTTCAATTCCTTGGATCATCTTCCATCTTTGTATCGATTTGCAATTTCAATTTCGCAAGTGGATCAATGGGAAACGTAATAAGCGATGGAAGCCGTCCTGAATATCACAGAGACCATTATCCGTCGCCGCCGTACGAAGGCTATTATAAAGAGATGCCTTCTCCGTTGCCGTACGTTGAGCACCAATTACTATAAGGAACGACGTCAATTTGATGAAAGAAACCTTAAAATTCGAGCCTGATGAACAAAACCCTGGCAAGGTTTTGCTCTCCTTCACTTTTGACGCCTCTGTTTCTGCTAGGTAAAGACTTGTGCTAAATTTTTTATACAATTCGCTATTTTTGGTTTCTTTCTGATGGTTTTTGATTCAACAGCATCACTGTGATGTTCTTTGCTAAAGAAGGCAAAGAATGTAACTTTAATGCGACAAAGGAAGATCTGTTTCCGTCTACGACTGTTGGTTTTCCAGAAGGTTTGGGACAGAGATTCGAGCAGGCTTGTGGAACAGGGATTGATTTTTCAGCTTTTTCTGAGACAGATTTGGTTGAGGCGAACGAGACAGATGTGTATCATGTGGTAGTGAAAGCAGAGGCATCACCAGAAGATGATCATTCTGAGTCTGGAACACCAATGTGTCAGATAACTTATGTGGTTTTACAGAAAGATCATTATGGTGAGTATAAGGCGAGAGTTGTGAAGCAGATCTTGTGGGTGAATGGGAATAAGTATGTTCTTCAGGATATTTATGGAATTGGTAATAAGGTTGGTGATAATGGAGAAGATGAGAATGAGAGAGGAAAAGAATGTGTCATTTGCTTATCAGAGCCACGTGATACGACTGTTCTCCCTTGCAGGCATATGGTGAGCATATAAACATCTTTTGGAGAGGAGTATTGAAAGAAGATTTTTCTTTTTTCTTTGATTGATTGCTAAGTTTCATTTGTGTTTTGGTTATTCGTAGTGTATGTGTAGCGGTTGTGCAAAGCTTTTGAGGGTTCAGACAAACCTCTGTCCTATCTGTAGACAACCGGTGGATAGGCTTTTGGAGATAACGGTATACAACAATGTCACAAACCAGTGAGCTTTGTTATATTGCTTTTCTCCTGTTTGTAAAGAGATTAGAGATAGCTTCCCAATGTTCTTGATTGTGGTATATATATTCAGGCTTTGAAATTCAAGTTACTAACTACATATTCCAAATGGCTCTTGAATTCAGATTCCATTCTACTAAGTGTTTTGTCAATGTTAATCATCAGGCTACTTTGGTACTATAAGAGTTCATGTGTTGTGATTAGTTGCATAAGCAGAGCATTAAAACACACAACATAGCAAACTTCCTTGAAGCGCACACAAAACAAAGTTCATAACGGCGACAGCTTATTTTAGGTAGAACCACAGAAGTGCTGGGTCGCTGAAGCAAACTTCTGCAGCTTTGCTCTATACACGAGCAAAGATTGTAGCAACAGAGAAAAACAAAACAACACAAACGTATCGAACAACATAGTTATAGTTGTAAAGCTTCATTTGCTGAGCTTATTAAACTAGTCTTCCCACCATTGATGGACAAAGACGCCAATGTTTCCGAGGCTCTTAAAGATACCTGTGCAGTCTCTGTACCCTGTGCAGTTAAGAAACAGTTCATCAACTGAGCAGATCGCTCCTGTCTTTACCAGCTCTGAGAGAAACTTCAGTTCTGCGTTGCTTGTGTTCATCTTCAGAACCACGAAATCAGCAAAGCTCACTGTTTCCTTGAACCATGCTAGAAAATCAAAGCTATCATCTTCCACAAAGGGCTCTTCTTGATCTGCAGGACCGGCTACTGTAACTTTATTTGCTACGAGTCCCGGATGATAGATGAAGGTTACTCCGGGGCTTTTGACATAAGAAGTCAAGATAGATGTGTTGTGATGCACAAAATAGGTATTAAAAGCTTTCCTCTCAATAGGGTATGATGGGAAGAACCAATTCGATCTCGCTTTAAGATGATCTGCTGCTCCAATATCGATATAAACCAGCCTCTTCCTCGAAGAAAGATCAATGAACTCAGGCAAGTAATGAATCCTTCTCTCAAAATTCGAACGTTTCTCCTCGAGAAGAGGCTCCAATAACCCAATGTAAGGTCGGTTGTTGAGGACGGATGAGCAATCAGCTGGAAGTTGAAGATAGTTTTGATCAAAACGGAAACTATCTTCTCCATATCTCCTGAACACAACCAAAACCTGTTCACCCAAGGAAGCAACATGAACAACACTCGAATTCTTCAACAATGAAGAAACAGGAGAAACCGATCTGACCAACCCGTTTGAGTCAGAACCAGTAGTAGTACCCACAAGCATAGCCCCAGTTCCACCAGGCTTAAGTATACGCTCAATCTCATAAACAAATGAAGCAGGGACATCAACTGTTACAAGATCCATAGAGAACACAAACCCAAAAGAAGCATCTTCATAATGTAGCTCACTTGTGAACTTCCTATGCTTAAAAGCGAAAACAGGTGGCATATAAGCCACACTAACATCAGAGATTCCTTCTCTGTTCATTGCAAGGACAGCTGAAACCGATCTCCGACCAATGCAGAGAGCTTTCAAATCATTACTCAGTAGATTCATATCAGTTAGCTCTCTAACAACTTCAGCAGTCAAGTTTATATTTTCTCTACATTTCTCTGATTCCAAATAGTTCCAAACAGGTTTAAGGAATCTATTAGATAACAATCCGTTACCTGAGAATAGAAACGGACCAAGAAACGCGAAATTCACAGCGCACTCATCAACCTTACACGGCTGATTAGTATTATTCTCTCCTTGGTAAGCTCCGCCGAGATTTCGTAAAACAGATACAACAGAGAAAGCGCAGACGATCACGAGAGCGCGTAAGATCACGCGCCGATGGAATGAGCTAGGCATCAATTTTAGCTTCAGCAGCTCAAAACCCATAGTTGAAAGTTTCAGAATTGTGTAAAAACAAAGACCCGAAGAGAGTTTTTGTAGAAATCAAAGAGAAGATTTTTAGGAGAAGGAAGAGTGAGATTTAGCGAGTGCAAAACCTGGAAGAGGTATGGTTTCCACCCACGAGGAGAACTACTGAATTTTGCCATCCTAACCAGACCCTTCTTGGTTCACGTCTCTGTATCAGCAAAAGATCCATTTTTTTTCTTTACCCAATTGATCCAACCATCCGAATTTGCTTGAGATCTAGCTACATACTACGACGACAAAGATGAAAACATTTTTTTTTCTACTTTACAAGCCAATGTGGGGATTAGGGATTTGGAAGCTAAAGGTGAAAATTTGAAGAAAGTTGGAAACAGAAGAAACGAGAGATCTGTGATTCCAGAAAGCAGAGTGAAGTAATAAAGTGCCAAGTGCGAAGGGACGGGGAAGAGAGAGAGATATCAGTGATGACGTCATCATAACACGTGGTTAGTTTTAAAGCCTTCGTTGGGTAATCAGAAAGTTTGATATGATAAGATACCGAAAAGTGTTTCGCAAAATCTCTATGGACCAATAATTATGTAATACGATTATTTACTAATAATAATTTACAGAGATTACGTCAGAGAAAAAAGATTAAGAGACTAAGCCTAAGAAAAGTATTGTTAGAGTGTTGAATTAATTGACTAAGCCTAAGAAAAATTAGATTAAAACACTCGAATTTCCGTTAATGTCACATTTTTTGAATTAATTAATATTTGTATCTTTTAAAAATAAAATAAAACTTAAAAGTAGAGATTTACAATCTGTATAAAGTATAAACCAATTCGATTTAATTAATACGGAAGGACTAATCATTTGGTTTTCCAGCAGACCAATAATTATATGTTGACATTTAATTTCTTATAATAATTTCAAGCGATTTATTAGAAAGTACTTCCACATTAAAAGAGTATAGTTTAGTGTCGGAGAATGGATCCAATCCACCGACACTTCATGATATCGACGTCATACAATTCTAATTTCCAAAATGTATTTAATTATTGGAAAGAATATTTTAACAACTATTGTTTTTGTTCCAGCTGTCTTGAATCTCGAGTCGTGCATAGAGACATCAAATGCTTATATTTGGAGAGAAAAAACCCAATTTTAATTGAGGATGCATTAAGAAACTAATAATAATCCTCGAGTGATCCTTTCAGAATATTTTTCCGTTTTTTTTTCCAGGCTTCAATGAGGAAACAACCAAAGTTTAACCACAAATACGTGGAGAAAATAAGGTTTTCAAACACCTTACGCATCGTGAGACCCCGTCAAAATACTAGATGATGTTTATGGTAATGAACAAATAAGTAAACATTAATAGTATCATTTATGTTGTCACGTCATATAAAGAAGTATGACTAATATATGAATGATATTGGAAGAGACAAATCAAAGAATATTGCCAAAAAATCGGTTGGTGAGTCTACCCCTCAATTTATCTCTTGTCGTCGGTTTGTGTCACGGTTCTTCTTTCAACATATGCGGTTAATAGTGGACTCGATTACCATTAAAATAATTGAGTCGAATTGTTGAAAATAATCTCGTGTTAAGCATTTAAGCTAGGAGAAAAGCATATTAACAAAGAAGAAAATATAGTATTATCGATATAACTAAAAAAAGAAAATACGAATTGGTAAGGTCTCTAGAAAATTTAATAATTTACGTAACCCAGTAGAAATTTTATTCACAAGGATTTTTCTTTACAGTTTCCTTTTTCACATTAGAAGGAGAACATGACTAAATAATAGCATCTCTAGTCATTGCTTGAAATTAGAACCACCGAATCTTGGTGCTCAGTGAAGCTTTGTGTCTATGGGAAGCTTGTGCTCAAGAGGAGCACTTCTAGGATTGGGTTTCTGAGTCACTAGGCCGTGTCCAGATCTTTATATGGCATCTTTTTTTCCTTTTTGATTCTAATATCGTTATTTCCTTTTCTCCTTCTAAGTGTATTCTTTTGAGTTTGGTTTTGTCTCATAGTTTATAAATTAGGATTGTGCTGGCTTCTTGCTATTGCCCGTTTCGAGCTCTCCTCAAAGCCATAGATTTCTACTCTCTTCTCTGGCCATGAAGCTCGTCAGGTTTTTGATGAAATTGAACGACAAAACAGTTACAATCGAACTTAATTAGAACGTAACCATTTTGTCCATGGAACCATTACAGGTGTAAATCTTAGTATGAACACTCCTGTAAAAGTTATGAAACTCACTTTGAAGGGGAAGAATCCAGTTACATTAGACTAGTTACACTCATATGATATTGACATTGCAATCAACAACATGTCCGGAAGTGAATTTCTTAATACGCTCTCAATGATTATTTACGTTCACAAGGGGAGGAAGAAGTAAAAGGCCACATTATTGAAAGTAAACCTGGACAACACAACAAACAGTTTGAGACATTAAAGAAGCGTTTTCATAACCAATGGATTGATGTTGTGAATTTGAAAAGCGCAAAAGAAGATGCTTATAGAAGAGACTTAACTAGAAATAGCTTATTCTACAACATCAAAACTGGCCTAGTTGAAGATTTTACAGAAAGAGGCATTGATGATCTCAAGACCTGAAGAATTGTTACTCCATTGCCTGCAAAAACTACTTTTTTGGAGGATCCTTTGCGAGTTCTTCGCGCTATTCGATTAATTGCGAGGTATGGGTTACTTTAGATGTAGCTGCTTTAAGTGAAGAAGAAGTCTGACTAGCTCTTGCAGGAAATGTTAGTAGAGAGCGTATCGGAAACGAAATCGATTTGAGGATATCTGGGAATATACCAGTTTCAGCAGTAAGTTATCTATATGATTTGAAACTATTTAGCCTTCTCTTTGCTCTTCCCTATTCTTCATCGGAACTTGAGCCTGAATGTGGCTTAGCCTACTTGGAACCTTATTCAAACACCTGGACTTGTTAGCTTGAGTGATGAACAAACAAGACTTTCTCTGTATTCGGCTCTGTTTCTCCCGGTTAGGAAAACGGTTTACGAGGATACCAACGCGAACCAAGTTCCTGTTGTCAACTACATCTTCAAAGTCTCTATGAAGCGGAAGAGCAGTGGCGCTGAAACAGGAATGAATATACACAATGCCGCGGAGAGATTCCTATCTTTGATTCTTCCACTTCAGTTGAAGAATGACGACTTAAAACTTGATGATTTTGTTTGGAATTCATCTCCCAAAATGATGCAGAGGTTACAGCTACATCGAAACTAAGAGTAGTCACAGGGTTTCTTCTTAAAGATACCAAAGAGTTATGGCGTGTTGCACTCTTAACATCATTATTGCTACTTTCTAAGTGGATTTTCAACTTGACAAGAAACGAAACATTTATCTAACAGTTCAAGAGAGAATTGATGAACTTGGTCTTGATGGTATATGGGATGTAAAACCGCTGGTGAATGGAAGTGATATCATTAAAGCTCTAAAACCTAACAGAGGACCGTTCATCCGTGAATAGCAACCACATGGCAGCTAGCTTATCCCAATGGAATGCCACTCAGACAAAAACAGAGGCAGTGCGAGTTTGGAATGTGATGAAAATAGGTGCTCAGAGCTTTTACTGTGACACTGTTTAAGACTAAAGTTTTATATTATTGTTCTCTTTTAGTGTTGTAAGATACATATACCCTTGACATTGTTAAAGGACATGGAGTTTTTGAATTTCCCTCAGAAAACAAAAATGGTTAATTAAATAGAGAATGAATCGTTTAGTGTCTCTGCAAACTGGCATGAAAATAAAGAGCGTCTTCTTCTGAAGCACCAAAGTTGCGTTATTGGCTGATGAGAGTCTTCGGACATATAAATCAAACCATCTTTTCTGTTTTTCCTTGTAATTACATCCGAAAATTCTCTTTCGTCATCTTTTCTCTGCTATGTCCACAATGTTGTCAGCCTCCAATTTACAGTCAGCATTTAAAGTTTGATCTTTCTTTTAAAATTTATATTAAAAAAAAAAACCAAAACCCGGTAGAAATTTTATTCACAGGGCCTTTTCCTTTATGGTTTCCTTTTCACTTTAGGATAAACATGACTAAATAATATAGCACCTCATTTTCAGACAGCAACTCTGTCAATGCTTGAAAATAGAACCACCGATCTTGCTGCTCAGTGAGTCTTTGCTATCTTTGGGGGGAAGCTTGTGCTCAAGAGGGAACTTGTAGGATTTGCTTCTGAGCAGCTGTTGGATTGGGTTTCTGACTCACTTGGTCGTGTCCAGATCTTTATATGGCCTTCTCGGCAAGCTGTAACAACTGATTCTTGTGTGAACATCAAGCCAGAGAGGGGCTCAGTGTGAACACGGTGAGCTACGATTGGCGAGAGCTTCGGAACATCGCGTTTGCAAGGAGCAGGTTGAAGAGTTCCCATTGGTATGACATTGTCCCAGTGAGCTGATTGGCTTCCTGTGCTATAAGTGGGAGATCCTCCTCGAGCTCGCCTTATTGGAACTACAATTTCGTCCATTTCAAGGTCCCAGAGAAGTAACTGTGTGTCCTGGTGATTCAGCAGGGGAAAGCAGCAAAAGAGTTGAGTTTCCAATCATATATAGGAGAATCCTAAGATCACATCTCCTAATAAACTCTCTTGTATTTTTCCTTTTTCTCAATCATTGAAATGATCAACAACTGAGAGCAATGTATGAATGATTAAGCCAATCAAAGAAATATAAGCTAAGCGCAACTCCCATAGTTGAAGCACATTTCAGTTTTAAAGGCATGATGAAATTACCTGACCAACTGATCCAAAACGGTACATGACATGCTCTCCTGACCCATCCGAATTTGGTGACGACCAATAGGAATCAAACGCCACTCCACTGACCTGAGAGCATGCATTCGAACATGAGTCAAATGCTGTTTATCTTTTACAAAATAAATCTTCCAGAAACTACCTTACCCATGAATTATGTCCCTCACCCCACGCCACAACCTTCCGATCCTCCATACTCCACACTTGAACCAAGTCATCTTCACCTCCAGTCAAAATGTACTTTCCATCCATACTGACATCAATATGATCACAATGTCAATAGCATTTACTTAAGGAAAATTTTCAACGAAGAAGAAAGTTTTCCAAAGGAATTAATCCCGTCACCTCCAAGAACAGCACAACAGAGCACCATAATAACTTTTTCCACCACATACTAGCTTCTGGGTTGCGAAGTCAAAAACGCGAAGATAACCTGTAAATGGTAAGAAAAACTTAATGCGTGATTAAGAAACACAGAGAGAGAAGAAGAGCCACACGACGGATTAGAGGCGTCTTACCATCTCTTCCAACAGTCGCCAAGTATGCCCCATCATTTGAGAATGCAATGCTATTAATTGAACCTTGACATATATGCCATCTAGCAACAGGATTACTCTGCATGAATACTCAGGGGATTGAACAAGGGTACATCCATATCTCAAGATAGAAAAGAAAGTATGAATCTCTCATCCTAACAATGTAATACATATATTTCTTAAGACCACTAGCAACTGATGATACTAGCAGAGGATAGGCATGTACCGTTTGTTCCCAGCACCTATATAATGATCTAATGAAATGGTTGCAAACTCACATACCTTGCTATATTTTGCTTTGTCAACTGAAAACTGTGTAGGATCTCTTATAGCAGAAAATGTTGAGTCAGTGGCACCATCTTTGTTCTATTAAGATAAATTAAACAGGGTCAGGACTTAGACAAAATCAAGAAAATTAAAAGTCATAAGCAAGAACATGTTGAGTCAGTGGCACCATCTTGTTCTATTAAGATAAATTAATCAGGATCAGGACTTAGACAAAATCAAGAAAATTAAAAGTCATAAGCAAGAACATGTTTTCCAATATCTGAGCTTGCCTTCTCATACACGTACAAATTGCCATCTGCATGAGCAACAACGAATGCTCCATCACCTCCAGGCACCCAAGAAATACTAGTACAACGACTGTTACAAAGCAACAAACTTTATTTAAATCTTGGAGAAGAGATGGCAACAAAATAGATTTAAGTTTCTTGTTGGAAAGGACTTTTGGCCAGATTCATGTTTCAACCAAACGACTAAAAAGATTCACCCTTGAGACTACATCCTGTTCTGTTATTATTTGACTAATCTAGTGTCACTGAGAGCTGCCTAGGACACACATCCATTACAGTGACAGAAGATTAATTATATAACTTTATTTCACTGACAAAAATACTAGCAGAAGTACAGACGAAAAACACATACAGATCCTTAGACAATACCAATGTGAACCAATGGTATCAATTCTAAAAATGTCACTAACACAATAAAAAGGTGAGAGGAAACAATTAGTTATATGAAAAAGAAAAACTCTTGCCTGTTATTCACAGAACCGTCCTTGTTATAGTGCAGTGCACCAACTAGCTTCTTAGAGACATCCTGTAACTGATGTCTCAGTGATACCGTGTACACTACAATAACACACCAAAACAATAAATCCACGAGATAAGGCATCTAGATCAGAGCTGAAAAGGCAAGCTAAAATTATAACATTACCATCCCCAGAATTCAGCCCAATAAGTAAGTCATGCCCATCCTTAGCATCGGGATCAAAAGCATGGCACATAGGGTTTGAATTACTGAAATGGATAGACTTTACTGGATCCTACATCAAAGAAGTCTTCTAACGATTACATCCAAAAAAAACAGAACAACTACAACTAAATCTTCAAAAAGGAAAACAAAGAAGAGAAGTGATTACCTTGTCTTGTGAGTTCAAGTCGCATATAAAAATAGCATCACCCACATTGAAGACCAAATAAGTTCCTTTCCCATCAAAATTTGTATTTGTCATCGAAGTGCTAGAATTAGAAGCAGCAAAGGAGCCACTAATTCTCGAACTTGTACTCATACTTTTGTTCCCTCCATTACCTCCAACAAAACTAAGCGCACGGCTCCCATTTCCAGTGCCTAGCAATCTTGCTGTTGCTGAACGGAACCCGCTACTAGCACTGTAACCTGACGAAGTACCAGTTGGAGTCGAAGGAGCAGGTCTTTCCTTAAGCTGAGCTAGAGTTACCTGATAACAAAAATTTCCCAATCCCATCATTGAAAAGCATGCTAGTGAAACCAATTGATCAACTAACAACCTTATGCATTGGTATTCAAATTTCACTAACAAAAAGTTTCACGATCGATACTAATTCTCTCAAATTTCCGATTCTGATAATTAAAAATCCCAAACCCAAACGCATTCCAATCGGATTAAACTCAATTAGATAAACAAATCAAATTATCGATACCAAAATCCCTAATAAATTTTTTTCACCTGAGTAACAGTTTTGCCATGTGCGTAGTGAAGGAGACCAGAGGAATGCGTTTTCTCGTAGTGAAGCTTGTATTTCCCTTCCGGCGACTTGAAATAAGTCTTAATTCCCGGCGACTGAGGATTCGCCGCTGGTGAAGACGATGAAGATGGCGCCGATATCATTCCATTAGAAGTGTTCATCATGTTTGCTTGCTACTCTGCTTCTCTAAAATCGTCGACTCAATAGCATCTGATAACGATTCACGACCCCTAGGGTTTGTTATATCTCCTTTAATCTCTGACCCAAATTAAAATCCAGAAAATTATCCCCTTTATACTCTTTTTCTTCTTAGACACAATAACAAAGGACTCGTCGAAGAATCAAACTTCCCTTCAGAGGTCTCCAATGGCTTACCGAATCAAAGGGGTTATTATGATGCAACTGCTTGTCTCAACTTAATATCAAAGCTTTGACTCGGAAGAGATTAAAAGTCATTGAAATCAACGGTAGAGATCTCGTAAGAGAAATTTAACGGCTGCAGATATTTGATCCGATGGGTCGGATTGGTCAATCGATTTCGGATTACTGAGAATCACGCGTGCTGACGTCATAGTCCCATTCAGGCCCATTTTCAAGCCCATTATCAAGTGAAATATTTGTATAGTTTGTTTGATACAAGACCATCCGAAGCTTCTATCAGCTTTTTTTTTTAATTCACTCCCCTGGTTAATGAGGCTTTGTTCTCAGCCCTTGTTGATGTTTGAACATTTTTTCTTGATTTTAGCATTAAGTCTGCATTGTTTGGATCTTGTAAGAAAAAAAGAAAAAAAAAAATCTAGAATCCGACAATGTGAGACTTAAAAGTCCGTATAACCAAAAAAAGTTTTGGATACTTTCTTTGATGCTTTATATTTTAGCTTCAACAAACAACTACGACAAGAAAAATGAAGAAGTGCTACGACCGTTGCTTGTAGTTATTTCGTTAAGACATGAAAAAGAAAAACAAAAGCCCCTTTGACATCATAACATCAACTTTTTTCTCCACAGAAAATTTTACACAAGCAAAGAAGATATAGCCGTTGGGAAAACCCACGTGGCATCATACGTGAATCCACTTGTCTGAATCATTCGTTGTCTCTTTGGATTCTCTTTTAGCTCTCATCTCATCTTCCCATATTATTATTCCTTTGTCTCTTCCTCTTCTTTACTTCACTCCAAGCAAAGTATTGCCCCAACACACAACCCGTGACCTTCATTAATCCTTCTCTCTCTCTCAATCTCTGAATTAAGAATCTTTCTTTTTCTTCTTCTCCAATGGCCCTTCTCTGAAACATTTATCCACTGTTCATTAATGTCTCTCTTCATCTTCCTCTTCTTCTTCATCTCAATCTTGCTCTGCCCTTTCAATGGAGCTACGACGGAGTTCGATTTCTCCACGCTCGCCATCAGCAACCTCAAGCTTTTAGGCGATGCACGTCTGAGCAACGGAATTGTTAGCCTCACACGTGACCTCTCTGTACCCAACTCCGGTGCCGGAAAAGTCTTATACTCTAACCCAATCAGATTCAGACAACCCGGAACTCACTCTCCGACAAGCTTCTCAACCTTTTTCTCTTTCTCTATCACCAATGTCAACCCTTCTTCCATCGGTGGTGGTCTCGCTTTCGTTATTTCTCCAGACGTAAACACCATCGGCGCCGCCGGAGGCTCGCTTGGTCTCGCTGGTCCAAACGGGTCCGGTTCTAAATTCGTCGCCGTTGAGTTTGATACTTTAATGGACGTCGATTTCAAAGACATTAATAGTAACCATGTTGGATTCGACCTGAACGGTGTCGTTTCTTCTGTTTCCGGCGATCTTGGTACCGTAGACATCGACCTCAAAAGCGGCAACACAATCAATTCGTGGATCGAATACGATGGATTGAGTCGGGTCTTCAACGTATCAGTCTCTTACTCAAATCTGAAACCAAAATCTCCGATTTTGTCATTCCCTCTCGATTTAGATCGATACGTGAACGATTTCATGTTCGTTGGATTCTCCGGATCGACTCAGGGAAGTACAGAGATTCACAATATCGAGTGGTGGAGATTCAGTTCCTCATTCGGGTCGGGTCCTGGATCCGGATCCGGACCTTCTCCTCCTACTGCTAATTTAGTGAATCCGAAAGCTAATTCTGTTAAATCTCCGCCGCCGTTAGCGTCACAACCGTCTTCTTCAGCGATTCCGATATCTAGCAACACTCAATCGAAAACTTCGTCGTCGTCTTGCCACAACCATTTCTGCAAAGAGAATAAAGGAGCAATCGCCGGAGTAGTAACCGCCGGAGCTTTCTTCTTAGCACTTTTCGCCGGAGCTTTATTCTGGATGTATTCCAAAAAGTTCAAACGCGTCGAAAGATCTGATTCTTTCGCGTCGGAGATTATCAAAACCCCTAAAGAATTCAGTTACAAGGAACTCAAAGCCAGCACCAGAAACTTTAACGAGAATCGTATCATCGGACACGGAGCTTTCGGGATTGTATACAGAGGAATATTACCGGAGACCGGAGACGTTGTTGCCGTCAAACGATGTAGTCACAGCTCACAAGACAAAAAGAATGAATTTTTATCGGAATTATCAATTATTGGAAGCTTAAGACATAGAAATCTCGTTCGATTACAAGGATGGTGCCACGAGAAAGGTAATATTTTGTTAGTCTATGATCTAATGCCAAATGGTTCGCTTGATAAAGCTTTGTTTGAGTCACGATTCACGTTGCCGTGGGATCACCGGAAAAAGATCTTGCTTGGTGTTGCATCTGCTCTAGCTTATCTCCATAGAGAGTGTGAGAATCAGGTGATTCATAGAGATGTTAAAAGTAGTAATATAATGTTAGATGAGAATTTTAATGCCAAGCTTGGTGATTTCGGATTGGCGAGACAAATTGAGCACGATAAATCGCCGGAAGCGACTGTTGCCGCCGGGACAATGGGGTATTTAGCGCCGGAGTATCTTCTGACGGGTCGTGCTTCGGAGAAGACGGATGTTTTTAGCTATGGAGCGGTGGTTTTGGAAGTGGCGAGTGGAAGAAGACCGATTGAGAAGGACTTAAATGTGCAGAGACAAAATGTTGGGGCAAATCCGAATTTAGTAGAATGGGTGTGGGGTTTGTATAAAGAAGGGAAAGTTTCGGAAGCGGCTGATTCTAGGCTTGAAGGGAAGTTTGATGAAGGAGAAATGTGGCGGGTCATGGTAGTGGGCCTGGCTTGTTCTCATCCGGACCCAACTGCTAGGCCCACTATGAGGTCAGTGGTGCAAATGCTGATTGGTGAGGCTGATGTTCCGGTGGTGCCTAAGTCTAGACCCACCATGAGTTTTAGCACTTCGCATTTGTTGCTAAGTTTGCAAGATACTCTCTCTGATTGCAACACCGTTGCATTGAATTCTAGCCGATCGTCGTCGTGGTCTGTGCCGGAACATAACGTTATTATTCGAAGCGACGATGATCATTTGGTATAGGGTATTGGATTTGAAAGATGTATGAATCAAACAAACGGGTGTGTTATGATTATTTGATTAGTGTTGTTATATTCGATTCATTTTTTTTCCATGTATGTAAGATAAGAACATGAAATTGGTTCTTTAAAAGCCATTAAATCATTCAGGCGACTAGTCAATATTTTGATCTAGTATTAACTCGCCAAGCCGGAGTAACCAATCTTAAAATGGAACAAATCTTAATACGTTTGAATGGGTATATTTTTCTATATTAGAAAAACTAAGTGTCAAAACTAAATCCCATTCTGAAAATTTCTTCAGTGAAACCAATCCATAATATAATAAAAATTTTGTTAAACCGAAACTGAACTAAAACCGGATTAAACAATCCTGTATATGTAAGATATATTATGGGGCCGAGTCAAATAACAAAATATACAGGTTGAAATCGGAAATATCTGAAAAGTAAGGGGTCTAAAAAAGAGTTTTGTTAGGAAGTGGCTATGTAGTGGATACAACACGTGTTTATATGTTTCTGTGTGTGTTTGTGTCTTCATTTCTCACCGTTTCGTGAAATCGTTCTTTTCCTCCTCCTCAGCTGATCGCACAGATTTTGGATCGTATTCATGGACAGCGAAGATTTTGCCGGAAAGGTACCGTCAAACATCACTATACTTGCAGCGTCTGTATAATTAAACGGTGTTTCGATGAAATCGAGATGGTTTTACCATAATAGCTCCTCTTCTGCGATCCTTGAATGTGCAATCTGATTTCTTAGGATTGGGATTCGTAATCTTCTGTTTGTATATGGGCTATTTTTGTTAATGATCTAATAAAATCATGTGATATATTCGTATTTTAGAGGAATAAAAAAAAACATTTCTTTGCATGCATTGGAGGACAAATGTTTGAAAAAGATTTCTTGTGACTTTAATTAAATTTGTTGAGAAAAAATCATTGCTTGAAAAGGGATTTTTTATTTGTCGTATTTGCATTGTCTCGCAGGATCAATGACTATATATATCAATACTTATTGGAAATTTGAGTGAAAGAGCTCATTTTGCTTTTTTGAGTTAGTGCACTATTATGCCAATGTGATGGTTTCAATTTGATCCTTTGCACGCTTTGCAATAATATCATTCCTATTGTATACACGTTTGCTTGGTATATACCTTGTCCTATTGATTTTGTTCATATATAATATTATAACTATCTCTTGATTTTTGCTGTCCTATATCCCTGTTTTTATGTTTGGTATAATTTATGCACACATTGGTCTGATATTCCACAGGCGGCTGCTGAAGCCAAAGGATTGAACCCGGGATTAATTGTGCTTCTTGTTATTGGAGGTCCGCTTCTTGTGTTCCTAATCTCCAACTACGTGCTCTATGTGTATGCTCAGAAGAAACTACCTCCAAGGAAGAAGAAGCCGGTTTCGAAAAAGAAGCTCAAGCGCGAGAAGCTGAAGCAAGGTGTCCCTGTGCCTGGAGAATAAAAGCCAGCTTAGCTTCACTTGTGCCTCGTTCAAAGCCGGTTTATATTCGGTTACCAAAGTCATCCCTGCGGGGTTTTTCCTATCCTTTTACTTCTGTGTTGAGTCCTGTATGATTTCACTTGGGGAGTAAGTAGAAACCAACCTTATCTGTTGACATGAACAATCAACCAAACTCTCATTGACATGACGTCTCATTATCTGTTGGCTAAGTAATCACAGATGTATAAGAGAAAATATTTCATGAGATTTCCAGATGTTTGGTCCAGTGATCCGTTTCTTGACACATTAAAAGAGAATATATCTTCTAGAAGCTCCATAGTCACTTCTAACTTCTAAGAGCCTCAAGGAGCCAATGCTTTGTGTGTAGCTTTTAAATGTTCATACCTGGAAAATCCACGAGAAATTCATTCCAACATTAAAAAAAATAGCTTCTCTAGTAAATTGAAGCAAATCTGCCCAATCATTCTCTTTAGCCACCTAAACCATGTAAATCACCCTCTTAATAGGAATACAGATTAGGGGAAGAGATTCAAGACATACCAAGGCCAAAAGATAATTTTCCTTCACGGCCTTCTTCAAATCATCTTTACTCAAATTTCAACTCATCAGATAAGTTGAGATAGCACTGAGTTTATTTCCCATCTCAGTTGCGTGCAGCCATCCAATGTGGTAACCAATTCTCCTATAGTTGCAAATAAAAAAAGAATAGAGAAAGAAAAAACATTGAGATTCTTGAAAATTGTCATCATTTATGCACCGAATAAGTAAAAATGTCTTTTCACCATTGCTCAATAGGTAACTAAAAACATTACACACGAAAAAAATTGTTACAATCAAGCGAAATGATACCTCATCAAATGCCTTAGTTAATAGACACGCTGCCTGCTTTGTACGCTGCATCTATCTCATGGCAACAGACTACAAAGAATTCCAAACAAATAATGAGAAATAAATCTGAAAGCGCATAATATCCGTCGACAGCATTTTCTGTCATCAAGTAAACAAGATGAGACACAATGGCAAGAGCAAAAAGGAAGAAGATACAACTTACAGATGAGACGTGATGGCCTTCTCTGTGCTTGCTTAGAAGAGAAAAAAACATCACTTAAAAGTTTGTTTTATCCGGTCTCATGTATAAACTGGAGTCTTTTCTGGTGTCGGGGATTACACTCATCTAGCATCTGTGACCAGAGGTTGTGCACGACTGTATATATATCGTCCCTTTCTGGATGAAGAAAATCATCAGCAAAGAATATATGAATTTTATCCTTAACTTCAATCATGCTCTGTCCTGGAATTTTTCTAACATCATGCTTTTTCATCGAGCTCCTCAATAACGCAGCATCTTCCCAATTTCCAGAAGAAGCATGTATGCTGCAGAGTAGTACATGAGCTGTAGAGTTGAACGGATCGATCTTCAGAATATTTTCAGCAGCTTTTTGGGCGAGATCAACATTTCCTTTTGTTTTACATGCAGACAGTAGAGTCTTCCACACGACTACATCAGGTTCCAACTTCATTTCATCGATGAAATTCTCAGCTTCTTTTAAATGGCCAGCACGAGCCAGCAAGTCGACAATGCAAGAGCAGTGCTCTTTTGTTGGTGAAATCCCGTGTTCAGTTTGCATGATTGCATACAGCTTCAAGCCTTTTTCCACCAGCCCAACATGACTACACGCAGTAAGAACACCGACAAATGTTACATGATTTGGCTCTATGCCTGCAGTTTTCATTTCCTTGAACAATATGAGAGCT
The DNA here is from genome assembly GCA_963922655.1 of Cardamine chenopodiifolia. Classification (NCBI taxonomy): domain Eukaryota; kingdom Viridiplantae; phylum Streptophyta; class Magnoliopsida; order Brassicales; family Brassicaceae; genus Cardamine; species Cardamine chenopodiifolia. Next base: position 13,599,315 of record OZ000479.1, on the reverse strand, counting down.
TCCTCTCCAAATCCAGACTGTGCATATCCAACTATCAAAGTGCTCCATGAAACTACATCTCGGTTATCCATTGAGTCAAAAATCCTTCTCGCTTCCCCCAGTGATCCACACTTGGCATACATATCAATCAGTCCATTTGTTATAAATTGCTCAAGCAGCAACCCGGTTTTCAAACTATAGCAGTGGACTTGACTTCCCAATTTTAGAGATGAAATCTCTACACAAGCCCGTAACAGATTACCCATGGTTATGTGATCGGGCTCACATTCAGAGACAAGTATCAGCTTAAACAATCTCAACATCTCTGTTGGCTGTTCGTGTTGCAAACATGCCGTCAGAATAGCATTCCAAGAAACAGAATCTGCGTTATTTCTGAAGTCTGCAAATATCCGAAAACAACAATACAAGTCCGAGCAGAAGGTGTACATGGTAAGCAGAGAGTTGCAAACTGAAAGATCTGTCAGGAAACCATACTTGATAATGAAAGAGTGAATTTGCATGCCTTGGCACAGAGCCATTGGGTTTGTCTGAGCGCAAAGCAAAGAACGCAAGGAGATAGCATCAGGAATGAAACCAGAATTCCTCATCTGAGAAAAAAATGATACAGCCTCATCACCGTAGCCATTATTTGCAAGTCCAGCAATGATCACATTCCATGATGCTGTATCCGGTCTTTCAATCTGGTTAAATACTCTTCTTGCAGAATTCAGGAAACCGCATCTAGCATACATGTCACAGAGCGAACTGCCTGTAAATATGTCTCCATCTAACTCAGACTTAATGCATAACCCATGTATCTGGCTTCCATAATCTGGTCGAAGGAGACTGCTACAAGCTTTTAAAGAACTACTAAATATATATTCATTTGGATGGAAAACACCATAAGACAACATTTCTTTTAAGTGGCTCAGGGCCTCAAACTCATACCCAAGTTGCGAGAACCCTGCAATGATTGAACTCCACGAAATTAGATCCTTCATTGAGATACCATAGAACACTTTGCAGGCATCTGAAATTTTATTGAAGCTAACATACATAGCTACCAGAGCATTTTGAGCAATAAGATGAGAACTGGGTTCCAACTTAATGACTTGAGCATGTAGTTGCTTCCCTAACCCAACATCACCAGTACTCGCACATGCTTTAATGATGCTTCCAAATGAATGCTGATCAGGAACTAAACCTGCCTGAAGCATTTTCAAGTACAATTTGATTGCTTCAGCTTCCTGACCGTTCTTTGAATAGCCAGTCATTACAGATGTGTAAGAGACCAAATTCTTCTGAGGCATAAAATCAAAAACTTCTCTAGCATCCCTCAGTGAGCCACATTTCCCATACATACTTAGAATGTGATTGTTGAGAATAGTATCATGCTTGCAGTGGGATTTCAAAATGTGATCATGTATCTTTTTGCCGTGTGCTAGAGATCTCGACGACGAGCAAACACAAATTAAAGAAATATAGGTGCTTAACCTTATCTTGAAGCTTGAGTTCTTCTGTGCAAAATCAAACGCTTCCAGTGCTTCCTTGTAAAAATTAATTTTACATAGGGAATTAATGTGATCATTCATTAACTCTTCAGTCCTGAGGGTCGATACCACACTTGCTGTTGCCGGAACCTGAATGTTGCTGACGGAAACTCTAGCTCCCAATCTTAAAACTTTTGCCATTTCAATCAACCTTTTAAACCAAAGGAATTCTTCTTCCTAGCAAAAGGAATATGTGTGGAAGGTTCAGCCAGAAAGACAAGTCACTCGGCGAAGCATCCAACGAACCAAACATAGCATTTTCTATTGGCACCCTTTTTCTAGGATGAAGGCAATAGATCATGTGTAAACAAATATGTAGTTAAACAGGAAGCTAGCCCTTCTTAGCTGGATATCAGATGAGCCTGTTTCAGGGACAGACAAAAAAATCAGATACCAGATACATCATTCAGATTCTATGAAAACTTTAAATCAAGCCATTTAATTTTAAACATTCAATCAGTCGTCCCCATATCATAAGGAACTTTTCACAGCATAATGATTTAGCAACATAGTGGTTCCGTTGTTTCAGATTTTGTTTATATCGAACCATAAACTTTAACACATCCAACATTTCTGCATAAACTACTACGAATAAACCAATCATAGTGCGCAATGAATTGGAAACTCATCAGCTCAACACACACCAATCACAACTCAGGAGTATAAATTTTTCCAGTTCAAGAGAGAATAAAAAGGGATGTTAATACAAATCAGGTGAGGCAAACCAATGTCAAAGGATAGATATCACAGACATTTTATCGAGCAGGTGGTGTACGCTGTCAGAAACAGAGAACCTATACTCAAAAATTTAACCTTTTAATGCATAAAGAAACGCAACTTTCTGCAGTATAAACTAGAAAAAAAAAATATGTACAAATGAAACAATTATAGCTCGCTAATCAATGCGGCAAGACATTATCAACCAAGTTCAAACAAAAAAAAACACAAACCTAAGACATCAGAATGTTGACTCTGGCTCCAAGTTCAGTGATTCAAATTGAGAGAGAAGCACGAAGCTTGTAATCCATAAAGAGACTGCACCTCAAAATTAAATTCAAAAAACCTCTCTCTGGCTTTAGCTCAATATCAGAACTGGAAAATCAAATATGGCGCGGAAGGAAACTATATAAGAGTACTAAAAGAAAAAAAGAGTACCGACTTTTAAATTTAAACCCAAACTAAGGTCCGTTAAATTTCAACCCCATCCTAAAAATTTAAACTTTTTGTTTTCTTTTAAAAAAACTCAATCCTAAACGTTAGCTGTTTTGGCACATGCGTCGATAGAAACAAATTAATACAATACCATAATTAAAAGAAAAATCCATAACAATGCTTGAGTTGTTACATGTAGTTTGGTTGGAATATATACAAATTAATTATATTGTTCAAATAATCACCACCGTGTTCCCATGTTACATCGACGAGTTGCTCACGGGTTCCAGTTTCAACTCTTATGTTTTAGTTTTAACAATATTCCTTAGTTTTTAACAAAAAAAAAACAATCTTTTTTAGTTTCAACATTGTATCTCTAATAACTCATTGAAGTTTATGCTTCAAAATATTTCACTTTCAAAATTATGCATATGAAACAAGGAAAGTTGGTATATTTTTAAGAATTTTTTTATAAAATTTGTGATATTGTATGGAACTTTGCCATTTACAAAATAAAAATATGCAATGGTTTGTGTCCTTGTGTTGTGTGACTTGTGTTGCGTGACCATTCGTTCAAAAAGTAGCAATATGAGGCCAAACAAGCGCCCCCTCCACGTTCTACTTTTGGTCCATTCTATTAATTATTTTTAAAATAGCTCCTGATATTTAGTGATGTATTACATTATCAACCCCACTTGAATTTGATTATTAATGTTAAATTTTCAGAATAACCGAAACGAATCCAACGCAACGCATGCCATTAGAACTCATTTAATACATAATTATATCTAGACAAAAAAAATTATTTAAAGTACTGGAAACTACAGATATTTTTTTCCAGTAAGAAGCGAGGTGGAAACGGTACAATCATTATTTCAGGGGTTACTTTTGATATTAATTTTAACAAGTTGAAAATAAATGTTTTCATCAGTGGGAAAAGAGGACCCTAGAGTCACAGGTCCCATATAGATTTCTGAAATATCAATTACATCTAAAGTTCGTGCTTGATTCTGTAATTCTCCAAATTTTATTTTGGTTCTCTTTTGGAATTCGATTTCTCCAAGGAAAAGAAGCTAAATCAACGGTGTAGGTGAATACTTCTTCTATTCACGACTTTGTCAAAGACTCAAAAATTTTCTCTTCATTTGTTCCCAATTTTAATGGGACTTTTTTTTCCTTGATTTCTGAAAAGTTTATCATTCATGTATTTTTGGATGTGCTCATAATCAGAACTCAGAATTTGCTTTACCTAGGTATGTCTAAGCTTTTGTTTTTGTTTGTTTACTAAATCTCTGATGGGTTTAGAGAGTTTAAATATGTTTTACAATCTACTCAAATCAGCTTAGCTTTTTTGGTTTGTAGCTTAAAGATTCAGTTAAAAATTAATCTTCTTTTCCTGCAAAAGCAAAAAAAGTGCTTCTATTGTTTATCTTAATAACTTTTTCAGAGAATGTTAAAAGTTTCTAGTTTTAGGTATCTGTAACTGATTTTATTGCTCTGGGTAGTATTTTGTTTTTGGATCTGTGTTTCTTTTTTGGGAAGATCCACCTAATGGAACCAAATCTCACATTGACAAAATGACAAGAAATTGTCTCCTCCCCAATAATTCCAAAAAATTTTACACCAAAAATATATAAAATAAAATGGTGACTTAACAATTAAAAAGATTATGTAGAAGATATGGTGGTTTCTTTGCTTGTAATAGGGTTTATCTTTGGGATTTGATGTATCACATTGACGGCTACTTCTTTTCTAAATAGACTTCAAAATGTGTATTTATTTGTTCCAAATAAATTCAATGTTCATTTGATGTCTCTTTGAAGCTAAATGTGTAATGTATTCTAACTATTTTTAATTTGTTATGTTTTTTTGTACACTTGCTTAAGCTTTCTATTTCCCCTGAGTTTGTTGTCTTTATGCTTATGATAATCTTATACCTTCATTCTCACACTTTCTATTTGTCTTCATGTATTGTTTCTCAGATTCTTCAAGGAAGCAATCATAACGCAATCAATTATAGCCAAAAAGATAATATTTTTAAACTCTTGATCTCAGAAAATGCAGACTCCAAAATCAAGGTGATGATCCTAACTCTTAACTTTGTGTTTCTTGTTGTGAATGTTCTTTAAGGTTTTGATCTGTTTCAATGTTCTTAATGTGATTGTGAATGTGTGTTATAGGCCGGGATCGTTGGAGCTACCACATAAGAAATCTCCTTTACCAGCTCCTAAAGTTGCTCGAAGACTCAAGCCAAGCGGAATTGAATCCGATCCAAAAACCAAAACAATACCAAAAACTCAAATCCCAAAAGTAGTAGCTGATCGTCGCTCTCCAAGAATCCCTCTTAATGAGGTACTTTTGTAGTTAAAGAATGTTTGGTGTATGAAATTTGTATATATGTTATGTTGATTTTGTTTAAGCACTCAGTCTTGTAATTGAGTTTGTTTACTTGATTTTCAAGATTCAGAAGAAGCGGACAGGGAGGATACCGGAACTCGAATCTCAGATATCTCAGCTTCAAGAAGAGCTTAAGAAGACAAAGGAAGAGCTAAACAGATCAGAAGCATTGAAGAGGGAAGCTCAAGAAGAAGCTGAAGAAACCAAGCATCAGTTAATGGAGATCAATGCCTCAGAAGATTCAAGAATTGAGGAGCTGCGTAAACTCTCTCAAGAGCGAGACAAGACATGGCAATCTGAGCTTGAAGCAATGCAAAGACAACACGGATTGGATTCAACCGCTTTGTCTTCTGCCATTAACGAAGTTCAGAAACTAAAATCCAAGCTCTTTGAGTCCGAGTCCGAGTTAGAGCAGTCTAAATTTGAGGTAAGGTCTTTAGAGAAACTCGTGAGACAGCTCGAGGAAGAAATGAGCAGCATAAGAGAATCATCATCATCAATGGAAGTGGAAGAGCTGAAAGAAGCAATGAATACCGCGAGGAATGAGATAATGCAATTGAGATCTGCAGTTGAAGTAGCTGAGACAAGGTATCAAGATGAGTATATACAGAGCACATTGCAGATAAGAAGCGGTTTCGAAAAAACAGAGGCGGTTAAAACACGATATTCGTTGAGAGAGGCCGAGTTAGCAGAAGCTTTGAAAAGAACCAAAGCTGAAACCGAGGATTTGCGCAAACAGCCAATGGATAAGAAGAGAGAAGATGACATTGCGAAGCTTGAATCTGATTTAATGGAAGTGAGAGGTAGTTTAATGGAGAAGGAGATGGAGTTGCAAAGTCTGAAGAGTGAAATGGAGAAGAAAGTGGAAACCGCAAACATGGAAGCCATAGAAGCTGAGCTTAGAAGAGTGAAGGTTCAGTGTGAGCAGTGGAGAAAAGCGGCGGAGACTGCAGCTTCAATATTGAATAATGATGAGGAGAGAACAGATTCTATTGAGAATGGTAAAATGTTGAAGAAGTTTGGTGTGTTACTCAAGAAAAACCACAAGTAATAATAATACTGATTCGTTTAATAAAATTGAAAAAAAAAATCGCATTGTTGTATGTAAATTTGTAAAATTCGATTTGATTTCTCTTAAGTTTTTTTTTTTTTTGTAAATGTTGCCACATTTTGCTGTTGAAAACTGTATTGAGAAGTGATATATATTTGCATTCAAGACTTAAAAATTATAACTTAATTGTTAGAAATAACTAAACTGCTATGGACCATTCGGATTATAATGATGTGAGCGGTTAAAACCAAACTTGTTTTAAACATATGTATTCACTATTCACATAAGTTATGTAATGTAATTTTGGATATTTTTTTTGTTAAGTATGACATTGTGAAGCATTATATGAATCATAAATGTAAAACAGGATAAGAAGAAGCCATGCCATCCAATCAAGTCTTCGATCCTCCTCTGCTCTACTTTTGTTGCGCACTAATGCTCTTCAGGACCTACCATATTCTTTTTGTGATGGAATGTAATTGAGTCTACTTCATGAAAACGTTTTGACTTTTTTTTTTTGGCAGAAACTTATCTATTTTTTTTCCAGACTCAGAATTTGAATTGTCTATATGCTTTCTTTATTTTTTCCAACTTCAAATCCAAACTATGTTATCATTCACACATTAAACGTACCAAACCCACAAAAATCCAAAACGCAGTCAGTCATTTGAACCAATTGGAGTTCTTTTCATTAACTCACTGATTATTTTCATCTCTAAGGTAAAATAAATGGCTACTCAAAAGTCAAAACTCACAGAAGCTATGGAATCTTGCTGTATATATATATTTGGTAACGTAGCAATATATGGTATTTCAGTAACTTAAGAAAAAACCTAACTAATTTGAGGAATATAAATTACCGGATGCTAATTATTTTCATAAATGGATACTCAAAACTCACAGAAGTGAGATCATTGCATTATGTTCACACACAATTTATGTGAAGTTGATGACAACATTTCTAATCATAGTTGGTCAGTTCAGAAGAGATATCCACCAGAGTTTATTATACATTAAATTTTCAGTACTAACACAATTGATTTCTCCTGAAATCAGTACTTACTTTTTTTTTTTTTTAATTTTAAAAATAAATATGAAGTATAAACCTGCATGTAGTGGCGTAGAGGTTAATAACTTAGAATTTCAGGGCGTAAATTCGTAGAAACATCGAATTTAATTTAATTTGTTGAACAACCAAGCTGTGCGTGTGCCATTTCATACATTGGGTTTTAGCTTGAATTCTTTAACATGTCATGTCCGTGGCCTGGTAAAATGAAAGAGTTTGCTTATCCATTGGATCACCGATGTAAAAAAGAATATATGTGGTTGTATGTATATTTGTAATATTCGATTTTATTTCTATGAATTGTTGAAAACCGTACTGTGTAATCTTTTGCATATACTGATTCCTTTGTCTGGAAATGTTTTGTGTGTAATGTGTGTGTTTTTATGAAAATGAATCACCACTTAAGCCTTTGAAACTTTGAGCAGTCGAGTACCTAGTGGTTTCGTTTGGTCCACCTTAATAAAATTAAATTATCGAAATACCACATATATGCATACATTTCTAAATTATTTATTTATTAAGTTTCAAAAATAAAAATGCAAGATTCAATCACGGTTTCTAAATTAATATTTTTAATTGTACTTTTTTATATTTCTCCATGTTTTCAAAAGATTCAGACTCCAAATTCTTTCCAAAAAAATAAAAATAAACCCGAGATAAAGTTTCAAATTAACTTAGGTTTAAACCAAACCAAACCACATATTAGAATTTACTGCAAATTCTATTTTTATTTAATTTTATACCTTTTAAATATATGGGTGTCTTCAAATACAATGAACCAGTTTTGAATTAGAAATTTGTAATTGTCCATATAATCATATTTATAGTTTTAAATATTTAGATATACTTAAATTTGCCCGAAAGGAAATATTTACAAAACCCAATAAACATGTGAACACATGAGTTGGAAAATTTACTAACACCCAATAAAAGTGTGCACATTAGTTGGAAAATTTTACTAACACCCAATAAAAATGTACACATTAGTTGGCAAATTTTTACTAACATCCAATAAAAATGTACAGATAATAAACGAACGGTGTATAAATAATCTAAAGAGCCCTAATTTTTTTTCGCAGACATACTCCTCTCTTCTCCAGCGTCGGATCAGACCAATCTCTCTCCTTCGCCTTCATCTCCTCCAATCAACATTTCTCTCTGTCTCCCGCTCTTTTTTCGAATTCTTCAGGTAATTCAGTCATCTCTCTCAGTCTCACTTCTTCAAGCTTTCTCGTTTGGTCTTTGGATTCTCCCGATTTCCAATTTCTAGCAACTCAGCTGATTCTCTTTGTTTTTGTTGGGAAATTAGGGCTTCTCTGAGATGGCGGATTCGCAAATTGGAGGTGGTGAAAGCCATGAGAGTGGAGGAGATCAGAGTCCTAGGTCGTTGAATGTTCGTGAGCAGGATAGGTTCCTTCCGATCGCTAACATAAGCCGTATTATGAAGAGAGGTCTTCCTCTCAATGGAAAGATTGCTAAAGATGCTAAAGAGACTATGCAGGAATGTGTCTCTGAGTTCATCAGCTTCGTCACCAGCGAGTAATGCCTTTTTCAAATTTGTTCACATTGATTAATTTGTATTTGACTTTGGTAAGTGTAAGCTTTGATTGCTGCAAAATTGGTGCTTTAGTGGTTATAGCGTGTTAAAGCCTCTGCTTTGTTAAGTTAGGTTGATAAATATTGGGTTGTTAAGTGTCAATTTTGGGATATAGTTTTGTTTAGCTTTGTTTTGTATGATCCAATTGAGGGTTTGATGTTGTTGTGTATACTTTGATGAGCAGAGCAAGTGATAAGTGCCAAAGAGAGAAAAGGAAGACCATTAATGGAGACGATTTGCTTTGGGCAATGTCCACTTTAGGATTCGAAGAGTACATCGATCCCTTAAAGGTTTACCTGATGAGATACAGGGAGGTATGTTTCACTTCAGCTTATTCAGTTCCCATTTGAACAAAAAGGGTCACTTTATTTTCAAAAACGGAAAAAAAAACACAAGATTCATCAAGAGAATTCTGCATTTAAGTCACTAACTCTCTTTTTGTCCTTTTCATTTCCTTCTATGCTATCTGGATTGGACTTTTGCAGATGGAGGTCAGTGGTTCTTCTCTTTCTTTTTCTAGCTTGTTGTGATCTTTCTGATATGCTGTATATTGTATCTAATTTGGATTGTTTGCAACCTTCTGGTCATTGTATCTGTCTGATAGGGTGACACTAAGGGATCAGGAAAAGGCGGGGAACCAAGTGGAAAGAGAGATGGCCAGCCAAGCCAAGTGTCCCAGGTAATGACTCGATACTCCAGTTAATATGGTCATTTTACCTAAGCATTATCTTTTTCCGCTTATGAAATGTGCGAGCTAGTTTACTGTTTCCCTGTCTTTACTTTCCGATAGTTCCCGCAGCATGCTCAGCAAGGCTCCTTCTCACAAGGTCCTTATGGAAATCCTCAAGTAAGTTTCCCATAAAACAAACTAATACTTGTATATGTATATACATTCTCTCTACATAGAGAAGAAACAGGAGTAGAAACTAGAGAATGTTAAAAACAATCAAAGGATTTAACAACTTTGATAGACTTGATGAAACATCATATATATGCATATCGCCTTTTGAGATCTAGACTAGATCGAGGACATGAACTCGGATTACATTACGCCCTTATATGTTCCTGTTACAATAGCATCGAGCATTTTGAAGCATAAATGGTATTTTCTAATGTATTAAATATATGCAGATAATTGATTTTAAACTGGTTTGTGACTGTAGGGTTCGCATATGATGGTTCAAATGCCTGGCACCGAGTAGGCGTAGAACATTATTCATGACAATCTTCCGAGATTCAACTATTTCTGCTCCTGTTTCTGAGAATCTGAGTGATCTACTGTTCATAGACATGGATTGGTGGTATCTCGGTTTTTGGGAAAGAGGAGATTTGTATATGATTGTGTTGTAGGGAGAAGAGTTTGGTTTGCTTAAGATAAGAATTGAGAAGTACCTTTTTTCTTTTTTTTTTAATAATTGGATTGTTTAGTTTCTTAGGTTTTGGTCTTAAGAAGAAGCTATTTATAGCACTTGCTTGGCCTTCTGGATTATTTTCATGCAAGTGAGCCGTTACTTTTATAAAACAGTATGAAGATTAATAACTTAGAGTCTCCTTGATATTCTTTTGGGTCCTAAATTCGAGTTTCATTTAGGAGCTTCGTTTGATCAAAAGGATACAACTTGTTCCTAAACTTCATAGTCTGATACCGAATCGTTACGGTTCAAGTTAGGTGGAGCGGTGAAATTCACCACGTGTCAATGATATGAAGATACCATTTGGTTAAAATTGGTTTAACCGCTACAGGCTAGATTGAACCGAAAAGTCAATTATAGAGATAAAATAAATTCATTAAAACAAAATCCAACGATCAAGAATCGATCAAGGCTTTAAGAGAAAGAAGAAGCAACCGCGCTCTCAAACTCAAAAACCCTCGATCTCTGAGAGTAGTGGGAAACGAATCGAATCCTTTGTTCATTCAAATTTCGTCTTCCTCAATCTCTGGGATCTTGAGCGAACTCCGCATTTTGAAATTTCGATCTCTGTTCATGGAAGACAAGGATACCAAGGAAAACGAGGTCGAGGTCGATGGCCTTGGTCTAATCGATGTCGCTGCTGAGGACGATAGCCTTCTCTTCTCTTCGTTTCCAGACCCCACTAGCTACGAGTTCTCCGGTGAATAGAACTTCTCTGCTTATTCTCCTTTGATTTTGGATTTCGCTTCGATGGGGTTTACTATTCATGGTGCTTACTTAATGAACCGATTCAGTTCACTGTTTGATGTAGGACTTAGACTCAAACCTTGGATCCATTTCTCTACATTAGAAGACCATTGTTAGAATCGCATTTGAATTTTATTGATTTTTGCATTGTAACTTAGATTTGGGCATTCTCTTTATGATAATTTCAGAGACAGATAAGGATGAAAAGTGTTTTAAGGATGACAAAGATCTAAGTCTCTTGAAGGATACACAGTGTTGTGATGAAGAGACACTGGTATCTTCAATTGAAGACAAGGAAGAAGTGCTTCAACCTCACGAATCACCTGAGCCTGAGAAAGTGATGAAGAAAGGAAAGTATAATTTGCGCAAAAGTCTTGCCTGGGACAATGCCTTCTTCACTAGCGAAGGTAATTGATTTTTTTAGTAGTTTGTATGTATCACTACTTTTTTGGCTGAGGGATATTTGTCAAAATCAGGTGTTTTGGAACCCGAAGAATTGTCCAGTATGATGGAAAGCAATCATAAGAGTGGAAAGAAAGCTTTACCGACTATTCAAGAGGATATTAATAGATCTACAGAATCCATTTCTACATTTCAAAGTGACTGCACTGTGGAGAACAGTCAGGAGTTTGCTTTGTTTGAAGATGTAAGAGCATCTATTCAAAGGTCTGCTAAAGCAACTGATGCTGCAATACCTGGAAAAAATAATGAACTAGGAGCAACAGAAGTAGCAATTAGCCCAAGTAAGTCTTATTTATTCTTTATCTCTTGTAGAGGGAGTGGAACTAGCTTTGTTTGTTTAAGCGGTTATATTCCTTTACCACACATTGGCATGTATATCTACAATGTAATATATTTCTATGGTCTAGCTCGAAGTTTAGTCAATTTATGGTTCCCTATTAAGGAGATGGATCTACTTTAATTTAGTGTTTTTACTTTTCTTCACTATTAGGATCTTTACAGTAATGAAGCTGCTGGAAAAGCTAGTAGTATCTAATCTTTGATGGCCAAGTTTTCCATCATTAGTAAAGAGTGTCCCGCTACTGTGTTTTAATTTTGTGGCATAAAAATAACTGTTTCAAGCTGTTTACACTAGACCATACACTTTTTTCAGCAATAGTTAATTCATGTGACGTTTTGTTTCCAAGTTGACCATCTTTTGCATTCTTTGTCTGAAATTCCAGATTCAAGTACAGTGGACGCCCTTGCCTCTCAGGCAAAGGTAAATCTGCTAACAACTGCACCCTGTCGATATCTCTTTTTTTACTCCCTCTTCCGCTAACTTTCCCTTTAATTTATTTATTTCTCAGACTAAACCAAAAACCAGTATTAGAAATCCAAGTGTTAGAGCACAAGGACTAGGGAGGGCAACAAAACAGGTATGTCATCTTCATTCAGTTTCTCAGGTGCATATTAACTAAAGGAATGATTTCTTAGTCTTAAATTTCATCTCATAGCTCGAGAAAAATGGGTTTCTTCTAGGTTTCCAGTGGTAATGAGCTGGACTAATAAACTTGAACTGGCTCTGTTGAATCTATGAATCAGAAGCATGTTATCACTTGTTATAGCTTACTCAAGTGAACCACATAATGAATGTATTGGATATTATAATAAATGATACATCTTCTGCAGCCTGTTGCTACAAGAGGTCTCAGTACATCCATTTCCAAGCCACCCAACGGACTCAGCAAAGGCTGGCCCTTGCCAACAACATCAACAAATAGGGCATCGTTAGATATAAGCAAAACCAAACAAGAAAAGAATTCTAAATTACCTGCGGGTTAGTCACAACTTGTTCTTAAAGAGGTTTAAACTTGTTTTTTGAAATATATATTTGATGACTTTTAATTATACAGGTAAAGAGCCTCTGGGTCCTGGAACATCCATTTCACGACGTGCTAAACCCGTATTTCCAAAACCTGGTGTGCCTATTAAAACTTATTTACGTTCTTCAGCTGCCTCAAAGAATGAAATGACCTCTTCATGCTCTTCACTAGAGAGCTGTGCCAGTGCTTCATCTAGTGCTTCTCACAAGCCTTCTCTAGATTCAATAAAGAAGAAGAATGATTCAAGTTCAAGATTAGCTTCTCAGTCATTGGCAAACCGATCCACATCTAGAGGTATTATGGGCCAGCCGAGAATCTCACCCCACCCAACCAATAAAACATCCAAGTCCAAGCTTTCCACTAGTGTACCATCTGTTGGTTCCATCAGTGACTATTCATCAGAGTTATCACGAGCATCTGCAACTAGTAAAACAGCTAATGGTAACCAGAAAACAGTCTCTGGCGAGAAGGGTCCTGCAAATGATAGTTCAGTAACTGTAAAGCCTCTCAAGAACTCAAAAGATGCATCTGTTGTTCAAGCTGATGCTAAAGAAGCCACAAAACGAGTTTCAGCTATCAATGGTGGTTTGGTTCCTCCAACTTCCATGAAACCATCAGGTCTTCGTGTACCATCACCAAATATCGGCTTCTTTGATGGAGTAAGTCCCCAAAAATTCATGAAAAAACTAGTGACCAATTTTGCAGTTGTTTGTTCCTTGATATTGGAACCAAGTGGGTAAAATCTATTTCTATCTGGAATCTGAGTATGTAATTGATATCTCTCTCTCTTTGTTAAACAGGGCAGACATGGACCATCTTCAGCTGCGAGTAAAAGGTCTGGCAAGTCTCAACCTGCAAGGTCTCCAATGCAAGAGTCATCGAATTCAAAAACTAAGGCAAGTTCAAGACTTGTCTCTGCCTCGTCTCCTAAAATGCCAAACAAATTGTATTCCAAAATCAACGCAGAAGATCAATTTGAGGGATGAGGAGCATAAGATGCCTGAAGGAATCAATACTTCTTCATTATAATGGAGCTCTGTTTTTCTTATTTTATTTTATTAAATAGGAATTTCGATGTATGTTAGAAGCTTATGTAACCCATCCTCCAAAAGGCGCAAAAACAGTAATATTACAAATTGTGCGTAAAGAAACTTACGCTAACGAGTTCTCTAGTATTGTGAACGAATAGTCTGGCTTACAAGATATTCCAACTACTATTCCATGTTCTAAGGAAAGCTTGTGAAGAATTCTTCCAAGCTGGTGCAAGTTTCCTATGGTCGGAAGACCTGCAGATCCTGGTGGAAGCTTCTGCTTTGGAGATGAAAGGTTTTTAAAGAGGATCAAAAAGAGAGGGAAGAGGAAGATAGACATTTTCTTGCTTTTTTTTTTTTTTAATCTAACTCTCTTCAGTGTTTGGACTGATCAACAACACTTACGCTATATATCAATGTATGTGGTTAGGTTTTGCCTAAATCAAAGTTTTTATTTATTATTTTAGAAAAATATCAATTAAGGAAACTCACCCAAGGCACATCCTGTTTCTGTGTGTGATGAGTGGGGTAGAAGAAGCCCTAAACAAATAGTTTTTAGATATAAAGCCCTCCCAATAACCAAACCGAGGCGACAAATATAACATGACAATTTTTGTGGAACTGATTCGTGTAACCACAAACTAATTAGGTTTATTGAAAAAATCTTATATGGGAAATATCCAAACTCCAAAGGAAAAAAGAATTGACTAATATAAACACAAAATTTGCATAGTAAAAGCGAGTTTCACTGGCTCAAGTCTTGACTGAACTGATTTTTATAAACCTGATGTAGTTTTTGACCGAATAAAAAACCGTATGAATCTCACAAATTACTTTAAACTCAAGGATCCAAACGAACTCATTGACCCAAGTCAATTAAATGTTCTAAATTTAATGCAATTTTTAAACCACTGAAAAATTCCCTTGAATTTTAAGGCGGCTTTTCTATAATTACGTATAGATTTCCCCATATTTTCAAGACTTTTCCCCTACCAAATCATGTAGGGCCGGCTTTCTATAATTAACGTAATTTTTGCTTCTCTTTTTTATATATCTCCAAGTTCTTAAATAACAGAGTGTGAATTACAATATTTTTTATACTTTTACGTATTGCTACAATAAACTGTCGATTAAGTTGTATTAATAAAAAATAAATTTAAATTTAGCTAAATGATAATATTAAACACTGTTCTTCTGTATTTTTTTTAATTTTACAAGAAAACAAAACAAGTTTTAAATTTTTACTATATGTTTTATACAAAAAAAAAACCTTTTGTCCATCAAAGTAACTAATTATTTCGGGTCAATCTTTTAGGAGCATATAGAAGGCTGTGGCGTCTTTGGGAATGTATTCTTAAATTCATACTTTTGAAACTAAAGAATTCATACTTTTGAAAATCAATTATTGTTCTTATATTTTACGGAAGCAGTAACTTTAATGCTATGTAAAAACTTTTGTTTCTTTTGTCAACAATTTTTTATGTCAACTTAACATTTCAAGAACAGTTGAAAAATACATTGTTAGATTAAGATAAGTCTTACTGAAGACATTTGAAACTTCATTCTGAATTTTCATGTTGTCTGTGTTTGATGTGAAGAGTAATTAATGAGCTCTCAAAGACCCAATACATATAGAACCACAATGGCAATCCATAAATATGATTGTCAACTTAAAACGGACTTTTAAGACCTTTCAAAAAAAGTTGAAAAGTACACTGTTAGATTAAGTAAGATAAGTCGTGTTGAAGACATTTCTTGTTGTCTGTGTTTGAAGTGAAGAGTAATTAATGAGTTTTCAAATAAGCAATATGTAGAGCCATAGAGGCAACCCAAATACTCCTCCAAGATAAAAGGGGTTATACCACCTACGCAGTACGCAGAGATTGAAATTCTCAACTTTCTAATTTCTCTTTTCTTTCAAAAACGTTGCAATCATTTGTACATAAGTTTTTTGCTGAATGAATTTAGGCGGTAACAAAAGAACCATCTCTTTGTAAGTCAAAGGTGAACACTGTGGGACCCAGTATCAAAGTATACGATGACAGATCAAGGTCTATCTCTTTTAATGATCACGATCTCTTACACTTGGCTTCTGTTCCAATGTTCCGCATCACTGAGGATTCTTAATATCCAGCATCTTCAGTGACAGCCTTCGTTTTCATTGTCCCAGTTTAAGTTAATTCACATATGCCTTACCTTTATTTTAGTTACGGGAAAATATCTCATATGACATTGTCAACATTAGTAAGGAGCATAAAAGACGGGTTTTTGTTAAAATCATTGATGGATGAAGGACAAAAAGAGATGACTTTTTATGGAATGAAAAAAGTATACATGACGTTCGTTAATTTTTGAATGAAAAAAGTAATCATTGGTTTTCGATGTTTGGCCTAGCTTGGTTCGCCAGGTTAGGTTATTCCAGAAGTAGAACACACAATGTTTTTTTTTTGTGACTAGTAAAATTCAACCGTTCTAAAGATGTAAAAAATCTCACCCAAATAATTACACTAGAAAAGTTAATGAAACAAGTTTATAAATTAGGTTAACTCGATATTTTAAAACTAAGTAGAATAAATCTCATAACGGGATAAAATGATTTAGAGTCAATCAGACATTTCAATTTGGAAAAGAAAACCCAATAAATATTTACTTTTGGGTACAAATAACCTATATATTTCGAAATATATTTTTTGCAAACGTATGATAAAGAATTTGTTTTTTCTAAATCTAAGGACAATAAAGTACAATAGAGATGACAAGTAAAATACAAACAAAACCGAAAAAGTATAAACACAGCGTATCTATAATTATGCATCCTAATCATGAAGATAGTGTTAGAGTTGTTAATACTAACTACTATCGTATCTTGTGTAATCATTGTAGATTCCTAAATCATACGACCCATAAATGTATCTCGTTTTCTCTGATTAAATATATGAGAAACACCTTTCATATGGTATCAGAACCAGGATCCATCTAAATCTCTCTCATTTGAAGCTTTCCAAATATCCAAGAGGAGAGGAGCAAGACAATTCCTTGGAAAAAGATGACACGCAAGATCCGAAAGCCATGTGGAGTTATCTTTTCCACTTGAAGACAAGCTGGATTGCAAGGTGGAGCACGCATGTCATCCTTCGGTGATGCTTGCGGAGCCATCTTCATTCTTCACAACGGGATTGTGATTGATAAAATGTTCCGGCACAAAGACTCCATGGCCGTCGTGGATACTTCTGGTGAGTTAGAAAATGCGGAAACAACTACTTTAATGTAACGTCAACGAATTACTTTTATATAAAAGACTATTTCAATTAAAATTTAACATTATTATTGAAATAAGTTAATGTTACATTATTTCGAACCTGAAAATGTATCCCGATTCTACAAGATAAACATGAAACAGAGACCCCCAAAAAAAGAAAAAAAAACTGAGACCAAACAGAAAAAGAAAAACGCAAATCGATAGTGTAGTAGAAAATTAAACATATAGATATCTTGATCTTATATATATTATTACATTTTTCACCAGTGATGAAGAGTTGGTACGAGCTCAAGAGGGACTTTCTTGGCGATGACGAAAGCTCCGACTTCTTCCATGTCAATATCTTTAATGGTCATTCCATTGGGCAAACTCCAATCGAAGAAGTAAAGAAGGCTAAGAAGGCAGAGCTCAACGATGGTCATCCCCGTGGCCATCCCAGGACAAACCCTACGTCCGGCTCCAAATGGCAATAGCTCAAAATGCTTACCTTTATAGTCAATAGGGTTATCGTAAAACCTCTCCGGGATGAACTCCTCAGGGTCTTTCCAGTTTTTGGGATCACGTCCTATCGTGTAAGTGTTGATTTGGATCATTGTGTTTTTAGGGATATCGTAGCCTTGAATCTTGACGTCAGACATTGTTAGTCTTGGGAGCAAGAGAGGGGCTGGTGGGTGTAATCTGAATGTCTCCTCGATCACCAGCTTCAAGTACTCAACTTTATCTAGATCTTCTTCTGTGATTTTATCTTTGTTGGATCCCAGTGTTGCTCGAATCTCTTCTTGGACTTTTTTCATCACTCTCGGATGTCTGCTTAGCTCCGTCATCGTCCAAATCATCGTTATGGCTCCCGCGTTCACTCCAGCCAAAAACACATCCTAATCAAAAGACATTGAATAGTTCATGATTTTGGGTTTTGAAGAGGATATGAATATACACTTATTGAGCAATATGTATCAACTCAGAAAAAAAGAAAACGGACAAATGATCAAAACGGGACACTGTCTATATTTCAAGTTAATTGCTTCAGAAGTTACAATCTTGTTCTTCAAGTTACCTCTAATATAGAACTTCAAAGATTTTATTCAAGAATTATATTCGTACTCACCGACATTACTCCTTTTAGATGGTCATCGGTGACTTTAAAAGAATCGCCTATTGTGGGTTTATTGATCATATCCAACATGACACTAATGATGTCTGAGTGATCTTGGGGCTGTCCATTCTTCAAATGATCATCAATCACATGCTCAAAGAACTTGGTGAGTTTGCCAAAGGCTTTCTTCAGCCTCGAATGCTGACCGGAGATCCGGTCTATGAGCCATCCTCCAGGGAAGAAGTCGGCAAACGCCACGGATCCAAGGTTGGTCTCTGACTCAAGCACCAACTCTTCCACTCTCTCCATATCCACAAATTCGCATTCGTAGAAGTTTTGTCCAAAAGAAAGTCTACAAATGATGCTGGCCGCGAAGGAGAAAATGACTTTCCTCAAATCGACTGTTGAGGTTGGTGTCTCACTAGCAGAAGTTGATACCTTCTTGACCAACAATTCGCTTTCTTCCTCTCTAATATACCTGAAAAACTTGAGCTTTTTCTGGCTAAAGAGCTCGAGCACCGCGATTTTCCTCATCTCTCTCCAGTTTTCACCGAAAGGAGCGAAACCTATGTCTTTAAAGTTGTAAGTAAACAACCCGGTTGCGACCGTCTTAGGTCGGCTACAAGTCTCAAGATCATGAGTCTTGAGCACTTCCTCAGCTCCTTCTTTGGTGGAGACAATGATCACAGGTACTACCCCAAAATGGACAAGCATGATCGGTCCATATTCTTTGGAGAGTTTGTGGAGAGTTTTGTGAAGAAATCTTCCAAACTGATGCAAGTTTCCGATGATCGGAAGACCCGTAGGTCCCGGAGGAAGTTTCCCATTAGAAAGGAGAAGCTTTTTAAAGAAGATTAAAGAGAGAGGGAAAAGTAAGAGGAAACAAAGAAAGATATACATTTTTCTTGTTTTTCTTTTGGGAGTTAAACTTGTTTCTTATCTGTGTTTCAAGTGAAGAGTAATTAATGAGCAAAGACACAATATATAGAGCCACAAAGGCAATGCATGTGGTTGGGTTTTGACTAAATCGAAGTTTCTATTCATGCTAAGAAAGTTGCACTCTATAATATTGTGTTTAAATAAAGTCTACTCTTGAGGCACATATCGCCATGCATATCGATGGTGAATATAGGTTGCATTTGTTTCACGTTCTTGACGCTACCATGTGGAAATGCGGGAACGACTGGACCTTAACAGAAGAGTATTTATACATGTACATACATAGTCGGCTAAAGGACTTTAGATAAAGACAATTTATTCTACCCAAGCCTTCTAAGTTCTAAGAATTATCTCTAATATTAACCTATATCCGATATTATTCCAATAGAAATACGAATGTTCTTTTAATGTATTTTGTAATCGGCATCTTGCAATTCAATCTTCAAAATCTCCCGACTTAATAACTACAGCGCCATTTTCTACCCTTGTGAATAATTCTGGCGGGCCGAGTAAAATCGGGGTATTAGACAAATTCAAACTTTAAATAAAAACGTAACAAGTGGTGACGTCACGCTCGGTGACTCATTGACATGCACCATGAGGTCCATGACAGTCACAGATGCATGAAAGTTGTAAACGTTATGGCATTATATTACAAGAGCAACTCCAACCATAACACAAAATTTCATGTTAAAATCACACCAAATTTGGTGTTTTGGTGTTCCAATTTTTGTTTTATTTCAATCACAATACCAAATTTCACATCAAAAATAATTTTTTCTATTATTATATTATTAAATTTAAGATTCTCATTATTTTTAATATTTTGATTAATACTAGTTATTCTTATAGTAACTGATTTAATTATAAATTATATAAGATTATAATTGATAACGACAAAAAAAAATACAATGGATAAATTTAAAATAGCGAAAATAAATTACATCATACTAATTTTCAGATTTAGTATATTCGGATCGTTCAATTAACGCATTTGAAATTCAATATAAGCTTTCCGATCTTTGATTTGCATGTGTCGAGCTAAGAATTTTTTACATCAAACATCATCATCATCCGCCATCTCAACTTCAGTTTTAATTTAATCAGTCTTGTATTAATTTAGATATTTTTTACATATTAAAATTTCATATTAGTTACAATTATAATTTTATATTATTCAAAATAAAAGATACAAACATATTGATGATTCATTTATTTTTAGTCGATAAACACTATTTTAGTTAAGTTTCTAAATAAAAAAACATGACTAAAATATATATATATATATAGATATATATATATATATATTAGTGTTTTATGAATAGTGTCACACCTAAGACACTAGAAAAAATTTTTGGTGCAGAGTTTAGCGTTCGATTGGAGTGGATTTTGCACCATCTTTAGTGTTTTAGCGTCCGGTTGGACTTGCTCTAAGCGAACTTTTATCAGGAGTTTCAAGTACATACCTTTTATAGATGACCGTAACAATAGTATTTGCTGCCGTGTTACCAAACTAAACACTAGAAAGTGGAAACTGTTATTTTCGTTCCTAAATGATTGATTTTATAGAGGTTCTTCCACAAAAAAAATGATTTTCTATTTAATTAATATACTGTAAACTTCAAGAAATATTAATTGAATTTATTGACTCACCATTGGCTCACAGTAATGTAAATTGTTTAGTGTAAAATATAATGCAAATTAATTGAGTCAAAACTCTCTCTCACTCTTCTTCAAACATTATAATTTTTGAGTTTCATACCAGAAAAAGTGCATAACAATATATAACAAACGGAAAATTTTTAAATTAATTTTTATTTTGAGTAATATTTTAATATATAATATTTAAATCTTGGCAAAAAAATTAGATCCGCATTGATACTACATGTCATGAATACATAATGAACCATACATGCATATGGTTGTATGTATTATTACTGGTTGAATCTTCTATATTCAAAATCATGTATTGAAAATAAAAAATATTTATACAAATATATAAATGACATACTCTTTTCCAGTAATACTAAGCACTTGTACTCTATTTATTGATTGTTGTGTAAACTTTTTTTTGGTTAAAGGTACTTGTAAACGGTAAAAGTTGATTTGTTGACTATTATATGTTGACAGGAATATATGTTGTCCACTTGTGTCGGGCGAGAAATTGAAAATTGATCTTTAAGAAAAAATTGATTGATGAGAAAAGTAAGCTCAAGCCATCACAAAACTTGCTCAAACAAAAGAGCCATCACGTCTCCTTGAGTTATATTGCTTAGACTATCCACAATGAGGTGTTGTAAACAAAATTACAAAAGTTTAAAGGATGCAATGGGTAGTTGTAAGACTATCCACAATGAGGTGTTAGTAAACAAAATTACAACATCTTAAAAGATGCAATGGGTAGTTGTAAGGAGGTGTTGTAAAGATGGAGTGTTGTAATTTAACAACACGTTGAAACACAAAAAAATGGGGTCCACTTGTGCCATGTGTCATGTTTTAATTAGTTATTGGGATTTTAAAGATTTTATCTCTTCTAAATTATTTAAACTGAATTATTGAACGTAAATTAATATATATTTTTAATTTTTTTATATCAAAATTCGTCATTTTTTATCCTCTATAAATAGACACTTGTTTCATTGGATTTGGACACACACAAAAAAATACATTTAAGCCTCCATTAAACTTTTTTTTTACAATTTTAAACATCGTTTTTAAGAAAAATGGATCCCAACAATAATCCTTTTAACTCCCAAAATTCTTCGAATTATTCTTTTAATTACCCAAATCCCAACAATTATCAATTTCAAAACCAATCTTCCAGCCAACCCCAAAATATTCCAAATTATGGTTTTACTCCAAATTTCTTTATGCCGTCATCTGTTCCAAACTATCCTCCGTTTTTTGGATCGATGATGCCACCTCAAGCACATCCTTATTCTTCTACTACAACGGGTAATAAAAAATTTCGGAATGCTTCAGAAATTGAATTTCCAGAATTTTCTACACAAATGTCTCATGGCGACAGGAGCGGTGCTAATGAAACCACTCAAGATGATGCAAAAGATTCACCTCCAATTCGCCGGAGAGGCCCAAAATGGACCACTGCGCAAAACTTGGTGCTACTTAGTGGGTGGATTAAATATGGAACAAACAGTATTGTGGGTAAAAACCAAAAAAGTGAAGCATATTGAGGTAAAATTGCTAATTATTGCAATGAGCATGGCTTATTTAAATCTCCATGTGATGGAGGTTCGTGCAAAAATCATTTCAACTACATCAACAAAATATTGGCGAAATGGAGTAGCGCTTACGACAACGCCAAGCGTATGAAACAAAGCGGGTGGTCGGACAATGATGTATTGGCAAAAGCGCATGAATTATATTCAACTGGTAAGAATGGACATTTCAATTTAATGGCAGAATGGATCGCAGTTCGTGATCAACCACGTTACGTTAGTCTGGTAGGAGGAAATACTGGCTCTGGGAGTAGTGGATCTAAGAGAACCCACGAGAGTGATGCTAGTGACTCCCACTCAGTAGGATCTAGTGCTCGTCCAATGGGAAGGGATGCAGCTAAAAAAAAGAGTAAAAAGAAAGGTAAGGGAACAACTTTGGAATCAGTGGATGAAGATTTTAATAAATACCAACAATTGAAAGAGCAAGAGTTTCAACGATTGGATAACATAGCCAGGAAGCAAGAGGAGGCAACTCAGGCGATCATAGAACAGACTCAAACCAAGAAAATGACGATGTGGATGAAGCTAAGTGAAAATGAGCATCTCGATGATTGTAGTCAAGAGTTGTTCAAGAAGTTGGGTCATGATCTGTTTGGAAATTAGTTGTTGTTAAGTGTATGATTAATCTTTATCACCATATTTAATGCGTGTTTGTCAGTATCTACTTTAATAATGCGTATTTGTCAGTTTTTGCTTTAATAATGTGTGTTTGTCAGTTTTTGTTTTAATAATGTGTGTTTGTCAGTTTTCGCTTTAATAATATGTATTGTCAGTTTTTACTTTAATAATGTGTATTTGTCAGTTTTTGATTTAATAATGTGTATTTGTCACTTTTTGCTTTAATAATGTGTGTTTGTCAGTTTTCGTTAATGTGATCCGTGACTTTCAATTTTTAATGGAAAAATCTTATCCTTATCTATTACTTCACTATATTCCATCACTTTATCCTTATCTTTTTCTATTACTTTTGGATTTTGTCGATTCTAACCACTCCATATGAATCCAATCCTTATCTATTAATAAATTGCATTCCATTATTTGTTTTGAATCCATCTATATGAACCACTCATTTTCTTATAAATAAGGACTCATTCTTCCATTGATGTACCAATACCAAAAATCTCATCTTTTAAAAAAAGATCAATGGATCCATCAGAATTTTTTTTTGATGTCGAAGCTTACAAAAAGCAATATGAAATTGAAGATAAGTATATTCTTAATCGGTTTCGGGAGCGTCGAAAGAAAATTGAGGAAGACTATGCACCTCGTAGCAAGAGAAAATATTTCAAGAGAGATCATGTAGCGGTAAACCAAAGACTGGTGGACGACTACTTTTCCGATCAACCTACATATGATGATGGAATGTTTCGTCGGCGGTTTCGGATGCGAAAACATGTTTTTCTTCGAATCGTTAGGGACCTATCAAGTAGTGACAACTACTTCACCCAAAGAGTTGATACAGCCAATAAAGAAGGTATATCTCCATTAGCAAAATGTACCACAGCCATGCGAATGTTAGCATATGGTGTGGCGGCTGACGCGATCGATGAATATATCAAAATAGGAGGTACTACAACATTGGAGTGCTTGCGTAGATTCTGCATGGGAATCATACGATTATACGAGCCAATATATCTCAGAGCCCTAACTCAAGATGACCTGCAAAGAATATTGCGTGTTAGTGAAATTCGAGGATTCCCGGGGATGATCGGGAGTATTGATTGCATGCACTGGGAGTGGAAAAATTGTCCGACAGCGTGGGAAGGTCAATTTACTCGGAGAGACAAAGGAACCACTACTGTTATTCTTGAAGCAGTTGCGTCTTATGATCTATGGATCTGGCATGCCTTTTTTGGGTGTCCGGGCACATTGAATGATATCAATGTTCTAGATCGTTCACCACTGTTCGATGATGTTGAACAGGGAAATACTCCAAGAGTGAACTTCTTCGTGAATCAACATCCATATAATATGGCATACTATCTAGCTGACGGTATCTACCCTTCTTATCCAACTTTTGTCAAATCAATTAGACTTCCTCAAAGTGAACCAGACAAGTTATTTGCACAACATCAAGAGGGATATCGCAAGGACATCGAACGTGCATTCGGGGTGTTGCAGGCTCGATTTAAAATCATTCGTGAACCGGCTCGCATGTTTGACATAGGCGATTTAGCTATTATCATGAGGTCATGTATCATATTGCATAATATGATTGTTGAGGATGAACGAGATACATATGCTCAATATTCAACCGATTATGATCAATCTGAGGGAAGTGGATCTAGTACATTGCAACCATTCTCGACCGAGGTGCTACCTGCATTTGTAAATCATGTGCGTGCTAGATCTGAGTTGCGTGATTCAAATGTACATCACCAATTGCAAACAGATCTTGTCAAACATATTTGGGCAAAATTTCGTGATTAAAGAGATTTTTAAGTCTCTATATGTTATTTAAGAGCTTTATTGTTTATGAGTTGAGTCTATTGTACTAATTAAGTTATGTGTGTTTTATTAATTGTGTGCTTGTATTTGATGTGTTTTATTAGTGTGTTTTATCAGTGTATTAGAATAAGTATTTGGTGTGATTACCAATACATTTTATTGAAATTTAAATTGTACGTAATTTTTTTTTTAGTACTAAATGTTTTTAATTATGTGTCGTAATTTTGTTTCAAATTTATTTTAATATTTTTTAGTTTAATTTTGATTCATAACAATAGAATTACAAAAGCACGAAAAAATAAAAAATAGAAAACAAAAATAGTAGGGTAGAATGTTGTATATTTTAAGATAAAACTATTGTAAGTAGGTGTTGTATAAATGAGTGTTGTATAATTAGGTGAAAAAGAGAAAAGATGACGTGGAATGTTAAAAAGTAAAAAGTAGGGTGTTGTAATTTAAAACCAATGTAGATAGTCTTACCTATCTCCATATTCCATTAAAGGAAGCTACTTAAATAATTATCATAGTACTTTGATAGTAAAGTCCAAGTTTTTCAAGTTAATCGGTATTTGTAAAGTACGCTTAACTTTTTCAATACAATTAATTATTAATTAACCTTTTTAAAAACTAATAAGGTGATATGTACGGAAATACTCCTATAAGGTTTACCGCGTTTACGGAGACGTTGGTACATTTTTAATTAAAAGCGGCCAGAGTTACATGTTTAGCACACGAATTACTCTGGTAATAATAAATGGGTAAAGAGTATTTTTCAACTCTGGTAACAATTAATTTTAAATATCAACTCAAGTTAAATGGATAACGGTTAACCGAGTTACAAAAATCGAAAATCCAAAAGAGAAATCTGATGAGATTATGCCGAAAAGAAAACTGGAGACCACTGTCGGTAGCAACCCCTCTTCGAGCCTCGTCACACCAGCAGGTCCAAGCTCTAACCCCCGAGGATCCTACACAAGAGCCAAGCATAAAGCCGAAGGGACGGGTTCCCGCTGCAGAACCAACCCCAATCGAAGTTCCGACATGGTTGACCACAAAGCTTCCTTTTCAAACAATCTCGGTCGGGCCCCTTCCGGATCGCCGGATGTCTCCAGTTCTTCTTCAATCCGACCAAGGAGAGATCTTAACCACCAAGACCGCGGTTTATTTGATGCCGCCAAAACTTGGAGCACTGCAAACCCTCCTTACTTGTGAGAAACCACCGCTTGATTCCCACCAGAGAGCTAAGGCACCTCTATTTCGATTCAGACTGGACTCCATCTCCGACCGTCGTCTTCAAGCAGCCGTTGACCGACAGGGATCCAGCCTTAAGCCGCTATGAAGCGATTCACCCACTCCGCCTCAAGCCGGAGACACAGAAACGAAGACACTCCTCGGTCTCCTCCAAACCGGTTAACTGACCATGAAGAACAACAAAAAGGAGCCACCTCTGTCTAGTTACTACTTGGCGATTAGGTGAGTTCGGCGAGAGAGTTTCCTCGCTCCGATTCTTAGGGAACGAGTTTCGGCTTGGTTCTCTTCTCGGTGTCCTCGTGGAGGCATCGTCGAGGTATTCGTTTCTGCCTGTCGAAGTAGTGGATCTGAGGTCGTGGGTTCGTGTGAAGATTTGTGGTTTCGAGAGAGATAAGTCGCCGGACGTTGTCACCTCTGTCTAGTTACTGCTTGGGAACTCACCTAATCGCCAAGCTCCACCGCCACCAACCCATATTTCTCCTCCAAAAACCACCCACGATGAGGACTCTACCCAGATGAAGCGTCGTGGTTACACAAAAGGAGAAGAAGAAGAGATGGAATCGCGATTTAATCTCGTGGGTTTCTCTTTTGGTTCGTTGGTATTTTGTAAATCGGTTTAGTCTAATCTTACCTAATTTAACTACAGTTTTTTTTTCCACATCATAAATGAAAAAACAAAAGAAAACAACTTTTAACCAAGAAAAATATTTTAGAGTTTATAAATAAAAGTATTTTTGTTATATTTGACAATGATTGTTGATCAACTAACAAAACTGACAAAAGATACATGTAACATAATTTTTAAAAAATTATCTCAGCAAATACTCGTTTAAACCACATCATTAAACACCTATCAGTTAAGTTAGTAATTGTAATGATTTATTAACATTCATTGACGACGATTACAAATTTGGTTTTGTATCTTTACCTTTGATATAAAATTTAAATTTTGTGAATGTTAAGGTCAATTGTACAAAAATGAAAAGACATTTTTAATAAAAATTCCGGTTGAAAAATTCTATTTACCCAATAATCAACCCAATAGTAATTGATCCTGAGGTAGAGTAAGTCCAACTACAAAGCCCAATTGAAAGAAGGAAATAAGGATCCATAGAAGCCTTTTTTATAACCTGGGTAGATCGACGAAGAGCAAAAAGATGGGCCTTTTGATATTGGGCTTAGCCCATATTTGAAGGTGCTTCTACCTTCGCCGTGCTCCTCCCTCGCAGTTCACCGTTCCCGTTAATTCAGGTAACCAGACAAATTCCTACTTTTAACTTTAGTTCCGGTGATCAGTGTCTCGGTTTATTATCGTATTTTGCAAAGGGTTTCTCTTTGCTTCTGAACATCTCCATTCATAATAAAAGTTCTAAGCTTGTAGTTATGATGGGATGCTTTGGTCTTAATCTGGTGTATTAAGAGGCCACAGTCTGAAAGTTTTAGATTTTCTTGTGGCTAATTTGTAATCGTAAGCTTTGTTCTTCAGATTGAATTGATTGGTTTTTTGTATGTCTGTAATTGAGTTTGTAATTAGGGTTTAAGTTTGAGGGAAACAAAATGTGTAATTGCAGATTTCTCTGTACGTTTTTGGTATCTTATGATACGAGACTTACTGTGACATATTTTCTCATCATATTAAAGAGAATCTCAATGTTTGATAGATAAACTACAAAATCATTTAGCGCAGGTTGGATTATATTTATGTGTTAACCATGAGATTCTCTCTAACATGATGTTTTATATACAAACTACAATCGTCAGGCCAATTTTTTTCTGTTCTTGGTACTTAGTCTTTGTGTTTCCCCAATTCTCATACTTTTTTGTTTATGTCAGAGATGGATCTTTCTCCGTTCAAGAGAGATATCGATGAACTTATTGACGAGTTTGTGGAGGTACTTTTGTTCTTTTTTATCCATCTCTGTTAGCTTATGGAAAATTTTTAATTTCAATTCTTTTGCAGCTTCCAGTTTGTTGAGTCTATGGTTTTAATTTGAGGGTGATTTGACAACGTTTGCTGACATGAAGAGCGTGTGGCTACCCCGAAAGTTTTCTTATATATATGAAGCAGCTCCTAACTACAACTTAGCCTTCTTCTTGCAGTCACTATATGCTCATACAATTGGTACGTTGAGATCTAATTCCTGGATTTTTGGAACACTCAAGATTATTTTTTGATGCTGTTTGCATTTAACTTGTCCTAGTTTCTTTAGTTAAGCTCACAAGTCAACGTTATATCTACAGGTCACATGATTAGTATTGATTCTTTTTCACAGAGACGTGGAGGTCTTTACTGTCTCTATTACCTTCATGAGATCGAACCCTTTAAAACCAAGTTCAGAATCTATATCTCACTTTGTAAGTGTTCACCGTTAGTCATTGTTGCTGTAAGCTTTTATAATGTTTCACAAGTTTCTTTCTTCAAGCCTTAAACATGAAAGCTGCTGGGATGTGATTCATTCATTGAGCCTTTGTTGGTTTCAACATTTTGTTTTTGTAGTTTTATACTCTATTTAAAAGCAATTCTTTCGAAGTTCTCCTTATCGTTAGAATCATACTAAACTTGTACGGGTCTCATCTTGCAGAAGAGTTTGGGAAATTTAGGGATCATATAATCGAGGCAAAAGATAAAGGTGTAGAGATAGCTGCTGCTGTGGCAAAACAAATGCTTGATAAGAACGTGTTTATATTTGGAGCTGTGGGCTTCAATGAAGCATCTGCAACCAAGGAACTTAATTAATTAACAGAGCTACAGAACGCATGTGTGCGGTTTGCCTATGACAAGTATGTTATTTTCCCCCTTTCTTTTGGAGGACTTATCGTAAGTTTAAATAACTTTTTTGTGATATGCTTTTCATCTTGACTTTACAGATTATCTCGGCCACTAATATTGAGCAATTTATTCATTTGGATATGGTGAGTACAAGATACTTAGTCTTCTTAGTAGTAAGTACTTACATTTTCTGGATTTGCTTATTTGATTTTATTCTTTACTAAAGTGTTATATATTGCACCATTCTTGCTGCTTTTTTTGCTTATTAGGGTAATGACGTTGCTCTGAGTTCCCTACATAAAAAGTCTAATAGAATATGCAGAGGCCAAGAAGCACGCAATCAAAGGTATGCTACTTCATATGAACTGTCTGTGCGCAATCTTTTTTATTTCTCTAAGTTTTACCATTAATGCTATTTGCCTGTGAGATTTTAAGCATGTGTTTAGTAATGTTTTGTGTTGTACAATCATCATTCATTATGTTTATATCCCTTGTTTTGGTAATCCTAAAGGTGCGGGAGAAACAGTGGATATTGAGGACGTAAAGCACATAACAGAAGAGAAAGAATTGATGGGAGAGAAAATGGAGAAACTGAAAGAGGAATGGGATTCAAAAAGACTTTCATTTTATGAACAAACCAAGCTTGATGATCTTAGTGCAACACCGAAGCTGTTGAAAAATGGTGAAAGTGATGAAGATGATGGGTTTGATGAGCTTGATGGCTTACTTTCTCAAGGCTGATTTTGCCATTGCAATCACCGTTCAAAGTTTTATGAATGCCAGCGAATGAAATGCTATCTATAGACATGGCATTTACAGGTAGGTTTGCGTCAATCAGACTCTGTATCAAAATGTTTATCTTCTTGTTCTGACAATTGGAATTTTTATCAGGTAATATCAAGAATCAGGTTGTGTCAACGAGCTACAACACAATCTCATAAAATCAAGAGAGTAAATTGTTGATTACGAAAATATATAGGTTAGTGAATCCACTAGTATTAGTGAGTTTTACAAGCTTGATATAATGTCTAAGACCAGATTTGCTGTATTTAATCGAGTTTGAGTAACGTAATAAACACACTCGTTGTTTCGTTAGAAGCTTAACCCAAAGGATACCAAAGATTATAATTGTTGAAAAACAAAAGGCATCGATTGGCAATTGTTCTGATGTACTAAACTAATAAGGACATATTGTTCTTTGTCTATGACTGTGAGTTATATCTTGATCCAGAATTGCTGATTTTTTATTTTTTTTATAAGAGCTACGTTATCAAGCTGTCTGAGGTGTGCAATCTATGGTTGATTTGGATTTTGGACAAATGGGTTTGGTGATCGTATGTATATTTTGAGATAATGTGAGACCATAAAATGGATGCTGAAGGGGTAGGTGAGATGAGTGGTGTCTGCTGGATCTTTGCCACTCTGGTTGTTGCCTTTGTGATCCCCACACTACTCTTTCAAGGCCCACACAGAGCCTCACGTTCTTTCATTTATTATTATTATTGAGTGTTTTCTTTTTTTTCGCGTGGTCAACATTTTAGGTCGACGACGAGGCTAATGAGTTAGAGAGTGGATAACAAATATTATAATTAGTTAAAGAGTAATCGGATTGAACAAGTTTTTTTCTTTTTTTTTTGTATAAAGGGATTGAATAAGTTGGAGGATAACTGAAACAATATATAAGGAAATTTTATTTGAAGTATTTTAATCAATGTTGAATCCAAGTTCCAACTAATCTAGAGTTTGATTTGTGACTTTGATTCCTACTTTGCAACATGGAACGTCCATTCGCATTTTCATTAAAGTCATATATTATCATGACTTTAATTTTTCTTTCAAAAAACTTTTTAAATATCGAGTTACACTGTTACAGTTTTTTTTTTTTTTTTTTAATTCGGAACACATAGTAGGTAATGTGTAGTATAACGTAAGTTTTTTTTGTTGTTGATTGACTTTTAAGATTTAATATTTAAGAGTAAAAAGCAAGTTTAGAAGAAGATAAAAATGAAACTTGAATGGTGGCGTTGTAAAAAAAAACAGTTGAAGATTTAATATCACTGTTATCTTAAAATGCTGTCTTAGTTATAATTCATTTTGATTTAATATAATTACGAAATTGTCAATAGGGTCTTGTAAAAATAGATACACTAACCAAAAAAAAGGGATACCGACAAGTCAAATATCTGCGGCTAAAAAAAAAAGTAAAATGGTAATGATACAAGATGTGGTAGAGAGCATGCACACATGCAAATGTTTGAACTTTGAATGAATCCATCTTACCAACCCACTACTTCTCTGAGCCTTCATAATTTGGAGACCCTTTAAATTTCCGTGTCCAATTGATTTACAGTAGCTTTATTCATATATTTATGTATTATTTTTCGTATAATAGGTTAGATATTGATTTTTCGGCTACCTATTAGCAGCAAACAAGTTAAAGAGTAGTTCGACCACCATTATTTCTCAATTAGATCTTTCAGCCTATAATTATACAAATTTATCTTTCAAAGCCTTCAGATTTGTTTGTCTAATTTTTTTTTCCCTGTTTGTTTTTCATTGGAAAGTAAAAGATAATCCACAAAAACACCTCATTTATGTTTCTTGCGATTAGTTGATCCTTTATTTACATAGTTGTATAGGTGTTTCAATCTATTATCGAGTATTTTACTCATTGGTTATAGGTTTTAAAACTAGTCTGAATTTCAATCTAGTCTTATTCGAGAGGTTCAGGAAGTGGTTCGAGCACGATTGGCTTCTTTAGATAAGCCAAGCCTCAAACCATCTACCTCTACCCATCGCCATGTTACCTCCTATCTTTCTATTTGGTTCGGATTCTTTCAGCTCTAGTTTATTGTACACACCAAAATGTTGCATTCATTATCCTGCGTGTGAGCTAAGGCTTTCGTAGTAATGCTTCCAAATGGTCTCCTTTTCAAGGAGGAAGAGAAATAAAATGGTAATTCTTATTAAAAATAAAGTAACAGTTAAAGAAAAACTTGAATATCTAATCCATGAACTGTCGTGTGTTATGTTTCTCTGAGGGAATTAGTGTCCAGTGAGATGGCAACAAAATTAGTTCTACATAAATAAATGACCAAATCGGGGTAAAACTTTCGAAACTAACATCCACTTCTAATATCGATGATTGACACACTTATTGTTACCTTTTATGTTGAAGTGACAAATCCTGACGCTTGCATACATTATAGAGATAGCAAACAAAACAAATTATTGTTACATTGATTTAGAGGTCTACTTTGGTAGAAATGGTTCACTGGAATATTTTTAAAATAGGAAGAAGTAGTTAGTTAGTAAGAGACATTGATGTGCAAAAAGCTGAAATAATAATATTTCTGATACTCTTTGACAAAATATAATATTTCTGATACTGATTGGTTACAAGTTACAACGAAAATAGTACATTACCAATCAACTAAACAAATTTATCTTTAATAGAGTAATAAAATATATAATTTTATTTTATAATCTTGGATTATCCATACATAATCAAACTGGTGACATGTAAAGACTTATTATGTAAAAAAATACTTTTTTTTATATAGCAAAAGTAAATTTAACCAACCGATTTTATACAGTTCGACTAATCTTCAGGATTCATCAATCGACCAAAACAGCTAGTCTACCGAAAGAACGAATTTACACCATCATGATTCAAAACCGTTTAACATGTTCAGTAAAATACTATTTCATGTCAAAACGAATAGGCAAAATAGGGCACATTTTTTCATTAACGAAAACCGAGAGTATACAACTTGAAAATATTAATTTCTGTTTTCTAAATATGTACTCATTCATGTTAGTTATTCAATGCATACGTTTTTCTATTTCATCTCTTCTATAAAATTTTAAATTTATGATATACTAAATTTTAAAAAGCAATAGAATTAGCGGGATTTAAAAGCAATTATACGTTACTCAACAAACAATCATATATGGAAACGTATATAACTATTTTAAATGGAGTCAAATGTCCAGTATTGTACAAATGTAACTTAATGACCAAACTACGTAAATATTTGGTTTGAGGTCAACTGTTCGGTTTTGTGCATTGAAACTGAAATTAGGTGAATAAATTTTCAAATAAATAGGACACGTCTTACCAAAATAACTTTAAACAAAAAGAAAAGTTGTATAATCCATCTTTAGAAACAAAAAAAAAGTTGCCTAATCCATCTTAAAAAAAAGAGAGTTGTCTAACCCATGAAGGAAGATATATAATTAATAAAAATAATCCATGCTGGTTTTTGGTTCGATTTCACTTATGGTCGATATATATAGTTTCTTCTATGACGTTTGCCAATATCGAACTTATGGTCTTAAAAGCTCTCCCTCTATGATTATATACGTATATATTAAATATTTATTAATGAGACCAAACTATTAATATGAATTTAGAACGATGGGGACTTTGAATTGACTGGACTTACTACATTGCACACCTACTCCCAAACCATAATCACTCGTAAAATATTTGTCTTCATAGTCAGATAGTCTCACCAACCGCACAAACGCGAGAATCCTCAATTCCTCAGCCACCAGCCACGACCACCTTTTCGACACTTGAGATTTATAGAACACAAAAATCTAACCAACCGCGTTAAGAAATAATATAAAAACACTTTTTTGAGATTCAATCCAAATTCACGATTTCCATTCTCCACCATTCGATCCTCCATCTTCATCTAACGGTCATCATTTAACTCTCACCCACCCCTCATTCTCATTTTCATTTTCTTTTCCATAATAAATCAAAACTAGTTCTCTTCTCTTTTGCTTACCTAACAAAAACACTAATATCTTCTTCTTATTTAAACGACTCTTCTCTCTTCTCTTCTCCTCAGGAAACCAAAATCCAAATCCTTTCACCAACAATTCAAATCTCTCTCTGCCTTCACCAAACAGTTCATTCAAGAGATCTTGATCCCATTTGCCAAACATAAAACTCGAAACCAATGGATCAGATTGAAGCAATGTTGTGTGGCGGAGGAGAGAAGACGAAAGCGGCGGTGCTAACGAAGCCAATGGCGGATCCATTGAATTGGGGTTTAGCAGCGGAACAAATGAAAGGGAGTCATTTGAATGAGGTGAAGAAGATGGTTGAGGAGTATCGGAGACCAGTTGTGAATCTCGGAGGAGAGACACTAACGATCGGACAAGTAGCTGCGATCTCCACCGTAGGCGGTGGCGTTAAGGTTGAGCTAGCGGAGTCTTCGAGAGCTGGTGTGAAAGCTAGCAGTGATTGGGTTATGGAGAGTATGAACAAAGGTACTGACAGTTACGGTGTTACCACCGGATTTGGAGCTACTTCTCACCGGAGAACCAAAAACGGAGCCGCACTACAAAAGGAACTCATTAGGTAATTTAATTAAATTTCTATTGCTAGTTAATTAGAACAAGGAATGTGATTAAACATTATTTTATTTTTTATATTTCAAATTTTAGTTGGAGATTTGGAACATAAAAATAATAAATTATAGCTTAAATGGATAATTTGGCTGAGAGTTTTTTGAGTCGGTATATATATCACTGGAATATACACAGTTATGTTTCTGATGTTACATTTCATTTGCATGGCAAACATGCCGGGTCGGTTACTCGGGTCGGGTTTAGGTCCATATAAAATTTTCAAAATATAATTGTTTATTTTTCCTTTTTCAGATTTTTGAACGCCGGAATATTCGGAAACACGAAGGAGACATGCCACACACTGCCGCAATCCGCCACAAGAGCCGCCATGCTCGTCAGAGTCAACACTCTTCTCCAAGGATACTCCGGGATCCGATTCGAGATCCTCGAAGCAATCACCAGTCTTCTCAATCACAACATTTCCCCTTCACTTCCCCTCCGTGGAACCATAACCGCCTCCGGCGATCTCGTTCCTCTCTCCTACATCGCTGGACTCCTCACTGGCCGTCCCAATTCCAAAGCTACTGGTCCCAACGGCGAATCCTTAACCGCCGAAGAAGCCTTTGAGAAAGCCGGAATCAGCTCTGGATTCTTCGATCTACAACCTAAGGAAGGATTAGCGCTTGTTAACGGCACGGCGGTTGGATCTGGCATGGCGTCGATGGTTCTATTCGAAGCGAATGTTCAAGCGGTTTTAGCTGAGGTTTTATCAGCGATTTTCGCGGAGGTGATGAGCGGGAAACCTGAATTCACCGATCATCTGACTCATAAATTGAAGCATCACCCTGGACAAATCGAAGCAGCGGCGATAATGGAGCATATCCTCGACGGAAGCTCATACATGAAATTAGCGCAAAAGCTTCACGAGATGGATCCATTGCAGAAACCGAAACAAGACCGTTACGCTCTCCGTACATCTCCTCAATGGCTAGGTCCTCAGATCGAAGTAATCCGTCAAGCTACGAAATCGATTGAGCGTGAAATCAATTCCGTTAACGATAATCCATTGATCGATGTCTCTAGGAACAAAGCGGTTCACGGCGGTAACTTCCAGGGAACGCCAATCGGAGTTTCTATGGATAACACGCGTTTAGCGATTGCAGCGATTGGGAAGCTCATGTTTGCTCAATTCTCAGAGCTTGTTAATGATTTCTACAACAATGGACTTCCTTCGAATCTAACAGCTTCGAGTAATCCAAGTTTGGATTATGGATTCAAAGGAGCAGAGATTGCTATGGCTTCTTACTGTTCAGAGCTTCAATACTTGGCGAATCCAGTCACAAGCCATGTTCAATCAGCTGAACAACATAACCAAGATGTTAACTCTCTTGGTTTAATCTCATCTCGCAAAACTTCAGAAGCTGTTGACATTCTCAAGCTTATGTCAACAACGTTCCTCGTGGGGATATGTCAAGCTGTGGATTTGAGACATTTGGAGGAGAATCTGAGACAAACAGTGAAGAACACAGTTTCTCAAGTGGCTAAGAAAGTTCTAACCACTGGAGTCAATGGTGAGCTACATCCATCACGCTTCTGTGAGAAAGACTTGCTTAAGGTCGTTGATCGTGAACAAGTGTTCACATATGTTGACGATCCGTGTAGTGGAACGTACCCTTTGATGCAGAAGCTAAGACAAGTCATCGTTGATCACGCTTTATCCAATGGTGAGACTGAGAAGAACGCAGTGACTTCAATCTTTCAAAAGATTGGAACTTTTGAAGAGGAGCTCAAGGCGGTGCTTCCAAAGGAAGTGGAAGCGACTAGAGCGGCTTATGGTAATGGAAATGCGGCGATTCCGAACAGGATTACGGAA
Organism: Cardamine chenopodiifolia; assembly: GCA_963922655.1. Lineage (NCBI taxonomy): Eukaryota > Viridiplantae > Streptophyta > Magnoliopsida > Brassicales > Brassicaceae > Cardamine > Cardamine chenopodiifolia. The sequence continues at coordinate 13,563,268 of OZ000479.1, read as the reverse complement.
TGTAGGTCCTATCCGTTGTATAGGTTCGTGAGGGAAGAGCTTGGAACGAAGTTATTGACCGGAGAAAAGGTTGTGTCTCCGGGAGAAGAGTTTGATAAGGTCTTCACTGCAATGTGTGAAGGTAAACTTATTGATCCGTTGATGGATTGTCTCAAGGAATGGAACGGAGCTCCGATTCCAATTTGCTAAGAGAGCATCCCTATGTTCTGTTGTTTTTTTCTTTTGTTTTGTTCCGATTTTAATTTTCTTGTTTTTGATGTTTTTTTAATATGTTTGAATTAAGTTTTTGATTGTAATGTGAATGGGGTCACTTTGTATTGTATATAAAATGTAAAATGTACGTGTAAAACTCCTCGTAACTTGTTAGTTTTATGTTGCCATTTGTGGATTCGACTCTGTTGACAAAAGAGATAGATCAGAGGACTTGTGATTTTATTTTGTTTGGATTCAAAAATGTACTAATTTCTGGCCTTTTTTTGTCTAAACATTATAAATCCTTTCATGTGAGTTTTTCCTTTTTTGATTGAGGCAACATGGATTGTATCTCTGAGGTTTGACGCTCTACTAATGTAGTTTTGTATTCTGGTGCGCCAATGTGAATCTTGGCTTACTATCTCTTTCTCATAATATCTCATTGCAAGTAACAGAAATCTTACTTTGTTAACATTCATTTTGATGATTGTAGAAGAATAATATAGCAGCAACTGATAGAAACTGGAAGTTAATTCGATTAATCCTAAGTCCTAACAATATCTGCATCAGACACGAGTTCAAGTCTGTTCTGTTACACACATCAAAGGCATAAAAGTCTTAGGATTTTTGCTATTTATGAGAAAAAAACAATCATTGTAGCGTGTGAATGTTTCAGTTTAAATGTTGATACATTTGCAGATGTTGTTACCTGATTTATTTGTCTGGTTTCAAATGTACTTATTTCTGGCCGTTTTTTTCTATACATTGTGAATCCTTTTATGTAAATTCCTCCTTTTGGATGCTAAAATAATAATGTCTATGCCTTCTTTGGATGATAAATTCGAGGCAATATATGGAATATCTTGTTCAAAACTTTATGGTATGCATCTCATGGCCAGTTCTAGAAGCCCTGAGCTTCCACGCCGTATTAGTTTATTCGGTTACGTCTTACAGTCTCATTGTCAGTCGATTTATTGGGTTCTGCTAACACATCTTACTCCTTGACATTTATAATGCTAGAATATTATAGCTGTAAGCTCATTACCATTGGCCAGACAATTGATAGAAACTGGAAATTGTTTGATTCTATGACAATATCTGCATCAGAGAAGAGTTCAAATCTTTTTGTATGACACAAAACAGAGGCATGATCAGGTACTATTAGAAGTTTTTGCTATTTGTCTTGAGATGTGTGAGAAAAACAATATTTGTCAGATTTTTAATGTTTTGGAAACATTTGAAGATGTTACATGTTTAGTGACACTTACTTATAATACGATAGATGATACTTTTATTACGAAAACTCTTACTTAATTAGTGTACAACATTATCTAAATCAAAAACATTAATTCTCTCTAGAACACAAAGACCCAGAGATGATGAATCAAAATCATAAGAATATGCTTTTTTGGATCCTCCCTTCTTATATTACATGCCAATGCAGTTTCTCTGATGCTGAGGAGCGCCACTGCAGCGGACAACATCGAGGAAAGAGCTTACATCACATGGAATCCATAGTCTTGATGAGTCATAAGCATCTTGAGCTTGATCAAGTAATGCTTTAAAGATTGGATGTTTAAGCAAACTCATCTTTATCACAAACCTCTCGTAATCAGCACCAACATACACTACCAAATGTCCTCTAGGAACATCTTTAGGTATGGCTTCATTTTCTTTCTTGAATCCCCAAGAAACCTTCTCGTAGCAACTCTTGCATGAAGATGTACAACAAGGTATGACTACGGATTTGTTTTTAATGATTCTGAATTTGTTTTCGCAGGATTTTATGAACTTGTTCTTCATTTTAGAGAATAGAAGGAGAGGTCAAAATAAGAATAATGAATAAAGATAGAGATGGTTTTGTGATGAAAAGTACAATGGTGAAGGACATGTGTATATATAGATGATTGATTTTACAGAGCTTAGATAGAAAAGAATATGATGTCCATGGTGATATTAAATGTATATGAGATGGGCAAGGTTTTTAAAAATTTTAAATGATAAATTAAGATACATCACGAGCTAGGGCTTTAAATTATGATAGTTGTTTGCCATTTTTGTTTCACTCGTGCGGTTCCGTTATTTTTCCTCATAAAACTGAAATTGTACGAACATGCATTGCATTATTACAATGTTTTTTTCTCTCAATTTTAACTGAATTTCATGGGCGCTAAGACATGTAAGACCCCACAAAAGCAAGAATAGAGTAGAGAGAAGATAAGAGATATGAAGAAGAGGGATGGGGTTTAAGTCTTCTTGGACAAAGTGTGATCCTGATTTATGATTCATAGATTTGATGATTCCAAAATTTAGTCTCTCTTTTTAAAAGTGACTTCTTGAAGATCAAGGATATATAGTTGAAATTCAAATCCAATATTTATTTGATACGATATAAACTCAAGGGTGATAAGCATCTGAAGATGGGCTATGATCAGGTCTTTATCTAAGGGTTTTATGAATGGGATCTGTGATAGTAATCGATCTATATGTCTGTTTTTTTTTTAAATATGGATGGGGTAAAACGGTTATAATGAGTATTGCAAGTGTAGACTGATTATGAAGTGTCAATTTGCAGGGTCCGATATGATTGGAAAACAGAACAGAGCAGAGCACTTATTCATTAGACTTCAGATTCATCCCCCCAAATAGCTGAGTTTGAGAAGAGCAATCATTTTCTTACACATCACTTATGCAGATGAGCTTATGGTATGTTTTTTTTTTCTTTTTCCAACGCGTTTCAACTAGGACCGAATCTCAAATTAAGCCTGTTTCAATCTTTGATGTAAAACAAAATAAAGTTTGAGCTGGTTTTAATTCAAATATATTTTGGATATTTTTGGGTTATTTCGGATTAATTATCAGATTTTCTTTGGAGACATATTCCATTTGGTTTCAGTTTTTTCTTTTGTCAAAATGCATTATAGGGAAATGAATTCGAATGGTAACACATCAACGCCATTAATACAGATCGTTATGCAACATGGTGTGTGATTATTTAGTTTCAGATTTATCTTCTAAGTGTGCTTACCAAAATATTATTTTGTTTGTTCATAAATAATTTTTTAGTGACGTTAAAAGTAATAATAATAATGTTTAAGTGTTTTATCATGATTTTAGTTTCGAAAAAATTTAGATCAATCTTAGTGTCAAACAAACTAAACATATCATCATCAAGCTCTTTGGAACTAAATATCAAAAAAATTAAAATAATTATTTTTCCATACTTCTTCTGATTTTAAAAGTTCGAATCAAATTACCAGTCTTGGAATTGGACCAGACAGAACTGATGTAACATCAGACCCGGGACGGTTCAAGCTGGTTTGAGATAAGAAGGAGGGCCATTCTAGAACAAGGCTGGCTTCTTCTGCATGTAATTTATTGTGGGAACGTGAGGCTTTTATGATGTTTGTCTTTTGAGTCTCATCATTCTTACAAATAACTCACTCGATGATCACGAATGATTTAAAACTTTATTGAAATTACCAATTTCCTTTGATTGGGGTTCAAGAATATGCTAAGTTTTTATGGGAAAGTGAATTTTATAGCCCTTTAGATTAGCTTTTCTTTGATAAATACTATCAAACATAACAAAGACTAAGACACTTTATAAAGTTACATAGATAAAATTGGGATTTTAAGTATAAGTTTTTGTATTTGATACAAATCATAGTTGCTGGCTTGCTGTGCTGGTAGTGCTTTTCTTTTCCATTGCGTGTGTGCTGCTAAATATGTAAATAATTGTTGAGTTATCATTCTGTTGAATAAAAAATTATTTTATACTAAGGAAACGATTTTGTGTTCTTACATAAAACTACTTTAGTATTTCAATAGTGAATATCACTCACTTCATCATTAGATCCGGTCAGGTTGGAGTATATATGTAATGTACTTATATCATACTCGGATCATCCAATATCTGTCGATCGATTAGCGACTCATTGGAACTGGTTATAAATTATTTTCTGAAACTCTATAGTATTTTCAAATTTGATCAAACCCATTTTGACTTTTATTCTTTTGGAAGAAAAAAAAAAAAGGCACACATGAGGGAGCCATACCTTCTTACGCTCAAAATTATTTGATTTGACTTTCCCATGTGTCTTTGGACAGTTAAGAGCTGTCATTCTTTTTCCATTATTATATCACTGAGTACAAACAAATGGAAGCTCATTTTTGTATAAGAAATTAAGATACCATGACTATTTAATAAATAATACTCTTTTTGTTAAGATTTGAACTATAAATAGTGAAACATTTAGGTTTGAATTTGATAAAGATAACATGACATTTTAATAGATAAATCAGTGGACCAAAACTTATAGAGGTTGGGTGATTTTGATCGAATTTGGAAAAACAAATTACGACCTTTTTAGTCCAATCGATAAAATGATAAACTTTTAAATCATTCCAAAATACCACAAAAGAGTTTAGAAAAGGTTTTTAAATGATTAAGAAAAGGTGCAGCCTGCAGGGCACTTCTTAAAAGTTTTAAGAAGTTTTGTCATAGTTTAAAAAAGTTGGTTAGTCTACAAAAGATCTCTTTAAAATTTATTTTTTAAATAAAAAGTTCTAAATGATATTTTAATTTAAAATCATACAACATTCCTTATTTCCATTCTCCAACCAACTCTTAAAGTCTCGCCCATGCTTCATTTTGGGAGGCAGTAGCCATATTCTTCTCATGTTCTATTTTATTTTTCATGATATTTTAATTAAAATTTATAGTACATTCCATTCTCCAATTAAATTTGTTCGTGCACACAAACTCGAATATTTTTGTTAATTTGAAACAATTATACATATATTCGTGTATGAATTATTATTATAGATTCTTGTAATCCTTTTTCATACTGTATAGGTTTCACGCATCTCCATAAATATTTATATCTAAAGAATTTTGCAGAGTAACAAACCTAAAATTGTTTTAGTAACGGCTTTTGTTAAGGCGTTGGAATAAAAAATTGAATGGGTGGCTTTAATCATACCTCCTCCCTCGTAAAAGATGCATACAACAATCACATGATGGAGAAACTTAACAATAAGATAAGAAAACTCATCATATATTTGCAAGATTCAATAATTACATAGAAAGATCATCAAATATTTGCAAGATTCAATAATTACATAGAAAGATTATCAAATATTTGCAAAATTCAACAATTACTTCTGGTTTCTTACTCCTCGAACCCTCTCTAGATAACTCCGAGAACATCTTTTACACGGTCGATAAAAGTATCAACAAGGCGGAACCATGCTCGGCGCCACGGAGAATCAAAGCACATGAACACAAAAAAACCCATCAAAATAGTTACATAGGTCGCACCTAGGCTCCACCACATTACCATCATATTGATTAATCCGCTTTCATCTTCGTCTTCTTCGTCTTCATCTTCTTCTGAACTGATTGTAGTAGTACCACAGTTTCTATTGGTGGGTGATCCACAAAGAAGAAAATTACCAAAGTAACTATTCTCACCAAAAGTGTTGAACTGTTTTCCTTGGGGAATCACACCTGATAGATTGTTATAAGACACATTAAAGATCACAAGAGATTGCAGCATTGTGAGTTCTGAAGGAATGGTTCCATTTAACTTGTTGAAAGAAAGATCCAAGCATTCTATGCTTTTCAGATTGGAGAAGCTTCCAGGGATGAAACCAGATAATGCATTCCGTGAGATGTTCAACGAACGTACTCTCTTAAGATTTCCAAGCTCTTTCGGGATGTTACCGCTCAGCTCGTTGCTAGACAAATCCAAGCCAAACATCTGGTTAAGAGTTCCTCTCATGTACGAGTCATATCTCTGTTTCACAGCAAAGTCAACTTGGACTTTAAAATCTATTAAGTAGTCTAAAGCAAACCGGTCTGACACAAGTACAGACTTGTAATATACTTCTGTGTATATATCCATAAAGTTTGAGAACTTGTTTGCTGGATACCAATCTGGATCAGTACGACCATCTCCTCCCAAACCAAACGACAGATTAGTGAGACACGAAGGTATGGACTCATTCAATCTGTTGTGAGCAAAATCTAACATCCTTACGTTGCTTAAACCGCACAGCTCGACAGGAATCTTTCCCGCCAAGTTATTCCCCCTCAACAGAACAACATCGATGCTTGGTGTATTCCTGAACCGAGGGATGGTTCCAGATAGTTGGTTGTTTCTCAGATCAAGCAAAACAAGTCCTTTCCACAATTTTTCTGGGATAGTTCCAATGAGATTGTTGTTGTGCAAGTCCAATATATAACCGTAATCCGAGTCAGAGCGCAGAGATAAGCTACCGGATAAGAAGTTATCAGAAAGGTCCAAGAGCCAGAGGTATGGAATTTTGAATAAAGAAGGTGGAATTGCACCTTGTAGACGATTATTTGAGATCCTCAGGATGTCTAAGAAGAAACTGCCTAACCATCTTGGAATCGTACCTGTGAGGAAGTTGTTGGACAAGTCTATAACCGTCAAGAGCCTTAAGTTACGTAGATTGTCTGTGATCTTCCCTGAAAACATGTTATTGTCCATGATCAACGTTATCAAAGAGGTATCGTCACTTGATTTTCGAATAATTGGACCGCTGAATCTGTTGTGAGAGAGCTTAAGCCATTTCAATGAATAGCAACCAGTGAAAAGACTTCTTGGCAATTTCCCTGAGAAGTTGTTGTATGATAGATCCATAAATTCAATATCTTCCATACGGGCCATAGAGGAAGGCATCTTCCCTTGAAACTCATTGTTTGAGAGATTCAAATGTCTCAACCTTGGAAGTATCAAACCGACATCTTTTGGGAGTTGATAGTTGAAACTGTTAGCTGAAATATCAAGAAATTGTAATGTGTGCAGTCTTGGAAGTGTAAGGGTGTTGAATGAATTGTTCTGCAACAATAGAACCTGAAGCTCTGTGTTATTCTCCAGCAGCCAAGTGGGGAAGACTCCGGATAGCGTATTGCTGGATAGATCAATTACCCGCAAATCCTTCTGATACCGGAGAAAACCGGGAATTTTTCTCAGGTTGCAGTATGGCAATATGATACTACTTAGCTGCGATTGCAGGCCACTGGAAACATTAGTCTCTACTACTTGCAGCATACTAGACCTTGATGAGAGTTTGAAAACCTTGAGCTCTGTTAATTCAGCAATCAAATCTAACGAGAACAAGCCTTGGAAGTTGTTATCGTGTAGCGATAAGTATTCCAAGAATTTGAAATTACTTATGAAAGCTGGAAGCTTCCCACTTAGGTGATTTGATGATAGATCAAGAACTCGGAGTTTGGAGAAGCTTGAAAAACAGAGAGGGATTTCACCCACAAATTTGTTTTTACTAATGCGAAGCTCTTGCAACTGTTCTAATCCGCAAATTCCTGCAGTGATGGATCCACAGAGAAACATCAAGGCATATACAATATAAGCTTAAACGAGTTTTGCTACTAAAAAAGGAGCATTTGTCATAACTTGCCTGGTTTTTGCAATGGACCAGAGAATTCATTTTCGCTTAGATCCAAAGCTTTGAGGTTTCGCAGATTCGTGAGCTCTACAACAAAGCAAAAAATGCACAAGAGTGGTTTCACTTTCAAGGAGCATAGCGTATCAGGATCGAAGTAGAGACGCTCAAATTGCAAAAATATCATACATATTATGTTACAAGATCAAATCGATTAGATTAGAGTGAGGATCATAGTTAAAAACTACCTTGTCCTGGCAATTGCCCACTGAATTCGTTGAGCTTTAGATCTAGTACTTCCAAACTTGTCAGATTTATTAGTTCTGTTCCAAAAGTAAGAAATATCAAAAACAAAGTGAAAAAGATTTTCAATATCAATCACATCTGCAGCATTTCTGAAATACCTACCTTGAACAGGAAAGCTACCCTCAATAAAGTTACCAGCAAGAATCAAAGTCTTGAGCGACACAAGCTCTTTCAAGAATGGTAAGACAGTGCTACTGTAAAAGCTGAAACTAAGATCCAGAGTCTCAAGATTCTTCAAACTTCTCACACCCTTATCACCTGTAGGAACAGTAAGGAACTTTTACACTGTAAGAAGATGAATTGGAAACAAGAGTAATTGAAAACGATATATAAAGACCTTGTCTTTCGTCGAACCAGCCTTGGAAGTTGCTCCGTGACAAGTTAAGACTCTGAAGCTCTTCAAAGGGATAGAACAAGGTTAGGTTGAGTAGAGGAAGAGTGTCAGGAGAACGTGAGTCATCTAAAGATCCAAGGGAGAGTTCAATCATGCGTTTGCTGGTGACATTGCACTTGACTCTTCTCCAACTGCAACAAGAATGATCTCTACTCCTCCATCCTCGAAGAATGTTGAGATGTGGATCAGTAGAGAGCGAAATTAGATAGGCTTTGAGCTCTAACAAACCGTGTTTTTCACTGTCAATGCAGCTTCTACATTTCTGCATCATCATCATCATCAGTATCATCCATGTTAGGCTAAAGACCATTGACTTTGAGGAAGACATTGAGTGCAAAGATCAAATGAGGAAACACAGAGAATGTAAAAAGATGACTCAAAGTCATTTTTATTGTTAAAGACATTGCGAAATTGAAGCTCAAGGCATGTGATGCAATGTGCTAAGAGGAAGATGAAGTCAAAGGAGTGTCACAGCAGTAGAAATATACGACTAGTAATTAATCAGTTGTTTATAAATTCTCTGCAAATTATTCATAAAAAGTATTGAGAGAAAGGAAGAAACTCACATGTTTATCCTAAAATTAAGGGCTTGAAAGATAACTTTCATTCCTTTAAAATTCCTCATGGAGCTTAATTAAGCCGTTTCCAACCAAAAAATATTAAGCTTCATGAGAAATTGGCAGAGTCTCTCCAGCATCTTCTCTAGGCTCGGTTGCTTCCGTATTTCTGAGCATACCTCCCTCGTCAAGCCCAGGTTTCAAAGAAGCCCAACAAAGGCCCAATACATGATGTTTTACTGGCGCCTTATTTTGGCTTTTACCGAATGTTTTGATGTTATTAGCTCAGAAAATTATTTGTGTGATTGATCAGTTAGCCACAGCAAATCCTGGACCATTTTGGAAGAGACACTTGTATAAACTTGTCGGCCATTTTAACGCATGCTCTCAGAAGAATAATGAGATAATTTGAATGAACATTATCTTAATTGTTTGGAAAATTTTACTTTTTGTTAAGTTGTTACCATCCCATTGACTTTTAATTACACAGACAAATATAAACTTATTATAAAGGAAAAAGGGGATCCACTAGAAATGGTGGAAGTTTCCTATTCGGGCAACTAACCAATTCTTCTTGTTGATTCTTATGCCTTTTTCACAAATCTTAACGGTGGGATTCTCCTATTTGGACAAAATGATTATTATTATTTTGATTTTTGTATCATCGTCACAAGACACAACAATCACATCAATTAAGGCTAAACCTAATCAATCTTTTGTTTTGTCTTTTCCAAGTGGAACACACATAAAACAGTAGAAAGAATTCACATTCCTAAGCCTTACTTCTCAAATTCTATAAAAAAGGATATAAGATTGCAAGAAACAAAACAAAACAAATATGCAAAATCAGACAAGGTCTGTCTTCGTGGTGGTGGTGGTGGTAATAATGGTGGTTATAAGCTCTTTCACTGTGGAGGGAGGAGGGAGAGGGATATTATACAACAAAGATCAGAGGCTTCACCATGTTCAAAAAGTCAAATCCGTCATTCCATCAGCAAGAGTAGTAGAAAATCACCATAACATTCCAAGACAGAACTATGACAACTGGGGTGCCAACGGAGGAGACAGTGGTGGAGACGACGGAACAGGTTAGTATCAGAAACACAAAAGACAAGACATGATTGAGACAAGGGAGCTCCTAAGACGTTTGTGTGTATATATGTGTAAAGACTTATGTTTTGTGTTTTTTGTGATGTCTCCTAAGTATGTATGAATATGGGGTTTTTTAGGTTTTTGTTATAAGTGTGTTGTGATTCTATGCTTATGTTTGGAGAAACCCGCAAAATAGAAAGGGATTTCACCTAAAATCTGTTTTTTCTCTAGGCCTGAGACTTTGCAAATTCTTCATTCTACAAATTCCTGACATTGATTGGTGCAGGGAGATACATGCATATACAAATATTATATGAGTTGAGTTTGTTACTAAAAATAAGGGGACACTTTGTAACTACTTACCTTGAGTTTGCAATGAACCAGAGTAAAGAATGGTCACTTAGATCTAAGTGAGAATGATGCTTTGGATCTAACATGAAAAAATCGTGGTACTATGTTGGATCATAGATCATTTATGGAGAATCATAGTTACTCCATAAATGATATTTGATCCAACATGATCTTTCCTTAGCTGAATCAATAATAATTTGATTGAAAGAATATAAATTGAGATCCAGAATCTCAAGCTTTCTGAATCTTTCCAAGCTATTATAACCTTCAGAACAATAACCAACTTTAGATTGCAAGAATAATAGGTAACACAGGACCAAATACTAAGGCACTAAGCTATATAACAGACTAAGGGGATCGAACCAGCCTCTGTAGCTGGTCCTAGACAAGGGTGCTTGATAGTTTATGAACTGGAATTCGAGTTTTCCTTCACCTCATGTATGCACTAGAAGGTTTCCAATTTCTAGGCAGTACCATAAACACAAACTGGGAGACCACAATCTGATGTATTTTCACTTCTCCGGTTACCATGTTTCCTTACTTTACATAACCTAAGTTCATGCCACAAAATTCAATTACTAAAGTGGTGTAATCCACAAATGCACACAAGAAGCCTTTTGAATACAGCAAGTTAAGTTTACCTGTAGTATTGTCCCGAACATTATTGCACCTTCAAAACACTGATCATTTCATTGGTTTTCTGAGAACTTCTGATCCATCAACAAAATGAGCAATGCAATAAATAATCCTTCTTTTGCTGCAAAGGAGCCTTCTTCAAGACAATTTGCCGTATACAATAAATGTTTGTCGTAAACATTCAAATGTAACTTACATTCCTTCCACCCACTAAATATGGATTCAGTTTCATACTGTAACGCCCGACCTTAGATTCCACGCCAAACCATTAAAACTCTTTAATTTTTCGAAATCACTAATTCCTCCGTCCATTTGTTGTAACATCTTTAATGATTTGAGCATCGAAAACCACTGGAAAATATGATTACACTGTCCCTAAGATTTTAGCCTACAGAATTTTATTGTGTGTATCTTTTTTTTTTTAACATCTCAGGTTTTTTATATATATTTTCATTTGTTCTCCTTACATTTATTCTCCTGTATTATTGACTCAAAAAATTTTTGTACACAACATATAAATTTCTATTAAACCGCAGAATTATAAATCTTTTATCTGTTTTTTCAACTAGAGATCAAGACAAAATTGTGACCAAAAATAACCAAATGGATTTGGATTCAGACGTGGTCACGTGGGATTTAGCATAATAACAACACAAAGAAAATGTTGGAACAAGATTTCTAAGTGTCGTTACTTTAATTATAGGAAGGGTCGGCCCAAACTCATACAAAACTAAAAAAAAATAGAATTAGTAGTATATTGAATTTCGAACTCATCACTTTATGTTTATATAACTATTATGTTATAAAATATTTTATAATATTTATTGTTACTAAATTGTTAATATATTTTTGCATTTAAAACTTTTGGTTTATGAGATTTAATTCATGATCGGGCCTAATTATAGGGTCATGTATGAAGGAGTACAGTCCATTTTGATACGTAACTTAACAAAACGGTGGCTTATGTCGTACGAACCTAATGAGCTGCCACGCGACCGGAATTACCATGTGTGGGGTTCGGTCTACGCAGACCGACCTTTAACATTTCACATATTCACCAAAGTTCTACCAAAAAGTACATAAAAATTAAATTAAACGTTTGACTAAGAATAAAGAAAACATTTAATAGAAAATATCGGGTCCTAGTCCACGCTGTATGTGGTCATATCTCTTCAAATTACACACATGCAAGTTTGTGGTATGAGTCGAATTGAATATGCTATGTTTACAGCTCAACATTTTGTTATAGTTTCCAGCAATTTGGTTCTTAAAGATATAGTTAGAAATGTTAGCCTTATTCAATTCATACGTTTACTATAAAGAAAATCAACATTCAAAACTAATATTATCACGAACTAAAATATGTCGTTTTTCTAGTCCAAATCCAGTTTTTGATATCAACAAAAGTTTAAATGCGATAAATCTTCGTTCTTTACAGTTTAAATATATATATATATATAAAAATAATTTCTGTAACGTTTTTGACATCCGATTTCGATATCTGTCTAGTCATTCTTAGTTTTTGGGCCAATCTTGTTTCAATGATTGAAACGCTATTTTGTGAAATTCTTAAGATTTACCAGTTCGCTCTGTATTTCAACATATCTAGGTTTTTTTATGTTTTCAATCATCATTGACGTCAACTTTTAATTAATTGCTAGTCTTATAACTATTTTAGATTAAGCTTCTGAACTTTAGAATTCTTAAGAAAAAAATTCATATATAAATAAAAATAAACCAAATTGGTGATCAAATTCTTAAACATACCCGCACTACTCTATATAAAAACTTTTTATTACATATTTCCAGATAACATAAAAACACACACTGTTTCTTTTTTCTACAGCTTCACTCAATCTAGACATCTTTTGAAAAAACTTAAAAACACTTCAACCAAAACACCAAAACCACAGAACATACATCACGTTAATATATTATTTTCTAGTCTTCTAGAATGCATAATATTACATGTCTTAGTGTTACTGTGTTACGTATTCCTAGAAAACAAGAAATATGTCACATATCAATCATTTATTGTACCAAAGCCAATGACCCTCTTTCTAATTCATAGGCTTCGCTCCCTCCATATATTGTCTAAACTCTCCCTTTTTCTCTCTCTTCTCACATCTCTACTACAAATTTCAGAACCAGAAACCACAACAAAAACCCTCCATTTTTCTGAAAAAGAATACAAAATCTGTCCTTGTAGTGTTGGGATCATCAAGTAATGGGAGAAGAAAGCAGCACGAGCGGGACGTGCAAGCCGTCCAAGACGTTCAAGACGAAGTGCAGCCACATGGTGAAGAAACAGCGAGCCAAGTTTTACATCCTTGGACGTTGTCTCGCCATGTTAGTCTGCGGGCGTGACCGCGACCGCGACCGGGACCGTATTTAGATCTTTACCTTCTGTGTTTTTTTCTCTTCTTTGTATTTTTCTAATTTCTTTTTGGTTGGGTTGCCGTTTTTAGTTTTCCCTCTAGTATCAAACATTTGAACTAGGGTTGGTATTTAAGTTATATATACACATGAATATATTCATTTATGTGAATGCATCATGAAATGCTTAATTGTTTTGAGATTTGTGTCTCCCGTATGAAATTTTTGAATGGTATCATCTTAATAATTATTAGTTGTTCAAGTAATTAATAGCCTCTTTTTTTGTAAACCGCTGGCCCTGGAAAGATCTTCAATTTACTTGGAATATATATTTTATACGAAACTTTCAGAAATACTCAGACATACATTGAGACTTCAAATGCTCGTTGTCGTTAATCATATGAATACGAACAGCAAAAATCTCATAGGCGCATAGCGATTTAAAGAATAATCACAAAAACTTTGAAAAGTATTATATGTGATGCATAATTTGTTTACCAGTTTTGTTTCTCTGTATATACGTATGAGTGAACTTATCTCTTGAAAACATTATAGATATTGTGGTCAGAGATCGAATCTCATCCACTGTACTTTCATGTTAGTCACTACAGAGTTTTAAGTGACAAAAATATTCAACTTGCTATAACCTTAATTAGTAGGGTATTACTTTGGATTTCATATTATAAAAAAAAACAAACAAACAAACAAACAAACAAAAACATGATAGGTCAATACGCAAAAGAATATCGTTTTTTGAGAGTGAAATCATCCATTGATTAGTGTAACAATACCAGCGAAAAATTGAGAGAAAAGGTGGAGGAGATAGTAAGTAATTATGACAAGGTCTACGGCCGGAGAGTCCATGTGACTCGAGTCCAAATCAGACTAATAATGCAAATCGAAACTATGCTCTATTTTCTTTTCTATTTTGTTGGTTTAGGCAGGACGAGATGGTTGATTGTTTAGTTTTTCATTTCTTTATAGCAGATTTGAATATGAAGAGGATAACCAACATCATTTTCATGAAAATAAGAGATTGTAGAGTGGTCCGCACCATACAGCAAACCAAGTGAAAACTATAGTAACTCTCCCCCCTCCCCCCCCCCCCCCCCCATCTTAGGACTTACGTGCTCATTGTAAAGCTTTTTCTTTCAATTCATATAAAAATATATTTTTTCAATTCATTAAATCAAATAAAATATTACCTTTTTTTGTAAACAACATGTAATATGCAAATTTAAATATAATACCGTAGCAATGCTAACAAAAACTACTATGTTACAAAAACTGGTCAACAATTTTCTGTTACTATTTGTGATTGTAATTATCAGTATGTAAAATTTGTTGCTACTATGAGGTATATGTATAATATAGATATTTCTGATAATCGACAAGATATTTAATTGATTGATCAATTTTATTTTATGTTTATGGACGTATACATTTAGATATTCAATTTGTTGAATTATCAGCACTACAATGCATGATATTTCCATTGGATTTTTGATAGTAGCGCCTTGCTTTTTCTTCTAATAGATGCTTATAAAGTTGATCATAAATAAGTTGTAAAGCCTTTTGATAACACTGTAAATATAGATTATGTAACTTGTAATGGCCTAAAATATTTAATGCATATAGTAAGATCTTTATGTATAAAAGTTTCAAACGTACAACTATATATATATATATATGGGTGTTTACCAATGTAGTGACCTTACCACTACTTTATTAGATTTTTAATATTAAAAGATATACGACCCAACACTAATCAACTAGGAATTAAAAAGAATCCGAAGCCAAAAAACAAACAAACTAAAACGTCCAACATCACGTGCATACTCTTGCTCCAAGTCTCTAACATTTCCAACACGCCGCAACCGCTGATAAGAATAGATTACTATTTTCCAAACATTTTAAATTGTTAGACTAATGAGTGATGGATACTTGTCTGATACTCGTAGAAAATTAAAATTATAAACGTATCTGATTGTTCGTATCTGAGCGTATACAGTATATACTGTATCTTTATTATATCTATGACCGATTTGAAATATTTGGATAATGAAAGTACATGTATTGCAAATCAGATGTAGGTGAAAATCTGTGAGCCGACAATGGGAATCCTCGAGGCGAGAGAGGTGTGCAAATGCACTCGTGCGGTCCCTCTCGTTACTATATTTCATAGTTTTCCCACTACTGTTTAATTTATTTATACAGACTCAGAAATTATTTTCTCAATCTTTTTTCTTTAACTAAAAGATCAATTTTTGTTTCTATTATTTATGATGATGAGATCATTGAGAAACAAGACTATCTCTCTTCTTCTTCTTTTTTTAAATCATAAAGGAGATTGATTTGTACAAGTTAAAGTCAGTACCATTGACGAAAGAGATGGGAAAAATACATCCTTGGCCTCATAATTGTATTGCTGATAATTTTTTAAAAATGTATGTTTAGCTCTTATTTTATATTAATTTTTTTTTGTGTTGTCTTCCACTAACTTATGATCGGTGGAGAGTTTTGTTTTTTTTTTGCTTCTTGTTCTTTTTGACAAAACAAAAATTTTTGGGAGATAACTAGAAAAGGGAAAGATATATACGTCAGAGTTTTGGTGTTTTGCAACACATATCACATTTACGGAGAAAGGGAAAGATCTCTAAGTTAAAGTGTCTATTATTAGTTTGTAAGAGTAGCTTGTGGAAAAGAAAATTAATAGATTGACTCTTTACATTGATCGACATTCAAGGTTACAAGAAGTCCTAGCCAGTCCTGGTCCTAGCTACATTCCTTAGCCACAATTTATATAGTTGCTACTATGTATTACTATATTCCTAGCCAGTCCTGGTCTTATCTACTTACTAGTACATATAACCTCAATATATTATATATTGCATCTATTAACTAACTTATTAAGTTACATAATAAAATTTAAATGTTACTTATCTAGTTAGATCGTATAATTAGTTTTTTTGTTAACAGTTTATCAAAACAATTCAAATTTAATCATTATAAAGAAAATGTGTGTGAGTTTCTCAGCTAGACCCCCACGCGGCGGTGTCTGTTTGTAGCAGTCTTTGTAGACTTCCCACGTGCGGGTTGTATAGATTCTCCAAGATCGCTCAAGGCGGGCCAACCCCAAGACCGTCCTCTTTCGTCTTTACACCACATGCATATTTACAAGTTGAACACAAATTTACGATTTTGAAAACTAAAATCTGTCATGTTCCTAGTCAAAACCATTATGTCAATATATCGGTATCTGGATGAATTTTAACCCGATTCATATATGGACAGTTCTATAAAAACAAAAAATATTATTTGTTGATCAATAAAATTATTGTTTGAAAGGAAAACTTCATAAAAATACAATAATTATTTATTCGATTTTCATAAAAATACACTAAATTAATGGATATCCAAAAAATACATGAAATAATTTTTTACTATTATTATACATAAACTTTTAAATTATATCCAATTAGCATAAAATCTGTTTATTTTTATTGTTTTCACAAAAAATATATTTAAATAAAAAAATATTTTATAAAACTCAAAAAATAATTCCAAATATTCTTTTCAAATCTTAAAAAATCTGTAAAATTTCAACAACTAAAATACTAAATTATCAAATTCAGAAAAAACCAAAATATTTTTTTAAATTATTTAAATATTTAAACAAGTATAAAATTTAACATTTATATTATAGTTACAATACATTTTCATATAGTATACCTTTTACAATAAATTTAATTCATTAAGTATTCAAATACTTTTAAAAAAATTATTACCATATATAAAGTAAATAACATATATCAACTTTTTCAAAATCATATATTTATATATATATATATTAAATTATTTACATAAAAATTACTTAAATCACAAATAAATACAACATATATTATTATATTTACACACAATTTCACAATGTTATTTTCAAAAAATAATAATGGTAATTTTATTACTAAAATTTTCTGAATTTAAAGATTTATATTTTAACTTCAAGTTTAAAAAAAGAATTTGGTGCTTTATCTGTTTTGGATTTTTTATTTTGTGAATTCAAAATTTCATTTTAATTTTAAGACTTATTTTATGTTTTTCACAATTTTATTGGTTTTTTGGATTTTATAAAATATTTTTTTATCAGAATATTATTATTTTAATTAAAAATAAACAGATTTTATTTTTTATCAAGATATAAATATTAGATGGATGCAATTTAAAAGTTTATGTATTATAATAAAAGAAAATATTAATTCATGTATTTTCTTGAATACCCACAAAATTTCTATATTTTTATGAAAATCAATAAAGAATTAACGTATTTTTACGAAATTTTCGCATGTTTAAAATAACATTGAATAAACCACTATCTCAATTAGTGACTATAACGTTGAAAACACACCTTTTACGATTTTTACGATTACTGTTTGTGTATGTCTCTCTCGCACGATCTCCCTATTTATAAGCCGCTATTCAATCTTAATTTCAATAGAATTAGGACTGACACATCAAAATTCTATTCAAAATATGGGATATTGGATAGTCCAAAATCTCATATTTTTGGATTAGGACTTCCTAGCACAATGAATCACAAAGGACTTGGATTTTTTTTTATAGTATTAATGGGTCCTCCGCCAATAATAAAAAGCTTTTGTTAGCAACAAAGGACCTTTTGGCGATTATTTAGATGTATACCAACCACTATTCAGATTATTTTGACGAGCTGTGTTTTTTTTTAATCATTATCAAAATACTTTTGACAGCTTTGAAACGCTGATCAATCGAAGAATTCATATCACCGAAAAAATAGAACACACTAGCTAACTTAATTTGTACATAGTACATAGACTATGGCCATAATTTTTAAATTTGCATATAAAATCAGATTTGGGATTCATGTTTTGTAGAATAGTCACTTACAATGCGTTGGTCGAGATGAACAGACGCGTCTATTTTAGTTAAGTAATCGTGTTTTTAGACCCATTAATTGGCCGTATAGGAGATGGTTAAGGTCATTTCAGCGTTTTAAACAGTGGTGATAGATTGAAATGATGGTGCAATGTATGCATTAAGATAATTTATTGCGTCGATTTCGGCCAAGTTAGTTCCGTAGAAGATATGACATATTAGACGCTATGATGGTCCTTCTGACAATGATCGTGATTGTGCGATTGCCTCACTAAGAAGTTGTTTTCTTGTGTATTGCATTATACATATAGACTTTACTTATACTGTGATGATGAAGACTTGGGTTACTATTTGAAATAATCACAAGAGTCCAAAACTCATTCAATGGGAAAATTTGAGATAAGTTCGAGATATGAGCACAAAATCGTAAATGGACCAGCCTGACAAAACCTGCCAAGACGGTAAGGCCTGCTCGTTTTCACATACTAATTACCCACGACCAAAGAACAGGGAAAAAAAATCTTTACAGGGTTAATCTATTAAATGCAGATTGAAACTTTACATGAGGTTATTTTGTTTTTAGAACTTGCAAAAGGAAATGATCTGAAGGACCAAAAGAATTTGAGGAATTTTTATTTGACTCTTCTCCACAAATTTTTACCTCTTCTCTATTTCTCTTAAAATCTGGATACATAACCGATACAGGCCTCGAGTCCATAAAGGCCCAACTAAAATTAATGGGCCTAAAATTAAAGTTGGAAATTTGCAGCTTCGTCTGAGATGGATAAGAAATTTAGAACTATGATTTTAGAAGTCGATAGGGTTGGTTAATGCGAAGTCTTTAAACTTTTCTGCATTTATTTCATCGACACCATATATTATATTCATTTAGAGTCTCAACGATTAATATATACAAAACACTCTAAAATCAAACACGACAATGACCAGCGAAAGGTTTTCGGACAGAACAAGGTAAAGCTAAGGAAAGAGTGCGGTCATAGACTCTGATCAGATCTTTCAACTGTAGAGATCATCATCGTCGGCTACTCCACTGGATGTGGCAAACGGATCGGCTCCACCGCCCGTAGCAGCAGCTCCAGTCCCGGTCATTTCTGGAAACCTGAACTCGCTTCCTAACCCACGTGATTGCTGAAGAGTCTGAGCAAAAGCCTGATACTTGCGAATGTCTGCATCACTTACTGATCTCCTAGCGTATTTCATGGATTCCTCAAAATGGCCAGCTTTAATCTCTGCACTCTCCTCCTCCATGTCCTCTTCCATTGCTTCTGGCGTCTCTGTTCTCTTCCTCTCCCTCTCAATATCCTTCTCGATGTTTTCTCTGATTGCATACTTGCAAGAACGCTGGCAAATCTCTGTGATGTCTGCACCGCTGAAGCCCTGTGTGTACTTGGCAAGAGCTCTCAGGTCAACATCTTTAGCCACTGGTGATTTCCTCAAACAAGACTTAAAGATCTGGTAACGAGACTCCTCATCAGGTAGAGGAATGTAGATGAGCTGATCGAGACGACCAGGACGCAGAAGTGCAGGGTCGATGATGTCTGGTCTGTTTGTTGCTCCGATGATGAAGACGGTCTTCTTAGCAGACATACCATCCATCTCTGTAAGAAGCTGGTTCAATACTCTGTCTGCTGCACCACCAGCATCTCCAACACTGCTCCCTCTCTGTTATTACATTATATATTTTTAGATAAAGCTAATGCGCATAAGTTAAGAGATTAAGGATCTGAGCACAATACCTGAGTGGCGATGGAGTCGAGCTCATCAAAGAAAAGAACACAAGGAGCAGACTGGCGTGCCTTGTCGAATATCTCTCTCACATTGGCTTCACTCTCTCCAAACCACATTGTGAGGAGCTCAGGACCTTTGATACTAATGAAGTTGGCTTGACACTCGTTCGCAATAGCCTTAGCCAAGAGGGTCTTTCCACAACCGGGAGGACCGTAGAAAAGGACTCCTTTAGATGGTGACATGCCAAACTTCTCGAATTTCTCAGGATGCTCCACTGGATATTGAACAGTCTATAAAATAGCAAAATTTGAATAAATTAGTCCATATTCACAAGGTCACTAGTCGAAAAAGATGTCGAATAGTTGAAAATCTTAATTTACCTCTTGGAGCTCCCTCTTGACATTATCAAGACCACCAATGTCTTCCCAAGAAACATTAGGCACCTCAACGACCTGGTTGAAGGAGAAAAATACAATTTAAGATCAGGCGTTAGATAAGAATGGTACCATATAGACTGAGAAACCGTAAAACCAAAAAATTGATCCCTAAAACTCACCGTCTCACGTAGAGCAGAAGGATTACTGTTACCAAGAGCAGTCTGGAAGTGCTCATTAGTTACAGCCATAGAATTGAGAATTTCAGCGTCTATCTCGTCATCTTCTAGATCAATTACATCCATCTTCTCCCTGATGCATTGGAGAGCAGCTTCAGTACATAATGCTGCAAGATCAGCACCAACATACCCATGGGTGTCTTTGGATACTCTTTCCAAATCAACCTGATTAAGATCAAATCATGTCAGGTCTGACAAAGAGAAAAGGCACAAGAAAAGAAGAAAATAATTATATACAATAGAAACTTACATCTTCTGCGAGCTTCATGTTCTTGGTGTGAATCCTAAGAACCTCAAGGCGACCAATCTCATCAGGAACACCAATATCAATTTCCCTGTCAAATCGTCCAAACCTTCTCAAAGCGGGGTCAATGCTGTTGGGACGGTTGGTCGCTCCCATAACAATAACATGGGCTCGGGATTTAAGCCCATCCATAAGTGTCAAGAGCTGGGAAACAATCCGTCTTTCAACTTCTCCATGTGTCTTTTCTCTTTTTGGAGCAATTGAATCGATCTCATCAATGAAAATTATTGAGGGGGCATTCTTCTCAGCTTCCTCAAACGCTTTCCTGAGGTTGCTTTCACTCTCACCAGCTAGCTTTGACATGATCTCAGGACCATTGATACAGAAGAAAAAAGCACCAGTCTCATTAGCAACAGCACGGGCAATAAGGGTCTTCCCAGAACCAGGGGGACCATAGAGCAAAATTCCTTTAGGAGGTTTCACACCAATGGACTTGAAGAGTTGTGGATGCCTCAACGGCAGCTCAACAAGTTCCCGAATCTGAGCCATTTGTTTTCTGACACCACCAACATCATCATACCCAACTTCATCCAACCTCTCCTCATCCTCTCTCTTTATTGGTTCACCCTCACAGAATATTTCTGTATCAGGAGCGACCACACAGTACTCAGCAGGATCAGTCTCAATAACCTTAAACTCAATACTTCTCATCCCTCCTCTTACTAGGAAATAATCACCCTTCCTCACCGGGCGGTATGCCTCCAAGAAATAAGCTGTCAAGATACAAAAGCCGTCATATACAAGCAGAAGGGTTAAACAAAGGAAGAAATAAGGACACGGAGAGAAAACACTTACGTTTAAGGTATGCATCAAATATATTTCCACTAACTCCTTCAATAGTATCATCAATGGGTAAGATGTGAACACGCTTCCCATACTTAACATCAGGGCATTGGTGAACAGAGATAACATCTCCAAGCCTAACCCTCAGATTCGATCTAACAACCTTGTTCATCCTAATCTTTGGTTCATCACATGTATCATCAGCTAAAGCAATACAAACAGTATCCTTCCTCTTCTTTCCCTGTAACCACAATACCCAAAAAGCAGAGAAAACGAACATGTCAATACACACAAGTCCCAAAACAAAAGCATAAAATTGAGAGATCAAACAAATCATCCCAATTCTAGAAACCCTAGAATCCCCATAACCCTTATCTCCCATAACCACAAACAAGAAGCAGCAAATCACTCGACAATTAACTTCAAAATAGTTTAAACCCTCAAAACCCTAAATTACGCGAATTTAGCAAAGGAACCAAATATTTTTTATCAAAATCAGACCTTAATTAAAACGGTATCTCCACGAAAGAGCTGTAGCTTCTCCATAGTCTCAGGGTGTAGAGACACGACGGAGTTGTCATCGTTGATCGCTTCATCTACAACCAAACGATTCGCCGCCTTCTTTCTCTCCAGAATTGCGGTGCTAAAATCTCTCTTCGTCCCTTTACTGAAATAATCAGAGAAACAACAAAAATTAAATAGAATTGAAACAATCCCAACATGAAAAAAATTAACAAAAGCTACTTAGAAATCTAGAAGAACTTACGAATCAGATGATTCAGCTTGATTCGCCATAGTTGATATCGAGTAGAGAGCTTCCGAAAGAGAAGAAGAAGATAACTTCGAGAGAAGGGTAGTTTTTGGTGCTAAGTGATCGGTTCGTTTTTCTATGAGAAAATAGAGAGACAGGTGTCTGTTTATATAAGAAGATAAATCCGTTTCTTGTCATCAAAGAAAAGTTTTTTTTTTTCAATTTCCATTTTTATTTATTTCCTTTTCTTTCTTTTCTTTTGGCGTTATTTAGTTGCCTTTTCTTAGTTTCATACTTGTTCTTTTTTCAAACTTTTTTTAAAAAGTTACATCTTCTAATTTTTATAAGGAAACGCTTTGATTTATTCATTTAAATGTAAATAAAACATATAACTACATAAAACAAATTTCGTAAGATAACACAATACTAAAACTTCAACAAAGGTTTTTACATCTATTATATACAGAACATCTTTTATAAATACACCAAATGTTTGAAAATTTGAAATACAATAATCATTGTGATAAATGATGATGACTATTTTGAAAATTGAAATTTAATTAACAAAAAAGTTACAAATCAAATAAATAATAATCATTTATGTAATGGATTTTAGGTATTGTATTTATAAAGGATCGGATTTCAGAGGTTGTTGGTTCAACGCTTGGTCATTTTCAAGTTTTTTTTTCCTAATAAATTTTTGAATTTTTTCGGAATGTTCTAGAATGTCCTAAAAGAATCTTTAAAAATCCTAGAGTATGAAAACGTATGAAAGGATCTAGATGATCAATCTTCACCATTAGATCAAATAAATTTTCACCGTCCATTGTGAAAGTGGTTTCCTATGGAAAAAGCTAAGTTCTCTCATTTGTACTCAACTAAGCGTAATAATAAAATCTTTTTTCTCTTCTCTAATATGTCCACTTCCTTTCTTTAAATACCAAGAGGGTTACGTAGTAAAAACCCGACTTAACAATCACAAAGAGGTAAAAATGTAACAATCACAAAGAATGGAAAAATGCTTGAACCGCACGAATTGATTCACAAGGAATCAGTCCGTGACATTCCGGTAACATCCTCAGTTCGTGGTGAGGTTTTCGAGAGTTTACATTAACTAGCAAACAAAAACAATTTATGGGAAACATATTTAGGAAAAAAAAAACATATCACTGATTTTTAGAATAATAGCACCTACACAAAACGTGAGAGAACAGCTTGAAAAATGAAAACACATTTTGTTTCCAAAGTAAATAAGAGTGAATTTTGGACGATTTTATTTAGTTCAGTTATGACTTATTTTTCCATATTTTTTACTGCAGAAACATTTCGTTGGAGATCGTCGAAGAGCCGGATATTTTTGTCATTTAAAACCATTCACAAACAAATAAATACCTATTTGATATCTGTGAAGATTTCAAGAGTGAAGCCAAAGACGATCATGGAGCCTCTCTTCACCAGCTCCAAACATCTCGTCGACTTTTTCGCCGTCTCTGTAAAACTGAAACGTGGGAGTGTAACGGATGTGTCGAGTGGTTTCAGGGCATTCGTCGATATCTGCATAAACAAACTTGAGCTTCGAGAAACTTTTGCTGAGCTCTTGAAATGCAGGAAGAATCTGGCTACAAATTCCACACCTGAAAGTTTCAAACTCAAACGCTAAAATCACAGGAAACCTGATAAAAAGGGAGTACAAAAACAAAACCGTTCTCTTTGAGGCATTTCATCAAACACTTTGTGAACATGAAATGCGTGTTTGGAGAAACAGAGACGAGCACGTACCACGAAGCTCCGTAGTTAATAACAGCCTGCATATTACAAAAAAAAAACCAAGAAGAACAGTCAGATTACGAAGAACCCAGCTTGGGTTTTAAAACGTGTACAAATGTAATGGTTGTCGTTTGTAATAACTGGAGATTTGGAAGATTTGATGTCGTCAAGAATTTTCAGGAAACTTTGGTCGTTTGGTGCCGTTTTCAAATTGCCATGGCGATTCGAATTGGATTCAAAATCCGAATTTGCTCCCTCCGATTCTTGCTTTCTCATTTTTTTGTTTTTGTTGGATTTGCCAAATTTGGTACCTTCGCAGATTATCATAAGGCATAACTTAAACCCAAACCAAGCGATTTTGAGTGTGAACCGATTTTAACCAAGCCAATTTCAACATCGACACATTTCGTTAACCGGCAAAAGACTCTGAAGACTAGAGAGACTTTGAACTTTAAAGAGTTAACATGTTCTATATGGACTATGGTCAAATTATCCTCAAAAATAAACGTAAATAGCATCCAAATATCGTGTAACTTGTATTAATCTGCAACAAATTTAGGAAGAAATGAATGGTTGATAAACAGAAGATCTTGGTTTGTTATATGATTGTCTTCTACATCACCAAATTCGGATGCTGAAAAAATCAAGTGTTGTTGTTGTTGTTGTTGGCAAAGAGCTTGATTCTCCCAACTCTTTCCCATCACAACCAAGTACAGTCCACAAACGATTAGTATTGCACCAATCAATCTGAGAAGCAAACATAAAACGTGTAAGTATAAGTTATGAAAATAAAACATATTGAGTAAAACATATTTATACATACCCTCCAAGATAGAAGTGTTCACCAAGAGCAAATGTGGCTAAAAGAGCAGCAAGTAATGTTTGAAGAGGCAAATACGCTGATACAAACAGAGGTCCTCCTCTATCCACAACATAGATTTGTATTGCAAACACCATCGCTGAACCCACCAATCCCTACAAAGATGTATTCAAACTCACATCAAATTAAAACAGAATAATATCAAAAAAATCTTAATCTAAATTCTAAAAGATAAAGTAACACTTACAGTGTATAGTAACGCGTACAATTCCCCTCCTGATCTTATCTTCCAACTCTCTAAATCTCTCTCGAAATAAGCAGAGATTCCAATAAACTGAAACACAGCGAAAAAGCAAGAGTAGGAGACAAAGGAGAAGCGAGCTGGATACTTCTTAAGCAATGGTGACTGCAACACAATCCAACTTGACCAACATAAGCAATGTGACCCATCAAACATAGACATCCCAACGTCCAATTCTTGTTTCCTTCCTCTGCTTCTTCACCTTTAATGGTTTGGTTCATTAAACGTAGACTCGGTTGGTAAATGGTTGCTCCTTTATAGAGTGTTATAGCTAAAGAGCCTGCGACTGATACAATTGTTCCCACCACTTTGGCTATACCATCTTTCCTCTTCAATTCCACCTTCTCTATTCTACAATGGTGTGTCATATATTAATATTAAGATATGAGTGAAAGTGAGATTCAAGATTCAAGGATCAAGAACATACCCGATTAAAGCGGCCATGAGAAATGAAACAGCAGGAACAGCATTCTCTGTTGCTGACGCGAATGTTGGTGAAGTATTATCCAATCCAAATATGTAAAATCCTTTATTTAATGTTATTCTATAATCCAAAATGCGTATTGTAACTAAAAAAGTTGTGTCTCTGATGTACAATTCAAGATTTAAAAACAAGATTGTACCCAACGAGTCCAAGAAGGAAGAACTGAATCAGGAAACTAGTGTTCATCGCCGGTCTTTCTGTTATATTAGAATATATACAAATTATAATCGAGATTTATAATAAACTAGAAAAAAGAATTAAAAAATTAATATTTATAGTTTGGATTTAAAGAAGTTTATATTTTACTTTTTAAGGAGGAAAGCAGAGGGAGCAAGAACAGAGAGAGCGACGATGTTGCGATAAAGTGGGAAGACGAGTTTGCTTACTCCCAAGTTTAGAGCATATCTCATGATAACATGATTTCCTGCGCTAAGTGAAGCTTTGCTCTTTCCGGTATCGGAGACATCTTTCTCCTCCGGAGATGGAGGAAGAAAGAAACCAAAGACGAGGAGGAGATATCTGTTTGATTTTCTTTTTCTAATGGTCTCTTGTTAGGACGCTTCAAGAGATTAGGGACTTACAGACTCTAACTTTGTTATTAAAAAAAAAGAATGTTAGTAAGATGCGTCGATTTTAAACCCTCTTCGGTGCCAAAATGAGATTAAACGTAATCCAAATATTACTTAACAAATATAACTTAAGAGTGCTTCGTTGGCTTACACTTTTGAATGAGTGGAGAAAAGATGTAGAAACATCTTGTTTTATCTTTTTATCTCAATCAACCCCATTAAAATACATCATCTTCTTTTTTATGTCCCTTGAAATTGCCAAAACCAAACCTAATAGGATACCTGAATAAATTAATTGAATTTCTAAGATGATGAAAGCCATAAACCATGGCAAAACTAATATTAAAAATCACAAGTTGATGATGATTCAAAAAGAAAGATACTTAGAACCTAATCCAAAGCTATTATGGGTCTTTTCGTTTGGCAGTTTTAGATACCTGCGTTTGCGGCATGTGGTCAAACGATATTCGTTTGTTAGTCGCAATTTTTTGCTATCAAACGCTGCGGCAAACGCAAATTGTTGCGTCAAAAATTTTCAACCGCTGAAAAAATCTGGCGGCGCGTCTGGTACTGTTGAGGCTGCGGTTACAGCCAATTTTTGTTCGTTTGTCTGATGCAAGATCTTGCAGTTGCCACTGCGACCAGACATGCGGTTATTAAACAAACAAAAATCGTAGTATTTGGCCGTATATCGCAAGTCACAGCCGCAGCTGTCTGCGGCTGCGCAATGAACAAGCCCTATCTATAACTTAAAAGATGACCAAGAATAGAAAAAAAAAACAAGAACCTAACTAACTGATGTATGATTTTATTATCCATTAAACCATTTGTGTTCGTCAGCATTTGGATATTTCCCAATTTGGGTAAACTCATCACTTTAATATTAAAGCAAACCCAAAGCAAGTTTCCGAGTTCAAAGCATAAATTAAGAAAGGGTTCAGTTAAATAACACACACACAAAGAAAGAGAGAAGAAGAAAGAAAGAAAAAATGGATTATAAGAAGGAAGAAACACTTCGTAGAGGGCCATGGCTCGAAAAAGAAGACGAGGAGCTAGTGAAGTTTGTTACCCTTTTGGGAGAACGTCGCTGGGATTCTTTAGCAAGAGTTTCTGGTACATTTCGAATCCATTTTTAGTGTCGCTTTCCAAAAATAGAAATTTGCAGGTCTAAAAGATATATATATATATATATATATATATATATATACTTGATGTGTTCATACTTTAGGTTTGAGGAGGAGTGGTAAGAGTTGTAGGCTAAGGTGGTTGAACTATCTGAATCCGAAACTGAAGCGTGGACCGATGAGTCAAGAAGAAGAGAGGATTATCCTTCAGCTCCATGCTCGTTGGGGTAACAAGTGAGAGACCAAAACAATTTTTTTTAATCTTTTACTTGCATAATTGCTTTTCCGATTTGAACTAAATATAGTTTATCAACATAGGTGGTCGAAGATTACAAGAAGATTACCTGGTAGGACTGATAACGAAATTAAGAACTATTGGAGAACTCATTTTAGAAAGAGAGAGGACACTCAAAGCTATGGTAGTTAGTCTTTTATCGATCTTTCATCGTTACATATGTTGATTTGAGATCAGCATTCAATAGAAAAAAATGATGTGTTTTGCTGTAGATAAGATCACTGACTGGAGAGGAAATCAAGTAGAAGAGTTGTTGCGCAAGCATAAGCAAACAGAGATTACAAGGACAAGGAAGACGACTCAAGAACATGGTTATGATGAAATTGTGAAGGAATTTAACCAGAGAAGTATCGAAAGTGATAAACAAAGCAATGGTGGTATTTGCGGAAGAGAGAGCTTTGGTGTTATGAATTCACCTTATGATAACCGGATTTCGGATTGGATATCAGAAATGTCTAGAGACCAGGGTGAAGCAAATCTTTTAGAAGACCATAGCAGCAGTAGCTGTGAAAACAATATTAACATTGGTTCTTGGTGGTTTCAAGAGACTAGGGACTTTGAAGAGTTTTCATGTTATCTATGGTCATAATTTTAGAGTTTTTTTTTTTTTACTTTTTAACTCTTGGGTAATTGAATTCAAAAGTGCTATAGTGCTATGCATCAATTGTGTAAATTTTGAACTCAATTTGAATCGTAAGTTAAAGTTAAACCTGATCATACAATTTATTGTACTGAACGAATTAAGTCACCAAACAAATTCAAAAAAACATAAAAGCATACACATATCCATCTTCCATCATAACAAAAGAAGTAAAAATAATAATAGCACTGATGTATACGATCAGGCCTTGTCATATAAAACAACAAAAACATGAGAAGATCATGCTCCAATGGATGAAAAAATATTAGTTTATTTTTGTTAGATTGTTGATTGATGGGCTTTACCTTTAATCTGAATTAAATTAAATTTTTTTGGTTGTACTTTTGTGCCAAATGATTGGTTAAAATTGTTTCATATTTTAGTTATTCAGAAAAAAAATGTTCAATATAGTAAATTACAATATCCTAAAGTAATATATTGATTTGGTATGAAGTGTAGATGCATGTATGGAAGGCCCTCTTGTATAAAATTATGAAAAGAGAAAGGAAGAAGATAATATATAATCTCTTGATGACAAAAAAAAGAAGATAATATATAATCTCTATTAGATTATTAGTTATGTAATTAATTGAAGATATGATAGGGCTATTACAACGTCACGATTACAAATACATATGACACACGTGGTATTTATATATATAAAGAAATAACGGAATTTATAAAAAGATACAAATTCTGAAGTCCACTAAAACTCCAAAATGATACATGGTCGTGTTATTTGTTGTTCTGGACATAGTATTAGTGTAATATTTATGTTGATATGTTCAGAACAATCAATACTTTGTGAAAATTAATGGATAAATTGATATTTACCGTTGGACCGTCCGTACTAAATACAAAGCCAAACATATTTAAAATATATGTTTTAGTTGGTAGAAATGATATATCGAATTTACCACAATATATCTTCTCGAGAAAAACATAAGACCATAAAAGAAAAGAATAAACAAGTATGAGTTTGAAACAATCTTTTTTCTTGTTCCTTAATTAAATTGGTAAATTCACGTTACAACATAAACATTTGGGTTGAAGAAGTGAACATGACTAAATATGATATCGAACTGAGCATGAATGACAACACAAGAACTGAAAAAGATAACCAGTTGGTTGAACCGGTGCCAGACATTTCATCTGTATAGTCATTATAAGAATCTAAACCGCTATTACCTTCCGATCCAGTAGTGGTCCACATCCCTAGATTGTTCCCGTTATTCCTGTACCAATCAAACACCCTAAATTAGCTCCAATTGACTTTTAGGGGTTAATGGGCGATAATTATGAAAATAGTGGGGTAAAAAGTAATTAGACAAAAGAAAAAGGATAAAGTTAAAGGCAAAAGTAAGAGAAAACAAAAGAGTACATAGATAATTTTATAAAAGATTCAAAATGTTGTACTGTATTTTGTTAAAAATTTCAATTTCTTTTTTTTCTTTCTCAAAAGGAAAATATGGCCAAGAGTGATTGATATGTATCCAAACCTGCCACCAACGCCGAGAACGCCGGAATGGTAAGTGATTTGGTCGATGAATGAGGCAGATTTAGGCTCAACGCTATATGCCTTCTCATATTTCATCTCTGCACCTTCTCCAGATGCCACAAAGAAGGCTCCATTCACCAAAATATCTCCTTCTGATCTCCAATTCCACCCTTTCCATTCGCCATCCGGTGTTTCCACTCTCTTAGTCACCTCTTTGGCGAACGGGTTGGTTGGTGCGGTGTAGCGGTTACCCTGACTATTAATAGTCGGGTTACCGCTACCGCCAATCGCATACATTTCCCATTGAGTAAAGTCGTTATTAACGACATGGATATATCCACGTCGACATCTCGGCATCCTTTGTATCAATTTCTCTCCAAAGTGATTAAATGCAATCGTTACCTAAAAATTATTAAAAACATTCCAAACATTAGTCTCATATACAATCAAATAAATTAATATTCACTATGGAGTAGTGTGTGTGTGACCTGCATGCCACTGTCTGGCTCGTAGTGATCACTGTGACCAAGAAGCATGACTTCGTTGTGGTGAGAAAAGAAGTTGTTCGATATTGTGATTCCTGTAGACCCCATCACCGCATCTATTAGACCGTCTTTACATCTAGATAGTGAACAATGGTCGATCCATATGTCCTTTGATCCGAAGATGGAGATACCATCACCGTCCGATTTCGTTCTGAATCCGTAGTGTGTTGGACTTGACCGGATGTTAGTATTCCCTAGCGTAAGGGTGGACAAACGTATTTCAGAATTCTTTTATGAATAATCAAATCGATGCTATTTCAGGACGGACGAAATATTTAATTTTTACCCATTTTTTCTTCTTACCATGCTTTTATGAATAATCAGTAAATGCTGATAAATCCAAAACATGTTTTCTTTATTTGCGTGTGAACACAATACCAATCAATGAGAAGGAAAATATGTACACAACAAAGGGGACCTACTAAATTATTAGGGGAAGAAATATTTTAAATAAAATAAAAAAAAAGTTAAAACTAGCAATTATTAGCGGTAAAAAAAAGATAAGATAATAGTATATTCTATTGAACTATCGGTTTTTGGATTATAATTTAGAAAAAATGGAAAAATGTGGAAAGAGTAAACAAAATTTTACCGGATTGGTAACAATGGTGGATATGAATGTTGTGAATGATGACATTGGAGACATATTGAAGAGTGATGCAGCCACCACCAACAATGTGAACATTAGCTCCTCTTCCATCAAGTGTCTTGTAACTATTGAATATTAGTTCTTGCTTTAATTTTATCATCATGTTGCTTGGGAACACTATCCACAATGGCTCTTCTTGTATCACTCCGTATCTGTCATCATTTTTTTAATAGTTTATGTTAATTTAACTTCTAGTTCGTTACAACTATTTTTCACATTGTAAACCCGTTTCGTTTGACAATGGTAAAGATTCCCCAAATTATTCCAATTTTTTGGAGGTCCCAATTGTCTGATGCACTTGTTTTATTATAGCTGTCTAGTCTTCATGCTTTATTATATTTTCCTTTCTCAGGGACAGTGTTAAAATTAGAACGTAGGACATTAATTTATAAACATCGTTAACATTACATTTCTATGTTTTAAAACGGTTTTGATTAATCAAAACTGTAGAGCTTTTCCGAACGTTTTAAAAGGATTTTGAAGGGGTTTTCAAGGATTTAAAGTTGTTGGGAGTTTATCCACAAAGTGGAGGGTTTATTAGTAATTTTTCTCTATCTAGAAATATAAACAAGTGGTGTTGAAAAAGTCGTACGTAATAGATTGGTGTGGGACATGTGAATAAGAGATGACAAAAGAGAGATAAAAAGTAATTGTTGAATAGATAAATGTAGCTTAAACAGAATCTTCTTTCACAAACGATTTTAATTTAGTTGTGAAAGCGTATAGGTAGGGCATTAAGGTTAAAACAATAATGGCATCTAATTTTCAATTAAAGTAAAGAGTGTTGTTAACTAACGACTTAAAAAAATCTAAATACAGTAAAAAAACCAGTATTAAAGATTGTATATCTTTGTCTTGAACTAATAAAAAACAACACATTTTGCCAAGATTATAGAAGACTTTCTTAGGTGAAATCCGGTTTAGTCGGTTAACGGAAAAGGTACCTGAGAGTTCCCGGTTTAGGGTCAACGACATCATCATCGGAAGAATCAGTGACGAAGTAAAAGTGACCGCCTTTGCCTCCCAAGGCGTACTGTCCGAACCCTATTCCACAATCTGCTAGCCCTTGTCGGTTATTGGGCCAGTTTGGGTCACATTTCCAACAGTCATCAATTGGGTTGCCGGTGAAGCACGGATTTGAACCGGCCTGCTCAGTCGTGTCAAGAGCTTGACGTCTTGATATAGACGCATTTACTCTCCTGTGAAGACAGTTAAAACCGGATAATTAAAGTCTGTTCGGTTTAAGAGAACCGGACATTTGGAAACAGAGAACAGAACAAAACAGAGCAACCCAGATTCACAAGAACACACGACAATAGCCTATCAAATTTGACTAAAGAAACTGAAATGAGAGGCAAAATGCAGATCCAGAACAGGAAATGTAGTAAGTGTACCTATGAACATCATGAGCGACTAGTTCTGGGTCGGGATGTGGTAGGAGAAGAATAGTTCTGTTGTTGAGCATGGCGAAACCCATGTGTGGAACGAACAGAAAAAGAGACAAAAGTACAATGCAGCTTCTTTGAAGCATCTTTAGTGAAGAAATAATTTAGGGGTTTAGATTTAAAATTTTTAGGGTTTTTGGTTAGTTAAAGGAGGGAGAAGAAGAGAGTTAAGACATGTCTTGTTGTTGTTCTTCTTCTCTCTGCTTACTGAGCACAGTGTTCGTGAGTGGCTTTTTTACAGTGTGATTTTGCTTTTGTAATAATAGCTTTCTTGGCCTTTGTATATTTTTTTCTTTGTTCTTTTTGAAAGAGAGAGAGAGAGAGTAATGTTGTTTTCCACTGACAGTCTCGAGGACTGAGAATCTGCTTGTCTCGAGGAAACGGTCTCTAATTTTTTTCTTTGAAGCTCTTACTTTTATATAAATTTTACATAGTTATTATCATACTCACACGATATGATATCCATAACAAACGGTAGGGTGCGGCTTTGCTATTTGAATCTCTTGTCAGATTTTTACCTTTATTGTAAAAGTGATGTGACGTTATGATAAATTTTCCCCACGAGCTATACAAAATGAATGCTACTATTAAGAGTTCTTGGACCAGTAAAAAGAGTTTGTCATGCTTGTTAGATATATACTCCATATTATTATTCGGACATGAGATTAAATAAAATCTAAAAGTGTACATTATTTGGAGTCGATTATATACATTTTTACCTATTTGTGTTACATACTTTGTACCGTATATATAGAAAATTTGCATTCGATATTCATTACTAATACGAACTAAGTTTCAATGACAATAGCTTGCTTTTACTATACTCTACTAAACTGTAAATTGTCGTGTTTATGAGAGTGCTTTAAATGTTATGAAAATACTAATTAAACTTGAAAGACATATACATATATAAGCTACATTGCGGTGGCCGTGGCACTAATCTCAAGTTGTTCAAGATATGCACTCAATGATCTTTTGTATAAATGCTTGAGTGCTGATGTGTGTTAGCTGTTAGTATATATGCTATTAAAACCTAATTCTCCAACGAATTGAGTCAGTAAATGAATGGTTCAACACGTCTGTTGGTCACATGGCAGTTCAAATGTACTTTAGATGCAGTTTGGTGCGTACCTCATATCGAAGATGGTATTTCCAATTGCAATAAACTCTATTTATAGAAGTAAACTTCGCGTTATTTGTGTCTTCACGAATATGTCTTGCCACAGATTTACTGGATATATTACATATTCAACATAGCACTTGAATGTGTATCAACAACTTTTGTTAGAATCGGGATGCAACTATATCGTAAGGGTATGTTCGGTCTTTAGTCAACATGCTTTGGTTGTAGACTTGATAAGTTGATATTGATGATTTAAAGGTTGTCTTTACAACATATTCCAGTGTTCATTATGGATGCGTTTATCGTCTGTTGAAATGAGATATTTTTTTTTTACTTTTACTAGTAGTACTTTTTCTGTTCGAATAGTACAGGGATAAATTACATTTCTAAAACCTATAAAATAACCCAGAAAATTAACTTAGCCATTTTCTTTTCTAAATTTGGAATATGAATACATCTAAGTGATAAGAGAGTTTTAACCCAATTATAACTATTACAAGCGCAAATCAAATGTTATAATATTCTATCGAACCTATAAAGACCAAGTATTACAATACAACTTTTAATGAAAGAAATTAAGTTAAAAACAAAATATGGAGTTTGTAATCAGCAACCTATAACATTTTTGATGAATAGATTAAACTATAAATCAGAGATTAAATGATCAATTCAGGTTAAGCAATAAGAACAACTATAGATGAAGATAACACAAAATAAAACCTTATATATGTCTTATTCAATGATTAATGATTCTTTTGAAATCATAAACCCTAACTAATGGACTACTCGGTCATGGATGGAGAGAAACAATAAAGAGATGAATAAAAACTCATAATCATAAAAATAAGAAATTCAAAAGGATTCAAAAATATTCTCAAGAGATGTAGAGTCAGAGATTTTTCTCTCCAAAACTTACAAGTTTGCCAAAAACTAAAAGCTTAGATAAAATAATTGTGTAGCCTGAACAATTGCTAAAAACTAGTATTTATATCCTAAAACACGTCTAGGTCAAAGTTCTAATCAAAATAGGAAAATGCTGCAAGTTTTCTTTTTTCTCGAGCAGGTTGGTCTGGTCAGATCGATCAATCCAAAGTTTGATCGATCGATCTGAAATCTCATGCCAAACTTGATCGTCGTTCTGATAGTGGATCGATTGATCCCAGGTGGATCGATCTATCTGAGCTCGTCTGGTCGATCAAAACTTCACAGCAAAGTCTTAGTATGATGGATCGATCGATTTGAAGTCGTCAGGTCGATCCAAAATTTCACGGCAAAGTCTTACTATGATGGATCGATCGATCTGAGCGCGTGAATTGCCTATTTCTTGCTTTTTTGCTCCAAATTTTGCTTCATATGCATTAAATTTCTCCAAAACGTATTTATATTTGAAAATACTTTAAAAACACCTTAAAATCTAAAAATTATAGTTAGAATGCGTCAAATACGCAATATATAACCAAATTGCACTGGACCAAAATCAACTATTAGGAATATCTGAATTGAGGGTCTTAAGTCTAGCCATCTGCCAATATTTCTTCACTAAATTCTTACACGTACTGCACACGCAAAAACAATTACACATGAGTGTGTTTCCATAATTTCTCATGAAAGCTTGGGACAAATTACAATTGGTTAAATGGGCGTGATTGTTGGATTATTATTAAAAGTTGATGTTAGGTTACTAATGTAAGCTAAATGTAGGGATTAAATAACGTGATGTTAGGCGACAACTTTGGAGAAGGAAAAAAGAAACAGTATCGATATAAAGATATACTTTGCCTCCCTCACATGTCTAATAAGATCATTGTAACCAATCATAGTGTCCAAAAAGGTCCTTGCTTGCCTTGTATTATTTTCCACGAACGCGAGACTGAAGTCTTCACTAAAACGCCTACATTACGTAAAGTAATCTTCTTTTATCAACTTTTGTAATAGTCCGGTATCTTTTATCACCAATTTGTAATTATCCAGGATCTATAGTTTATATTTAGCGCCACACCTTCATTATATTTTCATATACTATAAGTGTTTTTTCTTTTTCTTTTTTCCTTTTTGTTCCTGATTGTTTTGTTTTATTTTCCTCCTATCTATCAAAGTGTGGTTAGCTAGGTTGCATATAAAAAAGACTTATATAAGTCCTAAAACAGAAGAAATATATCTTTAACCTCAGGCGGCGTGGTGAAATAGTGCCCATTTCCCATCTCTCGGTCTCGGAGGGAAACTTATAGAAGTGGGACATAGTCAAAGCTCTTACCTCATCTTATTGATTATTCGAATCTTTGTACTATACAGTGGTACCACTTTGAACTGCATTTTTTTGGCAATTTAAAGTTACTGATTTTGCAGTATTTCCTTTATTGGCTCTTGTCAAAGCGTTAATGGTCCCATCTATGTGATACACGTATACGCAAAGCATTTTCACGTTATTGGTCTCTTTTACTCCTCGTATAATTCGATTAAGATCCGTAGTTAACAGCAGATATAAAATTACGAGAAAGCAAATGTAAAAGAAAAAAAAGACAGTGGAGCTAGCTCTTAAATTCCTCTTCGGTTAGGGTCCGACGGGTGAACTTATAGAAGATTTTGTTTGTTCGTGGTGTCGAATGCATGTAAGAATAGGAAACAATCATGGTGAATATATAGAGGAAAAAAGAAAATTGGAAAACAATAGTTAGAAGAATATGAATTTATCTTTGTTTAGTATCAAATCTATTAAATGTTAGTACAAATTTATTAAGCTGGGTTGGGTTTAGAGTAGCTTACTATTAGATGTTGACCTATACAATGTCATATATATATGTATATATAATGTATATATTGGCTTTGTTTTTTATATATAGATCGTCTACTTGTTTGAGTTTTAGCATGACAAGCGAAATATATGCATCTTATTCTTGGAATAATATATTTTTAATTTCTAATTTTATTGTTGATATATACAGAAATTTTTTATAAACTAACACAGTAGCATCACTGTTTAAAACATACAAATTTAATAAAATTTTAAACAGAAAATAAATAAGATTAAATTGAAGATCAATTTTATACTGTTCTTTTTTCTTTCATAACATTTGATTTTGTTTGTATATATAAATTATGAAAATTTATAAAATAAAAGATTCGCAAATGTTTAAAGCTTTATTTTCACCATTGAGTCAAAGTAATGAACCATAGTGATTCGTAAGCAAATATACCAGGCACCTAGATAACAATAGCCGGACCAAGGACATGGTAAGAACAATGGTGAAAAGGTATATATATTTATTTACTCCTAAACAACAAAATAGATTGTAGTATTCGTAATAAATACATAGAGTTTAGACTTCAAACCAAAAAGAAAGAAAAGAAAAAGTAACCACCAAAAACAGAGAAAGAGATGATTGAGAACTCTTATTCAGAAAAACTTGATAGATACGGTCATTACGGAGAGATTATATACCATATGAACAAAGAAACTTAGTTGTCAATAGATACCCGAAAACTATTAAATAAACACAGAGGACCAAAACTTGAGTCTTTTGAAAGCATGGGTCCGAAAAAGTAAGGAAGACTCCAGCATGCGTCTCAAAATACGAAATTCAGTTTTCTTTTTTTTCTGATCCACATTTTACGAAATTCACGTTTGCGGTTTGCATCTACTCTGTTCTAGGAAAAAAATACTGTAAGTCTGTAACGAACATTCAGGTATTTGCAAATACGACCCATCAATTATTAAGTTATTATAGTTAAAAAAATAAAAATCTATTTGTCATAGCCTTTAAACCTTTGATACTAGTGTAACTGTGTAAGACGTATTACACTAGTAATCACTAGTTCTCTTTTGGTGACACAAAGTCCACAATAAAAAGCAAATGATCGAACAATCATCATCCCGAGGTTCAAGAGAGTCGAAGGAACTAATATCGGTGAATGAGTTGCTTCGATGCATCTGGGTTCTTCGAATAATACTCGATCTCAGCCTGTTAAAAATTTTCGGAAAAAACAAAAGATTAGTGCCTATGTACTTTAGCATTGTGAATCTATTGAAACTAAAAGACATTTTTTT
The DNA here is from genome assembly GCA_963922655.1 of Cardamine chenopodiifolia. Lineage (NCBI taxonomy): Eukaryota > Viridiplantae > Streptophyta > Magnoliopsida > Brassicales > Brassicaceae > Cardamine > Cardamine chenopodiifolia. The sequence continues at coordinate 13,525,514 of OZ000479.1, read as the reverse complement.
CATCGAAAACTAAAAGACATTAATGTACCTTACGGACTCCTTTTATGGCAACTATAAGCTTTTGTCCGAGCAAATCGTGGAGGACTTCATCTTTCTCCAGAGCTTCAACAGCTTCTGAGAGCGTTTTAGGAAGTCTACTCACAGCCACATCGGCCGGATTTATATCTGATGTTTCATCAAACGAAATGGTGACAAATAAAAGTCACAAATGTTTATTAAAATGCATTTCACAAAGTAAATGCGATAAACTCGGTCCGAACAACATGAGATCAAACTTCATCTTAAGACTTTATATATGTATGAGAATGAATAACAGAAGAAGCTTTTTACCTATTGGATTGGGAAGTTGGAGATGTCGCCGGAGACCATCAATTCCAGCAGCCATTATAATGGCCAAACCAAGGTTAGGATTTGCAGAGCCATCAAAAGATTTTATCTCAAAGTTAGTAACTAAACCATCAGGAGCTCCTGGTGGAGAAGCTGTTCTTATCGCCGCTTCGCGGTTTCCTTGCCCCAGCATTGGAATGCTCCACTACATGTATTAGGTTGGAGACGGTCATAGCTAAAAAATATAGCACAAAAATGAAACTTAATTAGCAACACTTAATTGAGGAAATTACTTGAAAAGCCTTGTGGTCTTCTAGTTACCTATTTGGAAGTGGAGCTATAACTGCTAAGATTGAAGGAAGGTGAAACAGAACTCCAGCCATGAACTCTTCTCCAATGGAAGAGATTCCATGAACAGATGAATTATCAGATGCCGGGAAGACATTTTCGCCGTTTTTCCAAAGACTTAGATGCACATGTGATCCAGAGCCAATGTCAAATAAATCATACCTGAAAACGAAAATAAACACACATATGTATTCTTTTAAAATCCGCAGTTAAAAGTGTATAATGTTGGTGGGAAAGAGAGAGACATACTTTGGAACAAAGGTTGCGAGCAATCCATGTTTCCTTGCAACCGATCTTATAACTTCACGTGAGTAAACCAAATTGTCGGCAGCATTGGATGAGATGGTGTGACCTAGAGATACTTCAAACTGACCTTTCCCGGATTCAGCATGAAACTGTATAACCAAAAATTATAAATGTCAAGAAACATGATGTAGTTGTGATCTATGGATGATCATTCTGAAGGATTTTTTAATTGTTTGAAACCTGTTCAACCGCGATGTTCAAGGACTCGAGCGCAGGTACAATTTCATGGAAAATAGGAGATGCAGCATCGAATGAGGATGTGGAACAGTAAGGACCAAAGTCAAAAGGCACATACTCTTGTTTCCCTTCCCCAAATTTGAGCAGGACAAGTGTTAAGTTATGAATAGGATTGGACTGAAAAAAGAAACCAAGATTCAAGAAACATAGAGTCACATACCGCACAACATTCTTGAGTAGATAAAACTCATTCTCAAAACCAGCGTTCATTACCTAAAAGCCAAGGAAACTTTGAGTTTAAGCAACCAAAAAGCCAATAAAAGTTTCCATAGAATGAGTATATGGAGATTTTTTTACCAAATCAAATTCATCTTTGAGAACTTTTGTGACCCTTCTTAAGGTCTCTCTTGGACAGTATTCCCATGCTTCACCAGGTTTCAGGAGCATGTCAGCTAAAACCATGCTCTCTTGCTTTATCCTAAGAGTAAATATGATACGGTAACAAATAAGAAAAGAACATATGTAAAGTTAACAAGCAAAGAGACAGAACACAAGTAAAGTACCAAGGTACTATCCAATTGGTTGATAGATCTAGAACCAGTCTAATCTCACCCACACCAGTCAAATTAGACTCTTCTGCTGGTGCATCAGTAAATGAAGGCATCCCCATTGATGCAAAAGTCAGACCGACGCCGTTCGTCTTCACACTTCTGTTAAAACGTTGCGCTTGAACAGCTGAAACAATACAATAAACAGAATTCTTGTCAAATTTCTATGGTTTAAAGAAAAAAAAAGTTAAGTGAGAAACAGAGGTTTCTTTAAAAGAAATAAAACAAAAATACTCACACGACATCTTTGTTGTCCAGATGCATCAACCCAAATGATGCGTACAAAAGAACTACTATCTTCTTGAACATCAGGCTCCTTCATCTCTAATTTGGGAGATATACTACTTTGTGGACTAGAATAATTTGCGTCTATATCGAGCTTATAAAATCCAATCGAATTTCGTGAAAAAATGTCTTTAGCTGCATCAATAGCTTCCATGAGTGAGAGATCACCACTGGCACAAGCATCGCGCAGAACTACGTAGATGACCTCGCGTGCTTTCTTTGCACCTGCAAAACACAGAGCTATGTTCAAGACTGAAGCAAAGAGATTCCAAATTTCAAAACTTAGAAACCGAATTAGAATATATATAAGTACAGTATGCTATAAATTTATACAAAAGAGGTAGCAACTTGAGCTAACCTAGATAGTAGGTCTCAGGAGATGCATACCCATCAGTACTGAACATAACCTGCAAATATCTTATGGTTAGCATTTTCTAAGGTTTATGATCAACAAATTTTACCACCTTTGATTATGATAACATGCTACATTAACAGAAGACACCATTCCATGGACACTAAGCTTTGGAACCGCCAACCCGAAATCAAGGTATACCTTAAGAAACAATAAGATAAATAACAAAAATAAGCAAACGACATGACATGACTTTACAGATAATTGAAATGGTATGAAAAAGACCTGAGGATACACTGAAGACAGAAACGATGCTTCCTTTGAGAATGGATAAGATGCATGAAGAAGAACTATACGACACTTTGCAAATCTTTTGTCTTCAAGAAGGGTTCTAAGGTGAAGAGGATTTGACAACCGTAAATCCAAATCCCTGTCACCAAAACTGATCCAAAACAAAACAAAATAGAGGAGAGATTTTCATTACTACAAACGGGTGAGCACGAATTTCTAAACCACAAAAGACCGCAGAAACATTTGAAGAAAAAAGAGTATTGCACACTAAAAGCCTACTAAAGATTCAGGTTTCTTTAATGCAAAAATCAGACTTTACTAACATCAATACACAAAAACAACAAAGATCCTCACAGAGTTGACAAAATCGCATACCCTGTGTGAATCTGCAAGGGCAAGTTGCAACTTTCAGCGATCTCCAAACTGCGAGTAAGAATGTAATTAATCAAGCCTTTGTTTCCAATACGGAAAGGCTTTCCAGCTGTAGCAACAAGAGGGTAAGGGTGATCAGAGAAAAGCTATTTAAAATCTTGTTGAGTATAGATATATATTAGGACCAAAATCATACATTGCAAGACTTCAATGAGGCCTTCCTCAGCAACTTCTTTACTCACATGAGTATCAATATCCAAACCACTACGATAAGCAGCAATAGTTGTTAAAGCAACAATCTCTGGAACAAGCGTGACCAAGAAGTCAAGGTTAACCAACACTAGTGAGTACTACTTACTAGTCAATGTCCATTACGAGTGTATTAAAAAGAAAGATAAAAAGGATATGAGTTCAATCGTTGAACAAAGGTTTTGGTGAAAGAATCCAAATTCCAAGAAGATGCATCAGGACTCTCTTCGTCAAGGATTTGCTCAGCAAGAGTTTCGATACGCAAGACTCGGCCAACAAATGGAACAAAGTTTCTATGCCATTCAATGCCATGTTTCTTGTCCAGCTTCATTCCATCATCAATGAGCACAGCAGAGATTCTAGCTTCTTTAAAACACTTGGAAGTAAAAGAATCTAAACCCGAGGTTTTACGATGTTCTTCAACCGCTTCCAAAGAGACTTCAGTGCCATAAAGTTGAGCAATCTCCCTCAAATTCCTCTATTACCAAAACAAGAAAACAGAATATTCCATGATCAATCACTTGGACAATGAACTTTCAGAATATTTTGGGGAATCATTAGATAAATTTCATGAGATTCCAAGTATTGTAGTAAGCAAATTCACAATCTTGTGACGAATTCGAAGCTAGAACTTCCTTTAAATAACCTCACTTAACTAATTAATCCGACACTAATCACACCAACAAAAAAAAAGACGTCGTTACCTTGAAGGAGAGGGAGTGATGAGCGAAAGATAAAGCATCGCCGGTAGCTTCGGAGAAAGTTCCGATGAACGGAAAAGAAGAGTCAAGAGAGACCATGTTGTGCGCGTGTGCATCAACTAACTGTACTTTCTCTATTGCTTCCTTTAACTCCACAAATTCCATTTCTCTCTTTCTTTTTTTTCAAGAAACAAAAAAAAAAATTCAAACTCGTAGGTCAAATTGTTTCGTGTTCTTGTTACACTTTACTTTAGAGATGCTGCAGAAACGTTGTTATAAGCAGAAGAAGTAAAGAAACTCTTTGAATTTTCTTCGTTGATCTTGTTATTATCGTGCGTGTTTTATAAAAAACGATGTCGTTTAAATAAGCTAAATCATAAAGTAATATAAAAACTATATAGTATTTACAAAAATGTGAACGCATCATTTCAAAACTTATATCCCAAAATTAAGTCATTTTAGCATATAAACCGAAAATACAATTTATGGTCTTTATTTTCTTAAATCTGAACAAACCATCAAAGCGGAAAATGAAACTATTTTTTTGGAAATTCTATAAATTATAGGGTTTTTAAAAAGAATTATAAAAGTCGAACTGAATCAAAACCAAAACCAAAACTACATCGAACCAAAATTACCTATAATATTCCATTCAGTTTAAAATTTTAAATTATGCAAGCCCATCTGATCCAACCGAAATATTTTGGAAACCGAACAATACAAATCGTAACCAAACCGAAGAAACAAAAACGATGAAGCAGAGCAAGTGTCGTCTTCTAGCTCCGTTTCTACACAAACACATTTGCAGTATCTCTTCTTCTTCCACCTATCTCTCTACCATTATTCTTCGATGGCATTAATACAACAGCCCTTTCAAAGGAATCATTCGGATTACGCCAATGAAATCATCATACAACTCTCTTCTAAAACTCGCTGCTTTTCTCGGTAACATTCTCCCATCTCTTTGCTGTTTTGATTTTTAAATGTATTTAATTCTTTAATTTGGGTTTATCTTACTCTCTCGATCTCTGTCTCTCATACTTGCAGGAGCGGGGTTCATCAACATATACCTTCCCCTGTTTATTATCGTTGTGTGGCTTCTATCTCAATGGCGCCCACAACGTGTTCGACGAAAATCCCCAATGAACGTACTGGGAAATTGAGCTCTGGTCTGATCCCAACAAGACACCGAGTAGATCCTAAGAAAGAATTGTCTCGGATTCTGAGAACAGACGCTGCTGTTAAGAGCATCGAGAAGAAAGCTAACTCTGAAAAGTACTTAACTTTGTGGCCAAAAGCTGTTCTTGAAGCACTTGATGAAGCTATTAAAGAGAATCGATGGCAGTCTGCTCTCAAAGTACACTTCTTTGCTTCTTCTTCTTTTTCATTTTTACAGATAATTGTATTAAGATTCGAAATAATTCATTTTTCTGTTTCTTTACTTTATAGATTTTCAATCTTCTTAGGAAGCAGCATTGGTATGAACCAAGATGCAAAACATACACAAAGCTGTTTAAAGTTCTTGGGAATTGCAAACAGCCTGATCAAGCAAGCTTGCTTTTTGAAGTTATGTTGTCTGAAGGATTGAAACCCACCATTGATGTGTATACATCTCTTATAGCTGTTTATGGCAAAAGCGAGCTTCTTGACAAGGCGTTTGCCACGCTTGAATATATGAAATCGGTTAGTGATTGCAAGCCAGATGTGTTCACCTTTACTGTTCTCATCAGTTGTTGCTGCAAACTTGGTCGGTTTGATTTGGTTAAAAGTATCGTTCTTGAGATGTCGTATCTTGGAGTTGGATGTAGCACAGTTACTTACAATACTATTATTGATGGGTATGGAAAAGCTGGCATGTTTGAGGAAATGGAAAATGTTCTGGCTGATATGATTGAGGATGGAGATTCTCTTCCTGATGTTTTCACGCTTAACTCGATAATTGGGTCTTATGGTAATGGTGGCAACACTAAGAAGATGAAGAGCTGGTATAATCGGTTTCAGCTGATGGGAGTGGAGCCAGACATCACTACGTTTAACATACTGATCCTGTCATTTGGAAAAGCTGGAATGTATAAGAAGATGAGCTCAGTTATGGTTTACATGGAAAAAAGGTTCTTCTCTCTGACGACTGTCACTTACAATATAGTGATCGAGACGTTTGGAAAAGCAGGAAGAATCGATAAAATGGATGATGTGTTCAGGAAAATGAAGTATCAAGGAGTGAAACCCAACTCTTATCACTTATTGTTCGCTTGTTAACGCGTATAGCAAAGCTGGTCTTGTGGTTAAGATAGATTCGGTTTTGAGGCAGATTGTGAATTCAGATGTGGTACTGGATACACCGTTCTTCAATTGCATAATCAATGCATACGGTCAGGCCGGTGATTTGGCCACGATGAAAGAATTATACATACAAATGGAAGAGAGAAAATGTAAGCCTGATAAAATCACTTTTGCCACTATGATCAAAACCTATACTGCTCATGGTATATTCGATGCTGTCCAAGAACTCGAGAAACAAATGATTTCCACTGGTGAAAATTCAGGTACCTTCTTAAAAAATAAAAACTGAAATAAGAGATATTATGTTGGGTATTGCAGCTCTGTTTGGTGATTGTATTTGTTATTGTTTCTAAACTCTGTTTCTTCTATTGGGTTTAAGATGTAGGGAAGAAGAAGCTTATGGGCTGATGCTTTGGTTTGTGAATGAGCAAATCTAATGCAGATGGAATTTGGAAGTTGTGAACAAATAGTTCACACTAAGCGGATCACTATCTGGAGACACGTGCCTGTAAGTTTAAGTTATGGAACCGCCAGTTGAAGTGCTTGGAACGTTGGTTTGCGAGATTCAAGAGCAGCATGGTCATTACTTCATTAGTCATTGGAATTTGGGTTGGTTCTGAAATATATCAAATCAGCGTTGTGGAATGATTCCAGGTCAGTGTAAGTAGTAAAAGCCAACCTTTGTAGCTCTACGTCATAATCTGTTTGTTGATTTTTGATTCTTGGGGATTGTAGTTGATGTTGAAGCTGTTTGATAGAGTCACTTTTTTTTTATCTTGTTTAGTGCCGCTTTAGTGTTACTGTCTAAATGTAAATTTGAAGTTTTGATCTGTGATTTGTTCTTTTGTAATTGGTGTCGATAAAAGATTTGCCCAAGTGTCTGTATAACACATTGATTAAGTGACACACATCTATGTACCTTCCACATTTATTTAAGAAAATATTATTTGTTGGATTTTTTTGTCGTATAGTTTGGTACAATTACCTGGGTATCAAAACTCAATTTAAAGTCTTGTTTGGAAAAGTAAAACTTAATTTTCTTACGGCGGCTCTTTAGACTGGTCAAAGCAAATCGTGATCTAAACTCTATCGTGGCTATATACTTTTTTATTTTCTAACACCGTAGATATATATTTACATATATCATTTGTAAAGAGTGTCCTGCTTGATATATATTTACATATATCATTTGTAAAGAGTGACCTGCTTTTCAATCTTAAAGATCATTTTCTGTTCTAATATTGAAAGATCTATCAAAATGTGTTCTCATGATCCTCTTCACTTCGTCGTAATACCCTTTATGGCTCAAGGCCATATGATCCCATTGGTTGACATCTGTAGGCTCTTATCCCAGCGTCAAGCCGTAACAGTATCCATCATCACAACTACTCAAAACGTAGCCAAGATCAAGACTTCACTCTCCTCTTCCTCTTCCTTTCCAGCCATCAACATAGTTGAAGTTAAGTTTCCATCTCAACAAGCGGGTTTGCCGGAAGGGTGTGAGAGTGTAGACATGTTGGATTCAATGGGCGATATGGTGAGGTTCTTTGACGCAGCCAACTTGCTTGAGCAGCAAGTCGAGAAAGCTATGCAGGAGATGGTTCAACCGCGGCCTAGCTGCATCATCGGAGATATGAGCCTTCCTTTCACTTCAAGACTTGCCAAGAATTTCAAGATCCCCAAGATTCTCTTCCATGGGTTTTCTTGTTTCAGCCTCATGTGCATACAAGTGGTTCGAGAAAGCGGGATCTTGAAAGTTATAGAATCTAACGACGAGTATTTCGGTTTGCCCGGCTTGCCTGACAGAGTTGAGTTCTCTAAACCTCAGGTCTCTGTGCTGCAGCCTGTTGAAGGAGATTTGAAAGAGAGTACGAACAAGATTATTGAAGCTGATAATGACTCTTATGGTGTTATTGTGAACAGTTTCGAAGAGTTAGAGGTTGATTATGCAAGAGAATATAGGAAAGCAAGGGGTGGAAAAGTTTGGTGCATAGGACCTGTTTCCTTGTGCAATAAGTTAGGGTTAGAAAAGGCTGAGAGAGGAGACAAGGCTTCCATTGGTCAAGACCAATGCCTTCAATGGCTTGACTCTCGAGAAACAGGTTCGGTGCTCTATGTTTGCCTTGGCAGTCTATGTAACCTTCCCTTGGCTCAGCTCAAGGAGCTAGGACTAGGCCTTGAGGAATCTAAGAAGCCTTTCATATGGGTTATAAGAGAATGGGGAAAATATGGGGATCTAGCAAAGTGGATTCAAGAAACTGGATTCGAAGAGAGGATCAAAGATAGAGGACTTGTGATCAAAGGTTGGGCACCACAAGTATTCATCCTCTCACACCCATCCATTGGAGGGTTTTTGACTCACTGTGGATGGAACTCGACTCTAGAAGGAACTACTGCAGGAGTTCCATTGTTGACATGGCCTTTGTTTGCTGAACAATTCTTGAATGAGAAGTTAGTTGTGCAGATATTAAAAGTAGGGTTAAAGATAGGAGTAGAGAAATCCATGATATACGGAAAAGAAGAGGAGATAGGAGTGATGGTGAGTAGAGAAAGTGTGAGAAAAGCTGTGGATGAGCTAATGGGTGATAGTGAAGAAGCAGAAGAGAGAAGAAGAAAAGTCAAAGAACTTAGTGACTTGGCAAATAAGGCTTTGGAGGAAGGAGGATCTTCAAATTCTAATATCGAATTGCTCATTGAAGACATTATGGAGCAATCACAGTGTTAAATTTGATTAAAGGTACTTAACATGTTTACCAAAAAAAATTTATTAATGGAGGGTTCATGGATTGTTGTTAAGATTGGTATTTGGCATGATGGCACAAGTAGGATTATTGATTAATGGGGCAAAATAAAGGCATAGTTGTAATATATTTTCATGTTAGAATAAAACTTTTTTCTAATAAATCAGGACTCGCTCTTTTAAATTACCTTCACAATGTCTCTGAATTTTTGAGCTGGTATTGTATAGCAACGGATAGTTTACAAAATTTGAGGATGAGACAGACTCGATTTTTGTACTGTCTCCACAATATCCGTACGAAAGTTTATACTTTTGGATCCATATTTTAAAAGTTATAGGGTTTTGACTAAACTAAGGCGCATTTATAGAACATGGTCCCGGAGAAGAATGAACCGGACCTGGATAGAGAACATATCTTCTCTAGATTTACAAAAGTATTCCTTCTACCAAAACAATCAACTTCATTTGAATACTTTGATTCAGGAAGATCAAACCATATTATGAATGATCTAAATTAAAATGTTACATATATTAAAAGACATAAAGAGGATGCTGTCATATCAAATGTAGAAAATAATTTATATTGGGATTTGGGAATCCAAAGCTTTAGTTGTTCAAGAATTTACAACCAATATTCCATACTAGTACTGAAAAGACGACCAAGAGAGGATCATCGAAGGATGACTTATATTGAATTAATTTTTCTTATACTAGTCCATTCGTTTTTTTAGCAAAAAATAATATTTAAGATAATTAAGTTTTTTTTTGGCACGGTAGATTGGATCATCTGCATGTTTACGCGTTGACGAATATGATTTTTCCAAGTCGTTTTTGTTGATAAAATAAAATATGCTACTAGTCCTTTTGGGTAAGATTACATAAATGTTTTCTAATAGTCTGCGAATCTTCTTATGCAAGTTGTTCTGATTTGATTATTTTTTTGACATTTGGACGTGGCTTTGCATTTCTCATGAGATTAAAATTATTTCTTCTTTTAGTTTGATTGATTAAGTCTAAGTCTACAAATTGATTCGTCTTAATTATTCAAATAAGATGATCTTATAAACAGTGAATGGAGACATATGCATGAGTAAACAGTGAATGGACTAGTGAATGGAGATATGTGTGAATAAGGTATTTCAATATTTTGGTATGCAAAGAGAGACATGCTCCATCAAACAACATGTATGCATACTTCAAAGCTAAACATAGTAGAAAAACGCAAAAAAAACTGTCACGCAATAGTAATAGAGACTGTTCGAATAACAATACTACATCAGAGAAAATGCTCAACAGCAATTATGCATCATTGCATCATAGATTTACCAAAAGATAATTGTAAGGTATCCTCTACGTATAATTAAGGATACAACATATATAGTTTTAAAGAAAATAAATTTAGTTTGCAATTCTTCGTAGTTACACAAAATAAGATGGACAAAAAAATCATTTGAATAAGTTTCCAAATGATATTAGATTAGAATAAAAAAGCAAAATTGTTATTTAATTTTTAACAAAAAAAAAATTTGTTATTTAACAGAAGACGCTATGTGACCAGTGACCCAGCTACTGGTGGGCTTTTTATTTTTGCTACGTTTAGAGCAAATTCTGTCAAAGAGTTCTCACATGGATATCGACAAAACATATATATATATATATATATATATATATAATGGGATGAGAAACCTATTCAAATGATTGTACCTATAGAACTTTTTAAAAGAGTTTCTCACATTATTCGAGAAAATCATAATTCTTAATAGTATTATTACTATTTTATTATTATTATAAAAACCATGTGAGATATTTTATTGTAGATGCTCTTAGAGCACCTCCATCAACAGGTTCTAATAGAAGAGTTTTTAAAAAATTATAATAATAAAATAATATATATATGTTATAAGAGTTCTTAAAAAAAAAGAGAGGAGTTCTAAAAATTTTCATTTGAAAACCTCTCTCTCTATTTTAAGAACTTCTTCTTCAATATTTTTCTTTTGTGTACTTTAAGAACCCCTCCTCTAGAACCTTAGATGGAGGTGTTCTTAGGTTGTAATTTCTTATCATTGGTTTGTTCCTTGAAATAAAAATTATAAGCGTTAGAAAAATAGAAGACCCCATGTGAAAAGCATTAACTGCCCTGAGATTAACCAGGCTAAAATCTCGAACATTTGTATATATAAACTCTATTTACAGTCAAGTAAATTTAATTAAAATGGCTATCAACTTAAGAGAAAGAGAATTACTCAAGAATATATATATACATATATATATATATATATATATTCTAGAAAGACTAACCAAAAGGTGTGGTATACGCGTCAACGCTCCAATGTTCCAAGGTTGAAGTTGAACTGGTCTACGTTTGTTTTTGTTCACCACAGACGCACAATTGAACGTTTCAAAGTATCCCTTTTCAGACGGAACTTAGTAGAAAAGAGTTCATAAAAAAAAAACCTTATTAGAAAAGAAAAGGAAACTAGGAACAAATATGAAGCAACTTCAATGCCGTAATGATTGGGGTTTATTTATTTAAAATGATTTGACTATCATTAAACTATATGATTTTCTTGGGATACGCTAGCTGTATATAGTTCCCTAACTAGAGTTGGTATAAATGCCTTGATTTAGAATATTTTCTAAACTTTATGATGGTTAAAAAACTGAAATTGAAGATATATATAACTAATAGAATGTATAAAACCCTTTATCATAAGAAAAATAAAAAATTTAATGTATATATATTGTTGATTTCTCGGATATTTCGATTTGGTTTCACTTTAGCTTACAGAATTTTCAACAAATTCTCATTTTCCATTTTCAATTTTACTCCAGTTTCTATTTCACTTTTAGTTCCTTTCCATCTCTGCTTAAGCTTATGTTTCATTTTGCTTCATTACATGTTTAGATCTGCTTTCTCTCTTCATGAGTTCTCTGCTTATTCTCAAATTTGTACTCCAAATGTCATCTCTTATGGGAAAAGGAAAATCAATACAAATCTGTATCGTTAAAAGAAAAATAAAATAAAATTCAACAACAAAAAATTGAATGAAACTAGGCAAGAAAATTTAAGATAGCCTTCGAATTTACTCTATCTTGAGTTTAAGATAGCCTTCGATCCTTCTTCCTTGTATTTATCCATTTGGTAACTTATGCGATTTTGGATCCAAAGTTTTGAAATCCGTTAACCTTAAACATATTCCAAAAAACTTTATCCTTTATAGCGTAAATTAAAATCACACTTTTTTAATCTAATCATACACAAGAGGTTCTATTCATTCAATCTAAAACTTAACGTGAACACGTGTACGCATATGTTGAAGTTGTATCCATTGTTAATTTTAAATTGATTTCGTTTTCGTTACCAAATCGATCATGTTCATGTGATAACTAAACCAATGATCTATCTTTTGGTGCGACAAACCATAATCAACGGAACTCTAACGGCCCCAACGCCCAACGGCCTTTACATTCATTTACAAGTTTTAATACTATTTACTTAATTTTGGCGTTACTTTACCACCTTCTTGCACTTCTTGAACCGAAATCCTAATCAACAAATATAACACTATCAAAAAAAAGAAAAAACTATCTATATATATATATATATAACAACAGTTTTTTGAGCAACAAATAAAACAATATAATTTATATTACTCACAACTTAAAATTTACGTATATCACTGGATTAAGGATTCCAACATTTTTTTGTTTTATTTGAGGATTTCCTCATATTTTCTTGAATTTGTTTTCTTATATAACTCATTAATTGTCATGGTATAATGACGTGGCTCACTACCGTCACCGACCATAATTTTAAACTATGAGGGTGGATGATTGGTTCTCTAAACGATAGTTTTTTATGACTTGTTCTAAGTCAATATACAGCTTTTGAAGACTTACCCAATATATATTAAATAAGATCTCTTACAAGATGCATTGACACATGTATGTATATATACACACATTAGAACTTTGTGTTGTATATTTTCTATATGCCTATGTTTCTTTATCTCTAAACATTTACTAAACCCAACAAATGGAAACTAAAATGGTTTCAAAAACCAAAAGACTTCACTTTGTTTTGATCCCTCTCATGGCTCAAGGACATCTAATCCCTATGGTGGATATCTCAAAGATTCTTGCGAGAGAAGGCAACATCGTTACCCTAGTTTCAACTCCTCAAAATGCTTCTAGGTTTGAGAAGACAGTTGACCGGGCAAGATTGGAGGAAGGTCTCGGAATCAACGTCGTGAAATTTCCACTTCCGTACAAAGAATTTGGTCTTCCTAAATATTGTGAGACTCTCGACACTTTGCCCTCCAAAGACCTCCTACGGAGATTCTATGACGCTGTGGAGAAACTTCAAGAGCCCTTGGAAAGGTTTCTTAAGCAACACGAAATCCCTCCAAGTTGCATAATCTCCGATAAATGCCTCTTTTGGACATCAAAAACCGCTAGGAGGTTCAAGATCCCGAGGATCGTTTTCCACGGGATGTGTTGTTTCTCTCTTTTGAGTTCGCACAACATCCATCTTCATAGTCCGCACCTCTCGGTTTCTTCGAACTCAGAGCCTTTCTCTATACCAGGAATGCCACATAGGATCAAGATAGCTAGAGCTCAGTTACCAGGTGCGTTTGAGAAGTTAGCAAATATGGATGACGTTCGAGAGAAGATGCGTGAATGTGAATCAGAAGCTTTTGGGGTTATTGTTAATAGCTTCCAAGAATTGGAGCCTGGCTATGCAGAGGCCTACGCTGAGGCCATTAATAAGAAGGTATGGTTCGTTGGACCCGTTTCTTTATGCAACAACCGTCTAGCATACCTTTATGATAGAGGAAACAACGATAACATCGGAATAAGCGAGACCGAATGCTTGAAGTTTCTCGATTCGATGAGACCAAGGTCCGTCTTGTACTTCTGTCTAGGTAGCCTCTGTCGATTAATACCTAATCAATTGATAGAAGTAGGTTTAGGGTTAGAAGAATCGGGGAAACCCTTTATTTGGGTGATCAAGACCGAGGAAAAACACATGAATGAGCTAAACGAATGGCTAAAAGACGAAAATTTTGAAGAACGAGTTAGAGGAAGAGGGATAGTAATAAAGGGTTGGAGTCCTCAGGCTATGATACTCTCACATGGCTCGACCGGAGGGTTCTTGACTCACTGCGGTTGGAACTCAACAATAGAAGCAATATGTTTTGGTGTACCAATGATCACATGGCCGTTGTTCGCTGAACAATTCCTCAATGAGAAACTAATAGTGGAAGTTTTGAAGATTGGAGTTAGTGTTGGAGTGGACATTCCGGTGAGATGGGGAGACGAGGAAAGACTTGGAGTGTTGGTCAAGAAACAGAACGTTGTGAAAGCTATAAAGCTTTTGATGGACGAAGATGTTGAACGTGTAGATGAAGATGATGATAATAGTGACTTCGTGAGACGAAAGACACGTATTCAAGAATTTGCAGTAATGGCGAGAAAGGCTGGGGAGGAAAAGGGATCTTCTAGTATTAACGTTTCAATTTTGATCCAAGATGTTATAGAGCAATTGAGTCTCGAGTAGAAAGCTCTAATATTAAGTTAATAAAAAGACCTTTGACAATTTCTTGTAGAAAAAGAAGATTCCAGATTTTTTTTCATCTTCTAAAGTTAGATAATCATCCCAAAAAAAGATAATGTAAATTAAAAACCAAAAAGAGTTTCAAAAAATAAACTATATATCCAGCAAAACTAATAATAATAAAAAAAAATAGGATGCAAAATATATACAGATGAGGTTTTTGTGAACCCACAACAACATTCATTGCAAATCATATAGAACAAATTTCTTCAAATTATGCATGAGGAATAAGAATATAACACCACAGGAAACACTTCTTTTTTTTTTTTGCTAACAGAAAAACCATTCATGTAGATACTTTTTTTTTTTTAATACCATTCATATTGATATGCGCTTAACGGATAGTCACATACGTTGATTCGAAATCTTATCCTAGTCTGATGAGTAATGTTAAAGACTACTCTTGAATCATCACATGAATAGTCTTTTCCCTTTCCTTTGCTCGAAAGATGAAACTTACATATGAACAATGCCTTTATGGATGCAAATAGAAATAGACTATTATAATATTACATCTTTATGAAAATGTATTCATTATAGGATCTCAACAAAGAGGTCAATGATTATTTCGAAGCTTTTGGAACTATCAGAAGATAAATTCTTCAATATTACTTCTGAAACTCTAAGATGGTGTAGAAGTAATCAATGTAGAAAGGTCGAAAAGTAGTGAATCCAGCAGCGAGACCTAGCTCTTTGAACTCTTCTTCGGTCCTATGCTTACCTTTGGTTCTATAGATGGTCATGACAAAGATGTCGCCTTCTAACAAAGCACGAGTCCGGTGGCTATCATCGGTTTCCTTGGGCAAGACCGGCTCACATGCGATTAGCTTTCCTCCAACAGGTAATGCGTTGTAGCAATTCTTCATTATCTGCTTGCATTCTTCGTCCGTCCATGTCGTTAACACCCACTGTGCACTCAAACAACACAGTGTTACAAGATATTGATTTGAGACAAAGAAGTAAGAAATGTGTTTATTTGTTTGTTGTGGTTCTATCTACAAACATATCCTATTCATAGTCATAGCAAAAAAGGAAGATTTAAAGAAATATCTATTAGCGAATGGCTTCATTAATTATGTAATTTATCTTCATATATCAATTCAACGAACACAAAGATACCTTGGAATATAAAGGATATCAAGAACTAAAAAAGAATCTAGGCTAATATCAAAACTTGTAGAAAAACGGATATACTTGACACCTAAAGCTAAAACATATGCAGTGGTCAAATTAAAGCCATATAAATTTTAATATATGGTAAAACTCGTTTCTTGACATTAACCCACGCGAAAAAATTTCTGCCTACTCGAACAAATCACTAGATCACACGATCTTGGTTTGATTAATATATTAGTGTTCAAACTATTTTAAATAAATAGAAATGACAAGACCGTATACTCAAATAACACAGCATGACAAGATTTTGATTTGGGATATCGAAGCAAGAAATATGTATATCTGTTTTTGTTTGGGTTGTTCTGTCTACAAACATATTTATTCATGGTTCTAGGCTTCTAGCAAAAGATTTTAAGAAATAGTATCTAACTAAAATGGCCTCATTAATATGTAATTGATTAATCTTCATCTATTTAACTAACACAAATAAACCTTTCAATGAACGGGATATCAAAACTAGAATTTGATTTACATATTACCGGGTAAATCATGTGCTAAAACAATCAAACCTATACTAATCCCAAAAATTGGGTATATATTCATATTCAAATTGCCAACATCAAACGCTTATACTTTGATCAAATATATTAGTATTTACTCGTTCTTAACAAGTCGCATGCATGATCTAACGGATAACTAAACCTTTTTTTTTCATCATAAGGATAACTAAACCGATATCCTACCAAACTACGATATTTCGCGATCAACTTATATACCTATTTATATATTAAAAAGAAAACTTATATACCTATCTATCAATAAACCTTAAAGCTACATACATCATAAGTATTTGTCTTATTAGCTAAAAAGATAGAAGGCATATTCACGTGACAATAATGTTACCATGTACCTTCATGAAGATAGCGTCACCGCTAGGAACTGATTGGAACATATCTCCACCCACGTGAGTCACTCCTGAATCATACAATATCAACGATCATAATTATTACATAACTAAAAATAGTATAAAGCTTTCCAAAAATGACTTATATAGTAAATATTGAAATAACAAACAAACAAAGATGATGAATTCTCAGGCAAATCGAAATTAATCCCTTCACGGACATTAGGAAACTGTTGAATGATCATACGGAGACAATCCCCTGCACTACCTCCTACGTCAACCAAATGTTCTACCGATTTAAACCCATCGTAGCCGTTCAATATAGCTTTCATGAACGGCACAGATACACCAGACATAGCCTTCTGCATTAGAGCATTCATCTCCTCGCTTTTACCATACTGCTCGTACGCTCCCTCGCCGTTAGCTTTCACGTACGGCTCCGTCTCTGGCTCTATCACCGCCGTGTGAACCAATGGCCATGCTCGCATCAACGCCTCCTGAAAATGTTATTTTCACAATTCATAGTTATCTCCGATAATATATAAAATTTTGAACAAAAGATTTCGAAAATGCAAATGGGAAACCTGGTGGTGCTGGAGAACGTAGGCGGCGTAAGAGAGGCCGCTAGAGTCGGTTACGAGTGTTTTTCCGACGTCAGTGAGTGAGTACTTCCTCTCGATGGATCCGGAGAGGTGTTCGGAGAAGACGCCGTAGCTTGTGAGCATGCGAAGTATACGTTGGAGATTCTCAGGATCGCCGCCGATGTTAGTGTGAGATGGGAGGAGACGCGGGAGGATCTCGGCGGCGGAGAGAGGAGAGTTGCTTCCGTCGTTCCAAATAGCGTCGGCGATGCCTAATCGCACGGCGGCGTTGAGGGACATGGGAACGCTGATCATGTTAGCGAGCTCCATAATAGCGAGACGAGCTTTGTTCCTACTCTCTGAGCTTTCGTCCTCCATTTTCTCTCCCTCGCGTACGTGAAATCAGAAACTACTTTAGTTTAGTTCATACATACGTATGGAACATTGGAACTAATGGTTATGGTTTCAGACTTTAGTTTAGTTTTTGGATTAAGGAAAAATAAACATACAATCTCAGCCATTCAAATTTTATAGATTTCCAGTTCAAGCCTTGACAATTGAAACTTTTAAAATTTCTTTATCAAATATGTATTTTAAAAAGATTTAAATTTTTAATATTCAAAGCTTTAAATTTTATAATTTTAGTGTTTACAATTAGTTAAAATATTATAGTCTATGTTTCTAAGTTCTAAAGAATATTAGGTTTTAGTATTTACTTTGCTCCGTAGCTTACGAAAATTCGAATTTTTTGAATAAAATCAAAATGAATAACATATCAAGTCAAATGATACATATATTTTGTCCACACTAGCTAATTATACAAAATTTTGCAAATAGTGACCAAAACTAGTATATCACTGTTAAAAGAAAACCATCCTCATGACAAACAGACTCTCATAGTACAGTGTACCATATGAAATAATTGAATTGCTTTGTTTTTGTCTAACTCCAATTTTCCATATTTCTTTTGTCGTTATTTCTGGAGAGGAGCTACATTGTTCATTTCTTCGTACATTATTGGGTTATATTTCGTGATAAAAAATGTGAGGATGTAATTAGATAATATTATTGTATGAGGACATGCTATTTGAGTCTTGGCTTTTTGTATTAAATCATCCTAAGTTCTGTTTCAGTATACTGTTTTTTAGATCTTTAGAAGTTTAGATAGACTAATGAAACGTTTAAAGAACACATTTTTACGTGATCGGAGTGTTTTTGGTTGAAGGAAAAAATTGTGTGGCCGTCAACTTAAGATTTTTCAATAGTAATGCTATAGTACTGAGATTATTCCATCAAACACCAATCAATCATTGATGATAGCAAAAAAAAATCAATGGTCATAAAGCCAAATAAAAACAGATTCGAACTTCATCTTCGACATTTCTAGCTTACCTTTGGCTCACCTTCATATACAATCCCTGCAAAACAAACAAAAAATCAGCATTTGTAAACAAAACAGACACTCTGATTAATCGCGAGTTTGAGAACATTGTCATACATTGGTGGTGTGTATGGTTGCTCCAGTGGTCATGCTAATGGTCTGATCAGGAACTAGCTCGACGCTTAAGCGCTGGAGGAACATTGTGAGTGCCACTATTGCCTCCATCAATGCAAACTGATCGCCGACACATTTTCTAGGCCCTCCACTGAATGGTATGAATCTGGTGAAAAAGCAAATCATCTTTTAAGCTTTGTAATCAAAACATTCATCTTGATTTAATAGTTTGTGTCACAACATGTGTCCTACTTGAAATCGGTGTTTGTTTCATTAGGGATTGTGCCTTCTATGTCAAATCGTTCAGGTAGAAATTCCTCAGCCTTTTCCCACACCTTTGAAAGAAGTCAAGAACAAACACATTAAAATGTGGATACACGTATTTTACTAGGGGTGTCTTACACATAATCCTAAAAGCGAAAAGCCTAATAATCCAAAATATGAAAGAGGGAAGGAAGAGAACTGTACCTCGGATGAACGATGGATGTTATAGACCGAAATCATAATGTCTTGTCCGGTATTAACCTTGTAGTTCCCGGGAAGAATGTCAGGAACTTGAGCTCTTCTAATCAAGACCTACCAAGAAACAAAGTAATCAGGAACTTCAGTTCATGAATATTAGAGAAATGAGCTACATTGCTTACAGGAGGATGAGGATAGAGACGCATTGACTCATTTATACAACGAGTAATGTACTTTAACTCCTTAATATCCTCAAAAGCCGGATTTCTTCCCGCTAAAACTCTGTCTACTTCTTCTTGTGCTTTCGCCAGTGCAGACGCATTCTGTGAATGTACAGAATTTAAAGAGGCAAATTAGAACAGAAAAGTTCCCATCCAAGTAAAATTTTTAGCATAGTAAAGTCGAAGATACAAAAAGGTACCTTACTTAGGAGATAAAGTGTCCAAGTGAGGACAGATCCAGTAGTTTCATGACCTGCGACAAGCATTGAGAGAAGATCATCTCGTAACTGCACACTTGAAACCTGAAAAAACCGCACAATTCAACATCAGCATCCATTTGCAATCATGTAAGGCCAAGTTTGCTTATGGACTGAAGTAAAAAAGGTTAAACAAACCTCTTCTCTGCTTGCGAGCAAGAAACGGAGGATACTTGGGTCAGCATCATTTACATACTCCTCATCATTGATTCTTTCACCTTCTCTTTCGACAATTTCTTTACACTTTGCAATAAGGTCTTCAACAGTTTCCCTTATCAAAGTTACAGCCTTTTCAGCTTTCACCTGTCTCGGGATTACCTTACACAATGCATCAATCTAAAAAAACACAACCAAATCCTCTAAATCAACAACAACCCAAGTATACCACAATCAACAAACCACAGGAAAAACACACACAAAACTTGCCTTCCAATAAGGTAGAAGATCAGTAGAACGAAGCTCAGCTTCTTTAAGAGCAGTATAAACAGCTTCAATGACAGGACTATCAGTAGTGAGTGAATCAAAATTATAGTTAAAAAGAGACAAGCCAATAACATCAAGCGTCAACTGAGAAAACTTCTCTTCCATATTCACAGCTCTTCCGTCTAATGCATAAGGCTGAAGCTTCTCAACAAGCCTCTCTGCACATTTGCAAAACACTCTCTCCACAATCACAGACAAATACCTCTTATGAAGTGATGGAACCACAGCTCTTCGCCTCACCTAATAATCAAAAATCCAAACTTTATTAATTTAGAGTTACTTATCACACAAGACCATGATAACATTACTTCTACGATTCCACAAGTTTCAAAATTGAGTCTTGAGAAGATGAAATTACTGTCCAAAGAGGTCCTTCAGCGATTGCAAAACCTGATCCGAATAAAAACTCAGAGACTTCAGCTACTAAGCCTTTAGCATACTTTGGATAGTTTCTCAAAACGTGTTTTGCGATTGCTGGATCGCTTACAACTACGAAATTGCGAGGACCAGCAGCGAGACGATAAATGGGTCCGTACTCGTTCATCCATTTATAGAGAGGTAAGAAGAGAGCTCCTCCGAGGAGGTCAGAGACGTCGTCGAGCTTTGCGCTTGCGATTGGTATGCCTGAATCGTCGTTTTGTCCTGAGGAAAGGGTGCGAGTGAGTGATGTGAGCCAATCGGGGCTGACCCATGATTGGGATTTTGATGATTTGGTTTCGAGTTTGGGTTTGGGTTTGTCTATGGAGGATTTGATGGAGGATGTGAATTTGGGTTTTGGAGAAGGAAGACGAGTAGATTTTGTAGTGAAGAGAGAAGAATAAGCAGATGGAGAGAAGAGAGAAGACTCCATTCTACTCGAAAAATGTTGTAAATCTCTGTTTCAAGTTTATGAGCTTTGGAAGCTTCGGTGCGAAAGATATTTGACTGTGTGAAGGCGGGGCCCTTTGGCGTGGATAAGGAAGACGATGAAATAAAACGGTGCCGTTTTTGTTAGTTAACTAAATATTGGGCCTAACTATCATAGACTCTTAATTTGTTAGTGAAAAAAAAATTCGAAATTATTTCCGTTTGGTTCGATATTTTTTTCCTTATAGAAGTAATGAAAATAAAGTAATTAATTAAGTTTAGCAAATGATATATTTTTACTATATTTCAATATATTTGTATATACAATCGAAATTATTAATTTCAATTTATTTGGTTTGGTTCTGTTGGGATGAACCAAATGTGGGCTTGATTCACACGTTGTTACCATTTGGATTAATATGAAATTTATGTTTCAATTTGATGAATTTCAGTATAGTTTTCATGCAAATCTTAAATCATCATACCACCTTGATTATATACTTTTTGGTACAATTTAGATTTATATTTTATTTTAAATTAGAAAAATGAAGGAAAAAAAAAAAACCTTTGATATGCTATCTCTTTCGTATGCTCTATTTGATTTTATCGAGTTTTGTTTGCTGATGCTTTAAAGATTTTTATTTATGAAACTCGGATACGTGTGTTCCGGACATTAGAGGTCTGTTCGCGATTACGGATGTCTGGTTGTTTTGTAGTTATGTACAATTTTGAGCAGAAATCAGCAATTGAGGAGTGCGTTTAATGTATCCTTAAGCGCACTTAATGTAGATTAGCTCAGCTGCAGATTTAATGTTCATATTTGCTGACATAAAATGGTGTGCTGTATAAATTGATGACTGTTGTAGTTCGTGTGAGAGTTTTGATGAATCGATGTTCTTCATCTTGAAATGGTTTTCTCATTGTTGTTAATCAATCTGATGAGAAGAAGTATTGTGTTCTTTTAGCTTGTTCCCTTAAAGCACCTTTTAAGTTTATATCTTAAACTTGTAGCATCGATGACATCATGTTTCCTTTTTTTTTTGTGTACATTAAGGGGATCAAAAGACCAACAACAAGGGCAATCTCGTCCTCAGGAAGCTTCTTCACAGCAGCCATGGTACTCGCCTTCTTTAGTCAGCTCATCCCGGCCTCAAACGTCTGGTCAGATTCCCGCAAATGTTTCACCAGGTGAAGCAGCTGGCATTATCGTCTTCTTGAAAGACAAAAGGTTTGCTCTTTTGATTGTTTGTTATGCTTCTCGTCTGTTGCAGTTTTTTGTATGCTTTCTTTTTGAATCTTGTACACTTTGCTGTAGTGTGGACGAGCTCACGAAGCTTTCTCTCAGACAAAGATGCGTATCAGCAGTTTCTGCTCTCTCTTGACCAGGTCAAAATCCAGAACAATGTAAGTCTTCATAACAGTCTTGTTTCTGGATAAACTGAGTCTTATCTGTAATTCTTAGAATGTAGCTTTAGTAGTTTATGTATTGAGGTTATTCACTGGTGCTCTTTAGTCTAGATATGAATGTTGTTCTTTGTTAGATTTGTTCCAAAAGGCCTCCATCATGGCATCATCGTTTACATGTTGCTAGTAATTGGAGTTTTATTGTTCTTTGTATGTTCCACATTGATTGTTTTCTGCTTTGTTTCTGTCCAGCAGATCAAAGATGAGCTCCGCAGAGAAACATTGCAGCTAGCTAGTAAATTCTTTGTGATTCCTTTCATTTGACGAGAAACTCTAGTTTCATCTAGAAATCTTAAGTTTTCTTATGGTTAATGTAACAGGAGAGAACTTGGAGAAGGAGCCACAGATAATGGAGCTCAGAAACCAAGTGTGTATCAAGAACCAACTTTCCTTGTTCAGTTTACCATGTTTAACCTTTTGTATCTCTTTTTTTTACTGTTCCATACTTGTTTTACAGTGCAGACTTATCCGTACAACTGAGCTCGCAGCTGCGCAAGAGAAGCTCAACGAGCTTGAGCGGCAAAAAGAAGAGATCCTCAAATTCTACTCCCCTGGTTCTCTTCTTCATAGACTTCAAGGTAACAACTTATACAAATGCAATGGATTCTTCCCTCGTATTTTCTCTAGTTCTTTTGCCACCAATTGTAAACACCTTTTTGCGGGTTTTGCTGATGCTGTGAATCAGGTGGATGAAGAATCTGAAGCCCTACAAGAGAAGTTCCTAGAGAAGGAGATTGATACAGCAGCATTTGTGCAGAAATACAAGAAGCGGCGTATTCTATATCATCGACGAGCACTGACTCATGTTGCTGCTAAAACTTCAATCGACTGAGACTAAAAAAATCTGTGCACATTGAACTGAAAACAACCGAAGTCTTGTTTTGTGTATTACGACTCTTATCTTATGTTGTAAAGAAATGCTTTTGATGTTTAGGTTCATATTGAAGTGATTGACAATTGAATTCAACAAAATTATATCTTTTCCCTGAATAAAAAAAAGCTAGTCTGAAAATCTCAGCAATCTGATAAACAGACGCACCCAAATACGTATACAAGCTCTTTTTCGCATAAGTAATCTCAAAAAACAAAAGGACAAATCTTTAAGATGCTCTGAACAACTTCTGTCTCCCTCACTCGTCGAGGAGGCCAGCTTCCTTTAGTGCACTCTTATACTCTTCCTCTGAGTTCCAGGACTTGATCTGCACCGAAGTTTAAAATCATTAGATACTGTTTTAACAAACACTTGGAGATATATATATATATAGCAGTTTTTCAAAAATCTTATTACCTCCTTGACATATGCTCCAAAATACTTCTCGATCTTCTCCATCACCTCTTTATCCCTCCCATCATCTAGCATCAGGTTGAATACAGCTCCTACGATTCAAATATACAGTTCATTTCAGACACTGATGAGACCTGATGGAAACACATGAGAAGAAAACACAAGGGAGAATCAAAAACTACCTTTACGACCAAACCGTCCAGCTCTCCCAACCCTGTGAAGGTACACCTCATAATCTGGCTCCCCGGTTTCATATTTCGTGGGAAGATTATAATTCACAACCAAATTCACCTGAAAGTATTGTAAATAACCAGCAAGAGGTATTTTACTAAGAATCACCTTTAAGGGAAAAGGAAGAAAGGAAATGGGTTGAAAGACAAAATACTTACCCGTTGTTGGTCAAAACCTCTCGCAATTACATCAGTAGCAATGAGTACTTGAGTGAGGCAGTCTTTGAACTCCTTCACTATTTTATCTCTGTCAACTTCAGTCATACTACCATGGACACTGGTGACGTCATAGCCCATTTCCGCAAGAGCTTTGTGAACCTTGTTTGCTGACACTTTTGTTCTCACAAAGATTATGGTCTGGCCAATATCCCCGAGCTCCATAATCTGATCCTTGATGACTTCAATCTTGTTTTGCTCCTTTGGGCAAACAACCTTATATTGCTTCACAGAATCCAACTTCAGATCCTCTCTTTTAACAAACAGTTGGTTGGGATCCTTGACTGTCCTTGCAACAAAATCTTTGACGGTTTCATTAAAAGTTGCCGAGAATAGAAGAACCTGTTAAGAAAAAAAGGTCAAGAAGACAAGCACACAATCAAATTTTAGCACAAGAATGAATAAGAAAAAGAGTTTCTTTAAACTGAGACTAACAATAGCCATGGAGATAATTAAATAACCTAGACAGATTCATCATCGTTTTAACACAAAGATATGACTTATTAAACTAAGGGGCTCTATACAGTAGAAAAACACAGTTGAGCCGTTTCTATTTTTTACTAAGAGCTTCTGAGCATAGAAACAAGCATAAATTTCTACTCAGTAGACTATCTTGTGCCCCTAGATTGCCACTAGAAATCAATTATCATCCTACTTATAATTCAAGAAGCATGACCAAATCAGACACTAGTTTAACAACATACCTGGAAATTGGGATTAACTTTCTCAATGTCTTTCATTATTCTCAGGGAATCATCCCTAAAGCCATCCTGTAACAGCAATGAAATCTCAATTATCCAACAAATGAAGGGAAAATATGATCACATTATATACATGTAATCACTAAAGTTGAGAAATTAACAAGACCAAGTAAAACAGAATAAAGAGCATACCGTAGCAAGCATATGGTCAGCCTCATCAAAAACCAGAATCTTCAAATGACTTAGACCTAGTTTCTTAAACGCCATCCACTTCTTAAGTGTTCCAGGGGTGCCAATCACAACATGAGCAGAAACAGGAGCTCGCCTTGCAATCGGCACGCCTCTCGTCGTCTCTGGCACAGCCACTTCAGCAGTGATCCCAGTAAACTTCCCCATCTTCTGAAGAACTTCCATGTTCTGCCATTCATTCAACCAACCATACATGAGTTAAGCTCTTAACACGTTTTCCCAAATCAACAATCAAATTACTCACAGATCATTAACCAACCGAGTAACTAAACTAAATTAACCTGGTTTGCTAATTCTCTAGTGGGACAAATACAGAGCGCTTGAGGCTCTCTCAGTGTAGGATCAACCCGACTCAACATTCCAAGTACGAAACAGGTTGTCTTGCCAGATCCGTTATGCGCCTGGGCAATTAAATGCTTGTGAGGCGGAGTCATTATCATTGGCAAACTGATAGCTTGAATCTTGCTCGGCTTTTCGAATTTCATCTCAACGTACAAGCCTTTCATCAATTCAGGCGATAAGTTCAAGTCCTCAAACCTACTTGCCGAAGTATATGGTGTATCACCAGAAATAACCTACGAAACACACAGAAAAATCAAATCATCCAAATAAATCTGGAAACCTAATAACCCTAGACTGTAATTGAGATCATCCAAGCACTAGTTTGCATCAACCTATCCAAATACACCTAATTTCTTCTAGTAAAATCCAGATCTATGCTCGATTGGTATGATTTAACACAATCACAATTCACTAAATCTACTTAACGGAAAGCAAAATAAGAAAGGCACAGTAGTAGTACCGCTTTGATGTTTGAATCTTCAGGTTCCTCAAGCACAGATTCAGTTTTCTCTTCTTCCTTAATGCTCAGCGAATTAAGTTCCGACACTGCGTGTGCTTCCTCTTCATCGTCATCCTCAACATCGCCCCACTTTTGCTTCTCAATCGTGGGCTCTGTCTTCTCGCCGGAGTTTGATGCTTCTGCGGAGGATGACGGTAACTCGGCGGTGGTGATTTTCTCTACAGTATCCGCCATAGCTGTAGCCAGACCAAAAATTAGAAACTCAAATCGACCAATTCAAAAAACCTAATGAAGAAAGAAAACATCAACTTCCATTAATCCGTGAAAGAGCTGAGATTCTGAGAGAAGCAAAACCTGTTAAATATGAAATCTAGGCTGAAACTTCGCTAATCAGAGAGACGAAGAAGACGAGAGATTTGTTCTGTGTTGTAATCGCAGACAATTTGAGGGAAAAAACCCAAATAAATAGCTCCAGCTGCTTTATTTTCAGGCTAGTAAAAATGAGAAATCACATACTTTAATTTAAAGCTAGTAGTGAAAATGGAAAATAACTGACGTTAATTTCAAGCTACACCTAATAACCGACTTTATATTATACTTCGGTTTATTTTTATCCGCCCTTATCCATTTCTCACCATAGTTCGGTTTATTTTAGACTGTAAAATTTATTTTGGGTTTTAGCTTATGAGAAGCCCAGATAGATATTGTGCAAGTACAAGTCAGTAAGAGAAACAAAAACTAAAAAACGATGTCGTTTCGCTTTGGTTCTAAAATATGTCGATTAATCATTTTCTGTTGTAGTATTTGAATTATCATGTGCTAATGAATGGATAGTTTACTGTCGATAAGGTTAATGTAGCTTTATCCTTTAGGTAGTAATTGCTGGTTTTAGAGATTTTTACACAAGGATTTAGCACAGTGATTTGTATAATAGCCCTACAGGCCAACATTTGCGTCAAAATTGGCCATTTTCTTCTAATTAGGTCTTGTTTCGCTTAGATATTTTTAATTCCATGGTGTTATGGCCCAAAGTCTTTTTTGGGATACAAATTTCGAAAGCTTTTGACATTCAAACAAACTTTTTAAACTTCTTTTATATACAAGACAAATGAAAGAAACCATGATGGCTTAGAAGAAAGAAAAAAAAAACAATAATGGCTTACCACAATCTTTGAGGGAAAACAGGAAGAAAGATTAAAAAAAATACAAATCTTTGAGGTGCAAAGTGGATGCCACATTACTTGAGACATTATCATAACAGGAACAAAAAGTTGGTAAAGCTCACACTTTGTTATAATGATATTTTGCATATATTTAAACTTTGTTTTCCTCAAAACATATCATCCCTTACCAAGAAAACTGATTACTACTCTCAAAACCTATATTCATGCCTCCAACGGTTCCCCAAGAACCAAAATTAGTTTAGTGAAGAGTTGATAAATCAATCAATCAAAGATACATTATCTCTCAATACCCGTCTCCTTATAAATAGAGTTGCCCTTCAAACCAAACAGTCACAGATAGTGGCTCATGGTCCAATACCAATGACCAAAGAGACTGATCTCACATACAATTTTCCACCTACTCTATTGCACTACCAAATGCTTTTTCTTTCTTTATCTTAAACACAAGCATGGGGAGAATGATTATGTGTAGGACACGCATCATCTTCTTAACTCTCCATTTTCTTCACCACTAAAAACTCTCTCTCTGTCCTAACGGTCTGGTTGCACATTAGACAAGGAAAAGGGAATGAAAGAGATGGAGGTTTCAGTGTTTAGGGTTCTTCTCTTGGTTTCTTGTTTCTTCTGTATATCCAAAGGAGCTATTGTTCCTGCACTCATCATGTTCGGTGACTCCATTGTTGACGTCGGCAACAACAATAACTTGCTTAGCATTGTTAAATCCAACTTCCCTCCTTACGGCAGAGATTTCATCGACCATAGACCCACCGGAAGATTCTGCAACGGAAAACTCGCTGTAGATTTCTCCGGTAAATTCTTATTCACAAAACCACATCTCTCTCTTGCTCTACATTATCTGATGGTTTTATATTCCTACTCATGTGTAGCCGAGTACCTTGGCTTCTCTTCATACCAACCTGCATTCCTAAGCGGAGAAGCAAGAAGCGAGAATCTCCTGACCGGCGTCAACTTTGCATCAGCTTCTTCAGGATATTATGATGCCACATCTGTTCCATTTGTAAGGGAGACAACACAGAGTAAAACATCAACACACATCATGCCCACGAAATGATCCATAAGGCTTAGCTCTTCCTTTTGCAGGGTGCGATCTCCTTAACAAGACAACTGAGTTATTACAGAGCGTATCGAAACAGAGTGACGCGCATGATCGGGAGGGAAAACGCACAAAGGATGTTCTCTAACGCTATCCACATTTTGAGCGCGGGATCTAGCGACTTTCTTCAGAACTATTACATCAATCCTCTGCTCAACGTCCTAAATACACCTGATCAGTTCGCTGACATTCTCATAAGATCCTACTCAGATTTCATTCAGGTAACTTCTAAATTTAAAAACGAAATGTAGAACCCGATATTCTTAACAAGGCAACCATATGAATGTGAAAATTTACAAGAAACAAACAACTCGTTTCAGTTATTTACCCTCTTTCTTTTTGTGTCAACGAGAATCATACTGTCGCTTGTAACAGAATCTGTATGAACTAGGAGCAAGGAGAATCGGAGTGATATCGCTACCGCCAATGGGTTGCCTGCCTGCAGCTATCACTCTTTTCGGAGCAGGAAACATGAGTTGTGTCGAGAGGCTGAACAATGATGCTCTCATGTTCAACACCAAACTTGAGACCAGAACCCAGTTATTGATGACGAGACATTCAGGCCTCAAGCTCGTCGCCTTTAATGTCTACCAACCTTTCCTGGACATCATCAACAACCCAACTGACAATGGTATGCGCCTGCAAATGCAAACTTTAAATACTTATTCAACTTTAAAACATGACAGGGTGAGCTATTAACTGAAAGAAATTCTCAGATACTCAATCTAGCTAGCAACTTACAAGGTGTCATTAAAATCTTTTAAATGTCTAAACTGCATGTATTCCAGGATTCTTTGAAACAAAAAGAGCATGCTGCGGAACAGGAACAATAGAGACATCGTTCCTTTGCAATTCTCTAGCCAAAGGAACGTGTGTAAATGCAACAGGATATGTGTTTTGGGATGGATTTCACCCCACAGAGGCTGTGAACGAGCTATTGGCTGGTCAACTACTGGGTCAAGGGATTTCTCTAATCTCTTGAATTGAGTTCCATCCCAGTTGGATTGAATTCAAACTGTACACCTACAAATAGCTACCAAAGTGTGTCTCTCTCCTCTTTCTCTCTCTCTCTCACTATATATATATATATATTATAACTCGCAAATAAGAGACAGATTGTGTGCGTGTGTGTGTGAGTGAATGTAGAAACTATCAATCTGGTCTGTGTGATGGGTCTATAGGTCCAACCTTTGTTTGAGAAGATCAAAATCTTTCGAATTTTATTTGTGTTCTTAATTTCTCTCTGTAGCATCTCTAATTTAAGGTTGATTACAGCAAGACTTTTGGTAAAACTATAAACATGTCAAAGTTTGCTGCAACGTAAACTTTATAAAACATTCAGGTTTGGTTAGACATAAGATTTAAGAAAATTCCATATGAACTTAGTTGATTATCATATACAACTACCAAGAAGAGCCAAGTTCCCATAAAGATAAACCAAACACACTGTTTACACCAGCCCTACTAATATAACTGACAGAAGTAATATATATATTGAATAGAATAAAGGATAAAAGGTCTAGCTGTATAACAAGATGATTACCTGGTCAGAGGTCTCTCTACGAGAGTTCAAATCCTGCATTTGAAGTAATGGCATACAATAGTTTCTCCCTCATGGTGCTTGCTCGTTTATACGTTGGAAGCTGAAGTAATCCACAGAGAAAGGTTGAGCAACAAGATACAGGGATCTTCACAACTGCAAGTAAACAAAAAAGTCAACCGAACAATTGAAACACCACCTTAAGAGTATTGTAGCATGTAGAAGCAGATGGAAGCCTTTCTACATCTTGTCCTCCAATAGAAGCCCAAAGTGAGGTATCACAAGAGACCTGCAGAAGATGAAGAAGCAAAACGTAAGAAGAAAATTACCAAACAGGATATCACACATACATTTCTAAGCTAAAGCTCAAAAACAAACTTTATGGATGATGAAGGTTGGCTGCAAGTATTTGAAACCAAGGAGTGGTGCGTGAGAACAACTAGTCACAAATTTGAGGAGCATGCAACGTTCACTCGGTTCAAACCCTTTCATGACCTGAGACAGCATGCCCAGATAAAAATTAAACAAGCCGGACACACTTTCCGCTTGTGTCACTAATTGGCAGACAGACTTAGGAAGAAAACAAAGAGATCAGGGCTTCTGAATTTGAGTCATTACCTCCCAAAAGATTTTGATTGTTCGACTGCTATCACTGTAACCACCAGTGTATTTTGTATTCCTCCTTAGATCATCAACATCAATATCATGGTTTCCTCCAGAGAGTAGCTGCACAAAGTAATTATTGTAAGACAACAGCTTTGTACAAGAAAAAGAAAACTCTAGAAATTATTACATTAAAGCCGCATACCTGATTAAATTCGTGGGCATTAAACAGTTTCAACCAACCAGGAGATATAAGGTCAGTCAATCCTCTATAAAATGCATTTGAAAAGGGCACTATCTGCATTCAAGACATAAAACAACATGTTTACCTCATTAATTATGAAGTAAATTTAACTTGCCGGGATTGACCTTAGATTAAATGGTTAAAGACGATACCTGCCGGTTGAGTTTATAGTCAGCCATTGCATGAATATATTGCATTTTGTTGTCATTTGTGACTGAAATATCCTTCCCACCTGGTTTAAGCTAAATTATGCTCATTTTCCCACAGAACTCTTCAGTGACTGTAAAGTCCAGACAGAGTTCCTTCAAATCACCATCATAATGCTGCGTATAAACAAGAGTCTTGATCTTAGAAACCCTCTCTTGTGATACTTTCGCAAGATTGAATTTTGACATATGAGGCAACAGATTTATCACCTGCAATGGTTTATACCTTGATATACATGAGGTTCCTGTAGAGCTCTGGATCAAGGCCTGATAGTTCATCAATAAAGCTATAACGTCCCAAAAGCTTCTGAATAAAAACGTGTGAAAAAGAGTAATCCAGCAATATTCCCTCATAGAGAGCTTGTCCAACTATTCTTCCAAGAAACTCAATCATATGAATCCCGTTCTCAAGGTGCCGAGCAGATGGGCTAGGAACAAGCAACCTATCTGAAGTAGAGGTTTGCGAGAATAACCCATACCTTGTGGAAAAAAGAGAATGGACATGCCAATAAAACAAAACTTAATCCACTGGACAAGTAACAACATAGACTAGAATAAAGTATGCATACAGAAGAGCTTATTCGGTAGCAAAAGCTGCTTTTGTTATGTCAGTCAAAAACTCTTTTGAAAGCCCACCATAGTCTAGGCCAGCCTCAGGAAGGCCAGACTCATTCACAAATGAGACGTGGGTGGAGGATTTTAGCCTGCAACCAATAGAATTCAGTTGTTGAAATCCGTCCTCAACAACATGACCTCGACGAACGACTATCTCTATTGACCTCGCACCAGGTGCATCCACTTCACCAGCCATTTTCCTTGAAGCTTTATCCATACTTATAAACTCTCTAAACACATGGACCCTGCAGTAAAACATGTAAATAAACATCATTCAACAGATGAAGAGAAATGAGGAGAGATGTAATAGTTAGTTAGAAGTTATTGTAGCAGAAAAAAGACATGGATAGGCTATGAAGGGTAAGCAATGTAAGATTACCTTTCCTCAAACGGAAAGACATGCGGAGTAATTGTTATAACGGAACCCATGCTTGGAGACGTAAAAACATCACTAGCTGGTAAAGCCTCATGAGTTCTGGCAGCAAATGCAATTGGAGGTCTACTAGTTCTACCAGGTGAGAGCCACAGGGCAGAAGGACAAAAAGGGTGCCTGCAATCTCTTTCATACAATAAATGCAAACATCTGATAGCAGCATCCATCAGTTGTCTATTCTTAGGGCATGTGCCTCGCAACAGTCCGTTGTACACGAGTGTGTTAAGAACTGATGCAATTCTTCTTTGTTTCTCTAGCATAAAGGGGACCTATATCATGCCAAAAAAATCTCTTGTAAATATCAGACAAATAACATATAAGCTACAGGAAACCATATTGCATATTTACCTGCTTTTCATAAAACTGTATGTCATCAAGAACAACGAGTAAATGTGCATAGGTTGCACAAAATAGATGAAGCAGGCATGACACATCTTTGGAGATACCTACAGGACCACCCCTCAGAGTTTCCACATCCCACACATCATTAATTAGCTCATTGACCTGGCTTGATCCTGGTTGATCACTAATACACTCCACATGTTCACGTGGTCCAGGTGATTTACCAGAAAACTTGTTTAGCACATTCACCCACTTGTTGACACCGTCATTCTTAAGATGTTTCAATTTCTTCTCAGAAGGACTTCTGGTATTCCATGAAGTTTTAACATATCCATGAGATGAATCGTCAGCATTGCAACCATTTTCGGGAAGTAGGACATTGTCT
Source organism: Cardamine chenopodiifolia (assembly GCA_963922655.1). Classification (NCBI taxonomy): domain Eukaryota; kingdom Viridiplantae; phylum Streptophyta; class Magnoliopsida; order Brassicales; family Brassicaceae; genus Cardamine; species Cardamine chenopodiifolia. The sequence continues at coordinate 13,492,880 of OZ000479.1, read as the reverse complement.
AGAGAATTCCACAAAGAGACAATGTATCCAGGACAGAAGGATAACATGTTAAGGACAGGCAAAGGCCCTACAACAGGATTTAGCACGCAGAAGATTCTCAGCATGCATGAATAGAATCGTGCAATATCAAGCAATCCTAGTGTTTCTGATCCTTTCTTACTACTTGTTGACGCATCTTTATCTGCTGTTGCATGAATTTCTTTCCCAGAAGCTGCCAACAATTTCGCGAGATGCCACTGTTGACATACTGATTGAAGCAATTCCACAAAAGAAATCTTAACGGAGTTTTCTCCTTTCCCAGTCTCATCCGATGTGGCCTCCGAATCAAGACTAATATTCTGAATTCCAACATTTTCAACCTGAGACAAGAGATTCTCGGCGAGAGTCACAATAACATGAACATACAAGACATAAAACTTCTCTGGATTTGATTCTTGTGTGTCCATAAAATCGGTTTCAGTAACTGTTGCCAGGGATATGATGTTCCCAATCGCTCATCCAACAGAAGGAATCTCCATGGTACAACTTTGCTTTTCTGAATGCTCCATCTCCAATATTCTGGTCAAGATTTTGTCCCTCAAAATCTGCTGTCCCCTGCCACACTTTCATCAGTCCTTCGATTTTTTGGGGAAAAAAGCAACCAGTTCAACTGAAAAGGTAAATAAAGTCAACCCATTCTCTCTACATTGTTTTTTGGGACTTTGACAAGAAATTAATTGGTCCAACAAAATTTGATAAGAGTTTTACCAATATAGTGTGAAAGCTTGGCATTAGTATGCTCTTGTGCTTAAGTGCACGTATGAGAGCACTTGGCAGGCAGCTAACGAGTCGAGGAATTGTCAGTATTAGAGAAACATATTCTTCAGCGGCCAAATTCGTGTCTGGTGGATTTTCATCAACAAGTCTCGTATGGAATGGCCGTAGAGCCAAGGTTACCGCACTTGTAGTTATCAATAGTCTCTCATCTGTATGTTTGGTTAAGGTCTTGATATATTTTCTAACTGCTGTGTAATATCCACTTTTAAAGCTCCCTATAAACTGAATGATCATCTTTCCAGCTGTTTCTGCATCTTCAAAATTTTCCTTTGTAATGATCTTCCAGCTTTTGGGATCAGTTAAAACAATAAGAATACGTAATACAAGGACACTGACACCAAGAACATCTTTTATCCTTTCCCGTGAATAAATACACTCCATGAGAAGGAAAGAGCAGAGAGAAACCAGCCTTCGTGTTTGACAGGCCCATGTTTTACTCTTTTCGAATGTACCAACTGCTAGTGACCAAAAATTGTTTCCCTGATCTGCAAAAGACAATAACAGCATCCATTCAAGGTTTGTTTCCGTTCTAGATTTGCAAAACCAACCATTCAAGTGAAAGAGAAAAAACAATCATACCAATAGAGTTGACGCTTTCCAATAGAACCTTAAAGCAAGTTTGCATGCAATGTATATCTCTTGCCTGTATCTTTTGATGCTGGACAGACAAAGATCTGATAAAGAAGAGAAACGGTCTCAATACTCTGCTTGATACCCAACTTTTGGTCGGTGTATCAGAATGGCAACTCAATGAATTCTCCCACTCCTCATGGATCTCTATAGCTGCCTTCTTTCTCACAATGTAAGACCTCCAAACTTTCTACAAGTATTGAAAAATGATGTAAGTTTATGCCTTCGTCTATGTAACTGAGATAAAGTCCCAGTAAGCCAAAAATGACACCCATAGATTCCAGCTCAGAATAATCCTAATTCCTAACAATGTACTGGAAAGAATTGATGATGGTAGAACAAAACTGCACAAAACGTTCTCTACTAACTTTACTATGTTCAGAAACACCAAAAGAGATAATGGTAGCCGTGGTTCACCACTTCAGCCTGAGTCAACAGAAAGAAGTACCTGAATATAAAGTGCTGCAGCATTAGCGCGTCTTGCATAACTGCGTAGCTCCCTTTCTTGTGACACTTTAGCAAGCAAAGCATCCCTTGATATCTCCCCACTGCTGGCGCCTCTAAGGGACACCTGATGAGAGTTACATTTAACAAATCACAGATACATCTTCATGCACCAATTCAAGGACATGTAAATCAACCTTAGATCAATAAGTTTCAAACGAAACGGAAACATTTCTTTCAGCTGTCAATCCTAATTCCCCCTGGAAACCTTGTATTGTGAACTCATTCAATTCCAATAGTCAAGTATCCAGATAAAGGCTTCTTCTTCACTACAGGAGCCTAAATTTCCACCGAATCTGTGTGCTATAAGAATTAAGAACCCTTAATCTTCCTAGAAAATCGATAAAATAACATCAAGAAAGGTAGAAAAATCGATTACGTTCCTTTAGAACCAGCAATTTCACAAGAAAATTTTGAGCTTCAGTTCAATTAAGAGAGTTCAGATCGAATTCGAAAGCGATGATCAGAAGACCAGCCAAATGGTTCAAATTCAACAGTAGCGGGAGAAGGCGGAGGAGGAGGAGGTACCTTGTGTTTGCGATTGAGGTCCATTGGAATCGAATAGTTGGCTGACGATCTTCTTCGTGTTCGTATTAGCTAAGGTTGACGACAAAGATCGAAGCCACTTCTTCGTAGAAAACTTGAACCAGTTCTTTATGACGTCAGCTTTTAAAAAACATATACAATTATCGACCATCCATTACCCAACCCAATTAAAAAAAAATGGATAAGGTAAATAACTATGTAATAAATTTGTTTTATACTAAAGTTGACGGAAGATACAAAGCAATCTAAATATAGTAGAGGGTAGAGAGTAGCATTTTCCTTTGAGTTGTTTTTCTTAATAAAGAGTTTCATGAAATACTATTTTGTTGAAATTGCTTTTTTTAATTTCCATTAAATTATTTATGCAGTGATAGCTTTAACAAATACTCTGTATATCGCTGTTAAAATTTTTTTATGATTATGTATTATTACAAACAATGATAGGTTTTTAAAATTCTTCATATCTAGCTCGTGAATTAAAAAATCAATAAGTTAGTAACTGAAATATTCGAATATTAATTAGAGAATCTTCTAACTTGATATTTGAATAATTCAATTAAATTAAATGCATCTATTGAGTATTAATTGAATTTAGATTTAATTTGATTTAAATATCAATTTGATTTAATTATCAATTTGATTTAAATTTAATTTGAATTTGGATTTAAATTTAATTATCTCTTTTTATCTAGGTTTAGTTTCATTGAATAATCAAGTATATTTCTAATATAAAAATTCGTATTTAATAAAAGGGAGCATTTAAAATTCAAATTTTGAAAAGGTATACATATCTTTTTATATTTTTATTAAATATACAATGTTATATCATAAGTTGATTCGTTGGATTTTAGTATTTACTGCAGGTATGTTAGTAAGTGATTTATAAAAGATTTAGTAAGTGATTAGGTAAATAATTAATGGGATACTTTGACTGTAGGAAATTTAAATAAAAAGGTTTTTGGTTTTGAATGATTAATTCATTTAGTTTTTTGACTGAAAACAAAATAAAAAATGATGCAAGAAAAACATGGTAACACCTAACGTTATGTAATTAACAAAAGTACTTAACACCCTACATCAAACAATAAGAAGAAAAATAAGAATATAACTGCAAACTTCTATTTAATATTTAGATTATACACAATTTATTCACCATGTACTAACATGATTTAACAATAATTACAACAGTTTTATGAATATTAAAATGACTAATTGGACCTGACAATTTCGATTTCTAAATTTCTATTAGAATCATCATCTTTCTTGCTTTCGTTATTTAGTTTGACACTTCCACTATAACTCTCTTTGTTAACAGCATTACGATGGAGAAGTGTATACGTCCCACGTAAATGATTACTTTCAAACCAGTGAGTGATTATGTTTCACCATCTAAACCAAAACTGTTAAAAGAAGAAAAAATATATAATAAATAAAAAGTAATAAAAATAAAGAGAAAAGAATAGAAACTCAAGTAACAAATAATAATCACCTTATGTGTCTTCAACCAATCAAAATTTTTTCTTATATCATGTTTATTCGTTTGAAGTCATGACATTTTTCAAGGCTGGACACCAATAAAGTTAGGACAAATCAAAATCAAAAGAAATAAATCCAAAAAAATATGAAATTCACCTCTTAAATACGCATGTAAGTACGTCTGCAATACCATTGAGTGTGCTGGATTTGCCTCGTAAATCCGAAAGATAATGGGAATGTTTAAGATAAAGCATAAGTAAAAGGCTGTAACTAAATTTATAAACATGATTTGAGAGAAACATTGAGTGTGCTGGTTTTGTAATACCATGAAACAAAACTCTATTTCTACAAAACAGAGAGATCATCCATACTTATAGATCGAATTCAAATCATCATCGACAAATTACCATATTTACCGTAGATTTGGATACCGAAAACAATACAATACCACCATCATTATCTGCTCCGCCATTATATAGTTTAAAAATATATCCATCATAATCGTCTATTATGTATAATAATACATAAAACTATTAACAATAAATATCCAAAAAAAATTATTATGAATAGGCAAGCTAATTCGGGTTATATCAAGAAAACGGTTTTCTTCAAAATTCGAAATGAAAAGGTTAGAAACGAAATTTTTTTAAATCGTTCTGGAAATAATTTAATTAGCAAATATTAAGTTGATTGCTATAATTTTATTCGAAAATATTTAAATTAATAACAAATAAATACTTTACAAATTTTTAAAATAATATTATACATGAAGATTTAAAAGATTTGAAATATTGTAACAATTGCTATACACATTTTTTATTTTCAAAAAATAAAATCAAAATCCGCAAAGATACTAACATCAAATCCACAATTGATATATATATATATATATATATATTTCGAAAAATCTGTGTTTATAGTTTAAAATATATTTGATCATAAACGAACTAATGATTGAAATCTATTAAATTTTGTGGTTGCACACAAAATCCAAAATTTGAAATTAAATTTAGTGAATTAATTTTCATCCATGATTTAATGTGAATTTATTTCATTGATATAAATTTATTTATTTTGAATAGATTTAGTTAATATAAATCTAACAGTATATTGGTTTAAATTGTGTGGAGATATTTTAGGAAATCTAATATTATAATTATGCTTAATAACTAAATAAATTAAAAACGTGAACAATTTCAAACAAATATATTTTGACATTATAATAACAAAAATAAATAATATGTTATATATCTGAAATCTTTATTTTGCAATTGGTTAGCAATTTAAAAAAATTAATTTTAATTTTCATCTATAATTTAATTTAAATTTTTTCCATTGATCAAAATTTATCATATCATAGAAAGGCAGATAAATCATCATGTTAAGAAAGAGTTAGAAAGTCATGAAATTTAACAAACTAAAGGTTCGATGAAACAAATTTTCAATAGAAAACAAATCCTGACTAGATCGATATGACAAAAAATTCCTTGAAACTTGATCGACGACATAAAAATATGTGTATCAAAGTCGGCCTTCTTTATTGCAAAATAAAACCTTAAGTAGGGTGGATTTTGTTCAAAAAAATCATCCACCTGTGTATTTTTTGCAAGAAAAATTCTAACGTCAATTTTGTGCAAATCAATCCTACAACCTGCAAAGTCATCCGCAATATTGGACATCCGCATATCGTCGACGTCACTCCGTTACTTGTCATTAGAAAATTAACTGTCTGATCAAAACGACGTCATTTTGGACTAAAAAAACTGCATGTTGTTTTAGTTTATATTGTAGTTTTTGTCTAAAAAACAACATAATTTTTTTAATTTAATTATTGATTTTCATATAATATATTTATAAAAATTAAAAGTCTTCTTCTTCACCAAACTAATGAAGTGAATAAGAAAAAGTTATCGATGCTAAAATCCATATACGATAGAACTTGAGGAACTGAACGAACGAATCTCGTGGTTTCTCACTTTTGCTGACGTGTGACTCACGCCGGAAGATAGAAAGACGGGCGAGGCACGGAGAGTTCCGATAGAGTGACGGTCGGTCGTCCTAGCTGGCATCGGCGTGGAAGCGAAGAAGCTCCTCCTGGGCCCACCCATTGGCTCGCTCCTAGCCGCCGGTGACGCGAAGGAGAAAGAACGCGCGTTTAGCGGTGAGATGTACGCGCCTGTGTGTCCTAGTTTGGATGATGACGTGTCAGTCAACGTGAGGCACCATGGTTTGACTGTGTCGAGACCGTCGCGGGATACGGTGAAGGCGAATCTAGAGGATGCACAAGAGCCAATCTTATCCGTTGATTTTATTGATGACGTGTCGAATCGGAGGGAGGAGACTCGTGATGGGTAAAAAGAAGAGAAGTCGTCGTAGTCAAACGAGTCCTGGAAATCTTGCATCGATACAATCATTGTGGCCGTTGATAGCTCCACGAATGTTCGAACACCCTACAACGTGAGCGTAGAGGATTAGTACCTTTGACTTGAACTTCAAAGAATCATTTCGCTGTCAAACTCCTCAAGTCTCAGAGGTACGTTTAGATAGGTGAACTAACACTTTGACTTGAAATAATAAGTAAATTCAAATTATATATCATTTAAAAGAAAACGTGAAAACATAAATTTACCATTATATATATATATTGAATAATGGAAAAATGGGTACCTTCCAAAGGTAAGAGAAAAGAGAAGGAGGATCGATGACGAAGGTTTTGAAAAGACGACAAGGATAATACTCTGCAACTATTTTGAGTGCAGTCACGAGTATGTTCATGAAAGCTGCTGCTGATTTGAAGAAGCCTGCAATTTCAATACGTGCAAGAAAATTCTCTCTTTATAAAGACACTGATAATTTAAAAGAATAAAAGAGTTTTAATTTTTTTAAATATATTAAATAAAAATTAATAATTAAATTTAAAAAATCGTATTGTTTTTTTACACAAAAACTATAATATAAAATTCGTTTTGATTAGACTGTTAGTTTTCTAACGACAAGTAACAGGGTGACGTCGACGATATACGGAAGTCCAGTATTACGGGTGATTTTGCAGATTGTAAGATTAACTTGCACAAAATTAATGTTAAGATTTTTCTTGTAAAAAAATCACTGTCGGACTATTTTTTTGAACAAAACCTAATAAAAGATCTAGGTTTTGTACAAGTGGCGTCAACCGCTAGTATGTGTAGGAGGTCCTTTACAGTGGCTCAGACCAAACATCTCGTCCGTAACTAAAAATACACACTTCGGGTTTCCAAGACAATTCTGCATAAATAATACCAACGATATGATTCACTAAAATATTTAAGAATTACTTCACATGAAGAAAAGAAGAAGTAACGTATTATTAATGCTATAGTTAATTTTGCTAACCTTTTTTGACGATCCTCATGGTAGCTGGTGCGCCACAATTGCTGTGTCGTGTTGAAATTTAAGCTTCTAATCCCTACTTTCACAACTTTTCACATTCATACTATTTTGAAATTTTTATGATTGAAAGATTTCATTGTTTTGCGTAAAATCTTCCTGTTGCAACATTTTGTTAGGTCAAATTATTTTTCTCATATTATTAGTTTTGCATACAAAAAATGTTGTTTTTCTACTGTAACTTTGTCTGTAAATAGAATGGTAGTCTTTTCAATCTTAACTAACTAATGTTCCGACAGAAGAAAAACGTTAACTAATGTTACGTATCTTTCTATAATCTCTTTCTTATCTATGAAAAAATAAAATAATTTGATATGGTAATCCCACATTCAAAGGTTAATTACGTGGTAAAGTGTCAATAAGCTGAATTTTACTTTTTTTACTGCACCATAGCCAAACACAATATCAGAAAAGTTTTTTTTTTTTTTTGATAAATTGAAAAGCATTTCTTTCATTTAGTAGTTTTAAACCTTCCATTTTAGGAATTTCGGTTTGTCTTCTTTTTGTGAGGTTGGGGTTAGATTTTCTATAGTTACAAATTTTAGTAGCATGGGATGGGAGCCGACCATAGTTGCTTCCTTACATGTTAAGTCCAAGCTTCTCGAGATGCATGAATATCCCACGTGGCAAGGTTTCTCAGTAAAACGATATTCTCATATACGTGTCACGCAAAGGGATATTTGGATGACAAAATGGGAAATCAGGAAAATACCAGAACACACGTGGCAGCTTTTGCTTTTTCAAAGTCATCACGTGTCATCTCGTTATAACCAAACACTTGCTATAAAACCAACAAAGCAGCTCTACATACTAATTCACAAGATCAAATAAAAATCCATCAGAAAATTTTCTCCGAACCCAAGCAAACAAAAATCATGGCGTCAGGACAACAGGAGGCGGAGAGAGCAGCGAAGGCCGAGAGAGCTGAGGCCGCGGCGAGGCTAGCGGCTGATGATTTGAAAGATGTCAACAAAGGTGATGTGACGTACAAGGTGACGGAGAGGACAACGACGACCGAGCCGGAGAGGCCCGGGTTGATAGGCTCGGTGATGAAGGCAGTGCAAGGAACGAAAGAAGCAGTGATCGGTAAAAGCCATGATGCAGCCGAATCAACGAGAAATGAAGCCAAGATTGCGTCGGAGAAGGCCGCGGGAATGAAAGACGCCACCGGAGAGAAGGCGAGAGAGGCTAGAGACACTACTGCGGATAAGACCAAGGAAACCGCGGATTACACAGCGGATAAGGAGAAAGAAGCTAAAGACAAGACGGCGGCTAAGACTAAAGAAACCGCAGATTACACAGCCGACAAGGCCAGAGAAGCTAAAGACAAGACGGCAGAGAAAATGGGAGAATATAAAGATTACACGGCGGAGAAGGTGACGGAGGCCAAAGATAAGACAGCGGAGAAGATGGGTGAGTGTAAAGACTACACAGCTGATAAGGCGAAAGAAGCTAAGGATAAAACAGCGGAGAAAGTAAAGGAAACCGCTGATTACACTGCAGATAAGGCGAGGGAAGCGAAGGATAAGACGGCTGAGAAAATGGGAGAATATAAAGACTATACGGCGGAGAAGGCAACGGAAGGGAAAGACGTGGGAGTTAGTAAGATTGGTGAACTGAAGGATAGTGCAGTGGATACGGCGAAGAGAGCTATGGGTTTCTTGTCGGGCAAAACAGAGGAAACCAAACAAAAAGCCGTCGAGACCAAAGACACGGCCAAGGTATTAGCTCAGCTCTCTATATACTGTATTGTTATGTATTTATTTAATTACGTGCTTATGAAATTTTGGTTGTTATGTACTAGGAGAAAATGGACGAGGCAGGAGAAGAAGCGAGGAGGAAGATGGAAGAAATGAGACTTGAAGGTAAAGAACTTAAAGACGATGCTGGCCAAATGGCCCACGAGAAGACCGATTCCACTGCCGGAAAAGCCCGCGAGATCAAAGATTCCACTGCCGAGAGGTATAAAAGTGATTATATTAAACAAGTAACAATGAAGTTAGATGTTAATGTAGAAGTTATTTATTGATTTTGTAGAGGTGAAGAAGAGAAGGGAACGATATTGGGTGCGTTGGGGAACATGACGGGAGCGATAAGGAGCAAGCTGACTGGTACGACGCCGTCTGAGGATGAGACACGGGCGGTGCATGGAGACGACAAAAGCTCAGGGAAGACAACAGTGACTATTGACGTGAAAGATACTAGGCCTGGACAGGTGGCGACGTCTCTGAAGGCGTCGGATCAGATGGCTGGTCAAGCTTTCAACGACGTTGGAGAGATGGATGAAGAGGCAGGGAAAGGAAGAGTCACCGTGGAAGAGAAAGGGAGAATCACCGAGATAGAATAAATCGCTACGTTGTAGGCTTTCTGTAATACGAAGATGACAAGTTTTTTTTTCTTCTCTTTCGGTTCTCTTTTTTTTGCAATCTTGATTTTGTAATAAAAATAGCTCTGGCTACCGCTTTTAACTATTTACTTTTGTAACCGGGTGAAATGAAAACGCAAGCGATTTCAAACGAAATCAGCGGTAGACTTGTCCGATTCGCTTGTCGTGACTGAATATGATTTGTGGTAAAGTGCAATGATCGAGTCCAAGACGTCAATAAAGGTAATGGTGTTAAAGCACTAGCACCAAACCAGAAACTGGCATTGCACAACCTTTTATCAAAGATTATGAACCAAGAAGGTGCTGAATTTCATCGGCATTAGAATCAGTGGTTTCATAAGATTCATATATTAAATCAAATAAATGTTGAATGTGAATAATTGGTATTGGATTCGTAAAAGTACACAAACAAGATATCACTCTGCATATATGAAATTGTCGGAAACCTCAAGTTCTTCTGTCTATTAAACAGCTTGAGGTTGTTAACAGAGCCGAATTTCAAATTTCACAATTTCCCCTTCGCTCAATCAGGGAACAGAACTCAGATATCGAACGGACACATCTCAGAAGTCAAATTGCTTGCTTAAGAGAGGAGCTTTGGCTCGTACCTGGTTTAGAGTTTGGGGATGATATGGCAACGCTTCCCATTTTAACTTCCATAGCTTCTTGTTTCTCGTTCTCTTTCTTCTTTCTCTCTACATCGAGCTTGTCTTCGGATTTTTGGTCTTTAGGTGAGCGTGAAGGTTCTAGAGAGCGAGGACCAGAACCAGAGTTGATCCAGGGATGTAACAGACACTGAGATGCAGTTGGTCGTTTCTCTGGGACGAAATCAAGAATCGAAACAAGAAAATCACTCAAGTCATTTGCATCTTGCTCACTGAACTCATACTTCTCGGTCAGGACTTTGTTCATGGACCAGAAACGTAGTCTTCTGATATGTCGAAGATCCCCATGTCTATTAAAGAAATCTCTGGAGTAGCGGCCTCCTAAAGCTATCTGCAAAACACAACAGAGAAAGAGTTATATATCATCGAAACAAATTTCTTAGTTAAAAGTCAAAACTATCTGCTGATGATGATTATATTACCTTGCGTGGCATCATCCCGAGCAGCTCCATCATAAGAGCCAGGTGGTCCTGTTAGCACAAAAAAGGTAAATTAGATTCTCCAAACTCCTGGAAACAAAATTGAAAAGATCTGAAACCATTTCACCAAACAAGAGAAAAGAAAGCCAAAATATGTATATACCACACAGTAAAAGAAATCAGAAATTTAAGCATACCTCGTCCCTATCATAATTGTCTCCACTATGGGGATCAAACAGTACATCTCCAGTGGCAAGTTCAAAACATATGCAAGCGAATGACCAGAGATCTGCTGATGTAGAGTATTTAGATCCAAGGATTACTTCTGGACACCTATACTGTCTTGTTTGAATGTCACTCGTGAACTGTTTGTATGTCCAGCAAGCATTACCAAAGTCAACAAGTTTACACTTGATGTCAGCAGATGCCACAAGATGCCTTCTACTCGATCGACTCCCTTTCTTACCACCTTGCTTTCCTTTCTCGCTACCATTTATGGCAGAAGTAGAAGGACAATCTTCTTCAATCGATTTTTCTGCACCACTCAGTTTTCCATTAACCGATGATTCCACTTCACAAACTTTTTCAGATTCAACAATCCCATTTTTCTCTAAACTTCCCTGAGCCGCAACCTTTGCCTTTCTATGAACGTCTGTCTTCTGACTTTGAACAAAATCCCCATTAGATTCAACTGTCTTATCCTTATCAGTGGGAAGAACAAGAGAAGCTCCAGACTTCCTGGGATCTTTAGACGGATCAACCGTTGACAGTAACAAAACATTCTCAGGCTTCAAATCGGTATGTATAATCGAGAGCTGTTTATGCAAGTAGTCTAATCCAACTAACATATGATAACAAATCTCTTTAACCATCGGAATAGGCAAACCACGGTAATCAGAATACTTTATCAAGGTTAACAGATTATCACCTAAGTACTCAAAAACCATACACACATGTTGACCATTCGGACCTGAATGTTTAAAATGATCCAAAAGCTTCACAACACATTTGGTATCATCAGTATCTCCTTCTGCAATCTGTTGCAATATTGTTATCTCATCCATGGCAGCTTCAGTATAGTGTTGAGCACTCTTTTGCACCTTCAAAGCCACATATCTCTGTGTATTCGACCAAATAAACCAAAATTCAAAACTATACAACCAAATTCAAAACACCAAAGCAAGAATCTTAACCACAACATCTAATTAGAGAATATGCGAGAGGGAGAGATGCGTACAGAGGATTGAGTGTCCCAGGAGAGCCAAACAGTAGAGAAATGCCCCCAACCGAGTTTTCTCTGAACAACGTACCGGCCGTTTTTAAAAGAGTCACCGATCCGTACGGCGTGGTAACCGCCGCGGCGGTAATCCTCTGTGCCTTCGTCCTCCGACGTGTATTCTCCACCGTCGCTACTCCATTTCTCTACTTCCATGTTCACCGATCTAGATGCAAAGGGAAACAAACTAATCTGTTTCTCTTTACTCTTGGAGTATCCGGCGACGATTAAATCCAATTTTTTGGATCTCTGTCTCTTTTTGATTTATTCTGGAAGCTTGTGCATAGAGCTTAGCTAATTCTTCAAAACTTTCATCTACCTCTACCAAACGCCACCGTTTTAGGTCCATCGACGAGTTCCCTCTACCGGCGGCTATGGGAAAAAAATGATTGAGGAGATGCTGACGTCATTACTACAGCCTGTTAATTGTATGGGCTGATAAACTTATGGGCCTGTTTAATGGGCTAAAAGTGTGGGCTAATATTACTTAAAATATATATATAGACACAGAAATGGGTTGTAGTGATGTGCACTCTCGTTGTAGTCTCTTATATATAAGCATCGATTGAATTAGGGTTTTTTCGTCTAGGGTTTCAGGAGCAGCCTGAGCAGGAAGAAGAAGACGAGCAGCAGCAGCAACCATGGTTCTCAAGTAATCAAATCAAATCTCTCTTCTCTCTCTGTATTTGTTCTTGTCTTTCATCTTAACGACATCGCTCCGTGAAATGATTCATGATTTCACACTATCCGAGGGATCGATTCACTGAATTGGCTCTTCGTTTCGATCGAAATTTATGATACATATTGCTTTCTCGTTAGTTTGGTAGTCAAATCTGGGTAAATTCATGGTTTCCAAATTGTGCTCTGCTGTAATTGGATCTGGTTATGAGTTATGAAAGTATGAAACTCTTCGCATGAGCTATAAACTTCTGTGATTGGTCTGCATTTTGTATTTGGATGATTCATTTCTATCATGTAGCTTGAGCTATTTCAATTTAAAAGATCATTTGCTTGTTTATTCTGTTGCTATGTCTCATTCTTTGGTTGTGTTTGGATCATAGGACGGAACTTTGCCGTTTCAGTGGCCAAAAGATTTACCCAGGAAGAGGAATTAGATTTATCCGATCTGATTCTCAGGTTAGCTCTTTTATAAATCTTGAGCTTATCAAACTGATGTTTATGATTTGCAAATGTTCATATCTTTAGTCTCTTAATGGTTTTGTATTGTTTCCATGATTCACTAGGTTTTCTTGTTTATCAACTCAAAATGCAAGAGGTACTTCCACAACAAGTTGAAGCCATCCAAGCTCTGTTGGACTGCCATGTACAGAAAGCAACACAAGAAGGTAAATCTCTTTAGTTTGGTTGTGGTTTCTGTATGTGTTGTGAATTGAAAAGTTCTTGTTTTTGTAAGAGTCCTGTGATTAGGATTCTACTTTGGTTTGTGATAAGTGTTCCTGATAAATAAAGTTTTAAAAAATCTGGTCTTTATAGGATGCAGCTCAAGAGGCTGTGAAGAAGAGAAGACGTGCCACCAAGAAGCCATACTCAAGGTCCATTGTTGGTGCTACCTTGGAAGTGATTCAGAAGAAGAGAGCTGAGAAGCCAGAAGTTCGTGATGCTGCCAGAGAAGCTGCTCTGCGGTTAGTTTTCTTTCTTTCTCAGTAGAACAATTTATTGATATTTGAGAAAATGTAATTGAGTTTTTGAAATTGTTTTAACAGTGATATCAAGGAAAGAATCAAAAAGACCAAAGATGAGAAGAAGGCTAAAAAGGCAGAATTTGCTGCCAAGCAAGTGAAGGTAAAGGCAAATTTCCCTAAAGCTGCAGCTGCATCAAAGGGTCCTAAGTTGGGAGGTGGTGGTGGCAAACGTTGAAGAGCTCACAAACTATCTCTTCTCACTTTGTGTTTTTCTGCTAGTGGTTACTTTTTAATAGTTAATGTTGATTTCAGAATCTTCTGCAAAACGTAAACCTTGTTATTCGTTTTTGTCTGCAACTTTTATAATCTCCGACATGAGAGTTTTGCTGTTTATCAACTATTCACTACTCTCTCCTCTCTTCTCAGCAGTAAAATAGAATCAAAAGAATGTTTCTTCAGGCTTTCCTTCGGAATTTGGTTAACCATGTCCATTCTTATTGCATATTTGGGGATTACTAAGGCGTATATCAACTGGTTTTGTCCAAATCTATTATTTTTAACGATTATCAAAGAATTGTCTGTAAAATTGATTATCAATAGAAGGAATTGACTTAACTCTAACGTAAGTGTTCTAATATCGTTCACTCATGTACAGACTCCGATTCCGATTCATTTTAACTTCTTGATCTGTTTCCATTGGTCAATACTTTCACTTACGAAGTCTTGTTAAGTAAACGCAAAACTTCTTATATTAATCATAAAAAACAGGAACAAATTAAAAAAATTTAAAAAGAAAGAAAACAAACTACACAAGAAAAGTAGCTTATGGTTGCTTGGTGCTTAGTAAGGAAGAGTCGGGCCTGATCGAATAAGTAGTCAACAAAGCAACTGAGAGATAACAAGGCAATCAAGACGGTATAAGCCAAACAGGTCGCTGAAACCCACATAGCACTCAAACAACACATCAAACTAGTGGAGACAACGTGTTGGATAGGAAGATCTGGAGCCGGCCAATTGAGTTGATTGATCGCCACGCCTCCCGTAACAACGCAATCATGTATATACTAACTTGTTTGATATGTAAAAACTACGCCAGTACAAAATTAACAAATATATAAAAGAAGGTGATTTCTGTCCACCTGTCTTCTCCCATCTGGAGAGTCTTATTAGTAATTGTCGGGATTGGGACTCAAAACGACCTCACGACCAAAACAGTCCAAATCAAGAATTGTAGTGCAAGAGAAAGCAGGATCTCTAAACTTTCGTTTTCTTTCCAACAAGCCAAGGACCAGAGTTCTACGACCGTTGCCGTTAAACAACCTAAAGATGATGTTATGCCTATTCCGTAGTAAAAAGACTGTGCTCTCCTACAACTCACTCCTTCGATTATCATTGTTTCATGTGAGCTCATGATTGATGATTTGATGTTAAACTGATTTCTATGGTTTTTGTTTGTAAGCTTATATGAAAACTTTGCTAAACGGCCTCTTTATAGCAACCCTTCATTTTTTTTTCTCTTTTTGGCAAGATATACATTTCCTATTCCTAATAGAATATGAAATATACTCGCGCTTAGCGCGAGATTTCAATTTTCAAACACCATAAAAATTAAAATTTAATAAAAATATTATGTAAAATATATAAAACTTATATACAAGCATTTTAATTCTAAAATAGTAAACTATATTATTATTATTATTATTTATATAATAACTATAAATATATATCTATAAGTTATAAACACTATAGATAAAAATCTGTTATTTGTTTTTAATTTTGTTAAGTTCAACTATATTATAAACTTATATTTTATTATACTCATTGATTCTCTTTCTTCCTTATTCATATTTTTTTAGTTTACTAATAAATTTCTCATGATCAAATAATCTAAATATTTTAAAATAGTTATTTTTAGATATATTTTAGATGAGATTATAAACTAATCATTTTGTCTCAAATAACACATGATTAACACTTATACAAAAACAATTTTTAAAAAATCTAGTATATTTTTTCTTTGAAACATGACTAATCGTCTTATTATCAACCAAACTTCTTCTAGCCTTGTATATATTTTTGTTCATCCTAAATTTAAATTTAAATTTTCTCGTTATAGTGATACACTTAAAAAGGAAAATTATAGTTCAATAATATTTTTTCCTATTTTTAGTCTATAAAAATTATTAATAAATTTTTGGTTATTTTAAACATTATTTTAACTTTTCAATAGTTATTAATTTTTATATGTTATATGCTTGTTCTATATTTTTCATTTTCTTTCATTTTAGTAAGTTTCAAACAATACATATCAAATTCTAAATTTATTAGAATATATGTTATTTTCTTATTTCCAATAAGATTTTTTACATCTTTTCATTTTCTATTACAAATAAACTATTCGATATTTTCCAATCATATATAGTATTCTATTTTAATTTTATTTTCTGGTAATACTTAGAAAATTATCATTATTCTAATTGGAAATAAGAATCTAAAATTTATATATCTATAAGTTATAAACACTATAGATAAAAAATCTGTTATTTGTTTTTAATTTTGTTAAGTTCAACTATATTATAAACTTATATTTTATTATACTCATTGATTCTCTTTCTTCCTTATTCATATTCTTTTAGTTTACTAATAAATTTCTCATGATCAAATAATCTAAATATTTTAAAATAGTTATTTTTAGATATGTTTTAGATGAGATTATAAACTAATCATTTTGTCTCAAATAACACATGATTAACACTTATACAAAAACAATTTTTAAAAAATCTAGTATATTTTTTCTTTGAAACATGACTAATCGTCTTATTATCAACCAAACTTCTTCTAGCCTTGTATATATTTTTGTTCATCCTAAATTTAAATTTAAATTTTCTCGTTATAGTGATACACTTAAAAAGGAAAATTATAGTTCAATAATATTTTTTCCTATTTTTAGTCTATAAAAATTATTAATAAATTTTTGGTTATTTTAAACATTATTTTAACTTTTCAATAGTTATTAATTTTTATATGTTATATGCTTGTTCTATATTTTTCATTTTCTTTCATTTTAGTAAGTTTCAAACAATACATATCAAATTCTAAATTTATTAGAATATATGTTATTTTCTTATTTCCAATAAGATTTTTTACATCTTTTCATTTTCTATTACAAATAAACTATTCGATATTTTCCAATTATATATAGTATTCTATTTTAATTTTATTTTCTGGTAATACTTAGAAAATTATCATTATTCTAATTGGTTCAAATATTTTTTTTACTTGTGTTTTTATGATAAGTAATTTTCTGTTTTTAGTCATCTCAATTTATTATATTTATTCGTAAGACTAATTACACATCATTATTTTTTCTATTGATTTATTATTTTTATTTTAGTAATATATTTTACTGATTTATTATTTTTATTTTTAGTCATCTAATAGCCCACATTATTTCTATTAAATATATTTTAAGTATGTTACATTTATGTTCTTATCATTCAATTTATTGTTTTTTTAAATGATATATTAATTAAAAATAAGTGTTTATTTAAGTTTAATTTTAAAATTAGTTACTGGTAAAGTCTATAATATTATATTGATAGTGATGTGGACATCTTTTTTTTTGTCGTCAGTGATATGGACATTTAAGAATTGAGAAAACTCTGTTATTATATATATGATTTAGGGGATTAGAGGAAGGTTCACTTCTCTTGGGCTCCTTTTTCATATATTGGGCCTGCGTGTAATTTTCAAAAGTTTATGAAGGTACTGCAATAAAGAAGGCTGAAGACTCAAACCTAAACACTTTTTTTTTTTGGGTAAAAATTAGGGGGTTAAAATGGGTAACTCCATCCAACCCGATTAATCAGGTTTAAGATTCGTATAGATGCGTTTAATCTGTCTATTTATTTATAGGTTGAAATTTATATATTCAAATCCATAATCATTAAATTTATTGGTTAAATGGGTTATATGGTTATCAATATAAAAATTAAAGATAATTTAAAAAAATCTAAAAATATGTTATATAATTATAAAACTAACAAGAATTTTTAAATAAAAATAAAATTAAAATATACAGTTATTAAAATAAATAAAAGCATCGTAAAATCTTAGAACCAGAAATTCATAAAACCATAAAATGATAAAACAAAAAAAAGTTTTTAAATTTAATAACATTTAAATCTTATTTTCATGCATATGACATTTCGATTTTATCTTTTTCTTCATTGTCTACAATTAAAAATGATTTGAAAAATAAGTAATTTAAGTATGATAATAATAATAATTATAGCTAATAATATAGATGATACGTTTACCTTTTTATCATTGACATAATCAAATAACCAAGATTTAATACAAAATAAAACTTAAAGAAGAAGTTACTCTGATATTTGTTAAGAACACGAGAACCAATACTGAAAAATGTTTTAGGACTTAGATATTTTATATATTTGTTATAAATTTATTAATTTTTCTGTTTTAATGGTACATCCATGGATAATTTAGAACCCAAACGTGTTGATCTACTAAAACCTACAAATTCATTAGAATTAAAGCACTAAATCCCATTTATTTATATGGATATAAAATTTTAATTCAAACGTACTAAAATAATAATTAGACCGGATCAATCCATGAATGTCACCCCTAGTAAAAAAACAAGTGCTGCAAGACGTCAAAGATATCTACTATCTAGCATAGTCCCCAAAAATCCACTGAATTCTACATCGGTCTCTTTCTAATTTCCACGATCCATCAATATTGCATATTCCGAAACTGTGCTCTAATGGAGTTTTTGGAAGTTTCACTGTTCACGATTTATCACTTTTTTACTTTTAATTCTGTCTACTAGTAAGTACTAAGCCAAGTTACCCAACTAACGTTTTTCTCCATTTTTCATGGGTTGTGAACTCTTTATCATTGAAAATAAGCTCACTACAAACTTCTCACGGTTCCACAAAATTCATGGGAATACCACTAAGTATAACTGTTTCTTAAAAAAAGACTAATTATATATTTTAAGAAAGCACTAATTATGTAGAGAAAGAAAATGAGTCCATACAAATATTAAATATATATATTAAAAAAGAAACAAAAAGTGAAGAACCCATCACTTCCCACGCCATTTTGCCTGTTCACTCATCATCGTCTTCTCCTTCTAATCTTTTTTAATTCTTTCTCATCGAAACATGACA
This sequence comes from Cardamine chenopodiifolia, assembly GCA_963922655.1. NCBI lineage: Eukaryota > Viridiplantae > Streptophyta > Magnoliopsida > Brassicales > Brassicaceae > Cardamine > Cardamine chenopodiifolia. The sequence goes on along the minus strand of OZ000479.1, from coordinate 13,473,895 downwards.
CCTATAGTATTTTGGAAAATATCTGTAAGAAATTAAACAACTGAACCATCGATGATTTGTACATGTGGCGACCAAAACAGTGGAAACTGGAAAGTCAATTGAGTGTGGATCTTTCCATTTGCCAAATTTCCTCATAGCTTCACTTAGATCCCCACGTTTTATTTTATTTTGGTTCAAATGTTAAAAAATCCCCCAGTTTTCAATAATGTTAGGGTCAACTTTTGCGACCTATTAAATCAAAAAATTTCTTCATTTTTAACTTCTAAAATATAACTTTTTATGTTTTGAATGGAACCCTCGGTTAAAGGTTTCTCTTGGTTTTAGTGGAGATTACATAATTCTCTTATGAATATATATTTTATACGTCACGTTTTACCATTATGCTACGTTATTAATTAATTAAAGTTTTAAATCAAGTAGATCTTTATTCTTTACCAACAAAAAAAAATAAAAAATATATATATATATAGGTGTAGGTCTCGAGATTAAAATCAAGTTGCGTTTGAAAAGTTATAAACGAAGACCAAACTAATTATTCCTCTTTCTGTAAAAAGAGAAACAAGAATTTTTGAAGTAAATGGAAAGAAAGAGACAAAACAAGTACAAAACATTATCTTATCTTGCATCTTACTTCGACTAGCTCTGATTTGGATCTAAGTTTCAATCTCATACTTCGATAAAACAATGTACGAGCTATTCCTCTTCTTCATCATCATTGTTCTTCCATCTACACTACTAATCCAATCCCAAATCATCCCAAGAAACATCAGCATTATCATCTTAGCCGGACAAAGTAACATGGCGGGTCGAGGCGGAGTTTATAACGACACCGCCACAAACACCACCGTGTGGGACGGTGTAATTCCGCCAGAATGCCGATCAAACCCTTCGATCCTCCGTCTCACGGCCAAGCTCGAGTGGGAAGAGGCTGAAGAGCCACTCCACGTTGACATTGATGTTAACAAGACCAACGGTGTTGGACCGGGGATGTCATTTGCAAACCGGGTGGTTAACCGGTTTGGTCAGGTTGGGTTGGTTCCGTGCTCTAAAGGTGGGACTAAACTAAGCCAATGGCAAAAGGGTAAGTTTCTTTACGAGGAGACTGTGAGGAGGGCGAAGGCAGCGGTGGCTAGTGGCGGTGGCTTGTACCGGGCGGTTTTATGGTATCAGGGTGAGTCGGATACTGTGGATATGGTGGATGCTTCGGTTTATAAGAAGAGACTAGTTAAGTTTTTTAATGATCTTCGAAGTGATTTACATCAGCCAAAACTTCCCATTATCCAGGTATGTTGCACAAACTACAAAATATCAGAAGCATTAAAAAAAGTCATTTTAACACATCTTACATATATATTTTTTTTACTAAAAATTTATTTGATGATAATCTCGTTGAGTTACGGAGTTAATGCATTCCATGTTTTTTTTTGTCGTCTGATTTTTATTATTAAACCATGAAAAGATAATGGTAGAATTTAATGCATTGCATGTTAATTCCGGATCGTTTTTTTAGTTATCATTTATGATTACTAACTATTCATTGTTTAAATCCAGGCTGTAGCTATGTATTGTACCAATCCAGCTGTGGTGTTTTCAATTTGTCTTTTTGGTTTTTTTTTCCTCAAAATTCTAGAAAAGACATGTATGATACAAGTAACTACATACATTCTTTAAATACCTTATTAGGTTTTTTTGTTTGTTTGCTTTGGACCAAAATAACAAAAGGTGGCACTAGCTACAGGCGCAGGACCATATCTTGACGCGGTGAGAAAAGCTCAATTGGAGATAGAGCTTGAGAACGTGCATTGTGTTGACGCCTTGGGCCTACCTCTTGAACCGGACGGTTTACATTTGACCACTTCATCTCAGGTTCGGCTCGGTCATATGATGGTCGATGCTTTCTTGGGCATTCCCAATTCAGCTCACCACCACTCTATTTGCCTTTTCTCTCCTTGTTCTATTCCCTCTCATATTTTTATAGTATTTTTGTACCTACCTTACGTTTTCTATAACCTTTTCTAATATATTTTTTTCTCATTTTTTTGGATTAGTCATGATATTTGTTCAAATTAATTAATTATTTTTGGGTTTAAAATCCAAATTTTGCATTTTAGAATCGAAATATCCCGATCCAGTTTAGACATTTTAGGATCCCTACTGGATCTAAAAATTAGGATGTCCTAATTCTTTAATTGTGAATCAGCCTCAGACCATAAAAACAAGATATTCTCTCCACTCCTACGCATTGTTTTTTATTTATTTTTTGACATTGTCTCCTACGCATTGTTTAAGAGAAAACAAAAACCAAATGAGGATTAAAAAATGTAGAACTGTACACAAAATGAAGATATCTTATGTATAGCACACATTTACATCTTATATGTAGTTTCCGCAGAGCTCATTGTCTCGAGTCTCCCGACTTTTTTTTAATCTTGATTTCACATATCTATATTGCGGATAATATATTTTTTTGATAGTTCAAGCATTTGAATTTTTTTGGATAAGCTTGATTGAAAGATTTTGAATAATTATATCTTTATATAACTTGAATTATTCGATCCAATCCTATGCACACATCTCTGGTTGGATATATGATAATAAACAAAAACACAGCACACAAATAAATAGAATTAGTCAGATAGAATATTTTAGATAATCTTTGGTTGGATACAGATAATTCATAGTCTTGGTTATCCAAACCTATAAACATGAGTGTACAATAAAAAAGAGTTCTCCCCTAAAGTATGTAACAAAATAAATATGAAGTAAAAGCAAAACCAAAAATAAAAAGAAGAGAAAAAACTCGATGAAATACACAATAATAAAATGATATTTTACCGAATCGTCGACTCGATGTACCCTAATTTTGGGAACTAGTTAAAACGACGACAAAACCACTAAGAAATTAAACATCAGTTTTTATACCTTTGAAAGAATCAAAAAGCTTTGGTGTTTTGGTGTGTGATCTTCTTTCTTCAAAAGCTCATTCAACAAAAGCTTTCTTTCTGTGCTCTTTCACATCACCAATTGGGTTTATAAAGACTGAATCAACACATAACCCGCCTTTCGAGTGCGTGCAGTCAATCTGTTTCATGGACCATTGGATTTCGGTAGTTGATTCTGATCCAGTCACTACGAATTCTCCAACCCTATACACGATCCAGCAACCGCGCTTGTGTTGCACGAGTGCTTCTTCCCTCTCTACATCCTCCAAGTAATATTCACATGATGCATCTTGACCATCAGAAGTTGAAAGTGAAAACCTTACCGGCTTTAAATCCCAACCATGAGTGTGTTCGAAGTGGCACACACGTCTCCCTAGCCTTTTTGTGAATCTCCCTAGATGGATTCTGAATGAAAGAGAGTAGATACCAGGTGGAAGATGGAATCTGACTGTTCCATCAACTTCAAACCACCAAATCTGCTGTAAGTAGGCTACAACATGGAACCTGATCAAAGGGAAGGTTAAAGACTGAGTTTATTAATTGTTCCACAACTACAAACATAAAACAAACTGATACATTGATAGCTATGTCGTTTGTCTTGTTCATAAGTAGAATCCTATCACGCGGTAAAACACCTATCTAATGTTTTATGGTATAAAGCAATCTCATGCAAAACCTAAAGTTAATTTATATGCTCTCTCCTTTGCAGAAAGTTTATTCGATTTTGTTTATGTCACTAGCCTAATCATTTCGCAAGTTTATATGAATCAGCACTACAAAATAGCAGCTCAAATCCATAATCATAAAGATTACGCAAGAAGAACCATTGTCTATATTAGCTATTCATCAAAAACTCAAAAGCCAGTATTAAAACAGTAATCTTCACAAAAACGTAAGAGACAATTGTTCGTTCTAAAAGGAGCTGAGAAGCCAAGGATCAACAGTTCATGAAATTCAGGTCAAATGACATTAACACAAACCAAGTATTGCTATGATCTTGACCTCTACTTGTTGAATCTTCTAAAATACTATTGAGATTCAATCAATGATTGTGTACCTAGATTCTTCAGTTGGAATCCAATTCCAATATCTCCGATCTTCAATTCCAGTTATAGACATTCCTCTCGCCGAAATTGCCATACAAACTCGTCCTGTAACTCTATCAATCCATAGCTCCTAGAAAGACACCATCAATTCAAAACAGTCTTCAGAGAAAATTCACACAAATCTAAACGAAAACCCTAATTCCCAAATCCAATACATCAAACGAAGCACAAGGGAATAATTATCCCAAACATACCTTATTATCATCATCAAAGGGAATTGGACGAGAGAGCACAGCGAAAATATCTTTCTTCGAGAGACTATGATACCTCTCCGGTGGCAATAAATCAAGCAGATCCTGATAATTAGGCGGAAGCTTCTTCTCCCACACAGAATCAGACGAAGCCGCACCACGAAATGCACGATTCAATCTAGCCAGATTACAAATCTCCGGCGGCGTTAGATACATAAACACACAGGCGACGCAGCTTTCCGGTATATCGCCGAGGCTAGGTCCAATAGCCAAAACATTCCCGTCGTTCAGATTTGACAAGGAGGAACCCATACCTCTCTCGTTCTAATAGTTGACCGAGCTACACAAACACAAGCTTCGTATACGGATAATCTCAAAAACGCAATCGCTTAAACGCGTCGAACGGAGAATTGAAGAAGGTCGTGAGCCATCGCGGCGAAGAAGATACTTGTGAAGCTTTCTATAAATGTATTGCTTTCTATTTCTCTTTCTCACTGGTGATTTTCTCGGAAAATCTTGGACGGGACGAGAAACGGAGAAAGTGAGGGAAAGATATTAAAAGAGCGGAAAAGGATGACGTGGGAAAGCTAAGATCCAACGATGGCTAATCTTGCCACGTGGCGGCGCCGAATATACGTGAAAAGTCCGTTGATTTGGTGTAAAGCATTTGGAAGAACTGGGAACTAATTAAATATCAATCCAAAATAAGATTCTTCCAAAATATGTATTTTTCCTTTATGATACGTGTAACAATGGGAATGTTGCAACTTTGATTCAGTTACAATCACTCGTGACATTTATGAGTCTATTTTGAACAAATTTAGAGAATTCTTAGATATGAAATTTTAATTAATCTTATTTTCGGCTTTACACCATTAAATGGTATAATAACCAATGACTAATAACAATCATGTAGGGTCCTTTTTTAGTTATGTGATATATATTTATCCCACGTGATTACTATTGCGATTGAGATAAATAAAATAAATAAATGTATAGACAGTGACCGTTTGATTTAATCACAATTTACAACGAGTTGTTGGACTGTTTGGGAGCATCGTAGTAACTCCGACAGAGAATCGTATGGATGGGAGAGTTGAGGAAACAATCAAGAGAAGTCAAAGAAACAAAACGTCATAATTACTTTGTTCATAACTCATAAATCATAACTAATGATCTTTTTCTAGACAAAGACATGAATCAATTGGGAAAAAATCTCGATTCGATGTCCAACCAACTATAGAGATGTTGGTCCCCAAACTTTAGCATGCAATGATGCACAACTACAATAATTGATGTAACAAAAAAACAATAAGACTATTTAGGTGTTATTTAACGAATATTTTAATTTCTGTTTTATTTTAATACTTTCTTCGTTTGATATTACTTATCGTTTTACGTTGTTTTAAGTAGATTAAGAAACTAATTAATTTTTCTGTTTTATCTTTAATTAATATTTATTTAGTTTTATTTTATTGATCAAAATATTAAAACAATAAAAGTAAAAGTAGAAATTTCACCAAACATGAAAAACATAAAACGAACAAGTTGACGACCACCATTTTTCCTCACTACAAGTTATACTTTAATTTCAGTTTACGACAAAACCATTTTCTGTCATAAAATCTAAAAAAAGAAAATAGTACTTAAATTAAGAAAAATAATATAACTTCATTTGTAGACATTACTACAAGAGACAATAGAAAATAGTCTAAGATGAATAGAGAAAAAAAAGAAGAAGGGAATGTTACAGGTTATTATAAAATTGCTATGCATTGTATACTTTTATCGTATGCTTAAATTTGAATGTTATCAAATATAGCGGAAAAAAGGGAACCGTCAGAGACATCAATCTCCTAAGTACAAAAAACAAAAGTGCCGGAGACGTTATACTCACTCCGGCATTGAAGTCATCAATTCAAGGCAACCCAAAATGCAGCCAATTTTATAATATATTGTTTCTGAATCTGAAGCAAAGTTAATCCTCGAGCTCAATGATCTTAACCACTGATGCATCCCCAACTTTCTGACACACCACTACTCTGTCATGCGACTTGATAACTCCAGCATGCTTCCCATGGTCTAGTGCAACCTTCAGGACTGACTCGTTTGTTGCGCTTGTTGATTCCGCCTTTAAATAACAGCAAAAATTTCATTTAGAACTCTTTAATGACTTGTATGAGCCTCTGAGACAACCATCCAATTCAAACAGAACACATTTAGGGCAAAATTGGTAGCAGCAACATTGGTCCTAAAGGTATCAGTCTTGGAGATGCTATAAGTGTACGATATATAGAGTATCTTTGTGACCATGTGTTTCTCCAATAGAGAGGAAGATATAATATGCAATAGAAGAAAGAAAGATAACAAGACTTACAGGGTGACGAGGATCAGCGAGCATTGGAAAGAGGCCTCTGACAATAAGTGACTGCCTCGCCTGATAAGATTCACAAGGATGCCAGACAACAGCTATGACTCATATCTTTTGAAAAGCAGAAATTTGTAAAACAAAAATCACATCTCTAAACTTGAGAGACTAGGGGGTAAACATACCTCAAAAGCTCCACTAAAGCTCCATTTCAGCTGATTTGTCTTAACTCGTGGAATGACAACAGAAATAACAGGCATTGTTGGCCTGTATTTGGCAATCAACCTGCACAGAGATCAAGGAATAACAATTCATTGGAAAAATATGAATAGATCAAACGAAAAACAGTTTAAGTGAAAGGGAATGATATGAACCTGGCTGCTCTTCCAGAAGAGGTGAAGCAAATAATCACGGATGCCTTAACCTTGATAGCAGCTCGTACCTGATCAAGCGTGAATTAAGCTAGATTAGAAATTCTGATGGCAATTAGAGTCTTAAAACCAGAAATTCTAATCCTTTCTTATGTCACTGCAACACAGAAGGTAGACTTACAGCTGAAGAAGCGATGGATTCCAAGTGAGTCATCGGTTCTCCAACATACTTGACAGTCTTCTTGAAGTACAAATCTTGATTGAAAACCTTCTCTGCCTATGAACATGTAAAGAAACTGTGTAAGAGCAAATCGGATGACAAGCAAGACTTTGGTCCCACATACAGTTGGAAGATGCATCAGATTTATAGATGTAAGCAACCGAATGATACTAAAGAAATATATCATACAGCCTACCTCAGCACAGATCCTACCGACAGTTGATACTGTCTCAACAGGGTACAATCCACGAAGGGTCTCAGCACCAAGAAGAATCGCATCACTTCCTGCAGGAAGTAAAATGGAAGAAGAAACCCCAAGTTATGACAAAACCTATGATCCAGAGATAGGTTTTCCCTCCACCATTTCATAAAACACACCAAATAAAGCAGATTCTGCTATCAAATGTTAGAAATATCATAAAATAAGTATACTAAAGGGTAAACATACCATCTAAAACAGCATTAGCAACATCCGTTGCCTCTGCACGAGTTGGTCGCAAGTTGTCAGTCATACTGTCAACAACACGGGTAAGAACGGCTGGCTTTCCGGCCATGTTGCACTTGTAAAGAGCCGCCTTTTGAAACAAAAACACCTGCAACAGAACCCACCAAGGTAATTATAAAAGAGTGTAAAGTTTGGTGCCGGACAAAATCAAATTGAATGACCAGTCAAGATACCTTTTCCGGGGGTAGATCAATACCCAAATTCCCACGAGAAAGAATAATTCCATCAGCTTCTTGTAGAATCTCATCAAAGTGGGTTAGTCCCTGAATAAAAATATAAATCAGCAGCTTCCTCTTTAGGAAAAAAAGGAAGAAAAGTTACAGAGACATAATATAAAGCAAAAAACAATATATTGCTCTTACCTCTACATTCTCAATCTTTACAAATATTTGTGTTTGAGAGAGGTCACCCAACTTCTTAAGCATTTCACGTGTCTGCGTTATGAAACAACAATTGGTTATTGTTCAAGCCTATCAGACGCTCAGAATTAACAACGCATACACAAAGAAGTATGACACAATAACTGAAAGGCAGCATAAAAATGCAGACCTGGCGAACATCCTCCGCATGTCGACAATAAGACAATGAGAGGAAATCAATTTTATTTTGAACTCCCCATGTGCTTATAACCTATAGGATAACCAATCAAAAAAATCTGGTCAAACACTAGAACCAAAAATTCAAGAATGTTTTATAAAAGGAACTAAATGAATCTTTGAGATTTGCAGATTAGAAGCAACTCTGACCTCCTTATCCTTCTCTGTGAGAGTTGGCAGATCGATGTGAACTTGGGAGACGTGCAAAGTGAACAGAGAACCAGCCAGAGTAGCAGCATTCCTTGACAGGCAAATGACATCGTCTCCTTTAACTTCGTCAACCTGCAAGTTCGTTTGGTAGGTTAGTGTTACAACACATACATTTGGTCTCAAACTTTAAACATAGAGAAACCACCAAATGTCCATTTGTAAGCTTCATTTTCTTTTTTACCTCGAGCCAAACTGAAGTTGTTTCACTGCCAGTGAAAAGGTATTGCCCAACAAAGATAGTGTCTCCTTTCTTCACAGCCTGAAAAAACAAAGAAGAACACCCACCACACGCCTATATTAGTGAACACCATACCGTTGATTCTAAATTCTGCAGTAAGGGTCATAGAGAACCTTGGCAAGTCCATTGAAATTAATGGGAAGAACTTCAGAAGAGGCTTCTTGGTCTTGATTTGGTGTCAAAGTTACAAGACCATCAGCTTTCAAAGTAATAGCTTTCTCAGATTTGTTAATAACTTGCAACTCAGGTCCAACAGTATCAAGCATAACCTAAGTAACCCAAAACAGACAATCTCAGCTCATATGCGTATAGCAAATTCTAAAGATCCACCAAAGATTAAAAATCGCAGAGAAGATAAAAAAACATACAGCACAAAGCTTCTTAGTACTCTTCACAGCAATCTTGAGATTCTCCAATGTCTCTTGGTGATAATCAGCATCGCCCCAAGAGAAATCAAATCGAGCCACTGCACAAAGATACATATATCAGTGAGACGAAACCAAATCACATATTAGCAAAACTAGAGAAACATATAAACCGTTTAGTACCAGACATGCCGGCTTTGAGACAGCCGGAGAGAGTTTCGACGGATCGGGATTTAGGACCGAGAGTTCCGACGATCTTAGTCAATGCTGGGAAGAAACTCTGAGAAATTACATTAAAAACAATCAGAGAAAACAAAATCGAACCGGTAAAAATCAAAGCTTTATGAGCAATCGACTCATGCGAAATCACAAATCGATGAAGAATTGGAAAATTGAAAAAAGAGAGTTTACAGATTTGGAGGGTTCGAGAATTGAAGCCATCCTGATCGGCTCCTCGAGAAGAAGATGACTGGAATGCATCTTCGGTGATGTAAGTAGAAAGAGATCTCAGATGTTCGACGACGACGGCGAAGGGAGAGAGAGGCAGAGTGAAAATTCGACGGCGAAGGGAGAAGAGATGTGAGGTTTGGTAACTTTATGCAATTGACCGTCGAATATGCTTCTTCTCCGTTCAAAATGATATCACGCAACGGAAGATCCAAAAATATAAATGAAATATAAAATGGAAAGTGTATAAAAGTTAAAAGAAAAAACAAGTCGTCGCTTTTCTTTTTTTGTTGTGGTCCTAGACATTCTCAATTTAATGCAAATTATACCCTTATGTTTTTTTAAAATTATCTTAAACCCAAATGTTCCATTTGGTTTGTTCTAATCACCTTCCTTCTTGTTTTGTCTTTCCGTCTCTTGTTATGGTTTGAATAAAAAAATACAAAAAAATATGAACCGAGAACAAAAAAGTAATAACAACACTGTCTAACTATGTAAATCTATCAAATAAATGTATACTTATGAGAAGAATAGGTAGAAAAGAAGAAGAGAGAAAAAAAATGATGGTGGCGATTAACAATTAAAAAAAAAAACTAGACATAAAGTCGATTTTTATGTCAAACAATTGAGTTGCGCAAGGTCCATTCATGTCTTGGGCTTTGGAATTCTTTAACATGATGGATATATCTAGCGAAGGGTTGGTTCATCTATCAGATTATGGAGCTTTATCTTAATTACTGATGTAAATCTAGAAGAAAACAATTAGTCATAGAATTTAAATATATGCCTTAACGTAACATCAAGCTAAAACTAGAGGGACTGGAAACGAATTAACCTACTTTATTGTGTACCGTAGAAACTAAATCTGCAATAAGCAAAATTATGCAGGACTAAAATGAAAGAGTGCCAGTTTAATTTCGTGGGGAAGGGGTCAAATAACATTCACGCGCCATTGTTAGCGCGTGTATAATAATTTGGTCGGCTTTAGTGTTAATTATTATGAGTTGTAGTCCAAATGCTTAATATGAGCGTCAGATACATGTCCCTTCGTAAGTAACACATGTTTATGGAACACGAATATAAACTGTTGCATGCGTCAGAATTTAAGTTCTAATAATAATAAAAAAATTCAGCTAACGTTAAAAAAATTCAATTCAAATAAATTACGATTATTAGGACAACTACGAGTGACAAACAGATGTATACAGACATAGTGATATCCAAACTGCGTAAGCCACATTTTTTTTAAAGTTATGTATGTCACATTACCACTCTAAATCGCGTGTAAATATAGTACGATAGTCCTAAAGTCACACTCGCTAATTCAGCCTAAAACTTGTCTTGCCCAATACCTATAATTATTACATTAAAAAAAAGGTGTGCATAGGTTGAAACTCAAAATGTGTACCTTTCATAAAAATTACATACCATGAACATAATAAGCATGATCATCAACCATGAAGTCACATAGATACAAAACATAGGTAGATACACAGTTAACAAAAGCAAGATACTCACAAAACAATGAAAATGGAAAAAAGAAGTCGCATACTCATATATTGTCACTCTTTTCAAAGGAGGTAAGTTGATAATGATAACAATATATGGGTACGAAAAGAAAGAGGCAAGAGAGCTAGAAAAAATGTGAGGTGAAAGTGTAAACTTTACTCTCTCTTCTAGCTTAGTCTCTTCTCACTTTCTCTCTTCTAACTCAAATCTCTTTTCACTTTCTCTTCTAGTTATTTGATTGTATCTTTAAGCGTTCTTGATTTTTTGTTGTATTGATGTTGTTTTCAAGTTTCTTTCTAAACGTTTGGTTTATATATAGACAAAGACTAACATAAGTCTTACCTCCAAATTTAGTTATAGTCTATATATCAAACATTTATAAATAATTTTCAAACATTCATGATATTTTATGGAATTAATTTATAGTTGGATGTTAAATAATTAATGATAGGCAAAGTTATTGAAAGATTTAATTGGAAAATTTAGCAACATGTATTTCTAGTTTAACAAGTTTTTAACTCTCTTTTATCTTATAGTAAACTTGAATCTTTTTCGTACATTTTTTTTGTTTTCGCCGAATGGCAATATTATTTTAGAATAAACAAAACTATTTTCCGTGTTTAGCATTCATAATATATTTTCCATGAAATGAAATCGATTAGTCGACCAGGTTCCTTTCTGTAAGGTTCCTTTCTGTAATATATATATATATATATATATATGATTTTTTTATTCACAGCACAATGTTCAATATTTATAAGATTCTTTTATACAAATGATTCATGGTTGATCTAAAATATGCGAAAACCACCACACATTTTTATAAAACTTGTTTTAGTTTGGATTGTCATATGATACAATGAAATATGATCCAGCCTTGCATAACAAAAGTTTAAAACAAATACATAAGAAAGAACCATCATAAACATTTCAATTAGTATTATCATAAGTCATTACCCATGTACTTCACATATTGTAGTTGAAGTGTACCTTGTTGTGTGTCTTTGTCTTTCTCCCTCCCATACTGCTAAACAATCTAAATCTCCATGTCATCGACTAACCCACTCTAAATCCCAAAGAAGATAATGAAAAATACAAACCTCTTTTTATCGGCGGATGATTTGATTACATTTTTTTATTTCATCTAACATGTGTGCTCCTATCTTCTTTCTCTCTTTTGTTGGGTATCACTAGCTCGCTCCCTATGTAATCGTAGAAATCTCTTTCCCGGAAAGGGAAGAAAACGGACTGTCGGGTAGATTCAAGACTTGATTGTCCAAAGATTCATAGTGCATCCTTCTAATGAGAAAAATTAATAATCATATGGTCAAAACTAAATTAAAATCTCAAAAATCAATTCGTTAATTATATCAAAGTTATTGCATACCGATCATTGTCTTTGTAGTTAGTGCTTATGTTCATGACATTATCTTCGGTGTTTAGATAATCCAACAGATAGGTCAACCGTCCCGCTTGTTCCTCTTGTTCCTCTACAAATAAAGAAAGTCACAAATTGATCTTATATATAAAATTGAGATATCATATTGTAAGAAGAAATATAATTACCATCTGTTGTTAGCTTGAAGTCATTGGAAGAGAAGCCAAGATATGAGTAATTATTAGGTAAAGACCTAGAACCCGATTGTTCATAATCCTCAAGAAACTGCTTCCTCACTAGTCTCGAGCTCTCGTTAACCCGTAGTAGCACTTAAGCAACACAAAATAAACAGTCAAATGAAACCATAAAACCAGATAGGAATAAACAAAAAAAAAGGTTTGAGAATGTACTAACAAGTGTGCATCTCTGTGTCGTTGTCAATGTATTGAGTGCCATATCGAATGTCGTGTAGAGGTTTGTTATTGTCAAGGTTTCTACTAGAGCGTGACTTTTCTCGGTAAGGCTTGACGAGAACACGAGCTCCGCATATGAAATGAGGATTGCCTTGAGCAAGAATGTGTTTGGCGGTTTCAGTGTAAGCAAAAGTTACAAATCCAAACATTCTCTTTTGCTGACAAGGAAGCCTCACATCTTCCACTGGTCCAAATTCGGAGAAGTAGTTTGAAACATCATGTTCAGTGAAACTACTCTCTGCTGGAAATGTTAAGTAAATCTGTCTGGAACCAGCAAGGATCGCTCCATGTTCGTTTCTTTCTCCAGTGTATTCCACAAACTTTGATACATCTTCTGCTAATATAACCGAATGTTGCCCATGAGGCCTACAAAATTCAGACACCATTTACCAAAACAATACATAAACTATGTTAAGGAGTATTTGTTTGTTGAAACGTGTTATGCAAGTAACTAACTATCTAACCTGTCGATGAGGCGGATAGTGTTCTTCAAGCGAGCAAGAAGCTTGGTAAGGCTATAACCAGCTTTTCCATGTCTTTGTGACTCAGTGAGATATCCTTCAGCTTGAAGAGCCCTACCATACTTCTCATAGTACATCATTGGCAACGAAGCTATAGAAATTGGAGCACCTCTTCTGGATTTAAGCAGCTCAATGATCTCTCCTTCTAGCTTCTCAAGTGATCCAGGGGAAACAACATGTTCTTCTTCACTTAAGTTGTTGTTTGGATTAAACATCTGAGCAAAACTATCTCTCTCTGGTATGATTTGTCCATGAAAATACCTACAGTTGTTTCCGTGTTTGCAGAACCCTTTGTTGAAGTAATGGCAGATTTTGACAGGAAACTCAGGTAAACTCGGTGATCTCCTGCTTGCTCTCAAAGGCAAACCTTGTTTCTCTTGAGAGAAGAAACTAGTTGAGAATTCAGGACTGGTCATAGTATCTTCAAAGTTCAAGAACTGAACATTGTTCTGTAATGAATCCATGTCGTTTGAGTTGTCCCAAAAACTAGTTCTCGTGGAGAGAACTGAAGGAGGAGAGACGGAAACCAAAAGAGATTGAGTTGATGAACGGGTGAATGATCCAAATTTACAGATTGGAATGTGATCAGATGAAGGAATGTGGTAACGAGAACTTTTGCCCAATTCGTATTTAACACAATTGATCATGGAACGCATCACGGAATCTGGACAAAAGGCGAGACGGATCATGTCACGATCATTGTGGTCTTGCATCAACAAGAGATACCCGATGATTTTTGATGCACTCTCTGGTTCAAGTTGATGGATTCTGTTGTGCACAACGTTCATAGCTTCTGCGAAATTCATCTCTAGTAACGTTTTCTCTCGAATATTACCTGCAACGCAAATCATTCAACAAATTCATTATGTGAATAATTTTTAGTCAAACTCTTATATAGATGAATCATATTCATAAGTAATAAATGAAAGTTGAAACCAAAGAGTAGATGAGTGAGGCTCACTCATGAACGCACACATGTTCATATTTTTTGTATAAATAAAAGGGAATTACATATTGTAAGTCAAACAAAGAAACCTACAATGTTATGATAAGAAGAACAAGGAGATAAATCGCGAATATGTAATCAAAACTACATTTTGATCACAAGTGGAATTTTATTAAAAAAATGTAACATTTTATATTCACTATTTCTTTTTTATTGAAAAACGCCAATAAATTTTGTACCACTCCATTCATAAGCTCAACAGAGCAGAAACCTTTTTTTAAAAAAAGTGTTTTCTCGAAAATGATTACAATACCGAATCAATTTCAGGGAAAAAGTTAACAGTGATTATTAGAAGATAGGAAAATCAGTTACCTGTAAATAAGAAAGGAGATGGGTCTCTGGAAATCGAAGAACAAAATATTTTCAAATGAACAAATCAAAGCTGAGAAACTCCTTCTCCCATGACCGTTAAGTTCTCTTCACGCAATCAAAGTTTTGTTGTCTTTTGCAGATATTCTCCTCCTCTTCTTCTTCTTCTTCTTTTTTTTTTCTTCAGTTTCCTGTGTCTTTGTTATATGTGTCTGTTTAAAACACCATTTCTAGACAAGAAGAACAGAACAAACTAATATTCTTAAAAAAGAATAAACTGTGAGACAACAGCTTTTGTTTTCACTTCACTTTTGCCCTCTCTTTTGCATATATAGTATACGCAGCTCTTATACCTATACGTGTATATATATATATATGTGTGTATGTGTTTATACGACTGCCAAATATAGCAAAAAAAAAACTAACGATCCTGATCCGGAGCGAATTTGGTTCGATCTCTCTGACCCAACTTCTCTTTTGACTTTTGTTTAGAGTTTCCACCAGATTTTTTTTGTTTTTGACTGTGTTATCTTCTTTTTTATATTTTCTCTACATATTGGCACTCCGCTAAATTGAGACGAAGAACCCAAATTCTGTATATAATTTCTTAACACTGTATTTATCAAAAAAAAACATTGTAATAGAATAATTTGATAAATAAAACTAGGCAATAAGTTCAATATTTATCAGTTATAAACTTATATTTAAAAGAAAAGATCAATATTAATGAAAAGTTGACTAGTAATTTTTTATACACTAATGTTTTCGTAGTAATGATTTTTAATATACTTATCACGACTATGTCTAGAATCTAGTGTTTTTTTAAAATGGTTAAAAAGAGAGATACTTTGTTCTGGAGGATCTTATCGTGTTTTTGTTTTATAATTTAATATATTATATTTATGTAAACTTAGCACAAATAATATATATATATATATATATATATATAACTCTGCCAAATATAGCATGTATACACATCTCTACTAGCAAATGAATTAACTATCGTGATCCCCGGTGGCTCGAGATCTCTTTGACATGGCTTCTCCTATAAATTATGTTCAGAGTTTCAATTAATTTTTTTTAAATTAAACTTTTCTGTTTACTTTAAATTTGCGTTAACTTTTATCAGGTTTCAACATAATTGGATGGAGAACCCACATTTTGTTGTTGAAATATGATATGAAAATATCTTATAGGATTTATTATTTTTGTATACAGAACTTTGAATTGAAGGATTAGTAAAACAAATTAATAAGCGATGTGCTTTTTAGAAATACGTTTGCAATTGTACGGCTTTGTGACCCTAAAGTGTTTGAACTTGACCCCCATTCGTTAATATATATGAGTCATAATTCCTCATAATTTCTAAAATAGTTATTTAAAATCGTAGCCTAGAGATTCTGAGGAAATAATTACCGTTTTGTATCTATACTTTTTGGATTGAAATGAAAAAAAAATGAAAATTTTATTTTTTATAAATATTAACACCGTTTATAGTTCTGTATCTAATTGTGGACATAATTATCTAGATTCGTACCTAAAAACATATATTTAGATAAAATAAATTTGGATTAGAATATTAAATATTTTTTGAAACAAATATCCATTCTATTTAAAAAATCCGGATATCCAACAGAAATCTGTCAAAAAAAAATTTCCAAATCCGAATATGCACAAATTCAGATCCAGATAATAAAATTAAGATTTGACAAATCTGAATTCAGATCCAGATATCTTCAAAATCTCAGATATGTAAGAGTCCTAATCTATGCTATTTGAATTAAAATAAAAAGAATAAATTATCATTTATCTAGTGGAAAAAATTGCCTAATCATCATGTGCTTCAGAATAAACTTTAAAGCACATAGGTTTAAGTAATTTAGCAAACTTTAAACGATATGCGAAGGGTCAAATTCTAACTGCAGAACTAAGATAAATTACGTAACAGGTTACAACTTACAACGGACCTTTTCCAAGCGATTAGAGCATTTTTCATTCGAAGTTATTAAGAGAAATTCCTAAAATTAAAATGTAAATTGTATTGATAAATATTTTTTTTAAAAAAATTTAAGAATCGATTTTTAACTTTAAGAACCGGTTAAAATAAATTTAAAAAAAAACATTTACCTATACAATTTATAATAAAAATATTAGTAAGAACCTATAATAAAGATTTCTACCATAATAACGACAAGATCCGTCAAAACATCAATAAATTGTTAAGAATTTTATACTCTAAAAATACGAAACTCGTGACGAGAAAAAAAAAGCGACACGAAACCTGATCCCTATTAAGCAAAAACATTTTGTACTATTAGCAAAAGAAAATGATTGAACAATTAACGAAGAACGAGTTGATCGTAATATTTACACCCATTGCCCTGCTCATATACAGTTCATGTCTCCTCCACACCAAACTTACGAGACTTCCTCCGGGACCAAATCCCTGGCCGGTGATCGGCAACATGTTCCAACTCGCCGGCTCACTGACACCCGACTCATTGACTAAACTTTCACTGCATCACGGACTGATCATCACTTTGAGGCTCGGGTGGATGCTAACGGTTGTTATCTCCTCTAGCGATGTGGCTCGAGAGGTTTTCAAAAAGCATGACGCAGCTTTGGCAGGCCGAAAGATTTATAAGGCGATAAAAGGAGGGAACACTACGAAAAAAAAACAGAAAACTGACGGAAAAATCTGTCGGAAATAGGCTATTTTCTACGGATTTTTTTCGTCTGTTCTAAATGGTCGGAAAATAAGTAATCGTTGTAATTCTGTCGGTATTTTCGACGAGGCTAATCCGACGGATTTCCGACGGACAATATCAGACGAATTTCCGACGGACTTTAAAAAAAAAAAATTTAAAAAATTTAAAATATATTTTAAATACAAATAAAATTCAAATTAATATGAAATTAATATACAAAAATTAAATTAAATTAAAAATTTATAATAATTTTAAAATAACAAAATTAAATCTAAAAATTTTAAAACATTTTAAAATAAATTAGAAAATAACATATTTAAATATTCCTAAACAAAATTTTAAAATGTTTAAAATTCTAAAATAGAATTTAGATTCCTAAAAAACTAAATACTAAAAAGCTAAATCTAAAATCTAACAAACATAATCCTAAATCTAAATTCAAAATCATAAAATCTACATTCAAAATTCTAAATTTAAAATTCTAATTTAAAAATTCATAAAAATAAAAAACTTAAAAAACTTACATGTGTAATTGATTTTGATCTATGATAGTGTTTCGATATTGAGAGGATTTGGTGTTGTGTTGATATGTGATGATTTGGTGTTTTTAAATTTTTTTTTATGTTTTTACGAATGGTTTCGCGAGGAAGACGACATGCTTATAAAACAGAATTTCCGACGGACAAGACCGTTGGAAATCCGTCGGAAAAATTTTACAAATTTTCATTTACCGCCTAAATTTTCACGAATCCGTCGAAAAATTCCCGGGATACGAAAAATTTAAAATACGCGGAATACGAAAAATTTTAAATTCCCGGGTAAAATTTTGGAAATCCGTCGGAAATAGTATACATTTGCACCATCATCACGAAAATCATCATAACTTTTGATCGCACCGTTGGATTGACTTCAAACCACTTTTAAATGAAAGCTAACTTATAGAGCTTTCATTTTAAAGTGGTTTGAAGTAGATCCAACGGTGCGATCAAAAGTTATGACATTTTCGTGATGACAGTGTAAAAGTATACTAATTTCGTTGGAAATCCGTCGGAAAGTTCTAATTTCCGACGGATTTCCGATATTCTAGTTTTTAAAAAAATTATCCGAAATCTGTCGAAAAATATCCGTCGTAAAACAGTAGAAAATTCGTCGGAAATTTCCGACAGATTTTGCATCCATCGAAAATTCCGTCCGTTTTCCAGGTGTTTTTTTGTAGTGGAAGAGTAGCAAAGGCTCTCTCATCACAGCTCAGCTGCGCCGGCTTTGTACCACTCAGTTCTTTGTTACCCGCCGTCTTGATGCTCTGTGTCACGTACGCTCTCGGTGTGTTGATCAGATGCTTCGGTTCGTTATTTTTAAAACGGTGCGTTGTTTTTAACCTTTTTAACAACACCATGCACCATATATGCGGTACAAGACAATTATATTTTTAAAAAGTTATTGGTAGCTTGATTTTGGTAGAGTTTGTAAACTTTTTTAATGAGGGATTTTAAAAAGTTATAAGAAATTAACAGTATGATAGGAAATCCATCATATTTAAAAAAAAAATAGTATTTAATAGAGTTAAGAAATAAATAAAAACTAATTTTTTGGAATAATAAAATATTGGAAAACCACCAGTGGTCGGTAGTCTTAAATAATCTCTCCATATTTGTATAGGATCTTCAAGTTTAAAAAGTGTCATATATAACGTTACCCAAAATATTCTACTTTTTTTCTTTTGTCAAAAACAACCCCAAATATTCAAACTTTGACTCTAAACAAAAAAAAAAACTAATATATGTGTGTATTTTTTGGATGTGTATATTATTTATCATCAGATACAAAAACTATCGACGTGGGGATATATTTTTTCTTGATGGCATTTAATCTCATAGGAAAGCTCATGTTCTCGAGATATTTGCTCGATCCCGATTCAAAAAGAGGCCTCGAGTTCTTTTACCACACCGGAAAAGTTATGGAGTTCGCCGGAAAACCCAACGTTGCCGATTTCTTCTCTTTCCTAAGGTTTCTTGACCCACAAGGAATCAGAAGAAAAACGCAATTCCACGTGGAAAAAGCGTTTGAAATCGCCGGAGAGTTCATCAGAGAACGAACGGAGGTTAGGGAGATAGAAAGGAGCGACGAGAAGACGAAGGATTACTTAGATGTTCTTTTGGAGTTTCGTGGTGGCGATGGAGTCGACGAAGAACCTTCCAGGTTATTAGCCAGAGATATCTACGTTATTGTTTTCGCAAGTTATATATACCCGCCATATCTCTGCTTTGCATATTTTACGGCTATAGAGTTTTTAAGTAATCACTATTTTAATTTACTTTTTCGATTGAAATTTAAAAAACTCATTCGGTTTGATGGATTGCAAAGAGAACAAAGTATATCCCATTTTATTGAGAGGAAACGTTCACGGCGCCAAATCGCAATATTGATTTATATGATTAACAATTTTATTGAAAACAAATTATATATTCTTATTTATCATTTTTATAGTTTACTTGTTTTCGATTGATGTTAAATTTTTTTTGGAATTTACGAATTGTTCATCGGTATTTAATTTTAAACTTTTTGTCTTTTTATAAGGCAAAACGTAAATTTAGACAACTTTCAATTGTAAAATACAAAATAAATAATCGATATTATATTGATAGGAAATGTTTACGGCGGGGACCGACACGACAACGAGCTCGTTAGAGTGGGCACTAGCAGAGCTTCTACACAACCCAAGAACCCTAACCAAACTCCAAACTGAACTCCGGACCTACTTCAGATCCCCGAACCAAAAGCTCCAAGAAGACGACCTCCCAAACCTTCCCTGTCTCTCTGCGGTTATCATGGAAACACTGAGGCTGCACCCACCTCTGCCTTTTCTGGTCCCACACAAGGCCCTGTCCACGTGTCAAATCTTCGACCAATACACTCTTCCCAAAGAAACACATGTCTTTGTTAACGTTTGGGCCATAGGGCATGATCCTGGAACATGGATTGACCCGATTATGTTCAAACCCGAGATATATATATCGGACCCGAATCCTCGTGACTTCAAGGGACAAGATTTCGAGTTCTTGCCGTTCGGGTCGGGTCGACGTATGTGTCCCGCTTTGCCTTTAGCGTCACGGGTCTTGCCGTTAGCTATTGGGTCGATAGTGAGGTCGTTTGATTGGGCCTTGGACCATGGGTTAAGGCAGAAGAGATGGATATGGGAGAAAGGATTGGTTTTAGAAGCGATTCCCATTCCTTATCGAGGGAATTAAAGTCAAGATCTCTCTCTGCTTTCTTTACATGCGTACTTGAACACTTAAATCATCAAAGCAAATCCAATCTGTAATGTAAAAAAAAAAAAACTATAAATTGTGAGTAATTTGGAGTTATTGTCGGAGATTTGATCAACGATGTCGTTTCACCGTGATAGCCGATCCAGTGGTAAGTTGACTACATTTGGCGTAATTGTGTTTTTTGTTGGAAACAAAAGCAAAATAACTTTTGAGCTATTTGTCCACCTATGCATACGTAGCGGGCAATAGTGACACGACCATATATGCAAAACGTGGCAACTGGCAAGCAATGAGCAACCTCCTTACTCCTTTCACCAAGTCAGGATTTTTGGGTCTCCAAGCTTTCAACTTAAATAAATCATGTCAAAGATGCACCCAAAATAAATAAATCATACTGTATCAAATATGAAATTAGGTGAAATAGAAAAATCGTGACTTTTCGAGAGGACGATGGGTTGGTTGCTATATGCTAACAATCTAACATCTATCTAATGTTTTCACAATAACAAAAAAAATAAAAAGGAAAAGAAAAAGAAAGACGAAACTATTTTTTGTGGAACTCAATAGCTATCTTATGTTTATCATATTTTTAACTGAGATTATACTAACGTTTCATTGTGACAAAATACTAATCTCACTGTATTAAGTAGTTATCAATCAGATAAAAAGTCATAAGAGAAACAATTAACCAAAGTAGTAACTAACTCGAAACAAACATACGACCTTAAACGAAATACCTCCGATGTTCACAAACAAAAGGCCTCTGATTCATTATTCCGTTACAAATCCGATGATTCAGAAGCAAACAAAACACAGACAAAATTCAAAAGTGAGAAAATCAGAATCACAGAGCGTTAAGCATATCCTCAGCGCTACTGTTAGTAAAAGCTCCACCTTCTTCAAGATTCATAACTTTCACAACACCATCCTCCGCCAAAATCGCATATCTCCGTGACCTAACTCCAAGTCCCACCGGCTTATCCCTCAAATCCAATTCAACTCCAAGCTTCCCAGTGAATTCACCATTTCCATCTGATAACAGCATCACCTCATCGTTGATTCCGAGGTCCTTCCTCCACGCTTCCATCACGAACGCATCGTTCACGGAGATACAGGCGATAACATCGATGCCTTTAGATCTGAGCTCTCCAGCCTTGGATACGAATCCAGGGACGTGTTTTTGCGAGCAGGTCGGTGTGAATGCGCCGGGGACGGCGAATAGGATTGATTTCTTCCCCGCGGTTAGGGAGGAGACGGTTACTGTTTTGACATCGCCGGTGGTGGGATCGAGGTAGGAGAGAGTTGAGTCAGGGAGCTTGTCTCCGACGGAAATGGAGGCAGTTACGGCTGTAGCTAAGGATCTGGTGGTGGTGGTGGAATTGGTGCGGCGGCTGCTGAATTTGAGGGAGAGGTTAGGGGAGAGAGAGCGATTGAAGGAGAGTGGCGTGGTGAATGCGGCGGTGGGGGAGAGTAACGGTTTAGCGACGGAGATTACGGTGGCTGAGGAAGAAGAGAATAATCTGGAAACGGAGAGAGAAGTCGCCATGGATGATGGTGTTTGGTAAGTGACTCAGGTTATGTGAATGTTTTGAATGAGTAGAGAGAAAGATGAATGAAATGAAAGGCTCTCTTTATTGGGCCGGATGTACGTTAATGGGCTTAAGTTATAATTGTCTTTACCGCCTGGGCCTTTTTAGTTCATTCTTACTTCTATGTTTGTTTATCCTGTAAAATAATTAGGGTTCAAAATCAAACCCTTGTTTCCAATAGTATCCTTGGGAGACAAGACAATGTCTAAAATTTGTAGTGACTGGTCCAATCTTTGTCCTGATGTTTTGCGAACGATCCTCGAAAGTATAGGCGCTAAGGATTTGCATCGAGTAAGAAGTGTTTGCTCACACTGGATTTTCGTTTCTAGAACATGTACGCGACCTATGTATCCATGGCTAATTTTGTTCGATGAGTATACAACTTTGTTGTTCGATCCCGAAGAAGACAAGATCCATTACATAGAACATCTCGGATTCGATTTACAGAATAGCTCTATTATGGCTAGTTGCAGCAGTTGACTCATCTAGATTTATATCTTCTGAATGTGTTTACTCGCGAGATAATCATTCCTCCACCAATGAATTCATCGCTTCCTGAGGTGTTGATATGTGGTCATGGCGTCACAATAAAGGCGCAGATCAAAGATTGTGGAATAAAGAGTGATTCAATCTGTTTCAATGAAGATGATCTCTTCCCAAATCGTTATTTTTTAAAACCGATCATAGAAACTAATTGCGGAGTGTTTGATCTTTCTGAAGAAATTTCAGAGCAATTGAAGAAGATGATGAAAAGATGCTTTTCTTGATTCATTTCTACTTAAAGGTACAGGTTACAATCTGTTTCACTTATATAGACAAAAGTCTAAAGCGTAGAGATTAAAGCGAGAGGAGATAAGATCGCCAGCTAAGATGCTTTTAACACATGATTTTGGATTGAAGGGAATCAAAGCTATTTGTGGTCTTTGTCTTGTACTGCGTACAACGCGTCTTCATCTTCTTGTTTGTTATTGCTGCAGGTAGCCATTGAAGCTCTGTTGCTTTTGAAATGAAGATTCAGTTTGGTGAAGAGTTTTTGCTTTGGCTTATGTTTTCGGCAAAGCTTCTAAGTGAGTCAGAGTCTTTGCCTCGACTCTGCAGCAATCACTTTGCAGAAGCTGCGTTTTCTCAACACTTTCGACAAGTACAATTAAATCATTTGATGTTTTCCGCTTGAAGAGTTTCTGGTTTGTTTCAGGATATGCTTAAGTCTTCGATTAGGAGTCTAAAGATTTATAAAGAATTTTAGCAGCTGAAGCAGGGTCAAGCTGTTTTGCGACTCTTACTTTTGGATCTCCTAAACCCACTAACAAAAAAAAAACTTTCGGATTTCCTAACTATTTCTTCAAGTTGTAGGCTTTTATTGTTTATCTTTATTTTTGCAGATTTTCAAGGACTTATGGTTTAAGATGTTAAAAGTAATGCGGGAGAAGTGTCTAAGATGTTAGGGATTATGTATATTTCACAGACTGGGACAACTTTGGAAGTTATTAAAAACTTTCAGCTTAATGTAAATCATTTTATTTTGTAGTCAATAGCTTATAAACTAAAGTTACTGAAATTGAATAGTGATACGACGATAACGACACTATAACAAATCACAACAACATTAATCACTAAAGTATAGCTCCCGATACAGTCATAAGACTCATAACATAGCGACAATAATAATAATAATTAAAAAAAAAACTCGACTAGTTCCACTCAATTTAAATAAATAAATTCATTTTCTCCACAATTAATAACTATATAGTTGAGAAGAAGTAAAGTTGATATTGGAATCCTAATATCCTATTATATGCTTCAGCATATGCATTTAATTGATTAAACAGAAAGATCCAACAAAGACAAAAGAAAAATAGATTAAATAAACAGGCGTAAAGAAAAAGAGAGGTTCAAAAGTCAAGATGCCAAAGGAATATGCGTAAAACTGAGTGTGGCTGTGAGTGTTA
This sequence comes from Cardamine chenopodiifolia, assembly GCA_963922655.1. NCBI lineage: Eukaryota > Viridiplantae > Streptophyta > Magnoliopsida > Brassicales > Brassicaceae > Cardamine > Cardamine chenopodiifolia. Next base: position 13,449,625 of record OZ000479.1, on the reverse strand, counting down.
ATACACTTGTCCATATGTTATGTTTTGTAACTTTGTTGTTACATGCAATGCCCTTCCTTGAGGTCCCGATTCTAAACATTCGACCGTTACCTTATGCCAATCTACACCATTGTGGAATGAGCCAGTGGGCTATGGTAATTAACCTAATTGTTATTAGCACTTCACATTTGATTGTCATGTGGTTAAGAATCGTAAGATCATACATCATGAGCTTTTAATTTATAAGTTTGTCAACTCGTTCTAATTTAATGTGCACTAATGACTCAGAATCTACGTACATTTAATATACACGATCGAATTAATAACTATATTCCTTATTAGTTTAATTACTTGTTGACTCCCCCAAGTATTTACTTGGGCAAGGATCAAGAACAAAAAAAAAAAAAAGGAAACCTCTTGGTCGGCTACAAAAGTCGTGCAACGCATCGTTGTAACGTTTTTGCATCTTTTAGATCGTACGGTTATTAGTAGATCTCAATAATTTTAATCCGACGGCTATAATCTAAACCGAACAGCTTTCCCTTTACCGTTATATATGAAGCTAGAGCTGAGAATCGCATCTCTGTAAATCAAAGCTTCGACAAGCATTCTTCTGCAAAAACCTTACAACTTCTTTTGCTTCTTGCCTTCGTCTATCTCTAAGATCTAATCGAACTATGGCTACTATCACTGTTGTTAAAGCTAGGCAGATCTTCGACAGCCGTGGAAACCCCACCGTCGAGGTTTGTTTCTTCTTAGCTCTCCGATCGTTTTTTCAGGGTTTTTAAATTGTTTATTCCTCGTATATCTGTTTCAATGGTGAGTATTTTAGCAGATTCTGCTATCTATCTCTGTACATCGCTTTTGAGCTACTTGAAATGCTTTGTGAACTGTGAGTGATGATCAGTGTTTGATTTGGAAGAAATAAAAGCTGTGTTTGATGTTTATATTTGTTTTTTATTCATCGATTTTTAGCTGATTGAGTTTCTTTTCCATTCTTTGGCGATCTGTACGACGGATCGGAGTTACTCCGATCTGTAATCTTACTCTCCCTAATTTGTTTTGCTCGAATCACTGTATGGATTATTACGATGTTTCGATTTGAATTGGAACCTACCGTCTGATTGATATGAAAGCAGAAAGAGGACTAATGATTTTGGGATTAATATGTTAATGTGTCAGGTCGATGTCCACACATCCACCGGCGTTAAGGTCACAGCTGCCGTTCCTAGTGGAGCTTCCACTGGTATGCCACATTTTTTTTTTCTTCTCGGTTTTATTTTTATTATTTTAAGATAATTATGTCTGCCTAAAATTCACTGTATGTTAATTTTTTCGTTTGTTTGGCTTATGCAGACATATATGTTTGTTTACATTAATCTGTCTTAGTGGATTTTTTTATCTGTTAATAACTTACTGTAAACTCTACTATAGGAATCTACGAGGCTCTTGAGCTGAGGGATGGAGGATCAGACTACCTTGGAAAAGGTGTCTCAAAGGTGAGAATTGTGTTATGATTATTGATTATGTACAGAAGGAATGTTATCCGAATGAGACTTTTTTTTTGTTTTGTTTGACACATTTTCTTATTGATGCTTATAGGCTGTTGGAAATGTTAACTCAATCATTGGCCCAGCATTGATTGGCAAGGTTACGCACCTGTTAAACTCTCTCTGCATCAAATGTTTCTAAAGCTTATTTTTTGGCCAGCATGGTTCATGAGCTTACTATTTGTGGTTTTTTTGCTTGTTGCAGGACCCAACTCAGCAGACTGCTATTGACAACTACATGGTTCACGAACTTGATGGAACCCAAAATGAATGGGGCTGGTGTAAGAAAAAGGTGCGTTTAGAACACTTTGTTTGTGCATTCTTTTGAGCATGGATCATATGATTTTGACCATTCTGCTTTTTTGTCTGTGTATAGCTCGGAGCCAATGCTATTCTTGCTGTTTCTCTTGCTGTCTGCAAAGCTGGCGCTGTTGTCAATGGCATTCCTCTCTACAAGGTTCGATGATCTTGCCCTAATAACTGGTCTCTTGTAACCACATAACATTGCCACTTTATTTTATAGTAAAAGGTTGTCTCAACTCTCTTGCTTTGTATTTTGGTGCAGCATATTGCCAATCTTGCTGGTAACCCGAAGATTGTGCTGCCAGTTCCTGCCTTCAATGTCATCAACGGTGGATCCCATGCAGGGAACAAGCTTGCGATGCAGGAGTTCATGATTCTCCCTGTTGGAGCTTCATCTTTCAAGGAAGCCATGAAAATGGGTGTGGAAGTTTACCACAACTTGAAGGTAAATCATGAATCATTTTGGTTTTTGAGATGCTCGTATTAAGAATGTATGTGCAAAATAACATGTCTTTTGTCTTTACTCCTTTTAACTGCACTGAAAATGCTTACTTGATTCCTTCTTGTTCTTTGAATGCTTTTCCATTTCTTTTATGTGACTAATTCATTTTTTCTTGTTCTCATGTGAATTTTCAGTCTGTGATTAAGAAGAAGTACGGACAGGATGCAACAAATGTTGGTGATGAAGGTGGCTTTGCACCAAACATTCAGGAGAACAAGGAAGGTCTTGAACTGCTCAAGACTGCCATCGAGAAGGCCGGATACACCGGCAAGGTTGTCATTGGAATGGATGTCGCTGCATCCGAGTTCTACTCATCAGACAAGAAATATGACTTGAACTTCAAAGAAGAGGTGAAACAATCATTTTGTTTAGAAATCATTAGCCCTCCTTGAGAAGAAATGAAGGACAATGCTCTCAGTATCTATCCTCTGCTCTATTTGTGTATTTGTAGAACAACGATGGCTCTCAGAAGATCTCTGGAGATGCTCTTAAGGACCTGTACAAGTCATTCGTTTCAGAGTACCCAATTGTATCCATTGAAGACCCATTTGACCAAGACGACTGGGAGCACTATGCTAAAATGACCGCCGAGTGTGGCGATAAAGTTCAGATTGTCGGTGATGATTTGCTGGTCACCAACCCCAAGGTCTGCCATTGTTAATCAAGCGTTTCCTTAGAACTTTGTCTCTCTCTCTCTCTCTCTCTCTCTTTCTCAAAGTGCTTATATCTCAATCCTATATCTCAAGCACTTTTATACGTGTGCAGAGGGTTGAGAAGGCAATCAATGAAAAGTCTTGCAACGCTCTTCTTTTGAAGGTAACATCCTCACCCACAGAGTATATTAGTCACTGGTGAAAATTTTGAAATATTGTTAATAAATCCTTGGTGAATGAATGAACAGGTTAACCAAATCGGATCTGTAACCGAGAGTATTGAGGCGGTTAAGATGTCGAAGAGAGCTGGTTGGGGAGTGATGGCCAGTCATCGTAGTGGAGAGACCGAGGACACCTTCATTGCTGACTTATCTGTCGGTTTGTCAACCGTAAGTTCAAAACCCCCCACATTATATAGCAAGAAATCTCCCATTGTGTCTTGTCCACATATCATATCATGAAATCTGGGTCTGTGGGTATTGTTGTTATATAACAGGGACAAATCAAGACTGGAGCTCCTTGCAGATCAGAGCGTCTTGCCAAATACAACCAGGTTTAGTAACAAGAATGTCTTGTTTTCCTATTACAATAGACGATCACAGTAGATAGATTCATCAGACTGATATGCGCGTAATGTTTATGATATGATGAATAGCTACTGCGAATTGAGGAGGAGCTTGGAGCAGAGGCAGTGTATGCGGGAGCCAACTTCCGCAAGCCAGTGGAGCCATACTAGATAGAGAGAGAGGAATCAAACAGAGTTGAGAGTTTTATAAACACTTGAGGCTTTAAAAAGTGAAATAATGAATTTGTTTTCGGTTGAATCGGTTCTACTTTTTTGGTAGAGAAGAGAGAAAACAGTGTGTTTGGATTTCATGTGAGCTCTGCCTTTTCAAAGGACAGTAGCCTTGCTTTTATATTACTAAGCTTTTTGTTTTATTTTCTTGTGATCCTTCCGACTCTTTCTGCTCTCTAATTATTATTTAACATCTACGAGACTCACATGGCTCTTTAATAGGTAACTCATATGTTTCCAAATTAACAGATCAAGCTAACGAAAATAAATGTTTATATGTCCATAATTTCGGTTTAGATAGAAACTTGGAGAACTTAGTTAGGTGAGAAATAAAATGTTATGAAAGCATGTTCGTGAGATCTTTGTCGTTTTTCAGCAATCGATTTCTAATGTTTCCATCACCAAGAGGAGATCTTCTTGAACGAGATTCAACTACCAGTTAGACCAATCGTAAAATACAAATTGACTCATAATGTGAGTCGGTCGTGACAAAGAGCTCTCTCTCTTTTATTTTTTCTTCAGGTGAACATAAATTTCCAAAAAAAAAAAAAGTAAAATAAATGCAGGCTGTGGGGTTCGAACCCACGCGCACTTATGTGCAGAAGAACTTAAGTCTTCCCCCTTAACCTCTCGGGCAAACCTGCTCTTTTGCCATTTTATGTGCAGAAGAACTTAAGTCTTCCCCCTTAACCTCTCGGGCAAACCTGCTCTTTTGCCATTTGAATCCGTTGTAAAAGATATATACGTAATAAAAGAAACAATTTCTCCGTATCACTTGTTCAGACTCATTCCAACGCTCTCATAATGATAAAAAAGATAGACCTTGTTGTCTCGGGATTGTGATCTCTTTGTTTGTTTGCTTAATATGCAACCAAACCACACCACACATCTACAAATCCTCAGGACATTGATAGATCCATATGTCCTCCTATCTTCCTCATATCCACACAACAATCTCTATGGGTAAGTAACAGTATGACACAAATTCATTACAAGAACGAATGCAAATACATATTCAATTAGATCAAATACCAGAAATTGCAATGTAACAACATTCCCTGTTTTTATTTTCTCGGTTTAGGTCTTACATAACTCTGCCAAATCTAATCTTCTCTTCTGAATAGGGTTTTTCCCCCTGTTAATTAAATTGTCTTAGGGAAATAAAGTTTCTTTTTTGCATCTGCAAAACATGTAAACCCAAAAGACAAAAGAGACAAATTGTATGAAACTTACCCAAAAAAAGAAGGAGTTTTCTTTGCCTCCCAAACAGTTTCGCTTCAGCAAGAATCATATCTTTGAACGTTTCAAGTAAACAACTACGGCTATGCTCGTTAGGACAATAGCTCCTGAAACCACCACACCACCACGCCATGAAACCCATCCGCTTTCTCTATCTCGAGAATCCGCTTTCTTGAGTTGGCCGGTTTCTGAGCTCAAGCTCCTTGTTGACTCGGTGAAATCAAGATGCAGCCTCAAAACCTTTTGTCCTGTAGACCTAGCAAGAGTAACAGCACCAACCAAATCGCTATCGGATGTAATCAAAACCTTATCACCTTCATCATCCTCATATATAATCTGAGGCCGTTGTTCAATGTTGATGTCGCTGCCAATTCTTTGCATCACAATGCCCATCAGCTCTTCGAGGTTTTCAGCAGCAGAAGTAAACCGATGTACACGGCCTTTAAGATCTTCGAATTTGAATGAAAACGAGTTCCCAAGTCCTAGAGATGGGTAAGAAGTGAGCTTCCCAATATCTGAATGAAGCATCATTGCTGACATTTCACTTTGAGTGTCAGAATCATCAGGTGGCTCTAATGCAAGAGCTGAATCCCAGAATTTCTGCATCATCGTATTCGCCATATCATTCACAGCTCCAGAACTGTTCTCAACCATTGAAATAGCAGCGTGGGTTATCTGAAGAACATCTACACAAGCTGCAACAGATCCATCTTTATCTATAACTGGAAGATGCAGAAACTTCCCATCATGCATTATATGCAACGCATCCAGAATCGTTGTCTCCAGCGATACACATTCGGGATTTGGTGTCATTACCTTCTCGACAAGAGTCAATTCAGGAGATAAATTTTGCGCTACCACTCGCATAAGAATGTCCTTTGAAGTCAAGATTCCATTGATTTTGTTTCCCATGGAAATTATTACAGAGTTAACACGCCAATCCCGCATCCTTTTTGCAGCAACAGAAACAGGATCAGATGGTGCTACAAGTGCAACCTTTGAATTATCTGTGATTATTGTTGACAAAGCGGGTTTAAACATTCTTTCCCTCAAGGTTTCAATAAAAGCATACGGCGCAGAATAACCGCTTCCCCATTGCTTCTCCACACCTTCAACAGCAGCAGCCAAAGCACTACCTTGCTCTGCAGCTTTCTCCATCCTAGAAATGGCATCATACAAACACTTTGTAATATCCAACAAAGCAATGACTTCACCATTCTCTACAACAGGCAAATGCCTAAATTTGCCTTGAACCATCTTCTGAAGCGCCTCAATCGCTAACGAATCAGACGTAACAAAAATAGGATTCCTGGTCATAACCTTAGAAACCAAAGTTTGATCAGGTCTCAACCCTTCAGCAATAACTCTTGTAGCTACATCTTTATCAGTAATAATACCAGAAAGAAGAGCACTTGAATCAGTTAATAAACACGCATCAACACGCCTCGCAGCCATTCTTCGACAAGCATCATAAACAGTGGTTCCTTCAGGAATCGTTAGAGCTTTTGATAAACGAAGCTTCTTCACTGTTCTTTCTCCATTAGAAGGAGGAGAAGGTTGAGAAGGAGGTGAATTGGGTTTTGAGGTGTTTCCATTATTAACACTTCCGTTCTCTGATTGGACTGGTTTCTTGGACGGTGGTGGTCCTCTCCGTACACTTGAAGTGCTTCTTCTTCCTGATGTTGAAGAAGGACCTGCCGCGTGACTACTCATATCGATCAATCTAGGGTTCTCTTAGATCCTGAATTTGTCACAAGAAAATGATTCCTTTAGAAATCAAACTATCTCTGCGATGAAAAGTTCAAATTTTTATCTATGCACAAATCTGAATAAAGCCCAATTCACAATAAAGGCGAATCCTATGCACATACACGAATCAGGTCGAAAGATTCCAATTCAGCAGGAAAGGGAAATGATAAAACTTGAAACCTAGAGATTGAGTAGAAGATTGGGATTAGGGTTTACCTTGTTCCAGCGCTCTCTCGAGCAATATTTTGTTCCCAAAAACCAAACGGCTATTATCAATTGGCTTCAGCCATTTTATCGAGTTTTGATTGGTTGTTCTTGTTTCCGTGTGTGTGGTGGTTCGCCACCATCCCCTTTTTCTTACAGTCTATCGTAGATCCGTAAAACCAAAGGAACTAACCGGAACTGTTGCTACACAGTTAAGTTCGTTTAATGCCCGCCATATAATGAGACGGGCCGGAGCCCACCACGTTTGAGTCCACATAAGATCCCTAAGCAGAGTTTAGCAATTCGGGGTTTTGGTTCGGCACAATGTTTAATTTAAGGCTTTGTTGGTAAGAAATGAAGAACTTAAGGGTCTTTTGTGAAATTGCTCCTTATTGTACAACTGAGCAGAGCAGTCTGTGAGCTGATCAGCCTATCAGAGTCAAGAAAGACACCACAGCACGAGCTTCCCACTAAAAATTGAAATTATTTTAATATTAACAAAGCGAGAAGGCGATACAAACGATTTTGAATGCTTCATCTTCTACTTTGAAATCCTTGTACTAATGCTAGATATGGATCTCAGTGTTCTTCTACCATCTCTTATTCCTTCATTGCAGTCTGTGAGCTGCCTCTTTAGCTTTGATTCAATCTCGCATTTGTTCTCGTGAATTTTTGGTTCGCTTTTGATCAAATTTTGTTAAATTCGTTCCGAGATTCAGGTGTATGTGCTGGTGTTTTACTTCGTTTACTTGGCCGTAGCCGGAGAAATTCTCCCCGGGAAAGTTATGCGCGGCGTCCTTTTATCAGATGGCTCTCAACTTCGCTACCGATGCAATGGTTATTTGATCTGATTTAGTCTCTATAAATTCGTCAGATTAAAGGAGCTTGAAACTTTAATTTCCATTAATTTTGTTAATTCTCCCTCATAACAATTTCAGGTCTACTCGCACTAACATTGTTGGTAGCTATATTGGGGATCTGTGCAAAAATCGGCATTTTATCACCTCTTGTAAGTGTAGTTACCATTTTATGATCATCAAGACCAATGTTAAGATTTTGCAATTGCTTTCTCTTATTCACAGCATTGAGATTTTTTTGTAGGTGGTTGCGGATAGAGGACTTGAGCTACTCTCAGCTACTTTTATTTTTTGTGTTTTGGTAAGATGATTCAATACTAATTTGATGTTGCCTTGATCTGAGTCGTAGTTCAGATATGTGACTCTGAGTTTATGAATTTGCTTTTGGTGGTGTAGTCTTTAATCTCCATGATTTCTCTTGATGTTCTCAGGTGACATTAGCATTGTATGTTACTGGGAGCAGTTCCTCGGATAAGACTTCTTCCTTAAAGCCTCATGTCTCAGGAAATCTTGTACATGACTGGTAATGGCATAATACATTTTTAGATCTTTTCGTTTCTTTTTCCACAAACTGTTGTACTGAAGCTATATATTTGACTCCTGCCAAAGAAGAACTAAGGAATCATCCGTAATCTGATATATAGAGTATGAAACGACGATTTAGACTATATGATTGTCTAGAACCACGACAAGATTCGAGTAGTTTCAGAGAGGCTGTAGATTGCTCTTTAATCTTATAAACTAGCAGTGACTTAGCTTTTGAACTTTTCCGTTGAAACCAAAAGTTTCGGTTTATTTCTTTTGCTTTTGAGTGCTTCTTCCAAACAGCTGCTTTCGTTTTGTTTTCTCATCTTTTTTGCTTCATATGATAGGTGGTTTGGAATACAGCTTAATCCTCAGTTTATGAGCATCGATCTAAAGTAATCCTTTTTTCCGTTTTTTCTTCTATTTGTAAGCCCAGGCAGCATCACTGTTTTATTTTGCTTAGCACATATATCGAGTAGCGGTTTGATAATGTTATCTATAGTTATGCATGTTTCTGATGTTGGGTCCTTGTGTAGGTTTTTCTTTGTCAGAGCCGGGATGATGGGATGGCTGCTTATCAATCTCTCTATTCTGGCAAAAAGTGTGCAGGATGCTTCCTTGAGTCAGTCGATGATTCTTTACCAGATCTTTTGTGCGGTACATTTGAGTTTACTTATAACTCCTGCTTCTTGAAATTTGATAATCCGTGTTTTGTTAGTTCTAATTAACTTTACAATTGCAGTTATATATATTGGACTACTTTGTTCATGAAGAATACATGACCTCTACGTAAGTTCACGGCCTCTTGAGGAAACATATCTGTCTTACCAAAATATGACCATTTCCATATTCAACTTACTTTGATTTTACTTTTCCAGGTGGGACATAATTGCAGAGAGGCTGGGCTTCATGCTGGTGTTTGGAGATCTCCTGTGGATTCCTTTCACTTTTAGCATTCAGGCATGTAACTGTGAGCTTGAACACATAGAACATAGTTAAATTTATCATATTGACAATGTCTTCTTGGCATGTAACAGTTTCTCTCGGAAACAATATCGTTCTTGAATGCTTGATCACTCTGTGACTAAATTTTCTTCTCTCTGGTACAGGGCTGGTGGCTTTTGCACAACAAAGTAGAACTAACAGTTCCTACTATTGTAGCCAATTGCCTTGTGTTCTTGATAGGGTAAGTTTTCAGTCATTAGGTTATTTACATTCTTAGAAACTAAACTAACAAACCCACAAATTCTTTTTGTTGGCAGATACATGGTTTTTCGAGGGGCTAACAAACAAAAACATATCTTTAAGAAGAACCCAAAAACACCTATATGGGGTAAGCCACCAATAGTCGTTGGTGGAAAGTTGCTTGCTTCAGGCTATTGGTATGATCATTCTATCCTACTCTAGTTTCTTTGCTTGGTCTCTGTTTTTGATAGTTCATCATGGTTTGAATGGTGAAGTGAAATTTCCGCTATGAAACATTTACAATAACTTAGATGCTGCTTCAATATATTACAGGGGAATTGCAAGGCACTGTAATTACCTTGGCGACTTGATGCTTGCTCTCTCCTTCAGTTTGCCCTGTGGAATAAGGTAACTTCTTCTGCTTGAGTTCATCTTACAACTACCAAAGTCATGTAGAAACTGATACCAATATCAAAACTTTCTAAGTCGATTTGGCTTTAAATTAAAGATGTTGATCTTAAACCTGATATGATTGATTGATAGTGTCTGCGAATTTCTTGCTTTTCCAAAGCTTTCAAGTTCATTTTCCAAATCTGTTTTTATAATGTGTGTTATGTATTCTCAGTTCTCCGGTTCCATATTTCTACCCGATATATCTTCTGATACTGTTGATATGGAGAGAACGAAGAGACGAGCTTCGATGTGCAGAGAAGTACAAGGAGATATGGGCAGAGTACCTAAGACTTGTCCCCTGGAGAATACTTCCTTACATCTATTAATTGGGTCATGTCGTGAAGATTCCATTTTGGCTTTTAGCAATATTTTAGATTGATACTTTGCATACGTTTGAGAATTCTACTTCGGTTCTTGTTATTATTTGGCATTGAAACTTTTTTTTAATGTAGATGTCACTATTATAATATAGTTACGAAAATGGAAAAGGCACCCATAATACGAACGAATATATTAAGAATATAGCATGCAAGGACCTATTGATGATGAATTTTGCCGAATATGTTTATTGGACAAAAATTCACCCAAAAAAATTTGAAAAGGACAATTACAATAGTTAAATGCACTATATAATCGATCTGGAAACAGACCAAAGAGTCACATCCGTGTTTCTATTCATATAAAGGTTAGGGAATACGGTACTCATGCGTCAGACGGTGAGGATAGGTCTAACCTAACCAGTAAATCAGAAGTTAATCGAAAATTAATGGTAGACTAATTTTTTTTATTAATTTATTTAATTTATTGTTAAAAATTAAATATTATTATGTTAAATATGTATATATATTATTTATATATATTATTTTATTTTATTTAATATTAAATTAATTAGATCATGTTATATATATATTGAAGTTATTATGCAGTTTATATATATATATACAAAAATAAATTAATTAAGATTTTTTAAATAAAAAAACAATTAGGAAAGTTTAATTCGGGTTTAATTCATCAACTTGAATCCAAATCATTAACCGTCTAATTCAACTGAATTGAAATAAAACGCTACGAAAACCAATCGCGGAGCATTTAGACAGCCGCCTGATAACTTAAACACCCGCGTTTATAACACATGTTACACATATTATTTTCTTTTTTTGGGTATATTGTATTTCCTTTTCTTTCCCTATTTTCTTCTTAAATTCTGTATTTCCTATTTCATTTTCTTTCTAAAATAGCATGACATTTGTTACATTTATAATCATAATTTACTTTTAGTAGATCATAGAGTTTTTTAATTTGTTTTTAGTCAACGAGATTTTTTTAAATTATATATACGTTTCCAAATTTAGTAATATGTTGAAATACGTGTCAAAATTATTTTAATTGTTGTTATAATGAGATGTGTCATTTTATTAAAAGATAGAAGAAAACAAAAAGCCATTAAAGATCCTAAAAGACACCTTTAAAACTTCAAAATGTATTAAAAACAAAAAAAATGGATACTCTACGTGAGTCGTGAGTACATCCTGTCGGTAGAAGGAAAAAGACTTTGATAGTTTTGATGATTCATTGGTTTGAAGAGTCGCACCTGGTTTCGGTTTTGTGTCTCTATCTATATCTCTGATCTAATTTTCTATGTTCGGAGTTCTCAAAGTCGCACTTTCCTACGAATCTAGAAACACAGCAATTTCAATAAGAATATTCTATTGATTTTCGTAGTCAAACTGTTAAGTGTGTATTATTATTAAAAATCATATAATTATCAATTAATGGGATTTATTATTTCACAAAATTAAAATGTATAATTCGTGGTAAGGAAGTCATGCTTTTTCTGAAATAATATCTACACCACCAAATTACCCCTCAACTAATCGGATGTAAACGTAAAAGTATTAAGGGGTAAAACCGAGATTAGCCAAAACTGCCAACAATACCTCGTGAAGATCCAACGGCTGAAAAGTAGTTTCTTGGCCACAAATCGAACCATTGATTGTATTTTCACCAACCAATAGCCTTCTCATCCGCAGCTATAAAACTCACCCTTTCCTCTACTGGTCCACCAGCTTCTCTCTCGTCTTCAACCTTCCGCATCTCTTTCTCTCTAAATTTCTCGATCAATCCGTCACTATGTCTGCCTTCACCAGCAAATTCGCCGGTAAGATCTATCTCTTCCTTACCATCGCAATTACGTCTTCAAGTTTCATGTATTGTATTCGATTCGTAATCGTACTTCTCCTGAAAGGTTTAGATATATTGTTTTGCATCTTGCTCGCGTGTTTAACTCTATAGATCTGGATTAGATGCTTTAGCGTAGCTTCTTATAGGATTTTAATGGATCTGTTGATGATTTCCACGGTTAAACACTTGCGTAGATCTGATTCAGCTGTTATGAGATCGATCTGTTATAGTAAATTAACGGATCTAAATTATTACGTTCACGATCTGAAGTTTTCGATTATTGTCTCTCATGGTGATTGATTTTTTCGTAATTTTGCTTGTGTAATCGCAGATGAGCTGATCGCTAACGCTTCCTACATCGGCACACCTGGAAAAGGTATTCTCGCCGCCGATGAATCCACTGGAACCATCGGAAAGCGTCTCGCTAGCATCAACGTTGAGAACGTTGAGACTAACCGACGTGACCTCCGTGAGCTTCTCTTCACTGCCCCTGGTGCTCTTCCATGCCTTAGCGGTGTTATCCTCTTCGAAGAAACTCTTTACCAAAAGAGCTCCGATGGTATGAAAATTCAATTAATTTTTGCCTTATGTAGACTCTTTTATGTGTACGTAGTTTCTTATTGATGATGTTTATTGTACAGGTAAGCTTTTTGTTGATATCTTGAAGGAAGGAGGAGTTCTTCCAGGTATCAAAGTTGACAAGGGTACCGTTGAGCTAGCTGGAACCAACGGTGAGACCACCACTCAAGGTCTTGACGGTCTCGGTGACCGTTGCAAGAAGTACTACGAAGCTGGTGCTCGTTTCGCCAAGTGGCGTGCTGTCCTCAAGATCGGCGAGAACGAGCCATCTGAGCTATCTATCCATGAGAACGCTTACGGATTAGCTAGATACGCTGTTATCTGCCAAGAGAATGGTCTTGTACCAATTGTTGAGCCTGAGATCCTAGTCGATGGATCACATGACATTCACAAGTGCGCTGCGGTGACCGAACGTGTTCTTGCAGCTTGCTACAAGGCTCTTAGTGACCACCACGTCTTGCTCGAGGGAACTCTCTTGAAGCCTAACATGGTCACACCTGGATCAGACAGCCCCAAGGTTACACCAGAAGTCATCGCTGAGCACACCGTCCGTGCCCTTCAGAGAACCGTCCCAGCAGCTGTTCCAGCTATTGTTTTCTTATCCGGAGGACAGAGTGAGGAAGAAGCCACGAGGAACTTGAACGCAATGAACCAGTTGAAGACCAAGAAGCCATGGTCGTTGTCTTTCTCATTCGGGCGTGCGTTGCAACAGAGCACCTTGAAGACATGGACAGGCAAAGAAGAGAATGTGAAGGCAGCTCAAGAGGCCTTGTATGTGAGGTGCAAAGCTAACTCTGAAGCCACACTTGGAACTTACAAGGGTGATGCTAAGCTTGGAGATGGAGCAGCAGAGAGTCTTCACGTCAAGGATTACAAGTACTGAGCATCGTCGTCTCAATGGTTTGTGTTGTGACGTCATCATCAACCTGGATTATATTTCTAGGGGTTTTTATTTTTGCTTGACAGTTGACACTATCGGATTAACGTGTTGCTTTTTCTACATTTTCCTTTGGATTTGCGTTTTGATTTTGCTTGGGCTTGTTTTTTTAGACTTTAGTGTTTAAAAACGCCCAAATAAAAAGCCATTTGAGGTTATTTCTGTTGAACTTTTTCTAAAACCTCTTTTGGGGATTTGAAATCAGTTTATATTGATTCTCCGCTTATTATGTCTTCAGTTTTGATTTATATCTCAGAATAATAAAAGGGATAAATATCCTTTGTTCAAAAACTTTGGATATTTAGACACGTATTCTGTCTAAAAATCAAACGTCCTCGAATCAGTTTTCTAGTCTTGGACTTCCGGTGTTTTCGGATTAATCAGGTCGGGTCATTCGGTTAGGAGGATATTTGGTTTATGGAACATCCTACCCAAAATTCAACCGTATTAAATATTAAATTGGGTTGTTCGGTAATCGGATTTTTCGAGTTGGTTTTTTGTTTTTATTTCTTTCCCGAAAACAACTAAAATCTTTCAATGTCGGTTAATATAAACCAAAATTGACTTACTCAAACATAAAACAAAAGACAACAAATTTAAATATTTAATAACTCGGTTGTCTTACATCTAGCAACCATTACACACCATTACAGAAGCTGTTATGCTACCACTACAACATGTTTAAGCTAGCATTGTATCAAGTAACCAGTACATAACCATACAAAGTTACAAAAGCTTTAGTAGTTAGTTTTTCATACCAAAGTTGTTTGTAATTGCATTAAAACATGTTAATCCGCATCAAAAAGACAAAATAGCAGCTTCTATTATTTGTGCATAATGAAAATCATAACAAAAACTTAACAAATCTAATAAAGAAACAAAAAATCAAACAAAAACTTAACAATGTAAATCAAATCAAACAAGAACATAGGCTTAAGTAGTTAATAACAATCTAAACCTTAACAATGCGAAGCACAAGCAAACAGAAACACAAACCTAACAACCTAAACCGTAAGTACTTAAGACTTTAGTAGTTACCAATCTAAATGAGATGAAATGAAAACAAGAACATAACCAGAAATATCTGTCATACTATGAAGAATCATTGAATTCCAAGAATCTACACAAAAAAACATAGTCCAAGTATAAAAAAGATTAAAAAAACTAAAAATCAGAATAAAAGATTTAGTTCTACTTACCAAGAGATTTAAGAAACTCAACTTCTTTCAACATTTGCACCAAGTTTGCTACTTATGCTTTTGATTCAGATGAACACCTTAACCATTGTTGTGTGGATAGCAAAACCTCAACTATGTAAGGAGTTAAAAAAACTCCTCTAAGGGTCTAATACTCGACCACTTGTACTAAAAACTGACTCACTTGAAACTGATGAGACTTAAATTGTTAGAACATCTCTAACAAGTTCTGACAAGATTGGAAACTTTGAGCTATTGCACCTCTACCAATTGAGAACATCATAAGGTATCCGCAAACTATTTTCAACTCTTACCTCAGGTTTTTCATTTAAATAGATTTGTAACTCATTGCAGCCATTTCATTTCTCTTTAAATCAAGCATCTGACTGTAAATTGACTCCATCCTCTCACAAGCATCCTCATCATCTAAAAACTCGCACATCAAACAAGCCGACTCAGAACTTTGAGTTTCAATATCTAATTTTAATGGTTTGGTCAACCTAGAAGTATAATTCTCATGCAGTTTTAACAATATACTTGAAACTGAAACATAAAGTTGTCGACTCTTTATATTATCCTTACCATAAAGCTATTCAGAGCAGAAGAAATGAAACTTTATCTTGTTGTGAGGATCAAAAACACTAGCCACAAAATCGGATTTTGGGTCGGGTTCATTTATTTATCGGACAATTACTATTTTCTAAACGTGATTTAGTGGATTTGATCGCAATTTAGGGTGTTTAGTTTTATATGAGCAATTGGCCAGAGAAAAAAAATATTGGAGTTAACATGATTAAATGTCATAGTATAAGGGGAAAATCAAGAAGTTGAGAAACTGGATGGATTGACGCATAAACTGCATTATAGAGGGGTCGTAGACAGTCAACCTAAATCAGAAATATAAACCAATTCACCACGGCCCGGCCCATCCCATCGTAAGCTAATGCTAATGACATAGCGCGTAAATATAATGTACCTTTTGGGGAAGAAAGGTCAGATTTTAATATAATCCCACACATAGTTGGTCATTGGGTCTTACATTATAGGGTGGGACCCAGTGTTCCTAAGCTGATTTCGTTGTCCGGCTTCATCTCATTCTAGGTCGGCTCGGCTCGCGTGCTTTGAAAATCTGTGCTTCTGGTAAATTCGAGTAGGTTGAGAGTTTGGGATGGGGCCTCTTTTGATCTCATTTGGTCTTAATTTTAACACGTGACCCAACCTTCGTCCACTGAATGTTCAATAGATCTTGATAGATTTATTTTTGGAAATATCTCTACTTTATCTTTCTTTCTTTTTTTTTTTCCTTTTCTTTTGGGCTCTTCAAAGTAAGACTACATAACTAGTTTGTTAAATTTATAATACTCCTTGTCTCAGACAAGCGTGGTCATATTCATTATCAAACAATTAGAACATGAGCAACAATTAGAGAGGTAATTTGTATTAAATAATGAACATTTAGTTGATAGTTTTGTTTCCTTTATTGCCATATAAACATAGTTGTGTTCATGTAAACAAAAAGATATAAAATGTGTTCTTCGTAGCTTCAATTTCATTACTTTCACACTTTGCCTTAGGTTTTTTTCCTTATAGTCAGGACAGGAGAAAATGAGCAGAGTTATTTTTTCTGTATCTTAGAAGTTCTGGCCCAAAGATATTAGTGCAGAAGATCCATCATACAATATTTTTATTTTATAAACTAATATCTTTTGGAGGCATTACCATTTTCCCCGAAAGTACCACAAAGCCACAAAATGTTTAGAAAAATCAGTTGCAGGCCTTGAAGATTTTCAAAATTTTCAAAAATAAAGAAGTTACGGTATACTTGCAAACAAAAATTTTATTTTGCCTCAAAGATTTACAATTAAATGAAGTCGATGCTTGTAATATTGAACATGAGCCATGGTATTCTGAGTAGTATTAAGCCAATCATGCCTTATAGTTAATTGATTTTGTGATATTTTCTCCCGGAGGAGCAAATGCAACGTTTAGGTAATTTCGGCAAAGTGCATATAAATGCCGCCGAAACTGGTGGGAATGAATGAATAGAAAACTTAGGAAGCTCTATCATCAGAGCCTTGGCTTGGGGCTCACTCCTACATGAAATATCGTTATCGTCCTTCTCATATTTATTTACTTTATTTCCTCAAAACTACATAATAATGCTATCGTTTTTGTTTTGTTTTGGCACCACCAAATAATGATACTTTGAAAATAATAAATGTCTTTTGTATTATCAGCCAAGTGAAGATATAAAGTAAATGTTTCCAACTTCATTTTGATAAATTTTTCCAAGTTTACTTGGCCTTTTCTGGTAATAATATTATTCCTTGGTATCGATATTTAGATATACTAGCTAGCCATGTTCTTTTTAATTTTTTTTTAAGAAAAGGGAACCACAAAAATAATGTTCAGTATACACAAACGTTACAGATTATTTTTTAAATAAGTAACATTGTAACAGTCTAACAGATGGTAAAGTAACGACGGTTACAAATTCGAACTATCGAAATAAACTAAATAATTTATTAGCCAAAGACAAGCATGGTTAGAAGACAAGTAGAAATTCTAAAATAGTGATATGGAAATTTACTAACCTAATTCTATATTTAGTAATTTCTTTGTAAATAGAAAAACAGTTAGTCAGTTTATATATGTAATTTTGTGGCACATTAACACAATTATATGGAGCTATAGTATCATGTAATATGTATACTACATCAGTTGACTGTGTAGTTAGTCAAATCCAAAGTGATTATTATGCTTAGAAGTTAGAATCTAATACATTTGTGACAATCTCTGAAACAAAATGACATCTCTATCACAAAAAAAATTGAAGGTTACTTTCATCACATTAAATGAATCTTTTTGGGAGGCGGTCAAAAATGAATCTTTAATTACCTTATCTTAATAGGGTTCTCGTTTATCTTTAACCTACTTATTGGAATATTAAAATGAGGTTAAAAAGAGAAATGATATTTCCAAGGCAGTGAGACATAAACACTGCAGGTTACTATCTCTCCATCTCCATCTTGCAGTGCTTTCTTTCGGGGTTTTTTCTGACTTACACAATTTTATACTTAAATAATGAAATAAACCATTTTTAAACCAATCAAATATTATTAAAAAATTCACTCTTTTTACTCTAGTCTTGTTTTTCACCTCCACGTCTTCTCTCATAGTCTTTTTTGCTCTCAAGTTCCCTACTAAACACTTTTCTAGCTCTCTCCAACGAAGAGAAAAAAAAAAGTTTTTTTTTTGGGTATTTACATGAGAAGCCAAACAAATAAGACTTTTGTTGTGTTTGTCTTTGCTTATTAAGCCAGACTCTCTAAAAACAAAAGAAGTGGGGAAAGAAACTATCTTAAAAGCAACCAACACATTTCTCTGTCTCTCTTTCTCTCTTTCTCTCTCAGTCACTCACTCTCTCTTTGTTCCATGGACTTGCAACTGAAGCAATGGAGAAGTCAGCAGGAAAATGAGTCAGAAGAACAAGGCTCTGCAACTAAGATATCAAACTTTTTCTTTGATCAGATTCAGTCCCAAACTGCAACTTCTGCTGCTACTCCTCTTCCTCTCTTTGTCCCTGAACCCACCTCTTCTTCCTCTTTCTCATGCTTCTCTCCTGACTCTTCTTCTTCTTCATCCAGATTCCACAGTAAGTTGTTTCAAAAGGGGAAGACTTTTTTTTTACTCAAATGTTGAAGTTATTGCTGATATTTGATATGGGTCTATATTAAAAAATTTGTAGAGATGGGAAACTTTTTCAGCTGGGCACAGTGGCAAGAACTTGAGCTACAAGCACTGATCTACAGATACATGTTGGCTGGTGCTTCTGTTCCTGAAGAGCTTCTCATCCATCAATCTCCTTTGCACTATCTTCACCATCCTCTTCAACATAGTTTTCCTCATCACCAACCTTCTTGTCAGTCTCCTCTCTCTCTCTCTGCTTCTAATGTCTTCGAAAGAATCTTTCTTATCATGAGTGCATATGTTTTTTTTTTTTTATGTTTGATTTATGTTTCCAAGATCTAGAAATTCCAATTCATAGCCTCACCAAACAAAAAAAGCTATATACATTTACTAATGAACATTCTTAATATCAATGTTTTGAGTGATATTTTTGTTTGTTGTTAGTAATGAACACACACTATTAAAAAAACAGGGTATTGGGGAAGAGGAGCAATGGATCCTGAGCCAGGGAGGTGCAAGAGAACGGATGGGAAGAAATGGAGATGTTCGAGAGATGTCGTACCCGGCCACAAGTACTGTGACCGCCACATCCACCGTGGAAGAAACCGTTCAAGAAAGCCTGTGGAAACCACCACAAGTACCACAACAGCTGCATCTTCCTTTGTCTTAGGAGAGGAGCTTGGTCGTGGACCAAACAACAACCACTTCTTCTCCAATGGTTCATCTCAACATCTCCACCTTAGTCATCATCAAAGGTACATAAAAAAATATAACACTCTGTTTAATTGAAGTCATCATTAGCTCTGGTTAATTACATAGTTTTGAAGAAATATGTTGAGATTATTAGAATTTGGGGAATAGTTATTCCACTGTGAAGTGATGCTGTGAAGAAAGGGGTAATGTTGGCAATTGGGTGACACAGAGACTTATCATACTTTGTTATGATAAAAAAACATATTCTTCTTTTCCTTGTTTTGTTGAGAGATAATGATAACAAGTTGGATTTGATAGAATCTAATATTTTTACTAGTTGGGTGAGACTTTCAATCAGAGAAATAGAAAAGAGAAAGAGATGTATGTATACTTATGCATTTTGAAATAATTATGAGATGGTAGGTCCTCAGTGAAAGCTGACCATTCCTGCATACAAGAACAAAAAAAGCTCCAAGATTCTGCAACCACTTCCTCTTAAACACACACATTTTAGAATTAAAACATTTTCAATTATTTGACTTATTTATTTTCCTTACCAAGTCTCTTTGATAATGGGAAATTGTGTACAATTAGTAGTAGGTGGTTATTGTATTTATCAGTCTACTTAAATGGATAAAGATTAAAACTTTCTTGTTATTGTTCAAATGCTGGATCTTCTTGTTGACAATGCTAATCATAAAAGATTGTAAATTTCTATGTCACAGTTGTTCCTCAGATATGAAACAAGAAAGCAACAACAAGAGGCCATATGAAGCTCACAGTGGATTCAGCAATGGAAGATCAGACGATGGCCACATCTTGAGGCATTTCTTTGATGATTGGCCAATATCATCAGACTCTACTTCCAGTCCTATGAGCTCAGCTACTTGTCATCTTTCAATCTCCATGCCTAGTAACAACACTTCCTCAGATGTTTCTCTAAAACTTTCGACAGGCAATGAAGAAGAAGAAGAAAACATGAGAAACAACAACAACAATGAGAGGGAGCAATTGAATTGGTGGAGCAATGGAGGGAACCATCACAATATGGGTGGACCATTAGCTGAGGCTCTAAGGTCAGCTTCATCGACGACGTCAAGTGTTCTTCATCAGATGGGAGTCTCAACTCAAGTCTTTCATTGAAGAAAAGTGTTGTAATCTTTTGTTGGCCTCTTTAAATTTTATTTGAACTGTTTCTTTTTGAGATTGGAGCTGTGACTGCTTTGGAATTATTTTATTTCCTCCTAATGCTAATACATTTTTTTATGTCTAAAAGTTTGAGAAATCGTATAAACCATTTAAGCTTTTGTTTTGAAATCAAACTTCTCTGCAAGTAACCTCAAACAAGAGAGTTTGTGCGTTCAAAGCTGCTTATTAATCATTTTAAAGTAAATCATTGCACAAAACCTTTATAGTAAGAGGAGCATCCCAATGGATGATTACAGGATTGATATTCAACAATCTCAAAAACTCTGCTTTTGAGGAGGGAAGAGTTGCACAGACACAACACACAAGGCACAACAAAAATGGAGTGTTAATCCGGTTTAGGTTTTCACTTAAGCTAAACCGAATCAATTTTGGAAAACCAGCTAAACAACTTCGAATTAGGCGGTTTCCGGTTTTAAGTAAACACTCTGTTACAGAGGAAGGGTTTAGGAGAAACAAAACCTAATGTTTTTCTGGCTCTTTCTTCTTCACCGACAGTGAACCTTCGAACTAAATCGAAACTAACCGGAATAAACCTTTTCCAGTCCATCTCCAATCGTGAAGTTTTGTCTTCGCTGCAGAAACATTAATCAGAATCATTTCGCCGTTTCTTCTCGCCAGAAAGTTTCCGCCTTTAAGTACGTCAGATCATTCATTTCAATTGAACAGGAACTAAAATTTTAACCTTTTTCTGATTAAACTCTAAAATCCTTTTCAGACACCTGTTTCACTATCTGATTGAAGGTTCTGGGTATGACAATCCTTAGATTTCTGCACTTTATTGACCAAGATTTGATTTTTGAATCTCAATTTGTGCAAGAGCTTTTAGAAGTTTGATTTGCACTTATATGTCCAGGAAATGAAGTATGTGAAGCCATTGAGCTTATTGGGTAATGCGTTGAAGACAAAAGTATCAGTCCCTGGGAGGTTTCTCGGTTTAGATGTTGGTGATAAGTATGTTGGCTTAGCTATTTCAGATCCTTCTAATATGGTTGCATCTCCATTGAGGTACTTATCAATATTGTTTCATCTCAGTCTGAAGATTCAAAGTGTTTCAATCAGATACTACAACATTAGTTTCAATGTTAGTTTGAAAATCTTGTCAAGTTTCTATCAGTCAAACTTGATCCAAATCATTATTGCTATTGCAAAATATTTTACTTCTCTTGCAGTGTTCTGCTCAGGAAGAAAACAAACATTGACTTAATGGCTACAGATTTTCAGAACCTGGTATGTGCTAAAATTTTGATTGTTTTTAGCTCTAGATTTTTAAACAAAGACACAGTTTTTAGCTCTTGTTAAAGAATTGGAGAAGAAACTATGATTTCTTAGTTGTTTTGGACAATGAAGAAGAAAGCTTGGTAGCCTAGCTCAGTATCTCTACTAAGATTGTAATGATTGATCAATACTTTCATCCTACGGCTTTTTGTGATTACTGGTGATTAAAGGATCAAACGTTTTATCTTTTAGGTGTTTGATGTCTCTGTAAAACTTACTGTTAAGTTATATCCAACACAGAGTCCTTGACATTGTAGATACTCTCTATCAACAAGTAGACTTATGAACTCCGTTTGATTACACCAATCATTTGACTTCACTGATCTCGTTGTCTCATCCAGGTCAAAGCATTTTCTGTGTCGGGCTTAGTCGTTGGTTATCCATTTGGCAAACTGAACAATGTAGAAGATGTAAGCTTTTTCTTCCACTGAGTTGTTAAGTATTTTTCCTCTTCAGTAGCCAAAAATAAATTTTCAACTTGGAACAGGTTGTCACTGTGAATCTTTTCATTGAGGAACTTCGTAAAACCGAAAAACTCAAGGATGTGAAGTACACGTATTGGGACGAGCGATTATCATCAAAGGTATATGCAGATTTAAAAATCTTCTAAGTTCTAGTAAAGATGTTAGAATTTAACTCGATAATTTATAAGCCCTTGAATTTCATGTGATACTGCCCGTAGACCGTCGAACTGATGTTGAAGCCCTTGAATCTGCATCCAGTTCAAGAGAAGACAATGTTGGACAAGTTAGCCGCTGTAGTTATACTTCAGGTGCTGTTACTAATTTATAGTTAGAGACCGATGAAATCTGTCCTTATATTTCCTCATTTCTCACTTGGAAACCTCTTTTATGTTTGATTGTTACTTGCAGGAGTATTTAGATTACGCAAACAGGTATGTAAACACTGAGACAGCAGAGTAAAAGAATAAGGGGGTAATGACAAAGTAGCCAAAGCAGCTAGTTTCAGATATATGAATATAATGATGTTTGATTTGTTGTGACATTATCTATGTGTACAAAGACATCTTGCATCAAACTAATTTGTATCTTTCAAGAAATTTGTTTTGGCCGCATTAGTATCTTTAAACCTTAGGCAAATCATTCGTACACACTGTTACATCATAGCTCAGTTTTAGTAGAGAGAACTTGAATAGAATCTAATACCAAAAAACCTCAAACACATTTTCAGACTCTATTAAGGTAAGATCCATGTGGATTTGTTTCTCCTCATTGCAATGTTCCAACAGTCTTGTTGATTTCCTCCAGTTTCTTTATCCTCAATCTTTCACTTTCAGTCAGTAGCTGCCAAAGAAAGTCATCAACACACATTGGATCTGTTTTAGGAATCTACAAAGCTTAAGTGTTTTAGACTAAATACCTCCATTAACATCGAAACAAGGTGAGCTTTCTCTTTGTTCTTTTCGTTGAAAGCTTCCAATGTCTCTTTGTATTCCTTCTCCTGTCCAGTTATTATTCTCATGTGTTAAGCAAAGCTGCAAAGTAAACAAGAAAAGAAAAAGATTTTGTAGGGGTGAAAATTTGAAAAACCTTCTTCTGGCAGCTTTGAGCCAAAGATTTGATATCTCGATTCGCCATGTCGATTTTTTTCCTCACCATTCCAACTTCTTTTCTCATAGGATCGCCCATAATCTCTAGCTCCTGTTTTAAGTAAGAACATTATTAAGATTTTGTTGTGTATTTGAAATCCAATCCACCATGTTAATCAAAAAGGCTTTTTAACTTACTTCCAATGTTTGAGTCAAGCATCTTGTAGCTTCCTCTGCAAAACCGAGACGCTGTTGAACTTTTTCCTTAACAGTCATCTTCTTCCTCTCGATCTCTTCTTCTCGGGCTTGAAACCTCGACACTGCGGCTTTCCATATCTCTTCTTCTTCATTCTCCTCCATTGGTAGCTTACCATTGGTGTTGACTCCAGAAGCTGCAGCAGCTCCTGAGTTCTTGCTACTCATATTTTTTGTCTTTCTTCTTGTTATTACACAACAAGTCTCTATGACTCTCCCAATATCTATTTATGTAACTTTTAAAGTCTTTTGCTTTTGCTTCAATTTAATCTTCTCAAACGAAATTTTGCTTTGCTTTTACACCATTCCAAAATCAAAGCGAGCAATCCCGCCAAAAGTAAAAGTTAAAAAGGGAAAAATAAATCAATTTCGTAAGTTTAGTGGAGCCCAATCTGATGATCAAAGATGTCTTTTTTGAGCTTTTCTTCTTTCATGTTTGCAAGTTGCAATCTTTGTTGACAAGGAAAATAACTAAAAATAAGGAAAAAAAATCCTAACTTCAGTCTAATTGGCTTATTACTGGCTGTTTAGACGTAAACGATGAACAAACATCGCAATTTTGACAAATTTGATCAATTAATTTAGCCGATTAATTTGCCTGAGCAACTATAAACCCGCTATAAATTAATTTATCATGATATTAAAAAAATTAAAAAAATATTTATCAAGAAATTTAAAAAAAAAATCACGATAAATATTTTACCGTGAAATTTTAAAAGAATATGAGTTTAAATCATATAATAGATATATTTTGTGAAATGTCAAACTTGAAATCTCGTTTTAGACGAATCATATTTAGGAAAAAAGAACAAACTAAATTCTTTATTAAAAATATGTTTTGGTGGTGCAATACTAAAAATTTAGATGAATTCACTTTTACAGTAACATTCATCAATTGGAGATATTGATTAGTGATCTCAATTATCATAAAAATAGATATAAATAGTCTCTTACAGTATTAAAATGAAAATTATATATGTCTATAAATCAAAATAAATTGTGGTTACTATATGTAATGTTATATTAAAAAGTTAAAAACGATAGTATATTTGATTTACAACCGATACTGGTTATATAAATAGTTATAGTGTTTAAAATTAGTTACAATTTTTTTGTAGTTCTAAAACATAACACTAACAAATGTGTAATGTAATAATAGTTTTTTTAAAATATATATAAGAAAAATTAGAAAAAGAGAAGGAAAAATTAAATGTAAATATATCATATACATATTATACCTATATTTGTGTATATTCATAGAAGTATTAATTTATAATTTTATTGAGACCATATATCTACATAGAGGTTTAAAAAAAAATACCTTATCAAATTTTACTCATTTTTCCACGATTTATAATTATTATTTATAGTATTTATTAATTTATCGAATATTAATTTATAGAAGTTTAATGTCTAAAAATATATTTTATAATTGTTGTCTAAAAATATATTTTGAAAAGCAAATTAATCCGCCAAGAAGTCCCCGAAGTACCATATTAACGTTATGCAAATTTCTTGTTCTGATAGATGTTAGCAAGACGTTAATTAGATGCCGCGAAACCCAATTTATGAAAATTAGCTTAGTATAAAACTCGACATTCGGCAACAACTTTACCTGCAATCTAGAAAAAAAAATTGGCAATATTTAAATACTGAGATATTTTTAAAGGACTAAGCTGGTGAATATATGTGATTATGTCTCTGAAGAAGAGGCTAAATTTACATATTACATTTGAGAACTTAGATATATAACTTACAACAACGTTAACACTGACAATTTTTACCAGAAAATTTCTGTCTTGCTTAAAACAACTCGAACTCAAGATGATCGCCTATGGCTTTACATTCAAGATACTTGTTATTACTGCCTCCAGGCGAATCCGGTGCAGCCTCTGGTCCATCACCAAACTCGTAGAAATCCGGCAGCTCAGGCGGGATTGCGCATCGAATCAGAGCCCAATTCAATCCTTCAAAGAAAGGATGTCTTTTGATTTCTGCAGATCCTTTCTCTGAACCGAGTCGGTTCTCTGGTTCTTTAACCAGAAGTCCTCTGATCAAATCCTTTGCCTGGAAGCTCACAAGCGGACTATCAGGAAACTTGAGATTCTGTAACACAACATTGGCCAAAGTCTCGTCATTATTGTAACCTTTGAAAGGTGTTTTCCCATATAGAAGCTCGTAGAGGAGAACCCCGAAAGTCCACCAGTCAACCGCAGCGCCGTGTCCTTCTCCTTTGATGATCTCTGGGGCTAAGTACTCATGTGTTCCCACAAAGGAATTGGATCTTGCTTCAGTTGGTTCGGCCACGAGCTGAGGCAATGATCTCTTCAAGTGTTGTTGGGTTTTTGAAAGATGCTCAGCCCTTTTCGGCTTCCTACCTTGTTGTTGGTTTGAAGAGAGCCTAGGGCTGAAACACGAAACCTGGCAAGATGGTTCGATAATACAGAATGGTTGTATGCAGTTGGATGTGTTGTATGGACCCGAAACCCTTGCAGGATCTTTACCAGGCGGAGAGTTTGACCTGAGAAGAGTTGGGTTCACTGCACAACGAAGTGAGAGGTCGAAATCCGTAAGCATAATGTGTCCATCTTCACGGACGAGAATGTTTTCTGGTTTCAGATCTCGGTATATGATACCAAGCATGTGTAAGTACTCCAATGCAAGAAGAATTTCCGCAACATAGAATCTGAAAGAAAAACAATTTTTTATCATCAATTTAGTAAATTAATGATCTAGATGCGAGATGTAAAAAGTAATCTTTACCTTGCTGCAGGTTCAGGGAAACACCGGCCTAGCTGCTTCTGTCTGAGGACATGAAGATCTCCTCCAGGACAGTACTCCATGACTAGACAAGACAAATTATCCGAAGTAAATTGAGCGTATAGTGTAGGAAGAAAAGGGTGGTCCAACATTTTAAGTATTTCTCGTTCCGCTTGTGCCCTCGGACTCTTTTTTCTTCTCGCCAAGAACTCGTTGTCCATGACCTTTATAGCAAACAAGCAGTTTGTACCAATCAGCTCAGCAAGATAGACTGTTCCTATATCTCCACAACCGAGTTTCTTCAAAAGGTTGAAGTGTCGTAAACCCATAGAGCCGTACTGCAACTTGACATGCTTAATCGCTTCCCATCTCACATCCATCGACATGTGAGGCTTATTCCCACAGCTAAACCTGCTCAGATTGCTCTCCTCACTCATGCTTGTGCTTCTGCTATAATCCCCAAGACTATCTTTTGAACTTAAGGAGAACTCAAATTTCTCACTCGAAGTTGGATTCTCTGTTTCCTTTTCATCTCTTGTGCCATTTCCACTGTCATTGCTTGTGGAAACATCTTGTTTGATGATGACAATCTCAGCTTCAGAGCTATGACTAACATTACAAGAACCAGAGGAGTTCTCATGAGCTTCTTTACCAACATTATTTGAAACAAAGCTCAAACTGTCTGAGCAAATCTCAGGATTGTGACTACTAGTATACAAGGGTGGTTGGTTTTCAATGCTGGAGCTCTTCAACGAACAGTGACATCTCTGGCAGAGAAGTTGATTTGAATTAGAACCTAAAGAAGGAACAATTTCTTCATTCTTTTTAATTGGGACAGTTGCTGAAACCACTCCGATTTTTAACTTCTTTTTAACCAAAATCTTCTTTTTCGTTTGTTGTTTGGGACGTGGAATCATTCTAGTTACCTTACGTACTGTTTTGATCTTCTCTGTTCCTGAACTAGGTGCATCATCCAAATTCCCTTTCGGCTCTGAGCCTGAAGCAGATGAGGGAATTTTCTTTCCAAGCTCCGTCACATTACCTTTCTTGCTAGAATGAGAAAGCAGTGAGGTAACATGTTTATCTATTTCTATCACATCATCTTCAACAAACACATGAGTCGAAGGAGAAGCAACATTTTCATCTAACTCTATCTCATACTCTCCACTGCCAGAACTAAGACAAGACGACCCAGACTTGTTGGATTTATGCAACAGCTTAATCTCCACTTTTTGTAATACCAAACTGGTTCCAGCTTGAGATGGCTCAGAAATGGGGTTAGAAGGCTCTTCAAACCGCTGAGGTACGCTCTTTGAAGAGCTTGGTTTATCATTTACCGGCATCAAAGATATCTCAGCCAAGCTTCCTTTACCTTTGTCCACAGTAACAACAAGCCCAGACCTGCTACTAGATTCATTAGAAACTTGGTTATACAAACTCTTTATCCTGTCTGCTTCTGAGACCCTAGGAGAAGCAGCTGCGGACTTCGACAACCGTTTCTGAGCAGCCATTTCAGACGCCTTGGAAATGCAACGATCCCTCAGAGCCTGCTTCAAAGAAACTGAATCAGACATACCAACAAATCTAGGCGATTGAGGTGTCCCCGGTTTTCTCATGGATGCAATTCTTTTTGAAGGGCTCGTAGTCCTGCTTGGACCAGCACTCGCGCTTATCTCAAGATTATGGAAAGAAGAAGTCATTAATCTCATTGATGGCTTCACAGGAATAGACTGAAAAAGCTTATCAATGTCATACTCAAGAGAACCATGATACTCTCGTTGCTTCCGCTCGAGATCTTTGCTTGATGATCCCAAAACTGACTTACCGTATCTCCCGGAATGTTTTGTCAATCTAACATCATCATCTTTCTCTTCCACAATCTCACAGGCGCCTGCAAACGATCCCATTGCAACGGAGCTTTTACAGTATCTAAATCTCTGAAAAAATCAAAACCGCTACGAGTTATTCATCATCTGTCATCTGTTTCTAAACTTCTGAAATGCAAGATTCTGCAACAATCACAGTTACCTGAAAAAAGAACAATCAGAAAAAATGGTAAAAGAACAGTCTCAACTCTCAACTACAGAGTAACTTCAAATGAAGAGCAATGTCTATGGAGTTATAAGATATATATATAAAAAAACAATGGGAGGATAAATAATACACCAAGGAGAGAGAAGCAACAGATCTAGAACGCAAATGAATAGCTTTAACTAGGTCATTATATTTCGCAGACTCAATCATGAACCCTATACAAGTACACATAGAGATACCCATAAATTAATACAGCGAAAAAGATGATGTTTTTATATACAAAAATTGTCGAAACCATTGCCTTAATTCGAAATCAGAGATATTTTGAACATTTGAAAGTAAAATTAGTCGATTGGTGTGAACAGAAACTGTAATTAGACCCATCATTTACGCGAGAATTAGAAGAACCCTAATTATCGAAATTTACAGGAAAAAAGTTACGAAATTGATAAATCAAAACCGCGTAAAGAAGAATTGAGGTAAGAGATCTAACAACTATGAGGACCAAAATCAGAAGGAATCGAAGATTGTTAAAAGTCTTAGATCTCAAAAAAAAAACAAAATTTAGTGAGAAACAGAGAACAGTAACTGAAGGAGTGAAGATTCAATGTATAACCCAATTAAATGCAGCAATTTCTACTTAAAATATATATATTTTTAATAAACCCCACAAACAATCTCAAATGTCAAATCCTAGAGAGCCAATGTGTGAACAAAGAAAAACTAGCTAAAGCACACCCAGAAACTTCAATTAAAAAAAAAACCTAAAGTTTTGAATTGAAACTGCACAAAACCAAAGTGACCACATATAGAAAATGAAAGGTCAGTCAGAAAAAGGAAAAAAATTCAAAGAAACCCACCAAAAAAAAAACTAAATACGGTCCCCAATCTCATCAGAAAAAAAGCAATCAAAGAGAGTTATCGAAGAAAAAGTGCAAATGAAAGCGTAAACAAGAAAAAAAAGATAAGAAAAAAGAAGAAGTTAACGAAAAATTAAAAGAACTAAGAAGGCTTACCCGGAAAAAAAACTTGGTTGCTGAGAAACAACTCTAGAATTTGGGTGAATTAGAGCTCAGATATACCCTAATGGCCTTTAGCTGAAGAGAGAGGAGGATCCAGAGAGAAAAAGAAAGGAGGAGAGAGTTAAAAGTTTTTTTTTTAGCTTTAAAATTTTATGGGGTTGGGTGTAATTTTTGTATTTGGTGAAAATAGAGTTCAGAGATGACCAAGTTGAGAAAAAACAGGGTGGGCCCACAGCATATGTTTGCGAGTCTTTCATATTAGATGCGTCTGAAAAATGATTAAAATACTGTATTTTATTCATTTCTGCAACCTTTCATATTTCACTTTTTTTTTTGATAAAGGGTTTGCAATTTCATATTTGAGATATTTTTACACTATTTCCAAATCTTGATTCAAAATTTTGTTCAAAGTCACGTTCGTCCATAAAATTAGCTGAATAAAAATAATATTATTGTAAGTTATATTTAACTTTCACTTGGATCTATGTTTTTTATTTTTATAAAATAGTTATATTCATGGACTTGTCTAGTCATTAATATTATATATTGTCATGTCAAAAATAATTCTAGAATTCATTCAGGAAAATTTGAAGATCATAATTTTTCTTCTACTATCATGACACATTTGACCGAAGTCAAATTGCAAAAGTTTTGCCCATCATTCATCGAATAGTGACTAGCAGGTTTTTAACCAATCTAATTATACTAATCTTTTAAAGTTGTATAATACAGTTTTGGAACATAGTTTTCAATGGGTAAAAAACTTAGTTACAAACTAAATTAAATATTTTATTTAATAGGTCCATATAAAATTAGATCTTAATATGTATATTGTTCAAACGTCGTTTTTAACTTTAAAATACTATACTTTAAGGTTGCATTTTTTTAGTTTAAATTTACTTGCGATCAATTAGTAGCCTGATATAGATAAAAATTGGCGAAGATAAAACAGATGTGAATATTTTGTATTTGACAAAAAAAAAAACCTATGGAGAAATAATGTCAGAATAAGTCAGGTAGACAATGCGCGATTATTTTCGAAATGCATTTAGACAACACTTCTTTGTAAGAAAAAAGTTTTTTCTTATTTTCTTTTCTGAGTATAACATTTTTCAAAGTGGCAAGTGTATAGATATATACACTTGTATCAGTATACTATTGTACCCGTTGATCGATTCATCTGTGTTTATATTATAGGGTGTTGTTGACTCTGCGTATGATGGTAGGTCAATGATAATAGATCATTACTTTTGATCTCATTAATAAAGCTTATTCACAGTACACACAGGCGAATCGATCCTTTTCCTCGGTACAATATACTATGCGATTGCAATTTACAAGAAAGTAGATACGTTTTCCCCGTAAAACATTAATAAATAAAATTTTGTAATAGTGTAACCCTTAAGGAAAAAAGTATGGTCAATCGAAGTTTGCACTTCTCCAACAATTAAAGGATTGAAAATTTTATAGTTAGTAAAATAATGTCTCCGTCAACGTTCTGCCATTAAAACATTAACACCACATTTTCCAAAAAATATAGTCTTTTAGTTAGATATGGGCATTTCGGGAATCAAAATAAAAAATATAGATAAAAAACGTAACACCTAACTTGAGAATTTATATATACTATTCAAAATATTTTCATAAAATAATAGGATAAAAAACGGATAATTTTTTTAGCTATTATTATTATTTATTTATAATTACTCAAATATTTTGTTAAAAAACGGAGAATCAGTATTTCTCATATAACAAAAAAAACATTATTACACATGGCTTAATAATAGACCAATTACATGGTTAAAATGTACATTGTTCAAAATTATAATAATAACACAACTATGAATATATGTTATTATACAAAACAAAATGAATTAAGTACAAAAAATAGTTAAATAAATCCATTATCCCTAAAATTTTATGTTTTGTAATTATCTAATAAAAAATTTGGGTAATTCTAATATCTTTTCGATCTTTTATTTATTTATTTGAATATTACTTTTAGATTTTAATAGAGAAAATCGGGACATAACATAACATTACGGGACAGGACGGATTACCCTTTTCGAAATGGCCAGACTTAGTTTTAACTGTTTCATTAAAAAAAACACAGAATGAGTAGATAATATTATGATTTAGGTGAATGTAATTAATTTTTGAATCTGGCAAAAAGTCTATCACAGTTGGAACGTGGAAGTTATGAAATAATGGACTTCATAGGTCTTTGAGAACCCTTGAGCCTAGGATTCCTCTTTCTGCGCCCTTTCGTCTCTTTCCTCTTGCTTTTAATCCCCCTTAAATATATTTTAAACATTAACTAACTCGAATTAGATCATCAAATGTACTATCTCCGCTTCTAATTTCTTATTTAACTTAAATCCAGCCATCACATCAAAAGATCTTATTATACAAACATATGCACGCGCATATAGAAATATATAGTGGTCCTGCTTATCATAAATGAATTGTTTAATATTTCTATCTTTTGAAGGGAAACGATCGTTGGAACCAGATTATGTGTTAAATAAAAAATATTCAAGCCTTGCGTCCTAAAATCTTATAAGTTTATTCCAATTTGTTTATTCCAATCGTCATTTTATGTTTAATTGTTCTGATTTCCACGCAAACTATTTATTTTTACAATGGTGATACTAATACAAATCAATAGACTAAAATGTTTTGCAAACATTTCAATATATATAGAGTAAATTTACGTATCTATAATCATAATTATTGGGTGGACGGCGTACCAGACACAACGGTGCACAAGGACAAATGGTTTGAGTTATGTTTATTTTGGTAAGTATTAAACTTAAACAAAACAATATCAATGGGAGCTAAGATCTGAGAGATGAGAATCCGAGGAAGATGATATGTATACTAAATTAATAATAGAGGAGAAATCAAATTAGTTTTGGTAAAAAAAAGAGAGGAACAAGCTAGAGAATAAGGCTACTAGTATTGGTTTCACATGTTTGTGTCGACAGGCCACACCCCCATAAAAGGTTTGCTTGCCGTTTTTGTCTTCGCATGCATCTAATCCACTCCACCAATTTTTTTATTCCATTTATTAATTTGATAATTTAGTTATATATATGCATTTTGAATTCGAATATTTTAAAAATCAAATTTAAGAGCATAGGAAAAGGAGCATAGTTTTTAGATGGGAATGCAATTTACAAAAATAATTGCTCTCAATTAATATGTAGTTAATCAAATTTTCTGTTGCACTTGACTTAGCCTTACGCCGCTCCGAGTTCTGTCGACCTTAGTGCCTCAGCGTGCTCTTGATCTTATGGAGGATTACATTTACATCAAACATATTGATTCAAAATTAATCAAAGAGAATAAATATTGCTTTCAGACTAGCTATACACTGACTAGGAGAGAAATTAACTATGCCCTAACTCCTATTTTAGCAGGAAATAAACAAAAGAAAATAAAGAAAATCAAAGAATTTTCAAAGAGAAAGAGTTTGCTAGGCCTCATTTGGAATCTGTGCATTACAAATACGTTACAATTGTTCTTTGAATACTGTAGCGCGCCTTTCAGTTGCTGGTTTTCGGATGAGGGCACAATCAAATTATTTTTTTCAAATGCAAAAACACGCATTATGCGAATTTGAATTTAAGGGGTAATGCAACAACAACACTAATAAAAACCATTAAACTACATGTCCTAGTCAAAATTATAGATTTTGATCCTGCCAATTTATATCAATAATTGGTATGTAATGTAACTTTACTTCTAAAACATATGCTTTTGACTTGTCGTTTAAAGTTTATGTAAAATTGGATGTAGTAATATGGATTTTAGTTTAGGCATGGCCAAAATCTAACCGTAACCGTATTTCGTACCGTAACCGTTCAGTTTTTAACTATAATCATTCAGTTTTTAACTATAACCGAACCGTAACCGTATTAAATGGTTAATAACCGTAACCGTCAACCGTAAAAATATATTAGTTAAAGTTAAAGTAAATTATTAACCGTAACCGTATAAAAACTGTTGGTTAACCGTGTGATATAACCTTAAAATTATAACCGTAACCGTTATAAAAATTTAACAAAATATACATATAATTAATTATAATGGTAACTATTAGTTGAAATATCATCATCTAATTATTTGAATAGAATTTAAATATTTTTTTGATAAAAATATCACTTATATTAATCTTTATCACGATAATCAAATAATTGAATCGTATTTAACCGTAATAACCGTAACCGTATATAACCGTAATCATTTTTAACCATAACCGTATTAACCGTAACCGTTTTAACCGTATATTAAATGGTTAAAATTAAAATTAAACAAAATATATAAATATAACCGGTGGTTAATTAACCGTAACAACAACAACCGTAACCGTGGTTATGCCTATTTTAGCTGTGTTCTAACAAATTATGGTTGCTTGGTGATTGAATGGTTTATCGTCTGACGTGGGCCAAAGAACTAAGCTTCTATGTTTGAGTTTTTTCACTACACTGAATTTGTTATTTTTGGTGTTAAAAGATTTAAAGGTCGGAAAAGGAAGCCTAATAAAGCAAAAAGCCCATCATACTTAATTACTGCTAAGCTGACGACTTATCAAATGACGTGGCACATTTGTGACTTTTCCAGCAACTACTTTTTCGGGTTAATTAAAGAGACTTAAAAATTAATCATTCCTTTTTCTTTCAACTTTCCTTCCACACCTATAGCATGGATCACGATGGTTGGATAATTTTCTATTTTAGTGTTGGGAATGTTAGTAAATACATAGGTTTTTGCAGGTTTTTAATCGCTGCGGGACGGGTTTAGTCATACTATAGAAAGACCATTTTTCTACGAATTTATCGAATGAGTTTCTTAATGTTGCAAGCTAACCGGGTTTTATCCGTAGGGTTTGCGGAACTCACATTACTTTGAACCAGACATGAAATGGTCTGGTTAGTTTAGTTCTAAGCTTAGATAGTTTGTGCGGGTTTGCGGATTTGCGGGTTTGTGGAAACTTGTTTTTGATTTGCGGGTTTGCAAGTTTGCAGGTTTTTGGGTATTTGTTTTTGTTTTGTGGTCTATCCACAGAACTCGCGTGGCTTGGCGAAGCGGTCGCAGATTTAATATTTTGTACCTGTTGTTTTGTGGAGTGGGTTTGAACACTCACATTTTTCTACAAAACCTGCAAATTGCGGATCGCGGATCGTGGGTATACCCATTTTCCAGCGCTATCTATAGCATGAATTACATTAATAAATCTCTTTTTCAATAAAATTAGGTTAATATATTAACAAATTATGTTTTAACTATAAATTATAGATTTTATATGTGGTGATATATGATGTTTTAAATGACACATACCTCAATTCCTTTAATTAAAAATTTGACACATTTCTAATGAGATGGTTCAAGATTAATATTTTATAATGTTTCTGTAAATTATGTTTTATATATAGTTTTCAATTTATTATTTAGTTATGTTCTAAAAAAAATTTTTCTAAAAAGTTTTAAATTCAAAATTAAGACGTATTTCTTTTTTCAAAAAAATTAGGAACATTTACAGTTTTTATTGAATATATGAACAACTTTCCTTTTTTACTCTGTTTAAAGTTTGAATATATTTACAAATTCATGATTTCTAATTTGATAAAATATTTTTTTTACGTTTTTAATATAATAATTAAAAAATATTTTACGTTTCACTTATAGATTTACTTTCTTTAAAAAAAATTCACATACGAAATAAATTCCGACTATTTCAGAGCATCCATAAATCGAGAAGTTCCGGATTTGCCGTAGATCCAACTACTAATAAAACTTCAAATCTAACCGCATGACTACTCGTAAATTTCAATAACAACCTCATTGATTGTGGTACAATACAATATGCAAACGAGTTTAGTTTCAATGTTCACATCAACTTTTGAATTGCATATTCATTTTATTAGTAATCACCAATTAAATTTATAATATCTATATTATTTACATTAAAACACGTAAATAAATTCTTTTGTGAATTGTTACATTTTTTAACAATTTTTTTGTGTGGTTTGAATATTACTTTTAAACGATAAGAAGCAAATTAAAGAAACCAAATATCGTTACCTCGTTTGGAAAATATTTTATGAGATTTGTACATCAAACCTTAGATGTCACATGATCGAGAGTGATGTTTGAGAAAAAAATAATATTACATAATATAGTTTTGGATGCTTCGTTGAATTTGACTTTGTAAGCTACAAAACGTACATATTTAAATTTGCACCTTTATAGTCTTAAGATAGATGGAAGCAAGGGGGCTTGGTCGTTGCCTCCGTGAGCCCAGCAGTGTAAACATAATCAGTAATAATCTCGAGATTAATCCACTACACCTATAGCATAGATAATTTGTGGGCTATAATCTTGCCACGTGTAGGCTCTTCATCTACATCCTCCAATCAACGGTCGAGTTTTGGTTAAGTTGTAGCCAATTAGAGCTCATAGCCTTTTGCTCTTTCCTTTTTTTTTCTCTACACACCAACTTAAGCGACAAGATACCAAACAGCTTCGGAAGATCGGATAAAATGGCGGAGAAGAGCTTTAAGTACATCATCCTCGGCGGCGGCGTCTCGGCTGTGAGTGTTTCTTCCTATTTAAGATTATATAGTTTCGTTTTCGGAGGAGTTTGATTCGATTTGTGTTGCAAAATACCACAATTCTCATGGTTGTTCATGTCCTGGAGCTCGTTATTAGTATCCAGATAGCGATTAGATTTTGAATCGTAATTTTAAAACGTCCTATCGGTGATTTGTTATTTGATTTTATTGCCTTGGCTGCTATTTTCTAAGAATCATTGAGGTCATATTGCAATCGCAATTTGATTCTGAATCTAAGAATCGCATGTCTATCTATCCATTTTTGAGGTCCTCAGGATTCTCTTTAGGTTTGAGCTCAGATTAATCGTAGAACATAGTTACATACTGTTAGTAAAAGACGATTTCAGATGCATTAACCAGTACAGAAGCAAATTCATTTCTGATCTTGAATTTTGTTGTAACCTTTGCTCCATTTTTGTGTGTAGGGATATGCAGCTAAAGAATTTTCCAATCAAGGGGTTAAACCAGGAGAATTGGCAGTTATCTCGAAAGAGGCAGTACGCTTTCTGTCGAATTGGAAAACTATTACTAAGTAGTGTCTTATAATCTATGTATGATTCTTAGTTTACTTAATATGGTGTGGTGCTCAGGTGGCTCCATATGAACGCCCTGCACTTAGCAAGGGGTATTTGTTTCCTGAAGGTAAAACATTATTTTCTGGTTTACTTTGGAAACTACAATGATTTGTTTTGATGTTCTGAGAAACAATTACGATCATCTTTTTTTTGCAGGGGCTGCTAGACTCCCAGGTTTTCATTGCTGTGTTGGTAGTGGTGGAGAAAAACTGCTTCCTGAATCCTACAAACAGAAAGGTAATGAACTCTCTGCACATTACCAAATATTCAATACCTTGTTCATCTATGTAGTCCCGCTCCCGCTGATCGATGATAATATGTATTATGCCATGGAATTTCTCCAGCATTACATTACTCTCTATACAAGCTTCACTGATTACGCTACTGGAACTAAATCGTGCTGTCATTTTTGTTTGTCTTCGTGGTTGCAGGGATTGAGTTGATACTAAGCACAGAAATAGTGAAAGCTGATCTTGCTGCCAAGAGTCTTGTCAGCGCATCTGGGGATGTCTTCAAATATCAGACTCTCATAATTGCTACTGGTTCTACTGTAAAGACTGATATCCTTGCATTTCTCATATCAGAAAGCTTCTTAGAAATCCTATTTTGGAGGTGCTCAGATTGACTGATATCCTTGCAGGTGCTCAGATTGACTGATTTTGGAGTAAAAGGTGCAGACTCTAAGAATATCCTCTATCTCAGAGAGATTGATGATGCCGACAAATTGGTTGAAGCAATTAAAGCTAAGGAACGCGGAAAGGCTGTAGTTGTTGGTGGAGGCTACATTGGTCTTGAGCTTAGTGCAGCTTTGAGGATGAACAGTTTTGATGTCACTATGGTTTTCCCTGAACCTTGGTGCAGTAAGTTGATACATACCCTTTTGCAATAGAGTTATTCATTTGTGTATCACTTAGTTACACGTAATGACAACAATGTTCACGCAGTGCCTAGGCTTTTCACTGCCGACATTGCTGCTTTCTATGAGACTTACTACACAAACAAGGAGGTGAAGATCATTAAAGGAACAGTGGCATCTGGGTTCACCGCTCATTCAAATGGAGAGGTAAACCAAATAAACATTGGCTAATGGGAGTGGGCAATCCAGTTTACGTTTTGGTTTGATTTTATAGAAACTAAAGTGTAAACCAAATTATAATGTTATGTAGGTTCGGTTTGGTTTGATGAACTGGATTAATTAGCTTTTCCAAATGGTCTCGGTGCAAGTGTCTTACTTGTGTAATCATCTTCCAGGTGAAGGAAGTACAACTCAAGGATGGGAGGTCACTGGAAGCCGACATTGTGATTGTTGGGGTTGGTGCAAAACCATTGACATCTTTATTCAAGGGACAGGTCGAGGAAGACAAAGGTGGAATTAAGGTATCTATCTGCTGCGTCTGTGTCTCTTCTTCATCTCCCGTACCATTCTGAGTTGGATCTTTTAATTAACCGATCAACCTTTTCACACAGACCGATGCATTCTTCAAAACAAGTGTTCTAGATGTTTACGCTGTTGGTGACGTTGCCACTTTCCCTTTGAAAATGTACGGAGACGTGAGAAGGGTTGAGCATGTTGACCATTCCCGCAAATCAGCAGAGCAAGCTGTTAAGGTAAATGAGCAATTTGTTTCAAACACCAAATTTCTGCGTTTGATTTATATATGAAAAAACTCTATTATATGTAAACGTAAAAAAAGAAAATGCAAATTCAAACGAACAGTCTGAGGCTAAATCTTACAGAGTAACAGCGTTTGCATATCTGAAGAAGCGTTTATAGAACTGTGTATATGTGGTACATTGTGGCAGGCGATCAAAGCGGCTGAGGGAAGCGGATCCGTGGAGGAATACGACTATCTTCCATTCTTCTACTCGCGGTCCTTTGATCTCTCATGGCAGTTCTATGGAGACAACGTAGGAGACTCTGTGTTATTTGGAGACAGCAATCCAGCAAACCCAAAACCAAGATTTGGAGCATATTGGGTTCAAGGTGGTAAAGTGGTTGGGGCATTCATGGAGGGAGGTAGTGGAGATGAGAACAAGGCTTTGGCTAAAGTCGCCAAAGCTCGACCTGCTTCAGAGAGTCTCGACGAGCTCATCAAACAAGGCATCTCCTTCGCCGCTAAGATTTGAGTGAAACACGACCACCAAAGCACTCACGTTTTCTCCTTCTATGTTGCAATAATAACATGCTTAGCAATGTATTTAGTAAGTACGTTTGCTAATAAGTTGTGTGTTTGTACTTTGTACTGCCTCTTTAAACTCCATGAGAAGTTGAGGATACCTGAACCACATTCACATTTTAGATCATGTATTCTGATTTGAGTATTTGACCACGTTAACATTCACACATGCTCTATGTCAAATCAGTATGCCAAAAACCTCTATACCAAACAAACGCATCTGAGAAGCTGAAACATTCGGAGAAACTAATTAAGCGCATTAAAGGTGAGACATATATAAGAGCAAAGTTGATCACTTTTTTAGATATAGACGCATAATAATTTCAAATGATCAGTGATGACTACGTTTGTATTTTGGGTCCTAGTATTATGTTGAGAGGAGTCTATGTGTTGAATAAGATGATGTCTTCGATTATGTTATTGTTTTATATCCTAATATATATATAGCTTCCTAAGCTTTCGACTCAAATTCAATTGGTCGTAAATAGATTGACCATTTTTTTTTTTAATTTTACATTCCATCTTATTTCCGAGATAAAATCTTGAACAAAACTATTGATTTATTTGAATAAAGTTGTGACTTGTGAGATACTATGAGTTTCCAATACAACTTTCACTTGTGAGATACGTTGTTTTGATTTTGGCTATCATTCTTTTGGTTTAGTCGTTAAATTTAATTTTTGTGGTTCTTTGAACGTAACCTGTTTGGACACTTACAAACGCTAACATCAAGTTCATAATATGTGTTTTAAGTAATGCAAATTACCTAGACTGTTCACATGGGATGAGCCAACCCGTTATTAATTACATAATGAGAGATGTGATGCATATTCATAAGTCTGTTGGTGGAGCAAACTCTAATAAGTATGGAGGTCGATCTTATTGTTAGGTCTTCGTCTTAAATTTAAAGTAACTGGAAATAAATAGGACAGTGAAGCACAACCAAAAATATTCACCAGAATGTTCATTTAATACTCTTTCTTTTTGTAATAAAATATATGCTAAATTTGTGCGGAGGAGGACGAATAAATTGATTTTACGCGTCTACCTTTTTCCTCGACAAAGACAACAAATATGGTGGAACATTTATGACTTAAACAAAATTCAACGTCTCAGAACCTAAGTCACTTTTTAGAATAGTTGAATGCTTAAATGTGTTGATAGTTACCATCGTCTCCAATAGTGAAATTATTGGGATAATGCAGGAAATGGATTCGTTACTAAGTCTATGATCTTATTTTATATTGAAATCTCTTTCTCACGGTGAGTTGATTAATCTTTCGTGTTTTTCACAGATGTAAGTTGTTTTTCTTGTATGTAGTTCAACTAGTTTATCTAGGATTGTACATTCCAGTTTTTGGTTCAAGAAACCACTATTCGTGTAATCCGGATCTCACAATATCTTAAAACAAAGATAAAAGGAAACAAAAATGCAGATGAACATAGTTTAAAAATGTGCGAGTCGCTGCTAGTTGACTGTGAGGTCAGGGAATACACAAATATTGACATTTTGAAAATATATAGCAGAGATTATATAACAATTTTAAGAGGGTAATATTCTGAGATATCAGAGATGATATGCAAACATTTGCTTCAGCGACCATGCATGGATAACATTTGCAATGCATTTTCCATGTTAAGTTGTTACGGTATTTTGAGATTTTGATGACAAATAATTTATTTGGATATGGTTACTAAGAGTTAATTTTCTATGTTGTGGAAAGAGTGTGACCCCAAAGAAAAAAAATAAAATAAAACCAATAAAAGCATATATACTTTACATAGATCATGATAGTTAGCGTTAAAAGAATTTTTTTTAAAAACACACATAGATCATGATAGTTTTTAAGGGGGTTTTGTGAAAGAAAGAAAAAATACGATTGTTTTTTAAAACGTGACAAATATGAAAACATTAGAAAAGTAATTTATGAGCAATTTATATCAAAGATGTAAGAACATGTATGGATACTAGTGCTTACTTTTCATTAATTTAATTAGACCAGTGTCTCACCTAATCACATTTTAGACTCTTTGTTTAATCAACTACGCATTTTACACAGATTTATTAGGAATCACATAAATTGGAAATAAATAAGACATAATTGAAATTTTTAAGCACACATGTTAATCATAGTGCTTTTAATTTTATTTTTTTTGAGATGGAATGCTTCAAATATCACAGAATATGTTACCCAACAAAACATATACGAAAAGCCGATCTAAGAAATGATAATTGATCCAAAATTAATGAAGAAAATAGAATCAATCTCGAGGCGAATAGTGTTTGAGTATCTCACACCATATTAAGCCTAATAAAAAAAATTATAAGACAAATAGTCCTTATCAATAACATCTAACAAGAAACGAGTCCACGACGGTTTATTCAAGTGACCTCGTGGAACTCAAGGTCTCCAAGCGGACAAAAAAATTCAAGCTGTAGTGGAACAATTAGGTGGTCGGACAGATTATATCCATCAATATATTAATTATCTTTTAAATTAGTATTATGCATTCGTTCTCGTGTTCTACATAAATTTCCTTGGTAAACACATCTTTATAGAGAAAGTCGGTGGGTGATCTATATACCTAAAGAGCCATGTATAACGCAAATCACTAAACCTAACACATTTATGTCTTTTGATTTAGATATATATGGTTATCACTTTGAAATATTAAATGGAATATTAAAATAAAATACTCGGTGATAATATCGATAATATATATATATATATACATAAAGTGCAATACAAACAACAAAATATCTCAACTTACAACACTCAAATTGCGATTATGATTATGATTGGCTGCATAATTGTAAAAAAGTGGAATAAATATGTGATTCGTCGTATTTTATCAATTAGTTTTAACTGAGAGATTCGCTGTTCCACTCAGTTTGTCACTGTGATCAAAAGAACTACCTCATTTGTTTTAACAATAAAAAAGAACTATTGTACCTCATTTAACAAGTTTTCAGTTAAGTAAAGACGGAATTTTTCATCAGCGATATCTTGAGTTTTGTTTTAGTGATATTCTATGCCGTTTTGTTTAAAATTTCGAAAGGTACTAAAAAGTTATTAAAATGCAGTTATCAAAAATAAAAGTTATATAGAAAATGGGAATTTCCGAAAAACTAAATCCGAAACTTTTTTATTTATATAACTAAAGCTTTTAAACCATAGTTTTAGCTAGAAAAATGCAATCTCTAATCATGAATTGCTGGAAAATAAAGAATACACCACCTACAAGAACCAAAAGAAACACCACCGTACATAAATTAGCTATAGAACTTTGGAAAATGTGACCGTACGTATACAAGTAAATCAATGTGAATCACATTCAAGCACGCAAAGAGATACAGAGAGAGTCGTTTTGTGAGTCGTCGTACGAAGAAGTCAAAAGTAAGAAAAAATTCGATCACATGTACCACATGCTTCTTCCGGCTCTTCTACGTTTCTTCTTCACTCTTCAACCAAACAAATTTTTATATGATTTCTTTTTCTAGACATCCGTCAATAATCAATATTAATATATTGATCACTTTTGACGTTGTATTGGTTTCACAAAGTAAAAAAGAATAGGATCATGCATGCTTCGTGTCGATTACAATATTCATGCAAAAATACTGAATTATTGGTTATACCGGTTACACCAAACCAAGATCAAATAATAGTCACACAACCAGGATTAAACTAGAATAGAAGATTAGCAACTCAGAAGAGGTACTCTATCGACTATACAACGTATCACTACCTCACATTTGAAAACGACGTCTAAACCACAACATTTTAATTAATTAGATAGAATAAAGTTAGACATAATTGCTTTAACAAAAAAGTTAGACATAACTGAAATTAATCGATGACAAATTAGCTCCTCAATGCCGATCATGGCAACGTACGTACCTCACATAAATTAATCATGGGACGACTGACGAAAAAAGGCAAACACCTAAGCGAACCAAATTTGACTATTTTTTCTTAACAATGATTTTAACTAATTTATCACAAATATTCAAACTCAATTGCTGTTAATGGGAAGTGGGTACCTTGAAACCAAAGTCACCTTAGCCAACCTTAAATTTTTAGTATTTATTTTTACCTTTTTTACGTATAAAAAACCTATCATTCTATTGTGAAAAACTCTTTAAAGATTTTGAACGACTCATTTGGTGAATCGTGTTAGTATTGTTAGCCAAAGAACTCAAATAAACAATTTTTCCAAATAAACAAACTTAACTGTTACATAGCTATATATAAGTTTTCTGTTGAAGTCTTTTCTGGGCATTATAGATGTTATAAATGGCACACACACAAAAAAACTTAACTTTGAAATAAATTTGTATTTCGATTCATAACTTGTATGGTTATTATAAAAAAATGAATATGTAACATCATCTTTTTCTCATGTAACACCGATCCTTACATTCGTAAATACTGTGTACATCATTCATTATTTGAACCATAAATTGTCCGAATCAAATTACGATATTTGTAAACTGTGTGAATGTCACTCCATTGCCACAGCCAATTAAGTACTTAGGT
The DNA here is from genome assembly GCA_963922655.1 of Cardamine chenopodiifolia. Classification (NCBI taxonomy): domain Eukaryota; kingdom Viridiplantae; phylum Streptophyta; class Magnoliopsida; order Brassicales; family Brassicaceae; genus Cardamine; species Cardamine chenopodiifolia. The sequence goes on along the minus strand of OZ000479.1, from coordinate 13,406,340 downwards.
TTATTTTCCTAAATCGAATACGTCAAGCTTAAATCCAAATCAGAAACGTTGAAGAATTACTCCAATCATGGTTTAAAAAATGTACTTTGGTTACGGCCTATTCCTTTTGCTGACATATTTGTCATTTTTGAAAGTTCTTTCATGACATATTTAGTCCGCATGACGAATACAAATTTGGCATTTTTCTTCTACATTATATTTTTCATCAAGAATCTATAGGCAACCAATTATATAAAATAATTATATATGTATTAAATGTCAACTATTAGTTTTGTAAGAAAATTATTTTCAATTGGATATTGTTTGTGTGTGTAGAATTAGATCTTAGAAAGTATTTTTTTAATATATTTAGATTCGACTATCACTGTAGTTCTATATATAGTATTCTAAACTTTCGTAACCAAGATAAATCACTAAAAATCAATCTTGTGGCCAGGATGTCTCGTCTCATCATCTCTCTTCTGAACATCGTAAAACTTTAATTTCCTGCTGCATAGTGTCACTTTTTTTGTAGGTATTATTTCAATAATAATCAAGAGTGACAGTTGAAAATTTTAAATACGACCTCTATTTCCACTTTAACGCTTTGTCATTTCCACGCGCGTGATTATCTTAACATGTTTGGTCTATATCCGTGTTCCGTCATTGAAATAATATGAGGATAAAAATGAACAAGACCCTTAAATATATTTAGAAGAAGTTATATTGAAAAGAAAAAAAAATAACGACTGGATGAGAAATTTTCAATGTATAAAATCTAAACAAAAATTGATGTATCAACCGCAAAGAGAATATAGATCAGATGATTCTGTATATACTCATTACTGTATGCTATCAATTAAGGAAAACGAGACTCGCACATATAGCACACGTAGCAAATTCTAGATTGTTCCATTCTTTTTTTTGTTTAAATCATGGAATAACACTTGACACTTGGATAAGACCACCCTCAAAATGCAGGATCCAAACGACGATGCATCCACTAAGGCCGTATAGTCCCAGTCAATACACAAGCTTTTAACCTTTAATAACTAACACTTAAGATGAAAAAAATGAACACTTAAAACTACATCAATAATTATTCTGAACAGAATAAATCAATGACGTATATATATATTATAATATTAATAATCAAAAAATTTCACATTCTTATTCTTACCTGTCTATTTCACACAAGGAAAACATAAATTAATAATTTTTTTGTCAAAATGGCAAAAAGGAGTAAAATAAGAAGATTAAAAAAAAAAAAACTAATTAAGATATAAAGAAATGGTCCTACGGGGTACAGGCGGGTCATCAATTCCCTTATATATTATATATATTATAAATACACACAACACTGATAGCAGAAAAACACATAATAAGTCTCTCCTTTGGATCTTCTCCCATTTCACTGATAAAACTAAAACTTTGTCACAATCCTTTCATTTTCTCTTGAGTTCCGTTTCTCGTTCAGACAGTACGATAAAAGTGAGAGAGACCTCTTTGGTCTGATTTTATTTAGTCCGCAGATAAGATGCAGGTCGTTGCCAACTTACAGTCGGCACCGTTCTCACACGGCGCCGGAGAGATCCTCATTTCTCCGGTAGAACGCCGGGAGGAATCATTCGTTGATTTCACCGACGCGCTTGAAGGAGCGTGCGTTGATTCAGCTGCGGTGAAGGTGCAGAAAGTTTACAGGAGTTATCGCACGCGCCGGAGGTTAGCAGACTCTGTAGTTGTCGCGGAAGAGCTCTGGTAATTAAAATAATAATTATTAATAACCGATTAAATTTTAATTACATGGAGGGATTAGTTTTAGTCATTAACGTCAACTAATGATGGTGAAGGTGGCAAGCGATGGATTATGCGAGGTTAAATCATAGTACAATTTCTTTTTTCGATTACTCGAGACCTGAAACTGCGGTTTCTAGGTGGAGTCGTGTGAGCTTGAATGCTTCTAAGGTATGCTTTATTATTTGTTTTGGTTCTTTAAAACCAAGTGATATTTTACTCCTTTTTTTCCACAAATTTTTTTATTTAGTTCTGTAATATTATCTCAAATTAAGAAGAAAATATGTGAAGATGTAAATATCTCAAATATATTATTGTAAAGTACAAAGATCCACTTAATTAAAACATTTTTTAATCTTATGGGTTATTTGTGGTTAGGTGGGAAAGGGTCTGGCCATTGTCGACAAAGCTCAGAAATTGGCGTTTCAGCATTGGATTGAAGCTGTAATTTTTTTACTCTTATCCTTACATTTTTTGTATGTGTTAATATTAAGATTAAATTATATCTTTATTAGTGTAACAACAAGACTAAAAATACGAAATTTTAAAATCAGATTGATCCTCGACACCGTTATGGACACAACCTGCATATGTATTATGAAGAGTGGTGTAAAGCTGATGCTGGTCAGCCATTTTTTTATTGGTATGCTTAAATCTTCTTATCCTACATTTTCTCCCGGTTTATGTGAATCGTTTATTGATATTTTCCGGTTCAGTTAACCATGACTATCAAAGGGTCATCTTGTTAGTGTTTTCTTGTAGTTCAAGAATATTTTTTTAGTGATAAATTTTATACGTAACTTTGGGGGTTTTTTTTGGCAGGTTGGATGTTGGAGAAGGGAAAGATTTGGATCTTAAAGAATGTCCAAGGTCGAAACTTAGACAGCAATGCATCAGATATCTTGGACCTGTATGTGCTATTTCTTGTCTTAGTCAATTTTGTTTTTACATGTTTTGTCATATAAGTTTTTTTCCGGTATATCAGAAAGAGAGGGAAGATTATGAGTATGAGATAATAGAAGGAAAGATTGTTCACAAGTTAACTGGAAAGTTTTTACACACCATGCACGGATCTGAAGGGAACAAATGGATCTTTGTTATGAGTACTTTCAAGAAACTATATGCTGGTTTGGTAAGTTAAAACCACTACATCATTCTATTGGTTATGTATGACATCAAACGAAGAAGTTTCTAATGGATCATCTTTTGTTGGTTTATGTTACTTCAGAAGAAGAAAGGAAGGTTTCATCACTCAAGCTTTTTGGCTGGAGGAGCAACATTAGCCGCCGGGAGACTGGTTGTTGACTATGGAGTTCTCAAGGTAATTTACTAAGATTGCGATTGTTACAAAAACGCCATTTTAATGCGTTTGCTTTTACTTTTACATGTGATTTTTTTTCACATTTTCAAAGTAGTTTTTGAGCCACATTCATATCGACTTTGTCATGTCTGCGTTTTGTGATTTCTTTGTCTGATCGTTCTGTCTCTATTTGTTTTGTCAGACAATCTCTGCATACAGCGGCCATTACAGGCCGTCAGATGATAGCCTCGAAACATTTCTCTCGTTTCTCAGAGAGAATGCAGTGAACTTAGACGATGTTGAGGTAAATTCTTGTTATACTCAACTTCAAACAATCAAATCTTCTTGATTGTATTTAAAGACTAATTTCACTTGTTCTAAAATCTTGATTGCTGAATGATATCCTTAACTAGAGTTTGGTTGCTTAGAGAAGAAACTATTTGAGAGCTAATATAGCTTCGTCTGTATAGGTGCACAAAGCTAGTGAAGACTCGGACAACTACGAAGATTACGTTAAATCCAACGGAGGAGATGAACCAAAGAAAGACGACACAATATTCAAAGCAGAGACTGAAATGGATGAGAACAGTAACGGAACCCTCGGAACACTTGAGGAGGCGAAACGCAGTAGTTACAAGAGAACGCTTTCAGGTGGACTTGAAAGTCCAAAAGCTGACGTGCCCCAGAAATCGATGCTACTAAGGATCAACTCGAAGAAACAGTCAAAATCTTTACAGTTGGGTCATCAATTGACGCTGAAATGGTCGACTGGAGCCGGTCCAAGGATTGGTTGTGCAGCTGATTATCCGGTTCAGCTCAGAAAACAGGCTTTGGAGTTTGTTAACTTGTCACCAAGATACCGGAGCAGCACACTATCTCCGACCGGGAAGCTTGATGTCTAATCAAATGTTCCTTATGTAGTAGTTTAAGCATAGTCTTATTCTGTGACTTTATTAACATGTGAGTGAGTCTATCTAAAGTTTTTCACCTGGATGATGTGAAGTAGAAGGAACAGAATAAGATTGCGTTTTTATGTAAAAGCTATTTTACGTCACTCAGTCGCAAACTTTAAAAATCGACAGCTCACATTCTATGTTGAGTTAAGAATCAGTAAGAATTTAAGAATCTTGAGTTGGCGTTCGGTTACACAACTCAATGACTTGAACACATGCACGAATCCACTCTTTGATCTCACTGATTTGAATCATATTTATAAAAGGTAAAGACACTCAAGAAACGACACAATATCTGTATAACGAGTTCTTCTAAGTCATAGTATGTCACGTAACGTACATCTCGATGGGATTAAACACCCTAGACTGAATCCACTATCACGGCGGCATAACCATCAAAATTTGAACGGTTACAAGATTAGAGTTTTGGGAACCAAAAAGAGAAGAAAGAAGCAGCTCTTGCTCCTTAATCTAACCTCTCAAACTTTGTTTGAACAGCCCAAATTAGGCCCAATAATAAGCCCAATTGAGCAACACTTCATCCGAACTTCACTAAATCTTTTAAGCAATTGAGAAAGAGAGATTGAGAATTGCACAACGGTAATGGAGTATCTATCTCGATCACACAAAGCCGTAATATGAGTTTAATAACTAACCTCAGTTACTTAGAGACAACAATTTGCACACGAAGTGTCAAACGATCAAGTTATTTAATCAAATTTGTGTGAATTCATTGGTTACTTTTAAAATTTAATGAGGTATGGTTTATGTGATGATAAATATTTTCAAAAATTTAATATGAAAAAATAAATACTTAAACTCATATCAAATGTTTTCAAATGATTATAAAATTTTGGCAACACCACGGCAGTTTCAAAATTGAGTGATTTTGTTTTTGAATGTCAAAACAAATATACACAAGATACTTTAAAATTTTGGGCATAGAGGTGTATATGTTATGGAAGCTTATGTGAAGTCAAGCATAATCTTCCTAACACTTATGAAGAAACTGAAAAGACCATGCATCAACATTTCTGATGTGATTTCTCTATCAAAACATATGTACAAAATTTAGACATGTTTTCTTTATCTTAGTTACTTTTAAAATATATAAATTGTTTTTTTTATATCCTTAAATAAAAATTAACATCAAATAACTATCCAGATGCAAGAATCAAAAGATTGATGTATTCATGGTGCATAACATCCTTTGGGTATAAGTTCATTTTTAGCTCATACCTAGAAGGTTTGGACGAACTTACTTGCTTAGCAGCTATGAGCAGTAAATAGATACTAAGTATAAGCTTTGTAAATGAAATATAATTTTAATTTAATTGAATACGCCAAAAGTGTTATATTATATTCTTATCTATCTTGATCGCAAAAAGTCATGATATGAGTTTAGTAGTTAAACTCAATTACTTAGACACAATCATTTGCACAGAAAATGTTTAACGGTCGAGTTATTCATTCGAATACGTGTGAATTCATTGAGTACTTTTAAACTTTAATAAGGTATGCCTTTATGTAATGCTGAATATTTTCAAACTTTTAAAGTAAGCATAAACATGACAAAGAAACATTTTTAAATGATTTTTAAAAAAATTGGTTACACCACATTGGTTTCAAAATTAAGTGATCTGGGTTTGAAATAGTATTATACCTTCAACAAAATTATAAATTTGGCAACACCACACTATAGTTAGTTCCAGTTTTAAAATTGAAGATTTGATATATGTGTTCGTCTTTGTCTTTTATTTGGGTCAAATATGTTAGATTTAGTTATTATCATTTGAAAAGAAAAACAAATTACTACATTTTGATAGGAAATCCATAAATTTTTTTTGACAAATTTCAAACAAATTAATTTCTTATTAAAAAGTTATATATTTTTAAAATCCATCAAAAACAAATAACTTCTCAGTTTGTCATAAAATGAGATGAGATATTCTTTAGATAATTTACATGAGACGTTCCACGCAAAATGCTTGTCATCCGATATTAACAATATCAGAGACGGCTTAACCCACAAACACATCATTTTTTGCATTCTCACATCGAGTTAATGTCTTTCATGAAATATAACCGGAATATTTTTTTGATTATTTTGTCAAGATGTTATAATTCTTAGAAAACCCAAATTCGGAATTTTATTGACAAAACTTTTAACATTTTTTTTATATTGAAACAATACCATAAATGTTTATTTTATAAGGTTTAATCCTCAATTCCAGCTAAAGAAGGAAGCTACTATATATATCTACACTCATGAGTCAGTTTGAGTCTCGTATTCTTTATGTTTCCTGTTTAATTGCGCAATTCGATATATTAATCGTAAGTGTTCGTGAGACAACTAAAAAAGATAACAATTAAGAAAAACTTGTCTCCTTTCACAGGTGGTTGGAGGACAGTTAAATCAATATCAAAGCTTTTGAGATATTTTTAAAAAGATTTGGTGAGTGTATCAGATTTCACAAACGCTTCAATTTTATAAACACCAACAAAATTTAACTCACCAAGAAAATTTACCTCCTTTTACAGGCGGTTGGAGAACAGTTAAATCAATGTTGAAGCTTTTGAGGTGTTTTTAAAAGATTTGGTGAGTGTATCGAATTTCATAAACGCTTCAATTTTATAAATACCAACAAACTCCATTTTTGAAAGGCTTTCTCAATGTTGTTTTTGATATCTTTGAGATGGATATGAGTGGGAAAATGATATGTAAAATGTCCCAAAAACTTGAAATACAGATATGTTATGTTTAACTTTTTATATATATTTTTTATAACCTTATTCAATTAGTATTTGTTGGATTAGTTGGATTGAGGCATTATTTTGACCCCATAGTTGTAGTTCACATTCACCCTTTGCACCCCTTAGAGGACCTCTTTTTGACTAATTATTTATTGGCTTTAATTAGTTATAAATACACAATATTTAACTTTTGATCTTTTCATAGATTTTCATGTTTTACTCCTTACTCAATATTATTTTCTCTTCTCCTTCTCTATATATAGATTAAATTCTTATAAATGCTTTTGATTTTCTTTTTCAAATAGAACTATAAATTTACATTTAGATAAGCAAAAAATATTTTCAACAAAATAAGATAAAAATATATTTTATACGACATTCTTTCTCACCAATATTTATATTATTTTAAACATAGAAAATGTTGAAAATTATGAAATTAGTCTCTTATACAAAAATATAAACAATGTTTAAACCATATTATTTTCAAAAACATTTTTTTGCGACAACTAATTAAATTGTATTCAGCTTAATAATTAATATTATTATATAACCCCGTAAAAAGTATTTCTCGCTCCGCCACTGGTTTGTGGCGTTTACTTGCTCCTTAATGTAACCTCTTAAACTTTGTTTCAACAACCCAAATTAGGCCCAATAATAAGTCCAATATAGAAACAACACTTGGACTTCACTAAACCTGTAAAGCAATTGAGAAATCGAGATCGGCGTTAATGGATTATCAGCAACAGCCGCCGCCGTCTTCGGAACCTTCGCCGTCGCCGTCTGATCGTTCGCCGGGGGTTACATCGCCCTCGAACAATCAGAATCATGAGATAGAGGACATAATGGCTTGCGTCACGGCTTTGGAAGCTGCTCTGCTGCCATGTTTACCCGCTAGAGAGCTTCAAGCTATCGATCGCTCTCCTCACCCGTCTCATCAAAGTCAGTCCCTTTTCTACTCTGCATCTTAAATTTCAACCATCTCGCTTCATGATTCTTCATATCTGCTTTTTAATTTCAATTTTTAGAATAAGAATTGACTGAATTTAGTAAATGCCAGTTTCAATCGTTGCTAGTTTGGTGATTTCTTGTAGTTCTGGAGCTGTGATTGTTTTTGTAGTATCTGCTGGAGAAGAAGATCATTTTAGATTAGGTCTTTACTTGTTTAATGTTCACTTCACTTAACTTATGATCTTAGTGAAATGTTTTCTTAGAATTCAGCTCAAGCCTAAGCATTTGATCCTAATCAAATTCGTTGTTCGATATTCTAGCTTGTGACCTATGATGATTTGATTTGTGGATTGAAACTACCAACTTTTTAAAATTAAACTCGTTGAACTACTGCAGTTGATGTTGAGCGGCACGCTAGAGATTTCATGGAAGCTGCTAAAAAGCTTCAGCTTTATTTTATGGGATTGAAACGAGAAGATCGTCCGCCTACAAGAGCTGAAGGCCTTAAGAAGGTTAGCTTTGGTTCACCTCAAAAACTCTACCAATTTGAAACACTCAAAATCATTTGTCTTAAACCAGTGTCTGTTCTTAAACAGGAGATTGCAGTAATGGAGAAAGAGCTCAAAACAAAGGAAGAGCTTATAAAGAAGCATACAAGGCTTTTCCAAGAATCTCAGAAGCTAGTGACAGAACAGATAGAGAAACACCGAGTAGAGCTGGAGAAAGTATAACATCTCAATCGAACTTTGTTGTTTTCAATTTATGGATATAAGTTTCGGAAGTAAATAGTGCAACTCTACTCATTATTTATCCATTTATGTCTATTTTACATTGCAAGAGTTATATGCAGACGAAAAGTGATTCCATCAGCAAATCCACATCCCTTACAAAAAAGTGAGATACACTTTTATTATTTTTGTGGCTTTTATAAAAGTCTAGAGATTCATTTACATGGAAACATAGAAGAAGCTTCTCATAGTCTCTTGGCCTGTGGTTCTCATAGCGTCACTTCATATATCCATATGAGGACCACTTGTGTTGAGTGGTTGGCTTTCCAAAGGCATGTACTGTGCCATGATCCCTCTAATTTCCGCATCCATGTAACTCTGCGCAATTTTAATTTGTTAAACATCAATATAGACGGCAAAATCTTTATATATTTATTATGATAATAAGACCAGAGTACAGAATAGCATACCCTAATCCTGTATTTGTAGACTGCATATCCAGCAAGACCTACAACACCCACTCCGATTACAAGAAACCACAAAATGCTCCAGCTGAGTTTTCTAGTTCCAACTTTGCCTGAACCTACACATTCACGAGATTCAAGGCAGAAAAATCTGATTAATGACTCCAAATCAAGTATGGGTTTAAGAGCGAGGAAGATCTCTCTTTTTTTTTACCTATGCAAGTATCGTGTTCACGCATGTAAAGTAGACCATTGCTGCAGCTGCATTCGTAACTTCCCCATGTGTTTTTACACTTACACTCTGGGCACTGGCAAACCTTCTTTTCTTTACACTCGTCCACATCTAATACATTCAATCAGAAGAATACAATTATGAATTTGAATTCGATGTTTTCAATCTTATTCTTTGATTGATTACAATCCAAAGTTCCACTGATCATTGTGTATCTTACAAAGAATATTTTAGACCATATTGCATGCATATAAACAATTAAGGAATAGCATGTTACTACTGATGCCTGCCAAATAAACCATCATGGCTCCATAATAAGCATATAAAAGACTACCAGTAGTTTGAAAATAAACTACATTTTCATGCCATTCACAAATAATAAATGCATATTATACCACAGCTAGTTCACCGTTTCTTAAAATAGAAAGGGTAAATATGATATTTGGAATGCTTTATTAGTGAAATATTCCAAAACATCATTGCTAAACGGGGAGTATATATTAGCGATATAAACATTCATAGGACTATGTGCACATCACTTCACCAAATACTTGTAAGATAAAGAAATACTAGACTGCATATAGATGTTTTCTAATAGTACCTAACTACACATGGCTAGTAAGTGGTAACCTAGATGCAATTAGACCAAATGTATATAGATGCTAGTAATTATTGCTTAACAAGTACCTTCACAGTTCTTCACTCCATCGCCCTTGAACCCAATTGGGCATTTGCAATCATTTGAATGATCATTCTGAAAAATCCATTTCCAGAACCATAGAAGTTTTACTTTAGGTTAATAAGATGATAGTTTAAAAACTAGACATTGACATAGTAGACGAAATACTTACTCGACAAGCAGAGTAAGTGTAGCTGCCTCGGGTTTCTCTCCAGCATCCTCCATTGTTGATACCACAATGCAAAGCTCCAGAGGCTGCCAAGTGAAATAACGTTGAGAGCATACATATCAATACAAAAAAATGCACCTTAACAAAATTATAGTAAGACAACTTATGTTTTACAGAAAGTGAAAAATTTGTAGAACAGTATTGAAAACAATTTAAACATTGCTTTCTACGGAGAGGAAAAACATATACTTCACTTTTCCGATCAGTTAAATGATTGAATTCCTTCAAAAGTTTTCACTTTTCAAAAAAATATTTATTCAGTAGTCGTGACAAGTTATATTATCAATCTTGGTTCCATAGTTTGCAGGTGGTATAGACTGTCTACTTTGATGCCTAGAAAATAGTAACAAGTGAAGATTTTTTGGATTGCTTGATTACTCATTGGTCCAAACCCTTGGAAAGATCTGCCAGTAACAAAAATACTTGCAAAATAGACTAATTAAGCAGATGCTATGGAATGTTTCTGTATACAGTTCCACAGAAAATATGTCAAGATACAGAAATAAAAAGTAATTTACCTTTGCAGTGAGTGTAACCGTCACCAACAAATTTAACACCTTGAACAGTAGGGCACTCACACAATCTTCCCCTAAAAGTATCCTAAAATGCCGATTCAGATCAAAATAAGAGTAATCAGTCTTAGTAACAACAACAAAACCAACAATTAGAAAAAGAAGAAAATAGTAAGCCCAAATGATACCTGGCATGCAGTTATGTTGGAAGCTTTGTCTTGCCAGCACCCACCATTGTTTTCCAAACATTCATTAGTTTCTAAATCTGCAAAAACCAGAAAAGCATCTGAAGACCATGTCCTCCCTTGGCGATATAAAACACTAAACAAAGTAATTAAGGACAAATTCAAGTTTTGAAGTACAAAAAAAATAATATCTCTGTCCATCAACAGAAATGTGATTTCTGAAAATTTTAAAGAGAGTTGTGAATATCGTGGAGAATAGGACCTTCAGTGAGGCATATAGCTGGTTCTGTTGACTCTTGGAAACCTGAACACATAGCTTTCAGCACTGCCCCTTTTTCTAATTTACCTAAGACCATGAAAGATATCAGTTAGCAATAAATAAGGAAAATGCTGTAGACAGGGAGAAAAAGCTGACAAGTCATCATTTCTCCAATACCTCTGTATTGTCTGTTGTTCACGACAAGAGTTGGGAGTATAGTCACGTCTCCACGGGAACCTTTGCCTATCTGAAATAGGCTCATTTCAAGAACACAAAAATGGAATGGAGAATATCTGGAAAATCTAAAACAAGAGATCTAGAAGAGAAGACTAAGAGCCAATTGGTTAGAGAAAGACAAACCTGGGACTCCTGCTCTGCTTTAAGAATTGGGTTCTCAGCATCAGCTTCAGGGTCTCCGATACACTTGTCCACCTTCTTGAGATCAATGCCTGAATGCATAAAACAGAAAGAAAACTCAAAATTGGCCATCTCGAGCTGAGAATCAGAAAATTAGGATGAAATATACAAACTTGAAAGCAACAAATATCCAACTGGTCAATGTAAGGCTTCAGAACAGAAAGCCATAAAAGGTAAGCTGATTGATGTTCTATATCAGTTTTCAGCTACAAATGATAAATGATATACAATTATCCTCAAATTCATAAAAACATTTGTCAATACATGAGTGTATACAGGGGCGTGTATGTGTTTATTTATATATATATATTTCATATAAAGAATGTTTTTACTAGGGAGTTATGCCTGATAGAGAGCCGCAAAGAACTGGCTCTCCAGACTATACCCCAGTCACAGAGAACGAATTAATTAAATAATTTTTCACAGGAGTAAAGGCCACAAGGGGCAATGAAGCATTATACTCACCAAGGGACCTAATAATTTCGTCTGCACACTCCTTGGTGTATTTCTTCTCTTTCATTGGACACCGGATGGCAAAGTCAGTCACATAGTCCCACCAAACCCACGGCTTACCGGTCTCATTCACCACTCTATAGACACAAGCCTGGCGTAGATTCTGAACAACAACATCCTTCCCATCATACCCTTTAGTAAAATCCTGCTCAGGATCAGGCGCACAATATCTTCCATGGTTGATGCACTGAGACTTGCACTGTTTACTCAACGTAAAAGCTTCAGGACAATACCAGGTAATATAATGTGGCGTGAACTGAGTATGCCCTCCTTTCTCAAGAATCTGCGCGGCTCCTTTGAAATTCTTAAGAAACTCAATCTGAGTATCACACTTCTTCCCACACTCATCATTACTGTTAGTCCACAGTTCATATTCAACACGCTCATCAGGATGCGGAACCGACTCAGTCCAGTCTAGCTTCATGTTAACCATGTCACCACCAGAAAGCGCAGATTTTAAACTATCTCCCAAGGATTTAGTGATAAGAGCAGAAGGAATAGTAATGTTTTGAAGATAATCAGCATCAGATTTATCTTCTTCAGGTGTATCCATTGTAATCAATGGCTCAACTTTACTATCAGCAACAAGTATCGCTGCTGCTCCAGCTTGTTGAGCTATCCATGCTTTCAAAGTGAAATAACAATCTGCAAAAAAAAAAAAAGCAAGTTTCAAAATTGAATCAAAATCAGATCTTTTTCAAGATATTAAAACCTAATTGAGTAATCTAATTAAGGAAAGTTCGAAATCTTACCTCCACGATCGATAAGGACAAAAGTAGGTAAACGTCCAGGTTTAGATTTGAAAGAGATATCGAAATCGTTGTAGCTTTTACAAGCTTTCTGATTCGAATTTGGATACACGACGGTGCCGACTAATGTGCCACCGTATTGAGGAACTCCGAAGTTTCCAATGGCACATTCGTAAATACCTTTGATAGAATCTGGTGATGTTACTTTGAGATTGTTCTTCTCCACCACGAATCTAGCCATTGCTTGATTCAAAATCAGAAGAAACGAGAGAGTGAAAAGCCCTAGCTTCTTCTCCTTCCCCATGGTTACACAGTAAAGGATTCAAGGGTTTAAACTAAGTAGTAATTAAGATCCGAAACCCTTGAAGGAAGGTTTCGAAGCGAAATGCAATATGCTGCTTTGTTGATTCGTTTAAAGGAAGTGAAACAGTTTATGATTTTTTTAAGGAGTCTTCTAAGTTAAGGAAGGTTTATCTAATTCTTAAAATTACGATTAGATTCATGAATGTTAAAAAGTTTAATTTAAGTATGGAGAAGGATTTTATTGAAATGTTCTTGTTTGTCGTTTCTGGAAATGTGGATATCAAAGAAGAATTGTTACAAAATTAAAAATGTCTAAGAATAGTAAACGTGTGCAATCTTTTTACTAATATCTTTATGACTTGTGAGGCAGCGGTTCTGAAAAAGAAAAATCGTGTTTCAGCTTATTTGATGCTTTATGTTAGAGGTGGATACACTCGTACCTATTTCTCTTTATAGATTTTTGACCCACACTTATTTATTTTAAGTTTTATATATTTCAGAAGTTTTGGGCCGATCGTACACTATGATATTTTAGGACAATGCCTCCATGTAACAGTCCTCATAACTTTATGTTTTACTAATATCCATGCTTTATCCCTAAAATGCATACTCATTTCCCCACTTTCTTTGAAAAAAAAAAAAATTTCTATGTTTTATTCTAATGAAACTGGTAAAGAAGATTCCGCTGAAGTTATCAGCTATTGGGATTGGAATGAATGAGGATCTAGAAGGTATGTATATATATTGTATTGGCTGGCACTTATGCTAGTGTACGTATATATAATTGAATTTATATGAAAATGAGGAAAATTCATTTGACCCAATGACTTTAAAACCTTGTTGTGGCCTACCAGTTGAATGTTTTTCATTTTTCCATTTGTTTTGATATTTTATTTTGTTAAATTCTATATTAAACTGTTTGATTAAACTTTCTTTAATAAAACCTTTTTATCTATTTCTTTTTTTATATTTCTTCACCTCTGTAGACTTTAATCATGCACATCATATTTTAATATATATATATATATAGCATTTTAAAAAATATTTGATATTTTCTTTTCTTCACGAAAGAAAGTTATAATCTAAAAGTAGTTAACCATCACTACTAAATGTCATTATGACTCCAAAATCATATAGACAATGGATATGTATGTGATTTACGAAAAGGTTCGGCCACACCATATTGTTATCAATCGCTTATTCCAGACTTAGGAAAAATGTGACACATTTAACAAAATATCATATATATATATATATGACACCTTCTATTGACAAAGACAACTAAGTCTATGAACAGTACTCGAGTATGAAAAATCTTTTAAAAAATGGGATACAGAGTTTTATGCGGTAAACAAAAATACAATATACAGTCAAAATGAGTTTTACGCGGTACAACACGATGATACGATACAAAAAAAAATAACAAGTTGAAATAAATTAATCTCCATAAAAACCAAAAAGTAAATTTATATACGCACACCATCTTCTTTCACACCTGGCCGATTGGTTGCATTAAGAAGGCACACGGGTAGCAAATCTTACGGCTACCTTCAGCAAAAATCTTCTAATCAGAGACTAAGTCATTTTAGTAATTTTAGTTAGCGTACTGAGAAACTCGTAAGTCTTAACATTTATGTACAGTCCAATTTCCAAGGCCAACATTTACTACCACTTACAAGAGTATCTTCATTCATAAGAATCTCTCAGTCTCTCAAACAAACAAAAATATTAGTAGTTTAATATAAACCAATTTTATAATTAAATTTTAAATTTTTAAAAAGAATTGAACCAATGAATAATAGACTAATGTCGGATGAAATTCTCATGATCTTATTTAGAAACCTCTTCTCAAATTCTCTCTTACTTTTTAATTTTTTTTTTTAATTGTAAAAAACTTACTTTAGAGATTTCTACTAATCATGCTCTTAGAAAAGTCCTCGGAGCCACATATTAATTAATGGTAACAAATACAAACTGGTTAGACTAGATTCAAGTTTTCTCACAATTAACCCAAACAACATGGTTTAGTGGTAGTTGAGCCTAGATCCTTGAAATGAGATTGTACCATTATAGCGCGGTTGAGGTTCGATTTCTAGTGAATTTATGGAAATTTTCTATTAGTAGGCATGTTTAGTTTTGGGAATAGTCGATATTGATCTCCAGCTTCGACTCTAAGAATATAGCATTTTAAATAATTGGTGCTAATAAAAAATAATTCTTACAACTATTATGTTGAATGTAACTTTTTCTTCTTTTCCATTCAATCCGCAAGAAGCTTTTTCTTCTCTTCTTCTTCTTTTTTTTTTCATTTCTTAATTATCACAGACATGTTTTTAACAATATATAGAACCTTTACGTACTTAAACCTTTCATCAATAAATCCTTTACGTACTTTATTTTTTGGGACAGGAAAGGATAAGTAAAGATTCACCAATGTGACCATGTCTAATAACAATAGAAACATACATTACTTTTCCTTCTCTCACTACATGCATATATTCGTAAATGCCGACTTATACCTATTAAGCTGGCATTCCATTGAGTGATAATTTCATTGATTTGATGAACATTTAAACAATACACTTTTCAAAGCTTGATAATTTGACATATATATTAAATAAATAAAGATGGTTCTATGCTTCGAATTTCATATCGACGTTTTGGACTTATAACATCTCTTTATGAGGCTTGTGGATATTTAAATATTGGGCTGGTGAATGGCCCCATACTCTCAGATAACCCAAGCCAGATGATGTGAGCCTTGCTTCACTGAGTAATATTCGTTTGCTACGGCCTAGAGATTGGATAATAAGCTATACACGCCTAGAAAATATGGTATTATTTTTTTTAAGTTAAAAGGTATCTAATTTAAATCCATGAAAAATACAGCAGTCCAGAATCAAAATAGTTCTTGTCACGAATCAAGAAAATAGTTTGAAAATAGTACAAGAATGACTCGTGACAAGAATTAGGATAAAACCAGTTGAATTGTTGCGAGTAAATAGTACAAGAATGTACTATTTTCAAAAACCAAGATGAATTGGTTACAAGAATGTACTATTTTCAAAAATCATGATAAATTGGTTACAAAAATGATTTGTGACAAGAATTAGAATAAAACCAGTTTTTGAAATAATAGTACAAACCATTAGTTACTGCGGAATATAAATGAAAATCGTTTATATGTTGAAAAACTGAAAATGGTTTATATGTTGAAAAAATAAAAATAGTTCATATGTTGAAAAGATAAAACAAAAAAGTAGTGTATACGCTGAATTTTTTTAAAAAGTTGTGGACTTGATAACTACGGTATTTTATAATTCGCCTAAAATGTTCACTGTAATCGTCGGAGAAAAAAAAACTTTATAAGAAAAATGAAATTATTACGTTATTTTACGTGTCAATAATCATAGAAATGGGTGTGGAGTGAACAGTGGTATAATATATCGCATATGCTTATTTCGATTTCAGTATCCAAAAAGGAGAAAGTCCACCGTCCTTACACGGCTTATCTAAAAATACGTAACATATGCATCATTCATATCATATTTTTTATTGTATTAAGAAAATATCCTTAAGCATATTCGTTTGTACGATGTTAACTAAGCAACGTGGCCACATGACATGATCTATGTTCTACATCCTCGCACGTTCCATCAGATTACTTGTTTTACTCTTTCTCGTCTTCCTCACTTCATTGCAAGACACGTGGTCTTCATTTTGTGGATATATCTTCTCGCCGTTAATTACGAAACAAATGATGATATTCAGACATTAATGTTTTCGCATATTACCCAACTAGAGCAATGAAACAGTTTATATTGTTTCTCGATCGATGAAAAAATATACATACTATGGTTTCTCGATCACCGTCCACTACCGTCGATATGATTATAAGTATAACCGAGATCGACAACTCCTATATAAACATGATTTGACTTGTTGACCCAAAAGAAACAAAAAACATGATTTGACGAAAATTTAACTTCAGATTTTCGGTAGATAAAATCATTTTCGAGACAATTATAAATATTATACTATTAGAAATAAACATGATTTCTAAATTCCAAGTACTTTCACATGATCATCAACTATTTTTGTAGAATATTTGTTTAGAGAACTTCTACGATTGTTGAATTTCTATGATCACCAAACAAATATAAATAATTTTTATCCTTTTGATAAAATCAAAATATTATGGCTTAACCAAAATAAGTTTTATTATTAAAATATTATATGTTTGAGGTAATAATAAAATTAATTCGTTGAAAACAAATAAACATGATAGATATGTCATGAAACAATATATATAAAAAACACAAAAATTAGGCATATATTGAGAATATTATTAACATGCATGTGGAGATGGATAATGAGAATAGAAAGTATACATCGATTTTTCTCTTATTTTGTTTACGATATAAATAAAGAGAAATGATCTATTGTTCGAGTCCAAAGATTATAGTTTGGATGATTATAATATTGAAGAGAAGTTTTGAATCTTCAAATAGAAATTAAAAAAAAAAAGTGATGGAAAACAGGACAGAGCTAGAGATAGATATGAGTTCATGTAAATCAAATTTTTATAGGAAAATAAAATGGTTTAAAAAAATCTTGTGATGGTTTCAAACTTCCAAGATAGTGTAATTGTGATGTAGTGTGCGAAAAAATTTAAGAATATTTGTTTTGAATAAAAAAAATTTCTAATTTCTTTTGTTAAAATATTTATTTCAAATATATAAAATCTGAAGCAGTTGTCTTTTTCTTTTTGATATTTTTACTTTTAAATAAAATATAATGAAGCCAATTCTATATATTATTTTTTATTGGCTCAATGACTTGTGCTTTATAAGATAATATATAAGTTTTAAATTTCTTATAAAGCAAAATAAATCTTAGATATTAGATCGAAATTTGGTATGCCGTGTTGAGACACGGATTTCCGCCACATAAAGATCTTAAGTCGACCAAACCAAAAAAAATAAATAAACAAATAAACATTATAGTAAAGTCTAATAGGACAACAAGTTATGTTGGATTGTACCAAATCGCTTGTATATGTGGTCTTGAGGCTTTCTTCATCTACCATTCTTCCATTTTCTCTTTTGTAGTATCCAAAATTTTCTTAAATTTTCAAATCCTGTAACATATAGTAAGTCCGAAATCTAAACACCCTTGCATTGTATTACTAGATATTTCATTTTACATCTTGCATGCAAGAAAATGTTCAATTTACTACGGCTTAAATCGTAGGATTTTGGTAGGAAAATGCACATTAATGGGTTTAAGTTCAATCCATATATCTTAGTTGATACTTCTTCTATTCAATGTTATAAAATCAATTAGACGGCAAAACTTTTGCTAAATATTAGCAAAACCGGTTCAATAAAAATGGTTGCCCAGTTTAATAAAAAATTGTAGCCCACATATATAATATTGGCTTTTAAAAACATGTAAAATTGTGGTAAAATATACTCCTACAGTTTTTTAAATACCAAATTATAAACTTGATGGTCCTTAAGATATAACAATGATCGTACAAGAAAATAAATTGCTTAAAAATTTTGCAGCAAAATTTGTTGTCCTAATCTTTGGTATAACCCGTTTATCTTTTTGAACCGAGCCTAATAACTTTTTTTCATAGTTAAGGAATAACTTGCCAGTAGACGATACTATTACAATTAAAGCTTCATGTAAAACATCCCATTTTTAATTATTTTCTTCGGTCCAGTTCTTTAAGGTTACGAAAACATCCCATTTTTAATTATTTATAATTAAGCAACTCAAGCATTGACCTTATAATTTTTTTGCTAAATAATAGAAAGATAAAGAAAGCTGCAAGCAAAACTCACAAACAGTATATATGATTATTCTTTTAAATAAAAACAGAAAAGGAAATGAAGTAACTTGACGCGATGGCTAACGAGAACTATAAACACACCTGAAACATCCGACAATATCAAAAGTATCCATCCATCGACCCGATCTTCTTGATTCGTCTTCACCAAGTTTAACTCTTTAAACAATAAGATGAAACCTTTTAGTCTCTTTCTTAGCTTTACTCTTTTGTTCCTTTGTCCGTTAGTATCTCAAGCCAATGAGCCGGAGCTCCGCCGCGAGCCGCCACGTCCTATCGTCTTTGTCCCTCATGACCGCTCCAAATCCGATCCCCAACAGGTTCTTTGATTTAACTCCCTTTCTCAACAGCTTCATGTAGTTGTTACTTCAAAATCATTCCCTGTGTTTTTATTTCATAAGATTGTCTTCTTGGATGGAATCTGAGATGTATACTCCTTAATCAATTAAAAACAATGTATTCATATTCATGCAGTTTCCTCTCCTATGTTATGTTATTCAAGCTATATCACATAATCTTATATATTTACTAATTATTAAGATATATCACCCCTTATTTTGTTTATTTTGTCATAGCTCATATAAATTTTACTTATCTACATTATATATCACTAATTATTGTTAATTTAAAAGTGTATTTCATTTTTGCGAGACAAAGATCGTATTTATGTTTAGTTTTTGCAATCTGTCACATATTCATCTTATATTTTCTGGTTATTATGACATAGACCCATTACTTTCGTTTTTCAGTTACCGTTTAATTTTGCAACCTACAATATACATCACTAATTATTTTTGTTTTATTGACTTTTGTAATATAAAGTTCCGAACCTAAACTCATATATTCACTAACTATTGTTCAATATTTCTATCAGCTAAAGTTTAAACATTTTTATATGTTTATTGCACTCATTTATGACATAAAATTATTTATTAGATATATACGTAGTTTCTAAAGGTCGTGGTTGGCTTGAAATAATTGATCAATTAAAGGTGCACGTTTCATTGGCGGGTGAGGACTACATGAGAGTAACATACATAACGGAAGACAAAAATGTGGATTCGGTGGTAGAATACGGTACACAGCCGGGAAATTACGATGGCAAAGCCACCGGAGAATGCACTTCTTACAAATACTTCTTCTACAGCTCCGGCAAGATCCACCACGTCAAGATCGGACCTCTCCAACCCAACACCACTTACTACTATCGTTGCGGTTGCAACGGTCCGGAATTTTCTTTCAAGACTCCTCCGTCAACTTTTCCTGTGGAGTTCGCAATCGTAGGTAAATTTCCTCAAGCTCTCCTCTTTTTTTCTCCTTTGGTCATCTTTTGGAATTGGAGAGTTGAGAATCTTAAAATGTATTCTAAAGTAGAAAAAGAAAACATTATTAAACATAGTCAATAACGAATAGTTCAACCGGTAAATAGAATGCGTAGCCAAAGATATGAAATCTATATGGTTACTATTTTTTTTTTGATAAAGTATTAGGACTATTTTTTTTAATTCAAATATAATAGCTTTACGTAATAATAACACATAAAGTGTGCAGGAAAGTTCATGTCCACAATTTTTTAGGCATGCGCACAATTTCCAGTTTGAGATTGATTATTTTTTTAAGTAGTCGTACGTCTAAACTTAAAAAGGAAAAAGTTAACGTAAGTGAATTCATCGGTTATCTATACTTGCAGGGTTGTCAAAAAGGTTTGTGTGTCCATGAATTAGCTTAGTTTAAGATATTGGTGGGTTTAGGGGTTATATATACACTATATTTTATCTATATTAGTATTTGAACTAGATATAGATGAATCATTATCCAAAAAGCCAAAAAAATACGATAATAATTGGTTGAATCTAACTTAGAAAATACTCAATCCATGACTAGATGGGTCCAAGATCTATATGTTGGATTCCGGTTCATACCGGTTAAGGACCAAATTTTCATGTCGGCTTAATGAAAGACTGGTTTTTTTATATGTAAAATTAATTGAAGGCGACCTAGGCCAAACCGAATGGACAGCAGCCACATTATCTCAGATAAAGAGCCAAGACTACGACGTCTTTCTACTTCCTGGCGACCTCTCCTACGCCGACACTCACCAGCCACTTTGGGACTCCTTTGGTCGCCTGGTCGAGCCACTCGCGAGCCAGCGTCCTTGGATGGTTACTGAGGGAAACCATGAGATCGAATTCTTCCCAATTATTGAGCAAACAACCTTTAAGTCATACAATGCCCGGTGGCTCATGCCTCACACCGAAAGCCTCTCTGACTCCAACCTCTACTACTCTTTTGACGTAGCCGGTGTCCACACAGTTATGCTCGGTTCATACACCGACTTTGACTCTGATTCCGGTCAGTATAAGTGGCTCCAAGCCGATCTAACAAAGGTTAGTTTGTAGATAATGCAACTTAATTTGGAAAATTATGCTTAGCACGTAAAGGATGTCGTTTTTGAAAGTTATTTTAAAAAAAATTAGTTCTTTTTCTGGATAGCCAAGAAAGAAAAAAATACGCTTAGTTTAGTACGTAATTGCTTCACCCCTTTTTCACAAAGATTCTTTGGCGTTTTAAAGTTTTTATTTTGTTTTATAAAATAGCTCCAAAATTTCAGGTGATTTGTTTTATAAGAAAAAAAAACCATTTTCATCATTTAATAAAAAGCTAATACTTACTTAAGTTTATGTCATTTTAACTCTAATTATTAGTACTATATAAAAAACATATTGATATACTAATAAATTTTAAAAATGTATCGAATATTACAGTGGCATATTTTGTGAAACAGGGGAACATTAGTTAAGAAAATATCCCATAATTAAGACGCTTACCTAACTTTTCACCATTTGTTAGTACGTATAAGATTTCAAAATTTTCTATCAATTATTGAATATTGGATTTTTATATTATGTGGTGGAAAGGTTGACCGTAAAAAAACGCCATGGGTAGTGGTGTTGCTGCACGCGCCGTGGTACAACACGAACGAGGCGCATGAAGGTGAAGGAGAGAGCATGAGGGGATCTATGGAGTCTTTACTCTTTAGTGCTCGAGTCGACGTCGTTTTTGCCGGCCATGTTCATGCCTATGAACGTTTCGTAAGTCACCCACCTTGAATTAATCCTTTTCTTACTAATTAAAATTCCATTTCAAAAAAATACAGCTCAATTTATTAATTAAACAAAAAAATACCATTTACGTTATTTAAAGAAATTTTTTTATTGATGCAGAAGCGAGTATATAACAACAATGCCGACCCATGTGGGCCTATATACATAACCATCGGTGACGGAGGCAACCGAGAAGGCCTTGCTTTGTCGTATGTCACTTCCTATAGTCCCATTCTAAATCTAAACTTAATTTCATATTTTTTTCGGCCTGTTCCAAGGTTTTGTTTTAATAAATATGAATATTTAAGTGAATCCAATAAACTCATTGCAATTTTGTTCCATTTTATAACTTAAATCAGGTTCAAGAAACCTCCTTCACCGTTGTCAGTATTTCGTGAATCGAGTTTTGGACATGGTAGATTGAAGGTTATAGATGGAAAACGAGCACATTGGTCGTGGCATAGAAACAACGACTCGAACTCACTTCTTGCGGATGAAGTCTGGCTCGAGAGTCTTAGCACATCATCTTCATGTTGGCCTTTGAGTCGTTCCAATGATGAACTCTAAGTAATCATACCGTAAAACAGTTTATATTTCTTTTAGTCATTGGATCGTTCATAGGATACAAATATTTATTTCTTTATTAGTTACATTTTTACTAGGCAATATTTTTGGTATTTAGAAGTGTATTGGGAGTTTCTGTTCAAATATTGTGTGCGTTGTTTTATGATAAAACATGGATTACTTGTAGGACTGAGGGATGTGTGGCTGATACACAATAACACTTACAATTAATAAAAAAATTCTCAGTCAATTCCTTGTTTACTCCAACATTTATAAAGGGGGTTTATTTAATCAAACATTGAGAATGATTTGTGTTAAGTAATACCATATCAATACCGATTTGAGATTTAAAGTCTACTAAAAGCACAAACATCAATTTACATTACATTATTCGTTCAGTCTAATATATAGTACAACGATTATGTTGGATGGTACCAAATCATTTGTATGTGGTCTTGAGTTGTATTGCTCACTCACCAGTCACCAATCAACGTTGGAACTTAAAAATGGACCCCCTTTCCTTTTTTTTTCTTCTTCTTTGTATAGTATTTAACTTTTTCATCACTTACTTAAAATTATGCAAAAATATCCATAATCTAAATACCTTTGCCGCCTCGAATGATGGTACTGTAGATATACTCTTTCATTTTATATCTTGTACTTAGAAAGGTATCTTAGTTAAAAATATATATCCTTTCTTTTCTTTTTTTTTCTTGAAGAAAATATGAATATGCTATGATTTTAATGTTTGACCAAACACTTCTTTGTATAAATACATTATTTTTCCATTTTAATAGTAGTCGGGAAAAACTATAAATTAGTTTTAAAAAATCTTAACATTTCTTATTTAATTTTTAATCGTTAAACAATAGGAAGATGAAACGAAACAAACAGTGTGACTTGACGAGTTGTATAAACAAACCTGAGACATCCACCCATCTCTTCAATGCTTGATCAATCCATCACATCTTCTTCTTCTTCTTCTCTATCTTCACCAACATCAACTGATCTTTGAAAATGAAAAAGATGAAAATCTTTGTTATCTTCATTAACTTTAGTCTCGTTTTCCTCTCTCCGTTTGTATCTCAAGCTAACTATCATTCGAACTTCACCCGCCCGCCGCCTGGTTCCCTCTTCTTTGTCTCTCACGGGCGTCCAAAATTTTATCCTCAACAGGTTCAATAATTTAAATCTCTTTCTTAATGTCCTCGCGATCTGTCTTAATTCCGATAAACTTCTCATCTTCAAACTCTTTTATATGGAATGTAACATTCATACTCTTCAATCTATCGACATATTCTCTTCCTTTTCTTCTTTTCTTCTTTTCTTCTTTTCTTCTATAATATCACTAATTTATGTAAATTATGAAAGTTTATGAATTCCTATCTATAGCAAGTTATTAACGACTATATTTTTATTTTGTCTTAATACTCTTTCGCAAATTTGCAATGAAGTTGCATTTACGGCGAGTAAACCATTTCCAATGAACCTGTTGGTCAGTGTCGATCCTATATTAATTAATACATATATAGGTGCATGTATCTTTGGCGGGTAAAGACCACATGAGAGTAACATACACAACGGAAGACACGACCGTGGAATCTATGGTGGAGTACGGTAGACGTTCAAAAAACTACAAAATGAAAACTACCGGAGAATCCACTTCTTACAGATATTTCTTCTACAGCTCCGGCAAGATCCACCATGTCAAGATTGGTCCTCTTAAACCAAACACCATTTACTATTACCGTTGTGGCGGCCACGGTAACGAATTTTCTTTCAAAACTCCTCCATCCACTTTTCCCATCGAGTTCGCCGTCGCTGGTAATAGTCCCTTCATAAACTCTCTTCTCTTCATTTTTCACTGTTTTGTCATTTATTGGGATTGGAGATTCTGAGACTCGTGAATAGGATGTCCCTTGGAACGGAAGCTACTCTAGTTGCCTATGAGTTTAAGTCTTTTAATTAGAGAGAAATGGTAACTTTACATCTTAAACATATTTTGACAAAAATAGAGTGTATATATAGATAGAAAAGTTGTGATGAATCATGAATTTTCAACTCAAAACTAATTGGTAGTTAGTAGGATGACTCCAATATGTTATATAGGAAGTTTGGTATTTTTCTCACTTTTTTTATGTGTGATCATAACAAAAAGCTTCGGCTGACTCTGTCTGATTATATATGTCATTGATGGGCTAACTTAGTCTAGCTATTGTATTTTTTTGGGTCTTGAAAAAGAAAGGATTAGATATCTTTGGTCTATGGCCGTTAACCGTTGATTGGTCCATATAGCTAGGTCAGGCGCATCTGAATCCTAAAAAGTTATAACCAAACGGACCATACGAGATTAGTCTATTAAAATATTTCTATCTAAAAACTGAATATTTGAAACTTCTTGCTTATTAAAAGATTTTAAAATTAGACTAAATATATTTATGCAATAGCACGCAAACCGTGCAGGAAGTTACATGTTTTCCACTTGTCATACATGTCCTCAACGTTTCCGTTGGAGTTTGATTGTTTTGAAGTATACGCCAAAATCTCAAGCATTTACACACGGCTCATCTTTTTTTTCTTTTCAAATGGTTGTTAATTCATTAACAAAAAAAAATGGTTGTTTTAATCCGTGCATGAATTGGCTTTAATTCAAATATTTTTTTTTCAAACGATCATATAATCAATGAGTACATGTATTTTATTCCTTATATGAACACCAATAGCTTATGAGTCGAATCATAGTGGTTATGAATGGCCTAATACAATAATGGTAATTTACTCATCAACTTAGTCCCATCAAATTTTATCATGAAACTCTGACGGTTCAAGCCTATTATATGTAATATATTCATTACATTAGTTTAATTTATGTATGCATACTGTTTTCAATCTATTGTACATATTTTCACATTTTGTTTTTCCTCTATAGCATATATTTAAATCCAAATCCAAATAGTTTACCACCCATTTAACCCCTGGATCATACATTTGTTGAGTTGAATCGAATACTCAATCACTGATAGCTAGATTGGAGGATCGGGGTTGATCTTTTTGGACACCTTTACTTCTATGTTGGATTTATATTCATGCCGGTTAAGAACCGGTTTTCTAGGTGATTTACGAAAAAACTGGTTTTGATGTGAAATTGAAGGTGACCTAGGCCAAACCGATTGGACAATAAAAACGTTAGATCAGATGTCAAAACGAAAGTTCGATGTCTTCCTACTTCCCGGTGACCTTTCCTATGCGGACACCAACCAGCCACTTTGGGACTCATTCGGTCGCCTCGTGGAGACCTCGGCTAGCACCCGCCCATGGATGGTCACGGAGGGAAACCATGAGATCGAGTCTTTCCCGACTGATGAACGCATAAGCTTCAAGGCATACAACGCGCGATGGCTCATGCCTCACGCCGAGAGCCTCTCTTCATCCAACCTTTACTATTCTTTTGATATAGCTGGCGTCCACACGGTTATGCTTGGTTCTTACACTTACTATGACTCCCACTCCGATCAGTACCGGTGGCTCCAAGCCGATTTAGGAAAGGTAACTAATTGGTATACATATCATATGTGTCTTACTTTACACTATTTATTTGTAACATTTCAAAGTTAGTCACTGCGAAATTTACGTAGCAAAGACGACAAATTTGGAAATTAATCTGGGGATCTATATGAGATCTCCATGTTTTAAAAATTCAAATATTGTTCTTAGTTGTTAAAGATGTGATTTTATTTGTGTGAGGGAGGTTGACCGTAAAAAGACGCCGTGGTTGGTGGTGGTGATGCATACGCCATGGTACAGCACAAACAAAGCGCATGAGGGTGAAGGAGAGAATAGGAGAAAGGCCTTGGAAGGTTTGCTATTTCGTGCTCAAGTAGACGTCGTTTTTGCTGGCCACATTCATGCCTATGAACGTTTCGTAAGTAACTTCACCTTAACCTTTCTATGATTTAAGTTTCATTTAAATGCATAGTTACAGTTATGATGCAACAAAAAATTATATATCACATAGTGCAAACTTAATGGTTAAAATAAAGTTAATATTATCATTCCACATGTTCTAAGTTAAATCGAGTTTTACCCGAAGAATTTCGTTGTTACTTAATTATTCTTTTTTAATTATGATTCTATTCAGTAATTAATCTTAATGGTTTACCGTTTTAGAAATCATGTAAATTATACATATACACATATGTTACGTTTCTCAAATTTATACGTATTCATATTATTACCAATCAGAACTTCAATCAACGGACAAAGAAAAACCCAAACCAATTATAATAAACCTAGTAAAAAACAAATCCTACTTTGAAGATTAATTGTATAGGAAAAATATATTTCATATTTAATAACTTTTGATATTCGTGCTTAGTTATTTAAATTTAAATTACAAGTTACATTAATTTAAATAAAAACGATGCTTTTACATTATTGATTGCAAATTATGCACGATGCAGACGCCGGTGTACAAGCACAAGGCCAACCCGTGTGGGCCAATACACATAACTATCGGTGACGGAGGCAACCTAGAAGGCCTTGCTTTAAAGTATGTCACCTCCCATTACCAATTTAATTTATATGTTATTCGCCCAATTAAATTGTTTTTGTTTGTTTAAAAATTGTTGGTTAGTTAACTGAAACGAATAAGCAAACTAAAAATAACAGGTTCAGGAAGCCTCAGTCACCTCTATCGTTATTCCGTGAATCGAGTTTTGGACATGGGAGATTAAGAATTATAGACGAGAAACGAGCACATTGGTCATGGCATAGAAACAACGAAGACATGTCAGTTATTGCGGATGAAGTAATCTTGGAAAGCCCCGGAACATCATCACGTTGTCGTTTGTATCGTTTTAGAGGTGAGCTCTAAATCACCATACCATAAAACATATTTATTATCTTTTTTAAAAAATAATTAATAATTAAAAAAATACAACGAATTGGTACAAATACCCAAACTTTTGAGCCAGATACTGCTAATTAAATGTATCCCTTAATTGGATATAGGTATTCCAAATTCTTGGCTATTCAATATGTGCCCATCCTTGGTTTATTCGTAACTTTTTTTTTGTTTCTAAAGTAATTAACTGAGACCACTGATAAAAAAAACTTGGGAGTCTTAACCACCTATTTAAAGTGGAACCATCTATTTAAAATTAGTGGAAAAACTTGCTAACTATTTGTTTTTTTTTCGTGTTGGAACGTTAATTTCTTAGGAATTTGAGACTTTAAAAAACATAACTGTAAAAAATAGCTGTAAAACTAGCTGTAAAAAATATTCTTATGAAAAAACATACCATCTGTGTCTCATCATAACTTACCTCTTACAAAGATTATGTTTACCACTAGTCTCTTTAAGACACTCCACATGTATATTACATAGGCTTTGTCTCTCGGCTTTGAATTATTTACCCAATTATTAACAAAAAATTCAAATACTTTAAACCTTCGAAGACATCCGTGAAAAAGAAAACATCAAAGTCACACAATAAATATTAATTCGGAAAAGAAAAAAAAAGGAAGCCAACGCAAATAATCTTATTTCTTTCTGCGGAAAAGAAAATTAATTGGGAAAGATGAAGAAAAAGCGTCTCCATCTTAGACCACGTGACACGTGTCCCTTGGTAAATACATAATCTTTTACAATATAATGACCCATTTGATGAACGAACGGCTAAGATCAAATCAACACCATCCAAATTTCTCGGGGACGGACGCGTAAGAAATTGAAGACGAGAAAAGTCAACACATCGAACGGCTCCAATCAAATCTTCTGAAGTTTCGCTGCTTTAACCAACGGATTCGCCTTAGCGATCTCTTCACGACCGGCCGATTTAAAATCAAAGGTGCATCCATGGATCTCCGGGTACCTATGGGCCCCACAAAAATTCGTACCGCACCGGCACTTAAAGCCGGTTAACCCGACCCGTTTCCTACACGTCATACACCGATTCGGCCGTTGTTGCTGCTGCTGCGTCACGTTCTTCGTCACCGTTACCGTTACCGTTACATCAAGCTCAGCTGATGGATTTTGAACGAGAGGTTGGATCATCGGAGAAGAGATTGAAGCGATCTCCGATGACGGCGTCGGAGATATAGAAAGAGAAGAAGATTCGACGGTTGATTTCATTGAGGCTTGTTGTTGTTGTTTAAGGCAAAGATCGCCGTAACAATTAGAACATAGATTCATCGTAGCGGAGCTGCCGAGAAAGCCACAGTTGTTAACACAAAGACGGTGACCTTCCGGCGTTTGACATCGATGCTCTTCCGCCATAGATATCGCTTGAGAATTAATCGATTTGAAAAATCTGGAAAAACAAAGAAGATTGATTGATTAATAAAGATAAACAAATCTGGTCACCGAGATAAAGATCAGAAGATTTGTTTCCTCCGTTTTCTCGGTAACCAAACAAAAACAGAAAAAACCAGAAATGAGAAAAAAGAAAGAGCTAAAAGTTTATTTAAAAAAATAGAAAATACAGAGAAGAGAGGAGAGGAAAATAAGGAGCGTAAGAGAGAGAGATTTGAGTTTACCTGTTCTTGAGATGAATAAGAAGAAAGAAGAAGAAGAAAGAAGACGTTCACTGATCGATGAATTGGGAAGAGCAAAAACAAAGCTATAAACAGAGTCTTAAAGGAAAGAGAAGTGAAGGAAACAACGGCGAAAACAGAGATGACGCTGCTGAAAAAAATTAAATAGAAAATAACGGTTTTTCTATTTTTCTGTTTTTTTCAATTATTTGGTACATTAACGAAAATGTAATCTAATTAGTGGTTCAAAATTATATATACATTACACGTAATGCACTATTCCACGATCTAATCTTTATATTGATTAAATTTCGTCATGGTGGTTTCACTTACTTGATTTAATATAGTATA
The DNA here is from genome assembly GCA_963922655.1 of Cardamine chenopodiifolia. NCBI lineage: Eukaryota > Viridiplantae > Streptophyta > Magnoliopsida > Brassicales > Brassicaceae > Cardamine > Cardamine chenopodiifolia. The sequence goes on along the minus strand of OZ000479.1, from coordinate 13,376,932 downwards.
TTTTACGTTAATTTTTATAGTTGATTTTATTTCCTACAAAAGAAATAAATTCCCTTTTACCTACCAAGAAAAAATAAATCAATTATGTGGGTCAAACCGCACACCGTGTGAGTTAAAAAAGAAAAGAAAAAATCAGACCGTGTTTGATACCTTCTAAGAACCACTTGGGTTGATCTTTCTTTTTTTGTCAACTTGGGATCTAAGTTACCACTCATTTCTATTTAATTTATTAATGACAAATTTTGGACGGTCAAATTAGATCGGTCGAAGTAATATATATATATTATATTAATATCAAAAAGTTATGGCCAAAACTTCGTAATCTTTCTAAATCTAAAACTACGGTTAGTTTTGTTTCAAACATCATTTGATCATTTGATATGAGCTATTTGACATGAGCTAACGATACTTGGTGGTCTAAATAATATTGATGTGCGAGGAATTCTAAAACCACTAATAGATCAATTTGATGGTTGAAGTGGGGAATTGATGTATGTTTAGGATTTAAATATCCCAAGATATTAGTAGGGGAACAATAATTTGTCTTTAGACTTTGATTTAAAATTGTTTTGGCTAGGTGGAAGCACCCATATGATATCGGAATGTGAAGCTGAAGCATGAGGGTGATTGGTTTTAAAAATTAAAATTATTTCGTGATGCAAATAGCCACAAACATTCGTTTGACAAACTTCAACAGTCATAGTGGTGATAGGCTTATGTTATTATTTTATTAAACTTTTATATGATGCATGTTCAATTGCATACACGGTTTTATCCTCAAATCAAAATTTTATTTATAAATGAAACTCAAATCTAAACATTAAAGCCATTAAATAATCCAGATAAAACATGTAACTTCTAAGAAATTACTACGATGCTTTTTTAATTATTTTTCTCATTTCTTTTGTAATACTTGAAACTTCTTCGTTACCGTTTGGTAATTTCTCGTAGATCTATATTTTTGTTTATTTTCTATTTATTATATTTTAATTTTGAATTAATTCTTCTTTTGAAATGTTGATGAATCTTATCTTAGATACCGTTGGATCGGATACTTTAATATTAGAGATGCAATCTGAAATTCGATCTCACTTAGTATCGATTTATATGAATAATCGTGTTGTAATTAATCAAGAACAAATATAACAATGAATTAGTTTTAATTAATCATAGAGGAGATGTTACTAGAAAAAAATGTAAAGCTTAAGAAAAGCAAAATGGAAAATAATGAACATATAATTAAAAATTGCTCCTATCGATAACAAGTGACGATAAGTGAAGCGACGATAAAGGCAGAAACGAGTGACGGGCAAGTGGACGGACGACACGAGGAAATATAACAAGAGGAGTAACAGCGAGGCTATATTAAAGAAAATCAAATGGTCGGCAATTTGAAGCAAATTTTCATGTATATACTTTTGTCTATTTATTATTTTTTCAGCTTAAACATTTTAAATCGAGGGCTAGAAGTTTGATGGAAAAAAAATTGCAGTGCTGAACATGTTATATTTTCAAAGCTGATATAAATGTTATAAACAAAAATTGTATTGGTTGCAAAATTAGAAATAGTTAGTAATGATAGTATAGGTTTGCTTGTCACATAAACTAATAAATACTAATAAATTGATCGAAAACATATTTCCACGAAATTAAAGATTTAGAAACACTCTAAAGGACATCATCTTTTGAATTTCTTTTTAAAAGTTGCAAAACTATCATAAAAGAAACTTAAGGAGGGTTCTTAAACTTGTCACTGTCAGAATGAGTTGATAAGCAGTTATAAAAAGGATCAAATGACTGTACAAAGTATTCAAAATAAAAATTCAATCGTTTCCAAAATACAAAACATATTTAAAAAAAAATATTTAAGAAATTTTTAAGTTGTAATATTTTGGAAATACGAATCTACAAATGATACTTTAGGAAAAGTTTCAGTTTAAAAAACAACTCTCGTATTGTATATTTTATTAAAAAGGTATCGCTTTATAGCTGATGTTAATTATATATAACTTTAATGTAATTAGGAAATTACAAAAATGTGTGTAGAGGAATATATGAAATGACAGGCTGGAAGAAGAGCGAAATGGAAGTCCAGCGTTTCTCCTTTTACTTTTTTTTTATAATTATGACGAAACTCAACTTATACTATGTGAAATTAATTTTCTTTAGGAAAATATAACTTTTCTAACATAAATCAAATTCGTAATCTCTTATCCACAAAAAATTATCACTACCCACGCTTTTATCTTTGTATATATTTTTGTTCAATAGCTTATCTACAGTTTCCGTATAATATAAGGTAAAGTCCCTATAATATATTATATACTATTGCCCAAGCATTCTACTAGCCTACTACCAACACGTGCCATATTTTTATCCTTACATCTATGGGCAGCACAACACATGTTTTAGTTAAACAAGAAAATATATTAACATACTAAGATAAACTTGATGAGAATCATCATATGAGATTTACTTATCTAAATTTGTATTTAAGTATTTTTTTCTTGTAATTAAATGTTAAAATGGCAGGATTCAATGACAAGTGACCTAACACAAAAAGAACCTGCAACATGACAACCGTTTCAACTCCCGCTAATATTCGCACCAACTCCAACAACAACATCATCAACTTAATCCATACATCTTTACATAAATGAGACAGTATATCTCAGTCCACAAAACCTTATTTTGTATAATCACCACATATTTCTTCTAAACCAATATCCCTAAAATAACGTCATTTCTATGGGTAAGAGTTCATCTCATTCTGCTTCCATGGCAGTAGCAGAGAAGATTTCGTGGTACTGTGCAGTGTTTGCCGCTATGATGCTGTTGATGAACTGCTGCGACGTGGCAGAGGAGGGTTCTAAGGAGATCGTACAGCAGCAGCAGCAGCCGTCGATGATGATCGCCGGATATTCTAATCGACGGCCAGCATGCGATGAGATATATGTAGTGAAAGAAGGAGAGACGTTGCAGACGATAAGTGAGAAGTGTGGAGATCCTTACATTGTTGAAGGGAATCCTCATATACATGACCATGATGATGTTTTCCCGGGTCTACTCATCAGAATCACTCCTTCTTTTTAATTTCAATTGATTCTTAATGTATAAATTGTTATAAATCAGTTTTTCTTTTTGATTGTGATCGAAGTGTGAATTGTGAAATTTATATATGCTTAAAATCAGTTTTTCTTTTTGATTGTTATCGATCTGGATATTATTATACTTAAAAAAACAAAGTTTTTGTTGGATGAAATAATTCCGTATGGTCAATTTTACTAATAAACAGGAACCTAGATACTAGATCTGATTTTATATTTAGTATACAATACATTAATACTACTAGATATTTATCTCAAAATCTTTGTATATATCATGAAATTTTAATGTGTTTGTCGTTTCTAATTGATAATCCACATCAAAATTAAGTTCTAGAGATTGTATGTTGACAAGCTTTTACAATATGTATTTTTCTTTCTTTTATAATATCTATTTTCCCCTTCAAATTCAAAGAAAGATGATTATATTCAAGTAAAAACTAAAATAAAACTAACTGATATTTTTCTTGGAAAATTCATTACATATTAAATAATGGATAACATCAATAGATAAATTGCAAACACAAATCTGGTGTGATTCCAAAATTTAAAATATTTTTCAACTTTTGTATAGCATTATATTAAATTTTTGGGTAGATATATAATAGAAATCTCTTAGTCATGATTTACATATATTAATTCCAATTGCACAATATTTTAATAAATATATATATATATATTTTTTAATTATGTTTGGATCTCCAAACCCGATTTTTTTAAAAATAATTAAATGCCCCTTATATAATTGACCTTGGACATGTGACCTTGGCACTATTTGCAATATTTGGTTGCACACTACAAATTAGTTTTTTTTTTTTTTTTTTAGTCAAATACATCAAAAACTTTCCGAAAGGGAAGTATTGCTATAAAACACCTTGTCCCTCCATTCTTGTTTCTGACAACGCTGCTCTTCTCTTTCCATCCCTCTCTCTCCCTCTTCTCCTTCGCCAGAATGGTGAAGGTTTTGGGTTTAGTAGCAATAGTGCTTATTGTTTTAGCCGGAAATGTTTTGTCGTATGATCGGCCGGGCACTCGGAAAAATATAGTGATGCATCCTTCTAACGGCGATCCTACGTTCCCGGAACAGGTAGTTACATTCAATCTTTATATATTATACCCATATGCATCCTATATCATTTACGTAAATCGTTATAATTAAGTAGAATTTTTTTGTTTTACATATTAATTATAGAATTATAGTATTTTAACAGGAAGTCTCAAGATTTTGCGTCTTTCACTCTTTTGATATGTGTTGTTTTCAAACATAGGCATAGGATTTAAGTTTTGTTTTTCCAATAAACACCACTAATACGAATATTAACAACAAAACAAACTTGAATCTTCGTCATATTAGTAGTTTGAACAAAAAAAATAATTATAGAAAATGGTTAAACTAAGAGCTTCTCCGGCAGTAGTTTCTAACTGAGTTTCTCCACGTTAAAAAAATTAAAAAAATAAGTGAGAGAAATAGATAAGGTTCTTAAATAAGAATCCTTTTAAAATGTTTTTAGGAAACTCATCTGCCAAATGTAGTTACGTAATTAAATAATTAAATTAGAACCTACCGGGAATGCAGATCTGTTAACGTTCGCACTCATGCTACAATAAAACTGGCTACCGAATCACTGCCTTAATTAGGGGTGATTTCACACTAATATATACACTGTATGCACATGTTTTTTCGGAACGTCACTGTACTCTCGCTTTTAATTAAGTACGAGACGTTGAATGGAGACATTTTGAGGACATTTTCAAATAAAAATTTTTGTTTTCTTGACAGAAATACCTTAACTATCTGTATAATAATTTATTAAAATTCGGGAAAGATAGTAATCAATAATAATTGTTTCCCTTCTACTAGATAATCTATTTGGAATCCTAAAAAATATCATATACAGATATGGGATAAGATACAGATTTCCCTCTAATAAAAAGTTTGTGACGGCAAAAGAAGAAAAAAACATTGTTTTCACAGTGGTCAAACACTGTTTAAATGCCAAATAAATTCAGAGGTACATACGTGAGTCTCACGTGACGTATTTTCATGTTAAAACGTATCCTATGAAAGAACTGGCAAATTCACCCACTTTGTCTTCTGTCTGTTAGATCTTTCGTCACTCAACGGTTTTTTTGCTTGTACGCTTTGTTACTTTCCTATTTTTTTTTTCTTTTATTACTTTTGGTTTTATAATTTTTGGCTATTATAATTTTTTCTTTTCTAAGTCACTATTGAATTCGTGATGCTAATTCTACAATTCAGGTGCATATATCTCTAGTTGGACAGGACAAAATGAGAATATCATGGATTACGAAGGAATCGATCGTTACGCCGACTGTTGTGTACGGCACAGTATCTGGAAAATACGAAGGCTCGGCTAATGGAACTACGACGTCGTACCACTACTTGTTGATTTACCGCTCAGGCCGAATTAATGACGCGGTTATAGGCCCATTAAAGCCCAATACAACTTACTATTACAAATGTGGAGGTCAAGATATGGCCCAAGAGTTCAGCTTCAACACCCCTCCCTCGCAATTCCCAATCAAATTCGTCGTGTCTGGTACACATGTTTCCATTTCACTCATATCATATATATTATTTAAACTCTATTAACCAGTTATTACGTGTTATATTATATTTATTACCATTATATTTTTATAAAATTAAAAATAAATTAAACAAACTATAAAAGATTAAAATTGTAACAAATTTATGCAACCAAAATATAATAAAAATTCAAACAAAATTTTTTAAATAATTATTAATTTCTAAAAATAAAACTTATTTTTTCTCTCCTAATAAATATAAACGAAAATTTTAAATTAATTTTAAAAAATTCAATAAAAATCTCAAACAGATTTTTTAAATAATTATTAATTTTAAAAAAATAAAACTTATTAAAATAAGAATTAAAAATAAAATTAACTTTCATATTAAAATTAACATTTTAAAAATCTTTAAATAATTTTAAATTAATATTAGAAAATTCAATAAAAATCCAAACTGAATCTTTTAAATAATTGTTAGTTTAGAAAAATAAAACTTATTTTCTCTCTCTCCTAATAAATATAAAATTAATTTTTAAAAATTGTTATCCAACTATTACGATATTAAGATTTAAAATTATATTATACGATATTATGTTAACCAATTAAAATTATAATAAAAACAAAAATTAAAAGTCTGATTCATATAACCACCTATTACGTGTTAAATTTAAAGTGAGATTTGAGCAAAACAATACACAAGATCAAAAAAATACACAACATAGCAAGTAAGATCATGAGAACTAACTTCGTTCTTGATGAGAAAAAGAAATATAGTCTGAGGAGAACTTAATTAACACAACACAAACCATATATAATAATAATAAATAAGATAAGTAAGATGTTAAAACATAAAATAAATCTAAAATAAAATACTAATAATAATCTATAATTATATAAATTAAGTATAAAACACGCATTTTCACAAGCTGGAAAGCGTAGATTACTATCTAGTATATATATATATATATATATTTAGATTTTCATTTCATAAGCTGTATATTTTATTTTGATTTTTTTTCGTCTAAAGTCAAACATTCTATCGGGTTTAAACACTTACGACATTTCATAAATCTTTAGATTTGTTATTTTGTCTATGATTTTGAAAATTTGATTGAAAATGAAGGTGACCTTGGAACAACTGAATGGACTAAATCAACATTAGAACATGTATCAAAATGGGATCACGACGTTTTCATCTTGCCTGGAGATCTCTCGTACGCTAACATGCTCCAACCGGTGTGGGACACTTTTGGTCGCTTGGTGCAGCCACTTGCGAGCCAGAGACCTTGGATGGTCACTCAAGGCAACCACGAGGTCGAAAAATTTCCTCTCTTACACAGTACACCCTTCACCGCCTATAACTCGAGGTACATTTTTTCAGCTCATCAAGCTAACTAATTTAGTTATTTTAAGCTTGCACGTATGCAACATTTTTTTAAAATGATACTTTTGATGAATATTATAGGAATTAAAAAAATTATAGGAATCAAAACTGTTACTTGCTAATACAGATTTATAAAACTAATGTTGGGTTTATCTGTTTGTACTACAGTTTACTTTTAGTAATGAAGGAAAAGGAAACTTTGTAAATAAAATATGTTTTTGGTTCTAAATATATAATTCTTTTAGGTTTGAATGTTTGATTAAAAAAATAAATAATAAATCGGATAGCGTTATGAAAGTTTTCAATTTTTTTGTATAAATGTGGCAGGTGGCGCATGCCATACGAAGAGAGTGGCTCAACCTCGAATTTGTTCTATTCCTTCAACGTTTTCGGAGTCCACATTATAATGTTGGGATCATACACAGATTTTCAGCCTGACTCTGATCAGTACCAATGGTTAGAAAATGATCTTAAAAAAGTCGACCGTAAGACCACACCGTGGTTGATGGCTGTGGTACATGCGCCGTGGTACAACACCAACGAAGCCCACCAAGGAGAGAAAGAGAGTGTAAACATGAAAGAATCCATGGAAACTCTTCTTTATAAAGCTCGTGTCGATTTGGTGTTCGCCGGTCACGTCCATGCTTACGAACGTTTTGTAAGTGTAGAGGGTTTCATTTTATAAATTTTTTTTATGAATTAATTACTTTGCATATAGCTAATTTTTGGTATCGAACCAAGAAAAGAAAAACTAACTAACTTTTGGTGTTATTTGACAGAATCGGGTGTACCAAGATAAGTTCGACAAATGTGGTCCGGTTTATATTAACATAGGGGATGGTGGCAATCAAGAAGGCCTTGCTACCAAGTAAGATCTTTGTAAAATGCTTTTTTCAAAAAATAAAAGAAAAATAGTGACGTTAAAGTTAATGATTTTGATGATGTTTTATAAATCATAGGTATGAAGATCCAAGTCCCAAAATATCATTGTTTAGGGAAGCAAATTTCGGGCATGGTCAATTGGTGGTCGAGAATGCTACTCATGCACATTGGGAATGGCAGAGGAACGACGATAATGTGTCGGTACAAAGGGATTCGGTTTGGTTTACCAACCTCTTAGCCGATTCATCTTGTCGGATTTAGACCGTCGCGGTTCATATTCTCAAATATTGTTAGGAGGAGTTGTGCCTCATCATTGATTATATATATATATATATACAGTATGTTAAATATCAAACTGGAATCGTAGAAACTGAAATCTGTATAGCATTGGCCATTGACTATTAAACAACAATATCAAGAGGACACTACTAAACAACAATATCAAGAGGACGCATAAATATTTAAAATTGTTTGTTTGTCTTGACCTTTTCTTTTGAACTTTTCAGATCCTTGTCACATTTCTGCAAAATGCAAATTTATATGAATTTGGATGCTTTGTTAAATCGTTGACGTCGATATTCATCCACACACACATGCTTACCGCTTTCCGAAAGTTAATCTATCTGGGAAAAAAATATTTTAAAACTATTTAAATATTCAACTTCTCTTGGTTAACCAAAATATTCCGAACTTTTTTAGTTCATAATCTTTTTCAATCGAAGACCAAAAAAGCATACTGTATTAGTCGTATTATTTGATATATTTAGTCATTTGTTCAAGTTCTTTCCCACATATTTTTAATTAAAATATTCAGTTTTATCTCTAAAAGTTAAGACATGGTATGATAATGTTTGCATGCAGTCTCTAATATGAACGCACTTTAAACCTTGTGGACGAGACCCCAATAAAAGAAATAAAGTTCAAGAGGTTATATTGGCAAAAGGCGGAAAACAATTTAAAATTACATAAAAGGGGAATATTGTTGATTTCTCCAAACTGTAATCTAATACTCTCTACCAAGTACTTCCACGTTTTTAGGAGACCGAGGATTTGAATATTTTAGATATTTGAAATTTGATTGGTCAAAATGTAAGATCATACCTATCATGGTATTTCACGGAGTATCTCACAGTTGATTTTTTTGTAATAATATTTTAATAAAATGGTATCTTAATAAATGGAGAAACTCATCCAATAGTTTTTTTTATGGATAAACTTTGGTGAGAGTTTCTCAACTTTTTAAGAAACCTACCTATTTTAATGTTGTTATTTTGTTTGAAAAAAAACACTTTAGAAACAAAAATAATATTTAGGCTAACTGAAAAAACTCCATTAGACTAGTATACAATACATTGTGAATATCAATGACCGTTATGGGGTATAGATTTAGCGATCATTCGAAAGGTTTTCCCGATACCTGTAATCTGAATATCTGTAATTTCCAAATTTTATAATATATTATACTTGTTCGAATATGAATCATATACACATAGACCCGATTCGAAGCTTAAATATAAATAGACACCAAACCGAAAATACTAAATTCGGATATCATGCTGTACATTGAAAGAGGAAATCACCAGGGACAGAAGCGGTATTTCAGAGAATCACGCCAGCGAGAAATATCATTGCATTCGATGTAAGCAAGTGCACCCACTCTTTAATTAGTTCCATTATTTCAAGACACACCTACTAAATACTAATTGTGTTTCAGTTTTGTTTAACTTCTAAAATCAACATATTTACGATTCTTTAAAAAGAAGGTTAAAAAGAAGCCGTACAAGAAAAAGTAGTTTTCTAAAAAACATGAAATTGTAGTCGTCTTGTTTTTGGGGGTTAAATTATGGGCAAACGAACGAGTTTTAGACCAAGGCATGCGAATTTGCAAAAAGAAAAAAAAAATTATTAATACGTCCAAAAAACAACTACCTCACTGTTTTATGATGTTTCACGTTCTACAACACTTATGATCCATGATTATTTTTTGTAGGTTTTAGGGCTCCAAAGTCCAAACACTCTTCATCTTCATTTCTTTTTCCTCCCGTCATAATTATATAAATCTTTTATCTAAATAAGGAATGCTGAAACAATTAAAAAAAAAACCAAGAAAGCGCATCTTGAGAATTGTAACGACATGATAATGTACATATTGACTTTGGAAGAGGATTGCTTCATTAACGTATTTAGGATTTTTTTTAATACCATGAGTTTTATGGATAGAAATTCGTAACTCTTCTAGTTCTGAAACCTTCACTTGATATTGAAATTTCTAAATTTTGCGTAAGACATTTTCCAATCAAATTAATAACATTTAATATATATATATTGTTTGCATTACATTACGAATGTTTTATAAGTATTGAACAATATTTTAACAAACAAACACAAACCTTTAACCCCAAAGAAAACACAAATACAATGGAAAGTATTTGTATTCGAAAAAATCTAAAAGGTTAATTATGGTGAAAGATAAATTGTTGCGTATAAAATTGAGTAAACCAATATAGAGCAAACCGGGAATTAAGAAGAGGAATGAGAGCATTTGAAATTGGTCCAAAACGGTTAAAATAGAATCATGTAGGATGATGGTTCGAACCAAACTTTACTATCATTGCGAATCTTTTAGAGGTCGATGGCCTTCTACACTATATCAGCCCCTCACCCATTCCTATACAATGAACCCTTACCTGACCATATCCTCCATATTACCAAAATACCCTCGATCTAGTTCTTTTAACGAATCTTCTGTTTCGAGGATCAATACGATGAAAGAGCCGAAGAGGGTTATAAAATGACGTAACTAACCCTAGATATCAATTTCGAAAGAAGAGCAAGCAAGAACTTTTTTTTCTCTCTCTCTCTCAACTTTTTCTCTTTAATAAATCATCATCATCATTCACATGACGCAATATGCACAAATCTCCTCTCTATCTCTCTCTTCTCGCGGCCGCCATCTATGCATAAACACAACACAATGCATGATTGTTGTGTCAGGAGAGAGAAGGTTTTTTCTCTCTCTCTACCTTTTTGGGGATCTATATAACAGACAGAGTCTCACTTTGTTCTCTTTGTCCCTCTATCTTCCACACACAGTAGCATCTCTCTCTCTCTCTATCTTCTTCGTTTACTCTGCTTCTCAACACTCCTTCCCAAAAGGTATAACCTTTCTTCTTCATCACTTTTACTGTCTTTCTAGAAGCTTTACTAACAAAAAGAGAGGATCTTTTATTATCTGCATACTCTGTTTCTGTTTCGTGTTCTGTTTCTTCTCTGTTTAGTTCTCGTGCTCTGTTTCTATTGCTGTTGCGGTGTGATACAACGTTGAGACAAGAGCTATGTAGTAACGTCACACGTAGAAACAACGTGAAGACAAACTCATTATTTCCTTTCTTTTTTTATTTCTGTATTACTTTATTATCTTTTTGATTTTCCTCAATGATGGAAAGTTTTAATCTTTATCCTTTTCTTTGAGACAGAGGCAACCGCAAAAAAAAATCTTCAGTTTTTTTTTTTAATGTTTGGAAACTCGTATAATTTGTTTTATAATTTGTATTGCTATGATCACCATCTTTGTATTGTTGCTTACTCTGTTTTTTTCTCGCGTTTCAAATATAATCATTACAATCTCTGTCCATAGAGGTTAAAACATTTATAATTACTGCATATCATCATGATTACTTGTTTTTATCTCTTTTTCTCCGTTTTTTTCTTTCTTTCTTTGCTTTATCTTTTTATCCTCCATACAAATTTATAATCATGTTCTTCTCTCTTTGATCATTGATTTCATAAAAAGAAGAAAAAAATTCGCATTTTTAGGACGAAAACGAAATCAATGCGACAATAATTTTTCCTAATGTAATTCACATCCGACGTGTGAAGCTGCACAACCCATGTGTGTTGTAATGATTTAACATGAACAATAATCATAACAGAAGCTTTGATATTATTAGTCTGTTTTTTTTTCTCTTTTAAAATTCTTACAATAATTTTGTTTTTGTTCGTTGAAGAAAGAAAGAAAGGAAATGGAGAGGCTAAACTCGAAGCTGTATGTTGAAAACTGTTACATAATGAAAGAGAACGAGAGGCTAAGGAAGAAAGCTGAGCTTCTGAATCAAGAGAATCAACAACTTTTGTTTCAACTCAAACAGAAGCTCTCCAAAACTAAGAACCCTAATGGATCAAACAATGACAACAATCTTTGTTCATCAAGCTCTGGTTCTGGACAATCCTGAAAAAGATGTGGAATTAGTAGAAAAAAAAAGACCCAACCTTTGGACTTTTATTTATTAAATTTGGTTATGTTGGTGTAATGTAGGAAGATAGTAGTATCCAGCAGTAGCTATTATGAAAAAGAAGATTCTGTTTTATTACAAGAAGACAGTGTCTCTCTGTTAGTCTTCTCAGTCATATTTTTACTTTTGTTTATATTTTTCTATGTTAATTAAAGATCTTCCTGTGTGGGGTTGGGGTTTTAGGATATGGTTGATTCTTGGACTAACACTGTACCTCTATCTATTTATCAAATATTGTCAAGTGCATATCAATCAATTAATGTATCGGATACAATGGGGACAAATTATTAACTTATTTTTTTTCTTTTTTTTCATAAACAAATGCAGTCAATATCAATATAGCATTTCACACGGAACCAACAAAAAAGAAAAATTATCCATGGCATTTATACTTTCCAAGTTAATGGAAAAAAAAAATTCTTTTGATTGATCATTGATACTAGTTCATAAAACTAATCTTGTATTCAACTAAGTTTAAGTAATTTCAAGGATATAAGAGCTCATATGAGGAAGAAAACAACTTTGACTGTAGTGTAGTGTAGACTACACTGTTGTAGTAGCAATTCAAGTCACGTGATGAAAGTTTTATCCTAACATCCTAAACTGGAAGAATTTAATTATGAGGCCATTTGAACATTTGAACTGTTATGGTTCAAAATTCACATATAGACAAAGCGCTTCAAGAGTTGGGCTTTGTTGGTATTTATAAATTGGCATTTTAACTATTATGGTTCAAAATTCACAGATAGACAAAACGCTTCAAGAATTGGGCTTTGTTGGTGTTTATAAATTGGAGGCGTTTTGAGATCTTGGATTCTTAACAATTCTGTTAAGAAAAAGATCGGACGTCGATTTAATCGTCATGGAAAAACCAATAAAAAGAGGTAAGTTTTCACTTACATAATGGTTCTCTTTTTTGTTGTCACTAATTTAAATAAATTTCTTAATTTTAACTTATATCTCATGAGAGATATTATCTTGATGTGAGAATGAAAAAAATGATGTGTATGTGGGATATGAGTCGTGAGCCATGAACAATGTTTTTAATATCGAATGACAATTCGATTAGCGTGGACCGTCTCACAACTTCGTAATGAAGCAAATTTTGAGGTCATTTTAGCTCACGGATGTGAAGGTATATGACGGATGTGAAACACCGGAAAAGCTTACAACATCAGTCACATATGCATTTCTCCAGGATAATATAGTTTTAGAGGTTACATTCGTAAGTTAAAAATATTATTTCTCTTCACATTTCAAATACATAGACATAAAAATGTGATTGTGAATCTAAATCTGACATTTCTATGTAAAAAATCTGACATGAATCTAAATAAAGAAGTGTTACCGATGACACTCAAAATCAATAGAGTGATAGTATAGCTTTAAATGCTACATGCTTAAAGTAATTTTTTTTGTTATTATTCAATTTGAAACATGCTCTTTTTGAAGGAGCAGATTCAGAAAATAAAAAGAAAATATGTTATGTGCAAGTTAAGAGCAATTGGTGGTTTTTTGAGTTTCAGCAAACCTTGCTGCAACAACTTAGTGTTTTGGTACAAAATTCTCATTCTGATTTTTGGAGAAATACGAAATGTAGAGTTAACATAAGTAGTGAAGTGCTCATCAATTAATATTGGTCGCATATATACGTAAATCATTTATTTTTAGCCGTAATATTAGATGAAATATTCATATTGAATTATACCGAAATATCATAACTTTAACCAGTTGAGCTATTTACATGTAATCAAACATGTTTACCATTATGGTCTAAGGTATAATATGCCTGACAATTTTGCATAAGTGTATAAATTTGCTTATGCCTAAAATTTATTTATGATGTTTTTCCTAATTATTTCAAATAACAAGAGTTACCGTGAGATATGGACTAAAAATACATTTTCCTTTTTATTTAATCACAAATACATTTAAATAGCGCAAAGTTTTTCTTATTAGTTAAAGCAGCTCTCTAATATTACTAACACTATATAAAAAATTATAAATGTTTAACTTGAATTAAACAAGCAGAATATCAGGAAAAATTTATCATGTAATAACTAATTTTCCCGTCAGTAAAAACTAAATTTCAATTCCATTTGCGTTTGGAAAGTCAATTTATATTTGAGAAATGAAATATATTCTCTCAGCAAAATATTGACGCAAATTTAGTTGTTAAGGTAATTAGGAATGGAGAAAATAAAAAATGAAAATGAAAGAAAATGTCATGAGATTCAAGCGGCTCTGTGCAGAGAGATGAGACAAGCGGCTTTTCATTCGGATTCTGTGTGACGTCACCATTATTAGTCAAAGGACTATTCATTTTTCTTTGAAAACTAAACTATGAGTTCTGCTCTTATTAATCTTTCTTCTCCTACAACCTCCTAAACCAGCTCATCGCATTTCACTTTTTTGAATTTTTTTTTCTTAAACTTTTTTTATAAATTTAATATTTTCAAACTGTACTCTACCATAATTGGTTTTCAATACTTTTTTATGTTAAACATTTAAACTCCGTATAAAAGGTCCATAAATGAAACCTTGATGAAAAGACACACCAATTTCGAGCACATCCGCTGAGCTTTAGATTCACTATCATTAGTCCATTAAATGTAATACACGAGACTTTAAATGCAATTAGTTTGTGTGAGGGTGAGTATAAATTACCCCCATTTACTCAGTTCTGTTTAAAAAAAATAAAACTAACCGTTATTATCAAGGCAAGTAACTTGTAACCACCACTAAAGTAACAAATACTACTATTAAAAACTTGAGATAATTTATTTGTTACTAGAAATATTTATGGTATTTGTCTTTTTTTTTTACATTTATAATATTTGTCTTGTAGTATATAGAAAATATATTTTTATTCGAAAAAGATATACCCTTTATTATCAACATTAATAATTTGTTATAGCACAAAAAAATTGCAACAACCAATAAAATGATAAATATTAGAATTTACTTGCTTTATGCAAGATAAATACCTAGTATTTGTTTCGTATATACTATTTACTCCGTTTTGTCTTTGTAAATAAATATCGGTAACAATATTAATACTTGAGTTGGTTTATTTTTATTTTATTTTGATAAAAAAGAGTTGTTTAGTTGTTACTCAGTTTTTTAAATAAATATTTTGTATACCTTTTAGTTTAGCAAAAATAAATTAAAAATAAACTTTAGTTTGGATTAGACGGGAAGTAGATAAGACATAAGACAAGTACTCCAAATATACTTTGTAAGTAATCTACAATAACTCGAAATTAACAAATAACAAAACGAAGAAAGTAATATGTAAGATTAGTAGACAATTTTTAGTGGGTTCTTAATATTTCTAGTGTTTATTTTGAACGAATCGAATATGGATTAAAAAAATTTACTATCTTACAGAGCAGCAATTCTATATCCAAAATTGTGGGCATTTGCTTTGTTTTCATCGTCTCTACGTGCAAACATAAAATCAATGTTTTTGTGAATATAAATACATTTTTTGACAAATAACTCGAAAAGAAAAATCAGTTGTTCATAACCGACAATTTTTAAATTTTTTTTACCAAGATGACCTAAGTGTGATAATTTGTGATGCTAAAACATCATTCTAAATCAGAGACCACGAGGATCTTCGGCTACTAGATTAGCAAACCCCCAAATAATAGTAACATTTGGTATGTTCTTAGTTCTTACTTATTACACGTCAAATTGTGTTAGACAAAAAGAACTAGAAAAATAAGAAAGATGTCGCATCAAACTCGAGTGTTTGTGTGAAAATTAGATTGAGGCCTAAGAACCATCATTGGTATAATTGGCCATAGCCAATCATCATATAACAAAAAACAAACTCGAAGTCAACTTTGAAATCTCAATTTGAGAGATGTCCGATTTATGATTACCCCAAATCTCTTTGGAAGACCATGCAAGACATCATCATCTGACGTCAGATTAATTATGGACCTCTGTTTTCAATTTCTACAATCATTATAATTCTCACTTCTTATTTATGAGACCTAGATATTGATATCGGACAATATGTTATAGGTTTGAGTTACGATGTATAATAATATCTTTGACTCTCAAGTCTCAACTTATGCTGTTATATTTTGCATTTGTTCCTCTCCGACTTAACTCTTCGGAGTGAAATTGTAACTCTGCAAGTATATTTAACTAATATTAAATATAGTTACATCATACAATATATCACAAACGAACAGTAAAACAAATGTAATTCAACTGTTCACATTCCAATGTTATTAAAATCTTGTTACTGGATGTTAATAATGTTTTTATAATAAGTATCTCAAACATTAAAAGAGACATAAATGATTTCTTAACCATAAGTTTGTGGGTTTTGTGTTTGTAGATTTTTGGTGAAAATTTTGAAAAAAAGAAACAGAACATGTATATAATTTTTTTTTCCAAAAAATAAATAAATAAATCATTTTTACCTAAATTTCAACTAATTAATTTATCTTGCACGTAAGAAATTTGTTTTTCTTCTTCTTTAAGTTAACAATTGAACAAAAATAAACGGTTAAGTTGGACAAATAACGAAAAGTTTAAGACCATGGAGAGAAAACAAATTAAGCTGATTTTTCTGTTAACATATATTGAAATATCATAAAAGGTATATAACTAACTATTATTTAAGGCTCATGTCTCAACCCCATTTACAAAATATGTGAGTTTGTCCAAATCAAGGTAACATATACTCCATTGAAATCTTTTGAAGATTAGAAAAAAAAAGACTTCAATGGAGGTCTTTTTGTTGGCAAGCATTAATTTTAGCTAATTGAGGCAGTGACTGTTAACTATCGCAAATTAAGAAATATAAGATTGATCGATAAGGAAGTATCACTAACTTCAGAAAGGCAATATCTATAAATGACTTTCAAAACCAAAATGGTCTAAGATAAAAATTTGGAAAAATTGGATTAAAATCGCCATTGCCGGTGATTGATCATGGGTCAATCGCGTGTTAAGCAGGAAAACTTACCACTATACTACAACGACATTGATGCTCATTTAATCAAACGTATATTAAATTTTATTTATCAGTAGTTAGCTGTTTACAATTGTTATTTTGACTTCTTATCTGTTCAAAACCATATTTCTTAAACTGAACCAACCAATGGGCTGATACGTTAACTAATGGGCTATAACTGATGGAATAAATTAACTAATGGGCTGATAAGGCCTATAAGGCCCAAAGTATTAGTAACTCACAATAACGGAATCACCTAAAACGCCCTTGCACATAATTCTCTCTAAGCTGTAGAGACGAAGAATGCGAAGTCGTGTCTGATACTGAAATTTCAGTTTTCTCAAATCGATCCGATTGAGAAAACCCTAAAATCTGAATCTCTTTCTTGATTTCGAGATCTGAATCCGAAATCTCAAATTTAGTGGGAAACATTGGCGAAAATGTCAAAGGATTTCGCAGTTCCACCAGTTGTTTTCCCCTCAGGCGGATCTCCGGCCGGCGCAAATTTCCAGCAACGCCGAGCTCCCACAGCTCCTTACCAACCATCACGTCCATCCTCCGCTTCATCCTCAATCCCTTTCATGTCGTTTGACATAGGATCCGCCGCCGCATCGACTCCAGCTGGACCATTCGGTGGAACAATAGCCTCTTCTTCATCGTTTGGTAACGGAGGCTCTGCTTCATTCGAAGACGAAGAGCCATTACTCGACGAACTCGGTATTCATCCAGATCAAATCTGGAAAAAAACTAGATCGATTCTCAATCCCTTCCGGATTAATCAAACTGTTCATAAGGATTCAGATCTCTCTGGCCCGATCTTTCTCTACCTTGCGCTCTGCTTATTTCAGCTTCTAGCTGGGAAGATTCAGTTCGGTGTTATACTTGGTTGGGTTGTTGTTTCCTCTATCTTCTTGTATATCGTCTTCAATATGCTTGCTGGTAGAAATGGGAATCTTAATCTTCATACTTGTACGAGCATAGTTGGTTACTCTTTGCTTCCTGTTGTGATTTTGTCGGCGGTGTCATTGTTTGTGCCACAAGGTGCTGGTCCAGTTCGGTTCGTTCTCGCAGCGGCGTTTGTGTTGTGGGCTACTAGAGCTTGCTCTAATCTTGTGGTGTCTCTTGCTGATGGAGGAGAAGAGCATCGTGGATTGATATCGTACGCCTGTTTCTTGATCTATACTCTGTTTTCGCTTCTCGTTATCTTTTGATTCCTTGCTTTCGAATTTTGATAGATTGCTGATCTTACAAGTGTTTGTGATGAAATAGCTAAGACGCTGTAAAGGTTTTTGACAACTTTAGAGGAAATTACTGTTGAATTGGTTTATGCAATTTGATTCTATGTTCTAAGATCTATTACTAGTGGAGGTATCGAAACTTTTATGCTATAATTATCCTTCTTCATTTCTCTTTGACAGCTTATTTACATGAATTGTTCTTTGAATTAGATTATGTGATAGTATAAATCTGCTAACATAATGCAGTTTTAGTGTAGATTTTCCAAACTTAGAAGAGTTTATAATGCTTCTGATTTGTTAAAAGCTATTTGGGTTTTTGGAAGAAAGTTACTAAGATGTTTTAGTTATATTCATTTAGCACTAAGATGGCTTCAACTACGATGATATATAAGTGACCAGAGAGGGAAGTGTGATGGTTTAGTCTGACGTTCAATAGGCGAGAAAGTATTAGAGAAATTTTTGGCGCGATTTTCCTTAGAAGTTGGAGAAAGATAAGAGTGTTAGCTTGAAAATGTTGTTGAGGTCAGTGCAAGTATAGATGTGAACTTTGGACTACTTATAACTACAGTGAGAGCAATTGTAGCAGAACTCCTATACTTGGATTGTCTGAAGCACCATTCATGGGTTCGCGTTTGAAGAAAATATTTCTGACTTCAGATTGTGGCTAGTTACTCTCATGGTGCGGTTATCAAAGAAAAAAAACCCCATGCTTATATTGCTCTTAAAATTGACAGTCATGTAACATTGAGCTGTTTATATTTAGCCCCTTAACTTTGTTAAATTGGGCTTTACAAATTTGGAAAGCATGAACCAACAACATAAATTGTGAAATGCTCACCAAAATTGATTTGTTATCAGAACATTGATTTGACTCAAAATCGAACTTACGCCAAACATCAAGAAATATGCAGTTTAAATAAGAAAGAGTAAGAGAAGAAAAACTAACTAAAAAAATTGATTACTTTTTTCGTCATTCAAAAAAATGTTTGCGCCGTTTGTTGGTTTCCGTAAGGTTATAATCGGGTTTAAAGGCCCGAAACATAAAATGGGCTTTAAGGGAATAATTAAGCCCACTTCTTCTAAACCTTCATTTGTCTCTTTCATCACTCCCTTCCCGTCGGCCAACGTTTGTCTCGTCTTGTTTGCCAAACTTAAAACAGATGAATTAACTTACTGAAACAAATTATAATTAGGAGCAAAACCAAATCATAGTCCACTTTTATTATGTGATCGAGAAAGAGATTCTAAGCCTAGAAAACACCAAAAACACCATTTCTTTTACTTTCCACTTCTTTTTTCTTTGTAGCTCGAAATCTTCTGCTGCTGCTACTCTAAGGTTCTCTTCCTCTTTTACATGTCAATGTAGCTCTGCCGCAATCTCTACTTCTTTTAGTTGGATTTGCTTTAGCCAATCATCGAAATGTCTTAGCTTTTTGTAATCGTGTACTGTTTTACATAATTTTGGGCTTTCCATCTTCAATTTCGTTAATTTATAATATCAAGGCGCAAATTGTATCTTACTGATTCAAAATTGATGCTCTTTGTAGATTCAATTGAAGTATTGTATCTTCGATGTTGCTGAATTTGCTTTTGCTTTCGATAAAAAAGAGTGTTGATGACAGTGATTCGTTTCATTTGTCTCTTAGTCTCTTAATCTGGTTTATTCATTACAAGAATCTTAGCTTCTAGTAGTAGGCTAAACCCAAATGCAACTGTTGCTACTATAAAATTCGAATACCACTTTAGTTCTTCTTTGGGTTGACTTCTTCTTCTTTCTCTTTTACAGGTATTGTTAGATCTTTCTGTGTTTTCAAAATGGCAACTTATGTGTCTCCCTGTTTGACTCCTCCGGATTCACGGGTGCTTACTGTTCTTAGAAAGAATGTATCACCGGAGAATCATCTAGGCAGCAGGGTTAGTTGCTTTAGAATGATTGAAACTAAGAAAAACCGCCTTTTTTCTGCTCATAAATCCGAGTCTTTTTCAATCAGAAACTCTTTGAATTCTCATACTCCAAGCCATTTCCAAAGCCAAGACTCTTTCTTGAATCTCCATCCTGAGATATCTATGCTCAATCCAAGAAAAGATTCTTCCAAGGGACCCATTACTGAGGATTTGGATGAGTCATCTACTCCAAACACTTACAATGAGGCAAGGATCAAAGTTATTGGTGTTGGAGGTGGTGGTTCAAACGCTGTGAATCGTATGATTGAGAGTGAGATGATTGGTGTGGAGTTTTGGATTGTGAATACTGATATTCAAGCAATGAGAATGTCTCCGGTTTTCCCAGATAATAGGTTACAAATTGGTAAAGAGTTGACTAGAGGTTTAGGTGCTGGAGGAAATCCAGAGATTGGAATGAATGCTGCTAGAGAAAGCAAGGAAGCTATCGAAGAAGCACTTTATGGTTCAGATATGGTTTTTGTCACAGTATGTGTCTATCACTATTACTTTAAGTTTTTCTTAGTCAAAGAACTTTTAATATGATTCTTTCTATGGAAAAATATAGATTACAAATGGGAAGTTTTAATCTCCATCTGGCTAAAGTAGTGAGGTTTATCATGTCTTAGATGATAGAAGATTTACCGGTTTAGTTTCCACTAATCATGGATTGTTGTGTTAATTCGCTGCCTCCATAGATTTACTCTGAGATCAGACCTTTAAGTTCACTGCTTGAGGATTGATAGCCAAATATCTTTTTGTTTTTCTAGGCTGGAATGGGTGGTGGAACGGGAACTGGCGGGGCTCCTATAATTGCAGGGGTTGCAAAAGCGATGGGTATATTGACGGTTGGTATTGTCACAACGCCTTTCTCATTTGAGGGACGGAGAAGAGCACTCCAGGCTCAGGAAGGGATTGCAGCCCTCAGGGATAATGTCGACACTCTCATTGTTATTCCAAACGACAAGTTACTGGCCGCAGTCTCTCAGTCAACTCCAGTTACAGAAGCATTTAATCTGGCTGATGATATACTTCGACAAGGAGTTCGTGGAATATCTGATATCATTACGGTACGGATTTTGTAGTGTATTTATTCCCAGTGGCATCCTTGTTTGGATAAAATGTCTAACAGCTGTCTTTTATTTCCTTGCATTGCAGATTCCTGGATTGGTCAACGTGGATTTTGCTGATGTGAGGGCTATAATGGCAAATGCAGGCTCTTCATTGATGGGAATAGGAACTGCAACAGGTAAGAGTAGACTGTTCTATAGATTTGAAACTTTTTTGTTGATAGGCTCTATTTGCTGCATGATTTCGTAGTAACAAAGGCCAACATTGGTTAGAAGGCATGTCAAAAACCCCGTGACTAGTATAAGTGACACTACATACATATATTTGTTACTAAAATGCCAAAGTTTTACTGAGAATTGGTACTACAGGTGTAGCTGAGTAGATTAATCGGACTATAAATTTAGTACTCTTTAACCTTGACAAAGGAACCAGTGTAATAATATTTGGTATCCTGAAGATTACCATATGATAGTCCATGTAACTCTACTAAATGTGCATTGAGATATATTCAGGAAAATCCTGAACTTGAACTATACTTATTCTTTCATGATATACTGTTATTTGAGCAGGAAAGACTCGAGCAAGAGATGCTGCATTAAACGCAATCCAATCACCTTTGTTAGATATTGGCATTGAGAGAGCCACTGGAATTGTTTGGAACATAACCGGTGGAAGTGACTTAACATTGTTTGAGGTCTTCCCCCCTCTCTACATTTTCAGTCCATTTCCTGTCCTTGAAATCACTTGGTTTCTTTCCTAGACAGTTCAGAACAAAGCTCCAATGCCATGTCATTTATAATGTTTTGATGCTCTATTTTGATTCTCGGGAAAACGATTTGTAGGTAAATGCTGCTGCAGAAGTGATTTACGACCTCGTTGATCCGACAGCCAATCTTATATTTGGCGCTGTGGTAGATCCATCCTTTAGTGGTCAAGTAAGTATTCTTCTTTCTCGGATCTTCTTCTAACATATAACCTCTGAAATACCCAATTTGCTTAAAATTTTTCTTCCTGTCAGATAAGTATTACCCTAATAGCAACCGGTTTCAAACGCCAAGAAGAAGGAGAAGGAAGGTCACTTCAGGTGTTCACTTGTCTCCCTTGAAAGTCGATTATTACATCAGATGTTATAGCTTTCGATTGTGACCTCTCTTAAACTCTATATGACAATGCAGGCGACACAAGCGGATGCATCAATGGGAGTAAGAAGACGTCCTTCTTCATCCTTCACTGAAGGCAATTCCATAGAGATCCCAGAGTTCTTGAAGAAGAAAGGTCGCTCTCGCTATCCTCGCCTCTAAAATTCACCTCCTCAAGGATTGGTTTGAATAAGCAAATTGCCTCCGGCAATTCTATACTAGGTGGTAGAAATGGTTTTATTGTTGTTGATTATATTACAATAATAAAGTTTATTGACAGATGATTAAATCTCAGTCTGTCACACACTTGTTTCAAGAGTTTGTCTTCTAGTAACTCTTCTTTGTACATACTCCATTATATTTCATGAGCACTTTGATTTTCATTTTGTATGTATGTATGAATGCTTGATCAATGTAAACAGATAAATTTTAAAAAATGTGTGGTTCTGCACTCTCCCATATTGCTTCCTCGCGACTCACGAGTGACACAATCTTACTACATCTCAAGAAATTCTACATCTACAACGACAATATATCTTATTTGATAGAGCATATATGGTTTTGATTGTTTAAAACAACAATAAAGGAATTTACAAGTAATTATGTAACCTATAGTAACATCATTATTACTATTATTTGTTAACTGTATACATGAACTTTTGAAAGAAATGACACACAAAAAACATAATTAAGCGATATAGTTGGCACATAGTGCAAATAATTATTTTGGATGATATGGTTACAAAACAAAACATTGGTATTACATTATGTAGTGGGCTTCTGTTGAAAATAATCTGACTGTATAAATCCATATTCAACATTGCTAGCATGGAGGAGGTGGTCTTCGAACGGTTTTACAAGGCTTATAGTTAAATCCATTTGAACCTTCACTTCCCTGAGAATCTCCACATGGCGGTGAGGGTCTTACGCATATCGCAGGTTTACCTTTTAACTCATAAGTTTATTTAATAGTTATAATAAGAGATTTTTAAAAATAGTTACTTAATGTTCTAAATGGTTGTAATAGACAAGACAAACTAAACATTTTGTAAACTAAACCGTTTTATTTTTGAGGACGAATTAAACGTCCCGACAACTACAACCATTGAAGAGGTTACTTATTTATTATGACAGAGATTTAGGATTAAGAAGAGACTTAATTACCTTGGTGGACATGAGCCTGAAAGGATAGACATAGAAATATATGAAGCAAACATAGAAGAAGAAAAGCTTGTCTTGTTTTCTTCATTATCATTGTTCTTCTCCCTCTCGTGTCGACCAGTAAGCTGTAAGTGTATATAAATATATTGAAGAAGACACGATCAAACGTATAGCGAATAAATTAATTTGAAGTCAAATTTTGACTTCTTGTTTTCCCATGAAAACGCGGTTTCATACATCAGCTACGTAACATCTTCTGAATAAACAATTTAAGACATCCCTAAATCAACTTGAGCCTCATGATCCTCACAAAAATATTCAACCCTTCTGAATATTTTTCTAGTAATCTACATATGACTATTGAATATTCAGAAATCACAATCACTCAACATATACATTTTTTAGTAACAGGGCTCTCCTTTCCTTCATAAACTGGTAAAACTAAGCCCTCGTTGAAAAACTCTTCTCCACAAGCATGTTCTCTTTCTTGCAGAACAAGGCAGCCTCAACCAAAGTGGGCTTTGATTTTGTTCTCTTGGAAGCCTTCTTCTTGTAATCACCCAACAACAAAACTACCTCTTCCTCCGAGACTAGAGCCACGTAGAAGTCTGAGCTTGGCTCGGGGCTAATCGTGAATTTCGCAGACTTGAAATCCCAATACACCTTTATTGGGTTACCTTCTTGTAGCCTATCTTGTTCTAGAAATGCCAAGGCTTGATATCAACCATGCAACAGTAATTCACATCGGCTTCCACGCTAACCATGATCGTAAGCGAATGGTTCATGAGATCTTGGAGAAGGAGAGAAAGTAGGCCACTTCAAGTATTCTCTTGTCTCCTTTTGACACACACAACATACTCAATTCTTACATTAAATGTTACAAGTAGTGATATATCTAAACTCTATATGAAAATACAGGCGAAACAAGCGGATGCATCAATGGGAGTAATTAACAAAACGTCCTTCTTCATTTTTTACTGAAGGAGATTCCAGAGAGATCCCAGTAAAGGTCGCTTTCGCTATCCTCGCCTCTAGACCCACTTTGATCACTCTACACGAGATGGTTGATTTGTTTGGGTAAGTAAATTGCCTCTCTGGTGGTTCTTTCATAGGTGTTAGAAATCGTTTTATTGTTGATTATATATTATATTAATTATAATCTTTATTGACAGATGATATTATATATCTCAGTCTCTGTCACACTTGTTTCAAGAGTTTGCCTTCTAGTAATTGCAATTGGATAAATGTCTACTCTCCTTTGTACATACTCCATTATATTTCATGAGCCCTTTGATTTTTATTTTGGTCTCATCCTCCTGTCAATAGACACATGTTTATGAAATTAATTTTCCATATGTATCAACATAAACAGAGAAATTAAGGGGAGGACCATCCAAAAGTCTTGCACCCGTAGTTAATTTTAAAAGTAATGTATGTAACCTTTAGTAGCAATCATTGTGTTGTTATTATAATCATTATTACTAATAAATCGTTGCCATGTACATGTATATGATTAAAAAAATAAAATAAAAGGCATAATGAAACAATAATCTTTGGCTTTATTTGCGATGCAAACAATTATGGGATGGTATGGTTACAAAAATAAACACTGGCGTTATATCCGTGGTGGGTTTCTGTTGAAAACTTTTGGTCGAATCTGAATGTATAAACTCATATTAGTCTGGAATCTACACGAGAGGAGGTTTCCGAATTCTTCTACAAGGCCTTTTGATTTGTCTCATAAGACTTCCACTAGGAGAACCTCCACATGATTGGGAGGGTGGATCGAGTATCCGATCCTCACCTTTTAACGCAAATGAGTCAATATGTTTTAAAAAAAAACACCGCAGAGATTATTTACACTAGATAGTAGATTACTTAAATTTTAATGTGACGAGGATTTTTGGAATATGAAGAGACTGACCTAGGTGACGGAATCTAGCCTCTGTGACACGAACCTGAAAGGATACACATAGAAGTAAATGAAGCAAAGTTAGAATAACAAAAACTTGTGTTGTTTTCTTCATTATCATTTGTTCTTCTCTCACGTGTCAACCACTAGTGTATATATAGAGATTGAAAAGCCGACAAAAGCAAACGTATCGTGGTCTAGTGGATATATAAATTTAAAGTGTCAAGCTTCGTGAGTTTCTTCTTTTCTAAAACAACACGGTTTACTAGAAATATAATGTAACAGCTTAATTAAACAAATAAATATTTTACTAAATTCCAACTTTAGGAATCTAGCTAGGTATTCACGGATGCAACACTTTTAGAGTTTCCGATATATTATAGGTTATATAATCTTATATTCTACAGATGACTATTCAATACTCCCAAATCATTTTGCCTTAAAGGAGCTTTATGGAACTAGGGGCGAAGGAGCTCGTAAGGATCTCTGGTTTTTGTCTTATGGCATTCCGTTTTTGACTTTCGTTCAATATATCAGTGTGTCCCACTTGTTTCAAGAGTTTTGCCTTGTATAACTGCAATTGGATAAATGGATATAAAGATTAAAAAAAAACTCTACCATGTTTTGTTCATACTTCAATATATTTCATTGTTCTTTCAATTTCATTTTGGTTACTCTCTGAGTCTATATACACATGCTTATGAATTTAATTCTAGATGTGTGTATATGACTGTCTTATCAATATAAATAGAGATTTAGGAAAATATCAAAACGAGAGGACCATATAAGATCAAAGTGTGGTTAAATGTTAACGTCTGCACTAAATGTGTTCCTTCGAGATCCTTCGCGAGTCACGACACAATCACAATATCATATCTCAAAACAATCATACATGTGTGTTATGAATTGGGGCAGATAAACAGTACTTTGCCTCTAATTTTTTACATTATTATTCTCGTTGAATCAATTTATACAAACCCTTAGAATTCTTATATAAGCATAAAAAACCTAATAGAATAAGAAAATATGAAATCTGGAGAAATATTTTAAATTTTATCATTCGAATAGGGTCCTTAAACTTCCATACTAATTTTAAATCACTTTAGATTAGCAAGGTGCAAAACAAGTAACTGTGTAATCTGTAGTAGTATATTGTTGTTATTATTGATAATTTTATTTCTTACAACGCATACATGATTTTAAAGAAGTGGTAAAGCTGTCATAATTAAACAATAGCATTGTCACAGCTGCAAATAATTATTTTGGATGATATGGTTACTTCTATCGTATTTAACGTTGCTAGCTACCTCGTGTACGGAGTGCAGGAATCTCCACGAGGAGGTCTTGGAACGGTTTTACAAGGCTCATAATTTTGTTCCGTAACTTGACTTCCCATAGGAGAAGCTCCACATGGTGGGGAGGATCTTGTACATATCGTGGGTTTCGAATCCTCGCCTTTTAACACATGAGTCAATATAAGACACACCGAGAATTAAACTCAAAGCTTTGATCAGAGAATTTTCTTTAAATAAGTACTTACTAAAGTTTTAATTGTGACTTACCTGAAAAGGGTCTAGCCTCTGTGTCATGAACCAGAAAGGATATACAGAGAAGTATATGAAGCAAACTTATAAGAACAAAAGCTTGAGTTGTTTTCTTCATTATTATTGTTCCGCTTCCTCTCTTCCATGTCGACCACTAGTGCTTTATATAGGTTGAAGCAAACAAAATCAGAAGTATAGTGAATAAATAAATTTGAAGTCAAACATCGATCGACGACTTCTTGTGTTCTACAAAAACGCGGTTTTGTACATCAGATATATTACATCTTCTAGATAAACAAATAAAGACTTGACTAAAACTCAAGATTATGAACCTATGGATAATTATGGATGCTAGACTTGTGGAAGTTCCGACATACTGTAGGTTATACTGTTGTTGTCGTATGTGTTACGGTTAGATCCGTTTGTTGTGAATCATTATCGTTGTTTCTACGAAACTACTAAACAATTGACACATCTTTCATAATCATAGTTAAATCATTTGCGTAATAATTTCTTCTAATGTTCAAGTTTTTTTTTTTAACTTTCAAATGCTCAGCTCAACTATCTATAAAACCGTTTTGAAACTATTTTATTTTTTATAACTCATTATCAGCTCCATTTAAATTCCAAATTACAGTAACCCTACCGAAACCAACCAACCCCCCCAACGAAATCTCCTTATATCAAGTTCTCAACCTCATGATCCTAACAAAAAATATATATGCTTTTGATTTGTTAAGTACTTCTAGATTCCAATCCAAAATTCATGATAATTTCAGGAGCCTATAGCTATCATGTAAATTTAATGGTGATTAAAAAATTACATCACCGGAAACCAATCCTTGAAATCTTTCAATAAATAGATAATGATAATGTACGCGAACTATCCCACTAGAACCAATGTGGCGCAGTTTAAAGAGTTGTTTGAGTGATAGAGGATTTGCCATGTAAATCAAGACGAAGGGAACAAATCCCACCATTACATCATCATCGTGTTCCTTCCGCTATGCTAGTCCATGTAACTTTACTACAAGTAAATGTATAACCTCTAGTAGCAACATTATTAGTTTATTATTTTTAATTCTACCAACGTGTACATGCTTTTTTTGGAAAAAATAATAAAAAGTCATAATTTAGCGACATTTTTGGCACAACATGCAAATAATTATTTTGAATGATATGTTACTAAACTTAACATCGGTGTTCTATCTTCGGTGTGCTTCTGTTGAAAATCTTTGTCCAATCTGAATGTATAAATTCATATTCAGCATTGTTATCACTTTGGCGGAGAGCACCGATCTCCACGAGGAGGTCTTGGAATGGTTATACAAGGCTTGTCCCTATTTCGACTTCCCAGGGGAGCTCGACATGGTGGAGAGGGTTTTGTGCATATCAGGGTTTTTCGGTTCGTCTTACCTTTCAAAACAAATAAGTTAATATATTAAAAAGTTACTTAGGTTTTGAATGGCTTCAATGGACATAGAGAAATTATCCGTTTATAAACTAACGCACTATTTCTATCACGAATTAATCGTCTTGTCAGCTATAAGAGTCTATAACCATTCAAAACATTACTTAAGTTTAATGTGAGAGAGATTTTTGGAATAAGAAGAGACTGACCCAGTGGAGGGAGTGTCGCTTCTGTGAGACGAACACGAGAGGATAGACAAAGAAGTACATGAAGCAAACTTAGAAGAAGAAAAGCTTTTGTAGTTTTCTTCATTATCATTGTTCTCGATCTCTCCTCTGTCCACCAGCCGTAGTGTGTATTAATTAGTGTATATATATTAGATTGAGGCAAACAAAATCAAATGTATAGTGAATAAATAAATTTGACGTTAAATCTCGACGACTTCTTGTTTTCTACGAAAACGCGGTTTTGTACATCTTCGGAATAAACAAATAAACGCGTAACAATAACGCAAGGGTATTAACGGAAATGAAAGAAGTCGTTATGGGCAAGCTAGGAGAATGGTATTGTAAATTTCCAAAAACATCAGTAGATTCTTCTTCTTTATTCTATTGGATCAGCCTGCAGAATCCTAAGCAACAACAACCATTGCAGTACCTAAATTATCAAAATTCATAAAAATAATTAATCACTTCATGATCCTTCGAATATTTTATATTCAACATAAGACTATTGAAAATTCACAAATCACAATTACTCACCGTATCTTTTCTTTTAGGAGCAGGGTTCTCCTTCCATCCATCATTTTGCGAATGCATTTTTATCTCCTAATTGATAGTGAAAACTATTGTTGATTAAGTAATTAAAAAGGATACTAATATAATTAGTTGATTTTAGTGGTTTTAAACCAAAGGATTAGCTCATTCAAATAGAATGAAACTTCGTTATTTAGTAATCTAATATTTTAGTATCACATCTTAATCACTAGAGTTCATTTTGCTATTAAAACTTTTCTACAGTTTTAGTGTTATTTTTACTTTAATTTACATATTTAAATTTGGAAATTGAAACTATAGCCACTTATTTGTCTTAGATTGAATTTGAATTTTTGTAATTGCAATGTGTTAAACTATTGTCTCCGTGTATCGATCCAAAGTATTACAACGTACTTAAGTTGTATATCCGGGTGTAAAAACCTCGTTATCAACGGAGTCTAGCATTGTTTTAGTATTGGATGAGCTAGTTACTGGAGAGCTATTTTTCATGTCATCTACTGTTTTGTTGTCCTCAACGATCACCATTCAAAATTTTCATTTTGTAATCGTTGGTTCAACGATAATACTGATGACAGTGACAGGTTTCAGCAACCAAATCATATTTGATCCCGAACCTCCAAGGTCACCAAAATATATATGTATGATTCTTGCTTGTTTTGATAAGAACTGCAGCAGTCTAGATTAGTAATTGTGATGTTTCTTTTCAATATATTTTAGATTACAGATAACGATACTTAATCTCTTTCAACAGATTACCTAGATGTATAATACGTTAAAAAATTATTTACTTTTTAAAAAATATTCATTTGATTATGCGCATCACGTGAGTTAACGTCTACATACTTTAGTTAAGAAAATATCAAAGCGAGAGGACCATATAAGATCAAACTTCAAAGTGTGGTTCAATGTTAACGTCTGCACTAAATATATCCTTCTTCGATCTTCCTAACGAGTACGACACATAGTATTCCATCTCAATAAATTATACATCGACATCAAACAGTCATATATGGACACGCATATATCATATGATGCTACGTATATTCTTTCTGTAGAAAGATACATTATTCATATACTACTCTTTAATTTTTGCTGGATCAAAATGTTGAAATTAAAGAGTTAAGAACAATTTCACATTAATGACATAGTTACACAATCATAAAGCGAGGCTGTGAAAATATACAAGGGAACAAAAAATAAAAGTTCCTCAAGAGAAAAGTGAAGTTAATTATCACAGAGACAAATGAATTCCTTATACTAACACGTGAGAGGTACTTTCAAATTGAGACCCGTTTATGTCAATCATAATGTAAATATTATTTATTTGCGTATAAATAAATATATATATATATATAACTTTTGTAAATAACTGTTTATTTTGCAGATATCATTATCATAATCATTTAATTCCCCACCTAAACATATTCCATTGGAATAAATCCTAAATCAACATCAGCCTCATGATTCTCTCAAAAAATCCAACCCCTTTGAATGTTTTCTTATACTCTACACATAACAATTTAATATTCACGACCCCAAAAATATTTTATGAGAACCTCTTTACACATATTTTATTTTGAATGTGAAACGAAGATTCTTCAAAATGTCATCATCTGTTTAACTAAAGCCAATATTTTGTGAAAAATTTCGATGAAAACACACAGTTTTCGTTGAAGGCATTATCCTCTTGAATATCGTCTTCAGGATCCAGATCGTCTCACTTACAAAAATCATTCACCACCATTTCTGAAGAATTGATTACTTGCAATTTGCAAGAAAAAAATTAGAAATTAGAATAGAAAATAAATACTAAATACGAAGGTCTAATCAATCGTTTAATTTTATAGATTATTTATTTATTTATTTATCTATTTAAGATCCAAAAATTAAGAGCCAAAGCAATCCAATCTGCAAAAAAGACACGTAAAGTTGTCACTTACCATACAAAGGAAAACAAAAGCGAAATAAAATAAAAAAGAGAAATTCAACAAACAATAACATAAGTCGACGTGTAACACAACCTCCCACCCGATGTTTTCCTTCTTTACATAACCCAACAAAAAATACATATTATCAACACCGAATCTCTCAACACAAACAAACACACATATCTCTCTTCATCTTTTTGTTTCCTTCAAGAATCTGAATCTGCTTTACTATTGTGTAGATGAACATCGACGATACGACGTCTCCAATGGCCCACCCGATCGTTCCATCTCAGCCTCCTCCCGACCAAACCAAACAAGATCGAAATTTGCCCGACGAAGCTTCTTCTGTTTCCGACAAGAACGATCCACCTTTTCCTGAAGAAAAACAGAATCAAGAAGAAGAGAGAGTGGACAGTGGGAGAGAGAAGTTGAAGAAACACCGAAGAGAAATCGCGGGTAGGGTTTGGATACCGGATATATGGGGACAAGAGGAGCTTCTTAAGGATTGGATCGACTGCTCAACGTTCGACACGTGTCTAGTCCCCGCCGGAATCTCGTCGGCACGGGCGGCTCTTGTAGAGGAAGCTAGGCGAGCTGCTTCAGCTTCTAGTGGGTTACATAATCGTTGCTTGATCTTACGCTGAATTTTATATAATAAAATACATACATGATTAAATGTGGTTCTTGTTGCTCAATAATATTATAAGCCATTAATTATTGTTATATTCTTGATAGTCTGATTCATTTTACTCGTAACTTTATGGAACATTGCAAATTGCTTTGAGTGTGTCGTGTTGGGTATTGTTGTTCATAGAGGAGAGTGTAGAACGAATACTCTGATATTGTTTTTTGATAACCTTGAATCGATTCGTCCAGGTTGTCGTATCTAAAATTCGTATCCATTATACAACTATCCGAAGATATTCGATCGGTTCCATTACCATAAAAGCTATAAGCTATAAGTTTAGAAAAAAATCAAAGTAAATAAAAAAAGCAAAATTCATAAATTTATGTGTCTTAATCTTAAAAATTATAATAAATTTTAGAAAAAATTCTTTTAGTTTTTATATTCAAAAAGTACATTTATAGATTCATTAATCTCAAGCGAAGCGAATATCTCCGTTTTCAAATTTCAGTATTTCTAATGTGCTCCTTTTGGGCTCTACTTTTTTTTGGCTTGGTGATTCATCAGGTCTGTGTTCAAAACTTCAAGACGTATTTCGAAACAGCATTTTTTGTCAACATATCAAATTGTGAAGGTGACGTTTGCCTATTTCCACAAAGTTGCTTTGCATGTGCCGAAACATATACCCAATCATGTTCTTAGCTTCTTATAAGTCCAATACAACTGTTATCTTTTATATTTGGCCTATCTATTTACGTCATGAGTTAGACTTAGACATGTGACAAAGCGATTAAGAGATAACATCGGACTTAGTGAGAAGTAATCTTATTCAGTTTCTTAAGGATCAAGGGAAACGACCTTGATTAGTTTTCACACACATGTGCATACGTTATATTGATCTTATGTTAAAATTGCTTTTGGGTATCATGAGAATATCTTTTTGTGATCTCTGCTATGCCAAAATACCTGAACCTAAGTACTCTCTATGTGTATATATATATATATATATGGATGTAAGTTCGTATTTACTCAAATACCCAAACTACATGCTGTCATTTTCAATAAAAAAAAGAAAACACAAAACATCTTATGATAGGTAAATACTCACAGAAAATATACTAACATTCAAAACACAGAATCCAAAATATTCAAATACTCGATCCAAATTTTGATTAAAATAGGTCGTTTTTTTTTTGGATTGAACGTGCTAGTCTGAAAGCCCACTTTTAAGAAAATGAGGTAATGCGGCCCACTATTTTGGATTTCATGTAAACGACCTATTGGGCCAAACTAATGAGGCCCATACGGCCTTTCTAGATACGAAGGAGTCAAAGGGATTCGTTTCTGATTAGTCGCGAAAATCTCATCGTCATTTCTTCGCTCTCGCCGTCGTTGTAGATCGCTTCTCTAACTAACCCTAATTTGTAGAGATCAGGTGCCTGAAACAACGGTCAGTCATGGAGTACGCTGCTCGGAGAAATCAGAAAGGAGCTTTTGAGAGCTTCTACAAACTTATCATGCGCCGTAACTCCGTCTACGTCACTTTCATCATCGCCGGCGCATTTTTTGGCGAAAGGGTAAGAGATCAAAGCCTTTTAAATCGTTTGATATCTTATCAGCTTCCGTATCATTCCGGATCTGGATTTGTGTATATGGTTTGATTGGAATTAAATTCGAAAATTTGGTTGTGAAATGACAAATTTTAGTGAAGAAATTTCGTTCGATAGATTAAGCGATCTACATTAGAGAGCTGGAGAATAAAGTTTTTACGCAATTTTTAGAGGAAATGATGTGAAATTTGTTGATTTTGGGGATAAATGTGATTTGTAGCCTGTAATGTTGCAATTTATTATATGTTTTATTGATCGTTGCAGGCTGTGGATTACGGTGTTCATAAGCTGTGGGAACGCAACAACGTTGGGGTATGTTTATATATTTGTGTTTTGATTCACTTCCCTGATGTGTTATTCTGTGATCCTGAATCATGTTTTATGCAATTTTGAGGCTTAATTGCTGAATATTGTGTAGATGAAGATTGATTGTTACTTATCATCGAATTTTCTGCATCCGAACTTGACCGAGAAAATGCATTCTGTTAACATTTTTTCCAATATGTTTAGTATTGCTTATGCTAATGTTTGTCTGTCTTTTGAATTAGAGAATCTAGATGGTAATAACTGTTTCTTCTTCATTCTCTGTATTGACCATCTTGATATGGGAATGATTACATCCCTCTGCTCACACCTCTTCTGTTTCATTTGACAGAGCTAATCATCTTCTCTAATCTCTACTTTGTTTTCCTTGTTAATTAATTGTTGAATGCTTGTATTAGAGTAATAAAGTAGCTAACTTTGAATCTGTTATTGATCTCTGGTTCGGTTTTTCTAGCTTCTATTGGAATATGTATAGTTTCTCCCTCTGTTTTTTGTGCTAGCTAGTTCAATCATCTAGTTATGATTTTTTTTCATCTTGTATGAGTAAATGTGAGAGTCTGAAACACAATGATTATATATGATTTTATTTGTAACATGATCTTCTTGTCATGGCGCAGAAACGATACGAAGACATTTCTG
Source organism: Cardamine chenopodiifolia (assembly GCA_963922655.1). Classification (NCBI taxonomy): domain Eukaryota; kingdom Viridiplantae; phylum Streptophyta; class Magnoliopsida; order Brassicales; family Brassicaceae; genus Cardamine; species Cardamine chenopodiifolia. The sequence continues at coordinate 13,342,423 of OZ000479.1, read as the reverse complement.
TGTTGGGGCAAAGGCCAGTAGAAGAATAAGATTTCTCATTTTTCCTTTTTGAATATCTCAGACCAAAAGCAAGAAATGGAAATTTCCATGTTGTTTTTACATTCCATGTCTCTTTCGTTTGTTGAATAAATATAAATCGTTGGGATGATTCATACTTTCACCTAAAGCTATTTGGTTCTGATCAATTGAATATTTTGCATTTTGGAATATGATAACATTATCATAATAACTCGTGGTTTATCATTACAAAATTGTGTCCTTAACTAAAGCAAATCCATTAAAATTCCTATTCATGAATCTTCTGTTCTTCACTTTTGGTTTCTTGAAACGCCACTTTTAATCTGCAGAGGCCATATTCTGTGGTCTAATTTTATCAATCCTCGAGAAAATGTAATCGTGGAGAACTCTTTTTGCGAAGGGTCAAATTCGAAAGGCTTTTCATTTATTACTTTGTTTGATCCCATAAAAGAAAGAAATTATGATTATATCTGTTCTTTGAAGAATAACCAAAGGAGTCACTGTCGATGCATCATCGTTCATGATATTACATGATAAGTGGGAATTAAACCGACAAAACCACATTGGTTCAATTTCGTGCAGAGGATTTAAAAGCTTCCACTAAGCTGTGGGGCAAATGTTAAAGATTAGATTTTGACAATCTCTTTATCATAAATCACAAAACTTGCACCACCTCTTTCTGCGGCTATGCATATCGAGAAGATAACCATCGTGCATCGGTCCAACTCCAATAAACTTCACATATGCTTTTTAGAATTATTTTGATTAGTACCGATGTCCAGGTCAAACCGGACTTATCCGGAAATGAGTAGTTCTTTCGCTATTCAAGACACCATGTTTAAGAACACAAGCTGAAGTGGTCCACGCGCAATGTGGTTGTTACGCCCTAAACTCTAGATCCTAGCCCCTAAGCCATCACAGATGGGTTATATATGATTTATTTGCGTCTACAATTAGTTAATGCGATCCAATTATATAATTCATATAGGTTTCAGAAGAAGAAAAAATTGATGGTATGGGCAAAACAAGTGTAATTACCTACTCATCATGGATTCGCATAATGCGTTTTGTTTTATTGCGACAAGAGATTAGAGATCGTTTTGAAGCCAAATGCAATGTTCTCGGGGTCGGAGTATGGACAAATGAATATTCCGAATAAATTTTGTCTTGATTCCGTTACGCTTTGAGTCTTATGCCCTACTTGATCATCACATCACATGTTCGCTTTATCTTTTGAATTTTCAGATAACTTCCTTTTTCGTTTCTTTAAATGAAGCTCTTTTAAAATAATCATTTATTTTTAGTGTCAATAGTTTACATATAAGATGGGAATAGTGAAAATTCTCTCGATAAGAAGTGGGGGAAAAGAAAAATGGGAGGTGGGTTTTTATGGAGCAGGCACCATCTGTGGGTTATACGAAAAGATATCACACACCAAAAAGATATGACAATAATTTGTTTCGTTATACTATTTTAAACACAAATGTGTACAGTCTTAGGTCTTTTACAAAAGAAAAGAAGAACATTATTTTTTGTCAACATTTCTACAAATCGGCCTACGTACATATAATATAACATTGAACCCAAAAAGGTTGACCACATTTCGAATATATGTAATAGCTACTCGCTAGACACACAACATAGCTACTATATTTAATCATACAAAAAAGTATATTTTTCTGTTGACCAAATAAAAAAGTTACTTTGTTTAAATAATACGATGTAAAATAGCATATTAAACAAGCCTCTTAACAAAAAGAAAGAAGAAGAGCATATTAAACTCTTTTCAAAAAAATAAAAAGTATTAAACTCTTAAAGAAAAAGTATATTAAACTACGATGAAAATAATAAATGCCTGTGATGATCCCCCCAACCCGAAGTTATGCTTTCTTTAGGGAATATATACCCACAAATTCGCTTAGGTAACATATGTTTTTAGGTATTTCTTTAAAATTTTTATTTATTGCTTTTGTTTTTGAAAAAAAAAGAAGCTAATGTTAGAAGAGGGGCTTATAAATACCAGAGCCAGTCCGGTCGTGTCAGCCATGAAGTAATCATCTAGTAAAACACTTTATCATCTCTACAGGTTTAATTCAGAAAAACTCATTAATTGGCTTACAGATTTGAATATATTATCTTATTCTTAATCTCTTTTCTTTTTTAATGCAATCCCTTTTTCTCCCATTTTTAGCAGAGATTTACAACAAAACAGGAACTAAAACACAAGACGAAGAAGAAAATGATGATGATTAAAATCTGCCTCATCGCCATGGCCCTCCTCTGCATTGCCCCTGCAAACGCTCGTAATGCTAACACTCTTTGTTTCTCTCCCACTCCACACACACATATATATTATATACAAATATATATATGCATGCACATGTATATAAGTTTTTTAGAACGAATAAAAAAATTAATTAGAAAGTTAATTGAACATTAAAACCAAAAAAGAGTTCAATTATGTTGAGTTTTGATATAGGGGTGTTAAGTTTTAAAACCGAACAAGTAAATGATAATACGTACTTACGTAGTCCAGTGGTTTTTTCAGTTGGTAAATGATTGTGAAAGATCCATTTTCACTATAAATAAAGTTTCTTTATTTATTGTGGATTTATACATTTTACTGTATATTGATTAAAATATATATATCATTAAAAAAAATTTAGAGGATGAAAAACAATGCTATTACATATGAGAGTTCCTGGTATGGCCGGTCTAAGCAGATGTGTGTTAATGCTTAAAATATACTAATGACTAAAAGTAGTGAATATATCTTTTAACAGTATAAAAATTGGTAATTAATGAGCAGAGACACAAGGAGTGGTGTTTGGATATAGAGGAAAAAATGGACCAAATCAGTGGGCACACCTGAACCCTCACTTCACCAAATGCGCAGCTGGTAAATTGCAATCTCCAATTGATATCCAAAGGAGACAAATCTTTTACAACCAAAGGTTAGAATCGCTACACCGCGATTACCACATCACAAACGCAACGCTAGTCAACCACGTCTGCAATGTTGCGATGATCTTCGGGGAAGGAGCAGGAGATGTGATGATAGAAAATAAGACCTATACCTTAGTGCAAATGCATTGGCACACTCCTTCTGAACATCATCTCCACGGAGTCCAGTAAGCCCCCATTCTTTTATTTTCATTAATTTGTTTATTTATAACCATTAAACACTCTATTATGGTTTATTATAAACTTTCCAGACATTTTATTATTATTATTACCTATCGAATTAGCTAGTTTGGAACTCAAATAATCGAGTTTGGATTATCTGCCAATTTGTCATTCAATTTGTTAGAAAAATTCAAAATTATTTGTATTTCCACAGAAACTCACAGATATAGTCAAAAGCCCACTTGGCAAGTGTTTTTCTTTTGGAGTTAGTCTGGCCTGATAACCCCATGTGGATTCTGTTCAATTAATTTTTCTTTTTGAATATTACTATTAGGTTTTCGAGTTTTAGGATTATATCATTTGAATTGTTAGAAAAATAATTAAACAAACGGGGAAAAATAACGTAGATATGCAGCTGAGCTCCACATGGTACACCAAGCAAAAGATGGAAGCTTTGCTGTGGTGGCAAGTCTCTTCAAAATTGGCACTGAAGAGCCTTTCCTTTCTCAGGTACTTTTGAGGTGTATATATATATACAACAGTTAATGTGACTATATATTGGATTAATTTTGTCAATTAATGTTAATATAACTATGATTAGATGAAGGATAAATTGGTGAAGTTAAAGGAAGAGAGAAGCAAAGGGAACCAAACAGCTCAAGTGGAAGTAGGGAAAATAGATACAAGACACATCGAACGTAAGACTCGAAAGTACTTCAGATATATTGGTTCACTCACTACTCCTCCTTGCTCCGAGAACGTTGCTTGGACCATCCTTGGAAAGGTAATAACCTTTTTGCACATGCATATACTTTTTAATAATTCATTGGTTGAGTAGTTTCGATTTTCAGAAGTTTTCACGATTGGTTATGGTGTGTGGCATACATGTAGCAAAAAAAAAGCTCTTTATGCGGAAAACGCTGGTTCCATTGAAGATTTAACAATCCAATTAATGTGACTATATATTGGCTTAATTTAGAAAGTAAAAAAAAGAAAAGATTTTTTAAACTTAATTTAACTAGAAGTGAAGTTTGGTGGGAATGATCTAATGTTTTAGTAAACTTATAAACTAAACTTTCATTTTCAAAGGTAACTAAAGCTAATTAGAAAAAAAAGAAAACAAAATCTTCTTATCACTTTTTATGGTTTAATTTTGCAACTGATTTTTAGAAGTAGGAAACCAAAATTTAGTTTGTGTTAGAAGGCTAGGATTTTGGGGATTGTTTTGGAGAATGCATAAAAAATTGGTATTTATGAGATTCGTCTAGTACTTTTTACTTTTAAGGCCGGAAACTAGGATCTCACTTTTATTTAGTCTTCTAAATATATCGACTCACTACATATATAAAGCATTTAAAATTCATTTACTGATCGCAAGAATTCGAGACCATAGAGTACGTAACGATATTAAAGTTTCAAAGTTCATCCAAAATGCTACACTAGTATTCATGACGCTATTCAACCAATTTGAGTGTCTTTTGGGCTCCACAATCCCTGCTTTTAAGCTAAACCCATTATGTCAAACTTATGATTTACGTTTGAATGAAAAAGACAAGTCAATATTCGATAGAGAACACGTAGCCAGCTACTACTTTCATGTTTATTTGACATTTTTGTATGGAAATGGTCCAAATTAATGTGACATCGTAATTTATAATTGCCATGTATAATAAATTAAATGCAGGTGAGGTCAATGTCAGAGGAACAAGTAGAACTGCTCAGATCTCCATTGGATATTTCTTACAAGAACAATTCAAGACCTTGTCAACCCCTCAATGGCAGGAGAGTTGAGATGTTCCACGAGCTTGCCAATAAGAAAGAATCCGAAAGCAAAAAGAAAAGACCCAGTTAAATTAGTTTTAAATTGTCTATTGGTTTGTCTAGAACCCTAATTAGCTTCGTAAAATTAGAAAAATATAACTAATAATGTTATGTAATACTATGTTTACTTGATCTTCGACTTCCAAATTTCATAATGTGGTGTTGTGAGATATATGTTAAGTTGAAACAACGTCAATAAACTAATATCGTATATATCATATTTAGTATAATAAGAATAAATGAAATATATATGTTGAAATAATTAATTTTGATCTACATTTTAATATTATTGATACCAACAATTATATATCTGTACAACTGGTTGTTAAACATGATGCGGACAAAAATATATTATCTACTAGTTTGTGTTATTGTTGTCACTGTGTTATCAGACGGATTTAAATTCGCAAAATGCATACTTTTAACAAAAGAAAGGAAAAAACAAAACAAAAATAAGGCAACGATCCTACTTCATCAACACATAGTCAAGCCAAGTTGGACATTTCTAACTAGATTCTATACGTGGCTATCAACTTTAGAACTACATCTAATATATATATCATAAAAAAGTTATGGACGTAATTAGTTTCGATAAAGATATTTGGAAGAGTTTTACAATTATTAGTTTTATATAGGAAAAGAAAACAAGTACTATATCAATTATAAACATGGGCTTTTTTTGTTGCTGTGTTGGTTAGAAATAATTGTTGTGAGCAAAAATGGAGATTTAAGGTAAGAATCGTTAGGAAGAAGTCTTTCCTGCCAACTCCAAACAACACAATAATTCTCAGATACAAAGGAAAACAAAAGCTAATAAATATGTATCTTATCAAAATTGGTGGACCTCTCTTCTTTGGCGCAAGCAAAATATTCTCCCTACACGCCTTATTGCCAAGTCAAAAATCCATTTGGAAGAGAACCATTCTCACCTAATATCTCACCTCCTATGAATTTTAGACACTAAATTACTTAATCTTCAAAAACATGTATAAGTTATTACACGTTGTTCAACAATTAATGATAAATAGTGTTAATTTAGTCTTACATATTAGACATAAAATTTACAATGCTAATTTTTTTTCATTTTGACCAACAAAAGAAGAGAGTGATTTTTTCATCAAAATTAAGTTTTCCTCTAGATGCAATTTTGTTTTCAAGTTTTCAACAATCAAAAAGAAAAGGGAGAATCTTTTCCAAATAAAGAAAATTAATAAGACAAGATATCTTCTACAAACTATGATGAAATTTGTTTCCTCTATATTTCTTTTCCATTTACTTTTTTGTTCCTTCTAATTTTTACTTCATTCCACTAAAGGTATATTTTCGTGAGCCAGGGACTAAAAAGGGTAAATAGTATATTTTTTTGGAGAACAGTTTCCTTCCAAAAGAAAAATAGAACTATGGATCTAGATTTTAACTTCCATTTTAGAAGGATCTGGAAATTGTTAATATACCAAACCCCACTTTGATTCCACTAAAATGTTAAATTTCGGTTGAGACTAAATTTTTAAGCTTTCTTCTTGGTTTGGATAAGTTTGTTCTCTTTCTTTCAAAACCAAATTTTCTGAAATGGCAAAGACAAAAGGTCCATAACGAAAAGAAACTGTGATTTCGAGAAATTTTCTGATGAAGAGATATTGACATAACTATTCTAGGAAACAACATCCAAAATCACTTTATTTTGAAATTTTAATAATTGCTCAATAATGATAATTAACACATGATATAAGCTTCCTCGGGAAATGAACAAAAACTTACAAGTCTGAATTTTCATATTATCTCTACGAAGGCCCCATTATGGAGGGCCAATTTGGAGAACTGACTTTTATTGAAAACGAAATAACTAATAATATACAAATTCAAGTACATAAAAATAATATAGAACACCGATCATTTTTACTTAACTCGCCACTTCGCCACGATCTGAACAAGTCAAAGAATTGAAGTGCTCATGGCTCCCACTTATTTACAGTTCATTGTATTTATTTTAGTTTTATTTTTTTGGGAGAATTGTAGCACTATTTAAATTGACTTAATTAAGATTTGAATCAACAAAATCACTACGAAACAAACAAAACTAGCATGGTTAATTCGAAACATGCATAACGGGAATAGAAAACGGTGTGAAAAGTTAATTAATAAATACACATTGGTATAATGGTTTTTAAGAAACTTTTTTTTAAAAGAAGTCAAATCTTTGTCTAATACATATTATTGACTATTCGTAATTATTTTTACATTCTGCATTCCATTCTAAAAAGGCACATATACAAAAATAAATAACAATACCTATGTACAACCCAAAACAAAGACGGAAAAAAAAACAAAAAGCAACACTAATTCAAAATCAAAGTCTTAAGAAGAAAAAGGCACCATATAATAATACTATAGTATACGATAAAAACGGTGGAAGCGGTTGAAACGAAAGAAATTAAATCCAAATGAGTCCGCGTTCTCTCTGTATATGCCGTGTTCCTGATTCAGTTAACTACTCGCCACGTCATCACCAACGACTTTTCAAATACACACGCTCTTGGGTCCCACAAAACCAACCAGTCACGATCCCTGTTTTTCACCAGAGCTTGAAACACGGGACTGGGCCCCACCATTTCACCGGCCCCACTGTAAACGCCGCACGTCACGCACGTCAAACGTCAACCAACAAGTCCGGTCTTCTCCCCGAAGTAAACCGCGTCATACCACCTAAACCAGGCAATACCGGTTCACCACCGTCTAGAGATCTCTTCGAATCAATACTATTCCTCGGTGGCGATGATTTTCCGACGTATTCCGGCGGAAGCCGTCCTCTGATATCCGTCGACCTTCTCACCGAAACTCTCGGCGGAGTAACGACGTCTCTCAGCTGCGTGTGAGCTCCAATCGCCGATACGTCTTTGCAACCACCTCCGGTTCTGAAGATCGCTCTGAAGCTCGCGAAAAAACCGGGTTTCTTAACCCGAGCCGGTTTATCCTTAAACGAATCGGTTCGGCCGGATTTTTGTCTCTGCATTCGACGGCTACGGTCACGTTTAGATCTTACTCTTCCAATGCAAGAAACCTTCGGAGAAGATGGCTCCGATAAAGAAGGATCCGATTTCAATCGTGACCCGATCCGTTTCGGAATCATCAAAGTCCTCGCGATTCTGCAATTTCTCCGTTTCTTCGCTTCGTTGAAACACGTCTTCTGTGGTTTCGGCAATCTGATGATCGACGCCTTGGATTTAAGGATGATTCGCTGGGAGCTCGAATTAGGGTTTAAATTGTGATTTGAATTCGAATTGGGAGCAGTTGAGATACCTTTCTGTGATTCTTTGCGCTCGAAGACAGCGTTATCGTTCAGCCACTCGAGCTGAGCTTCTTTTGATAAGGAGTAAGATTCCGGTGGAAAATCGATCGGACTTGCGGCGGAGATGAAAACGGGTCGGATCTTCGGGTCATGAGTAGAGTCGTCGTAGTCGGCGAGAGTTTCGCATGCGATTTTCCGGTCGGTGCCACTGGCGCATACTGAAGAAACAAAGGTTTCAAGATCGACTTGAGGCATTTAGCTAAAACTTTGTCGAGAGAGAGAAATGGTGTGGTCGGAGTGAGAGGTAAGTTTCGGGGAAGAGAAGATGGATTATAGAGTTTTTATAGTTTATATATATTTTTGTATTTTTATTTTTTCCTTTCAGATTACTATCAGTTGACTTTTGTTCTTTAAATCCGGAGAGTTTTCTTAACTAAATTATTATTTTAAAGGATGCTAAATGAATCCATAGTTATTTTTTTCCTAGTCGTCAGAGAATCAATAGTCTTTTTGTTTTTTTGGTTTACCATGTCCAAAGCTTATGTCATATATATCTATATCTTTCAAAACCTATTTATCTAACTTAAGTACCCTTAAATGAGAATGATAAAGCAGCAAAATTGAAATAAAGGTTGAAACACGTTTAAAGGCTATGACAATTTTTGTTGGAAGTGAAGACAACGTACTAATTATGTCACTCACAAAATCTCACTTTTTCAAATTTTCACTACTAAAAATGAAAGAGAATTATCTATTTCCACGCAAATTATGTCATATACGATTAGATCAACACAAACTTTAAGTTTTGTTTTAAACCTTAATAAAATGAAAGTTAGATCATTTAATATAATAGAAATAGCGGTTAATTATTTTCTAATTATCATTAAACCAATGTTAACCACGATTTATGGTTAGTTAAGATTCAAACTTTGAAAAACACCATTTCACCGGCATGAATTGGAAGCCCTGACCACACTAGCCAACTCCTTGAGCATCTTACGTCTCTCATCCAACTTCTTGGGCTCTTTTGACTCGATGGGATTTGTGGAGAGAGTTGCCTTCTTCAATTGTCTTGCATTCTGTAGAATATATGTAGCCACTTCCTTCTCTTCTTCTCTATCCCAACCGTATTTTGTCCACTCAAATGTCTCAAGGTGAGACAACAAACATTCAGGAACATACTTTGGTTCATTCCATTTCCCGCCGACTAAATCATCTTTATTCCTATACTGTTGAGACCAACAAGACAAGAGGAATACAATGCATATCATTAATAGCTAGACCACAAAATATTATAACCCCAAAGAGCGACCATCCAAAATAGCTGGCTAAATAATAATGAAATAACTTACATCAATGAGCTTGAGGACTTGTAGTTTAGGAGAGCTATCGAGCATGACGGTAAGTAGATTCCACCACTCTTTTTTACGTGTATGCATCTCTAGGTATACTAGCTGATAGAAGATACTAGCAGTAGGATACACAATCTATGCATGAATAAATTATTGGTATCATCAAAACAACGTGGTAGCATCTTGCAATAGTAAATAAACAATGAGATAGTTAACCAAAAACGCGTAAATGAGTTACCTCTAAGGGTGATAAATCCAAGAAAAGACGTTTGGCTGACTTTGGAGATCCAAGTAACTTCTCAGTGATTATATAAGAACCATCAATAAAATATGCCTCCACAAGCTCCGGAGCATTCAGATAAAGCTCAAAACCATTTAACTCTTGGATTATCAAGTATTTCAAAGAGGGAACATTAATCATATATCCTCTAATTCCTTCTCCATAACTGTCATCATAAATCTCAAGTCTCTTTAAAGACGGGACCTCAATAGTCACCTCGATCCAAAACCAAATCTTCAAGAATAGGGCGACCAGATAACAAGTTACGAAAAGATTCATCGTCTTTGTATGTCACAAAGACAAGGTGCACAGTTCTAAGAGGCTTCAAAAGAACCGGAGAAGGGATATCTACAAAAATAAAAAGCTTGAGTTTCAAAGTCTCAAGGGTGTTACAAGTACACAAACTACTTGGAAATGTGAAGCTCTCACGCTCGGGGAGAACACCGAGTACCAATTCACGCAAATGTCGAGCAAACGCAATTCTACAGGAGTAACTTTATTTAATCTACATGTGAGATGCAAACTCTCTAGAACCGGAGCTTTATGTGAAAGAAAAGATTTGGAAACACTCTCTGAAAATGTATGTTGCTCACTTTTGTGATCATCAATCATCAGAATCAAACTCCAGATTTGGCACCATTTTCCAGCAAGACCGCCATTGTTTAGACAAAACACTCGTGGCTATGACAATTTTTGTCGGAAGAAAGACAGTATCCGCAGACTCAAAGCTTCAGGCAACTCACTGACCCTGTCGTCATTCACAATACCTCGTTTTCTCAAACTTTTCACCAACAAAATCAAAGAATTAACATTTCGAGCGTTATATATCGGATTTCAAATGCTTTAAACATAAACGAAACTTACCGTTGTTCCATTGTCCGTAAAATCCTTCAGATTGTTTTGCTTTTTCCAGTGCTATTATCGTATTTCAAACGCTCCAAGCGCAAACTCAATAAGTAGAAGAAACTGAATCGCCAAGTGAGAGACTAGGGCATTTTATTTAAAAGCTCGGTTTTGTTTAAAATCGAACCGAATCCAATTCAATCAGCTAAATGTTACCAAGCGGTTTACTTATCAATAGAATTAAGACCAAATTACCATAACATTTTTAGCTTCTTGGTGTTTTTTTTTTCACTAATAACTTTTTGATTCATTTTATTTGTCTCATTTAGATTAACTTGGCATTATCTCTTTGTATTACTCATCGCATCATGTTTTAAATCTCTTAACGGATACATAAAATTCATACTTTTTTTATCTCCCAACAGCTATACGTAGCACTGTACTCGAAATCCAAAACTGACTCATAAATCCCTCTAAACAAAGTAAACTAACAACATGTATTAAAAGCTCTATGTGACAAGAAGAGTCTACTACATATAAAATGAATCGAATTCGAACACAAGGTGGCATGAACTTGAAGCTTTGACCACAGCATCCAATTCATTGAGTATCTTAAGTCTTTCTTCCAGCTTGTTGAGCTCTTTCGATCCAATGGGATTTGTAGAGAAAGTTGCCTTCTTCAACCGTCTTGCGCTCCTTAGAATGTATGTAGCCACTTCATTCTCCTGTTCATTTTCCCAACTGTAATCTTATCCACTCAAATATCTTGAGGTGAGACGATAACAATTCAGGAACATACTTTGGTTCATTCCATTTCTCGCCCATCAAACCGCCTTTTTAAAAATTCAGATATTGCTGAGACCAACGAGACAAAGGGAATTTCAATGCATATCATCAAAGTTAATAACTTGAAAGAGAGACCATCAACAATTGCTAGCTGACTGATAATGTTATGAAATTCTGAAACAAATTGAATTAAGTTAAAAAAGAGAGGAAAAAAGGATCATATTCATTACGTTTCATCAGGATGGACCATACATAAATAACAGGGGGAAAAAACAAATATAAAGTCTTAACGTTTTCAGACGCTTCGTCCTCTACTGTTGTTGCTAGTAAGGATTGTAACGGCTTCGTCCTCTACCATTGTCGCTACGTTTGCTGCTGCTGCTGCTCGAACCGCCGCCTCCCCTATACGGTGGTGAAGGCCTTTGTGGTGGTTGTGGTACAGCTGCTAGTCCAGGCTGTTGCCTATTACATTCAACACATTAGATCAGTACACGTCTTATAGCAAACAAATGAGATCAGTATACGAGCATAGACAAGAACTTACAAGACGTATCCGATTCTTCCATCAGGTAACATGATTGGCATCATCGACATTCCACCAGCTGCGTGACCTCCCGCATGCATTAGTGGCTGCATATTTCCCACGAAATTAGATTCAGATTTTGTTATATAAAGTTATTTTCGAGAAACCAGCATTTTTAGTGAAATAAAGAGAGAGAAATGTGAATCCCACTTGTGAGTAGGCAGAAGCTCCAAATCCACCAAGAGCACTAAAGGGACTAGGAGCCATGCCATAACTAAGAAGAGGAGGATAGTTTGGTTGCAATTGTGATTTCTGCATATTCTGAACTGTAGTTGTATTCGCCTTTTGATCTGCTTGAGGCTTTGCAAGAGTACAATCCAACATGTGGCCTGTATAATAACTTAGAAGTATTGAAATCTGATGGAAGAGAGTATACAAAACAAAACAAAAAGATGGTTTTGAATGGAAAGTACCATCAATCTCATATCTTTCAGTGTTTTTCAAAGCTTTCATTACACTTGTCCTCTCTGCGTAGTGCACAAATCCGTATCTGCTGTCTTCCTTCCCTGGTTTTGCAGGCGGAATCACCACTTTCAATATTTTCCCATGATGTTCGAATAATGCCTTTAGACGTTCTTGTGTTATATCTCTAGGCAAGTTCTTGATGTACAATGCCTTGACCTGCATTCATTCCACACAGCACATTAGTAAGATCACTTTGGTTTAGAAAGAAAAATATTTGCAGGACACATGTCTCTACGAAGATGATTTCTTGGTAGATAACTGAAGCTGCTTCTATTATTTGTTTGCAAGAAAGGTTCTAATGAAGCAAACCTGGGAAGCCGAAGAGTCTCCTCCTCCTCCACTCCTTGATTCAGCCCAGCTTACAGTTGGGGCATTATCATCAAGCTTAAAGCTCGGATTTGACATTTTTTGTTTCGAGTATTCAGCACATGCATGGTTGTAATACTCGATGAAAGCAAATCCACGATTCCGACCCATATTTTGTGGGTCCTGTGATTTTACAAAATCAAATAGAAAACAGATCAGGTGAGTAAGAAAGCTGTCTTGAAATTCTACAGAAAATTCACTTCCGCAAGTTACAATTAAACATGACCATGAGACGAAAGTTGCAGAAATAAGTATATATTATATAACTATATATACACTAAAGGTCGAGACTTATCCAAGTTGCAGGAGACAAACCTTTGGGAGTTCTACATTTTGAACGCCTGGACCAATTTTGTTTGCTGCTTTCTTAAAGTCTGACTCATTCCAACTTCTAGGAACATTACCAAGAAAGATACGATGCTTTGCTTGGGTAGTCGAACATTTTATCCTTTTACCCTATTGAATGACATTAAGTAAACAAACAAATAAGAATCAGAAATTTCTGAAACACCAAGCCATCAAGAATGACTGTAATTGTTAAGAACTGGGTCAAAGAATGTACTCTGAATTCAGTGTTATTTAGATTGTCGATTGCTTCAGATGCTAAGTCCTTGTTTCTGAATGTTACAAATGCATACCCCTTTCCATCACCAGATTCTTTTTCCCTCATTATCCTAACCTGTTGACATCAGAACCAAACTCAGCACGAGATAAATTAAAACACAACCATAGTTTGAGTAAAAAAAAATGTCAAGTTACCTCAGTAACTTCTCCTATTGATTCACAGAAGCCCTTTAAGTCTCCTTCAGAAGCATCGGTAGGAATCCCTCCAAGATAAACCTCTGAACCATGAGGAGGAAGTGCTAGGAGTTCACGATGCATTTTCCTTTCTTCTTCCTCTTCAGTTGCAACAGCATTCTCCTCCTCCTCCTCCTCCTCCTCTTCCTCTTCCACTTCTATTTCCTCTTCAATTTCCTCCTCCTCTTCTACTTCTTCGTACTCAACTTCCTCCTCCAAAATCTCCTCAGGATCATTGTCACCATCAAGGTCTACCCTCTCCTCAGATTCCATAGAATCATTGGTCTCTGAAGCAGCAGTCCTCGTCCTTGACATCTTAAATATCTAGAAAAGAACGCTTGCAATACAACTGTGGAGGAGACACAGAAGCAAGAAGCATGTGGGGAGAATAGAACCGGGGAAAGGTTTGAAAAGAAACAATAAGAGGCCAATAGAAAAGAAGAATAAGAAGTTCGAATTGACTCTGTGCCATAATATGGCTAACAAAAGGTGACAAACAATAGACAAGAGAGAAGAAGGTGATGAATGCTCAACAGGTGAAAAACAAAATTAAGGAACTTGAGAAAAATATGAATGACCCCTGAGAAAACATGAATATCATAGGCCTTGGGTTATACCAAAACTTATTAGCAATAGCAAAAAAAAGAAAGAAGAAGAGCTAGACAATAGTGTATCTCTGAATAAGCCACTTAAAGACAACTCCAGCTCCATGTTAGATCTCCCAATACACATTGTTCAGTATTGCAAGTGAAATTTTTTATGCTGCCAATCTAACCTGTTAAGAGAATCCTCAGCTTATAACTACAATTCTAGTATTTGATTACTTAGTCAATTACACAAATACTTTCTCCAGTAACAGGCAGAGCAAAAATGGAATCAACCAAGTACAAAGCTAATAAGCTACTTAAGAGAAATGAGGGAGGGTTCAATTGTAAATTGAGATAAGACGAGCTCAAAAATCCCATTTTCAATAGAAGGAATTCGAATCCCAAGCAAAAACATTCACGAAATGAAAGAGAGAGGAGGCACAATGAGACGAAACCTAAGAGAAAGAGAAAGTACCTGAAAGGGGAAAGGGTGGAGAGATAGAACTGCCGGAAGAAAACCCTAATTTTTAAGAAATACGGAGGGGAAGAGAAGAGTTTCGCGCAGCTCAGGTTGAAAAATAGTGAAACCTTTTTGTAAATAAATGTGTGAATTGGTTTCTCTATGTGACCTAAAAGGCCTCGAGGGAAGGAGGGACTATGGAGGTGAAAACTATTGGATCTACTCAAATTTGGTTTTTTTAATGCTTTAGTAATTTAAAATTAATAAGTTCGTTTTTTCAAAAAAATTTACCTACTATTTAGATGAAAGTTTTTAAATAAAATTTGTTGTGTTTTGTGCACAAATGATAAAAAAAAATTGTTACGTTACCTACTTTAAAAAAAATATTTTATTTCAATTATATTTAGATGAAATAAATATTTACCAGAAGAAAAGAAAAACAAATAAATTATTCGCACAAAATATAAAAAAAAAAACATCTCAATACATTTCGATTTCTCAAGTTCCCACAGCGTAATTCCGAGCTAGGTTTCTTATCTCCGGCGATCGGAGCTCTCTCTTCCAATTTCCCCCTTTTAAATTTCTCAGGTACTGTTTCTCTCATCCCGCTCTTCTTTATCAAATGCTTCTTCCAATTATGAATGAAATAGGTCTCATTTCTGATTGTTTCTGCAGCGAATGACTTCTAGGTAACTTCCGCTGATTGCAACGTTGTAGCTGCAGGCATGGCAACGGGACTTCCTCGTCTCGTTGCTATTGCTTTTACACTTGTTCTTCTAGTTTCAATCCTTCCTCTCCCCATCTCTCTCGCAGGTGATTTTCGTCTAATTATCTCATTTTACTTTTAGTTATCTCTACTCTTCTCCTTGGTTTGTAATTTTGATTCATTGAGCTCTCGTTTTCAATTTTGGTGTAGGTGGTGAGATGACATCTATTGAATCTGTCCCTGACCTTCAGAAGCTAATGTATGTTGCTGTTGATGGGTATCCTTGTGTGCGGCTTCTCGATCTTTCTGGAGAAATTGAATGTTCAAGTAAGCTTTTTTGGGACCTCAACTTAACAGATTGTTATTAGTTGATGAGTTCCCTTAACTTTTATGTTTATAAATGATCAGATCCTGGATTGAATAAGGTGGTGGCTCCAATCATTAAATTAAAGGACGTTAAAGATTTGGTTCAGCTACGTACTGTTTTGGTGACAGTTAATGAAATGGAAGATTTCTTTACCAGGCATGTCTCCTTTGTCATTTACAAAACTTGTAGAACCTCTATTCGATGTTATAGTTAGTCTCTTAGCTTTTGGAGTTGTGCTTTACCCCATGCTAAGCAGCATATACTTATGCTAATATAGGTGCAGTTCTCATTTTGGTGTTTGCTTAACGTCAAACAAGATTTAGCTTATCAGCCTTTTTGGAAAGTCAATTACATCTTTAAAAGATAAGGTTGGAAATTTCATTTTCACTAGCAGTTTACAAAAGCATTTTTATTTTTCTTCTTTGCTCCATGAGAGTGAACTTGCATATAGCTTCGCTACAGATTGGTATGAGTATACCCACTTATTAATATATTTGATATTACTATAAATTTAGTCACTTGATTTTTGGTGCATCAGAAATGCATTAGGTATTAAGCAGAACATGTAATCCACCGGAGATTTTTACTTTATTTTCATTTGAAAAACTAAAAGTGGTATACCTCTAACCACCATACACTAAAATCCATCTTTCTGGCATTGTTCATTTGATTTTGACTTGTACATCGCTTAGACACTCTATATAGATAGAAATGACACAGGATCACTCCTCTGTGTGCCCTTTTCAGGGTGTCAAACGATTGGAGTTTTGCTAGCAAAAGTTGGTGGTGTTCTAGTTGAATCAGGATCTAACTTTCAACAAAAGTTAAAAGGTACTGTGTCAATCCGCATATTTTATGGTTCCAACTTGAATGGCTGTTTCCTTATATATTGATTTGTTTTCTTAATTCCTTTAAACACAATACTTGATACCTCTTATATATGTTCATGGCGCTAGTGTTTTTTTATTGTAGGCTTTTCTCCTGATAAAAAGTTTCCTCAAGCGCAGTTTTCACCCTATGAAGACGTTGAGTACAAATGGAATTCAGCTGTACGGTAACATAAACTCTGTCTGAATCTTTGACGTTACTTCTTCCTGTGAACGCTTTTGTAATGGGTTGGAAATTGTCTTAATCAGTTACCAAATCCACTGTCAAGCATTTCCGGAGTTATATCTATTTTCATCTGGAACTATAATTAACTAAATCCATGTGTGTGCCTAGATGATCACTTATAAAGAAGTTCATGAATCAGTTCATTTTTATCTACCTTAATATAATGATAGTTCCTCTTATCGTTTTTTCATGGAGAAAAAATGATTTCACTTCCTATGAGTAGTTTGAGGCAATAAATCTCTAGCCATTGACCATCGTAAAAAAAAAATTATTTGCAGGCATCAAGCATCATGTGGAAAAATTATAATTTTCCTGTTTACTTATTTTCAGAAAGTGGCATATCAGCTGTGCAGGAGGTAATCCATCAATCTTGCATTCGCTTGAAAATTATAAATGTTTCTATTTCGTGTTGTTCGACATATTAAGCTAAGTTAATGACATTTTAGAAACATGAGGAAATGAACTAAAGGCTTACAGTGGCATTATGACTGTTGGTCACTTTTAATAGCAGTATTGCTTGATGGAAATATGGCTGTAAGAAGTTGCATGAGAATTTATCTTCAGGGTTATGTGAAATGATTACTCCTACTTTAAGCTGAACAGTTTGCAGAATTTTTCAAAACATTGCTTACCCGTTTTGACATAGGAAAACAAATTTAGTCTTGGACTGTATGTCTCATCCAGCTGAAAGCAACAATCCTAATTTGAAATCTACAAACCTAGCTTTTGAAATGGGGATTTTTTTCTGTCCTTAACCTGCAATTGGAACCAACTATTGCCTTTCCATTCGTCTTGTGGTAGTGGCATTTAAACGTTGGGTCAACTATGTCATTAGATAATATGTTCTTGTTTTTACCAGATGAGGTTCTGTCAAGAAGCTAGATTTATGTTTCTGTTGTGTTGGTAACAGTTTAAATGGGTTTCGTTGCTGATTATGTGGATAGCTTCACTTCTTAAGGTTGTCGACTATTTATTTACATATATAATCCTAATATACTTTTGCAGATCCTTTCGAAGAAAAAGATGAAGCATAAAACATATACCAGTGATGTTGCTGAATTAAATATGGTTATGGAGGTATTTGGCTTTAGCACTCTAGTTCACTGGAATCTTAACCAGTTTATGGATCTTCACTTTGACTGAGATCATGACATCCACTTCCCTATTTTTTTGGATTAGACTACCAAAGCTGGAACACACAATCTTGTTTGCGGGAAGGAACTTGCCTTCCATTGGGCGGATATAGGTAAAAATTTAGAAGGTTTAAATTTCTTCATTGTGTTTAATTTCAAGACATATGAAAAACTTTTCAAAGGATACCTTTGGTTTTCTAACTTTGTTATGAATAACAGTGTTTGGTCCTCGCTTCCACCGATCAATGTTTCTTCTTCCAACAATCGCAAACCAATTGTGCTAACTGTGGCCTCCATGGATTCTACATCATTTTTCTGTGACAAAAATTTTGGTGCAGATTCACCAATATCTGTGAGATTTCGCTATTTTCTGCTTTTGGTTGATCTAGAATATGTCTATTTACTCTTATTATTCTTCTTTTCTCGATTCAGTGCTCAATGAGTTCTCCTTCTTTCAGGGTCTGATAGCTCTTCTGGGAGCAGTTGATACTCTTTCTCGAGTAGATGGTTTCAGTACTCTCTAAAAGCAGGTGCAGTTAATAAATATAATTGCCAAGTCTATTGAGTTTCTAGCACACATCAGTGTGCCATGTGATTAGTTTTATTTCACGCTTTTCAAGCTTTTAATACCAGAAGTATATTATGAGCTCTGCTGTGTTTTGGCTCTTATATCTCTACGTGTACATCCTAAATGAATGCAGCTTGTGTTTTTGGTTCTCACCGGAGAGACGTGGGGTTACCTTGGCAGCAGGAGGTTCTTACACGAATTAGAGCTGCATTCAGATGCCGTTGCAGGCTTTAGTGATACTCCGATTGAAACGGTAATCTTTACTGTTCTGATCTGACAAAGTTGGTAGAGACTGCTAATCTAATGCATACGATCCTGTGGAAAAAGTTGCATGTGTTTCATTGTTACTGCGACTTGTGTGCTCCCGAGTAGCACAGAAACCAAGTTATTGCTTAATTAGTGTTCCTTGTGAAATTTGAGAGTTCACAATTCTCTAAATTCCAAGATCCGAGTTCACAATTACTATTTCCTATTATTGAACAGGTGCTTGAAATGGGGTCCGTTGGAAAAGGTTTGAGTGGAGGGACGAATACCTTCTTTGCTCATAAAACTAGGGTGAGAAATTCCTGATACCCTGAAACTCTTACATAATTCATTCGATCATGTTAAAATTGTCATAGGTGACTTAACCTCCACTTTTGGTGTTCTGCTTAGGCTTCTTCTGTTACAAATATGACACTGGATGCTTTAAAGATAGCTCAGGATTCACTTAAATCAAAGAACATCAAAATTCTTTCAGCTGATACTGCAAACCCGGGAATACCCCCATCCTCCTTGATGGCTTTCATGAGAAAGGTACAATATATTCTCAAGTAAATAGAGGGAAACACAATTCAAATGTGTATTCGGGCTTTGAAAGAGAAAGTAACTCTTCGCATATACTTCACCTGCAGTTGACCATGAATATGACAGGAGAATATATACTTATTGCTTATTGTTATGTGATTCTCAACCAGATGGCCCAAAGTAAAAAAGTTATAACATCATATTCATTATTGCAGAACCCTCAGATGTGTAAATAGAGGGAAACACAATTCAAATGTGTATTCGGGCTTTGAAAGAGAAAGTAACTCTTCGCATATACTTCACCTGCAGTTGACCATGAATATGACAGGAGAATATATACTTATTGCTTATTGTTATGTGATTCTCAACCAGATGGCCCAAAGTAAAAAAGTTATAACATCATATTCATTATTGCAGAACCCTCAGACTTCAGCTGTTGTACTTGAAGACTTTGATACCAAGTTTGTGAATAATTTCTACCATAGTCACCTTGACGACTTGTGTAAGAAAAGACACTGCCTGTCTTTCTCTTCTTTTCACTCCGAATATTTTTCACTTTTCTGATTCCTTTCTGGTATTGTATTGCAGCAAATATCAACTCGTCATCTGTAGTAGCCGCTGCTTCTATTGTGGCCCGTACACTTATATCCTTGCAAGTGACAGCAAAGATACAAGCAATTCAGCTCTGGGATCCATCCATGTCAATGCTTCTTTCGTCGAAGAGCTTCTAACCTGTCTTTTAGCTTGTGAACCGGGCTTATCTTGCAACTTGGTGAAAGATTTTATATCACCAACAAATACTTGCCCAGGCAACTATGCTGGCGTCATCCTCTGGAGAACCTTCCTCCAAACCTTACCTTGTTTACGTTGGTGATGTTTCTAGATTCCTATGGAACTTTCTGGCTGATACAACATCTGTCCAAAAGGGAAACACAACCTCGGTTTGTTCAAAAGGAGTCTGTAGCAAAGCTAACGAAGTGTGCATTAAAGCAGAGAACAACAAGAAGGGAACATGTGTTGTCTCCACAACCAGGGGAGAGTCTATCTTTGGTTTTTGTTTTTGGTTTGTTGACCTTTGAACCTATCATCACTTTCTATCTTCCGTTGGTCTGAGATGTCTGTGGCCTAACCAATTTGTTGTCTGAACAATAACACAGTTAGTTCTGGTTGTGGCAGGTATGTACCAGCTTATTCAACCCGATTAAAGTATGACGATGGAGCTTGGACGATTCTGCCCCAAAACTCATCAGATTCTATGGGGATGGTTGATCCGGTGTTGACCGAGAGCAACTGGGACACTATAAGGGTGCATGTGTACACGGTCCAGCACTCTGCATACGAGAATGCAAGTCCTTGGTGCAGGTATTACAGTCACAGGGTTGGCTTACATCGGGATTTTGGTTGCCAAATCAATCATCACAAAAGCCTTGAAGCAGGACTGAGACTTGTATTTGATCTCGACCCAAATTTTTCTTGTCATTTTCCTCACTTAGATATTGAACACCAATTTTACGGTGGTAGAAACCTTGTTTGCTCAACCAATGTTATTAAAAAGTGTTCTTTTTGAGCTAATTCATATGAAATTATATAATAAGCTGTCCAGAAATTTACCAGGAAAAGCTTCATGTTTTCACAATATTTATCAGAAAAGGATGAACAGAAATTACCAATAAGATTGAATAATTAGGATAAAGATAAAGCAACAATACTATTCTACTTCCAGAGCAAAATGATGTTCTGTTATATCAGGAGTGTTAGATGAACAAGTGCTTGAACTCCACATCTGCTAGCATACATAGCTCATTGTAATTTTGTGGATCTGCAAAGCATATATTAAAGACATAAAAATGAAACAAAGATCTTCTAATATAGTCTTCTTCATTGAAAAATCCGAGAGACTACAGAAAAAGGAATTCAACCAAAAAAATTGCCAAAATTAGTCAAAGTTTCAGCTCTTATGGCGAGGTAAGTAGTAGTAAGCGGGGGTGGAGGCGATGGTCCCCTAACAAAGGTATTGCCAAAACCTATCTGTAAGTTTTTGTATATATTGGGCTTGAATATTTTCCTTGGCTCCTTGAGTTTCACAATCCAAGCAAATATTGCGGATAAGAATAGCGCTAAAAAAAGGATTATGGAATGGCGAAAGATCAATAGCAACACAAACAAAATTCCAAACTATTTTTAGAAAACAAGACTTGGCCACAAAATCCAAATTCACTTGCGTCATTTTCTAGCTATCTTCATTTTGTTTTGTGTTCAAATCATTTTTTTAAAAGACAACTGATAATCAAACCAAAAAATTTTAATGGCAACGGATACAACATTTCCAGAAGGCGATGCCGAATCTGAACTAAATCCTGGACAAAACACGAATTGCCAAGTAGATCCTGTCTCTTCAGAGATTGCTTCTGATAAGGTTTTCATTTTTAATGGATTTTTTTTTTAGTGTGTAGGATCGAATCACATTTGATCTTTTTGGCACGGTTCGAATTTTGTGACTTAACATTCCGTTTATACTGAGATGTAATCACATTTAACTCCAAATAATTATATGGAGTACGTTAATAATTTGATAGATATAAAATAGAGAAACCTAGCTAGCTACTTCTAAAAAATGAGCTAAAACGACAATTTCTAGATCTCCGTTTTGATATTTCGGTTGATTTTATCTAACTTCCAATATTCCTTAAAGAAGTAAGCTTTAAGGATGGTCGATCTGACCTGCAAAGGATGATTTTGTTTTTTCTTTTGTTAAAAGCTTAAAGGAAATGATGATTTTGTTTACTTTTTTATAATCGATTAGGCTTGATTTAAAACCTTGACAAATGGTTCAACTGAAACCCATTATAAAAATAATCGTTGTTGATTTTGCATGAGTTTCACTTGTTTGTTATACACAAATCCATACGTATATTCATAATTTTATATTTTGGGTTAAAAATGGGCCAGGGTACAAAAAACTCTGGAAAGGAAGGAAAGTACAAAGGCGAAGAGAGACGCGGCACAAACGCTGAAAAAGACGATCATAATATCAGCAGTGATCGTAGCGGTCGCAGGAACCGCTTTTGCTATAACCAAGAAATTAAAAGAGAAGTAAATGATTTTATACGAGTTAATCCTCAATTTTCCTCTTTAATATGTAACTTTTCATACTTACAAAATTAAGACAATCGATATTATAAATAATTATATTGAAATATATATATTCGTTTATATATAAAAAATAATGCAATTGAAAATTACTTATCTTCAAACTATATTTTGGATAATGCGTTTAATGAATGTTGATATAATTCAGTAAATTGTATGACTAAAAATTTAGAATTCATGAAATCATGATTCTATTATCTTTTAGATATGTTAAAACCTTCATAATTTGTAATTTTCAAAAAAACTTTACCAAGATAAAAATAATAATTTAATCCTTTTTTAGCGCTATTCTTAAATTATTATCCACAATATTTGCTGATTCCACTAAAATGAAATAGTGCAATTTTTACTTTCCATATTTTCGGTTTTTCTCATTTTTTTTATCAGTTTCACATTTCGTCTCCAATCTAAAATTCTATTTTTATCATCTGAATTTTCATTGACTTGCAGTTACATAGTCTAGATATAGAAACTCGACTAACATACGTGACACATGTGGAGAGAAACAAAAAGTCGTATTTGAATGAGATGCAAAACTACTAAATGAGACAATAAAACTAAGAAGAAAGACCACATTTCGGTTATGTTAGTAGTTTAGTTAGTGTTAAAAAAACGGTAGACAATAAACCGAACCAATCTAGTCTATAGATCATTTTAGTTGAAGTTACGGAGATTTAAAGCAATCTAAACATTTATCAAGAAGATTTAAAGCAATCTAAACATTTATCAAGAATTTCTTTTTTTAAGACAACATTCATAAGTTCTTTTTTTTTAATATGATCTGACTGGTGATCACTAGGCATGGGCACTTCGGGTCGGGTCATCCGATCCTACCATACCCAACTCCGAATTACCCAAATGTTTTGGACAAGAATAAATAAAATTACCCGTTTGGGTAATGATAATTTATTATAACTGATAAAAATACATGTTGAATATTATCCGTTTGGATAATAAAATTACTCATTCAAATAGATATTTTAGTTATACGAATTGCCCCTTCGGATAGTGAAATTACCTACCCTTTTACTTTTATCCTACTCATTACCCGCATTACCCTACCCTTTACTCTTAACGCTCATGCCTAGTGATCACCATTCTTTTCTTTCAAGATGATTTGAATTACTTTTTCAAAGAATGTACTATTCACGGTAAGAATACGAAGTAAAATTATTTTGACTATTTTTACAGAGACCATCTATATATGCCTCCGGACAAAAGAGAGAGTCTTGATTGTCAAAACACAAACTAAAAGGAAGAAGCAGATCCTTCCAAAATAATAGTTTTCATATGTTGAATCAGTCCATCCATTTTCTCTCTTGAATGCAACGGCCAAGGATACACAAACGCACAGTCCAATTTCCCATCTCTAAGCGCATCAAAAACCGCAACTGATGGTCCAACCCCGTGAATAGACGCGCACCCAATGTAATCCTGTACCCCAACCGAAGCCAATGCAGGTTCCGTAAACTCGTCAATAACAGGATCTTCAAATATGGAGATGAAAGCAGTTCGAAGAGACGAGGAAGGCGTGAGGCTAGGATTCTCTATAGCCTTGCACATTAAAAAATTGAGATCCGACATATCTGTGAAGTGCTTGTTCGAGGTCTTTGCAGATGTGAACGAGTCATGGCATCTTTTGGCTAGGTTCCAGAGCGTTTCTTCTCCGGTTATGTCGTGTGTGTGAAGGATCCCTGAGTGGTAGAAACCTGAAAACAAAAAACAAAAATTACATAAGTTGGATTGTGTACCATAAGATCAATAGAACAACATGTGCATCACAAATCACAAAAAAATGCTAAAGTAATCCCAAAGTTTCTAGCTTACCAAAGTCATTTGAAGTAAGAGGAGGTTCAAGAAAGGAACGGCAATCCAAAAGAGTCACCACTGCGAATTTCTCTCCTTGGTATGGCGGTAGATTCTTCGATGCATACGCAGAGATTAGCCCCGAGGATGCTAATGCCGCCCATAGCTTTACCCCTCTTGCCTTGCATCCCTGCAAAATTTGATTCAATGTTCCAAATTTTTAGCACAAACCAAAACATCTTCCTAGTATTTTTGTGTTACTACTCAAATCGAAATTATGATGTCATGTGAGTGATTGTCTAACATTAATTATTTTGCATGCATTTGCTTCTCATCATGACAATTTATGTTTTCCTTGCTCCCCATATATATATCCCTCAATATTATGATTTATGAAATGTGAACATTAACAATTTAATCATTCAAACCAATATCTTATTGTCATATTAATTAATAGCCAAAATTATGTAAACTAAAATAATATAAAATCAGTCTTTATTGTTTTACATTTTTCTGGAAATGGTCGAAAAGAGAGAAAACTGAGATATATATATTAATACGCAATAATAGTTAATTAGCACATAATCCGCAACGTAGGGACACTTACAGCCACAAGTTGGAGAGTCTGATCTCTTTCCAATTGCAGCCTCACCACTTGCGATCTCCGGTTCGAATTCTCTGCGTCCACAAAATTCAAATTCGAGAACCGAAATGCGTTTAGCGAGTAACCAAGCACGTCGATCCCACGCGCCCAAAACGGTTTATTCCCTTTCCCACTCGGAACCAGCTCCTCTATCGCCTCTCCTAACCCCGCCGTCTCCGTCACCGCCACGGGACTGTTTCCGCATCCATCGCCCGCTGTTTCTTTCATAAACTCTCTCAGAAGCGTAACCGCCGCAGTCCGATCACACGCCGCCGTGTTTAACCGAAATGTCAGTATCCTTTGCTCTCCGTCGTCGTTTAGATCGTATAAACTGACGACGAAGACCAGAGACTCGGAGTTAAGCCAACGGTGTGGATCGATCCACGTGTTTTTGTTAAGCTCATGTTCTAGGATGATCCTGTGAGGTTCAGCGCACGGATCGTCGCTGTTACGGATGATCTGAGCCGTACATGATGAATCGAAGGGATGGATTTCGACGCGGGAATCGGCGGACGTAACGAAGGAGAAAGAGTTTGCGGATGCGTCGAAACGGAGATTGGAACGGAGGGTAGGATGGTAAATCTGGAGTTTATCGAGGGTATTTTGGAGATTTTGGAGTTTAGGGGTTCGGGAAAGTAAGAGAGCTATGACGGCGATACCTGTACCGCCGGCAATTGCTCTGCACCAGCTGTACTCGGTGCCTCCGACGGGTCGGGTCATGGACTTTGGTACCCGATTCGGCTCACTCATTATCTTGAGAAGAAAAGAATAGAGAATGCTTTCACCTTTTTTGGGATTTTAAGATTTTGTTTGATTTTCTTTTTGGTCAGATCATATCGTTTGGCATAAACATGGGCAGTGACAGTGACAGTGACGTACCTTTTTCTCTATTCCGGTTTAGTAATTTCCGGTTTACGATCAATTAGAAATGATTTAGCATTTCCGAATTTACGTTTCGGTGTTATTTTTTTTCCACATCATCGTCTCATTTTCACTGTAACTAATACGACAAATTCAGTTTAATAAAAATGGAAGTGTATAAACATCCCTAGATTTTAGGTCATGTAAATGGATTTTTTTATAAAATCATGTCTAAAGTACCTCAAAATGGATGGGTGATATTGTTAATCGTATAAGGTAATTGCATCAATCCTAATAATCATGTAGATTTTTGTTTATTTATGCTGTTGTCACAGTAATCACTAAACATGTAGATTGTATATACAAGCTTAAACTTGGTAGTTTTAAATAAAATTGATTTTGAACCTCACATATTCGCAGTAAAATTTAATTATATTTCTCATCATGATAAAATCAAATTTTAATTATACACCTTAAAAGCTAAAAAATTCATAGCACAAAAAGTATATGTCATATCAAATCTATATATCTCAGTTAAACAGATAATTTAAAAACATTAATTGAACATATTTAGTAAATAAAAAATGAGATGACAATCTTATAGTATATAACATAAAAGCACTAATCAAGCACAACATCCAATCTTAAGATACTAAGCGAATAAGTTATGAATTGATATTGAGATACTAAACGTATAAGCGTGGTATGTCAAAATAGATAAAAAAAAAATATACAAAATTGTTTACTAGCAATTACTATTTTATTTTATATAACAATATTAATTTTTATTTGAACGAAAAGTGAATAATAAATTTTCTTTTTGAACTTCAATGGGTATAAAAAAAATATTTGAATAAAAATGGGGTTCTAATCACATATGGCCTCCAAACGTTAGGAACGGTTCTGCTTGCAAGTTGCAAACGCTTCAAAAATATGAGTTAAGAAAAATGTGAAATAGCAAACAAAAAATATTAAAGACCTAAGAAAACTTTGATTTAAAACCAAGACTATATCTGATTTAGCTCCGATAAACTTCTATTATTTTCTTCGCATATTACTGTTACTCATCTTACTCTTTTTTCTTTTACCACGTCATTATATTTTTCCTACAACTTACTAAAAAGATCAAAAACAATTGACCAAACTATTTGACTTTTAATTTGAGATAAAAAAAAGAGTTGATAAAAATGAATAAAAAGGCAAAAAAAAGTTTTTTTAATAAGAGAATTAAGATAAATTAATTGCAAGCCACATTGTGTATTTCTTATTTTAGCGTGAGATTAAGATTATTCTCCGGATCTAAATTATCTTCGAATTTATCTACTTTCCCTCCTCTTTCTTCACATAAACATTGCATCAGAAATAATTTTCTTCATCACAGAGTTCTCTCTCTTTGTCAAGGTATGAAATAATTTATTAACACATCAAAAAAAATTTGGTGTGATCATAGAATTTTCTTGCACCAATGAGTGCTTCAAAGATTGTTTATGTATTACTATTGATTGTATTAATCAACATAAGCAATAATGGAGTCGATGCAAAACATAAAATTTTCCTTAAGTTCCAATCTAAATCGAAATCGTTGGAGTTAGTGAGTCCTCTTCACCGAACCTCCTATCACTTTCAACCTCCCCGTCACTGGATCAACGGTGAGTTTATATTTATTTGCTTGTAAAATTATTTTAGGATAAAAAAAAGTTAGATAAGATAATGGCTCTTTTTTCATTGTTGAATTGCTTCTATTTTTAGTTGCTTGATATTTGAATTTTCAAAAAAAAAATATCTAAGGAAGATTATCTAACGTATAATTTCCTCTGGTTTGTTGTTATGCAACTATCTTCTTTGTGGCATTCTCGACTCCAACAGATCCAAATGGTAAGTCCATCACAAATATTTTACTTTTAGAAGTTACTAAAAAAGATTATATGATTATATTGTAACGCATATTGAATAAATGAAACAGGCCCAATGCTCTACAAGGGAATCTACCATCTCTTCTACCAATACAATCCCAACGGTGCGGTTTGGGGTAACATTGTGTGGGCACACTCGGTTTCTAAAGACTTGATCAACTGGGAAGCCCTTGAACCAGCTATTTACCCTTCCAAATGGTTCGACATTAACGGTACATGGTCCGGTTCAGCTACTAACGTACCGGGTAAAGGACCGGTTATCCTCTACACCGGTATTACCGAGAACCAGACTCAGATTCAAAACTATGCCATTCCCCAAGACCTTTCCGACCCATACCTCAAGAAATGGATTAAACCAGATGATAACCCGATCATAAAGCCTAACCATGGCGAGAACGGATCCGCTTTCCGTGATCCGACCACGGCTTGGTTCAACAAAAAAGATTGGTGGAGACTACTTGTTGGCTCAAGGAAAAAACATAGAGGAATCGCTTATATGTACAAAAGTCGTGACTTCAAGAAATGGGTCAAAACCAAACGTCCTATCCACTCCAAGGCAAAGACCGGTATGTGGGAATGTCCTGATTTCTTCCCGGTTTCCGTAACCGACAAGAAAACTGGTTTGGACGTTAGCTACAATGGTCCAAACATCAAGCATGTGTTGAAGGTTAGTTTGGACTTGACCAGATACGAGTAATACACTCTTGGAAAGTATGATACCAAGGACCGTTACATACCAGACGGTAAAAGTCCTGATGGTTGGGATGGTTTGAGATTTGACTATGGTAACTTCTATGCGTCAAAGACATTTTTTGATGACCAGAAGAAAAGAAGAATTCTTTGGGGTTGGGCTAATGAATCTGACACCGTTGAAGATGATACCTTAAAGGGTTGGGCCGGAGTTCAACTTATCCCAAGAACAGTCTTGCTTGACTCTAGCGGTAAGCAACTTGTGTTTTGGCCTGTTGAAGAGATTGAGTCATTGAGAGGAAAGAATGTTCAAATGAACAACCAGAAAATGGAGATGGGTCAACGCTTTGAGGTCAAAGGAATCACTCCTGCTCAGGTAGATGTGGATGTGACATTCAACGTTGGAAGTTTAGATAAGGCGGAAACGTTTGACGCAAGCTACACAACAAAACCATTAGAGTTGTGTAACATGATAGGTTCAAACGTGATTGGTGGAATCGGACCTTTTGGTTTGATCACGTTGGCTACATCTGACTTAGAAGAATACACTCCAGTTTTCTTCAGAGTCTTCAAAGATGTATCAACTAACAAACCTAAGGTCCTCATGTGCTCTGACGCGAAGCCGTAAGTTTTCCTAACTCATAAGCGTGACAATTATCTCTTTACTATCATAAAACATACATCGTAAAAAACCATTTAATTTTTAATGTGAGATTTCTAAAATGTATCTTATTTAATTGTATGGACGACAGTTCGACTCTCAAGACAGACACCGGCTCTGACCCGAAGCAGAAGATGTACAAACCATCTTTTGGTGGTCTTGTGGATGTTGATCTCGCTGACGGAAAGATCTCTCTAAGGAGTTTGGTACGTCACTAAGTAATTCATTTTACAAAAAATATTTTTGTGCATAAACAAAGAGGTATATATGATTGGATTTCGCACTAATTTTAATAAATGCAGATTGATCACTTGGTAGTGGAGAGCTTCGGGACAAAGGGAAAGACAGTGATAACATCAGGAGTGTATCCAACAAAGGCAATAGGAGAGAAAGCTCATTTGTTTGTCTTCAACAATGGATCACAGCCTGTGACCGTAGAGATCCTCAATGCATGGAACATGCAGAAGCCTCTGAAGATGAACCAAGGAGCTCAATGATCACTCATTTTATTTTGTTAATTAATTTCATTCATTTTAAAAAAAGACAGAGAGATAATCTGTGACAATACTATAGAAAAGAAACTAATTGTGTTTCGTTTCAATCAATTCAATTTGTACAGTCCATTTCTTAGATGGGCTAGATACCCAATAAAAACCATTCTTTTAAAAAATTATACTCCAAAGCAGCCGAGTTGTTACCAAGTGATAAGAGAAAATTGATGTTCTTTTTGGAATCAAAGTTTCCATACTTTGTTGCTTCTTAAGCCATCTGTATGATGTATCCCAAACTAAAACCAATATAAAAAGAGGTAAAGGATTATAAATCATTTCGTCAACACCTACTAATAATATCATTTGATCCCAAAATTAATCTAACATAGTTAGAAATGTAGTTTAATGAACGTGAGTGAATTAAAAATTTAGCTTGCACAAGCTTTTGTGATACTTAAACTGGAATAAGTATGAGCATGAGTTAAGCCATTCAGAATATATAGAAAACCAAATCCTTTTAACTGATATAATCTTTTAACATAAAATTTCACTGAAACAAAAACAACGATAACAATGGGAAGACAAAAAAAAAGCGAGCCAGAACGGATTCTTTGTACGAGAATCTACTTGATCTTCTTCTTAGGCCTCAACTGCAAATGAGATTTTAAAAAATGATATTTAGATAACATTTGAGATGATAAACCAATTGAATATACAAAAAAAGAAACAAGCACATAACAAAACCGAACCTGGTTGCTATGACCACACTTCTTCTTCCTGCAGTTCACAGCCCTTGGGTGAAGACGAGCGTAGCACCTAATTGCAGATGTGAACTTACATTAGAATAATCTCAACTTTGAATACATTGAGAAATCAAAATCCGACAACACAAACTAAAACCGAAACTAGAGAAGTAACTAGGCCTAATATCAAAATGGAATTAGCAATCGAAATAAACAAGCATGCACATTAAAAGAATGAACCTTCACATGACATGATTCAGCATAGTTCATAATGACCAATACAATTTCAAACCATATACAGCTAAAGAACAATTGAAATCCAATAATCAAACATAAATGTACCATTCAAGAAAATCACCTGGAAAGATGAGAATTTTGACCAGCTGACAAAGTTTGGAGAATGGAATATTAATTTTGGGAATATTTATAACCTCAACACGCATTGTAACTAGCTTGAGAAGCTAAGTTAATTCCCAGAAACACTTAAATCTAAGTTCACCAAACATTCACGCACTTTTCTAACCTAAACCAAACACTGATTGGCGGAAGAAGAAGAAGAATTAAGAGCTTACTTGCGGCAAATCATCTTGTCTTGGTTGTACTTACGAGCCAAAGCCATTAAAGAAGGCTCAATGATACCTCCTCTGAGCCTCAACACAAGATGAAGTGTTGATTCTGATTACAAACATCAGTGAAGCTGATGATTAGTTAATAGAAATGATCAAAGCAAGGATTTTGAATTAATCTGTACCTTTCTGAATGTTGTAGTCAGCCAAAGTACGGCCATCTTCGAGCTGTTTACCGGCGAAGATCAATCGCTGCTGATCCGGAGGGATTCCTGAAGCAGAATAAAGTGAAGGATAAGAGATCTGATTTTACAAATCTAAAAGAGAAGAATTCGAGATAGAGTAGGGAATGGTTACCTTCTTTGTCTTGGATCTTGGCCTTGACATTGTCAATGGTGTCACTGCTCTCGACCTCGAGAGTGATGGTCTTGCCGGTTAAGGTTTTCACGAAGATCTGCATCTTTGGGTTTCGTCTTCTTTCCCGTAACCCTAGAGAAGGAGGCGGGTTTTTATATCTCAATCGCTAGGGTTTTGCAGTTATATTGGGCTGGGCCTTTTTGATGTTAAGGCCTTCAACAAAATGAAATCCCAATTTTCGAATATTGTTAAAAGAAATGACAAATGTTGCTTCAACCCATTTTTTTTATTAAAACCATGATTGTCTCTAAGAATCCATCAACATTAACCATGATGAATTGTTGAATCATGATCAGGGTTTGATTTTTCATGCCATGGAGTAGTTAGTTTGACTCAGATTCCAAATTTCAAAACCGCCACATGATTCATATAACTTTTACCATTAGCTTCTTCTACTTCTACCTTGAGAATAGACAAGAGCCGATTCAACTTGAAGAGGTCAACTTCTACCTTGAGAATAGACAAGACTCTATTCAAATTGAAGAGGTCAAAATATGTTAGTTTAAGGTCATACCAAGCCTACTTTGAAATTCTGTCATGTTTAAATCCTAATACTATATAAACTATGTATATTTTCTAAAATACTAAATTCTATACAAACCATGTACAAATCAAATAATTTAATTATTTCATGATTATTATTAGAGCATATATATTAACTTTAATTTTTATTAATAATTCTAATTACAGTTCTCGAAGAAAAAATATAATTATATTATAGTTTTTGCAAAAAAATGTAAATCCAAAATTTTATGATTTTTGTAAAAAAAACATAAAATTTAAAATTTTGTGATTTTTGCGGGAAATGAAACGTAACTACGTACTTACTATTTAACTGTCTGCAAAAGTTAATTAACGTCAATGTTTGATTAATATTATTATTAAAGATTGAATATAGCTAGATAAAACAACATGACATAAACAATCTGAAAAATAAATGAGTTCAACAATATCACAAAAATAATTAGTTGAAACTTGATGGTTGAACCTGCCGATAATATCCATCATGATCATAATATTATAGTCATTTCTTAAGATAGCTTTATATTTTTTTGGGTAACAAAAAAAACTACAAATTTGCAATATTGATAAAGCTGCACTTAATGATTCAGTAATATACCATCCAAATTCGAATACATGAGTAATCAAATTATCTTTAATCTCCATAGATTATAACAAATGAAGGAGTTAAGAAGAAACATAATCGCAAAATGAACTAACGAACTATATTCAGCGTCGAGGACGTTATATATATATATATATATATATATATATACTAAATAAGAAAAAAACTATTTTACCCTCCATTTAACACCCTATTTATGAAAGCAAAACATGTCAAAGCTTCTGGTTCTTCGATTAAGCTTACACAACTCGTATGCATGGCGAGCTCATATTCCTATTGTTTTATCGATAAAGCGTCACATTTTACTCTCTCTCTCTCTCTCTTTTTTAGGCTCTTTGCTATCACTTTTCCTTGACACAAAATCATTCGCCGTTCTTTCACAAACCATTTCTTTTTCTTTTTTTGTCTGTTTAGAAATGAGAAACAATAGGTTTTTTCTTTTTCTTTTTGGTTTATCTAAAATAAAATCTAACTGACGATGATAATAATAAAACTATATTTATACCATGCATTATTCTTCTGCATAATATATTATAGAAAAAGATTTCTCCATATGGCACGTGCTAAAAAGATGTACACGTGTAATCGATGTTACCTGCAGAATATAGACATCTAGAGAGTAGAGATTATAGACTAATAATAATATATCGAATCCGAAGAAAGAAGATGTGAGTATCCATAGATTATCACAAATGAAGGAGTTAAGAAGAAACATAACCATTTGAATCAATATTGTCTTTAATCTTCTCTTCTAACTCAAACAACGACGATAAACAACAGACGTCTCTACTCTTCTCGCCTATTGAAGTCTCCGGCAAGAAACGTACGGAGGTCGACGAGGTCTCATCGGAGGAAGAGTACGACGTGTAAAACGAGATTGGCGACGACGATGGAGGAGAATCCTCGACGACGACGTCGGAACTAGGTTCTCTGGCAACATCATTCGAAATTCCTACGGCTAAGTTTAAGAGCAAATCGACGAAGGCGGCGAAGATGTATCTGTGGGTGGTCTTGACGTTGACTTTCAAGAACCAAAAGAGAAGTTTCTCGAGGTTTCTCCAGTCATGATGAAGCGCGTGTGCTTCAACCATATTTTCCATGGATTTCTTGAAATCAAAGTAAGGGTCGTTTGATTCCATGGACAAGAGCATGATACCTTCTTCTTCACTATCTTCTCTCTTGGTAGCTTCTTCGAGTATAGAGTTCGATTTTCCTCTTCGTTCAAAGATGAGTCTTTTCGATGATTTTAGCCCTTTAATCACACTCTCTATGGACTTTAACTCCGGGGGAGTTTCCACGGTTTGGCTGGTAGAGGAAGAGGAGGAGAAGAAGCTTCTTGGTGATGGCTCGGGTTCATAGACATGTTTAGGTTTGGAATTAACGATGAAGGAAGCTTTTGAAGAAAATGGTAAAGTCTTGTTTAGAAATGGGAGTTTCATTTTCTTAAGCATTTTTTTCTTATTTGATTGCTGAGAATATAAGACAAGACGAGAATATAAATTTCTCTTTTATTTTGGGGGTTAGATTCAAAATGAGAGGAAAATTAGGGAATTAATGGCGAGAGAGGGAAGGAAGATTTTAAGGCTTTTGAAAAAGAGAGGATAGGCTGCACGAAAGGATGGTTGAGGACCTGAGGTCTTTTTCAAAAAGAAAATTTATTTGATTTACAGTATTTTAACGTTCTTTTTTCCTATTGTATTTAATTATTGCCTCCAAAATTTATTGTTGTTTGGTTGGGGACATTCAATTTTTGTAAGTACATTTCTCGGTTAAATTTTCTGCGTATGTTTAATATCCAAAATCTATATATATTTTAACTTTTAGAATATTACATTAACTTTTATTAATTAATTAATGCATGGATTAATTGGAAAGTATATAAAAACCACTTCAAAATCTTCACGCCATTGATAAATTCGTCAATGAAAGTGAAAAAAAATGCAAATCAAATACACGATAAGTACATGCATATTAATATTATAGTAAATTTAAGTAGCTTAATCTCAGCAATAAATAAAAATAAAAATTTATCAAGTTTTTGAAATATTAAAATTTAAAAATAAAATTTTGTTTAGTTAAATTTTAGGAAATGGATCGAAATAATTCCATATATGTGGTGTGTGGAAATGGAACGTAACTACGTACTGACTACTGAACTGTCTGCAAAAGTTAATTAACGTCAATGTTTAATTAATATTACTATTAAAGATTGAATATAGCTAGATACAACAACATTACATAAACGATGTCAAAAAAATAAATGAGTTCAACAATATCACCAATAGTTGAACCTAAACATGAACATGATTATATGGATTCATTGGATATCTGGATATAGATTTGATATCCATTTCAAAAAAATATATATTTGAGTAAAACGGATCTCAAGTTGAGAACGAATATTCGTATTCGGTTCAAAAAAAAAATTCTATCTATCTGTTTTTTACTTTCAAATATCATTTTTCAAAATATCCGATAATTTTTTTTAATTTTTTTTTGAATACAGATATCTGCGAATATGAATACATATAGCAAAACTCTAAATATCACGGATACATATACAGATCCGAATATTCTTAAAAGGTCAAGAAATCAACATTCGTAGCTACCCTAATTGAATCTGCCGATAATATCCATCATGATCATAATATTATAATCATTTCTTAAGATAGACTTTTATTTATATTTTTTTGTTTAACAAAAAAAAAGACTACAAATTTACAATATTGATGAAGCTGCATTTAATTATTCAGTAATATACCATCCAAATTCGAATACATGAGTAATCAAATTATCCCCCCCCCCCAAAGAAAAGAAATGAAATTATCTTTTGATAACTAACAAACCATTGTATTGTAAAAAATAGTAATAATCTCTTCTAAACTGTATTAGTTAAGTGTAATGATTCCCGGAATATAAACCATGATTCGGTAGTAAGAAACTAGAAATCGAGTTGTGTTCTATGAAATTTGGCATGCTTTTTATTAAAAATAAAAAAATGGCGGACCTTTTCATATATCTTTAGTGTAAATACGTCGATGTTAAGAAATTTTATATGTTCCGTGTCTGTCGCTCAAGTTCAGCTAAAATATTTCCGAAACTTTAAATACAATTATTTCATCTCTCTTTCCGAATCTGATACAGCTTTAATGATAGGACCTTAAAAGTTATAGCAGTGGCCATCGGGTTGGCCGGTCCGGCTTGAATACGAACATATCTAAAAAGAATCTTGGATTGATCAAAGCCAAGAAAAATTTAGCTCACAAATTTTGGTTTGAGTCCCACCAAAAATAGTTTAACGTTGGTATTTGTCAAGTTTAAAAGTGTGAGTGAGAAGAACGAAAAAAAACAAACGAAAAAAAAACGAGTGAGAAGAAACAAAAAAAAATTGGTCCAAGGAATGGTCAAAAGTAGTTGACTGGAACCGATTATAATATCACTTGGATGAAAAAAATGAAAAGACAACTGCAAATTAATACTGCGCAAATATGAAGAGGAATACAAAAAAAAAAGAAAGAGAAGAGACAAAAGTCTAAAGGTTTTATATCTTCACGTGTTTCTTCGTGTGGCAGACTTGGTTTGGCACCCACAAGCATAGTGTTCTTATAAAGCAGTTTCAAAAGATATAGTAACTTTTTGATATAACAGTATTTTGATTTTATTTACTTGTTACATGCACCATATCAATAATAATAATAGTAAAATTCAGCAGAAGAAAACATATGTAGTTACATTGATTATCAACAAATCACCCTTAAAGTTTTTGATGAATCATATGTTGATGGAACTAGTCAAGATTTTCAAAGAATAGCCCCAAAAAATTGCCAAGAGTTTTATGTCCAGGCATTTGCACCAAAGACAATGAACTAATGACTAGGACATATAATTTATTGGTTTGTATTACTCCAGTATTATTGATGGATCATACATATTTCCTATGTAAAAATTTGTTAGTGTATGTGTGTGACGATAAATAAAATAAATGGAGTTGGATAAAAATTACTATTTTAGTTAAATTGAAACTCTACATTGTGTAACCTTTTTGGTTTTTGTCGATGCCATGCTTGCATGTGATCCACCAACAAAAGTTCCTCTTCCTCTCTGATAAAATACAGAATTAAATGGAAGTAATTAAGGATTACAAAAAAGATTTAAACTAAAGCTTTCGATCTTCCTTTGAATGATGTGCACATCATCAACACATGCATGGTACGAGGAGATTTATTTTCAATCCAATCCTGATCCTGATCTTCGATCGACCTTTGCTTACGGATATATATGGATCCCACCATCATCTACTCAATATAATAATTATATCATTTTCCTAGTATTTGTGATGAAATCATTGTTATCAATCTATTAGTACCAAATAATGATTTTCGGAAAGAAAAAAATTAGTCTCTTTTTTTTTTTTTGGGTAGAGGGACAACTTAAAATAGATTAAATTAGAAAATGGTTCGTAGCAAGATTATCATTAGTCACACGCATGGAAAGCAAAGAAAAGATTTCACAAATACACTAATTTATCACGTAACATAAGATGAAAGCTCGGATAAAGATCTCTTGTGTCCAGATCAATCACCCTAGCTAGAAATGAACACAATTCTAATAAAGGACAAACGTCAAGTGCATGCATACTTCGTCTCTCACGACTAATCGAATACATATCATTTATCTATACAATAGTCTTCACGTTACATATGGAGGCTTCTCTATCCGCGATGAAGCGAGTGTAACACAACCACCTCCACCATGAACCACTTGAAATTAGAGAAATTGTAGATTGATTCCAAGGACAAGAGCATGAATCCTTGATCCTTGTCTCTTCGAGTATAGAATTTGAATCTCCTTTTCGTTCAAAGATGGATCATTCTGATGATTTTATTCCGTTGATCACATTCTCTATGGATTCGGTCTCTGGCAGTTCTTCTATGGCATCAATGGTAGATGAGATGGAGAAGGACGAGGATGAGGATGAGAAAATGACGGTAGGAAGTGGCCTTTCATTCTCATGCTCTTCGACGTTATTAGGGTTGATTGCAATCAGGGCCGGTCTTGATCTAAAGTAGAGCAATCAGCTGCTTTAAGCGGCAAATATATATCAATTATTATGGGTATCATATTGTAAATTTGTATTTGGTGTAGCGGTTAAATAAGACTTTACGTCAGTAGGGATGTCAAGTTCAAGCTAATTTATCTGCAGATTTTTTACATATTATTATAAATTAGATTTAAAAGAATTATTTTGCTTTAGGTCCAACATAACTTTGGGCCGGGCCTGATTGCAGTGATGGTGGCTTTGAAAGATTTGGTTCTGGGGTTTTGGTGGCAAAAAGGCCATGCCCATGATGATGAATTCGAATATGAAGAAAATGAGGACGAAAAGCTCTCGTCTAAAGATGGCATTTTCATGTGTTTCCCCTTTTGTTATCTGATTTTTTTCTTGGGGTTGGAGTCAGAATGAGAAATTACTTAGGGGAGTATAAAAGGGTTTAGGGGTGGGGTGGGTGATATTGTGAAACTTCCTATTTATTGTCTGTCGAACTTAAAATAATCGTATCTATCACAATTTCTTTTCCTTTAATGTTCCTTCACAGCTTGTCGACACACAAATGTTAAAATATGGATGTAACAATAGATCTTCGAATTTAATTTTACAATGTCACCATATTTATTAATCGAAACTTGACAAATCTGCTCTAGACAAATGGCATGTGATTATATATGCGTATATGTCCTAAACATCATGCAAAGTCAAAACCGCAACTTTTCACATAGCTCTAGGTTTCTTGTTTTTTTGTTAAAGGGTTTTAGATCTACGTTTCGTGGCATCTAATTTTACAAAACGATCAAGATATATATAATCTTCGTGTAATGTTTCTGTAAGAGCAAGTCAGTGAACTAAATACACTTGCATTTGAAGATATATATATAATTTCACCCACTAATTTGTGGATCCAAAGTTCTTAATTAGGACACCACCACATTTACTTCCTAGCTAATGTCCTCTTTTTTTTGTGTCATCACACCACCGAATTTCAAATCTATACCTTAATGCATTTTGTAACCTCTAACTATAGAATATATATACTTGAAAAGATATTTTTTCTTATTGTAAAAAGGATTTTCAAATCCACACTGTCGATAGCTAATAGTTTAATAGAATGTGTACAGGCGGGCGAAAGAATTAATGCTGCTTCTGCCAGCCCCTGCTTTCATCATAAGATCCAGCCCTGAGTATTATTGAAATGAAACATAATTAAATTGAGCTTCTGAACAAGGTCTTAATAGATTTAATTTGTTCCAACCACCTTTTTATTTTTGGTTTTTGAAGCCCACTAGTAATCAACTTTTAAGGAGTCCGGTAAGTAGTTATCTAATGGAAAACAATGAAGTTATGAATAATATTTTATGAAACGATGGTGTCTCTAGACCAGTTAAAACTAGCTGTGAAAAAAAAATGATTCATGGTTGACGTTTTTCAATTTGGTAAACAACTAGTAGAGGATTTTCTGGGTTCGTCAAGCAAGTTGAATGAGTGATTTGATCTTAAACAATCCGTCCAATAAAATTTTAAATTTTATTAAAGTAAAAGCAAATTCCAAAATCATAGTGACAACAATTATAAGAAACTTGCGTTCATTCACTACAAAAGGAATATCGGATCATGGGAAGAAATAAGTAAACATTGTGTAGACGTTTCTTACTTTACGGATCGCATTGAACAACAAGGTCAATGTTAAACAGTGTGTACTAATTTAGAATCATGAGAGGCCTACATGTCGATGATCTAGTGTTTGACGGAGATGCCAAATCAAGAATGATGACACGAAACATCAAGAAGAACCATTAGCAAGAGATTTTGGACATCTATTAACAAGATCGAGCACATATGGAGTGGGGAAGACGCTGTTTTTGATATTTGCACACAAATGATAAAACTTCAGATGATCAATCCAACAACATCATCATCATCACCATACCATCCAAATAGACCATTTTTTTATGAATTTAAAAAAAAAGCTTGAGAACAATGGAGAACCCCAGATACGTAAGTATTAGAAGGGGCCAAAGATTTTCAGCCAACGAGAAGAAGATTCCAGAAGCAACTAGAAACTAGAAGCAAGTGCCTTCTGGAGGTTGAACAAGCTTACGGTTATGAGATGTAGCCATTTCCTTCTTCAGCTGTGTCAGTATATCCTCCATTGTGTATTCTCTTTGCCAGTTTGCAAGAAGTCCAAATTTCTTAGGTTCCACCTATACATATGCAGAAATAAGTTACAGTGCATCCAAACGAACAAGACAGAGAATGGTAAGACGGTGATTTTATACGTACCACTCCTGTTTCGTGGTTGACACAAGTCATGTTGACACGTGAATGGAACCGAACAGTTGGAGGTTTCTCTGGGTAATCTTTGTCACAAAAGAGCTTCAACTGATAGATTCTACCTTCATGAACAGTCTGCACGGGAGGAGGACGAATCGATAGCAGTTAGTAACAAGCAAAAGAAACTACGGCCTACTCTGCTATAAAAGCATACGAAATTGGATGTCAATAAGACTGATTCCTAGAACGCAATGTGGTTTTGACTTTCTGCATTCCAAATAGTATAAGGTTATTATGATGACGATAAGAACATTAATAAATGCTTCTTAAGTTAAGTTACAGATATAAAGAAGACGAAGGCAAATGTTAGCAGATAAAGAAAAAGATATAACTACGTTGTGAGGACCGATGATAGTGCCAGTCCAAGAACGCATATAGATGTCGTCTCCATCATCCATTCCATAGCTCACAGTTCCATCTCCAATACCTTTCTCTCCACGTTCAAGCTCCTCCAACAACCGAAAATTCCTCGGAACTATATTGTAAAAACAAGCACACAAAAAAAACTCATATCACTAAGTTTCAGTAAGGGAAATAAGCAATCATTTTTCTTCTGTTAAATTATTCAGAAGTGAACTAAACAGAAGAATTGCACAAACAAGCATCTTTCTAATCAAAGCAGAGGAAAGAAAACATCAAAATTAATCATTATCCACAAACTTCAATAAGATAAACTTTTAGACTCAACCCAGCAAAGTTCAAGAAGACTATGAGCTTTGAACATAATGAAGATTCGCATTTTAAACATCTTAAGAATTGGGGGATCAGCAAATCATTCTTAGCAAGAAATTATTAACAAACAAGATCAGATCAATCAACATATAAACATACATGATGAGTTCTAGACCACGAGATCAGCTTAAATAATATATAAAACCAATCAAATTACAGAGCAAATTAAAAGATCATTTTTTATAATAGATCGATGAAACCTATGATAACATCTCGAAACCTATCGATCAAATACGAATTCTATAAACCCTAGAAACAAATCAAACGAATAAACCCAATACTAATTTGCAAAACCCTAGGAAACAAATAATCAAACAAGAACAGACCCGAACGAATCGAGATTTTATACCAACAACACTCGATCCTCCAGAGCCAAGAGTCATAATTGATCAAGTTGTGGTTTCGATCCGATTGATTTTGAGATCTGATCGAGCAAAGAGAGGATATGAAATCGAGAGAGAATCTGGCGAATAGACAGAAATTAAAAAAGTGAGGGGAAAATTTAGGCAATTTGGGTACTTTGGGGGAGACCCATAGACTTTTTAACTTTTCATCTCTACTACCCATAAATTCATTTTCTATCATCTCATTCCTTAAACTACGATAATTACTCAAACACCCTTAGATTTTCGAATCATTTCTTTGACTCGATTATATTTTTTTCACATATCACACTATTTTCTTCCGCGTTACAGCTTTTTACTACACCAGATATGAACCATATATATATATTCCCACCAAATTGGTCTCTTTCAATCCAAGATCAAAGCATATAAAATACGTATTTTACTTATAAAATATATCATTTTATTGACGAAGAAAAGAAGACTAAAATAAAAAAAACTAAAACACAGTAAGATATTAAATGCCTAGTTGAGTGAACTCTGTCATGTTTTGCTAGTATTTCTATGAGTATAATACATAAGCTTTAAGTTGTAGGAAGGTGTAATTAACTATCTTCTGGATATCTTTGATGAATGTAGAGATGGATGAGTGATTCCAACTTTAATTATCGCAAACTTATTTGTCGAGGACATTGTAAATATGTTTCAAATCTCTTACGAAGGTGACATATATGTACCCCCTCTAAAAATATGAGTGCCATCTTTGTTGTTGAGAGACAAAGCTACACATGCATGTTTTAACATTTTCACTTTTAAGTTCTGAAAGAATTTCTAAAAGTTTATAAAGAGTTCTTATATCATTTAATTTTTTTCTAAACATTTATGGACTTTTCATAAATCTAAAAATTTGTAATATATTTTTTGAGAAAATTCGAATTTGCCTATTAGTTTTTACAACAAAACATGAAATAATGTATTGGAAAATTTGTATTTAACTTTCAAAGGGCCAAAATGTAACACTTTAAACTTCAAAATATTAAACCTAGATTTGACACTTTAAACTACCACATTTGATTTTATGTCGATTGTTCTTTTGAGTTTAAATTTTTATTTAATAATTTTGATAAAATTTCCGTTTTATCTGACGTTATTTGTTTATACTTTTAAAATGATTATATATAAATAAATACATATATAAAGACAGATGTCAAAATTAGCTTTTGAATTATGGCCGTTAATCGTTATTAACTATACATTTTGAAAATCCTTATTGATTTTAAAATCGGACTTGTGATTTTGAAATAACATGGTTTATCTTGGATATGAGTTATTCGTTACTTATAAAATGATTAAAAAGACTATTGCGAGCTCGATTAAATGACGATGGACAAAAGCAACATTATTAGTAGCATATTACCACATTTGATTTTATGTCGATTCTTCGTTCGCGTTTATATTTGTATCTAATAGTTTTAATGAACTTTTAGTTTTATTTGGACGGTTTCATTTTAAAAATATATTATATATAAATAAATACATATATAAACGCATATGCTAAAAATTACGTTTGAATTCAGACTATTATTGGTTAATATATTGTAGTTTATTTATAATTGATATGAAGTTTGAAATTCTCATTGATTTTAGAATCATATATGTGAATTCTGAAATCATATGATTTACCTACAGATTTGAGTTTTTATATATTTTCACTTCAGATCTATTAAAATCAAATATGGACTTTGAAAATCTATAAACTAATAAACCACTAACTCTCATCAAAATGAGAACTCGTTCATGTCTTTGGCATATTAAAACATAATAATGGATAACTTAACAAATGACACCAAGGGACGGCCACAAACAGAACTGATCTGTCTGTCGATTTTACATATTAAAAAAAGAAAAAGGAAAAAGGCTTAGCACTTAATAATTAGATTTTACATAAACCACTTTACCCAGAAAACGAAATCTATCACCCCAAACTCAAAATTCCAAATTCTCAAACTTGACCACATTGTAGCTTTTGCAGTTGAAGCAACGTTGACGTCTTCGTAAGACCAAAGTATACATCCCACATCTTCTACATCCTATCGCCACGTACTCATCACCATTCCACGACGATGAAACCTCCTCCTTCACTTCCTCCACCGTCGACAGGCACGAGTTTTGCGATGATGACGTCCTTCTTTCAACCCTCCGATTAGCAACCACCGATTCCGCTGGCCTCGCCGGTGGCTCCTCGACTCTGACTCTTTTACAGTTCTCGTTCCTCATTTCGAAACTTATGACACGTCGAGAGAGTTTCTGTATTTTTGTTTTTGTTTTTGTTTGTGTTGTTCTAGGTGATGGAAATGAATGGCTTCTTAAAGAAATGTATTTAAGTATATATAGGGGTGGAGAGGAGCTAAATATGATTAAGAATTAATAATATTTGTTTAATAAAATAATGATGTTGCGGAGAGAGAAGATG
This sequence comes from Cardamine chenopodiifolia, assembly GCA_963922655.1. Lineage (NCBI taxonomy): Eukaryota > Viridiplantae > Streptophyta > Magnoliopsida > Brassicales > Brassicaceae > Cardamine > Cardamine chenopodiifolia. The sequence continues at coordinate 13,298,976 of OZ000479.1, read as the reverse complement.
TATTTATTTATTTATGTAATAATTCATTTATTAATTGGAGGTGGAAAGATATTAAACTACAGTATAGACAAATATATGAAACAAAAGGTATTCAATAAACAATGCATTAGTGCACTTATACCAGCGCAGTAAACCGTTTATTGCTTAATTGTACAGAGGAAGAGTGAAAATGTAAAAAAAAAAAGAGTGAAAATGTTGCAATTTAATAATTAATATTTCTCCGTTTTATAATAGTATCGTTTTATGAATTGTGTTGCATTTTCAATGCATATTTTTAACAAAAATTTAGTTCGAATTCCTATTGTTTTGTGTATTATTTAGAGAAATATAATTAATATAAAGTACAATAGAAATTTTAATAATTTTTAACATATGTACAAAAATTGTAAAATAATATTTATAATCAATCTAAAAGAATAGTACAAAACTGTTTAGGAGGAAAAACGTGACTAAAATCATTTCATAAATAATCTTTACAAAGCATCGTTCATCCCCAAAAAACGGTGGAAAATTAGTTTTTATTGACGACAAACAATTTGAATAGTTAAATATGAAAACAATGGTAACATTACTTAATAATGAATAAAATCAAATAATTCTTTTTTTAATTTTATCTACAAATAATTATTTATAAATTTTTGAAAGCTTAATACTATTAGTGACACCATAAATAATCTTTAGAAAGTATAGTTACTCTGCGGTCAATAATTAGTTCTTATTGACAACAAACAATTTGAATAGTTAAATATGAAAACAATATTAACGATGAGTTGGTTTAATGGTTAAGTCTCGTAGTCAGTAATCAGCGAATAAATAGAAATATTGAAAGTTATATATTCAATTTATGTTGGAAGAAGTTTAAACTTACATGGTTTGAGTTTTGTTTTTGGAAAATGTACGGGTTCACGGATCATAAGTTTTCTAGTCATAAAAAATAAAAACAATGGATAACGGTAATTAATAATGAATCAAATCAAATATATTTATTAAAATTATTTACAAAAAAAATTTCTAATTTAAAAAAATTTAATATCTTCTTTGATTCACAAAAAAAAATCGTTTTAAGACTTTACTTTTTCACAAATAGTATCATTTAATTTTAAAATGTAAATTATTAATAAAATCTCAATTTTATTCTTATTATTTAAACTTATTAATTAAATAAAAAATTATTTAGTGTATTTCATACATCTTTTAACTTGAGGGAAAAGTTTTAAATGATATTTTTTGTGAAATAATAAAAATAGATATATACTTACACTAGACAAATGTCTATTTCAAATGACGGTTTCAAATACCAGCTAGAAACCTCTTCTTCATTGCTAACTAAATAAGCTTTTTTTATCAAAAAACAAAAACAAAAAAGTGACCGTAGATACAATGTTTACTATAGTGTTTATTATTTAATTAGTATATTATCACATATATTGCGCCTAATATTTTTCAAAGGCATACATTGGTAGTTTAATTAGTTATTCAAATCAAAGATATAAAACCATAAAGATGTTTATATTTTAAGATTCACTAGTCCTTGTAAAAAGTTATGAGATATGGTTTAGGGATAATGTAGAATCATCAAAGATATCAATAGAATTATTGATGGTAGTTTAATTAGTTATTCAAATACGTGAAATATATTACCAAGATGTTTACAATTTCCAGATTCACTAATTGCAATGATACGACGTGTAGTATATACTAAAAATAACAAACTTCAATGTACATAAGATTTCTAGTTAACAAAAGGTGAATTAGTTAAGAATGAAGAAATATTTGTGTAAACGGCAATTGCTTTATGGGTGAAAAATAACATGTTATCGTTTCAAATAAACCTCTAAAACAATTAAAACGTATTAATTTGGTCTTATTGATGAATTAAAAATACTTAAATAATTATATAGAACCCCAAAAATAATAAATCATACGATAAATATAACAGAATTATGAATCCATTTGACAAAGTAGATGATTACATGAAAATAGTATGATATAGGAAAGCATCACGCGTTATGTAATACTTAGATTATATAATTTATATGATAAATTAGATTCTCAAATGGTATGTTGTAAAATATCAATCATCATATAACAACTAAATGAAAAAAAAAATCGTTTATAATGCTAAAATTTACTCTTGTTCACAAGGACGGAAAAATGTCTTGTCATTTGCTTAATTGCTCTTTAAATTTTGTTATTTGATGCAATTACTCTTAAAAATGTGTCATCTTTATTTTTTTAACAGTTATATATATATATATATATTATTTTATTTTCTTTTTTTAACAGTTATATATTTGCATGAATCAAAAACATAACAATGACTATTCCTCCAACGACACATATTGTATGAATGTTTACAAGTGCATTATTCTAACGTTCCAGAATTTATTCTCCATAGTTTCATAAAAGTGTATTTAAAATAGTACATTAACGTAATTTTGAATCAAGTACACTTAGAAAATTGATAGTAGTGGAATCTTTTTAATCTAGAAATCTGATGTGTTCCTACGGTGTCATGAACCGGCGGTTTTCAAACTTTGTTTCTCGTTCTACCATATTTGGGACCCGATCAAAGTGTGTAAGCCAAAGATTTTCTTAGTGGCGTGTACTTTTGCTCTCCCAAGACATCTTGCGTTGTAGCTTGATCATCTGACTAGCATTACATGATCGACTTGCAACAACGAATACATGCAAAGTTTAAGAGGACAACCAAATTTTACGTACGTTATAGTGAATTGGATTAATAATCAAAAGATCATTTGTTTTTGCAAACAACAAACTATTACCTTTGGAGCAAATCTAATGCGCAGATTCAACGAACAGCTTCTACCTCGACAGTTTTTTTGGCTCGGCTGATTATCAAATCCATACGTAATCGGACGACTGCACAAGTTGCCACTTCGGAACCTTTTTTAATGCTGGTTTGCTGGAACCAGTTATTCCACTTTCATCTTCCATTGTAGTTCTTATATATATAAACAGTTTCAATTTCAGTCAATCTTTTCATATTTTCATGTAATTTTCTTTTTTTTAATAAAAACGTTCACATTTGGACCAAACCAATTATACTATTTCCTATACGAAAATTGGTGATTGACTTTCAAATTTTATATTGTAGATTATTAGGGAAGCAAATTTATTAGAGATTGCCAGCATGTTGTAAGTAGAACCAATGATCTGGTTTAACTATAATCGTTCGTTTTATCATAAACTTTTGTTTTACAGATAAAATTGTTTGTTATAGAATCATCGGTGAAACCATATAAGATAACCTATACGTATATATTTTGAAGTATTAGAATCGCTCGTCGTATTGATAAATCATTATTAGGTAAAAACGAAATAACAGATATGAACATTAAAAAAATGAAACTAACAGTAACTAGAATTTAATACAAGAGGCCAATAACTAAAATACAAACCTCAAGGAGAGAAGCGGGGATATATAGCTGTTAATAACTTTGGAATCTCGTGTATTAAATGCTACATAATTAAGAGGACAATCAAATTTGAAATGTTTTATAGACTAAAAGATTTGATCGGCAGTTCTACAAAAACAGGGTATAACAAGTTTAATGGCAATCATACAACAGGGAAGCCCAAAATGGAATGATTTGTAAAAGAGGCGTCTTTCTGTATTTATTTTTTTAGTAACTTTTCACTTCTTTCATAAAATTATTTATATATTGTAAAAAAAAAGGAGTATTACTAATAACAACGATATATATACTATTAGAGATTACGTAGTTACTTGTTTTACACCTTGTTAATTTCAAATTAATTTCAAATTAGTATGGAAGTTAAAGAAACCGTATGGAATGATTTTCTTTCTTTGAATTTGCTTAACAAGTATAAGAAATTAAAAGCTAGAATTACTGTAAGTTATTTTAGGGAAAAATACACTTTGAAATTGAAGCATAATAAAAGGTTTCTCTACAAAATGTCAAATACTACCATTGACCTTCCATAAAATCTAATACATCAGCATCAGTTACTTCCCATGTGAAGGTATTTAATGGTATCTTTTAATTGATACTATCATTTGTTTTTTTTGTTATCTTAATTCCATTCATTATGAATCTGAAGAGTGAAGGAGATAACTTCATCTTCTTCTTTTTGCTAGTTATGTTTCAAGTAATCGTTATTAATAATATTAAGTTTTTTTTAACAAAAAATAAAAATTATTAAGTTATTAAAGTGAAATTAAGCTACGCTTAAGTATATAATAATTAAGTTGTATATGTAAATTATTAAGAAAAGAAATCTTTATTGTTTTTATTTAAGTATCTTGATCTCATATATGGTTGTAGAAACAAATGACTTATGTGATCCAAATCAAAATACAAACCTTTTCTCCAACATTAGTTCATTGCAAGATTGGTCGGTTGTAGTCAGAACCGTTTCTATATATATGAGCTTGAATCACTCATGCGAAGGTTGAAACTTCAACCACATTTATTTAAATCAAATAAATTTTGAAGTGTTATATGTTTTTCTTCCATTGCACGAATGTATAAAAACATAAAAAACCTAGAGTTGCTTCATTGATTCTGGAAGAGGATCGATGTTTATAATTGTCTTGTTCTGGTTTGGGGATTCCTTGTATCACTGTCCAAACGTTCCCCTTCGGACTTTTTAATCCCCTTTATACGGAAATTTAAATAAATTATATGACCATATATAAATGACATACCGCATTATCCGTTTTTCAATTAAAGCTATATCGCTTGTCCAAGATCATCTCTTCTTCATCAACTTGATTTTTGATTCCCTTCATTCAATAATTTGTTTTGACTTTTGAAACAATAATGTTTCTTTTTTTTTTTTTGCTATGACATCTACATTAATAAATAGATGTGTAACGTCAACTATATTAAAATCAATGTAGCTTCACCCTGTCATTTATAATATTTAACCGTAACGATAACAGCTTCACTGGGTTGGACTTTGGAGGAGTTCAAAATGACTTATGCCATAAACTCGGATATTTTCATGATCCATTATAGTTTTATTTCTCGGGTCAATATTTGATAGATCCTTGCCTACGTAGGTTAATCAATTAATATGAACTTATGTCAAGAAAAAATATAAACAATCGTGAAATTTATATAATTTGTAATTAAGAGAATGAATACTGTTTTATCTTTAAAGGTATGTTCTCAGATTATTTTTCATTTTATTAGCACAAACAAAGGTATACTGATTCAAAGCTTAAAGCTAATCTAAAAATGAAATAGACACATAAAGTTGGAGACTAATAAAATAACATCTGACAGTTTGGCCGAGTGGTCTAAGGCGCCAGATTTAGGCTCACTGTCAGATGAGGAACCACGGAAGATCAACGGAGGTGGAAGGGATTAACCCGCCTCATGATCTTGTGAATTCAGCTAATTTGGTGAAAGCAAATGATAGTGACTCTAGGTGGCTTGTGGATCATATGGTCGAACTTGGGTTTTCAAGATCACTATCCAAGTGGATTGGCAGTAATCTGAAAAGATCCGGAGACTCAGAGACTTGGGCTTTTAACCTTGATGGAGCTGTCCAGATGTTCAAGTTCTACAGGTTTCTTGCCCCTCATTAAGAACCGATCACTACTATTATACAGTGACCTTCCTCTGGATTTTACGTTATTCATATGACTTCTCTCCACTTGCGCCATTGCAGGGAGGCTTCTTACTGGTCTTTGCTGGAGAATCCGCCAAAAGAGACAGAGATATCTTTTGTGATTGCAGAAAAGAGTGACCGTTGGGACCACGATACAACCAAGCGGCTTGAAACAATTGCCAACCAGAGACAAAGTGTCTCAGAAGGGAAGGTTGCGACTCATCTTCTTCGTAACTCTGGCCATTGGGTCCACACAGACAATCCAAAGGGACTCCAAGAGATTGTGAGCCTCAACTTATTCTCCCCACACAAGTACATGATGCCCTATAAATATTGCATCAGTCTTTGATTGGTTTATATTCCGTGTTCTGTATTTATATGCAGAAATAGCAAATTCAAATGCATCTAATTACTTAAAGGCTCGATTGTTTCCTGTTTGCGTATCCATTTCCTTTAACAACGTACACACACGTTTAGGAGAATTTAATAATGTTATTAGACTTGTTATATACCTATAGCTTATACACAAAATTTAAGTGATGCTCTGCCAAAATTAGAGAGACAAAAAGGAGTGGTACGAGGCACAGAATCAGTAAAGACAAGATGTAACACCCGAAACCAGCCATGACTTTTGCAATCGGGGCGGGAAAACAATTGGCTCTGTTCACCTTAATGGGTCGTAATATATTGGGCCTTGTACAGTATTGGATCCTACTCGGCCATAAAATCACTAACTTTTAACCCTAACGGAAATTGTAAGTATTAAAGCCAAATCTGGTTTAGCCAAAAGGCGGAGCAGACACCCTAGCTTTACCTTCTTCCATCGTCTACTCGAAACCATGGTAAGCTGTCTCTGAAGCTTGTTGTTTATTTTTCGTCGATTTGGTGATTATATAATCTGGTAATTATGTGATAGTATGAAGTGAGAAAATGTTTCTGAAGCGATCCTTTTTCTTCGAATTTCGATCTGAGATCATGTGAATTGAATTATCAATTTGAGAGTTATTTTAAGAAATACTTGAAAATGCGTAATGCTAGTTTTGATTGAATTGTAGTCGAGGAGAAAGACAAGAGAGCCAAAGGAAGAGAATGTGACACTTGGGCCTACTGTTCGTGAAGGAGAGCAAGTCTTTGGAGTTGTTCACATCTTTGCTTCATTCAACGACACCTTCATTGTAAGTGACGTCTTCTATCTTTTTTTTTTTTTTTAATTTTATAAGCAAAGTGAAAATTTCATATACATTGCTGATTTTTTTTTTTTTATATATGTAATTTCAGCACGTGACTGATTTGTCTGGACGGGAAACACTTGTTCGTATCACTGGTAAGCATCTATAGCAACTCCCTAACTAATCCTGTAGTAGATTTAAGAAGTTAGTGAGAATGAAATGAATCTTTGTTAACTTAGATCGGTTGATCTTGATACTATGGTCATTGCACTCTCTAGTGAGTGTGAGATGGAGTGTCTTTAGTCTTTTGAAGATATGGCTCTTTTGAGATTTTTGAGAAATCCTTTTATATCTCTGTAGAACTTGCTTTGTTCTTTGAAACAGGCTAGATGCAGTAGTGTCTAATATTATAGTCCTCTTTATTGGGTGTGAGCATTAGCGTTCTTCTATACACAATTGGCTGCTAAATTGCTGTTTTCAACTTCTATAGGTGGAATGAAGGTGAAAGCTGACAGAGATGAATCCTCACCTTATGCAGCTATGCTTGCTGCGCAAGATGTTGCACAGAGATGCAAGGTATGGTCGAGAAACTGCATTACTAAGCTGAGACAATTTGATAAGCTTTTGTGTAAATGTAATCAATTTGCGAATGTATTTACGCAACACAGGAACTCGGAATCACTGCCATGCATGTGAAGCTCCGTGCCACTGGTGGTAACAAGACCAAGACACCTGGTCCTGGTGCTCAGTCTGCCCTAAGAGCCCTTGCTCGTTCTGGCATGAAAATTGGTCGCATTGGTAAATAAAAGCAACCTTCATCTAGAATTTGTTTTATTGCATCTTTGATTGAATAGATCTCTTAACATTGTTCTTGTTTTTCTCAGAGGATGTAACTCCAATCCCAACCGACAGTACCCGCAGAAAGGGTGGAAGAAGAGGAAGGAGGCTATGAGTTCGGATCATCCCTTTTATGGGCTTTCTCTATATTTATTAGCTGTCTCTGTGTTTCATTTGTTTTTGTTTCTTATTAGATTGAAAAGAGTTTTGGATTTACTATGCGTTGTTATAGTCTCAAACTGAGCACAGCTTTATCTTCTCTTATATGCCCATAAGAAATTTAATTATTTGGTAGTCATTTTTTCTCATATCTTATTGAATTTTGGTGTTGCTATATGCAAATGCGAAATTCTTTACTTCGGGCAGATAACTATTTTGTTAGCAACTGTAACAAAAGGAAACGATTTTTAATGTTCAGTCACTCAGAATAACTGTACAAGTTAAGAGAATGGTTGATCTTAGATGCTGAATTAACACAAAAGAAAGCTTAGAACTTGAAATGAAAAAAAAAACAGAGCACACCACACACGTTTAACGAGTTCACGTCCTTAACTTGGACGCTACGTTTCGCCGGGATCAATCTCCCGGAATCCACTAAATCACTGAGTGTTACAAGAGATCTCTCAACTTTAAAGCCCTTTAAAAAGCTCTCTCACGGATTCTCTCTCTTTCACTCTGTTTCTCCAAGAACAAAGAACAATTTACACTCTGTTTTTGTTCTCTCTACACAGCTACCATTTGCTTTGGTTACTAGATATAAAACGTTATATAATTAGGTCTCCAAAATACATGAATGAGCAGAATATAATTAGGTCTCCAAATACATGATGCTCCTTTCCAGATTCGAGGTCAAGCTAATTCTGTAAAGTAATTTCATTACTTGAATGTGTCTTGTTATCTTGTTCCTCTCCAAATCATAAATGACAGAACGTGGACTATGCAGACTGATTTGTTCTGGTTCCAACCTAATCTCACAGCTGTGACTAGTGGCTTGTATCAGCAACCCATGGGTCAGGTCGACTGATAGCGTTTCGAAAATAGGCAAAGCAACAGTCTTCTTGCTCGACCATTGACTCTTCCCGGCATCCTCAATAACCCATACATCCATGCTACCATTATTCCAAACATTTGAATATTCGAACAAAGCTATTTTGCCTTTTTGTAATTCATGAGATTTGTGGCACGCGTGTTCCAGAAGATGCGGTCATCCTCAAGGGGCGATTCAATCAAAGTGAACTCCTCAGACTTCATGTCAAAACTCATGACCACACATCTATTCTTATCAATCCAAGCTCCATAAAAAAGTTCCACATATTGTAATTAGGTTCAGCCAAAGTCCTTAACCTTAAGATTGGCAAGGTCACATGTTGCCTAGTGGTGAGATTACAGATTCGCATTCTTGTCCCAATTCTGAAACAGACCAAGCCGCGAAGAGCGTTCACGAAGGAGCCTTCTATTCCCGGCATGTCCAGATACTGGTCGAGATCAGAGATAGGGACAGAGTCATAAGGCGATATGAGTGGGACAGAGTCATGAGACGATGAGACCAAGGCATAGTCATACTCCAATTCCTTGTTCACAAAAGACATGAACAGGCCTCGTCGTTGCGCCGATGATGGAGATTTAAGGAAAAGATTGGTAAGATATCGGGAGCAGATGTGAGGGAATACCAGAGCCTTGACACACACTTGAACCTCATCAGTGATTTCGCCGGTAATCTCGGCAAGATCTCCATCAACATATTCTCTGGGATTGAAATCTTACATTCGGGCTTCACGACGGTTCTGCTTATCTTTTTCTCTCTCTTCCTGACGGCTAGACCAAACGAAAACCTCATACTCTTGAACAGATCGCACCACCAAAGTTTTGTTTTTTATCACTTCTCATGCCCTAAGTTTCTTTCTTATAACACACGTTTATTCCTAAGTTGATTAGGAATTGTTTTTTACTTTTCTACTTCTTTTTCCTTTTTATTTTATTTTCACGAGATGACTCCAATTCCTTTTTTTTTAATTGTATCTTTTCCCATTCTAATATCCTGAAACTGGCGCAAATAAATACTGAATAAATTGGGGATTTTGGATTTTGAATAATAAAATATTTTACCTTTTGGAAACAATCCAAATAATCAAAAGAAATTCCAAAATCTCCAAAACAATTGTGATAATAAAGACTGAAACTTGATGCTAAAGATCAAAGTTTGAATCTTTCACAAACCAAGGCTTAAGAGATTAGAAAGAGTTTGGTTGATCTTAGATGCTGAATCAACACAAAAGATAGCTTAAAACTTGAAATGAAAAACAGAGCACACCACACACGTTTAACGAGTTCACGTCCTTAACTTGGACGCTACGTCTCGCCGGGATCTGTCTCCCGGAATCCACTAAATCACTGAGTGTTACAAGAGAACTCTCAACTTTAAAGCCCCTTACAAAGCTCTCTCACGGATTCTCTCTCTTTCACTCTGTTTCTCCAAGAACAAGAACAACTTACACTCTGTTTTTGTTCTCATCGAAAAGACTCATCTTTGAACGTAGAGGAGAATCGAACTCTATACTCGAAGAAGCTACCAAGAGAGAAGATAGTGAAGAAGAAGGTATCATGCTCTTGTCCATGGAATCAAACGACCCTTACTTTGATTTCAAGAAATCCATGGAAAATATGGTTGAAGCACACGCGCTTCATCATGAGTGGAGAAGCCTCGAGGACCTTCTCTTTTAGTTCTTGAAAGTCAACGTCAAGACCAGCCACAGATACATCTTCGCCGCCTTCGTCGATTTGCTCTTAAACTTAGCCGAGGAATTTCGAATGATGTTGCCAGAGAACCTAGTTCCGATAAAACAATAGGAATATGAGCTCTCCATGCATACGAGTTGAGTAAGCTTAGCCGAAGAACCAGAAGCTTTGAGATGTTTTTCTTTCATAAATAGAAAATAGTCGAGATGCGTCAGCTGCCCAACCATCAAAGCAGAGCATAGAGTAAAAATGCCAAGAAAGTAAACACAGCTTCAAGAGATTCTTTATGTTTAATAGAAGGATAATTAAGAAGAATACCTCTAAGCATCATCCAACAAGTAAGACTGGACGAATAAATTTGTGGTTCAATTTTCCTAACTCTCGTGCCGGTAAGTTAAAACTGAAATGAAAGAAAACACACAAGAATCAACCAGTGACTGTGCATAGCTAAGGAAAGAACAAGATAGTTGAGTAAGCCAATGAACAAGAAAAATGGACAAAACTAATAGAGAGTTTCTATTGCAAAAATGTCTAAATGTAATCTAAAACGTTAACACCTCTTTTGGAGAGGGGTGAAAAAGTATAGAAATAAAACGGTATCGTTAAAGCACCCATAGCTTGAGTCATGTCTTGGCTATATTCATTAAGCCCCATAGCTTGAGTCATGTCTTGGCTATATTCATTAAGCCCCATAGCTTGAGTCATGTCTTGGCTATCTTCATTAGCACCCATAGCTTGAGTCATGTCTTGGCTATATTCATTAGCACCCCATAGCTTGAGTCATGTCTTGGCTATATTCATTAGCACCCATATCATGAGTTATGTCTTGGCTATATTCATTAGCACCCATAGCTTAGTCATGTCTTGGCTATATTTTGATAAGATTTTTTTTATAGGATCATTTTGAAAAGTTTCAAATAAATCAATATAAAACCCAACAACATTCAAAATTTAGAAGAAAAAACCCGAATCTAATCAAATATCAGTCGAATCAAATAGAAGAACCCAAATGTAGATAAATTTTGAAAAGCAAGAATATATTTGAGAAAAATTTCTGAAAACAAAACTGCTCCTCTCTCCCAATTGGATGATAAATATTATAGAGGAATGTGAATGGAAAATTACAAATTAGTGATATGTGTAAATAGGGTGTTAAATAGTGGTTAAAATAGGTTTTTTCTTATTTAGTCAATATATATATATATAACGTCTTCGACATTGAAGTTAGTTCGTTTGTTTCATTTGGCCGTTAACATCATCTTCTTCAGCTCATTGATCATGGACAAAGTTATCATGGAAGTCAACAGAATGCTCTATGAGATGTTTCTCATCGCCACTGAGGTAAATACAATCTGTTTCTAGTGCGATTCTCGATTCGATGTTGTTTACATGATCAATAGAAACTCTTCAATTCTCGATTTTTGATTCAAACTTGTGTGTTTGAGTCTATTTTCAAATTGACGACGGATCATATTTTTTTTTTTGTATATTCGCCTGGATTTTCAAAACGAACTTACGTGCTTTTGATTCTGATTTCGAATTAAATGGAATGCCACACACAGAAACTTCTCCAACTTTAAAACATATTCAAGATGACAAGTAAGAGCTACACTCCAACATAGTCGATAAAAACTCATTCACTTTCAAATTACACGTCTATGTATATGGATTCTATAACTATTTTAGAAAATTTCAATATTAAAATCACATTTATAGAAAACAAAAGTTAATTTTCATATTTACAAATGTCCATAATTTGTACAATGTTCATATGCTAGTGTTGACATTACTTTTATTATTAGTCACATATATATATATATATAATATGTTATTCAAAACCGTTCTACAAAACCACATTTAAAATAAAATTTTGATATCATACGAGTCAGTTTCAGCTTAATCAGAAAACTTACAACAAAAAGGTGATCAAAAATCTATAGTGATTTTTTCATGTTCAGCATATTCAATATACATTGGTCAACAACCTAAAAATAAACAAATCAAAACCAAAATTGGAGAAACGAAAACGTAGACAAACGAAACGAACACTGTAACATTAGATATTTGGACATAGTTTTCAAGTATCTCATTCATTATCTTGATTGCTCCAGTGACAGAAATCTAAATCTAGAAAGCCATTGAAAAAAGAATGAAGTCCAAATAGGAAACAAATGTTTATTATTTATATTTTGAAAAATATATAATAATAATAATAAAATATCACAAATTTTATAACCATGGGACCATGCATAACTATATAAAAAATGGATGTTAAAAAGAAAAGTGGATAGTTATAATGAAAACAACGGATAAAGAAACTTGTTATTCAGATGTGTCTAACGATAACTACAGAGAGTTATAAAGAAAAAAAGGAACGATGACTTAAAAAAACAGCGGTGATAGCCCATTTATATAAGGAAACATCGAAAGCCAGATGAAAAAAGGAGAGTACAAAATCATATATACATAAAAAAAATAGTCATATAAATGCTCTGGCCTGGTAAAAAAAACCATAAGCGAAAATATATTTTTTTCGTATAACAATAGTCATTTGGAATAGTGTATACGTGTCGCCATTGTGAATATATGAAAACAATAAAATGCTACTTGGTGAAATGTTAGCATGATAAACTTCAAAATTTCATCGATTCTTCGAATGTTGACTCATAGAAACTAGAACCAATCTGTTTTGTTCCACTTTGAAGTGAAGCATGACCGGGCATTCTTTGTTGTTACTGTGGGGTCCTGAAGCACAAGGAGATTTTACTCGTTGGTGTCAATTAGGTGTACGTTGAAGGGTTCTTTAAAGTCGTTGATTCAAATAAAATTCCAGACTCACGGAAGAAAAATGTAACTTTTTAAGTTAAAGTCTTTTATAGATTCTTTAGTGTATCACGCACTCTAGAAATAACTGTTAAAGATATCCGAAAAATTACTGGATGAGGTATCCTAAACCTCTTACCATTATGTAGATGTGGACTACATCACTACTTTTATTTGAATCATTTTTTGTTGTAAATATATTCATATAAACGTGTCGTGATTAATGAAACTACAAGGATTCAAAATGATAGCAATTGTTGTGCTACGTAGTTGACAGTATTCTAAGATTTTTCAAGATCAAAGTTCAAATGTAGGACCTAAGAAGACTATCGATACTCGACAAGAATAGGCAAGTACAAAAAATTTCCACGCTAATTAATTAAGGTGCAATTGTTGCAACGTAAACCCAAACGATCATTTCATTAAAGAGCCTTTTAATCATTGAAGTCGGTACATTTACACCAGGCACAATCCAACTATACCGTAAGAGAGCTTCAAGTTCATAATTGTCAAAACTTTATATGGAATATTGACTTTTATTGATTATTTATCAATATGGTTATGTGTGACTATGTGCATTAATAAGACTTGTTTGGAAGTAATGCCATTAAATTGTTCGTTTTATCACTGTTTGCCACTTAAAAAAAGTTTTTTAAGGTCCCATAGTTTATCAGGGTCAACAAATATACATGTGGTCGATTACTCACACCTATCGTATTCAACGTGCTTCATTTGGTCAATTGATTTGTAACGTAGATGTTCATCTTATGATTTGTTAATCTATTCAATTGTATATCAATCTATGCGCAAAAAAATACATAAAAACAAGAAAGAGAGTACATAAGAAGAATCTCATATGTATTCTGGATCTCAATATAATTGTATAAATTTTTTTAGCATTTTATAAATATTGTTAACAAATTCATTCTAAAAACACGTGTTACTGGATGGAGAAATACTCATTCCTCAAAAACCCAGACAAAATTTATTTAATAAAGCAACGTGTAAATGGGTTAGAGAAATGTATTAATAAATATGCATCACATGATTTGTAAATGGGTTTAGCCACTTGAGCGATCACATGGGCTATCAATCAAGCCAACTAATTTAGAAAGAGGTCTATTATTATTTCTATAGTACTCCTCGGATTGGCTCTGTTCAGCGCCTCATGGCCCCCATCCTCGTTCTTTGTGAGAATCTTCTTTCCTTGGCTTAATTTTTTTTATTACAATTCTTGGTTTTCAACAATAAGTATACGTCAATTTTGAACCCGAGAATGCCATATATTTGTATAGCTAGTATTTGGATTTCAGTATTTGCAAAACGAATTTTCATTAACCCATAGTCCCATATACATCCACAAACCGGCATTTTTTTATAAATACAAATCCGTGTTGGCTGGCTCTATACATACATAGCGATGTATCATGTCGACATACAAAAATACATTTCCACGTATAAGATTAGTTATGGTAGTAAGTTTCCTCGTAATGACAGACACATTTAATAATTATTCTAATTTTATAAAAAGGAAGAAGAAAGTCACAGAGATCGAACATGATTCTCCACTTTCCACTCCTTTGTCTTCTTCTCCTTCTCACTTACTTAACCCATAAGCCATCAGACCCAAAAAAAACACCCGCAACAATGGCTTCTTCCTCTCCTCTCAGCTTCTTCTTCCTTATCTTCCTCTCCGTCGTCTCCGCCGTCAAATTACCTCTCTCTCCCTTCTCCCACACAGACCTAAAACCAACAGATCCTTATCTCTCTCTCCGTCTCCTCGCTGATTCCTCCATCGCCAGAGCTCATAAGCTCAAACATCAAACCTCCATAAAACCAGACGAAGATGCTCTCTCTGCTTCCTCCTCCGCATCCGCCGCCGTCGTGAAATCTCCTCTTTCTGCTAAAAGCTACGGCGGATACTCTGTTTCTCTTAGCTTCGGTACGCCATCGCAGACGATTCCTTTCGTTTTTGATACCGGAAGTAGCCTCGTTTGGTTTCCTTGTACCTCGAGGTATCTATGCTCCGATTGCAATTTCTCCGGTTTGGATCCGACTCGGATCTCTAGATTTGTGCCCAAGGAATCTTCGTCGTCACGGGTTATCGGATGCCAGAATCCGAAATGCCAATTTCTATTCGGAGCCAATGTTAAATGCAGAGGATGTGACCCGAATACCCGTAATTGCACCGTTGCTTGTCCACCGTACATTCTCCAATACGGTTTAGGATCAACGGCTGGGATTTTGCTATCCGAACAACTTAATTTCCCGGATCTAACCGTACCCGATTTCGTCGTTGGATGCTCTATTATCTCGACCCGACAACCAGCTGGTATCGCCGGGTTTGGGCGAGGATCCGAATCACTTCCTTCGCAGATGAAACTCAAGAGATTTTCTCATTGTTTGGTTTCTCGTCGATTCGACGATACTAACGTGAGCACCGATCTTGATCTGGATACCGGGTCGGGTCACAACTCTGGGTCGAAAACTCCGGGTCTTAGCTATACTCCGTTTCGAAACAATCCCAATGTCTCCAACACAGCTTTTCTCGAGTACTACTACCTCAATCTCAGGCGAATCTTCGTCGGAACCAAGCACGTGAAGATTCCTTACAAATTCCTCGCCCCGGGAACCGAAGGTAACGGAGGATCCATTGTCGATTCTGGATCCACATTCACTTTCATGGACCGACCCGTTTTCGAGCTCGTTGCTGAAGAATTCGCGACACAAATGTCTAATTACAGCCGAGATAAAAACTTAGAGAAGCTCACCGGACTCGGACCGTGTTTCAATATCTCCGGCAAGGGATCCGTGACGGTGCCGGAGCTGATTTTTGAATTCAAAGGTGGTGCGATGATGGAACTACCGTTATCGAATTACTTCTCGTTCGTAGGGAGCGCTGATAATATCTGTCTCACGGTGGTTTCCGATAACACCGTGAGTCCCACCGGCGGCAGGAGTGGTCCAGCGATTATTCTGGGGAGTTTCCAGCAACAAAACTATCACGTTGAATACGATTTGGAAAATGACAGGTTTGGGTTCGCGAAGAAGAAGTGTAGCCCGTGAGTTTCGAGGGGTAAATTTGGAAATTTGACTTTTAAACCAATGAGATGAGATCAATTTTTATTATTTTTAATTTCTTTTCCAAATAAAAAGGTTGTTAAATGTTTATAATTATGAGAAATATAACAGTTTTAAGAATAAATTTTAATTTAATCGTATTTTTATTGGATTATGAGAAGCAGTATTAAAAATAAATTTCAATTTATACGTATTTTTATTGGATAATAAAATCATGAGAAGAAGTATGTATGCACTATCGAATATGGACACTAATACAACGATACCCACGTCAATGTCCATTGATCAGAGATAACCAAACAACAACTAATATATCCACTAATTATAATATGACGACAAAAAAAATCCACTAATTATAATAATATTTTAATTGTTTTGGATTGTGATTGATGTAAAACAAACATGTAAGTACATATCCACTTGTACCAAAAGTAAGAAGAAGTAGAAATTTTCTCTTTCAGTTTCTATAGAATACGAATTAGTAGCTAGCTTTATTATATATTCATAATAATAACCCATTTTCTATCAGTGGAAAGATCACAAAGACAAAATATATACATTTTTGTATGAAATATATATAAAACCTGATGAGGTTCCGATTGGTTTATGTTTTTGGCGCGATCAGTGCAATTTGTTTGGTCAGTGTAATCAATGTGATTTTTTTGTCAACCACTGTAATCACTAATCAATGTGATTAATCAGATTGCATTTGGAGTAAACTAAAAAGTATTAAAAGGAAGCTTTCTAACTCGACCAGTATTAAACAATAGACTATAATATTTTAAGGTTTTTTTTTGTTTTGGTCAACATTTTATATTAATCAGAAATGTTGAAACAACTTTTTTCAGATCAAGCTATCTGGATGTTATTTAATTTTACATTACTCATTAACTTGTTTCTCTGACACATATCTTCTTGAAAATTGTAACTGCTGCGCCTGACCGACTAAAAAGTGGGGCAATGTATTAGCCAAAATGCAGCTGGATGGATCTCCTTCATCCGAAACTGGTCCAAAATAATAGAAGATAAGTGCCAAGCTTTAAGACCATGACCAATTTCATAAAATGCCATAAATAAATAAATAAACTAATTTCTAACAACAATGCAGCACATTTTGAAAGAATTTCCCAATTTTATTTTTATTTTTATTTTTTCAATAACTCACATTCGCTTTCTACAAAATTTGAATTCAGATGGTGACGAAATTTAGATATTAGTATAAACAACTAACCTATAGATTGACAAAAAAAAACAAAGAAATTTAGAGTCCAGTTTTTTTTCTTCTTTTAAAAATCAACTAAAGGGTAACAAACTTCTTTTTAGTAAAAAAACTTATATTCCGATAAACTTGAGACCGAACCTCCATCTATCCATCCCCCAAAAGTAAAATGTTCCGAACACATTTTTACTTTACCAACCATACTTTATGCATGTGAGCATTAAAAAGTAATGCATTTAATCAGATAAAATACATTAATTTTGTCATATGTTTAGACTTTAAATTAAAACGCAAAAGGTGTTGAATATAATAATCAATAGCAAAAAGGGCAAAAGATTATCGCCAGATATTTATTTGGAACCTTTTGTATCTAATCTAAAGGTTCAAATACTGGCTCTATGATCAATTAATGGGCCTCAACTTGTGGGCTTTATGAAAGCGCATACATATTTTACTCCATCCCTTTGTTTGAATTTAAACAGGCTTCAATTTATTTTGCTCGTCTCATTTAGGATCGGCGTAATCTTAACAAAACAAGCCCAAACCTAAACGCGCGCGGAGGATCATACAAGCGAAACGGTCGAGCAAAGGTTCCTCTTTCTGATCAGATCGAATCGTCGTCGGCGCATTTCTCAGGCATTATCTCAGGCTTATAGGAATCAACTGTCTTCTCTTTCTGTTCAAGTAACTATTTCAACTTTCGGTATTAGTTGCAATTTTCACAATTACAATCCCTACGTTCTCTTTTTTTTTTTAACATTGTTGGTTTCAATTTGAAATTCCGTAAGTTGAAAACATTCAAGTTCTGCATAATTATTTAATTTGAAGAAAATGTTATTGATTAATTCGATTGGTTGAATCCATATCCAATGTGTCTCGGAATGAGCCTGAAGTCCTGTCCATAATGTTCAAATTAACCATAAAAATCATAATCATAATTAATATAGCAAATCATCGGGAAAAGTTTTCTCTGATTCTTGGTATGCATAAGCATCACTATTATTAGCTAACTCGGTATAAACATTGTTTGGCATTTCTAAAGCACGAATAAGTCTAATGCACAAGTTCTTCTCTTGACATTTTAGTTGTTTTTCAGATCCACACATGCAAGAATTTTACTTAGAGGTCAGACACATCATAAACGTATGTGTGGTTCTTGTGATAGGACTAAATATTTTGGTTAATTTATGTGTGGTTCTTGTGATAGTTCTTCTGATTTTATCATGTTAACTAAATTATTTTGTTCTTTCATATCTGCTGTCACATCATAAACGCATGTGTGGTTCTTGTGATAGCACCCTTGCAATGCATCTTCAGTGCATAATTGCATATGTTCGATCTTTTTGACGTTATGGATTCATATATTTATCCGATGATAACGATATGATATGATACTTGTGTGGCTCTGCTAGCTTAAACTCTTGGGAAATCTAGGGAACAAGTGATGAGGAATATATGCCACCGTTTTAGATTCTTTTGGAACAGTCAAATATATTTGAAACAAAGTGAACCTTTCTTTTAGATTGTGGGATTATTGAGTAATGTTGTTATGCAAGGCAAACAAATTCTTTTGTGAATAAAGAAACATGTTGTGAATAAAGTTCCTAAGGCCATCTCCATTAGAGTATCTTAAATGGGATTCTTAAAATAAAAAAATATAAAATTAAATGGTAAAAATACTTTGAAATAAGAAACAAAGAGTTTTCAGAATTGTTTCTTAACAAAATAAAAAACTTTTTTTCTACGTGTCTCTTTCTAACTGGTTCATCTTTTCTATTAAATTAAAACATTAATTTTTTTAATTTTAAGAAACTCAGTAGAGTTTCTCACCAATGATGATGCTCTTAGATTAAGAAGGCTGTCATGTCAAAATTAGGACAACTTTTTCTCCATCCCTCCTTTAATCTTTAAAGTTTATCTCTTTCTTTCTTAAAGTTAGGCCGTCCATTGGAGAATTATGCCTTAAATTATTCCCATATCTCTCTCTCTCTCTTTGCTACTTCTATTCGTTTTTTTCCCACATGGCCACAACCAGGAGAATAAAGATGTTATTTTGAATGCTGAGAGCTAAAAAACAAATTGGGAGTCTCTTTTGAGTAGATAATCCCATATATTGCTTTTTATGCTTGATTTTGTGATAGAGCGCCTTATTTTGATATTGTTTAAAAAGAATTTTAGAGGCTCTTCTACTGTATGTGTTCCCATGAAAAATCCTGTCAAAGGGTTTGATTTGATAGAAACCACTGGGAAAAGTGACGCAGAAAGACACAAACACGTATGACTTTTAAAACTCATGCAAGATTCAAAACCAGTTTCTGTATAATTCAAGATCAAGCAATTAAAAAAAGAAAAAGAAAAAAAAGATCAAGCAATGCCTTAGTTTTTTAAGATTCTTGATGCAAAACATTAACTCAAAACTTTACATAGTGGGATGGAGCGACTCGTCGGATTTACGATGTATGCTTCTCACGAACATATATAAGTGCTTTAGAATCATCTGGGTCTGGTCTAAAGCATTCACATTTTGACCGTCCCGGTTATATACTTTCTTGAAAGGATTGGTTTACACAAATAGGCTCTCTTTTTCTTTTTTTTACTGGTGACTAAGGCAGAATGTTTTTGTCGAGCCAAACAAAGTTACTTGATTTTAATTACCAGAGAAAAGTTTGATTGGGTGTGCCTGAAGAAACCATCGATATTCCTTTGCTTTCTTTCGTTTTAAACACTTTTGCATTCAAATCTCACCTTTGTATGTCTTTTTGGGTCTAAGCTCATAAACAAAGATCTTTTTTCTTTCTATTTTCCCTTAATAAAAGCGGACAATGTGGAAGAAACAATTTGCGAGTTTTTATTATTTTCTAATTGTCCTGTTTGGTCCTAGAAGACGGTTTCAGTTTAATGTGAAACAAGCAAATAATCAGTAAGTAATTTTAAAAACCTGATGCAAAATATTCTGTGTTGTTTTGTAAAAGGCCAAATTCCTCAAAAAGTTGATGTCTACATTGGCTAAACCTGTAGCAAGTGGGCGGGAGAGACGGGTTGATTTCACATTTATGTTCTTCTCGTAAACGCAAGTGCTTTAGAATCATTTGGTCTGATCCTTGTTAAAGCATTCACATTTGACTGTTTTGGTCATACACTTGCTCGAAAGGACTGGTTTATGCAAATGGATTTTCTTTTGTGGTAGAGGTTGAATCTAGTTTTAGGGCAAGCAAAGTTTGCTAATTTTTATTAAAGGAACAAAAGGGTTGATTGGGTGTGCCTGAAGCAACCATTTATATTCCTTTGCTCTCATCATTTAAAACACTTTTGCATTCGAATGATTTTAGTCTCCCTTTGGATCTCTTTTGGGTCTAAGCTAATAAACAAAGCACCTTTCTTTCCTTCTTTTTCTGTCTCAAACGCAGACAGCGAAGAAGAAATAGTTGATGAGTTTGTGTTTATTCTCATAACTTTCCTATTTGGTCCCACAAGTCATATGTAACTAAGCATATATGTGATTTTTCACCTGAACTGGAGTAACCTCATGAAAAGCCGAAATTTGAACCAAGGGACTTTAGAAAACTAACATATTCCTTTTTATTGGTCTGTGTATTTTTGATACGTAAACGAGTGTCCTACTAGCATTCGTGATAAATAAAAGAGTCAGAACTCTCTTGTAATTAGTGACCTTACGTTCAAGATAATTTGTGTGTCCTCTTCTACTCCAAATACATATAATCAGTTTCTTTTGGAACATAACTTGGACTCGCATCACAAAATGTTCGAGGAATTTGGTTTTTCTTTTCAGACATGATAAGTAAGAGCATCCCTTTCACAAAAACCTCAGTTGCTTTTCCTTTATTAGTGATTGTAGGATCATTTTTCTCTTTGTTTTGTGGCACAACATTCTTATGTTTTCCCCATTTTGAGTTGATCTATATGCATGGATGAATGATACTTTAGTTTCTTTTGTAGAAGCATTGAGAGAGTAAGTGAGTGTAATAGTACTTGTCACAGGAAATAGTGGCTCTCAGGTGAAGGCTTACATAAAAACAAGTAAAAAGCTGAAAAAGATGATTGGGGAATGAAAGGAAGATTTCTTGTTTCTTGTGAGGATATTGTAATTTATATTCTCTATTCTTCAATTCACCATAAGCAAAGATAATTTATTTACTATTTTATTTGTCTTTTAGGACATACATATATATAGTGGGAATATAGCTTATATGATTCTCTTATCAAAGTGTAAAAATCTTATTGAAGATTCCTAGGCAAGTTGAATGGTGGTGCATTTTTCTCTTCTTTCTATGCAGTGGCATGCTTCATGTGAGAGAGAGATATGTTTTCATCAAAGTAGAAGTATAATAGGTAAAGCTTCTTGTACCAATTACTGCAATGATCTCATGTTTGAATAATCCATACGCGGAATCATTTCTTTTTGTTCGTTGATTTAATTTAGCCTTCCTTAATCACTGTTTATATTATGGGGCCTTCATTGAACAGAAAACGAATTTGTGTGTTTATTCATTAATGGATTCTTCATAGATTTGATAGGAATATCTGCATCTGTTTAGCTTTATGTGCGTATATTATATATCTAGTGTTATCAAGTTAAGATATATATGCATGGCTAGACATTTTCGTTAGTGGTACGAGAATCAAACTTTTCTTATCTCTTATGTTGGAATTATAAAATAATGAATGTACAGTTCTGCTTCTATGAATAAATACATCTTTTGTTCTTGTTCTTGAATAACTTATTTTCTTTAATTTTGATTTCTGAGTTCCTGTTACTGATCTGAAACTTTGATTTCATTATGCTTATGAAAATGATTGGTCGTGTTGATAGTAGATACAAGCAAAGACTGTCCCCACCAATACTATAGACTGCTTTGTGCGGTTTCTTTTCATCTTTTTCTTGTTCAAAACACCTTCGCTTCTTCTTCTCTCTCGTTTTTAAAATGAAATATATGGTCCAAAAGCTACACACTTTTATGAAAGTAACAAAGGGAAAGCGAATGATGCACATATGCATAATGTCTGTGATGTTCAGATGGTTTGATTTGCGTTTTAGTGTTTTGATATTTTAGGGGGTTGAGTATCTAAATACCATGCAAAAATTCAAAAAGATACAAAGACCAAGCTAGTGATCCTTCTTTGTTCTGTGTTTCCTGTCCCTAAGAGTTGGAATGGTATAAATGATTATGCTTGATAACATTAGGAAACTAATGTAAATTTCTGATTTCCATTATCATTACATTTGTTACTTGACCGAGGTAACATATTCGTGAACATTTTTCTTTTACAGAGTTTTATTGGTTGAAAACTACATAATCGCTTAATAGTCTTTGATGTATGTGATTATCTTTGGGAGCATAATTTGGTATTTCATTTTTCTTGTTTATTGCTGTTACTTGGGAATGATGTAGAAAAATATATTCATACATATAATCATAATTGATTACATGTTAACAATAAAAATAAAAAATATATACAAAAAGAACTGTTTGTTGAGATATAGTTTGGCTATATTATAACTCTTATATATATATACACATATATAAAAGTCAGTTCATTCCCATGTTTTTGTGTGGCTCCTATACTGTTGCTTACATGTGGTCTTGAGTTTGGCTTACTTGACTGGATCTACAGATTAAGAGAGTGTTGTCTGAAAAGTGTTTGAACTTGGGTAGTAGTAGCTTCAAGGTGCTAAAAGGTAAGAGTGGTTATATCCCAAATGTTTTCTACGAGTCTTCTTGGGGCTACTATTTATCATATAAATATCATATAAGTGAATAATGATTTGCATCTTTAATTAGTTTCTTTTCTAAATAAGTGATACACTTTCCAGAAAAGAGAGAGACCCACTTAGCTGCAGTACCCATTACATCTTTATTTTTGTGAAATTTGAGAAAGAAAATAATATATGGGCAAAGCTGAGTTACCTTTGCCTTTTGATTCTGCTTTGTCATCACATGCATTCCACTTTGCACTACAAAATCCACTTTGGACCCCAACCCCCCCCCCCCCCCCCCCCAAATTTCGCCTCTCTCACCAGAAAAGTATACGCATTTCCTCCTCCTTCCTCATATATTTGAAGACCAAAGCCCTTTTCTTCCTCTCTCTCTCTCTCTCTCGCTCTCTTTCTCTCCTTACTCTGCTCTTAGGTTTAAGACTTAGCCCCACCTTCGTTAGAGAAACAGTGAAGCCTTTAGCGTAGAACTCTCACTTCTCAGTGCTAGTACTACCCTCCCATCTTGTGTTTCCTTAGGGTGATTTGTCACCATGAGAGCTGGAGGCTGCACGGTAGAGCAAGCCCTCACGCCAGAGGCTGCAAACTTGGTGAAACAAGCCATGGGCTTGGCTAGACGGAGAGGACATGCTCAGGTCACACCTCTCCATGTAGCTAGCACCATGCTCTCTGCTCCAACGGGTTTACTTAGAACAGCTTGTCTTCAGTCTCATACTCACCCTCTTCAATGTAGAGCCCTCGAGCTCTGCTTCAACGTGGCTCTAAACCGCCTCCCAACTTCCACAGGGAGTCCTATGTTAGGGTTTCCAACTTCCCCTTTCCCTTCTATCTCTAACGCTCTTGGTGCAGCTTTTAAACGCGCACAGGCTCACCAGCGACGTGGATCCATTGAGAGCCAGCAGCAACCGATTCTAGCAGTCAAGATTGAAGTGGAGCAGCTCATAATATCCATTCTAGATGATCCTAGCGTGAGTAGAGTGATGAGAGAAGCTGGTTTCTCGAGTCCTCAAGTGAAGAGCAAGGTCGAGCAAGCTGTTTCTATAGAGATTTGCTCCAAAACAACCTCTTCGAGTAAACCTAAAGAGGCCAAGTTGTTAACTCTGGTCAGGAGTGAAGATGTCATGAACGTTATCAACAGTTTATTAGACAAAAAGAGAAGAAATTTCGTGATTGTAGGAGAGTGTTTAGCCACGATAGACGGAGTTGTGAAAACAGTGATGGAGAAAGTCGACAAAAAAGACGTGCCCGACGCTTTAAAAGACGTAAAGTTTATAACTTTATCGTTCTCATCGTTCGGGAAACCGAGTAGAGCCGATGTGGAACGGAAGCTAGAGGAGCTAGAGACAATCGTGAGGAGCTATGTGGGAAAAGGAGTGATTCTAAATCTAGGAGATCTAAACTGGTTTGTAGAGTCAAGAAACAAAAGTTCTTCAGTATATAACAACAACTATTGTGTTGTGGAGCATATGATAATGGAGATTGGGAAGTTGGCTCGTGGGTTGGTCATGGGAGATAATGGGAAGTTTTGGTTAATGGGTCTTGCTACTGCACAGACTTACGTGAGATGCAAGTCTGGTCAACCCTCGCTTGAATCCCTTTGGTGTCTTACTACTCTCACTATTCCGACGACTAGTAGCCTCCGCTTGAGTCTCGTCTCCGAGAGGTAAAGTCTTTTGAGTTAGTCAATAATGTCTAATCAACGAAATGTGGACACTTGAAATGGGGTTTCTTTATTTTTAAAATTTTTTTTGTTGGATATGTTCTAACTATTTTGTCTCTTTTTCGAAAAGGACAATTTTACCTATAATGTTTTTGCTTTTATTTGGTGATCGTCTAAAAGAACGGTGATACAACGTGCATCTTTCCTATCTTTTTCCATTATATTATAAATATTTTTATCACCTTTCTTCGGAGAAAATGCTAAAAAAAAGTTATTTAGTACTAGTTCAAGTTAAGAATTAAATCAAATTTTACTACTCGTTAAGTAATCATCATTTTGCGTTCAAATTATCAGTGAACTTGAAGTCAAGAAATCAGAGAACTTGCCTCTGCAGCTGCAGCCATCGGAGCAGCTCAGTTTCTGTGAGGAGTGTTCCACCAAGTTTGAGGTAGAAGCTCGGTTCTTGCAATGCAGCAATAGCAATAGCAATGTTACCACTGCGGCTTTACCGGCGTGGCTCCAGCAGTACAAGAAGGAGAATCAAAATAGCCACAATGTGAGTTGTATAAACACCAACTCAAATCACATTCTCATTTGCTTCTTCTCACAGTCTTTGTTTGATTCTTGGACTTGGCAGGATTCAGATTCCATCAAGGAACTTGTGGTGAAATGGAACTCAATCTGCGATTCAATCCACAAGAGACCATCTCTAAAAACACTCACACTCTCTTCTCCTACTTCTTCCTTTTCTGGTTCCATTCAACCTTCAAGTACTCTGCATCATCTTCAAACCAACGGTGGTTGGCCAGTGATCGAGACAAACACGCATCGTCATCATTCCGTGGTCCCTGAGACATCTCACTTAAGACTGTTCATTCCAGAACATGACAGTGGAGAGAAAACAGAGTTTTTCTCTTCGAATCCTAATTCAACAATGAACTCTGCAGCTTCTTCTGGCGATGCAGTGGAGGTGGAACATGTATCTTCCAGGTTCAAAGAAATGAGTGCAGAAAACCTAGCAACTCTATGTGATGCCTTGGAGAGTAAGGTACCGTGGCAGAAGGATATAGTCCCAGAGTTAGCGAAAACAGTCTTGAAATGCAGGTCAGGATCGAGTACGAGGAAAATCAACGGAAACGATGATGTAAAAGAAGAGACATGGATGTTCTTCCAAGGTCTTGACGTAGAGGCTAAAGAGAAGATAGCTAGAGAATTGGCTAAACTCGTATTCGGATCTCAAAACAGCTTTGTTTCTATCTGTTTGAGTAGTTTCTCTTCGAAAAGATCGGATTCTGCAGAAGATTTGAGGAACAAGAGGTCGAGAGATGAACAAAACTGGAGCTATATTGAGAGATTCTCTGAAGCTGTGTCGTTAGATCCTAACAGAGTGTTCTTAGTGGAAGATATAGAGCAAGCTGATTATTTGTCTCAAGTGGGTTTCAAGAGAGCTATCGAGAGAGGAAGAGTTCGTACTTCAAGTGGTGAAGAAGCTTCACTTAGACACGCGATTGTGATCTTGAGCTGTGAAAGATTCAGCTCAAGATCAAGAGCTTGTTCTCCTCCGGTTAATCAGAAATCTGACGGGTCAGATCAATCTGAGGACAAGAACGTTGCTACTTGTGTCGCACTCGATCTCAACCTTTCTCTTGATGATGACGTTTGTGAAGAAGAGTCGTGTGATGAGATTGGCTTGCTCGAAGCTGTGGATGCGCGGTTTCATTTCAAGTGTTTATCAACATAACAATCATGCATGTAACATGGCTCAGTTTATGAACATGAACCTGATCATTCGCATATTACATGGCTCATGGTCAAGCGTTACTTGTTTTGCTTACGGGCTTCTCTTTCATTGGGGCAATACTTTGGGTTAAACGTGTAGTTGTAGATTTTTTTTTTCTTTTTTTTTTGGTTTAGGAACTTTCTTGAAGGATATGGGGTCGGGAAAACTTAAGAATTTTATTTTTATCTTCTTAATGTAAAATTATCATATTATGGTCGTAAATGATAATTTATGTTCATGGTAAAGTGGCTGGAAAATGGCTGGAAAAAAAATTGATGACTCTAATTTTGGGCAACTTCGTGCATGCACATATCAATCTTTGGTTGCAAACAAGTATTCGTCTTTCATGTTCAGTCAATTTCCATGCAAGAAGTTAAGGTTCCTCAATGTATTATTAAGAAATATTCCAAAAGATTATGGACATAAAATACGAACATTAAATCTCCAAAACTTTTTATTTACCGAAAAACTATTCCTTTAAATTTTAAGAAACTAAATTTTATAATTCAGAACAAATTATATTATTTGAGAAAACAGAAACAAACAAAACTTGAATTTATCTAGGGGTCAAAATATTTATCTGTACCAAAAATAAATTGACAAACGAAGAATAACCCAGAATAAAAATCTGAAAATTTTAAATTAATATATGCTTAAAATAACCCACAAGTCGGTTATTTTTCTTTAAAAATCAGGTTTCCTTCACAATTTTTCTATCAAAAAGAAGATTAACTTGGATCGAAAAAAAGGTAGATAAACTAGACTTAATCTAGAAGAAAGAACGCTTAAGCTTTAAGAAAGAACATGCGATGCAATAATATATTTAATTACCTTGATCAATTACTCTTATATTAAAAAATTATATTCTTTTTTCTTGGTTAAATGTGAGACAGTTCTATTCTTATATTCTCTTTGCGAAAATTTGTCGCTAACAATGTTAATTCTAGCATATTAAAAATTAATTTTGATATGTTTCATAACAATGATGTTTTACCCTTTTTAATTAAAATAATTGATGTTTTATTTTTTCAATAGAAAGAATCAATCATTGTTGATGTTGTGATCATATATTTGATTTAAATTTCATTTTTAATAACTACGCATTTAACCAAAACATGATCTAATATGAAACCGACGGAACATAAACTAGATAAACCACAGTTAACCATTAAGCTGTCAAAACATAAAGCATATACGAAATTGGTCATTGTTTCCTTTAGAATCAAGACAGCTTGATTGATATTAAAGATCTCCACAAACTTTATTGCCTCTCTGTTTCATTTCATCTTTTCTTTTTTTTTTCCCGAGAGAAAGGAAGAAGCCACCACCTTAGAATCTTAAACTGCTTTTGTCTACTCCTCTTTTGCCTTTCCGAGTTTAGTTTTCATTTAAATTTCACAAGTTTTAGGTATTATTGCTGTATTTACGTACATCCCCTGGATCGGGGATTATAATATGTATGGGTCACTTTTGTAAACGATGTCATTTTCGCAATGTGGTGCTTTGGCTTCAAATAAGATAAGCTTTTTCCGGTTGGATATGTTGTGTAAGGTGGACAAAGAGCGGGTCCTTTCAAAAATATTCATATATGATTTGTACCCAAACGAATTGTTTGTATACATAAAACTTGGATGCACGTGAATGTTGATCCAATCAAATTTTTTTTTAACATGTATTCAATTGTTTTCATAATTTATTTTTATAAAAACATTAAAATAGAAATTGCATTTACATACACAAATAAATCTGTGAGGACTTCAACAAATTATCATTATAACTATTATGCATGATAGTTTTTTTTTATAGTAAATGTATTAGATAATATGAGATTGATGTAACTAAAAAATGAATCACATACATTTTGAATTG
This sequence comes from Cardamine chenopodiifolia, assembly GCA_963922655.1. NCBI lineage: Eukaryota > Viridiplantae > Streptophyta > Magnoliopsida > Brassicales > Brassicaceae > Cardamine > Cardamine chenopodiifolia. Next base: position 13,270,464 of record OZ000479.1, on the reverse strand, counting down.
AGATTCTCAAAAATCATAATCAATGTCTGTGAATGAATGTCGGATTGTAGACCGCATGTTTTGATAATATGTATATATATCGTAGACCCATGAGTCCGATCTTTTCCCTCTTAAATTTCAACCCTTCAATAGACATACATGATCCAAACAATTAGAAGTAATAATACCAATCGTTATCCTTTTACAAAATAATAATAATAATAATAATTCCAATTGTTATGCTGCGAAGCTTAATTATTTACTTAACCCACTTCACAGATAGTCCATTCTTGAGAAGAAAAACTTATATTCAAATATCTGTTGGTAAATTCTAAGTGATAAGATTTTATGATTATGTGAATCATACCACTTGAAGGAAACGCCCATGTGTACACACACAATGATATCCACATTATATACCATATCTGCAAATTAAATAAATGCATATAATATGTATGCATTGTGTGTAAAAATGTCCATCAATTCATGCATGTAATCTAAAGTTTATCTCAGGAAGGAAGATAAAGTTAAGCATGATTTTGAAAAAGTATATAATTTATTTATTTACATGAATTGCAGAAAGTGGGTGACCCTTTTAAAGCAGAAGAGAAAAAAAATAAAGAGTAAAAAGCTAAATTCTATCTCTCTGCTTTTGGGGTTTTTTAAGCTTTTAAGAGTCCTGTGATGGGCATTTAGTCATTATAGACCTAAACTTTGATCTCGACATAATTCCCTTTTTATCGTAAAAAAAAGCAACAAAAACACACTCACTTTTCCTCCTCTTGGAAACTTTTTTTTGGTTAAAAAAAGAAGAAGAGGAGAGGGTACGAGTTATTTGTTAAATGTAACAACACATGAATCCGTTCTACATAGCTTATTCGCATTAAAAGATTTGAGAGCTTCGTGGCCCATATCCATATCTTTAAAGAAAGGTTCAATTCAAGGGCCTATTCTAGACAACGCTTCTATGAACTCACTTACATCAATCGTCAAGAAAAATTCTTATAATTTAAAGGCATTTTGTGAGAACATGTGCAGTTTACATTTCCTAGAAATTTATAGGCAAAAACAGTTTCTAATTGGTACCACATAAATGATAGAGATCTAGATGACTGTGTGATGCATCCCCTTGAGTTCAAAAGAGTCTTTTATGACATTTGACAAAAATCAATGTAATCAAACACTGAAGTCAGAAGACTAAAATGGGCCGTTCAACATGTTTTTAATATCGAATGGGCCCAGCTCTGATTGTTATAAAGTCGCATAGCTATTGAACGTGATGCTCTTATTTTCACGAGTGAAGCATCATTTTTCCACAAAACTAAAGAAATTTAGAACTCCAAATAGAAAGTCGTGTACAATTGTACACCGTCCCTACAATCCCGATTTGAATATTAATGATCTTCTAACCGGAAACTACTCGGCAACTCTTTTCCGATTGTGACACTTCAACTACCCAAATAATTAGTAGCGATTTACAAAACTACCCTCTGAGTGTCTGTTCTTCTTACACATATCCATAATTACGAAACGACGCAGTTTTTAGTTTTATTTCTCTAATAGTCGAACCCTGTCTCGCTCTCTCGAGATGAGTCTAAGCCAAACCGCAACCGTACTCGTCGTGGTTTTCGCGTTTTGTATCGTAGCTGTCACGGCTCAGCTTGCCTACGTTTTGTGGTGGAAACGGCGGTTTCATCGTCGGAGTGTTGCCGGATCAGAACTCGACGCGTTTTCCTCTCGCGGTGGTGACCCGACGGCTACACTACCGCCGTCAAAAGAGCTTCTTTACTTTTTCCTCTTTTGTGTCGAGAACAAACAGTTCCGAATAGGATCCACCACCGCTCCGCCGCTCCCCACAGCCGCACCGCCGATCGATGACGTGGCATCAAAGTGGTCATTAGGGGGAGAAAATCTACTATGTGGACCTTCGGAGACTTTGTTTACCATTGCTGAAGACTGTACTAGCGAGGCCGATCATAAGACGGATGAGATTGAGCCACGTGGAAGCATCTCTACGGAGGATCATGTGAAGGACGAGGAGTTGGAAGAAGGTTTTGTTGTGACGGATCGAAGTGACGACGAGGTTGATTCTAGTGAGTATAATCACGACGGACCGACACCGTTTTCTACTCCGTGTGCTTCACCGCCGTTCTACACGCCGTCACCTTCTCCGATTCGTGATGATCGCTCTAAGACGCCAAAAGAAGAGAGATTGTATCCTGAGATACTTTGACTTTTCTGATAAACCGGGAATTGACCCGGTCAAAGATACGGTGACAATCAGGGATGGGTTTTGTTTCTGCCCAGTTTGTTTTTTTATGAGTATTTAACCAAAATATAAATCGAACCCAAACCTTATTGTAAATTTGTTACATATGGATACAGATTAGTCTTCACTCTTTATTTCTCATAAAAGATTATTTAGATATGAAAATTTCAGCTGACACAAAATTAAAATGTAGTTTTATTATAATCTATATAAGTATTTTTAAATCCGGTTATAAAAGAATTCAAAACTATACCAAAGTATTTTATGGATGATAGTAACATATAAAACACACCAAATGTTTGTTTTATCAGGAAATCTACCAAATCCTATATTTTTTGGACTATTGTTTTATTTGTTTTCCACTTTTTTGGGAGTATTTACGTAACCGTTAGAAAAGTATCTATTAGGATGATCCTTACATGAGATGAAGATAATTAATTTATTAGGGTTTAATTATAACTAATCTATGGTCAAAGGAAAAATCTTTGGTGGAGGAATCTGAGAATATCAATGGCGTCTCCATGTAAGCACTGGATAGTTCATCGTCAAATCTGCTGTCGATGCGCAGATCCCCAGTGAAAACCTATGACAGGAATACGAGGGTCGCAAAGACGACCTCTCTTTTCCCTAATTGTCGTCATCAAATGTATCAAAACCGTCTATGTTGCCGATGCGGATCTTTCCTGGATATTTGGGATTTTGCGCGAGCTTTCAGTTACATCGCTAAGTCTTTACGGATGAGCCCCGAGTTCGAGGCGGCTACTAAGAAACAGAAGTTGACGATAGGGTTGGGAAAGAGGAAGCTTCACTTGGTTCTTAGCTTAGAACACACCCTCATCTACCACATAAACGTGTCAAAACTCTCCGAGACCGACAGGTATCATCTGATCAAAGAGGCTGATTCGGGATCAAGAGATTATTTGTTTCCTTTCCCTGAGGAGAATTTCTATTCAAGCGATGCGTTGGTGAAGTTTCGGCCTTTTGTCCGTGACTTTCTGAGGAAAGCAAAGGAGATATTCACCATGCATGTTTTCACAAACTATGGCCCTGGCCATGCGAAGAAGGTGGTGAAGTTGCTTGATCCGCATATGATATACTTTGGGAATCGCATTATTACAAGTAGAGATAGCAACGGTGGTTTGAAGTCATTGGAACTTGTTTTGGCGGAACCACGCGGGGTGCTTGTCGTAGACTATGATCATAGATTGTGGGTGAAGAGAGACCACCGTAACGTCATTGTCATGTCGAAAGTACGTGTATTTCAAAGAAACTAGCAACGAGATTGGGGTCCGAGCAAAAGCTCTTAACTTCCTCAAGAAGATGTTTTTGAAAGGAGATAATAAAGTTGTGGACTTTGAGGAAAATCCCTGATGATCATCATAAATTGTTGTTGAAAGTCATCTTGAGATCCCTTAAGGTGCTTCATAGTTTATTCTTTAATGGAGGATATAAGGGTACAGATTGCACCTTACCACTTTTTCAAGGGCGACAACAACATTAACTGTGTGGACGTTTTCAAGAAAACGTTGTGTATAAACATTGACGAAATTGACCCAAAGTCTTATGCGGAACAGAGAGGAGAAGGAGGCGCCGAGGATGGTGGGTTGGCGAATGCTCTTGAATTACTGAAAGAGGTGTACCGTAAAGTCTTCGATGAAGATGAGGATTCAAGAGAGGGGAGGGCGTTACTTTTCCCTTAAAGTTATGCCATGGTGTTCGGCTTTGTTATTGTCATTTTCATCCTTAATACATCTGTTTTTGGTTTTGTTTGTTTCTTAGTAATTTTCAACAAGAACCAAAATAATAAAAGAAACCCTACATGATATATTGTATTTATACAACGTAATCATATGAATTCAGTACCAAAACCGCAAAAATCTATATGTACATCACTCAAAAGCTGGTGAGCGGATATGGGGTATTTATCTACATAGCTGTGATTCTGAAGATGAACCCTAATTGAGGTAAAATATGAAAAGATGATGATCAAATATTTTTGAATTAAACATCTATTCTCTAATCAAAACTGACTAACGCGAAATCAGATAGAACTTTAACTCACTAAATATAAGGAAATGAAGGCGCTTCCATCGTCGTTTACTGGTTGTATCTGGCAAAGCTCTGATCAACTCAATTCGGTTTTTGAAATTGAACTGAGCTTCTCCTTTATCGAATCAATTGACATTTTGTGTCTCCATAGGTTTTGAGTGCGAAGAAAATAGATGCATCGACGATGACGATTGATGAATTCATCGGCTTTGAGATTCAGCGATTTCACCAGTGGGATTTCTCGAGCTCCTCGATTCTGTCTGTGTTTGAAAAGCCTCCAAGTTTACGGGCCCAAAACGAAATTAGAAGGCCCAATTTTTTAAATAGATATTTACGGGCCATGATTGGTGGTCAGGTGTGGAATATAACCTATATACAGTACTTATGTTGGATATCAAAAAGGAAAGTATGATGTTTCTATGTTATTTACTTTTCAATATAAATAATGAAAATGTTGAGAGAAACTTAGATAAATAGAAATATGAAAAATTTCTAGACTTTAGTGAGGTTGCCTATATATTATTACGAAAGAGCAATAACCGAATGGTTTGGAGTTTGGAGGTATATTCTAGAAACGGCAGAGGTGGATAAGTAAACCGAATTGTAGGTTGTAGGTTGAGTAGTAATTGAATGGTTTTTAATTTTTTAGGCCTCTAGACCATTTCAATTGTTTTACATTTCAAACCTCCTACGTACCACTTCCCATTTAAAAAAGTATACTACTTTATCAAAAAGTATTATGAGCATATGTCCGGGTCATATAATATATATTACTTCATAATTTAGATAATAAGATTCGAATCATTTCTCTCTACCAATAAAATATATTACTCTTCACATTGCTTTTCACAACTTGAAGAAATTAAAGTTAAGATATTTTTCCCTTAGATATGTAATTTAGATATAATAACTACATAAAACAATAGGGAATGGCTGTCACTACTTACTGCCTTGTAAGTGGTGGTTACGGATGTAATTTACAAATATTCTTGACGAATACAAAGTAGTACAATTACAAAGGAAAATAAAATAAAATGAAAATTCAAAAGAACAAGACCCAATCCTCCATTTATTTCAAATTTAGTGGATTTACAATTAAATCCAACCACACACGGTCGTGATTGTTATAATTCTATAATCAACAATATAAGCTCAACAACCAAAAGCAGTGATTATAGAGATATAGAAACAGAAATAGTATCCTGCTCGTGGAAGAAGTTTGGTAAAAAAAAGAAAAAAAGAAGAAGAAATGATTCATTATGGATTAAAAGAAAAAAGCAACTTAACGCCGTCAACATTCTAAACGTTCACACTGCATTTAGTAACCAACGTATACTTAACGGCGTTATCACCGACAATAACACCAGCAGCTTTGTTTCCAAGATTGATGTAAGCTGGACACCGAACATGTATATGATATTTTCCGGTGATCAAAGTCCCTACTTTCCACCTCACGCGCCCATCGGCACGTATCATCAACTGTACGAATCCACGACCTTCCTCTTCTCCTAAAGCGACGGAGTTGTACGGTGCGATCGGAACTGCAGTTCCATAGACGAAAGGTGACCAAACGTTGTCTTCTTTGTGGCCTTGATACGTCGGAGGTATCGCCGTACGTAGAGTGATCTGCTGGTTCCGGTAAGTTGCATAGACGTGGAGACGGTCGTAGTATATTCCGATCTTGGAGTTAGGGTTACGAGATGCGATTGTGATTTGAAAGTTTGAAGTGAGGAGGTTTGGTTGCGAGAGGTTGAAGGCGAAGACGGTGGCGTCTTGGAGGACGAATCTTGGCTTAGTGGGCCTGAGTATGGCCCAAACAAGGAAGATGGTGATTAGCACTATTATGATGAAGGCGATTATGGCGCCGCAGAGTCGCCGGACAGCTGCTTCTTTGCCGCCACCATGGTTGCCGCAATCTTTTGACATCTTTTATTTACGTTTCTGCCACTGGTGGACCTTTCTCTCTCTCTCTCTCTCGCTCAATGATTTGTGTGTGTGTGTGTGGTCGTGACTAGTGATGAAATGATGGGAAGAAAAAATGTGTATGAGAGAGATGCTTGTGTATATTTATAATATAGTGTGTAAAAGCCATTGTATATACGCTGTCTATAGACTATAGATTCGAGACCTATTAACCTATTTTGTAATTTTGATTGTTACATTTAAGTTCTTGTCTATAAGCTTTTTTAAGTAATTATTTTACCCTTTTTTTGTAAATACGTAATACGTTCTTGTAGTGCAGTATATGTTGGAACAAATGGTTATACATATGTGGATATAATGCATTGGATTTGGGAAGTGGCTTTTAACATTTAGTGAGGATTTTATCTGGCGCGTCAATTTTTTTTTATTTATTTGTTGTGACTATGGAAGTTTCTCTCATGATTGATTCGGTTAAAAGATAATTGCATCATTTTCAGTGTAATTTGTGGAGTATTATTTTAGTCGAAACAAGAACATGGCCCATGTGCATATATTCTAGCTTATTCTTCAACTGAAATTTGATAAATCAAAGAGAATTCAGTTTTAAAAACAAATTATTCTGAGTTAGACACGGGTCATTTTACTGTTGGGTTTGGTAGAGTAATTTGGCTTTTTTAATTTATAAAAAATGATCTATGGCCATATCTTATTATATGGTTTATCGTAGAAAATTGGCAGGTCGGCAATCGCAATTAAGTTTTATGTTCTAGTATAGTTTCCTGGTTATATCGATGCCCATTTACATACTTGTTGTCGGTGTTTAGACTTCTAATATCAAACTTCCGCAATTACAATTTATTATAGTTTCGATGAAAATCTGTTCTGAATTACGGAACAAACAATATTGGATTTTATTTTTTGTCAACAAAAAATAGTATTGGATTTCGTAGAAGAAACTTACAAGACCAAAATGCAAGGCGACTGGAATCTGAAAGAAAACTTGCTGAAATGTACGCAAAACAATTTTGGAGATTGATGCTAATCATAAATCATTGGAGGTTACACTTAAAATGATAGTTAATGAGTTTTGTACTTTTGGGATACATATCTTTTTCTGGCTAAATTTGATGATATATTTTCTTTGGATGATACATCTTTTGGCTTGAAAAGATTTTTGAGTTTTTATTAGTTATTATTGTTTGGTTGGTAGATATTAATGTATATAAATATACATATACTTGTGTTGGGATTTGCATTCGAAATATGATTCTAAAACACAACTAAAAGTAGAAATAGAAAGTATACAGGAATTATAGTAGTACACTACTTTAAAAAAGTTTACAGTAATACACTCAATTTTAGATTTTGAAGTCTTTATTTTACTTTGTAAATCTTTAGATATCAGAGTATTAAGAAATCAAATAACACCAAAAAAAAAAGAAAAAGAAAAACACATCAAAATATAAAAGGTTACATACACTCTCCTAGTTGTAGCCACCTATACAATTCAACGATGGCCAACTCGTCTACATGACAAGTGAACGTAACGTTAAATCCATATAAATAGTATAGATATCCTAAATAATAATATAATTCCGAACATTCGATACACAAAACAGTTTTGTAAAGCTTAGCTGCTTAAGTATATGGACATAAGTAATTTTTTGATTGATGTTTAAATCAATTTAACGTGTTTATTAGTGTGAGGGTTGTTATGTTGACTGTTGACTCGATAACAAAACACGTCTCTGCCTTTTCTTCGTTTACGATGGGACCCATGTGGTCACGTTAAAGGATACAACTTCTATCCCCACAGCTCAACTAGAGACTTCGAATCTTTCTTAAAGTTACATTTGATCATAATGCAAAGTGTCCTTTCCTTCGTTACATTTTCATTTGTTAGGTTGATTACAAAAAGACAAAGCACCAACCCTATTATTTCTCTTTAAATTACACATCACCAAACGAATCTATATAAATTATACATAGAATAGCCGCCTCTTGTGTGAGTGAGTGCACTGCAGAAAATCGCATTTGATTGTAATCATCATAAGTAAATAAATTAAAATGCAATACATATAGGCATATACTATATTAGCTTCGACGTCCAATATCCGGTTTTGTAACGATTTAACTTTTATAAGTTTTCGAATAGCCACTTCATAAAATTTGATGGAAGTTTAAAACTTTTTTTTTAATTCACAAGATCTATATATAAGCATAATGCTAAATCAATAAACCAAACTAAAAAATATAGTCACTAGTCGTCGCGCCAAACCTGCAACCATGTAAGTTTTACGGAAAGTCAACAAATGACCGATCCATCTACTAACAATCCAATACCTAGGTCCGGAAAAGTAAATTCTATAAGTATTCCATCGAATGCAATTTAAAAAGAAGAAAAAATATTTGAAAAACCTTAACATAAAAATCTATTTATATATGAAACTTAAAAAAGCTAAGAGAAAGAAATTAAACAAACGATTTAATTGTTTTCCTCAACTTCGCACATACATTCTTTAGTTTTAGGCTTTTGGCGTCAGAAAATACGTCGAAAGATAACAAACCGGTGTCCTAACTCTCCTATGTGATCTTGATTGTATTTTTAGTGGTGCAGATTTATCGACTTCGTAACATACGATTCTCAACAATTTTAAGGCGTAACCGCATGATGACGATATCAAACATCATGCACGAACAATACTAATTTAAATAATTAAGTTTAGCTAATAATAATAAATCTAGAATACGATAGAATAAAAAGAATGAACTTAAGTGACACTTTAGAATTCTAACTTTTCATATTATTTATTATAGCCTTCTTAAAATATATAATTACTTTTAAGTTTAAAAAGTGGAAAATGTTGAGACTAAACAATCGTAAAGTACTGACAAACAACCAATTAGTACTAGCATCAAAATGACACCATAAACTAAGAAGTTTATTTATTCGAGATATACTCAAATATCCTTGATATTTTTCTGCTCCACCAAACAATTCACCGAGGATCGAAATGAAAAATGATTACATTTTTTTTTTGGCTAAAAATATACAGATTTATTAATTTAGAGAACCGGTTTCAAGAGCCAAAAGTGCCCCCTTAGACAAAGAATTCGCCAAAAAATTTGGCAACTCATAGAGTAAAAACAAAAGAGACAGAGAGAAAATGTGAAGCAAGAACTCTAATGTCACGAAGGATCCCATGAACGCCATTAGTTCATAGATTCGCCAGAGTGGAGGGGTTTGATTAGAACTTGAGAATAATTATACACAGAGATAAAAGAATAATTAGACAAAAAAAAGTGGAAAATTTTGACAAACAAGCAATATAGCGAATCAAATTGGTTTTCTTTATTCCATATACACTCAATGATCTCTATTCTATCTTTTAATTCCAGCACTAATTTTCTCGACCTAGATTGGAAAATTGAATCTTTTTTTTTTCTGAAACTTTATCGTAAGAATTTTCTATGATTTGTATTGTAAACAATCAAACAATACAAGAATTAAAGAGAAATATATATCCATAGAAACAAGAATCAAACGTAAACCAAACAAGGAAGAGGTTTAGGCAACAAAACGGCACCCTTTCCGGAACTTCCTTCTAAACCAATTTTTAAGTTCCCACAAAACACCTTAAGCCCTCTCTCATGTAGGATGCGAAAATCCGGATATGAAAACTGCGAAATAAAACTTTGAATTACGGAAAGAAAACGAGACGAAAACTTTTTCAGAAACCGGAAAAGCGTGGAGGCGAGATTTGATCTCTTTCCTTAATTCTTATAATCGCCCGTAGTGTGACGGTTTTCAACGATTAAGAATCTCAGGATACAACCACGAGGAAACCGTAATCGCAACACTCGATAAACGGAGTATGCGAACAACGAATCTACGGTATACTCTCGAGACACTTACGTTTTGATGAAGAGAAAGACGAGAGGGAGTTTTTTGTGAAATTTTTGAGAGAGATTTTTCGTTTGAAAAAACGATAAAACTCGAAGAATGGAGGCGGCCGAAAAAATGAAGGAAGGCGAGGGCGGTTTACGAGTCATGCACGTGGTGAGATTTCCGGCGAAAAATCCGGAGCGGTTTTGACTCGTTCTATTCGAGTTTGAACTCGAGTTTTTAGACGCAAAATATCTTGGTAAAATGTTGACTAAAAGTCAACGAAAATTGTGGACTAATTGGGTCCAAAAAGAATATCTTCACCAAGGCCCACATTCACCAAGACCCAAGACCCAAGCTCGAGCTCGGCACGGCACAGCGCGCGCGCGCGTGTGGTATTTTGCATAACCCCCTTTGTGTCTCCATAGCATGTTAACCAATGCTAGAGACAATCCTATATTTATACTTGAGAAGAATTTTCCCAAGTTCCAATGTGGGACATTTTCATGTTTTATCATGAAACCACATTGGGCCTCAAATTCTTATTCACATTTTTTACCCATAACCATATGAATATGGGTTCAACAAAAGTGATACCCATTTATGTTAATTATGGTCCAACATCTCACGCGCCGACCAACCATCTGTCTTAAAAGTGACCCAAACAGCCATTCTCAGGTTAAACGTCACCGTTCCGGTCTCTCTCTCTTTCTTCATCTCTTCCCCAACCCAGCTCGGAACTTGAGGTTGTTCTTTCTTTCCCGCCGTGAATGTTTCTCCGATCACAACCGATTTCTTGGTCTCCACGTAAACCGGCGGAAAAAACGACATCGCTAAGAAATCGTCTTCTGCGATTGCGTTTTGGTGATAAACTAATCCTTGGATTCGATCAAAGTAGCCTTTCAATTTCGTGTTTGGATTAGCGATTGGGAGATTAGCCGTCCATTGTGCGGAGAAAACCGGTTCGGTTAAGTTGAAATTGGAAACGGAGAAGTTGGTTAAGGAGAACTCAGGGATCTGTGGACGGAGGATGAGCCAAGTTACGGTGGTGGAGATGCAAAGAAGAACGACTAAAACGATTAAACCGGTGAAAATTCCTCTGAAGAAACCGGATGAAGCAGGTCTTTGGTAAACCGGATTTTGCTGCGCGGGGTAAGATGACCCGTAATAAGAAGCGGGTGGGGCTTGAGCGTAGGCGTATTGTTGGTGATTATAAGGTGCGTTTGGATAAGTTGGGTAAGGGGCTTGGTGCTGGTGGTAGCCTGGAAAGTCCATAACCGGTGGGTACGGTGGTGGTTGATTGGTATCACGTTCGGAGGTTTGACCAGAACCCGAACCCGAACCCGGACCTGATTCGGATTTGGGTTGGGTTTCTACTTCCCGAGGAGAAGGCATCTTTGTGTCTTTCTCCTCCTCTCTCTTTCTCTTTGATTAAACTTGATATTGATCAAAAAAATTCCGGGAAAGTTTTGGAGAAAAAAGGGAGGTTAGTGGCAAGCATGAAAAAAAAGTCTTTTTCTTTGGATAAAAGAATAAAACTAATCAAGTTGGATAAAAATAGTGAATCCGCCATGGTTGAGCTAAAATTAGCTCTGCTGTAATTATTGTAACCAAAGCCTAAAGCTCCTTCATAATCAATTATAAGTTTCTCTTAATAAACAATATCTTCAAATCTTCCACTTTTGTTTCAGAGATTAGAAATTTAGTCATGGTAATGTGATCGATGGATCTTTCCCCGAGTAGCAAAATAGGGTTGAGTTATTGGAAGTGAATTGGCAACTTTAATAATGATGGAGAAGCTATTATTAGTACTGTAGGATTTTACATCTTATGCCCAAACGATATTTGCCAAGACAAATCTTTCAACTAACTTTTAGGGATGCTATGATGAAAAGCATGTGTCCGTAACAAAACAGTGGAATTTATATAACTTACAGAACAAGAAACCAGAGTTACATAGAAACTTTTTGGATTTTCTTGTGAGTTAGTCTCGATATTGATACTCTTGAACCAAATTTGCGTTCTTAGTCACTAATCTTCTTCGTCCATTGCCTAATATAATCAATATAGTGATATTCCCTTCGCATGTTTTGGCCTTAGTTATAAGATATTGAGAGGATTTAGCAGATCCCAATTATATTTGTTATTTTCCATAGGCCTTAAATGGGCCTTGAAGAAAATTATTTTTGTTGTGTTGGCATCTCACAAAATCGAGGTTGTGATTATGAATACACTTGAATTACATTTTTTTAATCTTTTCGCAACATCTTGTCTATAGATTAAAGATTTTGAAGGTAAGAATATGAGTTTATTTTATCAAAATAAAAGGTATATGAGTGTATGTATACGACTAAAAAAAAGATTATTATTCTGAAACGGAGGGAAGAACTAAATTTTTTAAGAAATTGGTTTTGGTATTTTCTTACTATTTTTTCAACAACGGATTTGTTGTCATCTCTTGAGCCTTGAACCTTTTTTTAATAACCTTCAAGGAGCGCTTGAACACTAGCCTAGTCAAACCCTTGCTTTGCGTGCCATGTCGTTTCATTTTTTCCTGGTCTGTCGAGTATTTCAACACTTGGAAAACTTTTACTAGATTTTTCTTGATAAATAAAAACTTCAAAGAAGCTACTATGGTTTTACCTTTGAACAAAAAAAGCTTTCATTTACCTATTATCTTCAATTTGAGTTTCCGTTTAAAAAGTATACAAATTTAATTGAAAACCAACTCTATTTTAAATTGGCTTGGATCAGTTTGTACTCGATTTTGATTGACATACGCTCTTTGTTTAAAAGATGTCAATGAAATTCAAAATTTTCGCTCGGTATATGGTTTGATTTGATTTAATGAAAACAGAGCACATGAAGACTTTTAACGAGTTTGATACAATGATGGTACCCTGAAAAAAGTCAGTTGTAAACTTGTAATTAGCGTCTGATTCAACAACTCCAACTTCCTCTTGAGGCCTAGATAGAAAGATTCTTTTGTTACTTGTATCCTATCATAATATAGAGCGATACCTTAAGCTATCCTTTTCAAAAATTATACATAATGTGAATTTGAATTCGGATGTTGAGACAATAATGTTATTAGTACAAACCACTAAACTAGATGTCTCGGTCAACTAACAATATATGTTATAACCAATAACTTGCTAGAATCTGCAAAAAATTGTCAACGCTAGAATCTGCTAGTTCAACTCCTAGTTTTTTTTAATTGAAACAATTAAAACCGAAAAAATGGTTATATGGCCAAGAAGAAGTAGAATAGCCAATAATGTGAGGTCCAACATTTCTATATTCCATTCTAATCCCATGTGGTAGCCTGTATGAAGCTGTCTATTTTCTGACCAACTATACGGGTTTTAGCTGTACACTTCATTACCGTTTCTGGTCCCATGTCAAATAACTTATATCTACGCTACTCATTTCTATTAAAAATTTTATAAGTACAATTCACATATTCCACCGAGGCAAACTCTATCATATGAGACCCATCCACACCCATACGGGCTTAAAGGCTTTTCCCTTTCTTTTTCTTTTGGTATAAATACGGGCTTAAGACTTGAATTACCTATCCACTTGTATCAGACCACTTCAACATATGTATCCATGTGATCACAACTTGTATCAGACCATTTCAATATATGTATCCCATATGATCAAATTATGTAGAATAAATCCACATAGAACAAGACTATGCTTTCCATTTCTCAACTTGACAATACTAATAACTACATTATCTGCTTCAATATCTAGTATAAAAATAAAATAGTTTGTATATATGATAATGCTTAATTGACTTAATGTTGTCTATTGATCATCGCAATGTTTCTTTTACCATTGGCCCATACCATTGTTACACTACGTTGACCAAAATTATAGTATCTTGCATTTTGTCAAAAGAAGGATAAGTCAATGTGATCTTGCATTGTTTTCTTTTACTATTGGCACAAAGGAAAAAGTCATTTTTTATAACTAATTATAAAATGGCCGCTTTTTTCTTTACGTATTGGTCATTTTTTGACCGTTTGGGAATTAGTTAAATATTAAAAGAATGTTTGATAAAGTAGTTGTTCACATTTGTTTTCCATAGATGAACGTCCTCGTCCGAAAGTTAATACTCACGAATCACGATTAGTAGTGGAACGAATAAAAAAAATAAAAAATTCATCGAACGAGTTTGATAATTTCTTATTTAAATTTTGCATTACTGGTCATCTCGATGGTAATCTAGACAATCAAGTATACATTTTAATACCCGTTTGAAATTTCCAAATTTTGTTTGTTTTAAATCGGACTAAAAAGGAGAAAATTAAAACAATTAGCATATAAACTTATGGATATATAACTTATAAGTTATAACCACATAATGATATCTCTATTTAACATAAATGGAATTTTAAAAATTCATACAATAAAAATGATGAAATTTGAGAAAATATAATATTTAATATTTGGTCATTAAATGAAAATAAGTAATAACCATACGTTTTGCCAAAAAAAGAAGAAGTAATAACCACCTAATAATATATCTGTCTAACATAAACAGATTTTAAAACACTCATAAGATAAAAATGATGAATTTTTTTATGAAAAATATAATCTGATTTTTCGAAAAATATAATATTTAATATTTTGGTCCTTAAACTGAAAAAACCGTGAAATGACTGAATATAGATTCTAGAAAATCATTAGATTGGTCAAAATATGGTGTATAACATTTTCCTTTCATTCCACGGGTTACCAACTTACCAGAGCCATAATATTTTACCAAATGAGTATTCTTTTATCATATACTTTGAACATATCGACTATGTCACAGTAATTGGGATTTTTCGTTTTGTTAAAACAAGCCGACGTTGTAACTGATTGAAACAGACATTTATAAAATAAACATCCTTCTGTAGACATGAATCAAGAAAATAACTAATCAATTTAATCAAATAAATTAATGCATATACTGTACGTTTATGTATTTAAAATGTGTTTTGTCAACGTATGTATATGTAATTATATGCTTAAAGTTTATTTAATTGGCTGTAATATATGACCGCCACTCAAAGAATGGAAAATAGCTATTTACACATAATTAACCCAAATAAATAAATCCTCGAGATTAAAAATCAATTGTCAATTTAGATAAATTATCATTTTGTAGTTAGAATCCCTGATTAGTAAGCATAGTTGCAACTTTTTCATTATTCAGGGTCGTGCTCATGAGTCATGAGTTGCCTAACTTATTTTTTAATAATATCTTTTAATCGAACAACAAACGATTTTACTTCTGTGATTCTGTCATAGTTTTGTATCTTTTCCAAAAAAAATAAAATCATAAAAATACGAGATTCTTATGTAGCAGAGAGAAAGAAACAAATATATAGGTACCAGAGAGACCATGTAAAATAAATGGCTTAAACCAGCAATTAGAGACTCATGAAAAACCCCGAACAAGAGAAGCATCAGATCAGTAGAAGCTAGAAGTATTGAGGATAGCGAACTTCTTTCGATGATCCCTATTCATATTTTGCGGAAAACTTAAAACATAAATTTCTCATTCTGTTACTTTCAATTCTTTTTAATTTAAAGTATATCTTACAATAAATTTATTTTTAATAGTTAGTTTTTAATAGAGCTATTGAGAAATAAACGTTAGAAAGACACAAAACTTAATAATAAACCATTTCTTTAAGTTTTAGGGTAAAAGATTTAGGATTTATCTACGATAATACCATTATTTGACTATGGAGACTTCAAATTTAGTTCTCTCTCCTCCTACTATTTTAAACATTATGTTCATTTAATTTGGACATTTTTACTTTTGTCTAATTAATTATAAGTTAGTTGATACTAATCATATAATAAATGATTTAACACAATAAATATTAGTTACCACATGTGATAATTAAATTATCACAATAAATATTAGTTTACCATATGTAACAATTTAGTTAGCAACATATATAAGAATGCTAACATCTAAGTTAAATGTGAAAATTATCATGAAAACTAAAGATAATAATGTATAAGTTAACGGTAACGTATAAGGTAGCTGATAAAAATAATTTTACTGGATAGAATTCACGTTAAGCACGTTATATGTAACTCATTATTTTTTATATATGATATAGTAAATGAGTTAACAAGATAAATATAAATTTATCACATAAATTATAAACTTATCGCGATACCATATAATTTAACACGATATATTAATAAATTTATTGATATATATATATATATCGATATCATGTTAACCCAATAAAAATCATCTTACTTATAATATGTTTTATCTAGGTATTTGATGTATAATACCGTCATAATCAAACACAAACGTCAATATCTATTTTAATATATCGCTAATAATTTGTTACATGCAGAGGAATATTTTCGTCTAACTTATACAAGTTGATAAGAGAGAACTAATAATACAAAAACCATGGTTACATTTAAGTCCTCTGAGATTATTAATTTGACCCATTAATCTATTAAAATTATGTTTAGATTTTCCTAATTTTAGGCTATTTTGTTTATAAAATCTGAACTATTTTCTCGACTTCCATATAAATTTAGGCTACTTTCATTAGCCTCTCTAAGAAAATTATAAACGTTTTTTTTTTTGCGTCAATTATAAACGTTATTAGATAACCAGTATCATTAAAAAAATAGTAATATAAGATATATATTCATTTGTTTTGTTGTTTTACTTTTTCTTAGTATATACACATGTTAATCACAAAGATATTGCAATTGAAAGATGTGACTATAAAACAAAGTGGTATCTAGCAAGTTGATTCCTCACAGAATCGGTCGAAATATGACTTTCAAATTAAGTTCTGAATTAATAGGTGCTGCCAAAGGGAGTAAACACCCGACTTTTGTTATTTTCTTATGAGAAAATTGTTATATGCTTTTACCACTAACATAAATCAACATGTGGACAAAAAAAAAATTGGACATCCGTAAAAGTATTATGTAGAATCTACGTGGCTAGATCAACTTGAAATTGAGTCCGCATTCATAACTTTTTTCTTGTTATTAAATATTCATAGACTCGAAACTTTTGCTAGAAACAAGTAACTGAAATAATTTAATCAAGTGAGTCTTATATTGATGCTGTTTCCTAATATTTTCCAAAGACGTTCAATTTTTAGCTCGATACTCGTTAAGGAGGAACGTCAATTCTTTCGGGATAAGGCCACAAACGGATTCGTGGCTAAGAGAGATTACCAAATACCTACAAACAAAGATACCGAAACATTCTCGATAACAAAAGGAAAATAGGAAAATGAAACTAGTGCGGTTTAGGCATTTACAAAAATATAGACATTAAAACCAAACAAAAATAGATAGACATATCCAATGGCACCAAGATCAAAGCCAACGTAGATATATATATATATATATATATATGAAAATAAAAGGAAACTTAACTGAAAATATAAATATAGAAACTTGTGGAAACGCCTAGAAAATAGCAGAGCATAACGAGGGAGTATGGGTTCGAAGGTGTCAAAAAAATGCAGCCTAAAAAAAGGTACAAACCGATTAATCCAACAACGGACCGTTAATGGCACTTTAGGTTTTGTCGGCACCAGAAAATAAATAAGCTACTAAAACAAGACAATAATCTTGTTTTTGTCAACAAATACACTACCTTTCGGTTCTAACAGTAATATTTACCAAAGTTTTGAAATAAGACTGATAATTTTAGTTTTTTTTTTGTAAAAAAGAAAAAGAAAAAAAAAGTCAATGTGTGTGGCAAAATAAGAGGTGGGATCAGCAATTCTGGCATGTGAGTAAAAAGCCACAAAGCAGACAAACTATTTGTCTTCACCACCGCCACAACCAATCCCCCAATGACTTCGTTACTATTTACACTTTCCTCGCCGTCATTGCATCTCTTTGACAAGTCAACACTCTTCATACGTCTCACTTTTTCGTAAAATCATTTATTATTTAGTTTTTTTTTTGTTACACCACCCCACCAAAAAAAAGTCAAATCTTTATACGTTCCTTGTTCGTTCTATAAAACAATACAATAATTAATATGGACAGCTATCCAAGAGAGTTTACAATATTTGTATTTTCCGTGTTTGACTTTTGTAATAATTCTGAATATTTCCTCAATCCTTTATATTTAAACCCAACCCTCCATCTCTCTTCTTGCTAACGTATTCAAACAAATTCACATCTCTCCCAAATCTCAACTACTACACTTTGAAGCAAAAGTTTCATTTTCTCAGATTCGTTCGTCGATCTATTAGTCAAGTTTACTTATTTTCACATTTTGGCTCGTTAAATGGATCAAGAGATAGAGATTCCTTCATTTTTCCTCTGCCCGATATCCTTAGATATCATGAAGGATCCGGTGATAGTTTCCACCGGAATAACCTACGACAGAGACAGCATCGATAAATGGCTCTTCTCCGGTAAGAAAAACACATGTCCGGTCACCAAACAAGTCATAGGCGAAACCGATCTCACCCCAAACCACACTCTTCGGCGACTGATCCAATCTTGGTGTACTCTCAACGCATCATACGGTATCGAGAGGATTCCAACTCCAAAACCTCCGATCTGTAAATCCGAGATCCAAAAGCTCATTAAAGATTCGTCATCTTCGCATCAGAACCAAGTCAACTGCCTCAAACGACTTCGTCAGATAGTATCGGAGAATACAACGAACAAGCACTGCTTAGAAGCCGCAGAAGTTCCGGAGTTCTTGGCAAAGATCGTAAGCAACTCCGTGGATACGTACAACTCTCCTTCTTCTTCGAATCTCAACGACTTGTGTCAATCAAACATGTTGGAGAATCGATTTGATTCTTCAAGAAGCTTGATGGACGAAGCCCTAAGCTTACTCTACCATCTCGACACGTCAGAGACAGCCCTCAAGAGTCTTTTAAACAACAGGAAAGGAACAAGTCTTGTGAAAACGTTGACGAAGATTATGCAACGTGGGATCTACGAGTCAAGAGCCTATGCGGCTTTGCTTCTCAAGAAGATTGTCCAAGTTGCGGATCCAATGCAGATCATATTGTTGGAACGGGAGGTTTTCACTGAGGTGGTTCAGATCTTGCATGACCAGATCTCTCACAAGGCGACGAGATCAGCAATGCAGATCTTGGTGAGTACATGTCCGTGGGGAAGGAATAGACACAAGGCTGTAGACGCTGGAGCGATCTCGATGATAATCGAGCTTTTAATGGATGAGACTTTCTCATCTGAGAGAAGGAACTCGGAGATGGCGATGGTGGTTCTTGATGTGTTATGCCAGTGCGCAGAGGGAAGAGCTGAGTTCTTGAATCACGGTGCGGCCATTGCAGTTGTGTCTAAGAAAATATTGAGGGTCTCACAGATAACTAGCGAAAGGGCGGTTAGGGTTTTGCTTTCGGTTGGGAAGTTTTGCGCGACGCCGTCTTTGTTGCAGGAGATGTTGCAATTGGGAGTTGTGGCGAAGTTTTGTCTGGTTCTTCAAGTTAGTTGTGGGAACAAGACTAAAGAAAAGGCAAAGGAATTACTTAAGCTTCACGCTAGGGTTTGGAGGGAATCACCTTGTGTCCCAAGAAATTTGTATGCTTCGTATCCTGCTTGAACAACAACATATATGTTTGATTAATTCTCATCAGATGCAAAACAATTCTTTGAGAGTTATTCTTCGTATAAGTTTATTTAAAAACAAAAAACAGAGTGGTTTATTTTTGCTCAAACTCAGATTTTCTTTTGTTTTCGTTATACGTTGAAATGTTCATCATCATGTAAAATAACAGTGGAAATTCAAATTATGAGACACTGCAAAGAAATTAATGGATTCACAAGTTACATGGCCTATCGTTTTCCACTTGCGTGTTCAGTATCGTTGAAGGCTCTTAATTTATTTTTCTTTTATTCTATTTTGTTCATTAATTCCCACAAAAATAATGGAGAACATCCAACTTCTCACTTTTATTGAGTTGATAACCTAAAAGGTTTACATCATAGTTCTGCTATTAAAACCACTACTTTAAGAGATTTGTATGCATTCTGATCATTTTATTAAGTAACATTGCGAATGTTCATGTCGGTACGTTCTACATCTCTAATCCACTATTGGTTCATGGGTTCCACTAGATATCCGTATCGATATCGATGACATTTGTCACGCTTTTATTGGACGACTACATTTTTTTCTTTTTTCTTTTAATCCTTCATGTACATGTGCTTTTGTCTTCACTCGTCTCGATATGAAATAATTGTTTTCATCAGATCTTTCAATTTTAAGTTATTTAACTTATTTTAGATTAAACGTTGTAAAATTATTTTCGAAAACTCGTAACATAAAATATACAGTTTAACGATCTAGAGACATATCAATGTCGGTACGAAGATGAAATGAAAAGAGAGCTGAAATGTGAAACAAAAGAAAATGTTCTGAAATAAGCTTTTCATTTAGAATATTCTGTTTTTTGGAGACCAATATATGAATTCAAAGTACGTCATTGCAATTTTACATAGCAAGAATCTCTGTACCTATACACCTCGGTTCTAGCAATCGGGAACATGGCCTTGATGGGAACATACAGTGGGCTTGATAAGTTCAAAATAACTTATAAGCCATTCTCACTTTATGTGGCTATATCACATTAGTTATAGGCGGCTTGTATATATTACTTCGTTTTATTTGTATATAAAGCAAAAGTCAGATCTTACGAGCAACCATGTCCCAGTCTAAAAAGAGTTAAAAACTACTAAGTTGATCCTCTCTGGACCACCACCACTTGCACTATGTAGTTAAGCGGTATGGAGAGAATATCCATAATTTAAAGTTTGATTGGTTTAAACGCATCAACTGCGATTATGAGTGCAAAAATTTGTAAAAACGGTTGGTTACAATTATAAGCGTTATTAAATAATTTATATGATTGATTTTACGAAATAAAAACGAATATATTTACGGAAAATTTATGAATGATTACAATAATTGCAGTAGCGGTTTACCATAAGTATATCAAATATATTCATAATATACAATTTCTATAAAAACACAAAAAATTTTTAATAGAATAAATTTTTAAAAATCTAATTTTAAATAATTTTAATTATTTATTCTAAGAGATTTGAAATATTTTTTATATAAAAATAATATTTTATACTTATAAATGTATTTTGATTTTGATAATACATATATATATTTAATATGATAATGTTTGATAAGAAAACAAATAAAATTTTGTTCTAATTTTTTTAATTTTGAATATTGTTTTTGTAACTTTTTTTGTTAGTACTATAGATTTTTAAAAAAATAAAAAGACGAAAATTTAATCAACCGAAACCGTCCACAATTTCAAACATTTCGAAACGATCTATTCTAATTTCGAAGATTGTTCTTAAATCATTAAATGCTTGTTTATGTAATTGTCCAGCGTATGCAGATGGTTACCTATGAACCAATTAAATCCTTCCAAATATATAAAATCTTATTGGTCAATTACAACTTTTAAAATATGCGCGTGATGTACACGCATATATGCGCTAATCTCGTTGATGGTGGTATGCGGTAATCTACTTAAATGTGAACGTAAAGGACCTTATGATATATCGATATGGTTAAGAGCTTTTAACCATCTAATGTTCAAATGTACAAGGACGTTAAGTAGACACGGAGACTTGAATTACATGGACGTGGTTGAACGAAAGACTCGTCCCCTTTTCTTTTCTTTAAAAACGCTTCTTTATATGTCATAACTGTGATTTTGACATGTTGAGTTCTTCGTATTATTGAAGGTTATTTATCAAAACTTAGTACTATCCAAAATTTATTGTTTTGAAAATTGTTATATAATCTTTTGGATATATAGCGATAAAACTTTTATTTTGTAGTTACTAATCAAAATAGATACAATGATATAATAGTCGACGACAAAATAACATCTGATAAAAATACTAATCTCACTCATCCAAAATAGATAATTTACATGGTGCACACATATAGAGGTATGAGACTTCATGATAGTGTATTTATATATGCATGTACATATATCTTCTAGTTATACCTTTGTATGCACACAATACATGCAATTTTCATACTAATTAGTAGCTATGCCCCAAACTTTATACTAATTTACTCTTTTTATCTTCATTGTTGGATCTGGTTGAACATACAAACATGTGTTTTTCATTTGGTGATTTATCTAATGTGGTTTTCTTTGATAAGGATATAATATTGCAGGAAATTATCTAATTTGCATGTTATAATTTACTTGATAAGGGTTGAAAGGGATCAGTTTCGTACTTGGATAATGACCAACCAAAAAACCTCATTGCGTACGTAAAAATTAAATATGGCTATGAAGTTTTCCATATGTGTCTTTGAGCCGTCATGCTTATGCACGTCCTTCGGATCATGTCTATGCAATTCATCATGTGGATGTAAGAATGCAACCTCATCTTCATTCTCAAAGGTTCACCTAGCTATTTTGGAAGGAAAAAATAATCAAGACATGAAAACCGTGTCCTCACCTTATCTATAGCTGTCGCCGGCTCGCCGCTATATTTATATGTTATTAAAAGCATTGTTTTTGAATCCTCATATTAGACTTTTCAATCAATTTTGTTTGTTTGACAATAGACTTTTCAATAAATTTCTTAACTACTGATATTATTGATTATCAGTTTATTTTCAAACAGTATTATATATATATATATATTTACGATAAAAAAAATTATATCAACAGTTTTTAATTGATTTTAGCTATGATAAAATATGTGCAACTTTATGGTATGATTTATGCAAACATATTATATTATATTATTTATACTTAGTTATATTTATCTTTTGATATAACTATTTACTAATTATATAGTCTACTTGGAATAATACAAATTCATAATTATTTTTATATTTATAAGTCTTTTGGTCTAGTGGTTGATCAAATTTCTTTTTATACTATATATGGAGTTCAATTCCCGAAAAATACAAACCTAACAAAAAAATTGTGAATGCAAAATTATCGAAAGTTTAACATGTTGTAGGTAAAACTGTTTATCGTGATATTTTTATGAATATAATTCTCTATTGTGGATATAGTGCGGCTAGAACTGTTAAATCCTAGATCCGTATTGTACCTGGTAAATTGTCCGTCATAGATTTTTATCGTGTATAAGATAAGATACAAATTTTTGAAGACACTGTAATAGACATTAGAAAATAATTAATTATATTTCTTATAATTAAATAGATCTCTATAAAATAATATTTTCACTTTCATTTCGATACTTATTGTTAGATACGAAGATCTTCTTCTGTTTTGCAGCAAACTTGGCAATATAGTAATCAGAGTTTACTGTTTTTCTTGGATCAAGTGGAGATGTATAGGGACGTGGATGCACGAAACTCGATAATAAATAATTTTCCAAGTGAATTTCTTTGCATGTACCTCTCAACACAACTTTTTGCATAATTTTCTGTATTCTCTATGGGGAATAATGTCCCATATCATAAATTATACATAAATCTTCAATAATATATAAAATATACTAGCCAATTTATTCATTACCAATTAGTTTTGACTTGCAATCTCCTAATCAAACATTACCGTCCACCAAATATATACTTTGTTTTTTTACTTCTATAAACTATCTAAATCTCTTTATTTTCTCTTTGTCAAAATCTAAGTATTATTAGCTCAAATATAGAGGAACACCACATACATATATCAGTCCAAAAAGTTTCTAATTTTTGTTGTGGCATAATTTATACTTTTGATATATCCTCTTCATACTTAGGTTGGATATCCGAAACATAAAATTTGTGAGATTAGAAATCCTAGAATAACCCACAAATAAAAATTATGTCTACTGTAATGCCATATTAGTTATAAGTGTAAACCTAACTTACATTCAAAAGCTACTTCAATAATAGAAAATTACCATACATTTATATATTAATTTTGAAACCTGCCAACTTCCAATGTGAGACCATTTACAATTTTAATAAGTATATATCTAGTTTGGTGGCGAGGGTCCTTCTTCGTTTTCGTAAACTTCCAGAGATCATTTTTCATACCTCTGACACTTGTTAATATGAATTAGTCTTTGCTCATATGGCATTGCATGTTAGAGCTAAGAAAATTTCATCAATACATAAAGAATTGGGTTTCACATGTTAGACGGTCTAATCCTTGATTAATCGCGATCGGGCTAACTTGTGATAATCCACAACAACAAAAATATTTGTGATGAATCACATGTTATAATAAAAATTAATCAGATTTACCTGACGAGTCACGACTCACGAGTTAGTTTGTGGGGGTTTTTTCCCGTTATCTATATAAATGTGTGGATATACACATATATCTTTTATATATGTAATAGTTAATATAATTCTATATGTGTATGTATATGTTTGTGTATATATTTGGTGTGAAAGAAATGCTGGCATTTTTACGTTTGAAAGCTTATTCAAAGTTATCGATCATGACGTTTGCAGTACTTGCTCCACACAAAAAGAATATCCAAAATTCATGGATTCTTTCCAATTGTGGTTCGAGAATCATCTTCTCCTTAAATATATTTCCGGGTGTTGTTCACCCTGAAAATCGATGTTATTATAAGGCATCTTTCTTTTTCGGCTGATGTAATTGTCCCTTTAATTAAATGTAAAAAACAGAAATTATACTAAAAAGGGTATATTTGTTAATTGTTACGTAGGTTTTTACAGGAACTAATTTTTTATTAAACATTATCAGCAATCTGGATATCAATCGGTCCAATTCTGTATATATACTCTTATTGGGGTTTATCGGAAGTCTCCCAAGGGACATATATTGACATATCAATTTTTTTGATAAACTAGACCAGATCAATTACTTTAACATCTTTATCATTTTGAGGTGAAAAAAACTTGGAAAGATTAGATATAAATTACTCTTAATTCAAAATAGTATTCAATAAAAATACTTCTCATTTAACAACTCAAAATCGAGTTGTAATAACCGTTGGCAATAAAGAATACAGTATATAATTGAAGAATTGTAGAAAGGAGTTAAACCAAATATAGGAACAAATATGCTCTTTCTCTGACACTCCCTTTTGGAGAAGGATCTTACACACACAAAGGCCAGATACTATTAGGCTCACACGTGCCCCCATGATACACGTGCGTCTCACTTTCTGTGAAACGCAAAATTCAAGTAACAAGCAAATATCAATAGAATCCAAGGACAAGGACCTTCCACGGTGGATTCTTGGGCAAATCTTGAAATCATATAGGTCGAGAATCACCAAAATCTTTTTAAATATTCTATAGCCTAATACGCACCTTAAATTTGTACTTAAATGAGCGACTCTCTTAGTTACACGAAATGATCGAGAAGATTTCATATAATTTTGTAAATGTATAATAGATACAATCATACAAATATAAGCCCCATTAACTTATATGCATATCTAAGGATTATCCATCGGCTGAGAAATCAAAAGGACTCCAACTTCCGAACAAGAGGTTCGTGGAATCATTGGATTCATCAGCGAAATGAACCACTGGTTCGTGGACAGCCTGAGCCGGAGTCACACCACCAACGTCTACATGGTTATGACCAATCAATAAAGCATCAGACCAAACACCATTAGTGTCTAAAGAAAGAAGCTCTTCACCAGGAAAGGGAGGCAACCCATTATAACCACATTCCTCCACAATGTGTTCCACCTGATGATCATAGTGATGGTGATGATGATGACCATCATTGATGTCCATACTCCATGAGGGGTCTATCGAAGTGCCGGTGGGATTATCAACCAGAAAATCTGTGGCGACTACTCTGGCTAAATCACAATTTTCTTGAAGTGTAGATTCATCAGGCTTTGGATTCAAGAAATTTGCATAAACAAGAGCAAGATCGATGTTTGGTGAACCACCACCGGAGCTGCCAGAATTAGCGGTTAGGCCGGTTTTAGAATTATTACTGGAGGAGGATTTGGGACGGCGGGATTTGCGGCAGCCACCGCCTACGGGAACGTTGCGAAGCGAACCACCTTTGGTCCAATATCTTCGACAGCCTTTGCAGAAGTAACGAGGCTGAGTGAGGCTATAGTTATTGTAGTAACAGAACTTTGTGTTGAAGGATCCACATCTTGGACAGCTTGGGGTTATCTCCGCATTTGCGTTTGCGTTTGGCCGCCATATAAACGATGACGTCAAGGCCTCTGTTCTCTCCATATCTCTCTCTTCTCTGCTCTCTCAGAATAAGAATGTATAATATACGCATGCATGAATGTGTGTGTGAGAGTTTGTGCATGTGGAGAAGGTTTGACACGTGGAGGTTGGAGAGTGGAGGAAGTGTGGAGGGAGCAAATGCCTCGTAATGGTGCATTCACTGTTGCTTCTTGGGGGAGACAAGGTGGGTTTGAATCTTTGATATAAGTATTTAAATACTAGTATTTGGTTTTATCATAAGATATGAATAAGAAAATGGTTAATTAATTAATAAATCGTCTTGGAGATTGTTTCGAAGCGAACTAAGAAACCTATGGCTTCTTTGGAGAGATGGGTTATTGGGTGTACATTGAGCTATTTGTACGGCTTAGTTAATGGAGGCTGCACGATTACTATATACTACTACATATTATATATATATATATATGTCTATTTTAATTTGTTATATACGTCTATTTAAAAATATATCAATAATGGTCGGAATTAACCATGCATATAAAACATTTCTATTCACATTACATACGCGAGGACGATGAAGATTTGGTGGTCAAAGCCGTTAAGAATCAGAGCTTTACATAAACATATCAAATATATATTCAATATTATATAGTATGAAAAATGTTATGGAAGGTATGCGTAACGATCTGCGAACAAAAATTTAAAACGAGAAGGTAAACAAGAAAGCACAAGTTTTGAAGAACAAGGACTGTCTCTATTTGTATACTTCGACTTAAATTTATTTGATTATTTACCCACAAAAAAAAGGGTGGGGGGTTGGAAAGGGAAATCTGAATGGGGAAAAGAGCTTCTTGGATCATGTGAATAATGGCAATCTCCAAGAATCCTATGTGGGTCTTACGTTTTGCTATAAAAAAATCCTGAAAACTCTTACCTTTACTACACTGTATTCAGATATTAGATCACCATCATACTACATGTTCGTTTTAGGGTAATAGCTTTTACATTTGAAACTCTAGCAGAAACTTATTGAACCTAAATGGTAAAGATGGTTTTGGAATAAAACATAAATCAGAAAGTCTTGCAATAACAATAATACACATTGTTATGTAGCATATCATTCATAAGATTTCTATTAATCCTACTACGTCTCCATTGCGTCATTCTCATCAACAGCCATCTGATTTCCATTTCCATTTCCATAACCCATTCTGAACTTGAACTCTCTCAGATTCTCCACCCACACAATGTAACTCGACCTCCTTGCCAAAACATCCACAGAAACCTCCTTATTCTCCACCAAAGTATTCGCATAACTCTCAAACCGAACAATCTTTTCCCATAACAAAGGTCGCCTCTGCACATCAATGTTCTCTCTTGTTACCTCAGCTAAACACTCTTTTGCTTCCTCAAGCTTAGCCCAAAAGCAAGTATCCTGCGTGGTGCTCGTGTATCTGCTTCTCACACACTTCACAGGCTCTCCAGTTTGTTTCCACCATTTATCAATCACTTCATACCTTTTAGGTCTATTCCCCTGATCCAAGTAATGTCCACCACTCCTATTTCTATGCTTGTAGAAGTACGCAATGTCAAGTGGCTCGGCTAAGAGTTGATAAAACTGTGATGCGTAAACCCATTTCTTCCCTAGATGAAAATCAAAAGGTACCTCATTCGTCTCCACCATTGCAAGTACTCTATCCCAAAACCTAGCTAGCCTTAAGCGACTCATATTGACCTTAAATTCTCTTTTCAAAGAATATCGTTTAAAGAAATCATAGTAACTGAGCTGCTCTTCGGATGCATCGCAACGATCTTTATACGATTGAATCTCAAGTCTTGCTGGCAAGACATTAGCAAGCTCATTAGCTAACTCAGCAGATCTCAGAATCGGAGCTCGACCAATTCTTGTAGCCGTTTCGATACATTCTTTGACTGATACACCACTTGGGTCATTATTAGAGAATCCTAGAGCTTCTACAGCTAATGCGACACCAGCTTGGTAGCTATTGTCAGAGATATTCCCACCAAGGAAGCTTCTAGATTTGAGAAACTGGTGAGAAAGTGTGAACACATAATGTCCGTACCTTTCATGTTCCTCGATGTTTGGAGTTCTTGTCGTGTTGAGCATTAGAAACATCCGACGAACAGAATCAGCATTGTCTAGACAAACACCCCCATTGTCGGAACAGAAAAGATATGTTCCAAAAGGCCAGAATTGGTCATTGATGCTTCTGGGAACGTGGTCGTGTATGGAGACTACGTGGCAGAAGTTGTGGGATAAACGCGATTGTGAAATTGAGGTAGAGAGTGATTGGTTTCCGAGTAGAGGAGAGCCGGAGGTGATACAGAGGAGGCGGAATGGCGGCGGTGAAGGTTGAGAGAGAAGCCAAAGTGCAGTGAGAGCAGCCAATGCACCGCCGATTGAATGGCCGGTTATCACCACAAGCTTTCTTCCTACCAATTGCAGGTCTAACCCTTCTTTGATCTGCACGTTAATTCAATAGTTGTTATGGTAAATTGGTTAATTAATCGAGATTGACAAGACGGAAACTAACTAGAGAGCTACTCGATTTTATAAATCAGATATAGATTACGTCTTTCTGATTGAACAATTTCAAATATTAATGTAAACAGATTGAGACTAATTTGCCAATGATTTGGTTTAACTAAAATCAAATATAAACCGGATAAAAGTCCATTTATAGTCGGTTTTTGTTTAGGGAGTCAATAGATGGAAACGAAGTGGATATCTTAAATTTTGGTAGTATTTGTGATTTGCTATGCTCAGTCCGGTTCTGCCCACCCCTAAGAGACACCCCTTTAGATTTACCATTTTCCTACTTATATATTTTAAAAGTCTATTTATAGTCAGTTCTTGTTTTGCTTTTAAAGTAGAATCAGTAATCACAATACTAAAAGGAAATTGTTTTCATTCAAGATCTTCATCTCCTATATACTAAGTAAAATACAAAAAAGGAAAAAATTGGATGAAAAAAAACAAAAGAAAATGACGTTGACACCAAATCATGGGTTTAAAACTTTTTGAGCGCACATTCAAGAGCTTGGCAGAGGCGTGTTAAGTATAAAAGCTACCATTAACATTCACGCAGCCTTTATTAGTTTTTAACTCACTTTGGGCGGACGGACGTGGCATCCAAACCAAATTTTCATTTTACTTTATGATATCCGAGGTGACGGCAATGTCGTATTATGATAATCTAAATGGTGGAAATAATTGTTACCTACTAATCTTTTCAGGATTTCTTATAAAAAAAATAATATATATATATATATATATATATATAAATTTTGATCTATTGCCCATTGGGTTGGCGGTGATAGTGATACTATACAATAAAAAAAAAACTCTATTTGGTTCGTAACGCACTAGAAGATATATCTATATGTATTAATAATATGGTTTATGAATTAATGATATGGTCATTTTTTCTCTACCAAGTATCAATATCACAATATGTAAAGTTAACTTAGCAAAATATGTCAACGTCTTAGTATGGAAGATAATAGATAGGCAAAATACTGATAAATCGGTACTATTTCCATCCAAATCAGGAAAAAAAGAAAAACAAAGAAGAAAAGAGAGAACACAAACCTTTAATTGATGGAAGAGTTTGAGTATGGCAGCGTCGACCATAGGTGGAGGCTCATCGGGGAAAAGTCGATCTCCGGCGACTTTCAAATCCACCAGATTCCCCAGTTGTGTCATCTCCATCGGCACCGTCGGTAAAGCAACGTACGTGATTCCGGAAACTTGCTGGATCTGAATACTCCCGGCGCATTTAGCGGCGTTGCATAATCTCCATGAATCAGACCATAGCGGAGTCGACATCATGAACGACGCCTGTAACTCACTCGTCTCGAATCGACAATCTTCCATGACTCTCTGATTCGAGTGGAGTTGCAGAAAGATGACGTTTTGTTGGAATTATGCATCCCTGATTAAATCCTGAAACAAAGAATAAGCTTCAAGTGAGAAGAAGATGAAGAAGCAAAGCGAAGAAGAAGAAAAGAAAGAAGATGTCGACAAAGAGAAGTCAACACAGAGATGGAGAAGATGGAGGTATTTGGGCTGAGAAGTATCATTGGGCCAATAGTGGAGATGAGCCCAAATATGTGTTTGTGTTATTTACTTGTAAGCTTAGTTATAAGCTTAGAGTAATGATGTCTAGAGGGAGTAGTTAAACTAGAGATCTAAATGTGTGTAGAAAGTAGTAAAAGTATGTGGAGTATTGTAATATAAACATATAAATGTTAACAATGTAGACAATTAAAGTAATTCTCTCTAAATGTTCTAAAAGTTAACTAGAGAGAAAGAGAGAACTGACCTCTAAGTGAGAATGAGGTCAGAATGTCAACACCTTTGCAGTTGTTATATAAACAAGAAATATTTTCTCTATGTAGTTTCTTGCCTTGTTCCGATGTAGTTTCTTGGTTCTCGTCTTTCCTGAGTCGTCGTCTTAAAGTCTCCTTTCTTTATAAATCATATTTTTGTAAATTTCTCTGTTTTTTAAATTAATAATAAATAAATGCACTAAGGTCATTTTGTTTTATTAATCATTACTAAAGGACAAAATATAGTAAGAAAATGCAAATCTAAAGCCTTTGGATATCCCCTGTAACCTTAATGGTTAAGACTTAAGCATAGATTAAGAAGTCTTGCATAAATGATTTGATAAAGATGAAAAGAGATCATGTAACCTCTGAAAAAGGTTAAAAACCAAAAAAAAAGAATGTTTTAAAAATGTTCCTTATAGTTCCAATTTTGATATACCCAACTGTGGTAAAATCCTGTCTATCTTTCATGGAAAGTTACAGATAATTCAGACTATATGTGTAATGGATGACTGAGACATTTAAGTTATGATGGCATAGAGAATTAAACAATAGCTTTTAGCTTTAATTGTTAATTACATGGCCTCTCATTTATCATCATCAATTTTGTTAATTTCACTGTCTTTACCAGATTTATAATCTATTAACAAAAAACAAAAACAGTGAGTAGCGAAACGATAACAAATTGTTTTGTTTTTTTTCAAATTTAAACACACGGATTCATAAATTATACGAAATGGAATTGATATGGCTTGAAATCAGAAAATCTCTTTAATCTGATAAACCCCTAATTTTACAATCCCTCGTCGGACGAGGTCGTAGAAGCTGCGGCGGCGGCCTCGACGTCATCAGGGTCTTTGGTTGGGTCGGATTTGTCAATGGAGGAGCGGAATTTTTCGAGGAAAGGCTTGAAGGCGATCTCTATCGCTAACCACCCAAACGCCAACGCTGCAACCACTACAGTCGCCTGTTTTGTGCCCGAAGTTTTTTTCCCCATCGCTGTGTCGTGGTCTCCTCCGTGGAATCGATCGGTTTAAGATTATAATGAACGATGGGCTTGAGGGTGATTATAATGGGCCAATTTGGGCTTCTCATTAGATAAAGTTATATAAAAACGCAATATTAAATTATTTTGTTACTTTGACCAAAAAAACTTTTAAACAGAAATTGAAAATGTTGCTCAATAACAATTATTTTTTTTTTTAATGTTAATTGCTCAATGAAAATTTTACATATGCAGTATCATATATGAAAGATTATGGCCACCATTTTTGTTCTTTTCTTTTGCCGTTTATGTTTGTATTTTAATGTTATGACGATTAGACTTTTGACTAGGGCTGGACAATCGGGTATCGGATTCGGGTTCGGGTAAAACACGATTGGATACGGATATTCGTGTATAGAAAATTTAAACCCAATAGAATAATTTTTCGGATTGGGGTTCGGTTCGGATAAAAAGTTTCGGGTTCGGGTAAAACTCGATCGGGTACAGATATTCGGGTATAGGAAATTCATACCCAATAGAATAATTTTTCGGATTCGGGTTCGGGTATAAGAGTTGATACCCGAAAAAACCCAAAAAATTCGGATATTGATTCTATTCGGGTTCGGATTCGGGTTTTTTGGATTTTTTGGGTTTTTTCGGGGTTTTCGGGTCAGGTACGGGTCGGGTTTTTTATGTTTTTCAGGTTTTCAGATCGGGTTTTCGGGTTGGGTTCTGGGGTTTTTCGGGGTTTTTTCGATTTTTTGGTTTTTTTAGATTTTTCGGTTCGCATTCGGCTCGATTTGTGTATATTACACATAAAAAATTCCATATTTATAGGATCGAGTCCTCGAGTTAGGGTATTTTTATGGGTAGTTATGTATTTTCTTATGGGTAGTTATGTATTTCGGATACGTTTTTGGGTTCTGGGTTTTCGGATTCGGAACGGGTTCGGGTTCGGATTTTCGGGTTTTCGGATTTAGAGATCTTGTATCCAATAGAATAATTCGGTCGGGTACAAAACGGGTTCGGATACGTTTTATCGGTTCGAATTCGGTTCGAGTATACGGATACGGGTTTTTGTCTTGCCCTACTTTAGACTAACACTTGATTTTACTTATAACTAAATTTGGTTCGATTTTTTGATTTTATTTTTGTCGCAGTTCGATGTTGAAAATTGGTGGTTTTCCTGTTTAATTTGGCCCACTCTTACATATAAAAGACCAAAAAACTGGAGAAAAAAATTACCAAATGGAAGGACAAAAACTTAATTATATACCAACATCACAAGAATCATATGTCAGAAAACTATTAAAATTGGAGAGCGACCAATTCAAACTTTCTTGACGACTAATACAAATCTGCAATCTAAAATAATCTTCCAATTTGCCGACTTTCAAATTTTCAATACATCACAGTCAAGGACCGTCAAACGGTTAAACCGGTGGGTTGTGACCCACCAATCTGCAATACTAAAAATTTTATCTATAAAATTTAAATAAATATTTGTAGGTTTAAAACTATTGACAAACACCCATTCCGTTCAAAATTTGTGAGAACTTCAGGTAATCCGTATATTTTGTTTTTTTTTTTTTTTTTTTAAAAAGATTTTCAATTGTTAACTCGTTAATCCAGTTCTTTAATTCACCAATCCGTCGAATCTATAAAATAAATATTTTTTAAAAAATTATTTATGGATTATTCGCTAATCCATGAATTTTGATCATATGATCCGCACACGCTTTTTAATCCAAAATTTCAATCCGCATTTATATTTGATTTACAAAATTTCACTCTAATCCGCACCCGTTTCCCAGATTGAATAAAAAATTGACAACTCTAGTCATCAAGTTAATCAAACCGACCGGCTCAAAACAATCAAACCCACCAATAAATTGCAACAAAAAATAATAATTTGGTTTCTACTGTGAGACAAATTCATAAATTTGATAAATTTGACCGATTCAGCACACATAAAAATCTGGTAATTGACGTGGTTTGGTTAACTCAACAAAGTGGTTTAATTAAACGGATTTGTTGGATAACGTGTTTCGGTTCACACATAAAAAAAACCCGGTTTGGTTAACTTCATAGACAAGTGCAGCACTTATTTTTCAAAACCGCGTTTAATTCGGACTTTTCCTCCCTACTCGTTCAATAAGATATATATTCACTTAACAAATACCAAATTTGATCAAATATCCAGTTTCTCTGAATTTTCAAGTCGAAGATTCCTCATATGTTCAACTATGAACGATCTTCTCTCCCGCTCGTTCAACCGCTCCGTCGCGGATGATTCATCACCGCCGCACTCACACAACATCGAGATGCCAAAAGCGAAATTCTCCGGCGGAAGTTGCCATGGTGGGAACAACCTCGATAAGTTCTTCCTCGACGTGGAAGAAGTGAACGAAGACCTTAAAGAGCTTGATCGTCTCTGCCATAACCTCCGATTGAGCCATGAGAAGAGCAAGACGCTTCATAACGCTAAGGCGGTGAAGGAGCTAAAAGAGAATATGGACGCTGACGTGTCGGCGGCGTTAAAGACTGCAAAGCGCGTGAAAGGAAATCTCGAGGCGTTAGATCGGGCTAATGAAGTGAACCGGAGTTTACCGGAAAGTGGACCGGGTTCATCCTCTGACCGGCAAAGGATGTCAGTTGTGAATGGATTGAGGAAGAAGCTGAAAGATGCGATGGAAAATTTTAATCGAGTGAGAGAGACGATCTCGACTGAGTACAAAGAGACGATTCAACGAAGGTACTTCACCGTCACCGGAGAAAATCCTGACGAGGATACAGTTGATCGGCTCATCTCCACAGGTAACAATTTTCTCCATGTTTGTGGGTTAATTAAAATTTTAAAACGTTAAAAAGCAAGAATAGCACAAGTTGTTTAATTATCGAAAAAATAGTTATGATAAATTGTTTTTTTTTTTTAAGTTTTGGTAAAAAGTTATAAGAAATTGTTAATATTAAGGGTTTAATTTATAATTGCAATGATTATGGTAGATCATTATATTGATGGAATAAATTGATTTACGAATTGTAGGAGAGAGCGAAACATTTTTGCAGAAAGCGATACAAGAACAAGGTCGTGGTAGGATTTTGGACACTATTAACGAGATACAAGAGAGGCATGATGCAGTGAAAGACATTGAGAAGAGCTTGAACGAGCTGCATCAGGTGTTTCTTGATATGGCTGTGTTGGTTCAGTATCAGGGTGAACAGCTCGATGACATTGAAGGCAACGTCAAACGAGCTAACTCGCTTGTTCGGTCTGGTGCGGACCGGCTCGTCAAGGCTAGGTTTTATCAGAAGAACACGCGCAAGTGGACTTGCTACGCCATTTTGTTATTGATCATTATTGTGGTCTTAGTTGTGTTGTTTACTGTTAAGCCGTGGGATAATAATAATGGTGGTGGAGGAGGTGGTTCGCCTCGTCAAGCCACTCCGGTGCAAGCTCAGTCACCGCCACCTCCGTCTCAGACCCGGCGGCTACTTCGCTAATATATTTTTGTTGGACTTCTCTCGGGTATATGTATGGCCTCTGATTGGAGGTTTTTTTGTTCTGTTATTATATTTTGCAGTGTTTTGATTGGTCTGTATATATTGTGAAACGCCATAATGGAATTTTATACGGATTGAATTTTGATTAATTCATTGATATGGTGGTAGAATCCCTGAAATTAGCTAAAGTTAGTTTGACTTTAAAAATAAGAAACAATTCACGAGTCAATATTCGCGGCCAAAGTCATTTAAGAAGGTCTTGATTTTAGTCAAAACAGTTGAACTCTTCTCGAACACGCACGATTGGCATTTAGCAAAAAATTGAACACCGGTATATATATGAAAAATTAGGCAGAAAGATATAAATTGACTTTACATGGGCTGTAGGAAAAGCCCAATAGTTTAAGAGAAGAAAAGAGTTTTGTTGCACCCATTAGTTTAAGAAGTTCTAGCTCTCTTTGCTTTTAGTTTGTGGCATTTGAGCTCTGCTCTCTCGTTGAAGATGATAGGCAAGTCAAATTTTAGGAATCCCTCAAAATTTAGTTCCTCGATTGATTCTCTTAGTCTAATGTACAAAATTCTGTTTGAGTTATATGTTCTTTCTTTTGCTTATCTTCTGATGTGTTGTATGTGTAAGATCAGATATAGCCGTGAACTTCACAGGATAGTTGAGGCATTTCCGCAAACACTTCGTGAACATATCCTTCTCTGATCAAATTATCTTCTAATCGTATGAGAATTTTCCAAAAAAATGTTGTGGAATGAAACAGATGGGATGTTTAAAGGAATTTACCATGGAAAGAACTGTCATGTTCCCGACATTGCCACTGTCTTGAACTGAGTTTGGTCTGCTGGAGTCGATAGAATCATAGTTGAGCCACTCTTACCGCTTATGTTCGTTTTGAATGATTAGAAATTTTAGAATTTGGGTAATTCAAATGTCAGTTTTCTTGAACAGGTAACTGGTGGGTCATTGGAAGAATCAAGAGAAGCTCTTGCCATTGCAGAAACTGATGGTTTGTTTGTTTTTTCAGATCTTTTTCTCAGAATTTTTCAGTCTTTTGAAAAGTTTTTGATTTTGGATGTACATTTTTGGAGGCAGACTGTTGTTTTGCACGGTTGGGGTGCATCCAACTAGATGCAATGCCAGCTTCTTTTCTTACCTTAATGTCTCCTTCATTTGAAATCTTAAGAGTTCTTGTAATCAAAATTCTAATCTTCTGATTGGATTGTTCTTTAATGTCATATTTTGTTTATCCATTAGGAGTTTGAAGAGAGTGGCGATCCAGAGAAGCATTATCAGGATCTTTCATTAGCCAAAGAAGGAATGCAGAAAGGGAAGGTGATATACTGTATCTTCTAATCTAGTAGATATTTCGAATTGATTTAGGCTTCATATCGTGTTCATGGCTATCAAAATCGTTCTTGGAACACTCTTCTCTTTTATGGTTGATTAAGGTGGTAGCAATTGGGGAATGTGGATTGGATTATGATAGGCTTCAATTCTGCCCGTTGGTATTCAGAAGAAGTAGGGTTGGTCATAAAATTTGAATCTTTCGCATGTTTGATTGTTTCTGTACTTAGAAAATCTTCCACGTTTTCTTACTTGACAAAGGTACTTTGAGAAGAAATTTGAGTTAACTTATGCTACAAAGTTACCAATGTTCCTAAACATGCGAGCAGCTGCTGCAGATTTCTGTGAAATTGTTGAGAAAAACAAAAACAGGTGAACTTGCAGGCTAATGTTTTCTCGAGTTGGGTTTACTTAATATTTCTTGATTGCCTTTTCAGTCATCTTAATACTCCATAATCCACTATCAGGTTCACTGGAGGAGTTGCTCATTCATTTACTGGTAGTGCATCGGACCGCGATAAGCTTCTCTCTTTCGATAAAATGTACATTGGTAAAGACTTCCCTTAGTTTTTCATTATTATTAAAGACTACGCCTTTGGCTCCTTGGCGTTTATAGGATTACATTTGCTCTGTTTTGCTGATGTGATTCTATTTGGCAGATGTGAACGGCTGCTCGTTGAAAACAGCTGAGAATCTTGATGTAATGAAAGGCATACCGGTAGAGAGGATGATGATCGAAACCGATTCTCCATATTGTGAAATCAAGAACACACATGCCGGAATGAAGTTTGTGAACTCGACTTCGCCTTCCAAGAAAAAAGAGAAGTATGGTCAAGAGTCCCTTGTCAAAGGCCGTAACGAGCCGTGTTTAGTTCGATGAGTGAAATCCATGTCAAATCAATAAAAATATATAGTCTCTAGAACAATCCTTAGGCAATCCATTTGTTCCCCAGACAAGTTATGGAAGTGGTGGCTGGCTATAAAGGACTTGGCGATATAAATCAAGTTAGCTCAACCTTGTACCACAACACTTGCAGGCGTGTTCTCTCTTCATTTCAGTCTTACATAATTTCAAGATCAGTCAGAGAATGACATTTAAAGAAGACAATGAAGAACTGTTTTTATGTTAAGCTTTGTCCTGATGGATTGTTTATATTTCTGCAGAGTTTTCTTCCCTCAGGACTTGGATTCTGCTTTCCGGTCATCATGAGACCAACTAGCTGTAATTATGTCAGAAATTCATAGTTTTCTGGAATCAAGATATGTTACATAACACCATTTATGGAACCAAAGCATTCTCAATAAAAGAGTACAGACAATATATCTTGTTTTTTATCTCATATATTGACTTCTTCTTCAGCCTCGGTAGAACACAACACAATTATAAAGCCACAAAACTTTTTAGCCCCCGAGCTGATCAGTTTGAATGTGTTTGGAATCTATTGTGCTTTTGCTGCTTCATGAACTGACGTTCGAAACCAGCTCGCTGCTCTCTAGACTACCCTCTTCAGTCTCTCCTTCTGCTTCAGGAAGAGACACAACGGTTCTCTCTGAAGCTAAATTTAGCCTCAGAGCTCGTCCTTCAACTTCCTAAGAACAAAACCGGAACCAAAACTAGTGAATCTCAAACCCAAATCACCAGACCAAAACAGGAGGTAGAAGCCTTACCACGCCATTCATGGCACTCAGAGCAGACTGAACATCTTCTGCTGACTCAAAAGAGATGAAACCAAATCCCCTAGACCTCCCAGTGTTTCTTTCATAGATAACTTTAGCACCAAGCACACCAGGTTGATCAGCAAATGCATCTTTTAAACCTTGTGAAGTTAAATTCCAACCAAGGTTTCCTGCATAAATCTTGTGCGGACTGTCTACATAACTCCGGTTATTATCACGGATCTTGGTTCTCATTACTTCCCTCTCGCCGCCTCTTGGCACCTCCGGGAAGTTTACTTTTACCGTTCGACCACCAATTTGCTACAAAATCAACACTCAAGAGATCAGAAACAATGTAAAGCTGGAATCATCTTTGATCAAAATAATGGAACTTACAGAGCTGTTAAACATTTGAATTGCTTCTTTGGCTTCTTCAATGCTTCCCATTGTTACGAATCCAAATCCTCTGCTTCTGTCAGTAACTTTATCATAAACAATCTGCAACAAAGGCCATATCAATCAATACTTGAAATATTGAAACTATCTGAGGTTAGAGATGAAGAAGATGTTAGAATATGTAAACCTGAACATCGACGACATTTCCAGCTTCTCCGAAAATCTGAGAGAGCTCAGAAGAAGTGATTGTGTAAGGTAAATTCCCAACGTACAACCTCCCTTCTTCACCACTCGCTTGCGTCGTCTCTTTTACATCTGCGTCTTCTTCCTCTAATTCTTCTTCTTCTTCATCTTCTAACGACGATTCGATTTCATCATCGACCGGACTGGCTTCGATATCTAGGGCAGCGCAGAAGAAGCGGTGGTGACGGATTTTCGAAATGAGGAATAGCGAATTAGGATAATTGGCAACGAGTTTGAAGGATTTAGGTGCAAAGCGATAGAAGAGTCGGAAATTGGAGTGGGGGGAGAATATCGGGTTTAAGGTAGCGGTGGCTGCGGCTGATACAGCCACGGCGGAGGGACAGTAGGCTGACGACATTTCCTAAAGGGATTTGAGGGACTTTTGGAAGGGAAAGACTGGATAAGATATATTTTCTTCTCAGACGACTTGTAAGGCAACTGTTTTTTTTTTTTTTTTTTCTTTCCTTCTCAAAGCACATAAAAATCAAAATTAATTTGAAAGGAATAATTTAACACGAACAAATTTATAATATCTCGCATGAATGCTATATATATATATGAGAATATTGAATGATATTTTTAATTAAATTTTTTTTTTTTTGAAACAATTAGTATTGTTAGCCATCTATAGCACACAATATCTGAATTTAACCGAAACAATATTCCAACAAAAAAGACAATTATTTACATAAACTAACGTTTTCCTTCTTGGGTGCGCATCTTCTCTCCTGTACTTAAACATATGTGAAGCCTACCTCAAAAGTTATCCTTCTTAGGATCCAAACTTGCAGAAATGATATGTTTGAATCTCGTACTCAATTTTTTTTCAAAGAGGGCAGATGCAACTCCATTAGAAGCAATCTTTACTTGGGCACGAGACTGTCTCAAATTGTAGTCACGTCCAACACTAAGTTTAATATCTCTTGACAAGCATCTATACGCCAAATCAGTGGCTAGTCAAACCGTCTTTGTAATCTTATGAACATAGGTCATAAGTATTACACTAGTGGTAGCACTTTGTGTAGAGGCGACCATCTTTCATATTTTGTTGTATAACCTACATCTGGCTTTTGAAGAACACAACCCCATATAAAGTCACCACCTAAAAACAGACTGGGTGTAACACACTGGATGTATGTGGCTCCGATCAGGCCATTGCTCTTGAGTTGAAACTGAGCTTTGTTGTTTAACCTCGTGTACTCGAAGGTGACAAGTGCATTTGAAAAATGTGGTTGAGCATACGCTAAGCTTGTCACTTAGAACGGCCTTGTTGTAAGTGTTCAGTCAACTCTAAACTTTCCAGCAAGCACAAGTTTTAAATCAGAATAGTAGGCACCAAGCTCTTAATGTGCTTAAGCACCAAGCTCATTATGTGCATTCTAGAGAAGTTGATCTAGCCCAAACCCAAGATATCACAGGCCTTCTCTACCTGGCCGAAACAAAATAGAATAAAGAAAAAACCTTTTAATCCATTTAACTGAGTCACTGAGTATGATTTAACCGATTTCATGTTTGGTAAGCTTTACCAATCCATCAGAAAATATATCCA
Source organism: Cardamine chenopodiifolia (assembly GCA_963922655.1). Taxonomy (NCBI): domain Eukaryota; kingdom Viridiplantae; phylum Streptophyta; class Magnoliopsida; order Brassicales; family Brassicaceae; genus Cardamine; species Cardamine chenopodiifolia. The sequence goes on along the minus strand of OZ000479.1, from coordinate 13,230,165 downwards.
AAGTAATGGACTCATACATGGACCGAATCAATCCAATCCGATTGGTAGCAATTAAAAAGAAGAACGTTATCCAATCTGGTTTGGTTAGTTCGGCTCGAAAAATAAAACTAATATGTAACATTCATATTGCAGCGAGCCAAAAATAATCATTTACATTATTACTTTTTCACATGTTTACAGAATTATAAAATTCTCATATCCGGATTCACTTTGGTCACGTGTAAAATATCATTGACATGTGGGAAATTGTGACCCCAGCATGGTACACGCTATTTCCATCAATTTACCTGCAGCATAATACAGCATCAGTTAGAAATTATGATTTTTCGAAACAGTTTATTTTTTTCTGATGTCAATGTACTGAATTAACAATAGTACAATTCAATAACAAGTGTGCCTTTTAAAATGAATTGATTCTAACTAATACTCAAATAAATATATTTCGAAGAAAAGCAACCGTTGAACCAAAGGCAAGTTGCCTTTATCAGCCAAAATGACTCATAGCTCGGCTTTAGGAAAAAAGAAAAAAAGAGAGAGAACATTTTGTTGTTTTTATTTTCACTTTACATGGGATTCTTCGTCGGTGGATCATTAAATAGTTATAAATCCTAATTATCTCCAATCCATTATATAATATTGCTGTAAAATAATATATCATACGAAAAGTTTGTTAGAGAGTCCATTCTCACACGTTCGTACTTAATTCCAAATCTCAGTTGTTTACTTGGTACTCTCTCGTTGAAAGACTAAATATATATGACTAATCACTATTACCTTTATATAATAATGATTTAATTATCTTTTCCATTTAATATGGCAAAAACTATTTTTATAAGATTAAGAATGTATGCATTTGATTAAAATTAGATAATTTGGGGTTAAAATGTCAAAATTAAGAGGCTAAAGATTTATTAAAAATGATTACCTCTCCTTGGTTTAGCGGCTTTCTTCACGACAGAAGCGGCGGTTTTCTTCTCGACCGGAGTTTCTTCCTCCGGGAACAAAACGCCGTCAATCCCCTGAACCGAAATCCGTCCATCGGTATAAATATCAGGATCGAACAAATAAGCCGAACCGTCACCATGACCGAACTTAACCGAACCATCTGCCTCCTGAGCCTCTACCTTGTGAGGAAACCGGAGTGAATCGTACCGGACTTTCCCAAACCGGCGTACAGAATTGTACATACTCTCTTCGGTTTGGTATTCCGGTATGATGTGGTAATACACAATTTGCTCTGGAGCTCCCGGTTCGCTCAATTGGTCCGTCGTTAGCTTAGCCATAGCTTCGTCATTTGGAGCTAAAACAGTCAAAACGTAACCTTCCGACACGAGCCGACCCATTTCGGTGGCTAGAGAAGTGAGATTGACGAGAATATCTGCCATTTCGTTGTAGCCACCGTAATGAAGAAGCGTGTGGATGAAATCTTTGACTTGAGCCTCTCCGTTGAAATGGTGGCGGGGCCCACCCGGTCCAGGCGCCGGAGCCGGAGCAAGTGACGGACCGGGTGACATTGCGTCGTAAATAGGAAGAACCGGTGGAGCTCCGGCGGGAATAGGGGCGGGTTTTTTCTTGAGACGGTGAGTTCTCAGATCGACCTCCGGTGCTCCTTCCGGTAACACTGCGGCGATTGAACGGAGACTGCGACGGCGGTTGAAATCTTCTTGAACGGAATGAGGGATTAAAAGACGTTCGATTCCGTGGATAACTCCATCGGGTCGGATTAAATCATCGGGTCGAATAATTTCAGCTGAATTGACTTTTCCGTTGGTGAAGTGGAGGTGATCGTTGGAGAGAGTACGGTGGCTGAAAACGGCGGAGAATTGAGGAGAAGTGATTCTTTTGGGAAGAATGTGAAACATCAAGAGAGATTGTAAAGATTTGAGATTTTTTGGTTGGAGCAAGAAAGATTTGAATTCAGGATCAAGATTTTTTTCTAAAGCATCGTTTCGAGGAGCAAAGATTGTGATGTTGTGTTGACCAACGGCTTCTTCTAAGGTTTGAAGGAGAAGAGCTTTCTCCACGAGCTCAGCAAGTTCCGTGTAGTGAGAGTCAAGAAGAGCTACGAGGACGGAATTTGAGTTTATTTGACCCGACCCGGGTTTATCGGGTAATGCGGTGGTTATGGAGAATGTTACAAGGAGGAAAAAGAGGAGCTTGGAGAGGCCATCCATGGCGGTGGACAAGGAAGGAAGTGTCGGCGAATTGAAGAAAGAATAGAGTTTTTGGTTTGTGAATAAAGAGAGACTGAGATGGTGATGCGATTGTGATTGCGACGTTTCTTCTTCCTTTATGTTTTTTTTTTATTGTGTTTCATTTTCGTTAGTTATATAATGATTTTTGGGTGGGTGGTCTTAATGCTTTTTCTAATTCTATTTATTTTTGGATTTTGGGGTAGAAGAGTGGGGTCTACGCGGGAAATAAATTGTATGGTGACGTCATTTAAACTCGAGCCAAGGGTTCAGCTTTTCAGGGAATAATAAACAACTCAACTCTGTCTTTGAGTTTGAGCATCGTGTGTGTCGGTTACTCAAATGGACACATAATTCACGTTGCCTTCAAGTTCCGATTTCGTTTTTTTCCGAAGAAAAAGATTAAAAACTTATTCGATGAAAGGCTTAATTTCATAAACTAGCCTAAATGCTAACCAATTGTTATGATCACCAATCACCGTGATGGATAAGCTAATTAGCTTCTGGATAAGTTGTTAGTTCTAGACTTCTAGTTCTAATTAGCTAAAGAACAAAACTAGACTAGTAAGTCATAAATAAATATAAAAATATAAATAGGATGTGCTAATTGTAGTTGGTTCATACTTCAATGTAAACATAAATAAATTCGCATTAAAAACGAAAGATGTATTCACTCTCCAATTTATTTTGGGTCTATAGATATATGTATATAAAGACGCTAACATTATTAGTGTCATTAATTAAAGAAAGACAAATTTTAACCATACAAGAAAAGAGAGATGACGGGCATATCAAAGAAAGTGTCGGTGTGACCATTGAAACTCGAGGGAATTAGCAAGAAACAATTAAATAGCAGTAATATGATTGTGAAAGCTAGCCGCCTGAAACTAATTATTTTCCTTATTCGTAGTATGAGGCGACATATAATTCTAGAACATATATTTTTCTTTCTAAATCATTGGTATAATGTTGTTATCATAGAATCCTCACCGGTGATCCTCCAAATAACTCAGATGTTCAGTTTCGCAGTGCATTCAACCTTGATCTATTATTTTTTGAGTTTGAGTTTATTTTTATATTTGATTTATATATACTATATTATAATGGTATATATATATATATATATTCAATATTTAGTGTTTTTCAGAAGTTGTTTGTATTTCTATTTGCAAACAGCAGGGAAAACTATGTTTGCATTTAGAATTTGTAAAACTACATAATTTTTGAATCAACATAAAACCGGAAACGCAAATTGTTGAAATGTGTATACGTATCAACTGATGTTATAATCCATCTAAACCTTTTTATTTAGTAAGCTAATCGATCAAAAGTTAAAAGACATAGTAAATAGAAAAGGGAGTTTTTGAAAAATGTTTATAATTTGAAAAATACACCCTTCAATTTTTTTTTGAAAACTAACTTTTTATATGTAATATGACATTTTTGCCATTATTTGATTTATAAGTTATATTTTTAATAATTAAAAACGAAATTTTTTCTAAATAACTACATTATTATTGTAATTTAAAGAAAATTTTGAGATTAAATGTTTCATTGATTTTATTTATTGAAATTCACTCTTAGATAAGTCTCTAGAAAGTTGACTAAAAAAAAACAGAATTCAAACTCCACGAAACGAACAACCTTGTGAGTGTTGCATTACAGGAGAGGGCTTGAGGAATCTTTATTTTTTTTTTTAAAGGTTGGTGCATTAATGTAAGAAAGCAGTGTTAAGCGTTTTTACTAAAAATCATGAAAGAGTACAAAGCCAAAAGAGAGGCACGAAGATAACTTTGAATGATAATTTTGAAACAACAAGGGCCAATTAAACCATACTGGATTTAGAATCATATAGAATTTAGAAGCATATTGAAGGAGAAACCTATTGAATTTAGAAGTAAAATTTCGTTCAGAGATTTTTTTAGAGAAGAAAAAGTTATGATTTTTTCAGAAATCTTTTAGGGATTTTTCAGAAATATTTTTTAGAGATTTTTTTCAAAAGTTATTATAGTGTTGAGAAACTTTTCTCCATAAAATGAAACAATTGATTTTTTATATTTTATTTTATCTCCAAAAAAATTGATTTTATTTTTAAAATACAGTTTTTTCTCGAAATTATTACTCATGTTTAAAAGGTTATTTTAGTAAAATAATATTAGATTTTAAAAGGAAAACAATGAGGGGCTATTTTTCAAATTATAAAACATAAATAAGGCATTTTTCCAAAATTTCACTAGAAAATAGTGCAATTTTAACAGGTTCAACGATCCAAAAACGTTCACATTAACTAATAATTACGCTGCCCAAGTAGAATTCGTTTCCCAGATATTAGAAAGTAGATTTAAAACATTTAAAATTTTAAAATAATTAATTTCCAATTTGTTATCTTTACAGAATAAATGTCGTACGTGTACGTGATAAGTAAAAAGCTGCTCTCCCGAGCAGGGTTCTCATGAGAATATGTCTACCTTCGTGTTTACGCCAAGCCTTAATTAGAGTACGCATTGCTTCTCGTACATGCCGTAGAACTAGCTAGAAATTGCGATGTTTCGCTTGCCGTTAGTTTCTTCGTCGTCTTCAAACATATACATTTGTTTTGAAGCTTCTATCAAAATAAAATAAGCCAACAAAATAAACGAGGTAAACGTGTCTCCAATCCATCGGTTATACTACTGATCAAGAATTTGCACATGACTAGACAGTTTTTTTCTTTCAAATTTTCAAATAATAGTTTCATTAAACTTTGCCAAGAATCCGTGACAAGAAAATTTGCTTCGAACTCATTTCTTTAAATAAATATACTCCAATAGTAAATTTACTGAAAAATTATCTTGTTCTAATGTCTCAAATGTGTTATGTGCATATGTAAATATATAGTTTTGATTTAATGGTTGGTCTAGTGTTTGAGAATTTATATAGCTTGTTGACGTCTTGGTTCAAATCGTATAAAACACCTGCCAAGGAAAATTGCCAGACTGTATGGCATAGGCGCAGCTCACAGTCTTGGATTCAATTTTTTTTTTTTTTTTGCAAACATTATTGGATTCAAATTAAATCGTATAATATGTAAACAACCTATTGAATCACTGATTCATCAACATTTTGGATGCTCCGTTATGTTATCGTACTCGAAACGTTTAGCATACGTTAGATAATCCAAGTTTGTAAATAGCGTTGGAATGTAATAGATGGAAAATAATTGCTGTATTTACTTGTTTATTTTCTAAGAAATTGGAGGGGGAAAAAACCAGTATACTTTGTCTAGACTTTTATTAATAAGAAAAATAGATTAGGCAATAATTTAAGAAGAAACTGCTTCGGAAACTTCTCAGTTAGATGCGAACTATATGGCCAATTTGGATTCGAAGATCTTAGAATTCAATATTAGGTGCAAGTTCTCTACATATGTATCACTTTTATTTGTCTTTTTCTTTGGACTACCGTATGATTGCTTCATACTTATAGAATTATTCAAAATTATAAAATATACATCTGTATGAAACTGATGAGTGATATTATATGGATCATGGCATTTAATGGAGCAACAGACATTTATATTTCACATGCACGTTATTAAACGCAAGACAATCTGAGAAACAAATTGCATAAAACTAATGTTACTCACTGGAATATAAACTATATTTTCTCTATTTGACCTACACTTAATTTAAAAAATTGGCATACCCAAATGAATTAGACATAGATCTAAGTCTAAGTTTTTTTTAAAAATAATACAACTACTAGATGATTGCATGTATGAATTAGTTACAAAAATAATAGGAACTAATAAAAATAACATACGTATGTATTTAATTTTTTCATGGATAAATTATAGTTTTCTTCTAAAAAAATATTTACATAACTAATTTCAAGTTACAGATGATTATTTTTATTTTTATTTTGGTTTGGTTTGGTGGAACAATGATTTTAAGGCAAAATACTTTTGATAGGAAACCGAAGTAAAAGGTTGTAACTGTTTAAAATAAAGAAGGATTCACAATTGGGTCAGAAATCAGGTTAGAGTCTTTTAAGTAACCAAACAAAAATCTAGTTTTCACATGTTTTGGAGATTATTTTAGATTTTGGTCAAGGATTCTCGAGTTATATAAAGAATGAAGAATGCTTAAAAGTCTCCCCCAATCGAAATGGTCTATAATAAATTGGGCCGTGAGTATACATTATTAGCCCAGAAATATATATGCCTTGGAAAACATGCTACAATGACTTCGTTGCTCAAGAGTCAAGATGGTGACTAATCTTATTTGTTAACGAATAAGAACCTTCTATTTGATTAATCTCTTTTACGCTCTGTTTATGTCGTCGTCTCCACTTGCTCTACTGCAAATAATGTTATAAATGGGAATATATGGTTGGATAAAGTATGCATGTCGTGACGTTGTAATCGTCAGAAGATTAATATTTTATTAATCAAATGAATAACACTCTACTCTCGTTAGCCACATTTTAATTTGGCTTTGTGACCCTTCGGCGATACCCTTTTCATTAGTTTAAAATACCACGTTTCTAACAAATTGGTATTAGAATATATAATAACGGTTATCTATATATCTCAAATCTTTGAAAAATCTTGAATGTTTGATAAGTATGTAAGGTTCTGCTTAACTAAATATTGCTTTCATACGTTAATGCAAAGATAACTTAAAAATATTTAAGCCTGTTTTGTAGTTAACTGATTGAAGAGGTAGCTGTGCTTCAAAGTTATCTGACTTTATTTGTCCCGACCCTCTTCTTCTTAAACTAGTTATAATTCTTTGACCAAACAAATGCACGGACCACTAAACCAAAACTTAATGGTTCCATTTTATTTATTTAAGAGAAACATATTTTCCAACATCAATTAAAATTTCATCCATCAAACTGATCAACTACCACTTGACATGTGATACATTGCAAAACCCAAACTACTTAAGAAAAGTCAACATAATTTTATTTTAGCAGAATAGACTACTACATAGTTTTGTCATTTAACTACAACATATTTTTATGTAGTTTATGAAGAAGATGTAAAATCTATACTCCTACATATATCAACCATCATATTCGGAAACTTGTAATTGAGAGCCAGTGCGACAAATCTACAGTATGTAAAAAAACGCTTTAGGTTAAATCACAACTAATGATTATATAATCAACTAACCAAAAAAAAACCAAATTTGTATTTACACAAACAAAATATTTACACAAACAAAAGAAAATAAGATAAAATTGACCCAGGGAAGACTTGAAGGTTTTACCTAGATTCAGGATTAGAGAAAAAGACCCGAATTCAATTATGAAATTTCAAGTCACAAACCAATGAATAATTACATAAGTCTTCTTTTTGTACGAAAACCTTCAAATAATTGCCGCCTTCTTTGAATTCGATTGCTTATCGAATTTGGCCTTAGAGGAGTGTCTCCGGCGATACTCTTTATTATTCCCCGACGGTTCCACCACATCCGCCGCGAATCTCACCTTCTTCTTCATCACCACATTTTTCTGCGATCCTGTCAGAAAAAAAAAACAATTTTCATAATCAAAAATTTGAAATAATAAGATAGATCAAGAAATGCAGAGAGGATTTTTTTCTTACGAATTTCAAATTCGAACTTTGCCATGTAATCAGAGAGAAGACGCTTATGAAATTGACTCGCCAGAAACACAACGCTTCCTGAGACGGCGAAAACCGCCATGAAACCTAAGGAACTCTCCATAAAAATCTCTCTAAGGGTTTTAATTTGCTTCTGTAATAATTAAATCGGCGATCGATTTGAAATTCTCCGTCGATGAATGGATCTCAAGTCGTAATTAATTGGGAAAAGAGAAGAAGGAGAAAGGATCAGGGGACATGATCGGAGAGAAGAGGCGGAGAAGGAGAGAGGAAGAAAGAAACGGAAGAAGCATTGCACCAGAACGACAGAGAGGATAGAAAAGGAGAATGGTGGCTTTTTATATATACACAACCTTTTTTTTATTTAATTAAAAATCAATTTTAAGTCTTTTTCTTCTTATTTGTTCAACAATTATATTTAATTTTAATTCAATTGATGCATTATAATTAAGTAAATCCAAAAATATGATACGATATGATAATTTTGACTGATTTGAACATGAAACATGTTAAATCTTATTGATGTTCAACTCAAACTCGTATCTCTTGGTCAAACGATAAATTTTCTTCTAGAAGAAACAAAAACATTTGTCAAAGACAGAACATTCTTCAAAACAGTTTTGCAAAAGTAGTGTCAAGTCTTTCTATAAATTTTTGTTGTTGTTTTTCTTTTCTTTAAGGCCAGAATCCTCAAAACTAGATTTTCAATGTAGTGTATTGATATTACATTATGTTTTATTCTTAAAATAGACTCTTGTATAAAAATTGATATAGAAAATAAGTCTATAACTGCCAAGCCTTATATAGAATGAAATCATTTCATATATGTCCAATGAGTGAAGGATATGAAGTGTGCTTTCTATATCAAACATTAAATGAATATCATAGGATAACATAAAAATAAAGAGAGATGAGGAGTATTTAAGCCTAGATATAGATTTGGTTGCTTGTGAGATGTGGTTCCAACAATCCCTAGTACGTGTGTGGTGACATGTGGTGGGTTCCGCCTGATTTTTTTAAATTGTTAGGTTGGGGAAAATATACATACAAGGGACAATGAAATATATGAAGCAGCCCAAAAAACTGAAAACTTTCTGTCATTCAATTTTATAATATCTATGGCCCAAATTAAGACCAAAACATGAATGGAATCGTTCGATATATTCAGTTTCTAAGTTTAAACGCTATTGTAATGATTTTGTATGATGGTTTGGTATGTTTATAAAAATTGAATTCTCTGGTCTGGTATATAATGCATCGGTTAATATTCACAATCTAATGACCTAATGAGTGATTGAACATTATTAGTTGCATCATTCTAATTATACATTAGAAAATGTTCAAAGAAACAATGATAACTTTTCCAGAGAAAAAATCTATTTTGTCATAAGAGGTCTATTAACATTTCCTTCTTTTTTTTTTCTCAGTACTCATTCCTTTTTCAGACCAAATAGTTAAAAATTCATTATTTCCACTTCAGCTATGCATGTTGACCAAACTTTCTAAGTTACAAGGAAACAAAGTTTGTATATAAATTTCGATATAAATTTAGGATAGCCAATTAGCCATTATGAAGATAATATTTTAATATCCATTACGTTCACCCATGGGTCCATAGCTCCGTGGTTCGAACCCGGTTGGGCCTTCATTCTTTTTATTTTTTTTTTACCCGTAAACCTCCGCCGAATCTCATGTTATTATACTTAAAAATTATTTTCAAAATGTTGAAATCAAAACTTATAAATCCTTTGTACTGTATTAAAGGGAAGACAAATGATGGAGAATGCTCATACCAATTCTCACAGAAGAAGAGTCTCCAAAGATTCAGAGAATCCAGGAACTGTTATCATCCTTCACCTCTGATTCCTCTGACCATATCTGCTTCACCTTCTCCCACACCAAATCTCCTCCCTGCAGAAATTTCAATTCATTTTCAATCATTCAAGATACTAAATAGACCTCATCTTATCTGACTTTTGAGAATCTCGATACCTTTGAAGTGAATTCGACAGTTGTTGTGCAGCATTTACGTTCATCCTCTGCCAAAAGTAACAAACGATCAATGTTACATATAAAAATCATAGGACTTGCTCAAATAATCATCAAAGATAAGACTGCAAAAATTGCGTTTTTTAATTACCGCATTGCTCCCACTTATCAAACTTCACTATGCATTTTCCAGGAGTGGTTTCTATTACCAGAACCTGATCTACCCAAACCCAAAACTTCTTCCCTTTCCTGTCACCATAACACTTCCTCAGCTCATCAATGGTGTTTCTTAGAGATTTCTCTGCACCTGATGGATGTAGAAAGACAGCAGCTGGAAGCTGAAAATGTTCCAGTAACAAGAGTCACAGAGGAGTTAGTCCGGCGGTGACATAAAGATGGATTCCATTTACATCTAATTTACTCACACATGATTCTTTGAAGCTGGCTATGTATGTCTCATAGTTCTTGATCTCACCGCGTCTCAAGCTCTCGTAGAACAAGTAGAATCTCACAACCTCGTGTCCAGGATTCGCAATATCCGTCTTTCGATTCAAGAATTCACAACCATCTCTTGGAGAAAGATTTGTACCAAGATTAAAATGACCAATGGCTTGAATAATCCCATCCGCACACCTCTCCGTTGAATGTATAACCTTTGGATTGTCTAAAGCATTTTCAGAACGCCACTTCAATAGCTCTTCTTGGGAATTGCTCACCATGACACCGTGAACTTCGGGAATGCTAAATAGTTCAGCATCATGTTCAGAGTCACCGCAAGCAAGAGTGTTCACCGGGAATATTCCTTCAGCCTTCAGCTTCTTGAGAAGATACTCGAGGGCTTCTCCTTTCCCCGCACCTCGTGGTATAACATCCACATTCTTAGCCCAACTGTAAATTATCTTGACATCCAACTGCAAAATAAAAGACAATACAATCATCAATAACAATTTGGTTTCAAGTAACAAAGTTTCCACATAAAGATGATAAGCAAAAGACTTAACGCCACGTTGCTCCAGCAATTGTGATAGTTCCTTGGTCACTGGCTCACCTTTACCTTCATCAATGTAAAAGCTGACCTTGTGTAGCCTCTGCTCAGTTTTTGGCTGAAGGGTTAACTCAGTGAACTTGCTAGTTTCTTCTAAAACTATTTCCCGGTTCCATTTATCACTGTTCAAGGTTTCAACCCAAGCATCATCAGGAACCATAGAGTTACCAAAAGCTATCTCAGTTCCTATAGATGTAATAATGATATCAGGAGTCAACAAAGGTTTCTCTTTTCTCAATTTATTGTAAAGAATTGGTGATCTTGCTGTTGAAAAGACAAGAAGAGAGTCACGGCGATAAGCATCTTCCCACAATGAATTGAACCTAAGAAGAGAGAGGTTCTCATGATCTTGATGATCAACCTGTAAAAACGTGAATCACATCAAGAAACCTTTTTTCTCTGAAAAAAAAGAAAACAAAGAGAGATACATAATCAGATTCCTACCATGGTATGATCAAGGTCTGAGACAATCATGAGAGGAGGATGGGACTTCAGCTGCTCCATGGTTACTAATATAACTATCTCCTGTAAATTGGCATAAGAAGCAAATTTATTGATGATCAAAGTTCACTACTATTGCTATACTGAGATTAAACAGTTTAACTATTGGTAAATAGAGCAAAAAAAAGTAGCTAACAAGCAGTACAAGATTCAAAACCCAGTTCAAGAATATACCACTTAAAATTCAATTTTTGTTACCAAATTCAAGAATCAAACAACATAAAATTCCCCATCAACTGTTGTTTCTACAGAGATTTATAATTTCAACATCAAAAGCAACGCATTTGCTGCATTTCTCCAGGTAAAGAGGATAAATAGAGATCAAGAAAAGAAAGAAACAGAACCTTGTGTAAGTCGCTTCTTCTTCTTCTACTACTTTTTTCTTTTTCTGTAATTTGAGGAAATAAAGCTTCTCTTTTCCAGTTAAAGAGAAGAAGAAGAATATAACTCACACATTATTCCGCGTGTTGGACGCACAGCGATAGTTCAAGGACCACGTAGTTAATGCCGCCCCATCCACCCATAAAGCTAAGATCAACCGTCAGGATCTTTTATGCATTAAAAGAGTAAAGAATATTTGTTTCTCTTTCGTTCGTTTCCGTTAAATTAGTTCAGAGCATCTGCTCTAGAAAGATTTGGTCTTTTCACCTTCCAAGTCAAAAACGCCCATAATTTTTTCTTTTAACAGACAAAAGTTTAAACTTGAGGTCTCGTAAAATATGGTGAATATTTATTGAGGTCTTTAATAAGCTTAGACTTGATTTAAGAATGGTTTGTGTGTTATGATTAATGAATGAATTACGTATACATACACAAGAGTTAAACTTATCTTAACTAGAGTTAGAACTTATTTTATTTTATCGCCAAAAATTACAATTTATCTAAATCTTATAAATTGTATGATATATATTCAAATCAATTTAATCTTTATGGATTTTTGTAATATTATTCGCTTTAAGTTTTTGGAATTCACTTCATAATCGTTAACCGTCCACAATAATCGGTCATAAAGTACACAATAAAAATCGGAACTTTCTGCCAAAGAAAAAAAAGTTCTTTATATTAGAGTTGCAAAAACTCCTCTATGGATGATGAAATTAGAGGCCAGCTTCTCTAGAACATCTCAGTGTAAGTAGAAGCTTAGAAAAACAAGTCTGAATGAGGAGTAAGGTTTGTAATAACAATGTACTATATTGTCCAAAACCTGTTTATAACATTGAAATCATCAAAATGTATGAGAAAGTTCTTGACATTAAAATTGGAAGCTGGATATTTTTACCTTGACAAAGTAGCCACCAGCGAGCATGAAAGTCGTTACAGTTACAGATGCTAAAGTTGTGGCCTTCTTCAAGTCCATTAAGCTCGCCCCTATGGCTAATCCAAGTCCCTAAAACAACATTTTCATCATTTGTTGTTAGCATTCTGTTCAACATGTCTTTTTGTTTTTATGTACATACCTGAGCTGCAACGATGCATAGGAAGACTGTGAGCACACTTAGGAAAAAGGATTCAGCTCTTAATCTCAATCCAGCCATGAAATATTCAACAACTAGAAAAGGCACAGGTAATAACAAGTCAAGTGGCAGATCACTTGTGGTTCTAGCCACAAAATATGCACTTAATCTATACATATTTGACTCTCGTTCCTTGCTCAGCATTGCTCTTTCTTGAGGAAATGTGAAGATCGCTGTGAATACCGGAAAGAATCCCCAGAATACAGCAATGAAGAAGAGTAAACATGTATCTATCTTTACCTGATCTTGTAGGCCTTTGGGATGTTGAATGTCTGTTTGCCACAGAGTAGACCTAAGATGATGGCAGTGGAGAGAACTTGAGTGACTCTCAACCAGCTGAAATAGTCATGTCTCCGTTCTTTCATTCCTCTTAAGGAAAGTAAACAATACTGTTCCCACCAACTTAAACCCCATTCTCGTTTGGGACAAGTTATCATCAATTTAACTTCTTCTTCAAGCGGAACTGGAGCCATAAGTTTCTTCTTTTCCACGACTGCAATCCGTGTCTTGTAAGCTTCCTCAAGATACTGTGTTTCCACATCAACATCACAGTTAACATTTGTTAAGTATAACTCTAAAAGGATCCATTTCTTAACACTTGTAGTTGAATTATCTTTATATGTAAAGGTATCTCATTCTTGTCTCACCTCATATACAACTGTAGGAGTTGGCTTGGAAGATCTTATCTCGTTGCAAGAATTTCTCATCTTCATTTTCTCTTTAATAGCTGAGGGTATGGAGATATCGTTCATGTTTCCGTTAGCTAAGTCCAGCAAGAACTCTGCTGGATTCATGGCGAGTAAAGGAGAACATCCTATGGAAGAAAAATAAGACATTGCTTTCCAAAGTAAAGCAAGCTTCCTCTGCTGAGTACAACCAACTTGTCAAATCTGTGAAATAGACTGCTTGATGGTTGGTGGATTGTTGTTACAATAGTTTTCCCCGTCTGCATGCCAACAAGTGAAGAACTTCGACATGACCAAATCAATAAAAATAAAACATGATTTGGAGCTGTAAAGACTGGAAGTTTTACCTTTGCTATATTTTGTAGCATCTGAACAATCTTAAGAGCAGTAGTAGAGTCCAAACTAGAGGTAGGTTCATCAAGGAGAAGAAGTGAAGGATTAGTCATGATCTCATTCCCAATACAAAGCCTTTTCTTCTCCCCATCCGAGATACCGCGCACAAATGACCCTCCAATCATTATGTCTTGACACCTAACACATTAATAGTCACAATCTTCTAATTAGGTTCCACTCTTAAGACTTAGCTTTACCATAAGGGGAAGTACCTAAGTTGGTAGATGGTATTATTATACCTTTCCAAGCCAAGCTCTTGTATAACACTAACAGCTCTTTGTACCTTCTCCTGCTTTGTGAGGGTTTTAGGAAGACGTAAAAGAGCTGTGTAGGTCAGTGTCTCTTTTACGGTCAAGCGAGGGAACAGAACATCATCTTGAGTCACAAATCCAATCCTTCCATGGTGCTTTCCCGTTTCAACTTGACACTCATATATGAATCTATATTCATCTAAAGACTGAGCTGGAATCTTCTAACTTACCTTGTTTTCAAGTGCTTAGAATATGGCTTATCATTGTAGCTAACCAAACCACCGATGTTTTGCTGATTAAATCTGCCACCAAGCACATTGAGTAGTGTAGTTTTTCCACTTCCAGAAGGTCCCATGAGTGCTAGAAGTTCCCCTGGATATGGTGATCCACTAATCCCATTAAATATGCTCTTTTCTGATGAAGATGCCATTCCTTTGGTCGTTACCTTGTATGTGATATCTATGAACTGCATAGCACATCATAAGAATTTATTTGGTCAGTAAGTTTTGCAGGCAAAAGTTCCCATATGCATGAACTTGTAAGAAAACTATTATATTCAACAGAAATATAACTTAAATTCTCTCTGATTTATGCAGAATAATACCTATTTATATATTTATATATATATATATATAATCATACCCTTTTGGTCCAGCGTGAAGCTCTGCTTCACATGTTGCCGATAACCAGTAAATTGTAGTTGAGTCTCCTAAGCTTGAATTTTGGGCACCAAAGTTAGACCAAACAAAGAAGGCAAAACAGAGGTTTCCATTGTCTTAATGCAATGATGAAGATTAATTCTACTTTTAAAATGGTAATGATTTCTTCTTTATGAGACATATGGGGAATTCTTGTTGACTAAGGAAATATCAAATGAGATACAATAGACCCACTGAAGTTGGACCGACCAATGACAGAAAAATCTAATATATTTCTATGGACTTTTGGGTGTTGATGATTTAAGATACATACCTCCATCAATGCCTGCGCTCAAATAGAGAGTACCATAAAATTGTCTTTTTGCGGAAATGGTTACCTTCAGATATATTGGAAATATTGGTTCATTCTGAAACTTGACCACATTACTGCTTGCTGCTTCAATATCTTCCACTGCAACATGAAGCATAATAGCTTAATAAGAACAAGAACGCATAATAAACTTCAATTAGGTACCATGTTTTAATGGTTTCCTTACAGATATCGTCATTGCTGCATGATCTTCTGAAGCAATGATCTCTTCATGTGGGGCAGTGAAGCCAGTAAAAGAGAAGGAAAGTCCAAGGGAAGCACTGGAGGCTCGGCTAAGAGCAGCGCCACCAGTGAGACCAGCAAGGTCAAGAGCAGGGTGTGCACTCTTGGCTTTCCTTATGTGAGTGTTCCTTCTGTTGTTGCTGCTGCTACCGTGGCTTGGAGATGAAAATGTCCTTGCCATTACATGCTGCTTGCTGCTCCCATGGCTGCTGCCGTCACCGTTGCTGAAATCAAGTGAACTGGACTTAAGAGCTTCTGTGAGTGTCTCAGATTTGGCCTTGACCAAGCCTGATGATGATGATGAGGTTCCTAATTCCGTCTTATTTCCCGACTGTTGTTACAAAATCCAAACTCAAAAGAACTGTGTTTTTGTTGAACCATTAATTGAGCATAAAGTTTCATGGAAAGAGTTACAACTTACCTTGTGTTGAGGTTTTGGGAAGCTCTCTGTTGTGTTGTTTTACTTGGAGATTGGACACACACATCACCTATTTATAGAGTTGGGGAATAGGAGAGTGACTTTTGTGAAAACACCCACCAAACATGGATTAATTTACAAGCTAAACCCTTTGGCCTTAGACACGTGATAGACTTGAGAGCATGACCTACGAGCTAATATCTGGCTCATGCATTTTACAGATACACGTTTGGCTTTAAAGAGGAAATGGTCTTATCTCCCTATATAATTATTAGCAAAGAGCCAAAACCTGACTTTCGGTAGGAGAAGAGCACGTGGATCTTGATTCTTTTTGACCAATAAAGATTTGTCTTTCTACTTACAATTAACTATTAAGCATTATGCAGTAACACATAGATAACCAATATTGGTTTCGTGTAAACTTATAAGCAGTAACATGAGGTCTATATTGACTAAAGATTAACAAAAGCAAAAAAAACCAAAGTTTTCTTGGAGAATTTTTATATGTTGGTTGCTTAATTCCTCTCATCAACCTACCCTACCCATAGCCTTCAAAGTACTGGTAACTTTTGCTCCTATACTAGTACAAGATGTTCATTCTCCTTTGCTGATTTTGAAACCGACATGGATTTCTTAGAAGATCTCTCTCCCCTCCGACAATCGCATTTCTCTTCCACTTGAGCCAGAAGCATCGATCTCTTATTACACGCGCTACAATGTGTATGATGTTTATGTTTTCGAAACAGATTAAGATTAATTGCAAAAATTAGCATTGTGTCTTGTTGAGAATTTCAGATTGAGGAACGTAAACTGGGATATGCGGTTCGAAGCAATTAACAACAGCTAACCGGCAAATTATAACCAAAGATAAACATAACCGGTAACCAAAATTTGCATACCAGAGGCAGTGTCGGTTCAGATTTCTCTATGTTTACCGAATTAGTTACTGATTTCATACTAAACACAAGAAGCCAAAAAGATTCACATTTTAACTACGAGAGAAAATGCAACAATGACGAGTCAAGGCTTTCATCATTCCTTAAAATTTGAAAGTGGAAGTATTAATGAGATCTTTTCACTCTTATTATTCTCTTTAGAACGAAACGAAACAATTTATGAAATTGATAACTAAAACCAAATGGGTTTTATCATCATTGCGTCTCCAATGAAGATCTCAACATTCCTCAAGTGAATTGGTGTAGTTATTGTTATGACTGGCTCACAAAATCACAGTAAAACAGAAGAGAAAGAGAGTTTTTTCCAGGCCGGAGATTCAGAAGACATGATCAGTATCCCCAGTAGTCATTACGGATTTCGTCATCAAACTTCTTTTTGAGCTCCGGATGCTTCTCAAAGTACTCATCTGCAGTCATGGTGCTAAGCTTTTTCTGATTACACCAACACATACAAAACAATGATCATTATATCAGAATCTTGAGCTCAAAACATACACAGTGACTCAATTGTTTTCCGGGGTACTTACGCTTATCTCTTGGACGTCAGCAATTTCTTTCTCCAGCCGTTCAGACTCCTTGAGCGATTTCTGTTCTGCTTCTTTCAGTTCCACCAACTATATATAGCATGAAACATGGCACAACAGAACAAAAACTAAGTTGACTGAAAAAACCTCATAAAAGAAAACAAACATAAGCAATCTGAGTTTCTCAGCTATTTGCTCACCAAAGCATCAAACTTTGGCTTGTATTCAGGAGTAACATTGTCAACGAACTTAGGAATCTCAATGCCTGCAGCGATAAAAAATACAGCAATAGCAGATACAACTTAGTTTCTTATAGTCTCCCTATGGGAACTTCAGTTTCAGTCCCCCCTATATATCTTCCTCAAAAATTTTAGTCAGGTTTGGGAAGAACCGAATAAAAGGCAAGCACAAGATTGTCACTTAATAACTACACAAGAAACTAGTTGAAAGGATAAAACATTTTGCAGATACGCAAGAATGATAATTGGAAGCTGCAAAAAGGCTCAAAAGTTTCATAGGAAGCCATGGTCTATTCAATAACAAGATTAGCAGAACATACTGTCATAACATTCCTTGTACTTGTCCACAATGCCAGCTCCAATACCCTTCCTGTAGTAATCCCAATCTATGGGTTCAGGCTCCTGAATCAAAATCAAAATCAACCAAAACAAAATTCACTACACATAAAAACGCATTAAGCATTTCTTTGGAAATAGAAATTTTAGAACAAGGCTATCAATAGAACATCATTAGCATCAGTGCTTCCCACATTTACAAATATTTACAAATGTAAATGAAAATTAAGCAAAGGTCAATCACAATATTATCAGTTTTAATACGTCTTACATGAAATAGATCTTAACAAATTATATATCTGGATCAACAATATCAGTAAAACGAGTATCACCAACAACAATCTGATATTGTAAAAATTCGTCATCTGATCCAGAATACTAATGTCGAATTGAAATGATGAAGATCTAAAATTCCAAACCCACAGTGACAAAATCAGATCAAGAGAAGGAAATCGAAAGAGAACCTGACTGAACTTGGTCTGGAGCTGTGTGTTAACCTCATCGAAAGCACGACGAAGGTTAGAGAACTCTCTACGAGCCTCATCGGTGACAAGGACCTTAGCCATCCCTTCCCAATCAATAGTCCTCGAAGCTTTGAAAGCCACATCCCCGATTTTCTTACCGGTTCCGCTCATTTTCTCACTCTTTTTCTCGATTTTACCCCTAAAACAGTGATGAATGCGAAGAAGAGGAAGAGGAAGAGGAAGAAGAAGAAAAAAGATGTAATCAACGCCTGATCTAACCAATGAAGGAAAAGCCCTAGAATCCCTAAAAGGCTTACAGGCCATTTTATTTATTTTTCTTTCCATTTTAACCCCTTAATTATTTAATTTAACCTAAAAACCAAAAATTAACTTTCAATACTGGTTCTTTGTTTTAGAGTAGATTACGGTAATTTTGTACCTGAGATGTTCTTATTTTTGTTTTTGGTGTAAAAAGTTCATATTCTTTTGGATGTAATAATTAAGTAAAGAATCCTCGTATCAATGCTTAAGAAGTTAAGAAGAAACCAAATAATCTGGCAAAACATCAATCTTACTTATATTGTGTCTCCTCATTAGTAGAAAGTTACAGGCAAAATCAGATGTTAACCAATTAAAAAATCAAACAAATAATTAAGTTTGTAGCAGTCAAAAAGTACCCAAAACAAATCAAGCCAATAGTTATGAACAAAGATATAACAAAACAGAATCTTCTCTGAATTCACCTCTGCACCAGACTTTTGCCTAATCAACAATGTCAGATATAAACTATCTCCATTCCTCTGAAAAATGTCCTCCTTAAGCAACAAGATTAGTATCTTTCTTAGTACCATTGCTCTCCAGCTTTGGAGGACCTGAAAACCGTCTTACAGTCTTGGGAGATCCCGAGAAGGAAAGCCGCTTTTTCGCTGTCTTCTCTGAGCTTAGAGGACTAAGGTTTGAGAATCGAGCTCTTGCTTTGGCGGCTTGTGTAGGCGCCATGTAGCCTGGAACTGTCTGAGAACGACGACTACTGGTGAAGCTTTCATCATCTCTAGTTGATGGAATTGAACCACAAATGCTATGCCTACGGTTGCAAGGTTGTTCTGATTGAATACTCAACATGCTATTTGAGTCTTCCTCACCACTTGGGACTAGCCTCACTCTCGGGCTTGACCCTCTTCGACTATTTGGTGTCTTTCCTTTTGGTGAAAAGTTTTTGCTACGTGGAATCATCTCGGACATGGCACGGCTTGCTACACTCTTTACAGAAGAGTTTTTGTCAGTATTATTTGGTGTGAGTGTGACTGACTGGTTTTCGTTTGGTCGAGCAGCCATCCAACGTTCTAGCCAACTCCAACCCCAATGAGGATTGTTAGGGTCCATGAATGTCTGAGAACCCAATTTAGTTGAGTTTTTCAATGTATTCTGCATATTAACAAGTTTCACCATTTTGAGAGACAAATAATGCACTAGAGTAAGATAGTAAACTAGTGTGATACCTGATGAGTATATGCATATGCAAGTGCTCTTTCTCTTCTCATTGTTGCTACTTGTTTGTTCAACATGTTTGCTTCAACTTTCTCCCGGGACAGTGTACTATCATTCCAGTTTTCTCCAATCTATTTCCCAAAACGTAATAATACAATCTTTAATTTTGGAGCAAGAAACATAATGTTCACAAGCTACGTTTGGAACGAAGATTGAAATGTGATTTTCTCAAGTATCCCAGATTAAGAAAAATCCAAGTTTGTAACTCAAAATATAAACATCTTCTAAGGATTTGCTTACCTTATCAAAATCTTTATTATGTTTTTCTTGGGGCTGTCGCGTAAAAGCCTGCTTATCCTCTGACAATCGGAGCCTTCTCTCACGAACCTGATATTGTAATCTAGCTAATGTTTGCATGCTTTGCAATGTCGATGTGGCTTGACGTTTCACACCTTTCCCCTGGACTAAAGATCTTAGCCTCACAAGGCCTCTCAGTGCACGCAATGCTCTTCTTGCCTGAAAAAGGTAACCCAAAAAGTATGAACTTCTTTCACCAGAAGTATGAACTTATAGTTACTAAACTTGAAGAAGTAATGAAAACAAAGACGAGACCATATATCCTCTAAATGCAGTCTGAATCTTGATAGCTGCAATCTCTTCCTTTGATTTCTCAGGGAAACGTGATAATGCAGAGAGACGAACAACTTCAGCAGCAGCTTGAGCAGCTGCAACGGCTGCCTCAGCAGCTGCAGCAGTTGCAATAGCCACAGAGTAAGCATTTCTGCTCTGTTGCTCCTCAATCTCCTTTAGATTTGCATTTTTGGCAACACTAGGAGTATTGCTAGGCCTTGAATCAGAATTGGTAACATCTAACTTCTTGGATTTACCAAACCATCTCTTGACCTTATGGGGCTTCTAATGACATAGAACAGTAACATTTTCAATTTCAGTTTTTCATTTCATCAAAGGCATAAACAAGCATTATCTTTATGGATTCAAATAACCAAAAAATGTGAATAATCTAATAATTAACCTGTTCTTTCTTTTGTTTTGGTTCTGGACTCAAGGCTTTCTTCACAGCTGAAAACCAACTCTTACCCATTTTTTTATTTTTCTTCTTTTGAAATTATCTGCAAATGCAACCCGGAGTTAAATTTATGACTCAAAATGATATAGATTGTTAAATTAAATCTAAGATTCAAGATTTCATCTTTTTATCCTGAATCTAGAACATTAGGGGAAACATTGGTAACAGGAAAACAAAATCAGAGCTTTGAATGGAAATATTTATAGACGCACAGATTTATAAATCAAGCTCGGATCTTCTTGTGAGAGACAGAGCAACCAAAGTTTTTTTTGAATGACAAAAAAACTCGGAGAAAAAACCAAACCTTGAAGGCTTTTCTGTAGATCAAAAAACAGAAAAATAAATAAATTTCAGTTTTCAGAAATGCAAATAAAGACACAGAAACACGTAGACACTTGTGTAAGTGCGTAGTAAACACGCCTACTTACACTTGGGAAGTGACAATTATTGAAAACCGGAAGAGAAATCCGAAAAAATAAAATAAAAAATTCTCAGAGTGACCAAGAGAAATGTAAAGTGAGACACTTTCTTAGGATTCAGACAAGAAAGATAAATGGATATGGAAGTGAAGAGATCTCAGATACCAAAAATATGGTAGAGAAAAAGAAAGAAGAAACAGATCTTGAAGAAGAAGGGTCCAAAGGAATGAATGAAACAGTGTCCGTGACAAAAGGTTTTATAAAAAGTATAAAGTAGACCTTTTCTTCATAGCTGGACTACAAAAGTTTCTGTATTTATTTATATTAGGACCAAAAGTTTATTAGTTTAAAAACCATTTCATTACTTGGGTTGTGTAGGTGGCTTTGGAGTGTCCCATCTCTAACGAACTGCTATTTGTTTTTGAGTGAGTGGTTTGGTAGGTTTTTCAAAATTAATTTTGGTAATACAATGAACATGAATTTTTATATTGAAGAGCAACATATATTATAATATCTACTATAAGAATTTTCTTTTTCTCAAACATTATTCTTCTTCCTTCTTCTGTTGGTTTGAATTGCTCAAGTTTGAGATATGAAGGCATGGCAATTGAAGAAGAAATGTATTGCACGTTTTGTCGGTGGTCGGACTATAAAACTACCTTATCCTTTTATCAATGCGTAAACTAATTAAATTGGCATATGAGAAATGTGGTCTTTAGTTTTAAGTTAAAAGAAAAAAAAATTATGGATGTGCAAGACAATTTTTTGATGTTTTTAAAAGTCTAATCGAATTGATCTGTTTGGCTGAAGTAACTGAGTTAGGCTACAAAAGCAATTAATATTTGTTGTTTTGTCTTATGTTCTACAATAACACTGGAAAAAAAGTTAAGCAAAAAAAATCCAGAAACAAAGAAGAAGGAGAACAAATTTTGATGGATCTCATTATTGTAGATAGTTACCACAATTATTTGATTGAGAGAAAACATGAAATGTATCAATGAAAAAATATTTACCATATAAAAGTATACATGTAACTTTTTAAAAATCCCAAAACATACAACTTTTTTGTAAAAGAGAATATCTTTAAGTATCGATTACCAAGTATATTCTTTTTTGTAATCGTCCGCTTACCGTATAAAATTTTTTAATATTAAAAAAAAACCCAAATCAGTCACTGGAATGAACGTCGATTTGAATCCCAAAAACGACTTAGCGTTTGGAATATACATCGTTTTGCATCCCAGAAAAAAAACGACACGTAGTTCAACATCATAGCTATTTCTGTTTCAATTTCGCACAATTCTTCTGGAGTTTTTTCATTTGTTGGCTGGTGTTAGAATATCCGATATCTCCACCGACATTACGAAGATTTTGGATAAACATCAATATTTATATTAGAATACTTAATATTATCATTAAATATTAATACATTTATTTTTTTATTAAATTAAAAAATTAAGTTTAATTTTATATAAATCACGAATTTGTAACTATTATTGTTAGAAGAGTCTATTATAATTTTTCACGAATCTATCTCATCAACGAATGGCTGACTCAGTGCCACAATTAGGTCAAATCCCCGGAGGAGATTCCCAGATTTTCCCTGTTGAGGCTGAGTGCATCAAGCAGCGCGTCGACGAGGTTTTACATTGGTTTGATTCGGTACTTTTACAATTCTCCTTGAAGCTTTGATTTCTCTCAATTTTTCTTTTTTTAGGGTTTTCTCCCGCTCCTAATGTGCATCAACGATATCTTCATGATACTGTATTTGGGTATTTTCGTGTTACATCGTTATGATTCCTTCTTATGGCATTGTTGGTTAAGCTTTGAGCCAATTGTTTACAATTTCTTCTGTGCTTTGCTTTGAATTTATTGTGATGTGGCATAGTATTGATACAAAGTGTTGATTTATGTGTGGTTGATGGGTTGTACTTGTAGCTTGAGCATAAACTGAAAGAAGTAGAGGAATTTTACTCGAGCATTGGCGTCTCAAACTCTGGCTCTAGCTGTAAAGATACAGAAAAAGGGAGACATGTCGTTGGGATTAGGAAGATTCAACAAGAGGCGGCTCGTAGAGAAGCTGTTGCTGCAAAAAGAATGCAGGATCTCATGCGTCAATTTGGACCAATCTTCCGTCAGGTAAAATCATCTCTCCACCTGAATTGATCTTAGCATTGATGTCTTCAGGAAGAATTTGATTCATTGATTTGATTGTATTGATTTCTCAGATAACTCAGCATAAGTGTGCATGGCCATTTATGCACCCTGTCAATGTAGAAGGTCTTGGTTTACATGACTACTATGAGGTAACGTTTTTCGTCTCAGCCTTCAACTTTCCTTGTTGATATCTTCTTTTGGTAAAACATATAACTTTCTCTTGTTCAGCTGACAAAATGCCTTTTTGCTTATTAGAGCTTCCAACATTTACCTTTTGATTCTTATTTTGGTAGAATATATAAATTGACTTTACAGTTGACTAAACCGTGATTGCCTATTAGAGCTACTTGAATTTCACCTTTCTTTATTGATATATTCTTTTCGTAATACAAACTGCATCTGGCTCAATAGATTTTGCCTATTAGAGCTGCCAGTATTTCGTGGAGGAAATCTTAGGTATTGTAAGGCCAAAATTTTCCTATGACGGTCTATGCAGTTTCT
This sequence comes from Cardamine chenopodiifolia, assembly GCA_963922655.1. Lineage (NCBI taxonomy): Eukaryota > Viridiplantae > Streptophyta > Magnoliopsida > Brassicales > Brassicaceae > Cardamine > Cardamine chenopodiifolia. Next base: position 13,206,143 of record OZ000479.1, on the reverse strand, counting down.
TCCTTGGCCATTGTTTTCTCGTTCGAAAGATAGGCAGTCATATATTTTGTTAGGATGAACTAGAATCCAGTTATCTGATCGAGTCTACAGTTGGAGAAAGTGAAGAGAAAGCTAATGATCAATGCAGGTTGAAATTATGAACACATTTTATCAGAAGTATAATACTAAGTTTTGCTCTGTGAATACGTTTAAGATTTTGTGTGTGTTTTTCCTCAGTCTGTCTACACTAAGAGATTGTCTTTGTTCTGGAAGCGGGTCTCTTTATAACATGTTTTATCTGATTGTAGATTATTGACAAGCCCATGGACTTCAGCACGATAAAGAATCAAATGGAGGCTAAGGATGGTACCGGGTACAAACATGTTATGCAAATATATGCTGATATGCGGCTAGTGTTTGAGAATGCAATGAATTATAATGAAGAAACAAGTGATGTTTACTCTATGGCGAAAAAACTACTGGAAAAATTTGAGGAGAAATGGGCACACTTTCTTCCAAAGGTTCAAGAAGAGGTAATAATAATATGTTAGTATCTTTCACACTATTCTCTTGATGGAGCTTAGCACCAAAGTTTTTTTAAGTTAGCCAAGTTCTTAACCAAATTAATTACAGGAGAAAAAAAGGGGAGAAGAGGAGAAGCAAGCAGCAACGGAGGCACTGCTAGCAAAAGAAGCATCCCATATCAAAGCAACTAGAGAATTGGGCAACGAGGTTAATTTTTTTTTTCTTTTGGTATCAGCGACCCTTTTGTATTGTTAACCATTTAACTAACAAATTGATATATTGCGGTCCAGATTTGCCATGCTAATGACGAGCTGGAAAAGCTAAAGCATATAGTTGTAGAAAGATGCAGGTTGGCCTACTCACTCTTAATGAATTTCGCAACACCTTTTGGGGTCCTCTAGTCAATGTATCATTTTTTTACACTGATGAATGATTGTATCAGAAAAATCACAACTGAGGAGAAGCGTAATATTGGGTTGGCATTGTTAAAACTTTCTCCGGATGATTTACAGAAAGTGTTGGGTATAGTTGCTCAGGCTAACCCGAATTTCCAACCTAGAGCAGAGGAAGTGAATATTGAGATGGACGTACTGGTAAATCTCTTAACTAAAGCCACCGTCATTTGAGCTTTCTGGTCCAAAGACAGGTTTTTGCTTCTTCTTAACTAGTTTTCTTGTATGCAGGATGAACCAACATTATGGAGGCTAAAGTTCTTTGTGAACGATGCATTGGAGAATACGATGAAGAAGGAAGAAGAGACCAAGGCTAGAGCTTTGAGTGGGACACAAAAGAAAGAGGTTTCGAACAAACGAAATGCGTCTAACAAGCTAGCTGAGAGAAGAACAAAACGGTCACGCGTGTGAATCCACAATTGCTTATGACCTGAACAGGAAAAATGTTCAATGAGAAATAAAATATCCTTTGTATATACGGTTTTGTAGTAGTCGTTCTAGAGCCTGGATTTTACTAACATTGATAAAATGCAATATCTATATATATATATATATATAAAGCTTTTGCCTTAATGATTCTATTTGATATATTAGATAGGAATATAAAGAGATTAATTAATTGGGAAGCCTGAGTTTATAGTATATAAACACGCTTGGAATTCCTCTGTTTCCATCGTCAATTTCATCATTTCTCTATTTAGTTTTTTTCTTTGTTCCTCTGTGAAAAATGTATTTGGTGAAATGGGTTTTGTGACTTTGGATATATCGAGTGGTTATCTACTTTGATTAAATTTTCTGTAATTTGAGGATTGGCCATTTCTGCAAATTAGAGATCTTCTCTGTTGTCTCTATTTGCTATTATTTCCCGGGGTTCTTTGAATCTCAGCTAAAGAATTTTGGTAATTTTATTTACGTTTTGCTTTGTGGGAACTTTCTTGCTCGTCACTTAAACTGCGAGTTTCTTGGTGTAAAACATGTTATTCTTTTGCCTCACAGTCGTAATGGAATTAGCTCGAGCTGAGTGTGGAAACATGCCAAAAGGTTACATTTTGGAGTCTTCAGAGGGTAAGTAGAAACACTTTTCCACACATTGTATTCAACACTACAAGATTTGAGAACTTACCTGTAAAAGAACCTCAGAGTTTGATGTTGATCTTTCTTCAACAAGAGCTGAAACGCGTTTAAGTCGAAATCTCTTATCCTATCAACAATTTTTTTATTTGGCTGTCTTTGACATACGCCAGAGAATTTCGAGTGATCAGACAAGCTAAATTCACTTAGCTCAAACAACAACATCCAGTGATCAAATGAGGCTAAATTCATCAAACACTTCAAGTTCAAATTTCAATGTTAGAGAAAATCTCAAACATATCAAAATTCAGTGGTAGGAACAAAGTAAGCAACTTCAAAGCAGATCAAAAGGAAGCAAACGTAAAGGAGATCAAACATTCAGTCCATCCTATACATCTTCATCTTTGAGCCTAATCCAATCTATCCGATACGTCTTCATCTTCAAGCCTAATGGTATGAAGACGTGGTGCATGATGCTAGGATCGGGGATGGACAATTAACTAGTAATATTTAAGTTTCTACTAAAGGTTAGCTAGTATAAGAGCTTTTATTGCTTTTAGGTTCCAAATCTAATCAAAACTATTTTCATGGATTTACAATTCCGATTATTATTTTCTTATGCATTAGTTTTTACAAAAGATGTCTTACAACAATTATTCTTAATTGATTGAGAGAAAACATAAATTATGTATCAATGAAAAAATATTATATTTACCATATAATAGTACAGATACATTTTTTTTTAATCCTAATACATACAACTTTTTTAAAAAGAGAAAATTTTAAAGTATCATTTACATCATATGAACTTTGAATGTCTGTCAATCTCTTTTTGACCAAAAAAAGAAAGAACTTGGAATTTCTGTCCAAAGCGCAGTTCTTTAGTTTTGTCTTTAAAGGCATACCTCAAAGAAAAAACGAAACAATATTCGTATCAAAATTTCAGCAATGTTGGTTTTTCTAGTGTATTTATTTTGAATAATAAAAAAGAAATTCTTAAAAAATTGATATTTTTTTTACATTGGTCGTATCTTAGATTCATCCGTAAATGCAAGTTGGCTCAGTGTTATGATTGGAGTGGTCAATGCTCTAAGCAGCCCAAAAAAGTCAGGTAAGAAGACTAATCTAACTTTAATATTGTTAAATGTTATTAATTTGATAATTTTTGTGTGTCCTAGGTTTGTTTGGACCTAGTTTCGTGTACAATTCCTATAGATGTATCCTACAAGGATTTTGAAAGAAATATAAGAAAAATGTTGATCCATTTTGAGCATAAAAGTTCTTCTGAAATTTAAACGTATACGAAGTCGGACAAAGTGTCCAAGTACCAAATCAACAAACTGAAAAATGGAGGAATCTTCTTTTCCATTGGACACTGGCATGTTTTCACCGAGCTTCTGGAGAGCTCTTCATAGAAAGTGATGGCTGGTTATATTCGACATCAGCTCAAAAACATTATTTGTTGGGCGTATGTTTCTTCTGATACATTCCGCTTTGTGCTTGGTACCTAAGTAGGCATGTTGATCCAGACATGCTTCAGTATTTTAGTTACTAATATGTTGTATTACATATTCAATACAAAAAGCTGATCGAGAATATGTGTATACGAAGATAGTAAACATATATGTATTGTTTGTGATTAAATCCGAAAACCCAAATCTCCATATTGCTCATTTCCGATGATAAGATGTCTGAACCTGCGGTGAAAGATTTAAAATATTCGTTTTTACAATTAAACCTATCATCTAGACGCAACATTCGTGTAAGTTATAAAAGATATCCAAAAAATCAGAAATTCTGAATAAGTTTAAATGGTGCATTTAGATGTTGTATATGCGTCTCAAAATTGCAAATATATAACATACTCTCAGTTACAATTATAACTCTACTTAAAATATTTTTTATTAGATTTATCGTTTTAATTAAAATAAATTACGAATATGTACTAGAATTGCATAATACAATTTTTTTTTCTTATAACAACAAAGAGAGCACCCAAAGAACTTATGAGCTGAAGCCTGAGTACAAGAAAGCCACACCAAATTAGATTGGTCACTAATAATAATTGATTATCTAGTGGAAGGTTAGCTAATTAATTACTTCAATTATGCTCTTGTGACTATAATAAGAAAGAAATGTTCGTTCAATATCTATGCCTTAACTCTTGACAATATAAAAACCAATAATTTTTAGTAATGTTTTTAAAAGTAATCAGTTGTTTTTCTTTTGATTCTCAACTTTTGAAAATCCAGGTCCCCCAGCAAATAAAAAAAGATTATGTGAAGAATTGGATTTTAAACAATAATAATTAATTTAAAGAAAAATATTATAGTTTTAAATCATAAGATAAAAGTTTAAAAACTCTTGAAATTTGTTGTAATATAAGATTTTAAATAACCGAGTTTGGTATGGGCTTGAGATCCTCATCATCACAAGTACAGACACGTGTGGACATGTGGCAATTCCATACGTTATGTATTTTGGGCCTAAATTTTATCTTATTATAATGATGTGGATTGAGCTTTAATCCCTTGTAAATGCCTGTTAGTGGGCTTAAGAAATGAAAGATCCATTGGCCTAAAAAAAGGTTAATAATGTAGCTCGGATGTGATTATTACTTATTAGGTTAAGATCGGTCTATTTCGGTTTGGTTCAGTAAATTCTCCTTCAATTTTTGGTTCTTATTTTACTCGATTTGAAAGGTTAAGTAAAGTCAAAAAACAAAATTGAGCTCAACAATACCGGTTACGATGTCTTCGCCGCCGCCGCCGCAGCATATCGGCTTCCCATGGCCGGAGCTCAACGATGGTTTAGAATACAAGGATGTCGTCTCATCTTCTGAGTCAGGTACAGCTTCAGGACTCAAAAGTTTTGATTTTTATTTATTTTCGTTCTTGTTTGAATTTTATGGAATATCTATATACAGAGTTAACGACGTTGTCAGATTTCTACTCCACCAAATACAAGAGCTCAGCTCCATTGCTAGGGTTCTTATCTTCTTCCTCAAGTCTATTCTACAATCTCTTTTTTTTTTTTTATGTTTCATTCTTTAATTAGCTTACTTTTTTTTTCAGGTGGATTCAACGAATCCAAAATGGACAGGTTTGCTCTTTATACCAAATTTTCTCAAAATTTATCTCTTGACTCTGTAGAATCTGTTATTCATTTCTTGTGTTCAACGTTTTGCAGATACAAATTGACGGAGAAGTTGTTAAAGATCCCAACACACTTCTTAGGTTCTTTTTCCTACATTGATTTGAAAACGCTATGAATTGTTTAGCTTTAGTAAAGGTGTCTGTCTCATTCTATTTCGTTTTTCAGGATTGGTTCCAAGTTAGTTTACCATAGGCTTCCTTGGAAGGAACCTGAAACACCATACTCTCTAGAAATTTTGTATGAAGACGATGATTTGGTAAAACGTTGAAACTCTTGTCGAGTTGTTTTGAAGTTGTTTCATTTGCTTTTGGTATTTTGTGCTCTTGACTTATCTTCTGAACTTGCAGTGATGTGTATATATTTTTGGTGGATTTCATATATTGTAATCGTTAATGCAGATCGCTTTAAACAAGCCTTCTGGACTTCAGGTGTTGCCAGGTGGACTTTTCCAGCAACGGACTTTGTTGACACAACTGCAGTGGTGTTTTGGTAAAAAAGATTCTTCCACCGGATCCCGTGAATCACCACACCCTGTCCCTGTACATCGACTGGGTAGAGGAACATCAGGTATAGTCTATAGACTTTGTTTTGTTTTTTTCCTTATCATTTGACCAACTAATATTCTAGTGTTATCCGCCTTTATAAATTGCCCTCTTCACTGGATTTATTTGCAAAAGCATCTCTACTATGATGTCTCTCTACTAGGGAACTTGTTAAGATATGTTGTTTTAGTGGATGGACTCTTTTTCCAGGTATACTACTCTGTGCGAAGACCAAGCTTGCAAAAACTAAACTTGCAGCTTATTTTGCAGAGGGAACATCTCTTGTCGGGTCCAAGTGAGTTCAAACATGATTTCTGGCTTACTTTTTGACTCAGCTCATTCTTTAAAAGATCCTTTGTCTTATTTATAGGGTTTTTTAGTCCTGATTCGGGAAATATTTGTTTCTAGAACTTGTGCATAGTTGCTCAGTGCTATATCATATACAGTTGTGCAGTTTCCTGTTTTATCCTAGTAATGGTCACTTAGCATGTTAATAGTATCATATTTTGATCGAACATCTTCGAATTACTTGCCATGGATGTATAGTTCCAAAACATAACTTATTCAGGTAAAAGGAAAGCTGAACTAGTCTAATAATATAGCACAGCACGGGTATGGCGCATTTAGTTCTTGTTTCTAATTTTTAATATCATCAGAGTTAAAGCCCTGTTTGCTGCTGATTTGGTAAAGTCTACAACACTGGATCTTATACCTTTTCTATATCAATCATCACCTTGTCTATGTGGGCCGCAAGAGCTTACATGTTAAGAGTTTTTGTATGTATACTTTCATTACATTCTTAGGAAGTAAACTATTCATTCTTACAGCAACCTGGATAAAGAGTGTGGAACCGGAAGAAAAATATCAAAGATATATCGAGCACTAGCAAACGGTATAATTGATGAAGACGAGGCAAGGCCACATTTTTGTTTGTGTTGTGAATTATTAAAATCCTTTGATTATGCTGATATATGTGATGGAGATAGTGTCTCTTGACAGTTCTTGTTTATTTACATTTTGAAGGTGGTTATCAAACAGCCTATTGGAGTGGTTCGGTATCCTGGGGTCGCAAAAGGATTATACGTCGCTTCTACGGAAGGTCAGGTCTAGTATCTTATACCATTAGCTAGAGCGACAAAATAATCCCCACTAAATCTAATTTGTTCTCATTTTAGTGTTTGTTTTGTCTTTATGTTTGTTCTGCTCTTCGCTCTTAACAGGCAAACCTGCTCTCAGCAAAGTATATGTTCTGGAGAGGGACAGACAGAGAGATTGCACGCTAGTTAAGGTTTTTCATCCCTGTTATCTTATTTTCAATGCCATTGTTTTTATACATCCCATTCGCTTTCGTGCTTGCATGCCACACAATGATAATGCAGAAAGCAAATGAGATAGTAAGATCAAAACGAAGTTCTTGAAATCATCCTGTTTTATGAAAATAGGTGGAGATACAATCTGGAAGACCACATCAAATCCGGATTCATCTTGCATACATTGGACATCCCTTGGTAGGTAAAGCTTCTGTTTCCTGCTGGTCTGTCATACGTTTGAGCTAGTATTTTAGTCTGTCCATTATTATAAAACAAAATGTTGGATACTTAGATTTTGTCGCAGCCTTACTTATGAGATCAAGTAGGCAATCATGGAACAACCGAACTGATGGCTGGTGGTAGGAAAGCTTCAGTGGAACAATGAATACAAAAGCATAGAATCATGCTTTGATGGATGCAAAAGACCTTAGTCCCACGTGATGATTCAATTAGTTATAATTGTATGAGCCATGTACATATAGTAGCAGTCTAGGAGTTGAGTTGCTTATGGCATAGACTAGGATTATTTTGCTACAGGGGTCTATTAAATAGGTGGTGATGTTTACAAAATCTCAGTGCAAGTCAGCAAACATGAAACTAAGAAACAGATAGCTTACTTACTGACCAAATTGCAGGGGACCCTCTTTATGTTGCGGGTGGACAACCAAAGTACTGTGATCCAGATGTTGTAGATGCTGCTGCTTTTGCTGAAGATGGGTACACACTTGGATCTCTTTTTTTCCTATTTACATTTTCCAATACGTTTTCCAGATTCCTTGAGATGACCAAATGTAGAAGTTAACCTAATGTACCATATTCAAGCTAACCAAATGTAGTATGTAGATTGAAGTACAAGAGGAAGTTTTTCTTGTGGAGTGTGGATTGGTCTGTAAACTAGATGCTATATCATCTGTTATGGCACATGTCTTAATGGGATTGAATGATGAATGCACTATGGCTTAATATGTTACAGGGGTTACAGAAGGCCAAATCAGGCTGTTCCCGGGGATTGTGGATATCATCTGAATGCTCATCAAGTAGAGTTACCAAACCTGTTGAACACTCATAAGGTAACCCCACGTTGAATCAAACTTAAGCCACACTGGTCAGAATCTGTGAATATTTTTTGCAAAAGTTGATAAGCTCTTTACCAGATCGCTTAGTCCTACTCTCTAAATCAGTCCTCATCATTCTGCAGGTAGTAAATATCGTGGCGCCACTACCACCAATTCTCCAAATAAGTCCCGAGGTAGAAGAACAAGGCTTTTCCTCCTGCAAGTGAAGTTGAATTAGTCTTCTTCACTGGACAACATTATCAGATGTGATCAGTTCAACTGTTATCTTCCTTGAAAAACATACAGAGAGCTAAGCTTAGTTCTCTCTGTTATTATCAGCAACATTACAAATACAAACATCAGCTATCAATTTTCTGCAGGCACCTAACTTAAGCTGAACCCCCCCAAAAAAAAATGCCTATATTAACTGACATTCTAAATAAATAAAAAAGAGAGGTTAAAAGGGATATAATACAAATAGGATGACAAACAAAGAATATGTCAACCCTCCAAAACAAACTAATCATGCCCCTAATAAGCTTTTGATTCACGTGGCCGCCTCTGCTACACCATTTACACTTCCCCCTACGCTACCTTCATCCATGGCGCTTGAGGCCTCTGCACTATCTTCGTTATGCTTCCCAAAGCTCAGAATTCCACTACTAACATCCAGCTGAATCTCTTTGCCATTACCAACTTGCTGCTTAAGATGCATGGAAAATGCTTCGGGGCAACTTGCAAGCAACTTGGCCGACTCTGGCAAAGATGTGAGCCCGGTTTGAATTCTGTTGCCATCCCAGAAACCATAGCTCGTGATGGGAACATTCTGAAGGTGTTGCTGATTAATATAGTGATGTCTTGTATCATGGTCCGCGCTCAAGGTTGATGATGACCTGACACTTCCGCATTGATTGTGCTTTTGTTTTATTCCATTCTCATCAGCAGTAAGTACTGTACCAAACAGTTTCACGTCTCCGTTCTTATCAAGTCTCTCAGTATCAGACAAACTAAACGAATGACTCCTGCTATGACCAGATCTGCCTTCTTTCTGGGATACTGCTAAAGGCTTAGCAGCTGAACTAGTACACTTGTTGAGTGAGAAACCTTCACCTGTACGTAGGGTTTTCACGATCAAATCAGATTTTGACCTACTTATCCTGCTTGGATCTTGGGTGAATGATCTCTGGGGAATTTGGCAAGATTCCGCATTGGTTGCAGTTAGTTGACCATTCTGCTCAGTATTTATATGGACTAAAACCTGAAGCCTCTCATCCAAATTCAGATTGACCTTTGAACACTGCCAACCCAAGTTATGTCTTTCAAGAAGTTGTCCAACAAGAGAATTTCCTGTCTCAGGCACTGCATGGCAATTGGGATTTCCTCGTGAGCCTATAGGATTTCCCGTGCACACCTCAATCGGCACATGGTGCAGACACTCAGGGTACCTGAAACCTGAAGGTGCCGGTTCAGCCTCAAGGCCAGAATTTCTGGTTCTGTTTGCAAATTGCATCACTCCATCCTGATTCTTTGAATTATGGTTAGGCATTGCAGCACCTTGACCTCCTGAGCCCTTTCGTGGGCTTTCTGTAGGGGTTTCAATAACAACATTGGAAAGAACACTTGGGCCAGGATATAAGGGCTCAGAAGATACAGCAATGGATGTTAAAGTATCTTCACTGATTTCCATTGACAGTAGATCATTGCTCTTGCTTTTCTCGGCAGCCTGACAATGGCTCTCAACAGTATTAACGCCCAAATCTCTGCAAGATTCTGAAACTAGACCCGGGAAACCCCCATTAATATATGCAGTGTTCACGAGATTCGTACAATCTTTCAAATGCAAATATGTCAGCCCATTTTCCTGCTCTGATATACTAAGGTCAGGTTTCACATTTGCAGAGCCTGAAGGATTAGCATTATCCTGATTCACGGTAAAAGGTGATGTAGGCGAATTCAATCCCACCTTGGCACAAACTCCATTATTGCATGTGCCAGAGTTACTCTCCATAGCACAAGGATCTTCCAAGTCACTTCCACCACCCTCATTGCCATTATCAACACTTGCGGATGTGCTTACATTTCCAGATCCAGACTGTATAAATTCCAACCCAAGGCATTTCCGAACTTTGCTAAAGAAAACCCTACACTGATCCTGAGACCTTGTCCCGACGAACCTCGATATTGAAGCAAAATTCTTGCCAAATAGCAAGAACCCCTGTATAAAGGCAGATCTCTCATCATCTGTCCAATGAATAGGACCCATTTCCCCACTGCTCTCTTCTGAACATGAGTCATCTTCTTCATTGTTGTTCTCGTTATGTGTAGTATGAGATATCCGAGGTTTTTTTACAACAGGATTAAACTTCAGATGATCCATACACCGCTCTCCAGAGCTCACAGAAGTCCTTAAGCAAGAATTTATCTGCTCTGATGACAACGGACCAACAGCTAAAACATCTGCACGAACAGGTCTCTTACAAGGGAAATCGAAACTGTAGGAGCAACCTTCAGAGTTATTTCCATCGTGCTGCAATAAATTTGAACTGCTGCAACCTCTAAGGGCGATCCTTTTTGAAGAGATCTGTCTGGTTGATGCAATATTTCCCGCGTTTGCTGCTATAATGGACACGGCACCTAAAATATCAAGAGAGGCAGCCCCCATCTCACGTTTCCACTTTTTTCGTGGTGCCAACATGTAGGTGTGCTTCCCTTCCTTACCAAAAGCACGCTGCTTTTTTATTTTCCCAAAAGAATCAGACTTGTGGTTTTTATAGTAGTAATCAATACAGTCCGCAGTTGTTTTTTGGGTAAGGTATGAAGCAATCTTCTTGAAGTCCTTCCCGTGCATTGCTAGCATATTCAGGAAAGTCTCTTTCTCCTCTGAGGTCCAAGGATTAATCATTGTTCTTTCCTTCTCAACGTCACATGGATCCTCAACCAGTCCATTGCTAGAGATAAACCTCGACTTCACCCTCTCTTTCTCATCCAAAATCATAGCAGGCATTCTCAAAATGTCTCTAAAAGGCTTTAGATGGGTACCCGGAAGTAGCTTTTCCATATAACTTACAAGCTCTGTTGTGGGGGCTACACGATCCCTTCTTGGAGCTGCACATGTAGAGAAACAGTTATTAATCTTCAAAATTCGATAAAAAAATATTTTACTAGGCAATCATTTCCTCTGTATTGAGATATTTTCTAACAGGCTCAATGCAACTGGAAAAAAGTTAAGTATCTGTTTGGACTATACCTCCTAGTTATGCTAGTGCTCAAATGAATATTACAGTGGAGACAATATTAGAATACAACCCAAAATTTAACCCAAATTAACATAGCCTTACCAAAATCCAACAAACTAGTTATCATGGAATGACTTTGAACTTAGCTTGCAAATAAAGAATCATGTCCACTATTTGACAGCTCAGGTCCGCAGAGAACCAATTGCATCATGGTTTCAATCGGCTGTATCAAAAGTTCTCAAGAATTGTAGATGTTTTTTCTCAACAACTCAGGCTCCCTTGAAAAATCATACATTTCAAGTCCCTAAAACTTTAAAAAATTATTTGCCTAAGAAAAACGAAGATAATGCTCTAAAGAAATACATAGCGTGACTGACACATTGCTAAGACAAGATAAAAAACCGAATTTTACCCCAGACAAAGACAAACCATGAGAAGCTCAAAATACCACAGCAAAAAGAAGAGAGAAGAAGATATTTGAGAAATTTACCTGAAGAAGAGAACCTCAGGCGTACAGGTTGAGGAACCCTCAGATGCCCTCCATTTTTTGCATTCTGATATAGTTCTGCTTTTTTGCTAGACTTTGATTGGTACTTTAGCTGATGCAGATCTTTCTTCCATGAGAGCTGAAACGCTTTAAACTGAAGAAGCAAAATTTTCTCCCTAGTTCTCAAAAGCTCTATCCTATCTGCAATTTTTTCTTTTACATGAGAATCAAACTGCGTTTGGCATATGCCAGGGAATCTTGAGTCATCAAACGAACTGAAATCTATTGGAAGCAATTCATTGAATACTCCAGATGATTCACTGGCATAGTTCTTATTGGAAGATAATATCTTAGCACAGAGCAAGTCTTCATTGGAGGCCATGCTATCATCATCAGCAGAAGAAAGCTCAATAGCTTTCTGATTGGTAAAAGCAGATGTGTTAATCTCTTTGGAAGAAGCAGCTGCCTTCATAGACTGTATGGGCAGCATATCTTCATTGCTTTCGAGAGTGGCAAAAGATTGGGATAGAGATTTAACTTCCCCCGGACTATCTTCAACAACATCAACAGGAACCTTGGCTGAAACAGCCTGATGAACAGAAGGTCTCACCAGTGTTTCATCTACAGTGGAAGCTGCTGTCTTAGGAGCCAAAATACAAGGGTCCTTAGGCACATTTAAATCTCCCTCACAAAAATGTGAACAGGGTCCAACAACACGGTAGTGTCTTCCACCTTCAAGGTTAAGCATCCTATGTTTGTTTTCAAGGAGATCAATTTCTGATTCAGTCATCTCCACAGCTTTCAGAATATCACCTTTCCAGGTAAGTAATCTGTTCAGTGATGTCAATTGGACAGAACTGGTATCCCCTGAACCAGGATCATCAGTACCAAGCAACTCATTGAGCAAACAGCCAAAACTCTCCATTGAGATGTTATCAAGCTCCTCTATATTGACTGGAAATCGTTCAAGGTGAATATTAGACACGGGACTAGGTGAACGGCATGTGTTACTGACATCACTAGCAGCTACAGCTTCCTTAGCAGATGATTTATCTGCAAACCCTGCACACACACACACACACACACAAAAATATCATGAGTAAATTACATTTTCCCTGAAGAAGATAAGGAGTGGAAGACAAGACTGAAAGAGAAAAGGGAAATCAGTCTTTACAAGATCAAATACATGACGGAAGAGCTCAAATACTAGGAAAATGATACAGATAACTCCAAATAGCACAGGAATAAGAATAGCACGCAGAACAACATATTAACAATATGTACCGTACCTGGTGATGAACTGCAAGCTACAGAGGATGGAGTTGTAGGGGAACCATAATCTAGAACAATGGCTGTTGTAGGACTTTTATCAGCAATATTTTTGTTTTCCTCTGTACCGTTTTCCAACACTGTTGTTCCATCTTCGTTTGTGTTAACATCAACCTTCTTTCTCTCATACTTCGCCAGGCCTTCACCCCACCCAAGACGTTGTTTCTTTCTAGAACTCATCTCCTCAGAAAGATGAGTAGTGGTGGCACATGCAGTAGCATCTCCTGAAGAAGATTGAGTCACAGTAACAATTTTAGGGAGAGCCTCAATTTTCCGATCGCTTGAATCAACAGCCCCCAAGCTTTTCAAGCTACTAGAATGACTAAAACCTGAATTCTGTGATGCAAAACTCCCAGAACGGGTCCATACTGGAAGTTTCCCAATTGCTCCCAGAGAACTCTCCTTTGCACATTTCCTGGCACCATCCAAATCACTGCTACCATTAAACTTATTATCTTGTGGGTTTTTCAGGTGAAGTTGTCCCCAAGTCCCCTCCAGCTCTGCATCGTGGATTGGAAGATCTAATGAATTATCATTAGCTAACCTTTGACCATATATCAAATCATTGCATTGCTTTGCTGGAGAAAAAGCCTTTTTGTCATAATTGTTCTCTGAAGAAGGCCGCTCAAACAAATTAACACAGTCTGAATGAGGATCTGAAGGAAGTGATAGCCTTTGATCTGAAAGTTTCTGCTCATTTTTAAATTTCAGTGTCCGAACAGGGGTACAGATCTCAGTGTCTGCCTGATGAGTGGAGTTGGCGGAATCCAAAGAGTTCACAACGGTAGTATGAGTATCTGAGGCATGTAGTGGCCTTTCATCATCTGACCTCCGACCATTTCTAATACCACATGGCCTTTCAAAACTTCTTGAAGATCCGTTGCTCATTTCCCATGTATTGCATTTCCAGTCCTTTTGGCTTACAGAAACTCTATCATCCCTGAAGTTCCTGGAATATCTCCAGTCTCCATGTGATGCTGATGGTCTATAGTAGTCATTTTCAAACATCCGGGCACTGGACCGAGAAGATGTGTATCCATGACTAGTCTCCTCCACAAACTGGTGTCGTCCACCCTGCTTACCATGACCTTCAAAAAATTTGAAGACAAAAAGGAAATCAAAACCCAGGGCCAACATAACAAGAAATCAGATTTAGGAGACAAAAATAAATGCCATTAATCCCACAAAGGGCTTCAAAACTAGTAGAAAAAATTCTATACCTAAAAAACCAGCAAAAGTAAGAACTATCTTCATCTAAATCAATAACATGTAAAACAAAAACTAACAATACTCCACGATGTTGGGGATTTCTACAGCTGGAAACAGGTCTAATCAGGATATTTAAACCGTTTCAAGATTCATGAGCACAAAATACTAACACAATTGAGGTAACAAAGTCCTCTAGCTATCAAACTATATATATCTAAGTATAAAAAATTCCTCCGTACAAGAACAACACTCCTTTCAATCTTCATAGTTGTGGTAGTAATGCTACAAAAAAAATCCCTAAACTATCATGACACAGCAACAACTCAATCTATACACAAGGATTTGCCTCTAAATCAAGAGTTATAATAAAAAAAAAACAAGGATTTGGCTCTAAATCAAAAAGGAAAAGCATATATCTAATAAATCAAGCCGGCGGATTAAAAGCCCTAATTAAGGAGAAAGAATAAATAAGAGAGGTAGTCTTACAAGAAGGTCTGCGGAAGTCTCCAGATCCCCAACGAGAAAACTCACGGGGAAGATGGTGAGAAGAAGGCGAATCTCTCCATCTAAAAGGCGAATCAAAAGATTGTTCAGGCCTCTCGTGTTTCCTTTGCCTTAAGAGCTCCTTCCGATCCCAAGATGCGTGATCCTGCGGCATCAAATTATCCAGAAGAATCGCATATGAAGTAACCTTGAACCCACTCCAGAGTCCCCTTCCGTCCGTCAACCAAAAAAAAAACGAGATAAAAACGAAGACGAAGAGAGCTGAAATCAATTGAAGCCTCGTTTCGCTTTTCTAGAAAACCAAAAAATAAAAAAGATGGAGGCTAGGGTTTCGTTAATCTGAAAGGCTAAAACACCCAAAAAGACGGAAACAGAATCAAACAAAGGGGAAATAGCCTGTGGGCAAAGAAGAAGAAGAAGGAAAGAGCTGTAATCACTACTGAGAGAACGGAGTTTTCACCGGTGGAGAAAAAGCTAAAAAGAGAAAAGAGGTTTCCTTTAATTTCGGTGATTGAAGAAGACGAAGTTGGATTTTTATTGATCAGCCGATTTCTCTCTGTGTATTAGCTCAATACAAGACAATGGAAGATAGAGAAAGAGAAGAACAAGGGCGAGAGAGAAAGAGAAATAATATCCCTTGTAACCTAAAGACCCCTATTTAATTCTATTTCATTTTATTTTTGGCGTCCGCTCTATTTATTTGATTTTACTCCTATTTTAATATAATAATTGTAAATATAACCCAAAAGAGAGGTAAATATTATTTACTTTTTTTTTAAATCAAAATCCAAGACTTTGTCTTAACAGTAACAAAGTATTTAATAACTAATCATCATCTTTATTTTAATTACAACCAATGAGAAGAGAGAAAAATACTTTATTAAAAAATTAAAGAACCTATCTTCATCGACGTTGATTTATTAAGCACGGAGAGAGACGGCTTTCCACCGCAGGCTCTTCTTACACATAAGATTTTTCAAACGATCTTCTAAGTTCTTAGATCTTACGGTTCGTGTTGACGATGGCGAATCAAGACAGCTTAGATCATCGGTATAATAATCTCTGTTTGTTCTTGCACTTGTTACTTGTATAGTTTTAATGAGTAGGATCGTTTTTAGCAATCGAATCACATTTGGTTGATCTTGTGATTAGGAGATGGCTTATTATTTTGGTGCATTTTATAGGTCTATTGATTCAGATGGACAAGATCCTACTTCCATGACTATTGAGTTTCTTCGTGCTCGTTTACTTGCTGAAAGAGCTGTTTCCAAGAGTGCTAGAGCTAAGCTTGATGGACTTGCTGACAAAGTATGTTCTTGTGTATTTTTTTATGATCCAGTGAAGTGTTTTTTAGACTTTTGTCTTGTTTTAATCTTTAGGTAGCAGAGCTGGAGGAACAGCTCAAGATTGTATCTTTACAGAGAAAGAAGGCTGAACAGGCAACTGCTGATGTTCTTGCAATATTGGAAGAAAATGGATTTACTGATGTCTCTGATGGTTATGATTCAAACTCTGATCATGAAACCTACTCTCAGACAAATTCAGGTAAGAGTTATATCTTAATGGAGGAAAGTTTAATGAGATTGAGCACGTCTCAAGATCGGAGATTTGTTTTCTTTTATAGTGTATGGCAGAAGTTTATCCTGGAAAGGTCGTAGGAGGGAACCTGGTTCTTCTGACAAGATCAAGGAATCTCGTAATAGGAGACATAGAGCTTTCGAGTCTGCCTATTTTTCATCACCAAGACATCGCCAAGGAAGATCTTGTCGCCAAATAAGACGCAGCGAATCAAGGTATGTATGTTATCTTGAGCTGCTCACTGATTTAATGAGTGGCTATTTATTATCTGCATGCCAAATAAAAGAAATTTTGTGCAAGCATTGGCTAGGGACACATGGTTAGAAATTTGAGATTGATGGTCAAGCTATTGTATAACCAACATTTTTGAACTTTCCAGAACTGTACCTGAAGATTACAAGAGAGATGGGAATCTGGTTGATTTTCAAGAAAATGGAGTTCGCACTGAAATGCTTCCTAAAACAAGTGAAGAAACATCCAGAACCGTGGTGGATGTTACTGTTGTGAAGGAAGTCAAAAGCGAAAGTTTGAATAAGTTGTCAAATTCAATTGGCTTAGAGAAGGAAAACAGTATGGACATCAACTTGGAGAGAGCGTTAGAAAGTCGTGCTCAAGTTATCGGATCTTTTGAAGGTATGGAAGAGACTCAAAAGGAATGGGAGAAAAAGTTCAAGGAGAATAAATCATCTTCCCTGGTATGCTCTATGTCTCAGGCTTTGACCTTTGAAATTTTTTTAGTGATCTTATTCATATATCTGAACTAGTTCTTGTGATTGTGGTATTTTCATGCTTATATGAATCAAACTTAAAAAATGTTTGAATGACAGCTCCAGAATATGAACTCCTGAACTTTCCGGGTATGGTACAGTACTCAACCAACAATCTTTCTTTTATGTGGGGTTGATAATTTTCCATATGTTGCAGTCCTCTGCATTTGATTCACTCATTTTATCATCCATCATGAAATTGCATGAGAATCATCGATTCTTTTATTCTGTCTTCTCCATTGTTTTAAGAAATTATGGAAACATTTGCTTTTCTTCTTCTTTGTAGTCGCTTTCTTATATAACCATCTTGTTCCTGAAGACATTATCTTTACTTCATAACAGTTCATAGTTTCCTCATACATATATCAACAAGTGAAAAGTTAGCAAGTTGATCAAAAATCCTGATCAATATTTCTTGTCCAATCTTGCAGGATTTATGTGATGTAGGAAACCATTCAGATGTGACAGATGAAAGTAACGGGGAAAAATCCCAAGCTCAGGTTCAAGGGTCCACGGTCGTCCCTTCTATCCATGACACAAGTTCCATTGGCAATGAAAATGACTTCAGGGAATCCGTTGCAACTTTGTCGCATCTTTCGCCTGATAATTCAGTAACGCCACCTGTTAAGTGTTGCAAAAGTTGTGGTTCCAGTTCTGTGGAACAAGATGCTTCTCCTCCTGGAGACAAAGGAAAACATATTGCTGAGAGCCCTAAAAGTGAAAGTTCCCATCCACAGAGCTGTAAAGGTATCTGTGAGCACTCTTCATTAACTATTCCATCACCTCCTGTAACGCGACCAAACTCGGGAAGTGGTTCCTTTTACAGTGCTGCCATTACCATCCAGAAAGTAGATTATCCTTTAGTTCCACTGAAAAAGGAGAAGTCTGATGATACATGTGATGCTGTGCTCAGTGCACTAAAGCAAGCTAAGTTGTCTCTGCAAGAGAAAGTCAATAGCTTACATATCACAAAACCTGAGCTTCTTTCTCAGAGCGCCTATCCTTCAGTACCAGGTTCATCTATGGCCACATACGCACTACCGCTAGAGCCAGCATTTGGTACTAAATCATCACTTCCTACTTCCAACATTGGGTCCATGGTAGAGTTGCCTGTTAGCTGTGCTGGACTTTTTCGAGTACCCACTGATTTTTCACCTGATGTATCAAGGAGGAACAACTTTCTAGCTTCATCTTCTCAGAAAACTCTGGTTAGCCATATACCTGAGCGAGACATTCCCCTGTTACCTGGAGATCAGCGTTTCACCGAACCATCCTCAAGAAACCTCCTAAACGCTGGCTTCCAAAGCCAACTAGACACCAGTCCTCCTTTGTCAACGGGCGGCCGACTCTTGACTACCCCATACATCGGTGGACCAAAACTATGGGACAGCTTCAGGGCAGAGGATCCACCGATGGTTGATGTTCCAGGATTAAGACTTTATAAAGGCACACCAAGTGTTTCAGGCAGTGCAGTCTCTGGTGGAACATCTGGTTTTGGAGGTAACCAAGTATCCTCAACTTGCTTCAACTTAGATAGACAAGTAAGTACATATACTCCCATGACTCCTACTCGAAGCTTGTATCCCGACTCAGTGATGCGTAGTAGAGAAATGTATTCGACTCCTTATTACACACGCCCGATTGGGCTGCCTCCCACTGGTGGTTCAGATGATGGCTTATATAGGCGAGTATGATTCTGCTGGATGCTTGTGATCAAACCTGGGATACAATTGTTGGATCTTTGTAGATTGTTTTTGTTGTATATTCTGTTTGTAGACTGTCAGCATTGTATGAATTTAGCAGAAACAAAGTCGAAATACTGTAAAGAAGAGGCAACTGATATACAGTATGTGTGATTCATAACTTTGTAATCGTAGGACCTTGGTCATTGATATCTATGAAATCAGTGATTATGTTTTGTGTTTATTCGACCAAACTATGATATTTTACAGGCGAATGAGGGTAAAGTCTCCCCAAACCTAACTTACTATGATCAATTATAAGTCTTGAAACAAATATATTGCTCAGCCATAACAAGAAGAAGAGACTTGTTCAAAAATAGAAAAAGAAGAAAGAAATCTTTTTGAGCGTGTGAGAAGAGAACTCTAGTCATTACGCATGCCCAATGTTATATTGAGAAAAAATTGGTTAAAAGGGAATTGAACCAAACACTTCTTTAACTTAATGACATAATTATTAACCACTCCACTACTAAAAAATTTTACAAAATTTATGCCCCAAAAATTCTATTATAATTTTTGCTTCTAAATCCTTTGCTTGTTGGGTTTTAGCTCAAGATCGGACCTGACTCGAGTACATAATAGGAAATCTTCACCTTGAAGTTTTCGGTATTTTTGCTATACAGAACCAAAATGGGCAACATTTTCATCGTGTCCATACAATACGACTAATCTTCATGCCCATCAGACCGTTGATCATCAACATCATCATCATCATCTTCCCGATGAGAAGGTTGATCATCATCCTCCATGTCCTTTTTGTCATTTCTTTCGTTCCTCTCATTCCATCTTGCCCAGGCCCACTTCAGAACAAGAAATCCTCCAAGTGCATATACCTGAAACAGTTTGAGAGAATACTCCACTAAATCAACCATGAAGAATTCAACTTTTTGCAGAATTTGAACACAACATCAAAACAAATAAAGCACACCACAACCGAAACATCTAGAGTTGCAGATACCAACTAATGCTATTCATATATTAAGCTAGCCATTCATAGCTCTGATTATTACAAAAATTTCAATCCATTGTGAAACCAGACCACTGTTGAATAGTTACAAAAACAATTGAAACAGAACACAAATAGCAACAAATGAGGCGGCTTCACATCCAGCTCACTGTGAAAGGTCCTCTTAAGCGTTCTAATGCATACTATTGCAGGCATCAAAAAGATGAAAGATACAAAAGCCTACCAAAAACTACGACCATTTTCAACATTTAATGTAGCAGCAAATAGAGACATAATTATGAACATCTGCCACAAACAGCCATGCTCCCTACCCCATCATAAAGAACATTACATAGCACCTCTCTCACTAAACCCAATTATAATCCAATTCAAATTACAATTCCATGATTTTCATAACTCATAAGCCATAAAATTCAAATCTTATCAAATACCTGCCAAAGGACGAGGGAATTGGAAGTCCTGCTGGAGCTGACCTCAGCTTCATACTTCAATGGCTCTTCGTTCTTGGGTGGATTGTAAGGGAAAGAGACAGTCTCGTAGGTCGACTTCTTAGAGTCCTTCTCGCCGGCGACTACCGTCGTTTTAGAACCATTGGCATCATTAGCAGTAGCAGGAGGTTTAGGTTGAAGAAATGGGAATAAGTTGGAGATGAAAGCAGGTAACTTTATCGCAGAAGAATCAGAGCCATGAGAACGCTCCTCAGCTTCAGCCATTGTCTTACTGTTTAAGGTTTTGAATCGGCGGATTAGGATTACAATTGTCTGGTGGTGGTCATTTCTCTTTACTTCGGATTCCTTTGTATGCGACACGTGTCACGTGTCCTTCTTTTCAAGTTTTGTCTCTACTAGGTAAATACCCGTGCTACACTCCGGTATCTATTTTTTTTTCAAATTTTTTTTGTTTATATTTTCATTTAGTAAATTAGTTTTTATGGAAAGCAGAATAAATTTTTTGTTTTTTAAACCGATTTGTATTTATCTATGTATATGTAAACTATTAGTGTGATTTGTTAAAATTATATTTGGTTATTAAGTACATAAATGTTTGAAATGAGTATTGTTGTATTTTTTATAACATATAATAAGTTGTTCATTTAATTGGTGTAATTTGTTAAAGCTGGTGTTTATATATTTTATATTATTGTTTGTGGTTTTTTTGTATGGTGTAATCGTTACATTTTTGATAGAGATTCCATTTGGGAGAACTTAGTAGCCGAAATTTCTTACGCACCAAGTTACCATATTAGTTTAAATTCTTTACGCATTAGGTGTAGCAAATTTGTTTAAAGGTTCTTTATTTGAAGGAGTGAAACTTGAAGATCCATAAAGAAGAGACTATTAGTTTGTTTTTCCGAGTTTTGTATTTCAATGCGAGAGCATAATTTATATGATTTTTACTTATATAGAGCTAAAAGATTATGATAGATTTCTGGGTTGGGAAAATCGATGTTGAACACTGTAGTGTTATGATTAAAAGATGTTTTGAAAATAGAAATACTTGCTTTGCTCAGTCCTCGTTTTCTCAATTTTTTCTGACTAAGTATTTTAGTGGCTTTCTCCTGCAACTGAATCAAAGGCATTCAGTAAAACTAGGCTAATAACTATTTCGAAATCCGAAAAGAACATTATATTTATAAACCAAATCTTATGACAATAAAAAATAATAATTTATTTTTACACGAATCATATTCATCCAAAAAAAATATGAATTGTTTATCCAATTTGAAAAATATGGTATGGAATTGAAGAAGATTGTTTATGACTAACAAAAGAGAAAACAATCAAACAAAAAGAAAAAGAATTCGAATGGAAGAAGAATTTAACATGAAAAAAGGTAATATGTGAAAAAGAATCGTACGAGGAGTTTAGCTGTATATTAAATTTGATGCGCATGTAATAAAATGATCTTAGAGAGTTTTTCAGCTGTGTATATTAAATCTGATATGTATTAAAATGATCTGATTAGCTTAGAGAAGTTTTTTCATTAAGCATGAAAAATCTAACGTATTACTATAGTGTTGATTAATGATAAATGGGCCGTAAGCTCGATCTAGTCCTTGACGGGTTGGCCAGCAAACTGGCCCATAAGTCATATTAATCACAATTTTTTTTTTCTTTTAAATCAGAAAGGACTTTAAAATTTTGTCCGAACCAGAATCTGAGATAAATTTTATCCAATAATCCATCAAGCTGAAGGCAAATCAAATTCAAGGTCGAACACAGAAAAGTTTGTAACTTTTAGGGTTTCGATGTATCATCCGACGAGGGGCGGTGTTCGCGGTGGTCGAGATCGTAAGTTTCATCATATTCGTTTCGAATTTTGCTTTTTATTACAAGATCCGACATAAATTTCTCAACTTTTAGGGTTTTTGTATCATCCAGCTCAGTTTGTTCGTTTTTCTCTTCTATTCTTTCTTATTATTTTGGTTTTGAGGTTCCTTCATGAACGATCTAGGGTGTGGAGATGTGGATTGGATTGTATAAGCATTTGTAGGATAAGCTGCTGAATTTCATAAGAAGCTATGTCTTTCTCCCACTCTGGATCGTTTTTGGGAATTTTTTTTCATATCAAGATGTAGAACATATGCTACTTATTATGATTATGCATTAAGTCTGTATTAGTAATTAAGTTTGTTTATAAATGTGCAGAATTCAGTTGGGATGAAGTGAGGGCAGATAAACATAGGGAGAACTATTTGGGTCACAGTATCAAGGCCCCTGTTGGAAGATGGCAGAAAGGTTATTTTTTCTTATACCTTTTATTCTGCTTCTTGATTTATATGAAGTTATTCGCATATAGTTGCTAAATGCTATGGTTCTCCAACGTTGTAAGGGAACTAGTCATCTTGATAATATATTTGACCCTGCTTTGGCATTTACTGAATACTAGTCTGGTATTAGCTCCATGATTGGTAGATATAAAACTATAGGAATGCAAGATAGCTATCCGCATAGCTCATTCCTTAGTCCAAAGGCTCAGAATCCTTAGTCCAAAGGCTCAGAAATTCTTTTCGATTCTGGTTTTTTCCAATGCAGCTTTTATAGGCATAAATGAGATAAACTCTGTTCTGTCCTTGTTTTTTTTTCTTTATAATCACTTTGCATTTAGAAAACTATTCTGTGCTTCCTTGCTCTGTTCAATCTCAGTGCAGTTTTTGGCAATCAATGGTTGTTTTACTTTAATTATTCGTTTTCCCTGTGAGGTGTGCATATTATATCATGATTGTCGTTTACTTTCTAGCTATTAGATTTTGGTAGATTAATTTTCGATGTATGGAGTTTGGACTGACATTCATTTCTCCATGACTCAATAGGTAAAGATCTTCACTGGTATGCTAGAGATAAGAAACAAGGGGGTTCCAACACAGATGCAATGAAAGAGGAGATTCAGCGAGTTAAGGAACAGGAGGAACAAGCCATGAGGGAGGCTCTTGGCTTGGCACCAAAGTCCTCTACAAGACCACTAGGCAATCGCCTTGACAAGCAAGAGTTTACTGAACTCGTGAAGAGGGGTTCAACAGCAGAGGACTTGGGTGCAGGGAATGCTGATGCAGTGTGGGTTCACGGCCTTGGCTATGCAAAGTAAGTACTTTTTCTCTGTGTGACCATCTCTAATTTCTAACTCTGTAATTGTTTTTGGTGGTTTATTGTTTTATTGGTAGTATATACCTTCTTCTCTCTTTTCACATTTCTTTCTACAACTCTGTTCAGAGCACCACGACCATGGGAAGATCCCAGCACCCTTACACCCTCCCAGAAGGAAGACGCAGAGCCAGCACGTTTGCCAGCAGATACATCAGGGGTCAAAACTGTTGAAGATGGACCGGATGATGCTGAGAGGGACCAAAAGAAGGATATGCATGAGGAAAGGAAACCTGCAAATAGAGAGAAGGAAGAGAGACATGCTAGGCGTGAAAAACGTGAAAGGCACGAAAAGCGACGCTCTCGTGATTCAGATGAGAGAAAGAAGCACAAGACAGAGAAGAAGGATAAACGGAGGAGGCATGACTCTGATTCTGATTGAAATGTATTGTACCATGATGGATCTTTTTTCTCTCAGGAGGAAGAGTGGTCGGTTCTTGTTACCAAAATCCACTTGCCTCTTCTGCAAGAGATCTGAATTTGTGCACAGTTCGCTTTTGAATCATGGAGTAAAGAATGAAAACTATCAATATGTTAAGTGTTGTTGAATATTGATGGAAATGTTTGTTAAAACACATGGATAACGTGATCTGATATTATAGCAAACCCAGACGCACGTTTTAGCTAATCTGTTTTATTGAAACACAATTTTACTACAGCACCAAAGGCATTAGTTCATCTTCCTGAAAGAAAGGGGGCATCAAATTGCCTCAGCAAAACGTAAATCAGCAGGGCCTGGTCCCAATATTCCTTTCTGTTCACTAATCTTTCCTAGTCCTAGTGATGAATCTTCCACAGGTGCACTTGTGTCAGTGTTCATCGACAATTCTCTCTGCAAAGTTGCGAAGAACGATTTAAGAGATAGACCAACTACAATAAAATCCAGGCAGAGAGCTGAAGACTGAAGGAACTGTTGTGTCACAAACTAAAGCATAGATTTTCTAACAATACACTCTATACTAAAGCCATAGCCAGACTCTTTGCTCAACAGATGAAGAGCACAACAGGCATTCACGTTAAGATACAACAGATAGGAAAAACCTCATAAAAAAAAGGAAAATATTTCATACCATATCGTAGACGAGTCAGGAGTAATACCGAAAAAATAACCCCCAGGTTTCAGTAAACAAGCTACATTAGTTAGGAGTCTTCTCGCACTCTCCTCAGTTTCAAAGCATAACTACTGAAAGAAGATATTTTACTAAGGATTATAGACCATCACATCCTGGCTTTGCTACATTTCCATAGACGCAGAGAAAACAAACAACAAAATCTCAAACCTGCAGATGGCGCCAACAGGAAACTAAATCAGCCTGCCCCACCTTCTTCTGTAGCTGAGTTTCAAGATTATTCTGTGACACCAAATGAAGCAAAAACTAAGAAGTTGAGCTCCAGATTACTTCATTTTTAGCTGTTACACATGGAAAAATACAAATTAACAAAAGCAGGCCTTGCCTTGGAAGGATCAGCTTCAAAGAACTCCACATCGTAGTTTTTTCTCTGACTCTCCCAAGCTTCTCGTACGAAAGAAATCCCAGAAGACTATGTATCTAAAGATATAACAAACCCATCACTCTTCGACGAAGCTGTATTGATATTATTCAGTATCTAACAGTGAGTACAAAAGTAAAAGTATGGTAATTTACCAGTTCCGATGTAGTGACCAATCGGAACAGCTTCCCACTTTTCAGTGTCGGCAGCTCCGCCACAGTACAACTCGCAAACCTAAAAATACGCAGAGAGAGACATAAAGGTTGCGACTTTGAAAAGGAAATGGAGTTGAGAGGAAGAGGGATTGTTAAGTACAGTGGTATAAGGATGTGCGAAGATATTGATTATGGCTGTCTTGGCGAATTCGAAGAGGCGATGATGACTCTGCGTCTGCTCCGATTTTGAACCCGCGAAGCCGCTCATTTCTCCGGCCGAAATTTTGAATATTACAATTTTGGCACCCATTTATACGTTTTTCGTTTGTTGTCCCAATATATACATTTATTCATTACGATGTATTGTGAAATTCTTTTATAACTAACGAATTACAACCCTACTTGCAACACATTAGACTAGTAGGGAAGATTCAGCTACATCTGCTAAAAATCTTTGAAATTTCTTTTTGTTGGATTCTTTGAACTTTCAAATCCACATTATGCAAATTTCTTTTGTTATCTCTTTGATTAAAGACTGGACGGATAGATCAATGTTTAAAACCTTATTATAATGGTTTTTCTTAAAGCACTAAAATAAGATTTTGAAAATGAAAATAACCTCACTTTTAAGCCCATTACGATGGTCTGAGGGGGTAAAAGACTTTATCATTTTACCTGTTGTGTTATTGACAGCTGAAATTATTTATTTTTCAGAGTGGGAAAACAAAAGTACCTCAGCAGGTTACCAATCTCTACAGGAACAATTGTAAACCAAAACCAATTTAGGAAGAATTGTAAACCAGAACCAATTTTTGGTAGTAGGAAACAAATGGAAAAATGAAACATGTGATCAGAGCTTATCCTGTAGATCAGCAGTTCTGGTTCTGGATGTGCACGTGGGTCGGTCCAAGTCCAAGGTTTATTATGTAGTAATCCCAAATTCATTTGATAAACAGTTGAATCTTTCTCAGAGAAGAAGTCTTCGAACATCCTCAAAGTTTGAACGCAATTCAGACAGAAACGAAGCTGAAACGAAACCGGTTTCATAAAATGCAATGAGTAACAAAGGAGAAACACAGTGAATGATGACAATTGAAACTACTGAATGTTGCATTACCTCCAACTTGTCCATCAAAGATCCGATGATCAGCAGATAGTGTTACATTCATTTTTGTCACAACCAAAGGCTTCTCAATTCCTGAAACAATGACAAAAACTTGTCATAAACCTCATCAGACTAGCAACCCAAAGGGATGTTACTGTCTTACCATCTAATCCAATAACTGGCTCAACAACTTTATTTCCTCTACCAACTGCTAGAATTCCAGCCTGCAAGACAATTGATGGTCCTGGAGTTTATTATCCAAAACACACATATGCATCTCTATAAAGACTAAACTCAATCTACCACGACAATAGTCAAAAACAAAAAGTTGCTCGTCCATGTGTACTTAAGGGAGCATCGTTAGGGCTATGATTACCTGAGGGGGGTTAATAATTGCACAGAAATGGTCCACAGGATACATTCCAAGATTCGAAATGCTGAAAAACGATAAAGTGTGCTTTTATTAGTAAGTAGGGAACGTTTTACATAATCCAAGACGATGTTTAAGAACTTATAATGATGGATACCTGAATGTCCCTCCTTGAAACTCATGAGGAGCAAGCTTTCCAGATCGTGCCTTTTGTGCCAGCTCCTTAACCTGCTCCACAGATCAATAAGAAATCAATTTTATAACTATTGATAAGCAACACATGACGTATGGTCAGAACAGCTCAAACAAGTGTACTCCTCTATAGCCTGGCATGTTCGTTAAACTTCAGAGAAAATTAAATTACCTCTAAGGAAATAGCAGAAATAGATTTCTGGTCTGCATTCCGGATAATTGGAGTCATTAAGCCCTGCAACACAAGACAAGATGATGAGAGATAAACTGTTGAAGTGATCAGAAAATCAATCACAAGAGTGTACCTTCTCAGTTGCAACTGCAATTGATATGTCAACATCATCACACATAACAATATCTCCTTTCTCAGCATCCCAGAAAGCTGCCAGATATTGAGACAAAAGCACTTTAAGCAATCAAAACGAAGGTTTGAGCAAGCACAAGAAGAGATACTAACCACGAGATTAGAATCCACAGATCATTGTATCAAACTCATACAAAAAAATATCCTTCTCGTGATCAACAGAGGCAAAAGGCATTGCAATTATAATCCAACATGAGTGCCGAATTACCTTAAACAGGACGAACTAAGGTTTTAATCTAGCTCACGAATAGGGAAGAAACCATGGTTTATTTATTTGATAGTATCATTTACGAGGAGAATATAATTTCTCACCATTAGCTTGTCGGACATTCCTCAATGCGACTGCCACTGCTTTGATAACTATGTCATTGACAGACACTTTAACACCATGGTTTTCTGTAGATCATGAAAGCACAATTCAGTCTGAGCCTCTCAATTTGTTAACAAATACCAGGATGTGGAATAAGGAGCAGTCTACAAACCTTGAAGTTCTTTTCTAAATGCAAGAAGAGGATCCAATACAACATCTGCAGGCACAATCAAATGCTTAAAGAGCAAATAAAATACAGAAAGAAAATACAAAGATTGTAAATTACCAACCTGATTGTAAATACAAATGGGGTATCTTCTGTTTTGATTCCAATAAACGTTTAGCTATAATCTGCCAAGTGGGAAAGTTAAACAGAACTCAGGATTTCATTATGATCCTAGCAGCAAACGTCAATGCTGAAAGTATGTTCCCCTTGACTGATGGACATTTTCTACCCACTACCAATAGCTGTAGTCTTGTAGATTAGACAAAAGCTACTAACACCCATTGATATAGCTATCATCTCAAAGAATACAGATCAAGGGAAATGCAACCAAAAGTTCTTGCGACCTCTCCTCATGCAATTCATGGCTGCGTCAAATGAACCATTCCATAGCATGCAGAATGTAACCATATAGCTAAACATTAACCTTGACTATGTACCTATCAACTCAAAACAACATACATAAGGGACTTATTTCAACGAAACCCCTGCGAAACAAACTAACTGAAACATATAAATCAGGGTTTTTGATGGGAGCTTCCAGAGGTCTTCAAACAGCCACAGAAACCTTTGAACAAGCCAGCATATTGTACAATGAAGTTAAAACGACCTTATTACCTAGGAAGGAAAGCTTCAACAGGAAATATTTTGTCACTCTCCACGTAAAGAGCAGTAAATAATTACCTTGCGAATTTGACTGTTGGGGAAATCTTCGTAGTTATCTGACTGTGTCACAGAAGACTTTGATTGAGGTGGCGATATGGAGGAGGATTTAGACAGGGTCTCCGGTTGTTTCTTCTTCGTAGATGCAGATGCTTTAGATGTTTTTCCAGAAGCAATCGCGGCCACAACATCTGATTTCAGTAATGTACCGTAGGGACCAGATGCCTCAATTGATGATGCCTCCAATCCATGTTCTAAAATCAATAGCTTTGCAGCAGGACTAATCTTTGTGAAGCCTGTTTTCCTCCCCTCAGACTTATCTACAACACTGTGAGGGACTTGTTTAACT
The DNA here is from genome assembly GCA_963922655.1 of Cardamine chenopodiifolia. Taxonomy (NCBI): domain Eukaryota; kingdom Viridiplantae; phylum Streptophyta; class Magnoliopsida; order Brassicales; family Brassicaceae; genus Cardamine; species Cardamine chenopodiifolia. The sequence goes on along the minus strand of OZ000479.1, from coordinate 13,177,371 downwards.
GTCTCAACCTCCGAACTACCAGCGGAAGAAGACTTGATGGCTTCAATACTTTCAGCATCTTCAACCTACACAGAAGAAGGATTAGTTTCTAATATCCCCAAATCTGTAAGCAATTGTGTTTTCAAAGATTCTGTGTGCAGGCAACATTTACTTCACGCAGTACATAACGTAGCATGGAACTAGAAGAGTGCCTACCAATTTATGCACAAAATGCTTTACATAGAGGCTAGTAAAACAAATAGAATAAATATACCAGTAGTAACACAGTTCTCTGGCATCAAGAATTTTGTCAATGTACTTTTGAACTAAAGGACTTACTATAAGGGCAATCGGCTTTCCGACAGCAACATCCTTGGAACCTTCAGGAATTAGAATCTTAGCCAAGTACCTACACCAAAAGTCATCCATCAAGTTATACAATCTATTAATATAAGATCACTCATCAGAATACTAATGGAGCAGTCTAGGTAAACCCATGCTGATACCGAAACTAGGATTTCAAGAGGGAGCAATTAAACAGATCTTACTTTTGCAATTAACATTCTAAGATTATATAGAATGAACATCACCAGGCTGCCTAGAAAAAGGATATATTGATTATGCTCCAAGTGATTGCTAATAGGAATAAGATGACAAGATGTTTACCCCTCTTCAAGGCTTTCAAATTCCAGAGTGGCTTTGTCAGTCTCGATCTCACCTATGACATCACCCACTTCAATCTGTTGACCAGGAAATGAGAAGAATCAACACAGGCAAGTGCATAAACACCCGCTTTTTTGTGGTGACATTACAATACCAATTTACTCTTCAGTCTTGGGTCACCAGAAACTAACCTTGTCACCCTCTTTTTTCCACCATTTTGCAATGTTACCTTGGTTCTGCACATATATAAACAAATAAATAATTCAGGGTCTCACGATCGAAAAGATGGATGCATTCTCATCCAAAACAAGCTACCATAAAATATGGAATTTCATACCATTGTAGGAGAAAGTGCTGGCATTTCTAAGACAACATGTGGAGGAAGATCTGATGCATCGGGCTGAATGGAACCTCTTTGTTGTGTGCTTTCTTCAGGTTTCATCTCTTGATGAGCTGATGTTTCCTCTTTACCAGCTCGTCCACCCTCTATAGTAGCAGAAACGTTTTGAATGTCGTCTTCCTCCTCAACCTTGGTTACAATCACATAAGATAAAATTGAACTCTTATCCACCAAACTTATGTAGCAAGATGCTGATCAAAAACACGAAATATCATGTATGGTACATGGCATGAGAACTCAGTATGACATTGGGTAATATTTAAAGGAAGAATAGCATGAAGATTGGATCTTGGTCATTTTTTTCCCACAATAAATATTGATAAAGAAACACCAGAGATCTCTATGATTCGTTAAGTCATCCAGGATGTAAACCCAGGAAACAAAAAAAATGAAGAGGCCAAGAGCATACTAGTTAAAGAAAAAGGAAGTCCTATTGAGCATAGGTCGATGCCTGTATCACCTGTTGTGAGATCATACATGGTTTCTTTATAAGAATAAGATAGCCATTGTGCTTACCATTATTGCAATCGGTTCATTAACAGGAATATCCTTTGCTCCTTCAGTTACTAAAATCTTGGCCAGAAATCTACAGAACCATGCTTCATTGTAAGACAATTGACATTTGCATATACTAATAATAAGTCAGATATTTGAATTACCAATATAATGGAATAAATATATAAATTATGAACCAGCTTTCTTAAAATTACCCTTCCTCTTGACTCTCAAATTCTACAGTGGCTTTGTCTGTCTCTATCTCACATAGTACATCGCCCACCTCTATCTGTCAGGAAGAACCAATATTCAAACCAGTTACTGAGAAACTCCACATTCTATATTTTCTTTGTCAGCTAGATCATCAATTTATCGTCTTTCTTGTATAGTGATTATTCTTAAATAACATCATACAAGTCGACAGAAGTTTTGTCAATCAAATATAAGAAATGACCCACCTTGTCACCTTCTTTCTTCATCCATTTCGCAATATTCCCATGACTCTGCAAAAACCCAACAAACATAAAACTATGACTTCGCAGGGAGGCCAAAATCTTTTTACAAGATTGAAGTCCAGTTTCCTACCATCGTAGGAGACAAGGCTGGCATTGCAAGAACCGTCTGTGTTGTGGGTCCTACAATCCAAAGAAAAATCAAATTAACGGATAAATCTTGTATAATTGACTGCATAACCTTTCTCTATATGTAAGAGTAAGATGGAAGCCCAAACATAAGAGAAGAAAGTGTTATGGGAAGTTTTTGCACCTGCATCAACATCTCTTTTTTTTACTATAAGATAAAATTTGCCATTAATTATCCTCATCACCCACTCAATATTTGTATCTTGGTAATTTTTAGGCTAAAATTATATTGCAATTTTTCGCAGGTTGATTTATCAGATGCAAGTCACATATATCGACTGGTTTAGTACTTCTATAACGGAATTGATTTGTAGACTCATTTACGAAGATCCTTATTTCATAAGATGACATAACAATCTATGAATACCTGTAGATGAAAAGTTTCGCACGCCAAATCGCAACTACAAGAAAACAATATCTGTGAGAAGCAGGGATAGATGACAGTGCAAAAATAAACAGTACTAACGGTAAAACTTACAATAGGCTTTGGAGGACTATCATCCATTCTTGTAATCATGTCTATGGAGGCAGACCTGAAAATGTAAAAGAGACAAAATCTGAAAATGGACTAACACATATTCCTCAAAAAAAATTTGCAAAAACAGTTCAGAAGATACTAGTGAGCTACAAACAACACATAAGAAATGATTTACGCAACCGTGTTAATTTCTGTTTAATTTATAATCTTAAACTTTGAGTGCCTAAGATCGCCCTGGTTTTCTATAGGAATGAAAAGTTGTCCTCAATTTCCAGGAAAGAGAAGTCATCATTGTATAGACAAACTCAAACAACTTCGTCTAACAAAAAAAAGAGATCTAAAAGAAACATGTACAGGATAGAGCTAAACCTAGAGAAAAGGATAGAACAGGAACTGGAATAGCAAATCACAGAAACTCGATATCAGTGTTTCATTGTCGCGGTCCGGGATCCCCCGAATCCATTCCCAAGACTGTTTATGCCGTTCTTAACTTGGTATTAATTTTACAACAATTTGGGTAAACCTTATCTGTGACCATCATCAATTACCAAGATTTGTGGTATGGAACACATACCTCGCACCATTACTGCTACGAATCTTGTTGTCCAAGTTGTATAGTCCATTAGAAAAGCTGAACCAATCACCGAGAGGAGTGAGTCAGAGTATTCTTTAAATTATTCAGAAATTCTAAGCGTTTGAGCTTTAGACAGAATGGAAAATTCATCTTCCAATTTTACAGAAATTTGGCGACCAGTTGGTGCCTATACTGAATAAACAAGAAGATAATCTAGCTCGATGCTATCGGAATTAACGAAGACTGGAAGGACACACTTGTTCTTCAATGCGAGTAACACAAAATGGAAAATTCATAAACCCATAATACCATTTCAGAAAACAAAAATAGCTCAATTGGTTCCAACAAAAACAGATTAGCATTATTTCTATCAATTATAATTGTTCTCATCCAATATTAAACTCTTAAACATCACTATACAATTCGCAATCAAAAACTCCAAAAAGTCAATGGAGGATTGCCCAAAAAGTATAAATGAAAAGTGAAAATGAAATCGAACTGAGATATCAGTTCACTAATCAAATTGCCAAGGATCGCATATTAAAGAGCAACATCAAAGCGTCGAAAGAGGCGAGACGAGTAAACAGAATAAGCGTACCGAGTATGGAATCCGGAGGCAGGAGCGAGAAGACGAGCTCTGAGAAGTGAAGAAGTGCGAGTGATCGCAGCTTGGCGGAGGAGCGGAAGCACCATGACAGCACTTCGAGAAAGAGAATGGTTCGACAAATCACGAATGGGAAAGAGTCGATGGAATTGAAACACTTAAATTTTGGTCAGATCGCAGCGACGGCACGAACGATCCTCGTGACGCAAGCGTTCAGAATTCAGATACCCCCGGTCCGGCCCGGATCGAAAAACCGGTAATCGCTGCTGAACCGGAAAACCACATTTAAATCATCTTTAAATGCTTGGTTTGAGTGGAGAACCAAGTTTAGAAACTTCAAAAACCATTTATTTTACTGTACTAGTGCCCTTGATAAAAAAAAATTTGTCTATCAAACGTTTTTGGTAGACTACTGCGTATAAAAAGATACTTTTTTTACAAAACAATCAATGATAATAAGTTTCACAAAAATATTAACCAAAAATTTTCTTTCTCGTTTGAACTATCAACTTGATGATCATATCAAAAGTTTTATACATTTATATCAAAACGAGTTTGGTGGATACTAGTGAGTCCCAGAAAATTTTGTCACGCGACTAATAAAAAAATGGGAAGTTAAGAAGAGAAAACAATGGAGAATAATAAGCTTAGATACGGACAAGGCAAATCTACTTGATGATGAGCTCAAAAGAGGATTTATGAGGTATAAATGATCCTTTCGGAGGGGTAGAATCTCCCTAGGTTGAAAATAAAAGTACAACTATAAGTTTTTGAGAGAGACCGAATCTCATGTATATATGAATGATGATGTGTATGTCTATCGAAACCTTGAGAGACCTCTTTTAGACTCTAACTTGAATAGATAGATGTAGTGAAAGAGTATTTGTAAAAGATATCTGACCGTATTTGGTGATCGAGCTGAGTGGTTGGGTTGGTTTGTTCCATTTGTTGGATAACATGTGACCGAATGCTGTATATTTTTCGGTGGATGCTGCTAGTTCTAGGACGATTAGATAGTTTCCAGTTTCCCCCACACGTCACATCTATCAGGAGAGGACGTGCTTGAGATTGCCAAACAGAAAATATGCTTTTCCGTACATGCACATGGTCAGTCCGACAGTCCCATGAAGATAGTCATACATGTTGTAAACGACTACTAACAAAAATAAAGGGTTTGGGAGCCGAAGCTCTCGAGATCAGGACAAGGAAAATATACATGTCTCTGAGCTCTTCGGATAATCGATATTGTATGCGAGCCCTTGGAGCTGTTTCGTCTGGCTGGGGTGTAAGTGTCCATTGTTTGTCTTAGCATATGAGAATTTGGTATATCACCGGTTTCGTAAGATGCGAATATCTATGAAGCACGGGGACGCCTCTAGGGTGCCTTCTCCCGTACCAAGGAACGAGTACAGCTTGGTGACACTTTCGAAACGTCTCGGTGGAACGGAGACGGCATACCGATGAGGGGATGGAGAAAAATAAGTTAGGGAAAGTCTGGGAAAATTTCGAACTAAAAAAACGTATATATGTGATATTTGATTTACTTTTCAAAATATAAAATTTTTTAAAATTATTGGTCTCTTTCTAGTTTTGATTATAAAGGAAGTTAAAAACGTAAATAATCATATTAGGGTTCTTTAATCACAATTTATATCTAATTTAAGTCAAGCCACCACCATAAAACTCTTCATCTCCTCTACTGTGTCACCTTTTAACTTATTCTACAAGTCAAGTTACCATCATAAACCAGTATAATTTTCTTTTAAACTTATGAATATATTTCTTATGTTGTCGTTACCGTATCTATGTCATATCCGTTTCTTAAAAATTTTAATTTTACCGTCTCCCATCTCTTTGTCGTCGTTTCTTGTCCCCGTATCCGTCTCGGTACAACATAATATTTGTTGTGATATATTGTTTTATAGTTTGATTGACAATTGGAAAATCATACCCCACACTAACTATGAAGTAAGTTTGTAGTATTAATAAAAAAATCTATAATATCTAAACTTAATTCTGTTTTAAAAGAAAATTTATTGTATCGTTTAGTCGTACGCATTATTAAAACAAAAAATTTCCTTCAGTTACATAAGTTTCTCATATCGCTTCATAATTACTATATATATTTTTTCAACATTCAATTCGTTCAATCTTTTTGTATTATATTCTTCTTTTCCTTTTTACTTTTTGAAAACAATTGAGATCGACACAAATTGGGAAGTCTGCTATAAATCACGGAAGCACGATCGTGACCAGTAGTATAGTTGTATTAGAGTCGAGCATCAAAACAAGGATCAAAAGAATATCCTTTCCCACCACCGTCTTTTGACTTGTCTAACTATCGCTAGCATATGCACGATTTAGTTAAAACTACAGCGCAAATCTCCGTTTTGTTGCTCTGAGATTTTGTAATCCCATTAAAATACCCAACAAAATCTTTCTGTCCAATTTCTAAAATCAACTCCTCTTTTGGTCTGGATATATATAAGGAAGATAAATATCAGAGATTTGTGAAGAAGAAGACCAAAGAGGAAAAATCAATCAAACGAATGAAGATTGAAGAAGTGAGTCGTGAAAGTGGAAATGTTGTGTGCGGATCATGGATCCGTCGCCTTAAGAAACTAAATTGGGTCATTATCGCTAAAGCTGCTAAACGCCGTGGCTCAACTGTCTCTGCTCCTGCTCTCCTTGACATCTTCTCTTTCGACCCCATCACTACTTCTCTCTCCGCTTCTCCCTTGGTAAGTCTTCTTACATCATTGGTTTTTGAAATTGGTCTTTTGAAACGTGTCATGTGTCTGGAACGAATCAAAAGCTTCGAAATTTTATTGGGTTTTGGGTGAAATCGAGGTTTTTCGTTAAATTGGGAAATTTGGGTTCTTTTGAATCAACCTAGGGTTTTTCTTCTGATTCCGACAAAGTAGGACAAAACCCTGTTCTTTTGATTTTTACAACTGTTGACTAATGAAAGCAAAACAACTTTTTTCTTCTTGTTTGATTCCAAAGGCAACACACACGTTTAAAGAGAGTGATGGTGATCCTGTGACAGTTACAGTGCATCCTGGTGGAGATTATTTTGTTTGCTCGACCTCCAAAGGTGGTTGCAAGTACGTTCCTATCTCTGATACAATGTTTCTAATTTTGTTGACTTAGTTAATGTATGATATCTTCTCGTTCTTGTCTTGAGAACTAGACATCAAATGATTAGATCTGACATCATGTTACTTCTCTGATTACTGTGTCTTTATTATTATTTGGTTGCTTCTCTCTTTCTTGCCTTTTATAATTATTGGTCTCTTTCTAGTTTTGATTCTTGTATTAATTTGACTCCCCTTTCTTGCATCCATCTTTTGCAACTGTACTATTCCATCTGTTTTATGCATACTAGAGAATCGGAATTGTCTTTCACCAGTTTGGATACTAGCTACCTCATTGTCTATACAAATTTTGTTTATGGTCTAGATGGTAAGTAGAGTTTATATATGGTTTTCAGGTCGTTTGAGATTGTTGGAGGAGCAGAAGGTAGTACGATCTTAGCGAAAGAATTCCTTCCTCTCGAAAATGCTGGACTACAAAAGTGTATGGCCTTCAGCTTTGACGGGTCGAAAGTAGCTGTTGGGGGAGTGGTAAGGAGGGACCAAATAAGTGCTTTTTTTTTTCTTTCTTTTTCTGTTGCGACTATTTTTGTTGTTGCTTACTGTAAAGCTATCTTCAGGATGGATGTCTCAGAATTATGGAGTGGCCAAACCTACGTGTAATTTTGGATGAGCCAAAGGCACACAAATCCATCCGGGATATGGATTTTAGGTAACAACCAGGATCTTCTCTCCCATCATCCCTCCATCTATATTCTTTTCAGTTTAAAGTATAATTGAATTAGTAGACTCGGGTCATACATTACAAACAGGAGTTAATGGAGATTATGAAACGAAGCTGAATATGTTCATCTCTCATATCTGCATCTTTTGTTGTAGTCTTGACTCAGAGTACTTAGCTACAACGTCAACTGATGGATCAGCTAGAATATGGAAAGCAGAGGATGGTCTTCCTTTGTCTACTTTGGAACGTAGTGGGGTATGTGAAACTGATGGATCTCTTTGTTTCGAGTTTTTTCTCTCCTTTTCCCTTGACTGTAACATATTCCAAATTTCCTATATTCTAATTCTGGTATTGTCATGTCTGCAGGAGGAAAGTATTGAACTGTGCCGTTTCTCTAAAGATGGAACAAAACCCTTCCTGTTTTGTGCTGCCCAAAGAGGTATGTAATATGTAAACTCTCGAGTAAAGTATTACAAGCACCACTTGTGCTTTAAATTCATAACATCATATGAAAGCTTAAACAATTGGAATCAGGTGATACGCCTGTGGTAAATGTTTATGACATAAGTACATGGAAGAAGCTTGGGTTCAAAAAGCTGTCAAAGAAGACTGCATCGACCATGGCAGTGAGCTTGGATGGAAAATATATTGCTTTGTGAGTGTTTTCTTCATCTCAGGCTGGTTATTGCTTTCAGGCTTCTGATTATAGAAAGGTTAAAAAACCCTCATATTTTGCGCCTTTTTTGTAGGGGTGGCAAAGATGGAGATGTATCTGTTGCTGAAGTTAAGACAATGGAAATCTATCACTACAGTAAGAGGCTACATCCTGGTCTATCCATTGCTTCACTTGAGTTCTGCCCTAGTGAAAGGTATGGTGAATCAGTTGAAAAGATAATGATAATCAAAACCCTTTTGTCTCATTATTGGGATTTAGAATAGCATATGTTTCAAATATTGATTTTATCTAATTGGTTCTTTGTAACTTGAGGATTAGGGTTATCCTGACAACTTCGAGCGAATGGGGTGAGATGGTGACCAAACTCAATGTTCCAAAAGAGTGGAAAGGTTTGTTGCTGTCTGCAAATAGGATTATATACGTTTATATATATATCTCACTCATATCTCTCTGTTTGATGTGCAGAGTGGCAAATTTATGCACTGTTGTTTTGCTTGTTCATGGCATCAGTCATTGCTGCATACATTTTCTTCGAGAACTCAGATTCGTTTTGGAAGTTACCAATGGGTAAAGATCAAAGAAGACCAAAGATTAGTCTTTTTGGAGATTCAGCCACGCCTTCTGAGGATCATAGTAGGTGGAACTTGGATCTATAGAAGCTTATGTAAAATCCATGAAACTTTTTTCTGTTTTTCTTCAAAATTTGTTGCATGTTTTTTTCTTTTTCTTTCCTTGCTCTCACGATTCTGATTATACCTGACGATAACTCGTTGATTCTGGAGTTAAACTCGTTTTGTTGTTTTGGCGATTTGAACAGTCTTTGATTCCTTTCATTATTGATTGACTTTTACTGTTTACGAAGCACTTCTGATGTAAAGATGTCTTGTAGCAATAAGAGACGTGATGACGTCATATGAGTGGTCCCATTAGTCTTGAATAGACGTGATGACGTCATATAATAACTCCAACTTTTGCAATGTCACAATTTTAATCTCCAACTATCATGTTTGCAAAACAAATCTTGGAGTATGCGTTGACTGCGCAAAATTGGGCTTAAAAATGTCAACGTTGAAATATAAACAAGACGACGTTAATAAGGTGTTAGAAGCACGATTTCCGCTCCCCCAATAGATTCCGAGGAAGACGTCGACAGAGTGATTCAGGCGAGAAACAAATAGTGATTCCGAGGAGAACGGCAAGGAGAATTTTGGCGACTGCAAGGAGAATCGCGGCAACGGCGAGGAGAACTCGCAATTCCAAAACCAAATGGAATCTGAAAGGATAATGCATTAATTTCAGCATTTTTGGGCTACATCTTTAAGCCAACAACATTCTTGATCTCTTCTGTATTTCTCTTCTTCTTTAAGAATCGTGTGATTTGTTATATATATTACTACACCACAAAAAAGATAATTATTACATACCTTTTGTATTTTGCTTTTCTTTTTTTTTCTATCTCTACATAGAAAAACACACCAAAGAAACAAAACAAAACAAAAAGACAAATTACAGAAAATTGTGAGCACGAATCGGTTTTGACCTCTTAACCAACCAATGACGGAGATGAACAATAAGACGCCAATGATCATGTTAGTAAGATAATAAAGCCACTGTGCATTTTTCTTCTGCTTCACCGTGTTGGTGAACGTAGTTTTTTTGTTGAATGTTTAGTCAACTTGTTTATCACCTGACTATATCCATAGCCCATAATTTCGATGTAATGTTATTAAAATTTAGAGTAGCTTCATTTGTTTCCTCTGATATTTTCCTACACACTCTCTCTAAAGATGAATTCCCAGGTACCGTTCTTGCTTCCAGAAATTGCTAATTTCTGGAAAATGTTATTGATTTGTGTTCTTTGATTTAATTTGATTTTGTGTATTGTGTTTGATCAGCAGATCCTCAGTGTCACCTCTGCTGGGATTCAGGGGCAATCAAAGAGATCCTTCTTCGTCTTCTTTGAAGATGCTGGTACCATCTCCTTCACTTATTTACTCTACTGATTAAAAAAAAAAAGCAATCTTTTTTTACATTTTATAATTCTCTTTTTTTTGCAGCTGCCGATCAACGCCAATGATCCAAAATCTCAACTTGTTTTACAGGTATACACCCCTATAAGATACTGTACTCTAGTTTAATGGTCAGAGAATGTTTGACTAGATTCGTTTTTTAAATTGTTATTTAAGTGTTGTGGGGATTTTTTTTCTTGCTCTGTTTGAAACTTGTCAGAATGCTTGAGCTGTAGGCAGTATCAGATGCAAAATCTAGCTCAGAGATGAGTGGTGTTTCAAAGAAGGAAGAGAAATCTGATGATATAGCCAAGACAAGACATGACTCAAGCTATGGGTGCTGGTAAGTCGATGGTGTCTACCACTTCTTTGTTGTCTGATATTGGAATATGGATTTGGTTCATTAGATTCTACCTTTACTTTTTCCTAAATTAAAACTTAACTAAACTAATATACTTTTACTTTTCATCTTAGATTAGTTTTTTTCCGTTGTCTCTCAAATAATGCTTATTGGCAGACTCACCTTTCTTGTTCTCCTTAATTATGCATTTCAGTCACTGATTGATTCCTATGTGTGTGTGTTTTTTTCATTTCAGTTTTAACTTACAGGCACGAGTTAGGAATGAACTACAGCTTTCTACGTCCAGATTTAATTGTTGGATCCTGTTTACAGGTTTTCCTAATATCCTTCTGTTATATATGATTTCCTTTGGAACTGTGTTACTTTCTTGGCTCTCTTACCATATTCTCTGCTTGATTGATAGACCCCTGATGATGTTGATAAGCTTCGTGAAATTGGGGTTAAAACCATATTTTGCTTGCAACAAGATCCAGACTTGGAGTATCCTTCCAAAGCCCTCTTTTTTTTTTTCAGTTCATGTTTATGGCTTTTTCCAGTGTTCTTCAGTTTGATTGAGGAAGAATGATCTGCAGTGCAGAATGCCTTAAACAATACCTGCAGATATTTTGGAGTAGATATAAGCAGCATTCAAGCATATGCTAAGAAATGTGATGACATTCAGTATATTCACTGTGAAATAAGGTTAGCCATTGGTAATGCGACAAGCCATGATTTTAGTTTTACGCTTTTTTGATGATCTGACTGAGAACTTGTGAAGTGTTTATATTAGCTGATGCGTACTTGATGGAGAGATTATGAAAGTTGATCTATAGTTATGTTTCAATACCTTTCTTACTGCTTGTATAGACTTCATGAGAATCCTATGAAACAACAGAATCAAAACGAACGCATACGCTAACAACCTGGGGCTTGACATATTATGATCTTTGATGTAACAGAGACTTTGATGCATTTGATTTGAGAATGCGTCTTCCTGCCTTGGTTAGTACACTGTACAAAGCTGTTAATCGAAATGGAGGAGTTACATGAGGCCGAACCGTTTATAGGACCTAACAAAGACGGCCATACCAATAATTACGTAAAAGTAAATATCTCTGTCTCTAAATATAATAGAGTTGAACAAGATTTGATGATGAGTTAATGTTGTAATGTTGTTGTGTACCAATGAAACAGATAGTGGATGATCCAACGAGTGTGGATGGTGCAACTCGGGAGAGACTAACGAGAGAAGACCCTGAGCTGTTGGAGGAAGAACGCTTGAAACTAAATCCAGTTCTTGGAGACTTGTTCCGAAGCAGAGGCTTGAGAGCTCTGCGAATGTACAACTTACTATGTAGTACAATAAAATGCTTTATGTTGGTCATACATAATGTTATGTTTTTAGCCCCAAAAAACATGTAGTTGTACAATGTTCAAGTATAATATATGACATAGACCTTATATCTTTGTTCTTTTTATTTGCGTTCTTTCACCATGTGAATTCGGTGAGGGTCGAAATTTGATTAAAATGTATTCCGGGTAATAAAATAGTCAAAACGAAATAAGAAAATTTGAAATCCATGAGGGTCTTAATCAATTAAAAAAAGTCTTCGGGGTCGAACTGAAAAAATGAAGAAGTACGATTTTGCCCCAAAAGTTGAAACAATTACCCAAATTCCCGCTTGCGCCTCCCAACACTGACTGACACAGTGTCCAGTGTACTGCGTTGGGCTTTAGTCCATTTGAAAAGATGAATCGTGATTTCTAATCTCTCTGTCTTTCTCGAGGTCGCAGGTAAAACCCTACAAATTCTAATCACCTATCTTCTTACTTTCTCATCTCTTCTTCTTTATCAATGGCGTTTTTGCTTTACTGTGATTTAATTTTTCTCTCTTTTCTGTGCTGAGAATTTCGCTTTGTGTATTTGTAATATTTTCTGGATTGAGACTCTCCGTTGTTCTGTTTGCTAAATTAACAGTTCTTGTTTCGAAATGAAGAACTAAACAGATCTGTCCTAAGAATTTTGTTTATTTGGTAGATTTGTAACGTTTTTTTTTGGGTGCTTGTCTGATTCGGATTTCACTTTAGCTCTTCTGCATATAACAGGACAAAGAGAGAACATGCACTCTCTGAAAACTACTTGTGCTGGGCAAATATTTGCTCTAGCTAAGTCCCACGAGTGTGTAGGCAAGAGGACGCGTAATCGAATTCCCAAAGAGGAGAGAAAGGCACTGGTGGAATCTTTTATTAAGACGTATGATCCTATTTCTCTTTCCCTTAGCAAGAATTTTGAATTTTTTCTTTTCGATTCGCAGCTATTGTAACTGGTGTTTATTTTTCAGGCATCAAAACCTAAACAATGGGAGTTTTCCTTCACTTAGTCTCACTCACAAAGAGGTTGGTGGATCTTTCTACACTATAAGGGAGATTGTCAGAGAGATCATCCAAGAAAATAGAGTTCTTGGTCCTGGTGACCTGAATTTTGAGGGAAATGGTTCTAACCATTTGCAAGATCAAAGTCTGTCAAGTTCTATCCTGATGGATCCTGTGCCCCCTTTATCTTTGTCACCAGACGGATTTCATTCTGCATCAGATCAAAGTTATAGTCGTTCTTCTGAGGATGGGAAGACTAAGTCACCTGAAAATGCTGAAAACATTAACGGTAGCAAGGCTATCCCAGAAGACAGGGAATCTGATATATTGAATTATAGGGAAGTGAACGGAAGTCAACTTTTCAAAGAAGAAGACCAGTCAGTGGACTCTACTGACGTATCCAGGACTCAGCTTGCAGCATCTTTCAGTGAAGAAACTGATGCAGGGGTGCAAAATAGAGTGAAGACAGTGTGCGATAGTTTTGCCACCAAAGCTCATGATAAAGGACTCGATGTGGATAACAAAGACAGAGGATTTGAGGAAATGCCTTTCATGGAAACTGACGGCACAAAACCTGTTAATAGTGATGAAAGAGTGAATGATGCTGGAGCAGCAAGGACTGAAATGGCGAACACAACAAAGGACATATTAGGTGCAATTGATATGCTAGAAGGAACAGTTGTTGAAACATTTCCATTAAGTTCTGGGACTTCAACAATGGACTCACTGGATGCTCAGCCTGGTGAATTAGATAAAGTTTGTGATGGTGGGAAAGTAACTGAGACAAAGGTGGAAACAGAGAGCAGCATCGTAATTCCTGTTGATCTTGGAGAGATTTCTTCATCCACTTCTGATGTACTTGAAGAAAAGGAGACAGAAGTCATTGTTGGTCAGATGCCTAATCACATTTCTGGCCATATGGAGATGAAAGTTGGAGAGAAATTTGTAAATCCTGCTTCAGTAGATGCTGTGATGGACAACATCCATGAGACTAAGGAATTTAGTAATGGAACTCTGACGACTGAACAGAAAATTCCAACATCTGGCACTGAGGTAAGCTTCGCCAAGTTACAAGTGTATGTTTGTTTTTACATTGGAACGATCTATTTGATTACAGGAGCAAAACTGTCTTCATGGTTGTCCTTATTTGGATATGTGGGATGCAAAGTTAGCTAAGATAAAGTATTTCATGATCGTGGCAGAAGAACTTTAATGATGGAATAGTTAACCTGTTGAAGGTTTTTAGATGTTTAGGTAGTCAATTGTGATTCTCTTGCTGTGAGCATTAAGGTCTGGATACATATAAGAAGCTGTTATTTGATTATTGTTAAAAATTGAGTTAAACTACTTGACATATGAGAAATCCACACAAGAGATGATACCTATGTAACCTTTTAATTGTGTAACAGTTGGGAAGTTGTAAGGACAATAGAGCAAAGGTGGACACTATAACTAGCCATGCCGGGAGTGAAGTCGCAAGTGTGGAGAAGGAGGCAACCATGGAAAAAGGGAAATTTGATGCTTCAGATAGTTCCAGCTCTCAGAAAGAAAGCAATGCAACATTAAACAGAATTAAACCGTGAGTAAATAAACACACTCCAAAGTCCCAAGTGTGTTTAGGGGTCGTTGGTTTTGTGTGTTTGGGTCTCCAGAGATTTCAATTTCACATGCCTTAACTTTCTTTATTCTTATTTTGCAGTGAATCGTGGAAAGGGGAATCGAATATGGGAAGACAGGAAACAAATCCTCTTTTGGCAGCTCTGAAATCTTTCTTGATAGCTTTTGTGAAGTTTTGGTCCGAGTAATAATACATAGTAGAGATCTCTTGGTAAACTTTTAGTAGTTTTCATTAGTGAGTGTTAGTAAGGTTAAGATGAGATATGGTTTGAAACGTGCTGTACAATTTTTGTGTTGAATGTTATGGTTATATGTAATGGGTTGAATCTTCTGCTCAAATGTAGTCCAATAAAGGAGGAAACATCATTCTGAGGATAATCTTCTTGAACATTTCAATGAAGATCATGCATTTCAATTCTGTTGGAGCTTACATCTCATTGGTCAAAACTGGTCACTACTTGAACCTAGCTTTGGTTTAGTTACACCACACCAACTGAATGATGCAGCAAAACCCGCCACTTCAACGGTGACATGCACCAAAGAAGCCATCTTTCAGTTACAATGACTCGTTTTTATTTGATTATATAAACAGAGCACAAAATTTTGATGCTTAGTGAAATGGAAAAAGAGGAAACAAAGATGGTGAATGGTGAAGTTGAGTCAAAGTCGCGCAAGGGCCTTCCTGATTTCCTTGGATCTGTGAATTTGAGACATGTCAAGCTTGAATACATTTACCTTCTCTCTTTCTCGAATACTTTTTGCTTCTTCCTTCCTCCTATTCTCCTTCTCGTCATCTTTGTTTCTCAGTTTCTCCCACTCTTGCCTTTTCCTTTATCAATCTTCTTTCTCCTTCTTCTCTATCATATTCTTACTCCTTCCTCTGTTTTCCTTCTCGATTTCTCCTGTTACCGCCCACCCGATCATCTCAAGGTCATATCTCTTCCCTCTCCACCTTTCTTCTTTCTCTTTTTCTCTTTTTCTCATTGTTGTTTTTGTGGGTGTAAATTGTACAGATCACGAAAAGCGACTTCATTGAGCTGGCATTGAAGTCTGGTAACTTCAACGAGACTTCCATCGAGCTTCAAAGAGAAATGCTGCACCAATCAGGCATAGGAGAAGAAAGCTACATGCCAAGAGTGGTGTTCAAGCCTGGTCACAAGGTGAATCTTTTTGATGGCCGTGAAGAAGCAGCAATGGTGATCTTTGGAGCAATTGATGAACTTCTTGCGCGACCAACATCAATGGGAAGCATACCAAGATCCTGGTGCTCAACTGTGGAGTCCTCAACACCGCACCTTCTCTATCAGCCATGGTAATTAACCATTACAAGCTGAGGCATAGCACAGAGAGCTACAATCTAGGTGGTAAGGGGTGTGGTGCAGGAATCATAGCCATTGATTTAGCCAAAGATCTTTTGAACGCTCATCAAGGCTCTTATGCTTTGGTAGTGAGCACTGAAATAGTGAGCTTCACTTGGTGCTCTGGCAATGAGGCCACGTTGATTCCACCAAATTGTTTCTTTCGGATGGGAGCAGCTGCAATTATGCTCTCTAGTCAGCGTATTGATAGATGGCGAGCCAAATACCAACTTATGCAGGTGACAGTAACAAATAAGCAGTCTGGTTAACTCTTGCTATGTTCTCTGTTTTGGCTTATGATGACATTATAAATGGTGAGTTGAAACTGCTTGTAAGAACCCATAAAGGCATGGAGGACACGAGTTACAAGAGCATAGAGTTGAGAGAAGACCGAGATGGGAAACAAGGACTGTATGTATCTACAGACGTAACGGAAGTTGCTTGCCGTGCACTCAAAGCAAACATTACAACGCTCGGTTGTCTTGAGCCTTCTTCAGGGCACATATGTGTATTGACATCGAGTAAGAAAGTGCTTGATGAGATTCATAAGGATCTCAAGTTGACGGACGAGAATATGGAGGCATCAAGGCGGACATTGGAACGTTTCGGAAACACATCAAGCAGTATATGGTACGAGCTGGCCTACTTATAGAACACAGGGCTAAAATGAAAAGAGGAGATAAGGTTTGGCAAATTGGTTTTGGGTCAGGGTTCAAATGCAATAGTGTTGTATGGAAAGCCCTAAAAAAACATTGAACCTCCAAGACACAACAATCCATGGAATCTTTGAGGATTAGTCTATATATCTCAACTCTAAACGTTGACCACACAACAAAAAATTACAAAGTGTATGATAACATGAATAAAATGACTCATTAATGAAACAAGTCCTTTAAAGTAAAATGAAACTTTCCAATTTATTTATATAATGTGATTGCATTTGAACATATCCCTGATGCTGGGATCTTACATAAGGCAAACATCTAGTAGAGATACGAAATCTGCTCTTGCTTTCAATCATAAGCAACTAAGAACTGAGCTTAACTACTTGGAATGCAAAGGATGAGCCTTTGCAACCTTATATCTACTGTGTAACAATTAGGAAGTTGTAAGAATACCATACTGTAGTAGCAAAAGTTGCAAGCGTAGAGGAGAAAGCAACCATGGGAAAAGGGAAACTTGAAGCTTTAGTTCCAATCTCTTACACACAGATGCTGCTATGGAGCCACAACACCCTCAAGTTTCCATCCACCAGGCCCGGACAACGCAAAAGCCTATGATGCCAAAAGAAAGAATTAGCTTTCAAATCAAAGAAAAAGCTACCTTAGGCATATCTGAAATAAGGATGGAATCTACAAACTTCTTCCCAGGAGTTGCCAAAAGCCTGAAGCAAAGCAGCATTGCAAGTTTTCAACTTAACAGAAGCTCCAGAGAACATTGAGGCTGCTTCTTCCCACCCCTTATTATGCCCCATACACCTGTGTGGCAATCAAATAAGATATAACAACACAGCACAAGGAAGATGATTCGATGAAGATGCACACACAGAAGCAAAAAGGAATGATGAGAAACAAAGTAACTAACATGACAGTGGTAATGTCAGGAGTTGAATATTTGGAGACAATGTGTTGAAGATGCTCAGCGGTTTGACCATCCATAGCCGCAATGGAGTAAAAGCTAGGAATGAAATGTACATTTGCCTCCATAAACGCATCGACTTGTGCTTGCATTGACTTCAATGTCTCCCTAGTCCGAGTCGCGTCGCTGTGAGCACATAAACGATTTCTCAATAACGAAACAACAGATCATTTGAGCAAATTGAGGTTTTGGAAAGAAGACCTTGAGAGAATGAGTTGGGGAAGCCAACCAAGTGTGGAGAGGATTTGAGCAACTTTAGCAGCATCGGCTCGTCCGGGTTTGGTTAGAGGACGATCATGGTCTATCGTTTCATGATTTCGAAACAGAGATAAAGATCAAGATTGGATTTTGAGGGAAAAGAAAGAGAATAAGAGAAAGAGAAGAGTACCTCTAAGGGAAAGATCGTCCCAGGAACTGTGAGCGTGACGGAGAAGGATAAGACGGCGAGAGACTGGGGTAGAAGGAAAAGCAGCGAAGTCGGTGGTCGCACGAGACGGAGCTGTTGAGCAACAATTGGTGCTCCGATTTGGTATGGAGAAGAAGGAAGGAGGAAGACACGGCAAGCTAAGCATCTCTGGGCTTGCCTGATTTTTAGTGAAGGATGCTTTTTTTTATTGCGTAATGATAAAAATATAAGTAAAATAAATATTAAATATTTCTGTTTTTTTCGTCGTGAAAAGAAGATAAGGTGGATTGGTAGAACAAGGACCCAAAAAGAAAAGATGATTTGAACCGGAGCCGTTGGTCGATATTCTGATCAGATTCAAATGCGTTTTGAAGCTCTGGTATAAAAACATAGTTTCAGAGAAACAATACAAGTTAACATTGAATCAAGAAAATTTCAGAGACCAAATTTATAAGCGACATCTTCACACACGTAGCAATCATCACTTCCAAGCACCAATGCACATAGTACATACATTTATCAACATTTGTGGAGAGGAAGTAGATAGTATTTTCGTAAATTTTGTCTAGACATGATCGATCAGACCGACCATGGAAGATACATTTTGGCAAATGTGGAAAGTCCAATTAGTATACCATGTAACTGATGGCTGATGTTTAAGCTTTTCAGTCTTGTACTTATTGACATGTAAAGAGAAAGGAACTAAATGCTTTCATTTCTCAACTTGAAATAAATACAAATACAAGATGATACTATGCTCTAATGATTCCTCAAAAACGATTCTTTTTCACCTTCTTATAATCCCAAAAGGCTCGTCTTACACTAGGCCTTATTCACCCGAATCTTCTGTCCTTCCAGCAACTGCAATTTAATCCTCAAAATGAGAAAGCAAAAAGGTTCTAGACCACTCTATATTATAAGTGAAGAAGATGAAAGAAACAATTGAGGCACTTACAGAGTTGTTAAGAGCCAAGATGGCAGCTTCAACATCTTCTTCTGAAGAAAACGTTACAAATCCATACCCGGTAGATTTTGAAGTTCCAGGTACTCTTGAAACCTTTGCGCTTAGTACTTTACCTTTCTCAGAAAACAAATTCTCAAGCATCTCTTTTGTAACAGTCTTTGCTAGATTACCAACATACACTTTGTAAGGGCTATCTACAAATGCTGAATCTTCAGACTGAAGTAGTGATAAATCAGGTGATGATGCTATAGGTTTCTCTGTTATGTTAACCTTTATCTCACGCCCTTCAATAGTCTGAAGTAACAAACAAAAAGCTTCGTCATTTTTACAACTTATATGAAGAAACAGAGGCAATTAGGGATTTGATAAAAACTCACATTGCCATTCAATTTCTCAACCACAGCAGTGGCATCTTCAACTGATTTCATAGTGGCAAACCCAAATCGACGGCTTCGTCCAGAGTACTTATCATACATGACCTGATGAAACCAGCCCAAAATATTAAATCAAATCACAAATCGTGATGATAGCTAACTAACTAACTATAGAAGAAAGAGATGTAGGAATAAAAACCTGAACTTTTTCAATGGCACCGTGTTCTTCAACAAGTTTGGTGAGCTGCTCATTGTCCACAGTCCTGGGTATGTTGCCGATGTAGACACGCCTTGCGGCTTCCGAATTGGGGTCCAAAGCAGCGGTTTTTTCTTCCGTCTCCATTACCGCATAAGGAATGAATCTCGTTCTGGAGCCCCGAGGAAGGGAGATAGAGATGGTTCCGCTGAGAGAAGGAAAGGGTTTGGAGGAGAATACATTGGCCCGAGTCTGCAAAGAGGTCAAGGATTCGGAGTGGAATGAGAAGACTGTAGGTTTAATTGAAACAACAGCTGTTAGGAAAGTAGCCATTGTCGGAGAGAGTGAAAGTGTCGATAAGGAAGAAGGTGTTGTGGTGTCATCAAGTGTCTACATTATCCATTAGCCGTGTCTACACTTCTAAACTGTGGACAATTGGGCCTTACCTGGGCCTTACCTGGGCCGAAACATAGTTTGAAAGTGGAATTGTGATGGACCAGACGAACCGGCTATTATACCAATTAGGCATATGGGCCGGTCTGCGGTTAACCCGCCAACCGTATAGTAAACCATGATAGGCTGTCCAGGCTAGACTCGGGTTGTGTGGCAAGTTTAACCTTAAATGGGACAATACACATTTTGGTTATGTCGGATCGCGCATTTCCGGCCAATGACAACAGCTCTATAGGCCATATTTGGCCTGTGGGAGTCATCATGATAGTTGATGAACATAAATGATCCTTACATTATGAGATTTGCTAAGCAAATTTTCAAAAGGACTTACGTTAATGGTTGGTGAGTTTAATCTAGTTGCCCTCTAAAACACAAAGCCTAGTAAAGACTTGTAAAACGCAAAAAAAAAAAAAAAAAAAAAAAAACAAAGGCTTAAAAGATGGTTAAACTATAACATATAAGCGTTAACTGTTGGCTTATTCTAGTTACTAGAAACCAATGAAGTTTTTATGGGATAAAATTACATCGGCAGAAAAGTGGGGAGGGAAAAAAAAAAAGAAGAAAAAACCAGACAGCTGGAAGAGGGACTTGCCCAAATCACTGAAACAATGGGAAGAAAAAACAAAGCGTATGGTACAAAAGTCTTCTCATGTAATGAAATCAGCAAGTTGTTTATCAACTTCGAGAGACAAAACCAACTTCACTACTTAGAATCGTGTGCACTCTCTTTGAGCACCATTAACCTTCAAGCTCCTACTCGTTTCTTTTTATTTTTTGCCTTTTTGCTTCTTCCTATCCAAAGATGTTAAACCAGCACCTAATCCTGCAGGACCCTGGCTCTCTGTTTTCCCATTTTCAGAGGATTCTTTCTTCTCCTGTACCTTTGCCTCCCCATTTTCCCCACTTTTCTCAGAAGATGCGGTTCCTGTATTGATCATGTTTTGGAGTTGAGAGAGCGGTGACATGGCTTGAACTGGAACACCACCTTGGGGTCGAACCAGTAGCCCCTTAGCAGCTGCTTTCTTCCTAACTTCAACTGCAGCACGAGCTGCTCTTTCATCAAAACCTCTGCCCCTAGGTTGAGTCTCCCCAAGGACTGCAGAGTTCAGTGCATTTGACCTGCCAGTAGCTGCTGCGTTTTGGAACGCATGTATCAGGTCTGGATGTGCCTGTTGCAAACCAATCAGGAAAACGAATTCATTAATACTTTGGGGAAAGAACCTAATTGTACGTTATATATCTCTCAATAATATAACATCATTAATAGTGTTTGATTCAGCACAAATATGCTAAAAGCTAAAGCCGCACCTTCAGGAGATCAATAGCCTTTTGCGTGTTAGCCGCATTGGCTGCCTGTCCTTTCTGCTTTTGTGCATTCATCTAATGCAAAACCAACCAGAAAATAAGAGAAATAAAAACAAAATGTATAAATAAATAAAAGAGGTTCTCCTCATTGCATCAAACCTGAAGCTCGCGCATCTTAAATGTCTTCATCCAGTTTAGAGAGTCTCGCGTCCTAGAATCATCCTCTCCCAATTGTTTGACAAGTATGTCATAGGTTTTCTTCTCATGCTGACCACGACCATAATTACATCAAAAGTTGAGACAGGTAAAGGATCAAGAAGCCTTGCGAAAGTCTTAATACCTGGTGTGAGAGCTTGAATGCACCCATACAGTTGAACGCAATGGCAAGAGCATGGTAGCATACTGCAGTTTGAATGTGTTCAGGGCCAAGAAGTCTCTCATTCTTCTTCAAAGCCTCTTGAAGATAACGTAGAGCTGTGTCCATTTTTCCCATATCTTGATACATCATGGCAACATTTATAAATGTAGCTGCAACATCTGGATGATCAGGGCCTGATGAAAGGCCAAGTAATAGCAAAGCTCGACCCATGTTCTGTAGAGCAAGTTCTGTCTGATTAAGACCATGGTAGAACAGAGCCATATTTCCATAGCTGCAATTCAGCTAACCCAAGTAAGTGACATATATCAAACCAGAGAAAAGAAAAGGAGCACATTGCAAGTTTTGACTAAAAGGAATTAAGGAGGGGAATTGCAATCACTTTAATTTAATTCAGTAGTAGGCTTGTTTAAAGTCAAATGCCGAAATTTCATTAGCTTCCAACTTAATCCGGTTACAGTACCTAAATAAAAAGAAAATGATACCTGTGAGCAGTATCAGGATGGTCCAAACCCAGGCATCGTTCATTTATAATTAGTTCCTTGTGTTGCTGCATTATGGCCCCGGCCATATCTCCTGCATGTTACAAAACCATGGCCAGGTATCTGAAAAACAAAGGAAGACAAAAAAATTTCAGGCAACTAAACAGAAGTCCATAGATAATAGCCTAAATAAAAACACAAATAGATGATCGGAGGAACATTACATATTTTTCCAGAAAAACAAAAATCAGCCAGAAGAAGCATACCTGCAGCAGTTTGCAACTTCCCTGTGCATTGGACCAGTCACCTGAAATCAGATATATATGATGCGCACCTTTGGTGTTAAATTATATTGACAGTACAAGATGTATATACAGACAGACCACTTACCTGTTGAAGTATTGAAAAAGCCTCTGAAAAGAACGTGTAGGATTCACTAAGCATACCCTACAAAAGTTAAATTATGTTAGTAAAACAAGACAATGAGCGTTGGTCACAATATGAGAAGAACCTTTCATGATGCAACTGATGCAAACTAAAACAAGAAGCTTATTGAAGAGTTGAATGCCAACTCAAATAATGATAATGTTCTCCCGGTCTTAGCCTATACAATATATTGGCAAGAATTCAAGTAGCAGTATCACTACTATCGAGATGTAACAGCCTAGATGAACACAATAAACTGTAACCACAGATAGATTAGGTAATGTGAAATAACAAAGCTACCTCAGCCAATTGGACCTTCCCCATCTCAACAAGATCTTTAGCCTCAGAGCATACAGGGACAGAATGCTTAATTACAGGCCGAAGATCCAATATATCTGAAGTTTCAAAAGGTGAGGTTGCACTAAAATCATATTTGCGAGCCACAACACTGATACCTACCTGTTAACAGAAAAATGGAGGGATTAATAACAATAATGAACTGGAATAATCAGGGATTCCCTGGTAAATAAATACTGAAGGAACAAGAAATGTGTCTTTAATTACCTTTTGGCACAGGTTACGAAGAACAGATATCTTTTTAGCCGTAGTTCTTGATAGCTCGGGCAACTCAAACTGAAAATAAGCTAGCATTATTTTTAGGTGCTTATAGTAGGTGAAACAAACATGTAATTGGCTCAGAAAGGGGATTACACTTCCATATACAATAAATTAAATAAACTTAATTTGATAATGACTGTTTGCTACGGATAATGAATACACATCTTACGTCATATTTGGCTTTGGCAAATTCCTGAATGTCAGACCATAGAATGTTGGAGTCAACCATCATATACGATGCAAAGCTTTTCTTTCCAGAAGCTTTTCCTTTCCCTCTTCCTTGGCGTTTCTTGGTGACAGATTGATCCTGTCCAAATCCAAGGGCCATTTTCACAACTTAAAACAATCAGAAACAAAAAGCATGATTTGTTTCATAAGAACTTTTATAGAAGGAACTATAATAACTGAAATAAACATGGAACTATAATAAACAAACTCTGACAGTACACAACAACCTTCTTTTGATTTTTGGCATGCAAGCTGTTGGCGCTAGCTTTTCCCCCGGCAGCTTGATAATTTCCAAAGAAACAATTGAGGAAATGTGAGACTGCTGCTCCAATATCGTGATCCTCTATATCTCTTAAAATGTCCTGCATAACCATGTAAAAACTTAAAATAACAATGAACAAACATCAATTCTTCAAATCTTGAAAAACAAACTTGCAGGGAACAGAAAATTATAACCTACTACGAGCTTCCCTAACACTTGGTCAACAATGTTTATTGTGGTATCATTTTACAATATTCAGAATTACCTTCAGAATGTGCTTTGCGGATCTGATTGTAATCTCATTCAGACAAAGATCCCACAGATGAGGCAAATGCTTCACCCCATTAGCGACCTGGTTATGTGCAGCCATTGTTAATAAAGTCTCGCATGGAGATAGCTAGCAAAATGATAATTGACAGATGACGAACTTACTCTTCCAATGTAACGAACATTAACACCATGCGCATGGAGTGCTTCAGTCAAAGTCTGACCATCCATTGGAGAAACTTCAAGAGTGCAAAGATCTTCTATGAATTTTGGAAGTATCACATCCACAAGGTACGAACTAACTTTCTTCACATTTTCCTCATCAGCAGCTATCTCCTGGTTAACCGAAAAAAATAAGAGCCAATCAGTTAAATAAATTATAAGGATGATCCGACAACGAATAAGATATAAGCAACATAGCCTACCTCTTGATTGCCACCTAATGTGAAGTCAGTGAATACATTGGGGTTAAATGCAATTTCATCACATGATTTGGAACTTTCAGAAGAAACGGCTGCAGAATCTTCGGTTTGCTTTTCTTTAGTAGTTTTCTGTATAAAACTCACGAATATCAGCAATTACAGTTTACTTTAACTCAGATAGCACTGTCTCAGACATTTCTATTAAACAGTAGCAAGCAAGGATGGGAAAGAAACTCAAGGCAATGATAGAGGATTGAACAACCCAGTCCAATTGAATTTGACTATTTTCACAATGAATATTCAGTGTAGATCTACTAATGTAAGTTAAATAGTTTTTTGCCATCATTTTTACAGGGGCAAATCCTATTTGACGTATTAGATGTCTCATTTTACACTTGACAAACTTCTATGTCTACGAAAGCTGAAAGTGAGGCACAGCATCCCATAAACAAGTAGCAGCCTACGCACACACTAAACAGGGTATATCAAGCAGGCGTGAAATGCTAAGTATCAGCATACAAAACCCTATGAAATATGGAAGCCAATCAGTACTAAATAGCTTAATGCACATATCTAAGAGGATCAAGAAGGGAAACATATACCTGATCAGAAGTTGAAGCCCCATCTTCCTCTGCATGGATCAGTGCATCACCATCTGTAGAAGCATCAACACTAACACTAGAAGGATCAGAAATGATATCCGCCCCATTATCAGTCTTGGTTCTACATTCTGATTTTTTCAAAGCTTCAGCCTTCATAATGAAAAAAAAAAATGTCAAAGGAAAACTCAAGTGCATATGGGTCTAAGGAATAAAGAATATGTACCTGGCAAAATGATGTGATCAGTTCTGGTCTTAGGACACAAAAGCGTGACTCTGGACCCGTATAATTGGCATCACGAGGCGTCACTCTCATCAAATCCAAAAGATAATGCCTGTTATCACTCCCAACAATCCCTTTGCACTCTACTGGTGCGGCCAACTTGAAGACATTTTCGGAAGCATCAATAACGGAATGTTCCTTAACGTGAAGAAGCTTTGCAGCCTCTAACACCTGAAGAAGGAATAAATCAGGACTAAAAAAATTCTGCTAGGACAAAACAGTCTTATAATAATATACAGATAAAGATTACAATAATATTGCTCAGATAGAAAAGTATTAGAATTTTCACATTAATGCCCGCGATATCCAACAGCAAGACAGACTATATCCATTTACCTTCGCATGAAAATTTTCATTCCAGCATATTTTCTTTCCATTGTCGACTGAACCATACAAAAGCGCATCTGATTTATCCCCTTGAAGGATGCCCGGTAGAACACTCTAAAATACAGACATGAAACACATTGCAAAGATGCTATTAAAATGCAGAGAAGGAAAATACAGATAATCTCAAGAATAAGGACTTGGCAGTTCCAGTATTAGTACAAACCTGAGCAACAACCCTATGACCTCTGTAATCAATAATGGCCATTGCCAGATTATATAACCCAGAGACATCTGCTTCTTGATATAACTTGGTGCCTTTCAAGTCATTGTTTGCAGAGGCATATGTTGCCTGCTCATTTTCAATAACTGGCGCCTCATTACTGCTGTTAAGCTCTTCATTATTTTCTCCATCGCAGACCTTTTCAGTTGAGGACACCTTCTCAGTCCCTTGATTGTTAGATGGATGTTTCTTGGATAGCTGTTCAATGTCGGCATCAACAGCAAAACTGAAAAATATATTGTTGTGCACATACCTACAACAGTGGAAAAATATCAAGTTCCAGAATAGAAAAGAGGTTGCATAAACACAAACATGTAAACATCAAACTACTGTCATTTTTCCATGATTATCCCCCAATCAAAAAAAAAGGAAAAAAAAGAGAATTACTCAACTGACAATATTTTGAGCCAACAATGAGCTAGAAACAGTAAAACATAAGAGTTGGCTATGGATAATCAACAATAAAGGCCAAAACAATTCACACTGACATGTGCAGACACTCTGGATCAGTTGGGTTTATGGGTGGTATACATCGGCTGATTACACCAATTGCTCCGTTAAGTGCTGCATCGACAAAGTCAGAAGACACTTTGTAAAGAGCCCTGTCACGTAAGATCCTGCAAAGAAAGAATTTTTCAATAAAGGAAAAAATCTAGAAAAGGAACAAAATCCCAAGGAATAACTTCATACTACTGAAAAATCAATGTAGTCAAATATCACATACCTCTCCTGGGGAGTAGTGTGAGGGAACTCTCTGCAAGATTGCAATTCTTCGTTCCAATCTCTTTGCATACCAATCAGCTCGCTACCATAGGAAATGGTCAGTGCTTCTTCTGCTCTCGCTGCGTCACGCTTGTGATCTGAGTCCAGATAAAAGAGACCATGCTCAGATATAATAGAAATCAATCTTATTTCAGGTGTATCTTTGGGGAAATGGGGAGCAAAGGCCGAATAATTTCGATTTCCTAATTTATCAATCACATACAACAAGAACTTATCTTCTCATATATCAATAATTGTAAGCAGAGAAGCACACGTTAAACATATTAAATAGAAAATTAGTACACTGACGATAAACAAGCAACAATATTGACAAAATTACATATAAATTAATTTACACGAATTTGTTAGACCAAAATTATCAAAATGAATATCATTCGAGATTGGGTACGATATGACTTGGACCTTACGAGACAGTCACAAAGAGAATACATACTAGAGAGGGACTTCAATGATATATTACATGTTATGAAATCAAGATCAAGGCAACCTTCGACCCCACTACTCCTATGGCTGCCATGTGAATATCTCAGAACCATTATCAGATAGATAAATGGCCTCTTAAAAACAGTTGAGCTGGCCACAAAAGAAAAGAGCCACGATACTAAACCATACTACTGTGCAGCACACAAAAGTATACTATAATAAACAAGTTACATCTACTCAAAACGGATGAGAACTCAAATGCTATTAGCGTCAAACTCACCAGGAACAGGGTATGGTCTTAGCCATGAGTGTGGTGGCAAAAGCGATTGAACATTTTCAAACGGATGTGCAGATGCTTTCTTTTCCATGACTTCGCGGAAAGCTTCAAATTCAAAAGGAAAATATAAATATAATCAACAGACTGAATGATAGTTATCACGTAATAAAAAGGGTGATGAATATACTAAGAAAAATCACGTAAATACTGTTTCCCACCTTTTTTGAACTTAGAGCTCAGTTTCTGCAACAATCCGATAAGAGTAGCTGCTTCAAGTCCAGATTTACTTGGCCTTGAATCGAGAACATTTCCAGAGCTCGAATTAACATAAAAGGTCTTTGTGGTACCCGTAATGCAATACTTGTTGCCTTCCAAGGTCACAACATCCAAATAGATTAAATCTCCTACAAGCCTGACACAAAGGAAATCATGAGATAAAATGTTACATTTAAGCCTAAAAAAGTTAAAAAAACAATGATCCATACCTTCTGTCGCTTGGAGGAGGGTTGAACGATGAGAATACAATATTCTCCACACACTTGATCTCTTCCGATGCAGAATTGATTAGTTTCCTGAGAGAGCCGGGAACCTCTTCCATAAAACCCAAACATTCAAGCTCTGGGACATCAGCTTTTGGCTTATCTGTTTCAAAAAAAAGCGAGAATTAAATCCTTCGCAGTGCATGTACAGCAAAACACCATTGAGAAGAAAATTCAAATATGAAACCTCCAGGATTCTGAACTTTGTTCAATGCTGTGTCATACTGCAAGGCAAGTGTTGTGGACAACGAAGAGTGGAGTGTTGAAAGAGACAGGAGATCTCTGGCACGGTGGACATGTGCCCTTATAGATCTATCATCATATAACGCTGTGGAAATAAAACGTAACAAGTCAACCTTCCAGTATTTAGTGTCAACCCAAAAGAAAATGAATTTAAGGGATGACGGATTTAGTATACCTGCAACCATTTCCAAAGAGCAACCACCAATAGTGATGTCAGCTACTTCAGAGATCTCATTGTAGTCTTCAAGATGGTGAATCTCTCCATCCTTATTACGGAGCAATAACTCATAACATGTATAATAACACGTCTCTGGGGCATCGAGGAGGAACTGCCTTATATCCATCACAGAATCTCCAGGGTTCAACTGAATAACAGAAATATATACAAGTATTAAATCCCTGAAGAAATTGAAAAAAAAATATGTGATCTTTATAACTGACCGATATTACAGAAACATGGTAAAAAAAAACAGAGTAAAACTCACCTGTAGCTCCATTTTACCGCCATTTTGTGTTTTGACAGACACAGGATAAAGACGGAGTTCACCTGTGAAAGTCAAACAGTTAAAGTAAATGAATCTGCTTAGCTTATGTGGACACACATCAATTTGAGATACAAGAAAAAGCATTAGAGGTAACCTTGCTTGGGTTGGGAATCGTTACTTGCCACTTGTGATTCGCTTTCTTCAGCCTTAGGAAGCGGAGGAGGAACTTGATTGGCTTCAGGCACGGCAGTGTCAACAGCATTGGGAGTGCCATTTTCGGGAGCAGCAGCAGGAGCAGGAGCATCGGATTGAAGTGCTGGTTCAGTTGAATTGGTGGTAGGGGTCTGAGCCGCTCTCTTAGCCTTTGATTTGTTTGACTTCCCAGCCATTTCAACTATTGGAAAATCAAATTAAAAAAAAAAAAACAAATACTACTGAATTAAAAGAATATTATTCATTTGATGGAAACAGAGGAAAGTGAGCAACAGAATCCAAAAGGGGGAAAAACTCACAAATCCTAAATCAACAGCGAGATAGAGAAAGTACAATTAGGAAGACTAATAAAGGGTTTATGAAAAGGATCTGTAGGGGAATTACCTGGAGGAGTCAAGAGAAATGGTGTGGCGGCGGAGACGGCGGAGACGGCGGAGTAAGAAAGAGATGAGGTTTAAGGAGGGTTGAAGTGAAAGAGGCGGCTGATGATTTTCTGACTCCTCTCTGTGTTAGAGCTGAGTACTAGGAAAGCCAGAGAAACCAATCCCTCCCTTTGGGCTTTTTATTTTATTGGGCTATTTTTGGGCTTTATTTAACGCGGGAAAGGCGCAATAAATTGCAAATCATCTGAATTAAGCAAGTTTAGATACCCCACAGTAGATATGATGATTAAATCATTGATCACAGAATATATTATGAGTTCGACTTCATGGCTAGGAGAAACCGGTTATGATAACGGCAGCAAGTGTCAATGCGGACCACCCCACGTCATTTGCTCTGGTTTTTTATTTTTAACGTCACGTTTGGTCTGTTTCGATATGGTTTCTATTTTTCTTCCTTGAGTTGCGACGGACGGACCAAAGAGATGTTTTTGTATCAACAAAGCAACTATGTACACATTACACTTAATTTTGACTTCTTATTCTTTTTTATATTTGTCTATTGTCTTTCTAACTGTTTTAAAATATTTTAATGCTTGAATTTTATTTTTCATTTCTTGTATTTGGATTTTTTTTTCCATTAACTATTCAAACCACACTACAATTTTACCTATTTAGGTTAAGTTATAAACCTCTGTATTAGAGAATAAAAAACCTCTATGTATTTTATTGTCCTACTATTTAAATATATATATATATATATCATAGCTAATACCGACTCCTACTGGTTAAAAACTCTTTACTGGTTTGTATCTAATTCCACCTATCAAACCTTACAATGGTACACGTACAATAAACAAGGCAACTTGTCATCATTTTAGCAAATAGAAATGTTGTAAATTTGGTGAGCTTGATCGAAGATTAAAACTCTAAAGAGTGGGAAACACACGGAGTAATCGTGAGGCTATTTGGTTGTGGGGTAGGAGAGAGGTGTGAGACAGCATGTCCTGACACCCTTTCATAGTAACTATATAAAGAAGTATCATCTCATTACTATCACTCTTTTCTTTACATTATGACGAAA
This sequence comes from Cardamine chenopodiifolia, assembly GCA_963922655.1. Classification (NCBI taxonomy): domain Eukaryota; kingdom Viridiplantae; phylum Streptophyta; class Magnoliopsida; order Brassicales; family Brassicaceae; genus Cardamine; species Cardamine chenopodiifolia. The sequence goes on along the minus strand of OZ000479.1, from coordinate 13,147,012 downwards.
GCTTTGGGAGTTGGGTTAGCAATGGCGCTGCTCATGACTATAACTGTTCTTACCATAGTCACTGCACAACAAGAGGACTCACAGCAACCACCTCCACCCATGTTGCCTGAGGAAGAAGTGGGAGGATGCAGCAGAACATTCTTCTCTGCGCTGGTGCAGCTGATACCATGTAGAGCAGCAGTAGCTCCTTTCAGCCCGATCCCACCGACCGAAATGTGCTGCTCAGCCGTTGTCACACTTGGCCGTCCTTGTCTTTGCCTCCTTGCCAATGGACCTCCACTTTCTGGCATTGACCGCTCCATGGCTCTTCTACTTCTTCAGAGATGTTCTGCTAATTTCCCTCCGTGTGATGTCATTAACTAGCAAGGACATATCATCTTTCTTTCTTTCTTTCCATTTTAGCTTTCACTCTAATAAATACGCTGTTTAGTGTGTTATGTTCCAGACTTCCAAAACATTAATAACATTATGATAATTGTGTTATGTTCCAGACTTCCAAAACATTAATAATATTATGATAATCGAATCGATATATCAGTCATTCCAATAACAAACTTTTGTATCACAAGTTCCCAACTTAAATATAAGTCAAAGAGCTCTATTTTCACACTGGGATCCAATCCATACCAACACTTCAATTTTATCCACAGTCTAAAAACTTAAAACATTATTTTAATAGAAAAACAAAGCACAGCCGGGGCTGAGGTGAGATAAAGCTCATGATTGTGCGCAGCAAGTTGATTGACCCTTAGTAATACGCCTTCCTGGGGTTTCCCTGCGGAACAAGTGAGACAAAAGGTGAGTAGAGAAGTTTTATTACAAAAAGAATAAGCTAAAGATGACAATAGTACCAGTGGATTGGGTCTATGTTTGTAACCCAGCATCATTCGCTTCTTGTATTGCTCGTATATATCATCTTCAGGCTTAACCTCTCCTGGAGCAGAAGCCCCAACTCCCAAGTTGTTTGTCTTTACATCGCCTGCCATTATAGGGTCTGCCATACCCTTTCTGGAGCTTCCTATACCTTCACCTGTAATCCACTCCTCCAATTTTCTAAGCTCCTGGTCTCCATTAAGGCACAAGATACAGAGAGTAACAAGGGCACAAGTTTACAGATAGAGTGAGGCAAGTAAGCACCTTCTTTCCAACCCATTTTTGACAAGAGTTTATGTCCAACATTGTCTGCTTGGATCTTAGCCTTCTCAGCAGCCTCCTTTGTGGCTTTTTGTGCAGCTGCATCGTTACACTTTGCAAGGAACTTATCTAGCTCCTCAACTGGGATATAATCACCCATGTGATGACCTCTCTTTCCAGGGTCTGTGGAGGGAGTTGCTGAAATCAAATGTGGTTGCGATAAGACATCACAGCTGCCTAAAACCAGAAATAGCAATAGGATTCACTCTCACCTGATGGGCCTTGAAGTGAAGCTGGTGGAGGCATTTCATCTTTTGACTGCCTAGGACGTCTCATCTTCTCTTCTTGGGCAGCCTTCTTCATGTAAAACTCCATCATTGATATAGGGTCTGCACCCCGCGGCCCACTGAAGGAGTCACCTGCACCTTAGACACATGTAACCCACAATCAAAGCTAGAAGCTAATGATAAGAGGGAAACTAGGCAGATAAAAGGCTAACGGACATACTGTTGCTAGGTCTTGTAATCGATGCCTGAGCAGGTCTAGAGGAAGCTCCAGGTTCCTCAGGAGCATCATAGAGAGCTGAGGCAGGAATCTGATAACCTGTTTGTTGCTGAGCTGGCTTTTGCACAGTGATTGCTGCTGTGGATGTCCGCGGGGCTGCAGCACCTGGAAAGATAAAGCGAAGGAAACCGGCATTAAGAATGCAGCAAGATATTGTAGCAGGAAGGGCGGCCTCATATTATCTCACATACTACAGAACATATATAAATTCATATTGTAGGAAATTTTTTCACAATTTGAAAGAAATGAGACAAATATTCTTTGCCCATGCTTAGCTAAGCATGTGCTGAAATAATTATATGAATAAGTAAAACGAAGAAAAACTGCATAACTTTTGTTCTATACAAACACAGGTGCCTAACACTTACTACTATGTAGTAAACCCGATTCCTTGGTTTGTGAAATAGATTTTTCCTCTTCAGACAGCCTGAATGTATAGTACTTGTAGTCCGCACAGTTCTCATCGAAAAGAAATCTGGTTGGGAAACAAGACACACAAGTACCAACTTAGTATGTGTATAAAAGACAGAATCCAGAAAATTTAAACTGTAGATGCTCCAAACGCAACGAAAAACATACTTAAATGGTGTATCCCCAGGATTTTTTTGCCTTGTAATATGCTCAAATGGCCTTCCATGCTTAGCAACAAAGCTTGCTAGTTTATCAGCAACTTTCTTCACCGTAGGATCACTGGGCGAAGGTGGTGCTGCATATCACTTATAAAACTGATTAATACCGAGTCCATGAACAAGGAATGCAAATCACTCTTGTAGCAGGCGTGGCAGATATTCCAAATCTTTCCAGGAATTGGATTGTTGGTTAAGGAAGACACTGCATTTAAGTAGACAATTAAATTTCCAGACTGTTTTGTCCTCTCCATTCCAGAGGTAAAACGCAGCTTCATCAACTAAGACATACACTAACAGGAACTTGGGACTCCTAACATCTTAGGACTCATAGGCCATCCTTATTTTCAGATAAGACACGCAGATTCATTAATAAAGACATGCAACGAACACTCAGGACTCTTGACATCATATGGCATAATTGTTCATAACTCTCCTAGAGCACTTAGTAAATGGAACAGAGAACCCCTTACAAGAATATGGAACCATAAAAAATCCAGATAAGTAGAACCATCACAGAGACTTCCACAAAAACCCACTCAAACACAGATATATTTATATAAACAGCCATTACCAACATCTGATACTTTTGTTGACTTTACAGGTGTATCTCCCTGCTCTAGCTTTTGACGCTTGGTAGATCCAAAGCTCTGATCATCTTTGGCATCCTCCTCATCCTCATCATCTTCTGTACCAAGCTTCACAGGAGGTGCAAGAAGCTTAGACTTTTGCTTCAAGCTGAAAGCAAGCTTACCACCTTTCTTCTGGGTATCATTGGTCTTTAATCCAATAGAAATTTTATTAACAGGAGGTCTGGGATTTGAAATCCCAGATATTATCTTCACTGGCTTAGAATCCTCTACATGGGCAACCTTATCCTTGTCTTTATCTTTCTCCTGTTGAAGCTGCCTGAATCTTTCCATGAAAGACCCATCATTCACAAAGATGCTAGGAGGTGCTCCTTTATCCATTATCAATGGGCCAAGTGAAATTGTCGTATTGAAGTCACTGTTAAACAGATAAGCTTTCAAACTATTTAGAAACAAACATAACTCTTTAAGCAGCCGTCAAATTCATAACGAAATTGCAATTATAAGGAAACACGAGCACACAAATTCTTCTAATAGGATTCACTAAAATAAAAAACTAAGGAGCATTATCGTCCGAGAGAATATTATGATGAAGGCAAACTAGTGGTGGAAAAACAAAAACAAATCTAGAAATCTCAAAAATCGAGCCTCCGAAATTAACCAACAAAAGCCCAGATTCTACTATGACCGACAGAAGAAAATTTGCAGGGAGCAGGAAAAAACCTAGGTTACAATAATCAATGGACTCGGAAACAATAGAACATCATAAAATTAATATCCACAGACAATTGATTCAGAGAAACAAACGAAAAAGGCCAGAAAAATAATCAAATAGAGATCTTGTTACCTGCGTTGATTGCCGGTCAAAGTCGTCGGACAAAACGGAAACGGAAGGCAAACAATCGGAGTGATTAAATCAGAACCAGAAGGTCGATTGTTGCGAGTCTAGTATATACACGTAAAGGAGCCCCCCAATTTGTTCCTTTTTTCCCGGCAGATACGTAAGGTTTCTTATACTTATAGTTAGGGCCCGAAAGTTTCAAAGTGATATTTTTCATCCTTTTGGGAATTGTTTTCTATTAATCATTGGGAAAAATGTCAAAAAAACCATGAACTTACCAATTTAGGCCATTTAAAACACGAATTATGATGTAAGCCATTTAAACCATGAAGTTTCGTTGACTAATGTTTTGAACCGTGGATTTTCGTTGACCAAGCCGAAGAAGACACGACGTTAACTCCGATGACAGACAAATTAACATCTGTTAATCAATCCGTTAACCAACCCGTTAGTATCAAAACGACTACGTTTTATGCCAACTCGAAAATTAAAAACTCAAATCCCTAAATCCCCAAATCAATTTTGATTCAAATCCTAAAATAGAAATCTGAGATTTCAATATCAGATTCATTGAAACAGAAATTTTCATTGCAAACTTGAAAGTAGAGTTTTTGATCCAATTGTCAAAAGTACAACAGTAAGAATCCTATCCAAAAAGAGCATCGAAAAGTGTTGTTCAGCTTCAGCTCTTAGTCTTCACTAAACTTGATCTTCTTCGGGACTAGCTGAGTATTCCCAACCTGAAACAACAATGAAAATGCGGTTATTAGTTATTATTAATTCTGGGTTTGATTATTTGGATCCATTTTAGTTTCGTCAAGTTCAAGAGTTTCTAGCAAGACAAGTCATTCTACAGTTCCTTCAAGCTTAAGCATAAATTCTTACAGTAGTGTAGAGTTTTTACCTACACCAAGAACAGAAGGAGAGATATTGTCATCACCAAATCTTAAAGCTTTCACCTTTAATGAGCTCAAGAACGCAACTAAGAATTTTCGACCTGATAGTCTTTTAGGTGAAGGAAGTTTTGGCTATGTCTTTAAAGGATGGATTGATGGAACAACTTTCACTGCTTCAAAACCCGGTTCTGGAATTGTTGTTGCTGTTAAGAAGATTAAAACTGAAGGTTTTCAAGGTCATAAAGAGTGGTTGGTACGTCGTTTTTTCCTTCTTTCTCTTATCATTTTTGATCATGAACTGTGTTATGTTGTTTGCTCATAGTTTTTCGGATTTGTTTGGTTTCATAATGAAGTGAATTATCTTGGTCAGCTTAGTCACCCAAATCTTGTCAAACTAGTTGGGTATTGTGTAGAGGGAGAAAACCGGTTACTTGTATACGAGTTCGTGACAAAAGGAAGCTTGGAGAATCATCTTTTTAGACGTATGTAAAACCTGTGATTACCAAAGAAAATCCTTTTCAGAATCAATACATCTTATCTTCTTTATACTTGGTTTTGTATTCCTTCTCAAATGCTTTTTTGATCTTGCAGGTGGCGCTCAGCCACTTACGTGGGCAATAAGGATGAAAGTTGCAATGGGAGCAGCCAAGGGGCTTACTTTTCTTCATGATGCAAAATCACAAGTGATATACAGAGATTTTAAAGCTGCTAACATTTTACTCGACGATGTATTAAAACCGAGAAACCTGATTAGTAGCCTTTCGTCAACCCCTTATTCATGATTTCGCTTCATTTCTAACCAACTTCTATATCGATCTTAACTACAGGAGTTTAACTCTAAACTTTCAGACTTCAGTTTAGCTAAAGCAGGTTCTACCGGTGACAAGACTCATGTTTCCACACAAGTCATGGGTACTCATGGATACGCCGCCCCTGAATATGTAGCCACAGGTGAGAAACTATGGCCTTAGCTTCAAAACCTATTCACTTCAAAAACATTATTAGCCTTTGCTTTAAAAGCTTTGGTATTTGCTTCAAAAACATAAGTCTTTACTTCAGAAACATTAGTCTTTGCTTCGAAACCTGTATAGCATGTGCTTCAAAAAGCTTTATCCTTTGTAGCGTATATGCTTCACTTCCTAAAACTCTTATGCTCAAATTTGATTTTCATCTACAGGTCGATTAACAGCTAAGAGCGACGTATACAGTTTCGGTGTGGTACTATTGGAATTACTCTCAGGGCGAAGAGCAGTGGATAAATCAAAAGTGGAAATAGAACAGAGTCTAGTGGATTGGATAACACCGTATCTCGATGACAAGCGAAAGCTCTTTAGAATAATGGACACAAGATTAGGCGGTCAGTATCCTCAAAAAGGAGCATACACAGCTGCTAGTCTTGCATTGCAATTGTTAAACCCTAAAGCAAAGCTCAGACCGAAAATGTCAGAAGTTTTGGCCAAATTAGAACAGCTTGAATCATCAACAACCACGAAACCTGGAACTGGAATTGGAAACAGACAAGCTCAGATTGATTCTCCAAGAGGTAGTAATGGATCTGTTGTAATTTGTAATCGGAAACTTACAAGCTCGGGGCATTCGTATTCTATCCCAGCGGCTTCGATTCTCTTTCTCCTTTTCTGATCCCTTTTTACTACTTTCTGCAACATTTTCCTATGCTCTTCCAATGTCATTTCCTATATATAAACAACATAAATCAAAGTTAAGAGTCACTTGCTCAAGAGAAATGGCGAAAGGATTACAAGAAAGTAGAAGAAGATTACCTTGTTATGATGTTTACGCTCAATTTGAACCCAATCCACTGGTTTAATTCAAATACTTTCGTGAGAAATTGATTTTAGGGTTTGAATCAAAATTGATTTGGGGATTTAGGGATTTGAGTTTTTAATTTTCGAGTTGGCTTAAATCGTCGTTGTTTTGATACTAACGGGTTGGTTAACGGATTAGTTAACGGCTGTTAATTTGTTTGTCATCGGAGTTAACGTCGTGTCTTCTTCGACTTGATCAACGAAAATCCACGGTTCAAAACATTAGTCAACGAAACTTCATGGTTTAAATGACTTACATCATAATTTGTGTTTTAAATGGCATGATAAATTCATAATTTTTTTGACATTTTTCCCTCATTTCCACGAAAAAAACAAAAAAAATCAATGGCACGTTATTTATTTTGTTCACACATTTTTCTATAGTGGTTGAAGTCAAAACTTGAACCGCATGACATTTTCCAATTACTGTTATATTATAGTTTAATAGTAGCATGAATGTGTTTGTCATGTTGATAAAATCTTTGAAAATTATAAAACACAAGGATTGACTTTACATCATTGATTTTATGATAAGTTAATAACTCATCATAAGAGTTTGTTTTGTTGCCATGTCCTTAGAGAGAACAGAGAATAAACTTTTATTAAAGTAGTCTTTCTATCCAAAGAACCAAACATTAGGTGCAAAGAATGCTAAATATTCAAATCCGATGTTCCAAAAGCCTTCAGGAGTCATTGGAGGAGCATACTTGTAACGATGCCTCGATACGCCTTCATGATGCTCACATCTCAAGCTTTTACTATTTCCATTATTCTCAGGATGAATAGCATCATAGAATTTCTTGCATTGCCTACACTCCATCCCTTTCAAATTCTCCCTCTCTGATTTTTTCCTCACTGACTCCACATGCTTGAAACTTTTTTACTCGTTTCTGCAACTTGAATTCGCAGCCTTGATGGACTCGGTTTAGGATTCATGTCCTGTGTCTCCTCGTCTGAATCATCTTTCGTAGCAGCATCAGGAACCTGTTTTTCTTCTTCCACAGCTACCCTTTTGATATTCTCAATGGGAGTATCTAGAAAATCATCATGAGGATCATAGCCTCCAGGAGATTGGCGAGACCTTGTGTCTCCCCAAATGGAAGCTGAACGCTTTAATCCGCTTAGCTGTGGAGACTTTGTAGCAGAGTGGTCATTTCTAACACCAGGTGATCGCACAATTGGCGAGATGGAAGTAGTAGGTGGCTGCACCGGTTTGATTATACTCTCTTTCTCACAGTAGTTGCCACTCGAGCCAGTACCAATTCTCACTTTGTAAGCTGCTCCTTCAGCAGTTTCTGAATGTTTCCTTTCAAGAGCTGTAATAGAAAGAGTAAAAAACCGAGCTGGATGAGTTTACTAATGCCAACAAGAAAACCTGCAGCTGAAGCATGATCTGTAGTTAAAAGTAGTCAAGTCAGAGATTGGTAATGCTTGCAAATGGAGAAGGCCGGCTTCTCTTGTTTCCCCATTTGGTTAGTTTCATCCTCAAGGCTGCTTTGGTGAAGAACAATGTCAGCAGTAAGACCAAACTTTTTGCAGAGAAAATTATATTGGGACTTCAGCTTTTTGTAAGCATTGTAGAGTTCTTTTCTTTTCTTTATCTCCACAGCTAACTCAGATGATTTCTCTTCACTCTGGCATACGAGCTTCTACGTCACCCAAGTAGCTTCATGTCTGACCTGCATATGCATATCATCCAGTTCTTCACCTAAGGCCTTTGCTTTCCCCATAACCACTGTCTTTCCTTTCTCTTGATCTGCAATTTTTGGTTTACATTCCAGCATTTCACTCTCTGTCAAGTTGAGTGATCCTTCCTTCCTCAAGCTCGTCAGTCTTCTGCCTAAGTAGCTCTTCAAGTCTACCAACATTCTCCTCGAAAACCTGCAACCTATCTGTCAGTTTTTGTTTCTCTTCTTCAAGGTTGCTTAGCTTCCTTTCTCTGTCTGCGGTTTCTGTAGAGAGATACTCAAATTTCTTCAGCAAATTCTCAGTCACCAAAGTCTTCTTCGAAAGTTCCTCTTGAAGAAAGTCAGCATTCACCTTAAGGCTCTTCACTTCCGAAAGAATCTTATTTACCTCATCGTTGCTGTGCTTATCCGATTCCTTAATCTGCAACAACTGAACTAACCTATGGTGCAATTCTCTGCCATCATCAACTTCATTAGATCTATTCTTCAGCTTCTTCTTCAAATGATCAATGTAGTCTACAAGACTATTCAGCTTAAGAGACATAGAACTGGATGATAGAACAAAGAGCTATTTGTGCTTTTCCTTTCTTTTTTTTTACTTTTGTGTTTGTTTGTGTCACCAATTCATTATTCCATTATTATTTTATTTAAAACAAATACTGAAAAAAATTGAAAGACAAATATATATATTTTAAATGCTTAGTAGATTATTTTTTTGGGTCAATAGTAAAGTATTTTGATTAATGCCAATTTGACCTGTCCAGGCCGACACGGCCCAGTTAATGCGTGTGGTAGAGAGAAACTCATCTAATCCTACGTCTCATTCTTTTTCACGTAGCTTGGCTTTGGGATTTCTATTTAAGGATTAAAAAAATAAGAAAAGAAGAGAGGTGTAATTAAATAAAGTCGCAACGGTAACAAGAGAAAGCCACGTGCACATGAGAGCCTTGTAATCCAACGGTTACATTCTTCTTCTCTTCAACCAACAACTCTTCATTCTCTCTCTGTCTATCTCTGTGTATTCTTCTCTAATGGAGCCTGCTCAGATCGATTGGAAGCGAATCGATTCTTGTTTTGTGGAAGATGTCTTTTACGAACACATTAGAGCTCCTAAATGGTTCGATTTCTTGGCTCCAAACCATTTAGACACCATTGATGATGATGCTTGGTTCTGCAAACCTGGTAAAGAATCTTTCTCTCTTTATTTCTTCTTCTATCTCTACTTCTTGATGATTCTTTACTGATTTATGTCTTTTTATTCTCAACTCAAGACTGTGATCATCCCAAGAGACCTGAGGATTTCCTCTTAACTCCCAATTCTTCCGAGGTTTGCTTCTCCTTCTTCTTGAATTTCTTGTTTTCTCATAAAGAGATAAATCAGAATTGAAACAGTTCCTGCGATTTCTCAGATGTCTATTTCGTTTCTGTTTTTGAAGCATCAAAGTCTGAGGGATACGAATGAGACTCTAGGAGTTACAGAGCAGAATCAGAGGTACGTTGATAGATGCTCTTTAACTCTCTTCTTGAAATCTCCAATTTCAATGTTTTGCTATGGCCTCTGAATGCTTTATATGTATATACCTGTAGGAGGAGGGGACATGCTTTATCACCTTCTACTTCAAACAACCAAGAAGGTGAAAATCAGAACCCAAACTTAGCTACACCTCCAAGCTACCAAGCAAAGTCCTGGAGAGCAGCTATTAAATCAAGTTCTGTCAAGAAAATGAATAAAGAAATGCCGAGACTAAAGAGCACACAATCAGCTAGAAATCTGTTTTCGGGGAGAGACATATTTGGACATATCTCAGAGTTTTGCTATGAGTTGAAGAGATTAGCAACAAGGGTGACTGAGAGAGAAGATACTGGAAAATCTGAAGTGAAGGAGAGTCATCAAGTGAGTGGAATGATAAATCAGCCTTACTCTGTTCATGAATTGGAATTGAAAAAGGAAAGAAAGCCGTTGCTCGAAGTAAGCAAAGATAAGCTCCATGAGTCCACAGATGTTAAAGGAAGCACCATTAAAGAGAACCGTAGAAGAAAGAAGTGAGTTTTCTTTACTATGTTGCAGTAATATTGTGTTATGCAGAAGCTACGTAGAAGTTAATTTAGTACTAAACTTTGGTGGGGTTCTAATGAGGATTTGCAGGAGAGTGGATGATGCAGAGAACATTCATGTTTCTCTTAATGTGGAAACTGTAAAGAACAAAGGAGATGAGGGTAGAAGAAAGAAGTAAGTTTTGCTTTTTCATTAACTTTCTTTATTTGCATTAGATTGATGTGCTTAATAAAATTTGGGATTTTGTGTGGATTTTCAGGAGAGTGGATGATGCAGAGAACATCCCTGTTCCTCTTCCTCTAACACTTGAGAATGTGAAGAACAAAGCACAAGAACGATTGCTGCAAATTAGGACAAATCCACCATCTCCTCAATGCTTCTCAGAGAACCGGACAGCTACTTTGAAGCCCTTGAGGACCAAACCTACGGTATGTAATCACATAGCTTTCCTTATCCCTGCTAAAAACACTCATACAACCTTAAAGCCTGATCCTTTTTAAACACCAATTAGAGAAAGAAACAAAATGAACAAATCTGGGTGGTTGTTTTTGTAGACACAGGAAGTGGTGACTAGAAAGGAGGATGAAGCAGAAGAAGAGAAGAACAGAAAGAGTGGAGAAGGCAAAGAACGGAGGGGATTAGAGGTTCTCTGGTTCTTAAATCCTTGCACTTTGGCCAGCTAAAAACTCTTTTAATTCCCACCAATAATTTGATTCATTCTTTTGTTAATTTTCTTTTATTCAATTTGTAACTAACGAGATGGGTCTTTGCTCAGATTCGACATGTAATTCTGGGAAAAATTTGTATCAATCTCTTACATATACATAGATGGATTTGTTTAAATAAAGAGAGATTAGAACAAAAAGAGGATCAGATCCATCTCTAATTATTGTATTAAGATCAACACTAAAAACAGAACCAAAAAAGCCTAAATCTCGAATCATTCCAAATCGAAAACATATACGTGATCAAAACACAAGAAGGAAATTATTATATATATATACAAAGAAGGAGAAGACGAACAATTAAGAAGGTATAGGACGTGAAGAGGAGAATAAGCAATCAAGAAGCCTAGACCAAGCAATTCTGGCGCGAGGAAAGAGTCTCCGGCTATAAACCCTAACTTCCATTCCCATCTCCTCCATCGTTTCCACAAACACCGTCAAACATCTGATCGGTGGTATGTAAAGCGTTAGCGGCGCCGCCGAGAACGCTATCGTGAAGAACAGCTGTAACATTTTTTCCTCTCTTTTTTTTTTTTAAGTTTCAGGGAAAACACAGATCGCTTTTTATTTTATTTTTCTTCTATTTTTGAGATATTATTACAAGTACCTAACAAAAATGAAATAACGTAGGCTGATTGAACAGAAAAAAAAAAGATATAAGAAGATTAGTTTCATCATCACGTGTTACCCTTCTTTCCACAACCCAACTCTCAATTTTAACTTTTATGTTGTCTTTCTGATGATTCCTGCCATTTCCAGTACATACTGCTATCTTGTACTTGTATTGGACCGACACTCTAATTTTAGTTTATTACCGTATCAATAACTAAAGCAAAGTTGTAGTAGATCTTATCGGTAAGGGTTCTATACGTCATGTCTACCTCCAAATACGTCATCTGTTGGGTTGACTTTACAAATCACTGGTTAAATAGGTCTAGATTTCAAGTACTTCCTAATAACACAAAAGATTTTTTTAAAACATGTTTGAATAATATATGAAGTACATGATAATATCATTCATCCTTTTACTTTTGTTTTTTAAATCTTTTGCAATTCTAAACCTCTTATTTCCCCTCAGCAGGTAACTCTTCTTTTATACTTGTTCCCTTGCAAAAAAGAAGCTAATCAAGTTACATACAGATTCTAAAAGTACAGAAGATTACTAAAAATGCTCATGTTGTTTCCAAAACTCAAGAAAAAATCTTTATGTTTTCGTCCTCTTTTGCTTCTGAGGAACAAATCGAACACCTTGCTTCCCAAGCTCCACCGTCTTCACTTTTCCATTCTCCAGCGTCACCATCAATTTCGATGTGCCTCCTCCTCCTACTTCACTTACCATTCCTTTCTCCCTGTTTTATGTGTTTTCATCATTTGTTAGATACTTAGAATAAATGAAACATCTAAATATAAGATGTTCAAAGAAAGAGATCTAAAAAATCTCATATACCATGAATTATCTGAGGCATCGTGTATTTGAACCTTTTTCCCTTTCGCATCTTTCCCCAACTTCCTCAGAATCCAACTAGCATCAAGCATTTCGTCTAACAAACTGTCTTCACGTGACAGCGATACATCTTCATCTTCATTGAAAGCTGACTTTTCAGCTGGAGGCGATGTTCTTTTCCTCTTAGACCTATGTCCTTTACCAGAACTACTTCTTTCGTCGACAATGCTAGGGGCTTCACCGTCATAGCTCTCGGGATTATGTTTTTTAATTTTTAGTTTCAGCAATCGTCTTGAATCTTTCTGTACTGAATGCGATTCATGCAGGCTACCATGTAAATCTCCTTTGCCTTCTGAGTGCCTACTTATATATCCGGTCTCACCCTTTGAAGTGGCTACTTCACCAAGAAACCCACTCTTTTTGTCATTATTCTTTCCCAACAAGCTGCGATGCTTTTCTCGGGAAAACGTTTCTTCTGATTGCAATTTTTCATGCTTTCCTGTAATTACCAAAGATCTTATTATTATTATTATTATTATTGTACCTATATCATATATCAATAAAAAGAAAGGAACACGTTTTAAATAAAGTCTTAAATAGTAGAGTGTATTTTTCTCATATAACTTCACTGAACATGCAAAAGCTCACACTACGCATACCATTGGATTTGGAGGCAAGCTTTGATACATCGCCGCTCATAGAGTTTGTAACCCCCGCCTTTCGAGGGCCTATACTTATCACCAATTTTTTTGCCTTCACAGTGTTCGGCTCTGTAGGGTGTTTTCCAAATTTCTCACTATCTGAATCTTGAGGCCTGCTACTTTTTATCCTGAGAACTCTCAATGGCTTCTCTTCTTCACCACCGACCATAGCCTTTTCAGCAACTTTTCTTTCCACGGAACCAGGCTGATTTGTAAGAGGGGCACCACCAGTTTGCCCAACAACCCCAGCACTAGCTCTCAGGCTAGCAATTAGCTCTTTATCAGCTACATCTTTTCGCTTCCAAATTTCTTGCACAGCATCTTCAAGATCTTTAACCTAGTATCATAAACCAAAATCAGCAAGAGAAAATTTTCACCAAAATGTCATTAATAGCAATCCACTAGCCTTGGACAGATATAAGACAACAAACCCCTAAAAAAAGACTGAGGACCCATGAAACACACCTGGTAGCTCTCCCCACGGCAAGTAGAACATTTGTATTGAAGATTCCCATCCACTTGAAACTGTAGATATTTCTCATCGCTGCAAAATTTTTTTGAAAAGTTAGTTTTATAATAAAATAGTTGGATAGAGACTTGGGAGACATGCTTACAGGACAAGAAATGCCATTGGTTATATGAAATAGATTAACGATACCAACCTGATTCCATCGCACATGCAATGAACCCAACGCTGACAAAAGTCACAACACACCATTGGTGTTGATTCTGAGTCCCTGTAAACCTAAGTGATGAAAGCAAAATAAAATGGTAAATTTTTTTCAAGGTGGGATTAAGAATACAAGAATTGCTGTTGCCTTTGCAATGCAAACTTTTAATAGTGATGGGTAACAACTCCAAAATACATAAACCTCACACTACTAACAATGCCAAGCGTAACCAAATATGATGCATGGAAACAGAGCACATGTTTCACTACCGACAAGGAGGAAAATGCAAGAGTATACCTTCAAACATACAGGACAATAATTTCCCTTAACAAACAACCTTCCACAAGAATCACAACAAGTATGCCCCAAAAACCACCTGCAGATTTTAAAAGGAATAATAAGTGGTTTAGTGTACTTCACATGAATCAATTAAAAGTATTCATCACAAAGCAAAAAAGTTTAATACCGTAAGCTCTGGCCATTCCCAGGAACTGTAGACCCACAGCTGTAACATTTGGTGTGCTTAGGACACAAATAGGGTCCAGAACTAACATTCTGTAACATTCATATATATATATCAATCAATTCGCAAAAGATAAGATAAGAACCTTATATAGAAGCAACAATTCTTACCTTGTGCCGAGGTTGTTGGCAATCACAATGATATCCAACATCACATCTTTTGCAAAACATTAACTTCTTTGGATCCCCTAAAGTCCCACAGCCCTAAAAGAAACATGATCAAGAGGCAATCAACTTCATTAAGTCAAATGTTCAAAATCAATATTTTTGAGATATATCAGATACTTTCATGAGGAAAAATCATACGTAGCCCAGCATGTAAAGAGGAGGAATTCTCATTGAAAAGGAAATAAAAGCGCAGGAACAGTCACTGAGCACAAAGTTATGTCCGAACTAACCTCACAGATTCGGCAAGAGGGGCAGGCCCAAGAGCTCCAATTAAATAAATCTGCTAGAAAAAACCACTATAAGAATCTAGACAGAAGACTCATAAGCCATTACATTCTGATGAAACAATACCTCTATGTTGAGCCCAAGGCTTCAAGCAGTTTCTATGATACTTCTTGCCACAACATTTGCAAGAAAGCATCTTGGCTCTCTCACTCTTCCCAACTTCAACCAAATAGCACATGTGACATGTAACGCTTGCACAGTGATGATCATGATCTTCTCCATTGATCCCTTTGACAGAAACCTGCATAGAGAAAGACATAACATTGAATTAGTTTCTTGAAGAGAATAGACATTATTATCTTCTGAAAAATCACAAGGAGTTACATAAATCCCAGTAAATCATGGCTAACAAAACCTAAAAGACCAGAAATATCAACATACATGATGTGACACATAGAATTTCACTGCATTATCAAACAAAGGCTACAACATCTGGACGAACTAAATCATTTTATTCACAAGTTAACCACATACACATTCAATTCAATTGACATAGAAGTAACCACATAAACAAGTTCCAGAAGTAAGAATTCGCACCTCTAAGTCACCAGAACCAGAATTTGCAGCGTAAACCTCAGCTGCCTTCTTCTGCAACACAATACGCTTGGCTTGTACCGGAATCGATGATGCAGCAGCAACCTCAATCGTTGAATCATTCCCAACGCCAACATTTCTAGCCGAAATGTGAGGTCCAGTATCCAAAACAGCGAGCTTAGGCACATGGATCTGAACGGTACCTTCTGTGGGAACCTCAGCATCCCAAGGGACTCGCAAGAACTCTTCGAGAGAATGGATCTCGTTGTGAAACACATCATTGCCTTCTTTGCTATGAAGATTCCGAGGAAACCCCAACAAACAGAAGCAAATCTTCTGGCTGCGAAGAAAGAAAAAATAAGATAAGCCCCCCAATTAACCAAATTTGAACAATTCGATAAGTAAAGGAAAACAAACAAGTCGCGGACTAGAGGAAGCCTCACGAGGCGGCAAAAAAAAAAAAAGAGTTATGAAAAAAATACCATGTAATTGGACAAGCTACGTGAAAGGCCATAGTCGGTTTCCAAGTTTTTTACGCGTTCGGGTTCGATTTTTAGGGATCTGACTTCTTTTTTTTTTTCTGAATTTTGTTAGGTCTCTCTCCCCAAGGACCCAATTAAATCAGAAGCTCTTTTGTGTAAATAACATAAACCTAGAGTCCTTAAACGGCAATATTTTAAGAGTTGTAAGGTTTATATCACGATTCACGATTCACGATTCACGATTCACGACCCACGATCCGAACCTAAGGGTATCAACCAATAAGTATAAAACACGTGGATAATCAAATTCTCGATTTTTTTCCTTTTTTTTACGCACATATTAGTAAAACGGCGTCGTCACAATCATTTCGTTATCCCTCGACTGTCTCTGCGGCGAAGGATAACGAAACTTGAAATCTCCGATTAACCATGAATGCTCCCGACCGATACGAACGATTCGTCGTCCCTGAAGGCACCAAGAAGTACTGAAATTTGTTCATTCTAAAGCTTACTCTAATTTCATATTTCTGTAATTACTGTGCTAAACCATCTCTATTTTGCTATGTTCTAGGGTTTCTTATGATAGGGACACGAAGATTATCAATGCTGCTTCTTTCACGATTGAGAGAGAAGACCATACGATTGGAAACATTGTCCGCATGTACGTAATTGTCTCTTTTAGCTGATTTGCAGCTCTTTTCTCAGATGAAAGAAAGAGCTAATTTTTGCCAGCTTTGTTCTGAATTTGTTTGATTAGGCAACTCCACCGTGACGAGAATGTCTTGTTTGCTGGATACCAACTGCCTCATCCTCTTAAGTACAAAATTATAGTGAGGGTAAGTTCAATTTTCTCAAGTTTTACAGTTGTTTCTACTGTAAAGCATATTGCTTTAACAATACTATCCTTATCCTCTGCGTTTTGGCCATTTCATTGATTAGCCTTAGGATCCAAGTATTGGTTTAGGAACTAAAATACAGTGTCTGATTGTTTCATTGTTTGGGAAGTGAAAAGATTTGTTGGTTTACTCAAGCTTATTGTGTTAACAGTGTTTGCTCTGGGTTTAAGCCTTTAAAGGATCTTCTTGCCTTGCTTTCTGAGTAGTATTAGTAGTGGAATTAGTGGTTGATTAAGGACTCATAGAAGGATGCTATCGTTTAATTGTGAAAGTGGTTCTGTTTGTAGATTCACACAACAAGTCAGTCTTCCCCAATGCAAGCATACAACCAGGCCATCAATGATCTGGACAAGGAGCTCGACTACTTGAAGCACCAATTTGAGGTGCCTAAGTCTTTCTTATCTCTCTACAATATTGTTCGGATATTTTTGTGTGGAATCCACTTGGTATTGAAATGATTGGTTATTCATAATCAAGTTGTGGTGTATTAGCTAGAAAAAATCAGAAGAAAGAACGCTCTTAGAAAAAATCTGCATGCGGACAACTAAAAGACCACACGATAAGAATTGCTATTGATTTCATTTTATGTACCTGGCCTTACATTTTACCCTTCTGTTTCTTTTCAGACAGAGGTGGCCAAGTTTTCGAATCAGTACTGAGGACTCAGAGTTCTCCATCAGGACTTCGGGAGAAACATTTTACATTGTCTTTCGCCAAGCACCAACCACAAGACTTACTCTAATGAGCTTGTGAAAATTTTCCCCAATTATGCTCTTGTATAAATCAGAAAAAAATAGCCATGTAGCTTGTTTTTGACTATGTTTTGAACACCATTTCAAGCTGCTAAGAAGTAATGTTTAGACTCTTCTTCTTTTGACCATTCTATCTACAAAAATCACTTAATATTTGAACTATTGTACAAAGTCTCTTTAAGAGGTGTGACGGTGAAGCTACTACTCTTCCCAAGCTAGTTCGTAAGTGCATTTGAACAGATATTTACAGGATGGTGAAATCATCATGAAGCCCTTCTAGTTGACCCCGTGTACGCTGCTGTTGAATAATTAACATCGACGTGTTGTGTGAGAAATCTGATCCGGAAAGGACATCTCCTATAGGACCAAGCTCTGGACATTGCTGCCAGTCGTTGAGTCCAGTGGTTAACCCACTGCTCGCTCTTCCCCCTCCTCTTCCAACAATCACCAGCCCATACTCTCCATCGAGTGATTTAAGTGCTGTGAAAGTCTCAGAAGAGTTGGTGAGATGCTTCTCCATGTAAGACACTCTTCCTCCTCCAGCTATGTATTTTTCATAGAACTCAGCAAAACATTCATCATCAAGCTTCATTTCCTCCTCTTGCTCTACCACACTAGCTCTGTTCAAGATGCTACTGCGTTTTTGTGCGTTCTGAGAGCTCTTGTCTTCCAAGAAACGTATCACGTGTAACTCCACAGCAGGGTGTCGAGCCACTTGTGCCGCAAAGGCTAGTGCCTCTCGGTCGTCTCTGCCACCTATGAATATAATAGCAATGTCCATGGATGCTCCAGGTCTCCATGCCTCTTCTGTTTGCCCAAACGACCTATCCACCAGAATTCCCACTGAACACGGTGCGTTCTTCAGAATCTGCCCACGCAAAAGCCAATATATCCCTCTGATTCTTCTGTGATTAAAACGGAAAGAAACAGAATAACAATTGGATGGAAAATCACCTTGCGGTTCACATGACGAAACCCGGCATGGCCAGCGTCAAGAGTGCCATCAGGATTCAGTCGTTTATGGAACGGTATAATTATAATGGAAACCATAAGTTCATCAGCTAATCCGCAGACATCATGTGCCATGGTCATAAACGTAGACAATGCTAGCATCCGTCGCACTATCACACCTTGTCCGCTGCGGAGCTCTCCGTATCCATTCACAGCAGCTGTTATACTTTCTCTCATTTCCGTCACCGACCTATCTGTTACCGTCACTGAATCGTTACTCAGACCTGCTCCTCCACTCTTTTTCAGCGTGGCAGCAATCTCATCAGTCAGCTCCACCATATCAGTAGCGTAGAATATGGACCCTGGCTCACATCCTCCATGGCATATCTCCATAAGGTTGAGCGTGGAACCTATGTTGTGGGGACCATGGAGACCGATCAAGATTTCAAGCTCAGTTGTTGAATCGAGCCACTGAAGCGCCATGATGTGTACAGGTACTCGCTTTCTAGCGCGTTTGATAATGTCCATGACCACGAATGGGGAATAGACCACTGTGAGGACAATGACGAATATGATCATTGCACCGGTTGTATTTTTTACTCTGTTCGTCTTCATTTGCATCAAACCAAAAAAAATTAAAGTAAAGATCTTGCTTTTAAGATAACTTGAAAAAAGGAGGAAGCTTAATATATACCCGAATGGCTAAGGCGGCCAAGTAGACATGAAAATGGCCTTTGGTAATTAAAAGTAGTCCTAGGGATGCGGTTTTCGGGACATGATAGCCAAGAAGTACACCACACAAGACAGTTCCAGTAACTTTTCCGATTATGACAGTGCCGAGAAGAGAAAAGAACCTCGCCCACGCCATTTTATCTCCGATGTCAAAATTTCTCATGTGGATTATGAACCCAACCCAGAAGAAGAAGATAGGGTAAAAGACCGTGCTGAGCAAGTAATTGATTTTGTTTATGATCCATTTCGACATTCTTCCTTGGTTTGGAAGGAAGAGACCAGCCGTGAAAGCGTTGAGAATTGGGTTGTACATTGATTCAGGTGGCCAAGTTGGGAAACTACAGATCAAGACAACAAATGCGAGGGACATAACGAGGTGAGATCCCTTGAGTGGTTTGCCTTCAGGGTTCTCGTTGTTGACCCAATTAAGAAAGATTGGGGATACAATGGAGGTGAAAGTGACTTGAGCAAGGAAGAGGCAAAACATAAGGAGGGCTCTAAAGAATCTGTGGAGAGGACGAGGGAGAGGTTTCTCTGTAGGGAAGAAAATAAATCCGAAGCAGTAAAACAAGGTGGACATCATGTCGGTGTGGACACCTGCTGATGAAGCGAGCTTTCCAAGATCAGATTTTCTGATTTTGAGATTAGAGATGACGCGTGTGAGGATTGGAGAACCGGTGCTTGAGGCCATGAGGGAGAGGGCGAGGGAAAAAATGAAAGGTGCGGTTTTGGTATAGTGAAGGAAAGGAGTTGTTGCGAAGGCGAAAACAAAGGTTGTGAACATGCTTGTGTATGCTATGAATGCGACTTTGGTTGGTGGTCTAAGAAGAACGCTTGGATTCATCTCTAGAACCATCACAAACATGTGACAGATCATTCCAAATTCAATAATGTTGTTGAGGGTTACAGAGTAAGGCCCTGAGAACGCCTCTCGAAACTTTGGAAGATTACCTAGAATCAGCCCTATCTGCATGTAGATAAAAATTGAGTTAATTAATATGGAAATCAAAAGAAATAAGTCGAAGATGAAGAAGAGATTGACATACGGAAAAGTCTGTGGTGAGGTAAGGTTGGCCTAGAGGCTTCATAAGATGATGGAGGAGAGTTCGGATAACGAAAATGGCAATGAATCCAAGAAACTTCAATGCCTCTTCAGGCTTGTCTAGGTTAAGATACCATTTGTCTCCGCAAACGTTTTTTGTTGTAGTTGTATTCATTTTTTTCTTCTCTCTGTAGATGTCTTACTCGTTCGTGGGGTTGATTGTTTCTTGTTTCTTGTTTCTTGGAGAGGAAGAAAGCTTTTCGACTTTTTTTTTTTTTGTTTTACAATTTGGTTTAGGGGTTTGTGAATGAGAGGATGTGATTGTTTTTACTAAGAAATTGGAGGAGACACTTGTGGATCCCTTAATTCACGTATTGACAGAGGATGGACCCGCGCAGATTGACAGAAACGTCAACATTTAAGAAAATCAAAACCAAACTTAATATCGAAACGCCGTTAAACTCCCGTTAGTATTGAGGTTCCTTTAAAAGCTTCCGAGAGTAGTGAAAAGCTAAAGGTCCTTTTTGGTATTTCACCTTAGCAAAATCAAAATCATCCGTCATTTCTAGACTCTAGTAGATCTCTGGATCGAGTCTTTGTGAGTGACTTCGAAGACGACGGCGACGACGAATCACACTTCCCCTGAGCTTCCGGTTCTCTTACTCTGTAATTTCACTCCCCTCTTCTCTAAATTCGCAGCTCTTTCTTTTTATCTTCTGTTATATTGACGACAAATACTTGACTTTGAATGCTTCCATTAACCATGTTTTTGTGGGCTTTTGTCATTGAGTTTTTCTGATCCGTTTCGGTGATTCTCCTATAGTTGCTGGAAACTAAGGTTATTGCTTGTCAATTTTTCGTTATTGTTCTTAGTCAATACCATTTCATATAGCCATCGTTATGAATGTCAGTTCTGGGGAATATCACAGGGAATCATGAAATAGTTAAGTTAGATAACTTCTTGTATAATCAATTGAACATTTACTTTTTTATTTCTGGATAACACGACATCATTCTAACCCTTCTCCTTGCGGATTCAGGCCGAGGTTGGATATATTGCAGAATCAAAGCTTGGATTGGAAATAATGGATGAATCTCTTGAGCAGGAAACTCAAACAAATGGTAACTAAATTGTCTATCGTTGCTTGTGTCATTTATTCCCTCTCTGAATATATGACTTCACTACATATTTGATTTTAGAAGCTGTTAGCCAGAAATGTGTCCAGCTGCGTTTTTCTTGTTTCTTAAAATTTGGAGTTTTTCTGTCTCCCTTTTTAATTAGATGCTTTGTTTAGACTGGTAGAATTTTCTTAATCGCTTGAAAATGAAGTGAACTGCTTTATTCTACATCATATTTTGATCGTGCAATGAGAATGTATAACATATCTGTTGGGGGAAAAAACCTTTTTTGTTTGTTAAGAACTGATAATGACTACTTTAGTTTCCTACTGTATCATTTAGCTGAAGACCAAGAGAACGAAATAGTTACTGAAGGAAGTGCCGTTGTGCGTGGTGAGCCTTCTCAAGATGGTAGTGTTCCCCCTAAAGTTGATAGTGAAGTTGAGGTCTTGGATGAGAAAGTCAGCAAGCAGATCATTAAGGAAGGTCATGGTTCCAAACCATCCAAGTATTCTACATGCTTCTGTAAGTATCCATAGCTTTCTATTGATCGGTTGCTGCTTTTCGATTGCACTTAGTGCTACTGGTTTATCTTCTCTTTGTGGTGGAGCCTCTAGACTGAGTTCAGAAAGTTGGTTAGTTGTAATCCTTGATAAAAAAAATTGGAATTTCCGTGCTATAATTAGGTTATTCACGTAGAAGAGGTTCAAATGTGGTATAAGTTTAGTGAGTTTGCAGTTATTGATGAAAATATTAGTTTTGAAATGTTTCCTCTGGGTGTTATTGTGGGTGAGGAACACTTAACCCAACGTTTCTGGATAGAATCTTGAATCTTCTTCAAGCTTACATTGAAATTTTTTATTGGCCATAGTGCACTATAGGGCATGGACCAAAAACTCGCAGCATAAATTTGAGGATACATGGCAAGAGCAGCAACCTATTGAATTGGTCCTAGGAAAAGGTATGCTGTCGACTATGTATTCTAAACCTCCCTCTTGTTGGATGTATCATGTGAATTGCTGAGTCAGCTTCCTTCTCATGTGAAGCTAATGAAAAAGGGTATTTGGGAGGAAAGAAATTGAGTATCCTTTTTTTATTGCCTCTGATTCGCCCATGTTTATGTTAGTATACAAAGCTTTAAACAAGATTAAGCACTAAGGAGTGAAATGTTGTCTGTGAACAGAGAAACAAGTGATGGCCGGTTTAGCCATTGGTGTTTCTAGCATGAAGTCTGGTGAACGTGCGCTCTTGCATGTTGGCTGGGAATTGGCATATGGGAAAGAGGGAAACTTTTCTTTTCCCAATGTTCCACCTATGGCAGACTTGTTATATGAGGTTGAAGTTATTGGATTTGATGAAACAAAGGAGGCAAGTTTTTTTCTCCATCATCATTTTTAGTTTCTTGTTTCCTTACCCTGTCAACTCCACAACAAGGTTTTATCCCAAGCTCTTTGCACACAGCTAACTTAGAGGATGGATTGTACAGGGAAAGGCTCGCAGTGATATGACTGTGGAGGAAAGGATTGGTGCTGCAGACAGAAGAAAAATGGATGGGAATGCTCTATTTAAGGAGGATAAACTGGAGGAGGCTATGCAACAGTATGAAATGGTTACGGATCTCTCTCTCTCTTTCTAACAGTTGCGGTCAAGGTTTTGGCTTTCAGGCATACTCAGCGAGTCTGCGTGAGGTGCTAGTGTCTCCTTTCGGCCTTTGATTAGTCATGCTTTTGTTGTCTCAGGCCATTGCATACATGGGGGACGATTTTATGTTTCAGCTGTATGGGAAGTACCAGGATATGGCTTTGGCAGTTAAGAACCCATGCCACCTAAACATGGCAGCTTGCCTGATCAAGCTGAAACGATATGATGAAGCTATTGGTCACTGCAACATTGTAAGACCCACCAAGGCATTCATTGGAAGAGATCTCATTAATTTTCATTCTCAGTTTCTCGAAATCTAATCAAACTGTAAACTTTGTCAGGTGCTGACAGAAGAAGAGAAAAATCCGAAAGCACTGTTCAGGAGAGGGAAGGCGAAGGCAGAGCTAGGACAGATGGAATCAGCCCGTGAAGACTTTCGTAAGGCACAAAAGTATGCTCCTGATGACAAGGCGATTAGAAGAGAGCTACGAGCAGTTGCAGAGCAAGAGAAAGCTGTGTACCAAAAGCAGAAAGAAATGTACAAAGGAATATTTGGAGGGAGGGAAGAAGGCAGTGGTAAGGCTAAGAGCCGTAACTGGTTGATTGTGTTCTGGCAATGGTTGGTTTCCCTTTTCTACAGGATCTTTCAACGTAACAGAGTTAAAGCAGATTGACTGAGGTTAGAATCTTAACAATCCAACTATAAAAAGACCAAAGTGAAAGAGATCACAACTCTCAATTCTTCTACGTTACAATGGAATCTTTTATCTTATTAGTGACTTTTGAAAAATTTACAAATCCCAATTAAGAATTTGGGTAGAAGAAGCTAACTTAGCTACTACCATGAGGGTTTGGGGAAGCTTAGATGTTGCCCGGCGAAGTAAGCACAGACCATTAGTTGAAAGATATAAACATAAACTGCAAAAGAGAGACTCATAAGCATCAGATCCTTCATGTAGTACCAAAAATAAGAGAAAAAGATTAGTACGCATTTACTCCCCTTCATGAATACATCACTTATCTTCGAGACAACACGATTAGGATCTTGATAAATAGGTTTGATATTTTTATTTATCAAATTAGTTATGTAAATATTAAAATTTAATAAATTTAAAAAATATATGTACTTCTAAATAAAATATTGTTATTTTTGAGATAAATTTGAATTTTTCTATATTTAATTTAATTTTTATAAATATTTTAAAACTATTACGAAGCGAATTGAATGGAATTCACCAGCAATATCATGTTGTGAGTCGATAAAAAATATAACTTAATGGATGATCAGTCCACCGACTCTCCTTGTATACATGTATCAAAAAATTGATAATATTCAAATTTATTGAGCGGTGTAAAGCCATAAGGTTGCCATCCAACCAAGCAAATAAGATTTTTTTTCACATCTTCACTAAAAATTGGAATGACAGGACCAGTTTTGCCAATCAGTGAGATTTTCCAGTAAACTTCTTGTTTCAATAAAATTTTGGTCTATAGTAAAGATATATAACAATTATACTAAATTTGAACTAAATAAAATAATTCAATCAACAACACCATTCACTAGTTCGTTATTATCATGTCATCAAACTATACTTGTTTCTATCATGCCATCAAATTAGGTTTTTATTCAATCAAACAATTTATTTCACTAAACGAGATCATATGACATGCATATACAAATTTCATACAAGACCACATTATACATAGAACAAACAAGCAGCAGAGAACTAACGCAAATACAGTGCTAAAACATATAAATGATAATTGTTCTATGTAAAATCGTGCAAAATCATGTCTTTGGTAAATTCTGAATAAATCTGTTCTAAACAAAATCTGAGATATAACCATATATGTGAAAAATTCGATTAAAACCACTACGTGCAAAATTCATGTGAAATTATGTTTAATTTAGTGACAGAAACAATGTATATTTATAATCAAAAATTTCGTGCAAATTTAGGTTTAACATCATAAAATTCTACTAATGACTATCAATCGATTATAAATAATCGTGTAATCACTTCATAAAGTATGCATTATTCGTCTTATATTATGAAAAAAACCTGTGACAATATGTAAAAATCATGAATACTTATCTCGATTGATAATGGAGACGTGTTGATTAGAAACGCCATTGATAATTGACAGAGAAGAGAACGTGCATCAAAACATAATGGATGATAAACATATAATTTAACATGCTTCATCAACTTCTATCAAATAAGATCATAAATCTATATATTAGTAATACAATCTCATCAGTATTGATTAACAATTATCTATTATCTGTGCAGAGTAAAGATAAACGAGATCTATAAAAAAATAAAATTTTACATTTTATCATCTGTGCATATATCGATTCACAGAAAACAGAGATCAATATTTAACAACATGCAATTCGTACATAAATAATACAAAGACACATACAGAATTGATAACATATAAATCATGCATAAAACATACAAAACACATATCTATTTGATAATAGTTCATCTGTGCATAATTCAGAAATAAATATGAACAGAAAATTTATTTTTGCTCAAATAACTATGGTTTCATGTTGATAAAGGTGTAACAAAATAAATTTAAATAATGATTTTTTTGTTGTTATTATTATTCATATGTTATAAGACATAAAAATATAAAAGTAAGGTTTAGTTTGAACATCAAATAGTCTAGAATATTCTAATAGGTCGATAACGAGAATCTACGTAATAATTAATTGTTCATAACAACCATAGTTTTTCAAATCGTTTTTTCGTTGCAAAAATATTTCAATTTGGAAATAATAATTTCACCATTATCCGATCCAATGTTTCTGAATGGCCAGACCTATAGTGACTATAGTGAGAAGCATCTGTCCAACCCATTTTCTCTATTTTCACACACACACAACACATAATGACTTGTGAGATAAACGATGACTCAGTGGATAAGCAAAACAATATAATAATTTTAAAAAGTCAAGAATGTCTTAAAAAAAATTCAAGAATATATCTCTATCTCTACCATATTATTAGATTAATCGATATTGTTTTAAATTGGTTGCTGAAAAAACCGTATCAAGTCTCAAATATTTAAAGAGAGATAGAGAGAGAGGCCCGTGCAACAAATAGCGATAAAGCAACTGTGTCGATTGTCCCAAAATGTTTTTAAAAAATTTCACATGTCCCCATTTTGCTGACGTCATATTTCCCTTTTTTCCCCTTTATTGTCTTCTCATCAGAAATTATTCTGTAATTCATTTCAATCCTCTTCTTCTTCATCATCTTCTCCTTCTCCTTCCTTAGAAAATTTTCTAATTTTGTGTTGTGTGGTTTTCAGAAATGTTCTCTTCCTCTACTCTCGTCTATTCTCTTTCTCTCTTCATCTCTATTTCTCTTCTCTTCTTCATCCTCTCACCTCACATCCTTCTCTCTTCCTCTCGCCACAATCTCCTCTCCACCGCCGATGAACTCGACGACCTCTCTCTCTTCCACCGCGCCGCCGTCTCCTCCACAAACAACCGCCGTCTCATCTCCCTTTCCCTAATTCCACCTCCAAAGATCGCGTTTCTCTTCCTAACAAACTCCGATCTCACCTTCTTACCTCTCTGGGAAAGCTTCTTCCAAGGTCACGAAGATCTCTACAACGTTTACATCCACGCAGATCCAACCTCAACCGTATCTCCGCTTCTCGATTCATCAATCAACGCTAAATTCATCCCGGCGAAAAAAACCGCACGCGCTTCTCCGACGTTAATCTCCGCTGAACGACGGTTATTGGCTAACGCAATCCTCGACGATCCTAACAACCTCTATTTCGCGCTCGTTTCACAACACTGTATCCCTCTTCATTCCTTCTCTTACATCCACAACCACCTCTTCTCAAACTCCGATCAATCATCCTCTCATCAACAAAGCTTCATCGAGATCCTCTCCGATGAACCTTTCCTTCCGAAACGATACAACGCACGAGGCGATGACGCGATGCTCCCTGAAATCCGTTACGAAGATTTTCGTGTTGGATCTCAGTTCTTCGTTTTAGCGAAACGCCATGCTCTAATGGTGATTAAGGAGAGGAAACTATGGAGGAAATTTAGATTACCATGCCTTGATGTTGAATCTTGTTATCCTGAAGAACACTATTTTCCGACTTTGTTATCTCTTGAAGATCCTAAAGGATGTAGTCACTTTACACTCACACGTGTTAACTGGACTGGTAGTGTCGGTGGTCATCCTCACACGTACGGTGCCGCTGAGGTCTCACCTCAGCTGATTCATACGCTGAGGAGATCTAATTCAAGTTTAGACTATTTCTTCGCTAGAAAATTCTCCCCGGATTCAATGCAACCGCTTATGGAAATAGCAGATGCTGTGATATTCAGGGATTGAACCGGTGAAAGTAAATTAGGTAAACCCACCTCGGTTTACTGAATCTGATTGGAATGGTTGAGAAGTGGCTTATCTTGTTGTGATTGTTGTGTTGTTTGTCAGGTTTAGAAGAAGGTTTAGTGTTGTTGGCGCTCGAAGAAGAGTGGCAAATAAAGATGGAACTGTGTGTGTGTTTCAATGACCCTATTAATGTCAAAAGGTCTTTGGGAGATTAGATGGAATTTGGGTGTAAAAAAAGAAAATGTAAATATCCCCCAAGGCAAAGTGAGAGCATTCTCATCAAGTTAGCCAAATCGGCTTTTTTCTTTTCTTTTCAAGCTCCTTTCCATGGGAGAGAGATGGGAATGGCAAAAGGTCTTCCCTCTCTTTGTTTCGAAAAAATGTTTGAATGAACAAAAAATCTTTGTTATTAAACTGTTTTTTACCTTGATAGAATTATCAATTGCTAAGTAATAAAATCAAAAATTGACCAAGTTTAATAGTCTGTGGTTAAAACACAAAGCAAGGATTCCCCATTTCACAGTTTCTGGTTCCACTTCTAGCGTCGTTCTGCCTCTTGGCACGGCCTTGCTCCAATCCACCGACAAGACCTCGGCTATCCTTGTCTTGGTTTGATTTTTATATATTTTGCTGCTTAAACTATTTTCATTTATTTTATTTAGACATGTCAGGGAATAAACTCACTAGTTAATAGTTATACACACTCAACTTCGGTTTGGCACATTGATTTATTCAAGCTAAAATTATTCATCACACGACTCAAACATATCATCATGACATGCAATTAAATAATTACACAAAAAGGGTTTGAAAAAAAAAGTTTAGGAACTAAAAAACCATAGAAAAACCTAATCAGAAAAGGATTAGAGTAAAGATCTCTATGCGTTATTCTTTCTTTTTTTTCAAGGTAAGAGGTGAATCTAACTTCGAATAGGAAAAAAAATATATATTTCAAAAAGGATAATATCTTCGATTAATCCAAAAAAGAAAAAGGAAACTAAGTAGACGTCAAAAAAGTAAAAAGGAAATAAAGTTCAAAATAAAATTATAAAAAGGCAAGGATTAGGAATCGTAAAACCGCCGACAACAACCCTTATATAAGGAATGTTAGTATGCCCTCTTCTTTCTCATTCACATACTCATCATTCATCATCATTATTCCAAATACTCTCTCTTATACATCGACTTCAAGATCTGCTAATCTTTCTTCTTCCATTATCTTTGTGACCCTTCTTGTTGTATTCATGTCGACAACAACGAAGATCTTCGGCTTCATGCTCGTTATGATAGCAACCTTCACGGTTCTCTTGAGTTGCTGCTCCGCTACGGTCTACAAAGTCGGAGATTCCGATGGATGGACGGCCAAAGACGACACGTATAAGAGTTGGGCCGAGGGTAAGGAGTTCCACGTCGGAGATTCTCTCGTCTTCGAATACGATCGCAACCTCAACGACGTCACTCAAGTCTCCGGCGCTTTAGAACTTGAATTCTGCGACTCTTCTTCACCTAAGGCAGTTTCCAACACAGGATATGATGTCGTAACCCTCAAGGAACCAGGGTACCACCACTTCATCAGCTCAAACCAAAGGCAATGCGTATCAGGACAGAGGCTCGAAGTTCTGGTCGTCCATGATCCTTCTCGTCCGATTTCTCCACCACTACCAAGAAAGATCCTTCCTCTTGGAAAGATCTACAAGGTCGGTGACTCTAAAGGATGGAACGTTTACGACAGTGATTTCTACAACAAGTGGAGTGAAGAGAAACAGTTTCATGTTGGAGACGGTCTTCTTTTCGAATACGACAACGAAGTCAACGATGTCTTGGAAATTAGCGGTGATCTTGAATTCAAAGCTTGCGACCCGACTTCTCCAGTTTCCGCATATAAGACAGGCCAAGATCTCATCAGGCTCACCGAACCAGGAGTCCATTATTTCATAAGTTCAAAGACGGGTCACTGTGAGGCTGGGCTTAAGCTTAGAGTAGTGGTCAGTGTTCCAAAGTTTTCACCTATAGACCGCCTCATAAGGTGGTTACGCACTTTCAGACTCCATCATCACTAAGCATTCAGATCAACTACTCAAGCATATGCTAACTTCGTTTTCGATTTGGTTTGAGACTAGCTAATCGAGAGTTTGGTTCTTTATCAATTACGTTCTATGGTCACCTAGTTAAATTTCGTATATCTTCTTTGATGTACAGTTTTAGAATCAATTTTATTAATAAAGAAGAAAAGTTACTTCCAATGTTTATAATTTAGAATGATCTGATCATTATTAACGGCCTAATGGACGGGATAAAACATGAAGATATGATTTTTTAAAAAGCCACGTGAGTAGAGGAACTAAATCAGCAGCAGCTTGAATAAAAAGCATGCTTTACCTGAAGTGTCTACTATTGATGTTTTTCGTAACCCTCCAAATTGATGAGCTTACTCTAATTTATGTACCCAATAACAAAATAAAAGAGTAATATAAGAAAAAAGATGCATAGAATGTCATCATGGCATTGCCTCCAGTTTTTCCCACAACCAGGATGCTCTTCTAATGACTGGATCAGCTGAAAATCCTTCTGCGTAATTCGCAATGGCGACTAACAGGCTCCTCAATTTTTCCCCATTTTCCTATATACATCACAAATATGCTCTGTTACTTATGTTGTACTAGATGTACTAATGTAAGTCTTTTGTGTAAATTATAGTCATAACAAACCTCTGGTTTCTTAAAAGTAAGATCTCTCGTGTCAAACGGTACGATGTAATCTGAGAGATCAGACCTTAATAGTGCCTGCCATTAACAAATTTATCGCCCTTACCTTATGAAACTCAACAGCTGAAATAAATGAAATTACGAGAAAAAAAAAACAAAAAACGTACCAACTTCTTGCTTAAAATGGCTTGATCCGCGTTAGTTATTAGGGATTGTTGCAAAGACAAGGAAAAAGGGAAAAATTAGGCCTTGCGTATCACAGAAGCACTAGCTTTCCTATGCGATATCACTTCACTAACCTCCTTTATTTTTCCTTCCTTGATCTCATCAACAGACTGCAAAAGATTCTCCACCGTGCCTGATGATGAAATAAGAGTGAATAATAGTGAACATGGGGTGTAAATCAATGAATTCAAAGCATATATATATGATTCAGCGACTAACCAAATCTACTTATCAGTTCCACTGCGTGCACATTCCCAATTCCATCAATTCCTGCAAGTAACATAAACATCATTAGATCACTTTAGCAGTTTTCTGTATGCACCAAATTCACAGACGCAGCAATGAAAGGAATATTCCCAGGAAAGAACAACTTCATAAGGGGTAGAGGAGGTGGGCGTAACCTGGAATATTATCAGACTTGTCTCCTGCAAGGGCTATGATATCAACAAACTGTGCTGGTTCCAAATTTCCAAACTTTTTAGCGAAATCTTCTATTCCAAAAGAAGCCATCCTGGCCATAAGAAGCGTGACACTATTGAGTGAAGAAAAGCATACAAAATATATAGAGCAACTATGGAATATCTGAAGGAAGTTTCTCAGTTAAATGTATCCTAATTACAAAAGAAAACCTGTCTAGTGTCTAGTAAGGTTTCCATAATACGCAAAACTCAATAATGAGATAACAATTCATCTAACATGATTTACTTACTCTGATCCACGTGGTGTTAGTCGAAGAAGACGCAGTGAGGGAGAAAGAATCTGAAAGAAGTCTTTGTCTGGAGAGACAACTCGGACCTGTAAGGGGGGCAACAAACAAATGATCAATACGCTTCTAGGAAAAGGACAAATTGAACAGGCTCTGAGCATTAAATAAGCAGAGAACACTTCTTGAATAGCTGACAATAAGTACTTTGAAACCGGCACTAATGCTTCGCATAGCCAGTGTTCCAATGACATCATCAGCTTCTACACCTGGCACCTGTCTTCATAGAATTTCCACCCATTAGCGAGTAATCATCACAAATAAAAGAAATATGAAAATCATGTGTATGATTTACCTCTATAACTTTTATAGACATTGCCTTGATGGACGCTTTGAGATATTGAAGTCCTTGTACTATGGTATCAGGTGTGGGAGGACGATTACTTTTATAGGCAGGGTAGAGAGTATGACGGAAATTCATGCCTGTAAAATTTAAAGTAAAGAACAAAGATAGGTTTGATACTCTGCAAAGAGGAAAGGGAGAAGCATGTCGAGATTAAGAGTGCAAAAAGCCTAAAATTCACGAATATGAGAAGACAATGTTCTCATCATTTAGAAGGAAAGAGAGTAATGGATATGCATATCTATGTCAGCATGTACAAAAAGGTAACAACAAAAGACAGCAGCAGACTGAACACTGGAGATAAATAAGCCCATTGGCAGTATAGATATGCCCCATGGGTAATAAATATATAGAAATCAATATAGTATACATCTTCATAGGGGGTGACTTAAGTTCAAATTTATATATAAAGCCAAAGAAGCGCATATGACCCACCCTCTATTCTCTACACCAAAGTGATGACTGCCAAAAAGCTGCACCCAAAATACCCAAAGAAAAACAAAGCTACCATTTCACTTTAAATGTCACCCTTGGCAAAAAAGCCATAATATTTGGAGTATCTTCTCTTAGGCACACAGCTGAAAATCAGTTCAAACTGCAAGAATTATTTTATAAAAGCAATGTACTGAAGGTTTGTATAGCAATTTAAGATCCTCAGCGATGTTATTACATTTATCACCATCGAGTCAGCATAGTAACTAAACTCTTGTGCAAAAATACCCATTTCTTATACTGTTAACTGATCTATATAACATCAATAACTATAGTTTGACTAAGGGCATGGAGCTTACCTTTTGCAGAACGATAACCTGTAGATGGATTAGTAGTAGTGCCATAAGGAACTCCTGAAAAAATGCT
Organism: Cardamine chenopodiifolia; assembly: GCA_963922655.1. NCBI lineage: Eukaryota > Viridiplantae > Streptophyta > Magnoliopsida > Brassicales > Brassicaceae > Cardamine > Cardamine chenopodiifolia. Next base: position 13,114,859 of record OZ000479.1, on the reverse strand, counting down.
CTAGTTTGTCAAAAAAGAGTAAAGCTAGAGATGTGCAGGTCCACAAACCATTTAATCTTCTTGCCTCACATAACACTACTTACTAGATGATATATTTTCAGATTACCACTATCAAGCATTACTAGAAACCCTCTCTTGATAGCTTAGTAGACGATTCCATATGTAGTACAATAATAATTATCAAGATTAAGTAATCAATTTTTGGCCAATATATCACCATCTAGGTCTCCAACTGCTTTCTCTTAGGCCTATCGAATAAAAGATTTTCAGTGGTGCCCAGAAGTTGGAATCTTAACTTTTTACCAACCACTATGAAACAAATGAAGTTGAAAACGTCAAGACTCAACAGAATCGAATGCAGTTTAGGGGCATGTTTTGTAGACAACATTCGACAAGCGGAACACAATTATATATTTATTCATATGAAAGAGGACAAATTATGAATATAACATCTATAGATGGCTTGCGGAGCAATTAGCATCAATTAATAAGGGGCAAGTATTCACATACTTCAGTAAGAAAAATCAGGAAGTTTAGAGGCCATAACTATCAAATTAGCATTAAAAGCCCACAAAATCCTGAATTCTTCCTACAACGCCACTAGAAAATAGCTAGACATCCATGGAATTTAACAAACTATGGCAGCACCAAAGTCTGCTTACATTAGGACTTACCATCATGGTCGAACACCACCTGCATGGACACAGTTAATTGAGTCAGTAGGGAATATCCAACATTAAATAAGTAAAGACGAAAACTACAAGAACTTCATTCAATTATCACAGAGATAGAGAAACTAGATATTAAATGGAAAATGGAACATACCGCCACATGGGATGGGAGAAATTTCAAAACGTCAATTATCTGCAAATGGGAACACAATGTAAACTAGGTAAGAAGTTGAATCCTTAAGTTAGAACAGGAACCAGGAAACATTAAGAGACCCTTAAGCCTTAAGAAACACAATTCTAACTAAGCAACCATAATTACTTATGCCATCCTAAATGCTACAAGAAGCATTTCTAAGTCATCAGATTTAAGTACAGAATAAATGAACGTATCAAGCGCAATATAAAAATAGATTTCACTTACAAGCGAAAGAGAAGAAAATATTGTTAAAACCCAGTCCGCGTTTCCATCAGCGTGAGCCAGATGACCATGGTTCAGCCTTGCTGCGCTTTGCCCAATCAAATGTCAGTAAGTGTGACGCCTGAAGAAAAAAACAACATTCTATGTACACACAAGTAGCATACCTAAAAGCTTATAGTAAGCCCTGTAAATAATGGAAGTCCCATCAATAAGCATCACTCTGCCATTTGAATTAGCAGCGCTACTCTCTGCTCTTTCTTCTGACTTAAAGGTATATTTGATCGACTCTGCTGCAACATCTTCACTTTTAGAGAACTCAGAAACCGCTACGTCCAAATTACAGGTGGAACTGCAATAGTACTGATTACCACATATACCTCAACATCAATTTTGAGTTTACAGAACTCGGTTATTGGGGCTAGCATTGAGTTAAGCAAGAAACAAACAGCACAAAACCTGATTATTACGTTACGGTTACACTAATCAGCACGATAATTCAAATGTAGAAACATAACTAGAGCAAGAACAAAGCTAATAACTCAGAGACGCATCACTTTGGCAGAGCAGTTCCGATTACACAAATTTCCAATTCTCCGAGGAAAACAGAGATTTTTCCAGAGAAAACGAGAGTGATGATACATATGCAACGTCATGCAGTCACTGAGCTGTCATGAAACCTGAGCAGAAACACAATTCACAATGAACAAACAAAGTAACAGAATCAAAACCAAAATTTAAGAATCGAGAATCCAAAAGCAATCAAAGAAAAGGATTGTGAAGGAACCTTTCAAAAATGGGAAAAAGGTTCTTTTACAAAGGAAGAAGAAGAAGGATTTTACCGCTTTCTGTGTATCCGTGTCTACTTCGGAAAAAATCAACTTGCTCCTGAAAAAATTCGCCGTTAAATTTATAACTCCAATTTGTAGTTAAGTGGGCCCAAAAATAATGGGCTCTAAGAGCCCAGAGCCCATTATAGGCCATGAATGTTTTTCTTCTTCTATTACAACAAAAACCTTGGACAGAAGAGAAAACCCTAGAAACGATCAAAGATGACGCAGAAGAGCAATCTGTTCAAGGGCCAAAAGAAGAAGAAGACAGTTGCACTAAATCGCCATGGCAAATCCGTTCAAACTCGTAAAGGTATTCACTTTCTTCTTTTACAATCGCGAAGTTGTTTCTCAGATTCTTGCTTATCATTCTTCTTGCTCTAGGGAAGAGATATGTGAAACCATCAAAGACGACGAAAGAGTTAGACACCGATAAGGTATTTTCTCTTTATTCTTTCATTTCCCTGAATCTGAATCGATTTGAGCAAACGATATTGTTTCTAAGTTGTTGTGGACGGAGCAGGAGCTTACGAAATTCATCAACCATTGCAATGAAGTGAAAGCAGCTAATGCAGCCTGCAAAGAAGGTGGTCAACTCAATATCATCAAAGCGGAATCTCAGGCTGCGTCATCCAAGAAATCCGCAAAATAAACAAACAAATTTGTGTTTTCTTTTTGCCAGTGTTTCAACTTTTGTAATTCTCAGTACAATCAATCGGTTTTGTCTTTAAATCATTTATAATGCATGGTTCCCGGTTATGTCACATACAAACAAGTTTCTACTTATGACTTCACGAGAGATTTAATTTCCATACACTTATGTATTTACTACTGAGCTGTTACTATCTTCTTCATCCCCAATGCTAAGCAACTGATTTGGGGCAGTGCTTTCCTTTCGATTTTATCAATTTCGATGTCTTGAGAAACTCTTTTTCCTCTCCTTTTCTCTACAACCACTTGGCTGTTCCTTCTCAATGTTGTTGAGACCTTGTCGTCCATTATAAACCCAGACATAACTCTTCCACTCTTCTGATCAATCACTTGTACCACACCGTCTATTCCACCAGCAACGATAGCTGATGTATCATTCCTCAGCTATTGTATCGAGTACATGACATTGGGGCTCACTCGGTTTTCTCACAACCGTCCCATTTTCCTGTGATAGAGATTGGTTATAAGGTATAACACATCTCCAAACAGTGTTTTTTTGTACAACACAATTTTAAACTTGCATCTTTGAAACAAATTCAGGCGTCTATTTTAACATACCTGAGGTCCCAGCATGAAACATATCCACCCGTTGTTCCAGTGAAGGCGAGATTAGTGCCTTGGTTAAAACAGATGGTCTGTATACCTGTGGAGAAAGGAGGTTGCTTTAGACATTTTCACATAGATATATATTGCCCTAAAGCACGCAGAGTAATTGATCAATGGAATTCTGAGTTTACCTCCTGCAGATATCGTGGATTTAAGTGTAGCCACTGGTTGATCCAACATAGGGTCAGATACTGTTACTCTCCCGAGTAAAGACCTGCTAAGAAATAGTTGACTGTCGCTCAAAGATAAGCACGTTACTGGCCCACCATGAGTCCTGCAATTAGATGGTTGACAGCATTAGCCAGTTTGATTGAAATTTGTGATCTCATATGAAATTGTAAACAAAATTCATAACAATGACCAATTTTTTTCCAGCTTCACTTACAGGGTTCCACAACACAAAGGACGCTGAATACGTAGCTTACCTAATGATCTGTGAACATTTCTTACTGTACATATCAAATACACAAGCTGTTCCATCCTCGCATCCAACTACGGCTTCTGGATCGATGTAACTGGTTGATAAAGAAACAAAAATCCTTATTAGTGTGGATAGAGAAGCCAGTCTTACAGGGACTAGGTAGCCAAGTTGAAGTATCACACCGATTATTATCAGGTAACATGGAATATCAGTTGGTCCTTTTATAGCAAAAATGAGCTTAAATTTCAAGAAACAGGAAGGTTTCCAACAACTCAATATTTCAGGAATATCTTTTGACATACCACATACAAAGGCCCTTAGGAAACGTGCCTTGACGAGATGGAAAAATGCTTCTTAGTCCATTTCTCCTCCATATGCTAATGCGGGTCCCAACCAAGCCCACAATCTTAAACAAAGAAAATTCAAAGTTAGGGACTATGCCCTTGCTCGAGATATAGTTTGATTTCCAAGTAAGCTGATTTAGCCCAAATAAAAATATAGTAGTAATACTGCAAACATCCAGTAACAAGAGTGACAGATTCTAGAGATCTAGCGAGACAAACAGTAACATAAAACAGATTATACCGCTATCTATACTGGTGGCTGGGTTTCAGAAAAATTCTAGCTGAGGATTATGTATCATCAGTAACCATTAATTCATTATCTACCTCATTGTCAATTCAAGTAATGAACATTGTTCTTATATGTAGCTGAAACATTCATGACCCTTAGAAACATTTACATATGAGTGCACTTGAAGTTTACCTTATTCTCATCAAAATCGAAGTCAATCAAGGAAGCAGCATCAGGAAGTGAGTATTCTTCCATGCATTTGTAGCTATTTAATGAAGCTTGCAGCAGCTTCAGCCTCTTGATGACAGCATACCTCAATATCAATAAGAGAACGAATTTTCGAAAAAGGTCAACACGAAATTGCATATAATTCAAATTCGCAATTGAGGTTAGGGATTTGGATTTTGAGGGGGTACCAGGAATTGCAGACGACGGTACAGTGAACGAGGTCAAACAAATCAAGAAATGAGAAGATGATGCATCGCATGTCGGCGTCTAGAGATTCGATCGACGTTGATACTCGACGTCGCATCTTTCTAGCCGATGATTCGCCGCCGGTCTCTGTTATCCCCATTTTCTTTCTTTGCTCGCGTTTCTGCTTCGTTACAACCTTTAGCCGGTGGAAACCGAAAAAAAATGAATCGAGCTAAACCCAAATTTATCGACCGAATTATATTATTATCCAAAAAAACTTTGTGCTGAATTATTTCAATACCATATTTGCACATAATGAACAGAATTTTATTTTAAAATTACTTGGAAAATGGCTACAAAAGTGGTAGATTTTGAATGTGTATGTGTATGAATTGGTAGATTTTTGAATCTTACATATGGCTTTGTTTTAGTTTTGATTCCTCATAATGCGAAAATGATATACATTCATATATAGGCTCCTAATCTTTTTCGCTATAGCTTAAATGAGACACAATATTAGAGATTGTGACAGGGATATTCATGAATAAGGCTTTCTAAGGCAACAATTCCCAGGAGTGGATTCGATTGGATCCGATCCGATGAGAGAGATCAGTCTTTTAGGAGTCATCCCCGAGTGGACGAGCAGAAGGAGATCCCCGGATGACAGGCCTGGGGTTTCCCCTTTCATCTGGGGCAAAGATGAATACATGTATTTGACTTTAGACAATCGGCGTCGAGTAACAAATACATACCCCCTACTACGAGATGATCCGCGCCTGCCGTATGCAACCCAATGTTACAGTATGCTTGCTTATTATAAAAACTTCTTATATATATATATATATATATATATATATATATATATATATATATGTTTATGTTGAATGAAAAAATTGACCCAAAAAAGAAGAAGAAACAAATGGCTTCAAAGCGAAGCACTTGATTAAAAAAATCATTCCACGGGTCGACCCACCGTCTCGACCATCATACACGGGTTTCCAATGCCTAACTCATCCCACCGTCGTGACCTAACCGATTTAGTCAACCCCGTGAGCCACCCAACCACTTCTTCCATTCCTGGACGTTTCTCTCTACACATTCTCACGCACTTGGCAGCCACTAATCCTAGATGGTTCCTCACGCTTACATCCACCGGAGCTCCGATTCTTGGATCATAAATTCCACCGATTTTGCCTCTTTTTATCATCGGAATCGCCCAGTCCACTATAAACGACGGCGAGTATCTAACGTCGATTGCTTTTCTTCCGCTGATTATCTCTAACAACAATATCCCAAAGCTGAACACATCTGTTTTTGTGCTTAATCTATCCGCCGTAACGTAATCTGGATCCAAGTACCCCATTGTTCCTGCAGGTGGAGTTGATTTCACCTTCTGATCATTCACATTGCATCTGATCGCTAATCCGAAATCGCCTAGCTTAGCGTTGAGATTCTTATCCATCAATACATTCGCCGATTTGATATCTCTGTGTATGATTGGTGGCTCCTGAGAGTGTAGAAGATGTACGGCTTTTGCAATCTGAAGAGCGGTTTTGATTCTCTTCCCCCAGCTCGATATAGCTCCGGAATTCAAAGCTGAATCCGAGTGAATCACGTCGTATAGACTTCCGTTTCCCATGAATTCAACAACGAGAAGAGGATCTTTGGAGTTATCGGCGCTAAAACCTAGGAGATTCACGAACCTAGGGCTTCGGATCCTCGAGAGAATCTCGAATTCGTTGTGGAACTCTCTGCTGATTTCTCTTGATTTCGAAGGTCTCTTGACCGCGACGAGACGAGAACCGATGACCGCCTTGTAGACGCTTCCGTGGCTTCCACGTCCGAGGAGATTTTTGATGTCGAATCCTCCTGTGGCTGCTTCAAGATCGCGATGCAGGAAACGACGCAGCCTGGGGGGGTCTTCGGAGGGAGATTCAGGAGGAGAAGGTTTGCTAGCTACGGATCCGGAGGTGGATGTGACGGCGATTGCGACGGCGGAACCGGCCTTGCAAGAGAGATAACCCATTGAGTAGAAGGTAGAAGGTAGAAGGTAGAAGGTAGAAGGAAGAAGAAAGTGAAAGGGAAAGGTATGGAGTCTGGTGGCGTATCAAGTCATTTTGGTAATTAAGGGACCATTTGATTAGATTCAAGGAAGTGGAGGAGTCATGATTCTATTTTGTTCTAATTGAATAAGCCTTTTCCTAATTATTTACCAAAATCGTCCCTGTAGTTTATTATCACTCTATTTCGTACCAATCATTAATAACTTGGTCAATTTACACTCCAGTCTTCACCCCAGACGAGTTTGCTGCCAGGTGGTGTTTTATTGTTTTAGCGCGATGGAGGGTGACGATGGGAGAGATTACGTGTAATAAAATGATTGGATGGATACGTTGTAAGGACTGAAGGAGTTTTGTTTCGTATAAAATCTGAAACAAGAACTGCTGAGTTGCAAAACAGCAAAACCTTAAGCCTTTTTGACTGATTTAGTCTGCCGCCGGTAAGAAAAGATGCCGACGATAAACTTCGCACGATGTCTGTTACTATTGCTGGTCATCTCATTAGTTGATTGTTCGATCGGTGAGCGAGTTAACTCATCTGGGGGAGTGGTAGAAGATTCCGGTGTGGTAATCGGAGAGCAGGATCAAATCGACGGTGGATTTTCTTCTCTTGATGGGATGTTACACTGGGCAATAGGTAAATTTATCTTTCACACTGTTCTTCTTTACTATTTTTTTCCTATAGATCTGATTCTACGTCTAATATCTCTCCGGTAGGTCACTCAGATCCTGCGACATTGAAGGAAGCAGCTAAAGATGCAGAGAAGATGTCTATGGATGAGTTGCAGAAGCGTCAATTGGAGTTAAAGGTGCCAAATTTTTTACTCTGGTTTAATTTCTGCTTGCTTTTCTCTGGAATCCCTTCTGAAACTATTCTTGAATAGGAGCTGGTGGAGAAGCTGAAAATGCCATCAGACGCGAAGTTGATGCAAATAGCCATAGATGACTTGAAAAATTCGTCCTTGTCTCTTGAAGATCGTCACCGTGCTTTGCAGGAACTTTTAGTCCTCGTTGAACCGATCGATAATGCAAATGGTAAATCGAAGCCTTACGCTTATAAATCTCTTAAAAAAATGTTACCGCCTAGAAATTTTGTTCCTTTGGTTGTGTATTTCCTAGTTACAATTCACAGGAGTCTGATCAAGTGTTGATGTCACTTGAGTTTCTCATCATTCTACTCTTGTGTAGATTTGAGCAAATCAGGAGGGCTTAGTGTTGTCGCAGGAGAGCTTAATCATCATGACCCTGTTGTGAGGAAACTAGCTGCGTGGGTGCTCGGGAAGGCTTGCCAAAACAACCCGTTTGTTCAAGAGCAGGTTTGTTCTCGTTGGACTTACAGAGCAGAAAAGTGTGTAGAAGCCATCTGAAACTAATCATGTTCTTCTTTTGTGATTTTGGTACCAGGTTCTTGAACTTGGGGCTTTAACTACACTGATAAAGATGGTTAACTCCAGCTTTGCTGAAGAAGCTGGGAAAGCACTCTTTGCTATTTCTGCCTTGATACGGAATAACATAGCTGGTCAGGACATGTTTTATGCAGCACATGGATACATTATGCTTCAGGTGAATACACCAGGACACCATGTCAGGTTTTGTTCATTAATTCTCTAAATCCGAAAAATCAGTCACCTCTCATTGTTCTGCAGGATGTAATGAGCAATGGGAGCTTGGATATTAAACTGAGACGTAAAGCTGTATTCTTAGTGGGTGATTTAGCCGAGTATCAACTACAGCACACAGAGAAAGCTGAACTTCCTATTTTCAGTGATCGTTTTTTCCTAAAGTCTGTGGTCGATTTGATCGTTGTGCTTGATCTTGATCTTCAAGAGAAGGTGGAACTCTTACAGGGGCCCCTTACTCTTTTTTTTTGCTCTATAAAGCTTGGCACACATCCTCTTCTAATCTTGGAAAATATGTTTTAGGCCCTTACAGCAATCAAGACTCTTCTTGAACTTAATTCCGTAGAGCCTCAGATTCTCAGAGAGTTCTGCGAGTTGGAAGGAGCATTAGGGAGAATGAAGCTGCAGCTGGGGGAATCAATGGTGGATGAAGACAAGAGAGACTATGCTGCAGATGTGGAAAGCCTTCGTGGTGAAGTGGAACTGACATTCCGCCGAAAGCTTGGACGTTTATGAACCATGATCAGTAAGAAAGCAACTCCCTGTGCGTTAATTTCTGGTGGGATAAGCTTTAGTTGTAGGAGTTGTAGACAAATTCTAATTGCCTTGGATAGATTTAAGATGTGTAACTTAGGCGGATCTTGATCCATTTTACATCCTATTGGATCTACTTGATAGGCATTCTACCCTTCATCTTTAGTTTCATTTGTTGTGTGCGAGGTTTTATGTATAGTATTATAAACTTCCACTACTTTCTTGATTTGTGTTCCATGTACATGGAGGTGCAGAAACGTCTGTATTGTAATGATAGAAAACAATGAAACACAATAGAGATAATTCAAGATTTACCACATGGCAAGTTTAAAAAATAGACGCGGTCATGCTTCTTCTGACCTCGGCTGCAACTGCGCCTATGGCTGCGTACTCATCAAGAGCCCTCTCAACTATGTTGCACCGGTTAAACTCCGGAAAGAACAGCCACAAACTCGTCACCATCACAAACCCGAGTGTCAAAAGCCGACCGATTGCTGTTGGGAATCGCCACCTTCCATTAACGGTTTTCTTGATGACAATCTCCACCGTCGTGCAAACTCCATTCATAAAGAAGAACAACATTATCTTCCAATCCGGCCAAACCCGTCCCATGTAGTAGAAGACGAGCTCATGCATTATCCCCGAGACAATGAATGTCCCGAAAATGGCGGGAACCCGGGACCAGTTCTGGCCCAAGACGGAAAACAGCTGGACTGTTGGTTCGTACACTGTCGGCCGTAGGATTCCTGGGACCATCAGGTTCCATCGTCTTCCCCAGAAGTCTTGAAGTGATGTCGCCAAGTACGGCTCGTTGAACTGTGGCTCAAGCTCAAGATTTGACATGGCTCGAACCATGGCGGCTGTGAAAGCTAGGATGAGCTCGAGGAGGCAATAGATGTGGATCGCGTAGAGAGTCAACACGACTTTATCGGGAAGTTTGCTGCTGTAATCATAGACATGGATGACAAGAACCAAAAGAACTGCCTTAATGGTATAACTCAAAGGACCCTCTCTGGATCCGTGGGATTGAGATCTGGGAGGTTTAGGGCTCGACTGAATCTTGATGGGAAAGCAAGAGACGGCTAAGAAAACAGGGAGGGATAGGGGTTTAGAGTTTGAAGAGAGTGGACCGCGTCCAAATGCAAAGAGAAAGAGCTTGAAATTAGCAAGCCAAGCAATGAAGAAAGCCGTAGTGCCGACTAAATTTACTGAAGATATTAAGAAAGGAACTATGAAGAAAATGAGGAAGACGGGGATAATCAGAATCAGCCTTATGATTCCTTTTTGTACCAATTTGGCAACAAAAAAGGTGTAACACAATGACAAGATCACTAAACCCCATGCCGTAATGAAACTCATCTTTTTGCTTCTAAGATTCAAGTCTTGGGAATGAAGAAGATGATAATCGACAAAACTGACACACAAGCTTACAAGAACGTGTCATCGATCAAAACAATTTGAAAAGTCGTCTTTTCTTTTTTTATTCATTAGCAATTTGACAATTGCATTGAAGAACCAATACTCTCTCCTTTTCTTTTTTTATTATATTCATTGGAATATTTAATTGCAAATAGGATATAGATATAATAAATGATTATGCCTCTCCCTGTAAGGTTTATTCCATCGTAAATTTCTTATCATAGAGACCGTTTCAAGGTAAAGCATCATCTTCTCTGCTCAACATTTTTTTCCTCTGTAATCTCAAAATCCAAAAATCCTATCTATGTCTGAATTTAGATCTTACATCTTGCAAGGATTCCAGAGGAAACCAACAAGTTTATAAGTTTGATTCTCCGTAAGATTTTTCTTCCTTGGATCATGTCAAAAATCTTAAAGAGTTGACTACTGTTGTATTCATCCAGTGTCAATCAGGAAAATATTCTTCATCACCATTATTCCCTCAATCAAAATCCCTAATAACACCATAACTCCATATCCCAATTTTGAACAGAACATGTGTTTTCTTTGGAGATCTAGAATTTAGCTGTAAGAGTTGTAGACAAATCTAATTACCTTAGATAGATTTTAGATGTGTAACTTAAGCGGATCTTTCTGATCAATTTCGCATGCAATAACCTCCACTTGAGAGGTATTTTCTCCTCATCTTTAGTTTCATATCATGTTTGCAAGGTTTTATGTACAGTATATTATAAACTTTCCACTATTTTCTTGATTCGTGTTCCATGTAAATGATAAAGAGAGAAAAAGAAAAGAAAAAAAGACACATACTCACAAATTCACAATAGAGATCAACTCAAGATTTGTGACATAGTAAGTTTAAAAAAGAGTTGCATTCATGCTCTGCCTGATCTCGGCTACAACCGCGCCTATGGCTGCGTACTCATCAAGAACCCTCTCAAATATGTTACACCGCTTAAACACAGGAAAGAACAGCCACAAACTCGTCACCATCAAAATCCGAATGTCAAAACCCGACTGATTGCTCTTGGGAATCTCCACCTTCCATCAAAGGTGTTATTGATGACAATCTCAACCGTCGTGCAAAATCCGTTTATAAGAAAGAACCACATTATTTTCCAATCCGGCCTCAACCGTCCCATGTAGAAGAATATGAGTTCGTGCATTATCCCCGAGACAACGAACGTCCCGAAAACGGCAGGAACTCGAGACCAGTTCTAGCCTAAGATGGAGAAAACCGGACTGTTGGTTCGTAGACGGTCGGGCGTAGGATTCCGGTGACCATTAGGTTCCATCGTCTCCCCCAGAAATCTTGAATTGATGTCGCCAGGTATGGCTTGTTGAACTGTGGCTCGAGATCCGACATGGCTCGAACCATGGCAGATGAGGCGGCTAGGATGAGCTCAAGGGTGAAATACATGTGGATCGCAAAGAGAGTCAACACGGCTTTCTCTGGCATTTTGCTAGTGTAATCGTATCTTGAGGTTAAGGAACAAAAAAGCTTCCTTTATAGTATAACTCAAAGGACTCTCTCTGGATCCTCCATGGTAGTGAGATGTGGGAGGTTTAGGGTTAGGGTTAAGCTGAATCTTGATGGGCAAACAAGAGACGGCTAAGAAAACAGGGAGAGATAGGGTTTAGGGTTTGAATAGAGAGTACCACGACCTAATGCAAAGAGAAAGAGCTTGAAACTAGCGAGCCAAGCGATGAAGAAAGCTGTGACGCCGATTAATTGTACAGAAGAGATTACGAGAGGAACTATGAAGAATATGAGGAAGACAGGGATGAACAGAATCAGCCTTCTAATTCCTCTTGGAACCAATTTGGCAACATAAAAAGTGTAACACAATGAAACGATCACTAAACTCCATGCAACTATGAAACTCACCATTTTTTTATCTTGCTTCGTAAATTCGTCTCGGGAAAGAAGAAGATGATAAGAATCAGCAAAATTAAAACAAAAAACGTGTCATCACTGTCATGAAATCAATGGCACCAGCCACCATGTGACAAGTCTTTGTTCTTTTTCTAATAAGTTAACAAGTTGACAATTGCATTAAAGAACCAAATTCTCTGTGTCGTTTTTCTTTTCTTTTTTTAATTCATTGGAATATTTAATTGCAATAAGATAGATATGGTAATAAAATAGCTTATGCCTCTCCCTGTAAGTTTTATTCCATCGTAACTTTTAGTCACAGAGACCATTTTAAGGTAAAGAATCATCTCCTCTGCTCAACTTTTTTTTTCCCCCTGTAATCTCAAAGTCAAAAGTCCTATCTATCTTTGAATTTGGATCTTTCATTTTTGCAATGATTTTAGAGGAAAACAACAAGTTTATAAGTTTGATTCTCTGTAAGATTTTTCTTCCTTGGGCCATGTCAAAAAATCTTAAAGAGTTGACTACTGTTGTATTCATCCACTATGATAATCAGGAACATATTCTTCAATACCATCATCTCTTTAAACAAAAAACCTGATCATATCACCATAACGCTATATCTCAATTTTGAACAGATTTGGTGTTTTCCTTTGGAGATCTGGAGTTTAGAATCAAGGGAATAAATATGGATGAGGAAGAAGTAGAAGTTTGGGATCAATCATCAAGAGGATGTAGTCACACTCACAGCTGTAACCCTCCAGGCCCAGAAGATGCTTCTCACTCCCACACATGCTTCCACACTCATACTCATCTCATCATCCCTGTAATTAATACACATCTTCACTTTATTATATGATGTGGTTCTAATGATATTTAAATGAATTGTTATAGATTATATGAATATGGATGTTGCAACAGGATCCGCTAGAGAATGATCATTGTGACAGCGACAACAAGAAACGGTCGTTTGGGAACAGAGAGGCAGTGAGGAAGTACAGGGAGAAGAAGAAGGCTCGTACAGCTTACCTTGAAGACGAAGTGAAGAGGTTACAATCTCTGAATGAGCATTTGCATAGAAAGCTTCAGAGCCAAGCGATGGTGGAAACTGAATTAATAAGACTCCGGACTCTTCTAGTAGAGATGCAGGGGAAGATTGATGGTGAACTTGGTGGTTTATCGTTTCAGAAGCAATGCAACGGTTCTGGTTTTGTGTTCAAAGAAGGTGATGTCTCCTACTGTTTTTTGGTTTATTATATGAAATTGGTTGCCAAGAATCTGATAATTAATTTGATGAAAAATAGAGTAAATAGCTTATAAATAAGAAAGATGATGACTAGTATGTCAAGTGATTAGTTGAATTATGGAATAGTATAATAGTATAAACATTTGAGCTAAACAAATTTTTGCTAAATAAAACGAAACGGTAAAATGTTTATTGATTGTTTACATTTTCGTTAGTTATATGTATACACATATATATATGCCATCCCGAAATGATATATTAATCGGCTAATAAGTCGTTTAATAGCAGTTCTATATAACGGAATTACTTTTAGAAAACGTATAAACGTGAAAATTTAATGAAATAACGTGAATGATAAAATAAAATTAGTGAAATAAAATTTTCAAATAACGAAAACATAAACAAAGTGGTGATACCATTCATCTCCATTCTTTTTATATAAACTGCTTGTGAGAGTAAGTTCTGCCCATTCGTTTTTTTTTTTTTTTTGACTTAGGCCGAATGCTGACACAATCTCAATCTCGTGTAATCATACAGATGGATGCACCGTACCAACAAGAAATGTGACTTGTGAAGCGGCTAGAGTGGAGTGCGAGGAGGCCCAAACACTTCATGATGCTATTCACTCCTTTGTTCCTCATTCACCACCATTCTAGCATAAAGCTTTTAAGGGCTGTGGTATTGTCTATATATATAAATATATACGGGTTTAATTAGGGCATAGAGACTGGGTTCCAATATAGTTAACATATATGCACATATTGTGTAACTTATGCTATATATGTCTATTTTAAGGGTACCAAAACATATTGATGTAGATTTGATTTGAAATGAGGAGGAGGAGGATTGTAGTTGTATGTATGATGTTGATGATTGTGGGCTTAGAATATCTTTGGGGGTCCATTTATAGATTCTCTATGTGTGGGTATGGTGAAAACCCAAAACTAATAATGGATAAGGTATACATCATACATACATGTGTATATCATATTTTCTGAGGCATATGAAATATTGAAATCCATTGGTGTGGAATGGGACTGCCCCAATCATTGAATATTTTCATTTCACCTCAAACATTTGCACATTATAATCATTCTCCCATGTAAAATTTACATGGGAATCGAATATTTATGGATGGGTCAATGATGAGGCCGCAATGTTAGATTTGGGGGGTAGATTATTTAGCAAAGAGTTTATAACAATCAAATAATATTGAAGCACATAATCATAGAGTGAGGTGTTAGGTGCCTCGGCTCCTGTGACTAGACTAGACCACTGCTTTTGACACCCAAAAAATAACTATTATAATCATTGCTTTCCCTTGTGGGTCATTCTTCTTTTACAAAAAGGTTCTTTCGAAATTTAAATTTTCAAAAATACTAATTCTTTTTACCCTACATTAATTTAAAACAATGATGTCTTTTCATCTTTAATCCTACCCTCTCATGTATACAATACAATAATTTGAATATATCATTAAAGAAAAAACATAGTCGTAATAGTTTAAATATGTGAAAGTACGTGCGTAAGATTTTTTATATTAGTCCAATATTCTATAACAAAATAGATATGTTAGTTCCATTACTTCAAATGAAAAACCTATGGAAGTGGTCAACACATCTAACAATTTATATGCCATGAGATTTATTAAGATAGATTAATCATGATACGTTTTTCATTTTTCATTTTTCATTTTATTTCTCTTTAACTTGATGTGATTAAGCATGCAATAATGATTGAAATCAAAATTTAAATAGGCTGCAACAGTACTAACTAAAAATTCATGTATCTTTCCAAACAAAAAAAGATATTAAGCTGGCAAATGACACAATTTGGATGACATGCTGTTTATGTTTTCTAATTATCTTAAATGGCAATAAATCCAGCCATTTCTTTTAAATAAGGAAATTAATTACAAGTAGAAGAGAAAAAAACAATTAAAGAGGAAACCAGGTGTTTATTTCCTTTTAATTAACCAAAAGCTTAGTTTACTTAAATGTGTCCCTACAAAAATAATGATGAAAATGAGAAAGGGACAGTAGGAGAGAATGGGAGACCCCAGCAATACAGCTGGGCTGCATATCAATCACCGGCGCGTGGGAAACACACCCCAAAAAGCGCGTGTACTTCTATGTTCAAATGAAAAAAGGGCTGTGTCAGAGAACGTGCAATGCAACTTTTTTTTTTTGCTTTTAAAAACAGTTTTACACAATCTCTCTCTCTGTCTCTCTCTTATTCTTCCGCTCGTGAAAGACCAGAGAGTTTTCTCCTGATCCATACAACACAGAGATCCAAATCCGGAAGAAACCCCTCTTCATAACTCAGATCCACTCAACAACATACAATTAAGTACGTACACTTCTTTCTTTGTCTGTTCTTTCGAGAGATTAAATTAGCAAAACAATTTTTGATGATAAAAATCTAATTATGATGACATCTCTCTTCATCTATATTCCTAAAGGAGCAGTTACTACAGAAAAATTCACTCTTCTACTAATTATAATGTCCTCAACACAGATTCAACTGTCGTCGATCATTTTGACTTTTTCAGGTAATTAACAATTTTTATTTTCTTACAAGAAAAGCTACGATTTTTTTTCCTTTTCCATGTAAAATTTCCAACATGCAAAAACTTTCCTTTCTTCTTCTTTCCTAAAAATGTGTTTTTTACCTTTCCCTTTTTTCTCCAACTCTTTTTCATAAAGTGTTAATTTTTTTTTTCTTGTAAGCACGCGAGAAGAAAACAAATATGTACAGAGTAACTTTTTATACTATTAAAGTTTTGATTTTTGTTTTGTTATTTACTGGTGTTTCGCAGGAATCAGAGATGAAAAAAAATCATAGTGAAGGCAATATTATAGGTAGGTTTTAAAAATTTGCAGTTTAAGAAAGCCAAAAAAAAAAAATTGTAAAAAACCATTAAACAAAAAGCCAGCACAAGAAACCATAGAGACCTCTTAACGACAACAACCTCTCTGTACACAAGACTACAAACACTCTCTACAAAAACAGCACTCTTCTTCCTTCTTCTTTCTAATCTTAATTCTAAATACGAGAGAGAGAAAAGCCATGGATGGTTATGAAGCTACTAGGATTGTACTCTCTAGAATCCAAAGCTTAGATCCAGAAAACGCATCAAAGATCATGGGCCTTCTCCTTCTTCAAGATCATGGTGAGAAAGAGATGATAAGGCTAGCTTTTGGTCCTGAGACACTTGTTCACTCTGTTATAGTGAAAGCCAAGAAAGAGTTAGGTCTCATTAACGTTTCAAGACCTACTTCATGGAGTCAAGATGAGTTAATTAGCCCTAAAAACAACCGTGGCTCTTCTCTCAATCCTGCTTCTTTACCCTTTTACGCTAATGGAGGAAGATCTTCTAGGGATTTAACCAACGACTTCGAGTTCATGGATGATGTGAACCAAAGAGCTGATTTTTTGGGCTCTATGCATGCGAGAAGTGGTAGCTGTGTTTTGGATGGTTTTGGTTATGGTGATTCTGATTTAGGGTTTGGAGGTGTACCTTGTTCTTATTTTGCTAGAGGCTTTTGCAAAAACGGAGGTAGCTGCAGATTCGTGCACAGTGATGGAGGAGCTGATTTGGTTGGCTCTCCAAGCAGAATCGAGCTTCTTAGGTCTAACTCGGTTCCTCCTAGACTCGCTCACCATTTCATGACTCGTTCTTCTCTTCCTTCTTTCTCTCCAAAAGGTGTAAACTTGCAGCAGAATGATGCTCAAAGGTTAGACCTTTTTTCCAACTGTTTGTTTTATGTTCATTCTTTTTCAAAGTGTGTATTGTTTTTTTAATTTGTGTAAATTTTTATAGCAGAGCTGCTACTTTGATGATGGGAGATGAATTGCAGAAGCTTGCAAGATGGAGACCTGAAAGGATAGATCTCTCAGCTATGGCTTGTCCAGCTTCGAGACAGATCTATCTGACATTTCCTGCCGACAGTAGGTTTAGGGAGGAAGATGTGTCCAATTATTTCAGGTAATTCTTGCCAACACAATCAATGGCCTTTTCTTTGGTCTGAATGTGTGACTTAAGATGTGGTTATGGTGGGTATTAGTACTTTTGGACCAGTTCAAGATGTGAGGATACCATATCAGCAAAAGAGGATGTTTGGGTTTGTGACATTTGTGTACCCTGAGACTGTTAAGAGCATTCTTGCCAAAGGGAATCCTCACTTTGTGTGTGATTCTAGGGTTCTTGTTAAGCCTTACAAAGAGAAAGGCAAAGTTCCTGACAAATACAGGTACTATACTAATAGTTGTAACTCTCTTACTTGGACCTGATTGTTCCTTCAATTCAATCTTTGTGTTTACCATACTTCTAATTCTTTGTGCAGAACTAACCAAACAACGGAGCGAGAATTGTCCCCAACAGGCCTTGACTCTAGCCCTAGGGATGTTCTAGGTAAAGAAATACTTAAACTCTCTTCTTTTTTTTTGGTTTTACTGAAGAACCATTTGTTCCACCATACTAAATTTGCTTGTGGCGCAGGAGGAAGAGGGTTTTATAACAACACTCAAGATGTGTTATGGAGAAATAAGTTTGAAGAAGAAATTCTTGAGCTTCAGAGCAGAAGGCTGATGAATATGCAGCTTCTTGATGTCAAGAAGCATTTCCAACTCAATTCCCCAACCAACATTGATTCCCCAAATCCTTTCAGCCAAACACTTATATCTCCACGCCCATTGTCCGTGATCAAGAGAGAATATGAAGCAGGAGAGAAAGGCAAAGGAAGTTCCAAAGAAGGATCTGATGATGATACCATGAATCTACCAGAGAGGTAGGTTTACAAATGAGTTTTCAATAAGGTAACTATCTGTTCATTTAAAGCTCTGAGATGGATTTAGTAAAAATTTTGAGATTGTTTCAGGTTGGAGGATAGCTTGCCAGACAGTCCATTTGCGTCGTCTGCTCATCATTTGCTTCTGTTTTCGGAGTCAACAGACAACAATGGATCGGATTTGTGGTCGCCTTCTTCTGATAATGATGATAATTCTACTCCTTCTACACTCTCTGACTCCTTCAACTCTTTCAACTGCCAAATACCAAGGTTTCAAGATTCAACCAAATTTTATGCTGCTATCAAGTAAATGGATCTAAGATTGCTCTCATGAATCTTATTAGGTTGTCGACAATTGGAATGTTACCCGGTAGGGGTGGACCGACCTGTCGTGTTGGGATATAAACAAACAGGTAAAAAGAGTAGATGAATGGATTGAAGACTAAACAATAATCTTGTTAGGTTAGTAGTTTATTTCTTGTTGTTGTTGCAGGATGAGAAAAACAGAGGAAGTTAAAAACTGATAATATAGAGACCTTTGATAACCAAGAAAATTGAAAGAGATGTAAAAATAAAAAGCAGGAGATTTGATGTAAGAGATAGAGATGAGAAAGAAGGAAAAGATTGTTGTACCATTTCTTAGTTTTAATGTGTAATGTGATGATGGACCTCACAAGATGATGTAATATGATATGATATGATATGATATATATATATATATATATAGAGGACAAGAACTGTAATCTCTCTAAAGATATACAAAAGAAAGAGAGATTATATAAATTCGAGTTTGAAAAGTCAGTGTGTTCTACTGTTCTTGTCCTTGCTAGTTGCTACCCTCTTACTCTAACCACACTCCAACTTGGGAATCCAGAGATATCAACTTTTGGTGATATTTTCTTCAACTATATAATCTTTAAGGTTTGATTTGTGAAATAGGTTTTGCATCCTAGTTAATAAATGTAACGTCATGAGGTGGAAAGTGTAAAAAGAGTAGGTGATACATCCATGGCTAATACCGTGATTTTCATAAAAAGGAAGAATGTTATGGACATATTTGCATGTAAAGACTAAACTTACGATGGATATCTAAATTTTGTGATTTTTATGTGTATCCTTAATAAATGATCAAGCAAAGGCAAGGACATTGGTGCGTGGTGGGGCACACGCGAGAGTGAGTGCCAGAAATTAAGACACAAGATTACAAAAATAGGTTGTGACTTGTGGTCTACTTACAACTATGTCGTCTCTATTATGTGAAAGTTGGAAAGAAGGTGTTCCATTTCATCATATCCCCCAATGATCAAACGAATGTGAAGGCCAATATTTTTTTTGATGTGTGTGTGTATAACGTGTGTGTATAACGACTTTCAAGCGCGAAAGCAAACGGTGTGAAACAACGGATTAATACCGTTATTGTTAGCGGCACAATAATTTTCAAATATGAAAACAAGCGGTGCGAAACAACGGATTAATACCGTTATTATTAACGGAAAAATCATAATCACAGATTATATTAACAGTCAAATATATCTTCTATACAAAATTAAAATTATGTATGCCGTTTCTGTGCTTCTACTCTTTTGTGGTCAGTTACACTAAGTCACAAACATTTAAAATTAAATAAAACAAAAAGAATTATTGACAAAAAAAATAAAACAAAAAGAATAAAAACAACTTAAAAATAGAAAAACAGGATCCCACGTGCCAAACACAACCCATGTGGTGTGGGGATACATATTTCAGAAGTTGTGTGTTTGTGGAGACATCTCTACAAATATACTCCAAATAATGGTTTTTAATATTATGATATATGAAATATCAATTCCTTGATGGATTTAATTAGTTTGATTGCTAACAAATTTTCACTAATTTATACATCATTTAATTAATCCCAAAAGTTATGAAACAAAATGATTTGATCAATTTTTTTCTCTTTTGCAGTCTCACTGGACACTACTATATTTAAATTTGGATTGTTGATATTTCGGCAACACTTATACAAATGACTACATTATAAACTTCGGTCTAAAACTAAATTTCCAAGCGCAAAATTGAAATGGCAACATTTTTACAGTGTACGAATGGCATCAGTTTTCTAAAAGAGACAAAGGCACTCATCATTCACATCCGTAAAAATATATAGTGAGTGGCAATTAATTTGAGGAGAGTGAGAGTGATGAAATAATTCGATTCATTGTTGACCGTTTGTATTGGCATTTTATTCTTTTTTATTTATTTGTTTTCTGAACAAATAAAAAATCTAAGCCCTACGGCTCCTACCCCAACCACATAAGAAGTACATATAAATGAAACGAAGAGCTCAATTATTTATTGTTGGTTTATAGTCAGATTACACCCATGAGACAGTATATCGAATCGGTTTAGTTAACCTATAGTCACAGGAAGTTAACTCTCGTAATTTTTGAATAAACTTATTTGTATTTTTTTGATTAACCACTTACATTTATCTATAAAAGTAAAAAAGCGCAGAAATACAAACAATAAAAAATAGATTTTCTGATTATTGACACAGAAAAAATTCTACAAAGAGAAAAAACCGTTTTAGAGAGAAAAAATTTCGAAATATTAACCGAAAAGACACTTGAACAGTTGCTAGGGTTGATTTCTGTCTGTGATTTCAACCCCTATCTATGCGTCCAATTTTCTGTCCAAAGTTTGCAAACTCAAACATCCTATATATGGTGTAAAACAATCTTCTCGACAATGATATTTTCGTTTTCATGATTAGTGAAGACCATTATGTCTATGTCAAGAGCACTGAAAATCCTTTGTAATTTTATCTCTATATATTGACGACATCTTGTTGGCTGGAAACAATTTGGAGTTTCTCACAACCGTGAAGGAATGGTTATCATATCATTTCGACATGAAAGATATGGGAGAAGCTGATTATATATTTGGTGTAAAGATACCATGAGACTGATCAAGGAAATTATTACTTCTTTCACAAAATTTATACATTCGTACGATCTTTGGAAGGTTTAAGATGCTTTATAGTAATCGCATTGAAACTTCAATGGAAAAAGGTGAAGGCCTAAGGCTTAATATGTGCCTTAAAATCCCTAATGAGAAAAGAAAGATGGAAAAAGTCCAATACTCTAGTGTTGTGGGTAGTTTCATGTATGCTATGATGTGCACTCGGCCGGATATTTGTTATGTCGTTGACTTGGTAAGTCGTTACAAGTCAAACCCCGAGAAGAAACACTGGATGGCAATAAAAATGATCCTTGGATACTTGAAGGGAACTATGTACTATTCTTTGTGTTATCAAAGAAGTGATTTGCGTTTAACAAGATATACAAATGCCGACTGGACCGGCAATATGGATGAGTGTAAATCAACTTTAGGATATGTTTTCTTGCTTAATGATGATGCCATCACTTGGAGTAGCAAGAAAAAATCTTGTATAGCTCTATCCACGATGAAGGTTAAGTTCATTGCATGTTCAACATCAGTTCAAGAAGTTTTATGGCTGAAAATATTCTTAGAAAGCTTACATATCACTTCAGAGGTTTTGTGTCCTACGACTTTTAATTGTGAAACTCAAGCATGTATTGCTTTCTTAGAACACCTAAGTATATGAAAGGAAAAGGCACATTGCAATCAAAAATATTTCGTGAGACACTATAGAAAAAAAGAGGTGGTCATTAAGTACATATCTTCGAATAGGATGGTATCTGATCCATTTACAAAAAACCCATCTCAAGAGATATTTATCTCACTCATGTTTGACTTTTAGGTCTACGTAGAATTTGATGTATGTACTAGTGGAGATTTGCCATTTGATGTTGTTTTTTGTGTTTGATGTTTAAAATATAACTAGTGATATTTTAGACATCGTACACTACGGTCAAAATTTTGTGTTTTGCATACTTACACACAAATATTAAAAAATGTCACCAAGTAAGAGATTGGTTCACTCACCTCAAATTTCTCTATGAAATGTTGAGATGAGTTATGACGATTTTGGCACTAGCGGGAGCTTGCCTAGTAAGGCTAGTCAACATCGCTTTGATAAAGAGTCTATATGAGATATTGATCATGATTGACCCAAAATCATAGATACTTGGAAAAGCTGAATAAGTACATAATAAGACGCTAGATAGCGAGTTGGTAGTACCTATATCCACATAGTAGTATTTGGTTTAACCAATTGGCATATGCTTTTGAAGAAATAATTAACTACTATGACATGCGAGTCATGCCACATGTGTTTACGACCATATAGGAAGCGAGTGATATTTTTAAAAAAATTCCTATCACTCGCAATAAAAGTTTCTATAAACTTTATTATGGTTTTAAGTGTTACCTTTGAACCTTCGTCTATGTCTTGAATGGTTGATCCAATGTTTGCTACTTTAGAATATATTCCGAAGGTGATGAAATAATTAGCCTTATGAGACATGGTAGGAAAGCGGTTAGTTTAGAACAGATGGACATGAGTACGGAACGGAAAAACGATTTGTTTTTACATTGACATATATGTTTGCTGGCCAGCCACTACATCACTCAATTAAAGTTTGAATGTAGTGAACACATGATGTGAAATGTCTAACATTTGCTATAGAGATAAGATATGTTGAGATTAATGTAAAAGATAATTTTTTTCTTTAGTGTTATAGCAGTTATGTATCCTTAACAGGTGCATAATTAGCTCCCAAGTGCAGGTGTTCTAGCAGGATCGCACGCTTCATTTACCTTATGATTTCAGGGTCGCACGGTTCATTTGCCTTATAATTTCAGGATCGCACGGTTCATTTGCTTTATGATTTCGTGTTATGATTTTCGAGCTTATTTTTTAAGATTTCTCTAGTACTAATTATGCTCCCTATCATGTGCGAGTAGGAGATGTTGGTTTATGGTTGGTTTACACCTATGATTACGCAGTATACCAAACCGGTTTAGTTAACCAGTAGTTACGAAAAGTTAACTCAAATAACACTTTGGATAAACTTATTTGTCTCTTTGATTATGTATTTGCGTTTGTCTATAAAAGAAAAAAACGTTGAGACACAAACTATAAGAAATAAAACTGTGTGACTATTAACACAAAGAGATAATTCTAGAGAGAGAAAAAAATGTTTTAGAGAGAAAAAGTTTTGAAAGATCAATGAAAGTGGCACTTGAACTGTGGTTAGTAATTGATTTACGACTATAATTTCAACCCCAATTTCTACGTCTAATTTCCAATCAATTTCATACCAAATTCATTAATTAAATCTGATTAAACTATGTTTTCAGTTAAACATTTCCGCATAAAATTCTCAACAGTTATAGCTACTGAAATCGAAATCGGAGCAACGGTACGAAGTTTCCGAGAGATACTCATCGGCGCGTGAGAATCTAAGTCAATGGGAGGCGCGTGGATGTCTGGGGGAGTGGAAGCAATAGAGAGATTGAGTTAAAGTTAAAGTGATGGTATCAGAGGGTTGAATGCAACAGAACGTGCAATTGCCTTTTATGTCTTAAAATTGGGCCCAGTTTCTGTTTCCTCTTCTCTCGTTTTTCTTTTTTTCCTTTTCAAATTATAGAAATTTCTACAAAAGTAGAGTAGAAAGATCTGTTTGAATATATATAGCAATAGTAAGAGCGAATCGAATTTGGAAGGCGACGTCATTTTACTGATTGGTGTAGAGCTAAACGAATGATGAATTTTCTATGCACCATTTGATTCAACGAGGGTAAAGTTATTATTTTAGTTTTAGTTCGATAGTTATGGACACAGTACATATGGTCAATAATAAAATATATATACACGCAGATACATCCATTAATTTTCGTTTGGACTATATACACATAAATTAAGACACCACGATACATGTATATTAACTTTTTACTATATTTTTAATTGATAGGTCGAATTAACAGACGGAATTTGTTATCCTAAATTTACAATAACATTACAGAACAAGAACTTCAATCTTTGGAGTGTTGACATGTACAAAACTTAAAAAATGTAAACCTTGCAACATTCTGTTTTCTTGTCAATGTGGCCACTTTACTTAGTTATATTGAAACAATTGATCTAATATAATGTTAGTTTTCTTCCTAGAAAAAAGAAAAAGAAATTTGATTTGGTTAGAATAACAAAGTTTTGGGTTTATTATATAACTTTTGGGGTTTGCTATTAGGTCTAGGGTTATGTGAATGTATTTAATCTTATTTTGACTTGTATCAATATTTTTTTTAATGGTGTTGGAGATTGGGTTCTTTAGAGTTTGAGTATTTAGATTTGTTCTGTAGGAGGAAGGAGACATTGTTGCAACTCGAATACAATATCACAGTGAAATTTGAGTAGACTACGATGGATAGTTTTTCTTTTTTTTGCTTCTTATGTTGAAGAGATGTAGGTATAAAATGTTGTCTCATATATTTATTTTTTGTATTTGTTTTGTGGTTGTCATTCTTGCTATATTTTCTTTAGACATTGTATGTTGTTTCAAAACATTTACTCAACAAAAAAAAATGGATCTAGTATTTTTTTGGCAAAAAATAAAGAAATATCATGGACATAGAAAAAAAGAGCTCCAAAGTTTGAAGTTGTTCTTGAACAAATTCCAACGACAGGAATGAATGAATGATAATGATCACGTGCATCTTGGTTGCTCATTTATAAGCATTTGATTTGGAAGAAAAAAAAATCTGACTCTATTAAATTCATTGACTAGTAAGTTTGAGAAGTTTGGTCCCGAGGGAAAGTCCAAAGCCGATACTACTTTAATTACTACGCAATGGTCCTCAATTTCATTGGTGACTGGTCGGTTATCTAATGGGTTGATGATTAGGTCTAAACAAATTTGGGTAACTGTTATACGTATGTCGAAATAGCTGAATCTTGCTCATGCAGTTACTGCGGTGGGACAGAGAATCATTCCCATCTCTTCATTTCATGTCCCAATTGGAGATTTTTGGTGTGACATTATCGTTCGTTTCTCCAACTCTATTTTATTTTTTTTATTGAAATTCTATTTAGAACTGTTTGTTCCCAAGAAACTTTTCTCGTAACAGTTGAAACTTTCTAAAATTTCATTTATCATGTGTATGGTGAAAACGTAACCAAATGTAACATGGTCCAAACTTTGCCAATAAACCGTATCATTCACACCATTAATAAATCAATTCAGAATTAATTCATACCAATAAGTTCCCTGGAAGATCAACAGCATGACGATCTACTCTCACTCTGGTTGCAATCGTCCTTGATCTTCAGTAATGTTTGATGTTTCCATGGTTGATTTTTTTTTAAAAAGCCTTTCTTTTAAACCTTAGGTTCTATTTTTTGCTTTTTCTTTTGTAGACGATTGATTAAACTATTTTGAATATGCAAAATTTCATTTCATTGATTAATAAATTTTACATTACCAAAAAATCATACGTATACAGTATATATAAGAAAAAAAAAAAACAATTGAGTTATATTCGTGTAAATTGAACGCTCCAGTGTACACTTTTTTCATTTCAACCCAAACAGACCCCAGAAGTGGCAAGATTTTTTTGACTTGTCAGACCAGTTCCGATTCACTCTCCGTCTTCTACAAAATTGTAGATTTTTATAACTGTTTAAAATATGTTTTCTCTCTCAAATCATTCTTCATCCATCATAGTACATAAAATTCAATAAATATCATTCACTTTGCTGCGGTGTGGTTTCACGCTCCTAAATTGCGTCATCATGGCTGTTTCAAAACATATTTTAAAAGGCCATAAGGCCTACTCATTTGGGCCCATTTATAACCCACACGTAACAAACTCGGGCCGTTACAAAACCGGAAGTTGAATAGACACGCACTACCTAACGTCACTGCTCCTCCTGCAATTTCCAATTCCGTCGTCAGCCCCCAACTTCTCCCGCGGACCCCTAGCTTTCTCCCAATTTCTCCGTCACCGTCAGTTTAAGATTTTCCGATGGGAAAGTGGGGACATAGACCCAGATTCCACCGTCGCAGATCTCCTGAGCGATGGTATAGCGAGTGTCATTCTTCTTCTTCTTCAGGTATTCCCCTCCAATTTCATGTTTTCACATTCATCTTATCTTAATTTAGTTTTTCTATTTGAAGAACTCTCGTTACCTTTAATTAGAATTTGGTATCCGTACATATAATAAATTCAATAATTTTGACTTTTTTTTTGGTCAAAGGTTATGGTGAAGGAGATGGGATTCCCGTATGGGAGAAGAGATTCTGTGAGGTGATTGGATCAGTGCCATGGCAAAAAGTTGTTGAAGCTAGTTACTTCAAGAGCTGCTATAGAGGTAATGTTATCACTTGGAATGATTCTGCCTGTGAAGAGACTTTTCACAATGAGAAAAAGAGGTTTTGGTCTCAAGTTAATGGTCTTCACTGTGATGTTTCTCTTCCTGATCCTGATCTCTTCATTAGTGAAGTAGATTGGGGTACCTTTATTGACCCGGAACTGATTAAGGATTTAGAAAAGGCTTACTTTGCTCCTCCTGATGAGGTAAAGACTGGTTTTAAACGAGGGCGTAGAGATAAGTATTTGAATGTGCCCATTGAAGAGACTCCATGGAACGACAGTGATAAGTTCTATGATATCAATGGATT
Organism: Cardamine chenopodiifolia; assembly: GCA_963922655.1. Classification (NCBI taxonomy): domain Eukaryota; kingdom Viridiplantae; phylum Streptophyta; class Magnoliopsida; order Brassicales; family Brassicaceae; genus Cardamine; species Cardamine chenopodiifolia. The sequence continues at coordinate 13,088,089 of OZ000479.1, read as the reverse complement.
GAAGAAATCGAATGGCTGGAACTTATCAGAGAGTGGTACTGATCATCCAAAAGATAGGGTGATCCCTTGGGAAGCCAAGCTTAGTTGTGTAAACGAGATAGCGAATGATACAACATCTGGGGAGAAAACCAAAGATAAGGGTAATGACAGCTGGGAGAACTCAGGCCAGGTAAATGATGGATGGGATAAGTCAGGGTACCAAAACAAGAAAGCGAAAGGTTCTGAAAGTGTCCCAGCCGAAGAGTATAATCCTTGGGAAGCTAAGCCTAGTTGTAGAAAGGATACAGCAAAAGAAACCACTTGGGGAGGTTGCTCTGGTAAGGGATGGGAGGATAAAGGTTGGGTTAATGATGGTTGGGGTGGTGGTGGATGGGAAGACTGGGATTGGGGAAATCAAGTTAGAGAGATGAAGGGTTGGCATAACAAGAGATATAGTCATAATTTTCCAGAGCCAAAGGGTTATAAACCTCGGAATGTTGGCTTTGTGCCTGAAATTGCAGCTTGGAGAGATAGTGGGGCTAATGCAGGCGGTTGGCAAACACGGAGAGCGAGTGAGACAAAGCAAAGTAATTGGGATGTAAGACGGTCGAGTGATGGTTGGAGTAGGCAAAACAAGGAAAGAGAGGACTCATATGGCTACCATTCTAACTACACCAACTCAAGGCCTAGAAGAAATGATTATCAGAACAGGAAGGTCAATTTCTGAGCTAAGTAAAGCAAATGATCCATTGCTCTTTTTGAGATGTGTTTTTGTGTTTGGCGTCCCAGCTTGTTATGGTCTGTGCAGGCCGGGGTAGTTTAAGCTTAGCCATTGACCTTCCATGTAACTCAAAGGCAGGCTTTTATGTTTCCAACTCATAGAGAAAGGCATATATACACATGAATACACTTATGTTTTGGCCCCATGCATTCCTTCAAAGCTTTCTCACCCCATTTTTATATTCAAAACTGAATATTCTGCTTTATAGATTATATTTCGGAATAAACAAAGTTGCTATATGCTTCACTTTAAAACCAATGGGTTGGTCCATTATGTTGGGTGCGTCTGATAAATAATAAAAACAATAGTTGGACATGGTTAAAGCATGATGGTGATGGAGAAAGTCGCACAACTCTGCTTTGCTAATTGGACGGTGATCAAAGATCAAAAAGTGGCTGTAAACAATAGTTGTCCAACGCAGAAGATATCATCCCATTGCTACAGTTTCAATACAAAGCAAAGGTATCAGATTTTACTCTATCCTGTATCATTAGGACCGAAACAGTTGGTAGACACAAATGTAAACAAAATAAGAATTCAATTCATATATTTCTTGGAAAAACCTTCATGACTTTACAAAATGAATAACAAATTACAAATATAAACCAAAACGTATATGAAAACCCTCAAAAGAACACAAAATACTATATCTTTTGACTCTTGACTCTTGACTCATCCCTGATGCATCAACAATGTCTTAAAACTTGGTTTCTTCTTCTCTTCTAAGTTGTCGTGTTTTGGGACCCACCAAACCCTTAGACTCTTGTCAAGGCCTCCACTGTAAAGCATGAAGCCAGCACCGACATTATTAGGCGAAGCCTGCAAGCATCTGACCGGACCTTCATGGCCTTGTACGACTCCAAATTTACAGAGTGTACCACTCGCTTCTCTCCTCCACAACCCAATATTCTTATCAGCCGATCCACTGCACACCATTTCCCCAACCACACACATACACAGAACTGCCATCTTATGTCCTCTCATCTCAAACCCTAATCTCCATTCCTCAAAGTCTCCTCCTTTCTCTCTCTTTTCCCATCCCATCACATACCCATCTGATCCTCCTCCGTATACCCACTTCCCATCACCGGAAATCACCACCGAGTTCACTGAAACCTCTGCACGACCCTCCAATATCGCCTTCAAAACATGTAAAGAAGAAGAAGAAGAAGAAGATAAAGAATCAATCTGTTTTCTCTTCTCTTTCCCCCAAATTTTGATCTTCCCATCCGCAGAAGCAGAGTATACTCTGCCATCTCCGGCTACAAGACCGTTAATGGCGTCATCATGAGCCTTGATCGATTCAAGACACTTTAGATCCGACAATCTCCAGACTTTGAGAGTCTTATCCCAAGATCCAGAGTAGATTATCCCAGCGTGGACCGCAAGGCACGAAATGCTATCAGCATGTTCGATCCAGAGACGCTTCTGATTCCTCCTCGTCTGAACGTAATTGCTCTGTTTCATAAACTTCCCCAAATAGTCTTTGGTAGTGGGAAGCGTGTCGACAAGCCTAAAAGCGTTCTCAGAGTTTCTTCGAGAAACTTTCCAAACTCTGATTCTGCTATCTTGATGCGCCGTGAATACTTTGCTTCCAACACTGATCAGAGCCTTCACGGACCCATCGCCTTGTCCAAATTTTGCAAAGATCTTGAGATCAGGCTGTTGCCAAACGATGATATCTTTTCCCTGAGATGCACTCAGCAAGAACTCACCGCAGAGCGCTAAGGAGGAAACAGAGCCGACGTGAGCAGAGAGAACGGCGAGTGGTTTATACGCGCCGGTGATCGGCGGAGGGAGAGTAGTAAGGACGAAGCTTTTGGAGGAAGCGGATGGGCTGAGCGAATCGTCGGAGTCGGTGCTGTTGGTCGTAGTGGAGGAAGAGGATGAAGACATCAAGAGTCCTTCTTGGATTGATCTCACCATCGCATCAACAGATTCAAGACTTGTTCTTTATGACATAGAGAGACCAAAATTGGAGCGTTTGGGGAAATGCTAAAAGAGTATTTAAAAAGGAGTTAAAAGGTAGGAGAAGGTGCAACGGCTATATTTGACAGATGGCAAAGTCTCCTCTTTTTGCCTTTTGCTTATCATTTGCGCATTTATTTATCGTTTCTTATAAATAAGAGATTATTTCATTTTTTAATTCGTGATATTTGGTTCATGGAATCTTATCATATATGAAACTAAATGGGGCGCCTTGAATTTAACGCGAGCTTATATTTATATAATAACCGATTGATGATTAATTGGTCTCTTGTTTGACCAATGATGTTAATAGTATTTGATAATGTGGATACTTTAACGTTAAGGATTATGATAATTAAGATAAAATATTGTGTACCAAATTAGATAAAAAATGATAGATGGACCAGTGGATATATTCATATTGATTTGATGCTTATTTGCAGTGTCATTTCCTTCTCCCCCTATTTGTATATTGGTGGGAAAAGACAAAGATTTTTTTACGAAGCTCTGACATTTAATACGGAAATCAAGATATCAGGTTTAAAATTAAAACATATGGAACGTTTAGTTAACAACATTTAAAAATAGCTGAAAAAGTAAATCAAATGTAAAGATATGGGCAAGCATATGAGATATCCCCACTCACTAAAGCGAAGTGGGAGCGTCAAAAGTTCACGTGACTCCAATTCTGAATCTTATGTACCAAATCAGACATAAATGTTTATGATATGACTTATCCATATTTTGTACCTGGTAAGTATTTTTTTTTTATTAGTACTAAGAGGTTATGGATAGAAATTCCTAATACTATAGTATTTAATAATAATTTCGTTTATGTTATAATATTTAATATTATTTTCGTTTCAAACGCCGTTTCGATTAAGTGTTTCGATAAATTTTCTAAAATTTGTGTAGAACAATTTTCTAGTAGAACTAATATCACTTGGTTGATAAGTACTATTACAATAGGAAAAAATCTAGATCAAAGCATGGATCTAGCTAGATACCAAAACAGACAACATCGACTCACATCCAATCAAGGATATATAACACCGCATCTTAAACATCCCTCTTTAGTAAGTTTAGTACCAAAGAGTGACTACTGAGGAACATTTGGGCAGTTATTTGATAGTACTTTTTCTAATTCTGGTGAAAAGACCTCCCACAGTATGTTTCTGATTAAACCTTCACACTACATTGTGTCGTTCTCACCATAACGAACAATACATAAATTAGGTTTCCAGCAGGTTAGAATTAGAACACTAAATACAAAGTCTTGCTATCTGTTTACAACATCTTCTAAGTTCCAACGAAGCTCTTTTCTGCACTGCTTCGGAGAGTCATGTTTGTCTGAGGAGAAAAAAGTTTTTTCTTTTTCTTTTCTTAAATATTCAAAACCCTTGTTTCATAGTACTACCTATTAAATTTAAATCCCACTTGGAATTAAAATTCATTTTTTGTTACCATTGTGTTTCGCTTTCTATGGTAGGTAACAAGACATATTTCTAACATTCCAACTTTATTGGTCTAACATAGCCTTCTACTTCTACTATTAACTTGCCAAAAGTAGATAAAATCCTCAATTTTTGTTAGAATACGATTTTCCATATACTTTGCTAAATATTAAACAAATTTTCAATCATCCAATTGCCACAATAAACATTTGTTCTAACTACATAAATTCATAAAATCAAATTTGACCATCTTGAATTGGAAGAACTTAAATTTTTGTTCGAAGTTTCAAATTGGTTTCACTCGATATAATGAAAACGCAAGGTCATGTGTTTGACCTTGACCGGGCAAGAGCCTAGAGCCAAGAGGTTATGTCTTTAAATGAGAATAGATGCCCCCTTCTTCTTCTACATCACAAACAAATTAAGAGAAGTTAATCATCAAAGAGAGACTTTGACTTTTCTTTGTGATCGAAGATGGCGGATGCTTTCACGGATGAGCAGATCCAGGAGTTTTACGAAGCCTTCTGTCTCATCGACAAAGACTCTGATGGTCTGATTTTCTTTTGTCCAATTTGATACACAAGTTTTAATCAGATGATGATGGATTACTTGATTTATGGAAACAGGATTCATCACGAAGGAGAAGCTAACGAAGGTGATGTAGAGAAATAATCTCTGATAGTGCTTAGCACTAGCCCAAGACCGTAATACCCAAGAGACCCGAAAGAACCAAAAGACCCTCTAAGTATGAAGGAGAAAATGGAAGAACACTTTGAAGAACTTGGAAAACTCTTAGAGAAATTAAGAACTTATGAAGAAGGACACTCTTTCTTTAAACTTAGCTTTTATTTCACTTTCTCGACTTGTGTTACAAATGAGAGAGGGGGAAGCTATTTATAGGCTCCAAAACTACAAATCTTCTTTTAATCTCTAGAACTCTCTAACATAATATCTAGATTTTTATGTTAAAATTATCTAGATTATTCTACATTAATCCTTAGATAATTTATCTAATAGAATTCTCTAGAACACTTAAAGGAGGTGATGATCTTTAAGATATTTCTAGAGACATTCTAGAACTTGGGCTTAATTTTGGGTTTAATCCAATAATGGATAATTAGATTATAAACCCATAATTAAGTTGAATCCAAAATCAAGTTTAATTTCAATACTCCCCCTTAAACTTGATTTTGTCAGCCATCCCAAGCTTAGAACGAAGTACCTCGAATTGACCTTTTGGTAATGCCTTAGTGAATATGTCTGCAACGTTGTCTTCACTTCGAACCTCCAAAACTTCAATTGTTCCATCAAGCACCTTCTCCCTTATAAAGTGATGCTCTAACTCAATATGTTTTGTCCTTGCATGAAACACCGGATTGTTAGCCAACTTGATAGCACTTTGATTATCTCCATAGATTGTCACCGGCTTGTTTGTAGGCTCGAACAAATCTTCAAGGAGTCTTCGAAGCCATATACACTCTTGAGCTGCGAGTGTAGAAGCTTTATACTCCGCTTCAGTGGTAGACAATCACACCGTTGCTTGCTTCTTGCTGCACCATGAAACACTTGTGTCTCCACATAAGAACACATAACCTGAAGTAGATTTTCGATCATCTAGATCTCCACCAAAGTCAGCATCTGTAAAACCATGTAGAGCGATCTTTGTATTGTACTTGTACACCAAGCCCATCCCAAGAGTTGTCTTGACATACTTCAATATCTTCTTTGCTGCTTCTAAGTGTGGCTTCCTTAGTGCTTGCATAAACCGACTTACGAGACCTACTGCGAAGGCGATGTTAGGTCTTGTAATGGTTAAATATAGAAGACTTCCCACAAGAGCACGATAAGGTCGAGGATCAGGTAGTAAGGATCCTTCATCACGTCTAAGCTTGATATTCACATCCATCGGAGTAGTGCGTGTCTTTCCTTCGTGTACTCCGAATCTCTCAACAATTCTTCTTGCATAACTTTGTTGGCCAATGAATATTCCATTTTTCACCCTTTCAACCTCTAGGCCAAGAAAGTTATTTAGCTCACCCAACTTCTTCATCTCAAACCTAATCGACATATCCTCTTGTAGACGAGTAATTTCAGCTTCATCGTTTCCCGTAATTATCATATCATCCACATAAATAAGAACTACTACGTGGACTCCTCCATTCTTCTTGAAAAATAAACTTGGATCGGAATTTGATGCCCCATAACCGCAAAAGTGAAGATACTGAGCAATCTTACCATACCAAGCTCTTGGAGCTTGTTTTAACCCATACAAAGCCTTCTTAAGCTTGCACACATGATCAGGATGCTCTCGAGATTCAAAACCAAGTGGTTGCTCCATGAAGATATTTTTATCAAGCTCACCATATAGAAATGCATTTTTCACGTCTAGTTGCCATAACTTCCAACCAAAGCTTGCAGCTAAAGATAAGAGTAAGCGTACCATAGTCATCTTCGCTACTGGACTAAAGGTTTCATCATAATCTTCTCCGTACTTCTGAGAGAACCCTCGAGCAACCAGTCTTGCTTTAAACCTATCAATGCTCCCATCTGCTTTCCGCTTTATTTTATACACCCATTTGCAAGACACGGGTTGGACATCCTTGGATTTTGGAACTAAAGCCCAAGTTTTATTCTTTATGAGAGCGTTTATCTCCTCATTCATTGCAGTTTCCCATTCTTGAATTCCTTTTGCTTCTTCATAAGATGATGGTTCATCCTCATCTAAAGGGGCTGCAAAGAAGCAAGAGAAGTTAGTGACAAACTTTTCATCTCTAAACCGAGCAGGCCTGACAATGTTCCTTTTTGGTCGTTGATCAGCCAAGGAGTCACGATCTTCCTCCTTTTCTTCTTCTTGGTCATTGCTTCCCCTTTCACCATGCATCTCATTTCCAGAACTTCTACTCTCACTTGGTACTTGGAGAACTGGTTTATCAATCCTGGAGGAACTCGCACCATCTTGCTCAACCAAGACTTGAGGTGGCCCATAAAATGAGGAAACTTCATCAAATACAACATCACGAGACACGATGTATCGATGTGTCTCAGGGTCCATACACCTCCATCCTTTCCTTTGTTCATCATAACCAACAAAGATGCATTTCTTCGCCTTTGCCTCTAACTTTGTCCTTTGAGAGTTGAAAACATGGACGTAGCAAATTGATCCAAATATCCTGAGATATTTTACCGTTGGCTTCTTCCCATGAACCATCTCATAAGGAAACTTCATATTGTTTGGACTTAGTGGCATTCGATTGATGACATACGCTCCACATTTCATTCCTTCCGCCCATAAGGTTTTAGGTAAATTCTTGTCATGTAGCCAACTTCTACACGTCTCGCTTATGTGTCGGATCTTCCTTTCCGCTACTCCATTTTGTTGAGGTGTATATGGACATGTAAATTCCCTCTTGATACTTTGATCTCGACAAAAAGAGAGAAACTCCGTTGACATAAACTCTCCTCCATTATCCGTCCTTAGAGTCTTGATCTTCCGACCCAACTCGCCTTCCACGGTAACCTTGAATTCTTGAAATCTTGAAAATACTTCTGATTTTTCCTTTACGAAGTATATCCAGGTGTACCGTGAAAAATCATCAACGAACAACAACATGTATCGAAACCCGGAGTATGAGGGTGTTCTTGTTGGACCCATCAAATCGCTATGGATCCTCTCCAAAGGAGCACCGCATCATGAGGTAGAATTGTCAAATGGAAGCCTATGTGATTTTCCATATTGACAACCTTCACAAAGTTTTCCGTCATCTTGAATCTTCAACCTTGGGAGCCCATTAACCAAATTCTTATTCACCATAACTTTGAGCTTAGTCATATTTATATGACCAAGTCTGGCATGCCATATAAAGGCATTATCATTGGTGCTCATCTTCTCAACATACGAGTTAGAGGCCGATAAAACATATAAGTCTTTCACTCGAGCTCCAGTGTGAACCACATCCGCCTTTAATTCTTCTATATTTTTCAGGAATTTAACATCTCTTGGGCCAAACAATACATAGTTACCTGAGTCCACCGCATTTACCACAGAGAGAAGATTCTTCTTTACTCCAGGGACATGGTATACGTTCTTGAGAGTAATTGGACTTCCGTTATCTCCTTCAATGACAATTGTCCCTTCCTTCTCAACGTGGTGGATTGAATTGTCAGCGGTAATGATGGCTTCTTTTCCGTCATGACGCTGAAGACTAGAAAATAACTTCTCGTCTCCGGTAATATGATGGCTACAACCAGAATCCACAATCCAATCATTTCCAAGATTTTTAATTTTGGATGTACCTGAAGATGCATCCTCCACCGTGAAACATTTTCCCCATTCTTCATCTTCAGTATAACCTTTTGATTTCGCCATATTTGTTTCTTTCAGCTTGACTCGACAATCCTTTTTGAAATGCCCAAGTTTTCCACACCGGTAGCACTTGAACCGCTTCTTTTCTCCCATAGAGGATCCTTCTCGTCCATCATTATTTTTTGCACCACCATCTATGGGTTTTTTTTCTGAAACTTTGTTGCCTCCGAGCTACAAAAGCGCTACCCGAATCATCATGAATTTTAACTCCTGTCATTTGCATGGCTAGAGATTCTTGCGAAGCTAACAGATTTTCAAACTCCTCCAAGGAAGGTTGTGTAGCCCATCCTTGAACTGAAGTCACAAACGGTGTATACTCGGGTCGTAGACCTCGAATAATAGACCGCTTCAACCGAGCTTCCGAAATGGACTCCTCCGGATTAAGAGTATTAATCTCAGAGCAAAGATTTTTTACCTTAACGAAAAACTCTGAGATAGAAGACTCCCCCTGCTTTGCATTCGCCAGCTCATTCTCTAATAATTGTAACCGAGCCTCATTTTTCTTGTTGAATAGTTGATCTAACGCTCGCCAAATTGAACTAGCGGATGTACACCTTGACACATGCTCAAACACTCCTGAGGATATTGATCTCTTCAAAGCAAATTCCGCCTTGGCATTCTTCCGTGTCCATTCTTTTATTGCTTCCGCATTTGCAGCATCTCCCATTGGTGGTGTAGTGCTACTACCACCGACGACATCCCATAAGTCCTCACTCACCAAGTATGACTCCATACATGACTTCCATAACCGGTAGTTAGATTGGTTTAAGATCTCCATTCCCAATCCAACAACACGACCCATTGATTCCATACTTAGAATAAATCCGAGCTCTCTATAACCTCGATCTTGATGAGCACAAAATTAGAATGGCTCTGATACCATGTAGAGAAATAATCTCTGATAGTGCTTAGCACTAGCCCAAGACCGTAATACCCAAGAGACCCGAAAGAACCAAAAGACCCTCTAAGTATGAAGGAGAAAATGGAAGGACACTTTGAAGAACTTGGAAAACTCTTAGAGAAATTAAGAACTTATGAAGAAGGACACTCTTTCTTTAAACTTAGCTTTTATTTCACTTTCTCGACTTGTGTTACAAATGAGAGAGGGGGGAGTTATTTATAGGCTCCAAAACTACAAATCTTCTTTTAATCTCTAGAACTCTCTAACATAATATCTAGATTTTTATGTTAAAATTATCTAGATTATTCTACACTAATCCTTAGATAATTTATCTAATAGAATTCTCTAGAACACTTAAAGGAGGTGATGATCTTTAAGATATTTCTAGAGACATTTTAGAACTTGGGCTTAATTTTGGGTTTAATCCAATAATGGATAATTAGATTATAAACCCATAATTAAGTTGAATCCAAAATCAAGTTTAATTTCAATAGGTGATGAAGTCGATGGGGAAGAATCCAAAAGCGGAACAACTGCAAGAGATGATGAGTGATGTCGATATCTTTGGCAACGGTGGCATCACTTTTGATGATTTCTTGCAGATTATGGCTCAACACACTTCTCAGGTATATATCTATATATATAATATTTAAGTATAGTGAAGGTTGATAAATTTAGAGAAAATTTTAAATGAAATAATTGATATATATAGGAATCCTCATCAGATGAGTTGATAGAAGTATTCAGAGAGTGTTCGACAGAAACGGAGACGGTTTAATATCTCCACTTGATGTAAGAAATTCTTGAAAGTCGTCTTTTATTATTTTATTTAAACCAAAAATTACATAACCGTAGCATAAAAAAAGCAATATGTAAAGATTTATTTATAAGTGAAAAAATATAGATCGATTTATAAGTGAAAATATAGATCGATATAGCAAAGAAGTAAAATTACAAGATGCTATATTTTGGAATATCTTACTCACTAAAGAATTATCGAGTCATTCATTTTCTTTCACTCAAATATCAACCTACTGGAATTTTTATGATTACGATAAAACTAAAAATTTACCGCATAAAAAACTCCATTGCGCTAATACTCGATGGTCCTGCATTTTCACAAACCGACACAAAAGCAATCGGGATACACATAGTTAAGGCCGACTTATACCACTACAAAAAGATGTCGATGTTAGAATAAAATTAGTCTTTTTTTATAAGACTGAAAAATATAGAAACTTAATTTATACCCAAAAATAATGCAAAAAAATGGGTCATTGAACTTGATCACATGGTCATTGACTGACCTGATTATTGTCATATAATTATTCTATTAACTATAGTTTTAATTTGTTGATGTTTTCATTTCTCTTAATTTCTCTGACAATTAAATGCAGTTAGGAGAAGAAATGAAAGACATGGGGATGAAGATAACAGTGGAAGAAGTAGAGCATATGGTGCGAGAAGCCGATCTCGATGGCGATGGTCTTCTCTCTTTCCCCGAGTTCTCCAAAATGATGATCGCTGCCTCTTATTAGCATTTTATTTATAAAAAGCTATGATATAAGGGTTTGTTTTTGAACTTATAAACTACTTCTCCATATGTTGTAACAGAGATCCTATCATATGTTAATGTATTTTTCCAACTTTTAATATAAGTATCAATGCATTGTTTTGTTGCCGAGTCAATAAGCCAAATATGAACCGAAATGGAAATGTTCATATCTTGTCGAACCAAACCGAAACTAAACTCGGTTCTATATTGGACACGTTTTCTAATATTCGAAAATCCGAATACCCAGCAGCCTCTAATAAATTGTGGCGAGGGTAAACTTTAAAAAAAAAAATATGCCGTAGAAAAGGGGGAAAAGTATGTATGACTCGGTCTCTCGAGGGTTGCGGCTACGATTGAACTGGATTCATTCTGTTCCATCTCCAATCATTGCCAAACCCTAATCAAGAAGCAGTGTCAAGAACCCAAAATCAGTGGTCGTTTGATAGGTAAATGGTGAAAAAAAACAGTTGAATCTGTCGAAGTTGTACATAACATATCAACTTTCCTATAAATTGTTTTTCCAAACTCCAATTTAAGTCCCAAACATTGAAGGTGATACTTTGTTTTAGCCGACGTTGGTTGTAGGGTACGCTTTCAATCTGACTCCTAAGTCTATGGTGTGCCTGATGCTCGTAACTTTCATTCATATTGAGATTTTTCTCAAATAATGTTTCCATCACAGTGGACAGAAAATAACCTAGAAGCTTAGCTAGATTCTTTATATTAATTATAGCACTTTGGAACTTGCTATGTTTGCGTTTGAGTAGTGTCTAAACGATATGGCTTTGGTTGGAGGGGCTTGAGGACTATGCTCTCTAAAAAACATTTTGATTCTTATGAGGGACAAGAGGTGGTACTCTTGCTGGAGCATACTTTGGAATCTTGCTCAGAGAGTTTACTTTTGTATTCAACTTATATCTATGATTCCTGTTTATATTTCTGACTCTCTACTCTATCAATTGATCCAGCCTGCCATTGCTGCTGGAGATGTCGAACATGACACAAAAAAGCTGAATCTCAAAGAAATGTGATGGAGAAGAGTCACAAGGATACGTCAAGATATTTTTGTCTTTGATGTTGTTTTCTTCTGTCTAGTATGACCTACGAAAGTGATCATCTTGAAATTGATTACAACCTGGAGACGGTAGATGAGCTTCATAAACCAAGATTCCAATTAAGGAACACCATTACAAGTTTAAGATTCACAGACTTGGAAGATTCTTCCATGGCTGCTCACTCACTTTGTGAACTTTTTGACATTGACATAAAGTAAGCCAAAACTAATAAAAAATAATGCAAAAAGAAAGGTAGAGACTACATTTGAAAAGGAGTAGGGAAAGAATAAAAGCAGAGAAAGAGATCACTAAACATTCCAGGGTCTTTCATTCAATGCATTGTCGGAGGATGTGGATTTAGTGACAATCATAATTTTTCACATTTATATATACATATTTAAAAAATACTACCGTTATGAAGTTTACACTACTACTAAGTACTAACTGATAAGAAATTATTGGAAATATATAAGACAATAAAAAAGGTACTTGTGACAGAAGAAAATGAGCTTGAAACTTGAAAGTAGAACAAAAACCAAAACGATCCATATCTAGTTAGAGGTTGAAGCCAAACTCTCATTACTAAGTAACTCTTCCCAGAAACCATCATCTAACTCACTCTCAACCACAAAATGATCCTCTTCTTCCTTCATTTTCCTCTGTTTCCCATAGCCTTGCATCTCCAAAGCCAGAGCCTCCAATTCAGACATCGAAGAGCCTCTCTCCCTATTTGCTGCCTCATCCTCAAGCTCCTTAATCCTTTTATCTCTATGTTTAAGTAACTGATGCAAAAAGGAAGGGCTTTGCATTGCTCTAGCCAAAAACGACATCATCTGTCTCTGTTTCTTCTCTGCTCCTTCTATCCTCTGTTCCAAGGCTCTTATGTAGCTTTTCGTTGTTTGTTGCTGCTGTCTCATACTCACCAGCTCCATCATTAGCAATTGCTTCTCCCTACGAAGCTCGATGCAAGGGTCATAGCTTGATGGAGATGATGAAGTGAAGGAGCTTCGTCTCTTGATGCTCTTCAACAACTGTCTCTGTCCCACCAAGAAACCTTCGTTTGCAAATTCCCATCTCTCTGCTTCTATCTTTCTGAATCCCTGTTTTTTTTTTTTTTTTTTTTTTTTGCGGTAGTACAAGTCAAGATTGATTCTGAAATATCCTAATAAGGTTTTGAAATTCTACAGATTCTTGTGATTAAACAAGTATCAATTATTGGAGTGAGATGTACTTTGAATATTTTTTTTGTATTATTATATTAAAGAATGGAACAAGTGGGCAACCTTAAAGCTGATTCTTGAGTAAACAATGGGTATGGGATAAGATTGATGACTGTTTCTTACGATTATTTTAGTAGTCAAGTTGACACGAATCAAGCTTCTGGAACTTACTAAAACTTCTTCTATGGAATCTACATTTCGATGTTTCTAGAAAACGAAATTAATAATAGCGTTTTTACAGTAAAAATTGAAAGTTAATATCGGTTTCATTACCAAGTAAAACCAATTTTTGTAGTTGCATCCACATTACTTCGTGTGTTTTTTTTCCAGCAAACTATAATAAGATGAAGGTAAAAAACAAAACAGAGCACTGCTGTCTCTGTTTTTGTTGTCAGAGAACAATAGACCAAGAAGAACAGAAACACTTACATAAGTGTTGAGTTGTCTGATGAAACTTGAGAAATTGCTGTGTTTGAAATGTCGAGGAAGGAGAATGGTAGAGAAGGAATGTAAATCCCAAACGACAAAACTAGTGCCTCCTCTGTTCCAAGATACGACGTAATCTGTGTTTGGATCATCCACCATCTCGAATGTCTTGGTTAGAAATGGAGGTGGACCAACTTCGTGTAATCCCTCCATTGGTTGTGGTGGTGGATCACCTTCTGGAAAAGCCGGATTCATCGTGTTAAGACACGTGTTTTGAATCCCCAATTGAATTGAGACAAGTTTCTTGGTGATTCGATCTTGGATCAATGATTGCAATTAACCGATATCAGAACTTGGTTTCATCTTGGGATTTGAAATTGACGTGGTATTTGGATTTGGTTATGTAAGGTTTAAGTTCGTTTATGGCAGTTGAAGGAAGGGAAAAGTGAAGAAGGTAATGTCCACGTAAGCCATTGGTTGTGGCTTACTTGCTTATATAGGAAGAGTGGAAAGTGAAGATGATCTTAAATTAGATTAAAATAACTAAAAGAAAATACTATTTTAGACTTTTTAGTACTCTCAACTTTGAAATTAGAAAGTTCTGGAACGAGTGGGTGCATTTCCGTAGAGTCGAAACTTCTGGAACTTCAAAATTGACGATTGTACGGTATGGTTTCTCAGCTAGGAATAAGACCCACCATTTGTATTTTATTAATATAAAACTCGAGAAGAGTACTGCAATGGCAATTCGCTATTGGTTAATCCGGTTTATATGTTGATGTGGCGGTCGTCCGTCTTGACATTTGGTTTGGATGATTGTATCTAAACCGGATGGACAGGAGCATAATTAAAACCCAAGTTTACCTCAAGGGTAAGGCAAGGCAAAAACCAATCACAAGTATTCCAAGAATTACAAATTTTCCGTCGTATTGCTTTCACAATAATATTCTGACTACAAAAGTAAAAATAGGCACTGTTAAATTAAAAAAAAAAAAAAGCTCCGCCAAGCAAATAATCCAGAGAGTTACAAAATATGCAGTGCTTTATAACAATATTATGATACTTAGAAAATATTATGAAAACAGAGACATTTTAAACTATTAAAAGAAAAAATTGGAAAAATGCTCATTATGTGTTTAACTTAATCATTTATGAGTAAACTCTGAATTGGCCGATCGAAATAGTATCGGGATCAGGAACATTGTTGTTTATCAAACAAAAAAAATAGCCACACTAGGAAACAAATTTTACAATTTTTTGACCATATAGAACAAAAAATCCTTATTGGTCCGCTTGGACTCTTCCTAAAACCAGTAGACTCCGCATCCGGTTTTTATTCGGACGATGAGATAATATAATACCTTATTCCTGACACGTGTCAAACAGTGCACGTGACACTTGATGGATTAGCACTATGCCTCGTGGTAAGTATTTGTGCTCAACATCTGGCTTTTAGTATCACTCAATCAGACTATTTATCAGGCAGGATCGTAAGAATATTATAGTAGAGACACGTGGGTTAAATAAAGCCGAAGACAGAGTGACCAGATATAGGCATTTGGACCTACTATCAAGGCCCAAAATGCAAATATTGGGCCTGTGTGAACCCTAAGCCCTAAGGTGTCATTTTAAAATAGTATTTTTTATGCCAGAAAAGTTATCTACCTTTTTTCTGTTTACTTCGTGATCTTTTTTGTTTTGTACGTGATCTCTGTAATGTATTATACACTCATCATTTTCTAATGCGTGGGACGTGTGAAAAGTTCGAGGCAAAATTAACAAAATCGGGCGTCTCAGCTTTCTTAAATTATCGAAACTTTCGATAATATATACAGATCACAGAACCCTGTTTATTTATTTACATATTTTTTATTTTAATTTTTATTGAACTTGATATTCAAAATATTTAATTTAGATTTATGATATATCATATTTATACATAATATATATATATATATTAGCTTATCACCAAATAGTTATTTATTTGTTAATATAATATTAATTCAAACGGTAGCAATCTGTTAACTCGAATTGGTTAACCTGGCCAATATAAAATATTTTTTTTAATTGTCTATTTAAAGAAAAATAGTTAGAAGTTGGTATGCTTTAGTAGATGTTAATTTATTTTTTAAAATAAAGAACTAGCTTTGTTTGCGTCGAAAATTTAAAAAAGTTTAGAAGATAAAACAGCATTTCATGATAGATTCTAACCTTTTCGATAAATACAAAAATAAAATCAAACATTTTATCCCACATTTCGTTAGATGTCAAATTAAAAAGTGTTATTGCATGTTAGCAAAGTCAACTTAAAAAGTTTTATCACATGGTGCAAAAAATAACAAACTTCAAAAACGAGTCTTGCGTAATAATACGTAGTTGACTTATGAGACGCATAAAATCTGAATTTATTCATATAATTTACTATAAACCTGATGTTTTTGCGAATAAATAAATCATTTTTAACTTCTTTAATTAATCAGATCACTTATTAAAATGATGATATTAAAAAGTAAGGTAAACTGACAAATGAATGATTAATCCACTTGGACCTGACATTTGCGGTCCATGTGTATAACTTGGCTTTAATAAGACCACCTGCTTTATCACCCATATACAATGCATACCGAGACATCACACGATTGCCTTATTCTCTCCTATCCAAAGTATTCCAAACTATTCGATCGGTCCGAATAGAACATGCCAAGACCAGGGCCGGTCCAAACATTTATAGACCCTAAGCGAAACTAAAAAAATATGGTATTTAACAAAAAGAAATTTAAATTTTTGTTTATTATAAAAGATTTTTTTTTATCTTTCTAAAAGTAAATATAATGATATTTTTATTGTATTATCAAATGTAGATATATAATTCAGTTTTTCGAATGCTTTAAAGATGCTAACACTATAAAATTACTTTAATAGATAAAATTATACATATAAAAATGTATGCATTAATTAAATAGGCATTTACATAAAAATAATAAATACAATATGCAATAGATTTTTAAATGTGCACACCATATCACCAATATTTAAAGAAAATTTTATGTTTCAAATGAAGGACCCTAGGCTGCCGCTTATGTGGCTTACCCTCAAGGCTGGCACTGGCCAAGACACAGCCGGCACTGCCCAAGACACAGGGAAAAAAGGTGAATAATCATATCAGACACAACCATATAACAACAAAAAGTTTTAAGCCTAAATAGTAAAAATCATATTGTTACCATGACTCTTTAACTTTGCAGATAACTACCCAACCATATAACCTTTAGTAGAAGTCAGTGGGTCCAAATCCCCAATCCATGTATTGGGAATCTCCTTTTTAGCTAAAGTGGATGGGAGTTGAATAAGACTTGCACTTTTTCAAATTATGGGGATTACAAATTAACAACCGAAACTATAATCATTGGATTTGTAAATCATTGCCAATAGCCAAAAACCTATATAGGTCAGTGGCTGAAGAATTAATCATGTGGGTGAAGATTATGGTTGAAGTTTTTTAAAGTGATATTCCAGTTGAAACTGGCCAGTGTATACATTTTCAATAGAAGAATACGCTTTTTCATAGTTTTCAGGTCTCAAGTTTGGTATGAAATTTCTGGTTATTCTTTGCTAACATTTTAACAAAAGATCGACCTTTATTTGATAAATTCAATTTTGTAGGTTAGTGTGTAAACCCCCTCCCATAAACCCTAGATCCTTGATCCCCTCTCCCAAAATAACAGTTTTAAAGGCCATGACACCTCAATTTTAGTTAGTGCTCAATGAAATGAAAATCCACGCAGGCGTTTGAGTAGCTTCTCTCGACATTGATCTATTCGCATCATTTGTATAAGTTGTTGCCATATGACCTTACTTAACACATCAAATTTATTTTTACTCAGTGTCATAGACATACGCACATGTGTATAATTCTAGTGGGTCCAGCAAGTGCCACATTTGTGTCCGCCCAATATGTGTGGCTTACAAATTGTACATCCCAAAATCAATGGATGCAAATCATGTAACTATGCAACTTTAAGGTTATATAGCATACACATTTGTATGAGACTGTAGATCGTTGAGGTATGTCATAGTACATATAATTGAGGTGTGATATAAGAACCCATTTATGTTGTCTGCCAGAATATCACTCAACCACTTCAGAAATTTCAATATTTCAATTTAAATTCATACGCATAGTCAACGAATTGGATATATTATAGTTCAAATTACCAGGTGAAATGAGGGTTATATGTACACTTCTTTTGTTTCCGACTCCAAAAAAAGTTAAGAAGAATACGACAAAAGTCAGGAAGATAAAATTTAGATTAGTAACAACGTGTAAAGTGGTAATAGCCTTTGAAAACCTGGAACAAAAAAATCGTAAATCAATCTATGCAACAATGTTTGAAGTGAAATCATTAGATCTTTGAAAAAAATATATATTCTTTTTAGAAATTTACTAAGGATCTTATCGGTTTCCCTTTTTTATCCAAAAAAAAAAGTATGATGTTAGCTAGTGTTTGTTGCATCTGTCCCGAATGTGTGACTGATGCGATGTTTAGTCAATTTTGTTGCTCTCTATATAGTAATCTTGTGGTGGGTTTGAACTAATGTGTACCATCTTCATGATAACACGAGCTATTAGATGTCCTTGTAGGCAAAATTCTATAAATTTATATTTATTTTTTTGTAACCAAATTAGATAACTTTAAGACTAATTCGTGTGGACTATCATCTTCGATTCTTTACAGCCATGAGACCAACCTCTACTAGCGATAATATTCCTTCGTTTTATTTTTATTTTTTAACGTCAAATACTTTCTTTATTAATGATGGCCAATGTAATCAGAATGTAAAACATGAGTAATACTTTAACAAAAAAAAAAGTAAAAAGAGCATTAACCATCAGCAATAAAACGGGGAACGTATTTATGAAATACATATAAATTATTTGTAAGATCAATCTTTTTGGCCGCTTGATGGTTGCAATGTCTTTCTCTAATTGTCTAATCCAACTAGGAAAGTCAAAATTCACTTCCTTTATTGACTAAGATCCATCACTCAGCACCTTCGAATCTCCTTAAAATTCGACAACCATAATTAAAACTTAGCCATAACCTAACGACAAAACTTATTAAGCTACACATCATTGTTAACTAAAACCAAAAGAAAAAAACTAACATTATTAATACTCCTTTAGAACCGTCATAAACCTTTAGAAATAAATATTTACATGGTCAATTATGACGGTCTAGCTAGCCATAAAATATTTATGGCAATCAAAGATAATGGCCATTACCATCTTGTTATTTTCTTGTGAATATTATCTTCTTATTTTTGTAGTGTACATGTTTTATTCTATTTCGCGGGTGATACACTAGACTCCTCATCTATAAGTTTTAGCGTGAAACAAAAGGCAATTGTAAGTGGAGTATAAAGGATATGTCGTAAGCTGATCCATCGTTTTCCGTTGGAATTAAAGAGGAAAAACAAACTATTTCTTACGATATTATGGTGGCATCAAAAGTAAAGCAGTAAACAAAAATACAAAAATAAGAACACTAGGTGTCAAGTTATGTGTGGTCGGAAAATTTTCCATTTTAGGCAGAAGTACCTGTGGCTGCGGCTGCGATTCGAGCCGCGTCAAACATCAAATGGTCGAATTCGACTATTTATATTACGGGTCAACAACCGTCTCTCCTGAATTTGACCAGAGTCCTACTGTTTATGTATTTTTTGGGTCAAAACCTTGTGCGATATATGTATTCCAAAACACCTTGGCTTTGATCACTTAACTAAGCTATGACTAGCTGAAAAAGGAAAAGTCTATGGCCGGTTATAAGAACAAAGTTTATGGTCGTTAGTTAGATGAACAGTTAATTAGAATAGTTTTTGTAAGTATTTTAATCATACGATTAATGAATTATTTCCACCACGACCATGATTATAATTTTATACTGACAACTTCTATAGATGATCTTTAACAAAAAAAAAAAAACTTCTACAGATGAATATATTATGATTTTATTATTTATAAAACATTAATTAACCGATAGATTAATAATTATTAACTACCAAATATATTTGTCTGAAATGGTTAGAGATTTTACCATGGGATTTAAAAATAAAAGTTTAACCAATTTTATCCATTTTTAATTAATGCAAACAAAATTAAAGATGGACTACAGAAAGTGTTCAATTTAAAAAACAAAAAACATTAGAATCATTCATGACTAAGTTGTATTCTTTATAGTTGTAAGTTTATATAAGTATCAATTATGATATTAATAAGGCTATATATATATTCACATATAAGTTCTTAAAAATAATATGATTTTATTTTTGTCAAAATTTGTTTATTTTGAGTTGGTCTAAATTAGAAACAAAATCTGATTATTAATTTATAGTGTTTATTAAACTTATCGAATTTTAATATATATTAAAGAGTTTTTAATTGAATTTGTAGGAGTTAAATTATTAAGATTACAAATAATAGATCTAGGTAATTCACGTGTGTACCTAGTTGTCAAACATACATATCAATTCACTTGTTTGATATACAAATTAAATTGGTCAAGAAAGAAGCAAATCATAGACTGATAGATAAATTTGGAGCTAGGGAGATTCGGTAGGTACAAGTTATACAAAACTTATTCAAGTAATAAACAAGGCCAACATAAAGCATCATTTACCACGTGGCCATCCAGCTGTGATTGCACTTCAACATCGTTCCTATGAAACGGAAATGCATACCAATTTTCGTCAATATATTAGGCTACTTGTTTAAGGTGAAAACTATCATATCTTCCTACTTTTTCTTTGTTTGTTCTAATGACTAACATAGTTACTATGGTGTCGTAGTGAATGAGAGCTTAGTATCTAGAATAACTTGTAGAATACATCGTTGCTTATTTAATTTGTTTGTTAATTTAGATATGGAACGAAGAGATTACTGAAGCAACGTGGAGTTTCATGTGTTTACAAACCGTTACCAAAACTCAACAACTAATTAGAAACGTATGATTAATTAATTAAATTATATATATATATATAAGAGAGAAATAATAACTACCGCCGACTAAAGTATTGTGACCATTCGTTGTTGCTGAATCCAGATCATCTCCAACTCGTAACGTTAGGCACGTAAACTTTTGAAAAATATCCCACAATGCAAATTCTAACTTGAACCCGGTAAGACCGTAAAAGCACCTTACATTCACACAACGCATACTGTGGTATATAAACCGTAGCGGCATGTGTCACATTTTGTATTGTAATTTTAATTTTGAACCAGTTGAATTTAAAATATAAGAATGAGCTAACTAAATTCAGTTTATCGTAAACTAATAATACTTTACATCATCTAAATAATGAACTAAATAAGTTAGCTCACAAATCAATACTAAATAGTAATATTGGAGGTACATACATAATTCGAACTCATAAAAACTTGAGATGAGCTAATTAATCATTTCAACACTTTCTAGATGCAGTTGAAAGCAGTCCTTTAATGGCAACTTGAAAAGCAGAGGTGTTAAAACGCCAATTAATGATTATTTTATAAGGAAAAAGGGCATACAGGCAGTGAGGAGAAAGTAACTAACCCATCTTCTGCTAATGGACACATGTCAGTAGAGCCATACATTATAAAGTTTTTAATGATATGGAGGAGAACGAACGATGATGATGTAATCAGTAGTCGCTGAGTTGGGGGTAGAAGGGGTAATTTAAGAAATATGATTGAAACTGGAAGTGGAAACGTAAGCATTCTGGCTTTTGCGTCTTCTCTGTGTCGGGACAAGTCATGCATCAGAGTCACATGTCCGTGAATCGGTGCTTTCTTCATTTCTTCCAACTCTTTTTTTTTTTGTTTTTTTTGTTTTTTTTTTACCGACTATTTCACTCAATTGATGTTGCTTTTCTTTTTAATTAGGAAGTAAATTCAAAGCTTTTGAGTTATTTTCTTACATTTGATGTGATAAAAAAAGAATTATTTTCTTATATTTATATATTCACCAATGCACACTATGCTCAACTCCTATAAAAGAAAGAAACCACCTAAGCTCTTCTCCTCATTCCTCACCTCCAGCCGCCAAAAAATATCAAAAACTTCAACAAAATCCTTTCTAAACCCGATCCGACCGAAGCGGTTATCAAATGGGCACCGAGGACTACACATTCCCTCAAGGAGTGGAGGAGCCGCACCGCCGCCACCACAAGGTGGAGGCTCCACAGCCTCAGTCGTTCTTGAAGTCACTTCAGCACTCAATGAAGGAAACTCTGTTTCCAGACGACCCTTTTAGACAATTCAAGAACCAGACGACATCAAGAAAAGTTGTATTAGGCCTCAAATACTTCTTCCCGATATGCGAATGGGCTCCACGCTACAATCTCAAGTTCTTCAAATCTGATCTCATTGCCGGAATCACCATCGCTAGCCTCGCCATCCCTCAGGGCATCAGTTACGCCAAACTCGCCAATTTACCCCCCATTCTTGGCCTTTGTAAGCGTTATATATCTTTTATTATTCTTTTCTTTTCTTTTACAACGGTTTTTTTTGGTTTGATGCAAAAAAAAAAAAATCAGCGTATGTGATACAACGAAACTCTTAATATACAGTTTGTTCTAATTGAAATGTTTTGCTTTTAGACTCGAGTTTTGTACCGCCATTAGTGTACGCGGTGCTAGGGAGTTCGAGGGATTTAGCGGTGGGAACAGTGGCGGTTGCATCTCTGTTGACAGGTGCTATGCTGAGCAAAGAAGTCAACGCTGAGAAAGATCCTAAGCTTTACCTTCACCTGGCATTCACTGCCACGTTTTTCGCCGGCATTTTCGAAGCCTCCCTCGGCATTTTCAGGTTCTTATCATTTATTTCCTCTTATTACTTAATTATTTCCCCTTTTTATATAAATTTTTATACATAATAACCCTGCTTAAAAGTTTGAGCTTTTTAAATCGAGCCAAGGCATGTGGAAAAATATTCCGGCATAAAAAAATCAACCAAATAGAAACTTTTGTTTTACATTGTTTTCTTGTACGTAAACAATAAAAAAAATTCTAAATTAATTTATAAAGCACTGACTGAACTATGAGTGTAATGCGTCATAGCAAGTTACGTCACCTGACCGTGATATAGAACAAAGAGGTAACATATATATATATATATATAGTAGAATCTTACGGTAGTGTAATTACTTTACTGGTAAGATAGATTTAATATATTGATTCACTTGTCACACTCCTACTTGGTTCAAAACAACATGAGAGATCATTTCTGTGACGTATACATGCAAATACAGTATATTATAGGTAAAAGCTTTTATTGGTTCCCAAAATATTTGGTAAAGCTGGCTAGAAATGGGTTAAGGGAGTTAAAAGAGGCTGGTGAGCTTGGTGATGATGCAAATTAATAAAGCAAACTGATAATTAATCATCAGTAATTACACAGTTATATTAAGAAAAATATGAAAATGAAATGCAGATTAGGGTTCATAGTCGATTTTCTATCGCATGCAACGATAGTAGGATTCATGGCAGGAGCAGCCACGGTGGTGAGTCTGCAACAGCTTAAGGGTATTTTTGGACTCAAACATTTCACAGACGCCACTGATGTTATCTCAGTCATGCGTTCTGTTTTCTCCCAAACACATCAGGTGTATTTCATTTCCGTTATTTCTTAACTATATCATGAATTTATTAATACATGTAAAATATCATCCCCAATGTCTATAATTATTTGCCTAGTTGAAGTAATCATAGTATTAAACAATAAACATGTGTTTCTGTTCGTTTGTCTTTTTGTTGTGTAGTGGAGATGGGAGAGTGGCGTTCTCGGCTGTGGTTTCCTTTTCTTCCTTCTCTCCACCAGATATTTCGTAAGATTTATTCTCTAACCTTTATCATTTAAATAAACTAATTCCTTCATTTTCTTTCGACTAGCAAGCGACATTAATGATCTTGCATATAATTGCATTACTTTATATTATTCGTCTTTATCAATCTTTTCTAGAAAGAATAAGAAAAGCATATATTGTTGGAATTGATCCTGAGATGTGATTAATTAATCCCGAATTGATGATGCAGAGCACAAAGAAACCAAAATACTTCTGGGTGGCGGCGATGGCTCCTTTGACTTCAGTGATTCTTGGAAGCCTCTTGGTTTACTTCACTCACGCTGAGAGACATGGTGTTCAAGTGGTATTACTCAATATCTTTATCTTATATAAAAAATATTCAACTAAGATATAGAGGATATAGTGTGTATTTTACCGAATTCTAAAAACAATATATTTTAAAGAAAAGGAAAAAAAGTTAGGTATAGAATATTGTGGTTAGAAAAAGAACAAGAAGCATGAAGTTATAAAGGATGTCCGAAAAAAGAAGTGGGTTCATGGGAGTTTTGTAATTTTGTTCGAATTGGTGAGGAGTAATACAATAAGGAAATGTGTACGATTGTGCAGATAGGGAACCTGAAGAAAGGGTTGAATCCACTCTCCGGTTCTGATCTCATCTTTACTTCGCCTTACATGACGACAGCTGTCAAGACTGGCCTCATCACTGGCATCATTGCCCTCGCTGTAAGCCCATGATCCCTAACACCCCTTTTATTCTCCTTTTCCCTAAATTATATGCAAAGTTAGATATGCTATTATAGGGAACTAGAGATTGGTTGCGAGTATTGAATTTAATGTAGGAAATTTGAAAGCTGGCGGTATTCAGCTTCCAAAATTTAAACCTAAGCTTAAATAAAATTAAATGAATCAAACTTGATTAATATCCAAGAGATATAGGAAGAAAGGTGAATAAATGTTGTGTAAAATGTGCTTTCTCAATAACTCAACAAATATTTTAATTTGACTCTACCTGATTACCATCAATTAATGCCTAACAAATTAATTAAGATTTTGATTTGGTAAGCGTATGCGCTTATTCAATATTCAACATTTTCAAAGTAAAAAATATGATTTTTTTCTTCTCATGCTTCAAACTCAAAAAAAAAAAAATCAAACTCAAACTCAAAAATTACTTTTGAAACACTCGTGGCTTATCCTCCTCCAACTAAGTTAAAGCTAAGAAACTAATCAAACCGAACAACTTATATACTCGTAACCATTTCCGACCAAAAAGGGGTACTCAACTACTCATCATAACCATTAAGTGATTTTAAGATTGAGTGGGTGAGGACAAAAAAACTCATAAAATTAAAGAAATTCTTGTGTAAATGCAGGAAGGAATAGCCGTGGGAAGGAGCTTTGCGATGTTCAAGCACTACAATATAGATGGGAACAAAGAGATGATAGCGTTTGGGATGATGAATATCGTTGGTTCCTTCACATCTTGTTACCTTACAACAGGTAATTTACTCACACACACAACACATGGCTTCTATCTCATCACACTAGTTACATTACATGCATGTTATATAATAAACCTTATAATATGTAACTAATATACGAAGTATACTACTAGGACCGTTTTCAAGGTCGGCCGTGAACTACAACGCGGGTTGCAAGACGGCAGTGTCCAACATAGTGATGGCAATTGCGGTTATGTTCACACTGCTCTTCCTCACGCCGCTTTTTCACTACACACCACTCGTCGTCCTATCTGCCATCATCATAGCCGCAATGCTCGGACTCATTGACTATCAAGCCGCCATTCATCTCTGGAAAGTCGATAAGTTCGACTTCCTAGTCTGTATGAGCGCCTACATTGGGGTCGTATTCGGCAGTGTAGAAATTGGACTCGTCGTCGCAGTAAGTTATATAATTTAGTGCAGAATTTATACCTAGACATTGGAAGTTTGCGTTTGTTTACCTTTAATATTTTTTTTCAAATGAGCTTATAGCTTTTACCTCTTTTTTTTGTCCTTTTCTATTTGCTTTTGGCATGCATTCACGCTTTGCGATAACATTTTATAAGTAAATGAACATTTTAGACATTTTAAAATGTGATTTTTTTCGTGGTGATGAAGGTGGCGATATCGATAGCGAGGTTGTTGCTGTTTGTGTCAAGGCCGAGGACGGCAGTTAAGGGAAACATACCAAACAGCATGATCTATAGGAACACCGAGCAGTACCCTAGCTCAAGAACCGTTCCTGGTCTTCTCATCTTGGAGATTGATGCTCCCATCTACTTTTCCAACGCCAGTTACTTGCGTGAGAGGTAACCTAACCCCAGTTCTCATATACACGTCAAAGATCGATATATATATATATATATATTGGTTAAATGGTTTTGAATTATGTTTTCAATACATTTATTTATTCTGTACAGAATCATAAGGTGGGTTGATGAAGAGGAAGAAAGAGTCAAAGAATCAGGAGAAAGCAGTTTACAATATATTATACTCGATATGTCTGGTAAGTATATAATCTTGATTTTCTCTGACACTAGTGTTGTTTTCGTACGATGCTTACTTTGTATCTGTGTTGAACAAAACAGCTGTTGGTAATATCGACACAAGCGGTATAAGCATGATGGAGGAAATCAAGAAAATCATCGACAGAAGAGCGTTAAAGGTAACGTGTACGTAGTACGTCGTCGTATAATACAATTTTACGATATTTTACGCGTTTCTTCATATTATTATTCTTTTTGTTATTCTCAGTTAGTATTGGCAAACCCAAAAGGAGAGGTCGTGAAGAAATTAACCAGATCCAAATTCATCGATACTTTGGGCAAAGAATGGATGTTTTTGACGGTAGGAGAAGCCGTGGAGGCTTGTAGTTTCATGCTTCACACGTTTAAAGCCGAACCGGCCTCCAGAAAAGAGCCATGGAACAACGTATAGTTCCTTTTTGTTTTTAAAGTTGTTTGTGAGTTGTGACTGCTCGTTATTACATAGTTCGATTTAAACTTAAATATCAGGAAAAAAACTAAAAGAAAAACACATTCTGTAATATCTATCAATGAGTCACATGCAATGTATATGTACTCTTATTGTCGTGTTATGAATGTTTTGATGTTTAGCGGAATAAAAGATTGAAGAACTCGGAGGAAGTTGGTTCTGAATCCTACCAGATATTGTTTAGTTAACCAAATAACTTCGGTTTAAAAATGTCATTTTAGTTTTTCAAGTAGCATACCTATAGTTAACAACAAGGTCTGGACATTCGAATTTTTGGATTAAATCTGCTTTTTCTTGATTTTTATTTTCTTAGGTTCCAAAAAATCTAAGTACATAAGACCTTAAAAACTGTTTACTGAACCTTAATAATTATCTACTTGAATTAGTTTCAGAATTATTCAAAATCAAAGAAACACAAAAAAATCATGATTTTGAATAGAAAATAAATCCATGTGTTTACAAGCGGCTTTGTGTTGATCCAAGAACACCCGGATTATATACTTGATGTTTCCTAAAAGGCTTGTAGCCCTTTCTTTTCATAAAGGCCCATTAGGGTGAAACCTTCAATGGTTCTGACGATAATAATCGTATACGACACGGTCCACCATACAGATGCTTCTATGGGCCGTTCAAAACAAGACACGTAAGCGGACAATTGGATAGAGGCAGATTCACGATACACCCGGCGTGTCCTATTCCTTGCTTTCGTGTCTTTTTTCTGCAACCAGTTATAAAACGCCACGTTGAGCTTAAGAGAAGAATTCGTCGTTACGAAAACCAGTGTAGCCACAAGCAGAGCAAAAAAGACTTTTCGAGAAAGAATAAAAACAGAGCTAAACAGAGAAGCTATGTCGTCATCTTTGAGCAACGACGAGTCAGGACTCGGTGATTCAACTCGTTCGACGGAAGTAGCTGGCGGAGACGGAGGAAACTACTCGCCTTACGAGTCTCGTTTCCAGTCTCAGCGGTTTGACTCGCCCTTCTCTAATTTTGACTCCCAACCAGAGAAAGACTTATTAGGTGGCGATTCGTCTCCTCAGTCAAACTTAGGGGATTTCTCGTCTGAGATGGAATTACCAGAAACTCAATCTCCACCGTTAATGAACAGTTCCGATGGTACGACCGGTCCGATCTTGCCGCCTCCATCGTTCATGGGGAAAGAGGAAAGTTTTGCTCTCAGGGAGTGGAGAAGGTAAAAAAGCTTTCTTCTTGCATGCAGCTCTTTAATCCTTTACTTGCTTCATCGTCCCTTTATCTTAAATTATGAATTATATAATCTTTGAATTCTCGATTCTTTAGAGATTTTGATTTAGCAAGTTTGTGAAGTATCCATTGACTATAAGTCTCAGCTCCAAACATTGTTTCGTGGAATGTTTTAGTTCTTAAGATAGTAAATTAAAAATAAAATATTGGTTATGTAGTCCATGTGATTGTGGTTTGATTTTAAATATGTCTACTTAATAGCTTAAATGAAAAGTATTGTTGTGTGGTCTTCAAGGCTAAATGCTCTGAGATTGGAAGAGAAGGAAAAAGAAGAGAAAGAAATGGTTCAACAAATTATAGAGGCAGCAGAGCAATACAAGACTGAGTTCTACAGCAAGCGTAACGTTACTATTGAAAATAACAAGAAATCAAACCGCGAAATAGAGAAGGTGACTAATTGTCTCTGTAAACTTGTTTTATACCGTTCAAGATTGTTGTAGGTTCAGGAACATTGAATTCTCTAATTTGTTTAATTGCCAGTTGTTTTTGGAGAACCAAGAAAAGTTTTACGCTGAAGCTGATAAAAACAACTGGAAAGCGATTGCGGAACTTATTCCTCGTGAAGTACCAGTTATAGACAATAGAGGGAAGAACAAGAAAGCATCTATAACTGTGATTCAAGGACCAAAGCCCGGGAAGCCCACTGATCTGTCTCGTATGCGTCAAGTTCTCACGAAACTCCAGCATAATCCACCAGCTCATATGAAGCCGAAATTGCCTGCACCATCTGAAGTTGACCCTGTGAGTGAAGAAGGTACAAAGAAGTTGTAGTTTGTGTTTGTGACAAGTTTAACTTCTTTTTTTTTTTTTTGGTTACATTCCTCATGTTTCAGTTTCACGTCTATGGTCTTAGTATTGTTGGCTTCCCACAGTTTTCAACTTTGACGTTTATAAATTATAATTCAGTACGCAGACCAACAAAATTTGTGTTCCTGCCAGAAGACAATGGTTTCTTTATACACTTATCTTTAGATTTTCAGCTGTATCGGCTTGGTTTGATTTCATATAAGTTCTATTTCTTTTTCTTTTTGCGCATCAATTTCATATGAGCTACTATAGCTTCTTACAAATGATTTCTGGCTACGTGGCAATCAATACGAACACACACACACACACCAATAAAAAAGGAAAGAAAAAAGAACACCAAAATGGACTAAAATCAATATGGTTATGAGTTGTGGAAGAAATAAATCTGGTTTGGTACTATTTTAGAATCTCTTATCTATTGGATCAAGTCTGGTCCATATTAAGTTAACATAATAAGCCCAAACATCCTCTAGAATAAAGTGAGGCCCATCTTTGACCCAACACGTGACTTCATCAGTCGCATCCTTATCGTATAATTCATTTGGCGGCAACCGTTTCATCGCAACCGTTCAAATCAACAACCTTCGTTCAGTATTATCATCTGACCGGCTATAGCAGGTAAAAAGCACCTGGGATTACTAGACTCTTCCTTTTATTAACCGGCGAACGCCAATCCTAGGTTCAACAGGTAACCGGTAATAAGCATCTCTTTCCTTTCCTCTCTCAGGCTCAATCTCATACTCTCTGATCGTCTTCTTCTTCTGATTCTGCTTTTTCCGCTAGGTTTCTGAGATCTTCTATTCGTCTCCAATACTCTTACGGTAATGAATTTTTTCTATGTTGTCTTAATCTTTTTAATCTCTTTGGATTTTTTTCGAATTAGTTTTCGATTTTCTTCTTTATCCATGTTTTTGGAGAATCTGGAGCTTAGCTTGATTGATTTGAGTTTTGTTCCTCTCGAAGTCAATCAAATAGTTGTATTAGCTGAGGATTTAGTACTTTTTGAGCTTCGAATCTGTTGTTTTCCTCTTATCTGTTTCTTCGTTTTTGTGTTACTAATTTTAGCTCGCGGAGTGCATTGACTTTTTCCTTGTATCTGTTAGATTGATTTTTCTGATAGGATTGGCTTATTCCTTGATCTCTAGAGAGTAGTGTATCGTGTTGATTCTGTTCTGTGTTCTATGTTGAATAGGCTTTGACGTATTTTCTAAATCTCTGAGATTAAGAAATCATATGATGCTCAGAAATTGATTCAATTCGTTTATTTCTATAGTTTCCACGATGAAGACAGCAAAAGGGAAAGATAAAGTTAAAACCACAAAGGAAGCCTTGAAGCCAGTCGATGACAGGTTTTAATCCATTATCTCCTTCAAACTTATAAAGTAATAATGAGAAATTATGTCTTGCTGAATTGGCTATTAAATTATGTCTTAGCTTCAGCTGTAACTTAAAAAGTTAGTGATCATCATGCTTTGAGACGTTGTTGATTTTGTTGTAGCTTATGTAGTTATGTTGGACAGACTGGTATTAGCATTGGCGCTTGTGATTTCTTCTCAAATATTTACCAAAAGCTTTCGTTTCTGTTTAATTTTTTCAGAAAGGTGGGAAAGAGGAAAGCATCCGCTGAGAAGGCTACCAAACGAGAGAGTCGTAAAGAGAAGAAGGCCAAAAAGGATCCAAACAAACCTAAAAGAGCTCCTAGTGCCTTCTTTGTCTTTCTGTGAGTACTGTGGATGATTTCACTGAAAGATATTTATTCCACTTGTACTGTTCAACTTCCTATAAAATTGTTCAACTCTTTGGCTTCTTAGTCATTTCTTGTTTCTTTTATTCAGAGAAGATTTTAGAGTAACTTTCAAGAAAGAAAATCCAAATGTGAAGGCTGTCTCTGCTGTAAGCATTTAGCAGATTCCTTTAAAACTTTTAACGCATAATTGGTCTATCTTGGATGAAGTCCTCATGGTCTTACCTTCTCTTTTCCTTGTGAAGGTTGGGAAAGCTGGAGGGCAGAAATGGAAGTCAATGTCTCAAGCTGTAAGTATCGTTGGACCTTTCCTCTCTAATACTGTAAAGGAAATAATTGCTTGTAGAGCTTTTATTTCGGTGAAAATATTTACTTTCTAAGCTATTGTAGAAAGGGTGATCTGCACAGTCTTCTGCCAGTACAAAAAAATGAATTTCTGTGTGCTTTGTTTATCGTACAACCACCTTATATTTGATGACTACTAGAAACCAGGAGCCTAAACTAACTAAACTAATTCATGCTTACATAAAGTGGTAGAAAGTTCAACATTGGTCATGTTATTTAGTTAAGTATAAGTGAAGTCTTTGGGCCTCCAAAAACATAACTTGTGAAAGTCTCGAAAATTGATATTGAAACCAAAAAGGGCTCTAGTGTGAGATTGACTTGACTTTCATTTTGAAGGAAAAAGCTCCATATGAAGAAAAAGCTGCAAAGAGGAAAGCTGAATATGAGAAACAAATGGATGCATACAATAAAAACATTGTAAGCCTAATCCCGATCTCGCATATACAAACACTTACATGGCTAACTCTGATTTGTTTGCAATATGGGCAGGAGGAAGGGAGTGATGAATCTGAAAAGTCTAGATCTGAGGTGAATGATGAAGATGAAGCCAGTGGGGAGGTAACAGTTTCACTTAGAAGTGTAGAGTTACTCTATATGTAGTGTATTTATATATGCCCCATTGTCTCTTGTAGTGTTTGCTTTCTAAAGGTATATGTTTTGCATAATATTTCTCTGCAGGAAGAACAACTTGAGAAGGGAAAGGCAGGTCATGAAGAAGAAGGAGATGAAGATGAGGACGAAGAAGAAGATGATGATGATGACGTGGAAGAAGATTAATCCGGAGATAGAAATCAGGTTTTGTATCTCGAGCATAATTGTGGGTCAAGAAGCAGAAGTAAGTATTTTGTAATTGTGTGTTGACAACTATAGTTCGAAATCGTGTATGTTTTTTGTTTCTTTTCCTAAGAAAGCGAAACAGTTGTTAGCATCTCTTGGGATGTTTGTTTCAGCTTTTCTCCACAACAAACGTTGTATCAATGTCCTGCTTTAGTGACCTTCTAAACCAAAACACAAACTATGTACATGTCTAAACTCGCCCTTTACCTTAAATATATCTCCGGTCTCTTGACTCTTGTAGGTTCCTTGTGTTTTACTTTCAAACTTGTTCAAATAGTGAGCATAATCGTCTCCCAAACATGAACTAGCAAAGTGAAAAAACAAGCTAGGTTTAGCTCTAATAAGGGATACTTCTCAATAAAAAAAATGTAAAACTACTCGGTCGTCACCCTCAACCAAAAAATATTCTAGCGTCTCCAAAATTTTCAATATTCCAAATGAATGGTTATTGAGCTTGGTCTCGATTCCTATTATCATCGATGATCTTTTGAAGCTGCTTCTCACTTGTGACGATAAGGCGTTTTACCATGTCGAAGGTTGTAAGCCTAATGCTGCAAATAAACATAAACAGCAATGGATATTTAGTAGGCCTGTTCTTATTGGCAATGTGAGCTTCGTTCCTAAGACCCTCGACTTTAGCTATTATGCTTGAAACAAAACTCAAAATTCCACGTTAATGACATATGTACATAATTGTGTTTTGCATAAACAAGTCCTATCTAACGAGCATACAGATTGATTAAGATATTATCAAAACATCAAACTGATATTACCAAAATCATAAAAAGCATATGATTAAACGCCTACACCATCAGTAGCATATCAGCAGCCTAAATAAATGCATTAAGAAAGGTTAATCTATGTTTAAGAAAATCTAACCTGCTGTTTGGTAGGGTTTTCAACGCATTGGGTAAAAAGCCGCGGTACAAGCCTATAAGCCCATCACGCTCTATAATTCCTGCATAGTAAATGTAAAGATTACTCAGTTCAAACCTCAAGTTTTACGCAATACACAACATGACTCGTACATAAATAGATCCAATCAGACTCGGATGAAGATCTTGCTCTAATTCAATAGATTAATTTACCAGCAAATGCATCTGGAATTGATTTGTAAGGAGTTCCTCTCATTTGCATTTGCCGTCTCACAGTGTCTAGAGGGTAACACGTCAGTGTTGCAATACCAGCTGAAAGAACAGCTGTGAATAGAGAAGATTGTGCCTTCTGTCTATATTCCTCCGGTAAAGACTTCTTCACCCTGTTTTCAGTTTTGTGGGGACAAAAGGATATTAGCTCTGTTCAGTATTTTGTTTTCGTATAGGTACTTAAAAGAGATGGAAAGAAAGTTTTTAGAAGACTCACAGATCAAAAATACAAAAATTAACAGCAATGTATGGAGCTATCCCCACTAGAGAAGGTCCCAGTCCATAATAGAAAGATGAAATCCCTTCTTCACGGAGCATACTCAAAGCAACCTGAAAAGGTTCACATTACACAATGCTTATCAATATATGTATGAACAGGAATGATAACATGAAAAATCATTTCACCTGAGACATAGTTCGGTACCCAGGTTCGACTGCCAACCTCAATCTCAAAACATCTAGTGGGTATGTCAACTGCATAAAAATCAAATTGCAAGAATAAGATGATAAATTAACATATCTAATGCTTGGAGTAGTACATACTTTAACCAAAATTTTCTTGAAAGCTTAAAAAACATTTTACCAAGCAGTAAGTTCATAGAACCATGATTACTCACCAAAGTAGATGTCATCCCAGCACAAGCACCAGCCGCAAGTCTTCCGATTACTGAGAGCTGGTCATCTTTACCTTTGAACAATTTCTGAATTCAAAATACTGTAACATCAGTCAAAGGGTCCAAGTAGTAAAGGCACAGAGCAAAAGAAGTGATACATAAACCAGATAGCTAATAAGCTATTGATGAGACAGACTCACCTTGTAACTCTCATAAGCCAAAAGCTGGACCGCGCTGTAAGGTAACACTCTTATCACCTAGTGTCACATTTTCAAACAGAATATCCAATAACTCATGAGAAACTAATCACTTGAATTGAAAAGCAAATGTTCAAAAAGCAAACAATTTATAGGACCTGAGGTAAATTTCCTTTCCAATAACCTTTCATTCCTTCTTCTTTAGCTATCAAAGTGATTGCCTGCAAATCATTTCCAATAACTCTTGCATCAGTTTGAACATGTTGAAAGATTAAGGTTTATGAGCCTTACCTCGATAAATCCTATAGCCTTCTTTGCACTCTGATGTCCAATTCGTATACCATGTGTCTGTAGATTAAACCATATTCAGATTAGAATTAAGAACAAACTCACGGTAAATTAATAAAAACACTTGTTAAGATTCGTCTCCATATCCTGCTGTATCTCTTTGTTAGCTTTAACAATAAGCTATTATAAAAAGCTTAACTAATACTAATCTTCATATAACAGTTGTAGCCACTGGTGCTTAGAAAATTTTCAAACATACAATTTCGTTTATTTAAAATTTACAGTAAAATTTTTTTTTATCTACCTCACAATAAAATATCAAAGGAAATTTAGAGGAACGGCCAAAACCTGCATAAGAAGCTTGACACGGTCAAGCGGAGCCGTAACCGTTTTAGCGGCGGCTCCGGCAATAGCACCGGCGGCGAAAATGGCGGCATCCTTAGGGACAAGAGAAAGGATAGCAAGCGGATTTTTCAAGAGCTGATCCAGCGTCGGAGCGAATTCCCTCTGCTCGCACTTCTCCACCAGAGAAATGCAAGCGAATCTACCCAAACCGACATCTCCGCTAACGGAATTGCGCCGGATACGAAGGCGAAACTGAACGGCGCCGGATTTTTCCGGAGAAGAGGTTAGTAAGGAGTAATTGAGGGAAGGGATACGGTGAAATGTGAGAATCGCTCTGTCTTCTTCTTCCATGGTTAGAGGGAAAGAGATAAGGCGAAGGTTTTGTTTTCAAAAACAAACAAAAAATGAAAATTTCGTCATGTGGCGCGAATACAAGTAGGCTCTCGATCATTTCATTGGGCTTTATGGGCTTCTGTTAAACAAGTGTCATAATGGGCTTTTATTGGTTACAGAAACGTTTTATATCTCTTTTCTACTTCGTCTCTCTGGTTGAGATATGTCAGGTGAAATCTCGTGTTGTCATAGAATCTTTTTGGTTGTACTAACGTAAATAATATTATTTGCATCTTTTAAATGTAATTGTATTAGTTAGGATAACAATGTTTTCTTAGTTAGGATAACTTTAAAATGTATAAGTAGTCAGCTCTACATGTATGTTTTTTTTAAATAATATTGTTGCGAACCAAAAACAACTATTCCGTAACACAACCGAATTACTATTGCTCATCCCTTTATCACCATATCCCTGTATCCATATTAATCACTAAAAGAAGTTAAAGAACATATAATATATTGATGACAAAACAAAAACACATAATATACAAGATAAACATAAAATGCCAAAAAAAAAGACAGGTATATTTTAAGGATTATTCATTGGAACTTGAACAAGAATTACCTAATTTCACTGAACAAAATTCTAAACCTATTTTAAGGATTTATTATAGAGAGGTATGAAAAAAAAAGAGCTTACGTGACCGTAGTGGTAAGAATTGGTGAGGATGGCGAGAAATAAGACAGTGAGCCTAGTACCAGAAATGACTTCTTGGAGATTGGAGAGAATGTTCTTGAGAGTTTTGCATGGAACCTTTTGAATCAATCTCAAGTCTGATTTCCTCCTTAGCGACGATGACGACAAGTTGCGTGCCGTTCTCCCATGTCGCAGCTCCCTGCTCGACCCTTTGAGAGTCTCGGTCGCGTTTGCGTTTCCGTTCTCGGCCATTGCCCATGGCTCCACGATAGTCCCCATAACTTAATACTTTGATCCACATTCTCCATCTGTGTGTGTTGTGTCAGAGTCGTATAAATAGGTGACGACTCTAAAATATCGTAGTTCTC
Source organism: Cardamine chenopodiifolia (assembly GCA_963922655.1). Lineage (NCBI taxonomy): Eukaryota > Viridiplantae > Streptophyta > Magnoliopsida > Brassicales > Brassicaceae > Cardamine > Cardamine chenopodiifolia. The sequence goes on along the minus strand of OZ000479.1, from coordinate 13,052,569 downwards.
ATTTAAGTTGGGTCCAACTACCCAACTTCCCAGAAGCTTCCTTTTTTAATGTTTGTTAGAAACAATTTTTTGTATAGGCGAAAATCAGCTTTTGGTATTAGTTGAAAACTCATACGTATCTCTCATATAATGTATTTTTGGGAATTTTTTTGACTCCATTATTAATTATTGAGATGACATAACTAGAGGGTAACTAGAAAAAAGGCGTTCGACAGTTTTATTTACGAAAGTATAGTTTAATTCTACAAAATGAAGAAAATATGTTATTAAATTTATTATAATTTTATATTAAAAAAGGTTAAAAGATGCATTCACTCAATTGATTAATATAAATACATTCTATATAATAGATTCGCTATGTTGGTTTTATGATTAAATTGGTTCGGTCTGCTTCAATTGACTGGTCGTTTGATCTCAAGCCGTCAGTTGACTTAAAATGATCTTGCGTCTTCGGTGGAGAACCTGGAGGTAAATGAGACGCCGTTACTATAATGTATAAGTGATCTGAATGAATTATTTGGTATCTCGACATTGATATGATCATGTGTGCCATTTGGATTTTCCAGGAATCTTTTGTAAGACAATCTATGTTATACAATGCTCGTAGACGGCTATTCTATGTATTAAAATGTATAATAGATCATTTGAACGACATTTCTGGTTTATGAGTGCTGTCGTCTGTCATAGAAAGACCTTTGAACGACTCTCTCATATAAAGACCTTCATCGAATTTTCCTATCTCACAGTATATAGCTCTATTTTTTTGTCGAAACACAGCTTCAAATCATTTTCTTGACTTTTTAATTGTATGATTTAGATTGTTGCTCATACGAATATTAAACCGAGCCAAACGAGATATTTGGGGAAATTCCTAAATGATAGAGGATTGTGGAGCTTTCTGGAATAAAAATAACTTAGTACTTTATCGTTCGTACAAGACACATGTGACTTTGAGTTGTGTTGTGTTGGCGTCTCTGCTTCTCATGGTGCCCACTTCAGTCTACATCTGGACTTGTTGTAACTCTCTTAATTTCTTCTTATGATTGTAGTGAATGGTTGTTTTATTCGGAGGGGAATATAAGAGCATACTGGTTTCAAAATCAATACAAAGGGATTAGGGTTGTTTTGATCAAAAAGGGACTTGAAGTTGTATACAAATGCCTTTCTGATCAAAATCTTGTCTTTCATTGGCTTGATGTGTCTAATTCTGCTAGTACCACATCTCTCTACAAATTTGTGAAAATCCAATTTAGAAAACACCTATATCTTGGTATGATTAATAAAAACTTTTGATCTGCGTACTTACTCTGTAATAGGGCTTTAGATTTGACATCTTAAAGCTCAGATCTTATTGAAAAGGATTGCACTAGGATGTTACTGTCAACTTTGTAAAGAAAGCAAGTGCCTTTTATGGTTAATTTGTTCCTATAAGAAGAGTGATTTATCTCCAATAAATAAAGGCTCAAGAGATAATGTTGCTGGTCAAGATTATTCTAGATCCTTAATTTGAGTGATTACTTTGATTGCTTTGCAGGTCAGTAATGCAGGGATTGGTGGTCTAATCACTGATGTTGATCCTATAAGAGCAGAGACAGGGAAGTAGGTACTAAGTAGCTTTCGTGTTTACAAGGCATATGAAGTTTAAACTCATAATCCTAACTCTAATTATGGGTTTAACTTTGAACTCTAAAAACTAAGGAAAACAAACAGGGGTAATGTATAGTAATTATGCCGTCAAAAACATATACATCGAGTCATTTGAATTACCTGTTTTGGGCAAATAGAGGAGAGGGTTGTGAATGATTCATATCATTGAAGAGGTTAAGAAAGACGAAAGAATATTACAGCATCATTACCAGAAAGGACTTTGTGTTTTTATCTTCTACACATCAAAACACTGATTCTCATGTCTTTTGCATTTCTACCACAACAAAACTAAACAAACACAACTCAGCTCATAAACCAATAAAAACGGATACAAATAACATAATCACCAAAAATAGAGAGGTTAAAAAACGAAAGATGTACAAAAAGATTGAATTGCGAGTCCCAAGATGAACAAGAACGTGACGTGAGAGAAACTCTATAAACCACCCTAATGCAGCTTCTTCATTTTGTTCGCTATTCGTTGCCTAGGTTCAAAGATCCGTCCTTCATTAGCTTGATGCTTAGGCTATTAAATCTTCCTCTCGAGTAATGACGAGAAGCCTTTCTCCAATCAGTTCCTGTTTTCATCATGGCCGCAAACTCTTCGTAGCTTATTCGACCATCCTAATGTCAAAAATAATGTCAGACACAACCAGAAGTAACATCTTTTACACTAACTATAGTCTCTAAAGTTCTTTTTAGTGACTGAGAAACGAACTATCTGCGCATAGCATTTCCACTACATTCAACAGAGAAATCATTTTTGCTTTAGTTTACGGGACCGCTTACACAACAGACAAAGCGAAAAAACAAGTGTTTAAAGCTACATGTTTTGTCCTCGCAGGCTTTAAGAACTTTTTGCAACGCATGTTTCCACTACCTATTTATAAGACCTCAAGTTCAAATGGTTTGATATCTATCAAATAGCGCAAAAGAGATTTAAAGTCACTTCCTGAAAATCTTGCAAAAGAAAGCTCTTTTGAACGTTAAATCATACCACGCATAGATATTTTGACACTTACCTTGTCCGTGTCAACTTCTTGGAATATATCATTGGCGACATCCACACAGTCATCTCCTCCATCTTCCTTTAAAGCGTCACAAAGCTCCTGGGGTAAAATGTATCCATTTCCATCCTTGTCAAAATATGAGAAGGCTTTGCGGAGATGCTCATCATTTGCTACCTTCTGCAGGTGGAGAGAGACTGCAACAAATTCCCCATAGTCTAATGTTCCTTTCCCTTTAGTATCCACCTGTTTTATATATGAATACCATATATTAGTTAACTAGGATATTGTTGAGTGTAACAACAAAAATCACTGAAAGATGAAGCGGAATTTGAATGACAGGATCATGCAAAGAAGTTTGACTCTACTTTTTCGGTCAAGCAATCAGTAATAAAAGTATGGTGATGTAGAAGGGAAAAATATATGCACCGCTTCAATAAGCATCTGAACTTCTGATTCCGCTAGCTGTGTACCAAAATTGCGAAGTCCAGCTTTCAACTCCTCGATGGAAACAATACCATCATTATCAGTATCCATCTTGCTAAACATAACTTTGATGTCTTCTACTTCTTCGGTAGATAAGAATTCGGCAATGACCTGATTTGAATAAGGTTAAGTAAGATAACTCTGATTTAAGAAGTGACTCATGCAAATAATTAACTGTGAAAGCTTATCTGATTAACAAACCCTCAAAGCTTTTCTCTTGAATCTGTTCATCACTGAAAATTGCTTTAACCTGGACTTCACAACATCTCCAAGAGGAACATTAGGAGCTTTCTTTGCGTTCTGAATCCATGGGTGCTCTAGAAAATGAGAAATGATATCAAAACTAGGAATAAGCATAAACAATCTTTTAGAGTATCTCCAGATCAATGAAGTGATTGGGCAAGGAGATAGTAACAAATGCAGTGAGAAAGAGCAGAGGGCAAAGGTAGATTCTATGTACCAAGCACTTGCTTTGCAGTCAGCCGGCGCTTCGGATCAGGCTCTAACATTTGTCTCACTAGATTCTTAGCAGTCTCAGAAATGTTTGGCCACGGTTCCCTCTTAAAATCAATTATCCCGCGCAGAATAGCCTGAGCAACTCCCTGTTCTGACTCTGTGGTTGAAAGAAAAAAATGGCTGAAACTACAAAATACTTGCTAAAGCAGTATTATATAAGAATCAATAAGCAAATGCTCAGGCAGAGGATATCGATAGAATAAAGAATAGAGGAAGGTGTAAACAGACCTGCCCAGAATGGGGGAACTCCACACAACAGAATATAAAGAATCACTCCAGCACTCCAAATATCTATTTCGGGTCCATAGTTCCTCTTAAGTACCTCAGGTGCCATGTAATATGGACTCCCAACGATCTCAGAGAACTTCTCACCTGGAAATGAATAAGCGTTATACGAAAACAGCGTCAATGACAATTAAACTGGCCAAGAAGCCTCTAAGCTATCAAACCAAGAATCATGAAGCCTTGCAAAAACAAGAAGTTTCCTCTAATACCACTGATAATCAGATCAAAACTAGAAGATTGAAGAATGTGAATCCCTCATAAGCTAAAACCGTAACCCTAATTCAAAAGACGACTCAACGCAGTGACTGACTCACCTGGCTTGAAGAAAATCGACAATCCAAAATCAATAGCTTTCAAAGGCGAGTTCTCCTTCTTATTAGCAAACAAAAAATTCTCCGGCTTCAAATCTCTATGAATAACACCATGCTTATGACAAAGCTGCACAACCTCCACAATAGTCTTAGTAACCCCAGCCGCAGCACGCTCAGTATAATGCCCTCTCGCAACAATCCGATCGAAAAGTTCACCACCTTCACAAAGCTCCATAACCAAATGCACAGCATTATCATCCTCACAAGCTTCTTTCAAAGTAACAATACTTGAACTCTTAGGTAAATGTTTCATAATCGCCACTTCTCTCTTCACATCCTCAATATCCACAGCAGTTCTTAGCTTCCTCTTCGAGATCGATTTGCAAGCGAGTAGGTCACGCGAAGACCTCTCGATACAGAGATAAGTAACACCAAACTCGCCGCGACCTAGTTCTCTGTCAAGTAAGTATCGGTCTTCAATATTCTCCTTGGGAACATCGCTGAGAACTCGAATCGGCGCTGATTTTTTCCCGCCGGTAGCGTCTTTACGGCCGTGATCGTGACCGGAATAGTTCGATTTCACGTCTTCTCTAGCTACTGCTGCCGGAGATCTGCAACAGTTCCCCATCACTGGTCTTGAGCTTCAAAAGTTAGAGAGTATATAGAGGAAAAAGTGAAAATAGATCTCTCTAACTAAATCTAGGGTTCCACATATCTATGCTTGTGGAAGGAATCGTTAACAATGGAAATCTACGAAGCTAGCTAGCTAGGGAGAGAGAGAAGAAGAGGCATTAGATCGAAGAAGCGTACGGTGAAGATGAGAGGAGCTGTAGCAAGAAAAAAAGAGAGAGAGAGGACTCTTTTCTTTTTTTTTTTCTTTTTGAGTTTTAATATATTTTCTTTTTCAATTGATTTATTTTGTTTTCTATAATTGTAAAACTCAAAACCATAATTTGGTCTCCTAGCTTTCTTTTCTCTTTTTGAAAAACGGTCTTTACTTGTTTGGTAAATTATCACTTGATAGGATTTTGATTTGATATCTAAACTCACATAAATTTTACTATTGGCAGTAATATTACACTTTTAAAAATGTATAAAATTTTTGATACGATATACAAACTTTTCTCATTGTGTATGATCTGAAATTACAAATCATTTACGCTTTTGAAAATACACTCATACAAATTCCCTAGTTCAAATATTTTAGTTGTTGGTCAAAAACTCTCCAAAGCTACAAACTCTAGCCAAAGTAATTTGAAAACCAGAGTGTTTTCTAAGATATACCTCATCGTTTTCCCAAATATTCTTGATTGTATTTGGCCTTGTCGGATTTTTGGATTTGGTCTCCATAAGTAGTCGTAATCTTCAAAGTGGCCCGACAACCTCTCAAATTTCTGAATATCTAAACTCCACCTACACAACTACAATGAATAATATGTGAAAAGAATAATAGAGACAATAAATGAAAATAAAAACAAATAAGTGTGTGGTTGCAAATTGAACAAATGATTCGGATGATATGAATGACAGTAATGTTAGAATATGTGGAATATAGAGTAGAATAGATGAAGAATTATATGGAGAATGGATGAAGACAGAGAATTTGAACGAGAGAATTAGTAATAATAAAATGGAACTTTCAAAGGGTTAGTTTATTCATGTTTTCTTATATAGACAAATATAATAGATGTAAAGATAAACACTAAACGATCAAACAACAAGAGAGACTATTTTGGCAGTGATATATTCTAAGTGTTTTTTCTAAAATTTAAATCTTAACTAGACATGTAACTCTTTTGCTTAGCCTCCAACGGATTAATTGGATGGTAAAAACATCTTTGAATCTTCTAATTAGCTTTCCACGTCGTTTAGGTATTCTAGAATCTTTATGTGAGATTGACCATAATTTTGCATGGTTTTCTTGTCTTATACGAATAATTTTGCATGGTTTTCTTGTCTTGTATGGATCTTGCTCCTTTACTTGTGGTCTTCTTTGCAGTTTTTGGCTCCTATATTGTTTTGATACCGAGTTTAAGTGACCTCATTTGTTCTTCGTGTGGTCCTAGTTTTACATGACTTTATCCGGAACGTGGTTCACTTTGAGTGAAAGTCTTCGGCCTTGACTCTCCGCATCTTCTTTCTCTTTAGTACTCTTCTTCAAACTTGATCGGAGGGACACCAAAAACCAAGCTTGCAACACGTAAATAACTACTTTATTAACAAAACCTTAACATAAAAAAACACTTGGGACAAAAGTATGTTAAGGGAAAAAGCCCTTGGTTTAGCATGAACCAAATCAGGACCAAAAACATACAAAACTTTTCAGCCCCAACCCTAGATCATGGATCCTTAAAGTTTCAATATGCGGAACCGCAATGTTGCTTTTGAGAGCAAACCAATGCCTACGTACCGTATTTGGAAACGCACCAACTCACCAAGATGCGTAGAGCTCGTTGCAACGGCCACATAACTTATTTCGTGGAGCGTGGATCACAAAAATCTTTGGAAAATGTAATAAATCCTTTATATATGCAGAGATGCATTCACACCTACCAACTTGCCTAATCGGAAATGCATTCACACATGGGAATTAATTACATTCGCTAATGTTTTTGAAATACGTTCACACATAGCACGATATAAGGACTTTTTTTTTGCTTGTGTTAAACCCTACTATATAAGGACTTATCGTGAGTGAATATAAGATGTCCTAGAATCAATTTCCAAAGGTCATCTTCTTTTCTTGACGTCCAAAACACTACACCCAACAATTGATTTTGTTTAATCCTTATATGTATTTATTTGTTTCGTTTTTAGCAATGAACCAACCATAAGTTTTCTTTATTCGAATTTGATCATCTTAATATAAAATAAGAACTAGAGCTTTCAGGTTGTTTTCGAAATCTCTTAAGCTAGTCTTGTGTTGACGAATCTCTTGAACAACATGTGATCAATATATTACAATTTATCATTTTTGTGTATAGTGTTGTCTTATGTAGCATCTTGCAACCTATTTTCTTATAACTGACTGAAAAAGTCCAACTTATCGATAACAAAATATCCTATTGTCACAAACACACAGCGAATCCTCGTGAATCCATCGATGTTCATTGCTTGACCGCTTCCGTAAACTATCCACCTGCCTCAAGCTTTACGTCATATTGTCTTTGTTAATTTAGGACAACACAGACACAATTGGTCAATGATAATTATTACAACTCTAAAAGAAGGATTTGGTAGTCAAAGAACTGAAAAGGCGAGATTTATCGGGACACTAGGACAAGATAGATGAATTTGAAAAAGAAAAAAAAATCATAAAGATTTATTTTATATATCTTTTTTTATATAGAGAGAGTATGTGGGTTGGGCTTGTCTTTTCCTCAATTGTCGTGAAGTCTAGGATATAAGCGAAAGAGAAAGCATAGCACGATGGGCCATATATAAATATAAACTCAAGTATGCTACAAAAACAAGGTTTCAATGCACTCATTGTATGGCATTTTCTAATTTTATTCTTTTTATGTGTCCCCCATTGGCTTGGCAACAAAGTCGAGTTTGTGTTGATGGTACGAGTTAAGTTCATTCTTAAATTAAAAGTATGAATGCAACAATTAAAATGACTGCATGTGTATACTTAAAAAAAAAAATTAGGACAAAACCGAATTTATCATAAGAATCGAGATCCGTATGTCCTTTTGTTGGGATCTCGTATAATCACCTTCCTAAATAGTATTGAATCTACTCGTATAATCATCTTCTAGGAGGCAGATTTTACTCTTTTTTGAAAATATACAACGTGCAACTAATCTAAAAACTATTTTAGTGTACATATACTCTTGTTCTACCGTATTTTAATTTGATATACTATTGTTCTGCCGTATATGCACTTAAACTATACACCAATTTAATTGATATGCTATTTTATATTATTTTATCAAATTTGTTATATTTTTTATACGGTATTTAGCTACAACAGTTTTCATTATTTGCTATTAGAACTAAAAGCATGTGGCCTACACACCCGAAAGGTCGGGTCCCGAGCTTCAAATGATAACTGAATCGATGCTATGGGAGGAACTTGCTCGAGGTGAACTCCCTCATGTTGGTTGCGATGGCATCACAAGTACCACACCACCCTCTCCACTTCTAAAGGATCATCCTCCTCCTATGATTGAGAAGGAGATCTCTAGAGTCTCCTAATGGTCAGATTCATGAGTGATTATTTGCCAATGATTATAAAATATTGTTAAATTAATATAATATTTTTTTTTATTCTAGGTTTTCTGGAGCATAGGTTCTTACCCTATTCCCCAGTCTACGACTCTTCAGAAACTCAGAAACAATAAACACCAAATGCTGATTCAACATTTTGGTTATAGAGGTGTGTTGGATATGGAGGCTTACCACAAGCCTGGATATTATCCAACCCCAGAGAGTTGGAGAGACGGACAAGAGGAGGCTTCAAGGTTTCTGTTTGTGGAACCTCCTTCAAGACGTCATTATCTTAGCTACTTTTCCAAATAGATAAATTATTGTTTTCATATTCTTAGCGAAAGAAGAAGAAGAACATGACTATACAGATAAAAAAAAATTAAGAGGTTGATGTATTCGTGGTTTTTTAAGAACCCTAAATCCAGATACTTCTCATATCTAATGATGTCCGGTTTGCTTCTTGCTTTCAAGAGTTAACTGCACTTAAGTATACGGTAATCCTGGCTCACCACGAGAACGATGTTTAAGAACTAACCGGAGTTGCTAAGAAAACAATAGATTGGAGACTTCTGCCCATATGTGTAAACTTCTTTTAGTTACTAACCTTGTGGACCCATGACCAGAATGATTCAATTGCATATGATTTGTGAAGAATTTCAGCGCAAGAAACTACGAGAATTGAGCAAATTAGACAAACCTTTCAATATGAAAAATAATCCTTCTCTCTGTTTAACCTTGCGTTTGTAGAAACAGGGAGAAATAAAACATGGTGATAATGATTTATGTGACACATAATCTTCTTCTTTTTTTAATAACTTACTTGAGTGTGACTCTTGGAACTCAAAAATATTTAGCTTTTAATCTCGTTAAGTGTTTTCTTCAACAAATAAATTATCTTCGTATATTCAATAAAATTCTCTATTGTCTTCAACAAATACCGTTACAATGAATCATTTCAACTTTTTTTCTATCTCAACATAACTTTTAATTTTTCTAATTTTCAGAATTTATCCATTTTATCTAAGTTTTTTTTTGTTATTTTATAGATTTATGATAATATTTTTTATTTCTAGGCATTGAAACTTTATATCTTGAAAATTTTCAATCAATTTTTTTATTTATAGATAAAATAATATAATATATCATAAATAATTAAAATTCCAAGTACTGATGTACACAAAATATTCAATATAATATAAAAGTAAGCTTACATGAATATATAAACTAAAACTATTTAAAAATATTACTTTAAGTTTCATAAATTTTAAATAAAACATTTTTGTATTCTTAGTAAATTCTATATTTTGTAATTATAAAATTACCAGTGTTCCATTTATTTTATATTTTAACGTATAAAATTTAGTTTGGTTAGAAAATTTTATATAATGTTAGAAAATGATAGTGCTAAGTATGATGAATTTCCTACATAACTTATTTTTTATGTAAAGATTATATATCAATGAATTATAACATTAAATTTAGTTTGGTGATGTGAACACCCTAAATGAATATATAATTAAAAAATAAATAAAACAAAACCGGGTTAATCAGAAAGTTGGGAATCGAAATCCTTTTTCACAGTTTGCATGTTTCGTCTTGATGCAGCTGTCTTACTCGCTGGTTCGATCATTTTTTTTTGTTTTTGTTTCGGATGATTTATGTGTTGATCATTTCGATCGATTATGTGATATCGTTGGTTTGGTCAATGAGATTTTGATTTGAGTGTTAGTTTGGAGTAATTTGTCGGGAATTAGGGAATTTTTACTGTTTCATCTGTAGATCATGATTGTTGAAACTCATGGAATTGGTAGTATATAGAAATTAACAACGAGATTTTGAATGAAATTTGATTTTGAGATTTGAGAATTTTGATTTTTGAAAGAAATTTTGGTTTTGTTGCAGAGAATACTGAGAAGAAGGTGAAGAGTTCATATTTTGATTTTCCGTCTATGGAAATCTCTGTAGCATTTCCTCAAGCAACTCCAGCCTCTACATTTCCACCATGCAGTAAGGATTATTTAATCACTTAATATTTTTTGGATGATTTAATTGTCACTTGCCTCGTATGTTTTTTTTCTATACTGGATAATTCTACAGCTTCAGACTATTATCATTTCAATGATCTATTTGTTGCAATATCATTTGGTTAATTCAAGAAAAAATAATAATAAATATCCTTTTCCAGTGTACCAATGAACTCGTTGCTGGTGGACACTGATCAGATATTGGTTTTTTTGTCAGTCAGTTTTTACCAAATCAAAGTAAAAGAATATTTGTAACATAACTAAACGTTTTTTTTTTTTTTGAATTTTGAGTATTTATTGTGTACATAGTATCAATTGAATTATTAAAAAAGTTCGGTGAAATGTACTTTTGAGTATTTGAAGATTCTTGTAGGAACGTTCAACAAGAAAACAGGAGAAAGCAAAGAGGAGCGTGGGTTATTGAGAAGAATGTGACTATGTGAGACACATAATGTGATTAAATATGAATCAAATGAGATGGCAAAGACGAGGCCTTGAACACAAGTGCCTTCCATTGACCTTGATCATCGCCACAACTCCTGCAGTCACTCCTGCCCACAATGCCGACGCTAGATACTGCTGCGTGTTTCTCCCCGCTATTTATCACCCAATATACATATCAATCACAACTCAATCCTATAGTATGTAATCATATGAATCAAAAGCCTTTACCTTGATGAATTGTGAAAGATGTCACTGTTACACCACCTATCAACAATGCTGATGCTACCGGCAGAAACTGTTTCATTTCACCCAACAAACAAAGTCTTCTCACCATCTTCTGTTTTAAAACATTTTTCAGGAGCAAATGCAATTTCCACGTTTATGTTTACATGTGAAACCATTTTCAGTTTTTCAGTAGAGTGGCAAACGCAAAGGCCAACCACAAACGATAAGTTCTTATTCCATTTGCATTTGGCCTTTACGTTTACAATTACAATTCACAAATGAATTTTGTTTATTACGTTTAAGGTTGTACCTGTGGGTTCATTTGAAGAAAAATATATATATACACAAAGTGAACTGAAAAAACGCAAAATGCACACAAACAATCTCAAGCAGTTAGGAGGAACGTACAGACGGTTGTGATCCAAGTGGTGGAGTTGTGAAGGGCTGTTTGTGCCCACTGTGTAGCGACCACTTATGAGATCCAAAGCATCCTGAAAATTAAAAAGCTCTTTCAATTTTTGTTTTATCTACCTTCAGTTTCTCATCTTTTACCTCACCTCTAATTTGCTGATTCAATTATAATTGTAGAAGAAACTTGCCTGCCTTACACCATCCTGGAAATTATTCAGATAATATCTCGACATCGCACTGATGCCATCTTTGATTGCTCCAGACACAGTCTGTTTCCCGTACCTACACCAAAATACCCAATAGCGTGTATTGCAAATATGTAAATATTATCATTTACATCGCTCTTTTCTAAATTAGTATATAGATTCAAATCGAGGCCTAAAGCATTTCAGAGAACAGAGAACTCAAGATTGTTACTGCAGGTATCAATCTAGTAGTATGGCAAAGCGTATTGATGTCTGAGAGAACAGCATGGAAAATCCTAACGATGTTGATCTATGGTTAGAGAAACAGCTTAACTGTAAACTTAAAAAGTCATCATTACTATCCTAAGAACTGTAAGTCCACTGTTATCAATATGACCTTTCGAAGGATCAAGGGCAGATATTATCTCACCTGACGAGGTCGCCTTTAAGAGCATATGTCCCAGCATATTGCAAGCTAACCTCATCCCCTTGCTCAGCCCAAACTATAAGCCAAGCCAGAAGATATTTTATAACTGTAAAACTGGAAACTGCACTGAAAAATTGGAAATGGTGACAACCACTTACTTGTTCTGAACTTTGTGTAATCATCTACGAACATGGATACACACTCTGTGGAATCAAACACTCCGATCCTTTGAAGTTGTAGATTCAGAATTTTTTGGGCCATGTAATTCTTTTTATATGATGCAACAAAAAGGTAAGAAAGCAATCAGAAGCAGTTCAATAAAAAAAGGTTTTAAAATGCAATCAGAAGCTGTTCGATGGTAATGTTTACATGTTAGGTACAAGGTTTCGACCATATAAAAAGCTTTACAACAAGTCTTTTCTTAGCCGCTATGTGCAACCAAAGATGATGGTACATGAAATTAAACCTGTAAACAGTGATTTTTGCCCCAGAAAATTTAGTTTAAGTGCATAGGCAAGTTCCCGAAAGCTCAGATGACACAAAAGGGGGATTTACAAACTGTTCTTTAGATGCCCCAACCCATATCACCCATGAGTTTATATAGAACATACCATACCAATCAAGATGGCTATTGGAAATGAAAAACCAAGAGTAAAAAATAATTCAACAAACCTGGGTGACATTTGTACGGTCAAGACAGTCAATGCAGTTAGATCTGATAACTCCTTTCTGCTCTTCTAGGATGTTCTCGTCTGCGTCTACAAGGAAATATCTGCTCAGCTTGTATTAGTTGCAGCTGGAACAAAATGCTCTGCACGCAGCTAGAGCAAGCTAACTTGAACCAAACGAACAACATCTGACTACTAGCCACATTACTCAGCGTCTAGATCTGAAACGAGCAGAACAAAAAACATAATTTCTTTGCTTACCCTTGCTTTTCAAAATCATCCCCAATCTGTTCATACAATACTCCCAAGTTGTCGAAGTTAGTAGTTCCACAGATGTGATGAAAGTCAAAGGATACATATCTGCGTCAAAAAATCTCATTAACTAACAATATCTGTAAATCACTTGATGTGTAAGATCGAATAACACTTTGTCAAGAGAAGGTGAAAGACATCCAAAATAACTACAAACCTTCACAGTGAATGCTGAGAGATATCTCCAACGAAAACCAAATACATAAACGATAAAAATTGAAAGGATAGAAAGTAAATACATCGATATGCATACAGAATTTACCTCACATTTGGAAGCTTCTCCATTTCGGTGGCATATGCGTTGCTTAATTCACCTTCATCTCCATGCTAATTTGGTCCAATATGAGAGACTAAGTTAATCATACATTGAAAGTAAGCAAGTGAAAATTGCATAGCAGTAACCGTATTAGAGTTGAAGCTTAGATGTCATAGAATTCACATTCGAGAGTGCTAATATGCTTTATGGCATTTATTTTTGTTATCTGGAATGAGGACAAAGAAATCAACCTGATCTGTTAGGTTAACTGCAATAATTTCTCCATATCTTTGGCAAAGATCTTGGAAATGGCGCTGCACAACTTTTGGCTGGAGGCAGAAAGTAAGGTAATCAAAGTTGAGGGCTGGACATAGTATAATTTATCTGGTAACAAGATCATAAAATATTACCGTCTCTTCATGCTTATTTATCTTAAGCCGTGGCTTATAGCTCAAATCAACTATCTGCTCCCAAAGAAGTGGGATTGAACCTCGGACCTAGCAAGTGAAAACAATACAGCTACAATCGACAAGAATTGAAAGGAAACCTCAAAACTGAGAAAAAGAAAAGCACGTTGCCTTATATAAACTAAGTCAAGAGATGAAACAACAAAAAATGGAAAGGGAATTTCAAGCAAATCAAACCATAATAAGAAAAGAAAAAAAAAGAACAGTAACCATTCAGCTGAATGAGCTACATTAGATACTGGTTTTCCTGAGCTACGAAAGAAATCTCACATAGCATTTTATATCAATGAATGTAATTCCACAGATCTTGCAAATAAACCAGTAAACATAACAAGAAGACATCATTGTAACAGGACATTGTACAGGAATCAGCTCCTAACAACAGTATACCTGTAATAACGAGAACTTGAAACCGTTAATCTCCACTATTTGTTCAGATTCGACAAAATTAGCAGTGTCCCCCTCAAGATTAGCTCCTCTTCTCCACATACGTGTACCTGGGATGCGAATTCCAACATCACTGTCAGACAAACATGCATGTAACTGAATTTTACAGCAGTAATAATTATACAAATTAAACCCTACCTAGACGCCGTGTACAGCGCCTGGAAATTAGCGATATCACAGTAGGAGAATTCTTGAGCTGTAGCTCAGCAACTTGGTAGCGTAACCCTTGGTTAATGTCAAACAACACGTATTGGAGTATCATCTACTTAAATACATATTTGAAAGACACAACATTACATATAAACAATCCAAGAAGAAGCGAAACAGAAGATTTAGAAGATAAATAAAAAGGATATTTCCTTGAAGAAAAGGAATAATAAAACCATCCAGCTGCCACAATAAGAGAAGGTTGGATCAGAAAAGTTTGACATGGAATGAGAAAATTAGTACTATATTCAGATAACTTACTTTGCATTCAATTAATTCCTCCAAAAGATGCCAGTTCCAAACATATCGAGGGTCAGCCTGAGAAGCAAGTAAACCTTCAGCCTAACTTTACTTCGACGAACTATATCAGACAACAATGTAGTAGTAGAAAAAATGAATTTGCACTGGGATCCAAGAAGATAATTTTTGTAAAGATAAAATCTAGATGCACAACCAACCTGCTTCCACATGGGCTTACGCTTCCAACCTTCAGCTAACTTGCACCTTCTTTGCAGGCTGTAACAATGGAAGAATGTATCTAATAAATATTCTTAAAGCCATGGAACTCCTTAGTATAGGATATGCTACTTATAAGAAGGATCACGCACAATTCGAGAATGACACTGTTTACTCAAGATCATCAGAGAATGAAACTTACTTTAATGTTAGATCTGTTTCATATGAAAAATACAATCCAGGGGTTGCCTCAAGTGATTGTAACAAAGTCCTAAAATATGCTTCGTCTCTTTTCTGCACAAGCCACCATTTCCAAGTTCTTCAGAAAACTAAACTTGATCATAAAATCCACAAGAAAAAACCCAAAAATTTGTATATTGATTGAAATTTACAAAACCTTACTTCTTGAGCAGTAGAAAACCTCGAAGCGTCATTGCAAGGTAGGAATTTCATAGCCGTAACTCGAAAAATGGGGAAACCGAGAAAAGTACCAACTTCTTTCCGAGCCGTTATGATGAGCAAGTATGTTCCTATAAAGGATAAACCTCATGTTGGAGCCAAACACAATACATTTTCCATTTGAGCAGAAACCAAAATATAAAGGATAAGGTAGATGATAATTTCACCTGCTAAGAGTCTAATAGTTCCTCCTACTCCATAGATAGTAGAGAATCTAGTTGGATTACCAGAAGATGCGTTTTCTGCAGTAGCGGAGACAACAGTAACATCAAATACCGTAGAAAAACACTATAACACTGAAGCCAACGAGAAATTGAATTACAGATTCCTCTCTGAAAACAGTTTTCCTCTACATTTCCTCGTAATCTGCTATAGCTAGTTTTGGTAATTATCCCTAAAGATGCCAAGAGGAAACGGAGAGAGCTGAGGAGGAAGAGTGGAAGAAAGAATGATTACCATCAAGAGGTTTGATGTTACCATCGCGCCGATCGACGGAGAAGCCTTCATGAGGCGATTCGATAGGTTTGACGACGTACTTATCAGGAAACTCCAGAAGCTCAAATTGATCGTAGAGCTTGAATCTACTTGAAGATGGAGCGATCTCCATTACGCAATACTGAGAGTTCAAATAATATTCCAAAAATAAGAAAAATTGAAGGATTGATGTTTGTTCAAGAACAGCATCAGGAGAAAATAATGTCAATGATTGTTCATTAGTTTTCTTCTTCAAAGTACTGTTGCCACGTGTCTCTTGCCTGTGTTAATAATGGGCTTTCTTTGGGCCTTAAATTCAAAATCCTGGTTTGAATTCTGATTGATAAATAATGATTCGGTTCGATTAGGTTCGATACGGTTCAGGTTTTGGAGAAACCCAATCTCACTCACCCAGCACAACCCATACATTAATGCCAAAAGGATGCCACGTGGCAGCATGACAATTAAATGCCACCAAAACTGTTACGAGACTTATCGCCGGTAAACTACAGCCACTTGTTTCCCAAAAAACTCACTACCACTCTCCATCTCCGGCTTACTGCCACGAGAGACGATTCTCTCAGCCGCTTCTATGACTTCGATTCTCAACACCGTCTCCTCCATCCTTACCTCCAGAGTTAGCTCCGTCGACCTAGTCGGAGCTCTCTCACTCAGTAATCCGTATTCCGTTGAGTTCACTCGCCGGCGTTCTGATTTCTCGACGTTGGTCTTCGAATCACCGGGTACTTTCCATTCATTTAGTTGCATTTCTGGTCACATTCTTCGAATTTTACTGATTTTGTTTTAATCGTAGGCAGGAGGTTTGTTGTGCGTGCGGCTGAGACTGATACGGATAAACGTATAATTTTAGCAGTTTGAATTTTCCCTTTTTCGTTTAAATTTTGAATAAAACTTCAAACTAACTGGGAGGTTTTTAATTCCGACGGCAGTTAAATCCGAGGCACCGGACAAGGCACCAGCCGGTGGTTCAAGCTTTAACCAGCTCCTGGGAATCAAAGGAGCCTCTCAAGAAACTGTAATTTTGTTCATCTTCTCGGAATTTTAAATTTTTTCTTCAATGCATCTGAAATTTGTGTTTGTAAGTATTACAATTAATAGTAATGAGAACAAAATTTACATATTTCTGCCTAATGATGTGTAATTGCATACTTTAGGAGTTTCATTCTTTTGGGTAGATAATTCTCTAAACTTAATATTTGTATATATTAACGTTTTAGGTAGCAATTATGTCAGAAAGTTGCATAATATTTAGTTAGTTAGCTAAAAAGAGTTTGTTGTTTACTTATTCATGTGTTCAGAATAAATGGAAGATTCGTCTTCAGCTTACAAAGCCTGTCACCTGGCCTCCATTGGTGTGGGGAGTGGTCTGTGGTGCTGCTGCTTCAGGTAACCATATGAACATCTTTTAGATAAAGCAATACTGTTCATAAAGTTTATTCATGTTCTTAACCAATCTTCTTAACGTCTTCACTTGATAGCCTTTACGCTTTTTTTTGAAATCCCAAGACTAAGTCTTTGGTTCCTCAAACACATCTTCCTTCAAATTGTTTCTTCTGGCAGGGAACTTCCATTGGACTCCAGAGGACGTTGCAAAGTCGATTCTTTGCATGATGATGTCTGGCCCATGTCTTACTGGCTATACACAGGTCTGGTTTCTCAGAACAAAAAGCTGAGTTTTTCTTATGTTAGTGTATTTGCTTAGTGCTACATACATAACTTAGACTTTCTGATTTCCAGACAATCAACGACTGGTATGATCGAGATATTGACGCAATTAATGAGCCATATCGACCAATCCCATCTGGAGCTATATCAGAGCAAGAGGTACTGAGACAGAACATTGTAAAGTTTTATCGGTTTTGTGATTCTCATTTCTCCTTCTTGTTTACAACTCCTTAAATGCAGGTTATAACACAAGTCTGGGTGCTATTATTGGGAGGTCTTGGAATTGCTGGAATATTAGATGTGTGGGTAAGTTGGCTGTTCTGACATAAACTAGTACAGTTACAGGTCAAATCAGATTTACTAAATCGTACCTTTTCAGGCAGGGCATACCACTCCCACTGTGTCCTATCTTGCTTTGGGAGGATCCTTGCTGTCTTATATATACTCTGCTCCACCTCTTAAGGTAAGTTCCATACCTAATTCCCACTGCTGTTGTGACAATACATTCTCAATGGAAGAAGATAAGTCTTAGGAATTTAGACCTTATCAATATCTCTCTGCAGCTAAAACAAAATGGATGGATTGGAAATTTTGCACTTGGAGCAAGCTATATCAGTTTGCCATGGTAAGACATCTCGTGCATCAATATATGGCATGTTCTCATCTCACTGATTTGTTTCTTGCTTACTTGAATGATAGGTGGGCTGGCCAAGCATTGTTTGGCACGCTTACACCAGATGTTGTTGTTCTAACACTCTTGTACAGCATAGCTGGGGTATTCTTCTTGCAACCTTTGATGATCCTTTGTTCGTTATCCTTAATAATCTGCTTTGATTCATGTTGTATCTGTGTAATAATGCAGTTGGGAATAGCCATTGTTAATGACTTCAAAAGTGTTGAAGGAGACAGAGCATTAGGACTTCAGGTATTATATGTAGTCTCTTTTTCTGAATCAACTTTTATCTCTTTTCTCCCGGAAATGGTCTCTGCAGTGATTTGTCTGATTGTTATCTTATGCCTAAATGGACAGTCTCTTCCAGTAGCTTTTGGCACCGAAACTGCAAAATGGATATGCGTTGGTGCTATAGACATTACTCAGCTCTCTGTTGCCGGTATGTAGTATTCATAGTTTTGTGCAGCTGTTGCTTCTATATCTTCTATTTGATCTTATCAATTGGATATTCACCACCGGTTAAAAACACAAATCAATGAAACTGAATGATTTGTCTTGGTTTTGTGGGTCACAGACTCTAGAGAAATGAGCTACTGAAGAGGCATGTATTTTATGTTTCATTTGTGTGTTTGGTGGATTTTTTTATTTCATGCTTCTACAGTCTTTTAGTTTTTGGGAAATTCCTCCTTCCTAGATTTGATTTTCCAAATGTAGTAAAACAGATGCTAACAAACTAATTTTGCCTTGAGGGACACAGTACCTTTACTAGTGGATGAGTTACACAGTAAATGTTATAGCACCACAAATAAAAGGTAGAGATCATCAGTAGTAAATGTTTATTTGGTTGCAGGATATCTATTAGCATCTGGCAAACCTTTTTATGCGTTGGCGTTGCTTGCTTTGATCATTCCTCAGATTGTGTTCCAGGTAAAGACGTTTAAAAATGTCATAATCAAAGTGATTAGGTTCTTATCACTCTGTCTGATTATTATTCTGTTCATAACACTGCAGTTTAAATACTTTCTCAAGGACCCTGTCAAATACGACGTCAAGTACCAGGTAAGTCATCTAAGTACACACGGGAATGTAACTCGGATTGCTAATATGTGTAGTTTGTCTTGTTTTGAAATATCTCTTAGAGTGCTCTCTCATTCATAAGTCACTTGAAATACACTGCTTGATTACAGGCAAGCGCACAGCCATTCTTGGTCCTCGGTATATTCGTGACGGCATTAGCATCGCAACACTGAAATGTGTATTTTGATGGCGAAAATAGAGCCATTAAAACCATAAATCTGGGCAAGTGGTGGCATTAATTAGCTTAAAACATTGTAAACTGTATGTACCATCTTTTGTTGTATCGCTTTAGCTAAACTCGCGTGAATATTGTAATCGATGTAACATATGTTCGCTCTGTTTTTGCCTTTCTTGCCACTTCTAGGATCGGGGTTATTGTTAGTCTACACTTTATGAGGAATATACTAATTCACTTATATCTGCGTTTCGAAGTCTTGCAGGTCATTTTTGTGAGTACAAAGACTACACTTCAAACATGTAGAGTTAATGCGAAAGTGCCTTGTGTATGTTCAGACACTTCATCAGCTTACTGCCACTTGATATGCAATCTCGACACTACTACAAGTATATATATTTTTTTTCCAAGTCTGACACATTATATTATCAGCGTAATAGTTATATCACCGAGTAAAACAACATTTTAAACGATAACCGCATATTATTTGATTGCACCTTAACCAAAAACTCAAAAACTTTCAAGCGGTACAATCCTACCGTTAAGCACAAGCCGTACATAGTTTATGTCACAAACACAAACAAAACTAGACGCATTACATTAGAACCCTCGCTGTCATCCACACAACCTAGAGGTCACTTATTCAGATTTATCTACAACGGATTGTAGCAGCGGACACTACTAGTTATTAGCTACTATCACTTATTGGTGAACTTGGACTCATCGATGTCAATCCCTTCTTCCTCTGCACGCTCTCCACCAGATTTGTCCATCGTACTGAGTCCTCCTTTACGTCCCATCTCCTGATAACCCTCATGCCCTAACTGCTCCTTCCTCGTCTCTCCTCCTTTACTTCCTATCTCCTGATACCCTTCATGCCCTAGCTGCTCCTTCCTCGTCTGCCCTCCCTTGCTCCTTCCTAACAAGTGTAAGACATAAAGATATTTGAGTTAACTTTAGGTTATAGTCGCGTAATATGAAGATTAATCTTATATTAAGATATTAACGTCTTAATTAGGATTTAGGACAAAGGAGAAAAAGGAGAGTGTAAAAAGTTGTAGTTTAAGGTCATACCTTCGGCGAGATGCTCTTGAGCCTCGAGGCTTTTGCCGCCGGTGCCACCTTGGACAACGGTCTCTCCTTGCTTGCACCTCTCATCGAGCTCTTCACGGCTCTGTTGCTTTGACGCCATTTGGAAAAAAAACAAACGTTGTAATTAAGGGTTAAAATGCTCTTATTTTGGTTTTATGTTCCGACATAGATACGGACGACGTAATTCCTATAAATAGAAACTTTTGGGTTCCTAAGGAAACAAAACGAAAGAAATGCGAAGTGCCACGTGGAAGAGAAGACGCGGCGAGACCAGAGAGTGGGCTGTGTGGAGATGACACGTTGATGCTTACTCTGTCAACTTGCTACAGTTATTAACGAGCTGCTTGACACGACACACGACACCATTATCTAATCCATTATTCTGTCTTTCCTCACATATTATAGTATTTACAATCTCATTTTCAAATTATATAATTTTATTGTTTAATAAAGATAAAAGACAATAATTTTGGCTTAAAAGATTTAACTAAGTAGAATATTAAAAACTGTTCTTAAATAAGACTAAGATAATAACAACAATTTTGCTTCTATTATTCAAATTGGATAAAGACAACAAACAAATTATGAGAATTAATATGACTAAAATTTTGACCTAAAACGATAAGTAATTAGATGATTTTTGAGTTGTTTTTTCGGCAGTTTGGTGTTTTGCTAGAGCTGTGAGAAAGTGTTTAAAAAATTAATTTTAGGTTTGTTTTTTGTTGTCTAGTTTGTTTAAACTGATTTTTAGTTCAACATTCATCGGTTTCTTATATGGTGATTGGTCGACTTTTTTTTTGATAATTTTATGTTTTCATTTTACGTCATTTTATCGACTTGCTTACAGCATTTCTGAATTTCTTCAATGATGTTATGGCTGGTTTTGATATAGAGTTTTCACCTTTGAACATTTTTACAAACTTTCATATATGATTTTTTAAAGTTTGTTTTATCATATCACATAGACATAAAATTATTGTCTGAAATCCACTTATAAAATTTAGATATTCCGAGAAAAGTGAGAATTAGACCTAAATTCGGATGCTAAACTTTATATCCGTTTAAACACGATCTGCATATCCTGATATTAAAGTATAGATATCAGAATTTTTAGAACATTTAAAGAAAAATAAATACGTTACTAAATTTTTATATAAAAATACAATAAAATTACATCATGGGCCTGTTAAAGTAAATTTTTAGTGGCCACAATCCTGAAACAGCCTCCATTTCGGCCCATATTGGAGTAAAAGAGTAACGTAATTGGGGAAACGTATAAACAAAACAAAAAGAAGGATTAATCAAACGGTGACGTTTAAGAAGAGAAGACACAAAGCGAAAACCCTAGCACCTTTATTTGAGCCAACTTTTGTTTCGCCTTCTCACCATTTTGCCCCTAATCGCTTCTCCTTCACCATTTCTTAAACCCTAACATTTTGCTCTACCTGTTTCGATCGTGGAGATGAGTTCGGACGATGAGAGAGACGAGAAGGAGCTGGGTCTTACCTCTCCTGATGTCGTCACCAAGTACAAGAGCGCCGCTGAGATCGTTAACAGTAATGGCCTCTTTATTCATTTCCGATTTGGATTAGGGTTTTTTTTCACGGTGTAGCTTTATCGAATATGTTCTGTGTATTTATTGCTTTTTTGGATTGGAATTGCAGAGGCGTTGCAGGTTGTTTTAGCCGAATGCAAACCAAAAGCTAAGATTGTTGATATCTGTGAGAAAGGAGATGCTTTTATCAAAGAGTGAGGATTTTTTATTAATTCCTACTCAATTTGATTTCTCCCGAGTCTTTTTTGCTATTGATGTAGATTTCGATCTCTTGATTACTTTAAGATATTTATGTGTTTGTTCTTGTGTAAAAGGCAAACATCGAGCATGTACAAGAATGTGAAGAAGAAGATTGAGAAAGGTGTTGCTTTCCCAACATGCATTTCTGTGAACAACACTGTTGGTCATTTCTCGCCGCTTGCAAGTGATGAGACAGTGTTGAAAGAAGGTGATATGGTGAAAATGTAAGCTGTATTCGAGTAATACACTTTTTTTGGATTTGTCTGTATGATTGATCTGTGTTATTTTCCGATGCTGTTTTGTCTTTTTTACATTGTAGTGATATGGGATGCCATATTGATGGGTTCATTGCTCTTGTTGGCCACACGCATGTTCTTCAAGAAGGGCCTGTTAGTGGACGTAAAGCTGATGTTATTGCTGCCGCAAATACTGCAGCTGAAGTTGCTTTGAGGCTTGTACGGCCTGGAAAGAAGGTAATAATCAACCATTTGTTTCTATGATGTTACTTTTACATTAAAGTTGAAATTATTGGCTGTTGGCGTTATATTTGGTTCTTGAATGATTGAAAAGGTTTTGCAAATCCCAAATGATGAAACACTTATATTTGGCTATGGATTATGATCCATATGGGAATTTTTTTATTCTATATTTTAGCAAGGTCCCTCATTGTACTCTGTTAGATGTGGCAACTTTGTTGAAGAAGTCACTATGTTTTTCATTTCCTTCTTTTTTCCCCTCTTAATTTCCCTCGCATTTCCATAAGCTGAATGGCTTGTTACATTTTTAGAGATTTTAACATAAATGGTTTGTGAAATAAATTCCTG
The DNA here is from genome assembly GCA_963922655.1 of Cardamine chenopodiifolia. NCBI lineage: Eukaryota > Viridiplantae > Streptophyta > Magnoliopsida > Brassicales > Brassicaceae > Cardamine > Cardamine chenopodiifolia. Next base: position 13,029,321 of record OZ000479.1, on the reverse strand, counting down.
GATGAATGCTGTCATTGCAATGGATTCACATCCAAATGAGGCCATCTTTACTCATATATGGGGATATTGTCGTAACAACATTTCTTGTGATGAGTTTGTAGTTTCTGGTCTCATTTTACAACACGGTGCAATCAAGACATTGATATTTTTCCTTATGGCAGAACACTCAAGTAACCGAAGCTATTCAGAAGGTGGCTGCAGCATATGACTGCAAAATTGTTGAAGGGGTTCTTTCCCACCAGATGAAACAGTTTGTTATAGATGGAACAAAGTCTATCCTAAGTGTATCCAGTCCGGAAACAAGGGTTGAAGATGTGGAATTTGAAGAAAATGAAGTCTATGCAATAGATATCGTGGCAAGCACTGGTGATGGCAAGGTAATTGCTTTTGTTGATCTTATCTTGATGAAAATTTGTGAAGGTTCTTCTATCGCCGTTGTTCTCATAATCTTGGAATATGCAGCCAAAGCTATTAGATGAGAAACAAACAACTATTTACAAGAAAGATGAGAGTGCTAACTATCAATTGAAGATGAAGGCCTCCAGATTCATATTCAGCGAAATTAAAGAGAACTTCTCCCATATGCCATTCACTGCAAGGTGTCTTTTGTACCTTAAGCATTTTATATTAAAAAAAAATATTATCTCACCTACTAACGGTGACTGAGAGTACAATCGATACAGGTCACTGGAAGAGAAAAGGGCACGTCTTGGACTTGTGGAATGTGTGAACCATGGTCTTTTGCAACCATATCCTGTTCTTTATGAGAAGCCTGGTAAGGATGATGAAGGTTTTTTAATCCATAAACCTCTATTTATCTGAATCTTGTCATTGGGGCTCATATTATATTTTTTGGTATTTCAACAGGGGATTTTGTTGCTCAGATTAAACTCACAGTTTTGCTGATGCCAAATGGATCTGATAGGATCACATCACATACACTTCAGGAGCTTCAGCCTACGAAGACTATTGATGACCCTGAGATCAAAGGGTGGTTAGCTTTGGGTATCAAAAAGAAGAAAGGTGGTGGAAAGAAGAAGAAGGGTAAGAAATTACATATAAATTTGCAGACTTTTTTTACCGTTAAACATGATCCATGTGTTGAGAAAAAAGGTTCATGAATGTTGTGCAGCCAAGAAGGCAGGAGAGAAAGGAGAGGCTTCAACAGAGGCTGAGCCAATGGAAGCAAGTAGTAATGCTCAAGAATGAGATTTTCTCTTAGTTTCTTTTAAAGAATTTTTGGAATTTGAGGTTGCCTCTTTCTTTGTATGTTTGGGTTTCAAAAGAGTCTTCTTAAAAAAAACAAAAATTACCTTTATCAAATTTATGCTCTTTTATGCACACTTTTCAATATACTCATCATCATTGCTCTGCTTTAAATTAGTTCCTAAACGTGTAATGTCAGTGTCTAATAAAAAATATCTCGGGTTTTCCAACATTGTTACTGGAAGCCAACAAGAATCAGCTTACTGATCTTGCCAATAGCTCAAGTGCAAGTCAGTGTGTTACCAACAAATTACTCTTTGAATGGCTTAATGCTTTACACCAAGGTTTTGATCTCACGTGAGGCACTGGTGAAAGCTTGTATTGACGAAGAGAACAGAAAATAGCGAGTCACTTGAATTTTTACATGAGCATCTTCTGAGGAATACTCTGTCGGGAATTTTGTGTTTAGAAACATCTTCATTGAATATCTATCTATTGCTCAGTGACACGACGAAGTCTCGTAACTTCATAAAAAACAGATGGTAAGACAAGTCCGGTTTTGTGTTGCTTGATTTTGAGATTTCAAAGAATAGTTCTCACAATTTAAATTAGCTTATGAAAACTGGAGTAATAATATTAAACCGGATTTTCTTGCATAAAAAGGTTTGCAGCAAAATGAGATACTTTCTCATTTTTGTTAGTAGGCACTTTTTTGCTATATAGATTAGTTGCAGATGCAGACAACTAATATTGATTAGCAACAGTAGAGATACAAGAGAAATACTCTCAACACTATACAGACTAAATTTTCTAGGGAGAAGTTTATGGAGGGAAGATTTATGATTGGCGCTTCTTATGAAGAAATTTGTGTTCTCTATGTGTGATGATTAAACCCTCTAAACCATATAGAGGTTCTTGACGTGGTCCATAGGTCAGTGGGCGGCTTCTGGCTTCTTTGTTCATCATCCAAGGAGAAAAAAAAACCCCCATAAACCTCTCTCACTTTCTCGGAATTTGATTTCCACGAGAATCTTCTCCAGGAAAAATAAAATTTCCCGCAAAATTCAGAAAAATGGCGGCTAGGTTCATGTGTCGTCGGAGTTCTCATATCCTCCGATCTATCCAAAAACATCCACAAATCTCATCATCCTTCGACTCTTCATCCCCGATTTTTTATTCATTGACCACCGCCTCACCAGATCCATCGCGATTATCGTCCTTCACCTTCCTCCGATCTCTCTCAATCGCTCGTCGCGGCCCAACACGTCCTAAAAAAGTCGATATCGGAGCCAAAGCGCGTCAGATGCAGAATCGTCGCTTATGGACCTACGCCCTAACCTTCAGCTGCATCGCTGGCTTCGTTGTTATCGTCCTCAATCAATTCCAGGATCAGCTTGTCTTTTACCTAACTCCATCAGACGCTATGGAGAAATTCGCAGAGAATCCAACTAAGAACAAATTCAGACTCGGCGGATTGGTTCTAGAAGGTAGCGTTGCACAGCCGGCGGCGTCACAGGAGATGGAGTTTGTGATTACTGATCTGATCACTGATATTTTGGTTAGGTACAAAGGATCGTTGCCGGATCTGTTCAGGGAAGGTCATTCAGTTGTGGTTGAAGGATTCATTAAGCCGTATACGGATGAAGTGAGGAAGGAGGTTTCTACAAAACCTGTTTCGCAGAAAGCTAGGAACCTTGATTGCTTCTTCTCGGCGACGGAAGTTTTGGCTAAGCATGATGAAAAGTATATGCCACAGGAAGTTGCGGCGGCGATTGAAAAGAATAAGAAGATTATTGAAGCTACAGCGACGGCGACTGAACAAGCTGCTGAAGTGGCTTCTTAGATTGGTATAATTTCATTCTTTTTAAGCTTATCAAAATTTTCCCAGTGTGAGCATTTGGTGAGTAATATTGTATTTTATTTATATTTTCTGGAAAAGAGTAGGAAGATTGGAATGTTTATTCCTGGAAAACAGAGATTTGATTTTTGAGTCCTATTTTTGAGAATTAGGAGGAGAAATGTGATACACTATACAATAGCTTTGTTTGATTCCACAAAGCTTAACCTAATCTATTTTCTTGTTATATTGATCAAATAAAGAACAGTTTGACAAGGATCAAATTTGCTGCTTTGTGTTTTGTATGTTTTGTTTGTTGTTGTTTCTGCACACAGATAGTGTTATCTAGTGAAGTTAGTATCAACTAGCTCAGGTCTCGGGTCAATTGATTGTAAGCTTATGACCAAAGTAGAATCTGGTATGACCTTATTCTTATCCTTACTAGGTACTAATAGACAAGAGAGTGAGTGAGTTTCCCATTTGTTGTTCTGGATGTTCGAAGATCTTTCTTTGTCGTTAGATAAATATGGTCGAGCTTGTTGACAATCACGAAGATGGTTACACATTCCTTTTATGCATCTTATGTTCCAACTAGGTAATTCTGGCTCTGAAGATTTCAAGTTTGTACTTTCGAGATAGTTAGGCGTCTCTGGAATTTGCATTTTCAAAAAATTTAGCCTTAGAATCTTGGCATTCCCCTCTGTTTTGGCACTTCCCCTTGGGCTTGGTGTTTGATCACCAACTGTACCAGTATGGTTGTAGTATTGATTGTTCCTCCATTGCTTATGCATTTTTAATTACATCTTTTTTTCTGCATCAGTCTCTCTCAGTGCATGACAAATTTCTTGTGGGTGTTATATGATTCAGTTATCAAAAACAGACTATCGAGTATAGTAGGGAAACAGGTCGCTGCAATGTCCAACTTGGCAATTTCTGTCAGCCCCAGAGACTTAGTCAAATCGTTCGAATGGTATTGTGTGGTTGGTCCATCTTGAATGTGAGACAAATCACCCATTAGTTTACTTGCTGTTCTGTTTCTACAAACCATATTCGAATTTTGAAGTCTATAAATTCTTCTGGCTGGAGAACATAACAGATTATCCCGATTTAAGTAATCTACGTATTTCCTGCGGCCGGTAACTTTTCAGTAAGTTGGCTCTCTTAATGCTCCTAAATGTTTTGTGGCTGTTTTGCCTGCCTGATCCAGCACAGTTCTGTCTAAAACCCAGCCTGTTTGCTTCAATACGGTTTCATGGACTGACTTGTTCCATTCAGTTCCTATCGGTTGGATCTAGAACCGATCTGTCCAAAACATGTGACCATAAACCAACTTTCTGTTCACAATTTATTACACTATAAAACAGTTATTCTGTCTGTTCATAATGTGTAATACCAAAATAACTGTTTTATAGTATAATAAAAAAAATGTCCGATTCAGAGATTCACCTATAGTCTGACACAAATGCATATTTTGCAGAGCTAGAAATTAATGTAAAAACTGTAAACAAAGTTTAGGTATAGATATAGTACTATTTTTTTGGACTGAAGATATTTTGTTCACTCCTAAGTCCTGTAAAATTTTAACTACTGAAAAAATAAAAAATAATTGAAAAGCCGTGTGTATCTGGGAGAATTTGTATGGCGTGAGGTGTTGTGAATCAGAAAACCCTAATTTCTTGCTCTTTGGGGTTTAATCCTATTTCTACTACTCCGATCTCTTCTCCTAAACGATGATGCCTAATTCAACCGACGATTCCGAATGGGAGGTCAGACCTGGTGGTATGCTCGTCCAACGTAGAGACGACGCCGCCGCTGCCTCCGACCAACCTCTCCAGGATCCCGACTCTGCTTCCGCCGTTTTTGCTCAAACCATCAGGATTACTGTTTCCCATGGCTCATCACACCACGATCTTCATGTTTCTGCTCACGCCACTTTCGGTATAAACGCTTCAGCTCATTTCCCGATCCGTTTCTGATTGTTTCCTTATCCTCATTCTCCGTCGTCGAGTAAATTTTAGACATTTTCGTTTGATTCGTTATGGACTTGTGAAATTCCTTGCTCTCTATCTAGGTTTTGTTGAAGTTGTGTTAATGTAGTTAAGATTGATATGTTTAGGCTTGAATGTGATTAAATAGGGGATGTGAAGAAAGCTCTTGTTCAGAAAACTGGATTGGAAGCTAGTGAATTGAAGATCTTGTTTAGAGGAGTTGAGAAAGATGATGCTGAACAATTGCAAGCTGCTGGTGTTAAGGATGCGTCTAAGATTGTTCTTGTGGAGGATCCGAATAATAAGAGAGTGGAACAAGTTGAACAGCCTCCTGTGGTAACTGAAGAGATGGCAAAGGCTATTGCTGCGGTTATCTTAGTCTCAGGAGAGGTTGATAAGCTCTCGGATAGGGTGAGGTTTTAGGGATGTGTTTTTTTGGTTGCTACTTTAGGAAAGGAAGAGGAAGGATTGTGCTTAAGAAAGTTTTGTTTTTTATTTTGAAATTAGGTTGTTGCTTTAGAAGTTGCGGTGAATGGTGGGACGAAAGTTGCGGTGGAGGAGTTCGATATGACTGCAGAGCTTCTCATGAGGCAGTTGCTTAAATTGGATGGCATTATGGCTGAAGGAGAAGCTAGACTGCAGCGTAAGGCAGAGGTTAGTTTTTCAGTTATCACTTTTCTTCATCTGTGTGTGTAATATACATGTTTACACGCTAAGAGTGTCAATAGAGTTGGAAGATATATGAGTGATCAGAATTATATTACTTCTATACATTGGGTACTCGGGACTTGTTAGGCACTGAGATGAGTCGTAACGATCTAAATGTAGACTTTGGTAAAGATACATTTGAATTCTGTATATCGTTGGTTTTCAATTAATTGTAAATATAGATACTTTGGTAAAGATACATTTGTATTCCTTAAGGTTTGGGGTGTTCAAGTTGTGTACCACTGAATCACTTGAGATCTATCTTCTATCTTCGGTCATGAGTTAAGTCACCTAAATGGAGCATAGATATAAGATTGATTAAGGATTGTGTTGGCAGGTACGAAGGGTCCAAAAGTTGCAGGAGATTGTGGATAAGTTGAAGGCAAGATGTTCAAATCCGTTTGTGGATCAGAGCAAAGCCGCAGCTGTAAGCACTGAGTGGGAATCGTTTGGAAACGGTGTGGGAAGCTTGAACCCTCCTCCACCAGCTTCGCCTTCTGCCAACGTAACACAAGATTGGGAGAAATTTGATTGACATTTTATTATTGTTACGTTTCCATAACAGAAAATTTGCGTCTTGTTACTGTTTATCTTTTATATTTTTTGTCAAGTGGGAAAATGACCATAAAATTATCTGTTTTATCCTCGAATGTCTATATAAAAATTATTAGCATCACAATCTAAATATATGTTTTGTTCGAATCTTCAAATCATTTTTGATGTCTTTGTAGTGGTGCCCGATTGGTTAGAAGGTTTTGGACGAAGTTCAGATGCATCTTTTAGGTTCCGACATTTTATTTGAGTTTACTTTTACGTTTGCGTTTCCATTTTATAAAGCATAAAAACAGAAAAGCAATCGGGAAGTTTGATTGGTAAGAGTTAATGATTAGAAATGCTTTAGTTGCTTTACAGTATTTACAATCACTTTATAAATGGATGATCCGGCACGGTCCAATCTATTACCCAAATGGATTGAATGAGTAATTCGTGGATTGGGTTTAACCCATTTGAATTTGATGGACCAAATTGGTGATGGTCTCATTCGTATAGTTTCTTTTTAACAATTATTTTGATGGACCTATAGCCAGATGGTTCAATTCGTATTAGATAATTTTATCGAGTTTGGTCAAAATGAATGGTTTATGGATGTTGAGCATCCAAACTTCAAATCCAAATACAGAATCAAACAACACCTTAGTTTATTATCAATATTCGAAAATCATAAAATATATTACTTTTTTTAGAAAAAAAAGAATCAGAGAATATAACTTATTAGGTTGAAAATATGCTAGCCTGAAATTTCCAAGACCTATGTATGACCTTTTCCATATGTCACAAGTCTTTCCCAAAAAACAAAAAAAACTACTGTGAATCAGACAACACCAAATATTGTCAATTCTGCAGATAAGCACTGAGCACAATTTTATGCAACTAAAGTTTTGAAAAATATATGCTTTTATTGAGGATAGTAAAAAAAAAAAAAAGGAGAATTGTGAAACAGAAGGTGGGGACATAGAAAAATAGACAGTGATTTTGGTGGGTAATGTACAAACTGTATAGTACGATCCGTGCTTTTGGATAAATACATTCTAACCCAAAAGACATTCTGAGCTGTCTCACCCACATGACCCCAAATTCATTTTCAATTATATATGTTTCAGGGAATTATATATATCTATATTATATTCTTGTGCCATCACATAATCTAATCACCCTTCAATATTGGACTTAATCATAGCTTAGCACAGATTTAATTACGATTACTTCCTTAAGCATTATATATAACAAATTAGCAGTAAAACGTGTTGACATGACTTCGCCGCTCAATGTGGGTGGCAAAAGCCATTTGCCGGCTATATAACAGCACATATAATACTTATTTTTTCTCCACCATTTATTATGTTCTGTCAGATAATATTTTAATTTTATTTAAATATTCTATGATAATCTTTTACGTTTTGTTTGTATCAGTAACATAATTGGTTTCGAAAGAAACTAGTAGCAATGTAATTGTGTTTTGTGGACACGCACACCGGTTATGTGGTAGCCACAAAATTTATGAATATTAATGATAACAACGAATCTCTGTAGAAAAATTCTTTATAAAAGATTCTGACAGATTTATGATGGGGCTTTTTTTCTGTGGAATTTAAAACTAGACAACAATTGAAAACTACGTAACTACTTATTTAGTAAAAAAAACTAAAAGTTATATGCGGACTATAGTTTATATAGTGGTGATATGGGATTTTACTATTCAACTAATTTTCCAAAGTAATTGTAGTGTTTGCGTAGTTTATTCATCAAATTTTCTAATGAATTTAAAATATATCATTATTTCGACTAATAAAATAATTAATAATTGTTTTTAGCTATTTATATATTTAACTGACCAACAAATAAGTGATAATATTAGCAGATTGGTTAAAAACTAGTTGACGGGCGAATTGGGAAAACCTCTTTGTCATAAAAAGTTACGATTTTAATTTTCAAAAGTAAATTAATTATTATAAAACTTAATTAAAACCATGGTATTAAGAGATGAGAGTGATTTTCACTGAGTAACTAGGTACTAATGACTCAGTTTGCGATATATAGGTAAGCCAGACCACAATTTTGAGTCTAATTTTTTTTATTATAAAAAGAAAAGTAAATATTGAACCTTGGATTGATATCAAAAGTAATATGTATAAATCAAAGATTATTTCGCTTCGAAATTTAAACTAATGTGGAACAATGGAATATTGTTTATATTTCAAATATTTTTTGGCATGTTTGAAAGATAAAACACCAAAAATGGACGGAATCCACTCTTCTACAAGTTCCACTTTTCATTTTGGTAGTAAGGTTTATAGAAAGTTTGAACTGAGGCTTATAAGTGTCTCCTAATGGTTTAGTTTTTGATTTTTGTCTTAAAGCAATAATCGAATTAGGGATCCATATTCAATCTCCATTTGAAGGACCTGTGATTTACCACTAGAGCAATTCTCACTTCAGTTTGATAAACTTTTGGTTTTTTATATATAACAATATTCGATGAACATGATCCAACTTTATAAAAAGAAATTATGAACGGCATACATACTACCAAATTTGAATATGGATGGTGATATAATGATTAAACCAATACACAAAACCATTACATTAAATGTTACTGTTTTTTTGATAGATTATTTTTGCACCAAAACACATTTGTCTTTAGAATAAATATCATCCATCCTTCAGGCATCAAATGATTTGGTAAAAGCAGAAGAAACACACACACAAAAAAAGTAAAATGATTTGGTAAAAGCAGAAGAAACACACAAAAAAAAAAGTAAAAGTTCGAATTAAGCTGGGGAAAATGGTTAAAAGGAAAAGAAACACAACCATATTAGACTAAACAATAGAGAAAAAGGGAAACAATTGTAACATCCAAAGTGTGCTAAATAAAGTGAGGATAAAACTGACAAAGTAAATAAAGTGCGGTGCTTTCAAAATAAGTTTAAATAAATATGTAATTTTCAACCTTTTGAAGATTGTAAAAAGTGCCGCGAAATCTAAGAAATAGAGAAATGGCAGTTGATAACGTTAGAAGAAGACAATTAGGAGCTTAAATGGAATTAAATTAATCAATTAACTTTTTACAAAGCTAACAAAAGGACAAAAAAAAAAGAAGGAAAAAACCCTGAACTAAAAAAATGCCACAAATAAACATACATATATAATAATTTTATAATTAATTTTGCATTATTAGAACGCATGACTCTCTGAGAAAACAGAGGAAGGTTAAAAAAAAAAAACAATAAACCAAAACTGTGTGTGAGAGAGCAAGAGAGAACAAGACGATCGAACGGAGGAAGATTCTTCCTCCAGTTACCTCTCTCTATTTTTACGGAAAGAGTCGTAAATTAGTGGGAATTACTAAAAAAAAACGAACCGGATCGATAAAACTTACACTGCAAAAACACGATTTCCGAGAAGAAGAAGAAGACGAAGGAGAGCTTCGTTGAGGAAACCCAAAACCAAAATTAGTGAAATATTCTTAGAAAATAAACGATTATTTTTGTTTTGTTTTGGCTTCGATTATAAGGTTTCAAGGAACTTGGATTACCTCCGTGATCCAATTCTTCCGATTTCGGATTCAGTTCTCGGGATTGTTTTAAGGTGACGGAGAAATTGTAAATCTTGATTTCGTTTTTTGTTTCAATTTGACTCAATCCCATTTAATCAGATCTTTGAAATTTTGATTTTTTCTGAACATTGGATTTGGGTTTTTTTGCTTGATTGAAGATGCAGCATAATTTGTTCACAACAATGCGAAGTTTGAAGCTTGCTGAAGGTTGTAAAGGGACTCAAGTTTACGCTCTTAATCCATCTGCTCCTCCTCCACCTCCTCCTCCAGGTAATAGCGGCGGCGGCGGTAGCGGTGGCACCGGAGGAGGAGGAGGAGTTGGAGATAAACTTCTACAGCATATTCAAGATCATCTTCGTGTCAATTCAGTCCGATCTAAATCAAGCCGGACATATCCACCTATGAATCAAGCAAACGCCATCGTTTCACCTGAGTTTCTTCTTCCTTGTGGACTCCCTGTGACGGATCTGCTTGAACCTCAAATCGATCCTTGTTTGAAATTCGTTGATTTGGTTGAGAAAATGGCTGAAGTTTATCGTCGGATCGAGAATTGTCCTCAATTTGAGAAATCTGGAGCCTTTTTAGAGCAATGCGCTATATTCAGGGGATTATCTGATCCGAAACTTTTCCGGCGGAGTCTACGGTCATCTAGGCAACACGCTGTGGATGTTCACGCGAAGGTTGTATTAGCGTCGTGGCTTCGATTTGAGAGGAGGGAGGATGAGTTAATCGGAACAACTTCTATGGATTGTTGTGGGAGAAATTTGGAATGTCCAAAGGCGACTCTTGTTTCCGGGTATGATCCGGAATCCGTTTATGATCCATGTGTTTGCTCTGGAGCTTCTAGATCAGAGATGAATATTGATGATGTTCCTGAATGTTCAACTTCTGAGGAAGAAGACTATGACATGTCTTTCTGTATTGGTGATGAAGAGGTTCGCTGTGTGAGGTACAAAATCGCGTCTTTGTCTAGACCTTTCAAGGCAATGCTATACGGTGGGTTTAGGGAAATGAAACGAGCCACGATCAATTTTACGCAGAATGGAATCTCTGTTGAAGGGATGAGAGCTGCAGAGATCTTCAGTAGGACTAGCAGGTTAGATAACTTCCCTCCTAATGTTGTCTTGGAGCTTCTCAAGCTGGCGAATCGGTTCTGTTGCGATGAATTGAAATCCGCTTGCGATTCGCATTTGGCACATCTTGTTAATTCTCTGGATGAGGCAATGTTGTTGATTGAGTATGGTTTGGAAGAGGCTGCATACCTTCTGGTGGCAGCTTGTCTCCAGGTTTTTCTTAGAGAATTGCCGAGCTCTATGCATAATCCGAATGTTATAAAGATCTTCTGCAGCGCCGAGGGACGGGAAAGACTGGCGTCTCTTGGCCATGCTTCTTTTACATTATATTTCTTCTTAAGCCAGATCGCCATGGAAGATGATATGAAATCTAACACAACTGTGATGCTCTTAGAACGTTTGGTTGAATGTGCGGTGGAAAATTGGGAGAAACAGCTTGCATATCACCAATTAGGGGTGGTGATGCTGGAGAGGAAAGAATATAAGGATGCTCAGAGATGGTTTAACACAGCGGCCGAGGCTGGTCATCTTTACTCCCTCGTCGGCGTTGCTAGGTCTAAGTTCAAGCGTGACCATAGGTACTCGGCTTATAAGATCATCAATTCGCTTATTTCGGATCACACAGCTACTGGGTGGATGCACCAGGAGAGGTCCCTGTATTGCAGTGGTAAAGAAAAGCTGCTGGATTTGGATACAGCTACGGAGTTAGACCCGACTTTGACATTCCCCTACAAGTTCAGAGCAGTGGCATTGGTGGAAGAGAACCAGTTTGGAGCTGCGATCTCAGAACTGAACAAGATTCTTGGATTTAAGGCCTCTCCTGACTGTCTGGAGATGAGGGCATGGATTTCTATAGGTATGGAGGATTATGAGGGTGCTTTGAAAGATATTCGGGCGCTTTTGACATTGGAGCCGAATTTTATGATGTTTAACTGGAAAATCCATGGTGATCATATGGTGGAGCTGCTGCATCCACTAGCCCAGCAGTGGAGCCAAGCTGATTGTTGGATGCAGCTATATGATCGTTGGTCTTCTGTAGATGACATTGGATCTCTAGCAGTTGTTCATCATATGCTTGCAAATGATCCAGGGAAGAGTCTTTTACGGTTCAGACAGTCTCTTCTTCTGCTACGGTATTATAATTTCTCTTTGCACTTCTCAATGAACTTTTTTTTTTCTTCGGGTGCATGTTGTGTCAGACCCTAATTGATTTTAACATGTGCTGGTTGCATACTGACAGGTTAAATTGTCAAAAGGCAGCAATGCGTAGTCTAAGGCTAGCTCGAAACCATTCAAAGTCGGAGCATGAGAGACTTGTGTATGAAGGATGGATATTGTATGATACAGGGCACCGCGAGGAAGCCCTGGCTAAAGCAGAGGAGTCCATTTCCATACAAAGATCTTTTGAAGCGTTTTTCCTCAAAGCTTATGCCCTTGCCGACTCTACTCTTGACCCAGAGTCCTCAATTTACGTTATCCAGCTCCTTCAAGAAGCGCTTAAGTGCCCCTCAGATGGCCTCCGTAAGGGACAAGTAAGTAAAGAGAGCAGCAGTTTTGTTTATGTAATTTGGTTTCTCAATTAGTCAATTCTTTTTCTCGAGGATAATCCCTCAGACTGCCATAGTTTCAGAATCCAAGTTTGAAATTTTGTTCCACTTGGTGTCTGGAATAATTTGATATTTGGAATATGGTCGCATCTCTGGAACCAACTGTCCTAAAACCAGTTTATTATATTTGGTCAAATGGTTATTCCAACTAAATCAAATGACATTTCCATAGAAATTCAGTATCATGAACTCTGTTTTGGTTATTTGCTTGCAGGCTTTGAACAACCTGGGGAGCGTATATGTGGATTGTGAAAAGCTGGATCTTGCAGCTGATTGTTATACGAACGCGCTAACCATCAAGCATACACGAGCTCACCAAGGTCTTGCTCGTGTTTATCATCTGAAAAACCAACGGAAAGCTGCTTATGATGAGATGACAAAGCTAATAGAAAAGGCTCAGAACAATGCGTCAGCATATGAGAAGCGTTCTGAATATTGTGACCGCGAGATGGCACAAGCGGACCTTGGCCTGGCAACACAACTTGACCCTCTCCGAACCTACCCTTACAGATACAGAGCCGCAGGTATGCTAATTACATAGCCAGTTCTAGTTTCTTCTTCCCCCTTTTTTTTGTTGTTAATATAATGGAATGCCAGAAACAAGACAACAATGGTTGATCCTTTTTGAGGAAATAACTCGTGTATACATTTTATATGCATCCTGATAATTAATTAGACACACAAAAGTGTTAGAAAGCCCAACACATGAGAACGTATGACCCAACATATGTGTGGTGATCTAAGCTACAGCGGTCATCTTCCTGGAGATAAAAACAGAAATGACAGTGTTATCTACTTCTGTTCTCTGTTTTGGTGAACATGAATAAGAAAGTAGATTTACAGCTTCTGTTCTTACCAGTGTTTCGATGTTGTATTCAATTTGCTTTGCTAAGACCAGAGCACATAAGCTTTTATTGTTTAACATGAAATTTTGGTTGCAGTTCTTATGGACGACCACAAAGAAACTGAAGCCATAGATGAGCTTTCGAGGGCGATATCCTTTAAACCAGATCTGCAGCTTTTACATCTACGAGCAGCATTCTATGATTCCATGGGAGAAGGAGCAGCAGCAATCAAAGATTGTGAAGCAGCATTGTGTATTGATCCAGGTCATGCAGATACACTCGAGCTCTACCACAAAACTCGTGAACCAAACGACCAAAAGTAGAACAAAACTCTCATTTTGGTTTGGTGGAGCAAATATCTTCTCTTCTTCCCTCCTGGTATGCTTCTACACTGTTTCATTTTCCTTGTGCAAAACGGAAACTGAGCAAATCAACAAGGTTCGGTTTGCGTGAACCAGGGAAAAAGGCAAAGCATAGCCATGTAAATATAAACTTTTTATATATTTGTTTTCTCTCTTTAATTTTTGGTTATTCGGGGTGAGGATACTTATAAAAGTAGTGCAGAGAATGTATCTTGCTGCTACAGATTAAAAAAAAAAAAACGTTTTCTGGCCAAAAAAAGGGAAACCACGAAGAAGAACTTACCTCTGGTGAAATTGGACTTCTTCTTCTGTCCTATTTCTAGATGTATTATTGCTTCTTTCTTTTGTTTTATTTTTTTACTGGAATTATGTAATTGTATTTGTAACTTCTTCACCTTTTTTTTTACATGTTTCTTGTATTGATTCTTAAAGCATCCGGGGATGTGTTTTTTATCCTTTGAAACAAGAAAACAAAGAGACTATTCATTCATACATTTCAACATGTTTCACCAAAATTGTCCTGTCCCGAAAATTTCAACACCTGCCTCTGTTTATAACAGCTTTTTATCACTTAATGAGGAAAATGAAATCATTTCCTTAATTCTAATTTTGGCTTTGTGTTTTCAAGGTCTCGTTTGGTTTCTTGATCCATTTTATTTTTTCTAAAGCTCTCCTGCTTCTCAGAGGATGATGGGAGCAGCGGAGGAGGTGACTCAAACGGCTACTTAACAATGGAGAGCACAGAGCGAAGTGAAGAGATGTCACCGAGTTACATAATATAGCGGTTTCAAACGGATGCAGCGGTTTTAGAAGCAGTGACATGAGCGGCTAGCCAAAAGAGGAAGACGAAGCTCTCTTATTTGAATGCAGCAACGGTGAGGCAGTCTTGTTTTTCACCAAAGGCTTGTGGCTTGCATGTGTTGTTGCCTTGGAGGACTAAGCATAGAATCTGTGGCGTCAAAAACGCATTTTCTCCTTTGCAACCCAAGTTTATTACAAAAGAGAACTAGTTGAATTAAGGTACTTTATTAATTTAGACTATATAGTGTTTGTTGTGACGCACCTTTTTTTGTTTCTTGTAAAATGTGGTGGTTAATAACACTAAAAAAAGCATGTACAAAATATAAGGCTTTAAGCCAAAAATTGATGCATGCAGTTCTAGAATAATTATATATTACTTATATTTTATAGATAATCAAAATTAGATGGAAGTTTTCTTGACAAAGAATAGTTATTTTTTCTTCCAAATTTCATGCTTTCTTATAATATCGGTTCTGCAATTTTTATTGACTGATTTTCTGTTTTGGTAGTTTTGTTATAGTTTAATGATTTAGAAAGATGTGAAACTATCCGAAGATTCTTAGGCGAAACAAATAACTTTGCATTATAATTTGGTTTCAGCTACGCCAACAACTACAAAATAAAATAAAATGTAAGTCTCGTAGATGGATTTTTCCTAGATCCAATAAGAATGGTAAAATATGTAAGATATATATTAGTAGTTGTAGCTTGTGATAACATGGAAATTATAGTTTTAATGTTGTTAACAGTGAAACATAGTTTATGTGTTAGTAATCTTACCACGCATAAATCAGGAAAATCAATCACTATATCCATTTCTACTCGCGACAAATATCTTTTGATCAATCTACCAACTATACGAAAAAAAAAAAACCTTAATAGGAATAAATTGCGAGAAGAAAGTAATAAATCAACTCGTAGCTATTTGAAGGAAATGAATTGAGTTATTTGTTACATAGCAAGATACAGTGAAATTTCTATAAATTAATATTTGATAATGATTAATGATTTTAAATTGATATTTTGATTTAATTATTATTTTTATAAATTTAGAATTCAATAAATTAATAAAATATAGTAGTTCTAATGTTATTAATATATAGAGGCTTTAATGTAATTCACATTCCATGTGTGTGATTCGTGTAAACAGGGATAAATATGACATAAAATATCATTGATGATTTGCTTTTGCTGAATAAAACAAATTACTTTTGCCAGATTAAAAAGTTGACCACCTTAAGCAAAAGTGGAACCAATGGTAAGGATAGACACAGAAAAGAAAGGAGAGATATGGAAGAGGCCGTTCTAGAAGCAGAAAACCTCTTGCGTCCAAGAGAAGTCGTAGAAAAAACCAAAGATAAAGAAGATAAAGAAGAAAAGAAAGGAGCTAACAGTGGGATTTTGAACAATATGATATCCAACTTTATGGGTTCAATAACAACAGAAGACGGCAAATCTGGTGAAAACGTTCAGAAATTTGAAAGTGAAGATGAAGATGAGAAAAAGGGGAAAGCTCAGGTGCTGGAATCTTAGAGAAGATTATTTCTCGTCTGCCAGGTACGCTTTTAGTTTATCATAAACGGGGGTTACACATTTTTAAGCTGTTCCGAGAAAAATAGTGAGCAAGTATGTTGTGGTGGTACGGTGGTCTCGGCTTTAATTGGACCTTTCGATGTCGGAGCTAAGTCTATAGAAAAAGACAGTGTTAAGATGTAGCTTTGTATTAAATGATTAAATATAATGGCATTCTATTATTCCTAGAATTTTGGAGTTTGAAGAGGATTTAAGTAGAGAGTTGTTAAAATGGGTTTAAATGACTATTTCTTTTTTTTTTGTTTCTGGAAAAGCAGAAGATGCAGCTCCGACGATAGAAGAGGCATCCATTCTGATCCACACTGTGATTGACTGAAGAAGACTTCAACAACTCTCTAGGAAAAATCTTCACGGGACTATTTTGTTTTTGTTCTCCAGACCGACTATGAATACATCATGGTCTTGTCTTGTCTATTTGCTCAGCTCTTTGTTTTAAAATAAATATATTATTTTTGGTTAGATCTGTTTGTGTTCAGTATTTTACTATCCCACTTGTGACTTGTACATAAACATACGCAGAGGAAAAAAAGGGAAAATTTATAACAATTCGTTCATGTTGGTAAGGCGGAAAGGTAAAATATCCACCGTGCTATACATATGGAAAAAAGTTTCGGTGCACAGGTTTCGCTGCAACCGTCGTCGTAGACACCGCCGCTGAATGCTGGAGTTGGTGTGCGGCCCGTACTGCACCCGGCAAATAGTAAAATGGCAGTAGTTTTATAGTAAATTTATTTGAACATAACATAATTCAATAACCTTTTATAGTAAAGTTTTTTATTTTTTTTTTATCAATATTTCAATCTTTTTTATGGGTATAAATTTTTTTCTTATTTATATTGATTTTTATGATAAAATATTATTATTTTTATAACAAAAAGCATTTATATATTCCAAATTTTAATTTTTCTTACGTTTATTCATAATATAAATAGTAAATATTCTTGTAACTTCGCCAATTATAATCATGCCTACCTTATTTGTAGCTTAGTAATTTTGGAAGTATATGTAAACCACAATACCATGATCCTTTTTCTCTTTTTTGATAATATATTTTTAATTTGCTATTTACACTTGTTTGTCAACCCTATTTATTATTTAATTTCGTAGTAACTGATATCGTCTTTGAATCGTTTTTATTATATTTTCGTTTGTCAAGACTCTTCATTATTTAATTTGGTAGTAATTGATATGTTCTTCGAGTTCAATCTTTATTCATAAATTAGAAAAAAAAACATTTGAGTCTTATGTGTCAGCAACATATTTTCAGCATTTTTTTTATAATTCGTAACCATTTATTATTTATATCAATTTGAGATTCTTATTTATTTAAATTGGCAACACATTAAGATTTCTTAAGATGAATAGCATTTCTTAGTTTAAAGGTTGGAGCATGCTAGATTCGAAGGTATTTGTTTTCTCTTTGGAATTTTCTGTTACTCCCTCAAGTTTTTGCATTTACAAGGATCGACAACAGAGTTTTTTGACTGATGGGTGTTTAGACTCGGAGGTCGGGAGTTCAAACGGCGTTGGGGAAGGGACCGTATTATATATTCTGATATCCAACTTGATGAGATCTTAATTCTAGAAGCAAATGAAGAAGATGAACTCTCAAAGATCAACTCTGATTCTCATTCTTAATCTTGCCGAGAGAGCCTAACAATTCAAAAGCTCGACACGTGTAAGCTTAAACTATAGGCAAGACCATGAATTTATTTCATCGTATGATTACTGTGATTCAGCTTCTATCAAGTAGAAAATTTTAAGACGAAAAGAAAAACATCAACGTTCTCGATATTTATTTTTTTTGTTTCCATTCTTTCTGACACAAAATTAATAGTTCATATTAAATCATATATAAAAAAAGATTTCACATCACCTTATTATTTTTAGATTTATAACAGATTGTAGTAAAAATAAAAATAGAGATGGGTACGCGCAAGTAAAACATATAAAAATATGAAAACTATTTTTTCAAAAAATTAGAAAATGAATATGTGTTGGAAAAATAAATAAATATATATATATATATAATTTTAAAAATATAGTAAAAACTAAAACCATATTTAAAACAACATAAATCATATATTCTCATATTTCTAAATTATTTATTTAATAAGTTTCCAAATAATAAAAAAAAAATTTCCATTGCGTTTCCGAAACGAAAAACAGACGTTTCTATCAAAAATTTTTTTGAAACGTTTTACAGGAAACAAACCTCAAAAAGAGTTTCAGGGCTACCTAAATCATACAAATTAATTGATGTGGCTCATAATGTGTGTTTTGGATTCTCTGTCATTATAATAATAATATTTGATGACTAACAATTCGTTTCGGACACAATTGTTCTCGGCTTTTTTTTTTTCTCTCTCTCTCAAAAAGAAATCCACCTACCACTGTCATCTCTGCCTCTCTGGTGTCTAGCATCTCTTGTCGGCGGCGTGAGAAGGCTTCTTTAGTTTTTAGTCGTCTTTTTCTTCTTCTTGTGGGCTTCTCCGTTTCAGGTTGGGAGTGAAGCTAGGAAATCTTCGCCGGCGCGTGGCAAAGCGGGTGATCTGAAACGGCGTCGCACCGCCTAGCCGGAACTGGTGAGGATATGGTTTGATTGGGCGTCCTTCCCGCAGTGCAGCCGATGGTCTCTCTGCTCTTTCCCTCCTATTGACTAAGATTTACGCAGCCGGCTTTGTGGAGAATGCGATGGTAGAATTAGAGGGGTGGGGGTCCGAGGAAGGGTGTATGAGTTTCTTCCCCCGGCGTTTACGTATGCGTGATGCTCGGAGGGTCCTCAAAGGTGTGGTACCTCTTCTCTCCCACTCTGAAGATCTTCTTTGGTGGTCAATTTCTAAGTTTAAGCGGTTGGTGTTGTCGTCGTTTTTTGGGTCTCGATGGATATCTTGTGCAAACCTATTTGATTTTATGATCATTTGTCAGTAATCGAATTGTTAGCGTTTTAGATTATTTTATGTAGAATAAATGCTGATACCAGAGACACAAGATTCTAAATGTTTTAGGAGAATTAGTGGCAACCTTTTCCATTATGTTTTGTTTTGTCTATTGTCATGTATCCGTTTCATTCACATCTAGAAAATCCTTTTAGGCATCTCTTAATTATTATATCTTTTATATCTTTCAGCATTTTTTAACCAAATTTTTTTGTGTCTATCCATAATCTATTTTTCTAGCATCTTATCGTTATCGGGCATTTAATATGTTGATGTTAGTTGTTTTTTTTTTGTTTCAAGTCAGACAATTTGTATTTCAAGAAGTCTTTACTCACAAATTATTACATTCCACTGTTACATTGTCCCATAATTTTTTTTTCTTACCACTACTCTCTGAAATTGATGGTGCTCCCATGAATGTCCTTTTGACGTTTGGTAAAAAAAATTCCATCATTTTCTACTTTTTTATTTTATTTTTTAAAGCCTGAACCAACAAGGTTAATACCACTAATTATAATAAAAGCCAACATGAAGAAGCACATAGCGTAATAATCAAAATTACATCACAGAAAATAAGTAAATAAAAAAATCAATTACTAATGTATTACTTCCAACCAAAAAATAGATAATCGAATTACATTACTTTACCACCACAAACTTCAAACCAATTTATCTACAAATTACTTGAATGAAAGAATAATGAATATATAAGTGTGGTATTTGTATATAGGTCCTTCTACTTTATTCTTTTCCATATAAAACCCCCAAAATGTTCCTTCAATCCTCATTTGATCGTAAATCTTTAGCTTCCTCATCACCAGATCCAATCAGCGTCGTCTCCATCTCAAGCTCCGGCCTAATCTCCTCCAACTGATTCACCACCTGACTTGCTTCTGGCCTCGCCGCCGGCGACGGATCAACACAATGTAAAGCCAATTTCAAAGTATTCAAAAGCTCATCTCCAACGGTTTGTGTCTCTCTCATTAGCTCCAAATCAAAAACTTCATTAGTCCACTCTTCTTTCACAATCGAAGCTACCCACTGAGGCAAATCCATCCCACTCGTCGGCTCTCCTGGAGATTTCCCAGTCAATAGCTCCAATATAATGATCCCTAAGCTGTAAACATCAGTCTTAGTGCTTGCGTTCTTGATTTTTGAAAACTCCGGTGCTCTGTATCCTAATGTTCCGGCGGTTGCGATTACGTTTGTGGCGGCAGCGGCGGTCATGAGTCTTGAGTGACCGTAATCGGCGATGTGAGCGTTGGTTTGTTCGTCGAGAAGAATGTTGCTAGCTGTGAGATTCTCATGGATCATGTTCTCGTTGCTGTGAAGGTGAGCTAAACCACGACTGATTCCTTTTGCTATCTTCATTCTTGTTTCCCATGGAATTAGGGTTTCTGGTCCTCTAGCTGTTAACCAATTCCCCAAATTTCAGAAATCAGATCACTAAAAATGTTAACTTTAATCCAAATTAGAGATTTTGTTTTGTTTGCTTACCGTGAAGAAACGCAGAGAGACTTCCCTTAGACATGTAATCGAATACAAGAAGCTTTTCTCCTTTAGGTCCTAAGTAGTAAGCTCTTAGTGCAAGAAGATTTGGGTGACGAATCTTGCCTAAAGTTGTGACTTCTCCTTCGAACTCTTTGACTCCTTTTGTTGTTTTCTCTCTCAGCCGCTTCACAGCCACTTCATTACCGTCTTCCAATGTGGCTTTGTATGCTGTGCCATAAGTACTTTTCCCCATGATCTCAGCAGTGGCACAGAGGAGATCATCGGCTGTGAACACAAACGGACCATCGAAATGGACTAGCTTTCCTCCCATTTCACCTCCTGCTGATGCTGTTGCTGCAGCAGCTGCAGATACTGTCTTGTCAGAGATCTTGTCTTTGCCATCTTTTTGTTTCAATGCTGCTCGTTTCTTGATCAGGCAGCAGAGTAATATGCAGCATAGGAGAAGTAGGATGGCTAGAAGAGCTCCAATGGCGATTAGAATTATATCCTTCAACGAGAGTTTTCTGTGGTGTTTTCTTGGTCCTTCTGATGAGGTAGGTGAAAGAGTGAGGGGATGATGAGATTTAGGAGAAGGACAGGGATTCGAGGAGCTGTAGCCACAGAGCTGAATGTTGCCCACGAACGAGCTTGAGTTGAACTTTCTGGAGAGGATAGGTGGAACAGGACCAGAGAGTGTGTTGAAGGAGACGTTGAAAGAAGAAAGATTGGCCAGCTTGACTAGAGACACCGGGATTGGACCTGTGAAGTTGTTTTCAGATAGATCAAGCTCTCTGATTCCAGATATGTTCCCTATTCTCTCTGGAATTGGCCCATTGATATTGTTTCTCTTGAGGTTAAGCACTGTCAGGTTGTGAAGTCTGTCAATGGCATCTGGGATTCGGCCTTTGAGGTGGTTGCTTTCGAGGTTTAGTGAAACCAGAGATGAAAGGTTGGAGAAACTGTCTGGGATAGTTCCGTTGATTGAATTGTAAGACAAATCAAGGTTCTGGAGGTGTGGAAGAGCTCCAAATTCCTGGGGAATAGAACCTGAGAGCTTGTTATGGCTTAAAGAAACTTCTTCCAGCAAACTCTGCTTGCAGAGAGACAAGGGAACAGCTCCAGAGAAGAGATTATGGTCAAGATTCAGCGTTCTGAGAGTGTGAGAGCCATTAACCAAAAATTCGGGTATCGAACCAGAGAGGTTATTATGCTGAAGATCAAGAAAAGTGAGGGTATGTAATCTGGCTACACTAACCGGAAGGGGACCGGAAAGTAAATTGAAGCTGAGATTGAGTCTATAGAGCCTTGTGGACTCAGCAAGACTAGCCGGGATGATCCCAGTTAGCTGGTTATTGCTAAAATCAAGATTATGGAGAAGAGGGCAGCTACCCAGTGAGGCTGGGACTGAACCTGTGAGGCGGTTGTTGAAGAGATGGACTCCACGGAGGCTCTTGAGGTAACCGAGGGAACGAGGAACCGAACCGGCAATGACGTTGTTGTGGAGGCTAAGTTTTCTGAGACTCCCAAGCTGTCCAATCTTCTCAGAGATAGTGCCACCGAGTCCCTTCCAAGGAAGCTGAATGGCAACAACTTGACCTCGGAGGCATTTGATTCCAGCCCAGCCAGAGCAAACTTCAGAGGAGGCAGAGTTATTCCAGCTTTTGAGAACTCCGGTGAAGTCAATGAGTTCATGTTTGATAGCATGGAGCGCCTGATAGTTGGCTTGAGTCACCACGATTCCATCCCAAGAATGACCACCACCACCTGCAATAGCTTGAGCAGAGAAGAGTGAGACACACAAGAGAAGACTCGTGCAGAAATTGAAACTAATTTCATAAATCCGAAATGGGCTTTTGTAAAGCTGATTCATTTCCAAAGAACCAAAGTGTAAAGAAGAAAAAAAAAAAGAAAATGGAGAAGAAGACAGATGAAGAGCAGGAGCTTGAGTTGTTTGTTTGTTCTTCTTCCTCTATTTTTGAAGAACTTAGAGATAGACAGAGAATTTTGAGTTTTAGTGAGGTAGGAGATGAATATGTGAGAAGCAAAGACTAATTATGGTTGGAGTGAGCGAGGAAGAAGACAAAGACAAAAGTTTAGTTTATGATCATTGTAACGGCTAGTTTTTACTTATTGGCCTGCGCCAAAATAAACGGCAAGCGAGAGAAACATGGCCAACGGCTATAAAGTCATTCCGACCGTTTTAACTATTGATTATATTATTAAATTGTCTTGAGAGTCGTTGGATTTTACATCTTCTGGTCATCCAAATACTTATTTCAGTTTCACTAATCTACGGAATTGGTCCAACCTCACTTTTGAACGTCAGTCCTAGAACCAATCACTAGAGATATTTTGTAGAAACATATGTATATCTGACAAGCATATGTAACAATCATTTCACATATATCCTTCAACAAAAGAAAAAAAACAATCATTTCACATATGAAAAAATAATTTACAACAATCCAGATTTTGTTTAATACTACATTATAGAAATAAATTCATTTCGTCTAGAACGAAATGCTAAATTATTTGATGTATTTCTGTAAAACTCCCTTGAAGTTTTTATAACAAATTGAAAATCATAGAAAAATCATGTAAAAAAAACAAATATTGTGAATTGTTTCAGTGTATTGATGATTCTCGAAACATATTTAGGCAAATCTCCTAAAGACTAATTCCTAATATAACACAGACTTGGAAAAGGATAGTTGCCAAAAATGAATCAGAAACATCACCGACGAGAAAGAAAACAGAGAATTTATTTTTTTAAATGTAACGAACCTAATAATGATAAAATAGAATACACCATGATAGAGATACAATTGTTGTAGCGATCATTGTTTACACAAACGAAAAGAGACGTTTTCGAGGATGGATTTGATACCATACATATAGACAGTACACAAAGTCTACAACAATTCTTGTGGACAAAACACAGCAGTTCGTGTTCCTACTTAGCCCATAAAGAATTAAGTTTTATACACATCCTTTTAACATTCAAGAATCCGCCGATCCAGGCTGCCTTAGAACCGTTTTCTCAGCTGGACAAGCGCGTAAGAGTGTACAGATGTCATTTTTCACTAAGAATTCCTCCGCATTAACGAGGATCAGAGGTCCATACTCGAACACCAATTTCTTGCACTGCAATAACGCAATACACAACACAGTAAAATGAGAAAAGCTTAAGCTATCTATTAAGTGATTGCGCAGTTGCATTGCACAAGTTTGAGAAGAATACCAACCGCAAAAACAGAAAGAAATGGTTGAATGATAAACACATTAAGGCAGGGGTTATTATGGATTTGAGTCCTTAAATATTGGATCCTTGATTATTCTAACCTTCTTCTCGTAGTTCTTGAACGATTTGCATCCCTTGAGAAGCAGCTCAACTATATCCAGCTGATTAATCAAAAGAAAACAAAGTCAGTATACAAATCGTTAACACAGATAAGCCCAATAGTTAAGTTTTTAGAGTAATCTTAGAAAAGAATAACACAGCAAAACATGGCTACATGAGGGCGTAGAAGATTGTGGGTACTCTTAGGAATATGGTCAGATTATGACTAAATCAGAGTGCTATGAGCCTATGATACAGAAAGCATAAACAATGTCATCATCTTGTAGTTACTACTAACCTGTGTGTCTGGATCTTGTAGTTTGATGAGAATCTCTGAAACAGTTCTGTGGCATACACCGCAGCTGTCCTGACGAGCTTCTTCTACAAAAGCTACAACTTTGCCACAAAGATTCATCCTCTTGCAGAAGTAGTGAGGTTGAAACGACTCCAGTTGTAAGAAGAAAAGAGGAATATAGTAATCGACCAAAGATATGCACTGCATCAAAAACATAGAAGCGGGTTATTACTATTATTCAACACATTTGTTATATGAAAAAAAAAAACAAAACAAAAAAATCTGAAGCAAAATTATAGGATATACAAAGTCCATGATCAGCAAAATGAGAGAACCTGCTGGGAAAATCCGCGCAATTGAGAACACCGATCATGAAGATCCTCGATTATCTGAGCTTGTGTGACATTTTTCTCAAGGTAGGTGAGAGCATCAGTAACATATTCCTCACAAAGAGTGCAAACGTTTTCATTCTTGGAAACTTCCTCTACACAAAGACAAGAAGAAAAGTTGAAAAAGTCTTAAAACTTTGAAGAAGCTTAAGACTATTCTTTTAGGGTATTGAAATATTCATCTAACTCATCTCCAACTCATAGAAACCAATTATTTCAATACAAGTATTGAAATTGAACCCTAAAGTGGGAAGCTTTTATAGAATCAAGCATGAGAAGTCTTTTAACTCGAAATTTGGTCTAAACTAGTTTACCTGAGAGGGTGGAGTCAACGAAAGATCTAGCGTCAGAAACCAAAGTCAAACCCAACAAGAGAAGAACCAACGTTCCAGCTCTGAGACCCATTATTCCTGGTAAAGAACACAAGATCATAAGTAACACGATTCAAGTAAGACTCTCTACCAGAGAGATATATCGAATTTAATTACGACACCTAAAGATTCTCTCAGCCGGATTAAGAAGATTCAACCGGAATTTAAGAGAAACACTTACCTTTTCGTGCAAATGATTGATAGAATCTGGCTCGTGTGAGGAAGAAGAAGAATATATCGAGAATCAAATGAGTAGCAGATCCGTGCTAGTTGTTGATTGCGTATGAATGTGGAAGACCATATGAGATATTTTTCTACTACAAGCAATTATCCTTCCACGTCATCTCTGGTTATTATATTCGAATATTCATATTCTACAACTTTTTTTTGTTTTATTTTAGTTTTCAAATTTCAAATAGCTACAATGACATCCATTTGTGATCAAAATTGATTTTTTTTTGTTTGTCGTTTTATAAATTTTCGATTAGAAAAATACTAATCTGTTATAGAAAAATTAAATCAGATGTAATTAGTTTGGAATAAGCATAAAGAATTTTAAAACGGAACAAATATTGTAGAATATAGCACTGAATTGAATGACAAGCTCGTGTTCTATGGTTGGGATTAGAATGCTCAAATTTTAGGATTAAATGGAACCGCATGAACAGATTATTATTTTTTTTGACAATCCAAGAGCCATAAGATTATGAATGGTAATTAGAAAACAGTTTGCTTTGCTGCAGATAATCGATTCTTTGTCATAGTTTGTAAGAGATTCAACGAAATAGAATTTAGGGTCTTGTTATGTTTTCGAATCAAAACAAAAAAATATATTGAAAACTAATGACACAATTTCCACCGCCCGAGTCATGGATGTGTATCAAAATACCCTCAGCTACATGGATGTGTATGTAGGTTAGCAAAATTAGCAAACGACGAGAGAACAAAACCTTAGTTGTGTTCGTTTTTCTTAAAAGCTCATGCCATTTCCATAACACATACATATTTTATATATCATCTTAGCCCATTTAGATTTCCCAATGTCTCATTTTTAACCTAATCAACTAACTTTAGCTAAACCAAGCCAACGAAACCCATTTAGACATTGGGTTTTCATTAACTAATTATATGGCCCAAAAGCTTTTATTCCTCGGTCTAGATACTTGTACATCAAGCCACGATTCTCTTTTCTCTAGATTCTCTCATCCCTAGCAACTTTTCAATTTCAACCGATCGTCGTCACTGTTCCGCAGTCACAGATCTAAACCCTTATTTTACGATTTTGGTAGTAAGATCTCTCTCTAGCTCCGTTAGATCTGTTGTTCGATCTGGAATGGCCCTAATTAGCAAACCTTCCTCTACTGTTGCACGTCTCGATGAGACGCCATGGAAGATCAAAGTGAAGCTAATGAGGATGTGGCAGGCGGGAAAGAAGAAAAAAGCAGGAAAATCGATCGAGGTGGTTTTACTCGAATCATCGGTATGGTTTTATCTGAAGTATATACGCTTATCAAAAAAAAAATTTCTTTTTTTTTTGGTTACGCAGTACCTGTAACATGTGTCTTTCGTAATTCATATATAGCAGACTGATGTGCACTTTGATACATCATACATAGTAAATGGTCTTCATGACTCAAGGTTTGTTTGATTACAATAAGTTGCATCTTGATATCTGATTAAGATGCTATAAATCTCGCTGTTTTCATTTAATTTTTAGTTCCTTAGTCATTTTTTATTACAAATGATTAGTTGATCCTTATATACTGGGACAAGACTTCAAATTACTAAGTTTGGTGATTCTATGCTTGAGGCTAGACTTGCAACATATACTAATTACAAGGAAGTCGAGAGATTCGTGATACCTAAGACGCATATGTACCCTGCGAAAAGTTTTCCTGGCTCAGTGCGGCGTACCCAGTATCCCTCACACTTACATTCGCCATGACCATAAATAAAAGTCAAGGCCAAACATTTTCCAAAGTTGGTCTATATCTACCAAGACAAGTGTTCTCTCATGGACAAAGGTATGTTGCCATATCCAAAGTGAAGGCCAAAACTGGTTTTAAAGTTCTTATCACTGGTAAAGATGGGAAACCTCAGGAAGAAGCGGAGGATGTTGTGTTCGGGGAGTTGTTTCAGAACGATGTTGTGTTCGGGTAATTGTTTCAGAACGTTTAGTGAAACATGTTATAATGTTTTACATTCTGCCCTATTTATGGCTTTTTTTTGGTGTAATCGACAATGTGGTGTTTATGCAACATGTATTAGAACATCATGTATTTGTATAATTTCAGTCTCAGTAAACAGTTTCTGTGAAAGATAAAATAAGCACAAACACATACCTATAATAACAATAGATTATTTCTCTTTATCAGAAACAGTTTTAAAACAACCGCTGGATGTACAAAGAGCCAAACACAAAACGAATTCACTAAACACCTAATCTGCTACAGAAACATTGCTAGCTTCCTGCAAGAACAATTCCATCTCAAAACCATTGTTTTATCTTTCTCGAAATGATTCATGACACAACTCTGCTAGTAATTGGTGCTTAAGTGAGACTCTCTAATCCACTAAATTTGATTATTATGCTTCATTTTAAAAACAAATCACATCTCATTTCACTATTTAGCATGAACCAATACACATCGAAAACAAATAGAAACACAATTGCTTACCATAAGACTCGCAAAGACCTAACAACTCCTAAGATAAAGATAGACCATCTCAATCTCAATCAGTCACTCATCACATTAAGTTCAAGGCTATTTTCTTCTTCTTCTTCTTCTTCTTGCTCTCTTTGTTCAGCATCACTGACAAGTTTGTCAATCCAAACCGTTTTCTCTTTCCATTCAACCTTTTTTCTTTCTCCTTCCCTTCACCATTTCCATATCCAATCTTAGTCTTTCCAAGAATCTGACCCAACGAAACTCTCCCTTTCATCATCGATGACTCCTCCCCAAGAAGTAGTTTCCTACTCAGTATCTGCCCTATCGACATTGTTGGTTTCAAGACAGCCACCGAGGATGATGTTCCATCACCCTTCATCATCAGATTCAGACCATTTACATCCATAAGAAAAGAGTTCTTGTACTTGCTAGCCGAACATGATGATCTCCTCTTCTGTTCTGTCAACCACCATTTTCCCTCTTCTGCATCAATTTTCACAGTATTCACTTTCTCCAAACCTTCCTCAATTGTCCTCCTACTGCTTCTGATTTCTCTTGCAGTTTCTTCAATCTTCTCAAGAATCTCCTCCTGCAACGTCTCTTCACCGTTTCCTCTTCTTCTTCTTCTTCTTCTTCTCCTAGTAACATCCTTGATTTCAGCCATTGCAACTGCTTCAGCCGCTCTAGCAGCTTCTTTCATCTTCCTAGCAGCTACCAAACGCATCTCAGCAGTATTGATCTTGTTTCTCGTTTGTTCAATCTCAGCCAATGCTTTATCAACCGCAGCACGCGCATTCTCACCAGTTTTACAAAACTCCTTAGCCTCATAACTTAACCTCTGAATCTCCTTGGAGATTTCAGCTGCATTCTCAGAGTTTAGTCTATCTCGTGTCTTCTCTAGTGCAGCTCGTTCCTCTTCTAATCTCTTGTTCAGTAACTCAACTGACTCACGAATAGCAGCCAAATCTTCAGTTGTCTTACACAGATTCATCTTCGCTTGGTTCAATTCCTCAAAGACATTCCTGTCACAGTTTTCTTTCTCTTCCTTTCTCTGTAGCTTTTCTTTGAGCTCTTCAACAATGGCTTTAGTCGATTCTAGTGACTTCAACACATTTAAAGTTTCTCCTTCTTTTGCAATCAGTTTCTTCTCTAACTCACTTGCTTTCTCCACCATACCAGCTTCGTTCTGCAACCAAAAAATTTGAAATTTCGCATCACAAGTAACAAGTAAAGATAAGATCTTTCTAGAAATTGATGATTCCAAGTGAGCACATTTCCTAATAAATTAGTTTGATTTTCGTTAACGGAAGCAGCAGTGATAAACCCAGTTCAATTAAAAACCCTAAGAACCAAAGAGCTGAACAAAATCAGTGAGAAAGACAGAGATGATTAAAGACCTGAGAAGGTTCGGAGATGTTATGTGAAGAAGGTTTCCAGAAACCAAATCCGCCAAAGCGAGTGGCGGCTTCTCTCACCGACTCGAATGGCGCGGAAGTATCGATTTCTCCTACGGGAGAGGATTCTAGGGCTTCGGACATCAAATGAAGAAGAAGACAAGAACTTGGGAAGAAGAAAGAGTGAGAGTGATCAAACTGTTGTTTGTTTTCTTCGATAGTGGTGTGAACGAAGACTTTATATTATCTCAACGGCACTTTTGTATTAAAGTTGAATAAAGCTTACAAGTATCCGTTTTCTTCTCAGTTCCTATTTTTGTCTTCATTTAAAGTTTAAACTCTTTTTCTAATCCAATCTTATGATTCTTACCCTGAATATTTTTCACTATTTGTTTGGATGAATATATTATCGTCCTACTAAGTGAGATTAAAATGTCATTTCAAAGTATTTGTGAAAAGAATTGTGAGTCTCTTGGATCTTATAGACTCGGAAAACAACTAAAATTCAGTTTATTTAATAAAATTTTTAGTTGTTGTTCTGAATTGTATTTCTCACTTACCACAAAAATTGATTTTTAAATGCTATCTAGCTTTTTTGATATGCTACTTAGGCCCCTAATGCTTCAATGTGATTATAACTTTTGGTAGAAAAAGAGAAAGAAACCAAAAAAAAAGAAAAGAAAAGTAGAAGAATCTTTGGACCGTTGGAGTATAGAGGGAGTTGTGCCGGATTTTGCTGCGTAGATGGTGGTGTTGTGGTGGGGATTCCTAACGGTCTTAAATAGGGCCCACATACTGAAAGTCTCAGGATTTTAAATGGTATTTTAACTAACCGTTGAGCATTAAGAGTGGTCCTTTCACATCTCACAAATCCATAATTAAGTATACAACACAATATTCACTAACCATTGAAATAAAATAAAATTTAGGGTTTATAACAATTCTATTCACAAATTAATAAGAAGCTCTATTTGGAGATGGTGATATTTATTTCGATTCAAAACTCAATTTCACTACAATGTGATCACAATAACAAAACCCTTACATTAGATTTGATATACAAAACTAACATCATCTGGTGAAAAAGCAACGGATTCAAACTACAGCTCATCGAGATAAATTGATGCACCAATTCGCTAGCAGATCTTGGCATGTTAATGTGAGTAGTGTAGTGAGTAAAAAGTGAGTTGTGAGTTGTAAAATTTGTTAATGTATCCACATAAAATATAATTTAAATCATCGTATAAAGAAAACAATATTGCAAAAATGACAAAATTCTAACTAAACAAATATTATAATAAAAAATTTTAAAAATCAAAAAATTAAACGGTTTTATAGTTTTAAAGCGAATCCGAAATCAAAATATTTTTAATAATGGCAACTGAATAATTAGTTTTTAAGTAAAATCAAAATCAAATTGAATTACTTAATTACACTTCGGTTCGATTCATGATAAGTTTATTTTGCACATCCTTAGTGAATATGATTGAATATGCAAAATATTTAAACTAACTAGAGGTCTTATAGAAAGATATAAAAGATAGAAAGTGATACCGAAAACGTGAAAGAGTGATATTTCATCCATTACCAATAACATTAAAAACTTTAACATTAAGTTTTTTTTCCCGAATATTTTGGATCAAAATGGATTTACCAGAAATTTTGCTCAAATCTAGTTGTGGACGTGTGGTCATTTGTTTTTGTTTTTCTTTGTCTCCACTGCCAGATTTTCTACGGTTGATTAAATACCTCTAATCAATACATTTTCTTTAGGCTTTACAATCTTACTATTAAAACCGTATCCATGTTTACATGTGCGACACAGATTATTCCGAAATAAATTATCAAGAATCTGTATTGGGCTGCTGCTGCTGTTGAGGTGGCGGAGGCGACGAGCTTTTCCGACGCTTCCGAATGAAATAAAAAGCAAATCCAGAAAGAAGCAACAATATTACAAAACCATCAATCCCTCCAACTAATCCCACAATCCATTTTCTCACATTCGATTTCTCATCATTCAATCTCACTCCTTTAGGAATCTTCACCATATAACTCAATCCATTCACTCTCTCAATCTGCTTAACACCCATCACAATCCCATACATAACACAACGCTCATCAGAAACAGAGTAACTCACAGCTCCACACTCACAATCTTTCTTACACAACTCTTTACAACGTTCTTTGCTTACATTTCTCACTTGTGTCCCGTTTCTCAGCACTGTAGTGACTCCTTCTAGCTCAACCATCTCGTGATCGCATAACCTTTTTATCGAAACCCCTTCTTCCTCCTTGCTGCAGTCTCCATTGCTCATAACTTTAATGCAAGAACAAGACTTTGAGAATGTGCAGATACCGTATGGTTTACAAGCTAAAGGAAGATCACAAGTGTTGCTCAACGCTTGAAACGTTGCCTCGAACTTTCCCTTTTCCGGTTTATACGAATAGAGTCCTAAATTACCGGTTTTGTTCCCAAGGGCCAAGAATCTGATCAAAGGTTGCTCTATTCTCCCGATTATATGACTGTTATCGTCGAATAGGTCAAGACCTTTTGGCCCTAATCTCACGAAGTTGACCGTTTTGTTCTTCTCTATAGGCTTGTATTCCCAATAAGAGTACTTGAGCTTGTTCAAATTGAGGAACAGAGCAATCTTGTCGCGTAAAACTTCAAAAGAATAGAACAAAGTTGAGTCTTTAGGGAATGAAGTTAGTTGTGTAGCCACGTCTAGTCTCTGACCACTCAACATCACATCTGTTGGGAAATTGAAACTTTGCCATTTGATCAGATTCATAGCATCAACCAACACTAGATTCCCTGTGCTTTGTATCTCCAACCTCTGCAGATTTTTATTACAAAACACAAATTCTTTTACATGTTTCTTTCATTAAAAATGATTTAACCAATCTGTAATTTTGTACCTCAACGCCTTGTCCTGAGGTTCCACTTCTCCATCCAACGTGTTTATTGCTACTCTTTAACCTCAAGTCTCCATCTTTTGTGAGCTCAATGATGCATTTGCTTGAAACATACATC
Source organism: Cardamine chenopodiifolia (assembly GCA_963922655.1). Taxonomy (NCBI): domain Eukaryota; kingdom Viridiplantae; phylum Streptophyta; class Magnoliopsida; order Brassicales; family Brassicaceae; genus Cardamine; species Cardamine chenopodiifolia. The sequence goes on along the minus strand of OZ000479.1, from coordinate 12,997,265 downwards.
TTTGAGTAATGCCCTGAGCTCCAGACTTTTACATCTCCAAGGAAAACTTGGAGGGAACACAAATATTGTCCATCATCTTTGTCGCTTGATTCCATCGTTAAGGCGGCTTTGAAATCGGGTACTTTTGTTGATGATGACTCCATTATATATGCTTTTCCCATAAATCCGGGAGTGTATTCTAGAGGAGAAGCGAGCGTTAGAGTAAAACCAAGGTTTATATCTGATTTGCATTGACCTTGGAGTTGAGAGAACAAGCAGATTAAGAAAGTGAATGTATAGAGGTTCATCATAATATCATAAAGTGAATGTATCTGTTGTTGATATTCGGAATTTTCCTGGAAAAAAGGAAAGATGATAATAAAAAGAAAAGAAGGGAAAGTTTGGTAGTGAGTGTGTTATTATCTCTCTACACTTTTTCAGAGAAAATATTTTTGCTTCCATTTTGCATTTGTTTTGGTGTTTGTGGAGTCTTCTTTTATCTTAAACTCTCTTTCCTATATTTGGTTCTTTATTTTTGTTTTCTTTTTAAATCAAAGTGAGAGACACATATTAGTATTTTTCAGTTTTCCCACTGATAATTATAAAAAGAAAAGAAGGGAAAGTTTGGTATTGAGTCTAGTTTTATAAGCACTTGATCTGAATTTGTAAAAACACTTTAAAGAATTATAAGAATTTATTTTCTTATTCAAATTATCCTACCTAATAATTATCTTATTTTAACACATATATGATTCCTTAGATTGCAAGCTAACATAATCATTAACCTTATCCAACATTGAGTGTGTTTCCATTTTGAATTTTTTTTGGTGTTTTTGGAATCTTTTTTTTTCCTCTTAAACTCTTTTTATTTTATTTGGTGTTTATTTTATCATTTAAATCAAAGAGAAAAAGACACATTGATATTTTCAGTTTTTCCACTTATTTGTGTAGTTACTTAAAAGTTTCAAATATGTATAGAAAGAGAACAGAAGAGGATGCACGGTTGGTGTTCTACAGGCTATCCATGTGGGGTTCTGCTCTGCATTCTAGTTTTTATGACACACAATGTAGGGTTTTTTCTTACAGTAGACAAAAAATAAATTAATATGGGAGTTGTTTCCTTTTTTTGTAAAAATAAAATATATGTACACTTATTAATTTAAGTTGAAAGTATCCACTTTTGTTTCAAAATCTATAAGAAATTTCAATTTATCCTTAAGAATAAAAACTTTTTTAATACATTATGTCTCGGTGTAAACCTAAACGAAACTTAATCTTTAAAACGAAAGTTTTGTTAGATTGTCTTATACTGGAAGTGGATTGTCTTTAACATAGTATATAATGGATATAAGTTTCTCTAATCATATTAATTTGGACGCAACAATAAATGAAATTATGTATCAAGGAAAAAGAAAATGGATTTTCTAACGATGATATACCGACTATTTAATTATTTATATGCAGAGACTTGAGAGTGGGGAAGTAAAGCAGGTATATGTTGGGAATTAGGTGAGATTTGTTTAGTAGTAATAATTTAGTCGGACTAATTAACTGATATATTTGTTTATTTGATATTGGCTTAAGATGGACCACAAGAAGTGGCGATCCCTGTCAATGTCTGTTACGTGCAACACTTTTTTTTCCATTCTAGTCTTAGTGCTGATGTCAGCCATGCGTATAAACACCCTGGCCTCCAAACTAACTCCAAATTTGACAATTCTTTCTAGTTTCAGGAGTTCTTAAGGTTTGGCCCATGAATTGTCTGTGAACGCAACGTGACTCATTTTTTAAAGGGTTTTAGTACTTTAGTTATGCTCCAAAATTAAACATAGTTAAACCAATCATAAAATTCGCTATACAACATGATAAAACGCTCTCCAAACTAAAAGCTCATTTTTCTACTCTTTTTTTTTTTGTGGCTGTATAAGGAAAGCTACACGGAAAATCATAAATGTGGTCAATTTCCAAAAATTTAAGAGGTTCAAGAATATCTTTTCCAAAAAGTTGTGAAACAAATCTTTAATCTCACTCCTCGATCCAAGAAAAAACCCTTGAAACTTAACTTTCAAAGCGGATGAGTCAGTTTGTTTCCAGTGCTCTATTCCTCCTGCTGCTGCTCATATATCTGCATGTATGCCTCCGACAGTTGTACGATTTGGGGAAGTGTCTCTGCAACACGAAGATCCTACATCTCATACCATAGTTGTTGTGACTTGCGCTGCACAAAGATTCTGAAGTAGCTTTCCTCAAGCTTACCATCATGTACAATGTTAGCGATTAGATTATAATTAGAAATACACCTTGTCGCCTTCTGGGGCTGTAGGCAATGATGGTATGTAGTCTCTCAGCTTCATGTCCTTCACTAGGAAGTTAACCAAGGTAGGATTCTTCTCCTTAGAGAAGTTGTTCTTCTTGAACCGAACCATATGGAATATCAAGTAAGGAGGAGATTTCGTTGCACGGCGAAATCTCCTCCTGGCTACCTTAGGGCGAACCACCTCTGTCACAGTTTCTCCATCAAACTTGTTCAATAAATCGAATAAAGCAACCCCACTATTCTGGGAAGATAGTGAAAGGCATCAAGAGCCCTAGTCCACTCCCTATGCCTGTCAAGCTCGTCTACTTGTGCGCTACGAAACCTTGTGTTTAAAACATGACGAATGTCATCCAAACAAGGGTAGTTGATCTCGTAATTATCAGGAAGACGGTAAACCTTCTCTGTCAGAAGATTGATATAAAACGTGGTGTCCTGTTTCCAAGCCATGTGTATAAGCATGAGACTTGTGGCTTCTTCCTTGCAAGTACTGAACAAAACCTCTCGAAATCAAAATGTAACACCTGACGATTAACGGTATCATGATAAGGATAATCACGAATTCACGACCCACATGGTGTGAATGCTTTCCCCGAGGCGGCATCATCATCATCATCATTAGATCATTGATCGTTCTATCACTCTCTAACGCTTCACATCTCTCTGTTCCTCAGAAACACCATTCTTAACTTCTCTCTCAGGTTTCCTTTTCGAAATTTCTTTAGGCAACTTGCTTCAATGTTTCCGGAGAAAATTGGAAAATTCCCTAAAACGCAGACGTTACGTAGATTTATCCTTATTTATAAGAAGAAGAAACTAATGTGGAAGGGAAATGAGAAAGAATCAGACAACTTGGTCGAGATGGTTTTAGTCGATTCATCGGTATGGCTTGATCTGAATTATATACGCTTATCAATTTGATTTTTGTTATAGAGTGTTTTACAAACCTGTAACATGTGTCCGTCGTAGTTTTTATATATATCAGAATGATACGCACTTTGATACATAGTAAACGTTTGATATATTACTCATGTTCTGTGACTTTTGTTTGATTACTCATGACTCATTATTTAGTTGAATCAATTATCTGGATGAAAATACAATAATCTCTCTGTTTTACTTATTTTAATGATTTAATTTGAGTTTCTGGCTAAATATCCTTGTGAATTTTGTGTGTTAAAAGCTTAAACCAATGGTGTAGAATGTGTATTTTTAGTGTTTTTTTAACTTCTATATAATGACATTTTGTTAATTATATTCCAGGGGACAAGAATTCAACACAACAATAGATGAAGCTTTCTCTAAATGGATTATGGATATCGGTGATTGAAAGAACAACGAGAAGAGTCCTCTCTCATGGAAAGATGTATAAATGAAAATGAAGGACAAATACTTTCCAAAGTTGGTCTATATCTACGGAGAGGAGTGTTCTCTCATGGAAAGATGTATGTTGCCATATCCAAAGTGAAGTCTAGAGATGGTTTTGAAGATTCTTATGACGGATAAAGATGGGAAACCACAAGAAGAAACCATGAATGTTGTGTTCAAGGAGGTGTCTCAGAACATTTAGTCAACATGTGTTAGACTTTTTTATTTTATCTTTTTCAGGATGCAAAACTGATTTATGCCTTTAGATCATTTTTTATTTTCATGGTTATTCTAAAGTTTTAGGCTGTTTCAGACTATAATGTTTTTACATTCTGCTCTATTATAGTTTGTTTTTGCTGTCTTGCTGTTTTTTCCCAAACAGCAAAAGACTTTGGTTTTCAATTGACAATGTGGTGTTTATGCAACATTGAAATAGCTTCATGTCTTTTTTTTTTTTATAATATAACGAAGTTTCAAGAAACTGTTTCTGTGTGAAAAATAAATTAACACAAACAGAGACGTAAAACAGTAGATGAGACTGCAGTTTCTGTATCAGAAACACAATTTTAAACCACTCGCCGATGAATAGAAAATCTGTTTTCTTTCTTCTTCTTCTATTTTAGGCTCTCGAAAACAAGGCAATCCGTTACTATTTCGTTTTGCTGAAATGTGGGGAATGTCATCAAAAGCCTTTTAACAAATCTATGCTAAACAGATATAGCAGATGGCCTACGTTACGAATCGAACTCAAACATACAATATATGGCTCGGAAGGATTTTTCCAATTATGTTTTACTCCATAACGAATTTGACATCCAATTATGTATGTATGCATTGTAAAAATACAACAACAATAGCTTGAAGTTATTTAATGTTAAGTGCATCGAGATGATGATATGAATCGCCTTAGATGACGACAAGGAAAAGGTTTGGTTGAGCTGTGTTTTCACTTTTTCTATGTCAGTACAATAAGTTATTAACACGATATTTATTTATAATCCAGAATGATTGAAAGACTATATATGATTCGATCTTCAAAGATTTGCTTAGTTAGATTTATACTACTAATTTATGCTTAAATTAAGATATGATTTTCCTTACGAATGAAGTCCTTCACTTAACAAATATTTTGCTAATTAAGTGGTCCAATTAATGGGCCATGCTTCATGGTATGTCAGGCCGATAATTCGTATATTGTATGAGACGTAATCGATCGATCAAACTCTATATACTGTAAACGCATATGTTATATATATATATATATATGTATACTAGATTAAGATCCACCTAATAATAAGCAAATAAAAATGTTCAATACATATAAACCAATTATTGCGAATAATCACTCTAGATGATTTTACCAAATATATATATATATATATACACATATAAACCAGTCTAATATAGACATATAGACAAAAAAATCCAAAAACCAAATTTAGTTGAATATAATTAACTTGTGCTGCTCTGGATAAATGAATAAATGAAAAAGACATAAGACCAGATGAATAAGTTGATGACACATACCAGTCAGTTGAATCGATCAACCGGAAGATAACACCGTTGACCATAAGTTTTTAAACTTCAAGAACACTAGATTCAGGCCTTCTGGGTTATTGTGGTTTAGGACCTCTATACTAGTGAAAATGTTTTTTTTCTTTTTCTTTCTGACATCGGTTTTTGAGGTTTATGACACTATAATATCATATTGAAAGTTTTTTTTTTTACTTCATATTGATAGCCCTTTTTCTATTGATATTTTCACAAATTAAAGGACTCTAGATACTAGTGTTTCTTCTAGAACTCGGAATCTTGCCAGACCATTGCCACCAGACCACACATGGAGAAACAATAGAGTTGTTAAAACTAATGTTTGATATAGTTCACCTACACTATTGTATTGATCCACCCAGAAAACGATTTCCATTTTCTAAGGTCATTTAACTCCCAACATACAACAACCATCAAAAGTTTAAAATAAGTATTTTTGATGATACACTGAGCACTTTGAATATCAGAATCTTCGTGAAAGTACATAAACTATGTATAGAGAAAGAAAATGCTAATAGTTTATTGTCTTTTGTACGGTAATATTTAAGTATCTACCTCAGCCCTTTTTTTATCGAGGGAGATTCCGGTAATTAATACAAGATATATCTCGTTCTATATATAACTATATATATAGTTATATATATATATGTATAACTATAGTTTTTTCATTGCCAGCATAATAAATATAAGCTAGATCTCATATCTAGTTACTATTTAGTATTTTTCTTCTAGATTTTCTAACATTAAATCTGATATCAAATCATCAATGATCATTCCAAATTATTTTGCATTAGTTTCGATGTTGGTGATTAATATTCAGAGATCAGACGTAGATCCGGCTGACACATAAGTTAGTCTCTCTTAATCATCTAGTTTGACGCCAAAAAGGAAAAAAAAAATCATCTAATTTATAAGCACCCAATTTACAAATTTAAATATTTATTATCTTATCTTTCTATCTGTTAGCTTTTGATACTAAATTATTATTTAGAATGATTCCAAAACTTGAGCATAATTGGATGTTTCACACTGGTTCAGAACTTCTCTTTCACACGCATATACATATATAAATAGATATAGAGATGTATGTATCAACTATTCAATTCCACGCTAAGCTACAAAAATCTCCCCTTCGCCGTCCATCTCTACTTCTCTCACAAAAAAATCCGCTATGCCTGCCCAAGTGATCCCTGAGCAGACCTTTCAATCCCTCCACGAAACCATGATAAATGAGGCTAACTCACCTTTATTTCCTAAAAGGTACAAATCTAACCATTTATAGCTAGCTACATTGATCATTGTTTTCTAACTTAAAACCAAATAGTAAGGAATAAGTCACTTATCAAATTGTGTTAGTCTCATAGAGCTGATAATGTCTATATTTGTATAGGTTGGAAGGCAAAGTAGCCATTATCACCGGAGGTGCACATGGAATCGGCAAAGCAACCGTCAAGCTTTTTGCTAGACACGGTGCCACGGTGGTGATTGCTGACGTGGACAACGCAGCCGGCTCTTCCCTGGCTAAATCGCTCTCATTCCACGCCACCGGCACTGTCGTGGCGTTCATAAGCTGCGACGTCTCAGTGGAAGCCGAGGTGGAAAACCTCGTGAACGTAACCATTGCACGGTACGACCGGCTCGACATTCTATTCAACAACGCCGGAGTTCTTGGTGACCAGAAGAAACACAAAAGCATATTAGACTTCGACGCGGAAGAGTTCGACCGCGTGATGTGTGTGAACGTGCGTGGCACGGGACTCGGTATGAAACACGCGGCACGTGCGATGATCAAGAGAGGTTTCAAAGGATGCATTATCTCCACGGCGAGTGTGGCCGGTGTGATGGGTGGGATGGGCCCACACGCTTACACTGCCTCGAAACATGCGATCGTTGGCTTGACTAAGAACGCAGCGTGTGAGCTAGGCAAGTATGGGATTAGGGTTAATTGCATTTCGCCTTTTGGAGTTGCCACGTCAATGCTGGTGAACGCGTGGCGGAAGACGAGTGGTGGTGACGTGGAAGACGATGACGTGGAGGAGATGGAGGAGTTTGTGAGGAGTTTGGCTAATTTCAAAGGAGAGACTTTGAGAGCGACGGATATAGCTGAAGCGGCGTTATATTTGGCAAGTGATGAGTCTAAGTATGTTAACGGACATAACCTTGTCGTTGACGGTGGCGTTACGACAGCGAGAAACTGTGTTGGGTTGTGATCAAATGTGTGTGTATTCTCTAATTGATCTGTTAATTGACTGGATTTAGTAAATCTTTTTCTTTTTGTCTTTGTTTTTTTTTTTTGGAATCGCTGGTGAATCGATAAGACAGTAATTTTTAATTGGAGATGTCAACGCGTTCGCCATGTAATAAAGTAAAGTGTATCGCAGATATTCTGATTTTTTAACTGATAGTTGAGTTAGTTATATAATAAGTTACATCTGTTTAGTACATGGATATGCTTAATTAACTTTGAAAAGACAAATTCTTATCTTTAACAAATCAAAATTTAATACTTAGCTCTCAAATATAGCAACATTAGATGTCAAAAATTAAAACTCAGTAAAAAATTATTTAGCCACAACTATTAAAATGTCAGTTGGTTGAAATAATTTTCTTTACGTTAACTTAATTTAGGTAAATTTATGCATATATATTTTTTACTTAGCATTGATTGTCGACTTCTAGCCAAAGGCGTAACTAGGAAGTAGGAACTAACGCCGACTACTCACAGAGTAAATTAACAGGTTCTTTGACTAGATCTAGACAAAATGATTTTGTTTCCAGCAAGAATCAAACTCATATATACTAAGATAAGAGGGGTGCAATCCTCATTTCCTATATCATGGTCCAATTATGCATAAATTTAGCTCAATGAATACATTTTATGATTGGTAACTGTGAAATATCTCTACATATATGTTTTTTTTTGGTAATTGATTCTCCATAAATATATAGTTTTCATCTGGGGATGTAATAAAATCGACTCAACGAATACTCAAAATACATATACGTCACAATAAGTGTACACAATTAGTTCAATATAAATTACGTGGCGAGTCTGTCAATTTATCTCGATTATCAAAAGAATACAAAAAGCGACCGATGCAATCTTTTTGTAGGAACAATTCTGTGGAAAATAATATAGTAAGTAACTAATATATATAACTGGAGGGTTCGAATCCGAATCTCTTGGACTAACTCCGAATCTGTACCTGTTTTGTCAGTTGTCATATTAAGGTTCACCAATAACGAATTATACTTTATTTTGCGTAGTTTTAAATTGATTTGGCTTTTATAATCAAAGCCAAAGGTTCGATGTTAGCCATAAGCCATATAATTTAATGAATGCAAGGGTGTATTGGATTGTAACACATGATATCAACGAAAGTATTGAAAATCAAATGTGATTATGGCGTTGTTGTGGAATCATTAACTCAGATAAAAAATCTAAGAAAATCACGACGTAAAGATTGGTTCTTAATGGTCAAACTCACAGCTATACACTATTTTCTTATTAAAAGAAAGCCGAGTATCAAATTGCATAGCCACCATTTCTTGAAACCGACGATTCGCTTTCTTCGATATCTACATTTGACTATTTGGTCTATTATTCACTTTGAAAAAGTTCTGTTTCTCCAACGATCCTGAAATTCATATAGAAAAAAAAAACGTGTTGTCAAAATGAAATTAGTGGGGCAAAAAGTGAAGAAATATGCCATATCGATGGTTTTGATTTTATTTAATTTATTTATTTTATATTTTTTCGGGTAAAATGTTAAGCTGAAATTTTATAGTATTAAAAATCTTGAGAGATACTTTTGATTTTCATATGTTAAAGTAGGTCATGTTTTGAGATGTCATATCGTGGAAATCTCCTATTCCTAACCAAATGGGTCATGTTAGAACAAAGCCATAGTACAAATAGTCCAAATCTTCATTTAGAGTTATCTATTGTTCTTGTTAAGAAATATAGGACTATTTATTCCTTAAAATTTAATTTGTTGTTATGTCAAGACGATGAAAAGTTTTAACGAGTTAAAATAATTCTTATCAATTATTTTTCTCCAAAAAGTTACTATATATAAGCTTAACGAAACACGAGGGATTTCTAAAAAAAGAAAAAGAAAAACAAGAGATATCAAATTGTTGCGCTCTCTTTTATTTTTGGTTCAAATACCGCATTCTTTATATGTTTCTAGTTTTCTATTACATTCTACTAAATTCTTTTGTTCTCATTTAGCTTTATATTTTAGGTAATGAAACTTCAAAATACAATTCTTAAAACCACCTCATTAAGTCCTTGCTGTCTTACCCTAGCCTTAGAGCAACTACATTAGTAGTTATTCAAGGGAGGTTTTACAAAAAGAAAATAATATAAAATTGGATAAATTTGCTCAAATAGTAGAGAAACATGTAAAATTTTTGGATAGGTTTCTCCATTATTTATGAAACTCACCCAATTTCATATATATTTTTTTCCATTTTGTAATACTCTCTTGAGAAACTACCGATAAGTATGCTTTTAGAGCAACTTCATCAGATGGTTTCTCACCATAATCTCCCAAAAATATAATAATAATATTTTAAATATAATTTTATTAAATAATTAAAATTAAAATTATAAAAAATCAAACCAATTAAAAGAAATCACATAGATACGAGAGTTTCTCATGGGGTTTTCCATAGAGAAACGATTCTCACTCCATTTCTCATGTTTTCATTTTTATTATTTTATTGATTAAAATACTGGTATAAATATTTTTATTAGGGTTTTTTACGCTCTTAATCAACACTATAATAACACAAGCATTTTTCTGATGATGACATGTCAGTTTTTTTATGTTTTATGAAAACGCCGTATCAATTAATGAAAAAAATCTAATCTAATTAGACCATTTTAATTATACACATCAGATTTAATATATACAGCTAAAAACTCTTTAATCTAATCAAATTATTTTAATTATACACATCATATTTAATATACACAGTTGAACTCCTGCAATTCTTCTTCGCGTGTTATCTATTTTCATGTCAAATCTCTAAAAATTATGTGCACACATCAAAATCGTCTTCTTCCAATTGAATTCTCCTTCTTCCAATCGAATTATCATTCTTCGTGTTTGACTGTTTTCTCATTTGTTAACCATGAGAAATCTCTCCCAAATTCATGCCATATTCTTCAAATTGGGACAAACGAATTGCAGCTTCTCTTGGATGAATGTTATTCATGTAAAATAAATTATTTCTCTTCATCATCATAAAATTTGGTTTATAAATCTGATGTTTTTTTGAATCTTAAAATAGTTATTAGCTTGGTTTAACTAAATTTATTTGATTCAATTGCATGGAAAACCCACAAAAATGCTTAGTCGGAGAAGATTGGTAAATCGACGATTAAGCAAAGCAAGATCTTCAATCATATAATTTCTTCTGAACCTAGAAGTTTATCATAATCCTTCAGCTCTATATGGGTAGAAAATTATATAAGTTCTGCTAATCACACCTTGAGAAAAAACATGGGGAAGCAAACTTATAATCTATTCTTTGTGGATCTTCAAGTTTCACTTCTTCACTTCTTCATGTAATGAGTCTTTAAACAAATCTACTACACGTGCTGCGTAAGGAACTTAAACAAATTTGCTACACCTGTTGCGTAAGAAACTTCAGCTTTTCCGGCAATTGCAATGGCTTCTTTATTTCTTCCCAAATGAAATTTCTGTTAAGATACATATATCTTTAAACACCCTCTTCTCTGAAGAAAACAAACAACAGGACTCCAAACTCACTTGGTATATTGCTTTACCATGTCATGTGTGAAATGAATCTAGCAAATACTTATGCCTCTTTGTTTCTAAGCTATCAGAAATCTGGTGGAATGTTAGCCTATAAATTTATTTATCTGGTAATTTTATAGTGTTTACGATGTTTGAAGATCGATATTAGATATTCAAACCAAGTGAACTAAAATTAATAAAATATGTATCTATAAAATATATTTTCATATGTATAATTTAAAATGAATGTGTGAATATTATAACTATGAAATAAAGTTATATTATATGAAACAAAATATTTTTTTTGTAGATGATGCAGTTGTTGCATACATCGTCAAACTCTCTAATGACGCAATCATCACCAACTTCAATTTGAAAGAGCATAATATCATAATCAGGGTATACCTATAATTACAACAATTAACAAGGTTGATGTGATCATGAAGAACTTAAACAAAGAAGGTGACGACCCAACAACCACACGGAAATACCGGAACAAAACAACGAAGATATCTAATTTTCTCCCCAGAAAAGATCACTTGCTGCTTAAATTAAAATATAGAGAAAGAAAGACACTCAAGATTATAGTTCAAAATCTACATATCAAGCTTCTTAACTGAAACTGATTCCGATCATAATATAGATCTCTAGAGCAAAAAAGAAAAAGAAGAACAATCTTTAAGCTAGATTTATGATCGTTGTCATCTAATTTTGACTTTTAAATTAAAACCAAAACATAAATTCGAAAATCCAAATCCGGATTAAACCAACAAACTAAAAAATAAAATAAATATTCATTCGCTTATTCTCATATGGATAAAAACCAAAGATATAACAATTACACCATACAAAAAAACACAAAATAATATAAAATATATACAGCATATTTAACAAAGCCACCAATCACATTAATAACTTATTATATATCACAGAAAAATGCAATAATACTTATCTCAAACATTTATGTAATTAATAACCAAATACAATTTCAATAAATCACCCACATCTAAATAAATATTAAAATAGTTTACATATGCAATAGCTAAATAAAAATCGGTTATAAAAAAAAAAATCAATTGCCCATAAAAAATAATTTAGTAAATGAAAATATAAACAAAATTTTCTATTAAAAAAACCCCAGTGCAGCGCAAGTATTTACCTAATAGTCAATAAGACTAAAACACGAAAAATATTTAAGACAGAGTGAACGAACACAAACAAAAATACTAAATGAGGTTGATCATATATGTCCATTGTAAAACAAATTTTTAATACCAAAAAGATACGAACTTAATTTGTAGGGTCTGTTTGGGTTTAGCCAAACTTATGTTAATGTCCCGAGCAAATAAATGGGCCACGCCGCACCTAACTAAAAAAATACATGGATTTTGGGCCGGGCCAGACTAGCCCGCGTATTTAGTTTGTGGTAGTTTCCACTTTCCACTGTTATTTGATGGATAAGCTCAGATTGTTTGGTTTTCTGTTGTTGTTGTTTCTGATTGAAGAAGCATTGGGTAATACTAAGAACCATTGACTCTGTGAGAACGAGTAAGGATTAGTGGAACCAGAGCTCTATCAAGCCGCCGATAAGAATGATCCAGAAGTTTTGCCCGAAAGAGTACGTTTTCTTTCTAGGAGTCTTTGGGAAATGGAAACAGATGTACGTTTTCTATCTAGGATTGTTTCTTCAAGTTTATGCTATGATTGGTAATGACATAATGATTGTTTCTTCAAGTTTCGGTGCCTATGTAGTCGTTAAAAATTCAGTCTTTTTCTTTTGAACTCCATGGTTTTAGTCCAGCTTTTGAAGCATAACAACTCAATATTGTCACTAGAATGCAGCAAATACAGACTATATATACGGTCAGATGTTCTCAACAATGTAGCAAAACATAAGCATAAAGCACTGCTCTTCAAATAGCCAAACACGGTACAAAGGAGTAAATAAGCTTACACTTACAAACATGTTTTGTCTGATTGCTACTTCTCAATCTCTAGTTAAAATATTAAGCCAAACATCAAATGTCATAATACGATCATTGTTTTTATACATATGATCTCCTCGCGTTCTATTTTTCTATATCCGGTTCAACATGACCGTTGAGCAAACAAACAAACCTAATACCCAAATCCAAAGAACCAACCCTCAGCAAGCCCAAAAAAGTAGTAGTAAGAAAGAAACTCATCTTCCGAATAATCCGTTTTAGACGACTGTAGTAGATTTCCGGACAGTGTAACGGTATGCAGCCACTTTCTTCTTGCGAGACAAAGTATTATCAACAGAGAGAATGAGTTTCCCAGCTTCTACTGTAGTGAAACAGTTGGAAATAGCTTCATCTGAAGCTTTCATCTTCATCGGTTTCTGGACAACAATCGCGTAACTCTCTTCAGCGTTTGGAACAAACTCTGCAGTGTACTCTAAATCCCATCCTCCAACTACTATATCCCATGTTATGGTTGCTCCACCCTGTAATATCATAATCCACCCACACACACACACATTTCAGAAATCGTCAAATCCAATACTCACTCACTTGGACATATGTAAAATGCACATTAATATTACCTCAATGCCTTCAATCTGAATGTTAACTTTTTCACCACCCTTGATGGAAAATTCAGAGGCGGGTTTTGGCGGTCCGTTTTGATAATCAGTAGGACGGCTAAGGCCACCATATTGCACCGGAATATCTTCTGGCCTTATGAACCTGAAATGAAATAGCAACAATGGTATTCATATTTTAAACAAAAATTGTTAAAATTAGCAAAAAGAAAATACAATGAACAGTTATTTATAAGTTTTACTTGTAGAGTGTTTCAGCTGCGTTTCCTTCTTTAGACATTACAAACTTGCTCTTTGTTCTTTGAGTAAGGAAAGGGTTGAACATTGAGTAGATTACACTGAAGTACCAAGGCACGTTGATGAATATCTGAAATATTGGAAACAAAATATATATTCATCAGAATTTGAAGAGTTGGACAGTATATTGAGTAATGAACCTTGTAGATATTAAAATATTGGCTTTGTCTCAAATCTCAATACGAAAGTGAAAGACTATGAAATGTATTTGTCAAATATTTAAATAGTGATTGAGAATTGAGAGTGATTATAATAACTTCACTGTACGGCCACACAAAGAATGCTACAATTTAACTGTAGCAGTAAAAGACAAAGCTATGAAGTAAACCTTACGAAATGTAAGACAAAAAGAGAATCTAAATGGACAAGACATTGAATAACGCCACACAGAAACATCTAAAAGCGTTCATATTTCTTCAACCCATTTTTGAAAATTTGAACGGAACTAAAAGACCAACAATTGTCAAAGATTTAGAGCAAATCATGTTAATAAGTAAAAAAAAAAACAACACTAGTGAACAGATGTCATGAAATGAGATTCAGATTCTCTAATAGTCAATTACAAAACATTTAAGATATTTCAGATTTCTTGAAAGAGATTCGCTAATGTGGCAAGCAACCCAACACGCAAAACAGAGCAAACCCACATGTAACATAACCGTAACAATTTCGAGGATTTTTAGACAAACAAGTACAGAAACATATTTTCGAAGTTCAATTACTTGTCTCCAAAAAGAAACAAAACCAAGAAAAATAAGAGAAAATATATACCTTAGTAGCAACCATTTCAGGGTAATTATCTTGAAACAGAGAAAGAATCTGATTAGAAGCAACTCTAAGCTCTCTCTTAGGCATATCTTTAAGATCTGTAACTTGAATAATGGAATTAACACCACCAGGTTTGAAATGAAGCATCTTAACACCTCTTTCCAAAACCTGAACTCTCCATCTCAGAAACTTATTAAGTTTCTCTTCATCACCAAACACTCTCTCATACATCTCTTTCTCTTTAAACAAACCATAAGCATTGTAACACACTGGATGACCTTCTTTGTCGTAACCTCTCATGTAAGAAACTTTACCTTCTAAATCTTTGAAACCAAGATCTTCTTCTGTCAATTTCTCAGCTTTAAACTCTTCTCTCCACTCCAAACACTTCTCTAGCATTCTTAAAGAGTCACCTACTTTGAAATCTCTTGCTCTGAGGAACTTGAGGAGGATTACGTCAGCTTTGTCGTCTCCACCAAGAAGTGGTACTCCCCACATTGAAGAGGCTTTGGAGGATGAAGCTGCGAGCTTTTCTTTGAGTTCTTGAAGTGATTTTTGCTCGGTGGGTTTGAGTTCTGAGACCAAGTATGTGTCTTCTTTGAAGTGGTTTGAACGGAGAGTGATTAGTGAGGTTATGAAGCTTTTCTTGGGCTCTGTGTTTGTGGTTTTGGGGGGAGACAATGAAGAGTCCATTGTTGCTCTCGAGTTTGAGTTTTTTTTGTTTGGTGGTTTGAAAAAAGGAGATAGAAGAAACAGAGGAGGGACAACGAGGCTCGATGTAATAATAAGAAGCAGAGGGGGAAGAGTGAGAGTGACGGGAGATAGAGAGAAAGAGAAATAGGCGTGACTCTGATTTTCTGAATTTGAACAGATAACGCGGCTTTTACAAAATTATATAATTCTGATAAAGCAATCCACTCTATTCCAATTCCAACATCTTTTTTAAAAATATTTTTCATAAAGATTAAAATAGTAACCATATGTTTGAATGTTATAATTTGAAAATATCGAAAGTAAATAAGGACTTTCGTCTGATTGAATATGAATTGATTTCAAGGAAATAAATACAAGCAAAATGGGAAAGATCTTTTTAGGGACAAACAAGAGAAGAATTAAAGAGGTAGAGGAGCGTGAGAGTCACGTGCAATACGGTGAGCGTGAGTTACAGACGCGGAGGGGTGGGTGGTAACGTGTGAAAGAGGTGATAATAATGAGAACTGAGAAGAAGGAATGGGGCGTGTCTGGCTCCAAGTTTACCCTGATGGGTCTCACCTTTCCTTCTTTGTTTTCTTTTTCTAAGTCTCCTCACTGACTCGGAGTCGCACCAAGTTCAAACTCTTTAAATTTGATCGGTAACTTTAACCGCTTCGTTTATAAAAAAATCATTTTAAAAGTTATTAATATTAGAAAAAAGTAGTTAAAAAAATAGTTGAAAATAGTAAACAGAAAAAAAAAAAAGAGGGTGATTAGCGACCATCTAAAAAATAAAATGGTTAGTTTGTAAACGTGGTGATTTACACGATTTATCTACCGGTTTCTCTTTTTCAACGCAAAGCAATGCTAGCTACGACTACCCAATGAACTCAAATCTCAATAACCATAAGATGTTGACCGCTACATTTAATATCATTTATTTCAATATAAAATCCCAAAACTTATAAAATGAGACCTCAAACCTAAGACATAGACTCATACTTATAGGCAAAGTTAAAAATAAATAAAAAAAAGAAAGCTTATAAGTCACGGGCATAGTTGGTAATCGGAATTTACTTCTTAAAAATTTCGTTATTTCTTTCTTTTCTCTCCTCAAGATTCAAAAAAGCGAAAGGAGTTTAGGCTCTTTATTTCAAGTTTCAAAGTAATAAGAGAGAGCGATTATGAGAATATTTGGGGATCTGATCAATTAGCATAAAATACATTACTTAGCCAAAAACAATAATCTTTCCACCCATGCGGCTCAACTTTATTTTACTTTCCAGTTCATTCCCATAACCTACAAATTAAATTTAATTAACAAATTGTAACTAACTACTCGAATTATCCATGTGTAATGCTGGACCACATATATAACTGGAATTTGCAATAATAATTTCATTTGAATAGTCCATCATTATTCCTTACCTTGTTAATGAGTATTTTTTTACTTAACATTTTTATGATCATAAGTTTCAAAGAAAATATACAAAGCCAAGCCATGCCACTTTCGCTTTCTAGAAAACTAAATATGAACACTACAAAAGTTCTATGATATGTTTTTAGAATGGCTTATTAATTCAGAAAATACTTTAAAATTCAGAATAATTTTATAAAGAAAATAATATTTGATAATTTTCTACAGTTTTTAGTTTCGACTTTTAACATTTTCTTTCACTTTATGTAAAGTACTTTTGATACCCCACCGTTTTCAGGATTTTGTTTCTATTAGAATTGACTATATATGTTTTGTTTGGGTATATTTTAAAATTTTAAATGTTTTCTTATCATGCATTTATTTCTTATTGTAAATCTCCATATATCAAATAAATACACTATTTTATTTCTCTACGTAATTCAAAAACTAAAAATGATCAAAATGTTTTTGCGTTTCTTGATTACATGGTGGACCTCTTATGTGCTAATTCTGGTGGACATACTTTGCTTTAACAATGTTTGAAACCTTTGGCTTTGGAGGTTACTTTTGACTTAGTGATACAGTGGGACACTAATCGATTAAGTCCACTTTAATCATACGGGATTGCCTTAAAGACAGCCTCTGTCCCTGTTTCGACAATTTGCTATTTTTGCTTTTAACTTATTCTATCAATTTGGTTTTCTTCCAACGACATATTTTATCCATTTATCTTAGTCCAAGAAATATAAAAATAACTAAAAACAACAATTTGATTATGTATAAGACAGGGTCGGCCCATGGGTCTGTGAGACACCACGCAAAACTATTGTGGTGCTCCATTAGTTTAAGAAATTTGTAAAAATACACGTAGAGAAAAAAACTTTGAATTTATCTTCAGTGTTTTCAACCAAAGCCGGTATTAATATTCTTATTCCAAATTGCATCATATGTCTAGTGGTCCTAACTCAAACCTTGTTTGGCTTGTGTTTAGGACCGCTCCAGCATAGAACCTAACTCTGTCTATTTTCTTTTTCTCAGTGTTCACAAGTCCTTATTCCATTACGTCTTCTTCGTAATTTCATCCCAAAACCAGAAACTATATTTCTTTTATATCAATTTTGAAAATAAGAATACGTGGAAAATTAAACAATTGATAAAGTTAATGGCAAGGACTATTATAATGTTTCACATCGAAACCTGAAAATTTTAAAGACTAATAATAAAAACATGTGATAATACTCAATTTTTGAACTAGTTTTTAGGTGTGAGTTAAATCCACAATTCTAATATAATATCAGAACATGTACAAATTCTTGATTGTGAAATCTACCTGTGGATATCCAGACCCCTAAACTTCACGTTTCATATGGCCATCATAAACGTGAGAGAGGTATATTAGAATGTCCCATATCGAGACTGGAAAAGTTTGAACACTAATATATGTAGGTGGTAATGTTCCATTTTTGAGTTGAGTTAGATTCACACTTCTAATAAAAGTTTATCCAATTATTTGGAAACAAAACCCAAGATCCGACGGTTCGATTATTAAGCCAAGTCGTTGGGTTAATCTAAAATCATGAAACAACAAAAAAAAAACATTCAAAAGAAAACAAACAGGAAACTATTTAATTGATGGATTAACTAAACATATTCGAAATGAAAATTAGGCGTAGTGATCTATTTTGGTTTCCTAATATTTAAATTTTTTTTTTGGAAATAGGTTTTATGAAAGGAAAACTTACCTATGTTTTCAGAAACTTTTGTAAGTTTAGTAAAAAATGATCACGTAAAAGGCTTTTGAGTTCAGACACTTTCATATACTACTCGTGATATATGAACAAAATTACAAAAAAGACTTCAAGCCCAGTTGCTTCAGCATCCCCCATTCAACACTCCGAAACATTAATTAGGTTAATTGTGCGAAGCGCATATCCATGAGTTAACTAGTACTATATATGGATTAAAAGTAGCTTTCCATATACGCTCCTAAGTCATTAACGAACTTCTACCAAACTTTGAAATTAACACATGTATAATCGTAGTTGTAACTTGTAACCAAATAGTATAACGTTTTTCCATGTTTTTAAAGTGTTGAAGGTTATTGCAGATACATTACGTATAATTTTAGCCAGTTATTTTATAAAAAGTGCAGCAAAAAATATAATAAAACTTCTTAGGATGAAGTAGCGGCGCTCCATCCGGATCCGGCCACGTGGATGTATAAACTGCTCCATTTGAAACGAATATCTTAAACTTAATTCTATATATCGTTAAACATTTCTCAAAGTTTCCTCTAATATATCACTTACGGTGGAAATACTAGTAAGTAATTACAATTGCACCGCCACATGAATATTCACATAGTTTTATCTTTAATTAACATGTCCAGAAAAAATTAGGGGTCCAATATGGTATGAAAACAAAAAATTTCGACTGCGACGTAGCTGCATTAATTGATTGAGTCACGACAAGTTGTCAGATTTTTAAAAGGAAGATATTATTTCAAACATTGTTCACATCAAACACATTTTTTCAAATAATAGAATCCAATAATTTGTTAGACATTTCATTAGTTTGGAAGCTACTTATATTTTAAGGTCTATATTAATTGGCCATCTGAGATACGCTCTACCTCAACTCCCAACTTCATAATTCATGAATCCTCTCTTGATCATTCCCTTTTTGGTTTCTTCAGATTCTTGGAAATAAGCTTAACGTCATCAAGAAACGCCCGTTTAGTGTCGACGGTGACATAATGCCTTGTCTTTACATTACAACCAACGTCAATTTGGACGGCGTTGACACCGATCCGTTCTACTCGGAAGTCACCAAAGCCGTCGCTTCCATAGTCGGACGGCCTCAGAACGTAAGGTTATGTTTAATTCCTCTTGCATTTAGAATCTCCTTTAAATGTTAGACTTACAGATGCTTCCAAAAAAAGAATTTTTTAACAAAAAAAACTTTGTTCTATAAAAAAAGAACTTTTTTTTGGGTTGTAAATAGGATAGTGAAGATATTTGAGGCACCTTGTTGAACTATACTATAAAAGGGAAGGCAATAATATTTATTGAGATGCAATAATAAGCGTAGTTTTTTTTTTTGGGTCAACTATGTATAAGCATTGTTTACTAGGTTTCCCTTAAATTGGCTTCTTGACAAAAAAAAAACAATGGCTTCGAAATTTCTATTTATAAAAAGAAGTCAACATCCTTAATACTTATATGTACAACTGACCCAAAAAGATATTTATCGTGTTTCTCGAGTATATGAAATGTACATCATTACACTCTAAGGACATTCAAAATTGCTCCGAAGAAATTATAATTTCTCTTTCTTTCCTATAAAAATTGATTCTATTTGTTTTGAAGATGTTGGAGATTAGAAATTTTCCAAATTCCAATTTATTAAACTAAAAAGGAACGAAATATGAATTTGCAGTTGGTGATGGTGGTGTTGAAGGGGTCCATAGAGATAGTGTTCGGTGGGAACAAAGAAGCAGCTGCATATGCAGAGATTGTGTCAATGGGAGGCATCACCAAACAAGTTAAGAGAGAACTCATCTTGACCGTTGGATCTATTCTTCACACTCACTTTTCTATTCATCCCACTCGTTTTATCTTTAAAGTTTTTGATATCACATCTTTGCCTCTTCCTTCTAAACTATAGTTTGTGATCTTTATATTGTTCACCATACACAAATTATCAAACTTGATTTAAATCGAGTAAAGTAACATATATACACAGTCACATATTTTGTGTTTTCTTCAATGAGTCTTTCTATTTTGTTTACAAGCTTTTAATATTATACCATCATTCAATCAGATCTTGAGTTCTTGACCATATAATCTTAATATAAACTTGAAACAAAACATATCGACATATATCATTCTCCGATAAGCATAGACGAAGTCGTCTCTATTTTTATATTAACAAGCTTTTACTATTATATCATCATTCAGTTAGATCTTGACCATATAATCTTAATATAAAACTTGTAACAAAACATATTGAGAGATGTCCTAATCTGAGATACATAGACTAAGTCTTTCGTTGAGGACCAAAAAAAGAAAAAAAGACTTAAGTCTTTCGACTTGGTCATAATTTTATTTTCCTGTATTTACTATACAATTTTTAATTAGAGAAGAAGTAGTCTCCTTACTCAACATTATTTGGAATGGATCTATGATTCCATTCACTAATTTTATATAAAAAAACTGAAACTGATAAAACTAGACAGACGTACATATTGGGCATGTTCGTTTGGTAGTTTTAGGTACTTGCGGCTGCGGCATGTAACTAAACGATGTTCGTTTGTCAGTCGCAGCTTCCTGCGGTCAAACGCTGCGACAGACGCAAATCGTTGCGTTAGAAATTTTCAGCCGCTGAAAAAATTTGGCGGCGCGTCTGGTACTGTTGCGGCTGCAACTGCGACCAATTTCTGTTCGTTTACCTGACGCAGGATCCTGTAGTTACCGCTGCGACCAGACACGCGACTATTAAACGAACAAGAATTGTAGTGTCTAACCGCATGTTGCAAGCCGCAGCCGCCTGCGACTGCCAAACGAACAAGTCCATTAATTCTGCTTTGCTTATGATTGCGACCAATCATTGGTATATACGACATTCTTGATCAAACAGATCTATAGAATTGAATAATGAGATTTCAAAATCCAAATAAGCATATGGGCCAATAATGTTAACATGGTTTTTTAAGTCAGTTACCAACGCTAATGACATTGACGGGTCTAATACAACATGAGCAAAAGGACATGACGAGAGCCAATGTTTCAATCAACACTCATCAAAATCAAGTTTCTTCGTTTCTGAAAAGTGTGGCTAAGTAATCAATAATCTTTTTACCTACCAGGATACACTAAATCCATCGTGTGCGTTTTTATTTGGAAAGACCATCAAGAAGGCATACAAGCTATTATACAACAATAACTAAGTTACCTTTATTGATTAAAATGCAAACAAAACAAAAATTCCAAAGATAAACAAACAAGTCTCCACCTTATCGACCACAAGTCTGAAAACATGAAATGTAAAATCCCAAAGATAAAAAATCTGCATTTGTCTCGTACTAAGAAACCCACGGAAAAGATATGTCACTCCTTTTTACCTGCTGGGGAATAAATATAGTTGAGCGGTGAGCACAACTAAGTTATAGTAATTGGATGTCAGAAACATACAATTTTAAAAAATCCTTAAAATTCCAATCGAATAATATGACATATGAATAATATTTTAAAAGTAATTCAAAGTAAGATATTTTGGTATGTTAATGAGTTGGGATGTAATCGCAGCTAAAATCTCTAACTTTATGCATTCAGAAAATTCAATTTCTTTTATGCATCTCCTAACTCATTTGCTGAATTTATCAAAATGAATAGTATCTATATGTATAGAGTGATCAAATTTAGTATTCATATGCAAGACAAAAAAAACAAACTTACAAACATCACTTTTGATAATTTTTTGGTTGATTATTTTTAATGGTAATGTGGAAAACTAATCCCATTTGGTTATACTGATTTTAAAGTGAATAAATTTATGATTTATGCCATATTGACAAATTACAACAAATTTTGAGTTAATTTTTTAACTGTTGGCTTTTTGGGATCGGAAAAATTATCCAATCCCAAAAGATGTAAAGATGTTGAAGATGAGCAAGTCATTAACGTGAGAAAAAAACTTTACCAAAAGGATTATTTTTTCACGCGATCAATATTTATTGGTCAATGGTTACAAAAGGAGATAGCTGAAAGAAAGTGTTTGTCTAAAGTATACATCTAACATAGAAATTGATTTGTCTCAGCGGAAAACCAAGATAATGCAGATTGATCTATGATTCAAGCTATGTGTTCTTGGGACTCTACACCACATTTCACTTGCTCCAATACTTGTGCTAACGTCGGATAAATCCTTCTCTGATCATTGTCGAGAAGAACACATGTAACAAATTCATCTTAGATCATGCATTCGGTTATGGTTGGAAGCTTCAGTCCCGTCTTATTCTTCATGTAGGAGATAATCACAATAAAACCATTAATCTTGACATCATTGATCGCCTTGGTGTAATCTTTATCCAATGTTAGGACAAAGATTAGAGCATGTGCGAGCGATCAAAAATACAAGAACCTATCGCTTGAACTATAGAGCAGTCCGCATCATCTCGTTCTTCTCTTTAAGCAAATTAATATTTATTACAGTAAAATTTTGATAAATTAATATTTTTTTCCAGTTTCAAATTGATATTTTAACCCAAATATCATTTCTATAAATTAAGAAACACGATAAATTAATAAAATATTATAAAATATTGTAGTTCTAACATTATTAATTTATAAATTGTTTTACTGTATATGTTAGATGTATATAAATGGCGTGCCACACTTAACTTGGATGAAGTTCGACCCAGATAACCTCAATGACAGTCCCTTAAGCCTTGCATCAATCGAAGTCAAATCTAGTAGATTTTGAATTATCTCATTCGTAAGTGTATCCTCACACCCATAAATAATTATGGTGTAAATAATGTAACGCATTTGGTACATTGTTTTCCTAAATTGAGAATCGCTTGCGCATCTTCAAGACCTTTTTGGATGGGACATTCACACTCCTCCGATTGAATAACTTAGAAAATTTTATGTGCAAATGACGGTCTCTACATGAATGAGTTTAGTTACTAAATTTATATTTGGCTTTGTTCAGTAGAGATATATGGAACATACTCAATTACGTTAGGCGTATTCATTCAATCAAATTTTTTATTTTAAGTTTATTGGGATATATGTATATATAATTATTTTGCTCATATATAAATATCTCTTTCAACAATTTTAAGTTGTCATACATAAAAATATAAGTTTTAACCCCATCATATGAAAGAAAGTAAAACACCAAATACTAGAAGAAAATTTTAGATTAAATTAACACCAACAACCAAATATCAATGTGAACAAAAATGAGAATCATAGATTTATTCATGCATTGGAAAACTATTATTTTAACTCTTAGGCCAGCACTATTCTAAATTTAAACCTTGAATTGATTTTTATATACACAAATATTATGACTACCTAACTTGAAAACGATCGTCTAAAGGTGCTAATGTTCCTTGCCTGACACCAACTTTTTGATAGTCCATAGTCACAACTTTGTTAAATAATCCAGATGATTGGTAAAAATAATTGATTTCTTAGGAATTTTCTCAATACTACAACGATTAACAATCATGATAATGAATGAATAGCTTATAACAAAAAGTTAGAAAATAGTGGTTCAAAATTTTAAGGAAACTGTAATTTTCTAAAGTAAAAAAAACACTACCATGTAAATCTAAACTTACCATATAATGGGATGAATGACTCTCTATAATTTGGAGTTTTTTTGATGATTTTAATAATATAACTTCAGAAAAATGCATCAACCCAAATCAGGAGAGTCTACAAATACAACTTAGAATCCGAAATCACTACAGCGTGGTTGAAATTAGTTAAGACTCTTCTAATGGCAATTGACATTATGCTATTTCCGTTGTTATCTAATTATTTTACCGATGACTATAATTCAGTTGTGTAAATTTATAATTTTGAATGGTTCTGATTTCAGAAATCATTAGAATGAGAATTTGTGCTTATTTTTTATCAACAATAAATCATTAGTATACATTTTTTGTCCCAATTTTTGAATTCATTACACCCCATTTACGATATTCTATATATAGTTATGGTGATTTGGTACTACTCAATAAAACAATTCTTTAAGACTTTCCTGAAGTACGTAGTAATTTTGTAGTGCATGCATTGAACTCAGACACAATTGAACTTTTAAATTAATGTGTGTTAATGTTTTATTTTAATTGGATTTTCAGATTATATATTTTAAATGATGTGTCAAATTCTCAAGTTGATAAAAATTGCTAATATGCAAGTCTTTACGCTTTTAGTTTTTTATTTATTGATTTGTTACTACCAAAACGACTTTACATCCTCTTGGTGGTCTCAACTTCACCCGCCGCCATTAACTTCTTCCCAGTCCCAGCCCCTGAGCTCTTCACCTTCCTGCACATTCACAAATTCCACCATATGATTCTGTTCTTCATAGCTTTTGTTCAAGTTTAGGTTGGTCTTGCCATCTCAGAAAACTACAGAAACAAAATAGTTTTTAATCGAGGACTTGCTTGAGCCAGTGATTAGGAGAAGGATGTTCAAATGGATTATCTGGAGCAGATGCAGTTGGACTTCTATACACCGCATTGTTCAAGATGCTTTCTGTTTGTGTATTAAAAGAAAAATGATTCTCTGTGTTAGATAATGCAGGGAAGAACATTTTCTGTGACCAAGGATCAACGGAGGCTGGACCAGTAATAGGGCTGAAAACGCTAGTTTTCTGATCATTTTCAAGACTGTCCTTCCTGTGTGAATAAGCACCTTGATGAAGCTGACAATCCTCTTTTGCAAATAATGATGATGTTCTGGTCTGAGGCACATGATGCATAGCACTTTCCTCACTAGATCTACTTGTCTCGGAAGGTATAATCCAGTTTGCTGACCCACCAACTAAACCGAGACCGTTTTGGCCAAGGGGACTCTTCCACATTTGCCAGCTTCCATCATTAGCTTGTTTTTCATCCGCAGCCCGTGATCTGGACAAGGGAGATTCAATTGGAGATGGCTTGTTAACTTCATAAGTAGGTGTACTCTTCATAGCATGGTGTTTCACCAGTCCTATCCCAGTTTCATACCCAGCCCTTAAATTAAGTGGTTCTGAAACAGGTCCCAGTAGAGATATTGGATCCGGAACATAACACGGATCTTCAAAACGCTCATCTTCACTGGGTTCAGGAAAAACAATAGCTGGTGGAGTTGAGAAACCTAAACTACTGGTAGTGGATCCACTAGAGTACACCGGTATGGTGAATGGCAATGGGAGCCCAAAACTGATGGGATTGTCAAAGGTTCGTATTGAGGAAACTTGACTGGGAACCTGTGAGCTCTGAACAATAGCTTGGGCCTTCGTACTAGGTCTACTTATAGTATTAAGATTCGAGGAAACAGGAACAGCAGTTGAACGGGTAAACAGTTGGTGCCACGATTTTCTAGGTTCTCTACTCGGTTTTGGCTCAGAAATAACCTGTGGAAAGCATCAGATATTCAGTTTACATAGCAGAAACAATATGAAGCAAATTGAATAAGATTTTACTTAAAATTTATCAACACGAAAGTGAACTCTTGAAATCATATAATAAAACAGAAAACAGAGGAGATAAGGTGAGACTTATATCTGTAAATATCTGTAAATACACTAATTTACTGAAAAACATAGACCACAAAGATATGAGAAATTTTGGAAAGGGCACTTACTGGAGTATTAGCGTTCCTTTCCCCTTCATCAAGGATAGGTTTCATAGCCACAAATTCAGGAGGATTAATTTGACTAGAATGAGCATAGGTATGAGAATTATCTGCAGAACCAATGGGCTTGTTTTCTTTTGCCATTGTCGCAGAAGTATTAATACCTCTCCCAAATAAACGACTATCGCTAAAAGCCTTAGAAGAAGACAAAAATGTACCCTTCATTCGATCAAAGTACCGACCACCAGATTTTGTACCATTACTAGTGCCATTATTCTCTAAACCATGTCCATGTCTCCTTTCCATGTTGGAACCCCTAAAACTATCAGATTCATGCCTTTCATGTTCCAGATGATCGCTCTTATCAAAATCGCGCTTCTGCTTGGTTTCCTTTCTTGTTCTCTTGTCAAACTCTTCACCATCAGAATTGCTCTTACTTGAGGCCCTATCTCTCTCTTTCCTTCTCTCCTGACGCTTCTTTTCTACCTCCTTAGCATATTTCTCCTTGGCATCCAGTGATAATGTACTGCATTTCTCGGCCTCAATTTTCTCATCTCTCAGCTTTCTACATTCTTCCACTAGTCTTGCAACTTCCTCTCTTTGTTTTCTCTCCTCCTCCTCTGAAAGCTCCTTCTCCAGCCTAGCTTGTCTTTTCTCCTCAGCTTTTCTACGTGCTTTTTCTACCCTACTCTCATGATAGCTGGTCCCATTCTCACCCTGCCTAGCCAGCAACCGCCTCTGCTCAGGGTTAAGTGATGAATCATCAACTGATGAACTAAATCTTAAAATCTTTCTCCGAAGCCACCTAATGCTCATGAAAAAAGAAGTCAGCAACCTGCAAGCAAAAACAACGCCACCAGAATATGATTTCTCCACCAAACAATTTTCATCTCCTTCACATATACCATCACTATTATTCCGCCAACCGCTAGTCCATGTGTTACTATCAGACCACTCTTGCCTGTGCAAGTATCCACTCTCACTCCATCCCTTCCCATTCAACATCTTTCCACTTCTTCCAACAAGATCCTTCAAAATCCCTGAACCAGAAACCTTTAATCCAGAAGACAAGGGCATCTCCAAAACAGGCCGTTTCGATATATGCCCGCAATACGAACACATAAATCTCCCACCACCTGGATTTTGGTCCTTGTAAGGTGTTGAGCAGTTACGACAACGTCTTGTGGCATTTTTCTTAAGCTTTTGCAGTTCAATAGCTTCTAATCTCTCTCTCTCCCTAAGTCGAGCATTTCTACGCACCCGCCAAGTAGACAGCTGAGGCATCAAAACCTCGTACCAGAACAAACTAACCAAGAGCACAAATATACAAGCAAGCCTAGGAGAAGTGATTTCAAAACGAAAAGCTGGTGGAAGAAGCTGAGAGAGAGCCCATAATCCAAGCAAAGGTATGACAAACCAAGGCAGCATTGTTGCAACCTGGCGAGACCACTTTTGTATAACGCACAATATACACATTATCCTCTCCAAACCAACACCTTTATCTTCTCCTTATCAAACCAAATTAGATACGAAAACCCTATGACTCAGAAAAACTTCAACCCAGGGGATGTGGTCAACACAGAAAACCCAGACCCTAATCTTATTTTCAGGGTGTACACCATCGAAGTAAACAAGTCCTCAGCTCCAAGCAAGTTTAGTTAAAGATCATTATAGCCTTCAAGAATCAACAAAATACCTAATGCACCAACGAACAATGGAATTAATTAGAAGACCGCAAATCGAAATCGATTTGATAAAACCAGAAACCCTTCTATGCAGAGTTCAGATTGAGTTTCGGTGCAATGTGAATCAATCGAGAAAGCACAAGAAAACTTACATAATATAGAGAGGCCATTGAAGCAAAGCATCAGCAAAAATAAGAGCTTTTGAAAGTGGGGATGAAGATGTAAGGATTCCAATAGAGCTTCCCGATTTGGATCATAATCGTGTTAAATTACGTAGCCGTGGCTTTCGTTCGATTCCTGTCAACGAAGAAACCGAAAAGGCGAAAGATTTGAGAAGAAGAAGAAAACCGAAAGAATGTTTTACAAGGCAAAAGCGAAAACAAGGAACGAACCTGGTAGGTAATCGGGTCAATTTCTCTAAAACATTCCACCCATTTATCCAACGTTTTGTTGGGTCATTTGCACTAGTAATAGTAAATTCAAATCAAGGAAATAATATATAGAAGATAAGAATTATAAGAAATGGTATTTAGTACGTTTTAATATATATATATATATATATATATATATGATCAAAAATCTATATAAAAGCTTTGTTTATGTTGTTAATATGCATCGCACGGATATAAATAATGACACAACGACAACACTAATACAAACCAGTAGATTATATGTTACCGTAGAAATTCTCTTATATTATGATTAGATATCTTAAAATTTTGTTCAGTTTAAACAAAGATAAAGATTATAGCACATCCAATCATTTTGTTTTACCAAATTGGTGAAATTATCATTTTTGGATATGTTTTTGCCATCTTCACAAAAAAATATTGGAAAAATGATAAAAATGATGTGAAGTTTTTAAAAATTTTATTTTCTTGTTTCTTGAAATAGAGGTAAACATAATCTTCATTAAAAAGACATATAAAAATACACAGATAGTACTCAAATCCTAACCATAAAAGAGAAAAAATATACCCAAGCAATTCACGCATTCTCTCATCTGTGTCATGTCGTTGCTTTCATGTCCATTGCCGTCTCGGTCCCTCTCAATTTCTCGTTGGTCGTCAAAGGTGTTTGCATTGAAACTTATATAACATAATGTAAAAGCAAAATCAGTTTGTAGCTTGAAACATATCTTTCATCTTATAAAACACAAATCACATGACCAATCAAATTCTGCCACATAGATTTTTCTAAATTCCATTTAAAATATCAAAATTAAAAAGCAGGAAAAAAGAATTGCAAAATCCTTTATCGTATATATATTTTTCTAAACTGCAAAGATAGTAGATTCCTAAATTTTCTCAGACTATCACCACCACCATGTTCAAGATAAAACATATCACAATTTGAAACCCTTTCATATTCTATTTAACAGTTAACTTAACTTTTTCTCTATTTTATCTGCCTCTTTCTTCCCTCCATTGTTTTATTTACTTAGAAATCTCATAATCTTTTTTTTTCCATTTCTCATCTTTATTTTGCCAATTTCTCTTCCACTTCCTCTTCCTCTTCATCATTTTAAGTGTGTGTCATATTCAACAAATTTAGCAAATAATCCAGATTTATGACTATTCTTTAACCAAATCCGTTTTTATCTCATATTTATTCTCTCTGATTTTACATTACACAGGTTGAGGATGCCATTGCAATAGTATATCTGGAAATATTCACGTGATTATCTAAGGATAATAATTTCTTATTTGAAGTTCTAAATTTGGTACTAGAATTATGATATTTTTGTGTTACATTTGTGTAGTTTAGAGACACATTGTTGTTTTTTCAGTTTAGATATATTTTTCTCTCCTCAAGTTAGATCTTATTCAAATAGACAATCTAAGTGTTGCTTGATTTATTTGTGACAGGGAAATATAATTCAAGGTAACAAATAATGTTTACTAAAAGGACACATCAAAAGATTTTGAGAGTTGATGAACTTGATGACAATAACAAGTAATACCTCTAATCTCAATCTTTTGTGTGTTATTCAAATGCCTATTTGAATTATCCGAAAGATGCATATTCATAATGTGAATAGTTTTATATTTCGAAAATAAATTGTTTCATAAGACAAGTATGTGACTTATGTAGTTTTAAAATCTGGTTTTCCAAAGAAATAGAGTCTATATGTAAACTTAGGAGGTGTTATTGGTTTGTGTATTTAGGTAGACTTTTAAAGATTTAAATGTTATGAAGAATTTATTGTTATTGTATTAAGATTTTTCACAACTCTATTAAAGTTTGGTGTTATTAGCTTATATATTTGTAAAAAGTAATTTAAATTCTCTATAAGTTTAGAGTTATTGGATTCATGATTTTATAAAGTTAACAAAAGTTTTGTGTTATTCAATTAAAATGAAAGTAACTCAAAAATTCATTAAAATAAACTATTATGTTATTGGTTTGTTGATTTTACACAACTTCCTTCACAAAATCAAATCATCAAAAGTATTGTACGTTGATAAAGTATTCTTGGGATTTATTTTTTTATTAAAGAAAATGAATTATGAGCATAGCATATTACGAAGCCTCTTCTCTCTATTTTCTCTGTGACTGTTGCTTCGCCATCGTCGCTACCGTTGTCTTGAGGCGAGGAGGGATAGGTTGGACCCAGAAAAGTTTGCTCTAAAGACAATCAATCTGTTACGTCTGAGGAGCTGAGGCAAACATCTCCATCACAAAATCTATTTCTTTATCGTGTTCCTGCTTCATTTGGAAAACATCAAAACTTGCATTTTACAACACAAAAACTCACTTGAGTTTTACAACTATTATGTTATTGGTTTGTTAATCCAAGGAAGCTAATGTTATTATGTTATTATGTTATTGGTTTTACAACTATTACAACTATTATGCGTTTTTACTCTCTAACTCTATGGACGTTTACGTTATCTCAACTACACAACCACAAATCTGCACCCACAATAATATGAATCTATTAAATAATACAACCACAAGAACAATTGCTTCTTATAAAATAATAACATACATAAAATATGAATCTATAATATTTGGAATTTTCTAGAAAATCATATATTAACTTGTAACGAGAATTTTAAAGGAAAAAAAAAGATGATAACAATTCATGATAGTTAATAACAATCCATGATAGTTAGTAAAAATCTATAATAATATTTGATAAGAATCAGTGACAAAGTTGTTAATTCCATGAAAGTCTCCCAACTAATGAGTAACAATAAAATCTTCATAACATTTAAATCTTTTAAACTCTACCTAAATACACAAACCAATAACATCCCCTTATATTTATCTTTTCTACTACAACGTTTTGTAATCAAATTATTAAATTACCTGAATGTGATTTGCATTAATTACATTGTTTTCAGTATTTGTGTAACATTAAAAAATAGTATATCTTTGAGAACAGATTAAATAATTTATATCTATGTGTAGTTATTTTGTGTGACTATATGAGCTTAATTTTTTATGTTGACAATGCATAACCATTTTCCCGTACAAATACGGGCTAATACTAGTATAATATAAATAATCAGTGAAGGACTTAATCATCACAAATGAGTAGATTTCACCCCTTCATCAAGAACCTAATTCTTCACTGCCTCCTCATCACGGACCTAATCATCAAAATTTAATAGATTTAGAATCCATGTTTCTTTTCCATCGAGAAATTAGTAAATTTTGTCTCACTAGGAATTGAAACGAAACTAGATCCCAAAAATCTAAGACACAAAAAATTATTAAATTAATAAGTTTTAACAATATTGTAATACTTGATTCACAAATCTAAACCTTTATAAACCTTTTTTAGTCGCAGGAGGCAGAATTCTCTTAAGTGGAGAGGGTGGTATTTCCTTAAGCATGCCACCACTATCATTATTGTTGAGAAGAACACCTCTAACAAGGTCATCCCATATCATGAGTTCGGTTATGGTTGGAAGTTCTGGTCCCGTCCTAGACTTCATATAGGAAATAATCACAATGAAATTACCACTTTTTGATTTTTTTGATCGCACCAATGTAATCTTGATCTGACATGAAGACAAGAATTGGAGCAGAATTGGAGCAAGTGAGATGCGATCAAGAGTCCCAAAACTTATCGCTTGCATCATAAACTAGTCCGCATTGTCTCTGTCTTTTGCTGAGCCAAATTAATATTTATTATATGTTAGATGTATATGTAGTTACATATATATGTATAAATAATGTTCGACACACTTACTTGGACCTTAATGACAAATCTCATAAGCATTGGATCAGTTGAAAGCGTTACTTTTTGTTGACCCCCAAAAGAGAAAAAAACCCAAGCGATTCAAGTATATTCTCTTTTGGGTCATGTCGTTGCTTTTTCATGTCTATTGCCATCTCGGTCCCTCTCAATTTCTAGTTGGTCGTCAAAAGTGTTTGCACTGAAACTTATATAATATCTTCTATCGAAGATCAGATTTTATATAGAGTAATTGCTTCGTCTCATTACTATGCAAATTGTAGGTGTCTCTTTTGCAATGTTTGATTTGTTTCTTCCGCACTTCTTTATATGTTGTTTTGACAGATGATATATGGTGTATTGAGTTTCGTTATCCGGAAAATGGAATAAGACTGATGTTGTAAACAATAATTAAAAACCTTAACTAATCTTGAAACATTATATGTTGGAATCTTGCATGATTTATCAAGTAGTCATTTCTATAAGATGTACAACTATATAGAGAAATATTTTAAACAATCAGAAACTTATATATACAAAAGTACAAATATAATCATTAGAGTGACTGAAACAACCAAAAGGAGATGAAAAAAAGTGAAAGCAAAAGAAAGGATCCAAGGCCAAAACTGTCTGAGTCAGTGGAAGTCGTTGGCGCAGGAGATGGTAAAGTGAGAAGAGAAGGAAGCCATGGAGAGATCCAAGAAGAAGATAAGATAAGATATGGAGAAGCAGAAGGACAAGTAAGAGAAGGATTCCTACAATGAATGTTCCAGTTTGTAAGATTGGTAAGATATAATCCTCTAATAGTGAGACAAGGTATGAGCCGCAGAGGAACCATCCGAAGAGTACTACAAGCACAAGTGGAGTTATTGGCGACGGCCCTTTGCTCTCCATAGTTCCCCTTCTCTCCTAGCCCTGAGGTTTTAATGTTTTATGTTGGCTTAAGGTTAAGAATCTCTACATTTAATTGTTTTTATACTCTTACGTGACAAAGTCAAGTTGGTGTTGAATGAAGGTGAGATCAGAATGTGCCGCTGTGCTTAAGTTTTTTTAATATGTGATTTGTTTGGATGCATGCGGTTAGATAACCTAATTTACTACCTTGTATATCTAATATCTTCTTCTGATGATCAACTATTAGGGAACTATTATCACATTTTAACGGATGCTGTCATGTCATATTATGGTTTAAATAAACGTAAATGTTTATAATCTTCGACGGATGGCTATACCAATGAAGTTTTTTTTTCTTTTTTGGTTTTTATATACCAGTGTAGTTTAAGTTCACTAGAAATATAGATTCAGTCCACAATATAATAGATCGCCGGCTTCAACAAATTCCAAAAATTCCTTGTCTTCTATAAATTCTAAGTTGATTAGATACTAGAAAAAAAAACAAATTAAAACCCATCTATATGTTTTGCCAATCATAGCATCAAACATATTTTTATCATCTAAAATCCCTTTATTCATTGCTACTTTTACATTTTCGTTTTTTTTAAATTGTTCAACTGCCTCTACGTTTGATACGAGAAGATAAACAACTTCCGTATCAAGATAAAAAAAAAAACTTTCATCTGACCATCTCATACCAAAGAGTTATTTGAATATTAAGATTCTTATGATTATTTGAAAGGTGTTCATAAAATTCATTCTAAATTGCCTTTTTTACACACGAAAATAAAATTTACCTAAGCATTAAAATCGAATTCGTGCCGTTTTTTTGCAGCGGTTTCAGGTCGAAATCAAAGCTAAAGGTAAAAACTTCCCTAAGAATATCATATATGTGCAAAAGGAATCTAAACTATTATTTGATATAATATCATCAAAGAAAAAAAAAATGCTTATACCAATATGAAATATCTGTCTTTATCATTAAAGAGCCACAGAAGCTCTCTTCCATTTCTCAAGATCGTCTCACGAAATCAGTGGACGGTTGATGTTGTAGCTCGTTCACGTTCGTATCGAAGCCACGCCCACGCCGCTTGTTGATCAACTCCATAAGCGATCGGTGTAGCACCTGCGTTTTAGTGTCCACCAGCGATCTCATTTTCTGTAGCCTTAATCGTCTCCGCTGTTGCTGACTTTGATCATCATCATCAACGGCAGGTGAGTAGTGGTATGTTGAAGCATTCAACCAACTATTAGAGTTTCTATTGCCATCATCCATACCTCGGATTGTATCGTTACTACCTGCTACAGAAGAGTCGTGAGAGGAAGAAGCAGAGGAGAAAGGGTGCGTTCTTCCCCCTCCGTCGCCATTATCGTCATCATCATCATGACCAAAGCTGTGGTGCTGGATAGAAGAGTCATGGACCCTCCAGTTAGGGACGAGCAAAGATATCTCATTTTCTATCATTGCAGCGATCTCCAAAGGATCCCAGTCAGTTATCTCAAGCTCTTTCACCATCTCCAAAGCTACTTCTAGAGGCGTGTCGCTTACAATGTTGAACGGGAACTGAATGTTCCTCATGTGATCTGTGACACAGCCAAACAGATTTTTATTACAACATTTTCCCTTGGTGATTATTCAAGGTTATCCAAAATCACAAGCTAAGATTACAATAGTTCATTTATTTCCTATGATCAAGAGCTAAAACTAAAGCTGCTCCAAATCTTGTAGCCCGGTTCAGCGGAGAAAGTTTCTAGCAATACAACAATTTTCATGTCCCAAACAAACCAAGCAAGAAATTTCTAGTAAGT
The DNA here is from genome assembly GCA_963922655.1 of Cardamine chenopodiifolia. Taxonomy (NCBI): domain Eukaryota; kingdom Viridiplantae; phylum Streptophyta; class Magnoliopsida; order Brassicales; family Brassicaceae; genus Cardamine; species Cardamine chenopodiifolia. The sequence goes on along the minus strand of OZ000479.1, from coordinate 12,962,608 downwards.
AGAACTTTAAAGCATACCATCACCATCTAAAATCTGTACTTGAAGAAAGATGGTCTGGTCTTCTGAGTTCATCCTTCCTGTTATCGACATATCTGTTGTTCTGGTTGGATCACTCGTTGAAGGCAGATGCTCTACCACTGTTCCATTTGCAGCTAAATTCTGGATTGCCAGTTGTTGCGGCAATCTAGAAAGAGGCGCTATATCTCTCTCATCCGTTGTGGCGAGGAACGGGTCTCCCAAGAGCTCCTTTGCAGGTAATCTCTTTGACACAGTTTCCAGGCATTTACCAACAAAACATTGGGCCTCCATGTTTTGTATTAGATGGAAAGATTCAGGCAACTTCCCCTGAGCCAAATCCACATCAAAGAACGTTAGCATATCAAAATATTTTTCTGGGACGATGATGATGATTGAGATGAGCCTCAGACCCTCTGCTTACCGATGTAACTTTCTTGTATATTTGAGCAGGGTTGGTACATTCACTGTAAGGATACTCACCGGTAAGCATCTCTAGGACACACATTCCAAACGAATAAATGTCCACAAGCTCATTGTAATCTTCTTCATATAGTTCTGGTGCCATGAATTCAGGCGTTCCTAACGATAAATAAAGGTAGATGTTAGCACCGGAACTTACTAGTTACCAAATTCTATTTAAGAACATGGAAGAAACAGAAAAGAAAAGAATACCAATCACGCTGTGTGCATGTTGTGATTCACGGAGAATTGCGGCTAAGCCCAGGTCACCAATCTTGACTTGCCCGAGGTGACCATTAACAAAGATATTATCGCATTTGAGGTCTCTGTGGATGACAGGAGGATCATGTCCATGCAGGTAAGCAAGACCATTCAAGATCTGACGTGCCCAGCTCTTGATTGCCCGAATATCAACCTTTTGATACTTCCTTCGATACCTGCAGATATAAGACAGACCACAAGGTTGTCTTAAAGGGATTCTTCTTCAAACGCATGAGAAGTTATAGTTTAGTTAGACACAAAGCATGAGGTGAGAGGATTCTCCTTACTCTCTAAGGGTGCCTGATGTGAACAGCTCAGTGATAAAGTTAAATGTTCTGCGGTTGACATCGATCCAAGATGTGCAGTAACGTATAATAGATTCGTGGTTGAGATTCTTAAGGAGATGAACCTCAGAGTAGAGACGTTGTAAAGGCTCAGGTGATCGGAAAACCTCATTGAGCTTAACTTGATTCCATGCAACTTCCATTCCTAGAACATGATCAAATGCTTTGTAAACCGTCTTCATTGCCCCTTTGCCAAGTACTTCTCTGAACTGCACACAAATCAAATGCATCCAAACTTTCAAAAATCAAATCTTCAACGGACTCTAGAAAATGCAAACAGAGGAAAATCTCAAATCAAAGCAAGTGCTCATCAGAGAATTATAAGCTTCTTCAATGTTGAGAACATATCAAAAATTTCAGAAGCAACAAAGTCACCAATCAAATTGTAAAAGATAGAGCAAACTTACACGGCCATACCGACCGGAAGGATCTGTCTCGACGTAAGAGATCGATTCATCAGAAGCTCTAGCCGAATACATATCTCCGTACCGGATCTAATCAATCAGAATCTCAAATTGGGGGAAAATTTAAAAAAAAAGAAAAAGAAAGAGATCGCGATGCAGAAAAAGAAGAGAAGAAGATCGGAGAGGAAAAGAGAAGCGTGCTAGAAAATCCTATGTTTTCCTTCGTGATTCTCGTAAGTGAAGACGCCGAAGAGCAACCAAAAGAGTCTAGAATAATCAACGCAGAGCAAAACCCAGGCCATTTCTAACACAAGACCTTGATTACGTATTTTGTATTCGTGCTCTTTCGCAATCATCTGTCTTCTTCCCTTACGGATCTTCATTCAAAAAAAAAAAAAAAGAAAAGAAGAAGTTTGGTGGGGAAAGTGAAAGAGAATATGTGGTTGCAGCCGATCAAAGTGGGGAAAAAGTAAGCTATATTCGCTGATTTTTTCCACTCCTTATTCTCGGAAAAATCAAACAAAAAGGTAGAAGAGAATTTGGAAGAGAAGAGAAGAGATCATTTAGACAATTCTGAATTTGAAAAACCTATGGCCACGCTTTGGATTCACCATCGATGATTCGGATTACAATTAACAAGAATCGAATTTGTTTTAGACTTTTTGCTCTTTTTTTGGATAATTATTGTGTCAAGAAGTCAAAGGAGATTTGATTAACGTGAAGTATGTCTGTAGAAATTGGTAGAGACGAGTGGTTTCAGTGTAATGTATGTAACCGATGATTGCGTTTATTTGACACACTCCCATTTTTGTTTTTACCTATTTGACTATTTCCCCTTCCACACTATTTATTTTATATTCAATTCAATCTTTTTTTATTAAGTGAATTGCAATTTCGAGCACTGATCGACAGAATAAACTGGTCAGATCGGGGGTTAACAAAATTATACATAGAAAATAAAATTTTCATATAACATTAAATTTGTTTAGCAAATTAGACATTTTGACCCCTTTTTTTAAAGATTTACATTAATTTATTATTTTATCAAATAGATTTGATTGGATAACTCAAAACGGTATAAAAAAATTTCGCAGAAAAAATAACGAAACAATTTAATTATTTCATTATTGTTTACCGTTATCTTTTCCCGCGAAATTTTTTATACCGTTTCGATAGTTACTTACCATTCATAAAAACAAAACAAAAAAAAATCAACAAAATTGAAAGCTATGATACCGTTATATTTAGACTCTTATAACTTTCCCCCTAAACATTTTTTTACTACCAATCTGATAACAAGTACCAAGGATTCTTCTGAGGTGCCTTACAACAAATGACATATTCTATTTTAAAAATAAAGTATTATAGATATACAGTTGCTTTGAGCAAACAACTTATCATGACCAAAATCTTGTTACTCTTTATAAACCGCTGGGACGAAGAAACAAGAAGATATAATAGTGAGGTTGAGAAAGAAAGAAAAAAAAGCCATCCTATAATACACTCGCAAACCTGTCTAAGTAGAAAATACAAAGCTCTGCAGAGATTTTTGTCCAGAGAGTTTGAGATGTTGATAAAGTTACATATAGATAATGTTCTTTAGCAGCAGAGATAACATACATAAATAAAAACACAGCCCAAAATAATCTGCTCCATCTTTTTTTCTTTTTCTTTTGGGAGGCAAAAAAAAAGAACTTAGGAAACAAACCAAGGTAGCAAGCCTATACCTGTTCCTATAACGGTCTAAAGAGCATGTGCTTGTACGCTCAGATCAGAGCTACAAAGGGGGGAACTCGTGATCATCCGTCAAATGGTATGACTGCAAAGGCGTTGCTACCCTACATGTACATTCTACAATGAATTAGATAGTGGCTTTGATGATCAGTGATAACTGTTCAATAAAGACACTATGCAGACTGTACCTATCTTCCTTTGTGGTGGAGGGTGTAGATTTTGGGCGGTGTGACCGATTTTGATGACCTCCAGTGCTATCTCTTTGCTTGCTTTCCTCAGGAGGGGAGAGTTGTTCCGCTGCTAGAGGCTCCGTAGACCTAAAATCTGGAGCCTTCTCATATGGATGATTTGTAGAGCCATTGGTATCAGGAAAGCTTTCAAGTGAATCAGTTTGACTCATATCACATGAACCATTTGTTTGGTTGGGATAACGATGCTGTCTCTCACGGGTGTTTCTGTCAGGGAAATTCATTTCTGAGTGCGGGTGTGCCATGTTTCGTCCGTTTTTACGAGGCGACCTAGCTTGGTGTGAGTTTCTTCCTCTTGGGGAATACGGTCCATCCCTGTAATGGTTCTGCAAAAAAGAGGCGTTAGAAGCTTGGCAATTTAGAGGTCACATTTTTATGGGGTGTATGTAAGAGAAGTAAAAGAGGCGGATAAGTATGTACCGCATTGGGGAAGTATGTTCCAGTTCCTCGTGGCTTAGATAATTCCTCAATACCAAAACCAGCCCCTGGAATCATCTGAGGGTTCACATGAAAGAAAACCTGTCTCGGAACAACTCCATTGGCGTTTACTGGAGTGGGCGCATTCCGTCTGAATGGCAGATTATGCCGAATAACTTCCCATGAATTGTTGTTTGGAAGCTGAGGCAGCCCATGTGGAGATAGTGGAGGCAGAGGACCATTTTGGACATAATCAAACCACCAGCGCCCATATCGCAAACTGTTAAGCTGACTGTCGTAATCCCCTGCGAGGTCAGACAGCATATTCGGAGTGCCAGAGACGCCACGACCAGAGTAATGGAGCTGCACACCCTCCTGTGGCCAAGTTGCCAGGTTCATGAGTGAATTTTGGTGTACTGAACCTGTAAACGGCAGGTCTTCATGACTAACATGCTCGTTCGCATTCTCATTACTATGTATATCTTTAACTCTTCTGAAATCAGCAAGCCAGGGAGTCTCTTGCTGTTTCTCCACCCCGTTTCCATTTACAATTTCTCCGTTTCTCATCGGATGAAGAGAATGATGCTTACCATTCAAAGGAGAGACACTTTCCTTATCATTAAGGCGAGGAGATGTCATTGCATCATTGGAAATCTCAAGCTTTTGGATCCTCAAAGTAGCCAAGTCTTTTGCATCTCCTTCAAATCGTACCTCTGAAACCGATGGGGGTGTTTCACCAGGTGATCCACTCAAATCATGCCCAGTTGTACTCGATGTACTGACTCCTGCATGCGACGAGTCTTCTTGGTCATGCCTACCATTTCCAGCAGCACCGGATGAACTGGAGGATTCTGATTCACAAACCACTTGACCTTCTTGGAAATGATTGGCAGTTGGAGATGGAGATATGGCACTATACCTGTTGTACCTTACAAATGGACCAGCATCAAGGACATCGGGCCTCTGGCCACTCCCATGCCTGTGTAGCATGTTAGAGAAGAACTTACGAAGCTCAAAACTTATGTCTTCTTCTGACTGCAAAATGATTTGCCCAAGCTTCCGAGCACCATATGTGAATGCACTTCGTATTCGATAGAAGTTACCTGTATAAGGGAAAGTATAAATTTACCAACAAAGAATCATCTACACCATAAAATCCACGGGAATACCAGAGCAAACTAAGTCAGGAGGTTTATCTCACGTTTATACAAGCCAGAACATCACAATCTAAAGTTTAGACTCCACTTAAAATCTACACACCCTAGTCTAAAAGGTTTCAAGCAAAACCACCACAAAGATTATAAAACGCTAAAACTCTGGACAAGGATGGTTCAGAAGCTACTGTCTTGAACCTGCTCAAACATCTAAAGCCATAAGGAGAGGAATAGCAGCAGGAAAATAAAAACACTGCGATGGTTGGAGAACAGAAAAGCAGCCAACCTTTGCTCACACTGCGGCCAAGATTGTTATTTTCTTTAAGCGGATCGACTATGTTAAGATGCTTTGATGGAAAAACACGCGGATTTGTCTCAAATCCTCGTGAAGGTACAGAGTACAACTCCATACATTCCTTGAGGAACTCACTGGTCAACAAAAGATCTTCCCCGCCATTTTCCGGAGTCTCAACTACAGAAATTAAAGAAAGAAATTGCGGACATTAAAATCTCATAAAGAACTCAATTTTAAATATAGTAAAAGGAGATGCTTACCAACAATTTCCGGTAGAGAGGAAAGGCAGACGGGCCCATTCAGGCTAATGCAATAGTTATCCCAGTCGAACTTGCTGAAGTAGTCCAAGAATTTGTATAGAACCTATGGGAAAAAAAGTTCAGCAAATCAAGATGAGACTAAACCATGAAGCATCCCTCAAAATTGCTGAAGACTCTTACTGCTAGTGGACCATTCAATGATGTGTGGAAGAGATGGAAAATATATAAGACCAACGTCTCCAAAGCATATGTTGAAATCAATCCATGGAAAGCCCCGAGAATACGGCTCTCATAGTAGCACCAAGCTTTAATAAGTATGATACTTCGCTTGAAGAGATGGTCCTTTCCAATGAGGTGATTGATCTGCGTAATCAAAACATCAAAGTTAATCTTCCAGAAGCAAATCTTTATCTTCTACAACCGCATCCTTCGAAAATTGTTGATAAGAATATTGTTCTAGACAAATGTGCTTCAAACATATTATTGCATGCATGTGGTATTGCAAACAATTTGTAATATTCGAGAAAATCTATTGGGTAACCAGAAAAAAAACATCATGCAGTTGGGTAAAAACAATGTCATTATGACAGATTAACGACATTCAACTTCTGCTGTACTTATATGGACCTTTTGAAAAGTTAAGTTAAATTTTTTTTGACACAGCATTGTCATACTGAAGAGGACAAGATTACCTTCTCAAGAAAGCACAGAGTACAAATCCCACCAATCTGATTGAAAGAAATATCAACCACGATGTTTTGCACCAGACACTTAACAAGCTTAACCTGCAAAAGAAAAGAAAGTTAGGTACTTGATGAGATAACAAACAACATAAAAGGCTTGCATAAACACCATATACATACTTGGACTACTCATGGCAGAATGCAGTTGTGGAATTGAATAACAGAGAGATTGAGTAAACACACCTCAGCCCGTATTAACTGCACATCCTTAACCACAAACGGAGCAGCCCCATTATACTCTTCCCTCTCAAGTACAGAGAAAACTTTGGCAGCCAGTTCTTCTTCGTGACACAGTCCACCAAAAGCTGTGAGATCAATGTCTCCATCAGGAAGATACGTTTTCAATGGGACCGATCCAAAAGAATGTACCTGAAAGACACATACAAGTAAAACAGAAATCACAACTCTGGAAAGCACATCAATAGTCAATTAAAGTTAAAAACTTATATGCCACAACATCGCAGAATCTCTAGGCAGTATCAGAAAGGTGTACAAAAAAGGACACAACTTCGAAATAGAAAACAACAAGTTGATGACTTTAAAACATCTCACAAAGAAAGACAGAAAATATTCAGATTAACGCATCAAAAGTTTAAGCGAGCATCTAGAGAACTCAATAAAATGCCGAAAAAATATCGTCGATTCAATAAAGTTCCAACATTTAAAACCACGTCTAAGTTATTTTCCTTAGTGTTAATGCAAACAACATAAAAACAGAATGATTAAAAGAATGTAACCTCGCATCCAAGTGTCATTTTGATTAGTCTTTGAACATAATCAATCACATCTCTTCTTCGATCCTCGGATACAAGTGTTGGATGAACCTGCTCTATAATTTCACGGGTGGCTTCCTCCACTCTCTTCCAAAACTCAGGCTGATTCGACGGTGAACGAGGCGGCGGAAGCGGTGACAATGAGGACGAACTCTCTTCTTCCAATACAGACCAATCATCGAGATCCGCGGCCATGAAAGATGAAAAAACCTAAAGAAAAAAACTAACAACAAAAAAAAAATTCGATTGATACGAAGAGCAATCGATTGATCACACGACGAATCAGTTCGTTGAAAACTACGCCCAAAATTGAATCTGAATAGAGTTTGGAAACAAGCGAGTACAAGAGAATCAAGAATCGACAACGAAGAAGAGATATTTAGGTTTTCAAGGATCCCAAGTGATTACTGTTGAGGACCGATTTGGTGTATTGATGTTCTTTCTTCTCTTTTTTTTTTCACTGCAATCAATAAAAAAAAACGAGGACAAATTTTGTCTTACTTTTGTCTATGCATCTTCAAACCCTTTTTTGTGTCTCTCTTTTTCTTATAACTTTTTTTACCTTAACGATGCAGAATTTAGAAAGAACGACGAGCATTAGTGTGATTTGGAAGTTTTTGTCAGAGTTTGATTTAAATAAAGTTGGTTAATTATAAGAGTTGGACTATTTATCATTGTAATTTTAAAGAGCTATGAATGTTTAAGAAAATTGTCAGTGATATTATAAATGTGTTCATGGATTGATTATCTAATCTTTTTATCAAGCAAAAGTTGTCAACTTTTTTTCACTTTTGTTTGATTTCTTGAAATTCACATGTATGTTTATTAAAATAAATAAAATAAAAAATTTATATTATTAAAGAGCTAACTAACGTATTCGCGTTTTTTTAATATACAAATTTGTTATATCTATAATTTGTGATGTGATTCTTTTAATTAAGTTTAGGTTACTTTTTGATTATTAAAAAATAAATTTGTTTATTTAGTTCAACTTTTATAGGCAGTTGGATGATTAATTTAATAAAACATAATGAATTTCACATTTATGTACATTTTCATATTACTTTTCTATATTTGCGTTGAACATGTCCCGATTGATGAAAATGACTATGCTTTTGAAGTTGAAAGAGGTAACATGTGGGAGTTCGACCATGTAGGCTTTCTGGAGAGGTGAGTTAGTACCATTGATTTCAAAGTCCTTTCCTCGAGTTAGGTTATATGGGTAATCAGAATGTTTAATCGTCTGTTGGTTTCTCTGAATATGATTTGTTCGACGTGATATTCTATATCGTAATATAATTTTAAAATCCGAAACCCCCCTCCAACAATTATATATATATCTATATATATATATACATCATACAAATTAATATTTTATTTTATTCTAAATAAGGTTTTGAAAATTCTAAAAACGGATATGTTTCAAAAATATTAATTACTCCAGCTCCCATCTTATCTTATAACCGAAATTAAAATCTTGTTATATATAGAAATACTTTTCCATATAAAGCACAAATTTGAAAACATAATAGCATGAGATATATCGTATAAACATAACAAAGTTTTATCATCTCTGTTAAATGGAAGAAAATGATAAATTTTGAAAACTTAACATATTATAATGATGAAAATGTAACTGTTCAAAAACTGACAGTGTCAAATGGTAAAACAGAAAACAAAACACAATCTTTCTAACACTTAGTTAAACGAATACGTTTAACACTTTTCAGATAAAAAAAAAATAAATTCATAAAATTATATTAACAATTTATAGATTTCCATAAAAATACACGAATTTTGTGGAAACAAAAAAAAACATGAACTAATTCATTTTTCCATTATAATACACAAAATTTTAAATTATATCCAATGAACATTAAATCCGTTTATTTTTAGTTGTTTTAATAAAACTAAATTTTAAATAATATTTTTTTATAAACTCAACAAAAAATTCCTAAAATTATATTCAAAATTTTAAAATTTCTGTAAAATTTCAAAAAATTAAAACACTAAATTATCAAATCAGAAAAATCAAAATATTTTATTAAATCATTTAAATCTTTAAATAAGTTTAAAATTTAACATTTACTACATTATAGATACAAAATATTTCATATATTATATCTTTTACGAAAAATTTAATTCATTAAATATTCAAATAGTTTTAAAACTTTATTACCATATATAAGGTAAATAAAATATATCAATTTTTCAAACTCATATATTTATATTATAAACATCAAAAATTACCCAAATCACTAATAAATACAACTTATATTATTATATTTATACACAATTTCACGATGTTATTTTAAAAACATACTAGTAACTCTATTGCTAAAATTACATGAATTTAAAAATTTATATTTTAACTTTAAAATTACTTTTAAAGTATTAGAAGTTTTATCTGTTTTTATTATTTTTTATTTATGAATTCAAAGTTTTACAAGTTTAATTTTTATTTTAAGAATTTTTAAGATTTTTTAAAAAAATTTAAAATTTTATTGACTTTTCGGATTTTGTAAAATATTATTTTATCAGAATATTTTTATTTTAATTAAAAAATAAATAGATTTTACTTTTTGTCAAATCCTAAATATTAAATAGATACAATATTAAAGTTTATGTATTATAAAAAATAATTTATATATACTTTCAGGTAGTTTAAAATTTTATATTTTAATAAAAATCAATAAATAGTTGGTATTCTTTTATAGAATTTTTAGAAGAATAAAACCCTCAAAACTACTATATACATACTCAACATGTAGGTTGGGCAACAAAGAAGTTGGGCTTATGTTCGTGGCCCAATAATAACTCGAAAGAGAGTGTTCTTCTTACAGTTGCTTGACCGCATCACATCTTTCTACCTCCGCTTCCGTTTTAATATCTCTTGGCGAATAAAATTACCGGCAAATTTCGCGGAGAAACCTCGCCGAAGAATCAAAGTTATGGCGGACATGGTTGCAGTGGCTGGAGCGCGACCTTGGAATGCTTTTATCCAAGCTTTACTTCTAATATCTCTATCATTTTCAGCTCTCTCCAGCGCTTACCGACCTGGAGACATCGTCCGGATGAGCAAGATGGGGCAATATCATTCTGTTCGTACTCCTCTTTACATTTAAGCTGAGATTAATATCTAATTTGATGAAGACTAAGGATCTGTTGATTCCAATGGCAGTCGAGAACGACTTGGCATGATGTGATTGGAAAGCATTGCCCGATCTTCGCCGTTAATCGCGAGGTACTTAGTGTAATTGGTTTAAGACATTTACGGAGTAATTTCGGAAATTAGATTGAATCTCTTCATTATTTGCCAATTTTATAGGTGTTGATCCCCATTGCGAAACCAATTGGATACACAGGAACTGATCCTTATAAGATGTGAGAATTTTTTGGTTTTGTTTAATTTTGATTACAGTTCAAATGAAAATGTTGAATAGCTGTATTGAGTTTGCTTTGGAATTGAGATTGCTGTGTCTTTAGTTTGTGCCAAGTTCTTCAGTGGATTTAGCCATTTCTATTGTTGCTGCTCCAAAAGAAAATGATGAACATACAGTGATGTTTCGCAGTTTCTCATTTTTTTCTATTAGAGTAAGCCATTTTGTATGGTTTTCTTAGCTCTATCTTGCTGCAGATTGTGATCTTGTGATGTCTTATCTGTGCTGAACATGAAGTACCATGCTGATATGGCCACATTTTTACATATTCATATTCAAATTAGAGTTATTTGGTGTCTGATGTGTGGCTGAGGATGGTTTTTACTTGCAGAAAATTCCAAGTTGGGAGTGAGAAATTTCTTATTCACTGGCTTTTGGTGATAAACCGTAAAAGCTCAGAAGTTCCAATGATCGATGTAAATTTGGTATGTTTAGCATTGGTTTTGAGTTATTTATAAGCTTTGACTGATTAGATAATTTGCTACCCAGGAAAACTGGCAGATTTGTATAATACCAGTTTTTGGATTTTTCGATGTGGCTTTAGTTTTTTTTTATTTTCATAGAGATATTCTGGAGGAGATCTGCTTGGAGTCACAGCTCAAGTTATCGATATGCCTCATAGCTGTACGTGATACTCCTTATCTAAGTTAATCGTGTCCTGATTTAGGTGTCACTTCATTATTACTGTCTGTCTTCTGAGCGAATAAGGGGATTTGTTCTGCATTACTAATCTGGCCTAACCAGATATGCCAGGTCTTACGCTCAAATCTGAAAATTCAACAACTTATGACATATTAGGTGGTAGCTTCTCAAGGTTGTGATGCTTGGTTGCAAAGCCCATGTCTTAGGCCCTAGTTAACCTAGCTTCAATTTTGCACTGCTTTCTATTATTTCGAGAGTCTTACGTTATCTGGTGAAAGTTAAAACATCTTTGCATTCTTGGAGACACTGGATGCTAATATATTGGCAGTTGGCTTTATAGTCCCATTTTTTCTGCTGTTATCTTTATGTCTATTACACAGGCTGATTCAATCAATCTGTCTGCTTGCATTACTGAATTAAATTTACACTTCCATGGTCATCTATGCTCTCGTGGTTTCTGTATTTCTTACATGTTGCCTTAACCATGACTTTGGCAATTTCTTGTAAGGAATGAAACTTTTTGTGTTCTGATTTTTGAATTTGTAATTCTGCTTACATGGTCATAGAGTATTACTCAGTTACTTCAAATAATTGAAAGACAACATCAGAGTTTAATCTGAGGTGAGATTTTACCCATGAACAGATCTGAATACACACCCGGAGATCCGCAAACAGTTCTGGGATCCTCAACACTGGCCGAAACATGTTCTTGTTAGATACACATGGTATCCTAATTTTGTTCACCTCTTTTTTCCGCTCTCTTTGCTATTAAGCTTGTGCATACGGTCGAGTCACAAAGCTTAAGAAATCATCACTTTACTGATATGTGGTGGAGACACTTAATTGTGATGCAGGAAGGAACAGTCAGAGATTGATGTTTCCTCAGGATTTTATGTCCTCTTCGGCTCAGGTAAATCCTTTTTATTCTTGTTAAATAATTACAAGAAAGAAAATAAGCTCATACATTTATATATTCTCATATTGTGTTTACTTGTGATCAGCTCTTACATTCTCTTTCGTACTCTCCATTTACGTCTTACAATCTTCGCGGGAGAAGCTGGCGAGGTAAATGACGTTCCTGTCTTCTCCAATTCAGATGTGTATATTTCTTAGTTGAACCTAATTGTTGAAAATATTCTTGTAGGTTTATAAGAGAGACGGTGGTGGAGAGCAGCAGTTCCAATGCTGGAGGAATTGGCAAGGTGGAGTGAGTCATGGTCAAATACATGTGTGTTGCTGCTGTTTTAGTTACAACTGTCTCTATCTAGGATTAACCTAATTGGTTTAAAATGGAGCTTATTTCCAGAAAAGAATGAGTTTTTTTTATTTATTTAGACATGAATAGTCAAAAGCAAAACTTTGTCATTGTAATAGGTTGGTTGAAATAGATTTACGATAGCAACAATATCAATGACATTTACGTAGTTTTCAGTTTTTTTGCAATTGAATTAACTGGATTTGTTAAAAATATATTAATCGACTACACCGGACTTGATAATTGATGAGCCTATCTTAATTGCATATACTGTAATTTGAGGGATCGAAGGCAAAACTTTATAATTTCACAAAGTAATGTTTCAATGCCCATAAAGTAATTTGAGGGATCCAAGAAGCGCTGACTCTGTTTCAATGCCCTGATTTTCTATTACCGCCAACGTTAAAGCGTCGTTAAGTTGGACATATGTAGGGCAATGATTGGTCATTCCGAAAAAAATATGTGTATGATAGAATGAACTAGAATTTTTAATATAGTATTATAGTATAGATTTGACAAATGGAGAACAAAGTGTTAAATGAAACCAACCACCACCTAACCTCACACCTCACTCTCATGGCATCCACGCTCTTATATAAACCCAACCACCATTAGCATTCTTCATCATCCACAAATCCATTAATTAAGTAAAAAGAGATACACAAAGTTTCAGATATGGAGGGACTCCTGAAGTTGTCAACTTTGATGATTGTGTGCATGTTAGTGGCTGCTCCAATGGCGTCCGAGGCAGCTATCTCGTGCGGTGCAGTCACCAGCAACTTGGGTCAGTGCTATAACTACTTGACCCGAGGTGGTTTCATTCCTCGAGGTTGTTGCCTTGGCGTTCAGAGGCTCAACAGCATGGCTCGAACCACCCCTGACCGCCAACTAGCTTGTCGCTGCCTCCAGGGAGCAGCTAGAGCCTTGGGTTCCCGACTTAACCCAGGCCGTGCTGCTGGTCTCCCTGGTGCCTGCGGTGTTAGGATCTCTTACCCCATCAGCGCCACAACCAACTGTAACAAGTAATGTTTTCTCACTCTATTTATTCATTTTAATTGAGGTTTCTAATATTTTTGTTTGGATTTTAATGGAGTGTTAATAAACCATATGTTTGATGTATTTGGTTGGTTATGCAGCGTGAGGTGAACAGGAGGAGATAGACGTTGAAGAGTTTTTCTTATAATCTATGAGAGAGTATTAAAAATAATTGAGATGTCACTATAAGAGTGCATCCTTCTTTGTTATTGCGTTTTTTCGTTTGATAAGGGGTTGTCCTTTTTAGTTATCGTTGTGTTTTAGAATGTGTTTTCATGTCTTTCTTCATATATGACGGTCCATTTAATTGGTCGTCTGTGTTATGTACTCCTCTAATGATATAATGAAATTACGATATGTATTATTTTCAAATTCTTGCCATTCATTTGGTCACGTTGCATCCCTTCTTCTTTTGCGCAGTATAATAAACTAATTCCGAATACACGAGGTTCTTTTAATAAAGTTATTATCAATTGACTTAAGTAGAGAGAAATAATACTTATTTATAATCAACATTAACGCAGTTCAATGGACTGCTGCCAAGAAAAAAAAAGACAGTACAATGGACTCATGATCAGCATGCTTTTAAAACATATTTCGATGGTGTTTATAAAATACAAAACAAAAACTATAAAATCAATTTCTAAAGGTTCGAATTCATTAAATCTAGAACATCCTAAATTTTGTTTGTGTTTGCCAGAAAAGATCATCGTATATGTGGAAAACAGTTGATCTTTACACTCTTTCTTTGTCAATCCTTATCTAGTTCACTCTCACAACTTGTTCCTTTACGCTTCTCACTCTATTTTGTAATCTTCTTCGTCGGTGAGTGACCGAGTGTATAATATGTCGATCGACCCTACATTCCATTGCTAAGGCACCTTCCTTACTTGTATTCAATTCTAACCATTATTTATTTCCTTGACCGCCATTTGATCACCATTTCGATCCACACGTCCAAGAGTTTTCTTACTCTCTTGGAATCGTGTCATGTATGACCTCAAAATTTGTGCTTAGCCGTCGTACCACCTTGTTTGACATGTCCATATAATACATAAGGTAAATTAGACAATTTGAATACCTCATCACCAATGCTCAAAATTTATAAATTTCTAATTTGACGAGATTTATAATTCGGGCTTTACCCTAGATTTCTGATGTTACATCTTCTTGAAACTCAATTATGCGAAGATTGGGAAAGCAACGTATTTACATTGGTTTTTAGCAAAACAAAAACTTTATTTACTATTGGAATATGTGTAACAATAAAATTAGTCTTATTTATTCATCAAATTTGCATGCATATGAAACTACGCGTGATTAACGGGTGCGCATGACGTTCATGAGTTTTCCAAATTATAAAAAATCCCACCGACCTCAACAAAGTACAAGCAATTAAAATCAATAAAACAAAAATGACGTTTGCTCCAAAGATCATCACATGCCTCCTCCTTCTTACAGTCTACATGGCAGCTCAAGCAGAGTCAAACATCCAGTGTGGGACGGTGACGGGTGTACTGGCACAGTGCGTGAACTACTTAACCAACAGTGGTCCATTGCCATCAGGTTGCTGCGTGGGAGTCGCGTCATTGAACCGCCTGGCTCAGACCACAGCGGACCGCCGACAAATATGTGAGTGCCTTAAAGTAGCGGGTAAGGAAATCAAAGGCCTCAATACCGACCTTGTGGCCTCACTTCCTACCACTTGTGGTGTTTCAATTCCCTACTCCATCAGTTTCAGCACTAATTGTAACAAGTACGTCTCTATATATAACTTTTAGTTTTGATTTATATAAAGTTTTCTGTTTTATATTGGAATATGGAACTAACTTTAAAAAATAATATTCAAATTTCAAAGAAAATTCCGTAAAGTTTCATTATACACTTGCCTTAAAAAAATTATACTATCAAAATCATAAAAAAATAAATAAGAAAACCGGTACTTTAAAGTTTTACTTAATAGTACGATATTATTAAATGTATAAGTACTTCAACAAAAGTTTTGTACTAATTCAAACGCTTCGGAAGGATGGAGTAACGTTTTTTTAATGGTTGTATGAATACCATTCGAAGTTTCTCTATCTTAGTGGTTTACAGTGTCATGAGACATATTTGTTTAATTTGGTTGTTTGAATGTTGCAGTATATCGACTGACGTGTAAAAGAGGGAAGTGAACAGCTGTACGACTAATCAAAATTGCCAGCTCTTAACCTAAATAAAAGTACTCTGCTGATATTTCCCATTTTACTCATTTCATATGCAAGGTAATAACGACAATGGCATTCTCTCTCTCTCTCATCTTTCTTGATAATGAAGAAAGGCAAATTATAACTCCATTTCCAAAGTATAGCTAAAATAGTTGCCCTCCGACATTGATCCAAAACAATCATTGCTAGCTATATATCCCTCAATAGCTTTGTAGCCTTTGTTAATGATGTAATTAACAGTCCAGAAGAATTAAAAAAAGATGTGGAAGTTTTAATACCAAGCATGTTAGAAACTGAAATGCTTAGGTTAAGGTTATACACTAATGTACGCTTTGAATTATGTGTATGTCCATAACTCAAAGTAAATCAGTAACTGATGCTACCAATACTCTTATTTTCTTAATCAACCAAACTCAACAAATGTGTTTTTTTGTTCAATAACTCTAGTTTGTAGAGGTGTTAAAATGGTTTGTTTCTGTCCATTTTGATCCGTCCAATATTGTATGTTTTGACTGTGGACCAAATAATCTGTCAATTAACAAACGTGTCCATTAACAAACGTGTCCATTAATGTCCGTTCCAAATGCACGAAACTCAATTATGTTTTGTTTTTTCTTAAAACTAAATCGTTAGAAATTATTGAAAATTATCAAAAATCACTAAAAATTGCAATTGTGAATAAGTTTTAATTTGAAAAAAATTGTTTTTGACTTAAATTTTTAAAAACTATTTTTTATTGTTCAACAGTATTCAATCTATTTTATCCATAGATAAAATTGGGTGTAAACCATTTTAATCTGTGATATAAATACACTTGTGAATATACTGTTCATTGTATATTGGATATATATAAACTATTTTAACACCTCTATCGGTTCGGTTAGGTAAGTTGAGCGTAATAGATTATCAATCCTCCTAGACTTATGTGACGTACACAACTACTGGGCTTTCTAAATATACGGCCCAAATATTTGTCCGACGGCTCCGTGGTGGTGGAGAGGGATCGTCAAACTCAACTTGGCTCTGCGACTCGATTCCATTTCAGACGCGACCAACACGAGCCAGATCAACCCTTCGTCTTCTCATCGATCTTCAGTCTGTTTATATCAATCTGTTTCACTGTTTTGCCAATCTTCAACGTGAAATTTAAGCTTAGTGATTTGCAATCGCAGGCCTGTGATCTGCAAATCTGCGATGCCCTGAAAATGAGCTTCTCCTGCAGAGTCTCAAACCCAGTTAGTATCTCTGGATCGAATCAAGACTGTCACTGGCTAATAAATCAACCGATCGAGTCATAATTTAGGGTTTGACCCTAATTGCAATGGACAGAAGTTGGGTCTTATCACTTCTTCTATTGATTTTGTTTGTCTCCCATGCTTCGTCGTCTGGGAAATCTCGGGAGTTAGTTGATGAAGAAACACAAACGGATAATTCAAATTCAACCACTAAACAAGTAAATTCGATTTCTTTTTTTCCCGTAATTGCTTTGTTTTTTGTTTGATCTTCTACAATGTGTGTTTGACTTTACTCTATGTTTCTGCTTCAGAAGTCTCCGTTGCTTAATTCTAGACCTATTGGTGAAAAATCCAATGTTAGCTCATCAGAACCTTCTCTGCCAACTAATAATTCGACGAATCCTAATACTAAGCAGCCTGATTCAGTGAGTCCACCTCCAGAGACAGTGTTAAATGAGAAGAATGGAACCACAAAAGTGGTAAATACAACAGAGCCGATAAGTCCACCTCCAGCGAACCAAACGGATAGCCAGGATAATGGAAAATTACCGGCTAAAATGGGGCCGCCTCCTCCAAATAGTTTGGATAGTGGGAAAAATGGGACGGAACTAGGTAAAGGAAGTCCGCCTCTGGCTAAAGATACTGATAAGGTGAATGACGTTAAGGGGAGCTCAGATTCTGCCAGTACTGAGACCTGTGCAGGAAAGTCTAATGTATGTAGAACTGAATATTCATTGGTGGCGTGTACTTTAAGCATCGAAAAAGGTATATTTGCGCATCTCTGTTGTGCCATTTTCTTTGATTTCTGTACTCTTAGTTTCAAATTTTGTTTGAAATGATATCTCTGGCATGTGCTTTCCTGTTTATTGAACAATGCAATGATATAACTTGTGTTAGCTTCTTGAGTAAAAGCCATATAGTAGGTTTTGTTTGCAGCATAGATAGATGATGTCCATGAAAATGTTTGGATAGGGATTGTGTTCTTTATGAATTAGGGACCAAACTAGAAGATCTTTTACATTATTGGGAATCCTTGTTGCTGAATCAACGACTCCAATTAGCAGATGTGTGACATGATTTGTTTTGTGTTTTCAAATGATTATGATCTCAATGACATGTAACTTCCTTGCATGTTATAGCTATTCCCCCACAATTTTTAAGGTCTCTGCTTTATATGCTCTGCTTTCGCCTGTAGGTTTTGCTTGAGCAGGATTGAATTTTCAATCTTAAGTTGTGTTTTATCATTGCAGATTCTGCTAACTGGTTGATTCTAGTTCAAAACGAAGGTGAAAATTCTCTCAAAGCAAACATTGTTCTTCCGGTTAACTCTTTACGGGAGCTGACACTGGCAAAAAACCAAAGTCAAAGGGTACGATTTCTATGTGCTTCTGAGATGATTTCTTTGATAAAAAGCCCTATCTTGCACAGGTTTATCTCTGGAAGTCTGAACTATTTTGTGATCTTTTTAATTATGCAATGCAAACGTTACTACTTATTCCATGGTACGAAACCGACCTTCTTTCACCTACACAGGTAAACATATCCATTAGTGGAGACATAAACAAGATCGTACTAGATGCCGGAAAGGGAGAGTGTGTACTTCACATGTACCCATCAAAAGAAAACGCCTTATTCATCCACTTTCCTTCATATGAAAAGCTAGTGACGCCCATTAGTGGTGCCTATTTCTTAATAGTATCAGTTGTTATCTTTGGGGGAACTTGGGCATTGTGTCTGTGCCGGAAGTATCGCCGTGCAGGTAATGGAGTGCCTTACCGTGAGCTAGAATTGAGCGGAGGGTCAGGCTTAGAAACCGAGTCCATTGTCCATGACGTGGAGACAGCGGACTGGGACGAGGGTTGGGATGATGATTGGGATGAGAATAATGCTGTGAAATCGCCTGGTGGTGCAGCAAAAAGTGTCAGCATCTCTGCCAACGGCTTAACAGCGAGGGGTCCGAGCCGAGATGGCTGGGATCATGACTGGGACGACTAGATTTTTGTGTGTTTTATCAGTGGTGGGATAATATTACAGAAGAACCACTTGGATACAGATACCTACGCTACCTACAAAGAAGACACGATAGAAACAAAATGGTTCATCAGTTAATGTATACGCAATTTGCCTATATATATCTTTTTAAATTTGTTTTTTTTTCACTAAGTTGAAATATCACATTGGAATTTTGTACTTCAGTCTCCCAACCAGAACCTGTGTTTTTTCTTAAATCTTTAATTTCATACTTTTGTATCATTTATACGAACACAACTTTGTATGTTCCTTTCCTTTTCAGCTTTCTTCTTAGAAATTTTTGTACCAATACTTGTAGAGTGGAATATTCATGAATGATTAACGGCAAGAAGATAGTATATACATTTTATCTGTTTTTTATTACTACTATAAGTAATTAGTTGATGCTATCTCTCTTCTTATTTCTTAAATTAGGGGTTAGAGTCGAAATAAAATTAGGAGTTAATGGCTTTTGGTTGTTTCTGTTACCTCAAACGCGCCTGAT
The DNA here is from genome assembly GCA_963922655.1 of Cardamine chenopodiifolia. Taxonomy (NCBI): domain Eukaryota; kingdom Viridiplantae; phylum Streptophyta; class Magnoliopsida; order Brassicales; family Brassicaceae; genus Cardamine; species Cardamine chenopodiifolia. The sequence continues at coordinate 12,943,169 of OZ000479.1, read as the reverse complement.
CATGGTGGATTGCAGCGGCGATGTTTACATCAGCTTCAACAGATTGGAGGATACGGTGCGTTACTCTTTTGTCAGCCACCTCTCCGCCGCTTTCCACCGCAGAGGTATATCTTCGTTCATCGGAGCAGACGACTCCGATACGAAAAGCAACTTGGAGAATTGTACGGCTTCTGTAGTGGTTTTCTCTGAGAAATCCTCGTCATCCAAGTCATGCTTGGAAGAGCTGGTCAAAGTTTCCGAACGCCGGCGAAAAAACTGTCTCGCGGTGGTTCCGGTGTTTTACCCAGTCACGAAACCGTTTGTGAAGAAACAAATCTGGAATTTGGACGACGGCGATGTTAAAAGCGCTCTATTAGAAATGGTAGACTTACCAGGGCCCAAGTCATATGACAAGAAGCAAAGGTATTTTCAAACTCTATAGGTTTGAATTTCAATACTCTTTTTGGATTTATAGATTCTATAATCCGCTATAACTATAAGCATTTAAGAACTATAAAACTCTATTATCTAATAAGACTAAATTAGTAAGAGTTAAACAACATATATGGACCTCCAAGAGAGAAAGGTGAGCTGATTTAATTTAATGTTACACAATTTTTACTCATTTTCTACAAATTTGATGCAGTGACTCTGACTTTGTAGAGGAGATTGTGGCTGATGTGCGTGAAAAGCTCAATATCACTGACAATATTGGAATCTATTCGAAGTTGAGGATGATTGAAAAATTGATTTACAAGCAACCATGGGGCGTCCGCAGCGTAGGACTATGGGGTATGGCCGGCATAGGGAAGACGACACTTGCTGAAGCTACTTTTGATCAACTCTCTGGTGATTATGAGGCTTCTTGTTTCATCAGAGACTTTAATAAGGCGTTTCAAGAAAAGGGGCTTTATACTCTGTTAGAGGAACATTTTGGGAAAATTCTTAGGGAAGAGCTTGACACAAAGAGTTCCATTGCGCGACCGATCCTCCTTAGAAATGTGTTACGCCACAAAAGAGTTCTTATTGTTCTTGATGATGTGCGCAAGCCTCTAGATGCAGAGTCTTTTCTTGGAGGGTTTGATTGGTTTTGTCCGGGAAGCTTGATTATCATAACTTCAAGAGACAAACAAGTATTTTCTCTTTGTCAGGTCAATCAAATATATGAGGTTCGAGGTTTATATGAGGAAGAGGCTCTGCAACTATTCTCGCGGTGTGCATTTGGAAATGACGTTGGAACTGATAGTCTGCAGAAACTATCAATGGAAGTGATTGACTATGCTAATGGAAATCCTTTAGCTCTGACTTTTTTTGGAAGAGAGTCGAAGAAGAATCCTAAAGAAACATTCCTCAAACTCGAGCAATCTCCTCCGCTTGAGATTCATGATGCAGTCAAGAGCACATATGATTCACTTAGTTCCAACCAGAAGAACATATTTCTTGATATTGCCTGTCTTTTAAGAGGAGAAGATCTCGACTGCGCTATGCACCTTCTTGAGGGGTGTGGTTTCTTTCCACGTGTTGAAATCAATGTTCTTGTTGAGAAATGTTTGGTGAGTATCTCAGAAGGCAAGGTGGTAATGCATAATATGATCCAATGCATAGGTCGCAAAATTATCAATGAAGGAAAGAGGCGTTCCAGACTGTGGGAACCTTTAAGCATTAAGTATTTTCTAGAAGATAAACAAGACTTGGTTATGTCAAAAAAAGGAATAAAACGAGATCTGGTATGTTAGATTTTGTTATTTTCTCACAAAACTTAACATTTGAATGTAACCAACTGATTAATATATCTGATTTCTTTGTTGTTTCAGGGCAGTGAAGATATCGAAGCCATATATCTGGACTCATCTGTCTTAAGCTTTGATGTCAACGCTGAGGATTTGAGCATATGTATACTCTCAGATATTTGAAGATTTGCAGTTCTAATCCTGGAAACCATCATGCACTACATCTTCCCAAGGGCGTCAAAACTCTACCAGATGAGTTAAGGTTACTGCAGTGGGAAAATTTTCCATTGTTATCCTTACCACAAGATTTTAACTCTAGAACTCTTGTTATACTCAGCATGTGTAACAGTAAACTTCAGAAACTTTGGAACGGAACCAAGGTAAGAAATATCCGATATGCGTTTGACATACCATTTACTATAGCGGTTCTGTTATTTATTTACTTAACAATTTGTTTTTCCAGGAACTTGAGATGCTGAAGAGGATCATGCTTTGCCATTCACAACAACTAGTTGATATTCAAGAACTTCAAAATGCTCTAAATATTGAGGTAATTGATCTCCAAGGTTGTGCAAGACTACAAAGATTTCTAGCGACAAGTCATTTCCAGCATCTTCGGGTGATAAATCTATCTGGTTGCATAATGATCAAAAGGTTCCCAGAGGTTCCACCTAATATTGAGGAATTGTATCTCAAACAAACTGGTATAAGATCAATACCAACTGTAACCCTTTCTCCACAAGATAACGCATTTATTTATGATCATGGTGATCACAAATTCTTGAGTCGGGAGGCCTCGTCTGACTCGCAAAGTCATTCAGTCATGGTTTATTTAGAAAAGCTCAAAGTTCTTGATCTGTCTCATTGCTTAGAGCTTGAGAATATTCAGGTTATCCCAAAAAACCTGAGAAAGTTATATCTTGGTGGCACCACCATACAAGAACTTCCTTCGCTTGTGGATCACTCTGAACTTGTTGTACTAGATTTGGAGAACTGCAATCACCTTCAACAACTACCAATGGGAATAGGTAACTTAAATTCTCTTGCGGTGCTTAATCTCTCTGGATGCTCGGAGCTTGAGGATATTAACGGTATCCCAAGAAAATTGAAAGAGTTATATCTTGCTGGCACCGCTATAAAGGAAGTGCCATCGTCAATCAAGCACTTCTCAGAACTTGTAATATTAGATTTGCAGAATTGCAAAAGGCTTAAACATCTTCCTGTGGAGATTAGTAACTTAAAATCTCTTGTCACACTCAAGTTAACGGATCCATTTGGTATGCCTATAAAAGAAGGATTAGCATTAGGCCTCCAGGATGCTACATCAGAAAGTGGCATGAGAAGTTTATATCATCTTCTCTTGACTTTTAATGAGAAAGCAGATCAGCGTCGAGAATATTTGCCTCGACCAAGTCTGTCATCTTCACGTTTACATGGCTTGGTCCCAAGATTTTATGCGCTAGTATCTTTGTCCCTCTACAACGCATCCTTGATGTATATAACTGAAGAGATTTGTTCCTTGCATTCACTAACTCTCTTGGATCTTGGTCGGAATGGTTTCGGCAAAATCCCTGAAAGCATAAAGCACTTATCTAAACTACATAGTCTTAGATTACGGCATTGTAGAAACCTCACGTCGCTTCCTAAGCTTCCCAAAAGCCTTAAACTCTTGAATGTGCACGGTTGTGTGTCTCTAGAGACAGTTTCTTGGGGAATTGAGAAGTTTCCTAGTCACTACACCTTCAGTGATTGCTTCAATAGGTCTACAGAAGTGGCTCGAAAAAGAGTAGTAAAAGGTCTGGCTAAAGTAGCAAGCATTGGCAACGAACATCAACAGGTATATCTCTCTCGTTCTCATTACTTCTTTCTGATTTCATACATACTCTAGCCTATATCTAACGTTTGAATTTTCCTTCTTGGGACCAGGAACTCATCAAAGCACTTGCATTCAGCATTTGTGGACCTCAGACATCGTCTTATAATTTGCGGGCAGGTTCATTTGCAAAGATAGAGCTAACTCCTTCCCTGCGGAAGAAACTCTTGGGATTTGCCATCTTTGTTGTAGTTACGTTTTCGGATGATAGTCACAACAAAGCTGGTCTTGGCGTTAGGTGCAGAAGCACATGGAAGACAAAGAAAAGGGTATCTGCTAGAACCGAGAAAGTTTTTAGGTGTTGGGCTCCGAGGGAAGCTCCTGAGGTTCAAAGGGATCACATGTTTGTGTTTTATGAAGATGCCAAAATGCATCAAGGTGGTGGTGAAGGAAACGAACAATATATCTTGGCAGATCACGTTGGATTCGAATTCCAAGCAGTTAATGGGAGAAACAAGGTTTTAGGCCGTAATTGCATGGTGACAGAATGTGATGTTTGTGTTATGACAGCTGCAACTGGTGCGGCGAGTCTGAGTGTAATAAATGCAAGTAAACATGTGAGTTTAAGTAAGAATCATTCACTGAAGCTTTCAAGTGTGCTCGGTAAGCTTCAGTTTAGGCGCCCTGGGAGGTTTGTTGGTTGTGTTTGCTAAAGTAAAGAAAAGTTTGAGAGAAAAGAGTGTATGTGACTCTTGTCTCCCGCGAGACCATATGCGCAATAGCAGGAAAATGAAGTATGTATGAAATGTAATATGTATTAATCTGATTTTCAATGTAAATGTATAACATCTGTTACTACGTACCGTATCGTAAGACACGCGTTTCCCAGTAACATCCATCTCTTCTTTCGTCCCATCTTGATTACATTGTGAAATGAAATGTACACGTTAGACATTATTTATTATAGATATAGTTACAAGGCTCATTTCTGTCTGGGCATATTTGGTTAAATTGAGGGCGGTGACAAAAGTTTTCATGTTCCGCCTGGGTTGCTCAGTTGAACCGGTTAACCCGAAATCCGGTTACTATTTCGTACTAAAATCCGCTATTTTTAGAACTGCAAAAATCAGGAAAATTCACCACTGCCCAACATGTTTGTGTTTTGTTTCCAAATTTTTATTTTCAGATTTTGTATCATATATACCAACCCTTTGTGAGTGGAATATTCATGAACAATTAACGTCAAGAAGATAGTGCTTCTATTTTTAGTTTCTATCTTTATCACTACACAAAATTGATGTATGTAAGCTTTTCAGTTATGACTTGCGAGTTCTCTCTATTTTTCGTTCAAAAGGGCTAACTTGGCGGTTTATTAATCAATGGCTGTAACGGTAGACAAGACCCACTTATATTTGGCCCATACGAGGTAAGCTGAAACAAAGGAATAAAAAAGCCCATGATTACGTAACTACCAAATGAGTTGTTTTATGAAAAGGGCCCCACTCTTGGCCTTTATATAATAAGAAGGGCAGCTCAGCCACGAGCAGTCTCACGGCACAGAGAAATACGCGTTTCAATTCTCTATCTTTTATTACGCACCTATGAACTGTCATCCAATCCTACATCATACCAAACCAAGTCAACATTATCCTTGGATAATTCCAGCTGTTATTCCAAGGGCATTATCGTCACTTAAACCACCATCAAGCCGGCTTCTATTTGCCTCTAATTAATTAAAATAACGTTAACGCGTAGAGGGAGGCAACAATGCTGTCCGTTTTAGTCATCTTAACTATACTTACCTCCACATTTATTATTTTTCTCACTTCCCCCAAATATCTCAATCTCTGTCTTCTCCCAAAACTTTCCGATTTCATCGCTTAGGGTTCTTCGTCTTCCCCGATTCTTAAGGTAATGTTATCTTCTTCACTCCTCACTCTCCTACTACTGAAATCAACTTCAATTTCTGAAATCATCTGTTCATGGTGTTAATTTCGTTGTCAAATGGCAATTTCTAGCTAGATCTGTGAAGTTCTTGTTGTTTCTTTTTTGCTTTTGCAGTTCGTAGATTGATTTGTTTGTTGGTAGATCGGAGATCGATGAAGATTATTACGGAGGGACGATTCCGTATCTCCCTTCTATCTCTTCTTCTTCTTCTTCTCTTATCAGCATCTCATCTAATCTCAGCTGCTGATTACTCTCCTACCGAGAAAATCCTCTTAAACTGTGGTGGTGCTTCTGATCTCGTCGATACAGATAACAGAACATGGATTCCAGATGTCAAATCCAAGTTCTTATCTTCAGCAGGAGATTCCAAAACCTCACCGGCGTCAACACAAGATCCTTCTGTTCCCGAAGTTCCTTACATGACGGCGAGAGTTTTCCGATCTCCTTTCACATATTCATTCCCTGTAGCAGCAGGTCGTAAGTTTGTGCGTCTTTACTTCTATCCCAACACATACGATGGACTCAATGCAACAAACTCTCTCTTCTCTGTTTCCTTTGGTCCTTACACTCTTCTCAAGAACTTTAGTGCTTCTCAAACGGCCGAGGCGTTGACTTACGCTGTCATCGTTAAGGAGTTTATTGTGAATGTTGAAGGTGGAACATTGAACATGACTTTCACACCTGAATCAACTCCTTCTAGTGCTTATGCGTTTGTTAATGGGATTGAGGTGACTTCAATGCCTGATATTTACAGTAGCACTGATGGGACCTTGACGATGGTGGGATCTTCTGGTGCTTTCACTATTGATAACAGTACTGCGCTTGAGAATGTTTATAGGCTTAATGTTGGAGGGAATGATATCTCGCCTTCTGCGGATACGGGTTTGTACAGATCTTGGTATGATGATCAGCCTTATATTTTTGCTGCAGGACTTGGGATTCCAGAGACTGCTGATCCTAATATGACTATTCAGTATCCTACTGGCACTCCTGCATATGTTGCTCCAAAGGATGTTTATTCGACTGCTCGGTCGATGGGTCCAACAGCTCAAATCAATCTTAACTACAACCTGACTTGGGTTTTCAGCATTGACGCTGGGTTTAGTTACCTCGTCAGGCTTCATTTCTGTGAGGTTTCTCCAATGATTACCAAGATCAACCAACGGGTGTTTACAATCTACCTCAACAATCTAACAGCTGAGCCTGAAGCTGATGTGATTGCCTGGACGGGAAACCAAGGAAACGGGATTGCGTTTCACAAGGATTACATTGTGAATCCTCCAGAGGGAAATGGACAACAAGATTTGTGGCTTGCTCTTCATCCAAACCAATTAAACAAGCCGGAATATTATGATTCTATTCTTAATGGAGTAGAAATATTCAAGGTGAATACCTCAGATGGTAATCTGGCAGGTCCCAATCCTATACCTGGTCCAAAGGTGACTGCAGATCCATCTAAAGTCCTACACCCGCGTACTGGTAAATCACAGAACAATACAGCTATTGTTGCAGGCGCAGCCAGTGGTGCTGTTGTTTTGGCCCTTATCATTGGTTTATGTGTATTGGTTGCTTACCGCAGACGTAAGCGTGGTGATTACCAGCCTGCAAGTGATGCAACGTCAGGGTGGCTTCCACTTTCTCTGTATGGAAACTCACATTCTGCTGGCTCGGCAAAGACAAACACAACAGGAAGTTATGCCTCGTCTCTTCCATCAAATCTATGCCGTCACTTCTCGTTTGCTGAGATCAAAGCCGCCACCAAAAACTTTGATGAGTCCCGGGTGCTTGGTGTTGGAGGTTTTGGCAAGGTTTACAGAGGAGAGATTGATGGTGGAACTACAAAGGTAGCCATCAAGCGAGGCAACCCAATGTCTGAGCAAGGTGTTCACGAGTTCCAGACTGAGATTGAAATGCTGTCAAAGCTTAGACACCGTCATCTTGTGTCGTTGATTGGATACTGTGAAGAGAACTGCGAAATGATCCTAGTGTATGATTACATGGCTCATGGGACAATGCGAGAGCATCTCTACAAAACCCAGAATTCTCCTCTTCCATGGAAGCAACGTCTTGAGATATGCATTGGGGCAGCCCGAGGATTACATTATCTACACACTGGTGCAAAACACACGATCATCCACAGAGATGTGAAGACAACAAACATTCTATTGGATGAGAAATGGGTGGCCAAGGTTTCTGATTTCGGACTGTCAAAGACTGGTCCTACACTAGACCACACACACGTAAGCACAGTCGTGAAAGGAAGTTTTGGTTATCTTGACCCAGAGTATTTCAGACGGCAGCAACTGACTGAGAAATCTGATGTCTACTCCTTTGGTGTCGTTCTATTCGAAGCACTATGCGCACGACCAGCGTTGAACCCGACTCTAGCAAAGGAACAAGTGAGCTTAGCTGAGTGGGCACCATACTGTTACAAGAAAGGCATGCTTGATCAAATCGTTGATCCATATCTCAAGGGCAAGATCACACCGGAATGCTTCAAAAAGTTTGCTGAAACCGCAATGAAGTGTGTACTAGACCAGGGCATTGAGAGACCATCGATGGGAGATGTTCTGTGGAACTTAGAATTCGCGTTGCAACTTCAGGAAAGTGCGGAGGAGAGCGGGAAAGGAGTATGCAGTGACATGGACATGGATGAGATTAAGTACGATGATGGCAACTGTAAAGGAAAGAACGACAAGAGTTCTGATGTGTATGAAGGGAATGTGACGGACTCAAGGAGCAGTGGAATAGACATGAGCATCGGTGGTCGGAGTTTGGCCAGTGAAGATTCAGATGGACTCACTCCAAGTGCTGTGTTTTCTCAGATCATGAATCCTAAGGGACGTTAGAGAAGTCTTAAAACTCGGTACACTACTACCTTGCTAAACCGGCTCCATCCAAAGGAGACGGGTTCGTTTCTCTTATTTTTATTTTTCTCTTTTAACTACTATTTATTATTCTCTTTGCTGTTATTTATTTAGAATTTTGGATTTGTGTATTTGATACTACCACGATGGAGAGTGTAAAAAATAATGTATTATTTTTCTTCTACAAAACATTAAAATATGAATGGCGTCAATGTACTATTTGGTTTGTTATCTATAAAGCTTTTGATAATGGATGCATCGTTACTGTCCATTACAACTCGAATCCGTGTGATTACATCGGACTCACTTATGAGAGATGGAAAGTGGAAACCACATGAAACTCTTGTGAAAACCGGTTTGGGGAAAGATAACATGATAAACGAGTGTAAAATAAATTGCAGCACAAACTTTTCAAGGAGATTATTTTCCAACCGGTAACTCCAGTGTCGTTCCTTGCAAATATTTTGATATAACCCATACAAGGGTAGAACAAAAAGCTGTATATTTCTGTTGATCTATATATATACGATACACATTTCAGAAAACTAAGAGTAGAATAATCCCTATTTTTCTTTGTTTTTCTCTTTCATTGCATAAAATTTATAAAAAAAAAACAGTGAATGAGGATTATTTTTCCAAGCAGCTCTCTTGTTTGAAACTATAACAAACAGAGGAAAAGAACAACAGAAGGAGTCAAAGAGGAGGGAATAGGTCAGGAGGAGAGTCAAAAGCATTGTCGAAGAGGAGAGAAGGATGAGATTCATCATCAACGTTAAGAAGCCAGTTTGTATCTTTCACATCTTTAACATTCAAGAGTGCGTCGTAACGTGCACTATCGTTCTTGTTCTCTGTGTCTCCTTTTGTTAAGCTTCTTCCTTCTTCTTCTTCCTGGTTGCTGCTGCTGCTTCCTTCACTACTACCACACCGCTTTCTTATAGAAGAAGAAGATCTGATGCTGTGTGGGTACAACATTGTGCTTGAAAACGGTTGTGTACTCACTTTCCCATTTCTTGCGACGTCCTGCAATTGACGTGACACTAGTATCGTCAAGCAAAATCTCATAAAGAACATTACCACATTGTTAGGCCACTATAGACATTTCAAATGGCAAAAATTTCATCAGCTTTTCAGAGTTTTAACTAGTGACAAGAGAGTGTTACCAAGTGATTGATAGCCATTTGAACCGAAGCTTTTGACAATTTTCTTCCTGACCTCGTTGAATCCGCAGTAGTTGTTGATGGCTTCACAGATTTTGGAGTTGCTGCTGTATGTGAGACGCCTGAAAAAGTAGGAATCAGAGAAGGAGAATGCCCTTTAGGCCTCGTTCTTGTAACATCAGGCGAGGTGTTCCGTTTAGGTGAATTTACATTCCCTGTGGTTACCACTGGCCTACCGAACGCTAGAGTTACTTTTTCTTTAACTCTTGGTGGTGTCTGAGGTGTTTCTGAAACTGGTATGCATCCATCACGACGAACACATCTACGTGATGACGCAGACGCAGACGCAGAACGCACATTGGTCCTTGGAGCTGAATTTGCTGCAATCTGAGTCTTTGATCTTGGAGTCAATGATCTTGATCTTTGAGCGTCTCCAGCTTTTTTAAAGGAATGAGTGGTTGAAGTAGTTGTACTGATTCTTGAAGGAGTTGAAGAAGGTGATGGTGTTTTGCGTGATGAAGGAGTTAAAGATCTCGAGACTGTTCTCTTTGGAGAATTAACCGAAACTGAAGCTGAAGCTGAAGCTGCTGTTGTCTTCCTAGGAACAGAAGAAGATCTGATAGTGGGAATGTTGGAGGGACGAATTGTTGAACCACTTCTCGTTGGTTTTGAAGATGGATTGCTCTCGCTCTGCGCGAATGAGATTAAAAATCTTACATGAACCTCTTTAATAATATGATAACGTGATTTATTATAGCCAATTTGCCGCATCGTACCCTTGGACCAGCCTTTGTAGTAGAAATGGGCTGAAGCTTCGAAGTTACATTTCTAGCTTCTAGAACCAATCTAGAAAGAGTTCTTAATGGAACTTCAGGAACGGTATTAAGCCTAAAAGCAACAAAGATTCTAACTTGTTTACATTATATAGATATATAACTTGTATATTAATTCAAATGGGGAAATTACATCAAATAACTAACTTACGGGTCATTTACATCATCAGGTTCAGGCTTAAGAACTTTAGCTTGTTCGAATGAATGTGTTCCTGGTTTTAGCAAAACTGCATACCAAATATATATATCACAAGAATGAAATTGTGGAAACCAATGAACAGATAAAAAGGGGATCAAACTGATCTGGAATGCATAATGCGACAAGAATCTAAAGTCAAAAGGGAAGAGCAGTTTCAATGTGTTGATGTACAAAAAGCAAAAGACAAGTCAACGGAGCGATGATATATAATACCATCCAAAGAAGTTCCACGGTTGACTGAGAAGAGATCCGTATTCTCGTTGCTTTTTCCGGTGAAAGACTTTGTCAGACTTCGATCGTTCATCGGCGTTTACAACACGACAGAGAAACAGAGCAAGAAAAAAAACAAACAGAATTCAGATAGAGACAAACGAGAGATAGAGAAATGTTCTTTGCGTTTTTTTTTGATAATAATAAAAATAAAAAGAGTTGACAAAGAAAGGGAAAGAGTGAAGAGATGTAAGAAAGTAGTGGTGGGTCGTTGAGGTAGTTTAGTTTTTAAGAGAGCCACCTTCAAAAGGCATTTTCCATTCCGTGTGGTTTTAGTTTTCACGTCATTTTCTTCCAGTTTTTTTATTTTATTTTGAGTAGTTAGTTTATTTTATTTGAAAACACGAGAGAAGCTAATGGGAACATAGAAACTCAAACGGTAGCTGATTATCTTATGACGTGTCACAATCTGATGCACGGAAGAAATTGGTCATCTAACTCTTAACTGTTATATTTATTTGATTATTTATTCGGCTTGCTTTGATTCGGCCAAATTCTGTTTTTTGTTTTCCAACAATTGAATACTTTTTTCATTAAGAAACAACTGAACACCGACACAACTTGATTACAAATTGCTCTGTTTTGGCTCTGTTTTTACATTACCAAACCGGTCTTTGGGTTTTACGTATTTGAACGAATAAGATTACAATGTTAGAGTAGAAACTTCTTAGGCCTAAGGTAAGTGGTACCTTTTTTCAAGCCAGGGCCTGAACTTGTTGCTGCTACTTTGCCCTTTTCTGTTTCTCTATTTCCCTCTTTGCTTCTCACCTCCGACTCAGCCTGATCTCTTCTCAATTTCTCCATCTCTTCCTCCATTGCTGTCTTGTCTTCCTTCTGCTTCTTCCTATGCTCCAACGTCGATATATCCGAGTCCTTGACCGAGAAGAACATAGGCCTTAACTCAGCCAGCCAATGTGGCTAACCCGATGTAACACACTGCATGTACTCCTTAGTGGTCAAGATCAGTTCATGGTACACCACATAATCCTGTGTGTATCCCAGACCATACAGTGCACAGGTCGGGTACAAGTGGCAAGGCATCTCGGTTCTACAGTTCACATATATGGCTTTTCTCACAATATCCCAATCCGGTCCATACGACTTGGGTGGTATCTTCAGTTTCTTGAAATAGTGCGACGTCTGTAAGTAAGCCGAACTAATAAGGCCCAATAAGACTAGTCCCTTCTTATTGGAATTATACATAGCATATTGTACATGCAGCTAAGCTAAATGTAGAATGAAATAGTTCATTGTCTAATCAGTAATAAGACGTGCCAAAATAGCTTGAAATTTACGGTTCTTAATAGAAGAAACGTATTCAATTACTACAACAGTGGTTAAAAACATACAGGTAAATTATATCCAAATCGGGCACCGAGGTTAATAAAGGATGATAATACATAAGTGACAGTTTTCATTGGAGATTTTGTTCAAAGAATATTCAACTGAAGATCAGAGTAGCCTGCTCGGGCCTTGTGCTTCTCAAACAGATCTTTAAGCGCTTCCACAAACTGGCCATGTAACTTAGCAATCTGAGATACACAAAAACACCATAAGTTGTTCAATGCTCAACTTAAAAGTAGCAGAATCGAAACTCCCATCTTGATTCTATTCTAAGAAGCTACAAAACAATATACATGAAGACGACTAACCTCTTCATCAGTAGGCTGCAGAGTTTCTGTAACTTCTATTGGTTTACCAACCACCACATGCATAGGGTGTCGATATGGTAATGGGGTGCTACAAAAGAAACGGGAATAATACCCTCTTTCAAGATGACTTTATAGGGAATATGTACCTTAAGGAACTAACCCAAAAAGGTTTACGCTTACCCATAAACTCCCCAGAAACAGATCGGGGTAAACCTGATAGCCCTAGATAGTTTAAGGTAGAGGTTCCAATCCGGTTTCCACCATTTGTACACATGTGACTGCAGAAGAAACAAATACATTAAACATACGACTGGAAAGCAGAAACAGTACACTATCTGAATCATGTAACTACCAACTAACTATTTTGAGAGCTTCAGGTACAATGAAGACAACTACATAGAGCATACACTTTGTGAGCAACTCTTTTTCCCTACCTGACCAAAGCAGAAAACTGGAACCAGAGGTGTCCCTTGTTCCATGGCTATGCGCACAAATCCTCTTCTCGGTGAAAGGAAGACGGTCTGCAATGTGAAATACAGTTCAATACAGAACTTAACAGAATGTAGCAGGAGAAACACACCCCTCTCTTCCGCAAACTATATGTATAGCTATATCTCAAGTAGTCCAAACTTGCAACTTTCTAAGTAATCCAAATCTTTCAGAAGAATATAATTTCACCAAAGCAAAAGTGAATGCTAGAATAAAGTAACCTCAACATCATGTTGCATGTGCAATGTCTCCTGCACACCACCAGGTACAAGGATACAACTATAGCCAGAACTCAACAGGGAAGCGAAATTCTTCCTAGAAGCAGGGGCGAGTCCACACCATGTCCATAAATGTCTTAGAAACGGAGTGTAGAAAATCTAACAATCAATTTTGCAAAACAAATGAGTTTGTGGACAAGAAGGTACATCAATAAAGGATAAACACAACAGATTAAGGCAGCAAGAACTCACAGCAGTACTTGCAAGAACTTTGATTTTAGTAAAAGGCATAAACCCTGTGAGATCAGCAAGTGCAATAGCTCCAAGCGGCAGAACTGAATGTGGTTCATAACCAAACACTGTAGATCACAAGGTTATAAAAAAAATCAACGATATCACAAACCCATCTTAAAGTTTGATACTTTGGGAGTAAAAATGAGATTATGACACAGACCATAAGCACGATTTGGTTGAAAAGCTTCATAGTCCTCGACGTGAAGAGAGACGGGGAAATAACTACCGGCGTGCTTACATATGTACCTGATCAAACAAAAACATGAATTCAAGAACAACAAAAAACGATTGGAGATCGAATCAGATAGAGGAAGACAGATGAGAAGAACCTAGCGAGCTTACGCCCGTATTTGCTATACTCATCGATTGGGATGAAGATAAGCAGAATGAGAAGACTGAAGACCCTGAAAACAGAGGATTTCAAAAGAGCTTCAATTTGAGACTTTTAAGAAGCAGAGAGAGGGATAGAAACAGAGACAGAGAGAGAGGTTATATACAAGAGAGATAGAGAAGGAGGAAGGAAAATGAGAGAAGAGAGAACAATAGCGACGTTGACGTGAATGGAGCCAAGCCAGATGGTTACGGCGATGATGGAGTGGAATACGTTTGAAGGCGCATGTTCCTCAGCTCCGAAGTCTCTGGATTCTCCCATATCACCAGCTCCGGCGACTTCTTTGGTTTGTCCGCTTTAGATGGATGAGGACGCTGAATCGAAGATTCTTCTGAGATCTATCACTTTCTCTTGGGAGAGCCCAAAACAACTAATCTTTAAACAACCCATCTTTAAAAGAGCCCGACAAGATTAATTCTCATTTGTTCTGTAATAATTTGCCTAACTGGAGATTTCAAAGTTTTTTTCTCTTTTGTCAAAGTTTGAGGCCAAGTTAAAGCTCCAAAAGTACATCTTTATTTGGGCAATGTCTTAAAAATTCATTTGGAATCAGAAAAGGCAAAAACCAATTGACCAAATGGCATTCATATCATTTGCTCTAACAATTTGCATACCACTTGATATCTTTCGAAGGGATCAGTCCTGCTACATTGAACGGTAGAGAGTACTTGTTTCTACCTCATTTTTTCAATTTTTATATTCAAATGGAAACGCCAAATTTACATTGACCAACTAAACACATGATTTTGCGTGTATTCCTTCCTGGAAATGATAGCCTTTGCCCGAGCACAATCAGCCTTCAACTGATATTTTGTCTCCAACCACCTACCAAAAATGAAAGCAAGTAATGTCTTTCCACAACAAGTTGGTTTTGTATAACATCAGTTCCAGGCATTTCAACCACATGTCGAACTCTTTAAATTGCTTGTTGATCTAGAGGGACAAATGAAAGAGAGGACAATCTCAAAAGATAAACCAAGATGCCTCCATTGACTTGGGAATGTTGAGCTGAGCATTTCAATTGCAGGCATCTTCGACATTAGTTTACCCGTTTAACTGGAGCATTTACTCGTCAGAACATGGAAAATTGTATATAAGAAACAATCTAGCGTGTAACAAAGCAATGAACAGAAGGAAGCTTCATTGAAAATGCAGCATTATATTCACAGTATTTGGAGGACAACAATCACTGTATGAGTTGGAGAAACACAAAGAATTTTAAAGAAAGCCATCTCTTTTATCTTGTTCCTGAGCTTCCTTATTAGCAGCTTCAACGGATTTGAACCATAGGAATATCTGCACGCAAAAACCAAACTTTTCTGCTAACGAAACACACACAAAATATCAAATGGATAAGAGAGACAAGGAACTCACAGAAGTGGGGATTCCAGTAAAAGCAAAGAATCCAAGCACAGGAGTATAAAAGATGCTGTCAGATTCCAAGACCCCAAAAACTGGATTCTTGCTTGAGTATTCGAATATAGAACCAATCTACAATGACCAAAATGATGCATAAAGATAACATCGTTGAGATGAAACTGGCAATTAAAAGACAAAACGGGAGTGAAGAAGCATACATCAGCAATGGCAGTAATTGCAGAGGCAAGTAGATAAACGTAGAAGGGAATCTCAAACCCCTCTTGGGACGTAGAAGAACGACCTTCTTCTGTAGCCCAAGGAGGTGGCTCATCCAAGTCAGGATTAGCCCAAGACGGTTCATTTTCTTTAGATTTTCTGGATCCCTCTGTCGCCTGAGTCACGACCAATCACCTCACTCCACAACGTTCGTAGTGCAGCGAGTGAACGGTTGCAACACTCATCACCGTGGCTTAGTCCAAAAGTGGTCGGAAGAGATGTGACAGACGCGGCCATATACGCTAAAGAAGAAGCAAAAAGCTCTCGATCTTGGTCTAAAATAGATTCTGAAGCGGTGAATCAATTTTCAGCCACACGTTGCAATTCATCTATCATCCTAATGTGGATGAGGGCCACGTGGTGTCAAAAACGATTCTTTTAGTCACAATTTTGGTTAATTTTTGTTTGGACCTGGCACTTAGCACTAGTACCCGAGTTTTGCCAAAATCGTAGGACTGAACAAACGTCTTTGCAAAACATTTGTGCACACAGTACAAGCAAGATGGATTCTTGACCTAAATCAGTGATTAGTAGTATAGAACTGTAGCAAGTATACGTCATTAATCTCATAGCCAAGACCATCTTATTACTTAGTGCGTGATTAGTTTTGATTAACTTGAAAGACGCAACAAAATGAGATTCACAGCTATAACTATAAGTTATGTAACAGAAACAAAGTTTACTATATAAGGCGGCTTGTACATATGAATGAGGGCAGACAAAAGCTAGGCTAAGGATCAAGGATCAACTAAACCTTCCATTACAACGAGTTTATCCAAGAGTTCAAGTTTCTCATCTTCAAGTGCTTTAACCTCATCCTCGGCTTCTTTTAATTCTTTCTCCAATGCGAAGCTGTCTTCCTCTAGTAGCAGATATTTGCGCCTTAGTGCTCTGTACTCGTTTCCGGGAGATGAATCTGAATTATATAACTCAAGTTGATGGGACATTGCTTGAACCTGCTCCGATTTGTTCTTCGTTGAAGACTTTTTCCCGATTCTTGGTTGTAATTGGCTCAAGGGTTGTTTTGGAGTTGGAATCTTCTTTCTTTTTGATTCAGGAAACGGAGGAATATTCGAATTTTGCATCTCTGCCCAGATCAAAAATTAACAAATTTGAGGTTTTTCAAACAAGATCGAACGCGAAATAGTCGCAGAGAAACTAGAGAAATCAATCAAAGACAACACATCTCTATTCAAAAGCAGAGGGTAGAACATAAATTGAGATCCCAATAGTAAATTTCTGCAGTAGGAGATACCTGCGATACGTCTAGGGTTTCACACAGACCAAAAAACACGACCTTCTGCAGCAGAGAAATTGGGAAAGCAGATTATCAAGTTGCGGGAAGAAGATTGAGTCGGTTTGATTTTTATCTAAAAGCGCCATGGACTTCAAACCGTAAAAACCCGTTTAAACCGAAGTCGAACGACATGACCCATTGCAATAGTAAGACCGGTTTACCGTCCGGTTCGATTTTTAAAACAATGACAAATGAAGAAGAGTTTCCATGGGCCTTCCGCTTTACTCGGCCCATTAGTTCTGCCAACACGCTACAGTCTATGCTTTAATCGACCAAGTGTGGGAGTTATGGCTCAAGTACAAAACCAAGACTGTAGTTCATCGGAGAAAATGAACTACAATTCTCGGGTAAGTGTTATTGTCTCGATAATATTTCAATAAAATTTTGTGATGTCTTTCTCTACAAAACATAGCTCACAAGTTTGGTGGGGTGAACTCTTTTCTTCTTTTCTATCCGCATGTTTCCCATCTTTTCTTCTTTCTCGGTTCAACTCAAATCTGCATTCTGTTCATTTACTTATGGTTCAATTGAACTCGAGTTTACGATTGACAAGACAAAGAACTTGTGAAAGCGTTTTGTAATCACAAAACAATGAAAAACAATAGATAGTGAAAATTATATGGATTTGTAGGTTAATAATTTGTATTTTAAAAATTGTATCCACTACGAGATAGTCTTTTGCATTGTAGTTTTGTAATTACATGCATATAGATATATTCGTTACGTTTTTTTGGGTCCTATAAAGATATGTATCTATATTTAGAAAAAGTATTGTGGAGATAAAACTTTGTCATGAGAGGAAGAGATCTGTTCATAAAGGTGGTGAGATGTTTTGTGTTTTTTTTATAACGGTGGTGAGATCTGAGATGAGATGTTCTTACCGTTATTATTCTTTTTATACAAAGAGTGGTAATTACAATGGAGAAGCAGTAAAAAATAGAGAGCTAGAGTTGGTCGTCACATTATCCTTTTGTTTCTCTTCTTGACCAACGAACTCTCTCTCCCCTACCGTTATTACCACTTCTCAAATGCTGCTGCAATGCTTCTGCATAATCACTCTAATACTTGTTATCTATTTGAAAAGAAACAAAACTTTTGACAAATCGCTTTTGTTTGTTGTTAACAACTCCTGCTATTTTCCTTTCTCATTTTGTGAAAAGAATGTTTTATAGGACATTAAAGTATTCTGTTCGGAAGGAGAAAACATATGATGTTCTATCAACAAGATTATCAATAGTAGGAAGTGAAATCATTATAAAATTAAAAGATGAGGAGTGTAGTGCTTGTTGCTTTTTAGCC
Source organism: Cardamine chenopodiifolia (assembly GCA_963922655.1). Classification (NCBI taxonomy): domain Eukaryota; kingdom Viridiplantae; phylum Streptophyta; class Magnoliopsida; order Brassicales; family Brassicaceae; genus Cardamine; species Cardamine chenopodiifolia. The sequence goes on along the minus strand of OZ000479.1, from coordinate 12,925,099 downwards.
ACTGCGATATGGAATATGTTGCAGGGCTCTCTCTTCTTTCTCTATCTTTTTTTTTCTCTGCATAGAACTATACTAAAACGGGCAATGATTGATGTTGATTCTATTTTGGTGGTAGGAGCTGTAATTTACATAAAGATATAATTTCATTTGGTGAAAGAACCTATGATAGAAGGACTGATCGTAGCAATGTCTCTCATTGGAGCCACTTTGATTACAACTTTCTCTGGTCCTGTCTCTGACAGAGTAGGAAGGCGTTACATGCTTATACTCTCTCTCTTCTATATTTTTTTAGCAGCATCATCATGTTTTGGTCTCCCAATGTCTATGTTCTACTTTTCGCAAGGCTTCTTGATGGGTTTGGGATCGGTCTAGCTGTCACTCTCGTCCCAATCTACATCTCTGAGACCGCACCTTATGAAATTAGAGGATTACTCAACACTTTTCCTCAGTTCTGTGCATCAGGTGGGATGTTTTATCATACTGTCTTGTGTTTGGGATGTCGCTTCAAGAATCGCCGAGCTGGAGGCTCATTCTCGGTGTTTTGTCAATTCCGTCCATTCTCAACTTTGTACTTGCGGCTTTCTTCTTGCCTGAATCTCCAAGGTGGCTTGTCAGCAAAGGTCGGATGGATGAAGCTAGACAGGTTCTGCAGAGACTGCGTGGTAGAGAAGATGTTTCAGGTTTGTCTTGATGAACATTAAGATCTCTATAGATTATCGACTTTGAACTTGGACTAACTCGGGCTGTGATCTAGGCGAGCTTGCTCTACTGGTTGAAGGGCTTGGGGTGGGAAAAGACACGTCGATAGAAGAATATGATTGGACCGGACAACGAGGAATGTGAAAGTGGACATGAACTGCCTAGGAAAGATCAGATAAAACTATACGGTCCAGAGGATGGACAGTCATGGATGGCTAAGCCAGGGAAAGGACAGAGTTCTCTGGCATTGGCGTCTCGACAAGGCAGCATGTTACAGCGTGGTGGATCTCTCACGGACCCACTTGTCACTCTCTTTGGTAGCATCCACGAAAAACTCCCTTCTGAGAACATGAACACATCATCGCGCAGCATGGTCTTCCTCAATATAGGAAGTATACTGGGAATGATGGGAAGGCAAGAGTCTCAGTGGGATCCAGAGAGGAAAAATGAAGATAGCTCTGACGAAGATGAAAACTTGAAAAGTCCTCTGCTTTCCCCGCAGACCACTGAGCCGGATGAATGCTACCAGCGGACTGCTGGGACAATGCCTAGGCGACAGAGCAGCTTGTTTATGGCTAACGTGAGTGAGACAGCGACAGCTACAAGCATAGGCGGTGGCTGGCAATTGGCGTGGAAGTATAATGACAAGGTTGGTGCAGATGGTAAGAGAGTCAGTGGAGGGTTACAGAGAATGTATATTCACGAGGAAACTGACAACAATAACAACAACGCCAACAACAATCCTTTTCGAGACGTGGGTCGCTTCTCTCCTTCCACACAGAAGCTGGTGTTCCTAATCAAGGGAATGGATACGTTCAGGCTGCTGCACTTGTGAGCCAAGCTTCGATGATGCCTGGAGGTAAAGGCGAGATTGCAATGTTGCCACAAGAGGTTAAAAGAGCTTTGATGGTTGGAGTTGGACTTCAGATACTGCAACAGGTAATGCTTTTTACTTTTTTGGTCTTTAAAATGTAAGACCACATAACAAATAAAGGAGAAGAAGCGTGTTTGCAGTTTGCAGGAATAAATGGAGTGATGTATTATTATACACCTCAAATATTGGAGGAAACAGGTGTGTCAAGTCTTTTGACAAACCTTGGAATAAGTGCAGAGTCTGCATCGCTTCTCATAAGCGCCTTAACCACACTTTTGATGCTTCCCTGCATTCTTGTTTCCATGAGGTTAATGGATGTAGCCGGGAGAAGGCGAGTTCTCTCTTCTTTTCCCTTCACTTTTTCAGCTGAATAGTATAATTTGAAAAAATAACACTACCCCAAAAGCTTGATTATTGCAGGTATCTGATGCTTTCCACAATCCCCATTCTAATACTGTCGCTGATAACGCTGGTGATAGCAAGCTTGGTAAAGCTTGGAGGCACAGCAAATGCGTTTATATCGACAGCCAGTGTTACGGTGTACCTAAGCTGTTTTGTGATGGGCTTTGGGGCAATCCCAAACATCCTATGCTCAGAGATCTTCCCTACCTCTGTGCGCGGTCTCTGCATCACCATCTGTGCCCTCACTTTCTGGATTTGTGACATAATCGTCACTTACACTCTCCCTGTCATGCTGAAATCCCTTGGCATCCAGGAGTCTTTGGCATTAATGCATTTGTCTGCGCTGTCGTGTGGGTTTTTGTGTACCTCAAGGCACCGGAGACAAAGGGAATGCCCCATGAAGTTATCTCTGAGTTCTTCTCCGTCGGTGCAAAACAGCAAGATGTTGCAGCTTCATTTATCTCTGATGGATGACTTTGTTTTCTCTATTCTTTTTTAACATTCCTGCTGTATTGTTGAACACATTAATAAGAACAAATCCATACCATTAGTTTGGGCTTCTATAATGCTTCCTCAGGCTATATAAGCTTTTCTAGATTCTTTGTGCTGTAGCTGCAAGTTGGGAGGACTTTCCTTTTGTAACCATGAGATGATGAGAAGCAGAGTTTTTATTTTTTGTTGTACGTCTTTAGAGATATTAATCAAAATCACCGTGAGATTAAATACAAACAGTGTTTGATCTCAAGTGTAGCAACAAAGAGGGAATAGTACATACTAGAGCCATTATGAGGTCTCTCTGGTGAATTTAATTTGCTGGAAGCACTTTAGTTGCTGGGACTTTAACCATTGACCGAGATATCTTCGAGCTACCTTTCCGTAGAGGACGGAGCTTTGGCGTTTTCTTCTTTCTCTTTCACAAAGGAAGAAAAGAGTGTATACATGAGGATGGTGAGCTTCTTCTCCTGATCGACCCCTCTGCTTCTTCAGGACACTGTCGTCCAAACTGACGTATCATCAAGATACACATGCCACTCCACACACCACAAACAATCCCCAAAAGCTTTAAGCTCCAGCCTATCCACTTCTATCTCAGCGCCTTGCAGAGAGCAAGCCTTCCTCAACAACCATTTGTCCCGAATTCTCTGCATATCTCCATTTTCTGATAGCTGCAGAATTTCCACAGAGACGTCCACTGCCAAAGGCGAGTTATGCGGAAATGCCTGAACAGTGGGAGAAAAAAAAATGTATCATCATCGCATCATCACGTCATCAATTCCAATTATTCTGCACACTACAGTTTGTCACCAAACCAGTAGGTAGTTGTTTAGATCCAGTGACAACATACTCAGAATGATACTCACAAATCCCCATCCGGTTTTTGTGAACTCTCTTCCAATTATGCCAAACTCACACCGGGTTGAGAGGAAAAGCTCCATGAAAACACGTTCACCAACAATAGCAGCAACACCACCTTTTCCAGGACCATCTTTCAAGGCCTTATCATATTCCTCTGGAGACTGAAGAGGGACCAGTCTTGACTCATGGATATTGAGTTCGTGAACCAAATAGTCTCTGACAAAGGAGCTTATTGGATACCCCATAGGAACATTGTTTGCTTGCAAAGTTTCTATGCCTTTGATAGGTGAAGATAGCTGATGAACTGTGAGGATTGACGTAAGGCTCGCTGTATAACTTTAGTAAACTTCATTCTACCCGTTAAGCCGATTCTATCAATCTGTAAGATGCTCTCAAGAAATTTCTTTCCTCCATCAAAGACTTTCAGAGCATCAAGGTGCAAGTTTCCACCCTGAAGCTCAGATATAACCAGATCCTTCGAAAAGGAAACATTTCCACCTTTATGGAAGAAATCATCAATGGCCTGAGCAAGCAGCCAGACAGTGTCATAAGCATACAGTCCATATGTGCTCAGTCCAACATGAGTTAAGTTATGCCACTTTTGAATGAAGTTCTTCTTCATGATAGAGTTGGGAGCGTGCGGGCGCAGTGCAATGACCCCTTGAATGTTTTTCATGGTGTCCAAGGGCAGCGGAGAGTCTGTGTCTATGACTGTAGAAAGCCAGTTGGTAGCAATCCACACATAACCAGTGCTCATCATACCAAGATCCTGAGCCAAATTGAACACCTCCAAGCCCCAGATGAAAGAAGCGTGAAGGACAATGGTCCTTGACTCACTCAAAGCTACCTTAATCAGCAAGTCAGTGATGTTCTCTCTGGTAGGTTCGGGAGGCAAAGCTGCTTTGTATGAGATTCTGCAGCGCTTCTCCGCTAACCTGTCTCCCAATGCAGCCACCCTGTTTCGGCCAAAATCATCATCTCCGTATATAGCTATCACCTCTGTCCAACCATAGACTTGAACAATGTCTGCTATGGCAGCCATCTGAAAGAGATCATTTTGTGAAGATCTGATGAAGAAGGGAAACTGCAGCGGAGACATAGTAGGGTTTGTGGCACTGAAGGATAGAATAGGAATGATTAGTTCTGTTGCAACGTGAGCTGCTACATGGGCGGTTGTTGATCTCTGAGGGCCAATTATGGCCACTGTCTCAGATTCCATGAACCGCAGAGCTGTCAATGAGAAACATAACCCAATCAGTCAGTAAACCGAATACCAGAATCTGGACATGAGGATAATTACATGTTGTAGTATTAGAAACTATAGTATCCAAGACAGAAAAATGAATCAGCGAGCATAAAATGGTTGTATCAAAGGTAAAGAAGACTAGAAGAGAAGAGACTGTTTTAATTATCCATGAGCAAAACATAAAAAGGAAATAATAGAACTTCGACAGAGCAGTCTCACTTACGTTCCATGATGCTCATGAATCCATTGAATTTGGTGTCATGCATGATGACCCTGAGTAGAGTAGTGTTAAGAACGTTAAGGCTAGCATTCACGTCTGCAACAGCAGCCTCCATAGCAACTTTGACAACTCTACCTATGAGAGAACCGACTGTGAAAACCAAGCCGATGTTCACAACTTGAGGTCTCGCAGAGACATTTGTGGTGAGTCCTTGTAAAGGAACTGGATAGCAGATGAATAGCATAAGCAGAAACCACTTCATCTTCTCGATTTCAGCAGCTTCCTGAATCGGTGAGTAAAAAAAGAGAGGAGAGTCAAGTTATGGAGTCACTGAAATGGCCACCATTACAAAGCAAAACATAATCAGAACTAATAGCATAAATGAAATGTTGAGGGAAGAGATATGCTTTATATATGAGATCTGTCACTTTCTCATTGAGCGTGAGAGAATTGGTGGAGAGAGTAGTTGAGTGCCGATTGATAATGTGCAAAGTGGAGATCCTCTGTATGTAATGTTGTTCATAGATTCAACTCTCACTCACTCATATATTTCTGTCTCAGTGGAATCTTCAATTCATCTTTCCCCGACCCACTCTCTATCTCATATGATTACTTCCATGTCAGAGTCAGAAGCTTCTTTAAATAACAAAAAAGACCACTCAGATGTTAGATACTGGAAAATCTTAGATTTTGCGCATTTGAGTTAGTGCGCAAGAGAATTCTCTCAAGTCAACACCTTTTTGTTTTCTAATCCTAAAAAGCAGATAGCTTTCAATTGTTTGATACCTAATTGTACTAAGAAAGAGACTCAGATTCACAACATCAAATATGAAAGTGTACCATTAGGGTTTTGGAAATTGATTCAAAGGCTGATCAAAACTCCACCACTTTCCGAAGCAGACGACGTCAAGAAATGGGATTACTTGAGGGTAAAACACAGACACAATCTTCATCTTTCGTTCAAGAGCTTCAGTGTACACTGCTCTGTAAATAGGAAGAAGAAGGAGACAAATAAATGATTGATTTTTAAAATATTCAAATTTAATAAAGAAGTTGGAATGGGAAAAGCACACGTGGCGGCCAGGGAGCTAATTGATGAGTAAATTAAGGAGGAGGAAGACAGAAAAGCTATTTTTATATTTAAAAGAAATGATTCTGAGAAAAAGAAAGTTTTTTTATCGGAATCTGGAAATGGCACCGGTGACCGAAGTTTCTCTGATGATTAACACTTTGGAGGTTGCAGATGACAAAATGACGAACCTCAGCTCCTCTGGAAAGCCTCCAAGGAATCTCTCTGCAATGCGCCATTGCAATAGCACTGCTTGGTTGACCGATTCCGTTGGTTCATCTCTTCTTTGCTCCTTTTTTGTTCTTTTCTCTTCATATGATCATAAACAAATACGATGTAGCTAGATCGGACGTGAATCTTTTCGATCGGATCTCATGGGATCTTGTGATTCAAAAGCAATTGCAGAGTTTTGAAACTTACATTGTGAAATTGATTGTTTTCAGGAAGGAGATGAGAGGTTTGGTGCAAAATCTCCAGAAGGAGTAAATTCAACATTTCAGCCTGTGTTCAGATCTGGAAGCTGGTCTGATAAAGGACCGAAGAGGTCAATGGAAGATGAATTCATCTGCGTTGATGATCTCACAGAGCATATTGGATCATCCACTGGAGCTTTCTATGGGGTATATGAGATCTGAATCATTAAATTTCAAAATATGCTCTGTTTCAAAATAATTGTCTGAGATTGTGTTATTATGAAGGTGTTTGATGGACATGGAGGTGTTGATGCAGCATCATTCACAAAGAAGAACATTATGAAGCTTGTAATGGAAGATAAACACTTCCCAACCAGCACAAAGAAGGCAACAAGAAGTGCCTTTGTGAAGACGGATCATGCTTTAGCTGATGCTTCGTCTCTTGATAGATCCTCTGGCACCACTGCACTCACTGCTCTCATCTTGGACAAGACTATGCTCATTGCGAATGCGGGTGACTCGAGAGCCGTGCTTGGTAAACGTGGCAGAGCCATTGAGCTATCAAAGGACCACAAACCAAACTGTACTTCTGAGCGGCTACGTATTGAGAAGCTTGGAGGTGTTATCTATGATGGTTACCTTAATGGGCAGCTTTCCGTGGCTCGAGCTTTAGGAGATTGGCACATTAAGGGAGCTAAAGGATCACTCTGTCCTCTCAGCTGCGAGCCTGAGCTGGAGGAGATTGTGCTGACAGAGGAAGACGAGTTTCTTATAATGGGATGTGATGGGCTTTGGGACGTTATGAGCAGCCAGTGTGCAGTGACAATGGTGAGAAGAGATCTGATGCAGCATAACGATCCTGAGAAATGCTCTCAAGCTCTGGTCAAGGAAGCCCTCCAACGCAACTCATGTGATAATCTTACTGTAGTGGTTGTCTGTTTCTCGCCGGAACCGCCTCCTCGGATTGAGATCCCTAAGTCACATAAGAGGAGGAGCATCTCTGCCGAGGGATTGGATCTCCTCAAAGGCGTTTTGAATGATTTGTGAAGGAACTGATCAAGTTGAAAAAAAGGTGAGAGAGTTGCTTTATTTTTTTTTGTTTCCTCTTTTGATAGGAAAGTCAGAGATACCAGGTTGTGTGCTTTTTTTCTTTGGTTTTCCAAGTTTTGATTCCATTATTCTTTTTGTAAGGAATTTTTACCCATTTTTTGTACTGTAGATCTTACAATATCTAAATGATTAATGCTTGGTTTGATAAGTCAGAAGTGAAGCATATCATTCAAATATGATAATAGCCAGGGTTTGCATCATTGAACTGCTTCTTGAACTAGGGAGGCCTCTTTGATTTTTTTGGATCTTTAGCTTTCCTGCATTCCTTCCTCTAGCTTTTATCCTAAAAGGTCAAAACCAAATATCAAAAAATACGATCTAGCAACAATGCAGTTCCAAAATCTCTAAGAAACAAACGAAGAAAAGATCCAACAGAGATCCCAAAAACAGTGTACACCGATTCGCAGATTAATACTCCTGAATGGTGAATAACAAGGATTGCGCATAGGGAATGGTGAAAACAACCTAGAATTCATCATCACACGTCATGACGAATTCTGCATTGAGAACGGCTCATCAAAAAGTCAGAATCTTTGAAGAACCAGAGGAGATAGAGCATCTTTGAAGAAGAAAAGGTCTTCAAGAATAGGACGATTTGCAGAGAGAGATCAGCTAGTGTTCGCTTGATTAAGAATCTCGAATGAATAAAGTTTGAAAATAGTGAGAGCAGTTTGGCGGGGGAACCCGAATATGATCCCCGTACTTTAACCACTATTGGTTGAAGAACTAAGCCTATTATGATGATAGCTACAATAACGGGACTAACCGCCCTATATAGATTTAGTTGTTCCCAACTTTGAACACATTAATATATACGGCATGCGGACTTGAATTTGGAAACTTGGGGTACAACAAGTATCTGAGTCCATTGATGGCTGTGGGAGTATTAAATCATAAGGGATTCTCACCTGAGACAATTGCCTCTAGATGGTGTCACAAGGTCTAACTTTGGTACAATAAAGTAAACAATCAAAAGGAGAAAACTTAATGATTAGACAAGTGGAGAAAATGGATCAGCCTCTGGGCTTGTGCAGACGAGGCCGGTTGCAGAAGATCCGGCCATTGGCTCTCACCAGTGCTACCATGCCCACACAAATGCCCGTCCACAGCAATGAGAAGAACAAATGCTTGTGCTTGTAATCACTCCCAGCTGCTCAGCATTTTACAGAGTTTCAGATTAAGCACGAAAAAAAATAAAACCATCCAGCAAAAGAAAGATCAGGCTTACCTTGTTTCAGAGACATTGTTGCAAACCAGAAACTGAGCAGAACCACCGACAATGCCACTGGAAAGTTCTGCGAAATCAAATTACTTTGTTATTAGACTGGAATTGTTTATAAGCTGAGAAAGTGGAGTGGGCGTAGTTTTAAAGTTAATCAATGAATGCTTACGGCTATAGCCTCGAGGCCTCCCTTTTGAGGCACAGGAGCCATGTCTCGGCTCACAGCAACTATGTAGTGTCCTTGCAGGAGATCAATCGCATCCTATGGCACACACCCAAAAGTAACTAGAGTCAGGATACATTCCAGTTTCATGGGTAAGTAGTCGCACAAATTTCTAAGTATCACAACTGAACAATAATTGATGATGCAAGTATAGTTTACTGAGAATGAAAGCCACCGACCTGCTTAGTTCCATCAGCAAAGTTATTCAGATAATAGCGTACGAGGGAGCTCCAACCATCTTTAAGGACACCATGGGCAGTCCGGTGCCCATACCTAGAATTGAGCCCGTTAGAGACAAATTAGATGGCATGTTGAGTAAGTCTACAAAACACCCCCTTCTTATAGGTGACTACATATTTCCTTATAGCCATGACTTCAGACCCGAGATTAAACATATGGCAATGTACCTAACGAAATCTCCTTTAAGTGCAGGAGTACCAGAATACTGAATGCTGATGTCATCACCATGATTAGCCCATACTGAAAGGTAAAAGCACAGAAGCAACATGTATAAACTGGAAGTTTTACATCTAAGTACTGCAATATCAGATTTCCAACAAAGATCAAAGACTGACATATTTTATAGTGTTCGTCAAAATTCAGATGTGAGCTTATGGTTTCTTCAGCGCCAAAAACACCAATCCTTTTGAGTTGAAGTTCTAGCATCTTTCGACCTATCATGCTCTGTACTTGGAAGGAAGTATGTGGCATGGATGAGCAAAGGATGATGAGATAAGGGTAGAGCATCAATATATTATTATGACTAACCTGGGTGACATTTGTACGGTCTAAGCAATCTATGCAGTTTGTTCGGACAATACCAAGCTGCTCCTTCATTTTCTCACCCTTTTCATTCGACAGAAAGTACCTGTGTAGTTCAGAGAATGCAAAATGACATGCCAATTTTTTTATATAACTATTCATATTTCAAAATTACATAACTAGAAATATCTAAAAGACCTTCTTACCCATTTTTTTCGAGAAAACCCTCTATCTGCTCATACAGAATTGATAAGCGCTCAAAATGAATATTCCCACAGATTTGATGGAAATCAAAGTGCAGGTATCTACAGGATAAGGCACCCCCTTTAGTGAGTTGGAGACAATAAGCAAACTTGCTAAGAAGCACATAAACATTAGACGAACAGATTAACTACCTTATATCATCCCCAGTAATGTGCTGCATAATACTAGCATACTTCTCGCTTAAGCGCCCCTCACCGCCATGCTGATTAGAGAAGAAGCAATTGAAGAATAAAATGTCGTAGTATATCTATGCAATGCACTTAATTTAAAGACCAAAATGAGCTCACAAACGTGACGTGTACCACATCTTGAGTCACATAAGTCCACAATATTCATGTTAATATGAAAGAATATGCACCTTATTAACAAGATCAACTGCCAATACTGATCCATATTTTTTACTTAGATCCAAAAAGTGACGCTCAGCTGTCCGTATCTGCAAAAGAAGCACCCAATGCGGTTACTTAGAAGAGGTATGTACTAAAAAAGAATATGATTAATTAGAAATTAGTACTCACAGCTTCTTCAGGTTGAACAATCTCAAACTTAGGCTTGTAAGTCAAATCCACAATTTGTTCCCACATGAAAGGCATGGATCCTCTGACCTGCAAATGTAGGAGGTAAAAGAACATTAAGAATTCAATCATGGATACTTCAGTCTTAAAAAAATCTGTATGCAAAAAAGGCATGTGAAAAATATATCTATAAAAATGACCAAAGATTTGCAGCACAAGGGAATTCACAATATGCAAGCGTGTAAAAAAAAGCACCTGAACAAATGATGATGAATATCCATTCATTTGTAAGATTTGCTCAGTCTCCACAAAATTAGCAACATAGCCATCAGGATCAGCTCCTCTTCGCCACATTCGTGTACCTTGTAAAGGATCCAAGATAAGAGGGAAGACACAATCACAACACAATACTCATCATCTAAAGTTATTACAAGCAAGGACATGTATTTCTCCTATCTATCTAAAAAAAATAAGTTGAAACTGATGTTAAGGTGCCTACCATCGTGCTTTCCTATTCTAAAAACAAACCATTGTGCTTTACTATTATAAAAGCAAGTCCCATCAGGTTATGTCAATATCTGAAACTTTTGCTATAATTGTCTAGTAAGAACGGTTCTAGTAGTCAAACAAGCAACGGAAGTCCCAGAGACCTACTTACACATTCACGTTAGGAAATAATAAATAAAACCTATTGAAAAACTTGAAATCGAAGTATAACAGGTAAATAGCACATAGAGATGTGTACCGTTTCTCCTAGTGCATCTCCTTGCAATCAGAGTAATGTCAACAATTTCTCTTCCAATGGCTGTTTCAAAACTGTTAAAGCGTGCTTAAGGGTTAAGGAAAGATTCATTTTATAATAAAATGTGACCATGAAGAGAAAACAGAAGAAAAAGGAAGTGAAACAACTGATAACAAAAGGATATTCCCTTGAATTACTGGAAGCAAGAACTGATCAAGCTGCAAATTTATGACAACATAAGAACAAAGGTAAGATATTCTGCAATTACAAAAACAAGGGGATGTGGTAAATTTAAAGAACCTCAGGGATTCACACACCTTATTATCGATTAGAACTTCCAACATGTAATTGTTCCAAAGAAACCTTGGCTCAGCCTGTCAAAATGAAGGCAGCACCAGTAGAAAGTAGTTTCGGTTCAGGCACAGACAGGCAAAAAGGAAAGACTAATTAATGCTTCCAAAGAAGTTTGATAAATTTCACAACAGTAACTATTGCTCACCTGTCTCCAAAGAGGAAGTGACTTAGACTCAATACCCAAATCATGCAAGCGTTGTGAGCTGAAATCACAAAAAAGAAGAAGATCAAACTAAAAGAAAATAACAATTGCATCTCTTCAAAGTAACATGCCAGATGTATTTATATAAACATTGTTTTGTGCATGTCTTCGGACAGTACTACAACATACCAAATTAACAACATCATTGAGTAAACAAAATGCATTATAAGTAAGAAGATAAAACCGTTTACCTCAGTGTTAAGTTAACTTCATACGAGAAATATAGACCAGTTGTCCTTTCTGCGATGCTTAGCAGCCTGGAGAACTCAGTCTCCATCTTTTTCTGCCAGAAGTAGTACAATGCTTTGAGAATTTGAGATCCATCATTACTACTAATAATATATTCAACAAAAATCTGGCGCACAGGGAGGTTTACCTGTTCTTCAGGTGAGTTTTTAAGTGAATGATCACAAGGAAGAACCTTAAGCGATGTAATTTTGAATATAGGATGGCCTAGAAACGACCCAACACGTTCACTCTCTGTTACAACCACTAAGTATGATCCTGAAGTGAAAGAAATATACAATCTAATCAAATTCTCGGATAGGTTTCAGATCTAAAAGGGAGTATTGTTCCATATGATAAATGTTTATTAACCTGCAAGGAGCTTCAACATCCCAACCACACCAAAAATGGAACGAATTTTAGGTACACGCAATGAATTGCATCCTGGAACTTGATCTGAGCAGAGTATACGCAACGAAAGAGGATCAGAGAGCAATCATTTAGCCATCCAAAAGCAAAGAAAGGAACCAAACAAAATGTTGGAAATGGAAAACAAACCGATGAGCTTCATGGAAGCATCAACACGACTAATGTCCAAACATGGAGCGCCTGAGCCATCAGCTGGCTCGATGATGTATTGATCGGGAAATTCCCATAACCGTAATCGGGAATGCAATTTGTTCCGAGATTCGGCTGTCTCCATACTAAAATCAACAGAAGACATTGAAAATTCACAAATCGTAAGGGAAAGCTACAAAGAAGATATTCCGTAAAAAGCAAAAGGAAGATGATGGGAAGAAAGATCACCTGAGCTGGGGAAAGAGGAGATCAACTTGGCCGGGAAACTTCGGCAAATTGTGAGAGGACGTGCAATGATTTTGCGTTAATCGTTGGATTTAGTCTTGACTCTAAATCTAGTTTAGTGGAAGACCACCCACATATACTTTTCGAAGCCAGCTACCTTCTCAAAGGTCATCGGTTCGATTCCCACGTCTTACATCTATTATCTATATGCTTTTGATATTTTACACAGTGTTAACCTCCATCCACACTTGGTCTCTTCTTTACAATTATCTTCTGAACAAATTTAAAAACAAAAATCATCACACTATAAATATGCTTCGTTTTATATATCCGTACACCTTTGTATGATTGTTCGTATGCTTTGGAATTAAAAAAAAAAAGGGATACTCCTAAAATGGAAAAAAAAAAATCCTTATTTGTACAACTTAATGTTTCTTTAACCAAAAAAAACTTAAATGTTTCAAAGCTTCTTCTGTGCAGGATATTTCAGGAGATGGAGCCGTGTAATGTGTGAATGCAAGAGACTCCCACAATAGAGATAGTTCCCAATCTTGACACCGGTGGTTAAGTGAGAGTTTCTCTGATCATGGTAGTATGCGATGGGATTCCCATCCAAATCCACCTGCATAACGCCAGCATCCTCCATAATCAGTGGTTCATAGCCGTACTTAGCCGCCATGGCCGTGAGTTTTCTCAAAAATGGGTATTTCATCGACACCTTCCACAACGTCGTTACTCCCTATTTACAACAACAGTGAATAATAAAAAGATGATCAAAAGCTCTCATCATATCTTTAACTCTATTGAGTTATTGAGTTGGTTTAGGTCTATGGTTTAATGATCTTCTGTGCAATGGTTAAATACTATTCCCTAAACAAAAGACAAATCAGAAATGTACACACATGCATAATCGAGACCTAAACCAACTCAATAACTCAGTGCACATGTTAATATCATAAACTCAAATAAGGATTTCAATTTGTATAAATACCGAAGGCATTGCAATCCAGTAATGTCCATCTCCGTCGTACCGAATGTTATCTGGATACCCTGGTAAGCCTTGAATGAACACTTCCACACGCCCTCCATCGATGTAATACTTGCTGCATCTTCTTCTGAGAACATCAAGAAGACAGCTTTAGATTAGCTTCAATATGCTCAGAGAGGAGACAAGAGAGAGCTAGAGAGATGAGAGAGGGAGAGAGACATGGGGGTTTCACAGAAGATGAGATGGGTTTGATCAGGAGACATGGAGACACCATTAGCGAAGTAGAGGTCTCTAAGAAGGACACGTGTGACTCGTGTGATGGGATCGAAGCTAATGAGTCGTCCGTGTGGTCTGCCTTCCAAGATATCAAAACTAAACTGATGAAGACTGTATTTATAAGAAGCATCACTTAAATACATAACGCCGTTATCTGCAACGGCGACTGCATCTGTCAGCTTAATTCTAACGCCTTCCGCTTCCTCCGTCAATAACTCCGTCTTCTTTCCGTCACCGCTTATGTTCAACAGTCCCTACACACATACACACAAAAAGTCAACGTAAGTTTGAGACTTTTCAAAATTCGATTTCAAAAAATTACGCATCGAACCTTATATGCATCTGCGACAATGACTTCGCCGTGGATTCCGAAGGCAATACCGAGTGGTCTACCTCCGGTATTGACCCAGTCCTCTACAACTGAGTCATTAGCTGAATCGTGGACACTGACTCGTTTCACCCATCCATCTACACAGCCAGTATAGATAAGACCAGAGTCTTGGTGGTAGGCGATATCTTCGGGGCTATTGAGAAGACCGACGCCTATAAACTCAGCGCCGGTGAGAAATTGGTCGTTCAGAAGCGGCGGGATTGAAGAAGTAGAGAAGACGAGTGAGTCAGCTGGAAGATGAGCTGGGTCGAAGGTGTCGAGTTGGTATAGAACGATAGAGATGAGTAAGGGGACGATGGTGGAGAAGAAGAGGAAACGAGAGGAGAAGAGTAGAGGCATTGGTGAAGGATTTGGTTTGTGGGAAAAATGGATAAAACACCAAATGTTGAAGTGATATAATATAAGACAAAACAAGTTGATTGATGATGAAATCGAAATCAATCGTTGACTATTTGTCCGTAGTACGACGTTGCGTAAACGTAACCGTTCGATAGTTCATTGATAAGCTAATGAATGTTCATGTGAGAAGGACACGTGGAATAATTAACGAAACACAAAAAGCCACATTATGCGAAAGAATAGAAGCAAGAGCCACGTGAGGAGTTAAGTCACGCACAAAGAAAAGAAGAGTAAAGTGGAATCTTCACGTAGAAGAGTTCGAGAGTGAAGAGAAGAAGAGAGATGAGCTAAATCGAGATGAGAAGAGGTGAGTTATTTACAACTATGTAACTAATCATTCTTTAGAGAAGTATAAATAGATCTTCCATTTGTTTTAGAGGTTATGTTAATTGTAGTGTTAAATCATGATGTACGATTTTGGGTTTGAGCTTGCATGATATGTGATTTAAGACATTTTCTTATACACTATAACTCATTTGTTCACCAATACAATATATCGGAGATTGAAATTTATCATTTTGGTGGAGATGTGGGGGATCGAACCACGTGCCTCTCGCAGGATCACGTGAAGTTTGGCTTGTATCAGCCACATTTTGATTCGCTTCAATTGAATAAGCTTCTGAAGGATAACATCTATGGTAATCTTCAATTCTGAATGATCTTTTTGCATTTTCTGTTGAACATGGCGTACTTCCGTCACCTGCGAAGACATTGTCGTGTCACGATCCACATAATCGGCAAACTCAATCCGATCGATCGGCGAATCATCCATCGCCGCCAGTGAATCTGCAATTGGTGAAAGCAAAACTTTTTCGGACATCGTCGCGATTGTTGAATTTCTCAAATTCGTTCCGAACCAGCTCATCGCACCAAATGATAAGTTTCAATCTCCGATCTGTTGTATTGGTGAACAAATGAGTTACAGTGTATAAGAGAATGACTTAATCACACATCATCCAAGGTCAAACCCAGAATCGTACATCACGATTTAACACTACAATCAACATAACCTCTAAAACAAATGGAGGATCTATTTATACTTCTCTAAACAATAATTAGTTACACGGTTGTAACTAACTCAACTCTTCTCATCTCGATTTAGCTCAGCTCTCTTCTTCTATTCACTCTCCAACTCTTCTCTATAAAGATTCCACTTTACTCTTCTTCTCTTTATGCGTAACTTAACTCCTCACGTGGCTCTTGCTCCTTTTCTTTCGCACGTGTGCTTCTCACATACACATTCATCAGCTTATCATTCAGTCTCTTGGGCTTTAACTATATTCACAGTAGGCTCAATAATGTATGGACTCCGTTCTTTGAGTTTAAAACAAAGATTAATATTTGGGCCTATAATATCAGGTCCGGTTATGAACATGTGGAAGGACGTTGAGACGAGTTCCAGATGCGGATAAGGATAGGTAATCTAAATGCTTCAAGAGGCCTGTAATGATCAACGCAACATAAGATGAATGAGCTGACTTGATTTTTTGGCATTTAACCACGAAGAAGAGTTTTCCCATTATGACTCTTTCAGGTATCTCAATTTATACCTACAATTTATACCTATTTGCTTCGGATATAGTTCCCAAACCCTACACTTTTAATTATTATTTTTTCACGAAAGCAAACATGAGATAACAAATCCAGTCTTTCACTAAGATTTTGAATAGAAGTTGATTACATTTTCTAGATTAACAACGTTATCATATTGTCATGAGTCATGGCATTTTCTTTAAACGGACACTGGCCATTATTTTGATTCATAATCTTGTCTCTCACCATCGACAATGCTTCCAATTGATCAGAGTAATTGCTTTGTTAGGTATTGCGTATTTTGTAACTTGTATGGTTTGTATTCATACACTATCTTAACATCATCATTCATTCTTAGAGACGACGATGAATTTACATTCTGTGACAGTGAATACTTACACTTCTAAAGTTCCTTATTTGTATAAACTTGATGTTCAAAGCTTCTTTTGTGCGGGATATTTCAAGAGACCGAGTCTGGTAATGTAGGAACGCAAGAGGTTCCCACAATAGAGATGATTGCCAATCTTGACTCCGCTTGTTATGTGAGAGAATGGATGATCATGGTACAATGCAATGGGATTCCCATCCAAATCCACCTGCATTCTTCATAAACATAAGTTCCAAGCCATACTTAGTCACCATTGCTGTGAGTTTCCTCAATAATGGGTATTTCGTCGCGAGTGTCCACGTCGTAGTTACTCCTTGTTTTCACAATACATGACGGTTTCACAGAAGACGAGATGAGTTTGGTCAGGAGACATGGTTACGCCATTTAGCGAAGTAGAGATCTCTGAGAAGGACACGTGTAACTCGTGTGATAGGGTCAAATCTCATGAGACGGCCGTGTGGTTTGCCTTCCAAGAAGTCAAAGGCGTATTGATGGATATCGTATTTGTAAGAAGCATCAGTGAGATACAAAACGCCGTTATCTGCAACGACCACTGCATCCGTCAGCTTATATCTAACGCCTTCCGCTTCATCCGTCAACAATTCCGTCTTCTTCCCGTCATAAATTATATTCAACAATCCCTACACAGAAAGAAAAAAAAAATCCACCATTGATTCTCTCCACCTGAAATTTTCAAAATTCGATTTTAATAATTCAAGCACCCAAACCTTATTTGCGTCTGCGACAATGACTTCGCCGTGAAGTCCGAAAGCAATACCAAGTGGTCTACAGCCGGTATTGACCCAATCCTCTACGACTGAGTCATTAGCTGAGTCATGGACACTGACTCGTTTCAACCATCCATCTACACAACCAGTATAAATGAGACCAATGTCCTTATGGTATGCGATATCCTCGGGGTTATTGAAGACCGACGCCGATAAACTCTGCTCCGGTGAGAAATCGGTCGTTGAGAAGCGGCGGGATTGAAGTAGTTGAGGAGATGAGTGACTCAGCGGGAAACGGAGCTGGCTCGAATGAGTCGAGTTTGTAGAGAACGATAGAGACGAAGAAAGGGAAGATGGTGGAGAAGAAGAGAAGACGTGTTGAGAAGAACACAGGCATTGTACAAGGTTTGAGTTTGTGAATAATGGTGAACACTGAAATTTGGAGTGATCGTAGAGATAACACGTTTGATTGAGGTTGCAATCGCAAAACAATCGTAGTACGTTACGTAACTCATTCATGGGCTTTAACCATGTTTCATTAGGCCCAATAGTGTATGGACTTTTTTATTCTTTGAGTTTTAAACAAAGTGTAAACTTAGGCCTACATCATCAGGCCCATTTTTTAATCTGTGGTTTTTTTATTTATCGTTTGGTATTCATTGAATGTGTAGATTGACGTTGTGACGAGGTTCGATGTATCAAATTCCATGAAGATCTTTTGTCCGAAACGTACAACTTCTAAGATTTCCCGTACATGTTCTTCTTTTTTTTTTTCAAATAAACAACTTTACCATATAGTAATAACATTTTTTAACGGGGACAAGCCATTATCTTGTTTCATAATCTTGTCTCTCTCCCTCGACAATGTTTCTAAATTGATCATGAATCCAATGGCAGCCTTGAAACACTAGATCAAACTTTGAAAAAATTATAATTAAACATCTTTGATTTGGTGAAGCAGGGGACAGAACATTGAATAGCTCAGTTGTAAAATCACGATTAGGAATTTTGTAAATACATTAAATTAACTATGATAATGTTGCGACATCTCCCTTCTCTTTGCTACCGTTTCGAGAAGTTGTCATGGTAGCACAAACAAAAGCAAAAGTAGATGAATGTATGTCAAGTGTTTCAAACCCTTATTAGCCTATTTAGCTTACTGTTTGACCCTATATATTAATTTGCTACAAACTTACCTATTTTCTCATCTAAAAGGAAATCCGATTTTTTATTCTTTCTATGAGCAAAAACTTCATTATCTCGTTTTTTTTACAAAAGAAAACATCTTTGTCTCTTTTCCTCTCTCTCAAAAAAATATATTTTAACAAACCAAATGATCTGGATATACTCATCTACGCATTTGAAATGATTTTAAATGATCTTATAAGGTATAATCTTAACATAAGCATTTATTGGCCTAAATCATAACAAAAAATTATTATTTAAAAATATCTATTACTTTACCAATTTTTTTGCTAACAGACCATTGGGCCTTTTTCAGAGTATCTGATTCTGCAACGGTGACAATGTCCGTTGTGCTACGCTCCGAACATTGAATACTAATTTTAATAATGATTTAACATATTTGTGGATATTTTTCATCGATCAGGAAATCGGCTCGGGTGATGAATCAGATTATCGCATCAATTGGGTCATAAGAAAAATGTAGAAGATAAAGCCTACAAAATATTTTATGATTTTCTATTTTCTTTAAGAATAAGGAAGACAATTTCCAAATGGAAAAAAGAAAGTCAAATTCTTTTTTATCTTTAGAATAGATGGTTTTAAGGGACTAATTCATCATCTAGAAA
Organism: Cardamine chenopodiifolia; assembly: GCA_963922655.1. Taxonomy (NCBI): domain Eukaryota; kingdom Viridiplantae; phylum Streptophyta; class Magnoliopsida; order Brassicales; family Brassicaceae; genus Cardamine; species Cardamine chenopodiifolia. Next base: position 12,905,883 of record OZ000479.1, on the reverse strand, counting down.
ACAAAGCAAACACAAAGAGAAACATAAAGAAAGCCTTAGGTTTTAAGGTTTTCGGGTGTTCTACTTTCTAAAGGATGTTTTGCGGGTGGGTTTCTGTTTCTTGTTTTTCTTCTTAGTCTCGGGTTTGGACACCGGAATCTCGATTTTATGGCACATCATCAGGGTAGTTTTATTTCTTCGTGAGGTATTTATCACAAAAACACAAGATTGTTGAGAGAGAGACTAAAAAGAAGTTGTAAAACAATAATCTTACAAGTTATCTTCTATTAGATGTTTGTGAATTCGGCTCACACAAAACGTACTCTCTAGTTTGAGAGAAATTCGTTAAATTTTCGTGTGTTCATTAATTAGTTAATCGCATTAAAAAGAAAAACTAATCGAGCTAAAATCTTACGATATGTTCATATACCGTTGACTCGTTGAGTTTGAATCCTATTCCGTAGACACTAGACACTAGTCCAAGTAGGCTTTTAACTATATTCGCAGTAGGCCTAATATTTTGTGGATGTGATTCACTAGAGTTTTACACGAAGAACAAGATTTGGCCCTAGATCATTAGACGCGGACCCGGTTCTGACAGCGAAGGATGTGTGGATTGACACTTTTGAGTCTTTGAGACGAAGGTTCAATGTATCAAATTCCATAAAGATCTTTTGTCTGAAAGGTAGCACTTGTAAGATTTCCCCGTACATTACATCTTCCCTTGATTTTGCGTTAAAACATATACATACTATCCACTATGATCCTTTTTATATAAATAAACAAATTTAATCATATAAGCACAGCTCTTGTAACGGAGACAAACCATTATCATAATTCATAATCTGTCCCTCTCACTCAACAATGTTTCCAATTGATCATGAATCCCATGACAGCCTTGGAGCACTCAATTAAATTTTCTAGAAAACCTTATAATAAAACGTGATTGGTTTAATCATGGGGAAAAAACATTGAACCTCCCTCCTAAATTCTAATCAACATTAAAGTAGGTATAGTCTTGATTAGATAAACTCTAAATAGTATAACTTTGGTAACGTTGCGACATATTCTTCCTCAACACGACAGTCTCGGGGACCAAAGGTGAATAATTAATAGGATAAAATTGACAATTGGATAAAATCTAAAATGGTCTGTGACTAATGTTTACATGTCTCTTTCCTCTGACAAGCCCACTCTCTCCGGCTTATCACAAAGGTAGCATCTAGTTATGGCGCTCTCTATGGTCCTCTAAAATCGGTTTCACGTTCAAAACATAGCATTCAAAGCTTCCTTCACCATCTCCATGTGCATCGTGGCTTAACTAAAAAAGTTCACTGTATATCTAATAAATAAAATATCTCATGTTTCCCGCACATGCCCTCACTCATATATATACCCAACGTCTCTTCTTTCTTCTCTTAAGTAGAATCAAGAAACATGGCATTTCCTAAAACCAATCTTCACATGCCCATTAGATCTATAAGTCTACCATCAAGAACCCATCCTCCTTCTGCTAAATTTCAAGCTGCACTCTCTCAACTTCAGATCTGCCAAAACTCATCTGATACACAATCTCTTCAAATCTCATTGCTTAATCTAGCTGAGGTTTACCATTCCCTCCACCAACTTAATCACTCTCTTCCCACAGCTCAAGCCGAACATTCTCTTGAAGTGTCAGCCACGTTACTGGACTCATGTGACGCAGCGAGAAATCTAATCATCACCCTCAGAGAGCATCTCCTCAACCTTCAGTCTGCACTTAGGAGAAAAGACAAATCCATGGAAGTTCAGATCAAAGAGTACTTTGCCTTCAGGAGGAAGATCAAGAAAGAAACCAACAAGCTTCTTCTTGGCCTTAAGAAGTTGGAAGGCTGTGAGACCACTGAGTTCGCTGTCTCTATCTTTCGCTCTCTTTTCATGTTTCTGTCGACAACAACAGCTATGAAGACAAAGACATGTTCTCTCAAATTCGTTTCTAAGCTTATTGTTGGAGGTCGATCTTCGTCGTCAACAATGAGCGAGTTGCATAATGTGGATGTGCTTCTGCGTTCGGATAAGGATAACTCTAAGGAAGTGAAGAAGACGTTGGAGATATTAGAGGAGAGAACAGAGGAACTTGAGGCTGCAGTTGATTCTCTTTTCAAGTCTCTTGTCCAATATAGAGTTTATTTGCTAAACACTCTTACAACACACTCCTAGTTTATGTAGTTTAGTCTCTAATTGTACACAAAACATATATAGAAATGATACAGATTCTTACAGTGAGGAAATTAGTGGATTCATTGTAATTTTAATCAGCTAATTATAGCTTTTACCTAATTCAAATACTACTTAATACCCAAAAAATTACTCTCAGCAGGGCAAAGTTAAGGATGGCTATTAGCATTTTTACCAAAAAAAAAAAGGTTAAGGATGGTACAAGATTTGCGTCCGTACTCGTACATGTGTCATGGCAAATTGATGTCTTGTCAGTCTACTATTGGTTGAAGTTTACTCCCCTCGTGCACACTTTTTTTCAAATAAATTTTGATACCTCCAATTATGAAGTCATCATCATTATCTAGATCTTTAATTTCGGATGGTCCAATGATTTAGTTAATGGCTAATTTGTTAATGAATAAAAAGGTCAGAGAGGAGTGGATCTTTGATTCCTCTTGTCCTCACACATTGACACAGCCAACTGTTCAAGTTTGCTACGAGGCCGACCCCATTCCAATTTTATATAGTATAATTCATATATCAGACAATAATAAATAAATATTTTATAATATAACTAACAGGTTTTATTACAAAATCATAGATAACTCAGCTTTTTTTGCAGCCTGGTCTGCATTATTGTTTTCACTTATAGGATGCATGTATAAGCTGCTATAAACGATAAAAAAACAAAAATATTTGCAGCCTGGTGTGCATTATTCATATATATACAATAAAGAAATTTCAATATAAAAATCATATTTCACATGTTTCATTGTAGATGTCGTATTATTCATATATATACAATAAAGAAATTTCAATATAAAATCATATTTGACATGTTTAATTATAGATGTCGTTTTAAGATTTTCATATATATATATATATATATATATATAGCAGAATAATATAAGTTTGTTTGTTTATTACAGAAAATGAATTTACAGGGGGGGGGGGGGGGGACGGAGTTATTTGAAATCAGTATTAAACTTGCAGAATGAAGCAAAAAGTTTCTTAAAATGGTAAACGAAAGTATAAAATTACAGTGGGAGTTTGATAAACTTTCCTAGTAGGAAAAGAATGGTCATATATCAAAAGTTTGGTTTTACTTTTGTATAATTACCCAAAACATAGAGAAAACATGGGGTGTATGAAAGAAAAGCAAAAGACATCTTCATACCATATTTAATTCTCTATTATAATATAACGATATTATTAATGGAGGCGGCAATAGAGAGATGAGGTGACGGGGGCAATGGCTCACTAATTATGGCAAATTGGGTGGCACAATTATTACACAAAATGACAAAAAAAATAATGAACGGTAAGTGTAAATGTTAATTAATAGTTGCTATATTTATGTAACGGAGGGTCCATCCGAAGAGTAACGTGACTTCACATGCCCCAACTCTCCATTCAGAAGCATCTCAACCAGTCTTTAGACAATATAACAATAACAATAGAAGAGAGGAAGTGAGAACCAATTTATCTGAAGAGAAGTCCATGAGATATTCTTTTAATTGGTTTCTATTTTTTATAATTTTAATTATTTAATAAAAATATAATAAAAGTATTATTATCATATATTTTTTTAGAGACTGGAACCTAAAATTTGGGGTTGTCGGTTCTATATACCCCGATCGATGCTATTGAAATGAATGAAGGACCTTAATTTCAATTTACATGTGTTTTGTTGGATTGGTTATTAGTAGTTGAATATGTAAAAAACAGAAAACAAAATTTTTAAAAAAAAATTAGTTGGGAGTGTGTAGGAGTTTAATTAGTAATATATACATAGAATAGAACCAACAAACGGAATAGTGTGTTTCGTACATGCATGGGATCGAACAAATATCTCAAACAAAATATCTTCTTGTACACACAATTAAGTTGCAAATCTAAGAAAGTTGAGAAAAGAAAAAGTTACATATCCAAGTCACGGGAAGATCTTATAATGGAAAGCCTAATAGTTAGGATCGATAGATTTTTAATTAGAGATGAGAGATGTTGTTGCAGGCTGTACTTTGATAGGGACAAGTCAAGTTCATGAATTCAAATTAGTTAAGATAAGGAAAGCGGTGCGATTGTGATTGATTAATTTATTTATTAATTAAGTTTCATCTGGAAGTTTTCAACAAGACACTCGTGCACACGGTCCCATTTATACTATTATCCAGCCACCAGCTTTTTGTATTATATCAGAGATCATTTCAGTTTAATTATTTGGTGTTTTAGATTATGCTATCTTCCTTTGATCACACAATATATGAGAAAATATATTCTCACTAATTCAGTAATTAGAACTATAATATCCATGCATGCCCATAATATCTTTGTGTTGATTCTTCTCGCCTAATTAAAGATCTAAGTGGGTACGTACCTAAATTATTTTCTGCTACAAAAGGAAGACAAAAATTAGTTAGGAATACAAAATTAAGACATGAAATTAGCAAATTAGGTACATGCATGTAGATCTAGCGAACTCTAGTTGCATCTGTCGATATCAAAAATTTAATTAGAGAGGCAGAAAAAGAAACATTAAGTGGGCTTTGATGGAACAAAGAACATTATCCCCTTCACGTGGCTTTTACAATCACAACTCTTAAAAAATCCAGTTTCATTTGACCTCTCTAACTCTGCTCTGCCTCTATATATATTCACATCCAACTTCTCTTTAGCTAAAGCTCTCTCTCTGTCTCAACAACCGCATCAATGGCTGCCTCTTACCACGTCCGGTCTTCTAGCTTACCAGCTCGGCTACACCCACATGGCCTTAACCAAATTCAGCAACTTCTCAATAAGCTTCCTTCAGATAATAACAGTCTCCCACTTCTCTCAAATCTCTACGACTCGGTCTCTCATCTCTTCAACGATTCACCTTCTTCACTACTACTCCCTCATCACTCCTTCTTCACCCACCTTCTTGATCTCTCCCTTGTACACCTTGACTTGTGCTCCAAGCTAAGAGACATCACTTGCCGCATTAAGGACTGCCTCCGTGACCTCCGTTCTGCTTTCAGACGGAGGAGACACGGTGGAGATTCTACCATCCGCTGCCACGTCAGAGCCTTTATCCGCTCTAGGAAAGCTGTTCATAAGGACATCGCTAAGCTACTCTTGTTGCTCAAACAAACCGACCTTCCTTCCTCTGAGTCCTCTCATCCCTTGATCACATTGCTTCGACAAGTTTGTTCCCAAGCATGTCTTTCCTTTAGAACAGTCTTGTTGTCCTTGTCCACATCCGTACCAAAGCAAAGACCTTCCAGATGGGCCTTGGTCACCAAACTGGTGATCAAGAACGTTACTAGTACAAGTGGTCAAGTTCAGACCGGACACAAAAACGAGTTTCAGATGATGGACGAAGAACTACGTAGATTCAGCTTGGCGAAAGAGATTAAGAAGGAACGAATCAAGTCTGTGATCACCAACTTGGACAACGTAGATGTTGCAGTTGAAGATCTGGAAGAGTCGCTTGAAAGCTTATACAGGCGTATGATCCAAGCTAGAGTCTCTCTTTTGAACATACTCTCTTTGCATATATAATTATTTCACTGGATTACATGTGTATACAACTTCATCCATAATTTAGAGAAAACATGTTAACCCTTTATAGATTTTGAACACTGAAACAATGGAAGTAATTGTATATATAATACAGCAAGAAAAAACTTAGCAGCAGCGACACTTCAACATATCTAAGCATGTGTATGGTCTTGATTTATCCTCGAGTTCAAATGCAGTTGGAAGTGATTCTAGATTATAGTTCCCGCAACAGACGCTGTTAAGGTTCCTCAGAATGCCTCTGCTAAAAGGATGCACTCGTTCCGGAAAATTCCTGCAAACCCAACAGCTTTAGTATCACACAAACAAACAGATCCGCTACTTTATCCATAAAGTAACTTGAAGAACTAAAGTTTCTCATTTGATTTTCGTTAAACAACCTGATTTTATTACTAGGTGATAGAGAATGGTTTCAATACCTCATATAAGGAATACGTCTTCGTCTCACAAGTTCATAAGTGCTTTGATTCGTCAGAATTAGGTAGCTGCAATAAAATCAGTTTTGAAATAGAAACAGAAGCAATTAGACAAAAATAAAATAAAGGAACGAGACTGTGAAAAATAACACGAAGTGTGAATATCCCCACCTGTGAAAAAGCAGTAGAAGCAGAACAAAAATCAAGGAGATCACCAATATGACAAGCAACAGTATGATAATTGCATTCTTCCACCTGTTCACATTTCCATTTGAAAATCATGTTATAAAAACAAGTTGGAGCTGTAACAAGGCCTGAGAACAAATTGGCTAAAACACGAGGAGGAGATGAAAAAGTATTATACCAAGGCTTTGCTATGTTACTCAGGTAGTCCATGTACATTATGAGCGTCCAGATGCATAGGGCTGTCTCTTCACAGATGTACCACCTGATATCAAGGAATCACGTTTTTGGATTTTGAAAACCAAAAGTGTATCAAACTCATACTATCCAGCTTTTATTTTATTTTTACCATTACAGGGCAATGTAATGGTACGAGTTCAGCTTTTGCTGGCTTACCAGAATTTAGAATGGTTTTTCAGGCCTATACATGTTCCCAGCCAAACACAGTGATGATCAAACTGAAGAACACATCGATCACAATCATGACAATGTTTGGCTCGTGGAGGCTGCAAAGCATCACATGTTTCAAGAGAAAGATTTAGGGAGGAAAAACTTGAACTAACAGGTAAAAGACAAGTTGAACAACTACAATGGCCAATCAAATCATACAAGATTCAAACGGTACCTGCTCCACATGACAATAGCCGCATGTCAAATTTCTGCAAGTTATAATAGAAACAATTCAGTACACTCCTTTCTACTAATAGTTACAAGTTATAAGCTGATTCTTCAGGATTCACACAGAAATAAGTGTTGATTGAACTTTCTATGTACCTCATGGATGTTCCTGGAGGGTACAAGTCCAGAACCAACTTCCCCCAGAGAGATTGACTCCTTCTGCCACCTGAGGCTGATTCTCCTTCCACAGTAACAACTACGGTCTCACTTTTTCTGGAAGCATGTTGTCTTCGCTTAAATAACAACACAATAAAAGTATAAACACAACAGTGAGACACACTTAAGTAGAACTCACTTCCATCATTTTGATAAGAATCAAGTAACCAAACTGTACCTCTTATCTTGGAATCAGGATTACAATCAAGAACCCTAACAATATTGGAGACTCGTAAAGATCTACTAACTCTCCTATAGCCAAAAGGCTCTCACTCTCAGTAACAAAACGGGTCATAAGAGCCTTACTTTATTATCCCTCTCCTTTTATTTACAGTCTATCACACTTGTTCCATCAAATCTATAGTGACTAAAATAAGAATTCTTACATTGAGGTCGTAGGTAGGTTTCTGTACAATGCACTAGACTCGCAAACATCCCTCATTGCATCAACAACATACCTAAAAGACAAGAAACAAGGGTCAAGTAGTGTATATTTCAGTTGCAGAATAAAAATGAAACACATTTAAAGGCATGGATAGTTAGATATACCCAGGTGAAGAGCCAGAAGTTACAAAGTACTGTAGAAGTGTGGCGGTAAACAGCAACAAATAAGATGCCATGTACCTGTTAAGAGAATCACAGAGTAACAAAAATTTAAGCTCTTTAGAAAAGTACAGTGATTGAAGAGTTACAGAGATGAGTAACTACCATGGATCTCGTTTAGTTTTCTCCTCAAATTCATCATCGAAAAGGAAGAGAAAGCCAACGAAGGTGAGGTGTAGAGCTACTAATCCCAATTTCAGAAGAAGTGAAGATCTTCGAACTGGTAGGTGAAGAGAGCTCAAGACAATAAATTGGTTAGTGAATCATACCTCAACAATGGATCAAAGGGGGAAATTGAGATAATAAGGGTTAAAAGAAGGGAAATTGGTACCAGGATCGGAGAGACAAGGAAGATTGATGAGAAATTGGTTCCGAGCTCGATCCCAAGGTTGAAGGAAAGGGCAGCAAACGCCCATGGTTGACTCTCTCTATCTCTCTCTCTCTCAAGCACACATTGGGAGATACGAGAATCGCTCAAGAAGACAAAAATAAGATCTTCAAAATGCAATCTTGGAGATGAGACAGAGAGTGTAGGGTCAATTAATTGGCCATAGTCGCAAACTCGAAACAAAGCTAATGGAGATGAAAGTGTGTTTACGGAACTGTGGAAGGAAGATAGACTTAAGTTGGGCCTTATTTGTAAAGTTAGGCCCAATTTTGATTGGGTTTCACGGTACAATAAATACAAAATTGTGGGCTCTAAGGGTTTATCACGTGAAGAAAAGATAGGAAACACGTAAATAATACTCAAAATAGGTTTCCAACATAAGCATTTATCATATCTGAAAATGTCTTTACTCTTTACATATGTCACAAAATTTTCAAAAGCAAAAAAAGGACACTTGATTTTTATTAATAGTGTTGCAAGTCTTCTTATACAGCAACCTCTCAAGATTTCAAAGCTTCTTTGTTTTTTTGGTTTGGGATAACTAAGAAACTGCATTAGATGACAATGCATAAAACCAAAATGACCATGATTTTGTCATAACATACAAAATAGGTAAAAATAACATAATATTTATCGATATTATGTCATATAATTTTTATCAAATGAATCTTTGTTTCAGTTATATAATCCATATCATTCGATAAAATAACCTCTTAGTTTTCATCCAATTTTTTTTTTTGTTAATACTCTTTTTGTCATTTTCTAATGGCAACTTTTCAATTTTTCATTTACTTAACTCGAAATATCATTCTTTTGCATTTATTAAATTTTCCCCAACTATAATTCAATAACTAAATGTCAACAGACCAAAGACTCTTCTGTCTTGAAAAAACTAATAAACAAAATCAAGTAGAAAGAGAGGAATGGGCATGCGGCACGTTCGTTGGTTAGGGATGAGCAAACAAAAATGGAGAGCACATCATCTCCATCCCTTAAAGCCATCGTCTTCACTTTTACTCACATTTTACGTTTCCTTAGACGTCAGTTTCTACCGTTAAAACCCAACGCAGAGACATATCCAAAAGGCCATAAAACAGATGGCCAATTCCAGAAGATTGTTTAGCGTTGTACGGATGAAACTTCTCCGGCGATCTAACAGCGGAATCACAATCATACGCTCATCAGCTCCAGAAACCATTAAAGAAGACATTGCCGCCGTTAAAATCCAAGCTTTCTTCAGAGGTCACCTGGTAAGTAAGATCCATCTCTGTAAATTTCAAAAACTTGAAAAAAATTGTTTAACGTAGTTTTAAGTGTTGTTGGGAAGAAGAGCGTTTAGAGCGTTGAAGAGTCTGGTAGAGTTACAAGCGGTGGCGAGAGGAGTGCTTGTAAGAAGACAAGCTCGAATAGCTTTGCATTGTATGCATGCTCTTGCTCGTTTGCAAGTTAGGGTTCGTGCTCGTCAGCTTCTCTCCCATTAAATTCCATCACCACATCTTGTTTTTTTTACCCTCTTGTGATTGTGACATATATTACATCATTGTCCTTTCTAATTAATTCACCGTTTTTGTGACTTTTGTATATGTACTAGTTTAACTCTAACATCCTACATTTGTACTAATAAACAAGATCAGTTTATCTGACACGTTCTGTCTCAAATTTTGATAAAAAGTAATAGAAAATATGCATTAGTGTAAAAGGATCCATCGATTATTTGAAGCTGATGGAAGGTTATATGAGTACCTTGGAAGGGAAGAAAGATAAAGGATTCCATGGAGACGCACCATTTTGTCTGATTTTTAAGAATCTGGAAGTTATAAGCAAACATAAGAGACTTTACATCGCTTAACTAAAATAAAAACAACGAATAAATTACAACAAAGAGAAGCAAATATGCATTATAGGTGGTCGATCTACAAGAAGACAAAGTCCAAAATAGAGACGAGAGAGCACTGAGATATTGGCGCGGCTCAATCAGATAATCTAGAGAATGCATATACGTGGTAAGGAAGATCTGAATGAACCAGGCCAATATCAAAGGGACTCTCTTGTGCTTAAACGTCTAGATCAAAGGGAAAGCTTCTAAAAAAAAAAAAAAACAAGAAAGAATGAAAAGAATAGTGTGAGGTGAAGTGTGAGGAGGAGAAGTGAGAATGTCTGTGAGGAGATATAAAAGAGAAGGAGGAATTAAATTAGGGTATGAGAGAAGGAAATGGAAGGTATGGAGCATTTAAACCACATCTACTACCAAAGCACAAAAGCTGGCTCACCCTCTTTAACTCTCTTTTATTACCTCTTTTCTCTTCTTCTCTCTCTGTCTTTATATTTTCATATATCCATCGTTCCAAACTAAACTGGCTATGCAATGAGAACCTATACTCCTTTGCTCCTCCTCTGTCTTTCCATCTTAAGGTTCATAAAAAAAGATTTTGAGGAAGACTTAAAGAAGATCGAAGATGCTCTCTATAATAAATTTTGAGGGAATCTCGCAGAAGAGAGGGGACACTGCCTCTCTGCCTGCAACATTTAATAGTCTCTTACTGCTTTTTTTTTTCTAGGTCCTCTCTTTCTCTGCTTTTTACAAACCTCAAGCAAGTAAGTTATGAACTCTAATGAGTAATGATGACCCCTCACTCTCTCTCTCTCTCTCTTTCTCTCTATTGATGATTCTCAAGAAAAAGATCCTGAGTTTTAATGTCACATTGTAACACCAGAGCTTGTTTAAAACCAACACCTTTTCTTTTTGTCTGGTTAGGACTGGTGGGAGGCTAAAACTATTGCACCCTTATTTACTTCTCTTCGGTCCAGCATTGCCACAAATTTTATACAGAACACACTCTATCTTTTTCTACCCAGTTATATTTTCCTCACTTAACAAATCAAACCAAATCTCTACTTATCAACACGCTTCATTCACCTCGAATCTCTACTTATCAACAACACGCTTCATTCACCTTATGATACTTACCATTGAGCAGCTTGATATTAACACTAAGCCATTAAATGGGAAAATAATATGTAAAATAATGCTAATAGTACTCGCGTGGAGTTAAGTTCTGGACCTCCTTCAAGCTTTCTCTATTGACAAAACCAAAAGAAAAAAGAAGTAAATGTCTGCAAAGTACATTGATCTCAAATTTCTCACTAGTTTCATTTTAAGCCCATCGGATATATGCTTCCTTTGTTCAGTTACAGTGAATGACAGAGAATCAGAAACAATTAAAGAGATAAGCGAGTTTTAACTACATCATTTTAGAGTAAATTCACTATCGAGCACAAATCATTTTCTGTATAGTGTCAATGCAATACAAACACTACAGAAGAAGGCCAACTACATTCACATTCATTCATCATCAACAACAACAAATTACATCGTTACACAAAGGTCTGCTGAATAAATAAAAATTAATAATTACTGGGATGAGTTCCAAACATCAGTAGTGTGTGGCTTTCACGTTAAAATTATACATTCTTATACCAACAAGAGTGGCTTTTATATATATAATAACTACAAAAGATGGAACCTAAAAGTGGAGTAGTATCTTAGAGTTTCTTTGGGAAGGTCATACCACCGCCTCTGATAGAGAGAGAGGGTCCTTTCACAGAGCTCACCTGATTGGTATCAAGGAAGATGACAACCACAGTGATGTCATCATGGAAATGCCTCCTCACTCCTCTCTCTATCTTCTTCAGATCAGAGTATCTCATCTCTCGTTTCTTTGCCGCTTCTTGTAGCGCCATCTTCACCAGTCTCCGTGCAATCCCCTGCATTAATTCCCACAGCAAAAAATCAGAGTCAATATTTGGTTTTTACTGAAACGGAAAAAAGGAAGAAATGGGTCATGCACACATTTCGTGGGTGGTTCTGAACGATGTCAACAGCTTCTTGGTTGCTCAGCTGTTCCCATAGTCCATCAGAAGCGAATATTAGAAACTGATCTTGTGGTTGGATCTCGTGCTCCGTTATTGATGGTTCTCCACTCAATATTGGTCTTTTGAATGGCTCACGGAGTCTATACTTTGTGTACAATGGTTCCTTGTTGAACTCTGCCTTTTTAAGATACACGTCGCCTATGGATCTAGATACCTGCAAAGGAACAAACAAATCTTAGCCTTTTAATTTCAATCTCCAAGATTTTTTTATCTTCTTGACATGGCAAATGAGCAAACATATCTAGGCATTTGCCCCTAATGTCTAGTGTCTACATGCAGTCAAAACATTGAACTCAACTATTCGGTCAATTTTTAATGCCTATTGCTTAATATAGGGATATACACAAACTGACTTTCAGATACCACCAACTTATAACTTTCAACAAGAGCTCTGACTTTCTCGGGTTGGTGAATTTGGTATTGGCTATGAAAAAGTCAAGATTCCTACAACCTTTTGAGTGTAAAGTCTAATTTAATACACAGACCTTATCGCCATATAGAAAGAACGTTGACAGATTTCTTGGTTGATCTTTGACAATTGACATTAAAGTAACAAAACAAAATGATCGTCGTTCGAGTAAATTTCTAGCGACTTGGCTTCAAAAAACCGGCAAGAAGTTCAAGGCCATATAATTCAGATTTTCTCTGGTTTGCCATGAAATGATAAACAACTAATAATCTATTCCTCACGTGATTTACTGAGATAATCATATAAAAACTTAGTACTCTGACCCTAAAATCTAATTAAATATAATTCAGATTGAGAAACATACCTGAATAAGGCCCTTAACACGCCACACATTGTGCTTTAACATGACAATATGAGAGTCATCAGGATGCAAGGAGTGCATTTCCTGTCTAACAGACTCTATACTCACATTATGTTCCGCTGAGAGTTGAAGCGCAATAACCTCACCTGTCGCCTTCATAGCCCTTCCAAGAACTGCGCGAGAATCCCCAACGTTAGCGATGTAGAGCATCCCTCCACATATAACACCCACCAAACAGCAAGACCCAACTGCAGCAATCTGTGGCTTAGTAGGCCACTGCTTTGTCACAACCCCTAGAAACCCTTCTTCAGTCGCCTCATAGGCTTTTTTAATCACATCCACCGACATAGAAGCTTGCTCTGCTGCAAACCCTGCAGATTCAAGAAGATTTTAGCTTCATTTCAATTGATTTGAAGCATGTATGCAAATATCATTCAGTTCCCTTACTCTTTAGATGCTGAAAAAGGTGATCATTGACAAAGCGTGAGGTCTCAGGCCCACCATGACCATCATAGATTCCAATAAAGGTTCCATAAGGACCAGAGTCAAGAGTACTCAAAGGACCAGACTCAACTTGGCTCTGATCCTCAAGCAAGTTATTGGCCTGAACAACAGCCATGGAGAATTCACCAACAAGGTGCTGACCAGAGTCTTTATACCAAAGCAATCCATCTTGTTTTCCTGTTGAATCAGAGGACTTGCCCGAGGAAGAAGAAGACGGCCACAGACAAGCACTCAAGAGTTTCATTAACGTTGTTAACATCCCTCATTTCATCAGGACAACCCTTTTTTCCTCAACATCCGTCAAAGGGATGCATATAACAAACAAGTCGAAAGGATTTAGCTTAAAGTATCTGCAATATCAAAAGAGCAAGTAAGGATCTGAACAACTTGATAAAATCTGATAACTCAAACGAGACTTGGCTAAGTTGACGAGTAAAACCCAATTATTACCTCAAGAATCTGTAAACCCAATTGGTGATGGATCAGATGAGAAAGTGGGAATAAATTATTTAGCAGGGATCACAAGAAACAGTCAGAAAAAAATAAAAAATCCAAACTTTTTAAACTCGAGATATTAGTACCTGAGATTGTGTAAAAGCAGATGTAACAAGGAAGAAGTCACACACAGACTCCAAGTTAACAGATACGAATGATAACAGGAAGAAGCAATCTTAATCTACTACACAAGGGATTTGAGGGTTTATTAAATAAGAGAAAAGGTCAGAAAATATGAACGAGGAAGTTATAGGTGAAAGAAGATGCAAAGTGAGAAAAATGATTGGAGATCTGAAGGATCGATATTGAGAAAGAGAGAACAAATCAGATCCAGAAGAAGAAGAAGCAGTAGCGTCGAGCTTCTCTTCCAGAGGAAAGCAAAAAGAGAAGAAAGAAGAAATGAAAAGGGCTCCACTGCTTCTAACCAGACAATCCAATCCCAATTAGTGGATCAGATTTTCTAAACCTAACCCTTCTTTTCTTTATTTGACTTTTCTTTCCTTTTCTGTTTTTTCAAACGGTTCTCTATCTTTTTAATAATTACGATTCATCCCCATTACTTAATCTCTTTTTATGAATTAACCCCCCATTCGGAATTCGACGAGTCCTTCCTTATAACTTGGAGACGTGATGCAAATATGTTTCAATGAAGTAAAAAAAGTGTTGCAGATAGATGAAAAAAGAAAGACAAGTGTGTTTGGTCTATCGAAGAAGCTGGATAGTTTAAAAAAAAAAGATAAAGAGGTGTGAGTGAATCTGTGAGTGATTGGAAAAAGAGACACGTGATTTTATGACATCATTAACGTTAGCTGTCTCAATGAGACATACGTGTGCACATCCATCTCCACCTCCACCTCCACCTCCACCTTACCGGCACTTCTTTTCCCGTTTCCTTCACTTCTCCCATGTGCTTCGCTTTCTTCTTCTCCATCACATTTTTCCTCTTAAAATGATGATATTTTTAAAAAATTAGTAACGGGCAATTTATCTATTTATTATAAACTGGGCCTTTAGATAGGTATGGTTGGGCCTTATTGGTAGTAATTATTAGGCAAAATATTTTAAATGTGATCCAATCCGATTCCAAAAAATAGATATTTAAAATTCCAAAAGAGATTATATAGTATTTTCTATCTATTTATTTGTGGTTTTAAATTTTAGAAATTTCTAGGTCCGTTCCATGCTCATCCTTATTGTAAAAATGTAATATTACCAATTCTGTTATTTATAAAAATAAATATATAAAAAAAGTGAGGAGTAGTAGTCAAGAAAACCAACCCTACTTTCACTCTTCACCAAGAAATAAAGTAATCACAGAAACTCCCCCACATGTAAATTGATCACGTTTTCGTAGTGTTTTGTCTGAGAATAACCAAACTTGGCATCACTCATACGACAAATTCTTCATTTTCTTCTTAAACAAACTATATCTACATTGTACTTTTTGCTGTGTCGATCTTGTATATAGATTCACACTAATAATTTTTCAGATTCCAGTTAAGAAAGGATCCATTAGATAATCTAGCTGTTCTTTGGATCGGATTTAAAAGAATATAGAAAAGATGCAACATCATTCAGAAGTGAAGCAGCCTCTTTGTCCTAAGCCTCGCCGTGTGTGTCCCTCTCTTCCCGACTTCCTCAAACCTCTTTCATGTTCCCTACATTCCTCCAGCTGGTCTCACTATAACCTAAATTGTTTGTTTTTGTTTTCTTTGCGTTTGACGTTTATGTTTACAAATTTAAGAAATCTTTAATAAAAATAACTTAAAATCTTTTATATTTCAAAAGAATGATTTTTTGTCATCTAAATGCAAATGTAAACGCATATTTTTAAAAACTATAGGAACATATATATCATCTATCAATCTTCTAACTTTTATTTTTTATGTTTCGTGAAATTCATCATGATGGCTCATATATGTTTGTGCTTTAATCAGCCAACAAAGCTCGGAGGGAAGAAGCGGCAACATAATCGATAAGGTCATACATAGTTACATACTTGCTTATTTCATCATTTCTATTAGAGATAGCCACATAGGTCTATTGATATTTTTTCCATTTTAAAACAAATGTCATTTAGAATTTGATATGATTTATTTCTTTTTGTTTAAAGTTAATTAATAGAAAATAGAAAATATAATTTCCAGAACTCGACTATTTTCAAAATATATATGAAAACATAAAATTTGGTAAGTCAATTCAAGAATGTCAAAACAACATTTCGTTGAAACGGAATAAATATCCTCAAACTTGCATGTATAGTTCTCGAGTGAATTAAAATATATATTAATTGTGGAAGTTGCAGCCGAAAGAAGGCGGAACAATAGAGTCAATGTGGTACACAGGATCTCCACCTAGGAGAACCGGGAATCCTCTTGTACATGACCTTCACTTCATTCACCGTCTCGACCTTCTTCCTAATTTCTCAAGAACTAAGGCGTAATTTTCACATCTTAGGCTACCTCTCTTATATATATGCATGCATAGCCACACAGAACAAAAAAACTCCCTTCACTGCCATATCGATCGATCTGTCGCAAAGATAGGTGTGATTTTGCAGTCACTAAATATCAAAATCCTAAACCTAATCAACTACGGTTTCTACATAGTTATGCATCTCTTACTCAAAAAGTTTGAAGTTCATTCTTAATAGAAATGTGTTTGGATATGATCTTGATCATGAAGAGAAATATCCGCATTATGAATGCATAGATTTATATACGTAGAAAGGTTAATTAGAGACCTGGATAGGTTTGAACCAAAAAAAAGAGAGACCTGGATAGGATTTGGATATTATTTATAATGTAGTAATTGGTTTTCTAACATTTTCTCTTTTACTGTGTTAAGCCTTGTTAATGTTTTTCCTTATATTCTAATGGTATTTGACTTGCTCGTGTGTGTAAGTTCCAGACTTCTACTTTCTATCAACTATAGTTATTTTCCGAAAAAATCAGATTATTTCTTCTTTTTTTTTTTTTGGTCAACCTGAGATTATTTCATGTTTGTTGAGATTAAAGTTGAATTGGTTTCAAATGGTGGCATTGACATGACATGAAAGGGAGAAATAAACCGAGAAAAGAGGTAATTAGAGGAAAAAAAGTTAAACATACTTTTGTTAAAGAAAGGAGTTGAACATTTCATTCTACATTTTTGGTGTAACTGGTAAAAGTTAGTATAATCCATTTTTCTCTGTTTTTTTTCTAGAAAGTACAAACGTTTTCAGCTTTAATTTATGATTCAATCTAAGATCTACCAATTAAAAACAGCTTTTTTCCCCTGAGCCAATTTAGTTGAGTGCTTTGATCAATCAAGCTTCAAAACACAAAAAAAAGGGATTAAGAAGAATAATTTGAGCCTGGTCGCGTGGTCCCATATTTATTTGACACGTGTGAATGACCAAGCCGGAGTCAACGGGATACTATTTTCTATACTTTATCAGTATTTGCATTTCTAACCTCATATTTTATCTTATGACCAAAACACTCCTTTATTTTCCGTAAATATTTTGACATTTTTGTCATTGCAATATGTGTGTACCGGCTGCGCCTAACAAACATCCCTCCACGTCTCTAATCACATTCCTTCCAAATTATACAAACAGCCACGCAACACAGTGGAAACAGAGTTCAGTGCCATATTTGACTCTGGTACAGCGGTTACATGGCTGCTCGAGCCTTACTACACTTCACTAACCACAAATGTACGTAGCCAACTATATTGTCTTCTCATTAGATTCAGACAAGTATTTAGTGTACATTCCAAATGAATCTACAAGCTCAGTATTTTTAGCAAAATATTTTTTTTGTTAATTATGAATGTAAACATCAAGCGCAAAAGAAAGGACGAGAATCTTCCCTTTGCGTCTTTACTTTGCAAGAGTTATGAACCAAACTGAAAATGTTAAAAAAACATTTAAAAATCCGCAGCAGCTGCACCTTTAACTACTATTTCTCCAAGAGATGAGGATAACAACCAAAGAGGTGGCTCTTATGGTTCCAGAAATCAGCAGCATTATAGCAAGACATGGAATGAACCATCAGCACCGGAACTCGCATAATTCAAATCATAGTTTCTCACTTTCTTGTTCATTTCTGGTTTGGTTTATTTGGGCTGATGATTTCCAAATCAGACTGTTTTTAATTTTTGTTTCCAATTTAATTAGTTATAAATAGTAGATTTTATTGTCCATAAACCCATTCTTAAGCGTTGGCTCCATTCCAATGTAAGAAAAAGAAAGCATTCGTTCCAAATTCCTCTCTATTCTCTAAAAAGAGCTTTGTTGGTCTACCGATTTGCTAAGCATGTGCAAATACTGTTAGCTCAAAGCTGTGCTGCTACTTCATCTTGGCAATGCAGCTAGCAGCTATACCTTTAAGTACCATCTCTCCAAGAGGCCAAAATCTATGTATCCTATCCACTAAAATCTTGAAACAAGTCGACTCGTGTTTCATGTAAAATGTTATGTGCTGCCGTAAGTTCTTCTTTGCTTAAAGTAAAATTTCCAGACGGCAAAGGTTGTCATTTACATTTACGAGATAATGCATCGAATGATGTGGGTCGGGTTCCTATCATCTCTTTGAAGTAGTCTTGCTGCATCATACCTGATTAAGTTATACTCTTTCTTTCTTATTTCATTTCTACTCTACTTGATTAGGTAATTTGGTGCGTCAACAATATAATTACAGTCTTTTGTTCTGAGAATAATATGATGGAAGCTCTGTTTATCTTTTTCCAGAGAGGAATCAAACTTCTTAGACGTTTCCCCTTGAATGAAAAACTAGTAATACAAGAGAGTTTATAGTATTACAAGTAGAAAATTCTTTGATCCTTAGAAAAAAAACAAGAAGGAATCAGAAATGGAAAGAAGAGAACCAAAGGAGAAGTTCATCGGTGAGAAGGATAGTAGCGGGTGAAAAGCGGCAAAGTGGACAGCCAATCTTACGGCTGACATTGAACCACGTTTCGACACAGAGACTATGAAACTCATGGGAACAAGGGAGGGACTTAATCACATCCTCTTCCTCCATTCTCATCAGACAAACACAGCAGCATTCTTCTTCTCCTCTTCCTTCCACGCTTGGGTATAACAAAGCTAGCCACTTCTGCAGACCCATGTTCATATTCTTCTGTCTTATTTGGATTCTCTACACTGCTTGGTGTGTTATCAATTTAAACAGAGTGAGAGGCGTGTGTGTTGGAGAGACAAACAAAAATGGGTTGGTCAGTGTTGCGTGGTTTGCAAGGTTTTCTCTTTTACGGATTGTAATGTACGTTAAACACCTCTCTTTATGTTCACACACCAAAATCAGATCCTTACTTCTCACCTTCTTTTTTCTCTCTACGTATCCTCTTCTTCTCTCCTCCCGTTTCTTTTTTTTATTTTCCGTATTCATGAAGATCACATTCTAAAATCAATTTAAAGCTCGTTCGAATTCGGATATAATAGATAAGTTTCTGGTTTCCAACAGAAGAGTTATCAAGATAAGATGATTTAGCATATCAAAATTTTAAAAATAGTTTTGCTTGTAATTGGTAAATGTCTGTCTCCCATAAATTTGGTTTGAAAACGCCATCTTAAACTAAAATTAGGTCGTGACTCATTTGGTGTGTCATCCTAATCACACCATTTTAAAATCTCTTTTTATCTTAAATTGCATAAATGCTCCTGAATTTTGTTTTTCTTATGGGTAACTCTATTTTAAAATATTTATCACACACGACTCCAATCTCATCTGACCCGGCAAAACCGGAAGTCTCCGTCTTTCTCAGAGGACTTCTCTTAAGGTTTTGCATTGAAACGATTCTCCTTCGCCGCCCACCTTCTTCTTCTGTAATCCCTTTGAGACCTTGACATAGCTATGATCGTGGGTTAATGGCGATTTCTGAATCTAGCCCTGACTCAAATCCAAGGATTCAAGCTGGAGATGAATGGCAAAAGCTTCTTCTATTCGCCAATTCGTCACATCCAGATTCATCGTTCCCTTTCCGAGTCTTCTTAAAGGTTTCAAACTTCTCGAAGATTCCAATAGTATTGCACATCTCTTCCAAGTCCACGCGAGGCTAATCACTTCTGGTAATTTCTGGGATTCAACTTGGGCTATCAGATTGTTGAAGTGTTCATCGCGTTTTGGAGACGCAAGCTACACTCTTTCGATATTCCGCAGTATTGGGAAGCTTTACTGTGCAAATCCCGTCTTTAAGACTTATTTGGTCTCTTCTACTCCGAAACAAGCGTTGGCGTATTACTTCGTTATACGGAGATTTGGTTTTGTTCCTGATACCTACACATTTGTCTCATTATTTGGTTGTATTCAGAAGATTTGCTGCGTTGATTCCGGAAAAATGTGTCACGGGCAGGCGATTAAGCATGGATGCGATCAAGTTTTGAATGTTCAAAATAAGTTAATTTACATGTATACTTGTTGTGGTACCTTGGATCTTGCTCAGAAGGTGTTTCTTGAAATACCCAAGAGAGATATTGTGTCCTGGAACTCGATAATTGCTGGAGATGTGAGAAACTTGTCTGCACACAAGTTGTTCGATAAAATGCCTGAGAAAAATATTATTTCTTGGAACACTTTGATTGATGCTTATTTGGATGCTAACAATCCCGGAGTTTCCATTAGTTTGTTCCGTGAGATGGTCAGAGCAGGTTTCCAAGGAAACGAGCGTACATTAGTTTTATTGTTGACTGCTTGTGGCAGATCAGCTAGACTTAAGGAAGGTAGGTCGGTTCATGCTTCTTTGATAAGAACCTATCTGAATTCGAGCATAATCATTGATACAGCTCTTATTGATATGTATGGAAAGTGCAAGGAAGTAGAGTTAGCACGTAGGATATTCGATAGTCTATCTCGTAGGAACAAATTTACATGGAATGTGATGATAATGGCACATTGTCTTCACGGTAATCCTGAATATGGGCTCAAATTATATGAAGCCATGATCAATGGTTTGATCATACCTGATGAAGTAACATTTGTTGGTGTTCTCTGCGGTTGTGCTAGAGCTGGACTTGTTTCTCGAGGACAAAGTTACTATGCCCTGATGGTTGACGAGTTCCAGATCAAACCAAACTTTGGACACCAATGGTCCATGGCTAATCTTTACTCCAGTGCGGGGTTAATTAAAGAAGCTGTGGAAGCTCTTAAGAATCTGCCAGAGGAAGATGTGACGCCAGAATCTACAAAATGGGCTAACTTGTTCAGCTCGTCGCGTTTCACAGGAAACCCGGCTCTAGGGGAGAGCATTGCCAAGTCCCTGATAGAGAAAGATCCTATGAACTACAAGTATTACCATTTTCTGATGAATATTTACGCTGTTACGGGACGGTGGGAAGATGTTGATAAAGTGAGAAAGATGGTGAACGAGAAGAAAATAGGACGAATGCCCGGGTGTGGCCTTGTAGACTTGAAAGAGATAGTCCATGGCCTGAAACTAGGAAGCAAAGAGACAGAAAAGGTGATCACGGAGACTAGTTTAGAGGAATCAGTGATTTTACTGACATAATAAACTAAACCCCCAAGTCAAAGCATATAGAATCTCCTTTGCCAGATCCAGGATATGAACTCATAAATGGAAGTTGTGTCGAGAATACGCATGAGTTGGTCTGTATTCAAGAGTAGTAAAATTCTGATTTAGAATGGAATGAAGAGAAGTTTTGGTCTCTCTATAATTGTATTTGATCCTGTTTCAATTTATTTTTTTTGGGGTCAGATTTGCCAATTCTGAAGGCTTTTTTATAACACAATCAATGTGAATCATGTGATTCAAGTTAATAAATTCAAATTACCAGCTTACTGGTCTCTAATTTGCATACCAACACAATTGATGTTTATTTGTCGTCATAAAATTTAATTAAGTGTTGAAAAAATGGTAAAGTAAGAGGATGAACAAAGAACAAATTAAATGCGGAGTCTAAAGGCTAAGATCTCTGAAAATTCGGTCAAAATTGAGACTCGTAGTAGTGAAAACAGAATGCTCGCCGACGACGATGAGAAGTGGCTTACCGCCGCCACCGCCGGCGTTAAGCAAAATGCTTTCTACATGCAGCGCGCTATCGTATTTCTCCTTTCCTCTCTTCTTCGTCAATCAATTTTCCATCGAGATCTTCCTCCGCATTGGGAACCCTAACTTCTGGATTATTTTCTAACGAATCTCGCAGGACTCCAACAATCTCAAAGACGCTCTTAAGTTTTCTGCTCAGATGCTCAGCGAGCTTCGTACTTCCAAGCTTGCTCCTCATAAATATTATGAACTCTGTGAGTCGTTCGTTACCTTCTTCCTTCAATTTGTATTCACATTTCGGATTCGAGGAAGTGCTCCTATGTATGATTTTCATTTTCTTATTGCGATCTGATTTGTTCAGATATTCGAGCTTTTAATGAACTGGGGAATTTGGAGATTTTCTTTAGGGAAGAGACGGGTCGTGGTTGCTCCATCGCAGAGCTATACGAGTTAGTGCAGCATGCCGGTAACATTTTGCCAAGATTGTAAGTTTTTTTGGTTCATTATGTACACATTTTACTTACCTCTCTCTGATTTAAGCTTTATAGATAGATACAAACTCATTAATCGAATTTCAGGTATCTTCTCTGTACCATAGGATCTGTATATATCAAATCAAAAGACGTTACTGCTACTGATATACTTAAGGATCTTGTTGAAATGTGCCGAGCTGTTCAACATCCTTTACGTGGTCTTTTCTTGAGAAGTTATCTTACTCAAGTTACTAGGGATAAGTTACCCAGCATTGGTTCTGAGTTGGAAGGGTAAGGCCTCTCAGTTTAGTTCTCTTTCAACTTGCTCTTAGATGAGGAAACACATTTAAAGAGCTTTGCTGTCCTCTCCAGAGATGCTGATGCACACATGAATGCTTTAGAGTTCGTGCTTCAAAATTTTACTGAGATGAACAAACTATGGGTCCGAATGCAACATCAGGTTGGTTGTAATTACTAATGATATATTTCTGCTCTCATATCGTGACAGTCTGTTGTCTGATTGTCTTATTATCTACTCTTTGTGAATGATCCCTACTGAACTGAACCTGAATTGAGACTTTCTGGTATCCAGGGACCTAGTCGGGAGAAGGAGAAACGGGAGAAAGAAAGAAATGAACTACGTGATCTTGTAATATCACTAACTGCTGTTTCGTATTATCTAGACTTTGTGAGTAATGATTTTTACTATTTTTGGCTAAAAGACACCTTTACTGCTGATTAGGTTGGGAAGAACCTTCATGTACTGAGTCAGTTGGACGGTGTTGACCTTGGAATCTATAGAGATACTGTTCTTCCTAGAATACTGGAGCAGGTCTGTTTTTCTCTTCCTTTAGATAGTTTCAGCATTCAAGCTTCCATTTACTTGTTAGTGGAAATGAATTATGTATCACTTTTGTAAAAGGTTGTCAACTGTAAGGATGAACTTGCACAGTGGTACCTAATGGATTGCATTATTCAAGTCTTTCCTGATGATTTCCACCTTCAAACTCTCGATGTATTATTGGGTGCTTGTCCACAACTTCAGGTACTTTTTAGTAACCGACCCCTTCTTCTGTATGCAGTATTTGATAAAAGATAAGACTGCTGATAAACATCATCCCATCAGAACATGTTTCCCCTATTTTCCTTTTTGTCATTGTGTTTTTCAGCTGTCTGTTGATATCAAGACGGTCCTTTCGGGTCTAATGGAAAGGCTTTCGAACTATGCTGCATCCAGTGTGGAAGCCTTGCCTAATTTCCTGCAAGTAGAAGCCTTTTCAAAGTTCAATTATGCCATTGGGAAGGTAAATCTTGCATCTAATCACGAGTCAAAAGGGCACTAAAATTGACTCTTGAATGTAAGTTTATTTATGAGGGTGCCTAGTATTATAATATCTTGAAATTCTAGCTTAATAATCCATGGTATCGTAATATTGCGTAATTTTGTTTCCCTACTTTTCTCTGATTGTATAACATTTATAATGCCTTCACAGTTGTATTTATAAACAGTTAATTGAGTCTACATCTTATATTATGATTCAGGTCGTTGAAGCTCAGGTGGACTTGTCGGCTTCAGCATCTGTAACATTGTATCTGTTTCTTCTGAAATTCACTCTCCATGTCTATGCTGATCGTCTGGACTATGTGGACCAAGTTTTGGTATGACGATTTCTGAGCATGTATAAGCATGTAAAGTTTATTCATGTATATTACGTTTTTTGTATACTTAAAGTCAGTTCTGAATGTTGCTAGTATGCATTTTTCATTAGGGATCTTGTGTTACCCAACTATCTGCCACAGGAAAGCTTTGTGATGACAAGGCAGCAAAACAGATTGTTGCATTTCTTAGCGCTCCATTGGAGAAGTATAACAGTGTTGTAACTATCTTGAAGCTTACCAACTATCCTCGAGTAATGGAATACCTTGACCATGAGACAAACAAAGCAATGGCAATCATTATAGTTCAGAGCATTTTGAAAAACAATACTCACATTGCTACTGCTAATGAGGTGTGTTTTTCCTTCCTCATTTTAGTTTCTAGTTTTGGGTTCTCTATTGATGTGGCATTTTCTTTTATTGCTTCTTAAAGGTCGATGCATTGTTTGAACTGACAAAGAGTCTCATCAAGGATTTTGACGGGATAATTGATGATGAGGTGCTAGAACCTTTGTTCCTCTATTCTTAATGTATTTGTGTTCACAGTATTCTAGTCACTCGACAGAGTAGTTTTTCTTTAGATAGCTTACCTGTCATTGTACCCAACACGGTTTTAAACGGAAAACTATGTTGAGTTCTAGGTTGATGAAGAAGATTTCCAGGAAGAGCAGAACACTGTTGCACGGCTTGTTCACATGCTCTACAATGATGATCCAGAAGAAATGTCTAAGGTGTGTGTTATATTGAATAGAAAAGCTGCTACCAATGTGGCCTGTGTGCGCGATTCTTAATTCATTTACCTACAGATTATTTTCACAGTAAGGAAGCACATCCTGATTGGAGGACCTAAGCGGTTGCCTTTAACAATACCACCCCTTGTCTTTTCCGCTCTTAAGGTTTGTATTTCTTACTGACCACTTCTACACTCTTTATCTCCAACTTGGAAAGGAGTATAACTTCTGTCTAAAATTTGGAAGTTTGTGTCCTTTCCAGTTTTCTTATGGATTTTATGGACATTGTATTTGACTTTAGAACTACCCACACAATCTTTGTGTTATTATGCTTGCGGCAGTTAATTCGGGGACTGCGAGGTGGAGATGAAAACCCATTTGGAGATGACACATCAGCAACACCAAAGAGAATTCTGCAGCTTTTAAGTGAGGCAAGTGTACAGACATCTTTATTGTTAGAAAGGAATGGGGACAGTTTAATTGCTTTGCGAACATTATTGGTTTTGTCCCAGTGAAATAGGATTTTCCTTTTGCCAGAATTACGATGATGCCAGTCGATTTTGAATTTCATTTTTTACAGACAGTGGAAGTTCTATCTGATGTTTCCGGTTCTGATTTGGCATTGCGACTCTACTTGCAATGTGCTCAGGTATATGATCGTATGGTTTATCCACTATCAAAACTAACAATAGATATAGTGCATGAGCTGAATTTTTTTTTTATTGAATCCTCAGGCAGCAAATGACTGCGAGTTAGAAACAGTCGCTTATGAGTTCTTCACAAAGGCATATCTTCTGTATGAAGAAGAAATATCAGTAAGTGAATTTTTAAGTGGCTACATACATCTTTCTGTAAGAAAGACATTTGATGTGGCCTTTAATTTTTTGTGAGTTTTAGGATTCAAAAGCACAAGTTACGGCACTACATTTAATAATAGGGACACTCCAGCGGATGCGTGTATTTAATGTTGAGAACAGAGATACTCTGACTCACAAGGCGCAAGGGGTATCTTTCCCAGACAATCCAGTTGAGTAAGTGAGTGCTACATTGAATACTAACAAGGCTAAATTTTGTTGTTGTAGTACTCCACAAAACTCCTTAAGAAGCCAGATCAATGTAGAGCTGTTTACGAATGTGCACATCTCTTCTGGGCTGACAAGTGCGAGAACCTGAAAGACGGTGAGAGGTATGCTACATGTGAATGTGTACTCTAACATACTAAATCCTGAAGTTAAGAATGGGATACATACACAATTAAGAAGGGGGAAACTTTGAATGCTGATAGTTGCTAGACTTGGCTATTTGAGCTAATATGAAATTTATGAAATGTGAACAGGGTTGTGCTGTGCCTGAAGAGGGCACAAAAAATTGCAGATGCTGTACAAAAAATGACCAACGCATCCCGCGGTACCAGTAGCACCGGGTCTGTGGCTCTATATGTCGAACTGCTCAACAAGTAAGTTACTCGTTTTAGTTTCACCTATTTAATACCTATGCGGCTTATTACTTGTAATTGAGTACTTTGCCATGACTTTCTCTTAATGGTTTACGAGTGAAATGCAGGTATCTCTACTTCTTGGAGAAAGGAAATCCACAAGTAACAGGGGATACAATCCAGAGCTTGGCTGAATTAATCAGAAGCGAGAAGAAGAAGGTTGAGTCAGGTGCAGGCCCGTTCATAAATAGCACTCTGCGTTACATGGAGTTTCAGAGACAGCAGGATGGTGGCATGAGTGAGAAATACCAAAAAATCAAAATGGAATGGTTTGAATGAATCTTTTTCTTACACTCTTTTAGGCTCATCACCAATAATCATAGCTTCGTCTTGTTGGAGAAGCATGAAGAGTAATCTTAAGGAATAAATCTTGTTTCATTACTTTTCCTTTTTCTAGTCACACTCTACCAATAAACATGTTTGCAAAGTTTGATACATTAACATACAAAATATGATCAGTTGAAGAAATGGTGGGTCTGAAACTGATTCAAAACATGTGGTGTAATAGTACTTAATTGCAGAAGCAAAAGATATTGATTCCCACAAACTCCATTAATTTTAAGAAAAAATTAGACCAACCAAACTTGGGTGTCGGTTCATTAACACACTGATTCATTGTTAGAAGATTAATATACCAAAACCAAATACATAAAAACAGAGATTTCCAATCATCATAGAATGGAGCATGCCCTCTGCGCTTTGCTCTTCTTCTTCTTCTTCTGCTTTGGCGGTTGCAACACCACTCGGATGGCTGCGTCAAACACCGCCTTCACATTCTACACTCTCACATCATCAACACATTAGCATCAACATTATTAACAGTAGAAATTTGTGCCAAGAGTACACTAATCAATGTACCTCTTGAGTTTTGGAACTGCATTCGATGTAAGTAGGTGCTCCTATTTGCTTCCTCAGCTCCTCTCCCTGAGCAGTAGAAATCGGGACAGCACCAGGATGCTCGATAAAGAACTGTTTATCATCTCGAAGATCTGGAGAGCAAGCAACACAACCTCAGTCGCGCAAATAGTAATTAAAAGCTTGAGATGAGGAGAAACAATGAAAATCTCACCATGCTTAGTTCCAACAAGGACGATGGGGACACCAGGCGCGTAATGTTTCAACTCCGGGATCCACTGCAAACACAATTGTGACACTTTGTGAGAAAAGTTCACAATGTGACGAAACCCCAACAATATGAAACAAGATTGATGGATCTTTTTACCTTTTTGGAGACGTTTTCATAACTGGCTTTACTGATAAGAGAGAAGGCCAATATGAAAACATCAGCTCCACGGTAGCTCAATGGTCTTAATCTGTTGTAATCCTCTTGCCCTGTTTTTTTCATACCCAAAAATGTCAAAATCTCAGATCCAAAAGTGAAAAACTCATCATTCTAAATTTCATACAAGATAGGTAAATGAAGAACCTGCAGTATCCCACAGTCCAAGATTCACGGTGCTTCCGTTAACCACCACATTTGCACTGAAATTATCGAAAACGGTTGGCACATAATCCTGTAAATAAATAAAAAACAAGAAACATGAGATATGTTGTTCTGCTGATGAAAATATATTAAACAAGAGACATGAAAAAATATTGGACATAACCGTAGGGAAAGTGTTGCTTGTGTACGATATCAACAAACAAGTTTTTCCGACAGCTCCATCACCAACCGTCACGCACTTTACGAACCTCGAAGCGCTCATTTCCCCCTCAAAGATTATATAATTTCAGGGAAAATTAAAGAAAAAATAAACAAAAGGTTCAAAGTTTTTTTAGTCTTCAGATCTCTTTAAAACAAGCCTGGAATTGGAGATTATTGCTATTTCTGTGAATCGACCATCTGAGCATTGCGGATTCGAAAGGAGCGGACTTTGTCCCAGAAATTAGAAACCCTATTCACCCAAAGAAAGAGGAGAATCAACAAAACAAAACAAAAAGAGAAAAAAACAAAGAGTTAGTTAGTCAGCTTTTGGCCGGGAAAAATGGCGTTGATAGGTTCCGCTGGAACAAAATAATCAATTTTTTGCCAACCAAAACTCTTTCTTCTATTTCCGAATATTGTGGTTTTCCTCTTTTAATAGCTTCAAAAACTAACAAAACACCAAACTTACCACTCGATTGTGTGTTTATTTATGGGAAATTAAATTAGGGAATTGTCTTTTTCTACCGCCCAAACCAATCCTTTCTCTTTTCTTCTGTTGCGTACAAATATTGACAGTGTTTAATTATCATTAGACTTGCTTTCTTGTTTAAGCAATCCCCTAACTAACTCACTAACTAACAAACAAACAAATTATGTCTAAAAGTTAATATACGTAGTTAGGTCACTTCCCAATGGTTTCACATAACCATTTGTTTTGGTTCTCTTATGAATATCCAATCTTCTTACATACTCCAATAAACCCTTTTCAAATCACTATTAGCGATTGATAGAATATAAACGAAACCATGATGTTCGTTCCTGCGGATCCTAGATTGGCTTGTTGTTGCGATTGTTATACGCCATCGCAACAGATTGTAACATATTTCAAAATAAAGTCAATAGTTTTGTGTCTGAATCTCTTAGATGACGACTCGAGTCTCCGGTGAACAACAGTATCAGCAACAGCCCAAGTGGACACCGTTCCTAACTAAGCTACTCGCAGATCTGTTAGTCGACCAAGTCCTTAAAGGAAACAGAGTTAACGATTCTTTCCCTAATAAAGCTTGGAACTTTACATACTATGAATTTTACAGAATAACTGGCCTCAAATGGGATAAAGAACATCACAAGAACAGATTTGCTCTTCTCACACGCCAATTTGCTCTCGTTAACTTACTTCTAGCTCGAGATGAATTCATTTTTGATCGAACTATATTTGAAATAGAGCTACTCCTAAGAGAAGGCGTAGAGGCAGAGGCGTGGAGGCTGCTATTGCCAATGCTATATTTTAAATGGCAGCTGCATCGAAGTTGTGAACTACTGCTTTGAAGCAGCTGAAGAGCAAGTTCTGTCTTTCTGAATGTATCAGAGAACTAGATCGAACTCACAGCGTATCAGTGAATGTTTATTTTGCAGCACTAGACTTCTTCAATAAACCAAGTGCAAGGGATACATTCTTGTCACTGAAAAGTGACATGCGCTAGCCGTGGCTTCAATGGAAGTGTAATGCTACTTCGCGTAATGCCCTGAGCTGAGAGTTTACTACTTAACAGATCTATCAATACATGTACATGGATCAGAAGTTGTTGTCTTGATGGTGTTTTCAAGGAATGAATCAATGAAAAGTCTTTAACCAATCTCATTTTTGAAATAGCATAAACTCAATTAAGTTCATAACATTTTACCAAAAGGTTTGGCTTGGATCAAGCAAAAACAGAGCAAATGGTAAAATAATTAAGGAAGCAACATCTTGACCTCTTCTTGATCCTCACTGATGCTCTTAGCTTGGTTGTACACAGACTCGAAGGCTTGCATACACACACTTGAAAACCCAACCATTGCCTGAAACACATGAGGGAATCCCATTTGCAAGTTATTTAGAGTCATGGCTCTAGTCACGCTCACTAACTTCTCATGCTTACTTTTCTCTTCTTCTGCCTTTCCTTTTAGCATCTCAACCTTTGCTCTCTTCTCTATCACCGGGTTGTTTTTCCTGCTCTCAGGCACTGTATATGGACTATACTTGCTCTCAAGCGCTCTCAGTGCTGCCGCATTCTTCTCAAAATCTTTTAACATGGACTCTGATCTCTTCTTCTGCTTATGTTCATCGGACTGTTGAGCCACAATTCCATGGACTGCGGTCAGAAAGCTTTTGATCCCTTCAGATGCTACTTTATCAGGGATCCGGTCAATAGCCAAGTGCCATTCCTCGCAGAAGCTGTAGATCTTTGACTCGTAACTACTCCTAACAAGTGGATTCTTGCTGAACTGGAACAGACTTAACCGCAGCCAACCTGTGAGAGATTGGATGTAGTCACGCTGGGCCTTGACCAAGTTGCAGAAAGAATAATGCCATTGTTGGATCTCGAGCTCAAGCTGAAGAGTTGATTGTCGGTGAAGCTCGGATGTTGGTTCAGTGGAAGGTATGGTGTTGAGGTACTTAAGCTGCTGAACAATATGGGTTTGAACCTGGTGGCTCTCGTACATACTCCTCCACATACACATAAGCCTACATTACATTATACAAGAATCTTGTTCACATTGACCAAATGAAGAGACATAAAATGGTTAGTTAGATCAAGAAATGGAATACACATAACTAACCCTTTAACGAGTTCGACAAGCTGAGAATAGAGCTCGGTCTCTCTGAGCTTGATGATCTCGTTAGAAGCGCTTTGGATGGCTTGTGAAGACACTGTGAGTTGAGATTCTAACTTCTCAACGTCTTTCTTAGCCTTCTCAGTCTTCACATACTCAGCTCTCTTCATCTCAAGCCTCCTCACTTGCTCAACCTTCTTCTCATGCTCCATCTTTATGCTTTCTGCATTCTGCAACAACCCACATTCACAAAACAACAAACACTCACTGCTTGGCATTATTCATCAGAATTAAGTATTACACTATCTAGCTCACGCTTGGACCCACCACAAACCTTTAAATCCCACATAAATCAAGCAAACTCCAAAAACTTTTCTATCCATATTTAGATGAAAACTAAGCCACCAGTTTCAAGATTCAAACTTCAAAGCGAAATTGATTGATTGGAGAATAAAACATTCAAAATCTACTTTTTTAGTTCAAAGACTGAAACTTGTTTAAGTAAAAAAGTGAATTACCTTGACCTCTTGAAAGAGCTTCTTCTCCCAAGCATAGAGTCTGTCAACTGTAGAGGAATGGCTACCAACAATGCCATTTCCTCCAACTACTACTCCTGCGTTTCTGTATTCGTTCGACTTAGGAGCAAAACCCCTTGTCCAAAACGACGGCATATTACATTCGTAGTTACTGTACATTTTCCCTGAAGACACAACAAACACACAAATCAAAGTCACTTAGCCGCCTGTAGTAATCGTTACGAAGAAGAAGAGCTTAATTGTTACCTCCTTTGGTATGACAAGAAAAAGCAGTGATAGAGGTTGAGATTTCAAGGAGAGAGGAGAGCGGAGCACCAGAATCTGCAGCTTTAAGAAAATATTCATCGACTTCTTTAATAATCTCCATTAGATCTTTACCATTCCTCGACACCACAACTGCTAACTCATTTCCCTTCGTCGTCGTCGTCGTCATTGTATCTTTAGAGAAGCCACTCCCTACAGACGAAGCTTGAGGAGTAGATGTCGTCGGAGCAGTCCTGACAGCAGCATCTGAAGCTGTTTCAGTTCCGGTTCTGGTTGCAGTGGTTGTCTCTTCATCCCACTCTTCCTCAGAGGAAGAGGGAGGTGGCGGCACAAACGGATCCCAAAAGTCCCATGTAGAAGAAGGAGGAGGCGGAGGAGGGAGAGCTGAGGAAGTGGTGGTGGTCCAAGTGGTTTCTGAACCAGGACTTAGAGGAGGAGGAGGAGGACGTGGCGGCGGAGGAGGAGGAGGAGATGGAGATGGAGGAATGTGGTGAAGGTGAAGAGGTGTTTCTTTGGAAGAGAAATTAACAAGAGAAGAGCCGACGGCGCGTAGAGAACGGAGATAAAGCGCGTGAGAAACGGAGAGAGTTTGTCTAGCTTTAACAAGCTGTTTCAAGTACCTCTTCCTTGCTTTACAACGAGACACTATCTCTTTGCTATCTATTCTTGACTGACAACAACCCATTTCTTCTTCAAGTACTCTTGTCTGAAAATTGCTCTTTCTTCTTCTTCAACCATGCATCCAAAACAACAACAAAACTAAAACTTTTTTTTTCCTCTGTTCTTATCTTTTTCGTTTTCTCAGCAAATCTCACAAATGTAAACAAGAAATTTTATTCTTCTTATGAAGTGAAAGAAGTGTGCTTACCTCGTTTATGTCAAAAAATTTAACCAAAAAGAAAAAGAAAAAGAAAAGATCCTGACTTTGTCTTGATCTGAAACTCAAAAGGGTTTTTACTTAAGGATTAGATGTTGTTGAGGTTGATGATTTTTTTTTATTTTTTCAAGAAAGAAAAAAAAAGGATTGTGAAGACGCTTTGGTTTCCCTGAGGAATGTAGTTGGAATTTGGGACTTCTTTTTCAGTTTTAACCTCACACACACACCTTAGGCTTTGGGCGGAGGAGGGCTCTTTCCCCCAATTAAAATCTCTTCTTTTTACTTTTTTTTGTCTTTTCTTCCAAAACAGTCCACTTGACCAAACTAACCTTTATTTTTCAATTTTATTACACATGTACTATCAAACTTACCTTTTGTTTTCTTTTTCTGATAGTCAAAGTTTAAAAGACTCGAAATTAATGCGGATACCAAAAATGCCAAACTTTGGAAAGTTATTAGAGAAAAAAACAACTGTTTGTATTTCACAAAACCGTTTCATTTGCCGTAAGTTAAAATACGAAGGGCACTTCTGGAACTTTATACAATTTCAACGGCTGTATTTTAGCCGAATTAAAAGAGGCTTAAGTAAGTATTTACTCACTTTGGTGGTTAATGGTTAAGCGTTTCTGTAAATTGGAAACAGAAGAGACCAAAACCCTTGATTAATATATACACATTACTTGTTTAACGGATACTAACTTTCCCATAATTAGTCTACAAACTTAACTACAAAAGTTGAGTGGTGAATGAAAAGAATAAGGACAAGTGATGCAGTACAAAATTTCTATGGAAGATATGATTAATGGTAACCACTTTGTCTCTCTCATTAGTTAGGTCTACGCTTCAACCTATTGTAGATTGGCAAAGAATAATTATAACTTCCAACTTTTATTATTGGTCAATGACAATAATTGTGAACAAAAAATTTTAAAAGCTGACATAAACATTAATAAGTCACCAAGGAGAATAAACTCATCTCCTTTTTGCATAGAATTATAAATTACTATATTGGTTTATAGATTCTGCTGATTGACACACAAAGTGATATCTTGGAACACCTTGAGTCTCTTCTTGTCCATTTTGGTTTCTGTCCCCAAAACAGCAGCCAATATCGCATCTTCAAAGTCTTTATTGTCTGGTAATCCACAGTCTGTTGCTTTCTTCTCCATTGACAATCTTCTTCTCCTGTTTGTCTCTCCTTCATCACTACCACCACTCAACATTCCCATCTCTTGGCTCAACGATCTCGTTCTCTTCAGATTCTCATTATTGATGATCAACTTCGAAGAGATAAACGGTTTTGCATCAACCCTTAATGTGTTGTTCACTGCTACTGCATTCACATTCCTCTTCAAGTTCTCATCACCATATCCATCATTGCTCAAACCGGGCTTTGGTTTAGGCTTCACATTCTGCTCTCTACATGGCTGAGGTTGCCATATAGAAGAAGATCCAAAGATGGCGTCAAAGAGCCTTCTTTGTTCAACCTTATCATCTCCTCCTCTTCTCATCATCTCAGAGCTAAGATCCTTGAGCATCTGTTGCGCTCTCTCGTAAGCTTTCAGATGAGAATCCACTCCTCTAGGACCATCCACAACAGCAGGTTTCACACGTCGTAAAGTCTCTTTGGCTTCATCAATCCTGCCTTGCTTCATAAGACAGATACCAAGGTTGCACATTTTGTTGTTGTCTGGTGCTATTGATAGAGCTCTCCTGTATGCATCTTCAGCTTCCACAAAATTGTTTCTTTGCATCAAAGCCCATCCTAAGTTTCCCTATTTCGAAATAAATCTCATCCTATTTAGAATATAACACAAAAATGGAAATTTCTGTAACGTTATGCATAGTTTGAAATTGCTGGTTTACCAGTAATCGAGTGGCTTCTTGCTCCACAGAGACTTGAAATTTCTTGCCTTGTGATCTAGCGGTTTTGGTTCGTTTACCATTAAAGGCAAGTCCTTTCTGTATCAAGAAGAGCTTATGTTTCAGAAGTCCAATCTGATCATCTAATCTCCCACATCTCTGCAAATTAAACAACATCTCAGTACAAAATTAAGCAAAGTGCAAAAGGAAACAGAATAAAAAAAAAGGATTGTTTTTGTGTAAAGGACCTTGTAGAGATCTAGGAGGATATTATCCAGAGATTCCTGGGCTTGATCTGAACACCTTACTCTAAGAGATTTAATAGCTTCAATGGCTTCTTCAGCGCGGTCTTGTTGCTTCATCACAATGGCCATGTCTTTAAGAGCACTGTCCACTCTATCTCCAGCATTAATAGCCTTCCAGAACAAAGGAATTGCTCTCTCGGGATCCTTCTCTACCAACTGATACATAATCAACCACACAAAAATTCATCAGAAAAATGTAAATCAAACCCAGAACACAAGTTAAGATTCAGTAAAGTTCAGATCTAAGAAAATTGGATATGTAATCACCTGAACATTCTTAGCCCTGACATAAGGACCGTCTCCGACAGGAACTTTGTGGATAGCATGAAATGGTTCAGACTGAGTGCGGGAGATACCGAGTGGCTTTGCAGGAGAACTTGGAGCGGATCTTGTCGGTCTGAAAACATCTTTCATCATCATCTTTGGAGAAGAAGAAGAAGACAATGAGGAATCTCAGAGGAGGAGTGAATTGAGGGATCTGGTTGAGATTTAAGAAGAAAGGGTTGAGAGAGATCGGATAAATAAAAAAGATTTAAAAAATTTTGACCGTTGAGGATCACTAGCCGTTGCGTTCTATTATGTAATCTTCCATTTCTGCTATTGTAGATAAATACTATTTTCTGGGGGAGCGCTTGTCATATACACTCCCTTGACTTACATGAATTTTTGGTTTAGCCCCGGAAAATAAAATCAAACAAATTTGGAATAAAATAACATTTGAGATTTATTGATAAAGAAACATATCCATTGTGGCTAGGGGTGGCTAATCTAGGTTTTCGGTCAGGTTTCTTATTTGTTAGTTGTGATTTGTGTTTGGAATTTTTGGATTACGAGATAGTGTACCAAATTCAATCCATATAAATTTTAGGTTAAATTATTTTAGATTTTAGTTCAAGTTTAAATTGTTTGAATAATAAATAATGTGATACAAATTAAACCAAATCTAATTAAATTCTGAAATAAAGCAAAAATATTGTTTAATAACATAAATCCAAAACCAAAACCTAAATTAAAATCCAATAGTATAACATAAAAACCAATAAAATCGAAAAAAAAAACAAGTTTTTACTGAAAAAACAACGGTAAAACTAGAATTGGTGAAAAAATCTTCAAAAGTTCCAAACAGAATCTGCAAAATAAACTGAATATATGTACACATAAATTTAAATGATTTTGGATGTAATTTGAGTTTTTAATTATCTAAAAACCAATCCAAATAACTCAACATAAATTGATAAATATTTTTGAACCTAGGGTTAGAAATCCATCTCCAAACTAATCCAAGTTTTCAGGTTGGTTTGGTTTAGTTTGGATTCCCTACATTGGACATTGGCTACCCCTAATTGTTGCTTAGATTTCTGTCTATTAGTACATTGATTGGTGTTCAATTTGGAATGTCGACGAATCGGGAAAAGTCACTAGAAGAACAAAATATGGGTACGTTTACATCATTGTATGGCCCATTAAGCCCAAAGTTGTGAGAGAATAAAATGATGCTGGCTTTTCAACATCTTGCACAAGTATTGTATCAAAATTGCTGCAAAAAGTTTTCACCAGCCGCTCATGTTGTTGTGGATCTTGGAGTTTTGGGATCGACCTCCTTTGTCCTTGTATGTGTTTCTTGAAGACTGCGTCTTTCTACCTCCCCTGGCTGCCGCCATGGCTCTGCGTCTTTGCTTGCCCAATTTTTTAACCAGCTCTGCATCATCTTCTTCCTCCTGCACTAAGGAAGGAACATTAATATTTGTTCAAGTGATTTCAATAGCTCATACTCTCTTGAGTTATAAAGAAGATACTAACCTCGTCACTCCCAACTTCATCTTTATCTCCACTGCTTTCGCCTTTCTTCATTTGACTCACAAGTTTGCTCTTCATCATCAGATTCCTCATCTTCACTCTTCTCGACCCCACCTTCAATAAACTGCACAAGATAGAACCCACATGCTTATTCTATATTCCATTTACACAATATATCACCCAAAGGAATGACGAAACAAAACCAGAGAAAGACTAAGTGCTGCAACTTATAACACAACTGACACAATTATACTTACTAAAATGCCAAATATATACACAATACCAAGAAAAATTTGGTTAAAGATAGATAAGCAGTGTTATAACTGAGGTCATAGGCTCACATACTTTATCAAGGTCATTCTGCTCCTTTCTTGTGAACCCACTAGCTTCTAGATCTCTATCCAGCGCATTAGCATCTTTAGTTATATCGTAAAAAGAAGGTCTGTTAGTCTCATCCACCTCTGTCTCATCTGATTCACCTCTATCTTCTTGGAAACAGATATTAAACCTGGAAGAAAGGACCAGAGTTTACAGAAAATGAGAATTTAAGGACCAACCATGACATGGATTCAGCAATGTAGAGATTATATGCTACCAGATCTTGTGAACAAATGATGTATAAATAAATAAAAATCAAATTGGTAGCTAACCTTTTCCTGAAGAACTTGAATATGCATTCGATATCACGGTCAAAGTACCTGAAAGACAAAATCCATAAACAAACCAAGAACACTGCGTGGATATTTAGAAAAGAGGAATGAGGCATGATGCAGAGATAGGACATAACATACATCTGTGCATTTCTGTGTGAAACAGATACCATTTGTGGAAAGTCAATCATCGTTATGTTCTCTTCATCATCAATCTAAAATATACATAAACATACAAAAGGTGTCAATAAAAATTATATGTAAGCTGCATAAAAGTTAGCAAGCTTATATAAGTATTAATACACTTAAATAGTGAGGCAACTTCAAACAAATGCATGCAATTTTCAGCAAAACTAACTTACAAAAAGAAGGTATTAATCACTTAGATCGATCGAAGTATCTCACCATGATGTTGAATTCATTAAAGTCACAATGAATAAGACCATGCTCAGCCAAACGAACAACAATGCCAATGATCTTCTCGAAAACTGTCTCAGGGTTCTGCAATTGCTTCACCTGAACCCTGTCATAAATAAAAATATGAAAAGATGTGATGCACAGCAGCAAGGGTATAACTGTTTCTTAGTGAGTGAGTGAAGCACATAAATCAACTTTTTAGGAATCTCAAATGGTTCAGGTGAAATCAATATCCAACCAAAAAGCATCAATAGATACTGAGCAACAGAACTATATAAAATCATAACACTTTCCCTTGTGTGAATATGAAAGCAGGTCCTTACATAGGGTAGCCTTGCACAAGGGACATGATAACACAGTGCCTATTGCAGTCAATAGCTTTTGGAGTCGGAAAGTCATGTTCTTCCAAAGCCTATTCACTCGGAAGCCAAACAAACATAAGGCCAAAAATAATAAAAGATGATACGCCCACATGAATAGTGTTACATTAACGGAACACAGAAATAAACCTTCATAAAAGCAAACTCCTTGAGAGCTGCAAGACGGGAGAGATACAACCAGCTGAAACTACTACGATGCCGCAAGTAGTCACGCTTAGATTTGACAGCCCTAAAGGAGGTTCTCCCTAATCTATGTAACTTCATTGCTAGAATAGTTCCATCTTCCTGAGCGACCTCAAATATGTCTATTAAATGCAAAGAATCCATAAATAAGGTACATCAGTCACCGACCAATATCTGTTCAACACACCAATAAACAAAAATACAGGAACAGAGACTCACCTGACTCTTTACCAACCCCAATTTGACGACCAACACCAGTAAATACACCACGGTTAACCAATGTTTTAATGGCAAGAAAGTCGTAACCCAGATAGGTCAGTCGGAATCCATCATCTAGAAAAGAAAAGCAAAAGCCATTAGATTCTGCTACTTTCTAAGACTACCAATCCTCATAAAACATATCAAGAAGAATTACTAATGCCTAAAGAGATAACTCCTCACATTTAGAGGCATCATGGTGCAAAAGCTTATACTTAAGCAAGTTCTTCAGGACCTTGTATGTGCCTCCATATCTGTGTATATAACAGGAATGTGAATTATAAAAACATGTTTCATCAAAACAAATAAGTAAAGCTTTAGTAAAGAAAAGAATCATCCAAAGCATTAAGATGAGGCATACTTTAGAGAAGCAATGCGCTCCACCAGCTCAGAAGGAACAATCTCATGCTGCAAACACGAATAACACAATATTTTCAGAAAAAAAAAAAAAGGTAATATAGTAAACCCTAAAATTCAATTCGTATAAAGAGCACTGACGTTTCGCATTCCCATCTCGACGGCAGTGAGAACTCGAAAATCATCTTTAGATAAATATCTCAACACATTCACGTCAAGCTTCATCCTTTACGCCTCAGTGTAACACCCTTTCTACTCTGATTTAACCTGGCAGATAAATTATAAATTTCTCAAATTGATGATACTGAATTAAACCCTAGACGATAAACCCAGATTAACACTAATAAGTACAAAATTTAACAGTTAAGTTAATCAATAAGGCCCTCGATGCAACAATACGATTAATTTCTGACTAATCTAGGTCAAGTTTCGACAAGAACGGGGACAAATAGGTTTATCAATCGATACAAACCTTGAAAGAGGGAAAAAATTGAGAGAGCGCGGCGCACGGCGAAGAAGTAAATTTTTGCTCAATTAATATGTTTGGATTACTATTTCTATAATATTTTGGTCGTTGCAAACTGACTAATAAGGTCGGTGTAGTATAGTGGTAAGTATTCCCGCCTGTCACGCGGGTGACCCGGGTTCGATCCCCGGCAACGGCGATATATTTTTTTAGACTATTTTCAAGAAAACTTTGGGCTCGATGGTATTGTCGCTTCATTGTTTGTAAGCTGTGATTGGTTATGGCATTTCTTTTGGTTCAAAACCTTCGCGATGCTGCATATTACGTTCATCCAATGAATTAGAATTTTCCTCTGGATCACTGTCAATCTTTTGGTTATAAGAGTTGATGTCAGCTCATGTAATGTTGTTCTCTTCATGTTAAATCGTTTTTCTCCGATATAACAGATGAACAAGTTAATGGAGATACAAGGATGGCAAAAACAGGAAGATTCGAGTATAGGCATATCAAGAGAAGAGATAAGTTGCATCTGAAATTTATGCCAAGTCATAAATGCAACGACTAGTATCAGAAAAATCTATTTTCCAATGGCTAAGTATGGTACTCTGCTAAAATGTCAATTAAGATTTAAAGCAAGTCATATAGTCTAGTAATCCAACAAAAAAATTTCCAGATTTTTATTCAACCCTTGAATATCTGACTTCAAACCAAAGTTACAACTCAGAATCGGAGTACGCTACTGTAAGATCCAGTTCATGTTTCCTTTGAAGGGCCTTTCTTGGCCGCTTCTGCAGCAGCCTTCTCTGCTTCGATTTCAGCCACAATAGCATCGATTTCAGCTTCTTCTAGCTGCCTCAAAGCACCTTCCTCCCGTGTCATTACAGCAACCTCAATGTTCTTTCCCCCACTTTCAACGACCTGCGAATTGCAAAGCCTATCAGCTTTTTACAAGATTCCACTACTTATGCATCAGGTAAGTAAGCTCATCAAACATTATTATCCAACTCAATTAATATGGTCTTCTATGTTTTCAAGGACTTCTACATTCTCTAATACTGTCACCTTCTGTTAGATTTTCCTCTAACCTAAAACCACCTTTCCAGAGACTACTTGGTTTAATTATAGAAAAACACCGGATGAACTAACCTCAAGCAGAGCACGGATAGCGAGCTTAACAGTTTCTTGACCAGAGGTTTCTTTGTAATTTTTCTCTAGAAACTCCCTAATCGAGTTAGAGTTTCTCCCAGTAGCATTAGCTTTCCAAGCAGAGAATGTACCAGATGGATCAGTCTGATAAAGCGAAGGTATACGAGTATAGGGATCAAAACCAACAATAAGAGTAGAAAGACCAAAAGGTCTCACACCACCACTTTGAGTATACTTCTGTTGAAGCCCTGCAATGTACCGTGTAATATACTCAACAGTCACTGGATCCTCCAACGTAAGCCTGTGGCTTTGACACTCTATCCTAGCTTTGTTTATCAAGACCCGAGCATCTGCCTTCAACCCAGCACAAGCCAATGCAATGTGGTTATCAAGGCTCACAATCTTTCTCGCTGATCTGTTAAGAAACAAGATTGATCAAGACTGATGTTATTGAGAAGAAACATCATCAAGATCCTACATACTGATAACCATAAACTCAGATCTATTGGGGAATTGTACACTAGTAAAGAAACATACTTCAGCTAGGGTTCAGCTCCGATTCTATGATCTAACCACTCCTAGATTCCCAATTACGAATTGATATCTTATAGAATGGTTCCAAAATTGATCCGACGAGTAGCGAGTTGAGCAAATCAATCGATCTCAGGTGAAACCAATAAGTCAAAATTAAAAGTGCGGAAGTAAAAGCAAATGGGTAAAATCGAAATTAAAAAAGCACCTGTATCGGTGGAGATCGGAAGTATACCTGGAATCCTGGAGCTTAGGGGTGGATTTCTTCTCGACGGCGAGGACGACAGCATCGGTGCCGCGGACTCCGACGGCGGCGTTACCTTTGCGGACAGCTTCTAGGGCATACTCTACCTGAAAAAGGTGACCGTCGGGGGAAAATACTGTGATTGCTCGATCATATCTCGCCATCTCTCAACTTTCTCCTTCTTCTTTTCTGGGTCTTTGTCTTGTGAGTGTTCTTTCTCCTTCTCCAATACTTTTATTTTGCGTGTTGTTTCATAGCAGAAAACGATTCCAACTTAGGCGACAAGCTAGAAGCTCAGTTCTCTTTAATCCCCTGCGGACAGGTTCACGTTAACACTCATTCCAGCCAATCGGAAAGAATCATCACTTGATTAATTTATGTACTGAGCCTTGATTAATTTATGTACTGAGCCTGATATGAGTAAAAGTTGGCCCAAAACTCTATACACCTGGCCCATTTCTTCAAAACTCATAATTGTTTTAGAAGAGATTGGTCATACAGTGTGTTTTTTTTTCCTTAAGTAATCTGGTTTTAGGAAGAACTAAGAAAGGACCTGAGTAGGGGTGTTTACATAGATAGAAGTTTAGAAGAAACTGTTTTATGTAGTTTACATAGAATCACAATATACACAGATAACTAAAATACAAAATATATCGATAAATCTTCATATACTTTTTCAAAAAGAAATAACTAAATGCAAGGCTGTTACTTGGAGCCTTTCTTAACCTTTAAATCAGCAACAGCGGACTTGGCCAATGTTGAAGGCTTTAAGACACTTTTGGGGTTAAGTGCCTCTCGGATCTTGAAAGCAACGCATGCGGTTCCAAAAGCATGTCCTGCTGCGTCTAGCCCTTCGTTAGTAGCCTCTGCTGCTTTTGTGCCGTACCTGTGAACTTTGATCACTTGCTGGAGCTAACTCTTGCTAAGATATGTGATTGTTTTCAATCAATACCTGTGATTGACGAGTTCTGTTGTGACAGTTGATGAAGTCGACATTACATTTTTCCCAGCCACTTGAACAGCATCACAAATCTTGCCTGCAGGAAGTAAACATGTCAAGAAAGTAAAGAAGAAAAGGTTACTAATGCCATGTACCTCAATAGAAGAAGCTGAGTGTAGCTCACAGAATATTAGACGAAACCCAAAAAAGTAGAGGAAAGAAGACACATTTTTTCATGTTGAAGAAACCTCCAGTTTGGAAGCCAATGACTATGCTCTCATGATTATAAAGGAAGAAAGAGGATTTGGCATAAAAGGCAAACGAAAGATTACAAAACATTTGGTAACTTTCAACTCAAACAACCCCAAAGGAATAATGATGCTTCAAATTCTATTAGCCTACATTGTTCAAGGCAGGATGCAGACCAAAACACCATATCTAGGAACTTCTGGAAAAGATTACATTCGGAAAAACATTGGAATATCTATGGTAATAGTCATCAAAAAAGAAACTTAGATAAACAAGAAATGATTATAAATGTTGGTGAGATGAAAGAAAGCAAGGCAACTCGCGAAATAAGAAGTTTGCATGACCAGCATTGGATATAAATTTGGGAAGCCAAAAACAAGTAATTTACTTACTAAATCCATCGAGGGATGCGAGAACAATCTCTCCGGGTAAGAGGCCAAAAAACTTCTTTCCAGCTTTTGAGTTTGCCACTGAACCAGTGATGAATCCTGAGACTTTAACAACACCAGAAAGAACACCAGTAGCCACTTTCTCTGTCATTTGTGTAACTCACTTGACCCTTTACTTAGAAACCTCACAATGGAGATTAGCACAAACACAAAATTTGTTCATTCAAGAAAATACTACCATGAGAATGCACAATGATCAAACATTTTTAAACAAGAAATTCCTACTAGATTCCTGTCCAGTTAAGTTCAAGGTCAAAAGATGCACAATTCCTAACTAAGAGTGATGGATACAAGTTCTCATGGTACTGAAT
Source organism: Cardamine chenopodiifolia (assembly GCA_963922655.1). Taxonomy (NCBI): domain Eukaryota; kingdom Viridiplantae; phylum Streptophyta; class Magnoliopsida; order Brassicales; family Brassicaceae; genus Cardamine; species Cardamine chenopodiifolia. The sequence continues at coordinate 12,863,193 of OZ000479.1, read as the reverse complement.
ATCACCATACCTCTTGATTCTCCTCAACGTCTCAGGACTAACATTTTTATCCTTCTCAGCACGACTTAGCCTGTTCTTCATAACCTCATTTCCCTCTTGAGTCTCTCCACAGTAACATCCCCACACCACAATATCCCTCTAATCAGCTGACCTGACCCAGAAGCTATCATTTTAGCAGTCTTGCTACTATACTCCTCAACATTAGGAGCAAGTGTGGTCCAATACGCCGCACATTGACCTTCCACAACATCCTTTCTCTCACCCTTAAGCTCCTCCGGCGAAGTCTGTGCCATCATTGAATTTCCCAACGGCTCATCTCCCGCCTCCTTTGCCTTCTCAAACACTCTCTGCTCTGTGAAACAACAGTAGTCTCGCAAAACCTTGTCGAGCTCATTTAATACGTTCTCTTGCCCTTTAGAAGCAATTGTTAATCCGTAATTGAGAATTTCATCATCCGATTTTGGATTACCCTTTTTTCCTCCAGGTTCATCATCTGAATCGGATCCAGATTCATGACTTTTTTCCTTTGGTGGATGGATTGAAAAGAAATAGTGAGATTCATCAACCTTCGCTGCTACCTCGCTTTTAGTTAACGGCCATTGAATCTCATTCCCGACGTTAGCTAGAACCGCGACGATGTTTTGGCCCTGGATAATTCGAACGATGGTGAGATCACCACACGCGAGTTCGACACTGTAGGATTTGTCGATTAGGTTGAGAATGGCGCCGGGAACACGGATGAGGATCTCCTCCGTCGCCTGAGGTGGAGCAGATGGTGACTGATTAGGGGAAGAAGCGATATAAGGAGTTGTCTGAGCAAAAGGATTATCTGGAATGGATTGATCCATTTCGGGATACATCGCCAGTCGTTGCTTCTCGTCGGCACCGTGATAAGGATTCATCTCCGTCGCGTCATCGATTGGATCAAATTAATCAGAAAAAGAAAAACGAGAAATGAGAACCGGGGGGAGGGAAGGGTGAATTTCAATTTCCAAGGCAAGTTTCTTTCAGAAGGACACGTGGCGTATAGCAACTATAAATAAATAAAATTGTCCTCCCGCCGGTTTAACCGTTGATATCTGAAAAGCATTGACATTTAAATTCACACGCATCAATCTATTTTATTTACTAATATTGGGTGTTCGTTCGTCAGAGTAAACTTTTTATTTATGAGTTTTTGGCAAACCACCACGAGTTAATTGAGGAGGTTTTTCCTTTGTAAGCTCTCAAATATTGCATTGGCTTTTTTTTTGAGAATAACCCCATCCTAAAAGCTTTAATGAATTCATATTTTTTTGCCGTTGAATTTTTTTTTTTAGTAGGCTGAAATTAGATAGCTAAGTTCCCTATGCAAATTTGTTTGCAGTATATATCAAAACACCGAATCAGTTCCGCCCTAATGTAAATACAACAACGAGTGCGCCACAACGTGTGGGTTCTATCCTTCCTACATATTTTGACCAGAAATATGAATAAACTTTTATAATTGTGTTGATAATCTAGTAGTGTATAATTGTACAAGTGTTAAACAATGAGAATACCAACAATGCATATATATATTACAAAAACGATTTTTATGTAATAGCATTTAACAGAAATGAAATTTATGTAAAATTGCTTTGATATAGTACAAAGCGATTTTTTTTACATCAAAGAGGTAGACAAAAATTAGTAGAGATAGATAAAGGTAAACGGAAAAACAAAATAATTCTAAAAATGATGGTAAGATATAAAATAAATATGTAACACAGAATAATAATATACATTCCATTTTCTATAAAATGTGGTTTATTTTGGGCATGTGCCTTTAAAAAGAAAAGACAAGCAGAGCTCTTATAAATGATAGTGTCGGTAATTGTTTTAGCTTTAATACTGCACATAAACCTAACGCGGCAATTACAAGTGAAATAATCATGTGATGCTTACGTCGAGACAGATGCACTGATTAACATTATTTCTATATGATAGAAAATAAATTAACACAAAACACACCGAGCTTAGCATAACTTCAGACTTCAGTACCAACATACGAAGCCAAAACGAACCAACACAACAGTAAGGGAGCAACAAAGATTCTAAGCGAAGATTTGGTCAAGAGGCTTGGCGGTTTCCTCAATATCACGTTTCTCTTTAGCCAGCTTCTTGAGTCGAGCCAGCTCTAGATCTCTCCCCATCTTTCTCTTATACATCTCTGCAAACGTTATTGGCTCCTCCAAGATCGCTTTCTCTCCCTCTCTCACTTTAAGAGGATACACGGTGGCTTCCGGCGCCGGATTCTGGAACGTGGCTATAGATAGTCTGCTCGAGTTAGAGTTCACCACCGCCTGATGATCCGCGTTCTTGAACCTTCCGTTGCTCAAATACTTCAATAAACATTCAAATTTGACCAAGTCAAAACTACAAACACGGAAACAAAAAAAGGTAATAAATGGAGATTGAGAGAGTATATATACTGACGTGACCGTGGTCGCCGAGATTGACGACAAATGCTCCTTCCACAGGCTGAACCGTAATCCATGTTTTGCCATCGTCACGTGTGGCTTGTAAACCACCGACCTGGTCTTGGAGAAGGAGCGTGATTGTTCCAGGATCAGTATGACGCTTGAGTCCGAGGGTGAGATCAGGCTGAGGGCATTTTGGGTAATAATTAACAACAATCTTCTGGTCCATATCGACACAAGCATTGGTGAGTGCTTCTTTATCAAGTCCCATAGCTTCAGACAAAACCTCAAGAAGCTTACAAGCCAAACCCATCAACCTCTCGCTGTACTCTTTCGTCACTTTCACCCATCCCTCCGGCATATCTGGCCACCGTGAGTAGTCTCTGTTTCTCACCGGATATGAGAAATAAGTCACTATCTCTCTCCAATCTTGCACAGCCTCTCCCTGTATTTGTATAATAATTATTTCATAATTAACTACAAGATTCCAACATCATTCATATCCAACTAAGACGATATTGTGGTGGCTTTTACCTGGAGGTGACTAGAGACGATGAATCCTCCTTTCTTGCCACCGGACATGTCAAAACGGAGCTTATCCTCAGGAGGTAAAGCGAAGAAGTCACGAGCGAGACGAGTCATATCGGCCACCAAATTGGTATCGACGCCATGATCAACCACCTGGAAGATTCCCCAATTCTCGCAAGCTTCCACGATCTGACGGCAGATCTCTTCTCTTTTCCCACCAACACAGTCTATTCCGGAGAGAGAGATCACCGGGATTTCGTTGCTAAACTCATTGTAAGCGACTTTAGGGCGTTCGTCCTCGTCCCGGACGAATATAGAGTTGAGCTTAGACTCTCCGGCTAGCTCAGTTAGAGTTCCTGGAGCCATATTGTGTTAGTTACAACAAGAGTAAATTAAAAAGAGAGAGAGGTAGGTGTAATGAATATATAAGAAGAGAGTGGTAGCTGAAAACCTTTCAAAGCTTGTGATGACTGACGAACGAAGAGGTCGCTAGCTACCTACCACGGTACTACTCTATCTTCTTCTTTCTAGAACACTAGTTACTTAACTAACTGCATCTGTATTTTCTTTATTTTAACGAAAACTTATAAATTTAAATATTATCTTATAAATATTTTGGCTACATTCCAATGTATCAGCATTATATGATATGAAGTTTACATTTTTTTTACTTTTTACACCTTGGTTAATATGATCAGCGTTTTTAGCGGTGAATAAGAAAGCCACGTCTTTAAAATGGCTGTGGTCGGTGGGGAAGCAACGTGGCGGAGACTTGTTCTAGTACGGGTTTAAAGAAAATCCCATTCATCATCAATTTGAGTTTTGTGGGTGAGTTTATAGTGTAAGATAGAAATAGATAAACCTCTTTTCACAAAATCTTCCCTGAGCAGAAAAGGTAAATGAGTAGTGTATTTAGGTTTTAGATTTACTAGTATATCAACTTAGATTTAAGTTTTATTTATGTATTTATTATAGTGTGTGGGTGAGTTTTAGATAAGAGCATTTACAACAAACACGATAAATTGTAAACATTACATTTGCGACATGTATATTCGAATCATACGAATAATTTATTTGTTAAGACAATTTTAAGTGAATGTGCAGTGTTTGACCAATGTGGGCTTTTGAGTTGACTTTTTGATTCAGTTAAAACCTTAGCAACATAGATAAACAGGCTGGGCTATTCATTGCAGCAGCCATCTTAGTTCGTCAAAGTCCCATACAGAACAAAGACGGTTTTTTTTTTCTTTTTTTCTTTCTTTCTTTGCATCATATAATACAAAGGCGGCTACTTTTATCATTTCTTTTCCACGAGGGAACGGACCCAACGGCTAGTTTTGAAAAGGAGCCACAAAACGGCTAGTTTATCTGAAAAACTTCTAACTGCATTTTTTCTCTCTCATGCCTATAAAACTGCGACCTAAGAGCTTCACACTTTTCTCCCTTTATCTCTGCCTTTTTGCTACCTCAGATAATTGATATCGATTTCTCAGAATCTCTTTCAATTCAGTTTTCGTTTTTGTTGTTGTCTTACAAGAGCTCGAAATTAATAAATGGAGACTCCATCATCAACAAGAAGAGTCACTAGATCGCAGACTATCTCTGTCACCAACAACTCTGATTCTGACTCCAAAATTTCCTTTTCATCATCAAGTATGTTTGTCTCACTATCTTCTTCTTTTCTTTTTTTTTTTTCTTTTTTAAGGTTCTTGTAGTTTTTTTCGCCCATAACCATCTGCAAATTAACCGGTGATCATTATTTTCTAGCATGTTCGTTTTCTGATCCAGTCTCTTTTCTATCATCTTCCTTCATTGTGGCACGTACAAAACAGAGGATTCAGGCATCTGTCAAAGAAAGAAGCTCAAAGCACAAGAATGCAGGTCTGCATTAATCGACATAACTAACGACTCACCGATCGTGGTCTAGCGATGCAGACACCTCCTTCAGGGTTCATGGTTAAGAGGAACTACAGTAGAATCAAGAACACGCCTGGTTCTGGTGAAGCCCTTTTGAGAGGACAAGTCAAAACCCTCCTACACAAGGTTGAAGAAGGAACAGAGCTTAACCATTCAATAAAGACTCGTCCTTTTATCCACCTAGTCACTTCTCCAATGAGACTTCTGGCCCCAACTCCAGCAAATACACCTCTATTTCCCAACTTTTCAGATGATGAAGTAAAGATTATAATTGCGTCTCCGGTTGTTGCTGGCCACTTGAGAACCTCTCAGGTTTTGATTTTTCTTACAGCATTCTGTGATACGATAAACTGGATTGACTGATAGAAAGCTATGTTATCAGGTGGAGGCAAGTGAGATATTTGAAGAGAGAACTATGAGTATAACTCGTTCTTTGCTGTTTGACTTCACGGACAAGTTAGCATCGTGGGAGGAGGAAGAAGAAGAAGAGGTTGATGGGTTGTGTGAAGGAATGAAGAAGATGAGTGAGGAGACGAGTGAAGCTGAGTTTTCCGGGAAACACAGCGAAGATGAAGAGATCATAGAGGCCAAAGAAGTGTTGCATTTGAAAGGGATCCCAACTCCTAGAGGAAAACATTTTAGGTTTGCTACCAGAGAAGACGAGGAATCTTCTTTTTAGTCATTGATTCTATTGGGCACGAAAGAGTGATCTGAATCTTGTTAGCTAAAATAAATGTTTTGTAGGCCCAAAAAGGCCCATTTATGGGAGAAATAGGAGAAAAGTCGTTGTCTAGATGAGGATAGGATTAATTTGGTTTGGTGGTAAAACTAACAGAACACATGAAAACTGAAAGAAGGACGTTCCAACGAACTTTTCTACTTCTATTTACCCAAACTTCTTCTTAGTGTGAAGTAAACGCCAAGACATTTTCAAACTATTTTCTGTTTCTAATTTTATAAATAAATAAATGAGCACCACGAGAAAAGTTACCAACTTTAGTGGAATTTGTGTCCATTAATGTGTTACATTTAAAAATGATGGTCGTGTTATGGTGGAACCATCACATTACATAATATCACTATGAATTTGAAAGAGCTACATATTTGAATTATTATTATTTTTTAAAATTGGGGCTCTGTAAAAAACAAGCATTGTGTATAATTTTTAAATGATATAACGATTTTTAATGTTTGTGAAAAGTTGAGTTGTGTTTAAAAAACTCAAGGAAAATTCGAAGCTATGTGTGATTATGTGTGTGTATATATATATATATATTCTTGATTTAATCATAATGTGGTCAATTATACTAATCTAGTCACCATCCGGTTTAGTAGCACCAGCAACCCGTTGCAATATCTTTGGGAAGGTGATTGATGCTTTTGTTTTCTTTATAAAAAGCTGAGGGTTCTTCATGACATGGACCAATCCATACAACTGAAGCAACAAACATCTCTTATTCGGCAATGGTTCGTGGCGAGATTGACACCGGAGCTCCGTTCCGGTCTGTTAAAGAAGCCGTTACGCTCTTCGGCGAGAGAATCCTACTCGGAGATAATTACATCAACAAGTCCACAGAGGTTACAATAATCAAAAAGCATACATTTTTGCATATACATAATAATCGTAATATATGTGTCTATATTCATATCAATTATTAACTTTGCTGCAATGATTTTCTACCGTGTGGTTAGAGAAATAGCTGTAAAAGCATAGAAGCTGAGCTGGTTGAAGCAAAAGAGAGTCTGAAGAAAGCTGAGGAAGAGAACAAGGTTTTGTCTCAGCTTATCGAAAGCCTCAAACAAGAGCTTGAGACCACTAAGGAAAAGCTTAACCACTCACTCAGAATTTTTCCAGAACACCCTCAAGTTGAAGACGACCTTAAATTCATAGAGCAATCCACGGTTAACGAACCGGACAACATAACCGAGATCAAGATGAACCGGTTTGATCAAAATGAAGTCGATGGAGATTATGACGATCGTTTGGAGAGGAGGCGTTCGGTGAAGTTTGCAAATCCACCATTGTTAACGAAGGTCATTGTGAGCAAAGAGGAGGAGAAGAACAAAGTTCTGGTGAAGAAGACGAAGAAGATGAAGCCACTGGTTCCATTGGCTGCTTGGATCTTTGCAAGAAACCGGTCAAGTTAACCTGGTTAACTTAACCACATTAGCGATCCTCATCTCGCGTTTAATTGGTTACTCATGTGTGCCTTAGGAGTTCAGAAATAATATCACCAAGTTAATTGTTCTTATTTTGGGGATTCATTCAGCTTAATTTTGTGACTTTTTCTTGTCGAGATGTACGTGCAATATGTGTAATTTTTAAGGATATTTTAGCATCCTAAATAAAAAAAATCTTATTTTATGATATTTCCTACTTTTTTTTTGTTTTAATTTTTTAATGATATTTCCTACTTCTTTTGTTTGATAGGTAATATAAATGTTGTCTTATAGTCAATTAGAGAAATTAATCATGAATAATAAGTCAAATTTTGTCTTCGTAAAATATTCTCAGAAATTAGTGGTGTTGGCCATGGCCCGAGCAGCGATGGTTGTCCGTGCTATGGCGTTATATATGCGCAAAGACAACTAACATATTAGACATTTAACTAAGTTTATCGCCATTTAAAATATAAAACATAAAGAGGCGGGCGACTTACGAGTAGTTGATTGTAAACAAGACTTGAAATTTTTATTTCGCCATTTAAAATTTAATATGTTCTTTTGAGAAATAATACAGCGAAGCTGAGAAAGGCAGGTCATAATCTTTCCAAATAAAATTACCCAAAAAAGAAATCTATCCAAATAAGTAAGTATATACATAAACATTTAATTTGTGATAATTTTGACGGTTAAGATTATAAGATACTAGATTAGTACCAGTCCGATAGACGAAATTAAAAAATTTAAATAAAATAAATAAATATGAATTTGTTGTTAGTAATGTATTTAAAAATTGTTCTACGAAAAAAGTAGAAAGCATGTTTAGTTAAAGAAAAAATATTATTTACATAATTTTGTTATAAACATATTAAAAATCTAGTCATGTAAATTTTGAACGTCAAAATGTTTATCAATTATTCATCATTACAGTACTCCTAACATATAGTACATAAAATCAACTCTTGACATTCTTACTACCACTAATTTACATATTTGGTTCAGTGAGATTTACGTTGGTATTCATTTCCGTGTTTATGTATAACTTATATGTATTTTCTTCTTAGTTGCAAGTAGGTATAAGTCATCATTTTCAAATTCTCATTTTTTTTTGGTTTTTCCATAATATCTTGTTACAAAAGTTTTTTGTTCATTCCTATTTATTTAGGATTTTTGATATTCTTACTTATATGGTATTCGGTTATTTTGCATGTCAATTATCTCGCTAAATTTTTATTTTTTTATATTTTTTTGTAAAAATTATGATTTTTTAATTTATTGAATTTCTTGCAATTGTTTAATTATTATTAAATATGATGATAAAGTTATTAACAAAAAGTTTGACTTTATTAAAAACCAAATAATAAGATTTAACATATATTTTGGAAAAATAAAAGTAAAAAACATCAATTTTATTATTTAGTTATCTCTTTTTATAGGTTTCCTTTTTTATCTAGGAAAAAATAAGATAATTTTTTATTATTTAGTTATCTTCTTTTTGTAGATTTTCTTTTTTTATTAAGGAAAAAAATACAAAATTTTTTATGCATGTCAAAATATATTTAATCAATTTATATATGATTCTATAATTATAATTTTAATATGTGTTGAACTCTTATGAAAATTACCAGAATTTATATAAGATTTGGAAGTTAGCATTACTAACTCTAGTAAACCAATCGATATAATTTCGATGATAAAAATTTGGAAAACGCATCACTGTTATCAAATAAATAAATATAGTTCCTAACACGTACCGGCCTATCGAGTCATTGCTCGACGTATAAGTGTATATATCTATCTCTCTCTCTCGGCGTCAAAAGAAACTGAAACATATTGGAGCCACTTATTCCCACTCATGAGTACTGTGAACAATGAGAGGTAGGGCATTTTCGTTTGACAGTTTCGACCTGTGCTTAAATACTATAATTTTTGTTTATTTAATAATTGTATGTCGGGTTGCAGTGACGCCGTAATTTTTTGTGATAGGCAAATGAATAGTAATTAGCCGTACTCGTAACAGTACCAAATGCAACAATACCAGATGCACCGCCAAATTTTTTTAGGGGTTGAAAATTTCTGACACAACACAATGTTTGGCCGCAGAAAACTGCTGTCGACAAACATCGTTTGACTGCATGCCGCAACCGCAAGAAATTGAACCTGGAGTATATATATTTCTTACAATATATAATTAATGGATATAAAGCAAGCAAGTAAGACGCAGAGAGAAAGGGGAGCTGCGTCACTGAAGCAGATACTGAAGAGTTGTTCAAGCTTGGTGAAGAAGAGCAAAGAATGTAAGAACCAAAAATCGGAGTTAAGAAATGCGAATAGAAATCGTATAAAGAAAATAAGGAAGAACGATTTAAACAATAATACAATTTGAAAAAACCCGTATGAAACCGATTTGAATCGGAGGCGAGATATGATCTCTGTCCTTAACTCAATAAAGCTCCCATTAGTGAGACGGATCCACAGAGCTTTTGGAGTCTCAGGATACAACCGATATGAGACCACAGCGCTACACTCGGTGTGGAATCTACGAACGTAGACAACTACGATATACTCTAGACGTACCGTTTTCCGAAGGAATGGAGAAACGTTAGCGAGAGATTGAAGGATCTTTGAGAGAGATGTTTTGTGTTTCGAATAAGTGAATTCTCCAAATGAGACGAGTCCCTTATATAGGCGAGCTCGAAGTGAGTTTAAACGCATGCAATTGATGGTAAGATTCTGCGTTATGATTGCATGACATTAACACGTAGAGAGTTACGATTTTCGTCATTAACATGATGCGATCGGTTTTGATTTTTGTTATAAATAATCAAATCTCGTATTAACCGAAAAAATTAAGAGGATATTTTTAGATAATTTAAAATAAAAAATTATCCAAAAAGAAATGGACCACTCGACCACGAGACATTCCCAAAAACCCAAAAACCCAAAGACCCGAAGACCCGAAGACCCAAAGCCCCGAAGCCCCGAGCCCCGAGCCCGAGCCCAAACCCAAGCCCAAGCCCAAGCCCAAGCCCAAACCCAAAATCCAATCCATTCCATAAGTTATTTCTTATTCACATTCTCAAATTTTTATAAGCCCAAAACTTATAATAATTTAGACCCAACAAAGAAGACGTGCCCAAGAAGGGTCATTTTGTTGTCTACGTGGGCCACTCCAGATCCCGCCACGTCATCCCTATAACATTCCTTAACCATCCAACCTTCAAGATGATGCTGCAAGAAGCGGAGGAAGGGTTCGGGTTTAGCCAAGAGAGAGGACTCACCATTCCTTGCGACCAAAACACCTTTCTTTCTCTCTTAGACTCCATCACATCTCACTAACTAGTCGTAGTTAGTTTGAGTCTTCCTGACATGATGAGAGGAAAAGATGACAACCCTTTTTTCATGGCCTATCTTTGTGTTCCACGTTTCTTCACATGTGTGTCTGTCTCTGTAAACAATAACACACTCACTGATCGGGCCATGATTGAAGCTAGTCTCGTTTACCTGTAATCGTGTAACTTTCGAGTACTTCGAGGATTATATGCCTCTTTTGTTCGATGGGTAAGGAAAGAGGGCTCTATCATACATATATGACGTGAAAATGTAATTCGCTACAAACATTTTCAACATACCAACTTAGCTTTATGCAAACTTAGTTATTGATGAACGTCGCATTTGAACTCCCAAAACATTTAACATAAAATATCAAAGATTTATTAAAGCACACATAAAAACCCAACCAAAACCAATTTTATAACCCAATAGAAGTGTGTAAATCCAAGTAGATTAGGATTTTCTAGCAAGTTTACATTAGTATAAATATGTATTTTCTAATAACAATGAATGTAATCTAGAGAGTTGCCATTTGGAGTAACTCTCTTTTTTTCTTTTTATGATATTGATTCAAGAATCATTTGATTTTGATGTTCATATATTAAACTCTCTTTTAATTCTCTTGCACTAAATAAAGCTCTTTAATGAGCTATTTCAATTTCTAAGTAATCTACCTATCTTAGTAAAGCTGAGAGCTTATTGGTTTAGAAATCTCTTCAAGATTATTGGATCTACAGTATCAAAGTCTGCATCTTATATTTAATTTTTATCTTATAGTTAATTAGTGTTGTAAACACAAAACAAGTAAACGAGCAGGTGCGTATATGAATATGACAGAAAACACATGAAGATGTGCATCCTCAGCCGCCAAATAGGTCTAACCACATATAACTCTTTTCTTTGGTTTTATGATTTAACAGCTCAGCCTTTTTAAACATTAAAATTAGCATTAGTCATGCGTATTATAGCAGCATGCATGTTGATTAAAATGGCAATTTATACAGATAATTCACTCAATCATACCAGATCAATACTTCTATAAGTATAACACTAATTTATACAGATAATCTACTGTAAACCTCTATAAATTAATATATTAGAACTATGATATTTTATCAATTTATTATATTTATTAGTTTATAGAAATGGTATTTAAGTCAAATATCAATTTGAGAACAGAAAAAGCTATAAATTTATCGAGATATTAATTTATCAAAAGCATTAGTTTATAGAGCTGTAAAACAAAAATCGAAATAACTTACTATTAATAATCTTGAATCGGAATGACTATTTAATTTATTAATTTTGCATATGCTGTCACTAGTCAACAAACGAACACATATAATTGGCACCGTAAGATTAAGGCTCAGTGGAGAATAATTTATCATATTGGTAACTGCCTTGTACATTCCTTTACGATATAGAATACAATAAAATGTATCCAAAGAATATATCTAATGAACTATAATGTATCTAAATAATATTTGAACTGATGCAGTCTAACGTCGTATAATTGAGTGTATCCGTATCATAAGAGACCGAAACATACACCCTGATTTGCGCAATTTCATAAGTTTTGTAGTCAAATGAATTGGTGGCGGTCTTTAAAGAGAAAGAAGAGGGCTGAGAAAGAAAAGAAGAAGAAAAGAGAGGAGACGAGAAGAAGAAAAAGAGGAGACGGATTGATCGTTTTACTTTGGTGGCTATGATACCTTATTAGTTTGATAACCCTCTTATCCTCTTACATTTTTTCAAATAGCATATATAAAATACAATAGAATCTATCTAAAAGTGGAAGCACATTGGCTATTAGTTAAGAATTTAAAAACTTTTACACTAAACTTCGGATTCGGACACTAGATAACACAATTTTTTGTTGATTAAAAGATACAAAGTTTTTCAGACCACAATGCTGCACTAATCATCATAGTTTGACACACAAATTAGACAAGAAATTAATGAAATGAATTATGTATCGAGCATTAGATAAAGTTATGTGCTGAAACGAGTTTTACATAGAGTTAGACAACGCAAGTGGTTTTTGTATATTGATAAAAACATCCTCATTGAGGGTATTATATAGATTTTTTTGCGAGAGTTTCTCGTACTATTTAAAAACCCCACAATTATTTATTATTATTTTAGTTTATCCTCGTTAAAAATGTTCTAACTGTGCTATATACAGTGAAACTTTTATAAATTAATATTTGATAAATTAATATTTTGATAAATTAATACTGGGCTCAAATGTCACTTCTATTAAATTAATAAAATAGCATAAAATATCATAATCTAACGTTATTAATTTATAGATGTTTAACTGTACCTCATTGCCTCCTTCCATCCATGTCCCATTATATTTACTTACAACATATACATTTTCTGGTATTCTTTATTATATTAATGTATATGTTGTAAGTAAATATAATGGGACATGGATGGAAGGAGGCAATGAGGTACAGTTAAACATCTATAAATTAATAACGTTAGATTATGATATTTTATGCTCTGATACCATAAGGGGATCGTTTATAACAAATCGCTTTTAACAAAGAACAATCTTTCATAAGGGGATCGTTTATAACAAATCGCTTTTAACAAAGAACAATCTTTCATTTGTTCTTTAGGAGTACATCCTATCAGCCTTTTCACAACTCAAGAGTCATTGACTTTTGAGGACTTAGTCTCAGAGTGAAGAAGGATTGATAGAGGGTATTCTCAGAATTTGAAAGACAATGATTTAGTTTAGTAAACAGAAGTTTATATTTTATTTAAGATTTTTAAACAAACAAACATAAAACATTAAACTTACAAATAAAAACGGAATAAGAGTTCTTGACTCGAGATGGAAGGGGTGAAAGGTTTTTTGAGATGGAAAATGGAGAGAGAGTTCGAAGGTGCATTTTTTAAACCAAAAGGCATTACATTCCATTGGTATTGCCCAAAAGAAACAGTAAATGCTGTTTTATATCGATCATTTTCCGATATCTGGATTTGCCAAAATCCTGATTTTAGATCGAATTTTGAAAATATGTGTGCAGAGTGGAGTTTTTAAAGAAGGTCTTTTTTATTTGGTATTGGATATCTAATCCATTTTAAAGCTGTATTTAAAGGTTTGTAATTTATTACAAGTCTCGGAGTTCCTCTTTCTATTTCTGAATTTTTGTTCACATAGAAAGCTGCACAAGACCATGGAGATCTTGATTTCGAAATTAATTTTTTGTTTAGAAGTTCTGAAATTTCTTTCTTACAATGGCTCTCTAAATCAGAGTTCATCTGTATTGGACGAGCCTTTGTAGGAATTTCCCTTTCATCGAATTTTTCTTCATAGGGTAGATCAACTATGTGTTGTTTTCTATCCCAAAAGGCCGTTGGTAAATCCGAACATAATTGTTCTTCGAATAGTTTACTTAGTTTTGAAATTTTTTTTTTGTAATTGGAGTTTCTAATGTTTCTTTTGCTTTTTCAACAAGAAATTCTGTCTGTAAGTTTTCTAAGTGGAATTTTTTGCTATTAATTAGAGAATTTATAGAGTTTTCTTGTATTGAGCATGCTTTTATTAAGTTTAGACTCCTTTTCTTTGGAGTTTCCATAAATTCGAAAGATAATTTTTTATCTTGTGTTTTGAAAGAAATTGAATCATCTTTAACTTTATACGGAGTTATTAGGTTTATAAATGGTGTTCCGAGAATGATATTTTGGTATATATCATCTGTGAGAACAAAAGCTGTTTTGAAAAGGATATTTTCTTTTAATATTGAAGCTTCTGTTTTTGAAGTTATAATAAGTTTTGAATTATTTGCTGCCGAGAGTTTTTCATTTGTTTTGTGATGAAAACATCTTGGCACAAGACCTGTCTTTATGCAATTAAGGTCGGCACCAGTATCAAAGAGTGCAATTATATCTATTTTGTAATTTTCTGAGAAAACAAGTGTAATTTTTATTTTATATTTCCGAGACGTGATTTCTCTTAATACAAAGAGGAAATCATTTGGCATGGTGTTTAGGGACTGTATTTGTTCTATTAGATCATCTTCTATATTTTCTGAACAAATGTTGTTTTGTTCCTCTGAACTGGAGTCATCATGTTTTTTAGAAGTTAATATTGAATGAAAATACTCGGAATCCGTTTTTTGTTTTTCTTTTAAATGTTTGAGTTCATTTTTTACGTCTTTGATCTCAATTTGAAGGGATTGTAGAGTAGTTTTGGAATTATTTTTTCTCCCTTGGTTGAGGATAGTGGTTAAGTTATACGAAGAGTTTGAAGTTGATGGATCTTTGGTTTTTGGAAGATTTTCTATTTTTTGGTTTTCATTTAGGGTTGAAATAATTGTTTCAAGAAATTTTTGTTTTAGTTGGGGGTCTGAGATTGAATTCAAGATTTCTAATTGGAACTCTTGATTTTTTGTTAGGACTTGGAGTTTTTTATCATCTGAGTCCGAGCTAGATGACAAATTATTAAGTTCATCAACTTGCAAGGCTTCTTCAGATGAGGGCTCAGAATCATAATCACTCGATGAGGAAGAGTAGTCTAGAAAAAGGTTTGATATTTTGGCTGAGATTTCTTCTCCAAGATCGAGTTCTTGGATTTTCTTATTTAGACGGCAAAATTTTGAAGTGTGGCCTTTCTTGTTGCATTTATAGCACGTTAGGTTTTTGTAAAAAGGTTTGTTTTGGGGTTCTTTTGGTCTAAATCTGTTTCGAGATTTATTCCAAGCGTTTTCTCGTGGCTTATATTCCTTAAAATTTCTTTTTGTAAATTTTGATTTTTTGGAATAGTATGTTGGCTTGCAATCACCTACACATGACTTTTTGTTATTAGGATCTATTTCAAATTGTTTGCAGAAAGATCCTAATTCTACTTTTGTTCTTCTAAGTTCCCATTTGAGATGTTTTTGGAGTTTTAAATCTTGACAGATTTTAAGACCTTCTTGTTGGACAAGACTAACTAATTCTCCGTAAGTGAAATCATCGTAATCAATTATTTGGATGCCACTAGATTCTCTAATCTTTGTTCTAACCTTTTCTCCTAAGAGTGTTGGTAGTCCTGCAAGAAATTTTTCTTTCCAAAAAGGTTGGTTTGAATCTTGTCGGAGAAGGACTCTAGTGAGGAATGTGTTTTTGTACCATTGGAAATCACTTAGTTTTTTACATTTAAGATTTGAAAGGAGTTCTGCGTTTTTGTCCCTAAGGACTGAAGGATCTCCTATGAAATGAAGGGTTATAGCTAGGACTAGAGTTGCTACGGCATTTTGTTGGGGATTTCCGAAATTGTCTAGAATTGGCATGCCTTCTTCATCTACTTTTATAGCGTCAAGGATTTCTCCTCGTTGCTGATTAGTAAGATAGTTATCCCACCATCCTTTAAGCTGTCCTGAGAAACCAGCTATAAGGAGTTCAGCTACAGTTTTATCTTCATTTCCTATTTGTGTTCTATAGGCATTTGCAGCCATCGTCATTTTTTGGAGGAAATTTAAGATATTATATTCAGATATTCCATCTAGATTCCAGTCATAGACCGAAGAGGAGTTAAACCTAGATTGTTCTACTGGTTGAATTTGTCCTAGGTCTGGTGCTGTTATTATTTGGTTTTCATGACTGTTTTTCCAATCAAGACGGTTTATTTTATTGTTTTGGAATTGGTGTAGGGTTTTATCAGAATCTGATTCGTGATATAGAGTATTTATTTGGATATTTGAGCTTTGTGTTTCAGGATTATTAGGTGTTTGGATGAGCCTAATATTTTTTTGGATTTTAGAAGTCGGAGTGTCAGGGGCATCATAAGTTTGGTGTTTACTATTTTCTCCTATTTCTATGTGGCTTAGTTGGCTTTGAAGGGCGCGAATGAATTCTATATTTGTGTTTTGGTAAGTTTTGACACTAGTTTCTGAGATTTGGAAAGGTTCGAAAATTGGAAGTTTTAGTTTTTTGCTGGTTGAAGTTTCATTTGGAAGGTTCGGTTGTTTTAAAATTGTTTTTTCAATTCTATCAAGTTGTTTGCTTATCGTACCAAGGTTTGTGTTTGAAAAATTGTTTTGAAGAATGATGTTTTTGACATTTGTTTTATCATCTTCTTGGGGGAGTTTAAAAGGGATTGCTTCAATTGGTTTTCCCAATAATTCAAACTTTATTCCCTGTTGAGGGGGGTGATTTGAACGAAGTAATTTTCCATTAGCAAGTGTTTCCCACTCAGGAAATTTATTTCGGTTTGTGATGGGATTTGCTGATTTTGC
The DNA here is from genome assembly GCA_963922655.1 of Cardamine chenopodiifolia. Classification (NCBI taxonomy): domain Eukaryota; kingdom Viridiplantae; phylum Streptophyta; class Magnoliopsida; order Brassicales; family Brassicaceae; genus Cardamine; species Cardamine chenopodiifolia. The sequence continues at coordinate 12,846,578 of OZ000479.1, read as the reverse complement.
ATAAGGAAAATAAATGTTATTTTCTTTTGTATAATCTTCAAGCCAATTGAAAAATAAAACTTGAACTTTATGTTTTATAAGATATTCATAATATTCTTCTTGTATTTTTTCTTTGTTTTTTGAGAATTTTTTGAAAAACCAATTTCTTTTTTGTAAATTATTTTTCGAATAGAAATCTTCTCGTAGGAATTTTTTATTTATTTCAAAGTCTTTTTCTAGGATATTTAGTTCATTTGCCATATTATCAGTTATAGCCGAAAATGTCGGGCTAGTTGGCTCAGATTTGGTAACAAATTCATTTTGTTCAAAACTAGATCTTGATGTATAAACAGGTTTTGGAATTTGTGTCTGAAAATCAACATTTCTTAAAATCGAATTTGGAATATCAGAAGTTGAAAATCGTGGTTGATATCTAGGTTCTTGAATTGGAATACTACGACCTATTTGGGAGATTCTTCCTAAGTTTATAGTTCCCATGGCTGAAGAGGATTCATAAGATAAATCATCTTCGGTATTTTTATCATTAGGCCTAATGAAGGAAAGTTTTACTTTTCCATCGTTAGATTGTTCAATATTTTTTAGACGCGTGTTTGGCTTTATTGGTTCTACGGGTTTTTGAGGCTTTGGTTGGGTGAGTCCTTCAAGGATCCATTCATCTGGAAGATTTATATCTTTCCATTGAATTGATCTTGGAATAACGGAGTTTGATTTTGAAAGATCAGTTTGGAGTAAGAGGGTTTCACCTTTTTTACTTGATAGTTTTACTTTTGAAGAAAAGGCACTTGTCATGGCTTTATAATGTAATCTAAAAACCAAGGCAATCGGGATTGATCCTTCAATCATTTCATAATTATGTGTTTTAACTTGTAAAACTAAAGATTTTAAAATATTTTTATCATTTAGAGAAACAGTGAAATTTGGATAACAATCGAATGATATTGGACCAGCACACAAACTCGATTCTATAGAGCTAAGCAAAGAATCTTCAAATAATTTGAATCTAGTATCTCTTAAGATAGCTAGAATTGAAGTGTTAAGACCTTCTTTTGAAAGCGGTTTAATACCGACTTGGACTAATCCAATATGTATATATTTAAAATTCTTTTCTTTATGCTTTCGCAAAGCATTTTCTGAAAACAAGTAAATTGTTTCAAAAGGTTTAGTTAATTGAATATCACGTTCTTCTGTTTTAATTGAAAAATTTGTTTTTAAGAAATTTATTCTTGAGATTTGGTATATTTGGTCTCTATGGACTCTTGGGATTTCCCAATTGTCAATTGATCCTTGGAAATCATCTATAGTAGTTTCATGACTATTTATAATCTTTTTAGATTCTTTTGAAGATCTAATTCGTGAAGATGAAGTTGATTCAGACCTATCTAGCGTATTCTTAAAATACGAACTCATCTTGAAATCCTATTGATTTAAAAGATTAGTTTTCCTTACAATCCAGACTAAACTCTAGGTTATATTGCCCTACTTTTTCGGGACTTACTTCCTAGATACGAGACTGGCGAAACACTCAGGATTACTAAATTCTTAGAACTCAAAAAGAAATCAAAATAGTTTGTTTATAAAAATACGAACTCAATTTAGTCTTGAAATTTCTTTTTAGTAAAAATTATCTCTTTTAACAAATTAATCCCACCTGGCTCTGATACCATAAGGGGATCGTTTATAACAAATCGCTTTTAACAAAGAACAATCTTTCATAAGGGGATCGTTTATAACAAATCGCTTTTAACAAAGAACAATCTTTCATTTGTAAGAACGTTAGATTATGAAAACAAAAATTAACTACACTACAAGAAAACATGTGGTTTACGACCACCATTTTGGTCACAAATATTAGTGACGGTTTGAAAACTTTTTTGCGACTAATGAATGATTACGCAAAAAATAGAGGTAAAACCGTCGGAAAGTAGTCCTATATATGCGACTCATTTAATACCAATAGACGACTATATAATTTTGGCCACAAATTGCAACGATTTAGAGATTTTTTTAGTCGTAATACTTGATGTTGATTATTTGTTTATGATACTTGATGTTGCTTATCTGTTTATGATGGTCGCAAATTACGATGACTTAGAAACTCGTTTTTTTAGTCGCTAGTGTTAGTCGCAAAAGTTCCTAATTACCAATATACATGCGACTTATTTGCGATTAACACCTGAGATTGTGACAATTTTGCTTCCATTTAACGATCTTCATAATTTTCGTTAGAGATTTACCAATAGAAAATTGTCAATATGTTAAAGGTTTCTACTTTGATTTGAACTACTATAGATAGTGAATCAATATTATACCAAAAATAATTTAATTTTCTATGTTTTACATAAGTTTTCTAAACATTACATAAGTGTTATATATAATATTAATTTTTGAAATTTTTTATTCTTTGTATTTCATGTTTTTACTCATTAAGACTGATTGTTTTTGTTTAATATTGTAATTTGAGTGATTATAACATTATACATAAATATTGTTTGGCACTCTTAAAAATTAGTCAACAAAGAGTAGCACTTTGCGATTACATAGACTAGAAGTTATAATACGGTCTCAAATTACACACATATATGCAACTTATTTGTGCCTAACACTTGAAATTGTGACTAATTTGCTTCCATTGAGCGACCCTCATGATTTTATTTAGAGATTTACAGATAGAAAATTGTTAATATGTTAAGTTTCAAGGTTTATACTATAAATAGTGACTCATTATTATACCAAAAAATATAATTTTTCTATGATTTACACCAGTTTTCCAAACATTCCATAAGTGTTATTTGTCATGTTAACTAATGTTTTTGAAATTTCATAGTTTCCTTTGCATTTGATATTTTCATTCATTAAAACTAATTGATCTTCTTTAATATTATAATTTGAGTGAATTAATAGATTTTGTTTGGCTCTTAAATTTTAAAATTCATATATATAGGGTTGTGACTCATAACAATTTGTGACAAAAAATTACATTCTGCGACTACTTTAATTGTCATATATTTGCATTTGATGAAAATATTTCATCAAAATTTAGGAAGGGGTAATTCTTTTACATTTGATGAAATATTGAAACGAAATTATACACGGGAATTACCCCTTCCTAAATTTTGTTGACTGATTTGGGACTTTTTTGGGACTGTTTTGTGACTATTTTAGTAGCCACACAAAAACCTAAAAACCTTTGACTCTTTTGGTTTTTACAAAAAAATATAATTTTATCTTAAATCTTCTTTTCAAATTTTCTCTTCTCTCTGGGTTTTCTTCTCCATTTTCTCTCTTCACTCTCAATTTCTCAATCGATGAGTCTCATCTCATCTAGTTATGTTCTTCTCATCTTTGTAATGGTTAGAAAGGGGAAATCGAGTAAGAGTCGCGATGGTAAATCCGCCAGAGGTGTCCATACTATCCCCAGAGTAACTAAATCCTCTGGAGAAGTCCAAAATATCACCCGCATAACTAAAACCGCCATAGGTGTTCGAATTATTAACAACAGTGGATTGTTTTCTCACCCCTCCAACCCGTCCTCCAACGCAACACCATTTGTGTCTTGACCATCATCATCATCTCTTCCGTCTCAATACCTAGAGTCAACACAACCTTCTCCTTGTCACTCACAGTTGTGAGCTATTCAACAACAACAACCGCCTTTTCCTCCCTCAAATAGAATATTTGCTAAGATTACATTCTAAAAAGTTTAGAATACATGTTCTGCTTAATTTAGAATTCTTGTTAATCTTTTTTAAGTAAAGAATCCTTGATTTTATATGTTGAATACGTTAGTTGAAATCATTTTTTTGTATTAGAAATTATTATGCTGCATATCTATATAGCGTGTGGTGTATAAAGATGATTTGACAACAAGAAGTAAGAGATTTGTTGTATGATGAAAAAATAAGTGCGAAATTTCTTACATTACAATCCACTTTTGAAAAGTTTGAAATGATGATTTCATGTTACTACGGAATAGAACAGACTTATGACTTATGCAGAAAAAGCTTTTCTACTTACGAGTAACAAATAAAAACACCAATTTGGTATTAAGATTGTAGTTTTGACTACAACAGTCAAGTCTGTGAAGGTTACATTGATGTTTTCATAAGTATTACTATAATATATGGCCAAAAGGGCAAAAATTACACAAAGCTCACTACATCTGCAACGACTACAGAGTGAAGTAGACAAGTAACTTTTTGTCTAAGTTACTACAGCTCATTATGTTATAATGAAGAAAAACAAAAATAAAATGTAGAAAAGAAAAATGTCTATGAATTTTTTTTTTACTTTCCTTTTTTTGTTCTTGCTGGCTTTCTTTATGTAATCAAATTAATGTTATTTTAATTTTTGTATTAAATCAGTTATTCAAAGACACTTTTGGATTTTGATTATTTGAAAAGTGTAGTTAGACAATGTTAAAAAAAATGTACATGGACAAACTAAAAAAAATAATCTCTTATATCTAATTTTCTCTATTTTTATTTAACAACTTCGACATTTAATTCTGGTCCCTCGTTAAACTCTAAACAAAGTACTTTATTAAATGAAAATTGAATAGAATTGAAAGTTTATTTATTAATTTTTTTCTGGCTTAAGACAATTGAAAATAGTATCACTTCAGCTTTTTTGTTCCTCGACAGATGATACATAAGACTATAAGAGAGAATTCATGTTCAGCCACTATTTTCCAAACTTCAGTCTCTTAGTCTCTGGAGCCTTAGCCTCAATATTGGACTTAAACCGGTCATGTATAAAGCGGCAGCGATCTCCATTCCTACAACCATTTGTAGTGCCAAAATAGTTACACTGTTTCCGAACCTTATTACTATTGATGCATACCGACAAAGAACTTGATGATGGGAGGCATGCAGAAAGAGGTTGTTCCCGAGCTATACCGACACATGAACGATGGGGCATCGACCTGTTCTTACTTTCTGTGCTCTCTTCCCCATTTTTAATAAGCCAAACATCATTGCTAGAGAACTGTTTTGTCCATTATAATTAACATCAGATATAAAAGCTTTAAAAGGCTTCTTCAATTATAGATTGTATATACATACCTTAGGAGGTCGTTTCCATTTGATCTGAGGAATGTTAGAAACATTCGGCTTAACTGCATAGTAATTTTCAAAACCAGGTGGAAGATCAGGATCATCAGGTTCTTGAGGTTTCCCAAATGATTGCTTTGAGAAGTTATGACGTTGAGGGTTAGGGCCAACTTCGGCGGGAGGGTCCTCTTTTCGAAACAGCTTAACCTGTTCAGATCCGTATTGTTAGAATCTGACCAAATCTGGTTTTCGTGTAACAAAAATCACGTAATTAATTAATTATTCATCAAAATTCAAAATTTTTACAATTCCAAATTTCGTTTAATTGGATTGAATTAATAAAATTTAATTAATCACCAATTAAAAAGTCATATCATTTCGTTGGGGTTAAAAACTTCAAACGAGATTTAGTTAGATTTGATAAGAAATTAAATTATATATAATATCGATTTAGGTACAAAACTTGCCAGTAAAATCGAGATTTTAGATACTGAATATTTAAAAACCAATAAGACTAATCAATAAATTTGCGGAGCATATGACAGTTGGGATTATACCTGACAAAAATCAGGACCTGAATGCCATGAAACTCTGGGTTTCACTTTCTCCGATCTCTTCATCATATTATACAAACAAAGAACTAAACAGTGAAAACAAATGATTATTTTTAAGTTAATTGATTGTTGCTAATCAGATTCATCATATACAGAGAAATAGTGGATCAATACGATTCGGCAAAATCTACATATTCCTTAACGAAACAATTGAGATTCAACGAATTTGTACATACGGGAGCTTGACTCAGATATCGGAGAGCGAAAACACTATGGGGAAGAAATGGCGGCGGGTGGATTTTACGAGGCTCAGATAACCCTATTCTGTGTCTTATATGCGGTCTATTTTTTTTAGACGTCACTATGAGACTGTACTTATCTATATTAGAGGCAGTTATTTTTTTAATTGTGTGTAATTCTCAAGTCTTAACTACTGTACAAAATAATTAATATAATAATTAAGGACTTGTATTTCGATGGCATATAACGCTTCTAATATTTTAAAATTTTATACTTTTTGTGATACCAATTTAACAAAATATATCACTATACTACAAAATAGTACGTTTTTTACAGGAAATTTCAAAATATAATAAAACTAGAATTTTGTTAATTATATAAATTTATTTTTGATTTTGACTATTTATTTTAAACTTCAAACTGTTTTGTTTTTGTTAAGGACAAACTATTTTTTAAATGATGTAAATTAGTCAATAACTGTTGTAGCTTTTATGATTTAAGAAAATAACCACTGAATAAAAAGGGATAACTTAACCGTTTATTTTATCATAATTTATGTTATAGTATGTACATCACATGTGATAAAAGTTTAGGTTTACTTTTAAATTTCAAATTTTGATACATGTAATATATATCCTCGTCATAGCACAGACACTATATATATTAGGAATTAGACTTATTAGATTATAATTATATAGTATATTAAGTACGTAACAAATTGTGTACATACATGTGATAGAGCTTATTTTTGATGTTTTAGATTTTTAATTTAATATATGTAGGTATGTCATATGTTATAGTAAGTACATTACGTATTATGGATACGGCTCTCCAAATTATAGTTACATACTTACATGGTATACCATATGAGTAATAAATAGTATACGTACTACATGTAAAACGTGTTGTATAACTAAGATCATTTTATTCAGCTCATCTTTACCAATCTATGACTATGAAAAGTGAATGTGATTTCTCCAAACCACGAAAACAAAACTAAAATTGTGATTTTCGCAATAGGAATAGTTTTACATATTGATCACTTTAAACTTTTTGTTTTATGATTTGATAAAGTTAAAGAGACATTTTATGGTTTGGCAAAGTATATGCAAAATGATGAAATTTCTCTGTCTTTCATATACGTACATATTATAGTGATGTAAACATACATAATTAATTTCACTGGTTAGTATTTGATTTTAGCATATACTATTATCAAGCGATTCAAGCCCGGACTACATAATTTTTCCCTAAACACCAGTTACAATAACCGACGAGTAAGTTGTACAAAAGAGAAAAGAGAGTTTTTTTGCAATAAAGAAAAGAAAGATTAAAATTATATATATATATATACATATATAGCTCGCGTAATCTTATATTACAGATGCTTAAAACAAAGAGAAGGAACATAAAAAAAGAGAAGCAAATAATACGTAAATATGGTTTAGAAAATTTGTATGCTTCGTGAAGGAAATTGTAAAAATAAGATTGCTTACATGAAATCTATATTCAACTTTTTGGGATATATTATTTGTGTTTAGAGTAGTCACATCTATTTTTCAAGTTGCCGGAGTGGAAAGTGTACAACTTCAAACTGGGAAATGAAGTCGTTGAGAAAAAGTTGGACGGAAGGCTTAATTAGTTGTTGCATCTATCGTGTACTTGTATGGCTTGGTTTGTTTTCTTATTGTTTCCCATCGTGACAACACGCGCTTATATATAAATTAGGGTTTGCAATAAGAACAGAATAAAAGTGCTTAGAGAGGGAGAAGAAAAAGGTTACGTGGTGGTAACGTAATGGTTTATGTGATTAGAGCACAGCAACGGTTTATACGATCTGGCATGAAAGAAATCGACGCATATATGGTGAAATCCCATAATCATCAGGTCAGCTTATCACCTTCATTGATCGTATGGTTTATAACATGATCCCTTCTATCAAATTACTCAGGCTCTTCAAAGCTAGAAGATTGGTTCCAAGTGTGGCTTAGCTCCTGCAACTAAAACTATAGCTCGTAATTTTATTCTCTAGATTGAAACTTTGTTTTACTTTTCCATCTAAAACATTCTAGTTAAGGATGCATGTAATGTAACACATGTTTTGTTTGAATAAATTTTACATTCATTCAGAAAAAGGGTGCGGCTGGTTCCGTCTACAAGTCCCACACTCACTACCACAAGGATCCAGCTAAGTTCCGGAGCCTTGATTACGGCGAGCGCAATGGTTACCTCAAAGGATTGGTGACGGAGATCATCCACGATCCTGGTCGTGGTGCTCCTCTCTCCCGCATCGCGTCCCGCCATCCTTTCTGTTACATGAAGCAGAAGGAACTGTTCGTTGTAGCCGAAGGTATGTACACCAGCCAGAAGATTTCTTCTGTGGTAAGAAGGCTAATCTTGTCGTCGGGAACGTTCTTCCACTTAAATCGAGCAATGGCGAGCTCCATGTTCGGTGACCGTTGAGCTCTCGCTAGGGCTTCGGGTGATTACGCCATCGTAATTACTCATAATCCTGACAACAACACCACTAGGTAATATTAGGCAAAATCAGTTAGTTTATATTATCTCAATTAGTCTGTTTGGTTATAGATGGAATCTTCAATACTTGATAACTAATGGAAGTATGGAGCATCATCGTTTAACTTGACTTGAATGGCACTTAACAAGATTTTTGATGTTAGTTTGATAATTTTTTACCATGAAAAGGATCGAGTTTCCTTCCGGATCAAAGATATTGTGCCAAGTGAATGCAGGGCCATGATTGGGACAAGTTGCAGGAGGAAGAACAGAGAAGCCACTTCTGAAAGCCAGAAATGCATACCACAAGTACAGAGTGAAGAGGAACATTTGGCTTGTGGTGCGTGGTGTTGCAATGAACCCAGTGGAACATCCCCACGGAGGAGGAAACCATCAGCACATTGGTCATGCTAGTACGATCAGACGTGATACTCCTGCTGGAGCTAAGGTTGGTCTTATTGGTGCAAGGAGAACAGGTCGTCACAGAGGTCAAGTTGCCGCATCAGCATCCAAGCTAGGAGACTCCTAGACTTGACTTGAGACTCGCTCTGTTTTCTTAATTTTGTTTTACTGTTTTTTTCTATTAGATCCTTAAGACCCATCGTTTTCGTTTACTTTAGTATAATTTTTGTGTTGAAAGCTTATGAGCTTCTTACTTTTTGAATTGTTTAATTTAATTGATTTTTTGGGGTCATCAATCATCGTAATGGTTTATTTATTTTCTTATTACATATAACCGGTTAATTGACACATATTGACCAACTATCTTTTGCAAAGACAATTACAGATATCTCTTTCGACAGTATATTTTTTAAAAGAGAAAAATACTCGACTTTGGTCATATATATTTACCACGATTAACTTCAAACTAATTTTAGGTATTTCTGATCTATTCTTAGAAAAACACAACTGGTGTATACTTTATTAGACAATTTCAACTTGACGACATTTAATTCTAAGTCTATCGTCAAACTCTAAATTAAGTCATTTGTTAAATGAAAGTTGAACAAAATTGAAAGTTTATTTTCTTTTTCTGGTTTAAGATAATTGAAAGTAGTTTCACCTCAGTTTTTTTTCCTTAGCAAATGATACATAAAAGACTATATTAGAAAACTCGAATTTTTTACTTCGTAATGAATCCAAGCGAAGATGTTCAACCACTATTTTTATTTTTCAAACTTTAACCTTTTATCCCTTGAGCCTCAACTTCAATATTGGGCCTAAACTGTTCATGAACAAAACGACATCGATCTCCATTCCTACAGTCACTCACAGTGCCAAAAAATTTACGTTGCTTCTGAATTTTATTATCATTATTGCGTTTGTTCACTATTCTAATTTGTGAATGGTTTTGGTTCCTTTCATGATTATCTTTCCCATGTTCCTTTATAAGATTCTTGACATAATATTTAGTCATCACTGGTTGTACCACCGGTTTAGGTCCACCAGTAACATCAGCCCGATTTAAGTTTATTTGATAAGAAAAATTGAAACCGGTTTGATGACCCCTTCCAAGTCCAACTGATGTTTGAACATTGTTCATTTCAGAAGTACGGAATGCAAAATTGGGTTGGAGTGAGGGTTGAGTTATTACCATTGGTGCTGAGAAAACCATTTGAGATCTTTGAAAGTTAAGATTCACTAGCAGAGAACTTGATGATGGAAGACCTGTAGGAAGAGGTTGTTCCTGAGCTATATCGACATATGGACGATGAGGCATTGACTTGTTTTTATCTTTAGAGGATTGACCCTTTTGTGCCACTGATCAGATTTTTGGCTACAGATTATAATATCATGGTGTAGTAAGTATGAAATAAATTATGCACATACATGTGATAGAGTTTAGGTTTGCTGTTTTAGGTTTTTAGTTTGATAAATGTACAGCATATATATATATATATGTATATATATATATTGATAAAATATAACTATATTACCAAAATGGAATGATTTATTTTACAAGAGTTTGCGTATAATTTACTTCAAGAGGCAAAAAAATTAGATAAAAAACTTATCAAAGCAAAGAAAGATTTAGTGAACTGTTTTATATATGTGTATGTGCGAAAGCTTTCCCCTTTCTCTTTGCTAGAAGCGTGTCTCCGATTGAGCGGTGTATTTGATTGAAGATGTTAGCCACTGAGGAGGAGAGACTGTTGCGAACTATGTTGTTCATTTCCTTCCAAATCAAGAAGATCGTCGTCTGCATTGCCAGTTTTTGAGTTTAGTTGGAGTCCCTTGTGAGTTGGAAGCCAACCAATTCATGAGCACCGACCAGTCAGCAAATATGAAAGATGGGTAGCCTAACCTTTGAAGGACCCGATTCCAAACCTGGGAACTAAAGTCACAATGAAGGAAAAGGTGATCATCTCTTGTTTCCGGAAACAAATTGCACTCTACTAAAGTTTTAATACCCCAAGTAGAAGACAAGTCACGACAGGAAGGCGGTCTACGTTGCAGACCTAGAAAGTAAATAAATGCTTGCTTAGGTACATGCCCTTTGAACCAAACTGTTGAAGCCCATATGGAACCTCATCGCTGCCTGGCCTGATCTCCTCCCATGTGTACTTACACCATATATTAGAGATTCGACTCTCTAAATTATAATTACACGATATATCATGTGAGTAATAAATATATAGTACTATACGTACTACATATAAAACATGTTGTATAATTTGTATAATTAAGATCATGTTATTCACTTCATCTTTTACTTCGCCAATCTATAAAAAGTGAATGCCATTCTGGCAAACCACGAAAACAAAACGAAAATGAAAAGAGTGACTTTTCACATTTTTTTTAATAGAAATAGTTTTATATATTGACCACTTTAATGGAAGCAGTGTATCCCTATACATACATATTGTAGTAATGTAACATACATAACTTATCAAAGTTTATGTTTGATTTTTGCATATATGCGTGTGCACTATATATCATATTACGTGTATCACATGTGAAAAAAAGTTAGGTTTACTACATTTATTTTAGCTTGATATATGTATATATATTATATGTCATAGTACGTATACCACATATATTAGGAATTACACTATAAATTATAATTATATGGTGTACTAGATACGAAAAAATTTATGTACGTACATGTGATTGAGTTAGGTTTTGCTGTTTTAGGTTTTAATTTATTTATATATATATATATATACTTTTTTTTTCTTCTTTTATAGTATGTTCACCACATATATTAGATGTTCGACTCTGTAAATTATAGTTATATTAGATGTAATAATTAATAAATAGTATACATTACATGTAATGTAACTAAGGGTATTTAATCAGTTCATCCCTATTTTGTCAATCTTTTATAAAAGTGATTTTATCAAACCACCAAAAAAAAAATGAAAAATGATTTTTTGTAATTTTTTTTCCATCTAAAAATTTAATTAATCAGTTTTGTTTACATCACAATGTACATCAGATAAAAGAAAGTTAGGGCAACAACTATACAAAAACCATATATAACCGGATGTTACTGATTTTTAGCTAAAAAATTTGCACATATATTTTGTTGTCTTGGCCATGAATTGATCGTCAATATAATTTTTTAGTCCATAATTTTATATATCGTCATTTATCAAATGATTAATATTGAAATGATTTCCCTCGAAATCCATCTTTCTGAATTTATATAACCATACAGCTTGTAAAGTTCATATTAAAATCGATAATTCTGCTTTTTCAACTGTATAACGTTTTTGAAAGTATCCCATTTCACAAGTTATTATTGTGCCTGTCGTATCCCTTAGAATCCATCCTGACCTAGAATCATGATCTCTTTCATGATGTGAATTATCGTAATTACATTTAATCAAGTTTTGAGGTGGTTTTTTCGATGCAGCTAAATATTTGGATAATTTTTAAATATTTTTGTTATTATTTTTTATTTATTTAATTATAATTAATATAGGATTTTAGCGGCTTTTAAAGTTTTTATGTTTATTATAAATAGTTTTCAGAGCCATTGTATTATTAAGTTGTTGATTAGATTAATAAAATTAAAAAGTTTTGATCATAATCATTGAGAAAAGTATTTCCAATCTTTGTTTTCCGTAAATGTTGAGAGATCTCCACGAATCCAAAATTTTTTGATATATTTGGTCATTCTTAGATTAAACGAATATTTTTGTAAAATACAAACTTCCGCTCCATCAATTGGTCTTAGAACCGCGTTTCTTTGATTTCTCAATCAAAACGATTCGAGATGTTATGTTGACATGAAACATAATTTCGAGGACAAAAGTCTTTGGTGAGAGAGAAGACCATGAGATCTACAAAGAAATCTATGGTGACCTTGTCCATGTCATGATTGTTGATTTTGTTTTCGAAGATGATGCTTTTGAGAAACTGATTCATACAAAGTACGTGCAAAATCTGGTTCTTATCAGATCTATGCAAAATCTGATTCGTGCAAAATTCGTACAAAATAATAACTGTGCAAATTTTGATTTGATCCTAATCGTACAAAAATCGGGATGAATCTGAAAGAAGATATCTTTTGGTGAAAATACTATTGAAAATTTGATGATGAATCTTTTTTGGACGACGAGACCTATGCAGCCTAGATTTATGATAAAGATGAATTATTTATATTTTAATTATAATATATATTTAAGTAATTATCATATTTTAGTTAGAAATATCTTTAGGAATTTTTAATAGTTTTTAGAGTTTTTGAGTTTTATTATAAATAGTCTTACAGATTCATTGTATTATTAAGTTATTGATTTGATTAGTAAAATTAAAAACTTTATAAACATTGAAAAAATATTCTCAATCTTTATTTTCAATAGATTTTGAAAAATCTCAACATATCCAAAATACTTGCTTATTCAAACATTCTTATACTAAACTAATAACGTAGCTTCTATCTTAGAAACTTTTGCTACGTCATTTTTTACATCCACTTTTAATTGGTCTCCCGTGTATTTATATACATATCACATCAACTAAATTTTTAATTTGATCGTATATCCATTTAGGTATATAGAGGAATAATTTTTGTTCATATGATCGGCAAAGTCCAATTGAAAGATTGATTTGTTAAATGGTCACTTAGCTAAGTTGTTGGAAAAATTGCTATCACGTATATAACTAAACAAAGTATATATTATTAAGCAAACTTGTGTAAGGAAGAAAAGATATGAAATGATTAGAGAATTATATATGAATGATGTTTCCAATATGAACAACGTTCACACAAAAAAGGGAAAATAAAATCAGTTTATATAATGCGTAGGATTGCTAAAAAGAACGTGATAGTTCATGTCCAGCACTAACACATGACTAAATATATTTTAGTAAGTTGTTTCGGCATTTCGTCAACTCAATCTCTTGTTTATTATAATTTTAACATTATTAATTTATAGAAAATTTACTGTATATGCAATTTCGACTATGTTTTTTCTATCCACACCAAACTCTGATGCATACTAATTTTTTTATCTGTCGTAAATACTCTAAATTTATATTGCTTTTTTCTCTATCTAGTGCGTATTATTTTGACACCACTTTTTCTTCTCAAATTTTGTTTTTTTAAGTCTTTCCCTCTCACCCAAATACCCTAGTTCCCCCCCCCCCCACAAAATAATGCTCCAAAATATTTTGGTAAACAACAGTTATTTAATCATAAATTTTTAAAAAATCTAAATGTAAACATAACTTGTTGTTAATTAAAAAGAACTGGTATTTATTGGAAATAAATCATATTTAGATTTGAAAGTTATGTGCTATTCAGTTAAGATTTCAAATACTTCTAGAAATGGTGTTATTCAAAACTAAAGACTTTAAAATTTTTGTATATTGAATCATTTGAAATGAAATTCAATAGATTTTCATAGGTAAATTATTAGAAACAAAATTCAAGATGAAACACAAAGATTTTAGAATCCATAAAATGAATTATTATAAATATTATCAAAATTTGAAATCTTGAAGATTATTAAACAACATGGAAAAATAACTTTAAATCATTGTAATTATAATTCTTCTAATCAACTTCGGAATTTAATTTATTAATTTGACTACACTAAACTATGCTCCTTTTTGTAATTATTATATGTCGTAAAATTTTTAATATTGTAATGTTTGATTTGACTATGTTCACAAAGATTTCATTTTGTAAGTGTTCTATGTCGTTAAAAAGATTAAACTAAGTTTAGCTAAATTATTGTGTAAAGTTCATAAATGATTTGAATTTGTTGAATAGTATTATTTTCCATAGTTTGCCAGAAAATTCTAAAACCATTGATGGCTTTGACCTCAAAATAAGTAACCATTAACGTGTTAGACATAAAATAGGAAACATATCTCGTCAGTCAAATATTGAATTAGAAAGATACACGATATTTCCTTAACCAAAATAACGTTCTAATTTTACCCTCAAAATTGACCAAAATAGCCCTATAATTCTACCCAAAAATGACCAAAATAGCCCTCTATCTTCAAGCTCTCATCTCCGTGAATGTCTCCTATTTAAATCAACTAAACTCCGAGCCCAATTCAACACAGAGCTGACGTAGCAATCTCTGACCCACCGTTAAATCCAGATCCGAAAACAATCAATGGCGTCAGAAAGCAACGGATCCAGATCCGAATCCTTCATCAACTCTGATTCCACCGCCGTGGAAATGCCGTCGCAGCCGAGGAAGGTAGCACTGATCACCGGAATCACTGGCCAAGACGGATCGTATCTGACGGAGTTCCTCCTCGGAAAAGGTTACGAAGTTCACGGCCTGATCCGTCGATCTTCGAATTTCAACACTCAGCGAATCAACCATATCTACATCGATCCTCACAATGTCCACAAAGCTCTGATGAAGCTCCACTACGCCGATCTCACCGACGCATCCTCACTCCGCCGTTGGCTCGACGTGATCAAGCCAGACGAAGTCTATAACCTCGCCGCTCAATCTCACGTCGCTGTCTCCTTCGAGATCCCCGATTACACCGCCGATGTAGTCGCAACCGGTGCTCTCCGTCTCCTTGAAGCTGTCAGATCTCACACCACCGACACTGGCCGGACCATCAAGTACTACCAAGCCGGATCTTCGGAGATGTTCGGGTCAACTCCACCTCCACAATCAGAGACGACACCGTTTCATCCCAGATCTCCTTACGCAGCTTCCAAATGCGCTGCGCATTGGTACACAGTGAATTACAGAGAAGCTTATGGTCTATTCGCATGTAATGGAATTTTATTCAACCATGAGTCACCGCGGCGTGGTGAGAACTTCGTGACTAGGAAGATCACAAGAGCCTTGGGAAGGATCAAGGTTGGTTTGCAGACGAAGCTATTCCTTGGGAATTTGCAAGCGGCAAGAGATTGGGGATTCGCAGGGGATTATGTGGAGGCAATGTGGTTGATGTTGCAGCAAGAGAAGCCAGATGATTACGTTGTGGCAACAGAGGAAGCACACACAGTGGAGGAGTTTTTGGATGTGTCATTTGGGTACTTGGGACTCAATTGGAAAGATCATGTTGAGATTGATCCGAGGTACTTTAGGCCTGCTGAAGTAGATAACCTCAAAGGAGATGCTAGCAAGGCAAAGGAAGTGTTGGGTTGGACACCAAAAGTAGGGTTTGAGAAGCTGGTGAAGATGATGGTTGATCAAGATCTTGAGCTTGCTGAGAAGGAGAAACTGCTTGTTGATGCTGGTTACCTTGCTGCTCAGCAGCAACCTTGATTTGATCATTATAAGAGGGAGTTAAATTTCTGTTTTGTTTTTTGTTTTTGCTTTGATGTTGTTTGTTGTTGTCTTTTTGTTTTGTTTTAGTTTCTTTTTTGCTATTTAAGTTATCCAATGTGTTTCACTCAATGGAGTTGAGGATGAAGCGCAGTGAATTTTGTATGAAACGGCAAAAAGAAGCATATAAAACAGTTTTAGTTCTGTTTTTTTTTTGAATCATGAATCTCCCAAAATGACTACAAACAGAAGTGATTTTTTACTACATACAGACTTGGTTCTAAACCGGAAGACGAAAGCTCACTGAGATGTCGGTTAGGCTAACGGACTTTAGTATAAAACTCTAAACAGTTAAACACAACATTGATTTTTGCAAATTGCCATTTTTTAATTTACATTTGAGACCGGTCAATCTCAGTCTCGGACCAAAATCAAATTTACATTTGTGAATGTACTTCTCAAAGAAGCTACACCACTTTCAATTCAGTACTCAGGATTGAATCAATTGGATTTCTGATTACTGACCAATTTTCTCTTGTTCAGCCCAATGCCCCATCTCAAGAACAAGTTCTCTCTCTCTCTTCTTTCGTCAGTTTCTTCTGCATCAGCTGACTCAGTTTGTACCTCTCCCTGTTCAACGCCCTCAGGCTGTTTTTATTACACGGCTCAAACAGTTAAAAAACTGAATACATTCTTGATCTAAACCGTCAAAGAAAGGAAAGTTGCTTTGGTGTGAATATACATATATACCTGGACATTGATGTAAGAGTGCGTCCGTTTTCAATAGCTTTGTTATTGAGGTCAAAAGTTTCTCTGATATACTTGAGCCTACGGAGTTCTACCTCCATGTACAAGAAATCTTTCTGATCTCCTCTGAAGAGAAGTAAGAAGTAACTTCTGTGTGCCATGGAAACGTTGCAAGCATGCCATAGCTCTATTATCTCCACTCGAGTCTCTTGAATTCCAATGGCCTGTTCAATGACATGGTTAAAAAGTCTTGTATGGGGTCAACCGCAGCATCCTTGAAACTTTTTGGCGATCTTAGAGCCAAGAACTTTTGTTCTATCTCCTCCATCTGCCACATGACAGAGGTGGTCCTCACGATAAAGACAATATTTTAAGGTTGTATCAAGTAGAGGTAAGCCAAAAGCAAGCTCTGCTTGACCAAGTTAGTAAAACTAACCGAGAGATGAATGATTCGCTTGTCCCTTTGAGGAGCAGTCTCTTCATCTTCGTCCTGGCTGATTAAAGCTCTACCACTTGTCTGACGTGCATACACAGGAGCTTTAGAGGGAGAAACCTGTGATCCACTCGGTGATGACTTTCTTTTATTAATATCATCTAAAGCAGCTGGCGTTATTTGGGTTCGGTTGAAGTCTTTCTCAAACCAAGTTGTTGGCATGCTGATCCGGCTAAAATGCTTTGGCACAGGCGGCCTCTTGATGTTGTATGGTTTCAGGTTGCTCTCAGCTCTTTCTTTCTGATACCAGCTTGGTGGTGTGTTAACATCTTTCTCAGACAAAGAAAAGGAAGAGTTCGATACAAAGCTTATTTCACAGCTTCTGCTTCTAGTATGCCCCATGCCTCCTACAGTTTGAGAATCTCTCTCAAGATGCAAAGCATAAGGCTTTTCAGGAAACGGAGCCACAGAATCCGGATGTGTAGGGTCTCTTCTGAGGTTAGAAGACTGATGAGGAAATACTTTGTCAGTAAGTGGCAAAACACAGCGTGGAGAGACTTTGATGGGTTCACTTTTTTCCTTTGGTTGGATAGAGACACTACTGACTTCTTTTAATCTTTCTTCTTCGTCGTCTTCTTCTTCAATTTCTGTTGGTGGTCTTAAGTTCTTTGGCTCTGGTACACATAGTGGTGGTGCACTCACTGCCACAGACCGGTCTGGAAGCATGTTTGGCTCTGGACGCATGATGATACCGGGACTCTCTGTTTCTATACATCGAAGTTCCGTGCAAGTATCTTCAGAATCCACCTCACTTGGTTCGTCCATTTCATGAAATCGCTCCCCTTACACGAGACTGATCTACAGATTCCCCCTTGTAAATGTGAGGTTGGTTTTCACTTTCTGCCCCATGAATATTAAGCCGAACTTTAGTGAATTTCCCAGGAGTGACAAATGTAAGGTGTTGGGCTGGACTACTTGCACCAGAATTTATCCTAAAGTCTGAAAGCTGGAAAACATTCTCGTCAGAACTGTGCTCGGTTGATTGTGGGGAAATCATAATGGACGGCTGAGCTGATATAGGGCTTTCGGGTGTTATATTTAGAGACTCCCATGAACTGCGCACCCGTAGCTTGGGGTATTGACGTCCCAGAACCACCTGAATGAATACGAAAATGAGATTATAAATCAGGCAGTTGAACAGTTTATTCATGAAATTGACGTACATTTGTCTGTTCTGAGTCTGTTGACAATATCTCTTTTGCTGGTGTTTCTCCAATAATTTGTTGAAGATCCTCAATCCGAGAATAAGCCCGCTCTAATTGTTGTGCTAGTTGGAATACCTTTTTATGTAGCTGTAAATAATGAAAAGAACATAAAGTCTCTGTAGTGAATGGGTCATGAAAAAAAGATTTACATATTAAGATAAATCACCAGTATGAATGCAGTGTTACAAAAAGATGGTTGTTACAAAAAGTTATTAGGGAAGCAAGCTTTCATATTGCAACTGGTTTTTAGATATCTTGATAGGTTGATAGAAGTAAATCGATTACCTTTTAAATTTGGATGTCTTTCTCCTTCAATAATGCAGCTGTGTCAGACACAACAAGAGTTTGACGAGGGCTGCTTGACTCACTCTCCAGCTTAGCCAACTCCCTCTGTAAGTGTCTAACCAGTGCTTTAGAAGACATGACGACATTGACTTTTGCATTTGTTGTCACCTCCTTTGCACAACTTGCGAATAACAGTGTGTTTCTTGATTGCTCAACGTGTATTCTTGCAGGACTCATTGTGCAGATTATGGAAGTTTTGGCGTTTCCTCCCAAGGAAGACTGAAGTATGCGTGTCAGCTTTGAATCTCTGTATGGAATGTGCCCAGTTTTTCCTTTACTGCATTAAGCTAGCCACATAATTTAATAGCATAAAAAGAAGCCACTTAAAGACCATACATACATTAGATGTTAATAGGAGCAATTTGCTAATAACTTGATAAAGACAGTGAAAAGCTGCTTAACCATACTTCAAGACAAGGACTTACAAACTCAAAAAATAAAGAGAAGACTACGGTGGCACAAATCAGAAGTGCTACACAGGCTAACCTTAGCTTTCGACAGTTCCTAGTGTTAATAAACTTCGGTTTATATGAGAACCTTCTTTCAACCTTGTGCCAGCTGATAATGACTGAGATGCACGTTCACTTCCAGCAAGATCAATGAAATTCTGCAGGATCATTAGTTAATCTATGAATTTATTCATCTTTTGTTTTAGGATAATTCATGATGGAAGATTCAAAAGTACATACCACTGTTGCAGTGAGTGTACTAAATTTACCATTCGCCAAATGTTCACGTGCTGTGCTTTCAACTGTCTGTATAAGATATCAGTCAAAAATAAGTTCCAAAAAGCAATCTGTAGACTGCAGCTTTGAATAGTTAATCTAAACCAGTAAAATGCCTTACCAATCTCAAAATCTAATGCGACCGGGAACTAACTTCATTTAAAGCTGTCTCTCCAATTTGTCGTTGAGCTGCAATGATTAGATGATACTTAGTCAAATTGTTGCTAAACATCAAAAGAATTAATTAAGAAACACGTTCGGAAACTCAATACCTATACAGATTGATAAAAGCTCCTTAAAATGACTCCAGTCCCGCAAAGTTTCCTCTGTGAGTTTCTCAACAACTGTTCCTTTCTGTCCCAAAGTAAATGACAAATAAAGTGAGATTATGCATAACCAAGTCCATAAGATGCCAGCACCAACTTTTACCTCAGGATCATCTAAAAGTCTGAGTGGAGTAATATCTGTACTCAGGAGGTCTCTTACAGACTCATTATAAATCTCCATGGCTGAGAACTTCAAAATGAATTCTCTTTCCCCGTGCTGTAGAAAACAAAAAAATTTTTAAAAGGGCGGCAGTTACTGAATGAACTGGATGTGGTAAGATTACTATCAAGACTATGATATCGTTAACTTTACCTTTTCAATGTAATCATATATATCGGACAAGGCGTAGTCAGTAATTCCACTCATAGTGTATGTCTTTCCACTGCTTGTTTGCCCATATGCAAAGACACTAGCTGAAACCAGTTAAAATCTGTATCAAAGATGAGCCACAGGGGATAAAGACTGAAAGCAGTAAGAGACATGCCTTACCATGAACCCCAGTAACAACAGAGAGAGCCACTTCCTTCGCCCCTTGATCATACACCTCCCCGGTACCACACTCAGGGCCAAACACTCTGTCTAGAGGGATAGGAAAGCTCAGCAAGATAGATTTAAGGATTAACTTTGATCAAGAAGCTGCAAAGCAAGTCTTACCAAATTCGTACGCAGTGGGGTACATGGAACGCTCAGATATGGAAAGATGGCTCCTGTATAAGACCGTTTTATCATTGATTCACTCCCAATCTGCCCTTCATTCCTTGCCTTTTCTTTCACATTTAATGGTCTCAGACGAACAGAAACAAAAATCTTCTCTTCCCTACTACTCGGTCCTTGCATCTGATCCTCTCCTGTACCCATCTTCATCCGTCACCTCCCTTCCCGCATCTTACCCCAAAAGAAACCGGAACGAAATCAACAGCAATGCCATATATATGGACAGAAAGAGAAAGGAATTATAAGGACAACTCAATCATTGCAGATCATGAGTCTTGTAATGAACTTGTCTAATTCCATGTCTCAGGCAGAAAAGCATTGTCTCTATCCACGTGTTTTACATTCAAAATACGTCAGCAGAGAATAACAACGAAATCAGTAACAACGTTTTTCTTTTTCATCATTGTTTGAGACATAAACAAACGAAGTTTCATATAATATTCTGAAGAAGATTTGGTGTTTTCTGCAATGGTCCCCCTCCTAAACAGTCTGTCAAAAAGGTCTTCCTCGCATGTTGCATAACTTTCAAGCCTACGCTTATATTTTATTCCTTACAACCACAAAGAATGCCACTTACAAAAGAAATCATTTACCTTCAGAGATTTGATATTATTGTAAACAGAGCTTTGACAGCCGTTTCTGCAGAATGTTCAATATGGAGCCAAGAATCTTTGGTAGCGCCAATGTGCAGTGAGGAAACAGAGCTTTGACTAATTACACCTGCCTCCAACAAAGAAAAAATCCAACACAAACTTAGCCGTAAGATCCACGAAAATAAATATTAAATACAAAAAATAGCATATCCTTTTCAATAGTGACATGCGTCGCCGGAGCATGAACCTAAGTTTCAGCTACGAGCCCAAAATTCATTTCACCGGCTCACAGACTTCACACTGGAACTTCAAACCAACGAATCTAGCAAAATTCATAACAAAAACGACAAAATCTAACCATCATGCGTAATTCTAATAGAATCCGGAACCGCATTATCACAAACCCATGCCACGCTCCTTAATAACAAAAACCACAAAATCCGGCAATGGAATTAAGAAAAAAATCAAGCGAATTTCTAACCTGCGAATTGACGAAGGAGGTACGGAAATTAGAGAAACGAGGCCAAACGCGAAATGTAGAACAATGGCGGAATCGACAGTGAACGATACGGGCCACGACAATGTATCTGACGCGGGAAATATCATAAAACGATCCAAATGATGCGATTGGGAGAGAAACCAGAGATTTCTCGGTGAACCTATTTCGAAAAAATCTGAATTGCGTAGCTGTTAATCGTTAATGGCTTTTTGTTTTCTTCATCGTCATTGGTGAATTAGTAATTAGCTAATTATATTAGCGCGCTAAAGAAAGCATCATTTGGAGCAGCTGAGCTAATGATTATTTTTTAGTAGAGTTTCTTGTTTATTGCTGGTAAATCACACAATTATCCAAGATTATAAATCAGAGAGAGATAAATTTTGCATTTCGTTTCCGAACGTAATTAAAAGCTTACCAAATTGCCAAATTTCGAAGATCCTTCCTCATTAATAATATTTATCTCAATTTGATTATCCACAGATTTGTTTTTACATATATATATATATATATATAATTTTAGGCCGTATATTTATTATTCACAAAAAATGCACATTACACACATTGATTTGAATTATAATCTGGGAATAATCTTATAACTAGTTAATAATGTTTAATCCTAAATCAGTTTTAAGTTGATTAATCACATCGTTAACTTACTCAACTATGTTGAACACACATTATTTCGATCTTAATGGCATATCATATCACGATCAGAAAAGAAACAATATGATTTTGCGAGCAATTATTTGTACCAGCAAACTCTCCACAGGTGTGTATGGGAGGAGAATTTACCCCACAACACCTTTATTTCTTATAAGGATAGTTCGTGATACAATTCGGATACTAAAAGCGGACAAGATAGAGTTGTTATTATTAATGGTGAGATTCTACATATTGGTTTGAATGGATTTCGACTATATTTTTTTCTTTTTTATACAGAATTAGATGTTTGTGTCTCGTGATGCAGAATTTGATAGCCATAATTTTTTTGTTGTTGGACATTATTTTTATCATGGATTATTTAGACATGATAGTAACGTAGATTGTTTAAACTTTATTAACATGATAGTAACGCGTAATTTTTGTTTTTCCCGTATAAATACGTGGTGTCTATTTGATTTTGTTTAGAGAAAAATATTTAACCCAATAACTTAACGTATGGAATATTGACGACAATAAAAAACGCTAATGTTAAAGAACTTTTAGCACTGTCGATAAGTTAATAAAAACAAAATAATATAAAAACAGAGCACATGAAGGCATGTGCATTTGGCCTTTTTTTTTTTTGCTTACATGTCATGTCAAGTACATACAGTGGTTCAATGTAAATATTGTCTAAAAGAGGAAGAATTGCCAGATTAACCTTAGAAAAACAAAAAAGATCCACATAACCTCTATGTGATCTACATAACTTTCATTAACCCTTTTATTT
Organism: Cardamine chenopodiifolia; assembly: GCA_963922655.1. NCBI lineage: Eukaryota > Viridiplantae > Streptophyta > Magnoliopsida > Brassicales > Brassicaceae > Cardamine > Cardamine chenopodiifolia. Next base: position 12,823,436 of record OZ000479.1, on the reverse strand, counting down.
GTGATAATTCAAAACTACCCTCACAATAAAATAATATTAATTTTTTAAATCAAACTAATTTAATTGGAATGGTCAAATCAATTCATCTTTTTCACCTAACAAAATTAAATGTGCATTTCTTTTCTTCTATTTTCTGTTACAAGAAGTTAATGGATTAATTCATCTCTTTCACCTAACAAAATTTTCTTTTTTTTCTCCAGAATTCAGTTCTCCTCTCTTCTCCAACGACGACGAAACTTGGAAAATCTTCTCCGACGAAGCTCCGACTTCTCTCTTCTCTCCGCTGAACCTCCGACGAAGCTAGGAAACTCTTCTCCGACGAAGCTCATCACTCTGACGAAGCTCTTCTCTCCTCTCCGACGAAGCTCATCTCTCCGACGAAACTCATCTCTCCGACGAAGCTCATCTCTCCGACGAAGCTCATCTCTCCGACGAAGCTCATCTCTCCGACGAAGCTCTTCTCTCCGACGAAGCTCTTGTCTCCGACGAAGCTCTTCTCTCCGACGAAGCTCATCTCTCTGACGAAGCTCATCTCTCTGACGAAGCTCATCTCTCTGACGAAGCACTTCTCCGACCGAAGCTCTGTTATTCTCCGACGAAGCTTTTCTCCGGCGACGATATACTTCTCCGACGACGAAAATCTGTGTTTCTCCGGCGACGAAACTCTATTTTTTTCGAAGGTGTGTTATCTCTCTTTTATCTTGAGCATTTAAACCAATGCATGTTCTTCTCCGATGAACCTCTTCTCTTCTCCGACTAAACAAAGTTAAACTAAAAATAAGGGTAGTTCGACTAAGTTGAACTAAGTTTACCTTACTGTTTAACAAAGTTAAACTTAGTTACACAAATTTAAACTAAGTTAAACTGAGACAAACTAAGTTAAACTGAGTTAAACTTTGTCAAACTACGTTAAACTGAGTCAAACTAAGTTAAATTGAGTCAAACTAAGTTAAATTGAGTCAACTGAGTTAAACTGAGTTAAACTAAGTTAAACTAAGTTGACCTAAGTTAAACTAAGTTGACCTAAGTTAAACCAAGTTAAACTAGGTTAAACCAAGTCGAACTAAGTTGAAGTAAGTTAAACTAATTTGAACTAAGTCGAAGTAAGTTAAACTAAGGTAAACAATGTTAAACTAAGTTAAACTAATTTAAACTAAGTTAAACCCAGTTAAACTCAGTTAAACCCAGTTAAACTAAGTTGAACCCAGTTAAACTAAGTTGAACCCAGTTAAACTAAGTTGAACCCAGTTAAACTAAGTTGAACACATTTAAACTAAGTTGAACCCAGTTAAACTAAGTTGAACCCAGTTAAACTAAGTTGAACCCAGTTAAACTAAGTTGAACCCAGTTAAACTAAGTTAAACCAAGTTAAACTAAGTTAAACCAAGTTAAACTCAGTTAAACTAAGTTAAACCAAGTTAAACCAACTTAAACAAAGTTAAACAAAGTTAAACCAAGTTAAAAAAAGTTAAACCAAGTTAAACTATGTTAAACTAAGTAGAAGTAAGTTAAACTAATTTGAACTAAGTCGAACTAAGTTGAAGTAAGTTAAACTAAGTTAAACTAATCTAAACCAAGTTAAACTAAGTCGAACTAAGTTAAACTAAGTTAAACTAAGTCGAACTAAGTTAAACAAAGTTAAACTCAGTTAAACCAAGTTAAACTCAGTTAAACCAAGTTAAACTCAGTTAAACCAAGTTAAACTAAGTTAAACCAAGTTAAACTAAGTTAAACCAAGTTAAACTAAGTTAAACCAAGTTAAACTAAGTTAACCTAAGTTAAACCAAGTTAAACTAAGTTAACCTAAGTTAAACCAAGTTAAACTAAGTTAAACCAAGTTAAACCAAGTTAAACCAATTTAAACCAAGTTAAACCAAGTTAAACCAAGTTAAACCAAGTTAAACCAATCTAAACTAAGTTAAACAAAGTTAAACAAAGTTAAGCAAAGTTAAACTAAGTTAAACCAAGTTAAACCAAGTTAAACCAAGTTAAACCAAGTTAAACCCATTTAAACCAAGTTAAACCAAGTTAAACCAAGTTAAACCCATTTAAACCAAGTTAAACCAAGTTAAACTAAGTTAAAAAAAGTTAAACCAAGTTAAACTAACTTAAACAAAGTTAAACCAAGTTAAACTAAGTTAAACAAAGTTAAACCAAGTTAAACTAAGTCGAACTAAGTTGAAGTAAGTCGAACTAAGTTGAAGTAAGTTAAACAAAGTTAAGCTAATTTAAACTAAGTTAAACTAATTTAAACTAAGTTGAACTAAGTTAAATCAAGTTAAACTATGGTAAAGTAAGATTAACTATGTACTGATGTTGTTTATCATTTGTTTGCAGAGGGAAATGACGCTTATATATTTTGACTATGGTGGAAATTATTCACATAGAGGAGATGTTGTTAAATGGAATCCAAAAGAACTTCAAATGTATTCTTTATTTACGTTTGGTAGTGTGGAGGAATTCAATTATTTATTGTTGGTTGAGAAAATACGGAGAAAAGTGAATGCAGATGAATCGACGATGCTAAAGTTAAGTTACATTCATGGAGTATTGCAGAGAGTAACATATATATTAGATGACAATGATGTCTTTGGATACATATGGTTATGTGAAAATAAAGAGCCTGTTGTTTTGCACGTGGAGATAGTGGAAGTTGAACATAATAGTTCACAAGCTTCAAGACATGAGATGTCATCTGGTAAATCAAGTAGAATTTGGGAAAATTGTGATGAGGTTCAGAATGATGATGAAGATAATGTAGATCGAGTTGGTTATTTGCCAGAAATTGGAGAATCATCTGAACGTTCTGAGGGATGGGATATTGTTCCTTGTAATCCAGATATTGAAAACAATGAATTAGGTGAGGATGATTGTGAAGGTACACCTCCAGATTTGGATGTCGATGACTATCGAGGTACAATTGCTGATCTGGGTTTTGATAACTATCAAGGTTCACCTTTTGCAGAAACAGATGAGGTTGTGGAAGTTTCAGAGGTTGAATGGGATGATGGCATTGATATGAGGGTAAAACAAGAATTTGATAGTAAGCGTGAAATCCAAGATTTAGTTGATAGAGCTGTACATGAGCATTGTTTCGAGGTTGCTACTATCAAGTCGACAACCAAGTTGTATGTGTTAAAATGTCGAGGTATTGGTTGCAAATGGTATGTCCGAGTTGCGGTCGGTAAGGGCTCAGAGCGTTGGTCTGTTAGAACATACAACAAGATGCATACATGCTCTCGGCTAAGTACGAGTACAAGCAACATAAAAAAGAAGGGAACACCGCGATTAGTTGCATCAGTTGTGCATGAGGATTATCCTAAACAATTCGATACTCCATCAGCGAAAATGTTGCAAGGTTTGGTACAAAGAAGGCTAGGTTGTCGGGTGTCATATAGTACTGCTTTGAGAGGGAAAAAACTAGCGGTAGCTGACGTACGTGGCAGCCCAGAAGATTGTTATAAGATGTTGCCTTCTTATTTGCACATGTTGGAGACTATGAATCATGGTACGTGCACACGGTTGGAATGTGGTGAAGGAAACAAGTTTAAGTATGTATTCTTCGCACTGGGTGCTAGCATAGAAGGATTTCAAGTAATGCGAAAAGTTATCATAGTGGATGGGACTTTTCTGAAGACTGTATATGGGGGAGTTCTTATTATTGCTACTGCTCAAGATGCAGAGCATCACCATTATCCTCTCGCTTTTGCGGTAGTAGATAGTGAAAATGATGCAAGTTGGAGGTGGTTTCTCCAAATGTTGAAAACAGTGGTGCCAGATCATCTAGAGCTTGTGTTTGTTTCTGACAGAAATAAAAGCATCATAAAGACCATAGGGGAGGTGTATCCCATTGCTAAGCATGGGTATTGTTTGTGGCATTTGTCTCAGAATGTGAAAACGCATGCTTATGGTGTTAACAAAAAAGATGTTGCAGCCCAGTTTAGAGAATGCGGTCGGAGTTACACAGAGGTTGAGTTCTTGCGACTTTATCATGAATTTAGGAGAAGGTATCCTAAATGTGGTGAGTATCTTGATGAAAGTGTTGACGATTTTAAGTGGGCAAGATGCTACTTTCCAGGAGAAAGGTACAACATATGCACCACCAATTCTGTTGAATCTATAAATAGTGTGTTCAAAGATCACAGGAAATATTCGTTGCTACCATTGTTTGATTCGATTGTTGCCAAGATTTCTGAATGGTTCAACAAGCATAGGAAGGTCGCCGCGGAGGTACCAGAGACACAAAAAGTAGTACCTTTTGTCTATAATATATTGCACAAGAGATGTGAGATTGCAAAGAAGTTAGAGGTATGTGAGCTAAACAGTTTTATGCTTGAATACACGGTGATTGGAGAAGATGGAAAACTTTACAATGTTGATTTGAGAAGGAAAAGTTGTAGTTGTAAGTGTTATGATATAGACAAATATCCATGTGAACATGCGATTGCTGCAACTATGTTCCACGCAAAAACGTCAGAGGTCGATCTACACGAGTGCTGCTCACGTTATTATTTATCTGAGTATTGGGTGACGGCTTACTGTAAGACCATCTATCCAGTACCAAATCAATCTGCTTGGGCTGTTCCTAGTCATATTGCTGGGAAATGCGTCTTGCCTCCAGACTATCTCAAGAAAAAGGGAAGAACTCAACATGCTAGGATTCCATCAATTGGAGAACATCGAGGATGGAAGAGATCCAACGGAGTTGGAGGTTACTTTAATATGTCCGGTTAATTTGTTTGTTGTTTGATGTTTACGTGATGTATCAAGTATGCTAGATTAAACTAATTTAAACTAAGTTAAACTAAGTTAAACTAAGTTAACTGAGTTATTTACGTTTGTTGTTTGATGTTTATGTGAAGTATCAAGTATGCTAGATTAAATAGAGTTAAACTAAGTTAATGTAAGTTAAACAAAGTTAAAAGTAAAAGTTAAACTAAGTTAAACTAAAAGTTAAACTAAGTTAAAAAAAGTTAAACTACGTTATGTTAGGTTAAAAAAAGTTAAACAAAAAATAAAAACTATGTATATTTATCAATTCTATGCATTAAAGGAGTTAAAACCAATTTTTGCAAAAAAAGTATGATAGGTTACTTGTTCTTAGTGAATTTGCCGTATATGCTATATACATTTATGGTTAATTTGTTATTACTATCATATCAATAGAAAAATAAAAATAAATGATATTTAGTATATATTGCATTGTAAGACGATGTTTAATGCGTGTTAAATTATTTTTTATGAAAGTTAAACTGAATTCAATTCGTTTTTAATAAGGTTTAACTAGTTTTTTTGTTTTACCATGGAAGTTAAACTCTGTAGGAAGTTTGTCCAACTAGATTCTTAGTTAAACTATGTATGTTAAACTACATGTAATATGATGACGGCGCCGTTTTTGTAAGGATAACGGCTCCGTTTTTTTTAATGTCGGCGCCGTTTTTTATATAAAATAATAATTTAATAAATTAAACTTTTTAAAATACTAAATAAAATAATACTTTAATAAATTAAACTTTTTAAAGTTATACTTAGTTAAACTACAGGTAAACTAAAGCTTTCTCTTCCTCCTCTTCCACGCTTACCGCTAGTATATGGACTTTTAAGGTGGATGGACTTGATCCTCTTCCTCTTCTTGGCTAAACCTTCATTATCACCAGTTACTTCCTCAACAGGAATACAAGGACGCCAAACAACCATCGCACTTTGAGGATCTATAGCTGCATATATAAAAGATATAGTTACATTACAGTTAAACTTCAGTTAAAGTACAGTTTAACTATGTACCTTCAACCTCCTCATCTACGACCTCTACCACATCCTCCTCTGCCATCTCTGAGACCACAGGGCTTGGTATTTTTGTTGCTGCACAATTATTAAACCATTAAATGGGAGTTAAATTACCGTTAAACTAAGTTTGATTGTTGATGTACCTTCAGCCTCCTGATGTACCACCTCTACCACATCCTCATCTGACACCTCATCTGACACCTCTTCTTCAACAATCTCGACAGCCGAAGCAAGAGCAGCAAGTGATGCAAACATATTTTTTTTTTGGCTATATTCATGGCAAACATTTTGTATACTAAAGTTAGGCCCCTGGGGAGTAAACTCGAAAGTCTGACTCTCAGGCACATTCCTTCCTTGCGCTTCACCTGCATCATCATTACCGTACTTTTCATCACCATCCTTCTTCTCTTCATCCTCCTCTTTATCCTTTTCACTACCCTCTTCCTCATTTTCGACTGCTACAAAAACATTAAAAAGTTATCATCATTGTCATCATCATCATTACCATAATTTTCCTCATTTTCGACTGCTGCAAAACATTTTAGTACCATTATCATCAATGCCAATAACTTTCTTCCATGCCGCTTTATCATACACCATAGGAGAGGTCCGGGGAGTCCCTATAGAAAAAGTTAAACTACAGTTAAAATACAGTTAAACTTTATAAAACTAATTAAGATAAGTTAGAATAAAATAACTTACCGCCTAAAATAACTTGCTCCGTAGGGAAGGGTTCTCCAAGGTTGGATTTCTCAAGGTTTTCAATCCTGGTTGTTAGTCCACCAACCTTTTCATTAAGGGTTTTGAACCCTTCCTTCATTGCCTTGGAAATTTCTGCAATCATTTGAAGAAGTCCAGCGGGTGCAACGGCATTGTCAAGAGTAGGAATTGGACGAGGACCAGGAGCATGAGCAGGGGTAGGAGCAGGGGTAAGAGCAGGGGCATCCAAATCATCTTGAGCTGGATTTTTCCTATGAGCGAGGTCCAATTCTCGGAGATCCGTCCACAATATAAACCCACCATTCGCTAGAATGGTGTTCCATCCATCAACTATAAAGTCGTACTGTAAATCATCCTCCGCACCCATGATTCGCGCCAACATACGCTGCTCATCACCTTCAGGCTTCAAGATGCTTGAAATATCCTGTACATATAATGATGTTAAACCGAAAATAATTTAATATTTACATTTGTTAAAAAAAAACCCAATCATCGACACGCAGAAATTAACAGCACATGATATAGAATAAAAGGTGAAAGGTACCAGCAATTCATTCACATTTTTATCGAATACTTAAAAGTCAATTCATTCACATTTTTAATAATTAGAATTAAACAAGACTAGACCATGAGTATAATTGAAATCATTTTTCACGAAACAAGATAAATAACTATCTAACTTAAGCAACACTAGAGTCAATTTGTCACCTAACAGAAGTCAATTCTTACCATAGACAAATACATCGATACGCGTACAATTAAAAACTTAAATTAACTACATCACTATCAATCTTTATAATGGTTAAAATCTTAAATTAAACTAACCGTCGAATTCCCGAGAGATTTGTAGATGTCTCCTAACCCGAAACCCTTCGTGTTCATTTCCTTAAATCTTCCCTTGCACATCCTAGGACATTGGTCTTCAGATTTGACATCCTCTCTAAAATCCTTCTTCAGATTAGAAATGGCCTCGAATGGGAGGAGCTGTACACATATTTTAACTAGTTTAACACATATTTTAACTAGTTTAACACATACTTTAACTTAAGGCATAAAGTTTAACACATATTTTAACTATTATTTTAACTAGTTTAACATAGTCAAATTTACCTCAAGTGGCAAAATGAAGCCCGATATTGTGGTATTAGGGCTGACTGTACCCTTCATCCGCTCACAAATCTTCCGAATCTCTGATTCACAATCTTCATATGTGAGACGTCCCCATGGAAAAGTCTCACATACCTCTAAATCGTCGATGATCCGTAGAAGAAATGGATCGATTGGTCCTGCCACCTTTGTTTTCCCCTTTATGACAATGGCTAAAAACCAAAGTACAACCATCTTCAATCTGTCCTCTGAAGGTCGCATCAACTCAAGCTTCTTGTATACATGCTCCACCCACGGCTTCGTACTCTTCCCGAAATATTTGGTCACAAGTTCGTGCCCACCAAGCTTCTCATGGTCCTTCGGGTAGTGGTGGCAGTACAACCCGGAGAGTAGGCCATGATCCCGAAGACTGTACCGTATAGGTACTCCATTTACTACAAACCACAATTGTTGTGGCTTCTCCGTCTTCGCTAGCCTAAGTATCAAGCTCCAAGCCCCCATCACCTTCCGGTTGCTCTCAAGATGCATATGGAAGATATGCTTGAACTGTGGATGTTTTAGGAACCATTCTAGCTCCTTTCCGCCAAGCTTCGTAATGTAGTTAACACATTTGTGAGGATCACAACGAGTACCAATCTTCGGATACTTCGAGAACTGACTTGGCTCGAAGAAGAAACTCATAGGCTGTAAAGGTACCTGCATTCAAAAACAGTCAAATCAATAATTGAACAGTGGTTTAACTATGGTTTAACTTTAGTTTAATAGTGGTTTAACTATGGTTTAAACCTAGTTTAACAACGGTTTATCTCTAGTTTAACAGTGGTTACCATTCCTTATGGAAGACCCAGCAAGAGACGTCACTACCTACCTACCTAGGCCTCAGGATTGGTTTAACTATGGTTTAAATCTAGTTTAACAGTGGTTTAAACTAGAGTTAAATAGTGGTTTAACTATGGTTTAAATGTAGTTTAACAACGGTTTAACTCTAGTTTAACAGTGGTTACCATTCCTTATGGAAGACCCAACAAGAGACGTCACTACCTACCTAGGCCTCAGGATTGGTTTAACTATGGTTTAACTCTAATTTAACAGTGGTTTAACTATGGTTTAAACCTAGTTTAACAGTGGTTTAACTATTTTTAAACCTAGTTTAACAGTGGTTACCATTCCTTATGGAAGACCCAACAAGAGACGTCACTACCTACCTACCTAGGCCTCATGATTAGTTTAACTATGGTTTAAATCTAGTTTAACAGTGGTTTAAACTAGAGTTAAACAGTGGTTTAACTATGGTTTAAACGTAGTTTAACAACGGTTTAACTCTAGTTTAACAGTGGTTACCATTCCTTATGGAAGACCCAGCAAGAGACGTCACTACCTACCTAGGCCTTAGTATTGGTTTAACTATGGTTTAACTCTAGTTTAACAGTGGTTTAACTATGGTTTAAACCTAGTTTAACAGTGGTTTAACTATGGTTTAACAGTGGCTTAACAGTGGCTTAACGGTTTTTTAACTTAGTTAAACTACCTATAGTTTAAAACTAGATTAACTTAATTAAATCAAATCTTTGCTTACAATTGCTTCGTCGCCCCTATTCCCATGCTCGGCATTTTCGGTCCTCATGATTTTCTTGATTTTAAATTTGAATCACATGTAAGAAAAACATAAAAAGTCAATTCAAATCACCTGTAAGAAAAACATAAAAAGTCAATTTGAATCACCCGAAAGAAGTCAAACTTTGTAAACTTTGAGACTCTGTTTTAGCTAAACAGAGCATTAGAACTTCATTGCATAAACCATATCTAAGGTCATATCATGCATAAACCAAAGTAGAAGCTAACAAGTAGACATAAATCGAAGCTAACAAGTAGACACAATTCAGAAGCTAACAAGTAGACATAAATCATAAACCGTAACCTAACCCAAAAATGAAGAAAAACGAATCCCTAACTCCAAAATTTAATAATCCCATATCTCATATTAAAGAGTTGTAACCCTTAATCGAAACCTAAATTGAAGAAAAACGTATAGAAGATAACCTAAATCGAAACCCAAAATTGAAGACAACGAAACACAAACCCAAAATTTAGGAGCTCCAACTCTAGTTCTCATTCAACAACTAGAAACGTTTGATTACTTTGAAGAAAAAATGTACCTCTCGCTCCACAACTGACTTTGAAGTTGATTGCTTTGAAGAATCTAAATCAGCCTGAAACTCAGTAATAAAACTCAAATTATAGTATGTAGGATTACCAACAAACAGAACAAACATGGTTACAAAACCAATCTCAAGAAAATGGGAACTTCGATGTAGTTCCTTTTTGTACAGTAGTAACCCTAAATCGAAGAAGCAATCAGAGAAATCGAAGAACTAAATCTAACAAGAACTAAGAAATCAAACTAAATCGAAGATGCAACCGATGAACTTTGTAGTTTACCTTGAGTTTAACCTAAATCAAAGAACTAAGAGACTAAAGAAAACAAGAAATCAAATACGAGAAGAAGAAATCAAGGAAGAGAAGAAGAAGACGAAATTGATGGAGTGAAGATGCGAAAATCAAAGAAATCAAAGAACTGAAGAACGAAAGAGAAGAAGACGCAAAAATCTCAGAAATTTTTGGGTTTGATGGATAAGAAATTTTTACCCTAAATCGCCTCCAATCGAGCTCTTTCAATTAAGAATCTTCGCCGGAATCCTAGAAGGTTTGATGGAGAAGGATTTTCGTTAGCTTCGCCGGAATCTTCGCCGGAATCCTAGAAGGTTTGATGGAGAAGGATTTTCGTTAGCTTCGCCGGAATCTTCGCCGGATTTTTCGACTTTGTTGTAAGTTAGAGAAAATTTTACAAATCCGAAACTGTGTTTCAAGCTGGTTCGGTTTCTGGGTTTTTGCCCAAACAATCGGGTGGGTGGGCGAGATGATGGATAGATTAGGTTTAATTGTAAATAACATGTGATTTAAAGGTTACATGGTATTTTCCCCATTTTCTCTATTAAAAATAAATCAAAACAAAATTCATTTTTTACATAGGGTCATTCTGGCAAATTTGAAATCCTAGAGGGTTAGTCTGGCACTTGACTCTCTAAAAGACTTAACGATCAATGCACATATATAATTAAACCAATCTAGTAATATATATGGGATTAATTGACAATAAACAAACATGTAAAACCTTATCATGACCATATATCTAAAATCTGCAAATTTATTATTGAAACGACTAAACAAATTTATTAGTAGATAAATAAACAAACCGTGAGGTTGAAAAGAAAACAAATATTTATCTACAATGTTTTTTTTTGGGGTGGGAGGGGAGATATACATAGATTAATAGATTAGACAAGAAAATAAATAAGAGGGCCATGCACATTACATTATGATGCTAAGGACAACCATTCAACCCTTGATTGTTATGAGTTGGCACAACAAGGAGGGGGAGCCAGACCAATCAGACCAAATCAGTAATTTGATATGAAGCTAAAATAGACTAATAATTTCATTTCCAAATTCTCTTTTCCAACCCTTATCTCCAATATATCCACTGCTCTAGATTCGAGAAAGACCATTTCTAATTTTCTATCGTGAGGCATGAATAAAGTAGCCTGCAAGCGCAAGTCACAACTTGGAAACTATGCTTTGAAAGTTCGAGAGGTCTTTCCAAATAAAACTCCATGATCAAAAATCACATCTCTCTGTCACATGAAGATGATGCATTTTTCTCTTTTTTGTTGTGTTTTCATATATTCGAGATGACACTTTTGAGAATTTGCGTCCCAAAAAGGCGGAAAAGAAAAGAGCAAGAACCCTACCGAAGGTAGCTTGAAGCCACCCAAAGCAAACCGTAGCTTAGGAGCGAAGACATGACTTCAAAACCTCTTGGTCCTTTGATGAACGGTGGTACCACAGATACCATCAAGAAAGTCCCAAACAGCCACGAGAAGATGAAAGCTCCGGTCCTGTTTCACAATATCAACCTGATCAGATGTGAATTCTATTCAAGAAGGTACCAGAGGATTGGCAATTAACATCAGCTTATTACCCGTAAAGGAAAGACCAGAGCTTCTTCTTCAGCCTTTGGTGGATGAAGTAAAAGGTAGCTATCAGTGATAACGCAACCTGCAAGGTCGGTCCTTCTTCTGTTGGGAACAGAACGGTTAGAAGGCCAAGAACTGCAAATGTGACTGCCGTTTTGACAAGGAATGCAGTGGGAGGAGTTTGGAATCTCTCGAAAACAAAGTTGACAACTTTGGACTGCCTCACTTGGCGGACCTTTTTCTTTATGTCGATCTTTGGGTTTTTCCGCTCATGGAACTTCTGCATGATAATCTTGTCGTGAGCTGATTCGATTGCTTCAACACTAGGTTTGTGCCCTGCGTATTGCTGAATGAGAAAGTTTCTCGCGCCTTGAATCTCATCCTCTGAGGCCATCCGGCTTATCCCAAGCCGTTTATATGGATCTTTGATATTGATCCGAGGGAAGACAGCTGAACCTATAAAAGTAGCTGGGAACATTAGTCATTTTTGGCTTGAGTCATCGTTGTGAAGTTCACGTTTTAACTAAGAATTATGCATTGCATTGCTAGGTATTGCTTCGTTTACTGACAACAAGTTCAACTCAAAAGCACCTTAACTATCACCACTAAGGAACACAAAAGCACAGTATACATGCTTTAACCCAGGATTATTGCGTAATCAGTCCGTGCCAATTAGTAGAAAGCTTAACCTAGAATTATGCTTCGCTGAGTATAATGTATTACCAGTTGAATCATCTGTCATATCACCAAAGGAAGCACTCATGGCAAGGACGATCATAGCATTGCTTCTTTGTGTAGGAAGCGCCAAACAAGTACTACACAACACCAAAGAGAAGAACATTACAGACAACCACGAGAAAGAACTAGCATACGCTTAGTCGAACAAGCACCAAAAACACTACCTTTTAAGAACAGGCAAAGCGATATTTCGATTATTCAGTTTGCCAAGAACAGTAAAAGCTTGAGAGCTTCTCTGAGATGTACCAAAACGATCTGAACACCATCGAAAGTGAAATCTGGACGGAGTAACAGTTAACCCGGACGCATTCATCTCTAGCAAAAAACGACTGGAGCTATCCCTCACACCAACAAACTCAATCCCTAAAATCAAATGAAATTGAAACCAATAAAGCAAAATCCTAAACAATAGTTGCTGAACCAATTGCACTATTACTATGGATTCTAAACACAATTAGCGCAGCTAAAAACTCGAAGCTAACATCCAACTGAAGAGAAATCAAAACTATTTCAAAATTCAAGTTCTCGCATCACCTAGATTGAACCAAAACCCAATTCTGAACTGAGAGCTCCTTTGGAGTATAAGTCGAACCAGAACAAAAGAGAAGAGACTGTAAAGAAAGTGTACCAGAGGCGAAGAGACGTAATCGCCGATGATAACAATCAGAATATCAGTTTCCCATTCCCTGCTAGGCAACGGATATAAACAGACCTCTTTGACTAGATATAAAAAGGATAAGTCACAGGTTATCAACAATCCGTCGTAGTCTAGCTGGTTAGGATACTCGGCTCTCACCCGAGAGACCCGGGTTCGAGTCCCGGCGACGGAGGTTTTCCGTTTTTTCCAATGTATTTTCATTTTTTTTCCCCTTGCTTTCTTATTAAATTTATGAGTAACCACACAAACAACTCGAATAAAGCTATTATTTATTTTAGTCTAAAAGAATGGATATAACCAGAGTAATTGCCATTGTAACCCGTGATAGTAACTAGGCAACTGTACATCATCTGTTTTAGACATTTGTAGGTTTTAGTAATATCGATAATTTCGTAGTAGCTTCTTGACGTTAGATATACAGAGTCTGGTAGCAGATAGCTTCTTGACGTTAGATATACAGAGTCTGGTAGCAGATAGCCTCTTGAGTCCCTACAAAGACATTGATTGATCTTCCACATGTGAGAAATGAACTTTGCAATACAAATACGAACGGGCAAGTTTAAGATAAATGAATAATTGGTAAATGGTATACCTCGACGGTAGATCATGACTGGAACAAAGTTATAGTGGCTATATGCCTGTTCTTCATCACCTGCAAACATTAACCCAACATAAAGTTTCGCTTAACAATATGCAAATATATAACAAGCTTCACTATTACTCAATCAGGGTTACTAATAAAATGCTTCACCTCGAAAGCAACATTCTGATAGCCATACACATAAGTCGATCCAAAAGGGTTGTTCATTGAGCCCTGCGTCTGAATAGCTGCTGGGCCACATTCCCCAAGTATTTCCTAAGGTGAAAGCCAGGTTTCATGAGAAATGATTATTCTCAGGTTTACTGATTCAAATCAGTCATAATCATATCCTGAAATTTCTACTTTTGATCATTTCCTCAATGCTGCCTCACAAGTTTCTTCCCGTTATGCAATAGGATCCCACAATGATGGGATTGGTCAAGAGATTTAACATTAATAAATGCTTTCAGGGACAATTTGTCAAGGCCTAACATAGACTAGCTTTATAATTCATTTTTCTGTTATACTTGGATCACTTCGGTCTTAAGTTAAATTACCTTAACCTGGTCCCAGTTAGTGCTTGGAGTGATCTTGTTTCCACCTCTGTTTGCTTCTGCCGCATCCTCTCCAACTGAAAAGCGACAAGAAAGCATAGTTTTGTTGGAAAAATAAGACAACATATATCTGAATAAAGGATAACGGACTGACATGAGCTGCTATCATTTGTTTCGCGTACCAGAAATCACAAAGTTGCACTTTATGTATGAGTTGAAATCAGCATGACCGGGATAGTTGGTATGAAGAACAAACTTTTTAACTTTGTGAGTCTGCAGAAAAGGTAGAATCCTGAATAAAGAAATCATATGAAGGGAACATATAACTCTACTGGATGAGTTGCCTACCTCCCCATCAAACAGGATGTCCAAACCACGAGTAAAATAGTTGTAAAAGTAGTCACCACATATAGTTGTTTTTGGTCGTAGATCTGATGCGGAATGAATGACCATTTGATCTACCTGTAAAGCAAAGAAAAATTCAGAAGTAGAAAACAAATGGGCATTGAATTGAGACAGATAATGCAGGCAGAATAGTAAGAGAAGCTAATGTAAGCATCTATTCGCGATTCTGATTCCATTGCGAAACGAAACCGCTCCTTCTGTAACAACTGATTCTATAAATCGACTTCCTTTAGAGCAGACAGACTACGCGCTAACAGCTTTAGAAACTTTGCTATACTAACAAAGCAAGTATAGCAAAGTCAGCTGCAATCAAACTCAAGCGCAGACTAGAAAGGGCTTGGAAAGGCGCCGTCTCCCTTCTTACTGAGAGCGTAAATCGGTGGTTCCTGTTTGGAAAAGAATCAACAGATTACCTGCTTGGGGTGGATCCCACATGGTCGTCCTAATTCAGTCCATACATCCTGCACGGAGCACGAAATAATGAGTTCCAAAGAAGAAGCACAATAAGACAAGGTACAAAACTTTACCTGTGGTGATGCACCAAAAGGTATATGCTGGCCTCCAACAGTAAAGTATAGTTCCTTGCCAAGCTGCATAAATATTTATTGAAGTCATGCAAAGAGTGAGGAGATGTCCGACTGCTAATTATGTTAGACTTAGAGAGGTTAAAACACACAAAGGGGAAAATAAGCACACCTTGACATGAACCTCTTCCATATACAGGCTGCCAGGAGCCAAAGGAGGGACAGAAGCTCTATCCATCAATTTTCCTACACCAACTTTTTTGTCACTTGAGTTGTCATATATAGAAACCCGGCATGTTACTGGTGTGGTGCCATCTGGAAACTCTAACGGTAGTGCCACTTTGTAGATGAGAAAATAAAATGTGAGAAGTTAATATTGGAAAGACAAGAAACATAAACATGATTTCTCTGAAGTTTGGAGAAGAAGATACCTTCTCTGTCCTGGCAGCAGTCCGTGTATTGGTTAGGAATAGGAAATTCGAAGGATAGCCCCTGCCATAGTAAAAAATAATGTTAAACATGGACAGAAATAAAATCAAAACATTTATAGAAAAACAGTGCTAATTTCTTGCTCACCGGGTAGAACAGAGAATAAATCCCTCTTTCTTTATCATAAATCCCAGGAAAAGTTGGTCCGAAAAGTGCATAAACTGCCACAAATGTGGCCAGTGTTGATGGACCCCTGAGTTAAAAGCACAAGACACTCGTTACAACAGTAAACTTACACCAAACCCATAAATTATGATAACTTGACTCACCCAATCATAGACGTGCCATAGCGCATCTGGAGCCGCTTGACATCAAATATCTCAACAAGCCGTAACCTCTGCAAACAAATTGAAAGAACAAGAGCTAAACTAGAGTGTATCTTTAACAAACAAAAGAAAACAAAACTAAGTTTATTCCAGTTTAAACTAGTCAAATAAAGATACAATGAATTGCAGGTAAAACATGAAGATCTTGTTTTCCACTCTTAAATAGTTGAAACCAAAATTTTATAAAGCAATGAACTGGGTTTCATTATAAACATGCAAGAACCACATCATCATCTCTAAAAGAATTGTACCTGAGACCAAGGATCAAATCGAAGATGAAACCCATGATCCGGGAAGCTAATAACAACATCCAGTTTCAAAGGCTCCTGCGTGAGGCAACGGAATCATACAATATACATCACAAATATAAGACAGATTGGGATGAAAGAATTGGCGAATAAAAGCACTAAATTAGTACAAACCTCGTCATAGTATTTAACATGAACAACATCATAGATGTTAGGCTGCTGCTCAATTTGAGCAAATGCTTCACAAATCGGCATTCCTGAAAACAACACAACAATTTGATTGATCGTCGGTCAAACTGATCGGAAGTTGAAACAGTATGCAAATGAACTAAAACAACTAACACAACGTTTGCTTATACTAAAGATGAACCAGTAGTAATCTAACCACGCCGCTAATTATAGAATTTTCCAACTTTATCGCGATGTCAAAACCCCAGAGAAATGTAATCATAGATTTCCCAAAACAACACGCAATCGCCGATCGCAAATCAATTGCTATCTTTCAAGTCTAATTGAAGCCCCGAAGATGATAAACTCGTTTTCGAACTCTAGAAACAAAAGAAAAAGCAGCAGAAATTTCGAGAGAATCAATCGCATACCGATAGAGAAAGGTCCGATGCCAACGCCGGGTCGGAGATCGAACACGGTGGCGCCCATGGCGGTACCTTCGCATCGTCGTCTAGGTCTCTGGAGCACCATTTTGTCACCGATCTTTGAGTAATCTTTCATGCTTTGAATTGCTTTGTTGGAGAAAGAGAATAAATTTCTTTTTTTCTTGTTTCTCTTCCGACGCACCAAAAAAAAAAAGAGAATTCTAATTTCTGTAGTCGTGAATAAAGTCAGGTCCAGTTAGTTGCTTCCGTGCATTTATTTTCGAAAACTTTTAATAGATCCACCATATACTCATAGTGATACTCCTTTGCCAATAAAGTGATACTAGAATATTTGATCTACAATATCTTAGACAATTTGAAATACATAAACACGAATCTAAAAATTTTGTTATTAGTGAAATGTTTAAAACTGATTGTAATACAGTTTCTGTAAAATTTTGATGTAACAGATATATAGTAAGCATTATTAGATGGTATATATCATAATTGATTTTGAAGTCTCACATAACAATAGATTATTACCAATATATCTATATTCTTATTTGATCAATGTTGATAGAACTTTAACCAGATTTCATGTGGTCAAATAGTCAATATTTTAGGAATATAAACTCACAATAAATACACAATTTAAAATAGCATTTAATGCAAAAAAGTTTTAAATCGAAAATATTTGAGTTTTGTTTATTTCATTAATTAACGACATATTCAAGTTAGATAATTTTAAAAATAACAAATCTTGATGATCATGTAACTAAATATACTGTAGATAAAATATGTCAAATCGTGATTAAAAAGTACAGCTATTTTTAAGATTTCAAAATTACTAAAAATTCTTAATAGTTGAATCATATAATTTATCTAATTTAATATATTTTCAAAAAAATATATGATTTTATTTATCTAAATTTACTAACCAAAACATTTCAGTAATTTCATGAACTGTAACTAATTAAAGAGTTCCTGCAATATGTTAAGAGTTTGGTAAATTCGAATAATTCTAGAATACAATTAGTTAATAACATAAATCAAACTATTTAAACTAAAAATGATTAAAACATAATTAATATATAAAGAAAAAAATTTCAAAACGATGATGTTAACAAAATCTTCACATATTTAACCGATAAAACGATGACATCTTAATAATGAAAATATCTTTCAAATAAATTTTTTTTTGTTTGTTTATAGCTGATATAAAAATATCAATATACAGAGATTATGACCTTATCTAAATTTTAGTTTATAGTATTTCAATGATTTAAAATTTTTTCAAAATCATGAATTAGTTATATTAAATCCAATTGAAATCAAACAATTAACTTTTTTATTTAAAATATTTTACAATCTAAATTATATCATGTTTAATGTTTAAAAAATCAACATTAGAATGTTATTACACTAAAAAAATAATAAAAAATTATTTGATGAATACGAGTCTTAGCCGATAAAAGATAAATCATTTGTCTTATCTTAATTTACATGATGCATAATTTAAAATTTTTTTATAATTTATATTATATTATTGTTAATAGAAACTACAATATCATTGTTATATTTATAATAGTAAATCATATTATACATATTATATATATATTAGTAATTTTAATTAACACAACACAAACCTATATAAAAAAAAAATTATTAATAATTAGTGGTTATATAAACATATATTTTCCGCGAATTACTATTTAGTTATATTATATTTTATGAACATTATACTGAATTTAAACGTGTAATTCAAAGAATAAGATAAATCATCTCGTTTTTGGATTTGCAACGAACAACAGAATTAAAAGAACATATGTTGACGAAATACGAAAACTCGATCAAGAGAAATTTACTTCGAAACTTTATAACAAAAGGCCAGTCAACCATACACGTGAACAAATGCCCAACAAAGGTACAAAGCCTACCTACAATACCATGTGAGCGTGACGAATGAAGTTATTTAAGCATACGTGACCAAATCATGATATATCCTAGGAAATTGCACTCCTTTGGGTTACTCCTTAATTATACATGTTTTGGGATACTTCCTTTTCAACCTTGGAGATACTTTCTGTGTGAAAAAATGATACCGAAGTACTTTGAACATTTTGAGACACAATTTTAATATATGAATATTATCGATGCTTGATAGCTTAGTTCGATTCTTTGCTTGTTTGTTAGTTTGTAAACTAAATAATATTCGTAGTAAATAGCCAACCTGTAAAATAATTTCACGTATATGGAGTTTTCGTGCGGAACTTTAATAAACTTCGTGTTATTTATTTTGATAATACACTATTTACTTATTACTCTCTCTTGCACATATATTAACAAACAATAAATGTTTAATTATACATATATTATTTTCCAATACTAAACAATTTCCAATAACTATGAACCAATAGTAATTTTATAAATTTAATTATTTTCAATAAATGCTTTTCAAAATATACATTTTAATAAAAATGTACAAAAAAATTGAAAAATGAAATTGTAGAACAAAGAAAAAGTTAGAAAATCCAAATTTTAGAAACGGAAAAAGCTATAATTTTTAATGTATACGACAAAACATACATATATTTACGAAAATGTCACTTCACGGAAATTTTAGGCGAAAAATTAATAAATTACATGTTATTTTATCCAATAATATGTTATTTAATATAATATTATGCGTTTTAATAATATATGAAAAAAAATCATACAATGTATTAACGGAGAAAAAAACTCATGATTTTGCTAACTTTGGCATGTTTACCTAATAAGCCATAAATTAAATGTCATATCATCTAACTCAAACTTATATGGATAAGTACTTTGAAGGTTTTAAACATAGAAAATCTAACATTAGATTTTAAGAAATTAATTTGAAATCCAGAAATTCTAGTGTTTTTGGGAGGAAAAAATTCTATAAGCAGAAAGAAGTTTCACACTTATTGTATTTTTTTCTTTAAAATGGAGTCAGAAGTGGGAGTAAAAGCAAAACCAAAAGTCCATATTATTTTTTCTCCCCACCCCACTAGTCTTCGTTCTAAACACATCACCCAGACTCTCCTCTCCATCATCATCATCGCCAAAATCCCCAAAGAACCTCAGATTAGGGTTTCTACTTCACTAGTTGATCTGCTCGTACTGCTCATATATTTTTCTAATTCTTAACTAATCATGGAGAATCAACAGAAGCGGCTCCAGCAAGGTGAGCCGGAATTGGCTGCTTTAGCTCGTCGTGGAGAGAGTTCGGTCAGGGGGATTGATCTTATGAGAGTTGATCAATGTGAAGAGATCGGTGTAAGCCAAGTTCCTACTCTCTCTGGACCTGCCACGTCAGTGATTGCGACGGTCGGTGTGTCCATTGAGCAAGAGACCAAAGTTGTTGATGAAGCTCTCCCTATGAAGCGAAAACGAGGCCGACCTCCGAAGGCACAGGCACAGGCTAAGACGCCGTCTCATACTCGTCCACCGCCGCCACCGCGGAAGGATGAGAAAGAAGAAGATGTTTGTTTCATTTGCTTTGACGGCGGAGACCTCGTTCTCTGTGATCGACGGTTGGTGATTGTTATCTTACAGTGATAATTCTGTTTGATACTATTCCTATAGAGAGATTAGAGCCTCTGTGTTTGTGTTTTAGTAGGTCACAGCTCAGAAGAGCTTAATTAGTTAGTCTATGGTATCTTTTCATGATTCAATTACTATGTTCTTTATCTGGCTACAAATTCTGATTATCGATTACGTGCTGGTTAATGCCATAAGTTAGAGCTACCAAATTGCTAGAGAAGCAAGGGGGCAGTGTTAATAATCAGTTGTTTATGGAGATTTTAAATGATGTTTTTCGTAAGTTTTGATGGGTTTGTATTGTCCATTCAGGAATTGCCCCAAGGCATACCATCCCGCTTGTATTAAGAGAGATGAGGCCTTCTTTCGAACATCGGCTAAATGGAATTGTGGTATGTTTCATGATTTTCTTATATTGTCTTTACTGTCAGCAATATAAGGAATGATTATTCGACACGCTGTCATTTCAAATCTCTTAAATGATAACGAAAACATTCTTATAAACCTGATGTTTCGTTTATTCATTTCAGGTTGGCACATATGTGGTACATGCCAGAAGGCTTCCAGTTACATGTGTTATACATGCACTTTTTCTGTTTGTAAGCGGTGCATTAAAGATGCCGACTACGTGATTGTGAGAGGTAACATGGGTCTGTGTGGCACATGTATTAAGCCTATAATGTTGATTGAGAATATTGCTCAAGGAGATAATGAAGCGGTAAGACACTCCACATTCTATTAGTTTCCATTCAATTCTTAGCCTCAAAATTTGCTAGGGTGCCAATTGAATTTTTACCAACCTGCCACAATTACCGTAAGAGGAATATGGTTTGTGTTTTTGAGTCGTTTTTGGGCTTTACATCTCTTTTGATTGTTTTTTATTAAGAAACCAGGGGTTTCTATTTATTTTAACCCGATTAAAATCCCTCGTGTTGTTGCCATGCACATGATACTCGTACGTATCGACACAATAGGTAATGTGATGGCAATCAATCACAAGCTGATATTATGGAAATTTAGAGATTTCGGGTTGATTGATTTGAAACATATACTACAAGAGAACTAAGGGAATGATGGGAGTTTTCCAAATTTGTTAGTCATGGGTTTCGTATATAATAAGCTCTTGCAAGAATCGGGTGAAACTGAAAGACAAGAGTCACCCTTGTTTTGGGAGGGAATCTTGTATTTTCTTAGTATTCTAAAAAAGTTGAGTGTTTTTTTATTTTATATTATCCTCTTTACTCGACCATAATGTGTGCCACTCATAATTACTTTCCTTGTTTTTAGGTTAAGGTGGATTTTGATGACAAGCTCAGTTGGGAGTATCTGTTCAAGGTTTATTGGCTTTGCCTGAAGGAAGATCTGTCTCTAACTGTCGACGAGCTTACTAGAGCAAATAATCCTTGGAAGGAGGTTACTTGCACTGCTCCTAACGTGGAGTCACGAAATGATCATACCCATAACAAAGCATATTCTTCAGACAATTCAGCATTAGAGATAGCCGTGAATGGAACAAAAAGAAGAAGGACCAGCGATTCCCCCACCTTACCCAGCAAGTTGGATTCCAATAATTCAAGTAATATCGCAAAGAAGCTTCCTAGAGATGCAAACTGGGCAACAAAAGAACTCCTCGAGTTTGTTTCGTTCATGAGAAATGGCGATACATCTGTTCTTTCTCAGTTCGACGTGCAGGGTCTTCTGCTTGACTATATTAAGAAAAAAAATCTTAGGGATCCACTTCAGAAGTCTCAAGTTATTTGTGACCTGATGCTTGTGAAGTTGTTTGGAAAACAGCGAGTGGGTCACTTTGAAATGCTTAAGCTTCTCGAGTTTCACTTCCTTATTCAAGAGAACCCGAGAGTTGAGAAAACCACGAATGGTGGAACTACTCATGCTGTACCTAGCCAAATAGAGGAAGATAGTGTTCATGATCCAACGGTCAGGGATAGAAGAAGGAAGACGCGTAAGAAAAGTGATGGCAGAGTACAAAATGAAAATCTGGATTCATATGCAGCCATTGATGTTCACAATATCAACCTGATTTATTTGAGACGTAAATTTTTAGAGTCTCTACTTGATGATATCATCAAACTTCACGAAAAGGTGGTAGGCACAATTTTGAGAATTAAGGTTTCTGGCAGCGACCAGAAGCTGGATATTCACAGGCTTGTTCAAGTTGTAGGTACTTGATTAATGGTTATATTAATGATTTCTTAAGGAAAGAGAGGAGAATGGGGAATTTGTGACCCAAAATTTTAATAGTAAGATCTCAGCTGATTTTGTGGTCATTTAACAGGTACAAGCAAGGCAACAGCATCCTACCAACTTGGCGCAAAGACTACAGATATTATGCTAGAAATACTGAATTTAGACAAGAGAGAAGTCATCTCGATTGATCAATTATCAGACCAGAATGTCACAGAGGTGAATATAATCCTCTATGAAATATTCATATCTCTAGCTTTCTCTGCTTGTGAATAAAAAGTTAAAAACCCATCTACTAATAAGGTAACCTAGTAATTATGTTTTATTTTTCATCTTTAATGTACTTATAACTGTGGTTTTCAGGACGAGTGCAAACGGCTGCGTCAGAGCATAAAATGTGGCCTCAATAAACGTTTGACTGTGGTAGGAATACGCACATGATATTTTCTGTTCCTGAAATTGTATATTTTACCTAATTTGGAAACATGTGTTTTGTTCCGGTGTCAGGGTGACATCTTGAAAACGGCAGCAACATTGCAAGCCATGAGAATCAATGAGGTAGGTTCATTAAAAGCAGTGAATATCATTCATATAAATATTGAAGATCCTCATGATCATAGTTCTTTATTGTCCTCTGCTATGCTTCTTATGGATGTTTTGTGGATGTAGGTTCTGGAAGCTGAGATATTAAAGCTCAATCATCTCCGTGATCGGGCCAGTGAGAAGGGTCATAGAAAGGAATATCCTTTTTGAAATTACTATACTATATTTGTTGCACTTCGCTTACACTATTTCTCCATGCAAGTGTTGCTTGTTATAGACTATTTCAATGAGTAGTTGATGAAATTTTTTGTTGAAGAGATGACCATGCTGCTCGTAAGCCCAAAGAATAATTCAGTTTGAGTAGTATACAACTTGGCAAGTACTCTGGTCTTCCCATTTAGACGTTGACACTGCTTGCATGGAACTAAGTCTTGATTTATCAATTTTTTCTTAACCATCTCCCACGCTTAGAGAATGTGTGGAAAAGCTGGAGCTTCTGAAGTCACCTGAGGAACGTCAGCGGCTTCTGCAGGAAGTCCCAGAAGTTCATACAGATCCAAGCATGGATCCAAGTCATGCATCATCAGAAGATGCAGGGTTGGGTACAAGGAAACAAGGTCTCACACCTTAACCTAGCATGTGAAACAGCTACTTGTTCCTTATCTTATTGAAAACTCCTGATTGGTGGATGCTGTTTACAATCTTCTACGTTTCTTATTGGCAGATAATCACAAGGCACCAAGTAAAGGTCTGCAGAAAAAAAGGGATATCCTGAACAACTTGGGAAAAAATGCACAGATAAAATTTGATGCACCAACTTTGCGAAGCAGAAATGTCATGCATGCTAAAGATGATTGTTCCAAGGACCACAACAACTCGTCAGATATCCAGGTTTGACTACACCTCCTACTATGTTCACAATGTAACCTCTCATGATTTTCCATTTTGGTTTCACGTCATAAAAATTTCTTGGTCCTGCAGGAAACTGGTAATAACGATGAGGAGAGTGAAATATGGCATTACCGAGATCCAACAGGAAAGACCCAGGGACCGTTTTCTATGGTGCAGCTTCGAAGATGGAAATCTTGTGGCCATTTTCCCCCTTATCTTAGGATATGGAAAGCGCATGAGAAGCAAGACGAGTCTGTACTTCTGACTGATGCCCTTGTCGGACGATTTGATAAAGCAACTACTTTGCCAAGTTCCTCTTTGCTTCCCCAGGAACCAAAATTGTCTCCCCACGACTCTGGACGCATTGTCGTGGATGTGAACTGTGTTCAGAAGAACCCTACGCCAGTCAGCACCAATGCAGCCTCCTCTTCGTCCTCTACTGTCAATGCCCTTCCTAACGATCCAAAAGAGAAACAAGTTATGTCTCTTGCATCTTGCTCGGGAAAAGGTGAAGATGGTAATTCTGTTCGTCTCCAGCCTCAAGTTAGTTGCCCAGCGTCAATGTCTATGGTTCCAGGACATGTGTTTACTGCTGACGTACAAGAAACTTCAGGAACTGATCAATCCAATGCTGTGCGGGCAGATGGTAAGACTGTAGAAGATGGAACTAATGGTGGTTCTGTTTCCATAAACGGTTCTGTTCATGCACCAAACCTGAATCAAGAACGCCATTTCCTTGAAATTCCCAGTCCTACACCTAAGTCGAGCCCTGAAGACTTGGAAGCTCAAGCGGCAGAGACTATTCAGTCTCTGTCTTCATGTGTTCTGGTCAAAGGACCATCTGGTGTCACATGGAGCACCACCACCACAACTACCACCGATGCTGCTACCACCGCTTCAAGTGTTCTGGTCACTGGAGGACAGCTTCCTCAAGTAACTCAGCAGAATACTGTTGTTTTAGCTGCACCGTCTATAAAGTCTATTGATTTGACAGCTAATCATGCGACAACTACTCAGACTTCAGACAACACCCAAGTGGCTCAGTCATCTGGGTGGCCGACCATTGTGGCTGACCCTGACGAGTGTGATGAATCAGTTTCAGATCTATTAGCTGAAGTTGAAGCAATGGAGCAGAACGGTTTGCCCCCTTCACCCACCTCAACATTTCACTGTGATGATGACGATGATTTGACAAAAGGGCCAGAAAAAGATTTCTTTAACCCCGTGGGACGCATGTCCCTGACACCTGAAACATGTAGATTGGATGTTTCTCAGGCGAGTATTCTCAACAATGTCTCTGCCGGGAAAAACTCAATGGGCACAGAAGCAAAAGACAACACTCCCTTTAGCCACTGTGGAACCGCTGGTCCAGAGCTCCTGCTCTTTGCACCGCCAGTGCCAGCTTCAATAAGTCAGGACCTGACTCTAACGACAACGGCTCTCAGACTGGGATCAGAAACCACAGTTGAAACTGGATTGACCGAGAGGCTTCCCAAGTCTGTTTCAGGAGTTGGTTTGGAACCAAGCCCTAGGTCATTATTATCTCATGACTCACCCCGTGGAAACACCGAGCGCAGTCCACGGGGAAGTCAGCAAAAGAGATCCGGTGGGCACAGCAGAGACCGGCAATGGTGGAATAACGGTAACAACAGTAGCTTCAACAACAGTCAAAATAACCGGCAATGGCCAGACAGCAGTAGCCATGGGTATGACCATGGATCAGGTTCGTACGCAGCTCATCCGCCAAAAGGGCTGAAAATCTGTAAATTCTATGAGAGTGGATACTGCAAAAAAGGTGCTTCTTGTAGTTTTTGGCACCCCTGAATTCTCATTTCCTGTTTTTTATTTCTTTATTTAATACATCTCGAACATCCTTTTTATACCCATAAGCCGCATGTTTAAGTAATTAATTATCAAAGCTTCTTATAACTTCCATTTATTAAGTTTTCAAGTTCCAACTTTTATGAGAGAATTTTTTTCTTCATCTCATGTACAGCAACCAACAAATCAATTCTAAACCAGAAAACTCGACAAAACCAAAAATAAAAAAGAAATCAGATTTGAGTTTGCTTGGATAAAAAACAATGACTGCTAAATCAAATAGATGAGTGACAATGTACAGAGAAGTAAGCAAATAAAACAAGTCAGTTTTGATATAACTCAAAGAAACTTTTATTGTAATCCTCATAAACCAGCAACCTTCTGCTTCTTCCATTTATATGCAGCTTCAAGAATCTTGAGATTCGTCTTCTGCGATACTTCTGGGAACAAATAATCAATGTATTCTTCATACTCTGTTGAACCGTCTTCTCTAGTGCTTAGCTTTCTCTTCTTGAGCTTCTTCGGGGGCTTAGATTGAACAACACTAACATCCCCGAGCACACCAAAGCTCGTCTCCATGTTCAGCCAATCCTCCAACAGCTTAGCACGTTCGTCTTTTAGCTCCGGTTTGTAGTCTTTGTAGTATGTGTTGGCTCTATAAAAAATCGCTCTGGCGCAGTCTTATCTGTGTTTAATAACATCATCTTCTTGATCTTCATCTTCTGCACCAGAAGCTTCAAGCTTTGCAAAACTAACCCACACCTTGTAATGTTTTGTACGATCCAAGAGTCGTTCATATAAACCTCTTGTCCTCTCTAATTCCCCTTGTGATATCTCAAAATCAATGTATGTGTTCCATAGTAGCTCGGGCATGTCAAGAACAGGCTGAGATATTGCAAGTTCAAAAATCTATCTCGTTCTGTTTCAGCAAGTGACCTCTCTAGCTCAGAAAACTTGCTCCAACCATAGCAATTTTCAGGATACCATTCAAGATACCGTTCATATAACTTTCGACATCTATCTATGTTTCCCAACTGAAGTTCAATTTCAATGTATTTCTTGAATATCTTATGTTTTGGAGCTTTAGCAATGGCGTTTCCTAATATCTTCCGAGCACCAGTGAGATTCAACTGCCTGATCTCAAACTGTGCAGCGAGCAACCATATTTTAGCAAAAGAGAATTTTCTGTGGGGAGTAACCTTGAGGCATTCTCTGTATGCAGCTCGTGTACGCTCCTCATCTTCAGCTTCAGTCTCTTCATACAATGCATAATTTATCCAAAGATGAATATATATTTGCCCGTAACGTTTCTCCTTCGCAGGTGGAATATTAGCAATAGCCTTCTCATAGATTTCTCTGATCCTATCTTTGTTCCTCAAAGTCTCTTCTAACCTAATGTAATCAAACCAAGTATCATAGTTCAAAAGATTCTTCCTCACTTCATCTTCATACTGAAACCTTTTCTTACCAACAATGGAATCCTCAAACCCTTCTTTATCCCCAAACTGTTTCTTAAACGCCACAAACGTTCTATACAAATCCTTAGCTCTTCCTTTAGAGATATGATTAAGAGCAAACTTGTAGATAAACCTAGCTCGTTCTACATCTTTACATCATTCTTCAAATTCAGCAAACGCCATGAAGAGCATCTCAGCTTCTTCTTCTTCATCGTCGTCTACAAGAACCTTCTCCATGGCACCGTTCTTGATCTCAAACTTTGCAGATCGAATATAAACAGATGCTTTTGGATGACAAAGCACAAATCTCTCGTAGATGGATCTAGCATTTTCGGTTTTGGTTATACCTAATTTCGAATTTAATAAACGAGAGCCAAGCTTGTTGATCCGGTGACGATTCCATCCACCGTTTGAATATCTCTCTAGCTCCGACAATATTCCCAAGTATCTCCTCCATGTGAATATACTTGTACCATAGCTGGTCTACTCGAGGAAGAACCTTCACGGCTCGATCACAAACGTTTCTCGCATTGTTGACGAACTTGTTCTTCATCTCGAACTCGGCGTATTTTAGCCAAAGCGTATGGTTCCGTTTATGACCTACCAAAGCTCGTTCCCACACGCTTCTAGCACGTGCGTTATCTTTCTGTGATTCTTCCCACTGCGCATAGTTTACCCAAACTTGGTTGTTCTCAAACTCTTTCCGACGTCGGAGTCTGTACTCGGAAAGCTCAGTCGAATCAGTGATTTTCTGCTTAGGTGTCCGGATCTCAGACTCTTGTATCTCTCTGGCTTCTTTTAGAATCTGTTCGGCGGTGATATGCACCGGCCCAGGAGTCTTGTTTTTGACTTGCGTCTGCCTGGAGAGAATCATATTGTTGGAAGAAGAAATTAATCTGAGTTATATTATACCTAATATTTATAGTGGCCTCCACTTATTACGAAAAAGGAATTTAGCCAATAAAGGAATAAAGAAATTTAGTTTCGTTTTTTATTTGTATAGAAACTTGGTTTTCCATTATTTATACCTAATATTTATAGCTACCTCAATAATAATTAACATAAATAAATAATATACTATTACACATTAAAGAAAGGACAAATCCATTAAAAATTATAAATTTGTCTATATGTACTTAATTAATTTGCATTTACCAATTTTGTTACTTAAAATCGTCTATATAAGATGCAGATTTCATTATAGACAAATTGATTTATTTTTGTTTTTGGTTGATTCTAGTCTTTTGGTTTAGAAAAAAATCAAAAACTAAACCAGCCAGCCACATGTAATCTTTATACAGTACTACTAATTGAGAAAACCTAAAAAGAAAATAATTACAAGTCATGTGTTATATTCTATGGATTTGTCCATGTCGTAATAAAATGAAAAGAACAAATCTAAAACTAGAAAGTTAAGTGAGGAAAAGAATCAGTTATCATGATATTTGAATTATTTTTTTTGTTGGTTAAGGAGGTTTCAAAAGTAAAAAGTAAGTTTTTTTATAAGGCCTTATAACAAAATTTATTAATTCCGAAAACAAAAAAAATGTGACCTTATTTTTAAAAAGTCAAACATACTATATATTTAATTTCAATTACCATATACAATTTTCTTTTTTTTTTTTGGCAAGAACTATATACAATGTTGCGTACAACTATCTGAACGAAAGATTTTATAAAAGATTTTCTTTTCAAAGTCATATTTACTTCACTTTACCTGTTACAGGGTACCTCGTCTTCTTTCTCTCACATTTATTTACGAATATCAATTGGCAAGACAATTTAGTACATTTCAAAGACTTTAAAACCAATAAAAACCCTCGCTTTCACACATATTTAAATTTTAATTGGCTTTACTTTTTTCTTTATATTTTTAATTTTAAAAATAATTAAATTATATTAAAAATATTAAAATAATATATTTGAGAGATCGTATGAATCTCTACCAACAATGTTAGCTTGTTAAATTTAAATCTCTACCAATATATTTGAGATTCGTAAGTTTTGATGTCTACGCAACAACCCAAAAATGTTAGCTTCTTAAATTTTAATATTTAATATCCATTGTTACTAAAGAAACGTTTGGGTCTTTATGGGTCTCGGCCCATTAATTTATGCTAATAATTCAAAACTTATGAATCTTAGAGAACAAAAATAAGTTGGGAGGGCACCGCCGTAGCAGATCGGAAGAGAGCCTGAAGATGAGCGAAACATAGAGAGAGAGAGTTCAAAGAAGAAGAAGAGAGATAGAGGTAGAGAAGCTTCGCGATGAATGAAGGTTCGAGCGAAGAAGTAACGAGGACGGTAATGGAAGAGAAATCTAAACAGCAGAGAGGATCTCTGGAGAAAGGAAGATCCTGCAAAGGCTATTTATATTACTCTTCCACTCTCAAATCCAAAGCTAAAAACCCTCGCTGCGTCGGAATCCCTCGTAATCTCCGTCAAGGTATTCATCTTCTTCTAATTTGCCTTTGATTGATATCTGAGTTTCTCAATTAGGTTTTCCCCTTGAGACCTATTCTTTTGTGGCGTATTAATGGCAAATTCTGCTATATCAGTGTTCCTGAATCCGCCACGTAGCTCTCTTATTTCAATTGAATCTTACATTGGTTGCTATTAGGATTAACGAAATGGTTGAGAGATAGATTATAATCTCAGAATCAAATTATCAGACTCTAGCTATATTAGTGTTTTTGCATTTTCGTTTGCTCTTGGTGATTCTGCATAGGCTAATGAAATTTAATAATTTGTGTAGTTCCTGATTACGTTGTTGGACAATCTGAAGCTGAAGCTTCTAAAGAAGGACGGACTCTAGCAGATTTTTACTATGGATGTTTGGGTTATTCTGTCTACATGACTAAGAAAGACTCATCTGCCATTAAGCAACATACAAAGACACAACTTCCCGTTTGTGTCGGCCTTGAGGTTTGATGCTCTTCTCTTTTCTCTGAATTCATTGCCCTCCTCTACGAGTTACACATTAAGCACTTACATCTACATGTTGCTTTCAGTTGACAATTATGTCTCTCTTGTCAATCTGTTTGGTTTTTTTTTTTTTTTGGTGTATGTGTATGTATTATTATTGAAGGGACTATCAACTTCTGCAAAAATTGGAGACATATTGCAAACTTGATCATCTTCACTTGCACAAAAGAGGAATATTGTCTATATTGCAATCTCTCTTTTTTTTCATCAAACTTTCTTATGTTCGTTGCAGATACTAGCTGATAGAAGAGCAGCTTCTGCCAACACTTCATCTGTTCCTGCCCGTGTTCAAAATAGAAATGGTACACCGAATCCTCTCTCATTCACCAGTTTACAATGATGAAACGTGTCCTGCCTCTTATATGCTCATCATTTTTTTCTATGCGCTAGAGTCTCGGGAGTTGCCTCAGCGCCAGAACCATAAACCAGCGCCACCCACTGCCAACACAGAAAATGGCTTCATAACCAGGTAACCAAGAGCTTTTGCTTTAGCTGGTGACTCTCAACGTTTAAGATTTGACGTCGTGTGGCTTAATTGGCACCGCCTAATCGATTATCATGCCTACAAAAGGATACAAACCTCCAAGTTAGATCCTTGTACAACTCTTGGTCCTTGGATCTACAGTAGTTAGTCTTATGACCTTGAATGGGTTAGTCACAAAATGAGCATTGTTTTATAACACAAAATATTCATTTATCAGGTTCGCAAGAAACGCAAACCTGGTAGCATCAGGGGTGATGAAGAATATGAAGAGAGTTGGTAACTATATGAAAGAGACAATGGACGATGCCTTGGACCCATATCGAAAGCGACCAAAATGAAGAAACTTTTGATTACATGTCAAGACAAACCCCAAAACACACAAAGAAAAAGCGCACAGGATATGATGAATCTTATTTGACACTCTCTTCTTGAATTCTCAAAAATAAAAATAAAAAGTGACAAAAAGAGGTTTTATTGGTGATTAGCTACGACTATATGATAACAGTAATGTAATGTCTACCTTCCTCAATTTTGGTTTACTGATGATATATTCATATGCCAAAGGGATACAGTTTTATTCCAGCTGAAATATTCTCAGACGATTCTTATGTATATACTTTTTTCTTGATGTTTCAGATTAGAAACTTAAATTATGAAACACTGTTTGCACCATGACCTATAGATTCCTTCTTTACCCAAATTGCGAACATAACGGCCCGGTGAGGTGGTGACAAATTTAGGTTCCGAGAATTAATAATTTGTAGACAAAAAAATGAGAATAATGAAATATCGAGAAAAATCACCTCAAACAATGGTTTGGTTGTGATGAAGCTTGAACCCGACTTGCCATATTTTTACTGTATAAAAACAAAACTCAAAATTAACATTTATGATGACACCAACAGTAAAATACAAATCTCAACAAAGAAGCAACTCATAATAAGCCAACAATCCATTTATGATACGTATTTACGTCATAAATTTAAATCCAACAACCTTTTTAAAGTCAATAGAAAATATGAGACTCGAATGAAGAACGATTAGATTGAAGTCTATATTTATTGATATTTGTATTTTAAAATTATCTAACACATAAAATATTTCAATTGATTTTCCCCAACTAATTAAAAGGGGTACTCATGAATTTTGAGTGTCATATCACTTAATGTTAAAAGTCAGTTGCATATTTATAGGAATCTATCCTTTGATTGATGGTGACTCAGAGCTGGGAGTCATTTAGAGGAAGAAGTTGGAGTAGCAGATCGGAGGAGATGAGCGAAACATAGAAAAGAAGGTTTGGAGAAGCTTGGCGATGAATGAAGAAGTGACGAAGACGGTAACGGAACAGCTGAGAGGATTTTTCGTGAAAGGAAGATCCTGCAGAGACTATCAATATTATTCTTACACTCTCAAATCCAAGGCTAAAAACCCTCGCTGCGTCAAGGTATTTGTCTTCTTCGATTCTTTTGTGCCATTAATGGCTGCTTCTGCTTGTTCATTTTCACCAAGATGTGTGTTTTGCATTTTCCTTTTGCTCCTAAAGACATTTCAAAACTATGCAGTTCCTGATTACTGGGCTGGACAATGTGAAACTAGAGCTTATAAACAAGGACATATTTTTACTATGGATGTTTGGTTATTCTGTCTACATGACTGAAACAGACTCATTCACCATTAAGCAACATACAAAGACACAACTTCCCGGTTGTGCCGGCTTTGAGGTTTCACACTCTTCACTTTTCTCCATTTCATTGCCCTGCTCCACAAGTTACACATATTACGCCCATCTACTTTCATCTTCATTTTGCTTTCATTTGATCATATCTATTTACTTTCCTTTCTGCTTGTTTTGTTGGTATATGTGTATGCAATCTCTATTTTCTCCATCAAAGCTTTCTTATGTTCATTGCAGATACTAAGAACAACTTCTGCCAACACTTCATCTGTTCCAGCCCATGTTCAAAATAGATTTGAGTGAAGCTCACTCTAGAATGTTGAGCTACAAGCGGGTCTATATTCCGGTAATAACCGACCCGATTTAAACGCACACCACACGCATTGCAAAGCGTCTTCGCTCCCAATTGTCTTCCTCTCCACTGCGGCGTTTTCTGAACGCCACAATGGCTACACCGCCGCGTCTGCGTCTGACCATCGTTTCCCAACCTCCGACTCTTTCTTCTTCTTTTCCTTCAGTCGTTTAACCATTGACTCATCAAGAAACTCAGCGCCGGAGAGCCACAGAGGGCTCTAAGGACCAGAAGAGGAGGACGACGATGTTGTCGAGCTCGAAGATGAGTCGGTTAACGACCAGACGGTGACTCCGGGCTGGTTTGCTCCTGATTTTAACCGGAATAGGGGCTTTGATGTTGGAAGTTGGACTTCATTTTGATCCAACTTTTAGAATTTTGTCTAAAAATATTAACACATTCACCTTTTTAAAAGGTTTCAGCATTTTTCCAATTCTTTAAAAGAATAATCTAATATTAACACTAGTGTATTTTACATTACTTTTACTTTTCTAATTCTTTTCTCCTTTACTTTTCTATGTTTTTAAATTCCAGTAATATTTAAATATCAACATTTTTGTTATTTTAGTTAGGACAATTGAAAAAAAAATCTTCAAACTATCAAATTTTTTGAAAATCTACTTTTTATTTGTCAAAATGCAAATTACCATTCAATTCACTCAAATAATGTAATCCTCGAGGTCAACACAAAATGTATTAACAGCGTGAATAGATAATAAAACTATGGTATTATACACTCCGTCGACATCGACAGTTATATTGCACAGTTTTCTAGTGAACTGCATGGTATTCTAGCATTTTTCGGGAATAAAAGATACATTTGTAAAAAAATTAATAGTTGAAAGACGTTTTTGCAATATGACTAAAAAAACAAAAAAAAAACCTCTGGCAGAAGTTTTGAGATTATAGATATGAGTTATAAATGTATTATAAGTCTGATTCTGCAATATTACAAATGCAGAGATTCAGATTACTACCAGTCTTTCAAGAAGAAGGTTGAGCTGTATCTGGTCTCCAGAATCCTTTTTGGGCACTTAATATTCCTTCTTGATGTTTAGAGAAAGTTAGATGAACATCCCAATGCAATGACTTCAACATATTCTCAACTTCTCTTATCACATTTGATTCATCACGAACAATGAGTTTACCTCCTGGTCTTACTATTCTATCCACTTCTGCCATTACTGGAGTAAGATTGCACCTTTCAAAAGAAACACATAACTATTTTCAAGATTGGTGATGAAAATTACCGAAAGTGTGGATATGCATGAGTTAAGTTTTTTTTTACCTTGTTTTCAACTTGGAGAAAAGATGATCTGCATGCAAGAGATCATAACTTCGAGGGTATGTGCTAAAAGGCTCACACCAATCATGATAAATTCCGAATAAACCTCTCTCGTAAATTATCGGTAGTGTATCTGGTGAATTTATGTTAACTACATTCATCACCCATACTTGTAAGTCCTTTAAAGCTGCTGCAAATCTGCATATTGACATAGTTAGAATAAAGCTTCTAGTTTTGGTGCTTCAGATTTTTTGTTTGATTGACGCTTACCCTCCATAGACAGCTCGCATGTCCATTACATTCCTCACATTAGACCAATTGATTCCTATTTCGTTCATGTATACTTTGCTTACAACATGTTTCCAATGCTCATAATCTGTAGTGAAATCTCTAGGAGCTGGTTTCCCATAAATCCCCATTTGAGAACTGTTTAGCCAGTAAGGAGGTGTTTGAAGCCGACGAGGCCAGTTCACAGGCCACTTGCTTCCTCTCTCAACCACATTTGTGGGCACTTTATGCATACATGCTTGTAGAGGTACATACCTGAAATTTGCATTCAAGTATTGACTTTATTTGTTATATTATTAAATACTTTAGCTATTTATGTGGTAACAATCATACCAAGCTGCATTTGCATCGTCGTTACTTTTGCACATTGGAGGCCTGTTTTTCTTACGTTTCTCATAGCATTCATTTGTGGCAGGCTTCTGATAAATTGCAGCACCAACACCATTGAGTTTATCCTTGTTGATTGTCACAAGTTCCCAACACAAGGATTTTGTCAACGCAGACATTTCTAGATAACTCAAAACATGTCAGCTTAGGTGAGAAACAAACACAAGGGAGGAACTTTAGTTCAGAACTTACCTTTCCAGATTTGGACATCTTCTTCAAGCTTTTGGTAAACTGGTGTTGCAGACCAAACAAAGTAACCTCCGGGCCTAAGCATCCGATTAAGTTCAAGAAGAAGCATACCACCCTCATTATGCCATGGGACTCTGCAACGTGCACAGTGGATAAGATCAAACACTCTGCTCGGGAATGGTAATCGCTTAGAGCCCATTACTGCTGATATAGCTGGAATCTTCCTTTCAAGAGCAAACTGAACCTGAGCCTCGTGTTCATCTTTTGGTGCAAGAGACATTGCTATAACATCTCTTTCAAAGAGGAAACCACCAAAACTCGCAACTCCACATCCAACATCCAATATGACTCGAGTTCGTTTACCCCACGCAATGTTTTTCAAAGACTACAATATAGAAAACAAAACAAAAAAGTATTATTATACATAAATCTATATTTGTTGCAGTTTCATTGCTATTCTGAAATCAAGAAATGAGTTCACCTGTTGAAGAAAATCAATATAATGAAGAGCTCCATGAATGAATTGTGTTCCACCACCAGGAAATGTTAAGAACTCTCCAGTGACCTTCACCCAGTTCTGATGTCCTTTCACCTCTGCTAGCTTTGTATGTGGGACATTGTGATACCATATCTACTAGATCACATATGGGTCAACTTCTATATAATTTAACATTATTTCACTTGAATGAAAACTTATTTAGATATAATATTTTTACCTTATCTCTGCTTTCTGGCCACTTGATGGACTCTTTATACCCTTCTGGGAGAGGGACAAGACATGTTGGTGGGTCTTCAGGACAATGTCTCTCTCTGTGCTCAAAATGTCTTCTACTTCTCAGTTTCATTATAGCTTCTTCGTTGTCTAGGCATGGTATATAATCAGTACCTGCAGTTGCATTGCATAACACCCATGCCTTTCCACTCATAATATTTTCTTCAGTATTTGATTCAGATGTTTGTCTTTGTTTCTCATCCTTAGATTCTGTTGCTTGACTCTTCCATGACTTTTGTGATTCTGCAGATTCTTTTGGTATTCCAGAACCAAACCCACTTGCTTCTGAACCTTCTTGTCTTTTCTCATCTCTCGGCTCTTCTTGTTGCTCTACGTTTACGTCTTTTCCTGTGCTTTGTTCTTCATTTTTTCCGCTTTCTTCCTCTGTTGTGTTATGTTCTTCCTGTTGGCCATTCTCATCTTTCATACTCTTCTCTTCCTTCCCGTTTTGATCCTCATTTAACGTGTTCTTCTCAACGTTTTGTTGTCCGTTTTCATCATTCCCTGAGTTTTGTTCCTCTTGTTGTTGTTGTTGTTGTCCGTTTTCTTCATTCTTTGAGTTCTCTGATGTCTCACTTTGCCCTGTTTCCGTAGGTTGTTCTTGTTTGGTTGCATCTGTGAATGTCACGTCCGCATTTGAATCCTGCTCTTGCCCTTGTTTCATTCCTTGTTCAACATCTTGTCCTTGTTTCTTTCCTTGTTCCATATCCTGTAGTTCCTTCTCTTGTCCTTGTTCTTGCTCTTGAGTTCCTTTGGATTGAGTCCCAGCGTCTTCGTCTCGCTGTTCTTTCTGTTCCTTCTCAAACTCCTTGACCACTTGTTTCATCTGACCTTTCTCATTCTCTTGCACCGTCTTGTTCTCCTTCTCCTCCGGAATCTTTTCCTCCTTTTGCTGAGTATCTAGTTTTTGAGTCTGTCTTCCTTCTCCGTCTTCTCCTCCTACCTTTGAGCTCGTCCTTTGTTCATTCTTCTCTTTTGCTGACTTTCGTTGCTCATCCTCAGACTTGATTGCATCGTCTGGAAGCTTTCCCGGATTATCTTCAAATGCAGGTTGCTCATCAGACTCTGATTTCGTGGGTTCGGGTTCATCATTACCGTTTGAAGAGGCAGACACATCACTCCTCTCCGTCTCCGAAACGACCGTTCTAGTGGAGCCTTGTATGATCTGTGGTGGTACAACTGAGTTGGAAGAAAGCATCCACACACCGATGACACATAGAGCCACAAAGAGGACCATTGTAATGGTCGACGCATACGACGACGTCGATGCTCGTTTGCTGCTACGTCCTTTCCCAAATGCCATCTTTCCAGTCTTACGTATGCTGCAAGAAAGAAAGAAAAAAAATGGAGTAAAATGGGAATTTGAAGGAAGTAAAAATAGAAGAAAAAATAAGAGAAAGAGAGGTTGTGAAGAGACAAGACTGGTTCAAAGATCCTACAGAGTCGGACATGGGACTTTCAATTTTTTGTCTCTAAATTTAGTTATGGTCTTTGTGTCCATGGAAAATTAAAACCATGTGATGCAATATGCTTAAAGGTCAAGGAAATATTAAACACGACAAGATTAATTGTTTTTTTTTTCTTTTTTGGGATTCTAACGATGTTTGATTTGAGTTTTGGTTTCGGACTTTCAGTTCAAGAATTATAGTAACTAGATTGGTTCAATATGGTTTTGATTTCAATTTTTATGAGGTTTTTAATCCAACGGTTGGTTTGGTTCTCTCCCCTCTAAAACACATAATTCAATTGTCAATGTGTCGTTTACAGTTTACACATGTTTTCTGTTATTGGTCCATTATAACCAGTTGTCCAACTTCGTCCTGCTAAATTGCAAATGTGTATATTTGCTTATTGTCATCAATGCATCAAAAGGCATCCAAATTTTTTTTGTTTTTTTAAGTGGAACCTGACCGCTTTGGATTAATAAATGTCGGACAATGACAAATTTTAGATTTTTAACTTCTGGTATAACAGCATTTTGGCTGTCTTCCTAAAACATTAAATATTCGAATAACTTATAACATATATAAAAAAAAAATCGGATACAGCATTATATACTTGTGAATATATTAAAAATATTAATATGAAAATGGATCAAATTTGTGGGAAAAGAGAAGGTGGGATACGGCAGAGAGTAAAAGTCGGAACGAGTCGGCCGATTGGACCGCAGCACTATTTGAATGGACAGGACCAAATTTACCAAATTTATAATGTTGTCACGCAATCCCAATTTGACAAGAAATTTTGCTTTATACCAACTCCACAAAACTACTAACAGTATCGAGGCATTACAGCATTTGTTATGGTCCGAA
Source organism: Cardamine chenopodiifolia (assembly GCA_963922655.1). Lineage (NCBI taxonomy): Eukaryota > Viridiplantae > Streptophyta > Magnoliopsida > Brassicales > Brassicaceae > Cardamine > Cardamine chenopodiifolia. The sequence goes on along the minus strand of OZ000479.1, from coordinate 12,785,463 downwards.
CGCTTAGAACAATACCAAAATCACCAGAACACCCAAGATGACGTTTCAAAAACCCATCTCTTCGCTTCAAAAAATTTCAACAATAGGTATTAGTGTTTTTTTTACATCCCATATTACATACAGTTCAAGAGAGCAAAGCAAAAATTATTGTGAGATTAGATCCTATATATATATATATATATATATATATATATCACATAAAATGAAGAGAAGAAGGGGTTCTTTGTGTTTAGATGAGAAAAACCGTATCGATTGATGAAAAAGAGGGGAATGAGGAGTAAATAGTTTTGTGTGGCAGAACTATGCATTGCATTTTACATTCCCTATTTTAATATTGCTTCCACATCCACCATGAGAATCTCCAAATCGATATGCATGTATATATGTGTTAGGAATCGTGTGTAGGAGGTGTAAACATGCATGTACATGCAATATATGTACATATTATATATATATATATATATGTACGCAAGTTTAGACGAATGCTTGTGAGCATTATTTTTCCTTCACCCTCTCATCAAATAAGTTATGCTCCAAAGGAGAATAATATTTCATCCGCTTCAAATTAAATGTACTTTTGAGACTTTTTCATACAAAAAAGTTAAATATTATATTGTATTCTTACAAAATAGGATTCTTTTACATATTACATTTTCCATCATCTTAATTAGAGACAAATTAGATATTTTCTCGACAATGGTTTCATTAAAATCATTATGAATTTTTTAATAACAACAATTATTACCTTAAACTATTTTAGTTCTCTAATTTAACGCATTAGATGTCAAAGAATTAAAAACCTAATTGTACAATTAAACAAGTATATTTTAGTAATCACAAGACTAAGAGAGGCCGGCATGGAGAAAAATTAGTTGGGATTAACGTACATTGTAGAACGCACCCTCATGTCACATCTATACATGTCGCTCTTAAAACATAAATATATACCATCTAGTCATCTTCTCTGATTCAATCACATGTCAATTATGGCATATCTCTTACTAGTAACCAACAAATAATTCACTTTAAAAATCATTAAATGCATGGGATGGGCTGACCTTATTCTGCTTCATCGGAAACCATGGATGAAAAATATTAAATTGTACTATAATATATGTACAGTTATGAATTTTTATTGGTTAGAAGAAGACACAAAAGGTGATATATAAAGATGAGAAACATTATCTCCGGATTCTAAGCTTACGTGTTACACAAACAAGTAACAGACACATTAATGAAACAAAAGATTCAGACAACAAGTGTTATATTGTGCTCCCTAACATTTAAATAATACACAACACTATATTATCCTCACATAATCATTATAATAAGATGTATTATTTGAACTGAATTTCCATTTAAAACCCTAAAATTGCAACAACTTTTGAGTATCCAGAAGAATGAGAAGCATAAACAGATCCACTACTTCTCTTCTGCAAACTTTATATAAATATGATCCGACAATTAACGGTTTAAAAACCCTAATTCTATTCTAAGAATTCAAAAGAGTTATGTTGCTTTATGTCAAATTTTCATCACGATCTTGGGTTGGGAAAGAATTGTGTACCGGCCAGGAATGTATTGATCGGAGTTGGATAGAGAGCGGCTGAATCAATATTGTAAGCCGCCGCCGCAGCAGAGCTGCCAATACCACCGAGGTTTGGAGTAGAGGAAGAAGCTGTTGCAACCGTCACAGAGCCAGCTGTTACAAGATTAAGCTGTTGAGCTCCACCACCACCAGAAGAACTCTCACCGGCAGCGTTAACGTTGTAGCCACCGCCACCGCTACCGTGGTCGTAGAGAATGCCTTTGAAAATATGACCACCGATGCTTACGGCTGTTTGGTAAGCAAACTCTTCTTCTCCATCTTCTACTGAACTCACACGCACGCATCTAAACACTGCCGGTGAACTCACCTCCGCCGGAAAATTCCCAACCTCTAACCCTAGATTTTAAAAACATTTAAGTGGTTATCACATGTTTTTAGATTTTTTATAGAATAAAGAACATTAATATTCATTTTCCTCTTTCAAAATTCAGGTCACGGAAAAGAAAGGAGCAGAGAAGTAGAGAAAGATCACAAATTTTAAGATCGATGAGAACAGCTTGTTCCTGTCAATCCAGTCTGTAGAGTTTACTCCAACACAGTAGTTTCACAATTAAATCACACAAAAAAAAGGAATAAAATACTAATCAACAAAAATAGGTTAATCGTTTACTTAAACTATCAAAAATCTGATTTCACTATCTTATAATAATAAAAACTACAACATTACACTAACGTATACCTGAATGAGAAGGTATGCGAGTGCAATAAAGAGACGAGGAAGTAGCCGGTAAATTATCACGTTGGCGTTTCGGAACGCTTTCACCGCGTGGTAACTGCGTTTGAGGCTGAACCGTAGCTAACTGCTGTTGTCTCTCACGGCGCTTAGCAGCAGGAACCCACGTGCTCCTCACGTGAGTAGGACACTCAAAGCCACGGCTCTTACAGCAAGTTCTACACCTCATGTGAGCACAATCTTTCTTCGCTTGATTCCCACAATCTTGACAGCTCACACCAGTTCCTCCTCCACCACTGCCGCCACTCCGCATCATCATCAATGCCGTAGCTCTTCCGGCACAGGCGGTTGAAGTTTCTCCGGTGATATCGAATTGATTATGATTGCTTGGTCCAACGCCTAAACCTGCAGCGGAGGAGTAAAGATCCAACCTTTGTTGATGTTGCTGGAACATGATTTCTTGTTGATTGTGGTTTTGCCATAGCTCAAGTGTACCTAAAGCAGCGTTTGAAGAAGAAGGAGCGTTTGCGTTTGCGTTTGTGTTAGTATTAGCGTTAGGGTTTCTATACCAGAGCCAAGCCTCTGATACAGGCGGAGGGTTAGTGTTACGCCGATGTTCTTCTTGGTTGTTTCCACCACCTCCGCCTCCTCCACCACCGTCTAGCGAGAAAAAACCCGCCATTCACCGGCACCACTACCCATACCACACTACTCCCCACTGTCCAATAGGTATTCAATTACAATAAACCCAAAACCAAAAGATCCTATCTTTTTTAGTTCTATAGTCTTTACTCTTACTCTATATCTTAAAGACTAATGAGAAAGAGAGGATTTTTAGGGTTTTAGGTAGAATTCATCGGTCTGGGTTTAAAGTTGGAATAGCTTTTGAGAGAGTCTGGTAAAAGGCAAAACCTGTTTGTCGGTACGAGAGAGAGAGAGTATTTAAGAAAGCCACAGAGAGAAGTAAAGAAAGAATAAGAAGAGAGAGATCAGAGAGGTTTCATCGTCTTTCTCGCGCTCTGCAACGCCGCCATGACCTTAATAATCTCTCTCTGTCTTCTGCTTCTCTAATTTAATTCTCTGTCTCCTCCTCTCTCATTCTTCTTCCTTTGTTTGTTTCTTTGGTTTTCCAGATTTTGCAAAAATATTATTTTTTTTATTTAACATCTAATTTTCTTTCTCTTTTTATTTGCTTCCTATTTTGTATTTTCTCTTTTTTGTTTCCCCTACCATTTAACAACTCAGTAGAACATCCATCTCTCATCGTTGATATTTTTTCAGTTTTACAATCGGACGGTAGCTATATTGCCACGTAGGCAAAATTATTTTCAATCTGTCCTTTTCTTCCGGGAAAACCGCTACTTCTTTCTCCTTTTCTCTTACGTTCTGCAATATTTATATGTATTTTTTTGTGGAATGTTAAATAACTAAATTTCCTTTAAAAAGGAGTAAATAATAGATCTAATACTAACTCATTGATTTTAGTTTTGATTATCCTAAGATAAGATAGTTCTATATTTTGGGACCGATTAATTAGACCTCCTAATCAAGATCTATAACCGACGACACACACAACCTTGTCAAAACTCCATCGTCCATTGATTTATTTTTTCTTTTAACATGTTAGATTAATTTTATCAAACGCTGCAAATATGTTATTGTCAAGAGCATCAGCATACCAAAAACACTTGAAAATATATAAATGTTTTTTTGTTTGGTAATTAAAATAATGGTTGGTTTCACAAAAAGGTTAATTCAAGGTTTCAAAAACCCTCAACAAACATAATAAACATTACTCCTTGTGTTTTATAAGGTTACATACATATAAAATAGTAAAAGTGACTAATAGTTTTAATAAAAGGATTGGCAATTATCGGCATTGATTAATGTTATATTTTTCTAATTATCCATAAGCCCATAATTTTTTTCTTTTTAAAACATCAATGTGGGTACAGAATGCACCTGTGGCTTAAATTAAGAGTCTAAAGTTTGTAGCTGGAAAGCAGATGCTTTTGTCCATGTTTCCGAGGAAACAAAACTATTATGATATACACACATTTATGTATATGATTATGATAATAATAGTATTTTATATTAAAATAAAAATGCACGTAAACACACACTCTCTGTCGTAGAGACAAACATACGATTCTATTGAGGTGCCCTATGTTCTGCATTATCTTTGTATAAAGAAATAATGTTTATACAATTATATACAGAGAAACACACCTCTATGCCCGTGCCGTGAGCTTCATGGATCCTAATTAATTAATCATTATAATTATCAGACTACTGTATTATACTCCTTGAATTGCCTGAGAATATGTACGAGTGTCATGTAAATAAAAGTGAAGACATCAAACAAATAAAAATAAAATTAGAGATGGGGACGTTTAAAGGAATTGCCAAAAGGGTGGAGAGAGTTGACTAATTGGGAGGGGGCTAAATTGGACATTTCAAAATATTAGATTCAAAATAAGAAGACTGAATAGTTTGAGACAGGCTAAAAGCACCGCCTCGCCGCCCTACGTTTCCGACCTCTTCTTGATTTATTTCCAAAGCCATAATTTTTTCTCAATAATTTAAGCTAATAATCCATCGATTTATTGCATTTCCATATGCAACAATGTTCTTCCTTGTATGTCGATATATAATTTACGAGATAAATAAAAATCACTTAATAGTGGACTAAAATGTTAGAGGAGATAATTAATTCAAGAGGGTTGTGATGGATACATTACAATCGATACAATGACCTTTTCTCTCTCGTATTCTTTATTTGCTACATTACAAATCTATTTATGTCAAATAATTTCAAACATCATTTCCAAATAATAGTTTCAGGCATAACAAACTAACATAAATTTAATATCAAATTTTCGAAGAGGTAGATGGAACTAAGAAGCCTATGAATCTGAAGTAGATTTGGATTATGACGAAAATTAGGATGTTATCAAAACAACGGAGAAGCCGCACTATATATACTATACAATTAGTTTTACATAAATATTATACATGTAAAAATAAAAAATATACATGTCAACATTGAACGTATGCATAAAAAAACTATACGTGTACGTGTGTACATATATATCCAACACATGTGTGTGTGCAAGTAACAGTATGCAGAACTGAGAGTAAAACGCATATACTTAGCCTCTCTGCACCCGTTTTCAGTCTAACCGCTCTTTTTTTTCATTTTACTCCATAAAATTCTCTTCTTATTTCCAATTCGTTATATACTATTTATCATTTTGTTTTGGTTAATCATATTCTATAAAAAAAAACAAAATGGCTTTTATCACTCATTTCTCCAGGCCCTTTCTCTCAATCAATACTCCAAAATCCAAGAAAAGTTTTTCCATGGAGCATTTAAATACCACGGATGTTTAAACCTTTTATATAAATTCAGCTGTCAATAAATAAAAATAATTAATTTTGGAGTTAAAAATAAATAAATAAATAAAATTACCATAATGTTACGAGAGCGAATGGTGGGAATCAGAGTTGACGTGGAGGAGAAAAAGAGAGGGAGTGAATGATAAGAAGAGTGAGTCCCCAAAAAAAGGGTAGAAGCGGCAGAGTCTTGTCTCTTCTTGAGCCCTGTGTTGTGTAACTTGTCTTCCAATTTTATTTTTTTTGTCATTTAATTCTTAATTTCAAAATTCATTTTTCACAAATATTCGTTGCAAAAATAGATATACAATACGATGACACTTACGGCGTAGAAACCATCCAAGAGACTTTAACCATAATTGACCATATGCTTCTACTCGCGTGAGTTAATTAATTGAAGATATTCATGAATCTAATTTAGGGTTTATATAGTTTGAAGGATACATATATAAGGCAACGTATTATGTATATATGTAACCAGAATACCAACCTATTGGCTGTTTGTATAAATATTTTACTTAGCATAAAGTGGCATCATTTGTTTTGTAGATATTTTCTATCGTTATTATTTTGTTTAAAACATTAATTTAAGTGTAGAGGGAGATTTTGGAGTATAGTGTTTGGTGGCTTCTCATCACTGCTACTTAACAGATCTTTCTTACAGAGACAGGGAAAGAACAGTGTTTCTACAATGAGCCATGCTTTCACTGTCATCTCATTTATTGCTCCCTCATATCCATTTTCTATTCCTTTTATAAATAAAAAATGGTAGTTTTAGAACCAAATAAACAAACAGAAAAAATAATAGAAGAAAAATATCAGGTTAGGTTGCCTTTTTATATTTTGTTTCCAAGGCAACAGCCAATATATTAAAATGAGCTTTTAGTTTCTTACATTCTCTTTGGTGCAAGAGTAGTTATTGTAGATAGAGAGAGATAAGAAGAGAATGTAAAGTTGCAAACTTGGTTTAGTTTCTGTTATGTTCTCTTCTCCGTCTTCTCTCTCTCTCTCTCGCTTTCGTTTCAATTCCATATCTAATCAGAAGCTGAAACCTCTTCACATGGATTGTGTTTCCATTTGGGCCCCACTTCACTTTCACTTCGTATGCATACATTCATTTATATACATGTATCCAATACCGTATATTTTCTTCATTTACGAAATAAAAACGAATACAACCAATAGAAATTTTGTGGGTCCTCAAGTATTGAAGTTATGGCGTCTTACCATGTCATGCACATGCATATACACGTATACACTCGCTACAAAACGTTGTGTCATTTGATTTTACGTTTCATTAGACCTAACTTAATTATCAGCTTCTCTTTATCTTATAAAAAACTTATTAGTTTGTAAAGAAGAAAAAAAAAACTAATTAGCTTGTGATTGGGATAAGGTCATTGTGGTTTTTTCAACTCGGACTACTAGACCCACCTTATCAGTTTCCAAACTTTCCATCAATTAAAGTCAATAGTATATTTGATTGGTAACACTATGAAATCATGGAAGAAAATAACATATATGAATGAAATAAATAGAGCACAAAAGAAAAACATTGATTACTAGAATTTTGCAAATTGACATAACTTTTTCTTTGTTCTGTATCATTACTTTTGTGAAAAGCTAGAATCTTTAAATGTAGATCGCAGTTTTAAAAATTATGATTGATGAAATTTATTCTGCAATTATTTGGTTTTGCGGCTTATCAACCATAGTCTTACATATTTTAATCGATGACATCTCAAACATATATGAATGTAAACTTCTCTTTCATAACGATCTTAATAGCATGCTGGAAGATATATGACATCCGGTTATAGTCATGATTGAAATTGAAACCACGAGTTTGATTATTTGACTATATCTTTATAGAGCATTTACGGCAATGTTTGTTTGCATCTTGTTGTTTAGGTATCTCGAGGATGGATGCGTGTTGTACATATACACGCTTAATAGTGATGGTTACTCGTCTATATTAGAAAACATGCACGGAGTCGAGCCTAACCAAACGAAATCAATTTGGTCAACAAAGTTTAACCAACCGGTAAGATCGACCTGAAGGGGCTGGACCATGGAATGTAGAAAAAGATGGCCAAACAGTGGATCGGATCGGGTCTGATAACAAGTCCCCACACTAGAAACCAAGGGGTGTGGATCAAAGTTGAAAAACACATATAGAGGCTGCAAAAACAAAGGACCACTAATTTTCTTCAGTATTCTTCTATTATTATACTTTCTAAGGAAATTGCAAAACCCTAACTAGATCATTTATTAGGGCATATATAAATCAAACACATGTTCTTCGGTAAGACTTTTATAGGACGTATACTGTATGGGAATTACAGGTTTTAAGATTTTCCAAATCTATACGACCAAATTAAATTACGATTTAAAATTTCTGTTTTACAATACACATGCATACAAAGTAAATATAGGCTTGCAATATTGAATTTTTTTGGGAGTGGATTGGGTAATTTCATGAACTCTCTTTTTTTTTCCCGACACTTGAGTTTAATATAGGAAAACATAATGAAGTTCATAAATAAATGAAGGGATAAAAAGGGCCAAAAAGAGAATGAAAATAGAGTAGTGCCCATATTAAGTGATCTCGTGAACCTCTTGTAGGCTTTTATTAGAAATATGCTTTTCCCGTCACCTTCTACATTCCTTATTCAGTCTATGTATTTGCTTTCTCATTCTTTCATAACTAATGTGTTTATAGATATCCAAATAATGAGATGTCTGCGTCTGACCAAAAAAGAGACTTGCAGGAAAAATATAAAAATATACTTACACTTAAATTTGGGTTTGAATCTATATAAAATATATGAGATAGTTACACTCGAAATTTTTTAATTCTAAACAATTTTTTTGGTTTAAATCATCATTATAGTTCCGTAATTATACTTCTGTTTGGGGTTAAAACAACATGTAAAAGTATTAGAAATGAGAATTTCTAATCTCAATAACTCGGTATATTGAAGATTAAGTCATAAAATATGTTATACACTAACATTTGAATCAAATCCTTGATTTATATATTAGTACATCCTAGATGATGATTCAATTGTCTCTAAAGCACATATAAATATTGGTGTAACTTATACATTACCTAGGTCCACGAAAATGTAAATACCTATTGTTGTGTAATAATTATGCTGACTCTATCAATTTACTTCGTTGAGGTTCTACATTTTGACTTTTTCTTCTTTTTCGGCACTAGGAAAATGTAAGAACGTCAGCAACGTAAATAGCATCAAATTAGACCAATAGTGCAAATGCACGCCTTTTGTTCAATATTTGTTATTGTTTTGCTGTATAACGATGGCTTTTACCTTATATTATTATAGGTAAATCACTACACCACTCATGCCTCCCACATTCTCATTTGCGAATGAGGAATATATTATTACCACTAGCGTGGTCCAAAAATCTATAACTTTTAACTACATCGCTGCATCAATTATTACTGGAAGCTAAACCTACTTATTTACAAACCTATTTAGCTTTTGTTAAAAAAGAAAATGAAATGTACGACGAGTCCCATGAAAAAGATGTAGCTGTATAGTCTACTGAGGAAAAGGTATAAAACACGAACGCTTTTTTATGATTTCCCAAGATTTCTCTTAATTAAGTGTCACAATAATTCCATCAAAACATCAAAATTGAAAGAAACATAAAGTCCCACATTCGCCTCTACCATTTTTACTTTGAATTCTACAAAGTTTAAAATTATACAACTGAAACCAGGAAATAAGACACTGAATCTACAACGGTATAACGGCGATATTTCCGGTTTACCAAAACCGGTGCTGGTGAAGAGCCACTAATGGGACCGGCCGGTTCAACTTCCGTAGAGAGGAAGAAAACTCTTCGAGGTTTCTATCAAAAGCTAGAGGAAGGTCGAGGCTTACCTTTAATGGAGTTTAAGTGCTGAGTAACGAAAATAACTGCCATCACTACTAAGAGACATCCCACCAACGAACTAAAGAACAGAGCCCCTGGCTGTCTGGTTTGAACGAACCCGTAAATCCCATTTGATGTCATCACTATCACATCCGTTAGACCATCGTTCGAGAAGTCATCAGTCACAAGTGCATGAGTCGGTTGAGACGGTAACTCGATGGAAGCCAATACACTTCCTCCCGGAGAGATTACTACCGCTGCTTGATCTCCTCCGGCAAGAATCATGGGCTGGTTATCATGAATGCGCAACGAGAATGGTTTCAGGGTCGGCACCACTGTCCCTGATTCAGTTAAACCTGATGGAGAAGGGAGATTCGACCATGTGGCTTCTGTCTGAAGCTGCCATTGCCAGATTGCATCGTGGCTGCGCACATCAGGCGTGTATGATGTCACCTGATATGGAACAATGAGGTATTGAATGAAATTTCAAGTTCCAAGAAAGTAAGTGACTGGATCATCATATATAGAAAGGAAAAAATTACCTCTCCACGGTTTGTCAAGAAGATTACATCTCCGTGACTTCCTCTGCGGTGTCTATGTCCATCATCTGTGAGGATGAGAATAGGAGTTGCGATCTCCAGAGTAGATGTGTCTCTTGTCTGAGCAAAGTGTCTTGAAAACTCTCCATAGTGCATGAAGTTGAAAGGGGAATGATGGCAGATTGAGACGTTGAAGAGCTGTTCACGTACGGGAACGCCTGAGGTTGCCACTGCCCAGCAAGGCTTCAACACTTCCATTGATCCGCTCACTACAGTTCTCTCTCCAACATTGCCTCCTACAGTCTAAGGTGGACACAGAATTAATGGTCATAAGAACTGAAGATCCATAAGAAAGCTAACAAACTGAAAGCGGCAGTAGTGTATGATGTGTGTACCTGGACATGATCGAGTACACCATCTCCGTTTATGTCCGCGTGAAGCCCCCCTTCAAGAAGATGAAGCTGGAGATAGGAAGAAGTTAAGGAAGCTGACAGAGCTACAAATGGGTATGTGAAATAGTAAGCTTGTTCATGATCTGAAGGAATAGCTACTAGAATCTACCTTGCAAAGAGTTCGACCAGTAGGCAAATGAATAGCTTCGATTCCTTCCTTTTGATGCGCCACAACAACATTAGGAACCCACCAAAGCTTAGTGTAATTGGTTATAGTCGGAATGTATTGCATACCCTGCATCAACATGTTGCTTTGCTATCATACATAAATATGGGGATTTTTCATGCAAGTAGTTTATGATTTAAAAGAGCTTCACCTTCTTAGTTTTTGCCGAGCCAGCATAGCGTGCAGCCTTCCCAATCATTTTCGGAATATTTCTCGACAAGTCCTTTCCAGCAGGTGTGCGTTCCTCAGGTTTGTGAAACGGATAGGTCGTAGACTTACCAGCTTGTTTCTTCAATGTTTTCCTCTTGTGTTTCCTGAAATGAGCAAGCGTCAACAATGTATCTTCACGTCGGTCCTGATACAAAGACAACAATGTACTTTGAAACAGTTTTCCAAAGCATATTACTAGGACTAGGCAAAAAAACTGAACCCGAGCATCCGACCCGACAAATTATTCTATTGGAGTGTAAATCCCTAAACCCGAAAACCCGAAAATACATAACTACCCATGGGAAAATACTCTAATTCGAAGACCCAAACCTAGAAATGTGAGTTTTGTATGTGTAATATATACAACCCCGATCCGAATCCGAACCGGAAAAGCCAAAAAAACACAAATAACCCAAGAACCTGAACCCGATCGAAACCCAAAATTTTCGGGTTTTAAATCTGAAACCCGAACCGACCTGAACCGAAATTTATAATTATTCCACTGGAGTGTAAATATATAAATCCGAAAACCCGAACTCAACACCCGAATGCTCACCCCTACATATTACAGTAAGGAAGCACGTAGTAGGAGGCATAAGACTTACCCAGTGATGGGGCATTACACCAAGAATTGATTCTCTAAATTCCCTGCATTCAAACTTCAGCCAAGCATATCTCAGTTTTCAAAGCTTTCAAATTATGATAGTGCAATATAAATCTTTCAAAAGAAAACTAAGAGCAGGTTAACTATATTGCTCAATAATCAATGAGAACAAGTTAACTTTACCTCTCCTGGGTGACGGCTATTTAGAGCATGCACGTCGAGCTTGTAATTGTGTTGTGGGATTAATTGTGATGCATCTGAGGTGTGAGCTTCAACATCCTAGATGAGAGAAAAAATATATATAAAGCAATATGTGGACAAAGAAGAGAGCACAAGAGGATAGATAACTGACATCAGTCTTTTTACTCCATCGAAGAACACCAGTCCGGCCAGCAAATGCATAAACAGAAAAGTGACGCAGGTTTATAGCTCCAGAATCTTCAGAGGCCTGAAAGGAAGCTTAAAGTTCTTTTAAACAGTCCAAACACAGCCCTTATGCAAAATGGAATATGTATAACTACAAACGTGTAGCTCTTTCTTCATAATTGTTCAGTTTTAGATAAAATGTGCAAGGAAACTACAGAGATACACAGCTAAGAAGCAGTCCAAGGAAACTATCATGTAATGGACCTGATTCTCAGTAGCACTTCTTCTGTGTTGCTCAGCATTTTGTGCTGTCATGCCCAGTTCCTCAAATGGGTCCATGTGATTCTACAAACACGAAATTAATCCCATAGTGATACATACAAGCTAAATAGAAAACCAACAGAGGGATTATTCCTCCTACATACATATGGCTGCATCTCCATCCGTCCACCAACAATAACCAAACCCGTATCACCGTGCTTCAATGTGTAATTGCTTATCGAAATTGCTATCTCTCTATGGTGTGCATTATGCGGAAAATCCTCCTGTCATGCCACCAACATGGGTAAGTAAAAAAAGACAAATACTCTACAGAACAAAAGCAAACTTTTCAACGGACGAAAAGGATTCAAAACCTGCAGATTCGTTTCCCAAAGCTTTTTCAGGTTGTGATCAAAGCAGAGCACAAACCAACCTGAAGTAACAACAACCACAACCTGCTTCTGTGGTGTTCCATCTTTATAGTACCTATCAATAACACCTGTAGCCATAGCCACAGCACGTCTCCCTGACGCAACACGGATCTTGTCAGGCAATAGGGTAATTTCCGCAAGAACACGAGCTTCACTGAAACCTTCATCAACACGCCTGGAATGAGGCTCAAGAACCTAATCCGTGGAAACATCAACAGTTTCATCACTTGTTCCAACACGTATACAGCAAAACAATATAGAGAAATGCATAAACACTAAGCAACACACATGATTGATTCAAACAAAGTACTGAAAATGCAAAGATCAGAATTAACAAATAAAAAATACCTGAATTTTTGCATCATTAGTAGCAACAAGAACCTCTTTTTTTCCATCACCATTAAGATCAGCTACAATAGGTGGTGGGAGACGATCAGCTTCGTATTTGACTGGGTATTCATCGTACAAATGGAACCATGCTTCTTTGAACGCAAAATCACCTTCGTGCTGCAAAAATTAAGTAGAATAAGTACCAATAATGGGAAATTTGAAATACATATGAATCAACAGAAACAAAATTACAATCTAGCTAACATTTCCATTACTCATGGAACGAATTGGAAGTTGAATTTTATCGATTCAGGAAAAATTGCAAAGCTTCCTCTAGTTACAGATCGATTAAGGGTTCTACAAGTTTGATGAAATTACTGAATTAAAAGATCATAAGAAGATGATTAGTGGGTGGGTAAATCACCTGAAGAGTGAAGAATATAGCAAATCCAGAGAGCATCAAAATAGACAAATCGCGTTTCCTCATCTTTTTTCTAACCTTGAATTGATGTTATCGATGGCAGATTTGCATCAGTATGAAGCTAATCTCCTCAGAGAGAGAGAGAAATAATTTGGGAAGCAGGCGGATCAAAACTACGTCGTATCAAAATGTTGAACGTTTCATAGCTAAACAGCCTGCCGTTTTCATTATATTGAACCGAACTTGATGTCGTCTATTTTCACACGAGGGAGGAGATATTACTTACTATCCGAGAGGATTAGTTTAAACCAAGGAGCCTAACACATTCGTTAGCCATCGTTCGTATCTCTCTAATTGGGGTAGAGGAAGAAAATTAAATTCCCAGGAAAATCACTGCTAACTTTTGGGAAATTTACGTTAGATCCTTGTATGTTCTTCGGATTCTTCTATGTTCAATGGTGACCGCAGATACAAGGAAGAAGAAGAAGAAGAAAAGAGTAATGAGAAAGAGTCAACATGGGATGATGCATTGAGAAAAGGCACACAAGGGTACCAACATTATTCATATAACAACATGGTTGGACTTTCATAGCTTCCTGCTCAATTCTTGCGGTTTTACTTACGGGTTGGTTCATCATTGGAACGTATTGTTTCAAGAAACTGATCCAGCTTTAGTTAGAGAATGCTGATGTTGAAGAAGTGGGGTTTTCAATGTGAACTTTTTGTCGGGACGGACCAAGACTGTTGTACTTATGATGTTTATAGATTGTATTTTACTGTGGATATTATCATTTGTGTGTGTCTGTGTGTGTTAAACTTAAAAAAAAGGTGTTAATTGTTAGAGACTAAAAGTTTGAAGAGTAAAGTGGGAATGTTTATGATTTGGGTAAAGAAGGAAGGTGGGTGTAATTATGGGAAATAAAATCACGCGTCGAATAAAGGAGAAAGAGAAAAATATTGATGGCATAAAGTAATTGAAACACAAAGGAGGAGAAGAAACAAGACCAGATCGACAACAGAGAAAGAGAGAATAAAAGATCTGAGCGAAGATGGCTGCAGAAGAAGGACAAGTGATCGCATGTCACACCGTTGAGTCATGGAACGAACAACTCCAGAAGGCTAATGACTCCAAGACTCTTGTAATTTTCTTCTTCCCCCAAAAAAATTGATTTTGATTTGTTTGGGTTGCTTCAAAGTCTTTGATCTATCATATTGACGCAATGTAACACGTTGATTCTTTCGATTTGAACTTTTGAAGTCATGCTTGATTTAACATCCGACAATAATACGTGCGTAACAATGAAAATCCTCATTCTTTCTTGAATCTGAATTATCATATAATTAATGACTAAACAGCGAGTCATACTGATGTTTCTATTAAATTAAAGGGACCCTTGAAAAATGTTTATCCTGAAGATGGATGTTAATGTGTTCTCGATTCTTATGATATGTTCGGTCCATTTGGTTAAATCAATGTAGATGTTTCTTTTTAATTGAAAAGATCCATGACTGGTTTGTTGAAGGTGGTGGTTGATTTCACGGCATCATGGTGTGGACCATGTCGTTTCATTGCTCCATTCGTTGCTGATTTAGCTAAGAAACTCCCCAATGTGATTTTCCTCAAGGTTGATATTGATGAATTGAAGGTAATTTGATTCACCAAATTAAATTTCTCTTTTTTGTGATGAGAGATATTGTTTCTTCACTCAATGAGTTCGCAAATACGATCCCTTTTTTATTTTATGGAACAGTCAGTGGCAAGTGATTGGGCGATAGAGGCGATGCCAACCTTCATGTTCTTGAAGGAAGGAAAGATTGTGGACAAAGTTGTTGGAGCCAAGAAAGATGAGCTTCAGTCTACCATTTCCAAACACTTGGCTTAAGCTTTCTAAATATTTATTTAGCTTTACAAATCTTATGTTGGATTCATTGCTCTACTACTTTTGACATGTTATATATAACGTGTTCCCCTTTGTTATGTTTCTGGTCTAGTCTCATCTGATAAGATTGTGGCTAGTGAATTTGAATCTGCAAATTGAGTTTCAATATGATCATATTAAATTGCAAAAGGATCTACACGAATAATTTAGTAAGTGAATTTTATAATTTTTTTAAAAAATCTCTTTGATAGTAATAAATTTTCAGAACGTTTTTGGGAAACTCAATCTCATAAATCAGTATCATTTAAGAAAAGAGAGAAAACACAAATAAACTAAAACACCAAAAATAAAAAACCCCACCAGAGAAAATAACTCATCGATTATCTTCTGCTAATAAAATGCAGAGAGAATCTCCATCCACCGTAAGTAAAAAAAAACGGATACAAGCAGAAAACCCTAATTTAGGTAAAAGAATGTGTTTTGCTCGATCTTGACGTAGTTATTTATAATATATCCACCCAAAAAGTTCTAATAATAACCGTAGCTATTATATCCGCCGGGAAATGGGTACTGATGATGGTAAGGTTGCATTGGCGGCGCTTGAGAATAGTACCCCGGCCAATACGACGCTGATTGACCAAAAGGGTTTTGATAGTTGTTGTAAAAATTGTGATGATCATTTTGTGGATAATTATGCGTTCCTGTTTTCACAAAGGCCATTTCAGCATCTTTGCCTCTCGTCGAACCCATCAGTTTCAGTAGCTTCTTTGGATCGCCTTGACCCGTTACGTATGCCATTCCTTCGTCCACGTCTATCCAAAAATTCCCTCCTAAAAAAACAAATGAGATTGAGTCGACGACGAACGTACGATATGTAATAGTATGCTTATAGAAAAGAACAAACCTTTGATTTTCTTGAGGATTTTCGTCATGCTCTTGTGCCATTCGGGCGAGTTAGTGTTCACTTTAAACCCACAAGTCTGCAAGAAAATGTTTCGAGAATGTAATGAATTTATCAAAGGATAAAATGAGAAATATGATTATGAATTTATCAAAGGATAAAATGAGAAATATGATTATGAATATGTAATGATAGATTGAAAACGAACCAGGCTTGTAGTTGTAGAACGACTTGACGAAAACATGTTGGTCACCTTTTATGAAGTTGTTTATGCAAAATGGACGAGAATGGTGTATATTTATATTGGTTTGAAGATAATAATTTGGATTTAAAATCTGTATTTCTAAGATAACCATATCTATCTTTTAGAAAATGGGTTCCATATCTGGACTAGTGTCGTTAATGGTAAAATATTTTCTTTCCTTATCTGGCGTATACTCTATATATCTGATCCAAATTCTTTAGTGTTATAAAATTAAGATGCAAGTCTCCTCTAACTCCATAATTACACTATATCTTTAGAAATATACGCAAAATTATCGAAAATAAAAGTTAATGAGATTTGGATACCGTACTATCTGCATGATTTACTGATTTTACGTTACTGTTTTAGAAAACAAAATCGTATAATTTGATGTACTTGTAATGGTTCTTTTCATTGAGAGGTGAGACCTAAACGCCACATTTATGAGCCCAATTAGACTTTATAGGCCCGTAAAGCCCATTAGTGTGGAGCTGTGTCTGTTCAGGGTTTAGCGACGACTCCTCCGTTGGAAACGACGAAGTGAAATTTCGAAGCTTTGAATCGGTAAAGTCAGCAGCTTTTGGATCGCAATCTGTTCGCTGATGCAGTGGTGAAAATGGGTTTCGGTGCAATTAGAGCGATTTTTCGACCATTTTCGAGAACCTTAGTTTCGCGTGCCGCCGCTAGTTGCTCGTCTGGACCACTCTCTTCGACGATTCCGGCTGCGAAGCCCGAGTTATGCTCCTTCTTCGGTGGATCAACGACTCATTTGAGGCTACCATGTATTCCAATAGCTAACCATTTTCATAGCTTTAGCTTAACTGATACTCGGCTACCAAAGAGACGACCCATGACTCATCCCAAGAAGAAAAGATTCAAATTGAAACCTCCAGGTTTACCATTTTTTGTTTTTTGATTGTTGGTTAATTTGGCTTATGTGTTCATTGTTAGTGTTAGGACAGTGTAAGTGGCGTAAGTTTGATGCTTTGTTCGTGAAAATTGGGGATGAGTGTTGAGTTGGTGTAGTAATCTTCATAGGGATTTAATTAGCATTTTGTGTACTTTTAAGTGGAAATTGATATGG
This sequence comes from Cardamine chenopodiifolia, assembly GCA_963922655.1. Lineage (NCBI taxonomy): Eukaryota > Viridiplantae > Streptophyta > Magnoliopsida > Brassicales > Brassicaceae > Cardamine > Cardamine chenopodiifolia. The sequence continues at coordinate 12,767,990 of OZ000479.1, read as the reverse complement.
ACAGAGAAGCTATGGTGGAACTATTTTAGATGAATTAACAGATTTGAGGAAAATGCAGGGCCTTATGCATATGTTCAATATACACCTGGCCAGCCAATTTCTACAAACAATCCCAATGAGGGCAGTGTGAAAAGAAGGAATGCGAAGAAGCGCATTGGACAGCGGCGTGCTTTTATACTGGTTTGTCGGATTTCTTTCTACCTTGGTTTTAGAAATTTGATGTTTTGTTTGCATATTTCTGCATTATTAGGGCCTGATTGTTAGATGAGAAATCTTGGAAATTGGCTTGTTTAATCCATAGATTGTACTAATGAGGAAAAAAGTATTAAGGCTGAGAAGTCAAAGTTTAGCCTTGCTTCCTGTTTTGTTCCATTTCTTGGCATAACACAATCTGTGATGTTTTCTTAGTAAAAATGTTGTTGTAAATGAGTGATATCGTTTTCTAATAAAGATGAAATCTTCCTTAATACCTTTTCATAGTCTGAGAAAAAGAAAAGGCAAACGCTTGTGCAAGAGGCGAAGAGGAAGAAGAGAATCAAGCAAGTGGAACGTAAGATGGCTGCTGTCGCAAGGGACCGGGCTTGGGCTGAAAGACTAACTGAGCTTCAGCAGCTCGAAGAAGAGAAGAAGAAATCAATGTCTTCTTAAGATTGCTTTCATTTGAATCAAACATAGAATAATCCCAAATGACAATCTCTTTTTTCTTGTCTCAGAGTTAGGAGTACTCCTCTTTGTTGTGTGTTCTCTTAAGAGTTAACTCTATTTGTCTTCTACCATTTTGTGATAGCTACTTGACGTCTCAGTCATGTGTTTTCTTGTTTCATTCTTTTACTTACGGCAACTTGTAACTGAAACGCCACGTGTAACCTAACTAGAGGCCTGGTCTTATTCTCCGCCACGTCATGTGTACATCAAATTTCTCAACTCTTATGTAATAAAGTCTTCCTTCTCTTACATCTATCAAGAACCATGACGAGTTCAGTGAGAGAGAAGAAGATCAAGAGCAACGGGATTTGGTTAAACGTTGCTGAGAAACGAGAAGCTGGGCCGTTGTTTCTGTTACTCCATGGCTTCCCTGAGACATGGATCTCGTGGCGTCATCAGATCGATTTCTTGTCTAGCCATGGCTACCATGTGGTCGCTCCAGATCTCAGAGGCTACGCTGACTCCTATTCACCTCCGAGCCACGAGTCTTACACTGTCAGCCACCTCGTTGCTGATGTCATCGGTTTACTCGACCACTACGGCACTGCTCAGGTGAAAAGTGATCTTCTTGAGAATCGAACGGTTAAGATTTAGATAGGATAAAGTTAACATTTTTACTTTGGTAGGCTTTTGTGGCTGGGCATGACTGGGGAGCAATCATAGGTTGGACTCTGTGTTTGTTTAGATCAGACCGAGTCAAAGGTTTCATAAGTCTCTCTGTTCCATATTTTCCAAGAGATCCAAAACTCAAACCTTCTGAGTTCTTCAAAAAATTTGGAGATGGGTTATACATTTCTCAGTTTCAGGTAAAAATCAGAATTAGTTTCAAGATTTATAGGTGTTTTTGTTATGTTACTCATTCTCATTTGATTCAATTTTTCCCAAGAAACCTGGAAGAGCTGAAGCTGTATTTGCGAAACATGATTGCTTAACGGTTATGAAGAAGTTCTTGCTGATAACGAGAACAGATTAGGTAGTAGATCCTCCTGATACAGAGATCATTGATCATCTGGAGATACCATCGACGATTCCAGATTGGATAGCTGAAGAAGAGATTCAAGTATATGCAGACAAGTTTCAAAGATCTAGATTCACAGGCCCTTTGAATTACTACAGAGCCATGGATTTGTAACTTCCACTACTGTTATCTCTCTTATATACAATCCTTGAGTTACAAAAAACATGTATTAAAGTTGGTAATTTACAGGAATTGGGAGATATTGGCGCCGTGGCAAGACTCCAAAATCGTCGTTCCTACGAAGTTTATTGCGGGAAACAAAGATATCCGAAATGAAGGACCCAAAGGAGCGATGGAGTATGTAAAAGGAGAGATGTTGAAGAATGTCGTACCTGATCTTGAGATTGTTGTTATTGGGGATGGTCATCATTTTATCCAGCAGGAGAAGTCTGAACAAGTCTCTCAAGAAATACTCTCCTTCTTAAACAAGTTAAGCAAAATAGAGTAAAAAGTCATGTTGTTCTTATGGCTTTGTATAAGAATAATGATACTAGTCTTTAAGTATACTACTATGTGTGTATCCAAGAATGAGACCCGAGTGTGATTTCTGAAATAATAATGGTTAATAAAGTTTTTTATAAAGGAACTAAGCCGTCAATAAGTCTTAAATAAATTCCAATACTTTTAATTAGCATTTTAGGTTACAACTTGTACATCCATAAATTCGACAAAGCTTTTGTACCTAATGGAGTTGAAATGTCAAAATTTGCATTGTTGATAATAGACATATTCCAAACTCAATAACAAATTCACTCGCAATAAAATCTATACTTTTTTTCTGGGGTAACCATACAAACACCAAACTCATTACATTAAACACAATCAAGAAACGTTAGTTAAACCCATATGACTTAAACTATATATCTACTAATGAAACTCAATCAAACATCATGGTTAACTCTCCGGCAGATCCTCCGGATCTCACCATTCGTGCCCGTCAACGGCGAGATGTTCCCCATCTTCACAATCGACTTCGCGAACTGCTCAAAGAACGCTTCCTCATTCTCTGCGTAAAACTTGACCATCTCCATGGACTCACTGCTTTGCGTGAACAAAATCTCATCAATGTTCAAGAGTCCTCTAAAATTCACCAGATTCTTGAAATAGTAATTGTCAAACTTAGTCGGCGTCACGTAGTCAAGATTAAAGAGGTTCTGGTCGCCGCCGGAAATCGGACATCCCTGCTGCAATGTAGAGGCGTAGTTTTGATTCAAAGTCTGGTCGAGATCGTTGTTTCCAGAATGGTTGTATAACCTTTGTCGGAAACTTGTGCATCTCGAGTTTCCTATTGTGTGAGCTCCTACGTACATTATTATCATGGTTATTAATTAACGAACTTATAATATATTTTATTATTGTGTTGGTTCGTACTTCGTACAATAAATATCTTTAGTGGAAGTCATGAGAGATAATGTTAATTTTTTTATCCAATCATGTTTTACACATCGTTTATTTAAAGTATTTATTTTTTCTTTTCATTATCTTTCTCATAAAATCAATAACTTTAAGAAACATTAACTAAATAAATGTAAAAACTTGACCAAAATAAATAAATAAATAAATGTAACACAACCACATTAATAAAAAATCCTTTAGGTAATTCACCATTTTTCCAAAAATGTTATAAGATACCAACTAGGTCGGTTAGTATATTTTACCTAAGAGAGCAACAGCATCGGTGGGATTGAGTCCTTGAAGGTTGAACGTGGTGACAATTGTCTGCAACGTGGAGTTAGGAAAAGGAATATTCTGGTTGGAATCACTCAAGCTTGCTTCTCTTGAATCTCTTCTTCCAAGATATACATCCCAAGTCGGTCCACCACACTGTATATAATTACAAAATTAACAAGTATTTGTTACAGTTATTAATAACAACATTAATGAGTGTGTTAGGAGAATTGAATTACAATAGCAGTGGAGTCTCTAGCGACCAGAGCCAAGATATCCGCGCAAGAAACTGTTTGAGGACATTCATTTTCCAAGGCAGACTTGATCTCCTCGATGACTTCAAACCCTCGAGCAGAGTTTTGGTTCGCCTCTGATCGTTTCTCGCTTTCCACGGTTCCGCTATTGTCCAATAATACGGACGCATCACATCCCTGCACCAGCCAAAAAGCAAGAAATGTCTATATAGTAAGACTAAACATTTCTCCAACATAATATATATATTGAAAGAATAGGCTAGATTCTGTCAAACATTGACAAAACAGTCATGGAAATGGAGCCTAAGCAGTGAGGCAGCCATGCGAGGGTCATCGGAGTGTGCTTTGGCGACTAAAGATTGAACAATCGCTTGTGCTTTTGGGCAGGAGCTGTCGTAAAACTGAGGGGAGAGAGAGGTGGTGCTCGTGCATTCACTTGTTTGGTAACACATACAAAGACGAAACAACGCAAAAAATGAAAATTGAGCGAGAACAATGCCCACCATTGACTTCACCATTTCTGTATATATTCACTAGGGAGTTTTATCGGGACTCTAGTGATTATTGTGACATTGATATGCATGGCTTAATTTATAGAGGAACATATGATTTGTTACGTCAATTCAGCATTTAAATTGTTGGATGGATTCATTAACTGTGAGTGTCGTTCGAATACTAGATTTGTCACATATATATATATAGTCCTACATTTCTCTCCTCTTTTTTCTTTGTGTTGGGAATAGAAAATGTCAATATCCTTTTGTTATTTTTAAATGGGAAGATGCTGATAGACTCGTGAATTGGCCCGTATGCCAACACTACCTTAATTTGGGTCCACTTTAAAAGCTAAAACGGTAGAAATTAAGCTAAAGCCATAAATGAAACGAGAAGTAGAGTTTTCATATTAATTCGGATAATTCCATTCAACGACCATATGCGGACGCGCCTGCAAAAAAAAAAGCCACATTATATTATTTTTGGTTTAAAAAAAGCCACGGCATTACATTATTATACAATACATAGTACTTCAATATACGAAAACAAGTTGATTAATTGAATCTAATGATGAGCACCACCAGGAAGCTTCTCTTTAATCTTCTCCATCATAAGCCGTGGTAGCCCCAGTCTGGTGATGACCTGGCAGCTCTCCTTTAGTTTCTGCGTTATTCCCTTCTTCTTCCACCTCCTTCCATTTAGTCCATCGCCCTCCTGTATTATATACTCACTAGAAAATCATCATTGAAAGCTACAAGGTTTTGCAACACTTTCAGTAATTTATTTAGGAATTTTTGAAATTTGGGTGGTATAGTTTAAAAGTTTAATTCAAATAAATTATATAACAGTTTATCATTTAAGACTATGTTTTATATAAAAACCCAAAGATAAATTCGAAAGATTAATAATGGAAGGCAGGGATTATTACATACATACGATATATGAGATGATTGACTATGCAACACAAAAAGTACCCCCCCCCCTTAAAAATATTTAAGGAAAAATGTATTTTTTGTTAATTTAATACTATATGTTAATTCTTAATTTGTTCCTATTAGACTAGTTGAAGTCAAAATAAACGAAATACTATATTTAGTGATATAGTAAAAGTATATAATATGTTGCAAAAGGAATTTAATTGTATAGAAAATGTAAAATATCAAAAATTTAGAGACACGGAAATATACCGAGCTAGAGCTACTCCCAGAACGGTGAAGCATGCCGCTTAAACCACCACCTTCAGCAATGACCGGAGCTCCACGGCCAGTTCCATAGACTCCGGCGGGGGTTTGAACTGGATTCCCGTATTGGTCAAGTTGTTGGTCCGTCTGCTGCACTCCGGACTGGTTTCGGTAAGACTCCATTTTCCTCTTTCAATCTTATTACGCCTTTTTTGGCTATAGACAAAATTATTTTGTTTTCAGTTAAGATTCAGAAGCTCATGAATGATGCTTTTATATAACCGCGATTTTGGATAGGAATCATCATCAGATACATTACTCCCTCTGTTTTGAATGTTTTGAATTATTTGTCGTTTTAACATGTAAATTAAGAAAATAACTAAATTTTCAATTTTATCTTTATTAATATATTTATAATTTTTTATTGGTTAATACATTAAAATAGTATAAATAAAATTAGAATTTTTTACCAAATATTTATTGAAAATCTAAAATCTGAAAAAAAAAAATCAATTCCAAAATTATATTTAATTCAAAACGGAAAGAGTTGATGATTCAAATCAAATGATTGTGGATTAGGAGAGATACACGTAGTGATTACGTCAGACCTTGGTTGGTGTAGTATTTAATGAGACGTTGTCCGTAGATAATTTACAACTCTCAAGGCGTCATTAGCTTATTTGGGCCTTTTGGGGCCGCAACAGAAGCCCATAAAATGCATATTTTCCGCCGTCGTTTCGTTTTTTGTCTTCTAGCTTTGATTCATCTTTTGAATTTGGGATTTTCTCCGCTCCAGATTTGAAATTGTTACTAATAAACTCTGATTTCGATTTCTCAAATCAGGAAGGAATCGAACAAGGTATGATCTCGGAGCTTTAACTTTCTATTCTAAATCCTAATATTTTATTTTTGGCTGATGCTTTCGTCTTGTGTTTCAGATTTTGGTGCTAAAAGATGGATCCGGATGCGGTCAAATCGACCCTATCGAATTTAGCATTCGGAAATGTAATGGCGGCAGCTGCTAGAAATTATCAAAAGGTAAAGAATGTTTTTATCTTTTGAGTATTTGGTTAATCCATCAAATATTAATTTTGTTCTAGTCTTTTTGGAAATTGTACGATTATATCTGCGTTATGGTGTTTCTAGCATTTGAATATTTTATGAATATGCTATTCACATAAGTTGTTTAACTGTGTTACAAGTAAATCATGAAGAAATAATTGTTGAAATGATTTATGTCTGAAAAAGTGGTAGACTTTACAAGTTCGTGATGTTTATGAGCTTGGATGTTTCTGATACCTTCCTTTTACGGCTGTGAAGGAAGTCCTTGCGAATGAGAAGGCTCAAACATCAAATCCTGTTAATGAGGAGGTTGATCTTGATGAACTTATGGATGTAAGTTCAATGTTACTTGTTAGACTGTTTATCCTATTTCGGTATTTGAGATCTTTTAAGCTTTCTGTCTCAACGGTTGATTTACTTGCTCATGTTCTGTAGGATCCAGAGCTAGAAAAATTGCACGCAGACAGGATTTCAGCACTCAAGGTTGTAACTTTGGCGTTGTATTGTGCTCTATCTAATTAGTTGTGCAGCTATTGGTATGTACTAAACCTTCAAGATTTTATCTGGGCAGAGAGAATTTGAGAAGAGAGAAGCGTTCAAAAGACAAGGTCATGGTGACTATCGCGAGGTAAGTGAAGGAGATTTCTTGGGTGAAGTCACCAGGAGTGAGAAAGTAATATGTCATTTCTACCACAAAGAATTTTACCGGTGCAAGTAAGATCTTTCATCAGCTTTTTTTTTGTCTTCTGATATGCAAGCTCATAACCAAACTTATACACTGCATCATTGTAGGATTATGGACAAGCATTTGAAGACTCTTGCGCCTAGACATGTGGATACAAAGTTCATTAAAGTCGACGCTGAGGTTAGTGAACCACTTGAGTAAAGTTAGAAAAAAGGAAATGGCTTTTCAATAATCCTTTGAAACTCTGTTTTGGATCTGTTCTGCAAAGCTAATGCTTGGCTGACATAAATGCAGAATGCTCCTTTCTTTGTCACGAAGCTTGCAGTAAAGACTTTGCCTTGCGTTGTGCTTTTCAGGTTTCACCTCTTTTGATTCATTCTTACTTACATGGTTTGTTGTTAGGTATATACTGATAAAATATTATTTGTCTTTATTATTCTTAGCAAGGGAATCGCGATGGATAGGCTAGTTGGGTTCCAGGATCTGGGAACCAAGGATGATTTCACCACAACTAAGCTAGAGAACGTACTTGTTAAAAAGGGTATGAAGAACCTCGCACCTGCCTTTTTATAATTACAGCTCAGTTAGAGAATTTTTGGTTAAAAAGGTTCAAATCTTTAACAGGAATGCTTAGCAAGAAGAAGAAAGAGGAAGATGATGAAGACGCCGAATATCAAGAGAGCATACGGCGGTCGGTTAGGTCTTCAGAAAATCTGGACTCTGATTCTGACTGATCGTGTAGCTGACATCGCACATCTGTCATTGCTGCTAGTCTCTGTTTTGCCTTTTGCTCTTTTTGTTATATGATTATTAGAAAAGGAAATTTCGATATTGATATTCAAGAGGTCAAATGCTACATAACATTGTATGGTTGGTATATGTAATACACCAACTTATTGTCGCTGATAAATCAAACATTGATCTAGTTGCTTAAAACGTGCCATCAGGTTCTGTGCGGTGATGTTTTCATCCACACTCCTCTAAAGCCGACATCTTCAATCGGGAAAGACTCTAGCTCTGGACACCAGTTTGCGGTCACGGTCCTAAGGTACGGCATTGACTGTTGCAGCACTTCCCAGTCAATGTCTAGTTCCGACAACGAACTTAACATCAAACCTTCGATTCTCCAGTGAGTGTTGTTACTCTCAGTTCCCCAGAATGTTTCATGCATTTTCACCAAATTACCTGAGCATATTGACATGTACCTCAACATCGGAAGCTTGTTAGGACTCAACCACGTTGGACTCGACTTTCCAGGATAGAACTGTAGAGAAAGCTCATAGAGCTGGTGTGGAGGAGTGAGCGCATCTATTTTGGTTATGAGATCATCACCATAGCTATCGTAGCAGTTGATCGAAATGGACATAAGCTTGCTTAGGTTTATCAAAGAATCAAGCTCATCTTCTTCGATCTGATCGCCACGAGTCAGAGAAATACCAAGTTTCCGGAGCTTTGTGAGATTTCTCACTTCACCGAGCTTGCACCCATCGTTTGACCTTGCTGGTTTAAATCCCAACAGTACTTCAAGGTTCACGAGACTTCCGATACCCTTGGGGAAGCACTCAAGTGATCCACAATTTGTCATGTCAAGTACAAGGAGTTTCTTGAACAAGACGATGCAAGGTTGAAGTTGTTTCAGATTCTGACAGTAGCTTGCGTCTAGAATCTGAAGATTGTGAAGATCTTCCATGGGAACGAGGAAACAGGATCAACGGATGTGTGTTGCTCAAACTAAGACATGCCAAGTGTTGAAGGCTCGCAATCTCATCCAAAATATCAGATATAGGAGCATCAAATATGGATTTTGAGATATCAAGAACTCGAAGATATTTGCAATCTGTGATTTTCTTAGCTAGGTCTGAGTTGAGCTTGTTCACCTCACCTGTCTTAGTTGTTGACACTAGTCCTCGCAGCTTATGATTAACTTTGATCTGTTTCTCATCAAAGTTTCCACTAATCCCAAGGTGACGACAGTTGAGGCCTTCCGGATTAGAGAATGAATCATTCTTGGCTATATCGATCACCAAATCACGAACCATGTCATGAATCTTGCAAGTGAGGATGGTTCCGCTGTAGGTTTTGTCAACAACTTCTATTAGACACCGGTTTGTGAGCCCAGAAAAGCAATCTTCTCCGGATTCAGTTGCAGATCTTCCATTTCTCAGCATGACAAAACCTTCTCCGATCCATCCGTGTACTAGCTGTTGTTTTGGTATAACAGTGTCTTCTGGATAGAGCGAGAGAGTGAGAAAGCATGATTTAAGGTGGGAAGGCAGTTCGTCGTAGCTCAATTGCAGAGAAGACATTACATTGTCAGTTGCAGAACTGTTTCCTCTTAGTTCATCCTGAAAATACTCTTCTATTCGTTTCCATTCATGATAGACATGGTCTTTGCACAGAAGTAACCCACCAACCGCTTTGATTGTCAAAGGCAAGCCTTTGCATTTCGTTACAATCTCCTTGCCAACATCTTCTAGCTCGGGACGCTCACAAGTTCCGTTATTTGCTGCAAACGCCACTTTACAAAACAGCAGCCAACTGTTATCAGAACTAAGGAGCTGTGGACGGTGAGTCTTGTCTCCTCTCGCCTGAACCTTTACAGCGACATCTTCTGACCTTGTGGTCACGATAACGCTGCCACCTTGTCCTCTAGGCAGTCCTTGGTAGATCTTATCCCACCAACTCAAGTTCTTGTCCCACACATCGTCCATCACAATCAAGTACCTTTTCCCCAAAAGATACTGCTGAATTTTTCTCAGCAATGTTCCAAGATCATCTCCAACACTCGCGTCACCCAAGTTCCGCAGTATGCTTCTCATGATCTGTTCTTCAGTAAAAGTCTGGGACACAGACACCCATATCCTTCTTTCGAAACGATGTTCGATCTCTTTATCATTGAACACTTCTTGAGCAATCGTAGTTTTACCCAACCCTCCCATCCCCACAAAGGCCATTATCAATAGCTCATCCTCGTTTGATCGAAAGAGCCAGTCTTTGATCTTTTTCTTATCTCCTTCTAAACCAACCACTTGAGTATGATCATACACTGGAGAGCTCCACCTATCAGTTCCATTATCTCTTCCAACATTGCTCGGCGTTCTGAATTTGAAATAAGGCTCAACCCTAGTCTTTATCCCTGATATCCTCTCATTGATCTCTTTCAGACGTCTGCTTTTCTTGTACTGCAGTGAAACACTGGTAGGATAGAACCACGAAAGCCACGCGTTTGAAGGCCTTTGCTCGTTACCATCCTCATCATCACCACCATCCGCAAGCTGACAATCCACAAGTATGTCCTCAGCTTCATAAACCAATTCTCGTAAATCTGCCACGAGTTGGCGCAAGACTTCATTAGTTCTCTTCTGCCTCTCTGCATCCTTGAGAAAAGACTGCATACATTGCAACTCATCTTGCAAATTTTTTAACTGTTTTCCGTATTCCGAAACAGTTCGGCCTTTCTCTTCGAGGATGTTCAAGGTTTTCTCTAAACACACTGTCACTACAGCGTCCACCATTTCTCAGACCTGAAAACTGAAGAAAAATCTCTAATTGGTACAAAATTTCTAAGCAATAACTCATTCGGTTATGTGTATCATTGCACCGAACTTTCAATAAATCAATCAACCAATGACTCTAACCCAAGATGACATTTTCTTGACTAATCGGTATTTTCTCAAGAAACATGTAGAATCCTAGAAAATCGAGATGAACCTAACCAAAGTAATCATCTCTCGTGGTACGATAACACTTACAAGGGAGTGATTGAGCCGATGAAGGATCTGAAGCTCTCTGATGTTTAGATCTTTGTGTCGTTCGACTTCTCAGGAATGATCGTACAAGAAACTTTATCAAAATGGAAGTCAACGGTTTAAAAGTCATAAGTCAACAGTCAGCTATACACGTTTTCTTGGTTACTACTTTCTCGCAACTACGAAGGAACTTGTTTCAATGAGTTATTGACTTATTGTCACTTTCTGTAACATTTTATAACCAATAATAATTAGTTAGTCTGACAATGTCTTAACACAAAAAAAAAGAAAAAAACTTAAAACTATCTTGGAGATCGAAGATAAGTTTTTCTTCTAAGCTATTAATTATTTATATTGGCCTTCAGCATCATCATTTTCAGATTTCTTGGCTTTCAAGAAGACAATCAATCCTTAGAGTATTCTTATCCACAGTCATTCCTCATCAACTGTTCAGCTACTTCTGCTGGTGTAATTTCAATTTCAAGAATCAATTCCTCAATCTGCTCGAAAAGCATATGTTCTTCAACCTCGAGATAATTTGAAGCCAAAACCTTAAAAGCAGCTGGTGTACAATACGACATGTGGATTTGCATATCCATACGTCCTGGCCTCAACAATGCTGGATCCAATTTTTCCTTGTAATTAGTCGTAAACACTATAATCCGCTCGTTACCACAACTTGACCATAGTCCATCTACAAAATTCAATAGACCAGAGAGTGTGACCTGAGAATGACCAAACCAAAACATTAGAAATAATAAACATCAGTTATGAATTCAAGCTAATAAGTGAAAGGTTAATGAAAATGCATCACCGTTTTATGCAGCGGACCGTTGTTTTCCTGATCAGTAGTCCGGTCCTTAAACTCAGTTGAACAATCTATATCTTCCACAACAAGAATCGAACGGTTTGCAGTAGACATGAGTAACCTCCTGAGCTCAGCATTGTTATTAACTGAAGTCAAGTCTAAGTCATAGATATCAAAGTTAAGATGGTTGGCTATGGCAGCAATCAAGCTTGATTTTCCTGTACCGGGTGGACCATACAACAAATACCCTCTCTTCCAAGCTTTTCCTACTCTCCTGTAAAAGCTTTTACGCTGCACGAAACGACCCAGATCCTCTTCCAAGTTTTTCTTCGCCCGGGATCCATGGCAAGAGTGCGAAATGTGGAAGGATGGTCAAGAGTCACAGAGGTCCACCCCACTGAGTAAGAATCAAGAGTGAAGATCTTCAAAGTCTTAGTCTTTTGCTTCAACAAAACAGCTTGTTTCACCACAAAGGGTAAGTAAGTTTCAAGAACCATATTTTCTTGAACTTCTTTTGGAAGCTGAGCTCGTAAGTACGCACTTCTGATTTCAAAGTGGAGTTGAGATCTCGCGGATTACGAGTATTTTTTATCAACATGGTGACATACAAGGATCCAACTAAGGTTGACGCCATCAAAAGTATCTACAACTTCCTCGTCACGTTCGACAGTGACATTATAATTGCTCTGTTTCTCAAGCTTGTTCACTTTTTTTTTATTCTTCTAGTGGAATTAGATATCTTGGTAGCCAGATAAGCTTCTGCAGCCTCAAATACTTCACTGTGTTCAAAACCTACAAATTCTTCAATTACAACTGTCACCTGAAAACACAAGTAGCTGAAGAATCTGCGAAAGCCGTGAGAAATAAATTCATGAACCTCGTCTGGCATGTAATCCTGAACCACTGATCGAGCTAGCATTGCGGCTGCAGCCACCGATGCAACCGCGGTGAGAGCTGTTTTGGCCGTGGCTAGATGAGATTCAGTAGAGGAACTCATTTACTTCCATCTTATCCCAAATAAAATGAAAAAATCATTGTTAAAGTTAGTTCGTAGAAATCAGAGTCACAAACAATAAAATTGATGTTGACGCCGTAGGGTAACACAAAGAATCTTGATATAAATTCCAAGCGACATAAGTAATTTTGGCTAATGAATATGGAAAAAAAATATTAAGGAATGATATAAATTTAAAAGCTTAAAAAACAAAACAAGGAGTGAATTCATTAAGAGGTTACTAAATAGATTTATGCTCAAATGAGCTTATTGAGATTGAAACATATACTAAAACTGAAATAGCTCATAAGAGTTTTATTAATGCAAATAAACCAAGATCAAATAGATTTGGATAGATTCATAAAATGGGAGAAGAGGAGGATTGCACAAAGTGGCAACCCTCAAAGTTACCATCTAATGTTCTCACATGAAGATATATATATGAAACTAACTTGGTTAAAACCCTAAAACACATGAGCTTCAAATGTATCACTAGACTTCTTTACTTTGAATTGGGCTTATATTCTACATGCTCTAATAGTTACGTGTGGGAATAAATCTGATTCGATTAATCAAACTATGCTATATACTGTTTCTACGATGAGCATAAATAGTGAAATTCTAACAATTCAAAAAGAAGAAAAAAAGAGTTTGTGAGGCCTAAAGAGATAATTTGATACCAGTTCTTCTCTTTAGGAATTCTGGGATCACTAAACTTGCACGATACCTCAGAAAATTAGGGATGAAAATGAATATATAATTGGGTTGAAGATGATGAAAATAAAACGAATTGTGTATATTTGGGCCAACATCTACGGCCCATTTAGTAGGTATAGTTAAAAGTAAAAAACACCTACAGTCTTCTAGAGCCTGTTAGTCAATCTTTTCGTTTTTTCTTGACCACCGAATCTTTTTTCTTGGTGGTCGTTTCCTTGCTATGAGAATCTTCCAAACTCAATGCTATGACAATCTTCCAAACTGGTACCTTGGGATATGGTACAAGAAAGAGGATTTGAGTTCCGGTGGGTATGGTGAAAGGCTTGTCTCTGTTGGCGATCCATACATGTGTTTGTTTTGGATCTTTCTTATATCCCAAGGTACCAGTTTGGAAGATTCTTATAGCGAAAGAGACCAAGCTCAAAAACGTTCCCAGGAGACACGATTGTCTCAGTGTTGGCCGAGATTCTTTTTTGATACTCTCCTACCGAAACCGAAACTGAAAAGCAAATATTAGTAGTAGACTTCTCAGTAACTTAATTAAATCACTACATTTCATATCTATCTTCTCTTTACAGTTACGAACTTTTCTAAGTTAGAATATATATAAATTTTGAGTATGTTGTTTAGGCTGCCCTGCTTAAATTTCTCTATCCTCCTAACTCTAACGTAGATAACATTACATATGATATGATCACCTAATATTTCCTAATAACATGTATTGTTCTTTTTGTTGTTGTTGTTGTAGTGGTGTGTCAAGAATCTTTCAATCTGATATGTCTAATGCTTTTGGTATTAGGGTTGGCGGAGAGTCTATAGGTAGGAATAGGGCAGATACTTTTTGCATACAAAAGTAAACAAAGTTTTATTGAAATCAGTAATAACCACTATTGCTAGTTATACTATGAGTTGTTTCTTACTTGCTAATAAGCTGTTAGAAAGATATTAGGAAGTTTTGGTGGTCTAATAGCCCTGATAGAAACAAAATCCTTCAACAGGGCTGGAGACTTGTGCAACAGCCTCAGTCTTTATTTGCCCAAGTTTACCAAGCAAAGTACTATCCTCGTTGTACTTTCCTACAAGTAAATAAAACTCGCAGGACCAAAATCAATACAGGACAACTCTGTTAATACTTTTAACTGTAACTGATTTCTTTATTCCAGAAGCTACAAGAACAAGTCAGCCCACCACAAGCTTCCGAGTCGTGAAACAGAGAGGAATTCAAACATGTCTACTCTGTGGTCAACCATTTAATGTTCAAATGCCAAGTTGCTAGAGAAATCTGGGACATAGCTCCTACCTTTACACCATCAGGTGATCTCTTATCCAATCAGGAGCTTTTTTCAAAATTTAAAAACTCTGTTTCAGCTCATACCTTTTATAAGATGGAATTCTTTGAAAGCTAGAAAAATACGGACTTTTTCTCGAAGCCATATTCTTCTATATGTTCCATTTTAAATTTAATATAACACATTGGATTGTCATAAGGAAAAAAGGAACTAAAACTATATATTTTATACACGACGGATTACATATTGAAATACAGCATATGGATATCATTAAGAAAGAAAAAAAGACGCACTATTTCCGTTGGCGGGCACGAATTAATATAGCATGGGAGGCCAAATGTAAAGATATTCGACTAAAAGATCCAAAGAATGCTTTGATCCGCTTAAATTTATAATTCGAAGCCAAATCGATAAAAATGGAAAAAAAAAATAGTTAGTGGATAATAAAGATTGGTCGACCCATGTATTTACGTTTTGATTTGTCATCCTTTAATTTCTGCCCATAAGTTCCACTAGGATGCGTTATTATTTGTTCATACGAACCCACACACATACACGCACGACTAAAATTGTATACACTTTATATATTCATTATACGGATTTAGCAAATACTTCGTACATTAGTGCATCACAAGACACAAATCATAGGAGATAACAAATTTAATGTTTAAAATTGAGACATTTTTTTACACTATACCGTAAATGAAAAAAATGAACAAAAAAGCAGGGTACAACAATATCCTTTAATTTTTGGGAATCCTGATTCAAATTTTGACTACTATCCGCTATATGGACGTAGCCACATTGATTTTATTCTGGACCACAGAGGAAGAACATCATCATGGTATCCAAGAACGATTGGACATAAAACAACACCGTTTTATCCCCATATATTTTTGAACTTCCGAGTTTTTTATTTAGGGAAAAAAAATTGCAAAACAAATATATTTGGTCAAAGTTCCAGCTTTATCCATATTATTTTAATGCATTGACCAATAAAAAATTTATAAAATATATTAATAAAAATAAAATCGAAAATGTAATTATTTTTTTTATTTATTTGAAATTAGTTAAAACAACACTAGATTCAAATCAGAGGGAGTATATTTTGATCTTAACTAAATATTTTTTTCTAAATACGACACAGATTTCTTTTCTAATTATAAGACATGGGCCTCATATGAGGTATCATAAGCCCATTAGTTTTCTTCAATATTGGTTTACCCATTGATTCCAATAATGCCACGTGTATGGATACGATATTAAAGTAACACCTCGCATTTTCGAAAAGAATTTGTAGAGATTGAAGAGTTTCTCAGGTTTTTGTCCTCTCTACCAAACATTGATTTGACTTTCCCGATTTGCATATGTTCCTTTCTCTCCTTAGAATTTTAACTTATTTTTGTATGTATAGCGATGAATTTTATCCTATGTTGACTTTATTTTCCTTTTTTGGAAATGGTAGCAGCAACGTCTTCTCTTCTTCTCTACTTTGGCCCTTCCTCCTACCTTAGAAGATCGAGACTTTCCGAGCTTTAGTTCGATCATCTCTCGTGGGTTTTCTTTTTCTGTTTCTGGCGCTAGATCTATGACCGTTAAAAGATTGGCTAGCAGAGACCGAGACGTCAACGAACAATTTGGGACGTTAGAGCAAGAATCTTTCATCAATTGTTCGTCGGAACTCCGAAAAGAGTTGGTCACTGGCGGTGGGATTGAGGCTATCGTTAATCGTAAGGTTAGTAATGAAATCTCATTGATGCACGCAATGTGTTCGACGAAATGCCCTTCAGTATTATTCTATGTTTGTTTGTTTCTTATTACTCTGTTTCAATTAATGACAGAGCAAATGGGTTGTGTCTGCTTTATTTGCTTCCATCATTCTTCTTCGACATGACGGTGCAGCCTTATGGGCAGTCATTGGATCAATTTCGAATTCAGCTCTCTCTGTAGCTCTCAAACATATACTTAACCAAGAGAGACCCGTCGCAACCTTGCGATCTGATCCTGGGATGCCATCTTCTCACGCCCAATCCATTTCTTTCATATCCGTGTTTGCTGTTTTAACCGGTAAGTAGCTATAATACTTGAACTAGTCATCTTTCTCTTATCAAGGAACTACTGTTAAAAGACAATGGAGTCAACTTGGGTCACATTTTCTGCAGTTATAGAATGGCTTGGAACCAGTGAAGTGTCCTTTTTCCTTAGTGGCCTTATCCTTACAATGGGTTCATACTTTGTAAGTCTACTTAACAGTGTAACATATTGCTGCAAATAATAATAATAACCTAATAATCGACTTAGGCTTGATATTTATATAACATTGATCTCCCTTCCTCAAAAAAAAAACGATGTATTTTTTCTTGTAGATAAGGTTAAGGGTTTCACAGAAATTACACACAAGCAGTCAAGTGGTGGTGGGTGGCATCGTAGGTTCTCTTTTTTGCATCTTATGGTACACAACATGGAACTCGCTTCTCCTTGAAGCCTTTGAGTCATCTCTATTAGTCCAAATATCTGTGTTTCTGGTTGCAGCTGTGTTTGCGCTAGCTTTTGCAGTGTATGTTGTACTTAACTGGTTCAAAGCCGACAGATAAAAGCAAACAAAGCTTTTGAATTACCATTACTTAAAATTGTATCCCTTGATCCTGAGACCGTTTGTGGAAATCAAGAAAATAATAATTTCAAAACATAGACGCCAAGGTGTCTTTAGGAGTCTAAGCAAGCCAACCACCTTACACTATAGAGCTAACATTGAAAGTTAATAGGAAGGAACTAAATATTAGTGACTGTGGCTGCCACTCAGTATGCCACCGCAAAAAAAGAAACAAAAGTGTTTACAGCTACTCGGAGCTATACATCCTCTTGAGAACAGTTAAAACAATAACTGAATATGTATATTTTTCTATTCACAGGGCGTACGCTAAACGTCCTGGATCTTATTTCTCTTGCTCACATTCAAACCCGTTATGGAGACAACAGACTTAATCATCCTTAAGAGGTTGTGATACTTCGGATGATGGTTTGGCTGCAGGAATGTAAGACCATGCCAATGCCGCACCTCCTAGAGTAATAGTTGCTGCAATTGATCCCCAAATCCATCTCTGCCTCTTCTTTCTCTTCTGCCTTTCTCGTCGTGCCACCTCTGGTATCAACAAAATTGGGAGATTAGATTTAAGAACGAAAAAAAAAAGACAAAGAGATACTTTGGCGAATTAGAGTGATTTTTTTCTACCTATGGCCTCTTGGTTTCGTTGGGACATTTCTCTGTTCACGGCTTCGTAGTAGTGTAGACGGTCAGACAACCGTGTGATTTCAAAGTTCTTAGTTTCGAGCATAGATTCCATCTCCATCTCTACCTCCGCCTTCGCCATACCTCTGCCTAAAGAGTCAGAGACAAACCTAGCAACCTCGAGTTGGCAGCGTAGTTCTTCTGATAGATTCAGGTTGCTGGTGGAGGAGGCGATAGGATCAATAGGAACAAACAGACCCACCTGGGCCAACTGCTCTCGGAGTCTCTGCCAATGAATTTGCATCTGCTCCAGAGCCTCCTCTGTTTGTTTTCTCTTCTCGATTTCCATTAGTAAACTCAGCCTTATCTCCCTTAGTTCAGCTTCGATGTTGTTCACTGAACTCTGCATTCCACTGTCGGTTGATAATTCTGAAAAACCAAGAATTAAGATGGATTACAAAATAGTTTCCAATCATACCGTCAAAGTTAAATCTTAATTTGTTTACTATACAAATACATGAGACAAGAATAATGCAATAATTCTCATGATTTGGAAAATTTACTCATCACTCTCAAGATATCCAGAAGAACGCAGAATTCCCATACAAGAAAAGGCTACTACTGCACGTCTAAGAAACAGTACTGATATATCTCCAAACAATCAAAACTAAAAATGTGATTAATCATATTATCCTGGGCACGTTAAGATCATAAGCATTAACATCTAGCTTAGAAGCATATAATTAGCAAGAGAGTAAGATAAGTACCATCCCAAGCATCATAAAACTCTCCCACAGGTGTAGCAAGTCTTTGTGAACCTTCCTCTCCTGCATCACCTTCTACCTCTGTGTTACTTGTGAAGCTTGCTGATTCACCTGGGTCATAGAAATCTTCAGACTCACTCTCCTTGTCTGTTTTGATATTGAGAGGCTCAGGCAGATTATTTTCCCGTTCCAAACCATAGGCAGCATTATCCAACTCTGACTTTACATTCCCAGTTTTACCGTCAAGCGAACACCAATTCCCAACAGGACCATCAACAATACCATCAAAATTACAGTTTCCCACAGAACGAGCATGAACTCCATTGGAAAAATCCTCTTCAGTAGCCTCATTTATAGGAAATGAGAACGAGGTGGACTTCCTCCGAGGGGAAGCTTTCATATCTGTTTCAGCAGTAACAGATTCCTCTTTGAGGGTCTTCTGGTGAGAAGGAGACAAAACATTAGCCTCAGAAGAGCTTTTTAGAAGACGTGGAGGTCCACGTGATTTGTGGTTGATGATATAAGGCGATGGTGGGAAAGAAGATGGCGAATTAGGGAGTGGAATCGCGTCAGGAGTGGCGTAAAGAGCCGGTGACATCTGAGGACGAGTAACAGTCCTCTCATTAGGTAATTTACCTTTACCCTTCTCCAGTTTTGATATTGGTGGCTTTGAATAAAACGACTTTTTTGTGCTGGGAACACTCTCTACAGACGTGGAAGCCCCTGGCTCTAGCATTCTATCCAAAGCGATAGCAGAAAAAGTAGGCATGGCTCTGCATCATTTGAACAATTCAAATTACTCACAATTCTCTTTAACAGATGATAACCACAAAGAGCGTTTTCTTCATTTCAAATCGAATCAGAAAAATGAAAACAAAACTCAGTAAGTGAGAATTAGTTAATTCGGAATGTCTCAAACCCTCACCATCGCTTTAACCTAAACAAAACTTTATTCAACAACAGATTCTCACGAAATTTCAAAAGGAACAGCTCACGAAAACCTAAAATCGAGAAGAAGCTGATAAAATCAACCACATATCGATAATCTAGAAGCTAACAAGAGGTCAAATCGACAACTCAATTCGAATCTCCCAAATATTCAGACCTACGATAACGAATTCCCCAGAAATTTCCACCGAACAACAAGCAGAGAAACCGAAAACGTAACTCCTCAGGCGTAGAAGAAACGATTACCTCACCGCGGGAAGGAAATCTCCACGGAAGAAGCTGAAAAATATCCAACGGAGAGAAGAAGATGATAGATAGATTCAACGGTTGAGATCGTGGTCAGACGAAAGCGAGACGACGAAGATAGGATGAAGAAGAAGAAGACATCGTATATAGAGATAGAGGAGGAGGGAAGAAGAAGAAAACCTCTTCTCCAAGGCTTTTTATCGCAAACAACGACACCTCCGCTTTGTCTCTCCGCAAATATTTTAAACGCTTTTCTTTTTTTTTCTTCTTCTTCATTGCTTCCCCTATTCTTGGCGACCCCTTTCTTCACAAAAATTCATTATTTTATCTTAAATTCTAATTTTAAAAAATGATTCTAACCCAAACGTGTATTTTGGAGATATTTGAAATGACGGATATAACCTTTGACGGTAATAGTTACGAGCAAGGTCGGCGCGATAACGAAGGGGTATTTTGTGTAAATAATTAGACGGTAGGGTTTCGTGAGTACTCGAAACGGCGTCGTTCAAGGGATCTTTTTAAGTGGGTGATATTGTCCTATCTTGAATATTCCAATTTAACGTCATAAGACACAGTGACATGGCAACATCGTGTCCTAAAGCAAAACCGATGGCCCAATTTGTCTGTTCACGAATCTGTAAAGCCCATTTTGAAAACGATTAAAATATTTTTGAAAGTTGTTTTTGTCTTCCTCAAATCTAGAATCTGATTTTTTTTTTGAGCCAGTTTCCTAAATGTGACCCATGTGAACACGCTTGTAAGAAAGAGTATTCAAAATTGGTTGACAATATATTATATAATTTTTTTTATAAATCTTGTCTTCAAGAAAAATGAGACTAATTATCATTTATTTTTCTCCATATTATAATGTTTTCTAACCTTTACTGTTTGATGAGAAGAAAATTTCAAATTATCATCTGCCATTGAAATTTTGAAATTTTCATCCTTTTATTTTTGAATTTTTAAAACAAAAACAAAAGATGGGAAATGAAGAATATAGAACCTGATTCAAAGCTTGTAGCTCTGGACCGGTTCTATCAGCAATAACGAATTGATTCGAAATTCTCATAAACATATCTTTATAAATTAAAAAATCAAAACCAACTTGTTGATCATATATTAAGAGGTCTAGACTCTTGAATTTATCTTATTCTTGAAATCTCCATGAAAGTGTACAAAACATTCATCAATTCGTAAAAAATGAAAAATTCATAGTATCATCCATCTTTTTGAATTGTATCACGAATTGTTTTGTTTTCTCTTAGATTATATACTATTAAAAAACGATATATAAATCTTTATTCATCTTCAACCACGAATCTATCTGTAATGAATCACAGGTGCATTAGAATTCGGATCCCACACACCTCCTTCCTTAACATACTCCATATACCTCGCAAACTCCGGTTTCGCCGTCGCCAAACTCTTCTTCTTCTTATTCCTCTGAAAATGAACTTCAAAGAAACTTATCAAAGGATGAACAGAACCACCGTTTGGTTTTGCCGTCGGCGTCTTCTTCACTTCTTGAATAGGGTTTCTTGATTGACCATAAACACTCGCCGGAACGCTCGAGATCCTCTTCAATCTCGCTTCTTCGTCCCCAAGCTTTTCATAGCCGCCGTGGATTTTCCTGGTGCTCATAGCTCTAAACATGGTGATGTGTGTGCGGAAAAAAGGTGAGTTCTTTTTGGTTAGGTGTGTTCTTGAATCTTTCTCTTGATGGTGTTTATTTAAGTAGTAGGCCAAGTTTGCTTTGTGACTATTGACTTTTATTTTAATTTTATTTGATGTGCATGTACGTAGCGATCTCCAACTAACTAAATTAAATTTTGTGTATAGATAATTAATAAAGCATGTGTTAGTGTTACACCCACATGATGTATACATCTTCGTCGCTATTTAATCGCCGGTCAAATGTGTCTTATGCTGACTATTACGTCGACATCCTTTAGACAAAATTCAAAATGGACAATGACTTTAGAGTTTAGACTAACTTGTCTTGTGGGAAACTAACTTATTTGTTTGATGACCATATCCAACAATTTATTATTCTAGGAATGAACAAAAAGAGGTATCTAACTTTGTCGAACTTACATGAGTAAACCTCTGAGAAACAATTAGCAATGATATATATATATATATATAAAGAGCACTTCACTTAGTTTTAAATCCACTAAAAGTGAAGAAGTTGGACTAATGAATTGATCATAGAATCATATTCTAGGTCTTGTTTAGAACCTTTTTGAAATTAGTTACTTAGTCCAAGTTCTTTGTGTGTTCTTGTCATAATCTTGGGACGGATTGGGAGATGATACCCAATTCTTCAGCTATCAGTATATACAATATTCTTAACTAATTTCTTGATTATCTTCTTGTGAAAACGAGTAGAAGAAAAAGACAAATGCGTAACGAATCAACGGATTGACTAAGTAATGACATAACAAAAGGATATTATTATTACAAACTTAATTACCTAGCAATTAAGAAGATAATAAAGCTCTGTTTCAAGTCGCCTTTCTGCTAGAGCAGAGTAACGAACACGCTGTCACAGTCGTTGCACCTCACATCATGCTGCATTACATGTAATAATAATCTTTCTATTCTTGTTTTTCTGTAGCTAACAAATGTTGCTTTCCGGCTCTCCTTTAATTGTATATTTGTATCGCTTAAATTCGGACAGGTTGTGTCATTTGAACCACTCGATTCCTAATCATAAGCAATGAACCTAGAGTAAGATGTTTGTCATCCGTTAATAAGACTGGTTGGTTCATGATGCAGGAGTCCACTATGTACAGGTGTGCATTATGCACATACATAAATAAATAAGCTCCAGATTATAAGAACTGTCTACTTAATAAAACAAAACGCTAGATGGAGGGGTCAAACCTCCGACCTTATGTTTAACAGCCACACGCTCTAACCAACTGAACTATTCCAGCTAATAATATTAATTTAGAATTTAAACTTTGTATATTTGCCTATTATTTAATGGCCCAATTTTATCATTCCGTTCAAACACGAACCAATAAGGAATCATAATCCCAGATATATAAAGATCAATATATTAGATTGTCTAGATTTGCATCTTCAATCGTATAAAGTATTCACGGATTCATACTCAAGACTTTGACTAATTTGAAGGGCAAAAAAAAAAACAGCGTTTAATTTGCTTGTTTGTTATTATGGATCCAAACCTTAAAAACTTGTCTTCTCAGATTCACCATCCTACAAAACTTATCAATCTCTTCTTCATCTTTCTTCTGCATCCTCCACCCTAATTTCTCTGCAAATTCCTTCATCTTCTCCTTTTGTTCTTCATTGATCTTTGTCTTCACCCTCTTCTTCTTCCTCATCATCATCCCTTTCCCATCAACATTCTGATTCCGATGACTCAAAATCTTCTTCATATCCTCGCTCGACAAAGAAGTCCTCCGTCCAAGAATCTCAACCATTGGATGTATTCCACGTGGCTGCATTGCCTTGTACGAACTATTACTGCTGTAAAACGCCGGAGTTATCATCACCTGATCTTGTTACTGCTTCTCTGTCCGTACACTTCTTTCCTGTGGAAGCTCCGGTGACAATTACAGGCGGCGCATTTTAGCTCCCCGAGCGTATCATCTTCCCCACCGGCCATGAACTTGCAGCATCCGTCCAACACGTGTCCTCCTGTTGAGGCCGCGTGGTTCTTCTGGCATTTCTTGTACTTCACTGCTTGGTCGCCACGTGTCCTCGGTTTTTTATTTTCTTTCTTGATCGGGAATGGAGCTAAGGACAGATCTGATTCAGGTTTGGCTTCCGGATCTTGATACGGTTTGGTATGTGGCTTTACTTCTAAGGTTATGGTTGACATCATTGTTGTGGAAGTAATTGTTGCATTACCTTTTCCTCCAAGCTCCATTGTAAATCTGAACCCAAAAGAACAAAACTTTCTTAAAATTTTAATAGTTATAATTATTCACTAATGCATACAAAAGATGAAATGACATTTGGACGGACCTTAGGGATTATATTGATATAGGGAAGAGTAGTGCAAGATGAGATTGAGATTGGTATTGATGAAGAAGAAGAAAAAGAAATAGAATTGGTGATGATGATGTATGTGTGTTTGTTTCCTATCACCCATCAAGTTTATTTCACATGAAAATCCAACAAAATATTGATTTAAAAGACACAAACCTACTAAAAAGAGAGAGAGAGAGAGACTGTGTGTGTGTGTGGTGGTGGTGCCTCTTAATTTCGAGACATTAGCATATGTTTGTTATCTCTCACCACCTGCAACTTTGGTCCATCTCCCATTATTGCATTATCTCTCTTTCTCTATTCTCCTTTATGATGATGGTGTTACTAATTCATGTCCGTCTTCAAAAAAACCGTAGCTTAGTCAAACTATTACCTTTAGGAGTGGGAGAGAGATAAATGAGACGAAAAACTTATGGGTCTATTGAATTACTTATTTGCGTTAATTTTCAAATACAGTTTATACATTTTCATAATTTAAATCATATATTTTAAATTGAAATTATGAGTTATATAGTTATGAACTTTTAGATATATAAATTGAAACAGTGTTT
The DNA here is from genome assembly GCA_963922655.1 of Cardamine chenopodiifolia. Taxonomy (NCBI): domain Eukaryota; kingdom Viridiplantae; phylum Streptophyta; class Magnoliopsida; order Brassicales; family Brassicaceae; genus Cardamine; species Cardamine chenopodiifolia. The sequence goes on along the minus strand of OZ000479.1, from coordinate 12,743,604 downwards.
AGTTACACTAACTTTTGATTTTTAGAAGAAAATTAATACATCTTCTAATTTTAATGTTTGTCATTTGTCATTCTCTATCTTCACAAATTCATTAGCAGGTTTATGTTATTGTAATTGAGAAAATAACATCAACAATAACGGTATTAGTGTAAGATTAGGGTTTGCATGGAGTTTAATATAAGCTTCATCAGCTTTCCATACAAATGGAATTATGGTTTCCAATAGAGGTATTTTATTGAAATAATTAAGAATTAACCAGAGCTAATCATGGTCTTGAAAGAGAATACATATCAAATAGTTTTCTCGTGGGGAGGGTTAAGGAATTAAAGTGTGAAAGAATGAAAAAGCTGGTCGACATAAGCACAACAAAACCTGCACTTTTATTTATCTCCACATGCCTCACGTCTTATTTTCAGATTCTTTGTTTCCCACAGCTGTGTTGAACTTTATGATCATCTTCATTTCTTATTTACCAAACGCTATTTATATCAATGAAATTATATTTGACATACTAAATTTCAAGACGTTGAACGTTACGCGTGACATCTTTTGTTTAGATTCCCTTAATCTGAGTGACTCCATCTATTCCCTTAATCTGAGTGACTCCATCTATGTTTTTTTACTAATCGCTGCAATTGCAGCTAGCGACCAAAAAATGCATATAAATATAAATTATTTAGAATGCAAAATTGTGGAGAACATGGAATTACTATTTATTTTTAAATCACAGCACCTTTGTCGTTGTCACTAGAAAGAACATGGCTTCCATAAGTTAAAGATAAGTATTGCTCGCTCCTATTTATTATCACCACATGTCATGTGGTAATATCAGATCCAGGCTTTCTAACTAATTTAATTAGGCCGGTTGATACATTGGGCCAAGCCCAATACAAAGCTTATTCAGTGAATTCAGAAATAAGCCATGCTCACTAAGCAAAATGAAACTCCATACATATTTGATAATTGATATAGATAAGATTTCTCTAACGTGCTCTAATTTACAAAGACAACTAAAAGATAACTCAGATTTGCAGCAAGTGAAAAACGTGGAAGATCATCATGGGCTTAGAGTAACTTCATCGTCAAAGGAACCAGATTAGTTGTCCGACTAAGAACAACTATGCTCTTGAGTAAAATTACTGAACTAATTTGATTACAACAAAATCATACTAACGCCGATAACTACCAGAAATAAAAGCTTTATTACCAAAAAAATATCAGGCATGTTTTTAGAATTGATGCTATTTGGACAATTTGGTGTTACGAGACTCGATAAGTCTCCACATGTACCATGAACCAGCATATCTATAAGGACGCCATTTCTCACAGAGCTGCTCCATCTGCAATGGACCTGGAAGGTTTTTCAAACCATAAAGATCTTTCACACCTAAATCTCGAACAGGTAAAAAACATCAGGCCTATGCAGTGTAAATATCATAAAATATGAACAGTCCACACTCCAATTCCTTTAACCGAAGTTAACCGATCAATCAACTCTTCGTCACTCATTTTCAAAATCAATTCATCGGAGAGGGAACCGGTATTGTATTTATCAGCTAGATCGTGAAGGTAACTAGGTTTTCTCCCGGAGACACCGATGGATCTCGCTAGGGAAAGGAACGGAGTATTGCTTGAAATGAATATCGGAGGATTGTTGTGCGTTGTGATTAAGGATCCGAGGAGTTCATCGGAGCTTTGTAGGTGACGGAGAGCGAGATCAACCGTTGATTTTGATGAGAGTGGAGACTCGGTGATTATGATCCTCGGCGATGAATTGAGTAGATCTGACGAAACTTTCCGGATTTTACGAGGTCGAAATGTGATTTAAGAAGATGAATCAGAGGACTTCGAGACCTCGCTAACGGCGGCGATTGAAGAATGCGGAGGTTGAGTTACGGCGGTAAGGGTTTTACGGAGAGACATGGCGACGGCTGAGTTAGTGATTCTCCCTCGCTTCAAGCCAGACCAAATTCTTAATTGGGCCTTAAACAATCTCGATCGGCTTATTTATTGTTAGCCCAAGTACACTTTTTGGGCTCAATTAGACTGAATTGTGATTGACACACGGAGAATTATAATATTGTTTCTTTGGGTGGAGATTGGAGAAAGTTGAATATATGTCGACGACTGAATGATAAAAAATATAATATTCGAGATTTTTGATTATCTTGTGATCGTGCAGAGTTAGATTAAAAGCTGGTAGAATTAGTACAAACATATTGCAGAATCGGTTCAGTAAAATCGGAAATACAAAAAATAAAAAAGAAATAAAAATATTCTGTAGAGCGCATATTGACACGAACAAAAGGTCAAGAATTGGGATAGTAAAGGACAAAACGACGGTCAAAATATAAAGGAGAGAACAGAGCATAATACGACAAAATAAGTTCATTAAATCACTACAATGCTCTGATCCAAACTGAAACACAACAGTACCCCAAACCCACATTGGTACGATCAGAATCTAATCTCCCAATTCGACGATCAGATTTCAATCTTCACTACCAAACAGCCAACCCCCAAATTTTACCTATTTAATGTATTTTCTTTTTATATATGAAACCAATGATAAAGAAATAATAATAATTAAAGTCTCAGTTGTGAAATTCAGGGACTCAGGTGGAACTGAAACTTCTCCGTTCAACTAAAACTATATACATCAAAAGAGTTATAACCGATGTCTATATTTTTGGTCTGCGGTTTTCTTTTGTACATCTTTTTATTTTTATTTTACTTTTTTCCTAATGTTTAATTTTGATTACATCACTGTGTGCGTTTGGTGTAATATCCATTTATTATCACGAACACTGTTGTTTGTAAATTAACAGACCGTATTATTCATTTTTAATACTAAAGCAAGAACATTTCCATTAAAAGAAGGTTAAATTTTTAAAAATTATAATAGAAAATTATTTTTAAATTGACCAGAACGGTACTTTATAGATAAACCATAAGTTAGACCGTCGCTATCAATAACATCAACATCGTCTCTCGATATACACTTCTATTTTTTTCAAACATTTTCTTCCTTTTTAAAATTAGACATAGTAAATAATTAAACCACATGGAAAGTTTAAGAATCTAACGTCGTTTTCTTTTCCTTTCATCTGGTGAAGTCATGAACAAGACTTGCCCTATCCGCCACATTAAGCCTCCACGAAAGGAACGGCACGCCACCGTGAGCACCGCCGGATTCACCGTTGTTTACTCCTCCGCCGCCGTAATCATCCATGAACCTGATTTCGTTTGCCGGATTATTACACGGAACCCTTTGCGTCGAGTGATGAGCCCACGGAGTTCCATTATTGTTGTTACCAGTGGAAGTAAGGTAATTATTATAGCCAGAGTTGTGATGTCCGTACTGGTCGGTTGGTACCGGTGTAGCTCCGACGACAGCGTTCCCTGAAGCGGCTGTGGTTCTTCTCTCTTCCTTCTTGAAACGAATGCCGCATGCGTTGCATAGGGACTGCAAATTACATAACCATCTATATCATTTAACCATCAATATCGCCATATTTAATGTTGTCTAAATAAATAAAGCTATACAGCAATGGAAATTATTCAAAAAATAATTATGAATCAATACTATCTTCTTTTGAAAATAGTTATTTATTTGTTCATTAAAAATTTTCAAAAATACAATAACAGTTTTTAATGTTGTTTTCAATAAATTATGCTATAGAGGATTTATTGGTTTAAGTGAAAAAAATATAAGCAAATATTTTAAAACAAAGATGAAATGTTTTTTTTGGGTTAAGAAGTCAAATTTTGAATAAATTAATTTAGTCACCTTAGGGCCTCTAGGACCATTCCTCCATAGTGGGGTAGAAGTAGTGTCGCAGTTGGCACAACGCCTTGCGAGAAGAGAGTCGCCATCACCACCGCCTCCGCCGGAACAACCACGTCTAGGCTTGTTAGTAGGGAAAGAAGGGACGTTATTAAACGGTGTCGTTTTAGAGTTGTTTTTGGTGTGAAGCAAGTCCCAGAAGTTGGAGATGCAAGAAGAATCACCAGAGGAAGTGGAGCGTCTGCGTTTCTCGTCCTCTTCACAAAGCCGCGTGGAAGGAGTTCCAAGTGATAGAGTGCAGTCAACGACGGAGGAAGAGTGATATTCCTCACCGTTCTGCTCGAAAACGCCGCCGTTTTGCATGGAGAAGACCATCGAGTACGAGCCAGTGTTGGTGATGTTGTTGCTGTAGCAACATCTTTGGCTATGGTGGTGGAACATTCCACAAGAGTGACAATATTGCCCCTGCGTTGAAGTGTTGTACGGAGTCTGCATCATCGCTCTCACTCACTCTTCTCTCTTTGTTTGAAAACCCTAAGTGTAAATTAAGAGAAGCTAAAGAAAATATGGGGAGAAAAATTAAGTTGCAGGTTTCACGTTGGAGTGAAGTGAAGAATGGAGAAGGGGGTCTCACACCTATATATAGAATCAGACATGTATATGTGCTTTATATGCAGGTTTATATAAAACGAATATTTAAAATCAATAGAATATGTGGGGACGCAGCTTTTTACGAAGTAATATTAATGATCATTTACTCAAATGGGTTTGCTTGCTTTTTTATGTTTCTTTATTTCAAAATACGATGATACTATCAAGTTTCTTCACACAGCCAAGTAATAAAGAAAGATTTTAGTCACTGGTTTTTCTACTTAAATAACACATGCTTGGTCCATATAGAATATGTGTAATTGTGTGAATTATTAACTCAATTAAAATAAACCTATTTATAGCCTTTAGACAAAGGATGATAAGATATGGAGATATAACATGACATACTTTACATGATATATAAATTAGAAGATGAACAAATGTGATGGAAGATGTATAAGTAAAAGAAAAAATGTTGAAACTATGTAGAGAAACTTATCTTGGTAAGAAAGGCAAAAGTTTGAGCTACTCAATGGATGTCAAACTTCCGAATGTAAATGCCAATTTTGCGATGAACAGATTCGGTAACATATGCTAAAATAAAATCATTCATTTACGGGTTTCCTAATAAAGATTGAAGATTGGTTTAAGATATGGGAGATATTATTGTTAATAATTGAGATGGTGAAAAACATACGACTTTTGGACAATCAGACTTATAACTCTTGTTAATTCATTATTTCTTTTTGAAGTAATTATTATGTCACTCACGCACGAATGTTTACTAGATCTATAATATTCTTAAGAAGGTTTTGAAATTATCGTTTCTTTGTGGAGGAAATCTTTTTTCTAAACGTAGTAGAAGAAGAAGAAGGCGAGAGTGTGATGTGATGTTGATGGTCACTGATGAAGGGTGGTCAAAATTTAGCCCACGTGACAAGGGGGAGAGAAGAGAAAGAAGAGTACCGTCATCACTGCAAAAATCTCCGATCACGAGGCTCAAATTTTATTTTATTTGTTCTCTTCCAATATAATGCTATAAACCTCTGTCTCTTTCCGTCTCTGCCCACTGCCCTAAAACCCTGAATCTCACGCGCTCCTGCTTACTCGCGCGTGGCCTCGTCCTTTACTTTCTCCACATCGCAATCACACGTTCGATATCTGCTCAGCCTCATGTGATTAATGATGATCCATGATGATGTAAATAAAATGACTTAGATTTGGTTATTAGATTTCTTCAAAACTTGCCGCTAGCTACAGTCTACTCTACTCTTGTCGTCAACGAATATTAGTCTTCGTCCCTATAAAGGCTTATTTTTATTTTTATAGATTTGTATGTTTATTCTTTAATTACTGTTAGAAAAACCCTCCCTTTCATCGGATTCAAGGACCTACTGTCAATTTGTAAAGCTATAGAATTCGAATAGAAACGATATCAAATTTATGATAACAGTTAAACATTTTAACAAAAAAAAAAAAAAAAAGTATGATAATATTTAGTCCGCTCTGCACCCATTTTTATCACGCCATGCATTACAGAACTTTTAGGGTATATATCAAGATGCAGTGGTGGAACGAATTTATAATTTACTTTATATCGGAGCAACAATATTATATTTTACATAAAAATTAAAGAGAAAATGTTGAAATATGTAATCCAATTATATGTGTATAAAGTTCTGTTGATAACATATTTTAGCCATGAGGAATAATACTGTACAATGAACATTTTTATCTAACAAAAAATAAAATAAAAAAGCATATTAAACAAACTACAGAAGACTAATTATTCTGAAAGCTTATAATATTTCGGGCGACTAAAATGATATGTTAAGAAAAAATGTCTTTAATTTAATAGTATATGAGAAACAAAGACATAAACAAAAACCAACAAAAGTGAGAAAAAAAATAAAAAGAAATTCTGATCAAGAACGTGGGCAATTGTAGCAGAGTGAAATAAATTGGCTACCACGATTCATGCACCAACCAACAAAGCTTCACAGGAAATGGTTTTAAGATCGGACCCAGACCAGTCGAACATATTGGTAAATCTAAAACTCAAATCACTATTTTAAATTGGATTTATTGCTAAAACCCGTGATATATCAAACTGGTAAGCTTTAAAAAGATATACAATAATAAGTGAACTGTTAATAACCACTAATCTGATCACATAGAAATTCAAAAAAATAATCTAATATATTAAGAGAGTTTAGTTTAAAACTTTTTAGTCAAGCTAGGGGATTTTAAATTTTACATTAGTCTTCGATTGTTTCTTTTTATAGAATTTGCAACGAAAGTGAATTGTATCTAAAAAGAATACATAACTACAAAATATAACTTATACTACTTCTGTTTCGTTATATAAGATTTTTTAGCTCAAACGCTAAATAATTACTGTAAAATTTTAAATATTTTTAACATTAAAACAGTATTTAACATGTAACTAAGAATAAATTAACCAATAAAAATATTATGTGGAATACTAATGGTAACAAAACATAAATATTATATGGAATACTAATTACATTTTTTCATTGAAATTATTTTTTAAAATCAAATAAAATGAAACAAAAAAACTTCTAAATCATCTTATTTAATAGAGCAGAAGGAGTGAATATATATATATATATATATGTATATATTAAAAATTCACTAATCTATTGACTCTTGATCGGGTCAAATCGACCCGATACCTAGTGATCGAAAAATATGCCAGTTTGTTTCACATCGGGTTTAAAAGCATTGGATATGCGATTAAAAGAATGTTGAGCTATCTAACAACCTCATTTTCTTATTAGCTTCTCTCACACTTCTTTCTTACTTAGATTCGATGCATACATGACCGATTCAGGACATAGCACCATGAAATATTGCTCTAGCATTCCAACTTTTAACATCAAATTTTATATAATAGACTCTACTTTTTGTAAAATGAAGTATTATAAGGGATCCCAAATTTTTATTTTGTTTTGAGCCTCCAAAATTTCATAACCGGCCCTCGATGCATATTAGATATGTGATCGAGATGATTACTTTTTGTTGGTGCTTATATCGTCTACATGAACAAGCAACCCATTTTACGTTTATCTAAAGAGCATAAAAGAGTTACTTTATATATATCTGCATTGAATTTGAAACTGAGTATAAGATCGTAGCAGATACAGCTCTAAATCCCATGTGGAAAAACCCAATAAAAACACGGACTCGCACGAGTGAATCTCATTCGAGCGATTTCTTTTTCAAAAACCAAATTTTCGGCGTCTCCTTCCAAGCTGTGAAGCTCTCGAGGTGAAGCCGTATAGTTGGTTGTGTCTCGGTGGGTGGCTTAGTGGTGGCTGGTGCGGCGGCGAGTGGTCAAGCGGGAAGAGATCTGTCGGATGTCGGCGCAAAAGTAGGCAGAACTGCTAGGAGACAGCGGAACTGCGGAAACAGCAAAGTTCTCCCGATTAAATATCCAACCAAAAGTCCTTCCCCTTCGTCATTGCATCTCTGGGGTGTTGGTTTGTTCTCGGCGGCTACGGGCCATCGCTTCTCCCCCGGTTAGGAGTGTAGCGGCCGGAGATGGACCTGTTTCTTCGGCTCAGCGGAGGTCCTGTTCCGTGTTGGCTTGGAACGAAGGTGCATCGACTTCAGCGGAGGTCCTGTTCCACTGTTGCCTCTGTTGGTGGTGTTCTGTGCCATGGAGGTTCGCTTGGTGGCTAGAAGAAAGCGGCGGAGGTTTCTTCATACGGCACTTTTAGGTTTAACAATTCAGTTTAGCCGGTTTCATCTCGGTCTAATGCTGAATTTGTTTCCTTAATTTCTTTCGGTTTGGAGTACCTAAGTGGCCCAAACGAGATTGTGGTTTGATTATTTTCTGGTTATTATATTGTATTAAACCAAAAAACCATAAAAATTTCAATGTATGCACAACTTTTATAAAAGAAAAAATCCCATGTGACTCACATTTCTCCTCTCTTAGCTCAATGTTAGTTTCCTATAACACCACAATTTACAACAATAATATCAGTGCGATATATCTATATGTCAACCTTGTATTTTATTTATACAGAAAACACTTTTTTTTGCTACTATACAACTAATTGATTACCTTCTTGACGGACCAAGTTGATGCACACTAACGAAACTACGATGAGCCAAGTTCAAATGATTTCAAAGTTAAAATTGGGATTACCTGTCGATGATTAATTTTGCGATCAAATATTATAATAAAAAATTTTAGTTTTAGGTTAACTTACACATTAGTTTATAATCAAGATATATATATGTATTTCCTTTATTTTATATAACTGTATTTGATCAATATTTCGGGTTACAAAACAAAAACAAACGAGGCGATGTTATTTGTCGAAAATATGCTATATTAAAATTGTTAAGATACAAATCTTCGATAGTCTCATGTAAAATATAAACGCTAAACAAAAGAAAATCCTTAATAGTCTCGTTAAAATCACTGATGGTCGTAGTATGGCTGAGTATGTATCAATCCCCCATGAGAATTCAATTCTTTGTCGGGTTTTTAATAAAGATTATACGAAGTTAGAATCATAATGACAGGAGAATATCCAAAAAGACTTGGAAGAGTTTTTAGAGTAACAAGAAAAATATTGCATGAAAAGAAAAGCTAATAGATTAGATTGTGAAGAACCCAAAAGATAAAGGGAAGAATCCCCTCTATTCAAGTGAAGTACCTTCCTACGATCATCAAAGCAACACCCCAGTTAACCTATGCATACACATGTATGAACTGTATATCTCTTTTTTTAATAGTATTTGTTTCACTTTCCATGTTTTCTTAGCTCAGCCAGAGAGAGATTCTGCTCTTGAATCTTGATGGGTCAAAGGCCTCTCTAAAAAGGAAAGGTCAAAGAACTAATCATACTCCCCATAAATTTGATCTTGAACTAGTGAAAAGAAACAAAGAAAAAGCTATTGGACCCACCTCTTAAATCATTAGACCTAATAGTAATACCACATGATACCTTCTTTTTTCTCTATAGCCAAAATTTTAAGATATGGTACCAAAAACGTAAACGTAATACCACATAATACCTTCTTTTTTCTATGCATATTAATCTTCGAACAATCTAATTCCAATTCACTCATTATGATATTCTACAACATTTTTTTCTGATCAGTTTTGCATGGAATTAAGTTTGAGAAAAATAATAAAAGAAAGGGTCCGTCAATTTTGATTATGCATACATTCTAAGACTTCATCATTATGCAGTATTACAAATAAGAATTATAGCTGAAATTTTCTTAAAATGTATGCATACAAAATGATTAGTTTTAGTCTTTGATTAGCACAAAAATCTTTCAATATAAAATATGTCCGGATTGAAATGGTCACATCATTACAACCCAAAAGAAATCTTCATATCATATAGTAATACCGTGAAACTACGGATGACGAAATATAAATCACAATTGATAAAAATGTAGGAAAGATATACCTATTTTGTTACTAAGCTATCTTTTTGTTTCTCAAGTTACCTATCGAGTCCTAACATTTAAATTTGTTTGAAAAAATATGTCTATATTAAAAAGTGAAAATCAGATCGTCTTGAGATTGCCGAAACTTAGTTCGACTAATGGGACGACCACCACTTTCCAAAAGATGCTCTGTCGAACGTTTATATTTATACAATTTATAACTCTAATTATTGTACGTAATCTATATTTATAGTAATTTGATAAACTCGAAACATAAAACCGTGATTACCCCGAGACACAAGGCGTTACGTTTCGCCACTACATGCAAAGCTAACTAATACCTCACGCGACCCAACCACCCGTGACTAATACGCTGCCATCCACTAACGCGTTTTAAAACTCACGCACTTCAACGGCGAGTGGTTGCATATTGATTTGAATAAACCAAGCATTTCGCTAATGCCCATAAACAAAAACTACGTTATTAACTATGGTACAAGATCACTTTCTGTAATTACACCCCGGGATTTGCTTTATAAGTATGTTTAATTTGTTTTAATCTATTTCAAATACAAATAATTCACCACGAAATAGATTGTATTTTGATTTCTCAGGATTATTTTTCTTTTTTTTTTTGTAGGTTTTTAATTAGTATTGTAAATATTTTAATCACACTAAAAAGGAAAAAACCAAACGGCTACGGAAAACAAAAAGAGACCGGCTCGTAGTCCAGTAGGAGAGCAATAAGACTACACGATGTTTAGTGATGATGCAAATGCAAAAGATGATGATGTTGGCTTCGGCGGATACGGTGGATTCGGTGGGACCCACAACGTTCTGAAAAAAAGTTACGAGTTCCAACACAGAGATCGTATATTTTGGTGACGACGACTCGATTACTTGAATTAATCCGTTTGTCGTTAATCAGGGTGCCACGTGGACTATAGCCGCGAGATTTTAATTCTCCGCATGCATGCATGTAAAGTGATCTAATGATATGTCATTAAACTACTAATTTTATTTTAACTGTTTAATTTAGTTTAATAATTTGATTTTTAAAACATTACCAATAGAATATAATATGTGTTGGTTTAGGAGTCGTCTTGGTCACATTAATAGAAAAATGGGACATTCCTCAAAAGTTACAAAACACGACTGGAATGTTTTCTCGGCTCTGCCCTTTTGATGGATTCTGTTTTTTTTTTGAAAATTCTGTTTGTATGGTATGCGTTCTTAAAAAATGTAAAATCATTATAGGGTCTAACTAAGAAAACTTTTGACTTTTTAACTATGAAAATATTGTTGCATATTTGGTCTATAGGTTATTAATTTATACACAAAATATACAGATTAATATCAAGCATATTCGTAGTGAAAATTTGAGTTTTCAAAGGATTTATTCAATAGTATATTTAACATTGAAATAGTATATTATGGCACAGTGTACTCTAAAAAAGCTGGAAATTATAATATATGTCATTTTCTATTAGTTATTAAGATAGTTTAGAAGTTACAATTATTTGTTATATTTATTTAATGTTACCACCAAAGTCGTTACGAGGACTATTCAGACGAGTTAACTGGAATTTTAGAAGTCAACTTATACAAAATAAAACGTGTCTCTCGATTTACTGTTATTTATTTTTCAAATTAGCAGGTCAGTTCTATGGCCCGTGATTTTTTTTCGTTAAACGGTTAAGTAGTATAGTAATTATAAATATATAAGTACAAACTCCAGCTGTCAGATGTTAAGACTAGATTTTTATTTTGTCTACGGCTCCTGTTACCTCATGTTGTCCCTTCCAAAGCGTGTCTTCACATTTCTTAAAGATTTATTTTATGAACTCTTCGGCGTATTTTTTTAGAACTTCCGCAATATTTTTTGTATTCGGTCAACTGGTATGGGTTGACTGTAATATAGGTGTAGCTCCAGTTACAATATATAAAAAAAATTAAACACAAAACATCATAACAAGCACATTGATCAAATATAATTTTTTTTGTGTTGGTAGGGCACAAATACTTCACTACAAATTTTGTTATCAACGTAAAATGTAAAACCAACAAAATCATTTTTTTTAAACCAACAAAATTACGTAAAAGTTAATAGTAAATTGTTAGTTTTGAAAAAAGAGAAACAAATGTGGGAGTGGTCCAACGTAAGCAAAAAGGGCAAAAGTGGAAAAAATTAAATTGTTGGACCAACTAGAGGTTGAAACATCCCATTTTAATTCGGATAATTAATATTTGAAAAAAACTAATGAAATTAAAGGTCCAATATACACTCCCAAAACAATTTCATCATTACAATTTATTTCACACGATTGATAACAATATGAAAAAATACACAATCAGAAATGAGAAGTGATAATTAAATTCGATTATTTGGCTAACCACTACAAATTACGTTAAACCAAATTTTAGTTTTTGCATATATAAACACATACATATCTATTGGGTAGTGAAAAGGTCAAAAAGCTGGTACTTGAACATACAGAGATGGATCATAAGAATTTCAAAAGGTAGAATGATGTAATTGGATATGATTATATGAATTGGCACTTCAACCATTTCGAATCTTCAGTCTTCCCCCATCGAATTCCGTTTTGACTCTTTTTACAACGCATGCCGTTCGCCGTTGTCGCACTTCCTATTTTTTTACATTAGAGCCCCTACACTCTCTATTCTACTTTTCTTACCCACATAATCTAACCACAAACTTCACGTTTATAGATCTTAACTTCTCGCTGTTTTTAACATTCTCAAACAGCATGCAATTCCCTTTTAGGCCCACGTTAAGCAATTAAGCCAATACAGCCCATATTAGGCCCAGTGGACAAAAGGAGGGGAAGACTATTTCGTATAAACCAACCACACACTAAAATGAATTACAGATTGCTATGAAGTGCATGTTTTGTTCTCTGTCACGGTTCATGTAAGTTTCGAAGCTATCCACGCCACCCGGAAACAGACTTCGGGACAAGTGAAATCCCATTTGAGGCAGCTTCTAATCTGTACAATGCCCAAAAGTGTAAATGTTTGTTACCACACAACAAATGCAGTAAACAGTAGAGAGATTGGAAGAGAAGGAAAAGTGAACTACTTTGATATTTCTTCAACAGCCTTCATGACTTCTGCTGAACTAGTTTCCAGTACTTGTCCTCCAAATACAATCTCATCTAACACCGCGTGCATCTACAAACACGTGTGAAAGAAAGAAGAAGACATAAAGCGGTATTACTAACATGCTTTTTGTTTCATGTAGTTATCTAAAAAGAGTGACCAAACCAATCTGCAGCATTAGCTTTTGAATATAATATAAACTATTCAGTGTAACACCACTACCTTGCTGTAATTGAACACAATGTCTAGTTCGCAGACATTGCTGAAGCATTTGTCCAGTGTTTCAACAAGAACTGCCAATGCAAGAATCTAACTTAGATCATCATACTACGAAAGATACCTTTTCACAGCTTTAAGCTGGAGAAAAAATCAACGAGATATACTCTCAGTGTTCACTAAAGAGTAAAAAGAAAAGAACCACAACGAAATTTGATTAAAGAGAGTCTCAACTCTCGACCCAACCTAATACCAATCTAAAAATACTCAACACCCAGATCTCTTTTAAATGCATCCTATACAGACCAAGTGAGCTGGCACACTACCTGATAAATGGCAACGAGCTTCAATGAAAGAGCTAAGACACTGCAAAATTCTACTATTCAAGACTCTGATTCCAAATTCTCTCTTTTTATATTGTCAAGCCCGTGGTTCATGATATTCAAAAACAAGCAACAACTATAGAACTGTCTCATTCCAAAGCACACAAATTGAAATGGGAAAAGGTTTTACAGACAAGCCATTTCAGATTATATATAAGAACAAATATTGATTGACTATAAACAGATTAAAAAAAAAACGAACCTTGAATGAGATCAAGCATAGCAAGCTCATTTTCTGAACCATCAAATACAAGAACAAAATAGAGAGTAGCATAGTGTTTGTATACAAGCCGAGAATCCTGCAAACACATTCAAACATTGTTTTTATGAGAAACCAATCGCTGAAATTACATATCACCATCATGAAGAAAGCCATTACCTGACCAAACAATGAATCCATCTCCAGAAAATTGCTTACGTTCTCAGGTCTACTGCACAATACTGTAAATTTACATATTTAAACAAAATCAAGCTCAAGTTTCACACGATCGATTGAGATCTTAGTAATACAGATTATGAAATTGCTAGGGATTGAACATTGCTAATTGGAATCTGGGAAAATTCAAGAGATAAGGAGAACCTGAAAATACGCCGCGGATGAGCTCCTGTTGCTTCTCTACAGGCTGAAACCAAAATCCCAAAATTGAGAAAATCGATCACAGATCGAAGAAAACCAAAATTGAAATAAATATCTCAAAAGAATCTGACCATGAAATCGTAGAATTTGGCTAAGCGTGGTTTGCCTTGTGTGTTCAGCATCATCACTGCCTTTATCATCTTTCACCTCTCTCCCTTTCTCTCTCTCTCCTTCTCTCCTTCTCTGTCTCAACGAAACTCTCCGATCTCAATTTTTCATTTCCTGTAACCCTCTGTTTACCTCAGAGTCTTTTGCATTTCAATAACTGACCACGTCTGATAAAGTAACTAACCAATATAAGAAACATCCACGTGTACGCCGGATTCGAGTACCCTAATTTAAAACGAAATTTGAAAGTGATTAGAAAAGAGGCGGCGCCGTCTAATCAATGGATACTGACACTCTCCGAGAAGACGACGACGACGACATTGACCACTCGACAATGCTTCAACCCCGAGAAAACGAAGTTGACAGTGATAGTTTCTCCTCTAATGCATCGGATCTTCAGAAGTACCGCATCAATTCGATCGAATCAACGGTTGTGGTCCGGCAATTACCGTCGTTAGGCATCTCCTTCAAGCTTTGGCTACCTGCAACCACTCTCGTTACACTACTCGATAACTACCGTCGTGATCCAGGCAACAGTCCCCTCAATCGCGTACTCTCTACATTTCCGGCCGACGGTTCAGATTCTTCTTCCTCGCCTAACATCATCGAGCTAGGATCTGGGACTGGAATCGTCGGAATCGCAGCGGCTGCGACGCTTGGTGCTAATGTCACGGTGACGGATCTCCCAAACGTGATCGAGAATCTCCGGTTCAACGCCGACGCAAACACTGAAGTCGTGGGTAAATTTGGTGGGAATGTACACGTGGCATCTCTCCGTTGGGGAGAAAATGATGACGTGGAGGTTTTGAGTCAAAACTTTGACTTGATTTTAGCGTCTGATGTGGTTTACCACGAGCATCTTTTTGATCCTCTCCTTAAAACGCTGCGTTTTATCCTTTTACAAGGAGATAAAGACGCCAAGAGAGTGTTTCTCATGGCTCATCTCAAGAGATGGAAGAAAGAAGTAATCTTTTTCAAGAAAGCTCGGAAACTCTTCGATGTTGAAGTTATACATTGTGATGATCCTCAAGAAGGTTCAAGAATCGAAGTTGTAGTTTACCATTTTGCACCCAAAAGAAAGATTTTGTCAAATGTTGATAAATGAAATTCCCAGTGAAACTGTTTCCTTTAATCCGGAGGTTTAAAAGAATCTTTCTTTTTTTCTTTTTTAAATAATGGAAATGGAAAGACTTTGTGATTAACAGTTTATAGAAACATTTAAATATATTAAATACGTGCACATTCCTTATTGGAGCATCGAACCCAGTTGTTAATTAAATCCATTTAGGTTCTCCGTACAGAGAACAAAGGGTTGCGAAGAAAAGAAGAAATGACTCTGGGATTGATAAACGCGAATCCAGTTGTGCAAGCTAAGAAGGAACGGCTTGTTCGTACAGAAGATCAATATAGAAATGATGGTCTTGATCCTCTTGAAATCTATGATATCCTTAATCTATTTTGAGTTTGGTTTAGATCAATTTGTTTTGGATTTTTTGCTATTTTGGAGTTTTTTTTAAAATTTATGTATACTTTTGGATCTTTGACAAAAATGGACAAAGTATGTAAGAGATATAAGAGATCCAGAACATCCTTATTCTTTGGAGCAACTAAGTGTTCTGTCTGAACAATCTATTACAATCGATGACAAGCTCGATCGTATCCTGTGAGTTAATATTAAACTTTATGCTTGCATCAATAATTATACTTCCATCGATTTATAGAGATTATAAGAAGAAAGTTTCAATTTTTAATGGATTTGTTATAGAAATTGGATCCAAATGTTGAGGCTTTTTTTGTGTGTTTTTACTTACACGATCTTTATAAACTGTGATTTTGATATTTAACAAAAAGATTTGGTTTTGGGTTATGTGATAAACTCAGGATAACGTTTACACCAACGATTCAGCATTGTAGTATGGCAACTGTAATTGGTCTGTGTTTGAGAGCTAAGCTTAAAGAATGTTTACCACTTCATTATAAGGTCATCTATGCTTTTAAAATGCTCTTCACTCTATTTCTGATTATGACAAATTCGCAAAGGTCACTTTTTATATATCTTCAGGTTGATGTCAGAGTTACTCCTGGTTCTCATGCCGATGAAGCGTCAGGTGAGGAGGTCATATATATAGATATCCACTAGACCGTCTCTTCCATATGGTTTAAGCTGATTAATTCATATACGCTTACTATATTCCTTAACAAGTGTAGAGCTTGCAAGATAATTCATGTTATATGGAAATTACGATTTAAGCTGTTTAATATATCAGCTTCTAATCTAACATTACTGTGAAATCTATCTTTATATTTGGGGAAATTTTATGTCTTTTGCACTGAATTTTGATGCATTGGGTCATTTAAAAAAAATTGCAGTGAATAAACAGCTGAATGATAAGGAAAGAGTGGTGGCTGCATTGGAGAATCCCAATCTCCGCCAGCTCGTGGATGAGTGTATCTACACCAATGAGATATGATCAGAGCATTTACTTCTACTCTGTGGTACGGGTTTCATACTGGATTTATATATGTGCTTTTAAAGATCGTTCTTCAATATCTGAATACACATTTTGCGGTTTTCGAATGTTGTATACTGATACAAAACCTTTTTCTTTTTCAAGGTAACTGGAGTTTGAAGTTACCAGAACAACTAGAAAAGAAGCTGCGATCAGATGATGTAATCAGTATTTTTCGGTGTGGTTGATTTTGAATTACAGTATTGAGGATGGATAATAGTTTTTAAGATGTGAAACAGCTCTCTCTCGGTTGGATTTATATAAACGATGTATCATCTGTCATTTACTTGTAATATGAATCTAATCCATAGTAATTAAAAGGACAATTGGTAGACTTCTGCATTAAACACACCAAAGCCAATACAATGCGGTGAACAATGGACCAATCTTGATATTGTACAAACTTCTTTGTAAAGTTGTTCATAACAGGCAATGTAGAAGACAAACTCTTACAACCATAGATTTTAGTTTCTGATATAAATATCAATGTCATGTCTGCATTAATCGCAAATATCCTGTCCTGGTCAATGTAGATTTTGTGTTTATTTTATTGAGGCTACTTTGGTAGTTGGGGTAAAACATTCAGTTGACCGTTTGCTTCTGTGGCAACGAGTCAGTTTGATTTAACTTAATGGTTAATCTAACTGATTGTCATGTAGTGCATTTGTTAGGTTCAAACACTAACTCTGAATGGATTTTTCAGTTAATAAGCGACTGAAGTTGTAATATGCATAGAGATAGATAACTCGGAAAGGATTTGATAGAACGAAGAAGAAATGAATGACTTTTAAGCATGATTGGTAATGATACATTCATATATATCTTGAATAATAATGATGTGTACCAACTGATTTTCAAAGTATGATTGAGAATTTTGAATCATCATTATACATACAACCAAAAGCAATAAATATTGACCCACTGTATCTTTGCTTCTGCATTCATATAATTGGTTGAAGATTTTTTAAGTATATACTAATTTTTTAATATTCTAACTAAAGATTAGTTGGAAAATTATGTATTCACAAACAGAAGTTAGAAAGCAAAATTAGAGCGAGTTTCTTTAAGTATTATGATTAACAAATGAGTGCGACTTTGGCCCATTTCAATGCCAAATTTCTTGAGATTCTGGCCATTCTGCACATCCAAATATTAAACAATCAATTCGTTTTATAAAAAGCAACAGACAGAAATATTTATTATGAAACAAAAGAATTGATTAAAAACTCCATCCCATTTTTCCCAAAACTCAAATATTACAAAAAAAATATTTGAGGAGGTTTTAAAACCCATAAACCCCGTACCCAAAACCACAATATGCAATATTAGTTTCATTACAAGCGTAATTTGACCATGTATGTGACCTCTAAAATTTGCTTTTAATTCTTCTCCACTTGAACTAACGACACTTAATATTACAATTCCAATTGCTTCCACTTCCATAAAGGGAATTTCTGTGATAACTTTTGGCATCAAACCAAGTGAAATTTTCTCTAATGGCGACAGAGAAGTCGAGCTCCAAGAAGCAAGCATGGTGAAGAACACAAACATTTATTTCAATAGTCAAAAACATATGTTTTTATGTTCCAAAATGTTGATAAAATAGTTCTCTTTTTGATGCAGGTTTTTTTGTACCACAGGCTTACCTAGTGACATCGAAGTCGAAGTCGATGATATGATATATCATCTTCATAAGGTCTTCAAGATTCATTCATCTTCTTCTCTGTTTTTTCTTCAAAGTTTTCTTAAACACTCACTAAACTGAGATTTTATGTTACTTCAGTTTCCTCTGATATCAAAGAGCAAAAAACTTCACCAACTGATTACAGAGCATGAACAGAGATCAGAAGAAGAAGAAACCATCAGGCTCGAGAATTTTCCCGGAGGTTCGGAGATTTTTGAGACGGTGGTAAAGATAAGCTACGGTTTCAAAGTCGAGCTCTCTGCTTCCACAGCTGTTCAACTCCGGTGCGCCGCCGAGAATCTCGAAATGACAGAAGAACACTCACCGGAGAATCTAATTACAAAAACAGAGACGTTTCTCTCGCACTCTGTCTTCAATAGGATACGAGAATCCATTAAAGCTTTGAAAGCTTGCGAATCAGTCTCTCCATTAGCCGAATCGCTCGGTTTAACGCAACAATGTATAGACTCCATCGTCTCCAAAGCTTCGTCAGCTTCTCCATCGTCGTTGTTCGGTTGGCCAATAAAAAACACCGTCGATCCAACGAAACGGAAGAAACAGAGTAAGGACTCGAAACAGAGCTTTGGTTCAAAGATCTAACGGAATTAAGCTTTCCGATCTTCAGTAGAGTGATCGTAGCAATGAAATCGAAAGATCTGAGTCCTGAGATTATAGAGAAATCTCTAATTTCTTACGCGAAGAAACACATTCCTGGAATTTCACGTTCATCATCATCATCTTCCTCTTCATCCACCATAGCTTCCGAGAATCAACAAAGAGAATTGTTAGAGACGATAATCTCAGATCTTCCATTAAACAATTCCTCCACGAGATCTCTCTTTGGCTTATTACGATCCGCCATCATCCTCAACACCTCCGAGAATTGCCGAACGTTGCTAGAGAATAACATTGGATCGCAGCTTGAGAAAGCTACGCTTGATGATTTGCTAATCCCAAGTTACTCATACCTCAACGAAACATTATACGATATTGATCTTGTGGAGAGACTATTACGCCGCTTTCTCGAAAACGCCGCTGTGTCGTCTTCTTCGTTAACGGTGGTTGGGATGCTGATGGACGGAGTTCTTGGTGAAATCGCATCGGACGCCAATCTCGAACCGGAGAAATTCTACAAGCTGGCGATTTTGCTTTCTGATCAAGCACGTCTCTACGATGATGGACTCTACAGAGCCGTCGATATATATTTCAAGGTGATTATTAAAATATTAAAATTTATTAGTGTGGTGCAGCCCAGCACCTGACGGTGTAACTTTGGTTTTGTTGGTTATAGACGCATCCATGGTTATTGGAAGTGGAGAAGGAGAAGATATGTAACGTGATTGATTGTCAAAAACTGACTGTTGAAGGATGCACACACGCCGCACAAAACGAGCGTCTACCATTACGAGCCGTCGTACAAGTTCTGTTTTTGGAGCAGTTACAGCTACCGGCAAGTAATCAATGGGACGTTAGTAACGGAGGTGACGGAGGAAGACGGTGATGAAACGGCGGGAGAAGGAGAGGTGGTGGAGTTTGGGAGATGGAAGAAAATTGTGAGGGAGAATCAGATGCTTCGCTTGGATATTGATACGATGAGGACTCGTGTAAAGCAGCTAGAGAAAGAATGTTCGGATTTGAAGAAAGTGATTAAGAAGATCGACAAGGAAAGTTCGTCGGAGGTGAACAATGGGCCGAGAGAGTGGTTGATCAGTAAGAAGTTTGGATGCAGATTTAGGACACAAGTCTGTGATTCGCACGAGGCAACGATGGTCGATCGAAGATCAAAACGTTCTTAGCTACTACATAAATTGAACTTGGCAAGTACATGCTTGTGCTTCTTGAAATTGTATTTTTCTTCTTCTTCGATATATCCTTTAAAAGAAGATTGATACTTTAGATTGAATGAAACTGTATACGCATTATTTTTCACATACTTTACACTTTATATGGGTTTGATTTTAGAATGTAAATTAATAGGATATTTCAAAGTGCTGCAAGTAGAAATAGTTTGGTCTCGTGTGTTTTATACTCATATATAAATAGTGATGTCAGTCGTAGATATAGTGTGACTTAAACCATTCCTCCTCGATCCATCTGTTACCAAAAAAATTTATCGCCGTCAGTCGATATAGTACTTCAATAATACTGTTCGTCGTTATCACATATATTATTACAACGTAACTATCACATATACTACATGTTGGTTAAATTTGATATTTTTTATAAATGATATCAGCTTGTTATAATAGGACAAATCAAATTATTTTTCTAATACTATACGGTTTAAAACTATTTCTTTCTTTAATTATATAGTAATATTCGGCTATTGTTTTACTCTTTAGTTTATTCCGATATATCTAGAATAATTGAAGTTGTCTAAACAAATCAAAACAATTTAAGATGCCACGTAGCTTAAGAACGCGCAATCAAAGGACTAGGTCAACGGAATAATAGTAATGAAACAGAGCGGTTTAATGGCGCTATTATTCAATCAGAAAACGACACGTCACTCATAAATATGGTTTTGCGGCGATCTACCAGGACCGATGGAAGAGAACCAAACAAAAAATAAAAAAAGTGAAAAAGCAGAAGCGTGATAGCTCAGCTCTGGCTGGAAGAGAATAAATAATTTAATAAAAATAAAAACCCTCAAATTATTGTTTTCGAAGACGAAGATCGATTTGCTTCAGCTGAGGAAAGAAGAAAAACTAATGGGTCGTTTGGATTATCTGGCGATGAAGACCGACGACGTTGATACGGTTGCTTTGGTCAATTCCGATGTGGAGGAGCTCAAGATCGCCGCGAAGAAACTATTTAATGATGTATCGAAGCTTGGTGGACTAGGCTTTGGTGTTTCTTTTCTCAAATTTATTGCTTCTTTCGCTGCCATGTGAGTTTTTTTTTCTTATTCTTTTTAAATTTTAACTCGTCGATTTTTTTTGTTTCTCAAACAACGATTTGATATTTGTGACTCGAACATGTTGAATTCGAAAGCTGATTTTTTTTGGGGGTTCAATTATGAAATTGAGAAATTCGAGATCGAGATTAACGATTTTAAAGGTCTATGCTTTGTGATTCTGATATTGTTTTGCTGCTCTGTTCTTGATATTTTGACACAATTATGACACTTAATTCAAGAAATTTCATGACTTTTTTTGTCATTTCTCAGTAATCCGACTGTTTCTAACTCTCAGCTCTCTTTGATTTCGTGCATCTCAGATTGGTTGAAACTATATTATTGATCAATGACCCACAAACCACAAAATTGGTATTTCGATGCAGTTACTTGTTAATACTGTACGGATTAAAAAGTGATTTGAGAAACTTAATTTCGGTTTATTTCTGTTAACTTGTGGACATTTGTAGTAATTCGACTGTTTCTAATTTCTGGCATCTCTGATTGGTTAAAACTATCAGTGACCCACAAACTTGAAAAGGGCTTTGGTTTTTTACTTCAGCTGCAATTTACAGAAATTTTCTGGTCCTTTATGTTTCCTTACCGTTTTTGGCTTTGGTATTTTTGATGCAGTTACTTGTTAATATTGGATCGTACCAATTGGAAAACCAAGATGCTTACATCACTCTTAATACCATACATATTCCTTAGCCTTCCTGGTGTGATATTTAACTTTCTCAGGTAACAATCTTGTAAAAAAGTTACAACTTTGTTCTTAATACTATTGTCTATAAAGCTTTGGTTAAAGTGACAGTTTCCATTTTTATTATCAGTGGAGAAGTTGGGAAATGGGTTGCTTTCGTTGCAGTTGTACTCAGACTTTTCTTCCCAAAGCACTTCCCAGGTTATGAGATCTTCATATCATTCTTGCTGTGTCTTCTTAACTTTCATATTTCTATTTTTGTCTCATACTATCACTGAATATGTCTTGTTAAAATGATTAATATTACATTTTGAGGTAAATATCTACTTATTTTCAAGTCATTCCCACTGTATGGTGTGTTTATTGGTAATTGCTGAAACAAAATTCTCAAGTCTCACACTTTTGGGTTGTAAAAATTGGCAGATTGGCTTGAGATGCCTGGTGCTCTGATCCTTCTGCTGGTAGTTTCTCCACACTTCCTTGTTCACCATATACGCGGAACCTGGATTGGCACTATCATCAACATTTTCATAGCTTGTTATCTTCTTCAAGAACATATCCGAGCATCGGGTGGGTTCAGGAATTCATTCACACAGCCTCGTGGAGTATCAAACACTTTAGGGATCATCCTTCTTTTGGCCTACCCTGTTTGGGCTCTAATCGTCCGTGTCACATAATCACATTCCTCTTCCCATCTCAAAAGTTGTTTCTTGCTCGGCTGGTCGAATAAACTGAGCGGAGCGAGAATCTTTGGTGTTCTTTTCTTCTGATTCTGTTGCATACCCAAATACTACCTCAAAGCTCAATCAATGTTCAATATATAAATAGAATCTCATTTTTCAATTACATGTTTGTCTATTGTAAGAAGAACTTTCGAGTTCTGAAAATTTGTTTCTATGTAAATTGCTTGATGGATTCTGTTTCGTATATGCACTCGGGGAATGTTTATCCTTTTGGTGTATAGCAAAAGAAGAATAAACTACACGCTGTTTTTTTTACTAGTAGGCTTCTTCGTTTGACTTCATTGGTAAAGAACTTAGAATGAACTACACGCAGTTTGAGACTCAATGAACTACTCTTCATGTCGTTTGTCTATTGTTAAAGAGAAGAGTTATATGTGTTCTGTTTCAGACTTGTGTTTCGCATATTCAGATGCGGAATGACTGGCGTTTCGAATTCGCAGAAGGAGGAGAACTACACGCTGTTTTTAAAAGTAAATAATTAGACTTCATGTCGTTTATAAGTAGGGGAATCTTCTAAAGCCAAACCCTAGTTCGGCTTCTTTATAAATAATTCCCTCTCCGCCCCTTACAATCATAAAATGTCTCCAATCTCCGAGTTCAACCATAATTTGAATCTGATCTCTCAATTTCCTTTTTCTCCTTTCCACTGTTGAAATTATATATATATATATATATATATATATATATATATATATATTATCGATTTCATGTATTTCTCCTCGGATTTGTTCTTCTATTATGTGTTATTATCTTAGATTTACGATTTATGAAAAAGGGTTTCTCAGTGATGAACAACCGTAGATGACGAGTCCGATTAATCCATTCTTTAAATCATGTGGACAAGCGAGGCATTTGTCTGAGAGGAATCATTATTTTATTTTAATTTATTTCAATCTCATCAGATATGATTTGCTAAATTTTTTCATAAGTTATCGATTTGTGATATTCGAAAGAAAGAAGAAGAAAAAGGCATGATGAGGATTGTTTATTGTCATCTGATTTATGATGTAATATATACCTCCTACTCATTCTGAATGCCCCCCTTCTTTATTTCTTCTTATGAAAGTTTCGTTTGAGTCTTCCATCGATTTGCTCTATAATTTACGAATCCTTGAGTTTTGAAGATGAAATTGGAAGAATTGCAATTCACTTTATTACATGCTGCCCTTTAGGATTTAAATTATATTTATCATTCGCAATATAATTATGAATGAATTCACACTTGTATGAATTGCAGACTTTAGATTTTTGTTTGTTTGTCAAACTCATTTCATTGACTTAACCTTGCATAATATAAACGTGGAGATGAAGAGTTTTCATAATCCCAATCTTAACACAATCTAACTTGAAAACAGTAGAGATTAAAACAGAGTAAACTGCCGGATAATACGAAAACTTCAGATAACAATAACTATCGAACCAGAGTTTTATTGCAAAGTCGTCGGGTTAGTTATAGACTAGGAATCATTCACTCTTAAATCTTGTTACCTATAAAAAATCTCACGATGATAGTAATTGTCGTTATGTAAGATCATAATGAAATTGTAGTTTTTGTTGGAATGTGTTCGTATTTACTTGCAGGTTTTTTGTTTTGCAAGTCTCTAGATTTCTAATAAAATCGTGTACGTGTGCATTCAGTTCGAAACAAACAAGTGTTCTAGAGATTTGAGGCTTTGTGCCGTTGCTTACGAGGTTACCGTGATTAGTATTTTTTCACGTGGTACAGTGATTAATTTAAACGGCTCAAAGCACAACATTTGCAATATTATGTCCCCTGTAATATTAACTTACCCAAACCAAATGACTATTACTTTTAAATTAGGACGAAGGTTGAAACTTCGAACAGCTTCCAGAGGAATTAACAATTTTCCTAAGAAAAAAAGTTTTTGTTATATCCACATCAGCATTTCCGATTGAGACTGTATGTATATTTCCACATCAGTTTTGAACACGTGGCGACCAAACGACCATATACTTTTGAAACAATCCAATGAACAAATTCCAACTTATCCGACCTTATCTAAGCTAAAAAAAACTCTCTCCTCCGATTATTACATCTCAGCTTCGCATTTATCACTCAACCAAACAAACACAAACATCTGAGATTTGTCGTCATTGACTTCTCTACAAGCTGCCGCAACTTTTCTTCAGCCGGCTAAGATCGCCGCTTCTTCTCCTTCTCGCAACGTTCATCTCCGATCAAATCATACCGTTGGCAAGTCCTTTGGTCTGGAGTCTTCACCTGCTAGGCTCACTTGCTCTCTCCAATCTGACATCAAAGATTTCGCCGGAAAATGCTCTGAGGCTGCCAAAATCGCCGGTTTCGCTCTTGCTACCTCTGCTCTTGTCGTCTCGGTATATAACTTTATATCCTCATTAAACTCACAAACTTAACATAACTTATAGGTTTCATGTTTATTGGAGAACGAAATTAGGGTAACTCGTTTTGTTGATCATCCCAAAGTCAAATTCATTGTGGCATTTATATTACGTTTAGTTTATAATAAGATTGAACCTAAAATATTTTAAACTAATGACATAAGCAAATGCACTTATTATGAATATATTTTTAGTAAAAAGCTTGTGAAACATAGATAAATCCATTCACTACCTATTAGTTTCATGTTATGAACTTTATGGGAACAATTTGTAGATTAAATTTCATATTTTACATGGAAAATTTAGTTTTCTCTTTTAATATATATATATTTGGGGAACTGAAGGGGGCAAGTGCGGAAGGAGCACCAAAGAGGCTGACCTACGATGAGATACAGAGCAAGACTTACATGGAGGTTAAGGGGACTGGTACGGCGAACCAGTGTCCGACTATCGACGGTGGCTCTGAGACATTCTCGTTCAAACCTGGTAAGTACACAGGTAAGAAGTTCTGCTTCGAGCCCACTTCCTTCACCGTCAAGGCAGAGAGCGTCAGCAAGAATGCGCCGCCGGATTTCCAAAACACAAAGCTCATGACCCGTCTCACTTACACACTCGACGAAATCGAAGGACCCTTCGAGGTTTGTCTCCAGTCACTCAAATACAATTTCAGTTTCTAGTTGTTTCTTGTACAGCAAGAAACTGACAAGTGTAATTGAAATTGTCGTTTGACTAGGTTGGTTCTGACGGAAGCCTGAAGTTCAAGGAAGAAGATGGGATTGATTACGCAGCAGTCACAGTTCAGCTTCCAGGAGGAGAACGCGTGCCGTTTCTCTTCACGGTTAAACAGCTTGAGGCTTCAGGGAAACCTGACAACTTCAGTGGCAAGTTCTTAGTTCCATCGTACCGTGGCTCATCCTTCTTGGACCCAAAGGGTCGTGGTGGGTCCACTGGATACGATAATGCAGTGGCTTTGCCTGCCGGAGGCAGAGGAGATGAGGAAGAGCTGTCAAAGGAAAACGTCAAGAACACGGCAGCGTCAGTTGGAGAGATCACATTGAAGATCACAAAGAGCAAACCAGAGACAGGTGAAGTGATCGGAGTGTTCGAGAGTCTTCAGCCGTCGGATACTGACTTGGGTGCTAAGGTACCAAAGGATGTGAAGATTCAAGGGGTTTGGTATGGTCAGATTGAGTGATTTTTATAATTTGTAAAACTGTATTGAAATCTCTTCTTTATATTAATGAAAATGCTCGATAAATATGAGTAAATAATTTGAGAAATTAAGTTTTAATTCATCAATTCTCTAGTTACACGAGACTTTAACGAACCGTAACAAATGGAAGATGGATTACACCGAACGGACCAAGATTGAGTTACGTATTGGTTACAAGTTGTGATTTATCATGAAAATGGGAATTTGTTAGGACTTAAAATATGTGCAGTGTCGAATTATTTTCCTTTATTAATATAAAATGATTAGGTGAATTCGAGTTGGGTGTGATGTTATGTTTCAGTATTCCGAAGATATTAATATAGATGAGTTTGATTGATACGTGGTTTTGCCTTTTCTTCGTATAATTAATTAATACAAAGTTGACTAGCTTTATATTATTACTAGATTAGGATGGACGAATATCTTAAAATTAATGATATATCTTAAGACATGTTTTGTTAAAAAATATAATAATTTTTATAAGTTAGTTTTCAATATGAATAAATTAATTTAAATTTCTATATCACAATATTATTATTAAAATAGTAAAAATTTAGATTACGTGTAATAGATTTTGATTTTATTTTGTATCATTTGTTTTTTCGACTATCGTGTGAGATTTGAAAAAATAGATTTGCGACTACATCTATTATTTCGCTTCGCTCATATATGGGAGATATGTTATTCCAGCAAAATATATGTTGTCCATATGCTCTTTATGTTTAGAATTTTATTTCGGTTTTCAACCGAATATATTTTAACTCTCGTACTTTCACTCGCCAAAGTTTTTGTCCATTTCTTTGTCTCTTGTCGTTTTTCGACAACATCTTCTAATCCAATCCTTTTGTCACCAGCTCATATTTTTCTATTCATATTTCAGGCTTTATTTATGAAGTTGTTTGGTTTTTGTGGTTTTCTTTCTTTTCCTTCTTCGTATTTTTATCCACCATAATTTTTAATCTCTATAGAAGCTCCATCATCTTCCTCCATCTCCGGATCCATATCTATCTTCTGGTTAAAATCTTATCTCGGTTCCCAACCGAATATCCTTTCTTTCTCACACATTCATTCACCGAAGTCCTTCGCTATTCCTTGTCTCATAGCGTTTTTTGACAACATCTTCTATTTCAACCCTTTCGTTATCATTTTTTGATTTTTTATTTAGACTCTATTAATAAAATTATTTGGTTTTTGCGGATTTTTTTAATATTCGGATTCACGTTCACAATCATCTTCAATCTCGAGCAAAAATTCCACCATCCCTATCCCTCCTATGGATCCAAAATTTTGTATGAAAATTGGCTCGAACGATAGAAATTCTCTTGGAGTTTTTAGTCTATATAACCATTTGATGATTTGATCCATGAAATTAAATACATGTATGTGTTAATTCGATCCATTAAATAGGATAGATTCATATCCAATCAATTTATTTTAAAATTTATTTAACATTTAATCAATTATAATAATGAATTAGATTGGAATATACTCAATCAATTTTTCGTTCAAATAAATAGAACATGCGATAAAAAAATTATTGGAGCTTATGTAATATAAAAATATAAACATCTAAATTTGAAATGTAAATTTTGAATTTTATTAAAATAATAAAATTAAAGCTATATTAAAAAATAGAAAGTAAAAATATATATTTTCTTATTTAATTTTGTTTTTTGGTGTCAAAATCTAATCAATTAAGCTACACATGTCATAATTCTGTTAATTACAATTTTGACACATGTTGAGTTCTCGTGAATGTGATATCAGAATAATCAATTTTTCTGTTCAAATACTTAGAAGTGTATGATAAAAGAGTTACTAGAGATTAAATAATATAAAAATCTAAATTTGAAAAAAACTTTAAATTTTAGTGAGACAATAAAAATTAATATATATTAAAAATAAAAAGTAAAAATTATCTTTTCTATCAAGAAAAACAAAATTAACATAATATTTTTTCCGCGTGTCAAAATCTCATCGATTAGATGACACATATCATAATCTTGTTAATTATAATTTTGACATGTGTTAATCTATTGTGAGTATAACCAAAATTTATATAATTATACATTAGTCGATTGTAACCAGCAGACAGTGTCAATTTTAAGAAAGTATTTGAAAATGTATTTTTTAAAATTTTATAGCAGTTTAGAATATACACCCCAACAATAAACAATGGCTATGATCACACAACAAGAATCAACAATTAAACCAGCCAGTTTGTTTCCGTCTGTTCTTTGATAATAATTGCATTTGTATTATTAAGAGTTTTTTTTTTTTGGAAAAATAAGCACTTAGTGTTTTTTCTTTTCTTTTCCCAGGTACACTAAATAACATCTTATATGCGCATACATTATCGTTGTCGTTACAAATTTGGTAAAATAAACAATTTTCAAAGCTTAAGCTTCAAAAGAAAAGTCTGTTGACTGGCAATATATTCTCCCTTCTCATTAATATAGAAATAATAAATTTAAAATAAAACTTTAAAAAGTAAATAATCGAATAGAAAATGTTATTTCATACTAATGTTTAGTTTATGAAGTAATTGTAAAAGCAAAAGAAAGAATAAAGAGGAAACAAGTCCAATTGGCAATTCACAGGTAAGACCTTTGGCTTTTCTTTTCTTTTCTTTCTCAGAAAAATTTCCGAGAAAATGAGTTGAATTTTGCTTTGTGGATGATGATGAAGAGAAAAGACCTCGAGAAATCAAATGGATAATGTGCCGGGATCGTTCGGCACAAGCGCCAGCTTCGCTCTCCGGTTCGGTCAAACCGTGTTTTCAGCTGCTTCACTCATCTTCATGTGCTTCGATTACGATTTCTATGACTTCACTACCTTCTGGTATAATTATCCAATTCTGAGTTTTTAGTTTCTGGGTTTCTAGAAATTTGTTCGATTCAATAGCGAAATGAATCTGACTAACAAAAGGATTGAAATTTATATAAGGGTTTGTTCAATCAAATACCTAATTGTTGTAAAAATCCCAACTTTAATCAAATCTTTAGTTTTAAATTAAAAAAAAGTCACACTTTTTGATTTTGATCTCTGTTCTTTTTAGCTATTTAGCGACTGTGATGGCAATTGTAACTCCATGGAGCATCTTACTTGGCTTAACAGATACATACTCTGTCTTAGTGAAACTCCTTCCTCAAGAATTCAAAGTTCTTTTCATTATTGTCACCGGTGATTTCGTAAGCAAATGTGTCAAACAGAGTTATGCCTAATCTTGATTTGCAGTTTTTCTTATTTGTAACTGTAATCTCTATATTGTGTAACAGGTACTATCGTTTCTTTCTTTGGGTGGAGCTTGTGCTGTAGCTAGTGCAACTGATTTGCTTTTGTCTGTTGGTGAACAAACCTGTGATGGTAATCTCTGTAGCCAATACCAAGTCTCGGCTACATTAGCCTTCTTGTGTTGGTTTCTATTACTTGCTTCAGCTCTTTTCAATTTTTGGTGTTTACCTTCTTTATACTATTGACTTTTACCGACTTATAATGTCTATAGGAATCATGATTATAGGACATGAATGTACATTTATATATAATGTCTTGTTAATGTGAAATAAAGTTGATCAGTTTCATAACAAACATTATACGACAAAATGGGTTTTGATTCCAAGCTTATTAACACTGAAATTGCTTTGGGTTAATGATCATATAAAGAAACGACGACGTTTTTCAGGTGGCTGTTTCTTTTCAAAACGTTATGATGGGCCGAGACTTTCTCCAACCATAATAAGCCCAATAAACTCAACAAAACCCTAAGTTTTTCCCGTTTCTGTTTTGGAATAGGAAACAAAAAAGTGGAAATATTGTTTTCTTTGTTAAAAAAAAATGGAAATATTTGTCTATATCCTAATCTATTTTGAAAAAATCTATTTGCTCTATAAAACTGAAAAAAAAAATTAGAAGAAGACCACAACAAAAGCAAATCATAGAGTAAAAGTTGAATTGCTTCTAAACATCGATCATAATGGTAGAAAGTATGCAAGAAACTGTTGAAGTTCAGAGCTGTATTACAACCTATCCATGGCTTATTCAGATGGTGAAGTCGAAACAATTCCATGAATTATGCGACCAACACAACAACAAACAAGGATGTTACTTCTGTTGCGATTGTAGAGTTGCTCCTTTATGCACTCTCCCGCTACAAAAGCGATCACAAAGACCATACTACGATTCACGTAACAATTTATTTTCTTTCTAGTTAATTATTTCAAAAATTTGCTTTATATAATTAAGTTCCCACCTTCGTGGAAACAATATCAAAAAATAATTTTTGGTTTATTTGATGATAATTGCTGAGATACAGAAGTTCGTACCAGACAGGAGTAAGAAAAGAGAATATTAAATATATGGATACATTTGGGATTCATATATATACGATATCGTTTAAATCAGAGACGTGACAATGATAATCATCGTTTTAGAAACAATGGTTTGCGTAAATGCCAAGTTTGTGAATGGGAACTTGACGCTGCTTCTTCTGCTTTGTTCTGTTCTGTTCTATAGAATGCAAGGTACAATATTATGGTTAATTCTGATTTTTTAAAAAACTATTTAATTCCATATATATTTATTTTCTGTTAACTTAACAGAGGCTACATTTGTATATATGACAGTTTAGGAGCACTCTTGGATCAGAATTTGATGAGCTGAGGGAGAGTAATTCAGAGATTTCAGAAGATGTTAAACCTGTTAAGAAGAAACGACACAGGAGATGGGAGTCCAAAAAGGTCTCCATTCTTCTAGGGTTTTAATTCTAAACAATTTTCATATATGATTTTATTGGGATTTAGACATGAGGTCTCTCTCCTTTTTTTTTGTTGGTTATTTTCTTTCCAGGAGATTTTCTTTTCATGGAATTTGAATTCAATATTAAAACAAATTATGCATGTTTAAATCGTTTTATATTAAATGATGACAAAAGATCTTTTTATATTAATGCTCTAAACTTGACAAATTCCAGTTTCGGATCAATTTCCTTCGGATGATCAATGGGAATACGAAGAGTTTGTTTTTAATTAGTTAGGTTGTGTTTAGATATTATTAATAAGTAGTAATTTTTTTATTTATGTTTATGAAATTTTGTTTATGTTTTATTAAAAAAAATTTAGAAAAATATCTTCATTTTAAATTATGACGTATCCAAAAATTCAGTAACACTTTACTATACCCATACCCATCTTACTTAGTATTAGATAGATTTAATTTGGGTTGAATTGAACTAGATTTCCGATTTTACTTTTAAACAAGACCGTGTCAGAAAAAAAGTAATCAAGATTGAGTGGGAATACAAAAAATGAAAGTATTATGAAATTTTTGATTGTAGTTAGTGAACGAAAAAATTTATTTACATCATAAATAAAAGAGAATATCTCGACTGGATAGTATAACCGAACCATAAAAAATGAGATTGAATTGAAAGAAACAAAGAAGACTTTTTAATATGAACCCATTTAGACTTTCCTATTTTAACTACTACTTTAGTTAAGAGGAGTCATAGATAATTTAGTGAAAGAAATGATCACGAAGTTTGTGAATAAGTGATTGTGTGATAATGAGCAAGGAATATCCGTCTTTCTGCTAAACATTATGTATTGAACTCATAATTCATTAGATAGTTTTTATGAATGTCAACTAAGTATCGTAAGTAAATTGTTCCCGGTTGTTTAATCATTTGATATAAGCTGATGAAGAGCTACTATCACCAAGAGAGGGCGAAGAAACTCATTAATTCATTGATGAGGGCAACCTCCACTATTCCCATAGGCATGATTATGCACTAGCAGACAGAAAGTGCCAAGAAGAGAAAATGCAAAAACTTATGACCAATCAGTTAACAGCCGACTGCTCTACCACTGAACTACTGAGGAATAATAACTCGGTTGAAGCGTAATGATCATATGTCTGTAATGCATTGTATGTCCCAGAATAGGTCTCATTCTTTTAATCTTTCCGGGGATTCGATGACTATTCATAACTATTACCTTGACACCGAAGAAGAGTTCGACCCAATGCTTGATTTCTATCCTAGTTGATCATGATTCGACATTAAAATTATATTGAAGTTTGAAGAGGGGGAAGGAGAAGGAGTCCTTAACCCGCAACCGATAGAGGATGATTTATTCAAAAAAGATTTAAGGAAGATTATAGATTCTCGTAATTTGTATCCAAAGATTCTAATCAATCCTGACTGTGAGACCGACTGGTCAAGCAGAGACGAAAATCGGCCATAATGATTCGGGAATCCCGTGTGGAAAGACTCTCGCTCAATGGATCAAAGGTACGCCGAGCATAACAGGCTGATGACTCAAGACGATAGAATGGCCGTTGAATGACATAGGACCGAAAAACTGCTATTATGCTACTGGCTTTTCACCTGGTCAAGTCTACTATGAAGAATGGCATGGATTGGTAGAAAATACCATTCCGGCACAATATGAGGTAGGGTGGATATCAAATTAGCAAGTATATAATTATCGGGATGTCCCAAAATTAATTCAAGAACACAACAAAATTTCGTAAATACCTTATAATTTAGACTATAGGCGGACAAGTAGAAATATATGTACACCCTCTCTGTTCTTAATAAATTGATGTTTTGGCTTTTTTACACGTGTTATTTTTTATTTAATTTGCCAAAAGTTCCTTGTATTAAGTATTAACTGAGCATGCGGCTGAGTAGTTAACTAGAAGTTCGTCTGTGTTTGGTCTTTAAATATTGAAACATGTAATAACATAAACAATCCTATAGGCTTGAACAAAATAACCAATTCTATTGACGTGAGACAGCATATAATACTCCAGAATGCAGAGAGAATATTACCTCTTAAACTCGATTAACATCAATGCTATAAACTTATAATTATCCAATTTATTTCAAACTACTCCACATCTTACCATTCGCTCATCAAGTATCAAGATTTGATCGATGTAAATATTGGGATCGGGTAAAATATCCATGGTATTTGATTTAATCTTAAATAAAGATTTTCTCTTTAGAAAACTTAGGATCAACCTTAAATAAAGTTTTGTTTTGCGCCGAAGGGGCGGTCTAATAAAAATAGTGACCTAAGTCAAAAATTTCTTGTGTGTTCCTTCTCTATTCATTATTCCAAATCTTAAACTATATTAATTTTTAAATTATGTAAAACTTTTTTAAATAGCAATTATTTAGTGAAAAAAGAATTTGTGGTTCTTAAGATATACTTATTATCACTAAAAAAATATTTATTGGCATCTAAAATATATATATAATAAATTGATGGTTTTAAGCGGTTGCTAAGTAAAATTAAACTTCCGTGATCAAAGACCAGTAGAAAATGTGAAGAATACTCTTTATCGAAAATTAGAAAAGGATTTGACTAATATATAAAGGATATAGACCAATCCACATATTGTCAATTGGTTTTGAGTTGGAAGCTCATAGATTCAAGCATAAATTAAATGCAGTTCATGATACATTAATGGTCAGCCAAATTCTTTCCCATGGGGTATATTGAAGTAGAAATTTGGAGTGATTTATATTAAAGTGACAATTAATATGTTATTTAAATATGATTTTTAAAAAAATATTTTTTAAAATTAAATGTTATTGAATTAAAGATTTTAAAATATATAATTAAATCTATTGTTATTGAAAAACATATTAAAAATGGATTAAAAATTTTCATATGAGATTTCGGGAGATTTCTTAGTTAAAAATATGAAGATCAAAATCTCATAGTTCTACCTAGAATTTCAGAAAATTTAATAACAATTTTCATAATTCAGAAAAATTTAATCAAATCATCTCAAAATTTATTAAAACTAAAATGATTCCAATACCTAATTCAATACACCCTAAATAATTCCACTAAATAATAATATAAACAAAGCTCACTGTATATGTTTTATTTTTTATGAATTGGGACTAATTCGTCCTCATCATAATATGTAAAGAACGTGAGAAATCGAACAAAATCACTTTTATTATCTTTCAATTATCATACGCACAAACTAAAATAAATAAATTTTGGCGGATATATGAGTGATTCTGATCCCATACAACATATGAAAAGCAGCATTATAATATCTTTCTTAATTGTAAACACTAAAGTTAGTTTAACATAGACAAACAAGAAAAGTTTAGTTGAACTATAATAGATTTCTTTTTGGGAAAAAGAGTAAAGTGGTAGGGAATAATAGAGGTTCATAACTTCATATAATTGAAGCTTATGAATTGATATATTGTGTTTGGTTACGCAAGTATCCGACTTTAGAAACAAAACAATTATTTTAAAATAAAAAGTTCAACTGAAAGCGATATTCTTCAACAAATCGATCCTAGTTAAATTACTTAAATCGAATATTGTACTTATGTTATAAGTTATAACCACACCAAATGCAGCGTTGCGGTCCTTGTGGACCATATGGACAATTATTTCGAGTTGAATGCATTATTGAGTGCACGTTCATACGAATTTTGAATTATACTAATAATTATGCACGTACATAGACTTAAAAGACCCAAATCTCTCGTTTGGTAACTCACGAACCGAATGTATCTAAATGGGACCGAACCGAGCCGGTTGGGCCCCACACATGGTTTAGGCCTTCACGTGATACTCCATAAGCCGAGCTTCGTGCACCCCATCCGCCGAAGAGTAAACCTCCGGCCACCTAAGCTTGTCTGCTTGCTGATTTTGTCTCCACTCTCTTATGGTTGCCACGTGTACACTTTACTCATTTCTTCTCTCCTTCTTCGCCACGTTTCTTTCTCTATTTTCCCAATATACCCCTAACATTAACACTTAATAACGCATTCCTTTTATGTTCCATCGTCATCTTATGTCTAATGAGAAGGGTATTTTTACAATTGCAGTTAGACAGTAATATTACGTGAGCTGTCCTGTCTGATTATGAACACTAGACGACAAATATCTAACGTAACTTGAAGTTTCCGAATCACGAGGCTCCTTTATTCTTCTTCTTCTGATTCCATTTCGCTACTCATTATATAAAGCCCCCACGAGTTTTGCATATCCTTCAAAACACATACGAGATCTTCTCTCTATCTATCTACAAACTTTTCAAAGTCACGAGTCAACTCAGCTAGTTGCGTTACAAAGAACACTTAAAATGGGAGCTTGTAGTTCACGTGAATCTCAGAGAACGGAGACGGCGAAGCTGATATTACCAGACGGAACATTACAAGAGTTTTCATCGCCGGTGAAAGTATGGCAGATTCTTCAGAAGAATCCTACGAGTTTCGTTTGCAACTCTGACGATATGGACTTCAACGACGCCGTTTTAGCAGTTTCTGGAAGTGAGGATCTTCGACCTGGAGAGCTTTACTTCGTTTTACCATTGACATGGCTCAACCATCCATTAAGAGCAGAGGAGATGGCGGCTTTGGCAGTTAAAGCGAGCTCTGCGCTTACAAAAGGCGGTGGAGGCGGTTTGAATTACGGCGATGAAGATGTTGCTGTCTCTAGTGGTGAATGTAGAGTTAAGAGAGTTAAGAGAAATGGTTGCGGCGGGAGAGGCTGTGGTGGTGGTAAAGGGAGGAGGAAGTTTACGGCGGAGTTGAGTTCGATAGCTGAGTAGGGGTAACTTGGTCAGACATTGTGTAAATTTGTAATTAGACAGTTTGACTTTTTTCTTTAAAAAGATATCCAGTTCGCTTTTTACACTTTAAATGGTCAAATTGATACTTCATACTTCACGGACACGACTCTTTTTGCATTTTGGTATAAGAAAAATGAAAAATGCAAAATAAATAAACTATTACACGAGGATGAAGTGATTCAAATAAAGCTAATAATTTGAAATTGCATTTTGCGTAAAATAAAAAATGAATCCTCTCCAGCTTTTTCTTAGTCAACACCGCGTAAGGATTCGCTTTGTATATTTATGCTTTTGCTCTCAGATCGTTAAAATAATTATTAACAGTTAGATCAGAAACGACGTCGTTCAAGCTACACAAATTGTAAATAGAAGTCCATGGCCCATTTTTGTTATGGGTCACAAATACCCGCAAGGGTTGAATATGATAAATCGTTGTAAATGAGGTTTAAATTTCATTTAACAAGTAATTCGCGGGCTTAATTGCAAATTAGTTTATATTTCCCGACCACAGAAATGTTGCTTTGCTTTAGTTAGTTAGGCGCAGGATATCCAAATCCTTTGCATCTCGCGGTGGAGCAAATGGCGAGAATCGCCTTTGCCTCATCATCACCGCCGTTAGCTTTAGTTCGTATTCTCCGCCGCCATTTCTCAATTTTCGCCGCCGCGAATCCCAAAATCCCCGAAATGCCTCGCCTTTACCACAGCTCTCTCGAAGTTATCGGCGGAGGAACCGATCGTTTCCTCCCACCTCTAAAAGAGTCACTCGTTAAACCCTACAATGCGTTTCCTCTAATCGGATTTAACCGCCACGTGGAAACCATCTACGCAGCTTTTTACCGCTCTATTCCTACCGTTAGACTCCGCCGTGAGTGTCTCCGTACTAAAGACAATGGCTCTGTTGCCTTAGATTGGGTCGCCGGAGATGACGCTAACCTTTCTCCTGAATCTCCGGTCCTCATTTTGTTGGTACAATCTCAAAATCCACAAGTTAGTTAGTTTAATTGACTCAGAAACTAAAAAGTTCGAGTCTTTATGTGAAATTGTGTAGCCAGGTTTAACAGGAGGAAGCCAAGATTCGTATGTGAGACATATGTTGTTACGAGCTCAAAGTAAAAAATGGCGTTGTGTTGTGTTTAATAGTCGTGGATGTGGAGATAGTCCTGTCACCACTCCTCAGGTTTTGATTTTTTGACTCTTTCATAAAGATTCGTCCCTTTTGTTCTGTTTTCATGCTCTGATTAGCTGTGATAATGCAGTTCTACTCGGCTTCGTTTTTAGGAGATATTGGTGAAGTGATTGCTTATGTTGGTGATAAGTTCCCAAAAGCTAATTTGTATGCAGCTGGATGGTCACTTGGAGGCAACATTCTTGTTAACTATTTGGGTCAGGTTAGTTAGCTTAATTTATGTGTTAGGTTATAAGCAAGTTTCTTATGTTTTTGTGTTGTTGCAGGAATCTCATAACTGTTCTCTCTCTGCTGCTGTTTCTTTATGCAATCCTTTTGATTTGGTTATAGCTGATGAAGATTTCCACAAGGGTTTTAATAATGTTTACGATAAGGCCTTGTCGAGATCTCTTCGTAGAATTTTTAGCAAGTAATTGTTTTGTTACCAAATATCTATCTTTTCTTCTCGCTTGTTAGTTGTTGTCACATAGTAGTTCATCGCTCGTTGCAGACATTCTCTTCTTTTTGAAGACATAGGAGGTGAATTTAATGTTCCCATGGCTGCAAATGCTGATACGGTTAGGGATTTCGATGAAGGCATAACACGGGGTTAGTTTCGTGTACATTCAAGATAATCTTTTCACTTGATACTTTGATAAGATGTAATGGAATCTTGAGGTTTATTTTTGTTTTCATGTAACAGTCTCATTCGGTTTCAAATCAGTATATGAGTACTATTCGAAGTCGAGTAGCTCCAAATCTATAAAACATGTCCGTGTACCCTTGCTTTGCATACAGGTGCATCCCTGAACAATGAGTGATGTATCCATAAGTTTAGAGTTTGTTTTTTCTTTGTATATTCATGTGTTTATGTGATATGAAAATGCAGGCGGCAAATGACCCGATTGCTCCCGATAGAGGGATCCCTCGCGATGACATCAAGGTAAGAGACGAAAGATCATTCATTCATGTGAAAGTGATGTTTTTTTGGGTCTATCTAACAAGTAAAAGTGTCAGGAAAATCCAAACTGTATGTTGATAGTAACACCAAGAGGAGGGCACTTGGGATGGGTGGCAGGTGAAGAAGCTCCGAATGGAGCTCCTTGGACCGACCCTGTGGTTATGGAGTTTCTGCAGTATGTAGAGAGTCGTAAAACCATTAACGGCGAGACATTCTTGGAGGATATTCATCAGATTCAAGTCTAATTCTGTTGAATAGTATGTTTTACTCGTAGACTATTGACTTGTTGCGACTTGCGAACAAGAAGTATAAACATGTAAAGAATCATAGTATATATAAGAGTTCTTGCATTTCCCAATGCGGATGGTTCTAATAATTTCCTAATAACAGTTTTCATGTAGAATTCAGACCACAAAACTGTTGTAGCTAATAATGGGCAATCCAACACTCTTATAAAAACAAGGAGCACACAGAAGAAGAATAAAAAAGAAAGTATTTAGCTTAATAAAGATCAAATTGTAATAATGAAGATCAGATTTGATAGTCTATAAATAAGGAAGAACAAATGATCAAATCTTTAATCAAAAGAAAATAAAAGAACAAACGATCCTTCAGTTGAACCGAAAATTGGCGAAAGTTGGATAAATATTGAGTTAAACAAAGCTTGGTTAGAATTTTAGTCTTGGTTATATCTTTGAAAGGAAAAAGTTATTTTTTGAGTTTGTTAAGAGGTCGTAGAGTAGTTATAACAAAACTTTGAACATATATATTGAAGATTGTTAGTGTTAATAAATTCACAAATCGAAAAATGAGAAGGGATATTGAGTAGTATATAAGGAACATGAATAAATCAGTTATTTATCAATTAGTTTTGATTTGAAACCCATTAGCCTTAACAAGTAGCAAAACATGGCCAAAGCATGGA
Organism: Cardamine chenopodiifolia; assembly: GCA_963922655.1. NCBI lineage: Eukaryota > Viridiplantae > Streptophyta > Magnoliopsida > Brassicales > Brassicaceae > Cardamine > Cardamine chenopodiifolia. Next base: position 12,704,529 of record OZ000479.1, on the reverse strand, counting down.
GTTCTTATAGCGAGACATGAATCGTGTCCTCTTTCTCCCTTTTCTTTGTTTTCAAATAGTCGTAGTCTTTTATATTTCATTAAATTCTATCGAATTCGAGTAGTGAAACCGTGCAATAGAGAAACTCAAAAAATAAGTGTTTCCGCGATCCCAGCATGTTTTAAAATAAACCCTATATAAATCTTGTATTAGACCATGCTCATCAATACGTTTGGTTGTCCTCATAGTATATTGATTCGTGACCAAACACATGCATTACACATATATGGACAAATCCGATATCTATACTTGATATGAGCAGTTTTTCTTTTGTAACAAGGTTAATTAGAGTTATATAAATTTTGATATTTTACTCTATATGTGTGTAGGTTTTTCATCAACAAACAAATTTGATTTCAACTTCTCTTATATAATTACCGTTTTTTTTTTCTTTTTTTTTATTGTATGTTCCTGTTTTAATCCATATCTAGTGTTCTGTAAGGATTGTCCAATCTTCTTGCTGGAATGGTATGTTTGCAAGAGATTATAGTGAGAAGCTGACTCCATACAATTCCTCGGATGATTGAAATCGTGTAAACAAGGTAAGGTCTCTCATGGCACTTTGCTCTATGAATTTGAAATTATGCTTTAACCAAAATATAAAATAAAAATTTGGAATATTACGCAGTTCACAATTATAATTGTAACTCGAGTTTTATATCATTCAAAGAATTTAGTAAAAGTTACACCAAAAAGAGAATTTAGTAAATTTGTTGATCAGATGTTTTAAGTTTATAAAATACATGTCACATTGAAAAAAATTGAGCTTTTCACTGATTAAACAAATAAATTATTTATGGCTAAAATAATTATCAAAATATGGCTAATGGCTTTTGCTGTTCCGTTACAACAAGTTGCTATAAAAAAAAATAAGAAAAGAATGTGAAAACATGTTAAACTTATTGAAATTTGTAAGAGAAATCTAATATATTCATATTCCATTCAAATCATTACCTTTTCAAACAAACAACTTAGCACGTCTTCCAAATGTATTTGTAAGTGCCACACACGAACACAAATTGAGAAAATAATTTAATATTTACGCCAAACGATCTTATATATAGGGTTCTCATGTTGAACAACATCATAAGAAAAGAAAAGAAATAAAAGGAGACGATAAGAGCAGCTACGAGTAGGATGAGATCCTCAAGAATGATGGGCCTTGGTCATTGCCTGCTTATTGTCGTGCTCTTTAGTGCCATTGCGACCATAGCGACGGCTTACGATTACTCCTCTCCAACAACAAAATACACTTCCCCAGTCCAAAAACACAAGTATTCTCTTTACCCCTCGCAATCACCATCACCTCCACCGCCGTACAGAAGACAAGGCCCAAAATACGTGCCACATCCAAAACCATATGTTTACAGCTCTCCACCACCTCCAACATACTATTCCCCGTCTCCAAAGGTAGAGTACAAATCTCCACCACCACCGTACGTATATATCTCTCCATCTTACTACTCACCTTCTCCAAAGGTAGAGTACAAGTCTCCACCACCACCATACGTTTACAGCTCTCCACCACCTCCACCGTACTACTCTCCTTCTCCTAAGGTAGAGTACAAGTCTCCACCACCACCATACGTATACAGCTCTCCATCACCTCCACCTTACTACTCTCCTTCTCCTAAGGTAGCGTACAAGTCTCCACCACCACCATACGTTTACAGCTCTCCACCACCTCCACCTTACTACTCTCCTTCTCCTAAGGTAGATTACAAGTCTCCACCACCATACGTTTACAACTCCCCACCACCTCCACCATACTACTCTCCTTCTCCTAAGGTAGAGTACAAGTCTCCACCACCACCATACGTTTACAGCTCTCCACCACCTCCACCTTACTACTCTCCTTCTCCTAAGGTAGATTACAAGTCTCCACCACCATACGTTTACAACTCCCCACCACCTCCACCATACTACTCTCCTTCTCCTAAGGTAGAGTACAAGTCTCCACCACCACCATACGTTTACAGCTCTCCACCACCTCCACCTTACTACTCTCCTTCTCCTAAGGTAGATTACAAGTCTCCACCACCACCATACGTTTACAACTCCCCACCTCCTCCACCGTACTACTCTCCTTCTCCTAAGGTAGATTACAAGTCTCCACCACCACCATACGTCTATAGCTCCCCACCACCTCCACCGTACTACTCTCCTTCTCCTAAGATTGAGTACAAGTCTCCACCGCCACCATACGTCTATAGCTCCCCACCACCTCCACCGTACTACTCTCCTTCTCCTAAGATTGAGTACAAGTCTCCACCGCCACCATACGTCTATAGCTCCCCACCACCTCCACCATACTACTCTCCTTCTCCAAAGGTAGATTACAAATCCCCACCACCACCATACGTCTACAGCTCCCCACCACCGCCGTACTACTCTCTTTCTCCAAAGGTTGATTACAAGTCACCACCACCACCATACGTCTACACGTCCCCACCACCTCCAGCATACTATTCTCCTTCTCCAAAGGTAGAATACAAATCTCCACCACCACCATACGTCTACAACTCCCCACCACCACCGTACTACTCTCCTTCTCCTAAGGTGGAGTACAAGTCCCCACCACCACAATACGTCTACAAATCCCCACCACCACCGTACTACTCTCCTTCTCCAAAGGTATACTACAAATCTCCACCACCACCACCATACGTGTACAACTCCCCACCACCACCGTACTACTCTCCTTCTCCAAAGGTATATTACAAATCTCCGCCACCACCATACGTCTACACCTCTCCACCTCCTCCCCCATACTACTCTCCTTCTCCAAAAGTAGATTACAAATCTCCACCACTACCATACGTCTACATCTCTCCCTCTCCTCTACCTTACTACTCTCCTTCTCCTAGGGTACACTACAAATCTCCACCACCACCATACATCTACAGCTCTCCACCACCTCCACCTTACTATTCTCCATCTCATAAGGCACACTACAAGTCTCCACCACCACCATACGCTTATAAGACGCCTTCTTATTGATTTTTAATGGTTTTGTAAACATGTAACATGATTGCAATCATTTATTTGCTTATTTTGTGTCTTTTATTCCTTTGTTTTTTGCTTTTGTTCTACTATTTTCTTAAGATTTTGTTTAACTGATTAATAAATTTTTGTTTCTTTCTAAATACACTTGTTTTTACTCTTGGTTCGAACTAAGTGGAAATATTAACATTTTCTATCAAACTGTAGGCCATTCTTAATACGATTTGGGCATATCAGTGGTATATATAAGAGAAAAGTTAAGGATGTTTGGATACAAATCAAATTCCTTCGGTGGTACAATTTGTACACCACTGATGGTTGAAATCTTGAAATTTAACAAGGAAGTTTATTTAGAAGAATATGGAGTTTATGTTTATCACGATTTCGAGAGATTAAAATCCAGAAGAAAAAAAAAACACAACTAGTACAAAAATAGATTTCTAAGGGTATACTATCTTCGAGATAGAGAAAACTGCTTAACGAGACGCTTAGTCTAATTCTTCATCCAACTTTAGAATCCAAGGAATTTATTCTACGAAGTCTTTCTTCTCTAATCAAGATCGAAATGTCTACTTGCATGCTTTTATCCATGATTTTTAGATTATTTTCATTTTATTTTCAATGTTTAATCGTCTTTGCGTAGATGTTCAACACATGCATTATACATATATAGACAACTCCGACTTCCAGAAAATGTAGCGCTTCATATGAACTGTTTTTTTCTACAGCAAGGTTAACTAGAGTTATATAAAATTTTTGATAGTTTACTGTATATATTTGTAAGTCTTCATCAATAGAAAAATTTGCAAATTAACACGCAATGTAAACACTATTCTCTTATAATGAATGAAGAACTGCTTCGAAGAATCTGTTGGATTGTCGCCTCATCGGTACTACTGTTGAAGTTTAATCAAATCAGTTCGTATAACTTATAGTTTCGTATAAACCTATAGTTCGTATAAATTATGTTTCGTATAAATTAGTTTATGTCTTGATTCATTGTAAGGGAATGAATAAAGGAAGTTATGTTTCCTTATTCATATTCATTGCACTTAAAGATAATCTGTATCTTCAATCGTGCCTCTTGATGTTGTATAAATACTCGATGAGATCAATGAAGAAATTATGTTGTGTTTTGTTAAAATCAATCGCAAGTATACACTTTGTTTTTACTCTGTTTTTGTAACATGGTATCAGAGCTATTCGATTGAAAGAAGAAGAAGAAAAAAAAAAAAAAAAAACACAGAAAACCGACGAAGAAGAAGAAGAGAGAAATCGCTGAGTGTTTGATCAAAAATTCAAACCAAAATCATGCAAGGCCTAACCAATCTCGTCCCTATGTTCGATGGGGATAAATATGAGTTTTGGAGTATTAATATGACAACAATTCTAAAATCAAAGAAGCTTTGGTCTGTTGTTGATCAAGGAATAATGCCACCGGCGGCGAATGGAGATGAAACAGAGGCGGAAACGATTGTTAGAACAAGACAAGAAGAAGAAGCAATTGTTAATGATGCCACGGCATTACAAATACTTCAAATGGCGGTTACAGATCATATTTTCTCAAGGATAGCTTCAGCGACAACATCTAAGGAAGTGTGGGATCTTTTGAAGGAAGAGTATCAAGGATCGGATAGAGTAAGATTGGTTAAACTCCAATCGCTGAGAAGAGAATACAAAAATTTGAGAATGTATGAAGGAGAAACTCTCAAAGTATTCATAGATAAGGTAATTGATTTGGAAAATCAATTAACCTGTCATGGCGAGAAGAAGACAAGTTATCAAATCGTTCAAAAGATTTTGATTTCCTTGCCAGCCAAGTATGATAGTATTGTGAGTGTTTTAGAACAAACAAAAGATCTAAGCACAACATCAATGACCAAACTCATCAGCATATTGAAGGCGCATGAGGCGAGATTAAACGCAAGAGAAGACACACTAAGTGAGGGGGCGTTTAATATTCAAGCGAGGAGGAAGAACTTTGGCGCAAAGCAAGGAAACAAAAATGAACCGAAGAAGAAGATGTGGTGCGATTATTGCAAGAAAAAAAAATCACACCGAAGATAGGTGTTTTAAGAAGTTGAAGAACAATGATCAAGTCAAGTATCAAAAGGGTAACAAGGTGTGTTACAATTGTGGCAAGGCTGGCCACTTCGCAAACGTATGTCGCTCCAAGAGAAAAGAGAGAGCACATGCGATTCAAGAGGATGAGATTGACTAGGAAGAGGATCATATGTTATTTACGGCAAATGAGGAAACACATTCGGCGATGAGCGATGATGTATGGTTGGTCGATAGTGGATGCACCAACCATATGACAAAGGAGGAGCGATATTTTTCTCGACTTGATAAAAATATCAAGATACCAATACGAATTGGTAATGGTGAAGTCATAATGACTGCTGGAAAGGGTGATATAATGGTGATCACCAAAGATGGAAGAAGAGACATAAGGGATGTGTTCTTAGTTCCAGAGTTGGAGAAAAATCTCCTAAGTGTTCCGCAAATGATAACAAGTGGTTATCAAGTGATGTTCGAGAACAAGAATTGCATTATCAAAAATGCAAAAGGAAAAGAAGTGATGAAGATTCCTATGACTTGCAAGAGTTTTAGAATCAAAGTAAAACCAGTTCTAGATGAGGCGATGAGTGCTAATAGTCAAGAAGTGGAGGTATGGCACAAGAGACTTGGCCATGTGGGTAGCAAGCGGCTACAAGAAATCCAAGAGAAGGATTTGGTACTTGGTGTACCAAAATTCAAAGTATACAAGACTATATGCGAGTCTTGTAATCTCGGTAAACAAGCAAGGAAAGGTTTTCCGAAATAATCTCTAACCTATACGAAGGAGAAGCTAGAGATTGTACACACGGATGTGTGTGGACCAATGCAAAACGAGTCATTGGAAGGAAGTCGATATTTCTTTTTGTTTTTAGATGACTACACTCATATGTGTTAGGTGTATTTTATCAAAAACAAATTGGAAACATTTGTAAAGTTCAAGAAGTTCAAGGAATTGGTGGAAAATGAATCACAATGCAATATCTAGGTATTAAGGTCTGATGGAGGAGGAGAATACATTTCACAAGAGTTTAAAAGTTTTTGTGAAGATAAAGGGATTGCAAGACAAGTCACTCTTCCCTACTCTCCTCAACAAAACGGGATGGCTGAAAGAAAGAATAGAACCATCATTGAAATGGCGAGAACCATGCTAGTGGAGAAGGATCTTCCACTTAAGTTTTGGTCAGAGGCGGTGAATACAGCGGTTTACCTCCAAAATCGCTTACCAACCAAGGCGATAAAGGATGAGATGACACCAATGGAGAAGTGGTGTGGACACAAACCAAATGTGTCTCATTTTAAGATTTTTGGGAGTTTATGCTTTGTGCACATCCCAAGCGAAAAGAGAAGGAAGCTAGATGCAAAATCCAACCGAGGGATTTTTATTGGTTATAGCAACCAAACCAAGGGATATCGAGTGTTTATGCTAGAAGAAGAAAAGATTCAAGTTTCTCGAGATGTGATTTTCGAAGAAAATAAGAAATGGAATTGGCAAAAGAAAGAAGAGTTTGGAAAAGAAGCCTTGATACCAATCGGTTATCAAGAAGAAGAACCAAGAAATATTCAAGACCAAGAAATTCAAGGAGAAGAAGAGATTCAACAAGAAAATCAAGAAGATACGAGTCCCATGTCTTCAAGCGCTCAAATGAATTTAAATGAAGGAAGAAGAGGAGTTCTAGACGCCTTGCCTAGGCGTTTTAAGTTAGTGAATGAGATCATAAAATCAACACCATGGGTTGATATTGAAGAAATGGCTCAAATAATCGAGTCATGTCTCTTAGCGCAAGAAGAACCTCAACGATACGAAGAAGCTTGCGATATTAAGGAATGGCGAGATGCAATGGATGAGGAGATAAGTATGATCGAGAAAAACAAGACTTGGAAATTGGTGGATAAACCAAATGGAAAAAACATCATAAGCGTGAAATGGATTTATCGAATCAAAACCGATTCAAACGATAAACCATTGAAGTATAAGGCGAGGCTTGTGGCAAGGGGTTTTTCTCAAGAGTATGGCATGGATTATGAAGAAACTTTTGCTCCGCTTTCACGCCATGATACCATAAAGGCGTTGATCGCATACTCAGCTCAAATGCAATGGAAGTTATATCAAATGGATGTAAAGTCGGCTTTTCTAAATGGTGATCTCGCGGAAGAAACGTATATTGAGCAACCTCCAGGCTATGTTTCACGTGGACAGGAGGAGAAAGTTTTAAGGCTTTACAAAGCCTTATATGGGTTGAAGCAAGCTCCAAAGGCGTGGTATGAGAGGATAGACGGTTATTTTATCGGAAACGGGTTTAAGCGAAGTGCATGTGATGCGGCACTTTATATTATGAATCAAGACGACGACATCTTGATTATCAGCTTGTACGTGGATGATATGATCATTACAGGGAATAATGATCAGCTAATATACTCATTTAAAGAGGGTATGAAGAAGGAGTTTGATATGACCGATCTAGGTCTATTAAGTTACTTCCTTGGGATGGAAGTAACTCAAGAAGAAGATCGAATAATTCTCTCCCAAGAGAAATATTCAAAGCGACTTGTGGAGAAGTTCGAAATGGGCAATAGCAAGGATGTCAATACACCTTTGACACCAAGAAAGAAAGAAACAAGAGAAGACAAGCCTTACGCAAACCCAACAAGGTATAGAAGCATCGTTGGCGGCTTGTTGTATTTGTGTGCGTCTCGAGCGGATATAATGTTTGCAAGCTCATACCTTTCACGCTACATGTCCTCACCAACTGAAGAACATTACCAAGAAGCTAAGCGTGTGATAAGATATGTGAAGAGCACTTCAAATTACGGCTTGTATTTTGAAAGTGTAGAAGAACCGAGACTTGTCGGATTTTCGGATAGTGATTGGGGAGGATGTCCCGAAGAAGAGAAGAGCACCACGGGTTATGTTTTCAGCATGGGATCGGCCATGTTTTGTTGGCAATCGGCCAAGCAACAAACCGTTGCACAGTCAACTGCTGAGGCGGAATACATGGCCTTATGCGCAGCCACAAATCAATCCATATGGCTGCAGCGTTTGATGAGGGAGTTTGGTATGAAGAATGAAAAAGTTCTTATCAAGTGTGACAAAAAATCGGCAATAGCCATTGGACACAACCCTGTCCAACACAAGAGAACGAAGCACATAGAGATCAAGTATCATTTCGTTCGGGAAGCTTTGAGCAAAGGAATCATTCAACTCGAACATTGCTCAAGTGAAGATCAACTAGCCGATGTGTTAACCAAGCCACTAAGCGCTGGAAAGTTTGAAGAACTTCGAAGAAAGCTTGGAATCATGAAGAGGATTTGATTAAAGGAGGAGTGTTGAAGTTTAATCAAATCAGTTCGTATAACTTATAGTTTCGTATAAACCTATAGTTCGTATAAACTATGTTTCGTATAAATTAGTTTATGTCTTGATTCATTGTAAGGGAATGAATAAAGGAAGTTATGTTTCCTTATTCATATTCATTGCACTTGAAGATAATCTGTATCTTCAATTGTGCCTCTTGATGTTGTATAAATACTCGATGAGATCAATGAAGAAATTATGTTGTGTTTTGTTAAAATCAATCGCAAGTATACACTCTGTTTTTACTCTGTTTTTGTAACAACTACGTGAGTCTCCTTCTTTTTTTCCCCATTTCATGATACCCGAGAACAAAACTTTGAACATATATATTGAAGATTGTTAGTGTTAATAAATTCACAAATCGAAAAATGAGAAGGGATATTGAGTAGTATATAAGGAACATGAATAAATCAGTTATTTATCAATTAGTTTTGATTTGAAACCCATTAGCCTTAACAAGTAGCAAAACATGGCCAAAGCATGGAGTTCTTAGAGCGAGACATGAATCGTGTCCTCTTTCTCCCTTTTCTTTGTTTTCAAATAGTCGTAGTCTTTTATATTTCATTAAATTCTATCGAATTCGAGTAGTGAAACCGTGCAATAGAGAAACTCAAAAAATAAGTGTTTCCGCGATCCCAGCATGTTTTAAAATAAACCCTATATAAATCTTGTATTAGACCATGCTCATCAATACGTTTGGTTGTCCTCATAGTATATTGATTCGTGACCAAACACATGCATTACACATATATGGACAAATCCGATATCTATACTTGATATGAGCAGTTTTTCTTTTGTAACAAGGTTAATTAGAGTTATATAAATTTTGATATTTTACTCTATATGTGTGTAGGTTTTTCATCAACAAACAAATTTGATTTCAACTTCTCTTATATAATTACCGTTTTTTTTTTCTTTTTTTTATTGTAAGTTCCTGTTTTAATCCATATCTAGTGTTCTGTAAGGATTGTCCAATCTTCTTGCTGGAATGGTATGTTTGCAAGAGATTATAGTGAGAAGCTGACTCCATACAATTCCTCGGATGATTGAAATCGTGTAAACAAGGTAAGGTCTCTCATGGCACTTTGCTCTATGAATTTGAAATTATGCTTTAACCAAAATATAAAATAAAAATTTGGAATATTACGCAGTTCACAATTATAATTGTAACTCGAGTTTTATATCATTCAAAGAATTTAGTAAAAGTTACACCAAAAAGAGAATTTAGTAAATTTGTTGATCAGATGTTTTAAGTTTATAAAATACATGTCACATTGAAAAAAATTGAGCTTTTCACTGATTAAACAAATAAATTATTTATGGCTAAAATAATTATCAAAATATGGCTAATGGCTTTTGCTGTTCCGTTACAACAAGTTGCTATAAAAAAAAATAAGAAAAGAATGTGAAAACATGTTAAACTTATTGAAATTTGTAAGAGAAATCTAATATATTCATATTCCATTCAAATCATTACCTTTTCAAACAAACAACTTAGCACGTCTTCCAAACGTATTTGTAAGTGCCACACACGAACCCAAATTGAGAAAATAATTTAATATTTACGCCAAACGATCTTATATATAGGGTTCTCATGTTGAACAACATCATAAGAAAAGAAAAGAAATAAAAGGAGACGATAAGAGCAGCTACGAGTAGGATGAGATCCTCAAGAATGATGGGCCTTGGTCATTGCCTGCTTATTGTCGTGCTCTTTAGTGCCATTGCGACCATAGCGACGGCTTACGATTACACCTCTCCAACAACAAAATACACTTCCCCAGTCCAAAAACACAAGTATTCTCCTTACCCCTCGCAATCACCATCACCTCCACCGCCGTACAGAAGACAAGGCCCAAAATACGTGCCACATCCAAAACCATATGTTTACAGCTCTCCACCACCTCCAACATACTATTCCCCGTCTCCAAAGGTAGAGTACAAATCTCCACCACCACCGTACGTATATATCTCTCCATCTTACTACTCACCTTCTCCAAAGGTAGAGTACAAGTCTCCACCACCACCATACGTTTACAACTCTCCACCACCTCCACCGTACTACTCTCCTTCTCCTATGGTAGAGTACAAGTCTCCACCACCACCATCCGTATACAGCTCTCCACCACCTCCACCTTACTACTCTCCTTCTCCTAAGGTAGCGTACAAGTCTCCACCACCACCATACGTTTACAGCTCTCCACCACCTCCACCTTACTACTCTCCTTCTCCTAAGGTAGATTACAAGTCTCCACCACCACCATACGTTTACAACTCCCCACCACCCCCACCATACTACTCTCCTTCTCCTAAGGTAGAGTACAAGTCTCCACCACCACCATACGTTTACAGCTCTCCACCACCTCCACCTTACTACTCTCCTTCACCTAAGGTAGATTACAAGTCTCCACCACCACCATACGCTTACAACTCCCCACCGCCTCCACCGTACTACTCTCCTTCTCCTAAGGTAGATTACAAGTCTCCACCACCACCATACGTCTATAGCTCCCCACCACCTCCACCGTACTACTCTCCTTCTCCTAAGATTGAGTACAAGTCTCCACCGCCACCATACGTCTATAGCTCCCCACCACCTCCACCATACTACTCTCCTTCTCCAAAGGTAGATTACAAATCCCCACCACCACCATACGTCTACAGCTCCCCACCACCACCGTACTACTCTCCTTCTCCAAAGGTTGATTACAAGTCACCACCACCACCATACGTCTACACGTCCCCACCACCTCCAGCATACTATTCTCCTTCTCCAAAGGTAGAATACAAATCTCCACCACCACCATACGTCTACAACTCCCCACCACCACCGTACTACTCTCCTTCTCCTAAGGTGGAGTACAAGTCCCCACCACCACCATACGTCTACAAATCCCCACCACCACCGTACTACTCTCCTTCTCCAAAGGTATACTACAAATCTCCACCACCACCATACGTGTACAACTCCCCACCACCACCGTACTACTCTCCTTCTCCAAAGGTATATTACAAGTCTCCACCACCACCATCCGTATACAGCTCTCCACCACCTCCACCTTACTACTCTCCTTCTCCTAAGGTAGCGTACAAGTCTCCACCACCACCATACGTTTACAGCTCTCCACCACCTCCACCTTACTACTCTCCTTCTCCTAAGGTAGATTACAAGTCTCCACCACCACCATACGTTTACAACTCCCCACCACCCCCACCATACTACTCTCCTTCTCCTAAGGTAGAGTACAAGTCTCCACCACCACCATACGTTTACAGCTCTCCACCACCTCCACCTTACTACTCTCCTTCACCTAAGGTAGATTACAAGTCTCCACCACCACCATACGCTTACAACTCCCCACCGCCTCCACCGTACTACTCTCCTTCTCCTAAGGTAGATTACAAGTCTCCACCACCACCATACGTCTATAGCTCCCCACCACCTCCACCGTACTACTCTCCTTCTCCTAAGATTGAGTACAAGTCTCCACCGCCACCATACGTCTATAGCTCCCCACCACCTCCACCATACTACTATCCTTCTCCAAAGGTAGATTACAAATCCCCACCACCACCATACGTCTACAGCTCCCCACCACCACCGTACTACTCTCCTTCTCCAAAGGTTGATTACAAGTCACCACCACCACCATACGTCTACACGTCCCCACCACCTCCAGCATACTATTCTCCTTCTCCAAAGGTAGAATACAAATCTCCACCACCACCATACGTCTACAACTCCCCACCACCACCGTACTACTCTCCTTCTCCTAAGGTGGAGTACAAGTCCCCACCACCACCATACGTCTACAAATCCCCACCACCACCGTACTACTCTCCTTCTCCAAAGGTATACTACAAATCTCCACCACCACCATACGTGTACAACTCCCCACCACCACCGTACTACTCTCCTTCTCCAAAGGTATATTACAAGTCTCCACCACCACCATCCGTATACAGCTCTCCACCACCTCCACCTTACTACTCTCCTTCTCCTAAGGTAGCGTACAAGTCTCCACCACCACCATACGTTTACAGCTCTCCACCACCTCCACCTTACTACTCTCCTTCTCCTAAGGTAGATTACAAGTCTCCACCACCACCATACGTTTACAACTCCCCACCACCCCCACCATACTACTCTCCTTCTCCTAAGGTAGAGTACAAGTCTCCACCACCACCATACGTTTACAGCTCTCCACCACCTCCACCTTACTACTCTCCTTCACCTAAGGTAGATTACAAGTCTCCACCACCACCATACGCTTACAACTCCCCACCGCCTCCACCGTACTACTCTCCTTCTCCTAAGGTAGATTACAAGTCTCCACCACCACCATACGTCTATAGCTCCCCACCACCTCCACCGTACTACTCTCCTTCTCCTAAGATTGAGTACAAGTCTCCACCGCCACCATACGTCTATAGCTCCCCACCACCTCCACCATACTACTCTCCTTCTCCAAAGGTAGATTACAAATCCCCACCACCACCATACGTCTACAGCTCCCCACCACCACCGTACTACTCTCTTTCTCCAAAGGTTGATTACAAGTCACCACCACCACCATACGTCTACACGTCCCCACCACCTCCAGCATACTATTCTCCTTCTCCAAAGGTAGAATACAAATCTCCACCACCACCATACGTGTACAACTCCCCACCACCACCGTACTATTCTCCTTCTCCTAAGGTGGAGTACAAGTCCCCACCACCACCATACGTCTACAGCTCTCCACCTCCTCCCCCATACTACTCTCCTTCTCCAAAAGTAGATTACAAATCTCCACCACTACCGTACGTCTACATCTCTCCCTCTCCTCTACCTTACTACTCTCCTTCTCCTAGGGTACACTACAAATCTCCACCACCACCATACATCTACAGCTCTCCACCACCTCCACCTTACTATTCTCCATCTCATAAGGCACACTACAAGTCTCCACCACCCCCATACGCTTATAAGACGCCTTCTTATTGAGTTTTTAATGGTTTTGTAAACATGTAACATGATTGCAATCATTTATTTGCTTATTTTGTGTCTTTTATTCCTTTGTTTTTTGCTTTTGTTCTACTATTTTCTTAAGATTTTGTTTAACTAATTAATAAATTTTTGTTTCTTTCTAAATACACTTGTTTTTACTCTTGGTTCGAACTAAGTGGAAATATTAACATTTTCTATCAAACTGTAGGCCATTCTTAATACGATTTGGGCATATCAGTGGTATATATAAGAGAAAAGTTAAGGATGTTTGGATACAAATCAAATTCCTTCGGTGGTACAATTTGTACACCACTGATGGTTGAAATCTTGAAATTTAACAAGGAAGTTTATTTAGAAGAATATGGAGTTTATGTTTATCACGATTTCGAGAGATTAAAATCCAGAAGAAAAAAAAAACACAACTAGTACAAAAATAGATTTCTAAGGGTATACTATCTTCGAGATAGAGAAAACTGCTTAACGAGACGCTTAGTCTAATTCTTCATCCAACTTTAGAATCCAAGGAATTTATTCTACGAAGTCTTTCTTCTCTAATCAAGATCGAAATGTCTACTTGCATGCTTTTATCCATGATTTTTAGATTATTTTCATTTTATTTTCAATGTTTAATCGTCTTTGCGTAGATGTTCAACACATGCATTATACATATATAGACAACTCCGACTTCCAGAAAATGTAGCGCTTCATATGAACTGTTTTTTTCTACAGCAAGGTTAACTAGAGTTATATAAAAATTTTGATAGTTTACTGTATATATTTGTAAGTCTTCATCAATAGAAAAATTTGCAAATTAACACGCAATGTAAACGCTATTCTCTTATAATGAATGAAGAACTGCTTCGAAGAATCTGTTGGATTCTCGCCTCATCGGTACTACGTGAGTCTCCCTCTTTTTTTCCCCATTTCATGATACCCGATAACAAAACTTTGAACATATATATTGAAGATTGTTAGTATTAATAAATTCACAAATCGAAAAATGAGAAGGGATATTGAGTAGTATATAAGGAACATGAATAAATCAGTTATTTATCAATTAGTTTTGATTTGAAACCCATTAGCCTTAACAAGTAGCAAAACATGGCCAAAGCATGGAGTTCTTATAGCGAGACATGAATCGTGTCCTCTTTCTCCCTTTTCTTTGTTTTCAAATAGTCGTAGTCTTTTATATTTCATTAAATTCTATCGAATTCGAGTAGTGAAACCGTGCAATAGAGAAACTCAAAAAATAAGTGTTTCCGCGATCCCAGCATGTTTTAAAATAAACCCTATATAAATCTTGTATTAGACCATGCTCATCAATACGTTTGGTTGTCCTCATAGTATATTGATTCGTGACCAAACACATGCATTACACATATATGGACAAATCCGATATCTATACTTGATATGAGCAGTTTTTCTTTTGTAACAAGGTTAATTAGAGTTATATAAATTTTGATATTTTACTCTATATGTGTGTAGGTTTTTCATCAACAAACAAATTTGATTTCAACTTCTCTTATATAATTACCGTTTTTTTTTTCTTTTTTTTTATTGTATGTTCCTGTTTTAATCCATATCTAGTGTTCTGTAAGGATTGTCCAATCTTCTTGCTGGAATGGTATGTTTGCAAGAGATTATAGTGAGAAGCTGACTCCATACAATTCCTCGGATGATTGAAATCGTGTAAACAAGGTAAGGTCTCTCATGGCACTTTGCTCTATGAATTTGAAATTATGCTTTAACCAAAATATAAAATAAAAATTTGGAATATTACGCAGTTCACAATTATAATTGTAACTCGAGTTTTATATCATTCAAAGAATTTAGTAAAAGTTACACCAAAAAGAGAATTTAGTAAATTTGTTGATCAGATGTTTTAAGTTTATAAAATACATGTCACATTGAAAAAAATTGAGCTTTTCACTGATTAAACAAATAAATTATTTATGGCTAAAATAATTATCAAAATATGGCTAATGGCTTTTGCTGTTCCGTTACAACAAGTTGCTATAAAAAAAAATAAGAAAAGAATGTGAAAACATGTTAAACTTATTGAAATTTGTAAGAGAAATCTAATATATTCATATTCCATTCAAATCATTACCTTTTCAAACAAACAACTTAGCACGTCTTCCAAACGTATTTGTAAGTGCCACACACGAACCCAAATTGAGAAAATAATTTAATATTTACGCCAAACGATCTTATATATAGGGTTCTCATGTTGAACAACATCATAAGAAAAGAAAAGAAATAAAAGGAGACGATAAGAGCAGCTACGAGTAGGATGAGATCCTCAAGAATGATGGGCCTTGGTCATTGCCTGCTTATTGTCGTGCTCTTTAGTGCCATTGCGACCATAGCGACGGCTTACGATTACTCCTCTCCAACAACAAAATACACTTCCCCAGTCCAAAAACACAAGTATTCTCCTTACCCCTCGCAATCACCATCACCTCCACCGCCGTACAGAAGACAAGGCCCAAAATACGTGCCACATCCAAAACCATATGTTTACAGCTCTCCACCACCTCCAACATACTATTCCCCGTCTCCAAAGGTAGAGTACAAATCTCCACCACCACCGTACGTATATATCTCTCCATCTTACTACTCACCTTCTCCAAAGGTAGAGTACAAGTCTCCACCACCACCATACGTTTACAACTCTCCACCACCTCCACCGTACTACTCTCCTTCTCCTATGGTAGAGTACAAGTCTCCACCACCACCATCCGTATACAGCTCTCCACCACCTCCACCTTACTACTCTCCTTCTCCTAAGGTAGCGTACAAGTCTCCACCACCACCATACGTTTACAGCTCTCCACCACCTCCACCTTACTACTCTCCTTCTCCTAAGGTAGATTACAAGTCTCCACCACCACCATACGTTTACAACTCCCCACCACCCCCACCATACTACTCTCCTTCTCCTAAGGTAGAGTACAAGTCTCCACCACCACCATACGTTTACAGCTCTCCACCACCTCCACCTTACTACTCTCCTTCACCTAAGGTAGATTACAAGTCTCCACCACCACCATACGCTTACAACTCCCCACCGCCTCCACCGTACTACTCTCCTTCTCCTAAGGTAGATTACAAGTCTCCACCACCACCATACGTCTATAGCTCCCCACCACCTCCACCGTACTACTCTCCTTCTCCTAAGATTGAGTACAAGTCTCCACCGCCACCATACGTCTATAGCTCCCCACCACCTCCACCATACTACTATCCTTCTCCAAAGGTAGATTACAAATCCCCACCACCACCATACGTCTACAGCTCCCCACCACCACCGTACTACTCTCCTTCTCCAAAGGTTGATTACAAGTCACCACCACCACCATACGTCTACACGTCCCCACCACCTCCAGCATACTATTCTCCTTCTCCAAAGGTAGAATACAAATCTCCACCACCACCATACGTCTACAACTCCCCACCACCACCGTACTACTCTCCTTCTCCTAAGGTGGAGTACAAGTCCCCACCACCACCATACGTCTACAAATCCCCACCACCACCGTACTACTCTCCTTCTCCAAAGGTATACTACAAATCTCCACCACCACTATACGTGTACAACTCCCCACCACCACCGTACTACTCTCCTTCTCCAAAGGTATATTACAAATCTCCGCCACCACCATACGTCTACAGCTCTCCACCTCCTCCCCCATACTACTCTCCTTCTCCAAAAGTAGATTACAAATCTCCACCACTACCGTACGTCTACATCTCTCCCTCTCCTCTACCTTACTACTCTCCTTCTCCTAAGGTACACTACAAATCTCCACCACCACCATACATCTACAGCTCTCCACCACCTCCACCTTACTATTCTCCATCTCATAAGGCACACTACAAGTCTCCACCACCCCCATACGCTTATAAGACGCCTTCTTATTGAGTTTTTAATGGTTTTGTAAACATGTAACATGATTGCAATCATTTATTTGCTTGTTTTGTGTCTTTTATTCCTTTGTTTTTTGCTTTTGTTCTACTATTTTCTTAAGATTTTGTTTAACTAATTAATAAATTTTTGTTTCTTTCTAAATACACTTGTTTTTACTCTTGGTTCGAACTAAGTGGAAATATTAACATTTTCTATCAAACTGTAGGCCATTCTTAATACGATTTGGGCATATCAGTGGTATATATAAGAGAAAAGTTAAGGATGTTTGGATACAAATCAAATTCCTTCGGTGGTACAATTTGTACACCACTGATGGTTGAAATCTTGAAATTTAACAAGGAAGTTTATTTAGAAGAATATGGAGTTTATGTTTATCACGATTTCGAGAGATTAAAATCCAGAAGAAAAAAAAAACACAACTAGTACAAAAATAGATTTCTAAGGGTATACTATCTTCGAGATAGAGAAAACTGCTTAACGAGACGCTTAGTCTAATTCTTCATCCAACTTTAGAATCCAAGGAATTTATTCTACGAAGTCTTTCTTCTCTAATCAAGATCGAAATGTCTACTTGCATGCTTTTATCCATGATTTTTAGATTATTTTCATTTTATTTTCAATGTTTAATCGTCTTTGCGTAGATGTTCAACACATGCATTATACATATATAGACAACTCCGACTTCCAGAAAATGTAGCGCTTCATATGAACTGTTTTTTTCTACAGCAAGGTTAACTAGAGTTATATAAAAATTTTGATAGTTTACTGTATATATTTGTAAGTCTTCATCAATAGAAAAATTTGCAAATTAACACGCAATGTAAACGCTATTCTCTTATAATGAATGAAGAACTGCTTCGAAGAATCTGTTGGATTGTCGCCTCATCGGTACTACGTGAGTCTCCCTCTTTTTTTCCCCATTTCATGATACCCGATAACAAAACTTTGAACATATATATTGAAGATTGTTAGTGTTAATAAATTCACAAATCGAAAAATGAGAAGGGATATTGAGTAGTATATAAGGAACATGAATAAATCAGTTATTTATCAATTAGTTTTGATTTGAAACCCATTAGCCTTAACAAGTAGCAAAACATGGCCAAAGCATGGAGTTCTTATAGCGAGACATGAATCGTGTCCTCTTTCTCCCTTTTCTTTGTTTTCAAATAGTCGTAGTCTTTTATATTTCATTAAATTCTATCGAATTCGAGTAGTGAAACCGTGCAATAGAGAAACTCAAAAAATAAGTGTTTCCGCGATCCCAGCATGTTTTAAAATAAACCCTATATAAATCTTGTATTAGACCATGCTCATCAATACGTTTGGTTGTCCTCATAGTATATTGATTCGTGACCAAACACATGCATTACACATATATGGACAAATCCGATATCTATACTTGATATGAGCAGTTTTTCTTTTGTAACAAGGTTAATTAGAGTTATATAAATTTTGATATTTTACTCTATATGTGTGTAGGTTTTTCATCAACAAACAAATTTGATTTCAACTTCTCTTATATAATTACCGTTTTTTTTTTCTTTTTTTTTATTGTATGTTCCTGTTTTAATCCATATCTAGTGTTCTGTAAGGATTGTCCAATCTTCTTGCTGGAATGGTATGTTTGCAAGAGATTATAGTGAGAAGCTGACTCCATACAATTCCTCGGATGATTGAAATCGTGTAAACAAGGTAAGGTCTCTCATGGCACTTTGCTCTATGAATTTGAAATTATGCTTTAACCAAAATATAAAATAAAAATTTGGAATATTACGCAGTTCACAATTATAATTGTAACTCGAGTTTTATATCATTCAAAGAATTTAGTAAAAGTTACACCAAAAAGAGAATTTAGTAAATTTGTTGATCAGATGTTTTAAGTTTATAAAATACATGTCACATTGAAAAAAATTGAGCTTTTCACTGATTAAACAAATAAATTATTTATGGCTAAAATAATTATCAAAATATGGCTAATGGCTTTTGCTGTTCCGTTACAACAAGTTGCTATAAAAAAAAATAAGAAAAGAATGTGAAAACATGTTAAACTTATTGAAATTTGTAAGAGAAATCTAATATATTCATATTCCATTCAAATCATTACCTTTTCAAACAAACAACTTAGCACGTCTTCCAAACGTATTTGTAAGTGCCACACACGAACCCAAATTGAGAAAATAATTTAATATTTACGCCAAACGATCTTATATATAGGGTTCTCATGTTGAACAACATCATAAGAAAAGAAAAGAAATAAAAGGAGACGATAAGAGCAGCTACGAGTAGGATGAGATCCTCAAGAATGATGGGCCTTGGTCATTGCCTGCTTATTGTCGTGCTCTTTAGTGCCATTGCGACCATAGCGACGGCTTACGATTACTCCTCTCCAACAACAAAATACACTTCCCCAGTCCAAAAACACAAGTATTCTCCTTACCCCTCGCAATCACCATCACCTCCACCGCCGTACAGAAGACAAGGCCCAAAATACGTGCCACATCCAAAACCATATGTTTACAGCTCTCCACCACCTCCAACATACTATTCCCCGTCTCCAAAGGTAGAGTACAAATCTCCACCACCACCGTACGTATATATCTCTCCATCTTACTACTCACCTTCTCCAAAGGTAGAGTACAAGTCTCCACCACCACCATACGTTTACAACTCTCCACCACCTCCACCGTACTACTCTCCTTCTCCTATGGTAGAGTACAAGTCTCCACCACCACCATCCGTATACAGCTCTCCACCACCTCCACCTTACTACTCTCCTTCTCCTAAGGTAGCGTACAAGTCTCCACCACCACCATACGTTTACAGCTCTCCACCACCTCCACCTTACTACTCTCCTTCTCCTAAGGTAGATTACAAGTCTCCACCACCACCATACGTTTACAACTCCCCACCACCCCCACCATACTACTCTCCTTCTCCTAAGGTAGAGTACAAGTCTCCACCACCACCATACGTTTACAGCTCTCCACCACCTCCACCTTACTACTCTCCTTCACCTAAGGTAGATTACAAGTCTCCACCACCACCATACGCTTACAACTCCCCACCGCCTCCACCGTACTACTCTCCTTCTCCTAAGGTAGATTACAAGTCTCCACCACCACCATACGTCTATAGCTCCCCACCACCTCCACCGTACTACTCTCCTTCTCCTAAGATTGAGTACAAGTCTCCACCGCCACCATACGTCTATAGCTCCCCACCACCTCCACCATACTACTATCCTTCTCCAAAGGTAGATTACAAATCCCCACCACCACCATACGTCTACAGCTCCCCACCACCACCGTACTACTCTCCTTCTCCAAAGGTTGATTACAAGTCACCACCACCACCATACGTCTACACGTCCCCACCACCTCCAGCATACTATTCTCCTTCTCCAAAGGTAGAATACAAATCTCCACCACCACCATACGTCTACAACTCCCCACCACCACCGTACTACTCTCCTTCTCCTAAGGTGGAGTACAAGTCCCCACCACCACCATACGTCTACAAATCCCCACCACCACCGTACTACTCTCCTTCTCCAAAGGTATACTACAAATCTCCACCACCACCATACGTGTACAACTCCCCACCACCACCGTACTACTCTCCTTCTCCAAAGGTATATTACAAGTCTCCACCACCACCATCCGTATACAGCTCTCCACCACCTCCACCTTACTACTCTCCTTCTCCTAAGGTAGCGTACAAGTCTCCACCACCACCATACGTTTACAGCTCTCCACCACCTCCACCTTACTACTCTCCTTCTCCTAAGGTAGATTACAAGTCTCCACCACCACCATACGTTTACAACTCCCCACCACCCCCACCATACTACTCTCCTTCTCCTAAGGTAGAGTACAAGTCTCCACCACCACCATACGTTTACAGCTCTCCACCACCTCCACCTTACTACTCTCCTTCACCTAAGGTAGATTACAAGTCTCCACCACCACCATACGCTTACAACTCCCCACCGCCTCCACCGTACTACTCTCCTTCTCCTAAGGTAGATTACAAGTCTCCACCACCACCATACGTCTATAGCTCCCCACCACCTCCACCGTACTACTCTCCTTCTCCTAAGATTGAGTACAAGTCTCCACCGCCACCATACGTCTATAGCTCCCCACCACCTCCACCATACTACTCTCCTTCTCCAAAGGTAGATTACAAATCCCCACCACCACCATACGTCTACAGCTCCCCACCACCACCGTACTACTCTCTTTCTCCAAAGGTTGATTACAAGTCACCACCACCACCATACGTCTACACGTCCCCACCACCTCCAGCATACTATTCTCCTTCTCCAAAGGTAGAATACAAATCTCCACCACCACCATACGTGTACAACTCCCCACCACCACCGTACTATTCTCCTTCTCCTAAGGTGGAGTACAAGTCCCCACCACCACCATACGTCTACAGCTCTCCACCTCCTCCCCCATACTACTCTCCTTCTCCAAAAGTAGATTACAAATCTCCACCACTACCGTACGTCTACATCTCTCCCTCTCCTCTACCTTACTACTCTCCTTCTCCTAGGGTACACTACAAATCTCCACCACCACCATACATCTACAGCTCTCCACCACCTCCACCTTACTATTCTCCATCTCATAAGGCACACTACAAGTCTCCACCACCCCCATACGCTTATAAGACGCCTTCTTATTGAGTTTTTAATGGTTTTGTAAACATGTAACATGATTGCAATCATTTATTTGCTTATTTTGTGTCTTTTATTCCTTTGTTTTTTGCTTTTGTTCTACTATTTTCTTAAGATTTTGTTTAACTAATTAATAAATTTTTGTTTCTTTCTAAATACACTTGTTTTTACTCTTGGTTCGAACTAAGTGGAAATATTAACATTTTCTATCAAACTGTAGGCCATTCTTAATACGATTTGGGCATATCAGTGGTATATATAAGAGAAAAGTTAAGGATGTTTGGATACAAATCAAATTCCTTCGGTGGTACAATTTGTACACCACTGATGGTTGAAATCTTGAAATTTAACAAGGAAGTTTATTTAGAAGAATATGGAGTTTATGTTTATCACGATTTCGAGAGATTAAAATCCAGAAGAAAAAAAAAACACAACTAGTACAAAAATAGATTTCTAAGGGTATACTATCTTCGAGATAGAGAAAACTGCTTAACGAGACGCTTAGTCTAATTCTTCATCCAACTTTAGAATCCAAGGAATTTATTCTACGAAGTCTTTCTTCTCTAATCAAGATCGAAATGTCTACTTGCATGCTTTTATCCATGATTTTTAGATTATTTTCATTTTATTTTCAATGTTTAATCGTCTTTGCGTAGATGTTCAACACATGCATTATACATATATAGACAACTCCGACTTCCAGAAAATGTAGCGCTTCATATGAACTGTTTTTTTCTACAGCAAGGTTAACTAGAGTTATATAAAAATTTTGATAGTTTACTGTATATATTTGTAAGTCTTCATCAATAGAAAAATTTGCAAATTAACACGCAATGTAAACGCTATTCTCTTATAATGAATGAAGAACTGCTTCGAAGAATCTGTTGGATTCTCGCCTCATCGGTACTACGTGAGTCTCCCTCTTTTTTTCCCCATTTCATGATACCCGATAACAAAACTTTGAACATATATATTGAAGATTGTTAGTGTTAATAAATTCACAAATCGAAAAATGAGAAGGGATATTGAGTAGTATATAAGGAACATGAATAAATCAGTTATTTATCAATTAGTTTTGATTTGAAACCCATTAGCCTTAACAAGTAGCAAAACATGGCCAAAGCATGGAGTTCTTATAGCGAGACATGAATCGTGTCCTCTTTCTCCCTTTTCTTTGTTTTCAAATAGTCGTAGTCTTTTATATTTCATTAAATTCTATCGAATTCGAGTAGTGAAACCGTGCAATAGAGAAACTCAAAAAATAAGTGTTTCCGCGATCCCAGCATGTTTTAAAATAAACCCTATATAAATCTTGTATTAGACCATGCTCATCAATACGTTTGGTTGTCCTCATAGTATATTGATTCGTGACCAAACACATGCATTACACATATATGGACAAATCCGATATCTATACTTGATATGAGCAGTTTTTCTTTTGTAACAAGGTTAATTAGAGTTATATAAATTTTGATATTTTACTCTATATGTGTGTAGGTTTTTCATCAACAAACAAATTTGATTTCAACTTCTCTTATATAATTACCGTTTTTTTTTTCTTTTTTTTTATTGTATGTTCCTGTTTTAATCCATATCTAGTGTTCTGTAAGGATTGTCCAATCTTCTTGCTGGAATGGTATGTTTGCAAGAGATTATAGTGAGAAGCTGACTCCATACAATTCCTCGGATGATTGAAATCGTGTAAACAAGGTAAGGTCTCTCATGGCACTTTGCTCTATGAATTTGAAATTATGCTTTAACCAAAATATAAAATAAAAATTTGGAATATTACGCAGTTCACAATTATAATTGTAACTCGAGTTTTATATCATTCAAAGAATTTAGTAAAAGTTACACCAAAAAGAGAATTTAGTAAATTTGTTGATCAGATGTTTTAAGTTTATAAAATACATGTCACATTGAAAAAAATTGAGCTTTTCACTGATTAAACAAATAAATTATTTATGGCTAAAATAATTATCAAAATATGGCTAATGGCTTTTGCTGTTCCGTTACAACAAGTTGCTATAAAAAAAAATAAGAAAAGAATGTGAAAACATGTTAAACTTATTGAAATTTGTAAGAGAAATCTAATATATTCATATTCCATTCAAATCATTACCTTTTCAAACAAACAACTTAGCACGTCTTCCAAACGTATTTGTAAGTGCCACACACGAACCCAAATTGAGAAAATAATTTAATATTTACGCCAAACGATCTTATATATAGGGTTCTCATGTTGAACAACATCATAAGAAAAGAAAAGAAATAAAAGGAGACGATAAGAGCAGCTACGAGTAGGATGAGATCCTCAAGAATGATGGGCCTTGGTCATTGCCTGCTTATTGTCGTGCTCTTTAGTGCCATTGCGACCATAGCGACGGCTTACGATTACTCCTCTCCAACAACAAAATACACTTCCCCAGTCCAAAAACACAAGTATTCTCCTTACCCCTCGCAATCACCATCACCTCCACCGCCGTACAGAAGACAAGGCCCAAAATACGTGCCACATCCAAAACCATATGTTTACAGCTCTCCACCACCTCCAACATACTATTCCCCGTCTCCAAAGGTAGAGTACAAATCTCCACCACCACCGTACGTATATATCTCTCCATCTTACTACTCACCTTCTCCAAAGGTAGAGTACAAGTCTCCACCACCACCATACGTTTACAACTCTCCACCACCTCCACCGTACTACTCTCCTTCTCCTATGGTAGAGTACAAGTCTCCACCACCACCATCCGTATACAGCTCTCCACCACCTCCACCTTACTACTCTCCTTCTCCTAAGGTAGCGTACAAGTCTCCACCACCACCATACGTTTACAGCTCTCCACCACCTCCACCTTACTACTCTCCTTCTCCTAAGGTAGATTACAAGTCTCCACCACCACCATACGTTTACAACTCCCCACCACCCCCACCATACTACTCTCCTTCTCCTAAGGTAGAGTACAAGTCTCCACCACCACCATACGTTTACAGCTCTCCACCACCTCCACCTTACTACTCTCCTTCACCTAAGGTAGATTACAAGTCTCCACCACCACCATACGCTTACAACTCCCCACCGCCTCCACCGTACTACTCTCCTTCTCCTAAGGTAGATTACAAGTCTCCACCACCACCATACGTCTATAGCTCCCCACCACCTCCACCGTACTACTCTCCTTCTCCTAAGATTGAGTACAAGTCTCCACCGCCACCATACGTCTATAGCTCCCCACCACCTCCACCATACTACTATCCTTCTCCAAAGGTAGATTACAAATCCCCACCACCACCATACGTCTACAGCTCCCCACCACCACCGTACTACTCTCCTTCTCCAAAGGTTGATTACAAGTCACCACCACCACCATACGTCTACACGTCCCCACCACCTCCAGCATACTATTCTCCTTCTCCAAAGGTAGAATACAAATCTCCACCACCACCATACGTCTACAACTCCCCACCACCACCGTACTACTCTCCTTCTCCTAAGGTGGAGTACAAGTCCCCACCACCACCATACGTCTACAAATCCCCACCACCACCGTACTACTCTCCTTCTCCAAAGGTATACTACAAATCTCCACCACCACTATACGTGTACAACTCCCCACCACCACCGTACTACTCTCCTTCTCCAAAGGTATATTACAAATCTCCGCCACCACCATACGTCTACAGCTCTCCACCTCCTCCCCCATACTACTCTCCTTCTCCAAAAGTAGATTACAAATCTCCACCACTACCGTACGTCTACATCTCTCCCTCTCCTCTACCTTACTACTCTCCTTCTCCTAAGGTACACTACAAATCTCCACCACCACCATACATCTACAGCTCTCCACCACCTCCACCTTACTATTCTCCATCTCATAAGGCACACTACAAGTCTCCACCACCCCCATACGCTTATAAGACGCCTTCTTATTGAGTTTTTAATGGTTTTGTAAACATGTAACATGATTGCAATCATTTATTTGCTTGTTTTGTGTCTTTTATTCCTTTGTTTTTTGCTTTTGTTCTACTATTTTCTTAAGATTTTGTTTAACTAATTAATAAATTTTTGTTTCTTTCTAAATACACTTGTTTTTACTCTTGGTTCGAACTAAGTGGAAATATTAACATTTTCTATCAAACTGTAGGCCATTCTTAATACGATTTGGGCATATCAGTGGTATATATAAGAGAAAAGTTAAGGATGTTTGGATACAAATCAAATTCCTTCGGTGGTACAATTTGTACACCACTGATGGTTGAAATCTTGAAATTTAACAAGGAAGTTTATTTAGAAGAATATGGAGTTTATGTTTATCACGATTTCGAGAGATTAAAATCCAGAAGAAAAAAAAAACACAACTAGTACAAAAATAGATTTCTAAGGGTATACTATCTTCGAGATAGAGAAAACTGCTTAACGAGACGCTTAGTCTAATTCTTCATCCAACTTTAGAATCCAAGGAATTTATTCTACGAAGTCTTTCTTCTCTAATCAAGATCGAAATGTCTACTTGCATGCTTTTATCCATGATTTTTAGATTATTTTCATTTTATTTTCAATGTTTAATCGTCTTTGCGTAGATGTTCAACACATGCATTATACATATATAGACAACTCCGACTTCCAGAAAATGTAGCGCTTCATATGAACTGTTTTTTTCTACAGCAAGGTTAACTAGAGTTATATAAAAATTTTGATAGTTTACTGTATATATTTGTAAGTCTTCATCAATAGAAAAATTTGCAAATTAACACGCAATGTAAACGCTATTCTCTTATAATGAATGAAGAACTGCTTCGAAGAATCTGTTGGATTGTCGCCTCATCGGTACTACGTGAGTCTCCCTCTTTTTTTCCCCATTTCATGATACCCGATAACAAAACTTTGAACATATATATTGAAGATTGTTAGTGTTAATAAATTCACAAATCGAAAAATGAGAAGGGATATTGAGTAGTATATAAGGAACATGAATAAATCAGTTATTTATCAATTAGTTTTGATTTGAAACCCATTAGCCTTAACAAGTAGCAAAACATGGCCAAAGCATGGAGTTCTTATAGCGAGACATGAATCGTGTCCTCTTTCTCCCTTTTCTTTGTTTTCAAATAGTCGTAGTCTTTTATATTTCATTAAATTCTATCGAATTCGAGTAGTGAAACCGTGCAATAGAGAAACTCAAAAAATAAGTGTTTCCGCGATCCCAGCATGTTTTAAAATAAACCCTATATAAATCTTGTATTAGACCATGCTCATCAATACGTTTGGTTGTCCTCATAGTATATTGATTCGTGACCAAACACATGCATTACACATATATGGACAAATCCGATATCTATACTTGATATGAGCAGTTTTTCTTTTGTAACAAGGTTAATTAGAGTTATATAAATTTTGATATTTTACTCTATATGTGTGTAGGTTTTTCATCAACAAACAAATTTGATTTCAACTTCTCTTATATAATTACCATTTTTTTTTTCTTTTTTTTTATTGTATGTTCCTGTTTTAATCCATATCTAGTGTTCTGTAAGGATTGTCCAATCTTCTTGCTGGAATGGTATGTTTGCAAGAGATTATAGTGAGAAGCTGACTCCATACAATTCCTCGGATGATTGAAATCGTGTAAACAAGGTAAGGTCTCTCATGGCACTTTGCTCTATGAATTTGAAATTATGCTTTAACCAAAATATAAAATAAAAATTTGGAATATTACGCAGTTCACAATTATAATTGTAACTCGAGTTTTATATCATTCAAAGAATTTAGTAAAAGTTACACCAAAAAGAGAATTTAGTAAATTTGTTGATCAGATGTTTTAAGTTTATAAAATACATGTCACATTGAAAAAAATTGAGCTTTTCACTGATTAAACAAATAAATTATTTATGGCTAAAATAATTATCAAAATATGGCTAATGGCTTTTGCTGTTCCGTTACAACAAGTTGCTATAAAAAAATATAAGAAAAGAATGTGAAAACATGTTAAACTTATTGAAATTTGTAAGAGAAATCTAATATATTCATATTCCATTCAAATCATTACCTTTTCAAACAAACAACTTAGCACGTCTTCCAAATGTATTTGTAAGTGCCACACACGAACCCAAATTGAGAAAATAATTTAATATTTACGCCAAACGATCTTATATATAGGGTTCTCATGTTGAACAACATCATAAGAAAAGAAAAGAAATAAAAGGAGACGATAAGAGCAGCTACGAGTAGGATGAGATCCTCAAGAATGATGGGCCTTGGTCATTGCCTGCTTATTGTCGTGCTCTTTAGTGCCATTGCGACCATAGCGACGGCTTACGATTACTCCTCTCCAACAACAAAATACACTTCCCCAGTCCAAAAACACAAGTATTCTCCTTACCCCTCGCAATCACCATCACCTCCACCGCCGTACAGAAGACAAGGCCCAAAATACGTGCCACATCCAAAACCATATGTTTACAGCTCTCCACCACCTCCAACATACTATTCCCCGTCTCCAAAGGTAGAGTACAAATCTCCACCACCACCGTACGTATATATCTCTCCATCTTACTACTCACCTTCTCCAAAGGTAGAGTACAAGTCTCCACCACCACCATACGTTTACAACTCTCCACCACCTCCACCGTACTACTCTCCTTCTCCTATGGTAGAGTACAAGTCTCCACCACCACCATCCGTATACAGCTCTCCACCACCTCCACCTTACTACTCTCCTTCTCCTAAGGTAGCGTACAAGTCTCCACCACCACCATACGTTTACAGCTCTCCACCACCTCCACCTTACTACTCTCCTTCTCCTAAGGTAGATTACAAGTCTCCACCACCACCATACGTTTACAACTCCCCACCACCCCCACCATACTACTCTCCTTCTCCTAAGGTAGAGTACAAGTCTCCACCACCACCATACGTTTACAGCTCTCCACCACCTCCACCTTACTACTCTCCTTCACCTAAGGTAGATTACAAGTCTCCACCACCACCATACGCTTACAACTCCCCACCGCCTCCACCGTACTACTCTCCTTCTCCTAAGGTAGATTACAAGTCTCCACCACCACCATACGTCTATAGCTCCCCACCACCTCCACCGTACTACTCTCCTTCTCCTAAGATTGAGTACAAGTCTCCACCGCCACCATACGTCTATAGCTCCCCACCACCTCCACCATACTACTCTCCTTCTCCAAAGGTAGATTACAAATCCCCACCACCACCATACGTCTACAGCTCCCCACCACCACCGTACTACTCTCCTTCTCCAAAGGTTGATTACAAGTCACCACCACCACCATACGTCTACACGTCCCCACCACCTCCAGCATACTATTCTCCTTTTCCAAAGGTAGAATACAAATCTCCACCACCACCATACATGTACAACTCCCCACCACCACCGTACTACTCTCCTTCTCCAAAGGTATATTACAAATCTCCGCCACCACCATACGTCTACAGCTCTCCACCTCCTCCCCCATACTACTCTCCTTCTCCAAAAGTAGATTACAAATCTCCACCACTACCGTACGTCTACATCTCTCCCTCTCCTCTACCTTACTACTCTCCTTCTCCTAGGGTACACTACAAATCTCCACCACCACCATACATCTACAGCTCTCCACCACCTCCACCTTACTATTCTCCATCTCATAAGGCACACTACAAGTCTCCACCACCCCCATACGCTTATAAGACGCCTTCTTATTGAGTTTTTAATGGTTTTGTAAACATGTAACATGATTGCAATCATTTATTTGCTTATTTTGTGTCTTTTATTCCTTTGTTTTTTGCTTTTGTTCTACTATTTTCTTAAGATTTTGTTTAACTAATTAATAAATTTTTGTTTCTTTCTAAATACACTTGTTTTTACTCTTGGTTCGAACTAAGTGGAAATATTAACATTTTCTATCAAACTGTAGGCCATTCTTAATACGATTTGGGCATATCAGTGGTATATATAAGAGAAAAGTTAAGGATGTTTGGATACAAATCAAATTCCTTCGGTGGTACAATTTGTACACCACTGATGGTTGAAATCTTGAAATTTAACAAGGAAGTTTATTTAGAAGAATATGGAGTTTATGTTTATCACGATTTCGAGAGATTAAAATCCAGAAGAAAAAAAAAACACAACTAGTACAAAAATAGATTTCTAAGGGTATACTATCTTCGAGATAGAGAAAACTGCTTAACGAGACGCTTAGTCTAATTCTTCATCCAACTTTAGAATCCAAGGAATTTATTCTACGAAGTCTTTCTTCTCTAATCAAGATCGAAATGTCTACTTGCATGCTTTTATCCATGATTTTTAGATTATTTTCATTTTATTTTCAATGTTTAATCGTCTTTGCGTAGATGTTCAACACATGCATTATACATATATAGACAACTCCGACTTCCAGAAAATGTAGCGCTTCATATGAACTGTTTTTTTCTACAGCAAGGTTAACTAGAGTTATATAAAAATTTTGATAGTTTACTGTATATATTTGTAAGTCTTCATCAATAGAAAAATTTGCAAATTAACACGCAATGTAAACGCTATTCTCTTATAATGAATGAAGAACTGCTTCGAAGAATCTGTTGGATTGTCGCCTCATCGGTACTACGTGAGTCTCCCTCTTTTTTTCCCCATTTCATGATACCCGATAACAAAACTTTGAACATATATATTGAAGATTGTTAGTGTTAATAAATTCACAAATCGAAAAATGAGAAGGGATATTGAGTAGTATATAAGGAACATGAATAAATCAGTTATTTATCAATTAGTTTTGATTTGAAACCCATTAGCCTTAACAAGTAGCAAAACATGGCCAAAGCATGGAGTTCTTATAGCGAGACATGAATCGTGTCCTCTTTCTCCCTTTTCTTTGTTTTCAAATAGTCGTAGTCTTTTATATTTCATTAAATTCTATCGAATTCGAGTAGTGAAACCGTGCAATAGAGAAACTCAAAAAATAAGTGTTTCCGCGATCCCAGCATGTTTTAAAATAAACCCTATATAAATCTTGTATTAGACCATGCTCATCAATACGTTTGGTTGTCCTCATAGTATATTGATTCGTGACCAAACACATGCATTACACATATATGGACAAATCCGATATCTATACTTGATATGAGCAGTTTTTCTTTTGTAACAAGGTTAATTAGAGTTATATAAATTTTGATATTTTACTCTATATGTGTGTAGGTTTTTCATCAACAAACAAATTTGATTTCAACTTCTCTTATATAATTACCGTTTTTTTTTTCTTTTTTTTTATTGTATGTTCCTGTTTTAATCCATATCTAGTGTTCTGTAAGGATTGTCCAATCTTCTTGCTGGAATGGTATGTTTGCAAGAGATTATAGTGAGAAGCTGACTCCATACAATTCCTCGGATGATTGAAATCGTGTAAACAAGGTAAGGTCTCTCATGGCACTTTGCTCTATGAATTTGAAATTATGCTTTAACCAAAATATAAAATAAAAATTTGGAATATTACGCAGTTCACAATTATAATTGTAACTCGAGTTTTATATCATTCAAAGAATTTAGTAAAAGTTACACCAAAAAGAGAATTTAGTAAATTTGTTGATCAGATGTTTTAAGTTTATAAAATACATGTCACATTGAAAAAAATTGAGCTTTTCACTGATTAAACAAATAAATTATTTATGGCTAAAATAATTATCAAAATATGGCTAATGGCTTTTGCTGTTCCGTTACAACAAGTTGCTATAAAAAAAATAAGAAAAGAATGTGAAAACATGTTAAACTTATTGAAATTTGTAAGAGAAATCTAATATATTCATATTCCATTCAAATCATTACCTTTTCAAACAAACAACTTAGCACGTCTTCC
Organism: Cardamine chenopodiifolia; assembly: GCA_963922655.1. Taxonomy (NCBI): domain Eukaryota; kingdom Viridiplantae; phylum Streptophyta; class Magnoliopsida; order Brassicales; family Brassicaceae; genus Cardamine; species Cardamine chenopodiifolia. The sequence continues at coordinate 12,672,605 of OZ000479.1, read as the reverse complement.
AAATGTATTTGTAAGTGCCACACACGAACCCAAATTGAGAAAATAATTTAATATTTACGCCAAACGATCTTATATATAGGGTTCTCATGTTGAACAACATCATAAGAAAAGAAAAGAAATAAAAGGAGACGATAAGAGCAGCTACGAGTAGGATGAGATCCTCAAGAATGATGGGCCTTGGTCATTGCCTGCTTATTGTCGTGCTCTTTAGTGCCATTGCGACCATAGCGACGGCTTACGATTACTCCTCTCCAACAACAAAATACACTTCCCCAGTCCAAAAACACAAGTATTCTCCTTACCCCTCGCAATCACCATCACCTCCACCGCCGTACAGAAGACAAGGCCCAAAATACGTGCCACATCCAAAACCATATGTTTACAGCTCTCCACCACCTCCAACATACTATTCCCCGTCTCCAAAGGTAGAGTACAAATCTCCACCACCACCGTACGTATATATCTCTCCATCTTACTACTCACCTTCTCCAAAGGTAGAGTACAAGTCTCCACCACCACCATACGTTTACAACTCTCCACCACCTCCACCGTACTACTCTCCTTCTCCTATGGTAGAGTACAAGTCTCCACCACCACCATCCGTATACAGCTCTCCACCACCTCCACCTTACTACTCTCCTTCTCCTAAGGTAGCGTACAAGTCTCCACCACCACCATACGTTTACAGCTCTCCACCACCTCCACCTTACTAATCTCCTTCTCCTAAGGTAGATTACAAGTCTCCACCACCACCATACGTTTACAACTCCCCACCACCTCCACCATACTACTCTCCTTCTCCTAAGGTAGAGTACAAGTCTCCACCACCACCATACGTTTACAGCTCTCCACCACCTCCACCTTACTACTCTCCTTCTCCTAAGGTAGATTACAAGTCTCCACCACCACCATACGCTTACAACTCCCCACCGCCTCCACCGTACTACTCTCCTTCTCCTAAGGTAGATTACAAGTCTCCACCACCACCATACGTCTATAGCTCCCCACCACCTCCACCGTACTACTCTCCTTCTCCTAAGATTGAGTACAAGTCTCCACCGCCACCATACGTCTATAGCTCCCCACCACCTCCACCATACTACTCTCCTTCTCCAAAGGTAGATTACAAATCCCCACCACCACCATACGTCTACAGCTCCCCACCACCACCGTACTACTCTCCTTCTCCAAAGGTTGATTACAAGTCACCACCACCACCATACGTCTACACGTCCCCACCACCTCCAGCATACTATTCTCCTTCTCCAAAGGTAGAATACAAATCTCCACCACCACCATACGTGTACAACTCCCCACCACCACCGTACTACTCTCCTTCTCCAAAGGTATATTACAAATCTCCGCCACCACCATACGTCTACAGCTCTCCACCTCCTCCCCCATACTACTCTCCTTCTCCAAAAGTAGATTACAAATCTCCACCACTACCGTACGTCTACATCTCTCCCTCTCCTCTACCTTACTACTCTCCTTCTCCTAGGGTACACTACAAATCTCCACCACCACCATACATCTACAGCTCTCCACCACCTCCACCTTACTATTCTCCATCTCATAAGGCACACTACAAGTCTCCACCACCCCCATACGCTTATAAGACGCCTTCTTATTGAGTTTTTAATGGTTTTGTAAACATGTAACATGATTGCAATCATTTATTTGCTTATTTTGTGTCTTTTATTCCTTTGTTTTTTGCTTTTGTTCTACTATTTTCTTAAGATTTTGTTTAACTAATTAATAAATTTTTGTTTCTTTCTAAATACACTTGTTTTTACTCTTGGTTCGAACTAAGTGGAAATATTAACATTTTCTATCAAACTGTAGGCCATTCTTAATACGATTTGGGCATATCAGTGGTATATATAAGAGAAAAGTTAAGGATGTTTGGATACAAATCAAATTCCTTCGGTGGTACAATTTGTACACCACTGATGGTTGAAATCTTGAAATTTAACAAGGAAGTTTATTTAGAAGAATATGGAGTTTATGTTTATCACGATTTCGAGAGATTAAAATCCAGAAGAAAAAAAAAACACAACTAGTACAAAAATAGATTTCTAAGGGTATACTATCTTCGAGATAGAGAAAACTGCTTAACGAGACGCTTAGTCTAATTCTTCATCCAACTTTAGAATCCAAGGAATTTATTCTACGAAGTCTTTCTTCTCTAATCAAGATCGAAATGTCTACTTGCATGCTTTTATCCATGATTTTTAGATTATTTTCATTTTATTTTCAATGTTTAATCGTCTTTGCGTAGATGTTCAACACATGCATTATACATATATAGACAACTCCGACTTCCAGAAAATGTAGCGCTTCATATGAACTGTTTTTTTCTACAGCAAGGTTAACTAGAGTTATATAAAAATTTTGATAGTTTACTGTATATATTTGTAAGTCTTCATCAATAGAAAAATTTGCAAATTAACACGCAATGTAAACGCTATTCTCTTATAATGAATGAAGAACTGCTTCGAAGAATCTGTTGGATTGTCGCCTCATCGGTACTACGTGAGTCTCCCTCTTTTTTTCCCCATTTCATGATACCCGATAACAAAACTTTGAACATATATATTGAAGATTGTTAGTGTTAATAAATTCACAAATCGAAAAATGAGAAGGGATATTGAGTAGTATATAAGGAACATGAATAAATCAGTTATTTATCAATTAGTTTTGATTTGAAACCCATTAGCCTTAACAAGTAGCAAAACATGGCCAAAGCATGGAGTTCTTATAGCGAGACATGAATCGTGTCCTCTTTCTCCCTTTTCTTTGTTTTCAAATAGTCGTAGTCTTTTATATTTCATTAAATTCTATCGAATTCGAGTAGTGAAACCGTGCAATAGAGAAACTCAAAAAATAAGTGTTTCCGCGATCCCAGCATGTTTTAAAATAAACCCTATATAAATCTTGTATTAGACCATGCTCATCAATACGTTTGGTTGTCCTCATAGTATATTGATTCGTGACCAAACACATGCATTACACATATATGGACAAATCCGATATCTATACTTGATATGAGCAGTTTTTCTTTTGTAACAAGGTTAATTAGAGTTATATAAATTTTGATATTTTACTCTATATGTGTGTAGGTTTTTCATCAACAAACAAATTTGATTTCAACTTCTCTTATATAATTACCGTTTTTTTTTTCTTTTTTTTTATTGTATGTTCCTGTTTTAATCCATATCTAGTGTTCTGTAAGGATTGTCCAATCTTCTTGCTGGAATGGTATGTTTGCAAGAGATTATAGTGAGAAGCTGACTCCATACAATTCCTCGGATGATTGAAATCGTGTAAACAAGGTAAGGTCTCTCATGGCACTTTGCTCTATGAATTTGAAATTATGCTTTAACCAAAATATAAAATAAAAATTTGGAATATTACGCAGTTCACAATTATAATTGTAACTCGAGTTTTATATCATTCAAAGAATTTAGTAAAAGTTACACCAAAAAGAGAATTTAGTAAATTTGTTGATCAGATGTTTTAAGTTTATAAAATACATGTCACATTGAAAAAAATTGAGCTTTTCACTGATTAAACAAATAAATTATTTATGGCTAAAATAATTATCAAAATATGGCTAATGGCTTTTGCTGTTCCGTTACAACAAGTTGCTATAAAAAAAATAAGAAAAGAATGTGAAAACATGTTAAACTTATTGAAATTTGTAAGAGAAATCTAATATATTCATATTCCATTCAAATCATTACCTTTTCAAACAAACAACTTAGCACGTCTTCCAAATGTATTTGTAAGTGCCACACACGAACCCAAATTGAGAAAATAATTTAATATTTACGCCAAACGATCTTATATATAGGGTTCTCATGTTGAACAACATCATAAGAAAAGAAAAGAAATAAAAGGAGACGATAAGAGCAGCTACGAGTAGGATGAGATCCTCAAGAATGATGGGCCTTGGTCATTGCCTGCTTATTGTCGTGCTCTTTAGTGCCATTGCGACCATAGCGACGGCTTACGATTACTCCTCTCCAACAACAAAATACACTTCCCCAGTCCAAAAACACAAGTATTCTCCTTACCCCTCGCAATCACCATCACCTCCACCGCCGTACAGAAGACAAGGCCCAAAATACGTGCCACATCCAAAACCATATGTTTACAGCTCTCCACCACCTCCAACATACTATTCCCCGTCTCCAAAGGTAGAGTACAAATCTCCACCACCACCGTACGTATATATCTCTCCATCTTACTACTCACCTTCTCCAAAGGTAGAGTACAAGTCTCCACCACCACCATACGTTTACAACTCTCCACCACCTCCACCGTACTACTCTCCTTCTCCTATGGTAGAGTACAAGTCTCCACCACCACCATCCGTATACAGCTCTCCACCACCTCCACCTTACTACTCTCCTTCTCCTAAGGTAGAGTACAAGTCTCCACCACCACCATACGTTTACAGCTCTCCACCACCTCCACCTTACTACTCTCCTTCACCTAAGGTAGATTACAAGTCTCCACCACCACCATACGCTTACAACTCCCCACCGCCTCCACCGTACTACTCTCCTTCTCCTAAGGTAGATTACAAGTCTCCACCACCACCATACGTCTATAGCTCCCCACCACCTCCACCGTACTACTCTCCTTCTCCTAAGATTGAGTACAAGTCTCCACCGCCACCATACGTCTATAGCTCCCCACCACCTCCACCATACTACTCTCCTTCTCCAAAGGTAGATTACAAATCCCCACCACCACCATACGTCTATAGCTCCCCACCACCTCCACCGTACTACTCTCCTTCTCCTAAGATTGAGTACAAGTCTCCACCGCCACCATACGTCTATAGCTCCCCACCACCTCCACCATACTACTCTCCTTCTCCAAAGGTAGATTACAAATCCCCACCACCACCATACGTCTACAGCTCCCCACCACCACCGTACTACTCTCCTTCTCCAAAGGTTGATTACAAGTCACCACCACCACCATACGTCTACACGTCCCCACCACCTCCAGCATACTATTCTCCTTCTCCAAAGGTAGAATACAAATCTCCACCACCACCATACGTGTACAACTCCCCACCACCACCGTACTACTCTCCTTCTCCAAAGGTATATTACAAATCTCCGCCACCACCATACGTCTACAGCTCTCCACCTCCTCCCCCATACTACTCTCCTTCTCCAAAAGTAGATTACAAATCTCCACCACTACCGTACGTCTACATCTCTCCCTCTCCTCTACCTTACTACTCTCCTTCTCCTAGGGTACACTACAAATCTCCACCACCACCATACATCTACAGCTCTCCACCACCTCCACCTTACTATTCTCCATCTCATAAGGCACACTACAAGTCTCCACCACCCCCATACGCTTATAAGACGCCTTCTTATTGAGTTTTTAATGGTTTTGTAAACATGTAACATGATTGCAATCATTTATTTGCTTATTTTGTGTCTTTTATTCCTTTGTTTTTTGCTTTTGTTCTACTATTTTCTTAAGATTTTGTTTAACTAATTAATAAATTTTTGTTTCTTTCTAAATACACTTGTTTTTACTCTTGGTTCGAACTAAGTGGAAATATTAACATTTTCTATCAAACTGTAGGCCATTCTTAATACGATTTGGGCATATCAGTGGTATATATAAGAGAAAAGTTAAGGATGTTTGGATACAAATCAAATTCCTTCGGTGGTACAATTTGTACACCACTGATGGTTGAAATCTTGAAATTTAACAAGGAAGTTTATTTAGAAGAATATGGAGTTTATGTTTATCACGATTTCGAGAGATTAAAATCCAGAAGAAAAAAAAAACACAACTAGTACAAAAATAGATTTCTAAGGGTATACTATCTTCGAGATAGAGAAAACTGCTTAACGAGACGCTTAGTCTAATTCTTCATCCAACTTTAGAATCCAAGGAATTTATTCTACGAAGTCTTTCTTCTCTAATCAAGATCGAAATGTCTACTTGCATGCTTTTATCCATGATTTTTAGATTATTTTCATTTTATTTTCAATGTTTAATCGTCTTTGCGTAGATGTTCAACACATGCATTATACATATATAGACAACTCCGACTTCCAGAAAATGTAGCGCTTCATATGAACTGTTTTTTTCTACAGCAAGGTTAACTAGAGTTATATAAAAATTTTGATAGTTTACTGTATATATTTGTAAGTCTTCATCAATAGAAAAATTTGCAAATTAACACGCAATGTAAACGCTATTCTCTTATAATGAATGAAGAACTGCTTCGAAGAATCTGTTGGATTGTCGCCTCATCGGTACTACGTGAGTCTCCCTCTTTTTTTCCCCATTTCATGATACCCGATAACAAAACTTTGAACATATATATTGAAGATTGTTAGTGTTAATAAATTCACAAATCGAAAAATGAGAAGGGATATTGAGTAGTATATAAGGAACATGAATAAATCAGTTATTTATCAATTAGTTTTGATTTGAAACCCATTAGCCTTAACAAGTAGCAAAACATGGCCAAAGCATGGAGTTCTTATAGCGAGACATGAATCGTGTCCTCTTTCTCCCTTTTCTTTGTTTTCAAATAGTCGTAGTCTTTTATATTTCATTAAATTCTATCGAATTCGAGTAGTGAAACCGTGCAATAGAGAAACTCAAAAAATAAGTGTTTCCGCGATCCCAGCATGTTTTAAAATAAACCCTATATAAATCTTGTATTAGACCATGCTCATCAATACGTTTGGTTGTCCTCATAGTATATTGATTCGTGACCAAACACATGCATTACACATATATGGACAAATCCGATATCTATACTTGATATGAGCAGTTTTTCTTTTGTAACAAGGTTAATTAGAGTTATATAAATTTTGATATTTTACTCTATATGTGTGTAGGTTTTTCATCAACAAACAAATTTGATTTCAACTTCTCTTATATAATTACCGTTTTTTTTTTCTTTTTTTTTATTGTATGTTCCTGTTTTAATCCATATCTAGTGTTCTGTAAGGATTGTCCAATCTTCTTGCTGGAATGGTATGTTTGCAAGAGATTATAGTGAGAAGCTGACTCCATACAATTCCTCGGATGATTGAAATCGTGTAAACAAGGTAAGGTCTCTCATGGCACTTTGCTCTATGAATTTGAAATTATGCTTTAACCAAAATATAAAATAAAAATTTGGAATATTACGCAGTTCACAATTATAATTGTAACTCGAGTTTTATATCATTCAAAGAATTTAGTAAAAGTTACACCAAAAAGAGAATTTAGTAAATTTGTTGATCAGATGTTTTAAGTTTATAAAATACATGTCACATTGAAAAAAATTGAGCTTTTCACTGATTAAACAAATAAATTATTTATGGCTAAAATAATTATCAAAATATGGCTAATGGCTTTTGCTGTTCCGTTACAACAAGTTGCTATAAAAAAAAATAAGAAAAGAATGTGAAAACATGTTAAACTTATTGAAATTTGTAAGAGAAATCTAATATATTCATATTCCATTCAAATCATTACCTTTTCAAACAAACAACTTAGCACGTCTTCCAAACGTATTTGTAAGTGCCACACACGAACCCAAATTGAGAAAATAATTTAATATTTACGCCAAACGATCTTATATATAGGGTTCTCATGTTGAACAACATCATAAGAAAAGAAAAGAAATAAAAGGAGACGATAAGAGCAGCTACGAGTAGGATGAGATCCTCAAGAATGATGGGCCTTGGTCATTGCCTGCTTATTGTCGTGCTCTTTAGTGCCATTGCGACCATAGCGACGGCTTACGATTACACCTCTCCAACAACAAAATACACTTCCCCAGTCCAAAAACACAAGTATTCTCCTTACCCCTCGCAATCACCATCACCTCCACCGCCGTACAGAAGACAAGGCCCAAAATACGTGCCACATCCAAAACCATATGTTTACAGCTCTCCACCACCTCCAACATACTATTCCCCGTCTCCAAAGGTAGAGTACAAATCTCCACCACCACCGTACGTATATATCTCTCCATCTTACTACTCACCTTCTCCAAAGGTAGAGTACAAGTCTCCACCACCACCATACGTTTACAACTCTCCACCACCTCCACCGTACTACTCTCCTTCTCCTATGGTAGAGTACAAGTCTCCACCACCACCATCCGTATACAGCTCTCCACCACCTCCACCTTACTACTCTCCTTCTCCTAAGGTAGCGTACAAGTCTCCACCACCACCATACGTTTACAGCTCTCCACCACCTCCACCTTACTACTCTCCTTCTCCTAAGGTAGATTACAAGTCTCCACCACCACCATACGTTTACAACTCCCCACCACCCCCACCATACTACTCTCCTTCTCCTAAGGTAGAGTACAAGTCTCCACCACCACCATACGTTTACAGCTCTCCACCACCTCCACCTTACTACTCTCCTTCACCTAAGGTAGATTACAAGTCTCCACCACCACCATACGCTTACAACTCCCCACCGCCTCCACCGTACTACTCTCCTTCTCCTAAGGTAGATTACAAGTCTCCACCACCACCATACGTCTATAGCTCCCCACCACCTCCACCGTACTACTCTCCTTCTCCTAAGATTGAGTACAAGTCTCCACCGCCACCATACGTCTATAGCTCCCCACCACCTCCACCATACTACTCTCCTTCTCCAAAGGTAGATTACAAATCCCCACCACCACCATACGTCTACAGCTCCCCACCACCACCGTACTACTCTCCTTCTCCAAAGGTTGATTACAAGTCACCACCACCACCATACGTCTACACGTCCCCACCACCTCCAGCATACTATTCTCCTTCTCCAAAGGTAGAATACAAATCTCCACCACCACCATACGTGTACAACTCCCCACCACCACCGTACTACTCTCCTTCTCCAAAGGTATATTACAAATCTCCGCCACCACCATACGTCTACAGCTCTCCACCTCCTCCCCCATACTACTCTCCTTCTCCAAAAGTAGATTACAAATCTCCACCACTACCGTACGTCTACATCTCTCCCTCTCCTCTACCTTACTACTCTCCTTCTCCTAGGGTACACTACAAATCTCCACCACCACCATACATCTACAGCTCTCCACCACCTCCACCTTACTATTCTCCATCTCATAAGGCACACTACAAGTCTCCACCACCCCCATACGCTTATAAGACGCCTTCTTATTGAGTTTTTAATGGTTTTGTAAACATGTAACATGATTGCAATCATTTATTTGCTTATTTTGTGTCTTTTATTCCTTTGTTTTTTGCTTTTGTTCTACTATTTTCTTAAGATTTTGTTTAACTAATTAATAAATTTTTGTTTCTTTCTAAATACACTTGTTTTTACTCTTGGTTCGAACTAAGTGGAAATATTAACATTTTCTATCAAACTGTAGGCCATTCTTAATACGATTTGGGCATATCAGTGGTATATATAAGAGAAAAGTTAAGGATGTTTGGATACAAATCAAATTCCTTCGGTGGTACAATTTGTACACCACTGATGGTTGAAATCTTGAAATTTAACAAGGAAGTTTATTTAGAAGAATATGGAGTTTATGTTTATCACGATTTCGAGAGATTAAAATCCAGAAGAAAAAAAAAACACAACTAGTACAAAAATAGATTTCTAAGGGTATACTATCTTCGAGATAGAGAAAACTGCTTAACGAGACGCTTAGTCTAATTCTTCATCCAACTTTAGAATCCAAGGAATTTATTCTACGAAGTCTTTCTTCTCTAATCAAGATCGAAATGTCTACTTGCATGCTTTTATCCATGATTTTTAGATTATTTTCATTTTATTTTCAATGTTTAATCGTCTTTGCGTAGATGTTCAACACATGCATTATACATATATAGACAACTCCGACTTCCAGAAAATGTAGCGCTTCATATGAACTGTTTTTTTCTACAGCAAGGTTAACTAGAGTTATATAAAAATTTTGATAGTTTACTGTATATATTTGTAAGTCTTCATCAATAGAAAAATTTGCAAATTAACACGCAATGTAAACGCTATTCTCTTATAATGAATGAAGAACTGCTTCGAAGAATCTGTTGGATTGTCGCCTCATCGGTACTACGTGAGTCTCCCTCTTTTTTTCCCCATTTCATGATACCCGATAACAAAACTTTGAACATATATATTGAAGATTGTTAGTGTTAATAAATTCACAAATCGAAAAATGAGAAGGGATATTGAGTAGTATATAAGGAACATGAATAAATCAGTTATTTATCAATTAGTTTTGATTTGAAACCCATTAGCCTTAACAAGTAGCAAAACATGGCCAAAGCATGGAGTTCTTATAGCGAGACATGAATCGTGTCCTCTTTCTCCCTTTTCTTTGTTTTCAAATAGTCGTAGTCTTTTATATTTCATTAAATTCTATCGAATTCGAGTAGTGAAACCGTGCAATAGAGAAACTCAAAAAATAAGTGTTTCCGCGATCCCAGCATGTTTTAAAATAAACCCTATATAAATCTTGTATTAGACCATGCTCATCAATACGTTTGGTTGTCCTCATAGTATATTGATTCGTGACCAAACACATGCATTACACATATATGGACAAATCCGATATCTATACTTGATATGAGCAGTTTTTCTTTTGTAACAAGGTTAATTAGAGTTATATAAATTTTGATATTTTACTCTATATGTGTGTAGGTTTTTCATCAACAAACAAATTTGATTTCAACTTCTCTTATATAATTACCGTTTTTTTTTTCTTTTTTTTTATTGTATGTTCCTGTTTTAATCCATATCTAGTGTTCTGTAAGGATTGTCCAATCTTCTTGCTGGAATGGTATGTTTGCAAGAGATTATAGTGAGAAGCTGACTCCATACAATTCCTCGGATGATTGAAATCGTGTAAACAAGGTAAGGTCTCTCATGGCACTTTGCTCTATGAATTTGAAATTATGCTTTAACCAAAATATAAAATAAAAATTTGGAATATTACGCAGTTCACAATTATAATTGTAACTCGAGTTTTATATCATTCAAAGAATTTAGTAAAAGTTACACCAAAAAGAGAATTTAGTAAATTTGTTGATCAGATGTTTTAAGTTTATAAAATACATGTCACATTGAAAAAAATTGAGCTTTTCACTGATTAAACAAATAAATTATTTATGGCTAAAATAATTATCAAAATATGGCTAATGGCTTTTGCTGTTCCGTTACAACAAGTTGCTATAAAAAAATATAAGAAAAGAATGTGAAAACATGTTAAACTTATTGAAATTTGTAAGAGAAATCTAATATATTCATATTCCATTCAAATCATTACCTTTTCAAACAAACAACTTAGCACGTCTTCCAAATGTATTTGTAAGTGCCACACACGAACCCAAATTGAGAAAATAATTTAATATTTACGCCAAACGATCTTATATATAGGGTTCTCATGTTGAACAACATCATAAGAAAAGAAAAGAAATAAAAGGAGACAATAAGAGCAGCTACGAGTAGGATGAGATCCTCAAGAATGATGGGCCTTGGTCATTGCCTGCTTATTGTCGTGCTCTTTAGTGCCATTGCGACCATAGCGACGGCTTACGATTACTCCTCTCCAACAACAAAATACACTTCCCCAGTCCAAAAACACAAGTATTCTCCTTACCCCTCGCAATCACCATCACCTCCACCGCCGTACAGAAGACAAGGCCCAAAATACGTGCCACATCCAAAACCATATGTTTACAGCTCTCCACCACCTCCAACATACTATTCCCCGTCTCCAAAGGTAGAGTACAAATCTCCACCACCACCGTACGTATATATCTCTCCATCTTACTACTCACCTTCTCCAAAGGTAGAGTACAAGTCTCCACCACCACCATACGTTTACAACTCTCCACCACCTCCACCGTACTACTCTCCTTCTCCTATGGTAGAGTACAAGTCTCCACCACCACCATCCGTATACAGCTCTCCACCACCTCCACCTTACTACTCTCCTTCTCCTAAGGTAGCGTACAAGTCTCCACCACCACCATACGTTTACAGCTCTCCACCACCTCCACCTTACTAATCTCCTTCTCCTAAGGTAGATTACAAGTCTCCACCACCACCATACGTTTACAACTCCCCACCACCTCCACCATACTACTCTCCTTCTCCTAAGGTAGAGTACAAGTCTCCACCACCACCATACGTTTACAGCTCTCCACCACCTCCACCTTACTACTCTCCTTCTCCTAAGGTAGATTACAAGTCTCCACCACCACCATACGCTTACAACTCCCCACCGCCTCCACCGTACTACTCTCTTTCTCCTAAGGTAGATTACAAGTCTCCACCACCACCATACGTCTATAGCTCCCCACCACCTCCACCGTACTACTCTCCTTCTCCTAAGATTGAGTACAAGTCTCCACCGCCACCATACGTCTATAGCTCCCCACCACCTCCACCATACTACTCTCCTTCTCCAAAGGTAGATTACAAATCCCCACCACCACCATACGTCTACAGCTCCCCACCACCACCGTACTACTCTCCTTCTCCAAAGGTTGATTACAAGTCACCACCACCACCATACGTCTACACGTCCCCACCACCTCCAGCATACTATTCTCCTTCTCCAAAGGTAGAATACAAATCTCCACCACCACCATACGTCTACAACTCCCCACCACCACCGTACTACTCTCCTTCTCCTAAGGTGGAGTACAAGTCCCCACCACTACCATACGTCTACAAATCCCCACCACCACCGTACTACTCTCCTTCTCCAACGGTATACTACAAATCTCCACCACCACCATACGTGTACAACTCCCCACCACCACCGTACTACTCTCCTTCTCCAAAGGTATATTACAAATCTCCGCCACCACCATACGTCTACAGCTCTCCACCTCCTCCTCCATACTACTCTCCTTCTCCAAAAGTAGATTACAAATCTCCACCACTACCATACGTCTACATCTCTCCCTCTCCTATACCTTACTACTCTCCTTCTCCTAGGGTACACTACAAATCTCCACCACCACCATACATCTACAGCTCTCCACCACCTCCACCTTACTATTCTCCATCTCATAAGGCGCACTACAAGTCTCCACCACCGCCATACGCTTATAAGACGCCTTCTTATTGATTTTTTAATGGTTTTGTAAACATGTAACATGATTGCAATCATTTATTTGCTTATTTTGTGTCTTTTATTCCTTTGTTTTTTGCTTTTGTTCTACTATTTTCTTAAGATTTTGTTTAACTAATTAATAAATTTTTGTTTCTTTCTAAATACACTTGTTTTTACTCTTGGTTCGAACTAAGTGGAAATATTAACATTTTCTATCAAACTGTAGGCCATTCTTAATACGATTTGGGCATATCAGTTGTATATATAAGAGAAAAGTTAAGGATGTTTGGATACAAATCAAATTGCTTCGAAACATGTCCCGGTTTGTCACACACGAAACATTTCCTCTGCGAAACAACTTCTCTGTTGTTCCAACACTCACTCTCATTGTGAGTATCTTTCTTGCAAACGCCACACCATCTCTTGGCATTACTTTGACGTTTGTCACCATGTTTATTTCGGTTCCTTGAAACAAACCTTTCTCCATAGAACGCTCCTTCCTCTGATTGTTCTTCTCGGAGTTCTACACCCTTCTCATGCGCTTTTAGTGTGCCTATCAACTCTGTTATTGATAGCACCAATAGGTCTCTCGTTTGCTCTAACAATGTTACAATGCTGTTAAAACTGCTCCGGGAGAGAAATCAATATCTTTTGGACCGTTTGATAGTCCGATTTTTCTTCTCCGTGCACTCTAAGTTGGTTGCCTATCCCAATTAACTTTGTCGTGAAAGTGTGAATGTTGTCACTTTCCTCCATCTTTAAATTCTCATACTCTCTTCGTAAAGATTAAAGTTTTATCATCCTCACTTGAGGACTTCCTTGGAATTCCATTTCCAATGCATCCCATGCACCTTTCGCACTCGTTGCTGGTGCTATTCGCAGAAATATGGCATCTGAAACCGCCGTCTGGATTATTTGCAGTGCCCTTAAATCCCGCATGACTTGATCCTCCTGATCCTTCTTTATCTCTGGTGTGCTTTCACTTGAAGAAACGATCGATGGCACTCCATTCTCAACCACATCCCAAAGCTTCCTTTACTTTAGAATTGTCTTCATTTTGATGCGCCAAAACCCGTAGGCCTCTCCATTGAAGATCGGAATCATTCCTTGTGATAATATCTCCATACCTCTGATACCATATTAGACTTTTACTCAAAGTCTTGTGGGAACACGAACAGAGTTGTATGTTCTGCTCGACCTATATTTCTCTCTTGTTACTTTACGTAACTTCTTCTGATCGAATCTCACACTTTTTTTGTTTATGAAAAACACACTTGATCTGGATGGATATTTTATTCATATGTGGTAAAAGTATATATATAAGACTAAGAGATATAAGTGAAATGGTGCCTCTAAAACGTAACCGACTAAGGGTTGTGTTTCATGTAACCAACTAACGGTTACATTATTTACAAAGTAATTACATAGACCCATGAAACTTAATTATTTTCTAACAAAAACATGGCCAAAGCATGGAGTTCTTATAGCGAGACATGAATCGTTTCCTCTTTCTCCCTTTTCTTTGTTTTCAAATAGTCGTAGTCTTCTATATTTCATTAAATTCTATCGAATTTGAGTAGTGAGACTGTGCAATAGAGAAACTCAAAAAATTAGTGTTTCCGCGATCCCGGCATGTTTTATAATAAACCCTATATAAATCTTAGACCATGCTCATCAATACGTTTGGTTTTCCTTATAGTATATTGATTCGTGACCAAACACATGCATTACACATATATGGACAAATTCGATATATATGCTTGATATGAGCAGTTTTTCTTTTGTAACAAGGTTAATTAGAATTATATAGATTTTGATATTTTACTCTATATATGTGTAGGTTTTTCATCAACAAACAAATTTGATTTCAACTTCTCTTATATAATTACCATTTTATTTTTCTTTCTTTTTTTGTAAGTTCCTGTTTAATCCATATCTAGATCTGTCAAACGGGCATGCCCGCGACCGCTTGGACGAATCCGTTGAGTCCGCCGCTTTCTCCGACCGTCGCGGGTCTGTTCGCTAAGGACCGGGGTTTTGAAATCGATTGTCTATACCTGCCCCGCAAACACTAGCTGGTATGCAGGTAAGCCCGCGGGCTTCTCATCGACCAAAAAACCTCTTCCGCGATCTTCTTTTCCGATGGTCGATGTTCCTCACCACCACCGGAAAAGGGTCCCTCTGTCTTCCTCGGCTACTATTATCGGAGTTTTCAAGGGTATGGCTTTAGATCGGGTCTTAGTCGCGCGAGTTGCTACTTGGAGGTTTTTCGATCGGCTTCTCCGGCGTTTGGGTTTGAGGTCTTTCTCTCGCCTCTCCCTTTCCTAGACACTCGAGGACAGTGTCAAATGGGTCAGCTTCCTTTGCAGAAGAAACTGAAAAGTGGTAGAACAATCACTCTTTTCTCTGTAGAAACCGGTGGGATCATATTTAGCTTTTGACATAAACTGAATCGAATATATGGAGTCTGCCTGAAATGATGATAAAGGATGAAACTTTATAGTTGCTAGAATCAAAATGGTACCTTGCATTTCATGTCTATGTCACTGAACAATTTGTTTTGTGTTTGATTCAAAAACACAGTTATCTACTTGGAGGGTAATCTTGAGATGATGATTTTCACTTATCCAGTCACTGGTTTGGTTCGACGTATAAGAGAAGTTGCAATTCGTAGAAATAGTTTCACTTTTGTTGTGATTGCTATTGTAGTTGTTTCACTTCTGTTGTGATTTCTTCTTGTAACTTGGAAGGTTTGGTTTAGTGTTCTTCAATTGTTGTTTAGCTCTTTTACATCGTTTTTGGCTAATAAACCAAACTGGAAGAAACTAGAACAAACCCAATCAATATATTTATATTTAAACGACCAATCTCCACGTGTTTGCAAACATTGCATGAATGCCACCTCAAAGCTGAACTTGTCCTCCATCTATTATACCTTTCCTCTTTTTGTTCTGTCATACATACACAAAAAATTCAATCACTCTTTACAATGGCGAAAACGTTTTGTAGCGGCAAGACTCAACATAGGCCAATCTACAGTACCACCAACACCGATAGAAAGTTAGCAATAATCCCATAACGACGCTTCTTCACCAGCTCCGTTCTTATTCACCATCCTCCACACAACTCTTTGATTTCCTTGTTTTCTTAATCTCCAACGAAATCCTCTTCTTATTTCTCAGCGTAACTTTCACTATCGACGTGCTTGGTTTCATCGTGTTTCAGTTGCGGACTGCCCGCAAACCCGCACGGGTAAGGCCACTACACCCACTTGCCCGCTTGGACAACGCCCGCGACGCCCGCTAATCTATGGACACCCTATGACGTGACCAAGCCCGCCCCGCCGAGCTGCTATACGGACGACGCCCACGGGTTAGAAGACCGCTTGACACCTCTATCCATATCTAGTGTTCTGTAAGGATTGTCCAATCTTCTTACTGGAATGGTATGTTTGCAAGAGATTATAGTGGGAAGCTGACTCCATACAATTCCTCTGATGATTGAAATCGTGTAAACAAGGTAAGGTCTCTCACTACACGAAAACAATTAATTAGCTACTGCACATTTAGTCGCAACACAGTCGCTTATATTAAATAGGAGACGAAAATGCGACTAACAATATGTGTCAAAAATCGCGCGTCGCTAAATCAAGTAGTCGCCTTTTAGTAGCTAAAAATACATCAATTTAGCAACTAAAATAAAACGTCGGAAATATTGCGACATCGATTTGCTACACTTTGGCAACTTCATATCAACAACAAAAATGCAACAACAAGTTTTGGAGTAGAAAATTTAATCATCGACCACACTCTGTAGTAGCAAATCTGTAGCAAATATCTTTCGTCTAATTAGCGACAACAAAATTCTTAGTCGCAAAAGTATAAATTAATGTGCATCAACAGTGATAAATCATTTATAATTAAATACAATAAGCAACGAAAAAACGACAGTATTGGATTTGGTAATAGTTACTGAAAAGCGATTATAGATGAATTTGTCTAAATAAAAAAATCTAGAATCAAAACAAAAAAAATTCAAATTGCAATAAATAAATATGTTTAAATTCACAAAATATAAATTCAAAACATAGGAAAAATAAATATTTAATTGTAATTAAAAAGAAAAACTAAGTACTCTTCGAATAATCGGTTGGGTTCGTAGGAGGATTTTGTTAGATTTGCCACAAATATTGAAGTGCCTGAAACCAAACAATTCCCATCAGATTATCCAAAATAGACAAGAACAGAAAAGAGTGATTTCAATCCAACGGTAATGGCCATCTCTGTCTTCTAACCTGGTTCATCAATGATCTTCTGATCTTTTTTCTTCTCAGAGTTACTAACAGATGCAGGTGCTTTAGGTGCTGCAGCTGGACGGGGTTGTCCTGTGTATTTAGGTTTCTGAACGGGGAATTTAGCTTGAAACGAAGCAGCATTGTTTGCCATTGATTGAGCCTGTATCACATTAATTATAAGTATACATAGATGACACATGTAAAGCAAAATTTGCAAGAACAAAAACTCACTATAGCAAGATAAGATCTCTTGGCTCCATCAAGCTGAGGAGCAACTGTTTCAGCAACTGGAGCTGTTGATTTTTTAGCAGTAACAGCTTTGTCATCAAAATGCTTCTTTTCGTTGTCCAATGGAGGAGTAGCTCCAGTAACAACGTTCTTAACTTCAGCAGCATTAACCGAGTTCTCAACAGAAGCATCGATCATGTGAATCAGCTTGGTCTTGTTTACCACATCAGCTGGCTTAACCATCTCAGTTGCTGGCACTACAACAATAGTCCACAAAAGAGTTCTCGATATAGATTGATATGAACATACTCTCCTTGTATAACTACAAACTTAACTTAGCCAACTTGCCAGATTCAGCAACTGGCAGAGTTTTTGGCGCGGAAGGCTCTTCATCAACGTAATGAAAGATGTCATTGAGGACGACATAGGTGGTGTTTTGACGTGCTACATAGAACATTTGAGAAAAATTCCTCTTAAGGTTGTCTTTTCCAGTAAAGAGACCAATAACCATGATAAATATCCCAGCTTCCAAGGAACTCTGAGAATCAACACTCAGCACATCAAATGTCGTATTCTCATAGTCAGAAGAAACGAATTGCTCGTTGATAGCCTGGACCAAAAAGATTGATAAACAATGTCAAGTCTCAGATTTGCATAGATACTAAACAAAACTATGATGTGCATCTTAACCAATAAATCTGATTATAACTAGTTTCACCACAATAGCATACAAATATATGTTCTCATATCATTAACACCTAAAAAAATCAAAGAACAAACTAATCTGAGGAGCTTGTGATCTAAAATAAGAGTAATCCAGATTCACATTGAAATAAACAAGAGTAATAAATCTCTCATGAATTAAATCAACCAAAACCCTAATCAACATAAAACTAACAACAACCATATATTCCCAACAAACCAAAACAATTAATTATACAAGTAGGATAAATTAAAACATAAAAAGAAGAAATCTTTAACCTAATAAAGGATAGTTTCAGTAAGTATGAGATCGATTTTCAAACAATAAGAGCATTAAAGGAGAAGACTTTATGTTCCAAAATTAATGATTTAAATTAAATTACCTCAATGGAATTAAAAGAGATCATAGTACCATCAGGTCCAGGTCGGCTAACAACGCTAGAATCTACATAAAGCCTACGAGCTTTCTTAGTGAACTGTGTTAAAATCCGACAGTATTGTTCCACAAAAGAATCAGAGACTTCTTCTGCTGAAGGAACAACACCTTCCTCGGTAGCATATCTGCACACTTTCTGACACAATTAACAAATAAAAAAACACAGAGCAATTCAGAACCAATTCGATTCAAATACGAAAACCCTAGATAAAAAAAAACCCAAATATTGAATTCGGATCAGAAGATAAAAAACCTGGCGGGAGAGAAAGATGGAACCGAGGAGAGAAAGGTGAAAGCTTTGAGAGGCGTGAATTAGGTTTTTAGGAGTCTGAGATTTGAGAAGAAGAGAGACGAGATTTAATAGGGTTTTAGAGAGGTTCCCAGATTCTGATTTTTGATTTTCTACGGCGATGATGCTATCAAATAAATAAGGAAGAAGAATATTTATTTCCTAATTCTATATAAGGTATGAACTTAGGATTTGTTTCCTTTTACTTTATTTTATAATTTCTTACCTCAACAAGTTTTAGTCTTTTGACTTTTGACACTTTTAAGTTGACCCTATGAGTCTTAAGACTAATAAGAGATAATTAAAAAATCTAGTGTGATTAAGTTAGAGATATGTATAATTGTATATACACAAACAAATTGTATAGATGCGACTGATATGCGATGATATTATATTTTTACCAGTTGTCACTATCTTGTTGTTTATTTAGGTGACAACTATTAACAGTTTTCTAATGACATCAATGGTAGCAAATTACTACGGAATTGCGACTATCTTAAATTTAATAACAAAATCTATGGATCTCGCATAGTTTCGTAGCATATGTTTCCAACGTATTTGCAACAGTGTATAATGTTTTATTTTTTAGCGACTAATATGTGACAATATTGTAAAGTCGCATGTGAATTATAAATACGTCGCAATTTTGTCTCTTTTATTTGTTACAACGTATTGTAATCGCTTTATGTTGTCGTTTTTTAATTGTTTTCGTGTGGTGCTCATGACACTTTTCTAGATCTTAGTCTTTAATTCATTAGATTTTACTTGATCAACCTTGGTTCGTATTTCAAATTCGTGTTGTTTTGTTTTGAATTTGATTTATCAACGTTTTGAGCCTTTGGATCTGTAATAAATTGAATACGACACTTTTGTCAATGCTTTGATATTGGTTTTATACTAGATGTTTTTTAATATTTGTTTTGTTGTTGTGTTTGGGGTTCTTTTTGGTTGGTTTTCAGTATTACAAAAATGGATGTTTGAGTATCAAACTTAGTCAATAAGAGAGAGACCGAAGATGTAGATTCTGGATATATCATATTGCGTGGATAAGGAAGCTATATCAAAACACATCAAAAAGCTGCAAGCTGACGTGGCATATGTAGAATGGAGGATGTGAAAAGTTCAAAGTAACGTTAGCTGTTTTGGCGATTTGGTTATTGCCAATGTGTTGTAGAGATTTAGTGAATATTATTTATAACCACTTAAAGAAAGAATAAATTTAAGGTACAAGTTTTGGTTTTGGTTTTTTTATTTGATAAACTGCGGGAGTTTTAGATCTTTTGGCTCATAATCTCTCTCGTTACCCGAAGCCAACCTTTAGTACATTTCAATTTAAAGAATGACTTTTTGTTCCAAATGAGGATTAAACCCATGTTTTAAATGTTAAAATTAATATACCAACTGAATGTCACCGTTACAAGAAATAAAAAGAAAAAGAGGAAAG
Organism: Cardamine chenopodiifolia; assembly: GCA_963922655.1. Lineage (NCBI taxonomy): Eukaryota > Viridiplantae > Streptophyta > Magnoliopsida > Brassicales > Brassicaceae > Cardamine > Cardamine chenopodiifolia. The sequence continues at coordinate 12,652,110 of OZ000479.1, read as the reverse complement.
GGACAGAAACTCTCATCGAGAGATAATGGAATAGGCAAGCCTACATGACAATGAGCTACACACATTAAAATGGGTTGGAAATAAAGCCAAATTAGTAACCAAGGAGAGAAATTAGCCTATTCCGGACACGATCCAGTGGTCTTTATCATGGTGATTGTTCAAAATTCAGATGAGAAGATCCTTCGATTCCGCTCCTTCCAAACGATGAAAATTCAGATGATTGTGTGAGGCGGAGCTATTCTTATTCACTTAGTTTAGCTTTAAGCCTGATTCAATTCGAACGTGCCGTTCTTATAACAACAATTTCAAAATGGTTTTCCAACCTGAAATTGTAATCATGTCATATATATAACTTTCAGCAATGTAAAATAAACAAATAATCCAGCTGTATAATTATAGTGATTAATGTTATACGTAATGCATCACATAGAGTTAACGTAAAATAATAACATTATGTCGAACTCCCAGAAGTTTTGTAACTTTTGTTGAACTATATATATAAAGGTAAGTCTATATCATAGTACGAGAATAAATTATGCAAAATAATGTAACTACCCAACCAACCCCCTAAATTTATGAAGCTCACAATCTGAATAAATAAATAATAAATATCTGCAGGACTAACATAAATTATGGAATATTTTATATTCTTCGATTAAAATATATCAGGTTTTTAACCTATAGCCTTTAAAGAAGACAAAAAAAACAGCTATATAGCCTATATGTTCCAGTTCCACTAATTAATGATTTCACGGTGTTAATCTCCTTATTATCATTTTTAATCCTTAATTAATACATCATGGCATGTGCATTATTTATTATGTACACAAATCTTCAAGAAAGTGATGGTTTGTTTTGTAAGCCTCGAATCTCAATATTTACAAAAGAAAGAGAGTATCCCTACATAAACATGAACAAACACACAACTTTAACATTTCAAATTTAGATTAATCTCATTTAATACTCATTTAAAAAAAATTAAACAGCAATAACGATGTAGAGAGATAGATGGAGATGGCGTGGCTGACTGGTCACTGAGAAATAAAGTAAAGTAATGTTTTATAGAGAATAATATTTTTATGTTTCAAGGCCCACAAATTCATGTAATCATCAAAATCATGCGAAGAGAGAGAGGAGAAGAGGAGAAGAGGAGACAAAAGTAAAGTAGAAGATAAAGGAATCGTAGAGACAACCCATTTGATGCATCTCTTTCTTTTGCTCTTTATCGTTTTGGCTTTACTCTTCTTTTTCAAATCCAATGTCTCTTTTTTTCATTTGATATTTTACATTAAAGCTTTGTTCTTTGATTCTTCAAACACCATAATAACCTCTTCAATCATTCATTCTACTCACAGCTTCTTGATTAATCTTTACATATTCAAGAATTCACATATTTTCAATTTCTAGGGTTTTTTTTTTGTTTTTTTCCCCCAAATTTTCTACAATTGATTCGGTTCCTCTCTGTTTAATGGTGTGTGAAAGGTGAAAGCTATAAGCTTTTAAACAATGGCTGAGATCAAGATTGGGAAAGTACAACAAGGGCAAACAAAGATTAGGAATGTTCCAGTAGCTGTAACACCTGAAGGTTTCTGGTGTTGTCCTTCTCCTGTAGCTTTTCAAAAGACTCTTAAATCTCATAACTCTCTCAACAAACACAAACAACAATCTTCTTCTCCTCCTCTTCAACCTCCTCCTAAACCTAAACAAACTACAACAGAGAAGAAACCATCATCAACCACTATTAGATCTGTCATCGCCTCCGATGAAATTCAACAGAATTTGACTAATTCTGACACCATTCATAGTATTGCTGTTCCGGATACGGTTCAAGAGAGAACACAGAGGCAAAAGGTTGAGACTTTACCAAGAAAAGTAGCGATTGAGTTTGGTGAACCAGGAAGTAGTGATGCTAAAGTGATTTTAGTAGGGAAGCAAGGCTTTTGTGTGAAGCTAAGTGTTCATAAGAAAGTTTTAGTTGATCGTAGTAGTTTCTTTACTAATAAGCTAGCTGAGAAAGATTCGGTTTTTGCTTGTCTTGAGATTGAGAGCTGTGAAGATGCTGAGATTTACGTTGAGACTATTGGGCTTATGTATTGTAAAGATATGAAACAACGGCTCATGAAACAGAATGTAAGCAGAGTTCTTCGTGTTCTCAAGGTAATTACATCTAAATCCTTCTTTATTAGATTCTTGTTTTATCAAGAAATGAATCAATTTGGTAACTTTAGAGGTTTAGGGGAAGTTCTAAGGACTTAGGTTGTTGTTATTGCAGGTTGCAGAGCTTCTTGGTTTCAGTTTATGTATACAATCTTGTTTGGATTACTTAGAAGCTGTGCCTTGGGTTGGGGAAGAAGAAGAAGAGAGTGTTATCTCATCGATTCTTAGATTAAAAACCGAAGGAGTTGGTGTCACGCCTGTTCTGAAAAGAGTTGCTTCTAATGCTGTGGATCCACCAAAAGAGACGCTTTCGCGTATAATCGAGCTTGTTTTAAGAAGCAAAGAGGAAAAAAGTCGACGTGAGATGAAATCTATCGTCCTGAAGCTTCTCAGGGAACAGAATGGAGCTAATGTAGCTGATAACTTCAATGAAACAATCTATTCCTCTTGTCAAAACTGCTTAGATTCAGTTTTATCTCTGTTTAAACAAGCTTGTGAGGGAGAAAAACTTGAGCCTGATACTAAACAGATAGCAGTAGAAGCGGATAACCTCACGTGGCTACTCGATCTATTAGCGGAAAGACAAGCTGCAGAGGAATTCTCAATCACTTGGGCAAATCAAAAGGAGCTCGCTTTATTACACGAGAAGCTTCCTTTAATGTCGCGTTACCATATAAGCCGTGTAACATCTCGGCTCTTTATAGGGATTGGAAGAGGAGAATTGTTGCCTTCAAAAGACACTCGGCTTTTGCTGTTAACCACATGGTTGCAACCATTGTTCAACGACTATAACTGGCTCCAGCATGGTTGCAGATCGTTTGATGGTAAACTAGTGGAGGAAGGCATTGGTCGAACGATATTGACATTGCCATTGGAAGATCAGCAGAGCATTTTGCTGTTGTGGCTGGGGAGTTTTCTCAACGGAGGAGATGGTTGTCCAAATCTTCAAAGAGCTTTTGAGGTTTGGTGGAGAAGATCGTTCATTAGACCTTACTCAGATCGTCAGGCTAATAATGGTTCTTGTCAAACAGATTCCACTTCAAAAGAGTGATGACTAATAATAAAAAGCTGAGCAATCTTTTGTTAGATTGTACAGTGTGTAATGTAGCTATGGGAATGTGTTGGTTTGCTCTTATCTTGATTTCCAGTTTGGTTTTGTTTGGTTTAGATCGTACCATGGAGAAGCAATTACTTGCAAGGCTTTAAGTGGTCGATTTTTTGTTTTCTGGATGTTTTTGTGTTTTTCAATTTTCATATTGCTGATGTAAATTTCTGATTTCGAGTTTATACCAATTTTAATATTTGGTTTGAGCCGGTTTTCGTATACCAGAACTTTAAAGAAAGAATTGAGCTACACTGTGGGACTCTTGATTGATTGTAGCAAGTGGTTTATGGAGTATAAACATATATGTACCTAAAAGATTATTTATTTGAGAAAATATAATCCATTCCTAGCTACCTAGAAATCAAAACTTGAGTAAGAAGATGAGATTAAAGCAGGGAAATTAGTAGATTAGAAACCTAATCTAAGCAAATATTCTTCTGACATTGAACAAAAACTTATTGATCTTATGGGTAACAACTTGAAGACGATTTGGTTTGCGTAGCTTGTAGCTCTGGAGATATATCCGACGACTTCGTTTATATTCAGTTTCTTCAGAAGAGAAGCAAATTGAGTGAGAACCAGTCCCGGTTTCCTTTGAACCGGTGGATTTTATTCTTGGTTTTCCTTCTTCATCCCACACAGTTAAGAAAACCAAGTTTGATACCGTACTCACCATTCTCTTTTTTTCTCGAATTCGAAAGTATTCTCAATGTAACAGTAACAGAGAGATAGTGTTATTTCGTTATTTGCTCTTTGTGCTTATTAAGTTATACGTCTTTGTTTGTTGACTTGTTGTTAAGCAATTGATGTGTATATATAGAGAGAGAGTCGGCAGTTTTCTTTGTCCTAAAACGATTAGGATTTGAATTCAATTATTAGTTATATATTTTCACTCATTAAAAAGGAAAATCCTTAAACTGACTTTATCCTAAGTTAGACAAGAAGAGGAAATATAAACTTTAACAAAAATAGGAAAGGAAATAAGTTTCAATCTTGTATAAATATTAAACCAAGCAACTGTAAACAATCTTTTGGCTTAGCCAATGGGTGACTTTGTGGATCATCAAGGATTATAGAAGGTGATACTCTTCATTATATATGTCGTAATATATTTATACAGAGGCTCTGTATTCACATAAGAGAGAAATATTCTACAGTTAATATTGAGTGATTCTCAATCAATCTTTGATATGTATTTCTAATAACCCCCCCCCCCTCTTCAATGAGCCTTGACGACACCAATCTTGGACGTGAGATCATGGAAAGACGCTTGAGGAAGTGGCTTGGTGAGAGCGTCGGCCAACTGATCCCTCGTAGAAATCACACGGAAGAGGCCCAGCTTGAACTTGACTTCGATTAAAACGGTAATTAAGAGCAACATGCTTCATTCGCGAATAAAAGACTGGGTTTGCACAAAGACAGATAGCCTCCACAATAAATAACCGGAGATGTGGATATGTGAATACCAAGTTCTGTAAGCAAAGAGTGGATCCATCGTATCTCCGCCGACGTATTTGCAACTGCCCTATATTCTGTTTCTGTTGACGACTTAGCCACACTCTTTTTTTCTTCGATGACCAAGAAAGAGGTTTGATGTTTATTCTTATATTATTTGTTTTGCTTGATTGAACACTCCACTTGTATTTTTGTCTTGACAGGGATGCGGCAATGTTTCAAGGAGGCAGAAAAGTATTGGGACAAGACAACTATCAAAATAGTCTAATTTCTTATTAAACATAAATCATGGGCCTTCTGCGCATAATAATTTTGCATGTCGAACGAGTTTTTGATAATAATCAAGGCGGTTTCACACAACACACCATGATTCGGAAGATATCTAATATATGTTGTGGAAGCTTTTGGTTTAAGGTCAGAGCCGGCTACATCGAATATATGAGATTCGATCTCATAAAATGCAATTTTTTAGGGACTATGGATGCAAGTTTATTAAAGATTTTAGTGTGTTGTGGTCTCATGTATTATGTATCATGTATTACGGATTATAGATGTAAGTTTATGTATAAAATTTAATGCAAGTAAAATTGTTCGCCGTGGATCCATGTGTTACGACCCTTGTGGAAAGAGTTATTCATCCTTAAATCATCCGTTCAATGTCTATAAAATTATTTATCCAAAATAGTTCGAGTCTTTTAGACTAAGTAACAAAAGAAACAACAACAAACCAAAAGATATCCAATATTACACATGAACTTGTTTAATTAAAAGAAGTCATTAAATCGAAACAAGTATCCGGCCAAACAATCTTTGATGGGCCTAATGGCCTAATTTACCGGCTCATCTATATAATTTTATGTTGTGGCCCATGTATATCATTTCTTGAAAAACGTCTGAAGCCCAATTCAATAGTTTCCCACTTTTCCCAACTCATTTGGTATTTTAAAAATATTTAAAAATCCAAATTACAGCATTAGAGAGTAATGTACATTTTTTGGTCTTATAGTTGGTACACGGCAACTCGTTTTTTTTTTGTCATCATCAAACTCCATAGATTAGGTCAACGGTTTACAGACTTTCGCAGAAAAGAAACCCAAGAGGGTTCCAATATACTTACATGAGAAAAGCAAAAATCACGCGCTTTTGCACATTTCGCAAAATGATCCGCACGAAAATTCCCACCTCGCGGGATATGTTTAATGCTAAATGAGCTAAAATCATTTCTAACTAGGAAGAATTCCCTCAATTCTGTTGCAAATGAAGGCCAATCCTCGGGGTTTGTCGTCATGGCGATAAGGTCTGAGTAATCCGTAATGAATAGCACATCTCTAAGAGGGATGTTCGCCATGCACTTCATAGCCCACACCAGGGCTTCCAACTCTATGTGCAGCGGAGAAAGACATCTTCTAACTCCTTTCATCCCAACGTGTAAGATATCCTCGTTCTTGGTGACTATCCAGCCTTGCCTGCTCCTGCTATCCGAAGCGTGCCAGGAGCCATCAGTAAAGCAAAGAAAAAAATCATTGGGTAGCGCCGTCTCTTGCCCCTGTACGACTACGTCCTCGTGTGGGGACTCTACTAAATTCACTCTCCTCCATGCCTCTTCCTCTCGAATGACGATATCTAAAGTGTTTCGCGGGTGTTCGTCAATATTTTCAAAAAAATTCTGATTTTTCGCCTTCCAAATATACCACATAACCCACGGAAATTTACTTAATATCTCCTCATTTGCTCTGTAGTCTTTCCTTCTCTAGTAAAGGAAATCCATATTATAAAATAAAGATTGCGAGGGAAATATAGCTGGTGCCGACGGAATGTCTGACAGTTCCCAGACTTGTCTCGCCGGAGGACAAACAAATATAAGATGATTAATCGTTTCTTCCTTTGCGCCACATCGTGGACAACTCTTATCATTCCCAATATGGCAGTAAAATAGTCGTTGACATGAAGCCAAGCAACCTACAATGCACTGCCACACGAAATGCTTTAATTTCCGTGTAGTTTTTAGTTTCCATGCTTGCGCCTTGAGTGTCGTGACACTCGGTCCCTGAATAGGGGGATCGCATGCCGGACGAGAGAGACCTCTCGCAGCAATATCCCGACTTCACGGTATAGTTGTCGGACTTTGTTAAAGACCAGCTATAACCATCACTTACTGATTGTCGGCTTAATCTCATCCCTAGGATCAGGGTAATATCTTCCGGTGTGAATAGTTCCCAGAGACGCTCCGTCTTCCATTGTTTTGTGTTGAAATCAATCAATGTATTAACACAACTTCTCAGATCTCGATCTTCAATCAAGCCCGTCGGAGGCTGAGGTGGGTTATCAGGGATCCAAGGGTCAGTCCAAATCTTAGTTCTAAATCCTGAGCCAATCGTCCTTCTCAGCCCATGAATCAGAAGGGGTTTGGCTGCCATCATGCTTCGCCATCCATACGATGGGCGATTTGATATGGATATATCCATGGGCCTGCAATACCTGTAATATCTCCCCTTCAGGACTCGAGCGAGTAGAGAAGTGGAGAACCGTACTAGCCTCCATAGTTGCTTCGCCAGGAGAGCTAAGTTAAAGTCAGCTAATGATCTGAAACCATTTCCTCCCTCTGCTAGTGACTCGCATATTTTTTCCCAGGCCATCCAGTGGATACCCCTACTAGTCGTCTTGTTGCTCCACCAGAATTTCGCAATGGCGCTGTTCAACTTTAAACAAATAGCTTTTGGTATTAAGAAACACGACATCACGTATGTCGGAAGGGCTTGCACCTGGGATTTAATTAGCACATTTTTACCTCCTTTGGAGAGGAATTTAGAAGTCCATGTGTTCACTCTACTCTGTAGTCGTTCTTTCACGAATGCAAAGACTTGAGATTTGGATCCGTGGACTTTTTCTGGCAGTCCCAGATAGGTTCTCATCCCTTCTTCTTTCGAGATCCCCACTATGCTTTTAATCTCTTGTCTCACTAGGTTTTGGACCTCTGATCCAAACAGGATAGATGATTTGGAGAGGTTTATTTCTTGTCCTGAAGCCTCGCCATATGAGCGGATGATATCAATAACCTTCTTACTCTGCTGGGCATTTGCTTTACAAAAAAATAAGTTGTCATCCGCAAAGAGAAGGTGTAAAACCCGAGGGCTTGCACTTGAAATACGGATACCCTGGATTTTTCCTTCACTTTGCGCCCTTCAAAATTGTGCTATCAGTGCTTCCGTACATAAGATGAAAAGGTACGGAGAAATAGGGTCTCCTTGACGAATCCCACGTGATGGTCTTATGCGGCCTTTAGGGGTACCATTGATCAGTACTTGGTATGATACCGTAGTTAAGCATTGCATGATCAATTCCACCCATCTAAGTTCGAAACCCATTTTTATCATTACAACTCGAAGGAAGTTCCACTCCATTCTGTCGTACGCTTTACTCATATCCGTTTTCATAGCCAAAAACTTCTTGCGGTTAACCGTGTTGGATCTGAGGGCGTGGAAGTTTTCCTGAGCTATCAGAATATTATCTGTGATTAGTCTCCCTGCCACAAATGCATATTGTGTCTCAGATATTATCTCTGGGAGGAATTTCTTGAGCCGTAGGCTCAGAATCTTTGATATCACCTTGTAGCTTACGTTACATAAGCTAATAGGTATGAATTCTGACATTTCCTTAGGTCTAGCTCCTTTAGGTATCAGACAGATATTGGTCTCATTTAATTTCTCCATGATCCCAGTCTTAAAGAAGGAATTTACCATCCTAATGAGGTCCGGGCCCGTGTTATTCCAAAAATGTTGGAAAAAGATGGCAGACAGACCATCCGGTCTTGGGGCTTTACATGGATTCAGAGAAAAGAGTGCATGTTTTACTTCCTCTTCGGTAATCTCTCGGGTTAAAGATGCATTCATCTCAGGGGTCACAATTCTCGACATATCCTGGATTGCCGGAGTTGGGTCTCTCGATCTTGAGGATTTGAAGAGGGTCTGGAAGTACTCTATTACTATTTGCTCCATTCCCTCTTCATCGCCAATCCATTCTCCCGAAGGGTTGAGTAAGCCTATGATCCTATTTCTGGCTCTCCTTTGTTTCGTGGCTGCATGGAAGAATTTCATGTTTTTATCCCCTTCCGTAAGTCACTGTTCTCTGCTTTTTATTTTCCAGAAAATTTCTTCATCCCTATAGGCATCCCGTAGTCTCTCATTGAGTTTTGCAATGACTTCTAAAGGAGCTAGGTCCTCCTCGTGAGCTTCGTTAATTTTTCCTTGAAGTTCTAGAATTAGCTTCTCTGAATTAATTTTGGAGGATCTTTTCCATAATAAGATAGGTTTCCGGCAATTTTGAATCTTCTTAGTTAGAGTCTTATTTTCCTGTTGGGGAAACAGCCCCAACCTCCTTCTACAGCTTCTTTGAACCCTTGTTTATTGATCTATCTTTTATCGAATATGAAGCTTCTCCTTTTCCCCTGTGGCTTAGATATTATGGAAGAAATCACGGGTCTGTGGTCAGAGCCCCACATCTTCAAATACTCCACAGTGGGCACGGCAACTCGTTTAACTTTCAACCAATGCTTTCCAAACCAAAATAAAGTAAAAATAAAAAGAGGAAAAGTGAAGAAACACTGCGAATGTTCAGCAAAGGCCAAGTCGGAATAAATTCTCCAACTTTTAATGATGTCTATGCAGGAAAACTTCATGTCTATTAAATGACTAGTATATATACTCATAAAATGTAAATTATATATAATCTTAATAAAAATTTAAGATTCTCCAAAATAGAATCATTCCTGGTTTTATTTGTCTTAGTTCATGAACATATATCAAGCATACATATTCATCTTTCATAAATTCATTCCAACACAACTAAAAATTTCACCACAATTAAAAAACTTGACTTCGTACATAAACCCCTATATACAATTACAAATTCACGCACATACATAAAAATTATTCTGGCAAATAGTAGAGTAATTATGTAAATAATAATTAACAATAAATTAAACCGTCATCATTTGACGAAACTCTTGAAAATCAAGAACACCATTACCATCAATATCGTAAAACTTGATCATGGCTTCACACTCTCCGTATGTTCTTGATTCCCCCAGCTTCGCAAGCATCTTTTGCAAACCCTTTGGAGTTATGCAGCCTGATCCTTTTTCCACCTCGAACATCTCAAACGCCGTCTTTAAATCTCCGGTACCGTCACCTTCACCGTCAAGATCTCTTCTTGTCATCAATCCAACGAAATCCTCAAACCCTAAAGATCCGTCTGCGTCGGTGTCAACTTCGTTGATCGCCTCTTGAGCTGTCTCGTGAGATATATACTCACCGACAGAGCCGAAGTAATCTCTAAGCTCAAAGGCTGAGATCTTACCGTCGCCGTCGCTATCAAAATAGTTGAACACTCGACGGAGCTCATCCTCCGAGTGGTAACTCTTTGTACTGTTGTCATCAGAGTTGCTTCTTGGGGAGTTTAAGCTTGACGAAGAATTGGATTTTGGTGATCCTCGTCGGTTTTGGAAGCTTAGGTTTAACTTTAGGGTTTTAGTGGAAAACCACTTGAAAGAGTTGGAGGAAGGCTTCTCCTTTTGAGTTGCCATGTTGGATTCTTGATATTGTAAGATGTGGTGTGTTGGTCTTTAACTCACCTCTTTATATAACATATGATAAATCCGCCATGGGAATGCATATGAATAAGTTATCTAGAAAAGTTTGTTTCTAACAAAAAAAATTTGTTTCTTGTAACGATCATATCCGGATTCTAGAAGTTTGTTTTTTTGGCAGCCGGATATATTTATTCACGTTTTTTAGACAAAAAAAATTTTCTAGACAATTACACACAATTATATTAAAAATAAAGTATTTATCTATACATATATATATATTATATAATATATATTCACACTTTGGAAGGAAAAGAGCATGAACTATGGACATTTGGTTCATACATCTCTACTTTTTAAATAGGTTTCAAGTTAAGTTCAATTTTAGTCTTCAACTTACATTTTTTAACTGGTGAAACTCAAACTGTAAAAATATATATTATTACGAATGAAGTAGTATTTGATATTAAACTTGTTATTAGATACATGTCTAAATTTTAGTTTGTGAGATTAAATCTCAGTGTCTTTATATAATTGATGTAATAAAAGGGAAACAAAATACCATTTGAATTTTTTGGAAAAAATTATAGATTGATTATAGAGACTTTAAGAAGAAGACAGGCATGTCATTTTCCGAGAAAATCCAAGGGAACAAAAAAGAGGTCCATGTTTTTTCCTCCAAGGGAATTTCGAAGAAGGTGCTTTTAGATTTGTGTGATGGGGTAGGCTCAAAGATTAAATGATTAGATGGGAAAAAGACAAAAACAATAAGAAACTTCAACTCAGTTTCCTCTAGCTAGTGTTATTAATTATTTTATTTATATGTCACATTTCTATAAAATTCGATAGACTCTTCTTTGCATTACATTTTAAGTTATCAATCACTAGCTTTAGGTGCACACATTTATAATTTCGAGAATTCTCAAATTAGTTTGATGCAAGATAAGATATCCCACAATTAATTTGATTCAAAATGATTCACCATTAATTTGATTCCAAAATTATTCACCATTAGTTTGATGCATTTTTTTAACTTCTGATATATATATTTAAAAATACTATAGTACTAAATTTAAACAAGAAAAAAAAGAATACAACTAAATATTCCTCGCAGAGCCACACATAAAAATATTGTTCGCCTAATCACTATTCTCTTGTTTTTTTCTCCTCACGAGTTACGCCAGAAACAAATTTAACACTTTGCTTTATGTAGTGTCTGTGTTATTATAGGTAATGAAAAGAGAGTATACCTAACGTGTAAACCATAAAACAACAACAAAATTTGTTTACATTTGTTAAAAAAAAAAAGCATTTTAATTTATGACAAAAATAAAATAAAATCCAAAATAACATAAATACAAAAGAAAATGTTCATTCAGCCCAATATTGTGGAGTCATAAGAGGGCTCATCTATAGCTGTTATAACATCTTCATTAGTAAGAATTCTTCATATGATTTTTACCAATATTTTTATTCTAAATTATATTGATAAATATGTTTTAAAAATTTTTAACTATATTAATAAATATGTTTTAAAAAAATTAAATTTTAGGTAAGAACCGATTCTTAATAAAATTTAAAAATACGTTGCAATTTATATTTTTTAATTTTAAAAATCTCTCTTAATAAACTTCAATAGAGATGCTTTTACAAACCTAGTTTCTCTCACATGATTTACCCCATAAAACTATACTCTAAATTTCTGGGAAGTTGATTGGAGTTTCGCATTTTCAAGACGTAAGCGCTTAAATAAATTTTTTAGAACCTTTTTCACTTTACATTTATAATGTATTTTAATTATTTTGTAATGTTCAACTGAAGAGATCTGGGCTAAAAGCCGATACATCTTTTTTACTGGAGCTGGAATAACCTCTCTCAAGTAATCGAACTAAAAGTCATTAAACACACACACTTTTGGAAGATCTTATAAAATGCTACTAGACCGAGACTCATCTGCTATTTCAAAGTTGAAATAGGATTGATTGTATTGAGAATTATTAAGTCCTCATTAATTTTGGAATGTTTTAGCCTCTTGGTGAAGCGAAGGCCTTCTTCGACATTAAATGGGCAGATCAAAACCAAGTCTAAAATATTATTTCTCTGATAGGTTCATGGGCCTATTAAGTTATGGGTCTTTTTGTGTGCTTTGTATTTTCACACAAAAGTATGGCCTTCTCTTATTCCGAAGCCTGAACACAGAAAAAGTGCGTACGCGTTAAATTTCGTCGTACACGATATCAAGAAAACCCAAAAATCGTCGGCGATTTTGACAAAAAGAAAAGAAATGCAAAATAATCTTCATCTGCCAAATTTTGTTGCGACCCCGATTAGTCTAATGAGAGTTGGGTAGGCTGATCTTTGGCATACCTGCACTCATATGTAATAAGCAAATTTGACTTTTTAAGCTTTGTCGACTAAAATAATTTCTTTTAATATAGTACTATATATCAAATGTATTTCTGTCTTCTTCTTTTGTATTTTTTTTAAGTGTGAAACGAGACTGCATACTTAAGATTTTAGTTTGATATATCCTTAATATATTAAGGAGGATACTGTTTAAATACCTAACTTTCACAAAATGCCAAAAAGTATTCCAACCATTTCCCTTAAATGTTAAATACGAACTCTTTTTAAGAAAAATGCAAATGTAAACGAAATGGCGCTAAACCTATAAATTTACAAAAATGAAAGAGCTTAAATCCCTAATTCTACTTGACTCAAACTCTCAAATTTCATTTTTGAATTTACCGAAGTCGAAGAAGCCAAAAACTTTATCTCTACTAGCAATTGAGTTCATTAATTAATGGACCTTAAGGGAAAATTTGAGAGATTACGCTAAATGGATTTCAAGGATTTACGTTTTTTAATTTGGGAATTTTAAGATTTAACTCCATTTTAACAGAGATAACTTGGAGTTTTATTTTGACGATTTTTTATTGTTATAATATTTTGGCAACTTTAAATAAAAAATGTTTGGAATTCGAAAATTTAATGAAACAATTGAAGTATTTGTTGGTACTTTGCGAAAGTATAATATTACTATAACATTTTCCCGATTTCTAAATCTATATCTACAGCTCATGTTATATTTAATTCTTGAGACGACCTAAGAAGAGAATCTAAATAACATGCATTTTCATTGGTTTACTACATTATATATTAATCCGTTCGAGATCCAGACGTAATCCCCATTGAGTTTGACCCACGAGTATCAGTTTTATACTCATAATAACATTACGTAAACATATATAATTTATTTAGCATGTGCAAAATTAATCATTCAATTAATGTTTTAATCTTAAAATCGCAAATATTTTATATGACATATAGATTATAACTTTACGTATATACCTTTATTTATTTATATAATGATATCAGATATGTTCATAAAATCACGTAGAAATCCTAGTATGTATATAAATCTAAAAGAACCAAAAAAACCAGAGTATATGAGTCATACGTTTTTTTTCTAGTCACAGCGACTTGTATATAACTCTGTAAGTCTACGTGAGTTCTGTTTACCCGAATTAGACAATTCAAACCTAATATTCCTTTATACATTATTGGGTTACAAAAATAGAACCCATACGTAGACTAAGACATAATTAAGACTTATATAGGCCGCCAGTGTAGTTGCTTCTTTGTTTAGTCACAAATAGTCGACAACGCGTTGATTTGTTGACTTTTGATACGTATTGCTGTAGTTATTAACTACACGACAACCTCGTAATACTTGGCCGGCGAGTTTCTCATTTACGTTCGAACAAACTACTGGATATATGAATCTCAAGTACAATGATCAAATCGACTCTTATGGTATTATTGACTAGACAGCAAATCTATGGAATCGAACAAAAAATTGCTAACTACCATGACAATATTGTCATTGTAATTAATATCTGCCAAATCAAATTCAATAATTGTACTAAATATGACTTATATTTATGATATATGAAGTATGAACTATCAAAATCTCAATCCACACGACAAAGAATATATAATGTAGTTCACTGTAATATGTCATTAGGTTGTCGAAGATGAATCCTTTACAGCTTTTGCTAATAAATCAAAGAGGAATTCTCATTACAATCACTAAACATATAATCATTTTTAAATACACAGGTTTTCAGGGTTTATAGAGAAACGTACTAACTAAAACACATATTTTAGCTTGTTTTAAAATTATGACTTATCAGCATATTTGTATTTTACACTTTCTACTTAGCCGATGTAAATAAATTATAAACATCTTCAGTTTTGTGTATTAAAAAAAAACTTCAACGATGCTGCATTTAAACATTTAACTTAAATGATTAGTTAAAATTAAACTTCTTAACGCAGTATTATTCTGGTTTTTTTTTAATTAACAAAGTTAATGATGTTTCTGAATTAGTTAGCATCCATTAAGTCGTTTATTAAAATACAAACACGATGGATGGTAAACAAAAACGTTATTTGGAAATTCATAAACAGAAGCTCTCGTATATGTATTTGTTATTACATCCTTAGACTCGCCGTAGTACATTCGGTGGATATATATATTCACAATTAGTACCTTATAGGTATCAAATTTATTACGCTAGAAGCAGGTAATAAGTTACGAAGGTAACTACTAACTAGTATCACCAAACTAATTACATATTCGACTACCCTTCCTATTATTTTATTCAAGTATTATTACTCTTCCTATTTTACAGATCCAGTCAAAAATATATTTGTTTTTGTCTGAAAAAAAGGAGAAAATTAACTTCTAAATCTAACTCTCGATAAGGTCGAACCGTGGCTCTAACAAATCATACGGAACCCAAAGCGAATCAAGCGGGCAAGGTCGACCCGCGTCTAACCTCACCCAAGGCTTCCCTTTCCCACTCCAATGCAATAAACTCACTGGACCTGGATGCAAATCTCTGCACAGTCCTCTAAAATTATCTCCTCCTAAGCCGTGTTGGTTCCACCGGTGATCTACCGGAGCTATGTTCCCGGCGAAGACAAGTAAAAACGGTGGTAAAGAACCTAACTCATAGATTCTGATCCGTTTTTGTAACTCCATCCACTCTATGATCTTCCTTGTGTAATCTACTTCACGCCACTTCTTTAACTCGATAACCATAACTCCGGTGTTAAAGTAACACGGTGGACGACGGCGGTTGAGGGAGAATGTTATTGATAGAGAAGGGTTTGACCAAAACGTTGGAGTGAAGTAAGTGGTGAAGTTAGCTTTGCAATACTCAGGCGCGGCTAGAACGATGTCGTTTGGGATGTAAGTGGAGAAGAGCTTGGAGATGTCGTCGACGAGTATGAGATCTGAGTCGAGGTAGACGACACGTGAGAGGCACGTGGGGAGAATGTCGGCGAGGTAGTTTCTTGCGTAGTTAAGCGGAGAGTCGAGTGCGGAGCGGATGGAAGTTGAGATGAGACCGGAGATAGCAGCTACGTCGTAAGGGTAAATCCGGAATTTTAAGTAAGGGAATGAAGAAACGACGTGGTTTTGGAGTCGGTGGGTTTGTTTTGAAGTGACGAAGTGGAAAACAATGTTTTGAGGACAAGAGGAGTGTTGGAGGACGGAGAGAATCACGGCCATTGAGCCACGGAGGTAAGCGGCGTCTAAGGTCATTGCCACGTGGACATATTTCTCTGAACATTCGAAATCGTCGTCGTTTACGATGGTGAGACACTCCGGGGAGTTGAAGAACTCTGGAGCCTCTTTAAATCTCTCACCGCCGACAAAAGAGGCGGTGAAGATGAAGAGGATGGTGAGATGTAGTAAGTCGGTGGCGTGCATATTTTCGTTAGAGAAGTTAGATGCAAATGCTGTATTTATTAGCATAGAGAGAGAGAGAGAAGACAAAGGAGAGAAGTTTCTTTAGGAAAAAAAATAGTGAGTTTCAAAATCAAAGGGCTACGAGAAAGTCAATGTTATTGAATACATTTGTCGGCGAGATATTATTCGTTTATTTTAGGAAATTATCTTATTTTTTCCTGCTAAAAAGAAAGAAATTTTTTTTTTGGTTTGTTTCCTCGAGGGTTCAGATTTGGCGTGTTGTTCCCCGCAAAGGAAAATATATATGTATTTATAGGTGTTAATGTTTAAGTCTGGGTAACTTGCAAAATCTATCAATATTCTGGGCTGATTCAGTATTTTTTTAGCATCATTCTTGAACAATAAACATTATTAACTCTTCTTTAACATTCTGTCCCACGACAGATTAATGTATAAACCATGTACACATATATTAATATGATCTACACGCAGAAGATAATTAAGATCGATATATATATATTGATATGATCTACACTGAGAAGAACTAAAATCGATATATGATATACATATGTGTGTGCTACCTTTTCAGTGAAGTTGTTGTCTATGTTTGTACGTGACATATTTTGGGTGGTAGTATTAGCACTATCACATTTAATATGGGATGCCTTACGTGTTAAAGTATAATAAAATAATTCAATCTTATTAAATATTTCTTATCAATCAAATCATCACTTTTCCCTCCCGGTGAATTATTCAAAATTTTACCTTTTAAAACTTTAGCACAAGTTGGAAATGTAAAACATTAAACATGTAATTAACAAGTTATAATGTAGTTGACCAATTATAACGAGTAATTTGGCACATAAAACAAACAAAAACTATAATTTTTCCGCGGTGAAAAATACTAATTAAATCTGCTCTGAATTTGATTTCAAGAGATTATATATCTTAAGACCCAAATATATTTGGCTATGCAGGTTTGGAACTGAGTTCTTAGCTACATCCTTGATAGAAAAAGTTACAAAAAGAGAAAGCTATTTATTTGTTTGTCTGAAAATTCGGAGGTTAAAGCAATTAACTGATTTTCCGGTCCGTTGGACCCGGATTTAATTGGCGGGAGTTGGGAACACATGTTAAGGATTTGCCACGTATCAATTTATTCTAGATCCCATTGAGTGTCACCTGACCTACCACCCATTAAGCGAGTTCTACCAAAACTGTTAAATCACTTTATACAAAATATGATATTCAACCAAAGAAATTGATTTTGTTTTCTAAAATTCGTATTGATTTTTGAAATTACAATTGCGTTAATCATTTAAAACTCGTTATAAGATGTTTCTACAGGAAAATATATGATTATGGATAGTCTTTACTCATATACGATTCAAAACTACTGTTTTTACTATTAGTTTAATGTTTTGCATTAAACCCATTCCGTTGGATTTTTATTTATGTTTTCTTCCTCGATGTGTAGACGTCGATGGACAAGTAACAGACCAAGTTTGAAAATGATGTCTAGGACTATTAGTTGATTTGCAACTAACAAAACGGGCCGTGTTATTGGTTGATTAATTACGACGATGATTTAAGTTCAAAACCGTAATTTTTTAAGGATGCCAAATGACGATACATGTGCATGCATGTGCGCTTCACGTGGGGTTTCATTTGAATTGTGCTGCTTTAAAAGTTTGATACCAGTCCCTGGTGGAGAAGATTAAGAAGTGTACATTAATTTATTAATCATGGTTAGATTAATTAACCAACGTATATTTTGTTTCGCATATCAATAAACTGATATGCTAGTATGCTTCTCTCCCTCTCTCGTACCAGGGCCAAGGGTAGTTGAAATTCTTTCCTCTTTCGGTCAGTATTTTTTTTTTTTTGCGAACTGGTTTTCTTTGGAATTCGTTGACAATTTTTGGTTCTTCTCTCCAAAAATAGTAAAAGAAAAGGTAATGATTTGATGCAGAAATTTAGACTTAAATAGTTATATGGAATTGATTAAAAATGTTTGAAACTTTGATCGAAAATTGCTGTTATATCATATATATATATATATATATATATATATGTAACATGAGAAATTTAAAAAGTACTCAATATATCGTAGAATAAGTTATAATGTCTTCAGATAAAATATAAAAACACCCAAACATCACAGATGCTTCAATTATTCATAATTAGTATAATAATAGGAAAGCACCTAATATCCCCTTCAAGGGTCATAACCAAGCAAGTCAACATAAAGTCCCCAAATCGTATAGAGCATTATATCCCATGATTCGATAAGGTTCGTGCCGGTTCTGGGCTTAGTAGAATGAAACATTAGCCTAAGAATTCTCACTTTTTAATACCAAATTTATATACAAATAGATTTCAATATTTGTAAGATAAAATATTAGTATGTGACTTCAAATTTATTTTTTGCAAAACATAAGCAAAAGTAAAATACAGTTCAATTTGTTTTCATATATGATTTTTTATAACATAACAATTATTTAGTTATTATTATTTTTTAAATATTAATAAAATCGATTTAAATATTTATAACAAATAAAATTATAAATACAAAACTTTGCGTGGATATAGGCCTCATCTATATGATGTATGTACATTCTTTATTTATAGGATACCTATATATCTTCTAACAAATTCAGAAACTACTCACTACTCAGAATACCATATTAACTATATAAAAAGCCCACATAATTTCTCCCAAAGCCACCATTAATCGTAGTAATATAATATTTTAAAATTACCCGAATATGTATATCATGGGTTGAAAGCCTAATTCTCCCTGAAGTCCAAGCAAGCGACTTCGATCTGAATTCTTAAGTCGGGATGCACATCAAGACTCAAGAGCTACGACTACGAACCTTGCTTGCATGTTCTCCATAAGCGGACATAACTTTTCTCTCAACAATTTATTTTATACCATTAATAGTGTGTCTAAGATATAGTTGCAACACCGTAAAACAACATGATGTGAGTCTATAGATATACTAATGTAACAAGTACTTCATTTCAATCTAAAAAACAAAACGGAATGTTATTCATTTATTTGATAAAACGGTATGCCTTCTTAAGAAACTTTTTAGGCAGCTTGACAATTTATTAAACTCAACAACGCCCAATATTGATAGCAAGCATGTGCATTTCGGGTGGGATTTATCCAAACCAATTTCTTTTGGATAAAGGTAAAACAGATTACTGGTTGGGGTGAAAGAAATTTATTCCAATAGGTGAGGGTAAAATTAATCGATCGAGCACAAAAGATTGATGCTCGGTCTTGAAAATTTTGGATAATTTGGTCAAGCCCAAGCCCAGTTAACAAATTACACATTTATTCTGAACTCGGTTTGGGCTTTTCCTTGTGCTGCTGCTTTCTTGTGGCTCAATGTTGTGTCTTGGCCCAACACAAGAGCTTGGTACTCTTTTTGCTGCTCTGTACCAGATGCAGATTTTGTTGTTGTGCTTCCAAAATCAATGTAATAAAAACTTTTAAACATTTTCACATCGATTTTCCTCAAACTAGGGCATAAAATATCAACTCAACTTACCCCACCCCAAATCTCGGATATGCGCTGCGTTTGAATAGATTGTTAAAAATAAAAAGACTGCGATTTGGTGGATTCGACAAGTCTTATCTTGAAGCTTCGAGTGTTTTTACTTTTTACTACAACTACCAATTTTGGCTTTGGGTGAACGGAAAACTTAAAAATAAAATCAAAAAGTTACGTCGATAAAAAATATCAAAAAAATTTTGTAATCAATGCAAATACCAATTAAACGAAGAATTAATAATGTACGTAGAAAATAATTTAAGACTTTTTTGATGAATAAAATTTAAGACTTTTTTTTATAACAAGAAAGGAGACATGGTTCAAAGTTAAACGTAAGCGACAACAATCACAAAAACCATAAAAACACCAAACAAACTAGTTGAATATAGTCCTTCTCCATTGAATCCGACTTGTGTCTTGCTTCACAAATCCAGGTAGCCTAACTAAGCTAGGAACGTAGTCGCATAAAGAAGACGAAAAAAATCTCATAACACCTACTTCAATTGTTTGGAAATCTTTCTCGCCGATTACTCTGTTAATATATATTCTATGATCGATGTCAATAGAAGAAATGATACCCCTATTATTTTTGTCCAAAAAATAATTTCTCGGAAAGTAACTAGAAGGTCGATGTAATAGCGGAAAATTTGGTATAGCCACGACCATCAATTTACTCCAAGAAGGTAAGAGCCAATGCTTCACCCATATGCATACCTTCTTTGGTTCGTAACATTGCTCTAACACTGAAAGCCTATCTCCTTTGAAAATCTCTAGTGCAATAGGATTCAACTCATCATACATGAATGGCAAGTTATCTGTGTTAAAACCTTTCTTTAGAAAAATCAAAGCTTTTTACGAAAGCTATTGTATGATCTTCTCCGAGACCAATACAATAAGGAGTTCCTTTTAACGAGGGTATCAATATAGGTGCTTTAAGGATCCAATCAAAACTGATCACATCTATAACCTTCCATGTCTTAGATGCGAGTTTGTAGACCTCAACTCTTCGAGGACTATTTCTTGAATTACTAGCACATCGAAACCTTAAGATCCTGTAATCACAATGGCTTACGTATCCAAGGCTATAAGCATCATCAAATACGTGAAAGTCGCTTCCGCATTTGATCCATCTCGTTTCCTTTTTAATAACGCGTTCCAAACCAAAAGCTGAGTGTCATAACACACAACAACAGACCGTTGTAATGCACAATCTTGTACACTTCAATATGTTCGTACGGATGAACTTTTTTTAAGGGTAAGGTCTTCGATAATCAAAGACGGAGGATCAAACACGTTTTGAATCTCCTTAATGCGCACAGAAGAAATTCCTTATTATGTTTGATTACAAACCGATGTTCATCGCTATATCTGTGCATATGAGACGAGTTCTTATGGAGGAGCCTCTGGTCCAAAATCAGACTGTTCCAAAGCTTGCATACATGTCGGAATCTTGCAAGAGATCTAACTGGAACCCTAGAGAGGATTTCCTCTTCCAACTCAGATGGTAGCTTCACCAACGGCATCTTCTTGTGACCTGATTGTTAAAAAAGAGAGATGATTGATAATCGTATTATATGTCTCACTATATAACATGATTACGACAGTTTCTAAAATCATAAGAAAACTGTAACAATTCAAAACCATAATTTCACCAACAAAACATAACAATAATAATTAGATTTTAGGAACTAACCTCGTCGAAATTGATGCTCCATGAACCAGATCAGATGCAGACAACTGTTCTCCTTCCTATCTCCCACTGCCTTCGGTAGAACTTTTCAGTTTAGAGTTTGAGTTATTAATTAGGGTTTTTAGCTTTAACAACAACCAAAAAAAAAAAAAAAAACAGTATTACAAAACAACTGCTTATCAGGCCCATCCAAAACTTTGGAATTAGTATAAGATTATTTAGTCCCTTAAAATTATGCCGTTAACCCATTAGATTGGAGCCCAAATTCACTATATAATATTTTATTTACATTCACTAATGATTTTTGTCTAAATGTTGGTAACTAAAAATAAAGAGCATTGTCTTTCTAAAATTCATTATAATATATATAGTCATTGATCTATGTTTGGCATTATGATAAATCATATACCATTTCCTTTTTCTTCATATGTCCAACAAAATCATAATCTCTAATGTATCCAATTTATTTTTAAAATATGCTTACAATCATATACCCACCTTCGTCGGCAACAAAATCGCTTTCTACGTTAATTTCATACGTGGATGTAAATTAGCACATGTTTCACCAACTTGAGCTATTCTCTTTTCCCGATAAACTATAGAAAGTGTCAATAAGAATAGAAAGTAAAAGACTAAAAGTACAAATGAATTGAAAAAGAGGCCCCAAAGATATTAACTCTATAAAAGAAAATATTTTAAAAATCTTAATCATTGTATTTCCTAATTCTCTTATACCAACTTCCCAAAGAAGCTGAGAAATTTCACTTCGCACTTCACAGAGAAGAATATTTCAGATCAATAACCGAGAACAAGAATTCAATATATTTGATCCCCAACCCCCACAGTCACGTGCATTGTAGGGCTCGAAAGCCTAATGGGTCCCATAGCTCCGGCTCGAGGTTTCTGTGTCAGGTGTGGAGATAACCAGGTCCCACAACCTCTGGTGCGTTACATCAGAGGCGTGTCTATGCATGTAAAAAAAAAAGATATTGGGCTTAGACCCCCCCCCCCCCCCATATTTAGCAAATTTTAGGGTATTCTAAAATATTTTTTTGGTATATTTATGAAATATGTTATTAGTGTGATTTTTTTGAGTTCAAATTTTTATTTCATATAATTAAAAATAATGTTAATTATTTATAATATTTTACAAAATTTATCTTAAATTTTAGTATTTTAATAGATTAAAATATATATTCAAAAATATTATTAAAATTATATTTCATAGCTTAAGAAATTTTTATAGTTTAAAAAAAGGAAAAAAATTGTATTCAAATATATATATATATATATAAGTGTTTTTATCTCTAATTCATTAAAAATATGTTAAATTTTACTTACAGTATATATTTTATCACAAAAAATATATATATAAGGGTTTTTTTCCACCTTAGGTTTCCAAACCTGCGTTACATGTACATGATTCCGACCCATGTTGACCTGGAGCGGGAGGTGCTGTGTAGGGGACCACTGAATCTGAGCCGTTCAAACTTTATCGTCATCGTGAGATCTTATGAACCACAATTTACCGGAGAGACCCCAAAAGGCATCTTTCTATAAAAAAATCATCACTATCACTTCAGAAAACATATTCTTCTACGGCTTGAAATATGCTCTCGACCGTGTTCTCGCTTTATTATCCGTTGGATTTAACCTCACAGATTCTGATCTTACGGTTGAAAACCAAAATCAAAGATTTATCCCTTTTCCGCCGAATATTTGTCAGATGAGCAAAGTGTTTCATTTTTTAATAATAAAACTTCCAAGTTCCAACTTCAAAGTCAAGCTTTGAAACAGTAAGTGATGTCATAAATCCACCTCCTTTTTCATTTTTTTCCCTTTAATATGCAGTTACAAACTTACAATCAAATAAAAAATTAGAACTATGGTTAGTCCGTAGGTCTGCATCATATATATATATATATATATATAACTTTCTCCCATAAATTATTGAAGGAAAAAGCTTTTAACATTTGCCTGAGTCTTTTCTCTCCTCGTGAAGGAAAATTCTTATTACGCAACACAAACAAAATCCAGAAATAACTCACAAAGTCGCAAGTGAAAAGTAAAAAACAGAGAGAGAGGAATAGAGATAATGACGGCATCAGGAGGAGGAGGATCGACGGCGGCGACGGGAAGGATGCCGACGTGGAAGGAAAGAGAGAATAACAAGAGAAGAGAAAGAAAGAGAAGAGCCATAGCTGCTAAAATATTCACGGGTCTTAGATCTCAGGGCAATTTCAAACTTCCTAAACACTGCGACAACAATGAAGTCCTCAAAGCACTTTGTCTCGAAGCTGGTTGGATCGTTCTTGAAGATGGCACCACTTATCGAAAGGTTCCATCTTCAACTTCAAATTTCGTTTTTCTTTTTTAATAAATAATTTTCAGACATTGAATTGAGATTTTTTCCGACAGGGCTCCCGACCAACAGAAGCAACACCGCCGCGCGTGAGCACGTGTTCGTCAATTCAACTCAGTCCACAATCATCGGCCTTTCAAAGCCCAATTCCGTCGTATCAAGCTAGCCCATCCTCATCGTCTTACCCAAGCCCAACCCGGTTCGACCCGAATCAATCCTCGACTTATCTCATTCCTTATCTGCAAAACCTTGCTTCATCGGGAAATCTCGCTCCTCTCCGAATTTCTAATAGTGCTCCGGTCACACCTCCGATTTCTTCTCCTAGAGGATCAAACCCGAGACTCCCTAAGTGGCAAAGCAGTAATTTCCCTGTCTCAGTTCCGTCAAGCCCAACACGACGACTCCAACAATACACATCGATTCCAGAATGTGACGAATCTGATGTCTCGACGGTGGATTCTGGTCGATGGGCTAGTTTTCAATCGGTAAATGTGTCTCAGACATGTCCACCGTCGCCGAATTTTAACCTCATAAAAAAAAACGTTTACGGCGGAGGTGACGTGTCGGTGAAGCCATGGGAAGGTGAGAAGATTCATGATGTTGGTATCGATGACTTGGAGCTGACGTTAGGTCTCGCCAAAGGACGCGACTAAGGTTGAGTGTCTTGAGACTTAAGAAGGGTAATATCGTAATTTTAACTGTTAGGAGGAAATCGGTTCGGTAACGATGGTCTTGGTCTAGTCTTTTACACGTATAAATGAATCATGACCATTGTTGTACAGTTATTATTGTCAAATGTTTCATCTCGCAAAACTAAATTTTCGTTTTGTAATCTTTTTAAATATGTAATGGTGGATAATGAAAAATGCAAGTGTGTGTGAAAGTGAGAGGGACCATTCCCCATGTGGTGATGGGGTCATGTGCATGTGATCACGCGTGACTTTTCAATACCTATCACACTATTTTTAGTGCACCTGTAAATTTTTATTTAATTTAAAGAAATTCAATGAGAAACAAAAACTAGTATGAATCTTTCGTTACGTAACTTGATTTTATTGTTGGACAATGCTGTTTAGCTACAAACATGAAAGGTTGGTTGGTTCATGTATTCTGAGACTTCTGTCCCCATACACGTTTAAACGGAAAGTTATAAAAGTTTGAATGAGACCGATATTTTTGTAAAGGTATTATTATATTAGCCTTTTTTGGACCTTTAAAAAAAATTAAATTGACGTCTTTTTTTCAATTTTATTTTACTCTATAGTTCTAAAAATATCAAAACCAAAGACTACTGGTTTCATGAATAATGAGCTTTTTATTATGAATATTCTTTTTTTTTTTGTGTGTTAGTAACGTTCTGGTTTAATTCAGATTTTAGCTTTTTCACTATAAAGTATATATTAAATTTAAAATTCAAATAAGTTATAGTTTTTGTTTTCTTTTGGTTATATATATTTTTTGTCAACAATTATATTTATACATATGTAAACAAATTGAAATGAATATTTATTGTTCGAGTCATTTTTACACTAGTGTATTTATACATATTTGGTTCCACATATCCAAATTGGTATCCATATTTCTTACATAATTTATAAATGTTTTTGCAAAGAAAGAAAAGGCTGTATGATGTTTTTCCCCATCTCAGTGGGCTAAAAACATGTCATAGTGGACCAGAATGGGCCGAAACTATATTACGAAATTGAACTGGAGATGTATAATGGAGATGGTAGATAAATAGATCTAGTTGGGTAACCGCTAACTCTAAAGGCGAACACAATCCATAGGACTCACGCATTTAGTATATCTTGATTTGGTTAAGTTCTCAACATAAGACCTTACATTAAATGAAACAAAATATTCTTATAAACATATTTTCACAGTTTTAGGGTCTTTAGACCACTTTTATCTATTTTCTTGTACTTACTTTTCTCTTATTATATCTTTGTTCATGTGTTATAGTTCGCTAGAAATATATTAACCTGTGTATCTTTTTTTTTTCCTCCATGTATGTAAATGTAATTTTAATGGCCTTTGAATTGCTCTTCTGTAGAAGAGTATCCTACCTACAACTTAATGAATGGTGTTTTGATGACAAAAAACCATATCTTCACATTCACGTCATATTATTATATGCTCAGAGTTGATCCTAAGGTAAAACCAATAAAATAAGAGTTTTAGTAATTTCAGAAGCATCATTCTAGATAAATTGGTTATGTAATGGTTTTAGTAGCATTTATATGTTTCAAGGTCACATGTTCAGAATGAAAAAAAAAAATCTTTTTCCATATGTTTGTCAATGAATGAAAAAAGAAATTTATTTGCTTTAGGTTTATAAGCAAATATGGATAGGACCTGTCAGCCCAGACCCTGAACTAGAAATCATAAAACAAAGATTTTGGACGCTATAATATATTAATAAATTCAGGAGTATTATTCTAGATAAAGTGGATGTGATGTAGTGATTTTAGTAGCATTTATATGTTTTTTAAATCACATGTTCGAGACATAGGTTTGCAATTATTGTTACAATTTTTTTTAATGTGTTTGTAATGAATAAAAATAGTTTGTTTGTCTTAGACACATAAACACTATGGACCGGTTCTGTATCTACTATATATAATCAATCATATATAAAATAATCCTCTGTCAAAAAAGTAGAAATTGGATTCATAGCTAATAAGTAATTAGTGAATCTATGATGCATAAACTATAACATTCAAATCACCGGATCACAGATCTCACTTAATTCTACGTATCTATGATATATTAGACGTAGTATTAATATGGATTGGTAATCCGTTTTATTCCTATGCGGGATATAGTTGAGAACACGAAAAAAATACGTAAGAAACCAAAAGAAAAACTCGTTTTGTAGTATTACGATACTGAATAAAATATTACCCTCTATTGTTTAATTCCTGTCAATATCTTCAATAATTGAAGAGCTGAATTCGTAGCCGGCAATAACACTATATATATACACAAATCTATATAATAAAAGAAAATGTGAAATTTATGGCCTTTTACTGATACAGATTTTGGTTTTCACAAAACTGAACAATAAACAATATATATTCAAGGTTGTAGAAAACATAGTAACCAAAAAAGGTTATAGAAAAATATATAAGTAACTCCAATACCTCTTTATCGTTATCTTCAGCAGGAATGATTAAATTTTCGAGCGAACGGCTGTTTTAAATCAGTTGACTCGCTCATATATAGTATCCGACATGGGGTCGTTATGGGACTCCGACGCTGATATATCTATCCGAATCACGCAGTCCAATGTTGATAATTTAATCTGAATAACTCAAATGTTGAATTGTTCTCCATCATATGTATACTTAATTGAACTGTTGATAGTAACTACGATTAATTATGAGGATGGGGACGTTTTATTGAGACATACGTTTGATGCCAAGATAAGTGAGATAAATATCCATTTGATCCCAAAGGTGCATTTTTCCAGAAATATGACGGATTTTAAGCTTTATTAGTATTAGTTTCTCCATTTTAAGATTACTTTCAAAACATTTTGTTAGACGTTCAAACGGATTCTCCCACATAGGAAGTCCAATACTATATTTTTGTGTGGCAAAAAGAGTAATCTCTTATACAATTTCATATTGGCAAGTGAAAATTTTCATGCATTGAATACACACCAATGTACAAGAAATAACTATTAAAACAGATATAATATTGATTGAGATGTACGACTGAATAGAATCAGTTTTCTGGAAGCATTAATGTTTAAGATGGGTTATGGGACGACATGGATTTTATGGATAATGAGTTGTGAGCGATTGGTCAGACCATGAGGCTCAGAGCCTAAGACTAAGTAATCCGATAGTGTCCTATTTATTTATCATATGCACTAAAGTTGTAATCTTAAATTATTCTGAGAAACGTATTTCCAATTACGAGATTATAAGCTGGGCAAGCTAATCGTAAGATCTTTCATCTCCTATCCGTGAATAACTACCTATTTTCTGCAACATATTTATAAGTCAACGCGATAAGAATATTCTCAGGATCTATAATGATACTTCTGAACAAAATATATAAATTTGATAAAAATTAGCTATCACTTTGAAAAAACTTTATGTGCCAAAAACCGAGAGGAACTCAAGAAATCCCCTTTAACTTTTCCAGGCTTAGTAAAACCTCGAGGAGAGATTGGAATTGTTAAGGATAAAAAATACAACTCGTAATGTTTTTTCCCACAGTTGAAAACTTGTTTCACACGGCATCTTTGTTGGTTTTCAAAAACTCATTTTACATATATAATGTAATCCATTTATTTTTAATACATGGTAGTGGCTAATTGGTGATCAATTAGACTATGAACTGTAGCCCTTTAGCCACTACTTAAGCAATGGTTAAATCGGTTTGATTGGCACAGGTTTTTGTAGTGGCCATCCGCGGCTATTTCTATGTTTGACAATGGATTTTTTTTCTTTGGCCACGGATAAATATGTGTATCTTTGACAGATTAATTGTAGTGTATGTTGTGTAATTATAGTAGATGTAAAGATTTTCGATGGAGTAAACTAGATGTTTTTTATTCAATCAAACTCAAGTGTCTCTATATAATATATCTAGAATGAATACAAATGGAAATTATTTCCAAACTAGTGATGTATATTATTTTAAATGAGGAGATCAATGGTCGATCAATATAAAAAATATCAAGAGGTTGATTAATGGTGGATCAATATAAAAAGATGACGAGGACCTACACTGCCCAAATACAGAAAGCATTAATTGCTTTATGAAATTACTGTTGTAGTGTTGTTGTAGAACTATAGAAGCAAGAAACAAAAGGAGGGTAATATGATCAAAAATATCTAAAGTATCTAAACGTTTCAGTGGCATGATTCAAGTATCTAAAGTATCTAATAGATTTAAGTATCAATTGTTTAAAAATTAATTCCGACCATTATTTTTATTTATTTTGTGTTTTGAATTGTATGCATAGCTAATTGTACATAACTATTCTGATTTTATTGTATGTGAAAATCATAATTGCATATATATCTATAGATATATGTTTGTTTGAGAAAGTTAAAATGTTTCCATACTGTGATCAAGCATCTAAAAAAAGATATTTTATTCTTAAGCATTTCATAAAAAAAAAAACAAGTACAAAATAAGCATCTATCTAAGAGCATTTATATTAATGGTTGACAACCGTGGTAGTAAACAATCAAAATAATAATAAAGTATTGTGTGAGTTTCTACCCACAGAAAAGTTTCTACATCTAGTAAAAGTTTTATTGGATTCTCAACTATTTCATAAATTCACACAATTACTATTTGAGATACTCTCAACCATTGTTAGAGATGCTCTAAGAAACTTTTATACATGACATACATAGATGCATACCATATATATTACGCATTATGGCCTATGGATAGTACACATATAGATAGGGTCGTGTTGTAATATGTACGATTAAA
Source organism: Cardamine chenopodiifolia (assembly GCA_963922655.1). NCBI lineage: Eukaryota > Viridiplantae > Streptophyta > Magnoliopsida > Brassicales > Brassicaceae > Cardamine > Cardamine chenopodiifolia. The sequence goes on along the minus strand of OZ000479.1, from coordinate 12,622,967 downwards.
CACAAAATGGATCACACTAATTCACGCGACGACTCACATGGATCACTAATTCACGCAACGACTCACATGGTTAATTACTTTCTATATAAATTTATAATATATCTACATACCACTGAGATAAGATACGTACAGTTACACCCTACATATTTCTATTTGTTAGTTTTCTTGCTTTTCTAAAACAATTAAAGCGTGGAAGATGATGTCCAAAAATAAAATAAAAAGAAAGCGGTAGATAATATCTTTAATTTATTTACAAACGTTTTAACGAGTTTTGATTCTATAAATTTCAACTCACTTGCAACTATCACAAAGTAACCAACACCACAACAAAAAAGTAGAAGAAAACAAAAAAAAAGCCGACGTTCATCAATCAAAGCTATGAAGATTACAAAACCACATGCCGCCATGTTCGCTAGTCCAGGAATGGGTCACGTCATCCCGGTGATCGAGCTCGGAAAACGCTTAGCTGGATCTCACGGCTTTCACGTCACCATCTTTGTCCTTGAAGCCGACGCAGCCTCAGCTCAATCACAGTTCCTCAACTCACCTGGCTGCCATGCGACCCTTGTTGACGTCATCGGCCTCCCGTCTCCGGACATCTCTGGCTTATTGGACCCATCAGCCAATTTTGGGATCAAGCTCTTGATCATGATGCGTGAAACCATTCCTATCCTCCGATCAAAGATAGCGGAGATGCAGCACAAACCAACGGCTCTGATCGTAGACTTGTTTGGCCTTGACGCGTTACGGCTCGGTGATGAGTTCAACATGTTGACTTATATCTTCGTCGCTTCAAACGCACGTTTTCTCGCCGTGGCTTTGTATTTCCCAACGTTGGAGAAAGACGTGGAAGAAGAGCACATAATCAAGAAGAAACCTTTGGGTTTGCCTGGTTGTGAACCGGTTCGGTTTGAGGATACACTTGAAACATTCCTTGACCCGACCGACCAGATTTACCAGGAATTTGTTCCTTTCGGTTTAGTTTTCCCAACGGCTGATGGTATTATTGTGAATACATGGGATGATATGGAGCCCAAAACTTTGAAATCTCTTCAAGATCCTAAGCTCTTGGGTCGGATCGCTCGTGTACCGGTTTATCCAATTGGTCCTTTGTGTAGACTGGTTCCATCTAAAACTAATCATACGGTTTTGGATTGGTTAAACAAACAACCGGACGAGTCGGTACTTTACATTTCATTTGGAAGCGGTGGCTCTCTCTCGGCTAAACAGCTAACCGAATTAGCCTGGGGGCTTGAGCTGAGTCAGCAACGTTTCGTTTGGGTGGTCCGACCGCCAGTGGACGGTTCGGCTTGCAGCGCATATTTCTCGGTTAATAGTGGTGAAATAAGAGACGGTACGCCGGATTATCTACCGAAAGAGTTTGTTAGCCGGACTCACGAAAGAGGCCTCGTGGTACTCTCGTGGGCCCCGCAAGCCGAGATACTAGCCCACCAAGCCGTTGGTGGGTTTTTAACCCACTGCGGTTGGAATTCGATTCTTGAAAGTGTTGTTAGTGGCGTTCCGATGATAGCTTGGCCGCTTTTTGCGGAGCAGAAGATGAACGCAACGCTGCTCAACGAGGAGCTCGGAATAGCCGTCCGATCAGAGAAACTGCCGTCGGAGGGAGTGATTATGAGGACGGAGGTCGAAGCGTTGGTGAGAAGGATCATGGTGGAGAAGGAAGGTTGTGAGATGAGAAAGAAGGTGAAGAAGCTGAAGGACACGGCTGAGAAGTCGCTGAGTTGCGACGGTGGAACGGCGCACGAATCGTTGTTAAGAATCGCCGAGGAGGGCGAGCATCTTGTAGACCGTGTCAGGTGCATGGCACGTGGTGCCTAGGAATGTTTACAGTTATAGTATTTTACTTTTAAACTGCTGTCGTTTTACTGTTTTGGGAATATTGTATTTAGTTTCCGGGTGATGCCACATGCTATCACATGTTTATTTTGTCGCCAGTTGCTATCAGTGTCTCACTTATGTTTTTTTTTGGGGATAAAAGTCTGTCACTAATGTATTTACACTGTACAAATAAATAATCGGTGTTTAATTTGTATAATAAGGTCTTTCTTTAATCTCAAAGTCTTCGGTTACTTCACAAAAGGTTGTATATGATTAAATACTTGACGTCAATCTGTAGCTTTGATTTTAAAACTTTTGTAAAGGAGGAATCTGATGATGTACAAGATCATTATGATGATGGCCATTACGTTAGTTATATATTGTATTAAGATTTCTTAATCAACTAATCATTACTAATATCATTAAATAACTTTATTATAATTAATATAATACTGAACGTCACATAGTTGACACATTGTCAATAAGAAAAACAAAAAGGGGAGTAGCTCAATTTTGTCTTATACTTATTTTTCATATAACTTTATGAATCTCTATAAGTTCTTTATTAAAGAATCTTTGATTTTTGAAGGAAACTTTAATTTTAATTGGAACTGAGATTAAGAAGAAACAAATAACACCTTATCGACCTAGAAGAAAGTAGCTCAATTTTTTCTTATATTTAGAGTATTTTTTTCATTCAACTTTATTAATCTCTATATGTTCTTTATTATGGAATCTTTGATTTTTATATATGGTTAATTAGGGAATCTTTAATCTAATTGGAACTGAGATTAAAAAGAAATAAATAACACATTAGTTCGGACGTGACAGTTATCTACCTCTTATATTTTTGGGAGAGAGCATTTTATTTTTCACCAAGTGTGAGCATTTTAAAACGCCGATAGGTTTTTTTTTAAAACAGATGGTTTCAAATAAAATAGTTCAGTCATTTAAAGTGATGATGTGTGTGTTACAATCATTGCTTTTGTTTCGTCAGTGAGTTACTAATATTTAACCCCAAAAAATATTCTATAATCAAATTTCAAACTCGGCAAATCACTCACTATATTTATTATGCATTGTCCAGCGGAAAATATACGCAGTGTTTCGTGTTTAGACTTTTAGTTGATATATACATGTATCGTATATTTAAGTCTTCTCCTATACAAGTGCGTAACCTATGGTTATTCAAATGTTCATTTGTCTCCTCTTTATAGAAAAACTTTTCGAATTTCAAAAGATATTCTCCGAATATACCCTATATTCCGGCCCATGAATACCAATGAATCAGCCTAGAGCTCGTTCGAACTGGTTAGATATTATTCTAGCAATTTGATTTTATTATTCTTCTAGTTCTAAATTTCACCACTCTCGTCATCAATGAAAACAGACTTTTTCATCTTTGGTTCTTTCATTCATTCTAGGTTCAATTTTTATTTGATTTCGTGTTATAAACGAAACCTTAACCCCAAATTAACTCCACATAGTAGTAATAGTCGTAGATACTCGTTACAATTCGTAAAGATGATTTTATTAAGAAATTGATGCCAGAAAAAAAAAAAACAACGAAATAAAGAGCAGGACCAGCGTTAACTTTTAAAACATATTTTCACAGCTTTTGTATATTGTAAAATACCAGTCTCTCTTTTTTGTTGAACATCTGATGCTTACCATATATATATTAGTGCTAGGGATCTTCGACGAGCCAAAATAGATCAAAGTTATGAGTTTTACACTAAAATATATTAGTATTACCTTAAAGATTCCGTGGAAACTCAAAGACATGAAGAACACATCTCTCCCATGGTTTCACAAAGTTTGATTCACCATCCTCAAAACATGCATCCGCAAAGCAAATTAACTTACTCATTCAACCATTCATTTGCACCTTTTTGGCTGGGATGATGTGAATATCATATATACCTAAATTTCTACAAGAGGAACGTTATGAATTTGCAAAGTAACATACAGAAAATAGAAATTAAAAATTACAAACCAAATATGAGAACTGTGATGGAAGGATGATGATCGCAGAGTCGAGATTGATAATATCATTCCTTAATTCTTTAAAGGTCCTATACAGTATGACAGTACTTTCTTTTCTATGTAGAATGAATGAGGAAAATTCTTAAGCTCTTTCTTCAAAACGCAAAACGCTCAACCATTAAAAGGATTCATTAGGAAATGCGGAGTTATAGAGCAATAACTAAGCTGGTTTCGGAAGAGAAATTGTGGGAGAAATTTGATTTTATGTTGACTAAATCAAATAGAACATTCAAAAATATTTCGTTTAAAAAATAATAGGCTATTTAGCGAAATGTCCATCTACGTATACCCAAACCAAAGCCTTGCTAGCGCCAGTGCGTGAGTAGTTTTGCGTAAATGATCCTCTTACTTTTATACCATAGTGACTCCAAGGCTTTTGAAACTTAATGTGAGTTTCTCCACCTTATTATATACTAGATTTATATTTTCTGGCTGGGACTAGCTCGAATCCGTGGATTGGGTCAAGGCATTGCCGTGAAGGGAGAATTTGCTATTTTTTCTGTTAATTCATACCAGAATTTTAATGTATTAGCGATAGTAATATCACACGGAGTAGCTCTAAATCAGTCTGCTCATTTTCTTCGTGCACTAACTATAGCTCACATGCATTATGCATAGTTGCATAGAGTAATATGTAAACAAATAAAGTTGTAAGAAAAAAGATAGTGTATTACTTTGTCTCTGTCGTGAAAACGTATGTGTTGTTTATGTAACAAATTGTATTTCGATATGGATATGTATAATGCATTTGTAAACTCGGTATGAATTCACTAAAATAAAATTTTACCTGGAAAATCTATATATGGGGTTCAATTTTAACAATATGAACTAAACAAATATTTTTCAGAGAACTAAAAGTTACGGAAAAATAAATTTATAGTTTATTTTGTATAATATTTTATGATAAACATATAATAAAAGTTTTAAAACTTTATACAAAAAAATATTATAGCACACAACATCTGATAAAGTTTTAACCTTTTATCAGAATATATGCAATAAAATTTATATAATGTTTGAGATATGATTGTTGAGTTTACTTATTTTAATCTAAATATATATGATAGCTTTCATTGAAAACAAACTGTAGATTAAAAAAAAAGATGAGTAAAAGTATATGTGTGGGAATTAATTTTTTAAAAAGATGAGTAACCCATTATTATGATGTCTCCGTATTAAGAGATTTAAACGGTTCTTACTTCTCAATGTTGTTGTCATGTCGTGAATGTGATAATAACATGTCACAATATCGTATTATCTGTAGGAGCAACAAATTAGCAATACTACGAAAATGTAATTGAAACTAAAAATTCATAAAAGTTAAGGGTTAGACTAATCTTTTTCTTTAATTCTTTAAATCACTCGCAGTGTCACGGGAATCTATATTTCAAAAGTCCCAAGATACAATCCACCTATAATCAGTTTTGTTATCACTCGAAGACAGGATTCTATACGAACTATTGTACTACGATACTCTCGACTAAGACTTACGTTTGCTTTTGAGAGATTGCTGGAACTTTTGCCTTTTGGTTTTTGTGTGATCATTCAAGTCCTGAAGACAGACAGCTTGAAGCGTGAGATTTATAGAGTTTTTTGATTATTTAAGTTTGAATTTGTTTTTCCACAAATCAACCCACGTCAATCGCAAATCTAGGAGCAGTAGGCAACGATCTCTGCATAAAATTGAATTTCAAGGAAACGTGAAACCAAAGAGAGCGAGTCTCAAGGGATCACTATCTGATTCTTCGTTCAACCCATCCGTCATCCACCAAAGCTCAGCCAATCCATTAAAGCCCATTTCTCATTCATATAAACCAAATTAAATAAAGCCCAATTAGCTTAGTCAAAACAATTGACCCAACATTATCATTATAGACCTACGATACGGCTGGCACAGCAAAAATATCGTATTATCATTATGATTTATGGACCTACGAGACGATTGACACAGCAAAAAAATCAATTCTCGAATCTCTTTTTTCTTTTTGTCTATCGAATATCTAATCAAATCAATGGTCACAAATCGAAATGTAAAAATTTCAATATTCGACCGAAACGTAACAAAAAACAAATGGGACCCCAAGTATTCAAGATTGGGAAAGAGTTTCTATTAAAAGAAGTAAATCTCATCTCCCTATACCAATTCCGATTAAGGCAACGAAAGCAAAACAATTCCATTTTCCACGGAATTTAGAGTCACTCATCGTCACTAAACGTTTCTTTGCGTTCAAGAATAAGAAATTAGATGGATCACTGTACAAAATTTAAATGTAAAATATATTTAATATTGAACCTTTTCATTCGAACGGAAGTTTCAACTCAAGCTAAGTTATTGAACAAGAAGAACATCTTAAACCCCAATTTCTCTCAAACATATTAGTTTACTCTACTTATAATTTTCTTCTACCAATGTCTTTTCCTGAAAACTCTCCTGATCCAAATGTCGAGGCCACATCGATGCCACCGCTACCTCCAACTAGAGCGGATAGTCCGCTACTTGGGCCATTTCCGTTACCAACCGCTCTACCTAATCCAAGAAAGTCTAATGTCGTCTGTTTCGGACCAAACACGGATGAATTCCCCATCATGAGCTCTTTCAAACCTGAGCTGCTTTCGCCACCACAAGGCAGTCCCAATCCTAGTCCATGAGGGACTATTGCATCCATAGAAGATGAAGTTGATGAAACTATCCCTAATCCGCGGAGCAATGAACCTCCTGCAGAAGCTGCTCCCATTTGAGCTGCTTTTTGGAGTAGGGCGGTTGCTGACATCGCGGGCTGAGCTTGGAACCGGGTTGACCCGAGAAAGGATGATCCATGACTTGTTGAAAGACCCAAAGAGATAGGTTCAATGGATGAGGATGGCGCGAATAGACTTGGTGAAGAAGAAGATGTTGTGTATATACTCGGAGAAGCTGAGGAAGATTCGAATAAGCCTGCGAAACCGCCATTGCGTGTAACATTTAAACCGGTCGGTTTTGGAGCTTCTTGAACGATTTCAGGAGGGGTTTTGGGGGATTCTGCAATCGAGAAGGGTCATTAGTTACTTATTTACATAAAAGTTTGATACTTTTTCAATTGAAAAAAAACTGTTAAAAAAAATAAGGAAAAAGAAAAGCAAATCAATCATAATTTTGATTTCTTTATCATAAAGAATAAATCAGCCATTGAACAACTACTAAATTTACCAAACGAATTATGTTCTTAATCAGGTAATATATAAAAATAATACGACACTACAGACAAAACAAACCAACTAAACTCCAAGATCACCGACCATTAACAGAGATTACTTTTGCTACCTTCATTTTCAGCTAAAAACTAAAGAAACTAAAGCGACAAAAATGGATCCAAAAATTTTCCAATCTAGAACTCTACAAGAGTTTTTACTTTTACCTGATTGCTTAATTGTTAAAGTCGAGGAAGATTTGATTTTAGCAGATTCAGTATCCACCAGAGCAACCGAAGAAACCGGGTCGGGTACCGGTTTTTTCCGGGTCAAAATTTCTTGATTCTGTTTCTTACTTTGATTATGGCTTCTCGCACTTTCTTCAGCCAAAGCATCACAAAAAGCTCTATGCGTTATAAAACTATCCCTCCTGCAAAAACAAAATTACTCAGAAAAAATGGTGTGTTTTTAATTTGGCTTGATCAAAAAAAGCAAAACATTTTACCTAGAAAACAGAGTACCACAGTCACATTTATACTCTTTAGTACCACAAATCTTGGAATGAGCTTTCCAATCAGATTGAACTGCGTATTTCTTTGAACATTTATCACATTTCCACTTCTTCTCACCATGTTTTCGACAAAAGTGTTTCTTGATTCCGGTGAGATCTCCTAAAGCTCGTGAAGGGTCGTGATGAACACAGCTTAGTTCAGGACAAACATAGACTTTTTTCCTCACTTCTTTACTTGATTTTTGTCTGAGTTTCCATGGTAAATTGTGACCTCGACGGTGAAGTTGTAGATTCTGGTCTCTTTGGAATCCTTTGTTACAGATTTCGCAGACAAATCGGTTTGTTGCTAGTAAGGTTTTTGGTGATAAAGCTATAACTTCTGAGTCTGGATCTGAAAAAAAAGGAAAAATAATATCAACAAAAATTGAATTTTTTTTGTAAAGTTTGGATTTTTGAAGTTACCAGGCATGCCGGGGAGATTTCGTTTCTTCTTTCCGGCGGATTTTGCTGGTGGGTTTTGATTTCCGGTGGAAGAGACACTTGCTTCGCCGGAAACTGTAGGGGAGTTATCTAAATCTACCGGCATATTTAATAAAAAAAAATTCTCACTTTTTTTTTTTGGTTCCTAATGATTCTTTAAATAAAAAGTTATTAGAATGAAAACGAAGAAAAAATTTCAGCTCATTTGAGTCAACCAAGTTTCAACCTTTAGGGTTTATCTTTTATCATTCTTTTTTTGTTTGTTTGTTTAAATCTCTCTTCTCTATTTCTATAATTCTCCTCCGTTGTTCTTCAGCTACCAGTCAATCTGCTTTTCGTACAAACTAAAAAACCTCTTTTTTGCTACCTACCTTTTCTGATAACAACAATTCAAAACTAAATTATACAAAAAGTAAAAAACTTTCATTTAAATAAACACCAAAACTTCTCCGTCTACTCAAAACGGCGATTTCTCAGATCCAACGCCCAAGATTCCACCGGAGAGTTACGCCATCGGTCTATTGAGAGAGTTTGGTCACTGATTTCGAAATAAGGCTGCTCGTGAGATTTCGTGTGAAAGAAAAGCTACGACCTTTTGTTTTGTTGGCTCTTTGGTTCTTTCGAGGCAAAGGAGCCTCTTCTCTCTTCTCTCTTCTCTCTGTATCGGCACAATTATTTTAGTTTTTTTCTCTTCAGTCGATTTTCAACTTTATCAGAATTTTGGATATTTAAAATTTTTTGGAAAGTTTTCTAAAATAATAATAATTTTTCGAGCAATCTAAAAGAAATATTTTGTCGATCCTTGTGGGGTTCGGGTGTTTTCAAGTATCTATCTATCTGTGATTCTGAACTCCCATGCATTATATATATAAAAATATCAATCTCACTGTCTCTCCTTTCGTATAAATAATAATCTAGTTGTCTAATCTTTAAATTTTAAATGGGTAAGAAATATTATGAAGTTAGTGAATAGTGAATACAATATCAAATCTAGTAGTCATAATCATGTTACATAATCAGCTAATCATGTACTAATATTACCGTTATGTTACTATGCAATTCAAATTTAGTAAAATGTGCTAGAGTTATAGATGACAAAAAAAAAAAGAGAAACTGTAAACTAATAAAATAAGAGTTGAGGTAAATAGAGCAGTTGAAAAGATTGGTATTTGTCCTTAAGCGAAGACAGTTGAGGATTTACCATCTCGTTGTCGGACCAAACACTTCGGTTTACTAAGTATTTCCATAATTGTCGATAAATGACAAAACAAGAAGAGAAACAATTACGGAAATTTTGAAATTACGGTTGATTTTGTCGTCTATCGATATGATCAATTTTTTCTCAGTCTTCTGACTATCATGCTATGACACATTTAATGCAATTGATCGCGTTAGTTGTTGACTTTGACCTTTTATAGTATCTACAAACTACGTGATTTTGATATACGCCTCGTAAGTGTTAGAGGTTCTAAGATGTTGCCACGTGTGTCGTAGTATTTCATCACGCCTGTTGGATAGAACTCGAACCTTTTTTAACAATAATTATCATCTTGATCATGATTCATGATATGTGTTATTTATAAGATTGGATTTGATAAAAAGAAAAAAGGATAAATCCAACTCTTATGCAATATCCATCAAAAACTAGTGTTTGACTTTATTTTCCCTCTTTGTTTCTGTCTTACTTTTTTTATGAGTTCCAAAAATTATTTAAAGTGTACACAGGGTCCCTTAGAATTTAACAACACTGTTTAGCCAGCTTTAAAATTCCATTTTCTACAGATAAAGTTTCAGCACTATCTAGTAATCAATGAAGAAATCACAAATTTCGCTCTTTACATATTTTAGGCGATAATCCAAATACGAATTCAAAAAGAAAGTGATAGTCCAAAGATTGCGGAGCACTAACACTATTGGGCCGAAAGCTCTAATCCAAAGCTGAGCCCATTCAAGTTTGTATTTCATTTTAACGTTTCTTGTGTTTTCACCTACAAGGCTATAACTAGGAAATTGCCAATGTGGATAAAGGCTCAAACATATCAAACAACTGGTTTTATCCGATGTGGATAAAGGCTCACCCACTAGAGTCTCTTAGAAATAAAATCACAGTTTTTTTAATATAATTTTATTAAATAATTAAAATTTAAATAATAAAATAAAATAAACTAATGAATGAATGACAAGTGGAGAATTTAGTATCTCATGGTTTCTCTATACAGAAACGACTCGTACTCTCTCTCCTCTCTTTTCATTATTTTTAAAAAATTTTATTAAAGAGAAACTCCATGAGATACTATTAAAGGGAATGTTCTCACCGTTCTTCATCCTGATTGCGGACAAGGTCTGGCACAAACCAAGAAGATGACTACAATTTTTAAAAGAGTAGCGCAAAATCAAATGTGGATGATTTACTTTGTCATATTCCATATGGTAGAAAAACGTTAGTGACAGTCTTCCATGATCAAGAAGTAACAAATTAGAATTAGGTATAGTTACTCGATATTCCACTATTTACCTTATATTTGGTTTGTAAAAATAAGTATTTGCTCTGGACTAACTCAACCAATTATATTATTTGCAAATCCAAATCAAATAACAAACAAAAATAAAAATGAGATTGTTTGCCTCATTATTTATTACTTACTAAAAATTATTTGATACCTAATACTTGATATTTATTTATAGTTATTTGTTACTAAAATACTAATACTTAAATTACTATAATAGTTAATTGTCTTTAAATGATTAATAATTTTATAATTTGATTTGGTTCATATAGACTAAAATACTTACGACAAAACTGAAAACAATTTTTTAGATTTAAATAACAAATACTTGATTTTAACAAATAACAGACGAATCAAATAATTAGCAAGTCATTAAATTTTGAACGGATACTTAATCGAGCAAATAGTTATTTTAGACTAATCAAATAACAAGACAAAAATTCAATTATTTGTACTCAGGTCGAAAGTATCTTGAAATTAGCAAATACTTTCTTTGTCCTCATAATTAAAAAAAAAAAAGCGCGGGGATCGAAAATACGATTTTTCAACGTTTGGGACTTTTAGTTGATTAATTACTTTCTTCTTCTAACCAATTTATCGAAAATGCGATTTATCCTTTTTGGTTTTCTCGACTTTTCTTTGTTTCCTTTATTACCGATCCTAGTTCCAATTGCACACTGCTAAAGTTTCCAACACATGTAGATGTAATTTTTAAGTGTTGACTAGATTAGATAAGCTATTTCTTGGCACCAAATTTTCTTTTAATAGATAAGTGAAGATGTATACAGAAGTTACAACAATTATCTAAATTATGGAAAAACTATTTGAGTGAAATTTCCTAGAGCCTTAAATAACATGGTGGTGGAATGGTCATCGGCGGTTTAAATGGTAATGTGTTGCTGGTTTTCTCCAATGATTTGTTTTTTAATGGCTTCGATTTTATCTGAAAAGGTTTGTACGAATTCAACATTGTTGCTTATTCCTTCTGGATTTTTGGTAAATCGACATTATCTTTGCACTTACGAAGAGATTGGAGATTGGAGAAGGACATTTGTGTCACGTTAACTCCATTAACAATGATAGAGCGAGGAGCTATGGTGGTTACTTCTTCTACTTGCTATGTTTTTTTAGAATTGTTTGGCTTGTGTTTGATTGATTTGTCTTGTTTTAGATGTTAACGGATGTAATTTGTGTTTCTCTAGCGAAATTCGTTTTATTGATTCATTTGTAACTATGTAGCTTCAATTTATTCACTTGAATGTTCTCTTAAGTATCGTTTATAATCAGTAGAGATTAGGTTTGTTCTAACTCCTGGAACTCAAGTGATTTTGTGTGTTTGTAGATAAAAGTGATTGATTAAGCAAATTTAAGAGTGATTTTGTCAAATTTGTCAAGTTTAATTTTAATTTGATTAGTTTGATAAGTTTTAAATTTTTCTCCAAAATAAAATGTTGTGAATCTAAGACATAAAAAATAGCAAAGTTGTGAATCTCAGACATAAAATATGGTAAGTTTATAACTAAAAATATTGGTGTTATTATCAATAATGGACGTGGATCAATTGGTAAAAATATATGTTAACAAATTAAAGTTCAAGAGTTTGACTCAAAGTTGTTACATATTCTTTAAAAAAAAATTCTAATTTGCAAATATACCAAACAACGTCATTCAAAATTTTAGATATAATTAGAATTTTCGTGTAAAGACGAGATTGTAAAAAACGAGTTTTTTACATTATATGTCTTTAAATTTCAAACACAACTAAGACATCCACTAACGTCTTGTAGATTTGATAAATTCATCTTTGAAATAAAAAGAACGATAATGGTGTGTTTGTAAATATGTCAAACCCTAGGGTAAACTATTAGCTGCATAACAGAGACGTGTCAAAGATGGCCAGATCCTTACGTCTTTCTACACAAACCAGCACAAAACTATTCAATCTAAACCCTCCATTTATCCACGTCATCAATCCTTACCCCGTAAATCCAACGGTAATAAACACATTAAATAATTCACACAAAATTCTTCAAAACCAACCCGCCCCCACTTTTTTTCCAAACCCGCCCCAATACTTTCTCAAAATCAATTAAAGAGCCCAAACAAAGAACAAATGTTTAGTGGCGACTAGTTTGTGACCGTAAAAATTAGGGTTTCGGTAGTAAATCCAAAAGAGGAGTTTTTCGACTCCGTATCCTCCTCTAAATTTACTCTCACCTCCGTCAAGCTTTCTCCGTTTCCTCTTTTCCCCTTTTTGTTGTGTTGTGAAATCTTCTTCTCCGTGGAAACGTGTATTTACTTCAAAGATACGATTTTCGGAGCTTTTAGGTGAGGTTTTGGGTTTTGATGGATGAAATTTGGGAAAGAGCTGTGGAAGCGGCTTTAGATGGTCAAACAGACCATTTAGCTACAAGGACGCTTACACTTGATGGAGCTGTGAAATGTGTTCAAGGACGTTTACCACCACCTAGTATTCTAGAAAGGTTTCAGAATCTTCAGCATCTTTCTGTAGCTAACATCGGTGTTTCTTCGTTGGAGCAGTTTCCGAGACTTGGTAATTTACAGAAGCTAATCTTATCTGATAATCGAATCACTGTTAGTTTGGAGTTTCTGGTTGAAGCTGGGCTTGATTCATTGCGTGATTTGGATTTATCGAATAATAGGATCCAGTTTGTTGAGGATCTAGCTCCTTTAGCTGAGTTGAAGCTTGTTTCTCTTGATCTGTATGAGTGTCCTGTGACTAGGGTTAAGGATTATCGATCTAGGGTTTTTGGGTTGATTAAAACTTTGAAGTATTTAGATAAGACTGATGCTGAAGGGAATGAGAGACCTGAGTCTGATGATGAGGATGATGAGGAAGATGAGGAGGATGATGAAGAGGAAGAGGAAGGTGATGAGGAGGATCCTGGAAGTGGTGAGGTTGATGGAGATGAAAGAACAGAGGATCCTTGGATGAGTAATGGGCATAGTGAAAGGTTAGATGGGGTTGTGGATGTTGATGAGGATGAAGAGAGTGATGCAGAGGATGATGAGTCAGAGCAGGCGACTGGAGTAAACGGGACGAGTTACAGACCTAATGGGTTTCGTCTACAAGCTGTAAATGGAGAGGATGGGGAAGATGATGGGGAAGATGATGGGGATGATAGTGAGTCTGGTGAGGAGATTGATGAGGAGGAAGTAGGGGAAGATAATGATGTTGTTGAGGTGCATGAAATTGAAGATAGTGATAATCAGGAAGATGGGGTTGATGATGAAGAAGATGGAGAGGAAGTTGATAATGATGATCGTGGTCTTGGTGGGTCGGGGAGTACAGGGCGGTTGATGAACTCAGGAGAGATTGATGGACATGAGCAAGGGGATGATGATGAAGATGGTGATGGCGAGACTGGGGAAGATGACCAAGGGGTTGAGGATGACGGTGAGTTTGGGGATGAAGATGATGATGTTGAAGAGGAGGTGAGATACTTGATACTTACATTCGTATGCAATGATTTGATATATGAATGTGATGCTTGGGTTTCAGTTTCACTAACACTTCCTTGCTTTTTCCACGGGTTAGTAGTTGCTGCAGATTCGGTCTTGATAGACTTACCACTTCATTTTGACAAAATTTTGTACCTAAGTTCAATGTACTGTTGCTATTCAGAGATAGATGTTAGAGCTTTGGTGATTGATAGTGGACAGTTACAAGGGGACATTAGTATTATCTATAATTTTGCTACTGGTTTAGAATATTAGTCCGGTCTTGCGTTGTTTTGTTTGCTGCATAAGGTAAGAGATTAGATTTACAGTGAATCCTGTTGTGTTAGCATAAAGGATCAGGTTAGATTTACAGCGAACCTTGTTGTGTTGTGTGAAGACAACCAAAGCCAAAGTAGACCTTTTTTATGCTAGAATGCTTCCATGCTTGAAGTTCTAATTTACCCAATTGTTGCTGTATGTGTACTGGTTTCTCTTGTGTTTAGGGTTAATCTAGAATTTGATGAATTTTGTAGGATGAAGAATCTGGTGAAGGGTACCTTGTTCAACCAGTCTCTCAAGTAGAAGATCATGATGCTGTGGGTAGTGACATCGAGCCCATCAACGAGGACACCGACCTAGATGAAGAAGAAGTCGAAGACGACCTGCCAATCCCTGAACAGTCCTTGCCATCATCATCTCGCCCAAAGAGAAAACGAGATGATGATGATGATGGTAACGACGATGATGATAACGATGATGATGGTGTTGATGATGAGGAAGGTTGAACATGAAACATAGTACGAATCAGAATCTCTAGTTGATAAGTTTTGAATGGAAATGAAGCTCTTCTCCTTCAGGATTAGGGCGGGCTATATGTGAAATGTTCAAAATGTCAGTTATGGTCAGTCTGGTGGGATTTTCAAATGACGGTTACTCAGCTTAGATTTGCCCCCCCCCCCCCTTTAGAAACCCCACTTTATGGAGGGAAACAAAAAAACACAAAAACAACAACAAAAAAACGAACCAAAGGATGAGAGAGTTTCGAGACCTTGTTTCTCTGTTAGAGGGTCTTGTAAGATGCTTATGTGAATAAATATTTTGAGTCATATCGTCTTTTGTTTTTACATCCATTACACTTAACACATGTCGTATCATCATTGGTCAAGACGGGTATTGCTAGGATTGTCGTAGTGTGTGTTGATGCATTATAAGATCAAACGGTTGTCAATGCTTCTTAGTGCTTATGCATAAAGTTTTGCTATTTTGTGTGGTCTAACAGGTGAGAGACTTCAAAATCTTATCTCCGATCTCTCTCGTTCTTAAAATGCTTCTTCTATCTCCGATCTCTGCTTCTCTTCTGCCGTCGTTTCATCGGGGAAATCTAATCGGGAGATCAATTAAGCCATCAGGTAAGGTCGTAGCTAAGGCCAATGACAATACCGACACTGGAGGAGTTCTGGAGAAGGCGGCTATAGGCGGTGGTTTAGTGTCGACGCCGGTTATTGGATGGTCGCTCTACACTTTGAAGACCACTGGGTGTGGTTTACCTCCAGGACCGGCTGGTTCAATCGGAGCGTTGGAAGGTGTGAGCTACTTGGTGGTGGTTGGTATTGTGGGTTGGTCTCTGTACACCAAGACAAAAACTGGGTCGGGTTTACCAAATGGGCCGTTTGGTTTGTTGGGTGCTGTGGAGGGCTTGTCGTATCTGTCGGTTCTAGCCATTCTTGCGGTGTTTGGTCTTCAGTTCTTGAATAATGGGTCTGTTCCTGGTCCACTTCCTAGTGACCAGTGTTTTGGCTAAACCACGTGTAATGTTGGATTTAAAAAAAAAATGCAGTTAATGTTATGAGCATTCCATCAGGAGGGATTCTCACGATAGTATCTTATATATAATTTATTAATATATTTAATTATATAATTATATTTTAAATTAAAAATCAATTGAACCACTTACAAATTGACAAGAAAATTTCTCATTTTAATGAGAATCGATTCTTTAGATAGAACTGTTTCTTAGTTACTCACAAATTGGGCAGATATTATATTAATTAATAAAAATCGCAGAAATTAGTGAATAATTGATCCCTAATATAAACACGTAGCTAATGTGACCCCCAAAAATATAAAATAATCGTTTTGCAATCCTTTTTTTGTTTTCTTTGTTGTTGTTGTTAAGAAGCATCGTTTTATCCATTCCTAATATTTTGAAGCTCGACGACTTGAGTCGCCAAATTGAGACTCTTCTCAGTCCAAAGCTTCCTTCTATCCCAGTCGGATCAGGTTGAACCATCACTTGAAGACCCATCCGACTAAATATCCGGTCCGGTTGGGTTTTTTTAATTTTGATAAATCTTTGGTCAAAACCAAGTGTAAACCGATCACTAATCACAATAGTACCACGTCGATTGAAAACAAATAGTAAATTATGAAATACGAGTACATAGAGCCAAGGTAGACCTCTTTTGATGTCTATACTCTATATATTGGTAATTGAATATTTTTTCAAAGATTTATTAACAAGTTAGAGTAAAACAATTAATGATTTTGTTTTTTTGGGTCAAAGAGTAAAACAATTAATGATTATTTTTACTAACTAATAACTTTACATTAAACTTGCTTCGCAGCCAGTCCACCAATCCAACATCTATATATACCATTAATCAAAAACCAAAAAGTCATAAAGAAAAATAATGAAGAACAAATCAGTTTTTGGTTATAGTATCTTCATACTCACATTATTATTTATCCTAGCTCGACTCACCCTCGCTCAACCTCAAAAAGGACAACCAGGAGCTGATGTCAAGCCACAAGAAACGCTCGCGGCTCACAACAAAGCCCGAGCAGAAGTAGGAGTGGGTCCAATGGTGTGGAACAACACTCTTGCAGCCTATGCACAAAGTTTTACTAACAAAAAAATCGAAGATTGTGATCTAACGCACTCCTGGGGACCTTATGGAGAGAATATTATTGTCGGGAGAAATCCAGACACTAATATGAGCGGGCCTGTCGCGGTTGGATATTGGATGCAAGAGAGTCTAGATTACAAATATGACACCAATACGTGTAATGGTGTGTGCGATGACTATAAGTCGTCTGGCGTAACTCGGTGAGGCTTGGATGTGGCTCGGTGAGGTGTCGTAATGATGAGTACATCTTGATCATATGTAGTTACGATCCTCCAGGAAATATTCCTGGTCAACTCCCCCATTAATGTTTACCATAATAAATCTAAAGCATTTAAGTACTATGTTTATGTGGTTTTATGCCATTAAATAATAATAAAATATATGTTTCTTAATGAAAATTTGAAGTTATGTTTATATTCCTTGTTACATGTGTTTCATTACATGACAACATTTGATGACATATACAAATCAGTTTCTAAATAAACACTCATAAGTACATTTGGTATAAATGTACATTGCAAATCCAAAAGAACGAACAAAAAACTCATAATTAAACTTGATATAATTATACATTCACACTTTTAGATGGTAGAAATTGTGTAGGCTCTCAAGAAGTTGGAGAGATTTGTAGGTAAGGTGCGTTTGCTAGAATTCATATCTAATGTGTTGTTTCTCGGTTTTCAATTTTCGGGTTTTGATCCTATTTCTGTTTAGGTTTCGTCCTCTTGGATGATATTTCCCTTTGATTGGACTTAGACTTCGAATATTTATTGTTGTTCACCCACTTAGTTTTTCCAAGGTCTAATTTGATCAACGTCGGTGTTTATCTTCTCTAAAAAATTTATAATATAACTTTTAGATGTAAAAAACCCTATACATATACACACATACATACGTCCTAACAACAAATCTTACAAGTGAAAATGATAAAGCGGTTGTCCCGAGTTCCTATCTAATTATTTGCTTTAGCAATCGATGTGACTAGATGATAAGTTGATGACACCTACGACAACATTTAAGGCTAAACAAGAAATTACAAACCAACAACATTAGTTTTTACATCTTAAAACTATTAGAAACGATAAACATAAAAACTACATATCATCACAAGTTCGAGCATGCTATATCACGACACCCATTTCTTGATAACTGGAATCCGATTAGAGCTTCGTATTGTGTTTTGTGTCTGTAAAGTCCCGTCCGAGAAAAGAAAAAGAACCTACCTGAGCTCCAAGATCTCTTCGTCGCCGCCATGGGAGATGACTCCAGCGATCCTTTCATGCGTAACCAAAACACCGCTGTTCAAGCACGCACTAAGGCTCAGAACAGAGCCAATGTTCTTCAGCTTAAGCTTGTTAAGTCTCTTATCTCAAATTCTCTGATTCTTGATAACTCTTGGTTTGGTTTAGTGTCATATGTAACTATCTATCTTCTTTTTTGCAGATGGGTCAACGCCACCCTACTGGATTAACAAACAATCTCTTGAAGCTCTTTGAACAGAAACATACATAACATATAGTAAATTACATTTCTTCAAGTCCTCAGGACCTCAGCAGCCTTTGCAACACGTTTCTCAAGTCGTAGTTTATAAATTCTCTCCCTTTTTTGTGCCTAAACTAGGAAACAAAAACACACAACTATAAAGTCGCAAACTTGGTTGAAAAGCTTGTCATAATTGAAACAGTTTAAAGTGACACCATCATCATCATCATTCATACATGTGTTTCAAATTGTAGCTTAGGTTGATTGTATTCTTGATCCTCAGACTCAGCGAAGTTACTCACAAACAGAGCCATGCCTGTATAAGGTGGACACTTTCTCTTCTCTGGTTGTTATGTTAGATTGGGTAATGATTTGTAAGTCTATATAGCATTTTGTTATATTTAAAATGAAATATATGTTTTGTTACATTTGAGAGATATTTTCTAGATTTTCTTGTTAGCAAACCACACAATTAAACTGAGAAGTACTATTACATTGGGTGATGAAATTTTTACTCGCTTCGTCATTTTTGCTTCTGTCCCTTAATCGAATAAATTTACTCCCTTTATGAATGCAGTCATATATGAATAAGCAACCAAGGAAGAGAACAAAATAGAAGAGCTCAAGTAAGATCAAGCAATGTTTTTATATGAATGATTTTGTTGATTTTTACTGTACTTGTACACAATGTCTAGCTGGAGAAAGGAAAATTATGTCTAGGTTATCTCAGAACTTTGTGGTATCCATCTCTATTCATTCGAATGATGTGGAGGTATAATTCTGCTGAAAAAATAAGATCAATTCACGTTTAAGAAATTATTTGGACAGTGTTGTAAACTTCGTTTAGTGGAGACATAACTTGTTCGGTTACTCGCTAAATATCATAGAGTACGTTTACGTTCCACAAATCAATAAATTCATTGTCGCTTACAGAACTGCTTAATTTGATAATCGTTGTTTTACATGATCTCTTGGACATTTTTTTTTTGATAATATAATCTCTTGGACATTGTGGATAGTACTTCTGTGAATATAGGGTTTGAGGTTTGCATATAGATGGTAGTGTAAAACTTTATAAATGAAAAGTAGTAGGACGGATCTAAGTTCAGAGTAATTCAAAGATGATGAAATAAAAAAATAAAGATGAAAAAAGCTCAGATGCCGGGAATCGAACCCGGGTCTCTTGGGTGAAAGCCAGATATCCTAACATCTGGACGACATCGGAATTTGTTTATCATTCCGATAGCCGAATAAGGGCGCCTTTCATTCTTATATTGGTAAATGATTTACACCTTGATACATCTTTGGTTACGTTTCGATGTTCAAAAATAAAAACTTATTAAAAATCCAAGGAACACTTCGTGCGTTTGAGATATAAATATATATATATATATATATATTTTTTTTAAAAAATTTGATTATTATAAATAAACACTACACGTCTCTTGTTACTTAGATCGGGGCACATGCTCAAGGGTCATATTCGTGTAAGAATTAAAATAGATTACGATTACTACACATAAATTAAGAGCAAGCCAAATTATTTTCTAAACCTTTATATTTTTGTTAGTTTAATAATCGTTTTGCTTGACAGTTCTTTTTCCATTCTTGTTGCACTTACTCATTTTTGTTTGTGTTTAACGTTTTGAATCTTTTGGTTTCGGGAATGAAAATGCCATTTTCGACCTAGAGACCGAATAATTTATGTATTAACATGTGGATTCTTTTTAAACGTTATTAATGTCTAGAGTATATAATATATACATATACATGTTGGTTTACATCGTTAAAAATTTGCTGGCTTAAGATGAAGGAAACAACTATACAGGGGATGCCACTTAGGAGTTAAAATGCTCTTTTCTCAACTTGTAACTCCCTAGCTTCATTAGTCTCTATCCTTAAATTCTGGAATCTCTATCGTTGTAAGGGACATAAAAAATGAATGAAAGAAATTATAGTTTTAAAAAAGAAAGAAAAAAAACTATACATGGGATTAATTTGAATACTTGGTGGCCCATTAACATTTATGACCACTAGCAAACGAATCTCAGCCCAACTGGCTTATTTCTCGGACATGCTTTTTTTTAAGAGCATTTTTCGGGCATGCTTATATAATAAAACAATAGGAAAAAACGTAATAATAATAAAATATAAGATCAGTGGATGAAAACTAATTATGATAATAATAACCAAAATAAATCTGGAAAGGGACCAGAGCCGAAAGTAAAAGGGAAATTTGCTATAATGTTAACCCCATGCGAAACCTTAGAGGGTCCAACAACTCAACCTCTTCTCTCTCCTTTTCTAAAAAATTATAATAATGTTCGCCATTTATTAATATATATTATAAAGTATTTTTTTACTACAGTCAAATACATAGCCATGATTTAAAAATATATCTTTTTAAAAAATCTAGAATTTGTCTTACTAATGTTTGCCATTAACCACACATACACATAATTTTTGTTAGTTAAAATTAATTTCTTTTACTTTTAATATCATTTGCTTTATGGGGCGTCGATTTAAAGTTTAGACTCCTCTTTTCATTCCTTCGGTTTTTGCTCTACATAATTATGTTTTTTTGTGGCCTAATTGTGTTTTGTCTATAAACAGTGAGTACTTAACAAAAAGTCCTTGTCGGGAAAAAAAAATTTCAAGAAAATCTATACTCATGAATAAATTCACTTATTTTTATATAAATATTTCTTCTACTTAACTTTTTGTTTTTCCTTGCAAAGATACTCTTTCGAGATCCAAAGAGTTTAGTTACTTGAGGTTTTAGGAACTAGAAATTGAGAAGTATAGCAGTAACAAAGAAAAGACAATCGATAGGATGTAATCAAGTCGGATGAGGAAGTTGCGTGGTCGTTTGGATAAAACGGAACTAATTGGAGAGGTATAATTCCTAATTGATTTTGAGTTAGTAATCCATGATTATTCACAAACTGTAAGCACAAAGCTTTTTCAGAATTATATTAAACATTAGTTATGCAATTGTTCATTTTTGACAACATATATAAGAAAAATTTCGAAGTAAAATATGAGCCATATATATGATAGTTTTAATTTAATTTAATTATTCATTTAGAATAACCATTCTAGCAAAGTCTTTTTGAAATGGAGAAAGTAAAGACAAAAAGAATTGAAAGGAAAGAGTCAAAAATTGTGAGCAATGACTAGTTCCAAAAGGTAGTGGGACGATATGATTCAAAGCATGAGAAATTTGTAATACATAAACTTAGATGTCGAGCAAAGTAAAAACGATAGAGATGAAATAAAAATGAATTGAAGGAAGAGAGAGAGCGATGTGTTGGTTGCGCTCGTGAGCAATGATTGAAATGCACTCATAACTTTCACAGGTGGATGTGGGGAACACCCCCCCCCCCCCCCCCCCCCATGCATCCCTTCTTCATATCTTCACCTAAATTTCCATTTTTTTGTAATCTACACAAATAAATTTAACAAAAAATACTTGATTGGATATATGTGTATGTAATCATGAAAGTAATTTAATCCATATAGCTAGGATTGGTGACTGAACGGTAGAATAGAAGAATAGTTTGAGATTTCACAATTTTTACCAATTTTACTAATAATTTATGTTCGCTCGTTTTTTTTATACACTTTTGTTTTGTTTTATAAAACTTGCACACATATATTTTTGAATTAGAACATGTGTTATAACACGACTATTAAACGAAATACGAACCAGTAAACTGTATATTCTGAATGTAATTCTTGTAACAGTCAATTTATTATTTGACAGTGTTAATATTTTTATTTAACTGTGCTATATCTATTTTATTTAATTGTATAACATTATGCTTTCTCGATTTTTTATTTCTGTATCTTTTCAATGTGAGACATTGGAACATTTATCTACTGTTGAAAATATTTTGTTCATATTAATCAAACAGTTCTTGACTCGATATTCTGAATCAAAATCTAATTCTTAGAACACTTATTTATACACTTGTTTTATTATGCCGAAATACTGAAGAAAATATCATATATGAACCAACACACTAACAAAACAAATTGTGTCCTGCTAGGTAGAGAAATGGTTTTCACATAATACGTTGATGCGTGCGTGTGTTTGCAGAAAGAAATGTATGTGATATGACAGAGATCGTAAAAATAAAATATTGCATTAAATTAAGGTATATTTGTCGGTCGAGAACTCTAGGGATGCAAAGAATTTTGAAGTGATTGGAATCAATCTGATCTCGAGAGGGAAAAAAAGACAAAAAATAAGAATAAAGAAACGTACCTAACAAGTATGTATGATTGAGGTATTGTCATATTGATTTGATAGAGATAGTGATGATCCCAATTCTTATTTTTTTCATTTGTTTGTAGCTATCTCTTTCTCTCGCGATCTGAGTCTTAACGTTTTAGTTTTCAGTCAACAAATTTTGACTTTTGTTAAGCCATCTCGAATTTATGGATTGTCGACAAAATAATTGAGTCCAAGATAGTCTAGTAGCTACGTGCGCCACTAGATCACGTCATTATATGAAAATTAAGCTGGACTAACTTCGTTTGTCATTTTATGTCTTTTTCCGAGTTCAGATAAATCAAATTACGTTTTCACAAAACAAAAATGTAACCAAGATTAGTGGTGTTTCGATGGTTCGACTAAAATGAAGTTTGAATCTTAAACCCCTAATCTGAAATTTGTTTAGGAAAAAGAGTTCATTTTTGGGTAATAGAAAACGAGTAAAAAGATTGAAGTGAGACTACAGATTTACGAAACTTTTATTTTAACAAAAATATATATTAACAATGACCTTACAACCAACTCAAAGAAAACTAATCTTGAGAAACTATTGAAACAATTTTGGTATAGTAACTGGCGAAGAAACTATTGAAACAGATTTACGAAACTTTTTTCTAATAAACAAAAAATGTATCAACAGTGGCCTTACAACAAACTTAAAGAAAACTAGTTTTGAGAAACTATTGAAACAGTTTTGGAAACAGTTTTGGTAATAGTGCTTGTCTAAATTTTAAACCATATTCAAAGTTTATGCTTTTTAAATAAAGAGGAGTAATGTAAGTCGTGAATTCAAATTTGTTGAAAATTCTAAAACTGTACAAGTATCCGTAATGTTATCTAAACCAGACGTGTGTGGACTGATAAAACCATTTGAGAGTCAGATTAGTTTATGATTTTGTAAATATTGTTATAAAATTGAAGAAAACCATAAAACAAATGATACTAGTAAATATTATTTAGTAGCTTAGTAGTTGGTAGCTACATGATCCACTAGATCGCGTCATTATATAAAAATCAAGTCGGTCTAACTTCGTTGGTCCTTTTATTTGTCTTTTTCCGAGTTTTATAAAAGTCAAACTACTCTCAATAGAACAATTTTGGTCTAGTAATTTGTTAGAATATAAAACCAGCCGAGAAAAAAGAAGTTCAAACCATATTAAAAATTCAAGTTTTAAGGAAAATTAACAATCGATGTAATTCTTGAGTTCAACTTTAATAAAAGAATTCTAAAATTTGTATGTGATCATCGAGATCAATGTTTTTCCCTTAACTGTAATGCAAAATTTATGAACTTGATAAGTTAATAATATATTCAAAGATTGATATTATTTAAGAAATAAATTTACACAACTTTTTTTCCTGGTAATTCTTATTTGCTAACTATCCATCAGTTTTGTTATTTTCTCCTCTTTGTAATCATCTTCAAAGTAACAATTTCATATGCTACATCATCTTGATTCTCTTTTTAAAGTTTCAATCGTATATCTATACTATATCCAAATTCTCTACTAAGTTATAAACTTATATATGAGTGAATGGAAGAATTTGTTATTTATTGATGACTAACTTTTAAAGTGAGATCGGTTGTGATTTTGTAAATAATGTTTTATAAACAGGCCAAAAAACATAAGAAGGCTATAAACTAACTCTTTTATAAAATAAAAAGGGCAAAAATACCTTCACCACTTTGTTTATCTCGTACGACATAGTTTCTAAGCAATATCTTCATGAGTACGACGAAAAAAGAAAGTCGGAATAAAGTGTGATGGTGCATGATTAACTTTAATGGGACTTAAAGAGCGATCAGAGATTATACAATTTTGCGATCAGAGATTATGCAATTTTCTCAGAAAAAACTTCAAATTTTTAAAATTCAGAGTTATGTAGCCTTGGATAGTTGAGTAAGTAATAATAATTTAAAATTTAAATTATCCAAAAATAAAAAATAGCAACTTAGTTTCTAAATCTACCTAAAAACCTACGTAAGTCTAAGATATGGCCTAAGTTTTTAGATATCCAGCATTAAATGGATAATGTACTTAAGGGAGATATTTTGTACTTCAAAGATTTTGCGCTGAATACCAATGTAATTATATTCTCAAGAAATTTGATGTATAAGGTAAACAAATATGTAAATTATTATAGGATAATTTTATTATCGGTATGTTTAACAGAGTAACAAAATAATTATCAAGGTAGTGATATTTATTATGCTATTGAAAGTAAAAAGTTTAGTAGCATAAGTATGTAGGGTGTAGACATATTAGTTACCGATATAACCAAAATATCAAAATAAATCTCTTACCACGATGATGAACACTACAAAATTTGGTATATTAAATAAACAAACAGGTAAATTACCATACGGTAATTTAGTTATCAATATTTATGCTTTTATTTAATAACATTTGTATTGCATTAGTAACTATTTCAATAATAAAATAATATGTTAACTTTAAATTTCAAAAATTAATTTATTATCGCGGTACTAGTAGCATTCTCAAATAAATAATAAAAAGGAAAAAGTGTTAGACTGATAATAATTTAATTTGTTTGCAATATAATTATTTATTAAGAGAGTGGCTGGACTAAAAAAATTACTTTTCTAAGCTGGTTTTAACACATAGGGATGACAGGGGCATTTTCTACCGCTACAGTATGAAGAGAGAGGATGTAGAAGAGATATTCAATATTTTATAGATACCCAAAATTCTTCTCATAATTTCATTAAGTTTATGTTTTGTATTACTACGATAAACATTATCCACCGAAAAAAGTTTTGGTGTATGAACAGTATAAAGGGAAAAATCCTAGTTATTTAATTAATTTGAAAATTAAATTTTAAAACAAATTATATGAGCCATCAATGATGCTAAATAGCAAATTGGGAAAAGAAAAATTAAAATAAAATAAAATATAGAAGAATTAAAAAAAAAAAGGTTTGACTTTTCATTCGGACAGCTGCTGGTGGGTTTAAGGAGAGAGACGAGTGAGGTCAGATCAACAAAATTGGGTTGTAAAGGAGAGGAAATGCTAAAGCAAACAGTTGGTGAGAGTATTTATATCACAGCCCACTCTCGTTTCGTCGTCATATCACTTTCACTCCCACACGTGTGACTTGACACGTGTCAATCTCCCACCTCATGCATGCCCCATTACGGCAATCATTGGGCCGCCGTTACGTCCCCCCGCACCCGCACGAGTGCTTCTTTCCCTTCTTTATATTATTCCTTTTTCACAATTCCATTTTTTTTATTTCTACACTATTTTTTTACATTATCACATTCATTAAAAGATGTCACACGTTAAAAACGAATAATTTTAAACACATAACAGAAAAAATCAATTTTGATGTTTCCTATCAATCTAGGAACTATAATGTAAAAACTAATTTTCTTGTCCAACAGCAAGAAGTAAAATACTTTGTTCCCTTTTGCTAGTACTACTTTTTGTGTCATTTTGGTCAGCGAACAATGTAAACGTAACACTATTCTTATTTAATCAATAAAAATTGTTTTTAATGCAAATAAAAAACAAACAATATCTATTTGTAACACAACATGTTGAAAACTACAAAAAAATGTATTCACGATTTTTTAACAAATTCGGGTACTCTAATATTAAATTAAACTTGAACGAAACCAGTAGAAATTATTAACTGGAAAATTTTGACCCGTTGTTTTTTTTTTTGGAAGTAGCATGTTATTGGATATAAGAAAATTCGTAAAACTACATATATTTGGTTGGTTGCACATAGATCCTTATTAAAGACACGGAATTCAAAATTAATTGATTACAGTATTTGTTTTCTTATTTGTAGAGAAAGTGTAAATAAGGAGAAAAAGTCATGTGAATTTGGGAGAAAGCTGGTGGACGAGTAAATGCACGTGAAGTGCAATAATGTGCACACATGGACGTGCCCAAAGTATCCCCATTATCATTCTCTTCTATATTTTTCCAAATAATTTTAATCATATATAGATTTCCAATAAGTCGACATAAAAATTGTGACTTTCAATATTTTATAGTATTCGAAATTCATTCATAATTATTATCCAATGGTTATAAATATATGTATATCATTATATAGTTACATACCTGTTTATAATAAATAGTGGAAGGTAGTGACAACTAAAAAACAATTTTCCTGAAATTTATTTTCATAGTGGTTCTCAGTTAAGTTACAAGTCAATGCCGCTCGAAAAAGTCAATACAGCATGATCCATGCATACATATACGTATGTATAGGCATATGTATATTCGCATATATACACAAAAACATGTGGTCAAAATTTGAAGCCGCATATGTGCACAAAAGTAAAATGATGATAGTAGCTTTGTGACTTTTATTATGTTGGTTGAGGTTGTTCGCAGATTGATTTAGGTTGGATGTAGATGCAGATCAATTTTTTGTGTTTGGTTTGAGCTACAAATTCGTTTTCTCTTTGTTATTCATCTCCATGATCTGAGTCTGGTCTCAATTTGGATCAAACAGATTCTAAAAATGGCAAATAGTCTTCCATGATATTATAACCAAATCAACTTATGTATCTTTGATTTAAAATATGGATTTGAGATTTTCTAATAAATGCTAGTTAATTCAGTTTGATTACGTTGAGAACTGAGTTTAGCTCAATTTGGTTTCATTTCGATTTTTCCCCTTTTTAATATAAACGAGAACAATGATCTACGTGTAATAAAATCGATATGACAAAAACAAATTTCGATAAACTTTTGGTTCGAGGATATCTTTTTGGATTTGCTTTACCTTATATGTCCGATCATAGTTACACACATCATTTCTTTGGGTGTTCTGAAGATTTTTAAATAGAAATCTATTCTATTTTTCGATTTCAAATCTTGGTTATTAAAGTATATACGAGTTTGAATATACATATTATCGATCATTCCAATCATGATTATGATTCTTGTGCTAATCCAGCAAACAAAAAAAAGAAGAAAAGCCTACATATTAACAAGAGTCGAGAGTATTGAAAAAAAATTAAACCAAAATAAGAAAAGAGAAAGAGCAGTGACCCATGGAGTATGTGAATAATTATCAAACGGAATAAGAGGTGACAACCAAAAGGTTGTGGAATAATGGTCCCTGCCAGCTTTCTCTCACAATCAACATCGACCCTATTTGGATTTTCTAAATATTCGTTAAAATTTGCGATAACGATATTGAAATATATTTAGAATTAAAAAATTTGTTAGTTGATCTTAATATGAGTTCGGGGTGTTTCATACAAATATTTTTAATAATAATATTCTTTCTTTGTTGTTCTGTTTCTCTAAAAATTATTTTATTTCTGATATTTGATTTTAAGACCATTTTATATAGAATTTTTTTCAAACCCCCCAAAAATATACCCTTTCAACATTTGATATACTGGCCGTTGGACTCGAACCTCAGTATGAAATTACAGACTTACAGTGTCACCAGTGAAGACTTACAGACTGAATATTTTAGCTTGATTAGCAAATACAGACATAGTCATTCATGGAATTTTCAGTTGATATGTAAAATCCAGATTAACAAGTATGTTAATCGAGAGGATCTTGTATGTTTTAATAGAATTCTACATATCCATACACAATCTGCTACATATCCATACACTCGTGGTAATCATCATGGAACCGAATATTACAATCACTACAATATCATTCTATTTTTTCGTCAACAGTAAAAAACGATATTTTTGTCGTTTGTTAATTTTTTCTTGGATCCCATTCAATGATCTAAAATGCATAGATCTTGTGGGTTACAGTTTCGAAGACCTCTACAAGCGTGTAACCGTCTGCAACTATTAAATTGCTTTCTTTAATGCATCTTTAACATATTTATTGTTAGTTGGAATTTAATAAGAGGGAACTTGTAACAGCTTACCATACTTTTTTAGAGATGTGACAATTCAAAATACATTTTTGAATGTATATAATTAATCTGATTTTTTCCTATACGAATTTAGTTATCGAGGAAAAAAGTTTGGTCATATTCATATTTCTGCAATGCCATGAAGATTTTTAAGTAATCCAAACCTGATCATTCTTCTGTTTGCAATGCCATGGAGATATTCTTCCCAGAAATTTATCTATTCATTTTGCATGCTGTACTACCATACATTATTGTTGCCATAGTGACAGCCTCTACAACTGTGATAGTCAAATTTTTCTGCAAATAATAAATTTATGTATTCAATGCTATTATTAATAGAAAGAAACTGCTGAGTATTTTTATCAAAAAAAAAACTGCTGAGTATTACATTTTTAGTCAATTTATAACAAATATTCAGTTTCTGAAGTGAAGGGCCTATTATGTAAATCCCATACATATTCAAACCTTTGACATCTTAACTTCTACTATATATATTTAGTTATCATAGTGCAGTTCAGATTGGGAACAACGAAAATCATAATAACAAAAATTCTATCTTAAACATTTAAACTATTGCCAAGAAAAAAAACATTAAACCATTTTTATTTTAAATGAGCTGACTATTGAGGGGCAAAAAAGGACAATGCCAAAAGTCTATGGGTTTGACTGTCCAGTTCGGTAATAATCTAATAACTCTGTCTTTGACCGCACGCTCGTGTAGGGGTCCTTCTGACATTTTCACTGTTCTACCCCTACTCGTGAGTCCATCATATGCGCAACCCTGAGGGTATTTCTGGTATTCTCGATTGGACCGATGGCGCCGTACCGGGCTTCCTGGGATTCTGCTGGAGCATTTATCAAAACTGTTTTAAAAATTTTTATATTAGCACGAATTTTTTTTTTCCTTGTCAATAGCACGAATGGTTATTAATAAAAAAAACTTCACATTAGATCAGATATTTCATAAACACTTTATTATGATCGACCAATTATCAATGATTTTTTGTGAATTTGATAACCAGCAATAAATGGAGATGTATTTAGGTAACCAGCAATTCGATTTTTTGTAATACGAGCGTAAGGGTGCTTCCAAGAATTGTGATAGACACCGTATAGTATGTTATTTAAAAAAAAACCTTCTAATATATAATTATTTAGTATTCTTATGTATTATATATAGGAATTTAATATGTTAAATAATTATGTACTTAAAATAATATTCCATCTGTTTCATACAAATATCGTTTAAGAGTAAATTTTTGTTTTACACGAAAGGTGTAGTTTTATATTTTTAGTAAAATCTTTTAAACAAATTTTCAAAACCGTCCCTTAATCAAAACCAATAACGTTGTATTTAGTTAGTTATAATTTAATTAAAAGTATATTAAATAAGTTTTTTTGTATATTGAAATCATTTTTATATATATGTAAAATACGTTAAAACAATATTTTGTGTGAAATAAATCATCCACATATTATATATATATTACAAAATACTATATATTTATTTGACATATTAGATGTTTACATAGAGTACGATTTTCTTCAGTTGTTAAAGAAAGACTTCTTTTTTTTTTACCACGGTGAAAGAAGTTAGATTAGCCAGAGATGATTAGTTATATCCATAATAATAGTATAAATTAATAAAATAATACTCCTAGCTGTTAAACAATTTCGGCATCGCAGCTTTCTGCAACTTTTTATTAATGTAAATATAATAAATAAAGGATTAAAGCATAACGAGGCAACAAAAGTAATGAATACGGAAAAACAAAAGCAGGAAGCTCATTGGTTATGGTAGCTTAATCGTAAGATTTATTAAATTAATGACGATGATAAACAATTATAATTAAATTAAAATTTCTGACTTCTTTAAAACCTCCTCTTACAAACAGAAGCACCCTTTTTCAGTAGTAAGGTCCGATTCCCAATCTCCCAGAAAGAAAAAGGCAAAACATAGAGACAGAGAGAGAAGAGATTCCATGTTCGAAACAGAGCATACTCTCTTGCCTCTTCTTCTTCTCCCTTCGCTTTTGTCTCTTCTCCTTTTCTTGATTCTCCTGAAGAGAAGAAGTAGAACCAGATTCAATCTTCCTCCGGGTAACTCCGGTTGGCCTTTTCTTGGTGAAACCATCGGTTATCTTAAACCGTACTCAGCCACAACTCTTGGGGACTTCATGCAAAAACATATCTCCAAGTAAAACATCTTCCAAAACTGAAAAAAATTGTCTCTTTGAATTTTTTTGACTAATGTTTGGGTTTCTTTATAGGTATGGGAAGATATATAGATCGAATTTGTTTGGTGAACCAACGATCGTATCAGCTGACGCTGGACTTAATAGATTCATATTACAAAACGAAGGGAGGCTTTTTGAATGTAGCTATCCTCGAAGTATTGGTGGGATTCTTGGGAAATGGTCGATGCTTGTTCTTGTTGGTGACATGCATAGAGATATGAGAAGTATCTCACTTAATTTTCTAAGTCATGCTCGTCTTAGAACCATTCTTCTTAAAGATGTTGAGAGACATACTTTGTTTGTTCTTGATTCTTGGCAACAACACTCTGTTTTCTCTGCTCAAGATGAGGCTAAAAAGGTTTGATTTTTCTTCTTTTGCTCGAATATGGTTTTTAGTTCTGCAACTTTATTATCTAACTTTTTTTTTTTTTTAATTGAGCAGTTTACGTTTAATCTAATGGCAAAACATATAATGAGTATGGATCCTGGAGAAGAAGAAACAGAGCAGTTAAAGAAAGAATATGTAACTTTCATGAAAGGTGTTGTCTCCGCTCCTCTTAATCTCCCAGGAACTGCTTATCGTAAAGCTCTTCAGGTACATTACTTAAAATCTTCTGTAAAATTTAAACATTTGTTTTTGCTGTCATTATAGGTTCTGTTTTTTTGTCTTAATAGTTTTATTTTATGTTTTAACTGAAAACTCTATTATGGTTGTGTAGTCAAGAGCAACGATATTGAAGTTTATTGAGAGGAAAATGGAAGAGAGAAAATCAGAGATTAAGGAAGAAGATGAAGAAGAAGTGAAAACAGAGGATGAAGTAGAGTTCAGTAAGAGTGATCATGAGAGGAAACATAGAACAGATGATGATCTTTTGGGATGGGTTTTGAAACATTCGAATCTATCGACAGAGCAAATTCTCGATCTCATTCTAAGTTTGTTATTTGCCGGACATGAGACTTCTTCTGTCGCCATTGCTCTCGCTATTTTCTT
Source organism: Cardamine chenopodiifolia (assembly GCA_963922655.1). Lineage (NCBI taxonomy): Eukaryota > Viridiplantae > Streptophyta > Magnoliopsida > Brassicales > Brassicaceae > Cardamine > Cardamine chenopodiifolia. The sequence continues at coordinate 12,591,181 of OZ000479.1, read as the reverse complement.
CTTACAAGCTTGCCCTAAAGCCGTTCAAGAGCTTAGGGTAATTACTATAAATTGTGACGTATTAGTGTATTTATTTAATTTATGTAACTAATTAATTATTGGTTTAAACTTTTTAAGGAAGAGCATCTTGAGATCGTGAGGGCCAAGAAAGAACTAGGAGAGTCAGAATTGAATTGGGACGATTACAAGAAAATGGATTTTACTCAATGTGTATGTTATTTTTATTATTTATATTATTTTTGATGAGTTTTATGATGAAAAACAGAATTATTGATTTATTTCTCTGTCTGAAGGTTATAAATGAGACTCTTCGACTGGGAAATGTTGTTAGGTTTTTGCATCGCAAAGCACTCAAAGACGTTCGGTACAAAGGTAAACTTTACGTACAAAATTAAATAATGAAATCCGAAATAGCGAAATTTTATCGGATGAAAAATATTAAATAAATTTTTTTCTCAACTGTTGGAAAAAAGGATACGATATCCCTAGTGGGTGGAAAGTGTTACCGGTGATCTCAGCCGTACATTTGGATAATTCTCGTTATGACGAACCTAATCTCTTTAATCCTTGGAGATGGCAACAGGTAAATGTTTCGATAACTAATATAACTGCATAATATATAGTTTCATCTATTCATGAATTGATGATACGTTATATATGCATATGCATTTGACTACCTTATCGATAGATACTATACGAGAACTATTAACCCGGCAGACTTTTTTGTTTTTAACTATCTTTGAAGTTAGATCTTAACACGTCAATGATCCATTTATCACTGAAGCATATATAAATAAAAATCATGTGAAACTAGATGAGAGACGTGGTGCTGTTCGTGAAGACAATTAATTACTAGGATGGTATGTCTTTAATGACGATGGAGCTGCCTAAATTCCTATAATCTTACATAAGAATTAAAAAAGCAAACTCTAGGGCCCACAAAGAAGCTTCAATCGTGACCGTTGATTTATAGTCAAGGTCTAGATTTGGACGATGGTTTCACGGCTTTGACGGATCTCACACGCCCGAAGTCCATGACTTGTACCTGTGTTAGATTCTGCCACGTTGACCGGTCCCATTCTCTATTTAATTATCAAATCGGCGAATTAGAAAAGGAGAACATATAGCATTATGATGTGATTGTGGGATAATACTTTAATAATAAAAATAAAATAATAATAATAATAATGGGAGTCATGATGTTATTATATAAGTGAGTGGGGAAGGTAAGAGGAGGTGAGAGATGATTAATGACCCACGTGGGGTGGTGCCAACTGGCACGTGTTCTTCTTCACTTTTTGGCTAACTTATTTTTGGGAGTATTGTTCTAAAATGTTTGTCGTTTTTACGAAGCAGCAAAACAACGGAGCGTGCGGGTCGTCTTCGTCAGGAAGTGGTAGTTTTTCGACGTGGGGTAATAACTTCATGCCGTTTGGAGGTGGACCAAGGTTATGTGCTGGTTCGGAGTTAGCTAAGCTAGAAATGGCTGTGTTTATTCATCATTTGGTTCTTAAATTCAATTGGGATTTAGCTGAAGATGATCAACCATTTGCTTTACCTTTTGTAGATTTTCCTAACGGCTTGCCTATTAGGGTTTCTCGTATTCTGTAAAAAAAGATTTAAAACGTATTTTATTCTCTCTTTTAAAAATAATTTTAATGATTATTTTTTTTGTCCGATGATAACAAAATTGGATAAGTTAATATTATTGAAATTCGATTATTAGTTCGGGTTTATGATGAGGCTTTCGACAATGTTCTATATACTGTAGTTGAGCTGAGGCTATCAACAATGTTCTATATAGTTTGTACATTAGTGGGCGATATTTTGACATTGTTATTGTATGTATAGTATGGATGTTGTAGATAATTAATGTCGATAAATTGGCTGTAGATAAAGCCCATTCATATTACAATAATAAAAAAAAGCAAATCGAAAGCTCATGGGCCTATTTCCATTTCGCTATCAGACAATCATGTGTGTGTATGTCTTTTTGTTTTATTTTTATACTACACTTGCATCTGTATATGAAAAATGTGTAGCCATTTCAATTTTGTGCATTACGATATATGACATGCAGGTTTGTTCCAAGGCTTTCTTTTTTTAATTATGGTAAAGTATGGCTCCAAATAGTGTATCGAATAAAATATTCAGTTGAATTCAACTAGATTTATCAATTTTGTCGTTGGACTTTGTGGGATAAAAAGACTCGAATCCTAATCTCCTAACTTCATAGTATGTATTTTAATTATTGGACCACCATGAAGTTAAAATATTTATTATGAGGTATCTGCAGATTTTCACGGTGAATCCTGTGATAGAGAATATGCTTGAGAGTTAAGAATTCTTGCAACTGCGTAAGCTATATTCTCATTTTAACAATTTTATGGTGTTTAATTCCAGGGTTCTTGTTCTTTGGTTGAAATGGATCGTTGTGGTCTTATAATTAACTAGCAAGAAACCATATGAAACGTAATGGTTAAGCGTTTTGTTAATTGTTAGTGGCTAAAACGTAAAAAACCTGATGCACATATTGCTGGCCGCTGCATTGCTTCCTTATGGGAGTTACATCCGAAAAATTTCAACAACTCTTAACTTTGGTAGAACAAAAACTTTATCCGAGGTCATCTTTATTGTTGAAATACCTCTTCAGATGTCAAATATGTCCTGACAAGTCCTCTTTAGGATCAGTATCATTTATCCTCTTTAGGATCAGCATCCTTGTTCTCTTCAAGATCAGGATCAGTATCATTACCCTCTTTAGGATCAGGATCAGTATAGCTATGTATTAAACTCTGGTATGACTCTTTTGAAGACATGTTCTTTTCCAAGTCCTAGGTCTGGCCAAAGCCATTCTGTACTTACATCATGATGTATCGGTATTGGTTCGTATTTAGGATCCTATGCTATGAGAAGATTGAAACCACCAACTGTTGCCTGAATTGTCTCCCGTGATTAGCATCAAAATTTGCTGGTTGACGTTTATTATCAAATATCTAAATAAGTATGCCATCCACAATAGCTCTACGTCTCCCATATTGATCTCCTGAAACCATATTTATATAAGAAGTTAATTAGTCCAAGACACAGACATAGGATGATAGACTATGGGAGTTGAAACTTGCGTGGGGTATATGGGATTAGATCGTGGACATGTTCTCCAAGAAAGTGCTTTTTATTGCAGCCGTTGGATCTCAAGTAAATTAAGGGTTAGATTATATGGCATATTTTTCGGAAAATAAACTGTTTTTCAGACGCTGGATCTCAATTAAATTTAAGGGTTATATCGTTGCTAGTATTATGTATATCAAATTAGTCCTTACCATAATGAAAACGTGTAATTGAATGCAAGCAGCAGTCTCCACCAAATAATCATAGACCATCGTACGAATTAGCAAAAAACATTTAACTTCAATAAAGCCCTTTCAGTCCAATTCACAACAGAGAAATATTTTCTTTGATGCACCTCTTGAGTTTAGAAAGTCAAGCACTTCGAAATTGCCAAGTGCTTCTGCAAGACTGCAACACCCACACCGAATTTTGATTACAAAACAGAGAAGTAATCGAGCAAAAACATGTTGGAAGATGAATAATGAGATCTATAATAGGACATACATTTTTATATCTCCGGTTTAGCAGCAAAACATCAAAAAGTGCTTATAAAACGTGATGAATAGAACTATAGAAGGAAGTTCGTGTTAAGAAAATACATGACTCCAAAAACAGTCATCTCGCAAACATTCAACAGATTCCATTAACACATTCAAAGTCTTAAAGAGATGCTTTAGGAATGATTTAGCAAAAACTGACAACAACTACCTCTCCACTCTTTTCATAACTCTCTTATACGACTAGAGGGTAATATTTATACTTCCACTTCATATATAGTCTCTTTACAAGTCGGTTATACTTTTCTTAAAACTTGAGTCTTTAGCTGATCTTCACTGTGCCAAATCAGCATTCACCAAACTTCTTCCTCCTGAAGTGTAAACGTAATGGTCTAATCCGACCAGAGTCCACTAACACGACAAAATCTAAGAGTTTTCAAGGAGATAAAGTGTAGAGTTTCTCACTCGCCAGAATCGAGGGTTAACGTATGATGAAGTATAGAGCCAAAATGAATGCACAGGGGGACTGATTAACTAATTAAAATATGGACGAAAATATGAGTTAGCTGGTCAATAAAAGGGTACGAAAGTTGAATGTTCGGATAGGGACTTTGTCATTAAAAAATTTCCAAAAAAATTATATGCTTTGTGAATGAGATAGTCGTCACCATTTTTTTTACTGGCTAATTCTTTCCGTTTAAATGATTTTCAAAGTGTATTAATTTAGTGGATGAGTAATAAAAAGAGAGTCCGTTTTCTTTACTGGTTTCTGGTTGTAAAAAAGTTATTTGCTACCAAGCAAATTTTTTCCAAAATATTTAGTAGGAAAAAACTCAAATAATATTTGACCAAAAATATAAAAATTGCAAAAAATATTTAAAAGAGAATAAGAAAATAAAACTTGCAAAAACATTGATCATATTTCACAAATTTTTGTAAGTTTTTGGTCAAAATATTTTCTACTTTTAATTTCATAATATACTTGTGTAAGTTTGTGTTTAAACAAATATTAATGTTGATAATCAATATTTTCAAGTGAACATCACAAAAATATTTCTGTTATAGAAAATTTCTATCAAAAGAAAAACTAAAATTTACCTTCATTTATTAGACTAGAGTTTAGTATTTTTATCTACACAATATGATAAATAAATTTAACTTGGTTAATAAAAGGTTGAATTGAAAATTAGTGTTAAGAAAACAAATGAGGAGACAAAAATGGGTAAATATTGGTTGGTAAGAGCTGAAATGAAAATTAGTGTAAAAAATGCTAAGAATGTGACAAAATTGGGTAAACATATAAAGAGACTTTCTTGGTGATGACTCAATGCCACTCTTTGGTTATACAGACAATACCCCACCGATGACTTGGAGAGAAAGGAAAGACAAATCAAACCCTTTCATTTTTACTCATGTCCCTTTCACATACAACTAACTCTCACTTCTCTTCGCTCTCCAAGTCCACTTACAGATAGTTGCAATGGAGAAACACTAAAGTGGCATTGCCATTTTTAAAGACAAGTCCTTTTCAAATATCATCTTCTTCATTGTATGCCAATGTGGTCACTTGTTGAAATCATTGCGGATTTAGAACAGTCCATGTCACTTATTAGTAAAAATGTTAAAAGTGAAAAACAAAAGTAGATTTGGACCAGAGACTATATGCCATGTTTAGTAATGTAATTTAGTTAGTTAATTTATAAAACAAAGTAGTGGAAGTAGGCCTTTTGACGCGGATACAACGATGAAATTAAAAGAGTGATGTCTCAAGAGTCAAGCAAGTGTCGTTCCCATGTGCTTTTTGTTCTCTATTGTTTTTTTTTTCTTCTTCTATCTTTAAAGCTTTAGTTATAAAAATTACAAAGTCTCTAAGAGCTTTCGCATCAAATAGTTTCGGGCTCAAACCTCAAATATGCAAATTCTCGTATATATTATATATTCATGTTAATTTTAAGCTCCAAATAAACTGCTGTTCGAATCGTACGTCGTTCATGAATGATAAAACTTGGTTTATGCTATTGAAAGACTTTATAATCTTTTCTACAAAAAAAGAAAAGAAAGACTTGATAATCTATATTCCTCTTTTAACTCGTTTCTTGTTTCTTAACTGTGTTGAGATTTTTAAGGTAATTTTTAGCAATCCGGCTGCTGCATTTCTTCGTCAAAGATCGGTCCAACAAATACTTGTGGGCCCCGCCACCAATCGCTTTTGCTCCATTGCATGGGCCTGCTTACGGGCCCACAAGCCGTCCTCCTAAACAATAACGTTCAGATAAAATACATACGTATACAACTAAAAAATGTCTATCACTCTGCTGTTATGTTTTCCTTGTGTTTTTTATTTATTCAAGATGTTTGCTTAGCTTGTCGAGCGGTTTTTCCAAAAGTAAGTGAAACTAAATCAAGTCGTTGTTATTTGTTAACCGGTTTAGTTAACCAAGTCAAATTCAACTACCCCTTGGTTGTTAAGAAACAAGACAGCTTTGTTGAAATTTAACAAGACCTTTGCGGCTTAAAAGCACAAAACTATTATAAAATTAACCTATCTTTTTTACCTTTCTTACATCAATCTTATACGTGTGCTGCTTATTTTTTCTGTTTCTAGTCTTACTTCGTTATCTGTCAGAGATACCTTTTATAATATTTCTTAATTAAATAAAGGACATAAAAAGTTGCAGGTGACAAGTAGCAGAAGACAGTTGTCGACGTGTCACATTCATCATTCAGCAAAGCCATTGATCTGATTCTACGAACCAAAATCAAACGGTGCAGATGATGTCACACTCTTCAATACGTAACTACCGATAGATGACGTCATCGTGCCTGTAGGGCCCACAAGAGAGAAATGGTTTTTACTCTTTTACTCATTAATGGTATTAACTATTGAGGTTTTTGAGTTTGACCCAGAAGAAAAAAACGATTGAGGTTTCTGAAAATATTGATATTATGAAAGATACAAAATCATGGTTATAAGAACTGACCGTTCTCCCTCTCCCTCTCTCTACTAAAATCTCTCTTTCTCCGAGCCTTACTCAGTCACCACCAGACAGACACTATAAACGCTTCATCGCCGGCAAAAGCTAGCCGGAGAATGGCGTACATGTGCACCGACAGTGGAAACTTAATGGCTATAGCTCAACAACTCATCAAACAGAAGCAACAACAAGAGCAAGAGCAGCAACAAGAAGAACACCAAAATCCTTGGCTCAATCAATCCTTTGGATATACTCTTCCCGGTTCGGGTTTCTCCGACCCGTTTCAAGTAACCAACGACCCGGTTTTTCAGTTCCCACACTTGGGGCATCAAAACGCCGTCGCTTCCGACGGATTAAAGTTTTCTGATGGAGAGTTTGACTCTGACGAGTGGATGGAGAGCTTAATCAACGGTGGAGATGCGTTGCAGACCAATCAAGACGTCCCAATCTACGGTCACGATCCATTAGTATCATTCCCGAGGCGACTCAGTGATCCGTCGTTTCTCAACCGAGTCAACAAGGATAACTTAGCGAGTCAACACTCTCAACCGCCAGTTTCCACTTCTATGTGGGCCCCATCTCCGCCATCAACACAATATCCGCCGCCTCCACCACCGTCGTCGCAGCCGGATTTTGACTTAGACCGGCCTATTTTAAAAACTATCCACGACTATGCAAAAAAACCGGAAATTAAACCGGAAACACTAATTCGGATCAGAGAATCCGTATCCGAGTTAGGTGACCCGACGGAGCGAGTTGGATTCTACTTCACGGAAGCTCTATCCAACAAATTATCTCCAAAAGAAACAGAATCGTCATCGTCGTCGTCATCGCTCGAAGACTTCATCCTCGCTTACAAAATCTTAAACGACGCTTGTCCTTACTCCAAATTCGCTCATTTAACGGCGAATCAAGCAATTCTTGAAGCTACACATCAATCCAGCAACATTCACATCGTCGATTTTGGGATTTTTCAAGGTATTCAATGGGCTGCTCTTTTACAAGCTTTAGCGACCCGAGCTTCTGGAAAACCCACCCGAATTAAGATTTCGGGTATACCCGCTCCATCTCTCGGTGAATCACCGGGTCCATCTCTGATCGCTACTGGAAACCGTCTCCGTGATTTCGCGACGCTTTTGGATCTCAATTTTGAATTTTACCCGGTTCTTACTCCGATTCATTTACTAAACGGGTCGAGTTTTCGGGTTGAACCGGATGAGGTTCTTGCTGTGAATTTCATGCTGGAGCTTTATAAGCTTCTTGATGAAACGGCGACGACTGATGTTGATGCTGCACTCCGGTTAGCTAGATCGTTAAACCCGAGAATTGTTACTCTTGGTGAATACGAAGTGAGTTTAAACCGGGTTGAATTCGCAAACCGGGTTAAAAACTCTCTCCGGTTTTATTCCGCGCTATTTGAATCGCTCGAACCGAATTTGGAGCGAGATTCGAAAGAAAGGGTGAGAGTGGAGAGAGTGATGTTCGGTAGGAGGATATCGGATTTGGTCCGTACCGATGATAATGGTAAACCGGGGATCCGGTCAGGGAGAATGGAAGAGAAAGAACAATGGATAGTATTGATGGAGAGAGCCGGTTTTGAGCCGGTTAAACCGAGCAATTATGCGGTTAGCCAAGCAAAGCTGCTGCTATGGAACTACAATTATAGCACATTGTATTCACTAGTTGAATCGGAGCCAGGTTTCATCTCCTTGGCTTGGAACAATGTACCAATCCTCACTGTTTCCTCTTGGCGTTGACAATCCGATCCGACCCTAATGGACCCGCCCACCGGTTACTTTTTTCACCCACTATTGTTGAGAAGTTGATCTGGACTTTTGAGTTAGTTTTTCAGAATTGAATTATTTGCGGGATATAGTTGGGATTTTCTCTGAAGTGGTGAATTTATAAGTGTTTTTGGATCTGCTGTATAATTTTACTCTAAGCTATTTTTTATTTTACTTTTTCTTAACTAGTGCTTGGAGTGGTGGTCTTGTCTTTTTAGTTCATCTGTAATCTAATATGTTATATTTAACATTTTGGGTTTTGGTCGAATTCCTTGCATACAAATGTAAATGTAGCTTGATTTTAGAATTATTAGCTGCTTGGCTAAAATATAGAATTTAAATATATATATATATATATTTGTAGCTGGTGTCCGAAAGTTTCTCTAGACGTTTATACTCGCAGTGTATTGTTACTTTTTAAGTAAGATTTAATCATGAATAGTTGAATACTGCAAGAAGAGGTATAAGATATTGAACTATTCGTATCACCTTCGAAACTCTAAACACTAAATTACTTTTATCCCCCAAAACCAAAAAATGATTAGAGTTCTATTCGTTTCATTATTTCATAGTCCAACATTTTGTTGTTTTCTTTTCAATTAGCAGAGTTATGGTTTATATATTAAACGAACAAAAATATGGTTTTCACTTTTCAAAACTAGTTTATGTTCAACACGAAAAGAAAACAAATAAAACCTGGACTTATCCGCTGAAATTAGGAAAAGAAAATAGATTTTATTTGTCAATAATGTATAATCCGGATTTGAATTTACTGTGATACAACGAATTGGTGCACAACCATTTGCATATTTTGTTTTGTTTACTTCATGAAAACTGAATATCATTTCTTTTGGTACCATTTACTGGATAATAAATAAGGAGCATTAAGGAATAAGAAATTATTTATCACTGAAATAAAAGCCAACAAGGATAGTTTTGCACAAAGCGCACTGACCCATTTGACTCTTTCACTGTCACTCTGTCAGTCTTTCTCTTTTTGTTCAAAACTTCAAACATGCCATGATGACATCATCTCTCGATCTTCTTTAGTGGCCTTGTGGACCTTATGGTCCCCAGTCCTCACTTCTTACTTCTTAGACCTCTTTCTCGCTGTTTCACGCCACACCTTGTTGCGATCCATTCCCATTTCTAACTTATCACTTTTCTCTTGGCCCAAACAAAATGGCCTAATCCATATCCCATTCCTTGTTTTAGTTTTAAGTACTTTGTCTTATTAGGTACAAACTAATGTTTTCAGATCCAGATCAGACAGACGGGTCGAACTGATAAACCTATTACCCAATGGTCCCAATGAATAATTCTGTCCGAGTTTAGTAATAAAACCTGGATGTTAAAAAACCGCTAAAACCTGGATAAAGCTGGATTATTAATTTAAAGAGGTTTTACTATATTGCTAATTTGTTTTAAGTTCAAGAAATTTGATATAACATCAATGCATAAACTTGACCCGGCTATGATATATTACCAATTTTAAAGTAAATTGTGGTTGATATATTGTGAAGGAACTATAGTCTCGTATTAAAAGTGAGATGAAACGTAACAAGTATTGGAAAGTAGTTATTATTAAATAATTACTACTAGTGTATTCATAGAAATCTTTTGCAAAGCAGATTATGATTTGAAATCCATCAGAAAAGTTTAGTAATGATATTTTGATATTTTCCTATAGTGAGATGAGTGGCCTCTTCGTATCACGACACGTCTCATAAACAATGTTCAATGGAACTTGCAAGCACATGATTGACAACCTTGGTCCTTTGACTGCACGTTACCAGTCAAATGTTCGATATTAATTAGAAACTTTTGATATCAATCATTATCATGTTTCACAGAATTAATATTTGATGGTAAGCAATAGAACAAGAAATAACAGAGGACAATGGATAGTTCTCACGTGTTCCCATGTGATTTTGAACTCCCTCAAGATACGAAGATCAATATCTTGCCAGTGAATGATAATATATAACACATTTTGCTAACATCTTGAAGAAATGTTCATATATATAATATAGTACTCATATAGATCAACCTTGATGGATCTATGAGTTGGACATTAATTATATCATCGCGATTCCCTATATATAGTAAACCTTACAATCCAAAGGCTTAGATCTCATTGAGTCTGTTGTAAAACAACAATGGCACGCTTAGAAATGCACAACTTTATTAATGGTGCTGCTAGAATCTCTTTCTCTAACGAGTTCGTCGAAATCAGATCGGAGAAGAGTAACAACATTAGCACGAGAAGTTCTGTCTCTAAGTCCTCTACTGATTTCGAGTTCTCCGTTACGGATTTCTCCATGATTCCCGCAGATGAGATCTTCCTCAAAGGAAAGATATTACCTCTTAGGGAGACCAGTCACGTCCATAGGACCTTAAGAGAAGAGCTTCTAGATAAAGAAGAGGGTTTTGTTGTCGATGGCAATATCTTCTCCCTCAGGCCACTATCGTTCTCTTCTTCGTCCTTTTCCACAAAGGGCACGTGGAAGGAGCTTTTGGGCCTTAAAAGGGCCCATGTTAGATCCAAGAAGACTGAACAAATCAATGAGGAAGAGATTAGTTCATTGAGTCAAGATCACAAAATAATCTCAGGTATACAACCAATCCTCTTTTTCTTTCTATTTAAAACGTCCACGATTATCAGCCATGATTGAAATCACAATGAGAATATTCAAACCCTGATTCAAAAAGTTTCAATGTTTTCATATGAATGAACTTGTCTACTCTCTCAATTGTGTTTTTTAATTTGTCAAAAGTCTCAAATACTGCGTAATTTTTCATGAGGTTAATTTGGGGTAGTGAAATCTTTTGGGTTTCAGGAACTGTTGCGACAAAGGAGTGTAAGTTGCGGATACTTGATGAATGAATTAAAGAGCTCACACTTTGGTTTCTAGAGCTTAATTTGGATTATTTATGATAATCTACATTGACTGTATCTAAATGTTCTTTGGACAAATAAGATGGTTCCAACAACTCTTTTTTGTCTCACGTGTTTTGTTGTTCTTGTAAGGATTTTTTTTTTGTTGTGGAAACGATATCTTTGTGGGAGCATCTCTGTTTTCTAATGCAAGTGAAGATTTGTGTCTACAAAAAAATATAGTTTTGTCACTTTAAAATTTAATTATAAGTTGTCCACATGCAATCTGACGGCTGATTATCTTATCAACCAATCAAACTTCTTCCCACTTAGATGATTTTAGTGTATTTAGCAAGCACTGTCGATTTATGAGTGACAATTTAGAATATTAGATTTTAATCAGTCTTGTATATAACGACTCCATTTGAAGTATTTAATCCCGTAATTTATTCGAAATGAAATTGTAGAACGCTTGATTGTCAAATATTCAACGTATATATAATCATGGTACTAAACTACTAATCAAGTAACTTCTCTCACGTTTTAACTCGCATATGGTCTAATCGTTATGAGTAGTTGTCATGTTAATGCATCATATATGGTGTGATGAAATACTTTAAAAGTAAAAACATTATTTTCCAGAAGTAACTGGAACCTAGAAGCAAACCTTGTCAAGAAATGTGAAACCTAATTTATATTCGAATGTCCGACGTACGAATTCTATGTTTTCGTTTGGAAGCACTAATGTGTCATATTGATTAGTTGCAATCCACCACGTTATTAATGAAGAAATGCGTTTGTTTTAAATTAAAAAAGAAAAAAAAGCTTCGTAAATTGTTGACAATTTAGCTTCATATATTTTGTGGGAGAGAGAGAGAGAGAGCGGCTACGAGGACGAACATCTGTTAGCCTCTTGAGTTGTGTACCTGTAAAACCAATATAATATTTGATTAGTAGAAATTTATATGGGTTAATCGTCAGCAAACATTTAGTGAGGCAGGTAAAACTAATAATATATATATATATAAATAATTATATGTTCTTTCTTCTATTTCCGCCATTTTAACGTCCACCTCCACCTAAATATCTATAAATAATTATAACATTAATTAATCAAACAAATAAATATATAACCAATAAATAATTAAACTAAAAGAAACAATGAGAATAACAAAAAAAAAAACTAAAAATATATATTATTTTTAAATAATACTTTATTATATATGAATTTTCAGTAGTCACCTAAACACTCATATGTAAATCATGATAGTAATTACAACTAACTCATCCAACAAAAAAAATGATTAAATAAGCCAAAAAGTAAATTAAAAATAATTCATGCGACATCAAAGATAAAACAGAAACTAAAATAAAATAATACTTAACCTTATGAATAAGCCACATAAACACTTATAAACAAAACGTACTGTTAATTATAGGTAATTCATAAATACAAAAATAATAAAACCAACAAACAAATAAACTAAAAGAAACCATAAAACAACAAAACAACGAAAAATAAAATATAAACTAAAAAAATCGACATATATAAAATTACATTTTCTCTTTTTTTCTTCGGCCACGCATCATCTATTAGAAGATTCATATAATGTCTCATTAGAAAATCAAAATTCTTATTAAATGCCTATTAATCCTCATCTTACATGGGCCATTACATAAATTTTTGAATTTCTTATGAGACACTATATTGGGTTTTATATGGATTCTCTAATATCATCCGCCTTACCAGCTATTTAAGCACTTATAAATAATCATAATATTAATTACAACTAATTTATCAAACACAAAAATAAGAAAATTAACAAATAAGTAAATTAAAAGAAACCATGAACACATCAAAATATAATAAAATAAAATATAAATTAAGAAAAAACACTTAATCATATATGAATCACTATCACTCACCTAAGCACTCAAAAATAATTAGAAACTAAAAAAATGATAAAACTAACAAATATAATAAATTAAAAGAATTCATGGGAACAACAAATCAATAGAAGATGAATGAGAAACTAATATATATATATATATATAATAATAATAATAAATCATATATGAATAATTATATAAAAAAAAATTTGCATTTAGCGTCAGTTGATTAAGTGACTTAAATAATAATAAACTAACGTTAATGTTTAGACGCTAAATTTAACGTTTGTTTCCTAATCGAAGTTAAATTATCTTGAGTACGTGGTTTTAATAATTGACGCAATGTTTTTTTGAGTAAAGCTTAGATATAATTGACATTAACACTCACATATATTGTAGTGATATAATCCAATACGCATCTGAAACTAATCTATCTTCTATATTTTCTTTAAGGTTTTTTCTATGGCAGGTTATATAGAAGTTCAAACCATGATTTGTTGGGTCTTTAAAAATTGTGGGATTCAAAGAACATCAATCCAATGAATGTTTTTGATAATACTAAAAAAGTATTCACGAACCTACATCTTTTGAGTCCACGTGCCTCCAGGAAAAGATGTTAGTGACAAGCGGCTGATTACTTTGCTACATTATACAGTCTTTTTATTATTAATGCAAATTTTTGCTGATTTTTTTATTAATTCACGAACTTAAAATTTGTTTATTATTTTTGTTGAGCAATTCTTCTCTGATAGCGGTATCCAGATTTACGATGTGCCCACAGCCAGAGATGCCGGTGACAAGCGTATCATAACCTTACTACATGCAGGGGCAGTATTCAATCCTCCTCCAGCCAACATTTTGCTAGTAAGCATCGATGGCAATTTTGCTATAGTTATCATCGCATTAAAAGAAGGTGGATACTATGTGATAATGGCACATCAATTCAAGAGTCAGAAGACACAACAGAAGAGGTAATCGGAGAATCTCATTCTCTCTGACCTTCTAATCATAGCCGCAGAGACAACTTATATTTGGCGTAAGTTGGTAGCTGCAGAAAAACCGTATAAACAACGGAGGAACTAGAAGTTTTTATATAGTTTATATATTTCTGTTTTGTTGAAATAGTTTTTGGGTTTATGAACCACAAAACTTATTTGACTTGACGTATGTAATGCTTATATTTTGTTTGTTACCATATTTATCCAATACTCAACATGATTTGAGAAAGTTATTGTCTATATTTGTTTGTTACGATATTTACCCAAAAAACAATACTTAGAAGAAGAAAAAATAATAAATTGAATTCGATTGTATAAAAAATTTTCACCTATGAAATATTGAAGAATTTATATGAATTCACTTTTGAAACAGTGATATATGTTAGTAGATCAAAATAAATTGTGGTTACTATCTGCAATGTTAGATTATGATGTAAAAGACAATAATATAGTTGATTTGAAACTGATAATGCTTATAAAATTAATTATAGCATTTGTTAACTGTTCACAATTTTTTGAATATTTCAAAAACATATTTGTAATGTAATAATAAAAATTATAAAAAGTGTAAGAAAAATTCAAATATAAGGAAAAACATGATATTCATATAACTGTCTTAACTACATTGTGTCATAAAATTGTTAATCACATATATAATAACCGAGTTTTCTCTTCGTCTAAAATATTCACATCATCAAACTAAATTTAATGATACAACTAACTAATGCATGGTCTTTTAAAAGAAATTAAGTTATATAAATATTCATACACACTAATCACTATTATTTCAACTAATTTGTTAATATATGTCAAGAAATATTCATTTGTTTGTTATTTTATCTATGTTGTGCTTATGTTTTGATTTTTTATTGGTTATGTTCTATCTTTTCTTTTTATTCATTGTTTGTTTATTTTTGTCAAAAAATAGAATTTTATTTAGAGTAATAAACAGTAAAACATACAATCTGAAATAAATAAATGTAAAATAGATGATAAAATTATATCTAAATTGTTCATAACTTAATGAATAAATTTGCATTAATAATAAAAAGTATATTAGGAGTTATCTTTTATCTCTATAGTGGTAGCTCTGATAACTCGTTATGAAAAAAACAAGCTTTAAGTTCTTAATGTTGTCTTGATATCCTCAAAAACCTCATTTGGATGAATGCTCCATGGAACTCCGCAGTTCTCGAAATCCCAACCACCTAGGGTTGGAGCTTCTCTTTAATAAGCCATAAAAAACCTTGAAAAAATGATTAGAGTCGGATGAGTATTGGATTATCAAATCAGGTTAAGTATTCAAACAAACATAGAAAATACCTTCTTCAAATCCAGTTTTTGGCTCATAAAACTAGAAGACTCTAGATCTTCCAATTATCTTTTCAAAACGGCATAAGAAAGATCTATGGAACCTATCTTCTTATCCGAACCAATCAGCAAATCCTTAGCAAGAAAGAAACAGACAGTTAAAAGCCTCCCTATGAGGCATGTCGCAATCAGCAGATCGAGTCGTAACATTATTCCACATATCAGAAAACCTGAGCGGCTCAAAATCTGGGAGGAAACTCTGACAGAATTCTTTTTCTCGTCTTTTCTTCCAGACATTATACCTATATTTTTGGGATGGAATTTCTTGGAAAAGGGAACCAAAGAAACCCAAACTAACCAAATTCTTTTTTGAGAGTTGTGTTAACAGCTACAAGTTTAAAAAATAAAATGTAAGCTAGACATAAATTTCAAGAATCACTCATAATCAAAGCAAGGGATAAAGACTACCGGCAATTTGTTAGAAATTGTGTAAGGAAAGAGATATGATCCTATGAATTGGATCAAAACAATTTAAAGAGATTTGTTTTTATGTGGAACTCAAGATTGGGTTTTTAACAGAAAATTCTCTATATGGGACCGTTGAGTCCAACTTATGGAAACGAATAACTCGAGAAATTTTTTTTAGCTCTCTTTGCCACTTCTTGGCAAGAAACAAAAAAGGGTTTTATTAGTGCACATTCCCGCATCTTTGTGTTGTGTCAGTTTCTTTAACCGATCAGTCCAAGTACGACAATTGAACATTTTAATCATAAGCTCTGAATTATTTCACCGAATTGTTGAATCTTGAGTTCTAGTATTTTTAAAGTAAGCGAGGTATTAATGACCAAAAAGAAAAAAAAAAGGAACAGAAAAGGAGAGTCAAAGTAAAAGGGGAAAAAAATTGGTTTAGGAAATTGCGAGTGTTATAGTAACAATGGCAGAGTTTGGTATGAAAAAATTTGTGATTGACCATTTATTTGGTGTTAGAAACGACCCAAAAATTAAAAATAATCATTTCTAATAAATCCACGCTAGATAATATAAAATAACACAAAGAAAATAAAGTAACTGAAAATTGCTTTAGTTGGTAAAACTAAAACCAAATTGGAACTGTCTATTTAAGCTGCTTTTAAAATTTCTAAAATCTTTCAAAAAAACCAAATCTGGATTCTGGAGTATATATCTTTGTTTAAGAGCATGTGAAGCACAAGTTCGTACAGTTAAAAATCAAATGAATCCAATATAACAATGTACTTTTCTTTTTTAAGTGGACAAAAACTATTACGAATATAAGTTTATGTAACGAAGAAAAGAGTCGAAGAATCTTCTGGCCAAGGTATAAGCACAGCAATATAATTGAACCATGTGGTACCAATCCAGATCTTTTTCGTTTGTTAGGGTTAATTAAATATAAGGATAGGACAACAAAAATTACTGGATGCATAATAGAATTGTCTCTTTTCTCTTCCATAAAGTTTTTGTTCGACAATTATCATGTTATTGTTGGTGTTGGTTATTATAATATTTGTCGGATGGAATAAAATTTATTAAAATCAACTGTATTCGGATTTGGAAGTGGTTTGTAATTTGAAATTCTAAATTAATGAATACAATATTTATCATGTATAATAGTTTGGTAAGTTAAATTGAGAGAAAAATGAATCATATTTTTTCTGATTTTTTTGTGTGTTAGTTTTATGTTTATTTTCGTAGAATTTAAACCCGGCAAAATCATTAGTTGTAATGTTTCTGCCAATTTTTCTATTGATTTATTAAAATCTATACAAAAATAAATTCATACATAGATAACCATTGGTAGCGTAATTTAAAATCTTTTTACAATAGTATTCGAGTATGGATCATATATTTCATTTACGTTCATTTTAGATGATCATAATAGTGATCATATATTTCATTTACGTTCATTTTGGATGCCTAGCCTGAATTAATAATGATATTTATACATTATGTATTTATATGCCCGTCGTTTACATGACTTCATTCACAATTTCACATGAATAAAAAGTATAGAGGGACAATTTCATGACTAACATATTCGTCAATGATAATTATCACTCATAACGGATAAACCGTTCGTAAGTAGCATTTTCACTTTTTTGAAGGAATCTGTCTTTCTAGAGACTAGAATCGATACACTTTTTGACACGACGTTGTTGATGAAATGACTTCACCAGTCTCCATCAAAGGCTTACATACAAGAATTGTGATGGTATAGTGTGATTCTTCCAATAGGCATTCATAATCGTGTAAGTAACTTCTAATTAGTTTTAAGGCTGTATAGTGTCCAAGATGATAAATATTATTTTGTGATAACACACATATATTTAAAAAAACGTGAATTTTTTCTAAAATTTGTATAAAGTTCCACAAACTTTATGAATTTTTTTGAAGGTTTTTAATTTTCCGGGGTCAAAACCTTGATGTATTTGAAGTAAACAATTTTTTCCTTCCTTCTTGTGCAACGAATTTTAAACTTACAGTTTTTTATTTATTTGTGAAGTTAGCTTTACATTACATATGTATAGATCTAAATATCTGATATTTGCCATGTATGTGTGCATAAAATATCGACGTCTGGAATCACAATAGGCTCGGGCTACAATAAATAGGGTTGCTCAAATAAGGCGCTACTATCAGTGGACCGTCTCAAACTGCGACAAAGGCCGGTTATACTATTTTAATACTAACACAAATTAAACAATACCCCAGTTAAGTTTTATTTTTATTACGATATAGTATTTCGTAAGTAGGTTTCGACTCGGTCAGCTGTCTTGATTCTGTTTAATAAGCCGACCGGTTAAAACGTACGGTGTCGGTAGCTCGAACTTTAATGTGTCATTGTGTTTTCTATTTGTTTTACTTTGTCATTTATGTGTTTGTTTTTTCAGTTGCTAATTCTATGAAAATGTATTCTCTTTAAAAAGAGATTGTTCTAGGTAAATTATTATTCTTAGCTGTTCTTTGAATTAAAAATAATAATATTGTAAAGGTACTACAACTATTCTTTCTACTATATATCTTGATTAACACTTTCAAACTAATCAATAGAGAATATATTGAAAACCTTCAAAAGTCTCTTTCCTTCTCCTCCCGCTTCAGAAATTTAAGTCTTTTTTCCCACAACACAAGACTCGTTCAATGGATACTTAATCAGATAAGTAGATCAATTATTAATTTATTGATAAAATAAAGATGAATTAGATAGATAATTAGACGAAGAGGGACATAATAACTTCCGCCAAACAAGGTTAGTAAATAAAGACAATATAATGCGCCAATCATGAATTGTCCCAAAGAAAAGTTGATTAAATCTTTTTTTTTCTGTCAAACAGCATTTTAATCTCTAATTACAAAAAAGATAAATTGAAATTTAACACTACAAAAGATTCACCATGAAGAATTATTTGTCATTATTATTATTTTTGTGTAAAGTACTATTGATCTATTTAAACCAAAGACGAACCGAGTAATTTAATACCTAATGTTAGTAAAACCCTTAAACAAAAAAAAAGTTAATGTTAGTATTGAGTAATTACGAAGCAAATATATTAAATGGAAAAAAGAAGTCAAAAGTGTAACGTTCAGAAACTCCATATGGTTGATGACAAAAAAAAAAAAAAATACTCCATATGGTCGCGCGTGACACAGAAAGGCTCTGGCTCTCTCACGTAATTGATTGTGTTTTTACACTTTAATTTGTTATTCATCAATTAAGTTTAAAAATAATCAAATTCGTAATTAACTTTTAACTGGTTTAACTGTTGATAGTCAACCTCTAATTTACAATATTAATTCAGGAACTTACCTAATGACAACAAATAAGAAACATTAGTCAATCCTGAAACAAGGAATCATTAAAAGCTTTAATAATTTCCTAATCCGAAAGCTTTTGGCATCTTGAATTTTTGTTTAATTAACTGTAAATTTGCTTTGAATTTCTGAGATTAATTAGCGATGGAGAAAAAAAAAACAGTCCCCATGTTTTAATGACAGTGGCTCAACTTTCCACGAGGGAAACTTTATAATATTCAAAATCTTTGCTCAGACTCTCTCAATTTGCTTAAATTCTTTTGGCTTTTTCTTCTTTCTCAGATTCTCTCTGTAGTGGAAGAGGATTCATGAATCCATCATCTCGTCTCTGTATCTAATAAGCTTCTCTCAGTCTTTCTCTGTTATCTAAGCTTGTAGAAGCATCAATGGCGGAGTTCATCTGTTTATTCGGTAAGGTTCCTCTCTTTCTCTATATCTTTTTGTTATTAAGCTTCTGGGTATCTCTGCATGTATGATTTTTCAATGGAATCTACAAAAAAATTAGTTCTTTTATGGATTTAATAAGAAAAAGTAATGATTTTGAATCTCTCTGTTATTTCTCCATTGTAAATAAATGCAATTGATTTATGATTTTTCTTGTCTGATTTGTGTGTGTTCGACTTTAATTTAGTAAAAATATTGTTTCTATTTGACATAGAGAGCTTTAATTTAGGGTTTTACACTTATCTTCTTTGCAATTTAAAGACTCTAGTTTGATGTTGTTGTTGGAAGAGGACAATGCAGCGATAGTTATAAAGCAACCAAAGAAATCACCATTGTTCTTAAGGATGATAGTTTTAGTGTATGCTATGGTTTGTGGTCTTTACATTTGCTCCGTTTGCTTAAAACAATTTGGTTACGTCAATTTTCAAAGCTCCCAACTTGTCCCAAGTATTGATTCTCACTCATTACACTATGTTACTCGGATTCATTACCGAAAGCCACAAACTTTTAACCGGTAAACTATTAATCATCTCTGTTCTTGTCTGTGTAATTGACTTATAATAACTCTTTCTTTGTGTGTTTCCTTAAACCAGAGCTGAATGTGGGAATATTCCGGTGAGATTCTTTGCGATATTGTCAATGCAGAGATCAGAAAGTGGTTGGTCTGAAACATTGTCGAATAGTCATAACAATGTGAGTTCTAATGGAGAGATTTTCTCGGTTTTAGATCGAAGAAAAAACGTTTCTTCAATTAATCAAACTCTTGATAGAGTTTATAATCTCGATTGGCTTACTAGTACTTCAAAGAATGGATGCTCTGCTGCTATTGGATTCAAATGGATGCTTAACCAGGTATAATACACAAAACTTGATCGTTACGGAGCCAATAAGTTTCGGCTTTTGTAAGTTTTTAATCTGATTCTGTGCAGGGTTTGTTGGATAACCATAAAGAAATAGTTGATTACTTTAACCGAAGAGGCATCTCGGCTATACTTTTATTTAGAAGGAATCCTCTAAGAAGAGTGGTTTCTGTGTTGGCAAATTCTTATGATCGTTATGCTAAGTTATTGAATGGAACTCACAAGTCTCATGTTCATTCTCCTGAAGAGGTTTGTATAATATTTGCATACTAATGTTTTGTTGTTTGTTTCGGATTCTTGATTTTCGATTGGTTTCTTGATGATTCTTTTGATTCCATTGCAGGCAGATGCACTTTCTAGGTTAAACCGGTAATCAACTAGACATCCTTGATCCATGACTTACAAGAAACAGAGAATTCAGCTGCAATGGCATTAGAATATTTCAATACCACTCGCCATATCGTTGTCTTCTACGAAGACCTCATAACAAATCATACGGTAAGGTTTGAAAGCAATCAAAAGGTTTAATAAACTTTTTGGAGCAAAGTTTTGTTTTTTGCATTATCTTGAATAAGCGATGTTAATGCCTTTGAGGTTTGATGCAGACATTGAAACAAGTTCAAGAGTTTTTGAACATTGCTGTGAAGAATTTGTCAAGTAGACAAGTGAAGATACACAGAGGAGATTTGTCAGATCACATAAAGAACTGGGAAGATATAAACAAGACACTGAATGGGACTGAGTTCGAGAAATATCTACGAGCAGATTGTTAGTGTTTCTAGTTATCTTACATTCAACTAGAGGGTTTGCAAAATGCAAAAGGGTCTTCTTGTTTGAAGCTTTTCTATTTCTTACGTTCTTCTGCTTTACTAATTGTTGATCTTTCATTTCTCTTCTCTTCCCTTTGTTTTTCCTTGTCCTTTTAGAACAGAAATGATTTTGTGTTTTTTTTTCCTGAAATCTTATTGGTTGTATATGGAGTTGAAACTGTATTTTGCTTATTTTTAGAGGTCAATTAAGTTGTTTTGACTTTTGTAATAGTTGATTTGAATGTTGTTCTGTTCTTTGGACTCTGTTTTCATAGAGAAAATGGGCCCTGGAAATAGGCCCAGGAAGACCATTCAGAATCCCATTTTCTGCTTTGAAATATTCCATTTTTTTGTTCTTTTGGGTCCTTCTCTTTTGTGTTCTTTTACAAAGACATCATTTGAGCATTTTACAAGTAGCGAAGATTAAGTAGAAAGGAAGTAAGAACCATAGACACAATTAACTCATACAAAGACAATACGACGCATATATAAGACTATCGAGGAGAGGGATTATGAAAATGACCGAACCATAGAGTAAGGAATGTGTCTTGATGTTGAGTTTGAACTTGAGGTTGAGCGGGGGGTGTGATCCGAGGAGGTTTAGGTCGGTCCAGGAATGTGTCTTGATGTTGAGTAGCGGGTACGATGATCCGAGGAGTTTAAACTTGAACTTGAAGTATTCGATTTTTGGTATTCTATTCCATAAGGTTAAAAAAGAAAAGGAAATATAATGATAATATTCAAAAAAGTAAAATAAAAATGAGGTATTCGATTATGACTTCGATAGATTCGAGTTCTTGTAGTTTTGGCCTTTAACATTATTCATGTTGCGCCTTTTCTCATCGTAAAATATGGTGGAGAAATAAATGTTTTCACGAGAAGTGTTTTAAATCCATTTAAAGATTGTGGATATTACATAAAAAGAGTACATGCAATGTTTATCTATGGTGGTAAACATGCAATATTACATAAATAAGAGTACATGCACTGTCATTTAAAGATTGTAAACTATGGTGAAGAAAAAAGTTTCTTTTGGTAGATCAACAATTTTGGACCAACTGTTAATGATTTGACGTGAGTTTTAAAAAACTAAAATGATTTTTTTTGTCTGCATATTATTTTTTTCGATATCACGCTCTTTGATAGAATCATATGCTACTTTACATACTCATTGATATGTCAGTTATATTTAATACGATGCCATGTTATTTAATAAAACAACGCAATTACGAGTAAGTGCGAATGTTATTTTGGTCAAACCATATAAAATTTTTGATTTTCCTACCAAAATTATTTACCTAAATAAGTCTATAATTAAGCTATCTACCTAATTAACCTGAATATTTTTAAGTCGATTGGTATGATTTAGGGTCTATATTCTTTAATTATGGTTCTCTCCTTTAGTTACATGAGAAAATTTCATATAACTTTAAAACAGAGATTGTACAACAGTACTGATCAATCAAAGGGAATAATATCTTAACTTTCATTATAAAGATTCACTTTGGCCTTTGGGGCAAAAGGTAACTAAAGAAGTTTCGAAATAAAATAATTTAATGACAAAAGGCTGTAGCAATACCAAAAAATGGAAACAAAGAAATGGAAAAAGCAAGAGTGAATGCCTCTGAACCGCTAGAATTTTGAGTCGGACCAACTTTAAGGTTGTAAAGGTGAGGGAAAGAGCCGATGCGTGTTACAAATTTGTGATAGTGACTTATGATTCCTTATATAAAATTGATTCGTTCATGAAGTTTATTAATGGAATAGGGACTTCTTCTATGACTATGTCAATGGGACAGTTCATTAAGTACGCTTTAATTTGTTGGTTTGTATAAACGAATCCATTAGAATTTTTTTAAAAAAACAAACAAACATATAGCATTTGTAAATGCTTAAATTAAGCACAACCATTTTGATATAATTATTATGTTCTCATACTTATATTACATTGATTTTTTCATAGCCAACTAATGATTAGTTAAACTCCACCAGAGTTTAAACTTCAGTTATATGGACCTCCGCAATATCAACAAAGGCTTTGGCATACACGAAGCAATGAAGCATAAATGTACACCACATAATTATAAATAAAATATCTGATAAACTCAATTGCAACATCAACTACTTATTTTCTCTTTTTTGGTGCTTAGCTTCCAAATATCGCCGTTATTAATTCTCTTTTTATTTTTTAATTAAAGAGAACTTAATCCCTAAACTTCAAAACCTCTGAGGTCAATCACACGTCCGCGTGATTTAAAGTTATTTTTTCCATTCCTTTTAACTTCCTAAACCCATAAAGAATAACACATGTTTTCTTTGTGTTATTCTTATTTCAAAGTAATTCCTAGTTAACAAAAGGAATTTCGTCGTTCTTTCTTCTTAATCTTCAAAACATTGTCTACTTTTTGTTCATTTTGTTTATATAATTCATAGACATCTCAAAATTCATGGGAGGATGACCAGTTTAACCTAGAATTGTAGTTTAATTGCTAGAATGATTTGTGTATATTTTGAGTTAAAAATAGGGTATAAATCTCAAGTATATCTTTATAATGTTGTGTAAAAAATAAAATAATTACGATAGTGCCATTAATGATTAATTTCAACGCGGAAAAAAATTACAAAAATGTCATTCAGTTATCTTAGTTACCGCAAAGTTATTTTAGTTACCGCAGAGTTATTTAGTTACAACAGACTTATCTTAGTTACCGCAGACTTATTTCGTTACCGCAGACTTATTTCGTTACCGCAGACTTATTGAACATTGTCGCAGACTTATTTAGTTACCGCAGACTTATTTAGTTACCGCAGACTTATTGTAGTTATCGCAGACTTATTGAAACGTTGTCGCAGACTTATTGAGTTATGTAGTTACGGCAGACTTATTGAGTAGTTACGGCAGACTTATTGAGTAGTTACCGCAGACTTATTGAGTAGTTACCGCAGACTTATTGAATAGTTACCGCAGACTTATTGAAAAATTTTTTTGGACGAAAGTGGTGGCGACGGTGGCAGCGGTGGTGGTGGCGGCAGCGGCGGTGGTGGCGGCGGCGGTGGTGGCGGCGGCGTCGGCGGTGGTGGTGGTGGTGGTGGCTACGACGGCGGCGGCGGCGGCGGTGGTGGCGGTGGTGGTGGCTACGACGGCGCCGGCGGCGGTGGTGGTGGCGTCGGTGGCATCGGCGGTAGTGGCGGCGGTGGTGGTGGTGTTATCGCAAACTTATTGAGTAGTTACCGCAGACTTATTGTTGTTATCGCAGACTTATTGAAACGTTGTCGCAGACTTATTGAGTTATGTAGTTACAGCAGACTTATTGGGTAGTTACCGCAGACTTATTGTTGTTATCGCAGACTTATTGGGTAGTTACCGCAGATTTATTGTTGTTATCGCAGACTTATTGAAACGTTGTCGCAGACTTATTGAAACGTTGTCGCAGACTTATTGAGAAATGTAGTTACTGGCAGACTTATTGGGTAGTTATCGCAGATTTATTGAGTAATTACGACAGACTTATTGAGTTATGTAGTTACGACAGACTTATTGAGTTATGTAGTTACGACAGACTTATTGAGTTATGTAGTTACCGCAGACTTATTGAGTAGTTATCGCAGACTTATTGAGTAGTTACCGCAGACTTATTGAGTTATATAGTAACTGCAGACTTATTAAGTAGTTACCGCAGACTTATTAAGTAGTTACAGCAGACTTATTAAGTAGTTACAACAGACTTATTGAGTTATGTAGTTACGACAGACTTATTAAGTGGTTATGGCAGACTTATTAAGTAGTTACGGCAGACTTATTAAGTAGTTACGGCAGACTTATTGAGTAGTTACGGCAGATTTATTGAATTTTTTATTTTTAGACGAAGGTGGTGGTGACGACGGTGGCGCCACCGGTGGGGGCTATTGGGGGCGACAGTGGGGGCCGGCGGCGGTGGCGGTGGTGGACGGCGGCAGTGGCGGTGGTGGCCGGCGCCGGCGGCGGTGGTGGACGGCGGCAGTGGCGGTGGTGGCCGGCGCCGGCGGCGGTGGTGACGTCGGTGGTGGCCGGGGCCGGCGGCGGTGGTGACGTCGGTGGTGGTAGTTTTTTTTTTGACGAAATTTTTTTTTACATACGAAAAAAAAAATTACAAAACATAAAAATATTAATGGCAATTTTCGTAATTACAAAAATAAAAATTTGGTTTTATTGTCTTTTAACTATTTTCAAACTTACCAAAATTTAGACAAATCAAACTAGCAATTAACTCTAAAATTTGAGTTAATCTATGCCATTGAGGACTAGTCCTAAAATTCAGATCCGGTCCTAAAATTCAGGATCGGTCCTAATCTAAATCCCAACAAATAAAAATTTTAGGCACCAAAATAAAAAAAATCAAATAAGATAAAAAATTATAAATAGACAAAAAAAAATATTTTTTATTGGACCGGTTTTGCTAAAATTTATGGGACCATAAACAATTAACAGTTTGGAGGCTAAATGATCTACATATAAAACTTTTTAACAGTTTAGAGTCCAATGATCTATGTTTATTAACTCTTGAAAATTTGAGGGTCATCCGAACTTTCTTCAGGAGCACCCCGGCATATATTTAAACAATATAATTGTAGGACATAATAACGCCATATATAATATCAAGTTTGTTAGGTGGAGAAGTTAATTAGTGGTAAGAGATTATGACCATGATATGAAAATTTCAGAGTTGCGATAAAATTTAAAATCAAGGGTGAGTAAGAGAAAACACCTTACCGTTTAAATTTTTTTATCTCGTTTCTTTATAAAAGACAACAACTTGTTAAAATACATACATTGTATGTATAAATATATGAATAGTTCTGCCCATGGTGGCGGAGGCTACGGTGGGGCCCTTCGTGGAACTTCCCTGTGTGCAGGAGCCAACCAAATAAAAGAGCTTTCTTTCACTTTTCAACATATTCAATATTTTGTTACTTTTATATCACTTTTTCCGTAATATCAAGTGTCTGTATATGCCATGCGCATTCTTCTACCAATACTGTAGTTCTTCGATTTCAAAACTAGGTGCTAATGATTCTAAAACAGACGATTAGTTCCGGCTACATCATTCACATGTTATAAAAGTTGTTAACAAAAAGATACTGTTTATGTCATAAAAGATATCTAGAATCGAATAAAAAATTTCTGAAGCTGTTATATTATGATTAGATTTTTTAAAATGTAGTCCTGAAAAATGCTAAAGCTTGAGGAGACTGAAAAGAAATAGGCATATGAATCAATATTTTGAGAAGTATTAGATGTGAATGTCTAGTTACTTATATCATTTTATGTTTTAATAGTCAACGTAATAGTATTGAAGTTTTTTTGTCAACACGGTAATTATATTGATTAAACTCCTAAAGTAATAGTATGATACAAGTTTAAACTTTTAATATGTCTTTATGTCCTACATAGAGTAAAAGGTTTTTCTTTTATCGGAATTTTTTATAAAAAAAAATCATTATTGAGTAGTGCTTATATATACTTTAGCATTTTTAAAATTTAAATTTCATATTCAAATTAAAAATATTATGTTAAATTCGTAGTAGTAAATAACATATGTTAGTCAACCGTTTACTGCCACATGTTTAATGATGTGGTCTAAACAATATTATTTAGTGTTTTCTGAAATTTTTTTTTTAAATATCTTATTATATTTTTTTGTCAATTGATCTATCACCATCGTCAAATATAACACCAACACTTTTATTTATAAACCTACAATATTTGTTTTTTTTTTACAAGTTATTCTCTTTTGTTTTTGTTAATTGTGTTCGGTATGGCGGGTTCGCGTTAATTGTGTTCGGTAACCGGGTTTGAGTTAATTGTGTTCGGTATGGCGGCGAAGACCATTGTATGGGCACAAATCAGTCCAAGAACCATAGATTGAAGATGGTGTTAATCGAGTCAAGATGAAGTCCACTTCAATCGAAGCTATCACCATCGTGCTTCCGAAACCATATTCCTATTGAAACCGCCGAAAAACACCACCGAAGATCTCGCTTCCTCCAAGCCAAAACACCGCAGAGTAGAGAGCCTCAATGAGTAGAGAGCAACAAGCAAAGGGACAACCAAATCCGACAACTAGAGAGAGTGACAGAGAGTGGAGGAGCTCTGGCGTCGTCCTCACACTCGCTGCCAATGAACCTTCGATCTAGACTTCTAACGAAACTTCTTTCATTGAAACTCTCATCGCCGAACACAAGAACCAGAACAGGGACACCGACCATAAAACCTTCGGCCTTAGCTCTCTGGTGGGAATCGAGCGGTAGTTTCTCACAGCTAAGGAGGGTTTGCGGTGCTCCAAGTTTCGGTGGCATCGACTAAACCGCAGTCATGGTGGTTAAGATCTCTCTTTGCCGGATTGAAGCAAATCTAGAGACATCCGGCTATCTGGAAAAGCTCCTCGCGGGTTAGAGCTTGGACTTACTGGTGTGACGAGGTTCGAAGAGGGACTGCTACTGGCGGTGGTCTCCGGTTTTATTTTCGGCATAATCGCATCAGATCTCTCTTTTGGGTTTTTGTTTTCTGTAACTCGGTTAAGACTAAACCGTGCCTAACCGTTGCCATTTATATTGGGTTGATATTTTAAATTAATTGTATCTTTTAAAAAAAATGAAAGCTCTTTTAACAAAAAAGAAAAAACCTGATTAAAATGAGTTTGTATATTTCACTTGAAACTTCATTTTGTAAAATCGAAGATGTAAAATTTTGTAAGGTTTATAAATTAAAATGTTGATATAATACTTGACGATAGTTGTGGATCAATTGATAAAAAACATGGTAAACGGATTTGACTTCGAGAGTTTAAGTCTCGGATAACATATTTAAAAACAAAAAAAAAGTTTTTTCAGAAAATACTAAAACAACGTCATTTATGCTACAATATTAAATAACACGTCAGCTGAATCAGTAAACATAACAGTTAATTATCGATTTATACATGTAAGAAAAAATATTTTTAAATTTTTTTTGTTGAAGTTAGTGGGTTTCCAACTCAAAATCAATTGGTAATGAGTGGATTGACCCATATACTTTATATATTAGTCAAGTCTCTTTCTAGTTCCCGATATGAGATATTCTTCATACGCTCTCTCGAGATCATGGTTTTTCTAACCATTGATCTCGACAATATCCCATTTTATGATTAATTTCAAGATCGATCATGTCTCTTTTCAACGGACCAGATCGATTTCAGTTCGGTGGGATAACGTGTATTCAGGCTCTGATACTATGTTAAGATCTATGGACTTCCAAAACTAATTGGATGAATAGATTGGTCCATATCCTTTATATATTAGTCAAATCTCTTTCTAGTAGTTTGGGTTGGAAAATACAATTTACCTGTTCTACATATGGAAAAGGGTAGAAGACCAAAAAAAATTAAGTGAGTGGTGAGTGATTGGTATGGACCAAATAGTGGTTTTGTTGATGGTGATGGTGTCTTTGACTTTATTCTAGTGAATCTATTGACTACTTGGCTTTTCTATATTTGTGTTTATTTTTTATTCCATCTTCTAAACTTTTTTTTGTCATTATTATTAATTTGGAAATGGTATATTCTTAGAACCATGGCGGCGTTGTCGGACACATGCGAGTTGGCAAGGAAATTAATAACATCCACAAACATGTAATGAGTCAATAAAATGGTTCTAATATTGCGACTTTCGTCCTCTCAATTGAAGACTGATATCGAATTTTTCTCAAATTTGAAACTAGTCTAACACTTTAGTTCATGGGATTCAGAACCAGCAGCATATTTTTTTTCTCAACTTATACATATGATTACCATTTTATAAATTTTAATGAACAATATATTTTTTACGACGTACATATTATTTAACAATCTCACAAATGAATAATTAATGCAACATACAATATATGAAATTTCAACGGACGAGTCAACCTATAATGTTTGGAACTTTCATAAAATTTTGAATACACTTAAAAACAAAATTTCTTATAATATAGACTTGTAGTCCAAGTACATTAAAACAAATTAAATTTTGTTATATTCCTTGTAAAATGAAACAGAAATTAGGTAGCAATCTCTGAATATTATTGAGAGATTATTGGCTCACTGCGAAGTCTTTTCATAGAACAACAAGAAAATGATGGTAGCCAACCTTTGGGATGGTGGAAGATCTTATATTCGTGACTGAGATTATCTTATTGTACTTATGATGGAAAAAAGTATTACACTACACATAGAAATCTCAATAGTATGCAATATATATATATATATATATATATATATATATTATATAGTCAAACATGCATCGAATCATAGTTAGTATTTACATAACCATTCGACTTTTTAAAGGAGACAAAGTCAATCAAGAATATCATTTGTCAAATCATTAGTCTTCTTTAAACTCGTGTGATATTAAATAACCTTGTTTGAAATGCATTTCTGTGGTGGCTAAAGGGCGGCTTTTCTTAGCCTTTGAATTCATTTTGAAACAATGTACCAATTAATTTAGATTATTAATATATAAATCGCAAAAAGCAAATGTAATTATTTCCACATCTGTTGTTACAAATATTTCAGAATACAAGTTTGTGTTGTTTATTCAACAACGGAGCACTATGAGCGGTATAGGACCGACTTTGTAATAATGTATATTTCACATTCAATAGAAATAGCAATCGACCAATATTTTGGAATCTCCTTTAAGCGTACAGCTATATTTATCGTCCATTGATAGTCCATTATAGCATTTTCTGTTTTAATTAACAACGAGCTACAAAATAAGAATGCGTGTCCACTTGTTGTTAATGTATTTAAATAGATGTATATATTTTCTACAATGTCATCATGCATGTGCGAATGGAGAATTCAATAACTAACTAATAAAAATAATAATTTGGTATTCCATGACAAAGTAGCTATTAGTTAGTATTTTACCAAAAAAAAGTAGCTGTTAGTAATGTTGGACATACGACACAATTTAGTTTAAAAAAAAATCATTCTCAATTTGTCATCTCCTTAGTTTTTGTTATTAGGAAAACAAGACATGAAAAACGCATCATTTCATAAAAAATAGAAATTTGAGAGTAAATATATTCGAACGTTATTTCATTGTAGAAACCCTTAAAAAAAAAAAAAACGGTCTTGATATTATATGAATATTTAGTAGTAAAATCAAATTCTTAAATTGTAGATAGACGGTCCAAAATCAATCAATGTGGTCAATGTCCGCACTTATTAAATTACTAAACGGCAGCATAAGAAATCTCATGGCACTATAATAAATACAATCTCTTCGGGGCATTCTTACTCCAAACTCAGTACACCTACTCATCATATATACAAACCCTCAAATCTTCTAAATCCCTCCTAAAGAATACAATATGAAACTATTCACTATCACTATGACCACTATAGTCATCTCGATGGTATTTAATCAAACACCGATCACTACCGAAGCAAGAAGGTCGAGGAAAACAGACGGTCAAGATCATTTCAAAGCTAGTTCAACGAATGAACTAAAAGGTAACAGTCTTGGCATGGGACATAAAAATGGTAATGTGAATGTTGAAGGGTTTCAAGATGACTTCAAACCCACGGAAGGAAGAAGGTTACAGAAAACGAACAGTCAAGATCATTTCAAAACTGGATCTACGGACGATTTCGCACCTACTATTCCTGGAAACAGTCCTGGAGTGGGCCACAAGAAAATGAATATGAATGTTAACAGGTTTAAGAATGACTTCGAGCCCACGGAAGAAAGACGATTACAGAAAACTAACGGTCAAGATCATTTCAAAACCGGATCTACTGACGATTTCGCGCCTACTTCTCCCGGAAACAGTCCTGGAGTGGGCCACAAAAAAATGAATGTGAACGTTAAATGGTTTAATGATGACTTCGAGCCCAAGGAAGAAAAACGGTTGCAAAAAACTAACGGTCAAGATCATTTCAAAACCGGAGTTATGGATGATTTTGCACCTACTTCTCCAGGAAACAGTCCTGGAATGGGCCATAAGAAAGGAGATGAATTCAAGCCCACGACACCAGGACATAGCCCTGGTATTGGTCATGCTGTAAAAAACGATAAACCTAAACAAAACAAAAAAAATCTTAAAAAGATTTAATAGTTTATAGCTTCATTGAATACATTGTTTTACGATATGTATTTTTTAAAATTATTGTATTCTATATTATACCCATTTGTAATGGATTCATAATTCTAGATCATGAATAAAATTAGGGAAAATAATTGTTTAGTAACATATGAAACTATTTATTTTCTATGAATTTGTATGTTGATGTTATTTGTTAACTATAATTTTTAATATTTATTATATAGTCTGTCATGTCGGTAGGGACTAATAATTAGCTTCTACCATTAGGTAGATTAGAATCAAAAGCATTTCTTCTTTTGTCCACCAAAATTATTTTCAATTATTTTTTATACACATTAAATGAAATATTGGGGAACGTAAACCAAACAAAATAGGCAAAGTTACTTCGTGCGTTGTTTGTAAGGTCGACATGCATCTGCCAAAGTTGGCCAAAGTCACACTGTTTTTCTAGTAGTACTATGGTGTACATTGCATGGTGTTTTTAATGAATAAGCAAAAGAAAAATTTGGAAGAAAATTATGCATTTTGTGTGCAGTCTTCATACATGTTTTTTCTACGATTAGCACATTATGTCGTGTTGAGCTTATTCATCTATCTTCATAAGTAACATATTTAGCAACTGTCAAAACTATCTACACTTTTTGATATAATTTTCTAAAAAACTAGAGAAGGTTTGAAGATGATATCAAACAACTTTTAGAAAGTAAGTTTAGTATTAACTAGTGTTGTTGGAAACTTTTTGTATACATATAGTTTTAATCCTCTGTCAATATTAAACAGCAAATGGGAAAAAAAATCAAAAAAAAAAAGAAAATATATTTTCCATTCGGTATTCTTAATCGACCAAGCAACCAAGAGTTACCACTGGAAACAGGGACAAGGGTATAATGAAAAGTGAACATATGTTATAGCATCGGATGATTGAAATTGTTAGACAAAGAATTTATTTTGTTGTTTGAAAATTTTTCCATACAAATCAATACCACGAGTTTCGCACTCTCCATACCCAAATGTTCTTTGACATTTCAATACGCAAAGGACTATCAGATACATCTTTTGATATGTGTTCCATAAACTTATTCAAAAAGAAAACATAAAAGAATAATTTAGGAAAAAAGGAAGAAAAAAATAGCGCAAATAATCATTTAGTAACCTTTAAGCTTTTCTTATTTTCGAAGCTTTACTTTTTTGTTTAATTACTTGAAACTGACATTTTCTATTTTTGTCTTTGTCTGTGAGTCGAACACTATAAATTGGTGGTCTCTGATATACTTATCACAAAATTTGATATTCTGGTTAATTTTTTTTTTTGCCAAGTATTCGTTGAAAATAATATCAAACAAATGAACTGATGCAAAAAGAGTAACGTTACGAATTGTATTAGCCATAAGATAAACAAATACAAATATCAAACCATATACAGACGATAAACCGAAATCAAACCCCACAAAAACGATCGAATGTTCTTACATGTAAAACCAGTTTGAAATTTGCTTAATGTTAATTAAACCAATCATAACATTGTCTATAACCTTTAGCCGAACGGTGTGGATACAGGTGCGGGTCCAGCGAGTGCATCAGACCGTTTAATGCTTCCCATACCACAAATGATACAACCGGGCGACGAGAGAGCAGCAAACTTTGCGCCACAGAGATCACAAACATCATATCCAATGGTTGATAATCTGCTGAGCGTAGCTGAGCATAACTGAGAAGGATCTTCGAGGGGGTCGATGGATTTGTTCGACATGCCTCTCTGAACACAGAGATCGACTAGTCCTCTTAATTCTTCTTGCTTGCTCGCTGGTGCCTTTGAGAGAAGCAGCTCCAGCATTTGCTTTGAGTAGCCATAGTTTTGGACTTCCATGTTTCTTTTGATTGCAGTGCGTATGCAGTTTATGCGGTGCTTTGCTAGTAGAGGCAGTGAAGCTAGATGCCTTGAGAGTCTAGCCATTTCGTCCTTTGCACTTAATGCGCTCGCGCCTTGGACTCTTTGTAGTCTCAAGATTTCCTGCAAATGGGAGAGAAAATAAAGAAGCACTGATAAGCTGATTTTATATTTTGACTGGAATCTAAACCCATTAGAGGAGAGTTAGTTACCCGAAGGAGAGTTACAGCAATCTTGTACTGCGCACAGATTGTGGCTTGAGCTTTGATATCTGCTCCACGTGATTGATCCTTAGCCAGAGCCAAGAATGCTTCGTCGAAGCAAGACAGTGCATCTGGAAGCTGGTTTTGTTCAAGATGGGCAAGTCCAGTCTTGAAACAAACCGGAGCCGCAGCTCCACGTGGAACCTGAGGAGAGTAGCGACAGTGAGGTTTATGCACTTTTCAGTGTCGAATTTTATCTTTATATTTAATTCCAGAAACATTTGCAATTTTAATTCGTGAATTTCAAAATTATACCTGTCCAGGACGAACTGTTGCAGGAGGCGATTGCGGCTGTCCAGGAGGCTTTCCAGAATCGCCGGTATTTGGAACTCCAAGAACGCTAAGATCAAGAGGCTGCGTAGAAACAGGAACCTGTGGTGTCCCCTGAGTCTGACTAGGAAACTGTGGAGGAACACCGCCGTCAGGAAGTCCAACGGTCTGAAATGGAACACCAGGTTGTTGACTTGTCTGAGGAACGCCACCATCGGGAAGACCAATATCAGGCATAGTAGTACTATTTGCTTGATTTGCAAAAGCCTTTGCAGCTTCTGCAGCTTGAGCGGCTTGATCCATTTTCGAAAGATAAGTGCCAGGAGGAGGCAATGTCTTGGCAACCTCAACAGATGGGATTGTATTTTGGAAAAAGTCTTCGGGTATCGGTGCGGCAACACCAGGTGGAGGTGGTTGGGAAACTGGAGGAGGTTGCTGTGTCCACGAGCCCATCGCGAAAGGATCAACAGGAGCAGATGTAGAACTCGGTGCAGTTGTAGTTCCAGCTGCTGAGGAAGAAGGCTGACTTAACATCTGACCCAAATCCTGGGATCCAGCACTAATTGATTTTGTTCTACTCATTGTTAAGCCTAGCCCATCTCCGAGTTTAAATGTTTTAGCAGCTTCTTTAAGCTTGTTGACGTCCACAGTGCTAGATGTTGGCTTTTCTCGTATTCTAATTTGCAGCTTCTTAGGTTTTGGCACACCTTCCTCGTCACTGCTGCTGCCATCACCAGCAGCCCCATACATTGTTTTCTTGAATTCCTCAGCAGCCTTAGCCTGTTCATCAGCCACGTTTTGTTTTCCAAGGGATTCCAGACCCATCATCGAACTGGATTCACCAGCAGGAAGTGCCAACGGTTTATCTGATACAGGTTTACCCAACAAACTAAGTCCTCCAGGTTTAGTTACTAAGCTGTCTTCTTTAATTTCCACCACATTAACTCTTCCTTTGACACAGCCTAAGTAAACACCAATGTGATCAGCTACTATTGAGGGGATGGTTCCATCATCATTCTTCATGTACGGCATTACTTCCCCAGCTAGCTCCCACCGAGGTATACTCTTCATGTCTGTTGGAGTCT
This sequence comes from Cardamine chenopodiifolia, assembly GCA_963922655.1. NCBI lineage: Eukaryota > Viridiplantae > Streptophyta > Magnoliopsida > Brassicales > Brassicaceae > Cardamine > Cardamine chenopodiifolia. The sequence goes on along the minus strand of OZ000479.1, from coordinate 12,556,182 downwards.
TGATTTCCCAGTTGCCACCACCCCATTCTGGTCCTTTTGGAACCATACTCTCAGCTGCAAAATTAGCAAAAATTCCCTGGGTCCATCCTGTAGATCGTACTCTTAAAATCCTTTCACAATATCGTCTAAACTCAGGATCTCCGCTTTCTTCTTCCAATTTCTGGGCAAGACGACGCATAGCACTAGGGTTGAGGTGGCATATGAAAAGATCTAGCATGCTCTCATAGTCGGCTATTACTTCAAAAGTTTCCTTTGCGCTATCAAATTGACCATATCTACGGTGCAAAATGTCCAAATTAGTTAGATGACTGAACCTTGTCAAAACAATATCCACAAGAAACAAGCATACAGATGCAATTTAGGTACAAGGATCAAGAAGTGTTATATCCAAGTTCCAACAAACTATGGATAGTAACTGAGGGACCCTTTTACGGTAAGAAAATATTTCAGATCAACTTTTCAGATTTGCTTCAAGATGCACTAAAACTCCCACATAATTAGTTCAACAGAAACTGGGGTTAAATAGGCCGTCCAGCAATAACTAACTATATATTCTGAGATTCAAATGTTATATATGTCCTGCAAAGAAAGTTTACTTACTTGATACAGGCATATCCAAGCTGCCGGAACCTCTGGAACAAAAGAGAAGTTGGAGGACACTTTGGATAGTCTCTAGAACGCAAGAACTCGTCCTTTAAAACCGACAATGCCGTGGAGAATCGAAGAGCCTTGATTGCATATGCACAACGTAATACCTAAATTTTTTCCAAACCGTTTAGTAAAAGAACACATCTTCTGGGCGAGAGTTCTGGTCATAAGATTTACTGAACTCGACCTCACCTGGTTGAACTGAGGGCTTGCTTGAGCTAGTGATACAGCAAGATCTCCACATACTGGAGTGCTTCTAGCAAGTATATCAAGAGATCTTGGAGTAATTCGCAAGCTATCAAACCTGCAACCAATATATCATACAAAATAAGGAAGCCAGTTAGGATGGGAATGGAGTCAATAAAGATAGCTAAGGAAAGAGACAAAAGAATTCATTCGCGCATCCTGCACATCTATTCCAAAATATTTGACGTTAAATATGTTAACAAATTTCGAAGGAGTAAAAGAAAAAATAGGACAGGAGGAATACCTTGTGGTGATTTGATACAATATTTCAGAAAGGTCCACTTTCTGTTCAAATGTTTGTTGCATTGTAGAAAATCCGATTAAAAGTGGCTCAAGTAGCCCAACAAGACAGCTCTTGATTTCAATCCCCTTTTTCTGCTTTGGACTTATATCAGTGGGATTAGCTAGTAATAGGCGGTCATTTAGAGCACCAACTAAGGCTGCGTAGAAGAGGACAAATTTAGGAGAATGAAACAGTAAAATCACCTTTAAGCATTCAGAGAACCAAGATCTGGTTACCTGCGTATGGTGTACTTATAGAAAGAATGGTCCTCACTTTCCCATCCCAGCCAAGCAAACATACAGCAGTTGTTGTAGAAAAGAGTAAGGCAGGCCCAACCCATAGAAGAGATCTATAGTTCACATACGTTAAGGTATTTCAATAGCCAATGAGCACATATCTAAATAGTGCTAACATATAGTGCACATAATTAAAAGTAAAGAAAGTTAGTTTAATCAGGATATTGATGGTAGTCCTCTATCATATTTTGTCGAACTGCTTGCCAATATATCAAAATCTGCAGACACCATCAGCACCCTTTGGGTTGTTAATATCCCTGCAACATATCCCCGGGGTGTTTCTTGCCATTGAACCTGTAGATTTTGAGAAAATAATTAGTTCGTTATACAATTGAGGGAAGAACTACTTTGGAGATCTAAAACATATTTTAAATCTCTACACAATGCAAAACTTGATTGACCATAACTTCAGGAATAGGTATATCATTGACCTTTGTAGAATAATCCATTTTTTTACCGTAATAAGACAGCTAACACCAAACATGACGAGTCATTTTCCTGTCATTCTTAATTTAAAATGAGATCATATTTATTTTCAAAGAGAACTGGCCAGATGCAAACCACATCAAGGGGTAACGAATAAAACGACTGGATTTATTGGGTTGGTCACTGAATCAGAAACTAACTATCAAAAATTTATTTGGTTGGAAAATTTCTCACCAAACTATTGGTAAACAGTACTTAGTTATTATAGATGCTGCAGTCTGCCAGAATCAGCAATCAACAGGTCATGCATGTTTTGTACAGAATTTCATACCTGAAGAGCTATTTCATGTTTCTTCAGCTTGATTGACTTTCGTCCATCGCCTTGTGTTGAAATATAATGACCATCTGAAGCTGAGAGACGGTAGCCTTGAAACAACTTTGCCAGCCCAATTTGGGTTCCATTACAAGCAAACATCAGAGTAGACTCTAATATCAAAAGAGGCATCAGTTAGCGATGGCACGCACCCATTAATAAGTAAATTTTTAAGAATGAGAATATCTGATGCAACACCTATTGGTGTGGAAAAAACACGATCGACTTCTGTCTCAAACAGGAATTGTTGTGGACCCTGAATTGCAGAAGCATTCGCCTCCTTGGTTTGGTTCTCTTCAGATAACAAATTCTTCTCATTCTCTTCCATTGTGGTAAGTTTTGGGAGGATATACATAGACAACCCTGTCTTATCCTCGTCAAGAAATACAAATTGATCGTCATTTGGGCCGATAAAGGCAGCATCACAACCTGCGTAGCAAAAAATATATAGCTTTGAGATTAGTCCTCCCTTGTTCATTTACGCATTCGGACACTCAGAATAGCAAAAAGGATGAACACCTTAAATAATTTTAAGATTGCATCTCTTTCAAGCTAACAGAGAATTGGTTGAAATCAGCTTCTGTGATTGTTAGTTCCTAGGGTAAACAGCATTAGACCCTACCATCAGTCTCCCAGCAGAAAGAGCATCTACTGTTTATAGCATACACTGTAGCCCTGCTATATCTAAATGACTGGATGCAGTATGATACCATTTAATGTTCTCAAAAACTAAAAATCCGAGGCGGGATAGGAAGTTCTCTAAAGAGTAGCAAGGGAATCCAATAATTAGACAAACCTTTAGCGGTGCTTCCTTTGCTGTTAGGCAGCTGAGAGCCTGTGTTTTCCCAGTAAAGCACAACTTCATTTGTTGCACCACTGAATTCAAAGACAACCAAAAAGAGGTGCCTTTTACGACTGTAAACAATGTGTTTCGAGTGATATTCTACATTTCCGGGAATCTGAGATAAAAAAGTGCGGTAAGCAAAAATTAAATCAATAAATAAATCAAAATCACATGATATCAGGTATTACCGATGTGTACAGCTTCTTGTAGATGTTGTCCGTTCCAGAACAGAGATTGTGTGCCATGAGGTTAAGGCCCTCAATATAAAAGGCCCTCACAGGATAATGAAGAACCCTATTTGGCTTATTGAAGAAATTCAGCTCCAAATGGAATGGCTGTCAAACAATCCAATCAGTCAGGCATAAATCATCTACTGCCGAAAAGAAGCTCTAAATAGCAGTTACATGCCTGGCAAACAGGAATGTCTTTAAGTTGATCCTTTGTATCCACGACGGTAATAAGGGGTAACCTTGATATTGGAGCAGTTTTGGCATGACCCTCCATAAAATGCTGTATGGATTAAGTCATGGACTTAGCTAGTATAGTTCCAAATAATAACAAAAATAATGGGTAAGCATAAAGGTAAAACAGTCATACACTATACAGGAACGCCTTCCGTGCAATATCTGAAATTGTTAGCTGACTCTGGCTGCAGAAAAAAAATAAGAGTAAAATATGAAACAGATGAAATACGAAAAACTTGAGTCATTTGGTACAGAATTCATGGGATATTCACAGCACATGATAGTAATTTTTTTTTTGGGAAATTTCCAACACTGATTGTATTGAGGTAATAATATCCACCTACCCCTTGTGATAATGCTCCTGTAACAGAGCTTGGAGTTGATGCTCGGCTAAAATTCCAGAGGAACCCATCGAAGAAAGCTTTTCCTTTAGAACAGACGCTGTTAATTACCTCAAATGTTAGAAAGCAGAATATAGATACCGAACAATTAAGGTCAAACCCACAACCCTTGTTTTCACAGAGGATTAGTGACTCAACTCTCAAGAGACATATACAGATTAAGAAGAGCATCGCTTGTTATGGGCAAATAAACTTTATGTTCAAGATTCACCTGAAGATCCCCTAGCACTTTGTAGAACTGCAAAGAGCTGCTTCCTTCCTTCCCTAGTCTTAGCTGCTCGATTTTGAATGTTCTCATTACCCGCCAGGTTCTGTAAAACTCCAGTATGTTAAAGGCAGAAGGCCACACTTCTACCTAAGCGGGGAATACCAGTAGGAAATAAACTGATTATTCTTAACTGCAAAAATCAAAGCTGCTAGGTTCAACTTTGGGTGAATTTCTAACGTCTTGATTCGTGGTAAAGGGTAAACAGCTTCCCCACCCTGCTGAGAAAGAATTCTAGGAATGTCTATTGATTCCATAGCTACAAAAACAACAGGATAGTGTTACAATGCATAATCACAGTTTCCAAACCTAATCATGGGCATTGTTCCTAAATCTAGGAAAAGAGATTTCCTCATCTGTGGATCCACTTTAAGAGACATCAGGCTTACCGGCAGGCTCAAAAAAGTTTGTTTGTGTCGAAGGCCTGTTGGGATTGATTATTACCCGTGTTTTCCACACTTGAAGAGATTCATCCTTGGACACAGTGACAAGTACACGCAAAATAGGAAGCCAAGATATTGAAGTGATGGGTTGTGAACCCACTTGCGTACTGCAGTTGTACCAAAAGAAACCAAACAGGAGTGAATTATTACGGAAAAACAAGTGATAGCAATCCCATGCCAGTAACAGAAAGCTGAATGCAACAAAAAAATAACTTACATTCCAATCATATTCGGTCTTTCAGTTGAAACATCCCACGCTAAAAGTGTACCCCTCCTATCTCCAACAAAAATCCATTCTAGTGTCGGGTGAAAAGCAAACGCACTAGCGCCGATGAGTTTAATAGTATTATCAACTACAAGGATAACAAAGAACTGTTGTAAATGGTGGCTATTGCTAATGATACCCCAAGCGAGAAGAATAAAGACAATGATAAACATGAGATCCTCCTATACTCACGCTGTAGGGTATAATGAACAGCATAAGTATGAATGTTGTAGGCTCTTATCAACCCCTCTGCATATGCCACATACTAAAAAGACACAACAATGAACAAAAAATTGAAGCATTTGTACAACACAAAACCAGATTCCACACACTAAGACGAAAAAAAATGAGGATGTTTTATCATCATACCAGGACAGGGAGTCTAGGGTGGCAAGCAATATTCACAATTGGTTTCTTCAGGTCTGTCTTAATTTTCGTCGGAGCTCTTCCACCTTCAACAGTTCCAACAACTACAGCAAAGAAAAACAAACATCACACCTACTCGTACACTTAAATCTCTTAACATACAAGAAATCAGGGACTAATAATAACCCAACCTGTCACACTCATTCTTTTCGGGAATCCAAAAAATACAACCGGTTGAAGTGGCGTCACAGCAAGATGAACTTCTGTATCCGAGGAAATGTGCTCACTCCTCTTCTCCGGTGAGTGCAACACACAAGTCTGCTCCGTTTCAAAATCACAAGACCTAATTGTACAATCCTAAACGATCGAATACCAAAATCAGTGTAAAATACTGAACATCAAGCTAAAACTAGTACTCCAAATTGGGGAAATTGACCTCAAGAATGGCAACAACAGCATTGCTACTAGTAGGACTATACAACATTCTAACAGCTGGAGATCCAATGTCAATGGATGCGATCTTACATCCGGTTAATGCATCAAATTCTGCAAACCAATAGATTTCAACATCACAACTATGAACATAAAATCTTCATACGCAAACGAAGATAATAACTGCGGGAGATTTTGTTACCCATGATGTAAGAGCCAACGGCAACAGCGATTACGGCTTGCGTTGGATGAAACGCTGCCGTATGAGGTTGTAGCGGCTTGCTCACACCGCGACCTACGTGGCGTAGATCCAGATGCTGCACCGTTGCCCACTCCATAACTCTTCTCTTATCATTGCGCAAACATATGAACAATATCAATTCAGATCGATCAGAGAGAACGAGAGAAGCTGATAATAAGATTACTGATCTGATCTTTGAAGGATTAAATTTTCAAAAAATTTTCAACTGTTCATTTTTGCTTTACCTGCTCTTAGATCTGCTTGAGATTACGAGTTCATTCAATTGTCTTCGAATCTGATGCTGAACATACGAAGGTTTCTAGAAAACAGCGAGAGATCGAACGGAAAGATGAGAAAACTCAATAGATTTTTTTAACCAGATGTAAAAGCTAGAGGAAGAAGACGAACATCGAACCAAAAATGTCAAAATTTTGGGTCGGGTTGTCCGGATTTCTCTTTCTCCCGGATCGGATCTTTTGGGTGTTCTTTTGTGCTACATGCCGTGTGTCTAATTTGTAAACTACGCCGTTTTATCAATTCGGGCTGAACTTACAAATTTAATAAATTAGGCCTAAATGAGATTTACCCGATCCGCAAACACTACTTATACCAACGATTACAATTACAAATATCTAACAACAATTATGGTAATCATTATCAACTATTTTGGATAGTCTGAAACCGCAAGATTTTAATAACTGGTTTTATCTAATGCGGTTGCAGTTGGTTAAACAAAAATACTTATTTTTAATTTATAATACTAATAAAAAAAATTTTAAAAATCAAAAATTAAAAAAAAACTAAAATTTATTTTCTTTTATCAAATATTATCATATTAAATTTTTGAAAGCTTTAATATGTATTTTCTAAATAAAAATATATTTATAAGTATAAAAATATTATATATATATCTATATATAATATGTTTCAAACCTCTTAAAATAAATAATTTTAATTATTTATTCTAGAATTTATCAAAACTAGGTTTTTAAAATTTTATTATATTAATAAAAAAATGTGTTTTTATATAAATTATATATTATAATATATTGATATATTATATGTAAAATTGTTACTATAGCCGCTGTCAACTATTCATAAATTTTTCACAAACATATATTTCTAATTGTTAAACTAGTCGTATAAATTGTTTAATATCGTTTATAACCGCAACCATCCGCTTTTTAAACTTATGCATCCGCAACCACAATCGTTGTGTTTAAACTAGTCAATCTCTAAATACCGAACAAATAACATATTTAGGTTTTTTTCGACAAAAAAGTAACAGATTTGTTACGGATATTATCAAGATATTTAATTGAAAATATGTAATATTTTAGTTCTTTTCATTATTCTGTTCGTTAGGAATATTCATTTTGATTTTTTCAAAAATTAACTCAAAATTTTAAGAGATAATATTAACTGACATACGGAAATTATCATCATTATATTTTTAAAATTGACTTTAAAACAAATAGTTAAATCCTTCTATATATATAAACCAATATAGTGTCACATCATTCCATTTCTTATACACACTCAGAAATCTTCTCTTTTCTCAACTATGAAAAGCTCCACCATTCTTCTAGCGGCAGTTTTCTTGTGTCTCGTCGCTTTTCCAACCATAACCGTTGGAAAAAGTTTAAAAGAATGGCCAAATCCATCTGAAATCTCAACAAACGAGATGATGTATTTTAACACTCTCTATAGTTTTAACTATGGAGATTCCAAAGTCTTAAAATGTACTTATAGCAATGGATCTGATCCAGCCATTTCTATTTCTCCATCAATACCAACTCCTACGCCTCCAGCTCCTAAAAAATCTCCGTCACCGCCAACACCTTCTCTTTCGCCGCCAACGCCCAAGAAGTCTCCATCTCCGCCACCAAGTGATGATCAACCATCATCTCCATCAAACCCACCTCCGGAGCATCATCATTATCATCAGAATCCATTGGAACACATTGAAAGCTGTATGATAAATATGGGACCACTTGGGATTTGTCGGTGGCAGATGGACCTCAGTTTCCATACGAGGTTGTTTCGTGTTAGTAACTATTGTTGCAAACTTGTTGCCAACATGAAAAGTGAATGCGACGACGTCGCTTGGGGATTCTTCACCGATCCTTTCTTTGTTCCTCTTGTTCGTTACACTTGCCACGTCAACTTCTAGTTTAATCTCTTCTTTGTTTTGTTTCTTAATTAATTAGGGTTTTTTTCTTTAATAATTTCTTGTTTTTGGTTCGTTTAGTCATGCAATATTTGTTGCCGTTCATATATAATGAACGGATCTTTTGTTAAGTTTACTTAATGAATAATATCTCTTTTTGTTTTCTTTGTTGCTTGTTTTTATGTGTTGGCAAATGAAAAAGAAAAAATCAACCAAAGATTCACTCGCATAAATCGATTAACTTACGTGATTAGGAAATAACTGTTATATCGGTTTCCGATGCAAGCTCTTTTGGTTACATCGTTTTTTTTTATTGTTAAAAAAATGTGAGGAGCCTTCGAAGTGAATATTCGAGGCCTCTCACAGTTAGCTTAATCTCCTGAGAAACATGAGGAGTCCACTGGAGTGGAATATTAGTTGCAAGTTGCGACAAATCAAATTTTAATGAAATAATTATTCCATCAAATTGCGATACGCAAATTCTGTATTCATCACTTTTAATATTTTTTGTAGTTTGTTTAATTTTTTTCTCAGTTTCTTAGTTAAAATAGTAAATAAAGCTAAATTACATATTCATATCATGTTTCTTTTATATAAGAACCATCTTATTGTCGACATGAAAAATAAATGCAACGGTGTTATTTGGTGGTTTTAAACCACGTCACCTACTGGATTCTTTCTTCATTTCTTTGCTCTTCATTAATTAATGGTTGTTCTTGTTTTAAGGCTAGCTTAGTTAGCATTTAGCAATGATGTTTTCGACGGTTTTTTCTTTAGGTTTGATTAGTCACCAAAATGATAAAAGAAAAATAAATTACCTATAAATTCAGTCGCATTCAATTTACGTGAGATCGTATAAAAATGGATTTTTGGACCCGAAAAGATAAAGCAAACTATTGTATCATATCGATCACGGCGGAATCTCTCTTTCTGTTATATCTGTTTTGTAAATTATAATTTTTAATTAAATTATATATAAACATTAAAATATCCATTCAACAGTTGAATCTTCTTGTTGGATTTGAATAGAATATTCGCAGAAATAATTATTTAGAAGACGAAGTGTATCACGATTTGAATGTTTCTTTTCCTTTTTACTCGTGATTTCTTAGTTAGTAAATTTACTTAATTAATTTTTATTTTTTATAGCAAACCACCTTCCAGTCTTTTGTTTTTAGTTTTATTCATGTTGATTATTTTACATAATTTGGTTTACAAATCATATAATGTATATCAAATTTTATTTTCAAAATTTCCATATTTAAGTCTCTGATTTATTCGATTGTGCTAATATTCTCCTATTTTCTTTAGAAACCATTTTGAACTATATTTTTAACCAGATAAAAGATATTTCACAAGATAATGGTTGCAACAAATCAGTTTCTATAGATAACAACTGCTACAAAGTATTCGTAGTATATACAAATTCTATCGTCATCATCTTATAATTTTTTTAATAAAAGAATAAAACTCTATATAAACGGATCCATGCATTCTCATTCACTTTTGTTTATACACTCCAAAAAAAAAACCTTTGTTTACATCGCCTTAACCATGAAGAGCATCATTATCATTGTAGTTCTCCTATGCCTCGTATCTCTCCCAAACCCTACCGTCAGTTTACAAAAGAAACCATGGCCTAAGCCGTCCGATCTAGCCAACCACAATGGCAACTTTGGTGACTCTAAAGTTAGTTGGGCTTGTTCCTCCTCCTCAGACCCTAACGCTCCTCCTTCACCACCCCGCTCGTTCCCTAATATCCCAAAAGTTCCCGGAATCCCAAACATACCTTTTCCGACCATACCGGGACTTCCTAACATCCCGATCCCGGGACTTCCCAACATCCCGATCCCGGGACTTCCCAACATCCCGGGACTTCCGAGTCCTCCGTTCCAATCTCTTCTCGTGTCGCAATCTGGTGAGTTAGAGAAGTGTTTGTCCAATGATGGTTTGAAAACGAACGAGAAATGTTTCTCGCAAGTATTTTCGAGTTGGGCGGAGAATGATTTCGTATTGGATAAAGAGTGTTGTGAGATCGTTGTGAATATGAACAAGAGGTGTTTCGGTCATCTTCACATGATGTTTAAGAGTCATTTCTTTGCTCCTCTCCTTCAGTACTCTTGTCACATCAAGCGCGCCAAGAACTAAACACGTCTTTCTCACGTGTCTCCTTCGTTTGGGTTTTTCTTATTTTTATTTTTTTAGTTTTATGTTAGTTTTTCTATGGTCCATTTCTCATGGACATCTTTTGATTTGATCGTCTTTCAATTAATAAAATATTTTGTTTTTTTTGGATAAATTAGTTCTCTTTTCTGTTACGAATATATATATCCTCAATTGTTTGATTCGTTTTTATGTGCATGCTCGTAGATCCGCCTGAAATTACGGGTAGACGTTTGTTGTTATTTTCCCGGATCTCTCTTTTCCGGGTCTGATATAAAGCTAAGAAGTTTGACGATAAAATTTTAGTTCTAATAGATACGGATGAACTTTAAAAAATTTGTATAAAATCATGTGATTAAATGAATATTGTTATAAATATTGTTCTACTAAAATCGTAAAAAATTAAATAATTTCAATAGAAATTCTGAAAAGATAGTACCTAAGAACTTTTTCTCTCAACAAAGTTAATGAACGGATGAATAAGGATGAGCCGGAAAATTAAATTTGACTATGGACCTTATCAAAAATACTCTATGAATAATAATATATATTTTTGGAATTATTGATACAGGACAAGATTTACGTAAATAGAAACATATTTAAAATGAATTTGTAAATTTCAGTCACAGCTACTCACCAGCTCGTTTGGGACCTCTATAATTAATGTTTGTAATTGACTTCATCCCCACACCTCCTCAAGAACACGCTTTAGTTAAAAACAAAAATATTAAAGAATAATAAATTTATTTTTGGTGACGGTGCGAGAGAAATCAGAATAAAAACCATTTTCCCTCTCTTATTTATTTTAACTATAAGCAGTCACTCTTTTAACGAGAATATGATGAGAATGGCCAGACATTGTGTCATTAATTATTATCATAAGGTTGTTCATAAACTGTTAAGTATGGTTTTTAACTTTCTTCATGCGTTATATCAATATTTAATGTACGAGTTGAATTTAAATACTGACATTTTAATAACATTTACAAAATTTATTTGGCTATATATACATATATTTTTAAATTATAATTTTAATATTATATTATATGAAACGCAGATTTAACAGTGTCAAATTTTGACAAAAAGAAACAGTTTATATAGTATGGTTTTGACTATAAAAGAACTACAAAACCTTTTCTAGACTTACTATATTCGTGAATAGGTTTAAAATTTGTCTTTTTGATAGGATGTTAAATCTGTAAATATGAACTTAATACAAATTTAGCTATAAGAGTCGGCCTAAAATAGAAACTAAATTCTGTTTGGTCAAAAATATTAAGATACCATCAATATTAAATTAATTCAAACGAAACCAACAAATAAAACCTGTAGTGCAAAAAAAAGTTAAAAACCAAGTTTATTGAGATATCTAACCAAATCGATTCAATTTCATATTGGTTACTATCTTTTAAAACAAACCAAAAAGCAGATTGAATACCATTTAATAAGTCAAATTACGTATAAGGTAATTTATATATATGATATATACAGTATATGCTAAGTATCATACATGCACACATGTTATTTATTTCAAATTAACGTAACTGAAGGGCTTTAAAAGAGGATGGAGGAAAGATCGAGAAGTTTAGACTACTCATGGAGGATATGGGATACTCGATCGGTTCCCTTCTGCAGGTCCCATATGTATAATTTTTTTTTTTGGTAAAATCCATATGTATGACTTGATAATTATATTTGTTAGTTTCTTTTTCTTTTTCTTTTGTGCGACATATTTGTTAGTTTCTTATTGCCATTTTTTCATATATAGTTTTTCAAGTTTTTCTCCCCCATATTTGAAAGAGTCTATCAACACAAGCCTAATCTTTCACAATTCACATTCACAACCCCATCCAATATGAATGTTATTCATCACTCATTAATTCCAAAAGTACAAGAGTAATGTTATATGGTGCTAACTTTCGAAAACTAAATTAAATATATGTTACGTGCGTATATTATCTAGAAGCTTCGGTGAAATATGAAAAGGAAAGATACAGGCGTATGATTTTCTTTTTGGATAATAGATGCATGCATATGTTATATTTGTATGTATATGTTTGATATGCCAATGAGCTGTAGACAGAAGACGAAAGAGGACAAATGTCCAACTTTCAAGACAAAAATAAAAGCCAAATCTATATAGAAGATCAAAGGGGAAATAATAACATTCCCCATAAAAGTAGAGCTAATGGGTCAACCTATTAAATAAATGGTTATCTTCTTATAAGATTTTTTCATTTCGTATAAAAAATATATAGATTCGTTAAAATGTTTTTACAAACTACCTTGAAATATTTTTGTATACGTACCAGTTTTATATCACAGCGGTCAGATAAAATTAATCAATCCTCTATCTTTAAAAACCAAATATGAATAAAAGTTTTCTACACTTTTTCATTAGGATTGAATACCTTTACGAAATGAAAACTATTCCAAAATGCATACAACACCATGTATTTTTAATATTTCATTAAAACTCGCATTTTGTGACACATTTGATCCCTATTCTTGACCAATAGATAGAACAGAATCCTCAACCACTTAATTTACAAAACCCCACCTTAGTCTTTTCGAAACATCTTTAGTCTAACAAGTAGGAACCGAATGCTACAATTTCTTCCACATGACATGTCTCTTTTGTTGGTTTTTGTTTCCCCATCTTTGTCTTAGAACTACATAGGACACCATATTTCACTTAGAAGGTTAGAACACATATCGATCTATAGTCTATATATAGAATATTAATTTAACAAACGTATTTATATTTATATTGTCAAAACTATATGGCAAAGTGAAATTGTTTTATAAAAGTACATGAAATTTAATTATGTAAAGGACAAAGAAAGGTGTGGATGTGTGTATATATATATTAAAATAAACTTATACATAAAGCAACCGAAATTTATCTAGTCCACAAGAATATTTCTCCCTCTCTCAAGTCTCAACACAATCTTATACTGTATATTAAATAGTGAAAGAATGAGAGCTTAGAGACTGGCCTAGGTTAAGTCGACAACTTAAAAAGATTAATATTTCCTTATTGTAATATTTCATTATTTTTCTATTTGTATCCCCAATTCAAAGATAAATAGATATAAAGAGAAGAAGGTGAAGAAAGGAAAGATCATAAAGGATCGATGATGAGAAAAGTAGGGAGTTCGAGCTCCGGCGGCAAAGGCATAGCGGCGGTGGTCGGCGTCGGTCCAAAGCTTGGCCGTTCCGTCGCTCGTAAGTTCGCCCACGAAGGCTATACCGTCGCTATTCTTGCTCGTGATCTCGGTTTGCTTCTTTTTATCCATATCTCTACCTATACATACACTTATCCACATGTATGCATATGCTTCTTTTTTCTTATTGTGTGCCCACGGAATATTTCTTCTCTATGTATTCCAAGGAAGATAAAAATAATTGCGGCAGTTTTTTTGCAAAAAGAGTTATTTAGAATGATTTTTCTCGCTAGATTTAACAAATATATTCATGCGACTAACATTTTCACACCACACACACATACGCTGTCGTCATATTGTCACAAGGTGCGTTTTTATATATTGAATGATAATAAAAAAATTCAGATTTATTTTTTCTATTTTTGATAATAATTTCAGATTCAGATTTAGTTTCTCAAGATTTTGGGATTTGTACATCAGTACATCACTATACACGCTTAGCTGGCTGGCAAAGTATACTAGTGTAATTTTTTCAGTTTAAATAGTTGTCACGCTGAAATCGGCTTTCTTTAGAATTAGTTCAGTAAAAACTTATTTACTTTAATTTAAAATATATTGCAGTTTTTGTAGCTGACACAGTTAAACTTTTATCCTTCATCAATCATCATGTTCGGTGATGAAAACATTTAACTAGTTGGTATTTAATAAATAGTTATTTATTTTTATTTTTATTTCTCTCGCCTATATTTATATTTTCTTCTTATCATTTTACAAGTCACACTTATAATAATCACAAAACGATGCATTCACGAGATATGAGTATATAAATCTATATATGGTCGGGTAAATTGTGCAGGTAGATTATCTCGAGTAGCTGAAGAGATAGCAAGAGAAGAGAAGGCGCAAGTATTTGCTATAAGAATTAATTGTGCGGATCAAAGAAGCGTAAGAGAAGCCTTCGAAGGAGTATTGTCGTTAGGGTTCGTGGAGGTTTTGGTGTACAATGCTTATCATTCTTCTTCTTCTACTTATTATCCCACTTCTTTCACCCATATTCCTTTCCAATCTTTCCAAACATCTTTTGCCGTATCCGTTTTCGCTGCATTCCTCTGCGCTCAACAGGTGACCCCTTATTAAATCAGGATTCCTATACATATATATTTGAACAATGTGTTTTCTTTTGACATTACTGACCTTTTGGGTTGAAGACTTGTTAGTCATGGCCAAAAAAAAAAACTAGAATATATGATTTCAGGATATATATATAGCCAGTGTGTCGATCCATTATTTATCTAGTTATGAAAGGCACTTGTTTTTAGTATTTGGATTCATCAGAGTTTTAATATTTCACTTAAAATAAATAAGGTAATTTTGATCGTACCAATAACTTTTTTGATAGATTAATTAATCATTTGTTGATGTACAAGTTGAACGAAATACTGTTTTTTATTGTGTGTTATGAAGCTGTAGGGTATATGTAATATTGAGTGATTTTGACATTTAAAATATTCAAAAAATGTTTTGTTTTAATTTTGTGATTTTAATTTTATAAATATTGTACCAAAAGGTTATTCCGGGAATGATGGAGAAAGGCAAAGGAACTATACTCTTCACCGGTTGTTCGGCGTCACTGAATGGCGTTGCTGGTTTCTCCGAACTATGTAATTTTCTCAAGATTTTAAATAATAACTATTATATTCTTACAAAAATTGGGTTTAGTCAGTAAAGAAATATTTGAAATTGGAATAGGTTGTGCGAAATTTGCACTGAGGGCACTTTCTCAATGCTTAGCAAGAGAATATCAAGCTTTTGGAATACATGTGGCTCATGTAATCATCGATGGTGTGGTTGGACCTCCAAGGTACGCAATTATGTGATCATTTTCCTCTAAATTTTCATTAGAAAAATAAAATAAAATAAAACAAGATGGAATTAGAACCACGAATATCTGTCCGAAAAGGATCTTTTAACTTTTTATAGCTTCCACAAACGGCAAGATTCTCTACCTCCTAAAAAAACTTTTTTTTAGGAATAATCAAACTCTATCTCAATTCACAAATGGATTCGAGATTCACATTCAATATTTGTGGTTCCATTTCTTACTATTTAGTTTTCTTTTGCACTCTGATTTTTTAGCCTCTATTTCATTGCTTTATTTCTTGAAATTCACGGTCAAATATCAAAGATGAATAAAGGGAAGAACTACTAATATAGTCCCCACAACCACAACGTGTCCACACTATTGAAACACTAAGCATTCGAAGATCCAACGAAAATAATTCATCGATAAAATCTCTGGAAAATGTATTTTCAGAGAAACAAACATCCCTCCTCGAGGAATGGTCGCAGAGAAAACATCATTCAACATAGGAGGTGAAGATGGAGAAGGAGAAGGAGAAAGCTCGGGAGTGATGGGAATGGATCCTGATGTATTGGCTCAAACATATTGGCACCTTCACGTTCAAGACCGGAGAGCTTGGACTCATGAACTCGATGTTCGACCATCAAACACAAGATTCTAGCTAGTACTTAAAAAAAAAAATGATTTGATTCTTCGGTTTTCTGATTTTATCCATTTACAAATGTATGTTTATTCTTGTATTTGGAATGTAATTAAGTACTTTAAAAGGTTGGTTTATGATTGGTGTGAATGATCTATCAATCTCCTATCTATCAATTTTGGTCTTGTCGGGTACGGGCTTGAACTTTTCTTGTGGTGTAAAGTTAAAAAGGGTACAAGTGACTTCGTGTTCAAATTGGGGACACAAAGAGGATTGGACAAGTCATGTGAATGGACATAAGATCCGATCAAAAAATAAACAAAAAGGGACCCCCAGTAAAGATGAAATTAGAAACAATCGTCCTTTTAAGTGTTGTCATGTCAAGAAACTTGTATGTCTCTGGGTTCATTTTTTCATACAACAGAGTGAAACTTTGATGATGGGTCAACTCCTCAAAGAGAATAATATCAGTAACGAGTCTTGAAGCTTTCTTACACCTTTTTAGAATACTGTTAAAGACTAATGATAAGTAGTGTTGATCAAGACCACACTAAGAGTTCTTTGACTACATATTTGAGAGATCATTGTGTTCTTTGTATTCATGACCATTGGTTTAGTACAATCATGAGAGTAAGATATGAAAATACTTGGTACTTATGAGTAATCAAAACACAAGTTAACACTAGCCATTATAAAAAAAGTTTAAAACTCTCTGATGAAGAAGCTTATATAAGAGTTGAAGAGAACAAAAGTCTCCTTTGTAAAAACAAAATTTTCGACATCTCTAGGATTGCATGTATAGAAACAGTATATGATTTTAGCTTTGGAAGAGAATGATGTTTTTGATAAACTGCTTCTTTGCTCCTATCTTTTATCCTGAGAAGATCACACCAAGGAAATTATATAACTGCGGAGATTCTACTATACAAAAATGGTAAGCAAAAGAGAGCTGCTTCTCTTAGGAAAATGAAACAAGAAAGAACATAGAAGAAACAAAATCAATGCTCAGAAACTCATGTCAATACAAAGGGCTTATGTTTATGATTCAATTTTGTTTCCCTAAATTAGCAGAGATTATAGTGAGAGACAAGTTAAAGAGATTTAAGTAGCATCTCCCAATTTCTTACAGAAACATTTGAAGATCTCATCCCAAAACAATGCCTATGACTCAATTTCACATTCCAATTCAATAAATTTCAAAATTGTTCCCTATAAAATATTCTTTGTTGTCTACAGTAACGAATTTATTAACCAAAAATCCTTACATTTTAATAAAATCAATAGAAGCTCAACAATGCAAAACGAAGATTCTATAAACCCTAAATTGATAAACCTTTGAGTAGACGAGTGACTTTATCTACAAGAGAGTCTTCGTCATCGTCATCTTCTTCATCGCCGTCTTCAGAATCTGAATTCGAATTCGTAGAATCACCATCGCTCCATTCGCTATCATCTCCACTGGCAATCGATTAAATCCATAATCGATCAGAAACTAACTACGATTAAATATAAAAAATAGATCGTCACGAAATAAGCAAATACCTCAGACTCCGATCTTCTTCTTCTTCATCATCATCTTCTTCGCTACTCTCACCATCGATATCATCTTCTTCTTCTTCTTCTTCTTCTTCTTCTTCTTCTTCTTCTTCTTCTTCTTCTTCTTCATCTTCCTCATCTGAGCTATAGAAATCGATGATCTCCTCCTCGTCCGCCATTGAAATTTCAAAGAGCAAACGGCTTTTGAATTTTTTTCTTCAGTAACCTTTAAACATTGTCGGAGCCCCGAGAGACTCCAACTGGATCCGCTTTGTTTGTCGTAATTTTACAGTTGGATCCTTTCTTAAAGAGTTGTGTTGGAATAATAGATAAATGGGAAATTGCAATGCATAGCAATGGAAAAAACAAAAAAACTAGGTAGATGACAAAGAAGAATAAAAAAATTAAGTAGGTAACTGAAAAAATATTATTTGACGATTTTGCCTTTTGTAAAGTTTTAATATTTAACATAATAATACTAGCTAACACGGTAAAATAAAAAAATATATTATTATTTAATTTTATATCATGTCAGAAAATAATATGTTAATTATTTCGTAAGCATGATATAATGTATAAATAACAAAATCTATAATTAAATTTACTTATATATATATATATATTTGTATAGATTAATAACTTAAGTACATTATAAAAATGATTTAACATGTTCTTTTGTTATCGATATCTAATAATATATAGCAAAGTAAACAAATAAATAACTATCCAACAGTCTCATTTTTTAACAAATCTATTATATGTTGTTGTTGAGATAAATTATTTTTTTATCAGATTTATAATCGACATTTTCACGATTTAGCTTTGTCTTATTTCAACTAGAAAATATTTAATTTAACAATTTAAAAATAAGTTTATCAATGTATCATAAAACATGTAATTAAAATGTATGTTAGCATAAATGATCGGAAATGATGCCAAAACTGGAATTAAAAAAATTATCTGTCACAAATCTAATAAAAATATACCGGATGCTAGATTTCTAATTATTTAATTATCTATGTATATTGCCCTAGTTAACCCTAGATAAATTACCCTAATTCTCTTTTTTTTCTCGTTTCAATCCTCAATTTTAATAATCTAGTTTTTTATATTCGCTTAAGTTTTTCTAAAATGAATTTAATCTAAAATAATGAAGTTACCAGTGAAAATGTCGCTTAACTAAGAAAATTTATGTTTCAACCTTAAAATAATGATCATTGATAAAATACTTATTTGAACTAATAAATATATATATATATTTATTTCAATTGTTTTTACCGTTATTCTTGTATTTTATTTATATTTTGCTTCTGTTTTACTTATATTTTTTAAAGTTTTACAATAACCATCACGTATTGCTAGAGTTATAGTAAGAAATAAATTATTGGTAAAATCATTTAAAACCTTAAATTAATTTTCTAAAAAGTATTTGATATAACTATATCAGTGTTATATATTTATTATTAAAGGTTTGAATTGAAAATATGAAAGAAACCACAAAATTAAATAGCGTTCAGCGATAATCACATTATCATTCACATAATCACATTATTATCACTTATTATCAAGTACATACATGATATGACTATAAAAAGCTATTGTTCTCGTACTTAACCATCTGATTGAAAAGATTTTGAAATGTTTGGAGAAGACGATGAATAGTGTTTTATTGATTCATTTCAGCATAATGCTTTGGATTACACTCTGTTTCTTTATATAGAGAAAAGAAAGATAAGAGGAGCGTATCTTGATAAGGTTGACAGGTCATCGTGCCAGCTATGGTGTTTTACGACGCGGTTTCTGAGAGAGCATCAAATCGGTTTTCGGTCTTCGTCATGTACTCCATACGAATCGACTTATTGTTTGCTATCGTTGCTTCTATTCTGTTTTTGAACTAGGTGAAGTCTCTGATTGATACATAGGCTTTGCCTTTTCTTCTGTATTCTTCAAATTCTCTGATTGTGAGAGAGTCTCTGCTCTGATATTTTGAAATTTGGGTTGCACGTGAAACATACTGAGTTTTCCTTTGATATTGATTGTATAGTGAGTGTTATTATTTATTTTTCATATTTGAGGATTTTTAGATGCTTGTATCAGTATTTTATTCAGTTTTCATGTATTCATTTTTTCAAGTGTTGGCACTAGTGGTCATCTTGCTAAGTTCTCTGTTAAGATGAAGAACACCTTTCTCTTGTTTTTTTTTTCTTTTTTGGTGACAATATTCGGCTCAGTATTGATTAAAAACAATTGCCAACAAAAATGTGGACGTTTTCACGTTTAATGTCTTAAGAATCTGATTTCCAGTCAGCTAGTGTCATTTTTACCGGGGATAAATATAACAATTTTGCAAATAAATCTTTGAAGACAACAAACATATGGATCGATTCGCATCGAAATAAACATCACTTCTATAGGATATAGTTATCCATCCCATGCCTTTGTTAAATATGATGGAAAAGAGGTTGGAGACCGATTGAACTTGATGGGCACACCTTTTATCATTGGTCTCGCTAATAGTGTTATTGTTGTTGGTTGCTACATGAAGACCTTGTTGGTTGGTTGTGTATCCACTTGTGCAGCAAAAGATAGAGTATAAAAAAGGTTGCAATGGTTATAAATGTTGTAAGCGATCAGACACGTGTCTCAGTCTACAAAGCTATTACAAAAACACAACAATACGAAGGTTCAAAGTGGTTCTTTTAACTGATAAAAATTACATCGGCAAAATGTCCGAAATTCTTTGGACGGTCTAGGACGTGATTACTTAAACCAACAATTATATTTTTGTTATTTTAAAAATATTTTCCTTACATTTTTCTTATGTTTATCTTATTTTTAACTTCAGACTTTAGAATAATTATCACGTATTGATAGAATTGTAGTAAGAAAGAATTATCATTAACATGTGCCCAAAATTTGAAGTTGATTAATTTTTTGCCATTTTGCCATTTTCCTTTTTCTTTTTTTAATTTTATCGACTAGCAATGTAATATTTGTATATACGAAAATAAATGTTACTCCCTCCATCCCAATATATAAGATTTTTAGGTGAAAATCACTCTTATTAATTGGAGCTTTATCATACATGCACTCAGAGGCTTCTATCAAGATCTATCACAAGGACATAAAGAGCTCAAACATTATGCTCGATGAAAACAACATAGCCATAGTGTCTGACTTTGGGATATCAAGGTATGTATCCATAGTGTACACAGACAAGAGTGATGGCTATTGATTTGGCATTGTGTTGATAGAGCTGATCACGGGAAAGAAGCCTATTTTTTAGCAGAACAAATCTTTGGCGAGGTTTTTCGCTATGGCTGTGAAAGAGGATAGATTAGACGATGTGATTGATCCCAAACTAAAAGATAACATCAACCTTGAACAAGTCACAGCTGCATATAAACTCGCTTGGAGATGTGTCAGTCGCGAAAGCACAAAACGACCTACCATGAGAGACGTGCATGTGGAGTTGGAATTTCAAAGCGCTGAAACGTCTTTAAAGATATGATGTGGTTGTGGGATGATGCACTTCAGATTGTAAATCAACAAGGAACAGAGATTAAAAAAAGAAGTTATGCAACGGTTACATATAACATGCAAATTAAGGCAAAATTATGTTAAGTAAACGAAATAGTATTTATGGTTATTATGTTTGACAATCACTTCAAAAGATTCGACGATGAGTTTAGCATGTAAAGGTACTTGTTAAACCTCTCAAATACATAATTTCAGGGCTGAAACATAAAATCAAGCAAAATATATCAATTTACTAGGGGGAAAATATTTATTTCTTTATGTGTTTTTGGTTGATATTTTTGATTGTGAAACCAGAGAAAAAAAGGAAGTATGAACATAAGTGAAGTTAAATCAAGTTCAGTTCGGTGGTAGTTACATTTTGTATAGGAAAAAAACATCGAGTTACCGAATCACATGGTGATAATATGTACTAGCCACAAATAATATATATTTCACATTTTCTTTATTGAGCCACTTGGTATTTTTAAAAAGAAACAATAAAATATTAGTCTCCAATTAACTCATATTTAAACTTATTTGTAACTCATACTAATTTTAAATCAAAATCAATCTCCTACGAGCAAGCAATAGTAATAACCAATTAACCACAAATGATAGGATATTTAGGATGCCATGAGGGACTCAAGCCAAGACGGACAATAATGCTAAGAAGATAATGGTATAACCGAAAAACGACTAATCATAAATATAAAATGTATATATAGAAGCAAGTTTGGAAACTCAAACCCTTGTGTTAATTATTAATTATTAAAGATAATCATTGTGTTACTCTAATTCGCGAGGAAATCTCTAGAAACAGCATACGGTTCTATTTCTTTTCAGATTTTAGATTTATTGCATTTAAAAGAGAGAGATTTGTGATATGTATTTATTTTTACATCACAGACTTTTTTCTTTTCTTGGATTTTGGTAACACGTATTAAACCAACAAATTAATTGCTTTTACAAACCGAGTTTTGTGGATGATTTGAACCCTTTACGAAGGAGACACGATAACTAAAAACGAAGAAGAAGAAAAACAGAGAATCAAACAAGTTCTAAGTAGAGCACTTAGGAGATACATACAAATATCTCAATACAAATCTCATAACGTGAGATACATACAAATATCTCAATACAAATCTCATAACGTGTCTTCTAATTAGCTTTGATGGTGCGACTAGACACACCATGTAGCAATTTCACAAATCCTAGAAAACTAAGCTTTCCATCAGTATGTCTAAGCCAATCATGAAGCACTGCGTGAACCGGTACAGAAGGACCAAGACCAAGTTCCTGAAATATGTGTAACCAATGAGTTGATTAGAACCATTTTCATAGACTTGAAAACACACATTTTTGTCTAAAGAGTGTGGTTAGATAAAAAGAGACAGACTGAAGCGAGTTCATCGATCATGATGGGTCGGTTTCCTTCCTTTTCGAAAAGCTCATAAGCACAACGAGCGTGTTGTTCCCATCGATCAAGAGCTTCTAGCTGGTGAACACTCAATGCTGCTGCACAGAATTCCTCAAAGTCCATTCTTCTATATTGAAGAGCATTCAGCTATAGAGATGATCCAATCAGAAAATCAATTACCAAGTCAAATTGTGTGATTCAAACATTAAATTGCACGAGTTAAGA
The DNA here is from genome assembly GCA_963922655.1 of Cardamine chenopodiifolia. Taxonomy (NCBI): domain Eukaryota; kingdom Viridiplantae; phylum Streptophyta; class Magnoliopsida; order Brassicales; family Brassicaceae; genus Cardamine; species Cardamine chenopodiifolia. The sequence goes on along the minus strand of OZ000479.1, from coordinate 12,533,491 downwards.
CTCTTACTTGTGCTAAGAATTCAGGTATACGCGAATCCTTCATTGCATCTGTTGCCATTTTCATCAGAGCCTAACAAAGATAGTTCAAGCCAGTGTCATGATAATAACCAAAGCATAACAGAAAATGAACTAAAACAGAACAGAAGATATAAGACTTACCGATTTGATGTTTTCTAGACTTATGGTTCCGTTCTTACTAGGTTCTAGTAAAGCAAACTGCTCCCTCAGATAAAACAGTTCATCAACCGTAAGTGTTTTCGACAAGGCCTGCAAGAAAAATGGTGAATGGTAAGCAAAAGAAGAAGCAGCCATTTAAGTAGACATACTGACAAATCGATCCACCAACCCTTAATGCAGATTTACGAAGAGATGATGATCGTAAATAAGCTCTCATAAGTTTGAAAACCAGAATATCCAGTGGTATCTTCGCGTCATTTGAGTCCTTTATCCATGGATGACCTGAAAGAATGGATAATATTACAATTTTTTCACATTTTCAAACAATTTTGTATGCATTTTATACTTACTTAAGGCTTGAGCAGCTGTTAATCTTTTGCGCGGATCTTTGTTTAGCAACCGCTTTACAAAATCTCTTGCCTCTGAAGATAACAAAGGCCATGGAGGGTCATCAAAACTCGGATCAGCTTTTAGAACAGCACGAAAGATTCCTGATTCTGTCCTAGCCCAAAACGGTCGGCTTCCACACAATAGAATATACACAATCACACCAACACTCCAAATATCAGCTTCTGTACTGTAAGATCTATGTAGAACTTCAGGTGCTACATAGTATGCACTACCAACAATGTCATTGAGCCTCTCATCTGCAAATGCAATTGTAAAACTATATAAACAAATGTTGGTCTCCAGATTCTGAAATCTAAATATAAAGACGGCATCTACAATCTAAGGGATTTACCTGGTCTCACGTAATCTGACAAACCAAAATCTATTGCCTTCAATTGAGAGGTGTCTTCTTTTGAGGTAAAAAGAAAATTCTGATCCAAACAGTTTAAGAAAAACTTCATTAAGATCGGGACAAACATCAAATGTACAAGTAGGTATAAAGAGCTTTTATTACCTCAGGTTTGAGATCTCGGTGTACAACACCTTGGAGATGACAAAAGGCAACCACATTCAATATTTGTATCATAACAGTTTTTGCATCCTCCTCTGTATACTTCCCACCTCTGCACATAAACCACCACCACGTCCAATAAAAAACACGATCCGAAAACCAATAAAACCAACAATCCTACTTCGAAAGTGGAGACAATCCTTTTACCTTGAAAGTATTCTATCCAGAAGCTCTCCTCCTTCACATAGCCTAAACCAACAAAGATAGAAACAACACTTGTTAAGCCTTGTCAATGTTCATTCACAAGCTGATAAGTTAGAGCAAAAGTGAGCTTACTCCATCACTATATAGACATTATCATGATCCTCATAAGCATCATAGAAATGAGGAAGATTATTATGACCAGACAAAGCCCTCAATATCTTCACTTCCCTCCTCACATCTTCAATTGCAATAGCAGTCGTCATCTACACAACAAACAAGAACAAACAATCAAACAAAACAAATCTAACACAAAACATCACCAAAACTTGAACATTAAAAAGCTTTACAGAAAAGATTAAAGTCAGATATCGTCACTACAATCCATAAACACACAAATAAAAAATCTCTAACCTTTGCTTTGGGAATAACTTTGACAGCAACTTGTTGTCCTTTATTATCACCTTTCTTAAACTTAGCAGCACAAGTATATCCAAAATGACCACGACCAACTTCATCACCAAGCTCATACTTACTCAAGAAACTCTTTGAAAAATCAAAGCTTTTATCTAATCCAACACCACCACCTTCAGATTCACTTCCTTCAGGGATCGCCGCTGAATTAGGCTTCACAGAACCGTGACGTCTAGCTAAAACAGCTCTGATGTGTTTAGCTGGAGAAGGAGGGGGAAAAGGTCGTTTGAAGAATCGTTTCGGCGTTGAGTTTCCACTAGCGTTATTAGTCGCCGGAGATCTTGCCGGAGTCTTCTTGGAGAAGAAGTAATGAGCTGGACTTGGACTATAAAAGGGAAAAAACGGAGATTTCTTCCCTTCATTGTTAGTTACACATTGATCTTCAATGTTATTAGGGTTTCCTCCATTAACAGAGGAGCTTGAAGGCTTGACGGATTCAGAAACCGGAAGCGGACTATTCCTTGCCGGAGTTTGATCGGAATTAGGTGAATTCGGATTAGGATGAGCTTTAGAAGTACATAGACCCATCAAGAATCCCTCACATCAGACGAAATCAAAATCTCAAGTGTACCATTTTCGAAATCAAAACAACAAACAAAACCCAGAAATTAAAAATTCAAACTTTCAAATCTTGCTAATGAAAAAATGGAATTTTTATGTTTTGGGGAAGTGAAAATTTTGCTTCTTCTTCTTTGGAATTGTGTCCTTTGTCTATGGCGAATTCCAAAGCGAAAGATTTGGATCCAAGAGAATGGTTTAAAAGAAGAAACGACGATACGTTCGCTTTTTAAAAGAAATTACATTGAACAACTAATACTAATTACAATTAACTAGTGCTTTTAATCAGTTAACTAATTAGTTAATTTGTCACGCAGCTTACGCTACACATACTAATTTATTTATCTTTTTTTTTTCTTGGTGATATGATAATAAATACGTGTATAAAAAGAGACAAAGACCAAACTAGAAAATAGGAGAATTTGGTGAAAAATACCATTTTTAAATAGGATATGGATATTCTTAATTTTTTTGTGTGTGCTTTTGTAATCAATATAAATTTTGGTATTATAACAATCAAGAATGTAAAGTCTAACTAACTTCATTAATTATATTGTTTTATCTGAATAAGTTATTTTGGGACGGATATTAATTGTACAATTTAATAGACATTGACAGGGTATTGTATTATTATACATATACAGTTGCATTTAAAATCCTGCCAACTCTTGAATGTGCATAAGATTTCAATCAGATAAGATGACCTTTTTTTTGGTAAGGCCGCTAATAGTATTAAGTATTAACCTAACCAGTCATAGTTTCATATTATGGATTTAACTCGAATCAAGTGTTTTGGGTTTTTCTTTTTCCACTCACTAAACTAATTACTTTCTTTTCTTATATCTTTTTCAGTGATTTTCATTCGAGCCAAGTAATTTTTTTCAATTCTAAATGGAATACTGAATAAAGGTTAGTATTTTTACTTATGTATTGACATCGTTTTAGCGCGTATAAAGTATTAAAACAAAATTTGAGTTGTTATTATAGCTAAATAAGAATGTGAGAATAAAAGAAAAATTAGATAAAAATTGTCACTTATATATGACTTCAAAAAATTTCATATGCTAACCACATTTTTTTCTTTTTTTGGTCGAAATACCTTTTTCAACCATAGGTACTCCACAGATAAATATGATATATTTTCAAATTTGAACCAAATTATTATGTCCAAATTTTTTGTTGATATCCTTTAGAACTTAAATTTATTTTTAGAAACATAAATTGTACATAGACTCCAGTCGGACGGAATTAACACTGTCTTATACCATTATTGTCCAGATAATAAAAATGATTGTCCGAAGACTCAGAACCAACAACATATTTATTTATCAGAAAAAACTAACAACAAATATATATATATACACAAGTCATAACAGTCAACCGGAATTTCTAAAATTCTAACTATTATTTGTAACAACTTACTTTCCTTTTATTAATCGGACAAGGAATCTCACAAGTCATAGAAACAATATAACTTGGAGTGTTGGAACATACCAATAAAAATTCTAACTATGTATATTGATTTGAATAAGAACTAAAAATGAGAAGAGAGAAGTGTAGGAAAATGTGATGTAATAATAATCGGAGATCGACGTAAGGAGGAACAGAGAGGTGGTGGGTAAAGTGGGACCCAGTATGAGAGTCCGGTGGTCCAGCTCGTTAAATAATAATAATTAATAATTAAGTTAGCAAATATTAATATAGAAGTAGGTTTGTTCCTTCCTCAATTAACGATATTGCCATTTCGATTTGTGGTGGGGACTGTGTCGATGCTTCCTCGATAATAAAGCTGCCTTCTCTATTTTTCCCTCAAGGGTATAACCGTCATTAAAACCTCTATTAATATTATTATTTTCCCTGTCCACCTCATAATTCATGACACGTCAGTAATTCACTTCGTTAATGGTCATTGGTCAACGACGTTAGCTTCTCACGTAGAACACAAATAACTGCTACTTTGCAGATTTTGACAATTTAACGATCTTAGCTACGTTACAGGCGGAAATTTTTGATTTCAAATGTCAGAGGTTTCGTGCAATTAATAAAATAAGAGCAATACAACGTGAGACTAATGATTATGTTGTTTATATTATTTGTATGAGATCAGTCATGATGAAATGAAAAACTTGGTTTTATATATAGTTGCTTGTTGCACCCCGACATATTTGAGAAGCCAATTCAAATTTTGCAGCTAGCTATCATTTTTCCCCACTTATATTCGTATTATTAATTTTTCAAATGCATGCACACGTAGTGGTAAACATATTCATTATGTATGATGTATCCCTATATGATATATGTTTGATGAATCTGTATTCCCTATTATAGTTAACATCATTTTGTAACAAGCTTGAATATATTTTCCCTTTATTTAACCCTTAATATTCTTATAGTTCAAAGAAACCATTATTATTTATTTATACAGTAGATCCCATTGGCGGAGGTATATAGTGTATAAGGAGGGGTGTCAATTGACACCCATATTTTTTTTTAGATTAGTGTAATTTTGATTAAATGTTCTAAATTCAGCCCATCCAAAAATGTAAATTGACCCCTATCAAAATTTTTGTTAAATGCAGCCTAATAAATATTTAAATATTATAAACTATTAATCCATTAAAACTAGTCACTAACAGATATACAAATAAAATTAGAATAAAAATAAACTCTTTTTTAAGTGAGTGTATTGTTTGTTTTAATTTTTACTTGAAAACTAGATACTTAACACCGTGAAAAATAAAAAATAATAAAATGATTACAAGATCTGAGTAAACGCATTATACATTTTAATGTGTATTTTTTATAAAAAAAAATTATGTCAATTTTTCTTGTTAACAAAATTATTGACCTTTGTGAATATTTTTTTTTGCCTCCGCCACTGGTAGATCCATAGTCAAAATTTGATCCATAGTCAAAATCCATATATAGTTCTAGTGAAAACAATAATAATAATAATAATATAGATCCATAGACCATAGTCAAATTTTGATTGTTATTATTTTCTGCTTAAGTTTGTGATTGCGTTAGTATGATTTATAAATTATAGACGCAAACATAACAACTTAATTAACATTATAACACAAACGAAAAATGCAAACACAACTAAGAAATCGTTTTCAAATTTATATTTCTTGAAGTATGTATTTGGCAAAAAAACACACTAAAATATTGTGCTTTTATTGAAGGAGGCCTAATGGAGATAACTAAAATATTTCGATATGTAAACGTGTTATAAAAGTTATGATTATTGAAACCTAGGATCAATTTATGATAACAGTTAATTAACAAGAGTCCTAAGCCAAAAAGAGGGTCAATGAGAGAAATAAGAAAATGATACATCTTTAACCACACACTAAAAAATGATAATTGTGTGTAATAAGTGAGCAGACTCATATTGTCAAGGTGACTGACTAATTAGTGGCTCGAAGCTTAACATCCCATGAACCTATCATCTTTTTCTTTAGTAAATAAATCATTTATACGATTATACTATATGTATAAAATAAATTAAAAGAATGTTAACAAGATCCAAGAATATTGAATGGACTTTTACCTTTTATTTAATTTTGTGCCTTCTCATTAAAAGAAGGGAGGAATAAATTTAATCGATGTTCCACTAAAGATCCCAAAGTCAACTTCGCAAATCTTATGATATATAGGCAGGAAAATTATAAATAAAGTGATATATAGATTATGATTTTATCGCATGGTGCACTGCAATGATAAATATGGCCACCCTTTTTATTCTCGTCTTCCACGTTTCCGCTATACTCTTACATTTTCTTCTTCTGTTTATTTGGTCTTTGTTTCATAATATTAAAAAATTTCCTTCGATAGAACCAACTTCAGTACAATATGAACATAAATGGCTCTCGAACGTGAATATTTCATCACAACATCATTTACATCATTGATATACGTATAATATATTACTTATAAAAATACGATAAGTTAAATATAAACAAGTGAATAATTTTCATTAGACGCTATTTTCTATTTTACCATTATAAATTTCAAATAGCAACTACAAACTCCAGAAATTATTCTAGACTTTAGTGTAAGAAAAAGAAAAAATTATAGGTTCACTAAAAAAATGATCCGATAGAGAAAGCAACAACTTGATATTCATATACTCCTAATAATGATGACAATCATGGAGCTTGGGAAAATAACACATCTCTACTTTGTTCAATCTATTTATGTTTTTGCCATTTTTACCCCTTTCCCATTGCCCGCCAAAATCAGTGGGAGCTCTGGGGCACAATAATGGTCAAATGGACTCAACGTACCTTTCTTCCTTTTTCCTTTTTGATAGTGATGGCGCCAAAATTAAAGGGTATACTAACTTAGGGTTAATTCTGTAAATACAATATCTCTTTCTCAATCTCCAAGAAACAGAACAAAAAAAAATAAGATGACATCCCAATGTTTTGAAGGGTAACTAAGTTTAATTTAGAGTTCAGTTAAGTTACCAAACACTTCACTGTTCAATGTTTCTATTCCCAAACTCCAACACTGTATCTCAAATAGTGGTATTTGGGACATCACGATTTGGTCCCCCTCCAGAATCTTATTTCATCTCCTATATTGATTATTTTCAGTCTTCAATGTCACATCTTTTCTTAAGAAAATTATTTCATCTTCAAAAGTATTTAGCTCTGTTACAAAAAAATAATAGTTGTAGCGGATTAGTCATGCGATTAATTTTGTTATAAGCTTAATCAGTCTGTTTACAGCCAACTAGTCAGTTAATATTCTATTATTTGGCTAAGCATCATTTTTTTATAGTAATAGTCAGAAGTCTAAATTGATCAGAGGATACATTCTTGAAAACTAAATATTTTTAATATTCACAGAATACATTTGGTTTCTTTACTAGAGATTGATGAATATATTTTTAAATAGTTAGCAGAGGCGTTAGATTCAATGTAATTAGTCGACCATATATCCTTTGACTGTACGAAACTGTTAAAATATTTATAGCAAATTTACTTAATCAATCCTTCAAAAGCCTAGCACGAAGTCACGCACACAATGTGGAATAATCTCAAATATTGTAAAGTTATGGAGTAAAAACTTAAATTACAGAAAATGTTCCAAGGGGAAAGAAGAATATTGAACCTAACCAGATTGTAAGAACCCGTTTTGATCTAAATTAATCACATCACCCCAAACCTGGATTGTCCATTTGTCTCCGTCGTATAAACAGAACACATTGACGGATGCGTTTAGTATCTTTTCGACTTTTCATGCAGTTGGACGAGCTCTTTCGTAGAGAGATCGAATCACACCTCCATGAGTCACTACTACTACTCTTTCACCTTCATCACCAAGAAAGTTAAAAGAACCACTACTTAGAACATGTGTTATTATGTAGTAATGTGATCATCTGTGAGAAACGAACACACAAAGACAAGGAAGAAGAAACCTTTATGTTTGTCGCCGATTCTCTGTAATGCAGATGCATATCTGTCGTAAAGCTTATCAAGACTTTCTCCTCCACCCTTCATTCATATAAATGAAGCAAAATTAGTTGAATTAAGAGAACTAGCATCATTCATGTAACTAGGCTACTTGGTTGTGATATCTTACTGGAATATCAACGTCTGTGCGGTTAGACGAAAAGGCCTTGTAAGCTTCAGGACGAAGTTTAGAAGCTTCTTGATACAAAAGACCTTGCATATCACCTAAATGTATTTCCCGTAAATCACGATCAGTAAGTACCTTCATAACATTATACAAAATTGAAAAAATATATGAATTCAGTTCCAAAATGTGATTGATGAACAGAGGTTATTTCAGGACTTAGAACTATCTGCAAAAAAACCGAAACAAAAAAGAGCACAAAGGTGAGACTTTAGGAGTAGGTTCATAAAAGGAAATGGATTTTAAACACATAGCTATATGTCTAAGAATTTTGATTATACCTCAAGCTTGCCGCATTTAGCTGCAATGATCTGTGCAGTCTCAAAGGCTCTCTTCAAATCAGAAGCGTAGACATAAGATTTAGCCTCCTTTGATAACCTCTCAGCAACCTTTTTAGTCAAAGGAAAATTAAAAAAGTTATAAAAAGGCATCATCATCATCATCAAGATTCAATGTTACATGGCAACACATACTCTCACTGCTTGTTGTCTTCCTTCATCGTTTAACTCAACATCAACCATATTTCTACATCTTCAATCAAAATTCCCAAAAAAATCATAACTAATACAAGATGAAGATTTCTAAATTTGGGAATTGATTAGGCTACAAAAAAATCTCCTAACGCATTCAATTTAAAAGTCACCTGGATTTTTCTCTCGGTATTCCAATATGTTTCACCATGACGAACAACAATAATCTCAGCATAATCTTGATCATCGGATCTGTATTCATACCAAAAACAACAAAAACAACAAAAAGACAATTAGATCAAATTCATACATAGATCGATTGGAGAACTTAAGAATAAAAGAGATCAGAAATGCAATGAACGAAGAAGGTAGAAGAAGAAGCATACTCGAAGCTTGATTCCGCCATTGGAGAGTTGCTGAAATCCGTCAATTTGCTTAACGACGATAAATGGCTCACTAATATGATTATGACACTTAATGGGCTTACATTTTGAATTTTCTTAATGGGCCATTGCCCTTACCCAGTTTTTTTGTTTAATATTTCGATATAATTTTTTTGAATAAATAATTCCATTAATATTTCTAGATAATTTCCCAATTTATCTATTGCCGACATATAATTGAATTATTGATTTTAATTCAGAGATATTTGATTAGCTGAATATTCTTTTCTTTTTTTACTATAAATAAAATTGTGTGGTGGGAAATTTGACCTAAGTTTTTGTGATTAAGGAAGAGATTTTGGATAAGTATTGTTTAGGTAAGCCTGAATCTCTGATGATCTTTCGTTTTTTTTTTCCTGTAAAACTTACTAATTTGATTTCATCTAAATTCTCGAAATCTAGTTTTATAAATCGGATAATCTTCACTTAGATTCATCTTCTTATACATTAAGGTTTGTGTTTTCATCGTCTCGTCTTCCCTAACATATCTGAGTGGACAAATCACGACTCTAAATTGAAATTATTTTGAGTACGTACGAAAAACATAATCTCTTACTTGGTTATCTCTAATATGTTTTTTTTTTTGGTTTTAGATCTCTTATATGTTGTTTAGAATTCATAAAAACAATTCTTACTTGTTCTTTTCCCATTCGTATAGACCTAGGTATGGCATACGATTTTACAATTCGGTTTTCTCGTGTTTAGGATTTTCGTGCTTGGGAAAAAATAATTTGATTTTTTTGTTGGTTAGATTCGGTTTAATCAAAATTTTTTTGTTTAATATTATATAATTCAGCTTCTCTGCCCACCACTAATTTCATAACCGAGTTGCAATTCAACTTCCTTCAGGCATTCATTTTTTACGATTCCTATTTACTTAATTTCAAGAACTTTTTTTTGATATATAATTTCATCTTCTTTCTTTCATAGATTTTTTAATTCAAATGGAGAAAATTACGACACCATGCTCAGCTTGCAAGTATCTAAGGAGAAAATGCACAAAAGAGTGTGTGTTCGCGCCTTACTTCCCCACGAACAAACAAGCTCAGTACACAGCAGTGCACAAAGTATTCGGAGCAAGTCACGTAGCTACACTTCTCAACGATATTCATCCAAGCCAGAGAGAAGTTGCTATGAACTCACTTGCTTTCGAGGCACAAGCTCGTCTCGCTGACCCGATCTATGGCTGCAATGCTATTATTTACCACCTCCAGTGTCAGCTTAAAGACCTTCAAAACCAACTCGCAATTGTCAAGAAAGAGCTCGCCTCTTACAATATTGTCCCGAACTTTGTGCCACTGCCTCCGATTACTTATCAACAAAACCATCACATTCCTACGGTACCGGCTCTGTCTTATGAAAGTTTTTTAAGGACTCAACTGTTGCATGACGAGGCTCAACGTTTTGCATCCACACAAAACGCTCAAATGCAGCAAACGCAAGAGGTGCAGATGCAACACAATGAGAGAGCGATGATTGTCCGTGACGAAAAGATATTATCAAAGATTTGAACCATGCTTACATTAATCATGGAAATAAACTCGTTTTTTATTTATTTTATAACTCTTATTATCTAGTCGTTTGTGAAGGATAACTACATTAAGTGCACAAAGCCTTTTCATTTCTTCAATAACTCTTTTTAATACCACTTTCCTTTCGTTTACAATTAAAATTTATCTTTTATTTGTTTTGAATTTCTCTGAATAATTAGAATTAGACATTTACAACTTTAGGTTTGGTGGGTCACATTAAAAAAATCATGATCTAATTAGACATCTATCAAACATAATGTCATAATCTTATATATTCTTGTGTGTGATAGTGAGAGCGTATATGTTTCTAATTTGATAGTGATTTGTTCATAACTTACGCGTTTGTGTATACATCAATCACACGATCACATTCATGGATATTATACGAATTGTCTTTTTTAGAACTATACAAGTGATTGAAGTGAAAGAAATTATACACATACTGACATACACCCCCACAAATGTAACATTTAGGTGTGTCTCTTTCTCATCGTAGTTATTAAATGGGTTTACAATGTAAGGTCTTTATGGCCTTATAGCCTTTTCAGCTAAATATGATAGTTTCAGGTTTAATAATTAATATTATCTTATATGCCATAAATCCGTTGTCGGCCAGCGGTTAAGATATCTGGCTTTCACCCAGGAGACCCGGTCCGATTCCTGGCAACGCTGTCATAATTTACCCAAAGAAGCAATGTCATAGTTTTTTCGAAGAAGCGATTTTAATCGATAAGTAATATATATAGAGATTATTGTGCACACAAAATTAGGTTTTTTATGACTATGATACAATCTATAGAATCAAAATGATTTGGACATATTTATAGATATTTCCGCTTCTCCTTTAAAAATTGATTTTTGACTCATTTTGTCACTAAATTCTAATATTTTATAATTTTTTTATTTTTTTTTTCCATTTTTTATATTTTAATATTGTTTAATTACATCTTAATTCACTTTATTTTTCGTCCTTTTCCATTTCTAGTTTTTAAGTTTTACTACAAATATATAATATTTATACTACCATCACATAAAATACAATATAAATAAAATAATTTTTATAATATATAATGTAATCTAAAATTTTAATATGTAGATGATCTTAAAATTTATTTTCTCTTTACTAATTTTACTCTAAATTTACCCGTTTCCAAAACATAAATTTTAATAATTTCTTAAATTTGTTTTTTTTTTTAATTTTACTTCTTTTATCATTAACTATCTAAACTATTGTCATTAACTATTTTATTTAAGTAACTTTTATTAAAATTTGTGTTTATGATACAATTAATTTTTATCGTAAAAAAAAAAAAAATTATTTGATGACATAATTTTTTTATTGGCTAATCATGATAATTATGTGGACACAAAGACAAAACTCCCTAATTATATATATATATATATATATGATTGTGAGTAATTAACATATCTTGAACTTTCTAAATAACTAATGATATCAAGTAGTTGATGTTTTATGGAATAATTTAATGCTACCGTTAGCAAAATATTTCTTAAAATTTAAATGCTACTGTTAGCAAAAAAAGCACTATAATACTTTTCAATATATAGATGATGTACATATTAAAACAACCAAAAAAGTATATACACATTTTCTTATAACAAAGTAAGTGTACAAATGTTGTACAATTTGTCAACAAATAAGGACATGGTGCCCAAAGAATTAAAATTTACTTATGTTAAATAATTCTTACAAGAACTCTGGTATCATTGATATCAAACTCATGTCTATAAATCTAACATCAACTGTGAACTAGTTTTTGCAACAAACAAGACATAAACATTTCTAATCTTAAACTAATATTTCTATTTTCCAATTATACAATCATAATTGATATAAACAATGAATACATATATTGGAAGTCATCCCTTTTCTGCATCACTGGCTACATTGATCATTTTTAACAATATTTAATGGTCTGTACTTTGAAATTTATCAATTCAGTGCTTTTTTTTTTAAGTGTTCTCTTTTTTAAATATGTGACTACACTATCCATAGCCGTTTAGTGTTTTAAAATCCAAAGACAACTAATAAACAACTTTAATTTAAAATAAAGTTTAATACTCATTGTAAGTTAAGTAAAATTTTAGTACTCACTTTTCGTTCAACTAAATTTTTATATAGCATAAATATTATTTTAGAAACCCAATTGTTTATGTTAAATGAAATTTAATAGTTCAATTTTTAAACATATAAAACAATATGTATAAAATATTTTTATCTTTAAAATATTTTGAAATTACAAAACACTTGTTTTTTTTAATAGAATTATAGATACTCTAAAAACAATACTAAAAAGATTTAATTTTGATATATGAAAACTTGTTACATAAAAATCTAATTTTAAAAGGAAAAAATATAGAGAAATATCTTCTATCTAATTAAAGTTAATAAAAGAAAGGAATTATTGCATAAAAAGAAAAATGAATAGCGCTGAAAGATGCTCGAAATATCTTAAACTTAAGTCCACGTACTATATACTAAGTAATATTTATTACTATATTAAACATCAATCATTTTAGATAAGTCTTAAAAAGCACGTTCTAAAATTGTGGGCCGTAAGCAATGTGTTTAGTTTTTGTTAACGTGGCATCGTCCCTGATACTGCCCCTTCAACCGTATGTGGATCGATATTTTGGATATGCGACTACATATCTGGTGGATCTCTTTCCTTTGGTTTGCTCTTCACATAAAAATCTGCCAGAGAGATAACAATGAAGGTGGAGGATGAAGTAAGCTTGTGGTTTCTATGTTGATAGAGAGCTGTTTCTTAGGGTTAACGACTCTTAATTGAACTTCATGCAGTTGTTATTTTTACACAAAATTCAAGTTGAAGCTTTTACAATTCAGAAAAATATACTGTTCTTTCGATTTAAACCGGATAAACAAATTTATTTTAGACGATAAAGACGGAGTGAACTAAAGGAATAAAGAAGCAAACAACAAACAAAAATCATCAAAACGCGGCGGCTTTTGTCGTAGATTACAAAAATCAACAAAACGATGTCGTCTCAAAGTTTTCTTTCTCTCTTATCTAAATTTAGAGAGCGACCAATACTTTGCCTTTGCCCATATTTTCCCCAAATTAAGATATTTTCTCGTTTTGCTAATTCCACGCGAACCTCCTTCTCAATTCCAGCGAAAACAAAACAGATTTGGATTAATTTGATGTGATTAAGAGAGTAAAACAGAGAAAAAATTAGAAATGGATCCGTCGGGTAATTTACCAATTATGCCGATTGATTTACCGATTATGCACGATAGTGATCGTTACGACTTCGTCAAAGATATTGGTTCTGGTAATTTCGGCGTAGCTCGTCTCATGACTGATAGAGTTACGAAGGAGCTTGTTGCTGTTAAGTACATCGAGAGAGGAGACAAGGTTTGGTTTTTTATGATCACTCTTTACTAAAGTTTGAACTTTTTATCTTTTTTTGAATGGAAAATTTTGATATTTATAGGCTTATTAGTGAATCACTACGATTTCAGTTTAGTTTCCAGGTTTAGTAGCTTTCCTTTGATCCTTCTTTTTTAGATTTTGTCGATTTAGCTTTTAATGGTGGTGATTCGATGATTAATGGTTTTTAAAAGTTGTGAAATTTAAATAAAGTTTTGATATTTCTTAATTTGTTCAAATGTGTTCAATGATTGCTTTTTCAGTTATGAATTTCAATTCTTGTGATGGTACTTTTGTGTTACAGATTGATGAGAATGTTCAGAGGGAAATTATCAACCATAGATCATTGAGACATCCTAATATTGTCAGGTTTAAAGAGGTAATTATAAACACCTTTTTGATGCTCCTCTTTTGTGTTTGGTGTGATTTAGAGTTTTTTGGTGTGTGTTTATGATGTTTTAGGTGATTTTGACGCCTACCCATTTGGCTATTGTTATGGAATATGCTGCTGGTGGAGAACTTTATGAGCGGATATGTAACGCAGGGCGGTTTAGTGAAGATGAGGTCTAGATTCTGATTATCTATTTCTCTTACTGTGCTGCAGTTCGATGATCTAATACTGATCTTTGAGTTTTTTCCTGTTTAATGTAATAGGCTCGGTTCTTCTTTCAACAGCTTATATCTGGAGTTAGCTATTGTCATGCAATGGTATGCAGAGCAGTGTTCTTGCAACTTGACATTTTCAGTTTTTATTGTCTCTGTCTATGACTTTACCTTTGTTTCATGTCTGTCTATGGAAGCTCAACTATATACTTATGTAAAATTTTGTGTTGTTTCCGAATGAAGCAAATATGCCATCGGGATCTGAAGCTGGAAAATACATTGTTGGATGGAAGTCCTGCTCCTCGTTTGAAAATATGTGATTTTGGTTATTCCAAGGTACTATTTCTCTCAGGTTTGTTCTCTGAATTCCCAGTTTTTTATGTTACAATATGGCCCTGAGCCGAAGCAGCCAAGAACACCTTGTTATTCCTCGTTTTGCTTCCTACTGAGTATTCTTGAAATTATTGTTTCTGCTTAAGTCCTATTTGTGTGTTTCTTTCTTTCAGTCTTCTGTTCTTCATTCGCAACCGAAGTCAACTGTTGGTACTCCTGCATACATTGCACCAGAGATTCTTCTTCGACAGGAATATGATGGCAAGGTAAAGCCATGAGACCAATTTCTCTGTCTTATCCATGATTGTTAATACCACAAATATTCTTTGAATTGTCCTCTGAATTACATGATGTTACCATTCCCAGAGTGCAGATGTATGGTCATGCGGTGTAACCTTATATGTTATGTTGGTTGGAGTGTATCCATTTGAGGATCCACAAGAACCACGAGATTATCGAAAGACAATACAAGTAATGCTTTTAAAATGTTCTTTCTTTTTTCATTCATCATCATCCACTACCTTCTTTTACTCATTATCCTTTAAACTTCGATTGTATGAGTTTTCTTCTCTGCTGATCCTAAATTGCAGAGAATCCTTAGTGTCACATTCTCAATCCCTGAGGACTTACAACTTTCACCAGAATGTCGCCATCTAATATCGAGGATTTTCGTGGCTGATCCTGCAACAGTAAGTTTTACAGCTTTTAAAAACTCTGTTCTTTAAAGCATTTTGAGTTCTAAATAGACAAATTGAGAGATCCAATCTGGGCAGAGAATCAGTATTCCAGAGATCCGATCTCATGAATGGTTCTTGAAGAATCTTCCCGGTGATTTGATGGACGAGAACAGAATGGGTAGTCAGTTCCAAGAGCCCGAGCAGCCGATGCAGAGCCTTGACACTATAATGCAGATAATATCAGAAGCTACAATTCCAGCTGTTCGAAACCGTTGCCTTGATGATTTCATGGCGGATAATCTTGACCTAGACGATGATATGGATGACTTTGATTCTGAATCTGAGATTGATGTTGACAGTAGTGGAGAGATAGTCTATGCTCTCTGAAATTCTGAGGACAATTTCTGTTTTGTCCGTACTGTTCAGACACCATTGGAGTTTTGTCTTAAAGCTCCTCTCCATCGTTCATTTTTGGATCGTTTGTTGTTTGTTTACAAACTTTGGGTTCACATACATATATATGTAATGTATAATATATATTTATGTATTTTCATCTTTGTTTAATGGCACATTTTATACAAATTATATGACGTTTAGATTTGAGGAAAAGAAGGAATTCTACAAATTATTCGAATGTCAAATCTACATTTTAGATTAATCCTATTATCACATCTGAGTGATTTGACACAATTGGCACAAATCAAGAATCATCATCACTTAACAACAAATCGGACCTCGCGATCGTTGCTTTGTTTTCTTGAACTCCAACGAATGTGAATATCGATCTTCGGTTTAGATCCATCGCTGGAGCATTCAGCATTTCCTCCTGAAGATGGTGCTGTTTCTTCGATTATACTTTGATTACTAGTTTGTGATGATAAGCTGTGACTGCTCTTGAAACAAGTACAATCTGTTGGTTGACGCATGATTTCGTCGAGTTTTATGTTCATTTCAGACATCTTGGCCATTAGTGCTTTGGTATCTGACCATTGATTGACTTGAACATCCACATCTACCATCCATCTTAATGAAGCTTCTAACTCTTTGATTCTTCTCTTATACCTAATGATCAAACACACACAAATAATATACTTATTATTTTATTAAAATGATAGGTTTTGCTGATCTAAAGTTGGGAGATTGAAAAACTCATATAAAAACGCTCATCCAAAATAAACCAAACTACCATTTGGATAAACCAAATCAAGCTGAAAATTAAAGCAAACCACAGACTTACATTTTAGAAAACCAAATTTGAGCCGAAAATCCTAGGAAATTAATCCATTTTCGCTTTAACAAAAACAAAAAAAAAACCCTTGAATCGAAAACCGAATTATCCCTCCCTAATCCAAGAGATCTTATTTCGAAACACCATGAAATTAATCAATGTAAGTTAAGATAATAATCTAAGTTTTATAATGGTGTCCATATTTTGCGGTTTATGTAATCTCATATAGTAACAAAAAAGAAGAAATTTTTCTAAACTACTAAATTAAAAAAAATTAAGGAGACTATATATAAACCAAAAGAATTCATGCATTTAAGGTATTGTATACAAACCTGAACTTCTTGAGTAAGTTTCTGCGTCTGAGTTCAGCATAAGCATCGACAAGAGCAGCAGCCTTTTCAAGGAGAACCTTAAGATCTTCGATGACTTTCCTCGGTGAATCTTCCACTTCTTCTCTAAGCTTATCGACTTGAGCCACCAACGGAGTGATACTCAAGATTGTAACTTCAAGACGGTCCCAGATGCATCTCGTGGTTAAAGAGCTATCTTTTGCTTTTTTTTATTGCCTCGTAAAGGACTTGGAGAGCAAGTCCAAGAACAGCTCCTGCAAAAAGCTCACCAATCGGCATTTTTCTTGAGATAAGATTAATCACCGATTAGGAGGATAGACTAACTCTTTAGCTCTCGAGGTGAATGTATGGAGGAATCTATCAACAAGAACTAATGAAGAGTCTTTTGTTAAGAAAACGTGTTGTTGAATTAGACAAGAGACATTGACTTAGACTTGGCTCTATGGTCTATTCTCTTTCTTTTCGGTGAAAGGGCTGAGATGGATCTATATGCAACTTGTTGTGATCATTAAATTACGAAGAATAGAAAAGAATCAATCTCGATTGTATGACTTTTTGTAGGTACGTAGTATTAATTGTTTACTTGCAAAGTTGCACTAGAATATCCAAAAATCTTAATTTACAAATAAGTTGTAACCAATCAACTTTTGTAATTTATTAATACAAAGCAGACGTTATACATATGTAATTTAAAAAAAAAAAACGAGAATACTGAAATTTCGGTAAAAAATTACCTATCGTAATGTTGCATTGTCATTTGATTATTTTCTTTGTCATTTTTAACCTATGACATACATGCTACATCAAAAAACTAATGAAAAACAAATCTCATTCCGTGATTTTGCTTTGCTTTCTCCATCGAAGATGTGGATATCGATCTTTGGATTAAAATCTTCGTTTGAGCATCCATCATTGGCTTCCAAAGATCGATCAACCCTTTCGACTATGTTCTGATTATTATTGTCCTCATCAGATCTAATACAATATATTGGTTGACGCGTGATTTCATCTAGTTTAGTGTTCATATCAGACATCTTAGCCCTGATTTCTTTAATATCGGCCCATTGATTCACTTGAACATCCACATCTATCATCCATCTCAAAGATGCTTCTAGCTCTTTGATTCTTCTCTTGTACCTAAAACCACCGTTACACTTGTGTATGTTTATTACAAGAAACAAAAAAAACTGATAGGTTTTGTTTAAATAAGTATATATACAATGTTGGGGGATTAAGTAAGCATTCATGAACCTCAGATAAAAAAAAATTATTATTTTATGTATCTAAATGATCAAAAAGACCTTCGCAAACCTATATTTCCCAAGTAAGTTTCTGCGTCTAAGCTCCACATAAGTGTCGACAAGAACGACGGCTTTATCAAGAAGATGTTTAAGATCATTGATGACTTTCCTCAGAGATTCATCGGATTCATCGCTTAGCGTCTCGACCTTAGCGATCATTGGAGTGATCCTAAAGATTGTAGCATCGAGACGGTCCAAGATACATCTTGTAGTTGAGGATCTATCTTTTGCTCTTTGGATGGCCTCGTGAAGGACTTGGAGAGTAAGTCCAAGAACAGCCCCTGCAACCATTTCAGAAAGAGACATTTTCTAAATATTCATCGCAATTAGCTTTGGCTCTCGATCTCACGAAGTTAGAATATGAATGAATCTATATGGAATTGGTCTTTGAACAAAAGCACATATTTGGATTGATTTTTTTCATCTTGCTGTGATTATGAGATTAATTAAATGAAGAGCATATAATCAGTCTCAAGGTGGATTAGCTTGTTCAAGTTATTTATTTTTTTATTTTTTTCAACTTGCTGTGATTTTGGATTTTAAGAAGAGAAGAGCTAGCAGAGAATCTTTCTGACCGTCTCACTGAGATTACTTTTTGAAGTTGTTCATTGGTAACTTTTTTTAATCAAGTTGCTGCGGGTATATGAAATTAAAGAAAAAGAAGGGAAGATAGTCTTTCCCAGCGATCGATTTTGTAAGAATTTGTAGTCCATCTGGTTTTTTGTATTTTTTAAATAATTGAAAACTTAGGTATGAAAATACTCTGTAAAGTAATTATCGTGAAATATTATGATGATTATCATATGAAAAATATATGTAAGATCAAATTTATCATTTTCATATTAAAAGTTATAAAAATAATGAATTTATCTATTCATATAAGAATTAATTTCGATTTTTTTGTTACTAAATAAAATAGACTAAATAGATTTTGTTCATACATAAGAAAGCACTCTTTTTACTTTGATTAAAATATTAATATGTTAATTTTGATTATCTTTCACCGGTAATATTACTTTTTTTTAGTTCTTTTTTTTAATTAATCGTGGAAATCCCAAGCCAAAACATAGACTAATTCCAGAGGACAATAGACATTTGGGGGTTTTTTTTGCCACTGAAGGCGTTTATGAGAGGCGTGGGTGTATGATGCAAGATTTTTACTGGAACATTTGAGGGAAATATATTCCTTGTCCAAACTCACATAGAGTCTACACCTCAACACTTGAAATATGAGCCACTAACCCACCATAACTTGGTTTTGTGTTTATAATTTTAGTGAAATATTTATTTTAATACGTTCTTAAGTCGTTGAAAAAAGAAAACACTTAATTACTTTTTTTTTTAATGGTTTAACGTAGTTGTTAGTTGTTACCTGTTGTTAGTGCTAGTATTACATTACTTTTTCTTCTTATTATGAGGGATAGTATTACCTTCTTCTTCTTTTTTGATAACGGATAGTATTACATTTTACTTAAGGATAATGCTTTTTACACTTTTATACAGTAAAACCTAACGTGAAGACCTCACTAATTTGTGGTTCTAGGTATCTAATCATTGAAGGAATATCGTAACCAACATATATATAATTTTATGTATTATATACAAACATGTACGCACTTCTTGAGTAAGTTTATGCGTCTGAGCGTAGCATAAGCCTCGACAAGAGAAACAACCTTATCAAAACGGTTGCTTAAGATCTTCTATGACTTTTGTAGGTGAATCTTCACCTTCTTCGCTGAGCTTATCGACTTAAGCCACCAACGGAGAGATTTTAAAGATTGTCGCATAAAGAAGGTCTAAGATGCATCTTGATCTTAACGATTTATCTTTTTCTCTTTCGATGATATCGTGAAGGACTTGGAGAGCAAGTCCAAGAGCAGCTCCTGTCATAAGCTCTATATTATAATTGATCGGCATTTTTCTTGAGATTAAATAATCGCTACTAGGAGGAAATGGGCTCTTTAGCTCCTGAGGTGAATGTACGGAGGAAATAGAACTATTGAAGAGTTTTTTTGTTAACAAAATGTAATGTTTTTAAAGACAAGAGACATTGACTTAGTTTTGCCCCAAATAAAAAGAGAGACATTGACTTAGACTTTGTCCTATCTGTCTACTCTCTTTCTTTATAGGTGAAAGGAGATATTTGGATCTACAAGTTGCTGTGATTATTAAATTTCGAAAAAGAAGTGAGAATCAATCTCAATTATTGACGTGGTAGGTAGTATTAATTTTTGACTAGCACAATTACACTAAACATATCCATAAATCTTAATTTACAATTTAGTTGTAATTAGCATCTTATTTGCAACTTATACAAAGCAGACGTTATACATAAAACGAGCGTACTAACAATTTCGGTATATAAACACTTACCGTAAATACTAAAACTAAAATCTTTACTTTCTGAAAAAGAAATCAATCAAATCTTTTTATATTTGATCATTTTATTTCTCTTTTCTTTTGGCCTATGACACATGCTACATCATGAAAATTAGTCCAAAACAAATCTCATTCCGTGATCTTTGTTTTGTTTTCTCCATCGAAGGTGGATATCGATCTTCGGTTTAGAATCGTCGTTTGGGTATATGTCTTTGGCTTCTAAAGATGGTTCAACTCTTTCGACTATGTACTGATTATTAGTATCCTCCTCATCAGATTTAATACAATCTATTGGTTGACGCGTAATCTCATCTAGTTTATTGTTCATATCAGACATCTTGGCCATTATTTCTTTGATATCTGCCCATTGATTCACTTGAACATTCACATCTACCATCCATCTCAATGAACTTTCTAACTCTGTGATTATTCTCTTATACCTAAAAACAACATTACATTTTTGTATGTTATTACATGAAAAAAAAGATTATAGTTTTTTTAATTAAGTATGTATATAATATTGGGATATATCAGATTAAGTAAGCCACGAATAGATATAATTATTCATGAATAGAAGATTAAAGAAATTCATTGTTTCATGTTTATATAATGAAAAAGAGTAAAAGACATTCACAAACCTATTTTCTTAAGTAAGTTTCTGCGTTTGAGCTCCACGTAAGCTTCGACAAGAAGAACGGCGTTCTCGAGAATATGTTTAAGATATTTAATGACTCTCCTCAGAGGTTCATCGGCTTCTTCGCTGAGCTTCTCAACCTTAGTGATCAATGGGGTGATCCTAAAGATTGTAGCATCAAGACGCTCCAAGATACATCTTGTGGTTGATGATCTATCTTTTTCTTTTTGGATGGTTTCGTGAAGGATTTAGAGAGCAAGTCCAAGAGCAGCCCCTGCAATAATTTCACTAAGAGGCATTTCCTAAAGATTATTATAAGGTTTGATTAAATTACGAGGAGATTCATAGTAATTAGCTTTAGCTCTCGATCGCACGAGGTTAGTATATGAATCTGTCGGTGGATTTGGTCTTTGAACAAAAGAATATTTTTGGATTGACTTTTTCCAACTTGCTGGAAAAGTCAACTTTGTGTGATTATGATTATGGAAATAAAGAAAAGAAGAGTGTAGAGTTTTAGCAGAGAATCTTTATTTTTTAGTGAGATTATTTTTTAAAAGTTTTTCATTAGTAATCTATTTTTCCAAGTTGCCGTGGGTATATGAAGTTAAAGAAAAGAAGGGAAGAATATTTATTCTAAAAGATCGACTTTGTAAGTAGGATTGCTTAATCATTGACTTTTTTTCTTTTTGATAAACGTTTGCTTAATCATTGACTTACTCTAAAATATTAAAAGGGTTTTGTCCATCTTGTTTTGTTTGAAAATAATATATATGGCTAGGTATGAACATATTCTATAATGATATTAACGTGAAATATTGATGCTTACCATATCAAATTTAAAGTTACAGAAACAATTTTAAATCTTTTTGTTCATATTGGATTTTCATCTGTTCATACTAGATTTTCAAGTTATATCTTACTATAACAAAATATATCATATATTCGGCCATACAGATAAAAAATAGTATTTTCACCAAGTTTTTTATTCTTCTTGATAAGAATCTTTCAACCCAGTTTTGATTAAAAAAAACTAGTTAATTGTGATTGTTTTTCTCCAGAATATTAATTTTTATTTTCTCCCTACTTAGAGGGAAATATCTCTTTTAGCACTTTATTAAGTCGTTGACAAAAAAAAAAGACATTTTTTTGGTATAACGTTGTTTTTAGTGCTAGTTTTACATTAAAAGCTTCATGTTGTCAAATGTCAACAAAGATTGGTTTATTTTTTTAATGTGGAATTCTTAAGGATAATCTATGTTATCGTCCCACAAGTCCACAACTAATGTGGGTCATTAAAATTCATACGCGGGGAACCAAACTACTATTTAGGCCTTTTAATCATTAAATGGGCCTTAAAGCCCATACAATATATTAGATTATCCAATGAAATTATTCACTTGGAAGATAGCAAATTCAATTTGAAGTTAACGCTCGAAAAAATAACTCCCCTCCTCTTCGACAATTGGTAGCTTTTTTAATCCTTAATCAAACAAGTCTCTTGTTCCAGTTTTTGTGTGTGTTTGTAGTAATAAATTGAAACTGTTGTGTGATTTTTAAATTCAACTCATGTCTCAAGTTGAAGCTGGAAGAGAATCCATATTTGGTATATCTATTCCTGTGGATAGAGCCAACGAGTTTGAGACTTCATGAAAAACACAAGCTGAAAAATCCAGATTGTGAAAGTCCCACCATTCTAAAGTAGATGTAGACCCTCGACATAAACATGTTATATTAATTGTGGAAAGTGATATTTATCAATGACTGTAGAAGTATCTAATCAATCTAATCAGGAAAGAGGCTATGATAGGACCTTGCTTCTACAATCCTTTTAGAGGTCTTATTCCAAATCAGAATGATTCATAAACGAGAAATAAATGTTGAGGTTGTTCCCACCTTATTATGTTGACCACATTCTCAAGACTATGTTCAAGTTTATAGCTTCTTGGACTCAAGCTTTGAGTGGATGAACTTGACCAAAGAAGATGGTTAAAACTCACATGTTCTTTAGTTGTATTTACTGTTGAAAATGCCTCTTGATGATCTTTAACAGTCTTCTAGGGTCATTCAATAAGTAAATTGTCTTTCTATTTGTAGGACATGTTACTGTAGATACTAAATAGATATTTATTGGATTTTCTCCAAATAAATCATTAAATTTTTTTTTGTAAAATCAACCATTACCATAAAGTTGTGCTAGTCCATCTCATAAAGTTGAAAGTCATCTGCAATATAACTTCTCAATATCGTCAACATGGCCACGTTAGTTATTATTAGAAAATTAACAAAAACCTTTAAAAGACGTCATTTTAGATCGAAAAAACTACGTATTGTTTCATTTTTATCTTGTCATTTTTGTGTTCAAAACTATGTGATCTTTCCTTTCTTCCTTACTCTTAATTTAATAAAATGTTAAAAAAATTATCGTTGACATCTTCTACTCATCCTCCGTTGCCGTTTTCTCCAATCTCGTTGTTCCGGCCAATCTTCCACCTCCTTCTTCATATCCGTCATCACTTCATCTTCAATCGCTCCTTATGTTAAAAAATCTGCAGATTGAAGAGAATGTAATCTCTTGTCTTCAATCATCTTCTGCAACAAATTGTCTGTCCTGATAAATTTGGATATGGATGATAAAAAAAAAAGTGTCGAAACTTACAAGATCACCAAATCAGCCAAACCCATAACCATAACACTCTTCAACTTCTTATTCTCCAATCTCACAAGCTTCAAGATCCAAATGAACAAGATGAAGATGAAGAAGAAAAGTGTTGAGACTTAAAAGATCTGGGGAAGACATGTTGTATCTGAAGGTACCAAGGCCGTCTCAAAGTTCAACAGTTCTTAAATTGTAAATTAGGGCTTTTATAATGAATTGATGTTGTTGAATTTTAAATTCGATTTTTGATTTGTTTTCTTTTGGATTTTTAATTGCTATGTTAATCAAACCAGATCCAATCTATCTTTTAAATCAATCAAAACAAAATCTTTGGGCTGAAAAAAATCAACTTTCACTTTTTTGAATCGTTGATCTGATTGGCCAATCAAAAACGAGAAGGAACAGCCAAAACATGGTGTTTTCAACTTTCAAAACAATTTTTTCGTTTTGATGTTTTCTTTAGTTTTTTCACAACAGCTAGCGTGGCTATCTCGATAATATAGAAAATGTTATATATCAGATGATTTCCATTTTATAAAATTAATACATACAATTTTTGGATAAAAATTGATCTTGCAAAAAAAAAATTGATGATTTATTTGCAAAAAAATCATATTTATTTGTCTCATGTCTTTCAACTCTTTATTTTTTCCATCTCTTTTCTCCTTTAATGCTTTCTAGCATTTACACAAATTCTAGAATTGAGTTGTTTATATTCTGCAAAGAATTATTAATTTTTTCTTCTTCTTTTCCTCTGGTATTATCTTTGAGAGTTTGTTTTGGCATTGGATTGTACTTGGGCAGTTAGATTTCCTGCCAAGTTTGAAATGTATTCATTTTTATGCAGAATAACTCTCAAAAATGATCTTTTTGTAGTATTACTAAAAGGATATTGTATAAGAAAATGAGACTAACTTAAATTGTAAAAGTATTTAAGATTTTATAAGAACGAAGGGACAAATATATATATATATATATATGTAAAATCTCTATAGGTTTATACCTAAACTTATGTGCAGATTTATTACTAAATATATAAGTGTGTATACTTAGATTCAGATAAGTATTCTTAAGAACATATTAAGATATAATTTTGTGTAAAATACTATTATATATATTGTTAAATTACGAGATTTGTATGAGAATTCTCGAGTCATTTACCTAATTTTAAAGAAAACTGTAATGAACAATATCCAATCTAAGAGAAAACTCAACTTAAACATACAGAAAACTCAACTTAAACATACAGAAACAAAAGCTTCTATAAAGTCCAAAATCTCACCTAGTTCTTACTATTTTATTATTATTTTCACACATCTTTTTTTATTTGTCGTCAGTTTCTCATATCGTTTAGATAACCAAAATTGACTCGAAAAAGTTGCAGTGTCAAAATAGCCTAGTAGTGTCATTGTTAACTGATCTGACATGCACTGACAAGATTAAAGGTTGAACAGTTTCAAATTTGTCATTATGATTTATGGATTTCAGTTCACAATGCCTTTGCATTTTTGTATTTCCACGTGCTTAAATTTTTCTCTCAGTTAAATTAACAAAAGTCTTTTTTTTTTCTTTAGGAGCTCCATGTCGGTTGGTGTGACTGTAGTTCATCCTGATAAGTGGCCTCGCTACCAAACCTACCTTGATTAGATTTGCCAACCTCTACCGGTTTGTATTAATGCAGATTGCTGATTCCTTTGCCACAACACGAATTTCTTAAGCTCAAGACGTTGTTCAAAAAGTGGCATAAGAAGAATGTTTCAATGTCGTTTCACACTCGAGTTGAAGGTAAAAAAAAAACGTCTTTAGTTCTTTGTTTGTTTGCTCTGGTTATGATTTTTGTTTATTTCTCTACTAAAAATATAATTTAAACAATTTAACCAATGACATAAGATACTACAAAAAAAATTTGATCATAAGAGTTAAATAAATTTAAACGAAATAAATCGAAATAGAAAAAAATTCTCGAAAACATATAATCTAATGATATAATGAAATAGGAGGAGTATTTAAAGATTCTTTCTTATTTTTGTGTTCTTGGAATGATAAGCAATTAAGCACCTGTCAACCGTCCATATCAGGCCGGATTGGTAAACCAGCAATTAAATCGATTAACCGGAACCGGAAAACTATGCCCTGAACCTGATGGATATGGCTGCCTATATATTACACACGTATCAGACTGAGATGAGATAACACGACTCAGTCCTGACACCACTTACAAAACAATACCAAATGCAAACACACCACATGCAACAACAACAACAACACTTCGTCTTTGTTCACGGCTCATGTCATGGAGCGTGGTGCTGGTTCAAACTAGCCGCCGAGCTCAAGGTCGATGGTCAACGCGTGACAGCTATCGAGCTTGGTGGGTCCGGGATTGACACAAGACGGCTCGACGAGGTTCGTTTGGTGTCGGCGTATCTAGAGCCGTTGATGAGTTTCATGGAGTCTCTTCCTGAGGAAGAGAAGGTGGTTCTTGTTGGTCATAGCTATGGTGGCATTGGTACCTCTCTCGCTATGGAAAGATTTCCGACCAAAGTCTCTGTCGGAATTTTCCTCTCTGCTTATATGCCGCACTACGATTCTCCTCCGGCTGTTTTGATTCAGGAGGTCGCCGGAAAAAAAAATCTTTAGTTTAAAAAAAAATCTTTAGTTATCTTATCTTGTTTGGGACCATTCTTAAGTACATATTTTAAACTCGCATGTCACTTTCTGTTTGTCTGCAGTATTTTAAGAGACTACCAGAGGGTTTCGCCATGGATTGTGAGTTTACATTTGAGGAAGGACCAGAGCAGCCTCCAAGTTCGGTTTTGTTCGGTACTAGTTTCTTGAAGGAGAAGGCATATAGTAATTGCGAGTTGGAAGTGAGTTTTACATCCATTTCTGTTTAATGGGTTTGAGAAAAAAAAAAACTTATTATTATGGCATAGGACTCTATATGTGAGTTAAGATAATCTTCGTCATATGATTACAGGATCTAGAATTAGCCATGGCGTTGGTGAAACCGAGCTGGTTATACTATAAGGAATTGGTAGGTGAAGATTTGATAACGAAGGAGAGGTATGGATCTGGGAAGAGAGTGTTTATTGTATGTGAAGGCGACAATGTGGTTCCAGAGGAGATTCAGAAGTGGATGATTAGCAACTACGAACCTAACGAAGTTAAGCTGATTGAAGAAGCTGGTCACATGGCTATGCTCACTAAGCCTCAACAGCTTTCTCAAATGTTACAAGAAATAGCGGCGAAATATAATTGAATGTAAAGTGCAACAACTTTGTCTGATTTCGGTTTAATTAAATCTATGATATGAATAAGAGAGTTACAATAAATTGTTATTCTTAATTATGTAATTTCGACAAAATATTGCTTGCTGTATATGGCTGGGGCAGTTTCACATTAGCTTGACCAGAGTATCTTATACCTTCCGGAATTGGTTTGTGGAGGCAAGAACATAATGTTCTCTGATTCATTGCTGCTGCACCAACCAAGAATGTTGGATCTCTCTGTAGAAACACAAGGCATGTCGTCAGCACACTTGTGTCAGAACCCAAGAAAATTCGATTAGACATGAAGATTCTCTAACTTACATACAGTTCTACTTGTGAGCCAATTAGTTTGAAATTTGATCTGGAAAGGAGATTTCTTTGTGTTGGCATCTGATCCTTCTGTCTCAGAGAATCTCACCTGAGGAAGCACCAAAACTGAGAGGTTAAAGACTTAGCAGTTAACAGCTAGGATTAATTGTTCAATCTGACTTCCTCATTAATTTCCTAGCTGGTCAGAGTCTAAAAATTTCTAAAATAGAGAATTACAAAATCTTTTGCCAAATCAAAAATTAAGCATATGCATCAAGGAGTTTACATATAACAGTTCTTTTAATTCCATGTCGAGTATGCAGCTGAATTACCTTTTTGGTTCATATGAATTACTCATGTGATAGACAGAGTTCTTGAAACCTTGACAACCTGCCTCAGAAATTTTACTTAAGTGATTATTATGTATAGGTTATAGGTGAGTTTTACAGTAGCGAAGATAGACTGACCGTCGTAGAAGAGCCTCTGGGTTGTATGGAAACAGTTTCTTCTGATATAGCTTAGCAACTGAATTTTGTAACGAAAGCAGACACTCTTTGGCATCTTCAAAAGCCTGCGGATATGTTTTCCAGTTTTGTTCAACGTCAGAAGTCTCAGGCAAAACTTTTCTTCTCTTCGGAGATGAAGCATTTGTACTTCCTTCAAATGGGAATTTCACAAATAGGGTCCATGAATCACAGACTGCGCTCAAGCATCTACCAGGAAAATACAATGGATGTTAAACAGGAATTGACCTATATTATGTATTTGTTTGGAAAAACGATTTGGTAATTTATGAAAGCAGAATTCGTTCGGATCCTCCCACATGTTCAATCATTTTTTAGTGGTTTCCCCAGAGATCTTTATCATTAATGTAACTTCCATTTTGCTCATTCATGGAGTTGTATTTAGTACCTTTAAGAAATATGATTATCCGCCGTTAGCCAGTAATGTGTGTAAACTAGAGATATCATTAAAAGACTAGGGTATGAGCTAACATGGGTAATCTCACTCAAACAAAATAACAGATCATATCCAGTTTTGATTCTTGATACTCGGGACGGAGCAGCTGATATGCAAATATGAAATAACTTAAGAGAAAGGGACTAACCTCAGTAGGTACTCTGCACAGCTAGGCCCAACGTCTTTAGATGTAAGGTAATCAAGAAGGACTTGATGATCATAATGCAGCTGACAATAGAAAACAGAGGTGTGTCTCATTATTTTCATCAACGATTGAACAAATAACCAAGCCTACATGGAACATAGCACAAGAAATTTTCTTATGTGAAAGTTTTATGAATTTACCTCTGAAAGAAATATACAGAATAGGATTACAGGATTGAACAAGGTTGATAAACGGAGGAGAATAATTTGTTCTTCCACTTGAAGCGAACGACTTTCCACGTTAAGCCTATAAGTAAAAAACACCCATAAGAGCTCACAGAAATCTGGTTAACTGTTTGCTGAAAGGCAGTGTTTTTACCGTACTTACAGTTCCTTTCCATGTAATGGTACAGACAGCAATTGCAGGAGGACTTTAAATAATAGATCATCCTACAATTAAACACAGAAAAGATATAATAGAGTTCTACTGTAGGTTTTAAACTAAAACCTTCAATATATATGGCAGATACAGAAGGGTAAACTAAAACCTCATGCATGAACAGCCGGACGAAGGATGTAGAAAAGTAAATACTCTTCTTGGTATAAGTTCCATGATCAGAAAATGTATCGCCTGGAATCTGTAGTTCAATCCATTTAAACATCTCTTCCATCCCTTTCTTTCTACAATAACTCACAGTGCTTGTCGGTATGTCTACTTGAATAAAGCAAAGTAAAGGAGCCCCTGAACAACAACACAGAGAGTCTTTGCAAATGATTGGAATGTGTCTCATTGACCTCCCTATCAGACAGACTCACAAAAAATGGTGAACCTTCCAAACAATTCTCTTGGCCGGGTTTAACCTAGTTAGGGCGTGTTGAAGAAAGCCTTGAAAATAGAGTTGCAAATATTTCAGCCATGAAAGAAGAATGGTACATTTTATATTGTACTGATAAGTAAGCCTGATCATCAACACCTACAACAAAGTGGGAGACAGTAGCCTAGGATGAACTTACTATCCGAGAAATATCTAGAAACAAAGCAAAGAAGTTCTAAGCAGATGAAATAAATTACCAGCAACTTGTGACCTAGGTATCTTGACATGCAAGAGCCACTCTGACTTTTCTAACGTTGGTTGGCACCAACGGAGGAGATCCGGAAGAAGCTCGACGGTTTTTTTAAGGATCAAATGCGTAGGTTCAAAACCATCAGAATCTTCTGCAAAGCGAACCTGCTGTACCACAGAACAGAGAAACTGAACAAAGTTCCCAAGAAATACAGTTGCTTCCACACTGTTTTCAGTGCTTCCAAGAGTTCCATTATGACCTTGGGAATTTCTTTCACCACTACCATACTGATGAGAAAAAAAAGTATCCACTCGGCCCCAAGGAACTTTTGCAAGTGTAGAGTTAACCGATGCCAAGTATACATCAAGAAGTTTCTCATTTTCTTCTTGATCCAAGCGCTTCAATATATAACAAAGAACTCGAAAGATCTCAGACACAGTGGACCAGTTAGCCTTTTCCAGCTTACATTTAAGAACATCAGAACCTAAGAAATGTAGATCCAGACTTCCAAATCCAGTTGCAGAATCAGGAATTCGACAACTATAGATAACTGCTAAGCGCAAACATTCACAAATCAAACGAATGAAATCATCCCATTGACTTCCCTGAGAAAACAAATGAGTAGGTATGAGAACTGGGAGACACAAAATTCTAAAATCTCGAATGAGGCAGACGCAACAACATACAGATTCAACCAGAGACTCAGATACTTCCACAAGAATGTTGTCAGCCAAATGTTTAACATACACATTCTTCATACCTAACAAACCAACCTGCAAGAAAACCTAAAGACATGAATACCTTTACTGATTTATCAAATCATAGACAACCAAAACCATCAAGGATGAGGAACTAACAAGATCAGCCACAAGTCTTTGTAAGCATAAAGCAGTATCAGTTTCTTCCTCATGATCAATAGCCATCTCTCCCGCTTTCTGTTTGAATAGCTAATCAAATAGCTGCAATAATCATCAACCAAACCTTAGAATCAGTGAGCTCACCGTAGCTGAATCACTGGCAATTTCATTAATCCAAGATTGAATTTCTCTCACACCTGGAAAAAACCAATTCTCGTCCGTTAGATGACACACATGACACAAAAAATGCATTGACGAAGATGTACCTGAGATAGAGAAAGAAGCAGATCTTTCTCAATTTCCTTCGTCGGCGAAGTTAGTTCTTCTCTTTCCTACATGACCATTGATAACCATTGCATTTATACAATTAAGTTAAGCTAACTCACAACGAAATGGAGAAAGAGTTGGAGAGTACTACTTACAGAGTATCGGCGAACACAACGATCGATCAAAAGATGAAGACGGGAAACTATCTTTCCGGTAGCCATTTTACTCCGACGACTGTTGTTTCTGTCTCGCCGGGAATAAGCGCGGCGCTTTATTATAACGAGAGGTTAGATCAAACGCGGCGTTTTAATTAAAAGAAGAGGTCAGTTAAACGCAACGTTTGTAACTTTATAAAGAGAGACTTAAAATGAAATGCAGCGCGTTTTGAATTCTCCTGCTGAAGCCTTTTTTTAGCGGTTTTTATGCCACTTAACGAAGTAGCTTCTTCCGTAGTAGAACTTACACGAAAATGCGTATCGCTCACGGCACTAAAACGGGCGCGTCAGCTCCACGCTCTCATTCTCACCGCCAGCGATGCTGTAGAATCTCCATACGCAAACAACAACCTCATCTCAATGTATGTGAGGTGTGGTTCCCTGGAACAAGCGCGGAAAGTGTTCGACAAAATGCCTCAGAGAAACGTAGTTTCCTACAATGCGCTTTATTCTGCGTATTCTCGTAACCCAGATTATGCAAGCTATGCGTTTATTCTGTTCACTCATATGGCATCTGAGTCCGTGAAGCCCAATAGTTCGACTTTCACTAGCTTAGTGCAAGTGTGTGCTTTGCTTGAGGATGTTTTGATGGGATCATTACTACATTCGCAGATTATAAAACTTGGATATTTAGATAATGTAGTTGTTCAGACATCGGTTTTGGGGATGTACTCTAGTTGCGGGGACTTAGAATCTGCGAGGAGAATCTTTGAATGTGTAAATGATGGAGATGTGGTGGCGTGGAACACAATGATAGTTGGGAGCTTGAGAAATGATATGATAGAAGATGGGCTTATGCTCTTTAGAAGTATGTTGATGTCTGGTGTTGATCCGACACAGTTCACGTATTCGATGGGGTTGAATGCTTGTAGTAAATTGGGAAGCTATTCTTTGGGGAAACTAATCCATGCCCGGATTATAGTCTCGGATAGTTTTGCTGATTTACCTGTAGAAAATGCTCTTCTTGACATGTATTGCAGTTGTGGAGACATGAAAGAAGCACTTTATGTGTTTGAGAGGATTCATAAACCAAATTTGGTTTCATGGAACTCGATTATTTCGGGGTGCTCAGAGAATGGCTTCGGTGAGCAAGCGATTCTTATGTATAGTAGGTTACAGAGGATGTCCACACCTCGGCCAGATGAGTATACTTTCTCTGCTGTTATATCTGCGACAGCAGAACCAGAAAGATCTATTCACGGGAAGCTTCTCCATGGACAAGTAACAAAATTAGGATATCAAAGGAGTGTTTTTGTTGGAACGACACTCTTGTCCATGTACTTCAAGAACGGCGAAGCTGAATCTGCACAGAAGATTTTTGGTGTCATAAAAGAGAAGGATATTGTTCTCTGGACTGAGATGATCATAGGGCAATCTAGAAAGGGAAACAGCGACTGTGCTGTCCAACTCTTTATTGAAATGTACAGAGAAAATAATAGAACTGATGGTTTTTCCCTGAGCAGTATCTTAGGAGCATGTTCAGACATGGCAATGCTAAGACAAGGTGAAGTGTTCCATTCTCTTGCCATAAAGACAGGATTCGATAGTGTTATGTCTGTATGCGGAGCTCTAATAGACATGTATGGGAAAAACGGTAAATATGAGGCTGCAGAATCAATATTCTCTCTTGTTTCAAATCCAGATTTGAAATGTTGGAACTCAATGCTAGGAGGTTATAGTCAGCATGGAATGGTAGAAAAGGCTCTAAGTTTCTTCGAACAAATCCTAAAAAAGGGTCTCATGCCAGATGCTGTGACATACTTGTCTTTATTAGCAGCCTGCAGCCACAGTGGATCAACGCAACAAGGTAAGTTCCTCTGGAATCAAATGAAGGAACAGGGCATCACAGCAGGGTTTAAGCACTACTCTTGCATGATGAGTTTGGTATCAAAAGCTGGGTTACTAGACGAAGCACTGGAACTGATAGAAGAATCTCCTCCTGGTAACAACCATGCAGAGCTCTGGAGAACTCTGCTAAGCGCATGTGTTAACACAAGAAACTTGCAAATGGGACTATATGCAGCTGAGCAAATACTGAAACTTGATCCAGAAGACACTGCAACACACATTCTACTATCGAATCTGTATGCGGTGAATGGGAGATGGGAGAATGTTGCAGAGATAAGAAGGAAGATTAGAGGATTAGCTTCTACTAAAGATCCAGGATTGAGCTGGATTGAAGTGAACAACAACAATACACAAGTTTTCTCCTCAGGAGACCAGTCTAACCCAGAAGTTGTAAGTCAAGCTCAAGATGAATTACATAGGTTAAAAAGTAATATGTTGTTCAGATCATCATCATCCAATGAACAAGATCCATTCCTTACAAGACTTGTCTATTCAGATTAAAAGTTGTTTCTAAACAAGTATCGTCATTTCAAATTCGAAATCATTTGTGAACAAAGGAGAAAGTAAGAAAGTAAAGATCATGGAGCCAAAAAAAACACAAACTTTCTCTGTTTTTTCTAGTTACCGTCCACAAGTTCTAACATGACAAAGACACACTAAGAGATTGAACAAAGCCAATAGAGACTAAAAACGGAGAGACATGAAACCCTCTGGTAAAGATAGAAGCTTTAATGAATAGTCTTCTCATTTGAGTGAGTTCCCAGGTGTTGTGATGGAGAGATCCGGCCAAGCAAAGTACTCATTGGAGACAAATCCACCGGCGTTGCTCTCTAATCCCTCGAACTGCCACGTGGCGGGTATTGGAACAACGTGATGACCACCGTTACTTCCTACATTCGTCGTTGCAGCGTCACCGACAGTTGAAAAGGGCCACATCGCTCTTCCAAGTCCAAAGCTGACGTCATCAAAACCCGAACCGAGTCCAATACCAAATCCTCCAAGTCCAATAACCGAACCGGATCCATGACCAGCCGTTACAGCAGCGTTTTGGTTTAACAGAGAGGTGAAACTACCACAGAGAGATAAAGCATTTCCCTTTGCGTCGTTATCAAGCGGAGCAGTAACAGTATGAATAACGCCGTTAGAGATTGACGACTGAGGGAAAAGAACAGGCGTCGCTTGTAACGGAACGTTACGAACGCCGTTAGAGGTAGAGACGACAGAAGCAGAGGAGGCTGAGGAGCAAGTGCGGGAGCGTTTAGCGCCTTTACGAGAACCACCACCGATAGGAATGTCACGGAGAGTGCCACCGTGAGTCCAGTAACGGCGACAAGATTTGCAGAAGTGACGAGGCTGAGAGAAATTGTAGTTATTGTAGTAACAGAACTTAGTGTTGGTTGAGTCACAACGAGGACAAGGAAGTTGCTCTTGCTGCTCGGGGTTTGGAGCTGATGTTACGCCGTGAGGTTTCATAGCTACTCGCCGTGAATCACCGGAGTCAGACGTCGGCATAATCGGAGAAAAATGGAAGCTTTCTGAGAAAACGGCGGGAATATGAGGATAAAGATTGAAGCTTTTTTTTGGGTTTTTAGGGTTTAAAGGTTGAAACGTTATGGTTACGAGAGAGTGAGATTTTGAGGGGTTTGGTTGGTTTTTATGGAGGGAGAGGGAGAGAAACATGCGCAGATAGAAATGGGGATGGAGAAGAAAGTCAGGCTTTTTTTGACAGAGGGTGTTGGGTTTCATTAGAGGCCACGCTCTCTATCTCTCTTTTTTTTTTCTCTATCTCTCTCTTTTGTATTTTAAATTTGTCTTTTTTGGGGGAATTTAAATTATTATTTTAGGAATTGTTTGAGTCGGCTATAAACAGTGTGTGATGTGCTCTGTTTTTTCTCTTCATACGTAGGTGGCTCTTCTTTCAAAGTTTTCCGTTTGAACAATAAATAAAACACAATGTAAATTCACTATTAATTTTAAAAAGGAAAAAAATGTCAGATTGTTTGGGTGTGATTAACACATGGAATGATTGTATTAAATTAGTTTTATGTTGTAAAATGATTTTGTTTAGCTTAGTTGTAGTCGAGATCTATTTAACAAATAGATACAAATCTTTAAAGGAAAAAATAAGCATGACATGTAAAACAAGATTTATTATATGATCGTCGCAATATTTGACTATCCCCAACACTCCTACACACAAACGTTTAATAGATACAAGCGCATGTCCAACCTACTTCTGTTTCCACTTCAGTAAAATTATATTCAATCCATTTCTACTTTTGACTATATCTTCTCCATTTTATTTTATATTTAGAAATCTCCATCTCTTAACTCCATTTTAGAGGTGAATATTTTATTTGCAAATCAATCTTTTAAATTTCATAGATTTATATTTTATACTTAAATAATATTATTATTTTCAAGAAAATATGTAATCTTTTATCATAATTAATATTATAAAATACAATAATAAAATATATTACATGGAAAATAAAAAATACAAGAAGAAGAAAAAACTTGAGATTGGAATCATATGTCTGAAATATCTCAATTTGTTAAAATAATTGTAAATTTAAATAATATTATAATTTACAATTTATTGCTTAATTTAAATAAATGGATAAATTTTTAAAATATGAGATTATAATAAAAATTAGTAATTAAATAAAAAGATAATATTTTTGATTTTTGTTTGAAGTAAAAAATGGAGTCATGGTTGGAAATAAACCCATCTCTAAAATGGAGTTATTTTAATTTGGAGTCAAAAATATAATAATCCGTTGGAGATGATCTAATTGAGGTATATGAAAATGAGTTGAATGTAATTTCTCTTCAAACTTGAGAGAAGTAATGATTCAACGTTGTGGTTTATGATAACTTAAATTTTGGTAGCTATATTATCGGGAAAACATCATGATAGATATTTTAGTCTTATCTTTACCAACCTATGAATCATTTTTTACAACAAAAAAAGACAATTATTGTACTCGTTTGTCTAATAATGTTAAAGCTTATTAGAGTCGAACCGGGGATCAATTGTTTTATTTTTCTATCAGTTGCAAATTTCTATTATTTTTTTATTTTTTAAATTTTCATTTGTTTTATATATATATATATATATATATATATTTGTACTTTTTTGTTTCTGCCGTGCTTATAAATGTTTTTATTTTTTGTGTAATCTTAGCTTCATTAAACTGTAAAATGTGAACTTTTTTATTGTACGTATACGGATGAGATTAATCGATTTTATTGATTTTTAATAATTCATTTTTTAAAACAGCTTTGTAACCAACCATAATCTAAAATTAACATCTACACACTTATGTTCTTCACATATTCAGAACCATAACTCGTGCAAAAATTAAATCAAATTTTAAAATCATTAAATGTAATTCTTGTTAAAAATCGACTCTAGATATACAAACCATACCCCCTCGAGCCTCAAGCAACACATTAGTAATAAACACATGTGGAGATTCGGTTTTTAGAATAAAAGTTTATATTTTAAACACATGCTGTGTTGTATTTGTCTCCCCACCTGTGAATATCTAATAGCCCATATCAAAATATAAGAGAGAGATTATTTTCTGTTGAAAATTAATATGAAAAGAAAGTTTCAGAGTTGGACTTGCGATGTATTAAACCAACATGTTTTCTTCTATTTCATGGATATGAAGCTCAATATCATCCTCCCAGGGGTTAAATACGAAGTTGATTTTCTCGTCATCGACCTCATCTAATGTCGCTTGATTCACTTCACCAAATCCAGTCATAGAAGCTTGCAAGTATGTTAGATGCGATCTCAGTTCTAAGTAGACACATATTGTGCTTTTTAGAGCCTAAAATTTCTTTAGAGCATTGTCTGTCTATGGTCAAAACTCTTATATCCTGCATATTATTTTATACAGAATTGCAGAGACAAAAAATGAAAAGAGTAACATGATGCTACAATTTTCCTAAAAATCAAAACCTAAAATGGGTGTCAATATTTGATCTATTTTGCGTTCACCTCATACACATCGAGGGCGTATGGTTTTCCTCAAAGATATTTTCGATAACCCAAACTCTTTTTGAGGCAATCATCCAACATTTGTTTTCTACTACATGGATCTGGAAAAATTTAGACATACAAGAATCATGAAAATAACATACATTAATCATTGACTGCCTGCAAATCAGTCATAGTCCCAAAGTTTATACCGTCAATGTTTTTATATACACCAACACAGAAGAAAAAAAAAAAACACTATAAATAACACCTCAAAGAAGAAAGTAACTATAAGAAAGAGTGTTACTTGTTAAGGCTGATGTCTGCATCGAAGTCGACTTTTTCGGAGAACTCATATGCGTCTTTTGATAAGTCATAATAAACCCAGATGAAAGAGCAAATCTAACACAAATCTTGATCTGATTTAAGATTATAAAAAGACTATAGTTGAATGGATGATTTCCACATAAACCAAACGATATCTAAATATAATCAAAGCGAAAGATATACTTACGGCTCAATATCGTGTAACTTGGCCACCAAGTATAAATGTTGCATGTCATTCTTGTTAATTTCTCATGAGAAAGGATCTCATGTAGTGAATTTCACCTGAAAAAATAATAATATCAAAAACGTATGTAAAATCCCTAGCTAGAAGCAATTGTATAACATTAAATTATCGTAAAGCCAACTTTTCTAAGCAAAAAATTAAAGGAATTAGGTTCGTTTTGTTTTCTTTGATAAATAGATTTCTAAAGAATCGATAGCTAAAGAAGGTGGCTGATGAATTTTTGTGAGTTTAATTTTATATATTTATAGGGAGAGATAGAGTTAATGAGAAAATTTTAGGTTTACCTACTTCGAATTTTAAAAATGAATTCAATATCTTAACTGATTCTTATTTTGGATTTTATATCAAATTTTTTGTTTAGATATTCTTGTTTAAATATTTTGTATCTTTAAATTAGTGGCATCAAATTTATGTTTCCTTTTTTTATTTCTATCATCAATATATTGGTTTTAATTGGGTAAAGATGTTTTAGGAAATCTATTTTAGTATTAAAATTATTATTTCGTTTTAAATCATGATCGTAACGAACTTTGAAAAAAAATCCAAAAATATTAAAATAATTTAAATTAAATCAACTTGAATTAATATATTTTGCAAAATTAAAAAATTAATATAGTTTTTATTTATAATAACTGCATTCTATTGTTTGTTATAACTGGGAAGTATAATTATTAATTAGAAATTTTTGAATTTAATTTGAGAATATTTCTCTATAATTTCAAATTTTACAGATTTTATTTATTTGAGAAGAATTGAAATTTGAATTAATTAGAAAAGATTTGATATTTGAAGACAGTATATTTTATTATTATTTATCAATAAGATTCCTATACAATGATAAGTAATAAGGTTGTTTGGATACAATGATAATTAATAGGGTTGTTTGGATACAATAATAATAATAGGATTGTTTGGAAATAATGATAACTAATTTGTACTTTAATTTTAATTTTAATAGTATAGAGATTGATGACGTTGGCTTTGTGATTAAAGTTTAAAATTAGTAAACAAAACAGTCAAAGCTAATAATAATGACATAATAGATCTTTTGTGGAAAACACGAATAAAAACAAAATGATACGGAGATAAGGCATAGAGAGAGTAGGTCGCAGCAGGCAAAACAGGAGACTGTTGATCTTATCAATGTACGGCCAGTTCCCAGTAATTTTACATTTTACTTGTATTATCCTTTAAGATTCTTTACATTATTATTAAATTTTCATGCTTAGATATCATAAATATAATATACCAAACGAGATATTTATTTATACGTGTTTATGAACAGAACTACTTTCAGTTTTTCAAAATTATTTACGTATGCGTAAATGTCATAATTTATATGGTTTTTTTAATGAGGGATATATGTAATGTAAGCTCGTAAAAAAGATTTAATATTGTTTTGTATCGTAAGCGTAACTCTTCGACAATTAAAAAGAATAGAAATTATAGAATGCATGTTCCAGAAAGTTGGAAACACGGGACACGTTTTTCTATCTTCTTCGTTAAACTTTACTACTTGATATATATTACTTTATTGAGACGAATTAATTACTGTGGATCGATCACGCAGCTTTTAAAATTAAAGTCCAAATTTTTTTTATCTTGTTTCATTGTTCGCTATCTTAGAAAAGACAATACTATATTGTAAGGTACCATAAAACCTTTGTTTGTATATTTGGATATTATTCTTTTTGAACACTTTTGTTATATAGTTTATTCAAAGTACATAGACAGGTGACAGTCGCTCATTTATTCAAAGTTAATTCATAAGTTTTCGGGATTTTAATTTTAAACGATAGTGGCGGTGGGCGGCGGACTATGCTCGTGTTTATTCACTAACCACTGATTTGTATTACGATGAATGATCAACTATATAATTAGATTCACGTTATAAATTATTACGTTGATTTGATTATGACAAGCGAATCAGAATCTATCATAGTCCATATACGGCTAACAATTTTGTATTGGAGTTTGATCTATCAAGGACCACATCAGTCGCAATTCCCACATCAACACCAAATCTACGCGAGAGATATAGGATTATATGATTTAAAGTTATAAATCATGGGACGAAAACAAACATAACCTTTTTAAAAAAGAAAATATCGCACCGTACTTCAGAATCTATTACAGTTTTAGCGAAATTGTCAACTGTGTGTTACACAAATCACAGTCACAATATGTAAAAAGTAATATTTTAATTTTGGTAACTTATTAAAATGTGACGGAGGGAATTGGATTGAGAAAAAGAGAGAGAAGGAAGAGTCCGCAATCAGAGGAGATGTGTAATTATAATTCTTCACGCCTTGTCCCGACCCTTCCCATCATTCTGTCTCTATCCGCATCTCTCGTTTCCTCTTATTATTCTAAAACATTATGTAAATTGTTTGCTTTAGATAACGACTTTGTAGAACGTCGAGAAATATTAATATACCCTACAAAACCATGAACATGACTAAGACAAATCCAATGTTTTTTTCTTTTGAAGTAAAGTATTTATACTGGTCTGGTCCATATATAATAAGTAACAACAACTTACAAATACGTAAAACCATTTTTAAAAAAGCTTACAAATACGTACGTACGTAACGAAACGGGAAAGAAAGTGACAATCTTGAAAAAAATATGGTCAAAGAGACAAGAGTGAAGCTGTCGGGTTGGGTTGAAGGAGGTGGTTAGGCACGCGCGGCCGGAGGATGATATGACCCACACAGAGCTAACCTCCTCCCACTTCAACGACCTTCTCTCTAGTCACTTTCACACCCCAATACAATGAAACTTTAAAAGAAAGAGAAAGAGAGAGGCTTTGTGGTTTGTGTGTGTTGTGTGTTGTGTGTGCCATGGGACGATGTGTATTATTATTTTTGCAGCCGTCCTTTCGTTGTCGGATAATCGGGTCCGGACCGGTCCTATCAGATCAAACCACTGACACCTGACCTTATTCCTCACTCGTTCCTCTTGTCTTTTCTTCCTTAATCCTCTCTGTGTTTCTGATTCCAATTTGATCCGAAGGGTGTTTTTGTCTTTTGAATCTTCTCTGTTTTTTTGTCTTTGAATGTGTCATCAAAGAGAGCTACAATAGTTTCGTCTTTTCTGCCTCTTTATCTATTATATCGCTTAAACCCAACGGTCCAATATTTTTTTTTATTATCAGTTACCAAATATAAACATGTATACAACTGATTATTCCCTTTTACTTTTCAAAGTTTCCTGTGTTCTTTCTTATTTGAATAAATTCGAGTTCTCTTCTCATTTTTAGACGAGTTTGATTCTTAGTATCCGACACTTGTAGATTCCAAGACAAAAAACAAATATATATCCTCAAATAAATCAAATTTAAACGAAAACCACAAACTCCAAATCTACAATATTATAAATTTAAAATTAGCAAAACATTAACAAATATATTATGTTTATAGTGGTAATATAACTATTATATATAAGAAAAAAAAATCTCACATATTCGGAATAGAAATTACAATTTTCATGCATTAAAAAAAATTAAAGGTTAATTCAAAGGTCACGAAGGTGGAGGAGGTTAAAGGGAGTAACAAATTTGGAGTCGCCGTAAAGTAATTTGTCAGCGATAATAAGATTAGCAGCTTCGCTAGGATGGTACGGGTCCCAGAACACATGCTTTGACCGGTCCGTACAAAGGCTTGACGTTGGTCCACATGGCAATATCCCCGCCAATCTCCCTCCCGTCCCACAGCACGCCTCACTCGCCGTTCTAAACCCTATTTATTGAATTAAATTCATTATTAACATTTTTAGATTAATTAAAGAAACATGGTAGTAGGTGAGTTTGAAAGAAGATTTTTATAATTCAAATTGTTAAAAACCCTTTCTTTCAAATCATTCAAATTGTTAAAAGGTGTAATTTGAAAGAAAAAGTGAGTTTAAACGGAAATCTAAATCGTAGCAACTGATTCTTACTAGATTCGACTTCAAAGTTTAATCATCGTACTTTTATAAAGAAAAAAATTTAGTTAAAACTAAACATGACAGAAAGGCTAAATTTATGATGAATTAAGAAAAAAACATTTTTTCCCACTAAATTGAATCCAACACTTAAAGTGGTAGTCACTGGATGCTTTAGAAAGCCCATGGGCGTTTAGTATATATATTCTTACCGTAGTCTTTGAAGTTGACTATGAGGTCCATGAAGAGATCATAAACGTTGGCGTAAACAAAGTGTGCGTCTTTGAGACTATCTTTCAGTTCCACCATCAAGAGATCTTTGAGACGAGCATTGTATTGAAGAGCCAGTTTGTTTGCCAAATCAACACACTGATTATCCTTCAGTTGAGTTATCGATCTCTGGTACGGTATACATCCGATCGGAGCTACATTTCCCACCACAAATTTCCGAGCATCCAATTCATACAATCTCTAACATTTGATTTAAAAAATAAAAAAATGCAATTAACATTAAATAAAAATAACTAGTATTCCCTAATTTGTTTTATCATGTACCTTGAGTTGGTTGCGGAGGTGGCTAATCATATCTTCAACAAAAACTTCAGGAGTTTGTGTTAGTCTTGCTTGAGCCGCGACAAAAGGAACTAGATAGTTGTTGAGAAAATCGTTTGAACCAATGACTATTGAGAACATGGATCTCTTTCTAATGTAATCTCTAGCCTTATCCTCACCCAAAAGCTTATCAAATTGCTTCCTTGTAATGCTAAAGTAATCAACTTGTATATCCATTCCTAATCGATTCACCTACAAAATCATAATTTTCAAACTGTAAAACATATAAAAGTTTATTTACACATTTTTGTACATAAACAAACCAAAATTTTAAATCAGAAAACAAATTTTAACACATTTATAAAAGTATAAAAAAATATTTTAACGTAAACTTTTTCCGCCAACCAAACACACTTGACACATAATATACGTACACATAGTGTGTGCATGAAGACAAAGATACTTACAAATACACTACCAGTAGCATTGAGAACTCCACCACCACCTGATGCATAATTCACACCATTTAATATTGCTTCACCACTTGCATTTGGAGCTAAATATGGAACTGCATAGCTAGACTGCCCTAACTTTTCTCCTATAGACAACAAAATAAAATTAAAATTAACATTAGCATAAACATTTTAAATAATGAAATTATGATTTATCTTGGATGGAAATTTTAGTAAATACCAACTATATCAGCTATGGTACGGCCGTTGGTAAACCGACCGGTTGGATTTCCATGGGATGGTTTAAAATCGATGCCATTAGGAGGACTATTGGCTCTAGACAACGTTTGTAAGTAATTGTTGTTTCCTGCGTCCACTAGCGAATCGCCAAAGACGAATGAAGCAGCTAAAGCGTTTTTGTCTCCTGCGCTAGCTACTTTGGAAAATCTTGATCCGAAGAAGAAGAGTACAAAGAACGAGACAAATAAATTTGCTTTCTTCATTGTCATGAATTGTTTGTGAAATTTGATTTTGGGTTTTGCCGTTTTGGTGTTCTTTGACAAAGAAGAGTTTATATATATAACTAATTCTGACTGGTTAAGAAGGTATGAGAAGCAACCTCATGTGTTAGATTTGAAACCGGGTTGTTTAACAAACAAAAAGCTTTTGTTATGGTCAACATGTTTCCAATTTTTTAAAATTATTATTACAAAACAGAGAAAGTTAGGACACCAATATTTCGGTGTTTTATGGTTTAGAAAAGTTTGAATAAAATGCCCTTGTTTTGGTATCCACTCTTAACTCTATCACATCATCCTTCAAAAACATTTTACTTGGCGAATTATTTTTTCTTGTACCTTTTCTAATTAGAAAGAGACCAATCCGGTAAAATATAAACACTTACAGTCGAATGGGTTGACCATAACGTCGACCATTATTTCAAATAGAAATTTGTTTTTTTTTCTACTATAACCAACTGCGGAATCTCTTAAAAAAAACTAGCTAAACTTATATTGTTGGCAAACAAAATTATATATGTAACATGTTTTTTTCTTTTTACTATGATCCGTGTTAGTATCATTTCCTGTCAAGGATCTATGTTAAATATGTTGAATCTGGTGTGAAATGTAAAGAAAACAT
This sequence comes from Cardamine chenopodiifolia, assembly GCA_963922655.1. Classification (NCBI taxonomy): domain Eukaryota; kingdom Viridiplantae; phylum Streptophyta; class Magnoliopsida; order Brassicales; family Brassicaceae; genus Cardamine; species Cardamine chenopodiifolia. The sequence continues at coordinate 12,489,948 of OZ000479.1, read as the reverse complement.
TCAATCCTCTATTATTAAAAGGGCCGAATGATGATGCTTTATGTTGTGTGTTGTGCATGGCGCACCAAACATCTTATTATTAAATGATTCAAAGTTGAATTAACTTTCATTGCCGTTCGACCACTTAAATCATAATCCATAATATCCATTATATAAGAAGAAACTTGACCAGTAGTAAAAATAATAATAATAAAGTAACACACGGTTGAAGAATGGAAAATGTCATAAAACATATTCAATAAGAAGACAAATCAGTTGTGCCAAAAGGATGATCACTTCCTGACTCAATTACTCATTACATGACTCGTGTCCAGAGTGCGACTGTCTAGAGTCGGTCCAAACAAAATAAAATTTGTGGGCTTCAAACTAATGCAATTATATATATTTTTATGGCTGTGGGAATTTTTGTTCTTCTCCGAATCATTCTAGATTTTTCTGCCAAACAAATTGTCAGAATTCCGGTTAAGACGAACCGGAATACCATGAAATTGCTGGAAGATGGTTTAATTTGATCAATCTGTTTAATATATTTAAATTGCACACATTTGAATAATTCAGTTTACATGCAAAAAAAAGTAAAACCAACAACTATTTTTTGGGGCTAATTCTCCCTTGAGCCGAGAAGCTAGGAGCCACCGATGATTCCGATGAACCACAAATCTGATCCGGCAATCAAAGTTATTGATTTACCATCGGCGGTGAATTCTCCGATACACGCCACATCTTCACCGATCTATCTAAACTTCCACTATACACAATCCATCGTCTCTCACCGGAAGCCGATTCTTGATCTCTCTCCACCGCCAAACACTTCACCGGACCTGCATGTCCCGTCAAAACCGAAAGCAACACATGCTCACCTCCTCCGCTACAACCACCTTCAGGTCTCCTCCACACACGAATCCCTAAATCAGCAGAACCACTAAACATCAAATTCCCAGCCGCAACGAGACAAAGCACAGCGAGTTTATGACCTTTCAAAACGCCACCGTTTCTCATATTATTCTCACGTTCCCAAAAGTTAACAGTTCCGTGAGATGACCCACAATAAACTAACGTTGGGCTTTGATCAACAGCTATCGCCGTAACGGCGCAATCTTGTTTCAAAAGCGTTTGAGAAAAGAAATGTTTCGTCTCCTTCGCTTGATCTTCTCTTCTCCACACTTTAACCGTCCCATCAGCTGAACCGGTAAAAATCAAACCATCAAAACCCGAAACGACAGCGTTTACTGCGTCTTCATGAGCGTTCACCGATTCCAAACATTTCAAATCGGAAACTCTCCAAACTTTAGACGTTTTATCCCACGATCCAGAATACAAAAGACGTTTATCTTCGCTTAACGAGAGACACGAAATCGCGTCTAAATGTCGAAACCCTAACGCAGCGCTGCTCCGATTTTGCCGCGTGAAATTGAAATACGAAGTAGGAGCAATCGAGTTTCGAATGTAATCGCGAAGATTCGGCATCGTACCTACACGACGATGAATGTTTGAATCTTTAGACGAAGCTTTCCACACACGGATCTTACCATCTTGATGACCGGTGAAGATTTTATCTCCGGCGATAACAATTGCTTTAACCAGTCCACTATTAGATTTGAAACTTGAGAACTCAACATGATTTTTCCAAACCCTAATGTTTTTGGAATCAGATCCAGTGTATAATAAATCTCCAGATGTAGCTAATGAATAGATATGACCTTCTTCACGAACAAGAGATCCCATGAGAACATTTGGAGTATGGTTATTATTAGATTTTTCTGTTGTGGCTTGCGATGTGACTTTCGGCGAATGATACGGCGAAGAATCTACGGTGGTGGGATCGACTTGAACGGACCATGGTGATTTAGATAATGGAGAAGATGAACCTTCAGAGGGAGATATATCGACGTATGTAATGTCGTATATATCTGGATCTGGAACAGTTTCTACTCTTTTGAGTTTTGGAAATGATTGGCCATTGACGTCTCTGCTTGAAACCTTGTTATGCATTTGAAGAAATAAGAATAAGAATCAACGTTGGATTTAAGATAGATTTTTTTTTTTATCACAATTACGTCGAAGAAGAAAAAAAGATTTGAGACGATGTTGTCTATATGGAATTTCTGGATTTTTTACGCTCTATATTTAGTTTACTCAAAATTGAAACCCTTTGTTTCGGAAGAAATTTCCAAAGATTTTTTAGAGATGAATTTGAATTCTAGCTGTCGAGAAAGGAAAACAAGAATACGAAGTATAGTTTATATAAACAAGAACAAATGTGCAAATGGACTTTTATATGTTTTACAGTTTGAAAATTATATCGCTAATGAATTTCCTAGTTTTTGTATTAAACCTCTAATGCAAATACCATGTTGCAGCTAAGAACAACAGGATCCAATGTCATCTTCGTTGTTCTTACTGAAATCTCCGACTCTGTTATGAGGAGTGCAGAAATGAAAGGTGTTGATGGACTGGTGAGGACTCTGCCTCCTTATGTTCCGTTAGGCTGATTATTACGACTAAGGTCTTTTTTAATAATCTTTCTCTCCTCTCCCAGGTTAGCGGTTTCCACCATGGAATCCTTAAACTGGCGATGGAACCTTCAGTGATAGGAACAGCTTTGATGGAAGGTGGACCTGATAGAACAATTAAAGCTTGATCGTAATCCTGGTATTGACGAGGTGACATTTCATGCCTTGTCTTATATTTTCAAATTAAATATTTTCATTTCTACAAGGTAGAAAAAAGAGAAAATGAGGTTCGACGTGTTTTTCACTTTATAATAAAGGCATCACGGCTTCCTTAACATTTAAAACCTGGAAAGAATAAGCTACTAATTTCTTCAAAGTTTTAGAATCATTGTCACACATTTTTGCAAGATTTAGTTGTGTAATGCTCATATTTACTACTTGCAGTTATGTTGGATACAACGTATAGACAAGAGTATCTCAGAGTCAAAGTCATTGACGATCAGGTAAACAATAGCAAAAACAATACTTCTCCACCTTAGATTTGCTTTGCATTTAACCAATTCATAACATATTCGTTTGTAGGTTTTCCTGAAAAACCTTCCACCAAGCAATTCTCTCATAGATAAGTGTTAAAGATTTTCTCGAAAGCAGGGGTTTACTCAAAGGAGATCCCTCAAGCTCTCGTCCTCTTCGCCGTCTCCATGGAGACAAGGTTCAGTCAAATCTCTTTTTTTCTACATTAGGATATGCTCCTTTATTTGATTTTGATGGACCCTGAGTCATCATGTGAATATATCCATATGATCAGGAATGGAAGATCGGACCAACATTGATGACATTATGTGAACTTCTCTTCGTCAGCTTTGCAATTCGCATACTGAGACAGCATGCCACTAAGGTCATTGCAGGTCTTAGGCCAAAGAAAGAAGAAGCAGAGGGCAAGACTAATGACACTGGTTCCAGTAATGCAGTCGTACCGGTGATTAGTGACAAGTAGAAAATGAAGTTCATGTGGAAATCTGGTATTGGGAACTTCGTGGCTTCAGGTATCGTAGCTTACATCCTAATCAGTTAGCTCGTCGGATTGTGAGTGGGTTTCTCTTAAGTTTTCTCGAGAAAAGCAGTGAACAATAATCACTTCCTCTGTAAATAATATTCTTCAACAGTAGAGACCTTAAGCCAATTGTGAACCTTCTTGAGACATAACATAAATAGTAACAAAGCTCCTTTACATTTTTTCCTCTTCTCTGCATCAATCAATCACCATTCCCCAATTGTTATTTTGGGTCTGTTCCAAGACATGATTCAGTCCTGATTCTGAACACGCGGTTCAACATCGGACGATGACACCGATTTCGACATCTTCCGCGGCCGAAACGCAATCGGATTCGCCGTGTGATAAATGGGTCATGATTATTTAATTTAATGGGCTTTCTAACTTGGCCTGCAAGCTAACACATGTAATTTGTTAATCCACTGTTTCCTTTTTTTTCGAAATCCAGTTTCATCTAAAATTTGGAAACTTTTTTCTATATAATCAAACTAGTATTCTTCTCTCGCCCACATTACTCATCGCACACTTTTTTTTCCTCATTCTTTCTCTAGTTCTTCAACATTCTCTGTGTGTTTATTTTCTTTTCTCGAAAGCTGTGGTTGTTTCCGGTGATTTCCCACCACCACCGAGTGCGAAAGGTGTGAAGAAAAGAAACAAAAAAAGAAGAATGATAAAAAAGAAGCAACTTGAAGAATTGATTAGCACCCCCACAAAAGCCGCTCATGTTGCAAGAAACAAATCTTTCGCATCGTCTCTCCCGAAGCCTTAAAGTGCGTTGAGATTCTCAGACTTATGCGAAGCTTGTCTTTAAGCCCTCGATTTAATAGGGAGACTGACGCCTTCCGTAGTCTTATATTCCTCTCCAAGAATGGTAACCATAAAATCCGGTCTGAATCGAGAGCGGTCGTTGATCACTGGAATAGCATTCTTGAAAACAAATTCTAATAATGGAAGAGAGATTCACAAGGGACGAAGACAAGGAAGAGTTTTAGCATCGATTGGAGGATATATATATATATATATATATTATGGTTTTATTTGTGGATAATTGAAGGATAATTGAAGGCAGAGACTGGGTAATATGCATCAGCCTGATAGTTAATGGCTAGTAAAGAGATGAGTAGTTAATATAGGGCCAAAAACATAAAAAAAAGTAAACCATGTCCTGGTTTATTTCTCGTCCCTCAGCTTTGTTTTTTTTTTCTTTTCTTTTCGTAATTTTTTGATTATTATTTGTTTTATGTCCGACAAACAGGTAGCAGTAGGGGTAGGGCTTTCTTTTCCGACGATTCGTTCCCTCGCGCTTCATCGTCTGACATGAGCGTACGTTAGCCACCATCGTTGATATCATACGCCCTCCACCGCCGGAGGTAATCTTACGCCTTACTAGACAGACGTTTTGAGCTGATTTACAAAGGAAACCCTAATTCGTCGATTCCATCCATCACTTTGATTTTTTTCCTTTTCACCTTCTCTTAGCTCCTGCGTTTGTTCGACGCTGGTTTATATCAACGATCAAATCTGGAAATTGATTGTCGATTTTTGTGTGTCTGTTTTTGATCAGGGGAGATTTGTGAGATTGATTTTCAATTTTGATCAATTCGTCACTGTAGTAGATCTGAGGCAATAGACTGCAGACGAATTTGACTGGGGAGAAACCAGATCTAGTTTTTAGGGTTTGATGCGTTGGCGATGTTCAGTGATCGGCGGAAGCGGGATATGGCTAATCATGGAGATGGAAACAAGTACGCGTCTGTGAATCTGAATAAGTCTTATGGATATCAACCTCATCATCACTATAATCAATCTGGAGGTTATGGGGCAAACCGGGGGAAAGGAGGAGGTGGTGGCTATGGCGGTGGTGGTGGAGGAGGAGGAGGAGGAAGTATGGTTGCCCTTTCACGGCCAAGAAGCTCGCAAAATGCTGGGCCGAAGTTATCTGTTCCACCCCCCTTGAACCTTCCTTCACTCCGTAAGGAGCACGAGAGAGTTGATTCATCTGGTTCGAGCTTTCATTCTGGTGGAGGAGTCGCTGGGAGTGGAACAAGACCTGCTTCGTCCGGTATGGGATGGAGTAAGCCTGCTGCTACAGCTACTTTGCAAGATGGTGATATTGGTAATCATAATGTTGAAGGTGTTAACAGGGAGAGTAATGGGTTGAATAGGCCTCTTGTTTCTCGGGTTGGTGCAGCTGAACCTATGGAACGGGCTTTTTATCATGTAGAGAATGTTGCAACTTTGAGGGGTGAAGATTTTCCGTCGCTGAAGGCTTCTTTGCCTTCAGCTTCTGTGTCTGGGCAGAAACAAGAGGGTCTGAATCAGAAACAGAAACAAGCTGCAGGTGAAGAGTTCTCAAAAGAGCCGAGAGGTGTCTCTGCTACGGGCAGTTCACTTGTAGATATGAGACCTCAAAACCAGTCTGGGCGTAACCGGTTTGGTAATGAGCTCAGCGAGAATACTAGTTTCTCAGATGGATTACGTTCATCTGAACAGGTGAGGAAAAAAGAGTATTTTTCAGGGCCACTGCCTCTTGTTCGTTTGACCCCACGATCTGATTGGGCTGATGATGAGCGTGACACTAGTCATGGTTTAAGAGATCGGGAGAGGGATCATGGCTATTCAAAGAATGAACCACGATCTGATTGGGCTGATGATGATTGGGATAGGGGGTTTGATCTTCCGAGGCCTCATGTCTTGCCTCAGAAGCATGTTGCTCCTAATCTATTTGACAAACCAGGACAGCGTGAAAATGAAATTACAAAGTCATCTTTGACTCAAGTAAGACCAGTTAGTGGAGGAGGAAGGGAGACCAACTCTTGGAGAGTCTCCTCACCACTCCAAAATGAAGGTGCAAATAATAGTAAAAGTATTTATGGAGCAAGGCCGTCTAGTAGGGGTAGAGAAACTGTTAAGAAAAGTAACTACCTTTTGTCAGCATCAAGGGAAAATGTTTGGAATAATACTGGAGCTAGAGAGGCTCCGTATCAACATGGAGGAAGACAGCCATGGAATAATAATAATATGGATAGCTCCAGCAACAGGGGAACTTTTCATCGGGATGGGTATGGAATTGAAAATCAGAATAGGTATGGTACTAACTCTTTCCAGTATGGCTCTACTTCTAGAGGTTTGCTTACTTCTTGTGATCTTAATTAATGATTTCAAGATTAACGTCTTGCAGGGATAAACGCCCGTTCTTCAAGAGTGACAAACCTCATGTGGAAGACTTTGGGGACTCTGGTTTTGATGTCCATGATCCATTCCCTGTACTTGGTGTTACTAAGAAGAAGAAAGAAGCTTTAAAGCAAACCGAGTTTCATGATCCTGTCAGGGAGTCATTTGAGGCTGAACTTGAGCGAGTTCAAAAGATGCAGGAAGAGGAACGTCGGCGGATCATCAAGGAACAGGAAAGGGTGATAGAACTAGCTCGAACAGAAGAAGAAGAGAGACTACGGCTTGCTCGTGAACAAGATGAACGGCAGAGAAGATTAGAAGAAGAGGCTAGAGAAGCTGCTTTCAGAAATGAGCAGGAGAGACTAGATGCTGCAAGGAAGGCAGAAGAGTTGAGAAAGTCAAAAGAAGAGGAGAAACATAGATTGATCATGGAGGAAGAAAGGAGGAAGCAGGCTGCTAAGCAAAAGCTTCTAGAGTTGGAAGAAAAGATTTCCAGGAGACAGGCTGAAGCTGCCAAAGGTTGCAGCATATCTTCAACTGTTTCAGAGGATAAATTCTTAGATATTATTAAAGAAAAAGAGTCTGCAGATGTTGTTGATTGGGAAGACAGCGAAAGGATGGTGGATAGAATTACTACGTCATCAACTTTAGATCTATCAGTACCCAGTAGATCATTTGAGAGCAATGCCGCATCTCAATTTTCTAGAGAGGGTTCTTTTGGGTTCCCTGATAGACAAATGCCTACCTGGAGAAAGGAAGATGTTGAGAGTGGAAACAATTCGAGGTTTATTCCACAAAATATGGAAAATGTTCCACATAGCTCGCAGGAAGAGTTCTTTGGGACAACTGGATATCTCAGTGCCCCTTCCTACTTCAAACCAGGATTCCCAGAGCATTCAATTGATCAGAGTTGGAGAATTCCTGGAGATGGAAGGATCCATAGTAGGAATTATGGGATGGAATCTGAATCACGTGAAAGTTTTGGAGAGCAATATGGTGATCCCGGATGGGGACAAAGCCAGGGCCGTGCACGCCATGGTCCATATTCTCCTTATCCTGAAAAGTTGTATCAGAATCCTGAGGGGGATGACTATTACCCTTTTGGAAGACCAAGATATTCGGTTAGGCAGCCACGTGTTCTTCCCCCTCCCCAGGAGTCTAGGCAGAAATCATCGTTTAGAAGTGAGGTTGAGCATCCTGGTCCCTCAACTTCTGTTGGAGGGATTAGCTACAGCCATACAGGTAGGACTAATTCGACTGTCCTAGCCAGTTATATAGGAGATCTTCAAGATCATCATGTGCTGTCCGGGGGTGGTATTGATGAACAACACCGGTTTGATAGCAAACTTACTGGAAAATGTGACTCTCAGTCTTCACTTTCCGTGACTAGCCCACCTGATTCCCCTGTTCATCTCTCTCATGATGACTTGGATGAATCAGCAGATTCATCTGTCTTAGCTGCTTCCAGGAAGGGAGAAGATTCTGGTTTGCTAGAGAAGGGGGCAGCACCAATTATCTCTAGTGATGTTGGAAAGGATAGTTTGATGATTGCTACAGGCTCTGTGTCTTGTTGGGATAATGAAGAGTGGACTCTTGACAGTAATGAGCGGTTGCAGGAACAAGAAGAATACGACGAAGATGAAGATGGATACCAGGAGGAGGATAAAATACACGGAGTTGATGAGAACATAGATCTCGCCCAAGAATTAGAAGAAATGCATCTCGAGGATAAAGACTCTAATCTAGTCTTAGGCTTTAATGAAGGAATGGAGGTTGAAATACCCAGCGATGACTTTGGAAAATGTCAGCAGAACTCCCAAGCTACACTTCCACTTCCTCAGCATACTGTCGATTCTTTAGATGATGAAAGACCTTCTATTGAGACAAGCCATGGTGAACAAGCCACCCAACCTGCTGAAATTTCTGATCCGTTGAGCATGCATAATGCATCTAGGACCTTCCAGGATACTGAAACCACAATGCAGAACCTGACAATTCACCCAAATAATGGCCGGCAGTCATTTGATTTGACCAATGAAGTAGACTCCAAGAGTAACTCTACCGCTTCTACTCATCCTGTCATACCACCTCACAGCATTGGTCTACATCCATCACCTCTTCAGACAACTATTCCTCCTGTACCCGCTACATCAGCACAGATGGATGAGCCTGTTAAGTTTCAGTTTGGTTTGTTCTCTGGTCCTTCGCTGATATCTTCTCCTTTCCCTGCCATACAGATTGGTTCCATCCAAATGCCTCTTCCTCTTCATCCCCAGTTTGGTTCCTCGCTTTCCCATATCCAACAGCCCCAGTCTCCTATCATTCAGTTTGGTCAACTACGATATACATCCCCGTTGTCCCAAGGGGTACTGCCACCGCCACCTCATTCAGTTGTCCAAGCGAATGGTTTATCAACTTATGCGTTGAATCAGAATCCTGGATCCTCAGTGACGGTTGAGCTTGGTCAAGGAAAATCGGCTAATCTGCTTACTAGAAATGCAGCAACCTCTATCTCAAACCCTCAGCTTAGTGTTCTTAGGAGACCGATGAATGTTTCTGATGGGGGCACATTGAACAATACTAATATATCTCCAGCAAGAGCAAGCACTGAGGCTGCTGTGCCACCTCAAAAACAACCAGAGTTGTCTGGTAAGTCGGAATTACCTTCTCGAAAAATGATTCATGGAAAATCAAATTTAGTTGAAAGACAATCTGACACAACTGCGGTTAGAAATTCTGGCTTGCGCTCATCAGGTACTGCTGAGGTTTCTCGGGTAGATTCTGGTGGTTATAGAAGATATCGGCGTCAGAGGGTTGAATTTAGAGTTCGGGAATCAAAATGGCCATCTTCCGAGGATAGTCGAAATGGCAATGGAAGGGCACAAAATTCTACAAGAAACGAAAGTAGAAAATATGTGGTGTCCAACAAGTTCCAGAAACAAGGCTTAGATAGCACAGTGTCCGGTTTGAATGCTATGCAGAAAACCAATACTGGGGGTTCATTTGAGAGTAGACTTGGGAAAGATGCTGTCGTGAAGAGTCCACTCAGTCCAAATTCTGGACAGGCAAACCTTAAAAGGAATATGATATCTGAAAAAGAAATTGATGCACCTTTACAGAGTGGAATCGTTCGTGTCTTTGAGCAACATGGCATTGAAGCTCCTAGTGACGATGATGATTTTATTGAGGTAAGATCAAAAAGGCAAATGCTTAATGACCGCCGTGAACAGAGAGAAAAAGAAATCAAAGAAAGGTCTCAGGCATCCAAGGTTTTAATGCAATCTAAATCCTCTAGTGCTCTACTTCTAAATTTTTACTTAGTCAGAGATAGTTCTCACTAAAGGTGAATTTGTTTTCTTGCAGGCATCCCGAAAACCCCATTCAACTTTGCAGAACAATACTGCTGCAGCCAGGTCCAACAGAAGCCCACCAGCTAGCCGAGTTGCGAACAATAAGCAATTTAATCCCGTCTCCAACAGACAGCTGTTAGCCCCAATTGGCACACCATCCCCTAAAACAGATTCCCATGCTGATGAAAAGTCTGGGAGCAGCAAGTAAGTACTTTCCTCTCTTTGATCAATTGACATGCTTTAAGTCTGTTTGCAGAGATAGCGTCCCTCTGTTTATGTTTAATTACCTTCTTTTTCATTATGCAGGTCCACTCAGGCAAGTAGTGCTCTTCCAGTTATACCCAAAAATGATGAGAATCAAGCGTCATGTTTTGTATTCAGCAACAAAAATAAGGTTCTGGAGAATATTCAAACATCTGTGGGGACTTGGGGTAACCAACTCACCTATCAGCCGGTTAGTAGATATTGTTCAAGGTTTCATTAACTTTTCTTGAGATGTGTTCATGTTTCTGCAATAATCGGAAACAGACCCAACAAAAACTGTTTCTGCAAAATAGATGTGTTCCATGCCTCATTTCATACTAAAGAATGATTTACTGAAATATGAAGCTGTGAGAATTTGTGAGAAAGAAAGTCGTGTAGGATAAAAAACAAAATGGTTTTGACGCATGCTCTACTAGTTATGGGTGACGCCTATCAAATATCTGAAGCCTTTTGGTATTACCTTATAGGTTATGGCCCTAACCCAGAGTCAGCTTGATGAAGCCATGAAACCCGTATCTCTTCTTTCATGTGTTTCTGTTGAGAATGGTGCAAACCGAATTAGCGAGCCAAATAACACATCAACTTCTGTTGTGCCAAAGAAAAATACTTTTTCAAGCGGCACAAGTCCAATAAATTCATTGCTTGCCGAGGGCAAAATTCAATTTGGTGAGCAGATGGCTTAGACATCTCGATTTTCACTTTGAACTGGCTCGTCTTTGCATTAAAACGATGTGTGTTTTGTACTCTATTAGGTGCAGTTACATCTTCCACTGTTATCCCTCCCTGTGGTAGGCGTACGGAGAATGATAGCTCTTTATATTTTGAAAAAGATAATAAACATCAAAATCCATCATCCACTGGCATGGAGATTTGTGAAGCAGAAGCAGAAGCAGAAGCAGCTGCTTCAGCTATTGCTGTTGCAGCCATAACTAATGATGAAACCGGTGGGAATGCCTTGAGTAGTGGCCCTGTATTACCTGTTGAAACCAAAATTTATGGAGGAACAGAGTTAGAAGATGGAGCAGCAAGTGGTAATATTTGCTTTCTGTTGGGTTCATGCATATTCCCAAATGGTTTTGTTGTCTGAAGTAATTTCTTTGGCTTTGGCAGGTACTGCTGGAAGGCAGCCTTGTCTATCAAAAGCTGAAGAGTCTCTCATTGTTTCTCTCCCAGCAGATCTTTCAGTGGACACTCCAATCTCTCTGTGGCCACAATTACCAAGTCCACACAACTCAAACCAAATGATTACTCACTTCTCTCCAGGCCCTCCTCATTACCCTTTCTATGATGTGAACCCCATGTTAAGAGGACCCATCTTTGCTTTTGGCCCGCACCATGATGCAGGAGCAAACCAATCACAGTCCCAGAAAGGTCCAGGAACAGTTTCTGGTCCACCTACTACCTGGCAGCAGCAGGGTCATTCTGGAGTAGATTCATTCTACGCTCCTCCTGCCGGTTTCACGGGTCCTTTCCTAACCCCACCCGGTGCTATACCTGGTGTTCAGGGGCCTCCTCACATGTTCGTTTATAACCACTTTGCACCTGTTGGACAGTTTGGAGGCGTGAGTTTCATGGGGACAACTTATATCCCATCTGGAAAACAACCAGATTGGAAACACAACCCAATTGTGTATTCTTCTCAGGCTGGAGGAGATGGTGATGTAAATAATCCAAACGTGGCTTCCATGCAATGTAACATAGTGCCTGCGTCCCTTCAGCACCTCCCTATGCCTTCTCCTCTTGCAATGTTTGACCCATCCCCTTTCCAGGTATTCGATTTCATTCAACAATGCTAATTAGTATAATCCATGGACTGTCATATTTATTTTACGGTGTGGGTCAGTCTTCTTCTCAGGAGATGCCTGTTCGGTGGCCTTACATGCCATTTTCGGGTCCTCCAACAATGCAAATGCAGAAACAGCAAGAAGCAGCTGATGGCTCCAATCTTCCACCACCTCAGTTTAACAACAACATGCTTCCTCCTCACAGATATCCCAACGTCCAAACATCCTCAGTCGCAGATGCAATGGTGGATGCCTCAAACTCTTACAGTTCCACCACTTGTGCTTCACCACCAAAACCCACTAACACCTTGTCTGATCCCAACGGCAACAACACTCAGAACCCAACTGGTACTGGCTTCAAGCCACCACAACAACAACTACAATCCTCCCAGGAGAAGATCACACAGTCTCAGCATGTTGGTGGTTCAGGGTCGAGCCACCACCATCAACACCAACACCAGCACAATCGGAGGTCAGGCTTCTATGGCAGAAACCAACTCATGACCAGAGAGAGAGGCTTTCAAAACAACACCAAGGTGAAGCAGATTTATGTGGTTAAGCAGACTGGTAACAGCAATGCGTCTGCTTCCTCCACTACCACCACTACGCCCTCGATTTGATTCTTCTTCCTCATCATCCATCCAGGTCCGTTCAGATATAAACCATTTCCAATAACCCAACCAGCTTTGTGCTTCCTAAAAATCCATTAGCTTTTTTTTTCCTTCTTTTTCATTAGATAATTAGATTTTGTTTCGTGTTTACTCGTTTTGGGGGTTTCTTTATATGGGACTTTAGTATGATTAATTTTTATTATACGTTGGTAAAATATTACCCGTGAGGTTTTCGACCCAATTCACGGCTCCAATATTGTCCCCTTTGTATTCGTTGTCAACATTATATTAGCCTCCACAAATTATCAACTCTTAATTAATTAATTTTTTTTAATATGTTCTTAACTTGTTGGAATCAAATAATCTATACAGTTCACCTAATTCTCATCAGTAACAAACAGAGCTCATCAGTAATATCGTTAAGAACCAACAACCTTTCTAAGATCCATAAGTTGTTATATTCATTATCCTCACAATTCTCCCATGTTCACCATCATTTGCATTATTGGAGCATATATAGACGTTTCTTTATTCTTCTTAAACTTGTATAAAAGGAAGACTTTGGCCCAGAATATAGGAAATATTTGTATGAGAAAGTGTGATAATTTTTGTTTGTGTATATTTTATGTTTATAGGTTTTACTCATCAAAGTTGTAATATACACTCAATCAAAGTTATTTTATTTTCTTGTGGTTAAAATCAATAATAGTTAGTTATTTGCATCTTGGTTTTATATACATATGCCAATAACAAAAAATCGAAGAAATTAAAAATATAAATAACAAATGATTTTGATACCATCTTTGATGAAGATCATTCGAAGTTAAAATGATCATAACAACAAAAACAGCAGAATATGGCGTCATACTTATATGATTCGATCTTTATTTTATAAGGACATCATCGTCTTTGACATCTTTTGCATAAAGGTCGAGTTGACCAAGTGTTGGCAAGAATACTAATCTTATCTGTCGGCCGGTGTATGCCACTTTGTCCAGGTTTCACATGTATGTCACTTTGTCCAGGTTTCACATATAGATCTCTTCCTAGTAAACATTCGATATGGAGTGCGACTCCACATATTGCATGCATAAAACCCATTGTTATATATATATATATATATATATATATCTTCTTCGCATATTTCCCAATAGTAAACCTCATAATTTGCATATTCTTCGTAAGAAAAAGTTAGCAAATGCTCATCATGCTCGTACCTCGCCTTATGCGGAAGAGTGGCACAATAAAAACACAAAAAATGACATTTATCACGACTCAAAGGTTGTAGCTGGCCCCTTCGACAAATGGAACATGTTTTGCCAATATATTGATCGGATGTTATGAACAAGGGATGTGGATGAGAGTGATGATCGAATGGCTCACATATAGATGCACAAAGTGTGTCCAGCTCCCAATCACAACCTCTGAGACGACACACACATATCTGAAACCGCATGAGTAACGATCACATTTTCTACATTGGAACCAATTATTAATAGAACCGCTGAGGAGTATATTTTCTTGTTTAAGAATAAATGGATGAGCATGTAGCATGAATTGTTTCACACGGAGAAGATATGCACATGATTCATGTAAAATGATATCACATTGCGTACATCGATACACCTTATCTCATCAACAAAAGAAAGTTTGCACATTTGACAATACTTATTTTCATCGTACACTCTTTCGATCATTTTGTCGAATCGCATTGGATGATTTGGATGACTCAAATGTCGTATAATCCCATCTCCTTCCTCATCAAACATTTTAGTATTTCCATATGCTTCTTCAGGCTCTTCTTCAAGTTCTTTCCCATCACATACATCACTTCGCAGCGCACATCTAGTATGCACTGCATAAGCGCATCCAAGAGTATTTCCCGTAATTTCCGTCTATCTTTACCTGACAAACTCCACAGTTTGTCCACTCCTTGTAAGGAATACTAGGAGTGAAAGTGAGACGATGATTGTGGCGAGATACTTGTATAACATATGGTAAATAGACACACTGTTTATGGACAATGAAATCGCTTTGGAGACATGCATATAAGTATCCGATTTCCTTCTCCAACCCACAAACATCACAAACCATATTAGATTTTCTGGGAATGTAATGGAGGGTATGCTCATGCCTTTTCGGATTGTCTATAGTAAGGGATGTTGGGTTTCTAGCATAAACTGGATGAATTATAAAATCACAAATAAAGCAAGCGTAAAATTGATTGTCAGGGATTATTTTACAAGAAATACAATATATTTCATCGTAGGTGTCATATCCGGGAAACCAGACAAGCTGGAGAGGATGTTTTGGATGATCAGAAGATTGGAAGAGAGAAGGAGACTCAACACATTCTTTGTGGATTTTCCCACCAACTGTTATCACTTTGCCGTTTTTATCTTTTTTATATCTTTCTTTTGGGCATAAGAGACGACATGAAGTAGCGTTGGGAAGAGGATCCATGGAGATTACTTAAGGCTTAACGGTTTTTTTTTTTTTTTAATCAAAAAGTAAGGTTTAGTTGTTGCAAAAATTAGCCAAGTTTTATATGACTGGCCAATTATTTTACTGAATCTCACGCAAAGCAAGAATAAGATTCTTTTACAAGTGTTTTAGTTTTGAGTTTTGATTGTTCTTTTCTTCATGGCCCCATTCTGAAAGAAAAAACAAGTGTTGAGGGAAACAAAACATTCTATGTTCCTTCCTTTCTTAAGTAACTAATCTTCCCTATTTTATTTTATGTTATGACAGTAAAATATCGTTACTTTATTCGTCCACCCATGACTCAAGGCAAAATGGTCTAATATAGTTACAATCTAATGTCTTTTACGAACGATCATGGGCACATCTTCATGACTCAAAGAGTCTTAGCTACTAACAGATCACTGTAAAATCAATACAAATGGAAAGGAGCAGAGATACGAATCTTCATGATGTATAAATAAGCAATGCAAACTGATAAAGTTTTTCACAGGGGAGACTCATTGAACACTAAGAAACTTTTGCCACTAATTAATCCAAAGAGATTTGTTTATACAGAGAAAACTAATACAAAGACAGTGAGTGAAGAACCAGACTTGGCATTAAGATAAGTAAGCTAATAATATGATCTTGATCAATATTATGAATAATTATGCCTCACTTAAACAACTATAACAGAGCTCATCAACAATATCGTTAAGAACAAGAACCTCTCCAAGATCCATAAGTTGTTCTCTTCATCATCCTCATGAATCCTTCCATGTTAACTTCACCATCATCTGCAGTTTTGATTTTATGTAGTGGATCATATAACATATAATCAAACCAAAGTCCTTCGCCATTATGCGTTTAATATCATCAGGAGAGATCTTCCCCTGAAAATTTAACGGGGAAAAAGGTTAATTTCTAGAGAAATAAAGAATGGAATGAAGTAAGTTTAGAGTAAATAAATACATTTTTGTCAAGATCAATGATTTGGAAACCCTTGGTGAGCTCTTCTTTAGTGTCTCTTTCACCAATCTTAGGAGTCATCATATGAACAAACTCATCAAATATATAGCTCCACTTCCATCTTTGTCCACATCAACTATAATTTTCTTGATTTGCTTCAAAAACAAACACATCATATATCAATATCATCGTTCCTTAAAATGGAAAGGAAAAAAACTCAAAATGAAACATATAAATTTAGATTTTGGGGGTTTTGTGAAATAAACTACGGATTTGGCTGTTGGAACTGACCCATAAGCTATTGATGACATCTCTTGGCTCTTGAGAGATAGAGATTTAGGAGTTAATCAAGATGGATATTCATATATTTAAGAGGTAATTGAGTTTTTTTTCCATAGACACAAATTAGGAACAGAGACCTTTCAGAGCCATTTTTCTATTACATGTTATTAGTTATTACATCCACATAAAGTGTGTTGTCGTGTTTGGGACAAATAACCTAAAAGTTGAAAGAAAACAAAAGCTTTTAAGTTGTGTGACTTTCTTTCTTGTTTGGTTTGCTTTGTTCTTTTTTGGGTTTCACTCGATCACTGCCAAGATTTATGTTTGTTTGTTTTTTAGTTTCTCTTTTTCTTGGTGACCTAAACCAGAACTTTTGTTATTATTAGAGAGATGAAAGATTGTACAACTTTAATCATACAAATGCCACAGTAGGGATCCACTAATCATGGAATTTGGTATACCAATAGAAATTCTAAAACCCAAAATCAGAAAGATGCATACAGATTCCTGCAAATGAAAAGTGTTGATTTGTTTTAGATAATGAAAATAATTTTGTTCAAGAAGACTTAGAATATATAAAAGTGGTTTTGGCAAGGGTTGCAAATCTTTCAAGGCCATCTCTAAGCAAGTTTTCTCAAAAAGGCCATAACGCCAGACTTGGGCAATAAAAAGTTATTAGTTCTAAATCAGTCTGTAACATTCTACGTCACATAGAGATTTTAAGGTAAAAGGTTACTCACCGATGCCACGGGAGTTAAAAGCGTAGGGACTTCATATGATACAGTTAGCTAGAAGATAAAACAAAATGCAAAGAAAATGAAAGCAGGGGAGAATTATTCTAGTATTATATGATCTAGATGATGTGTAATCAAATGTAGTGTTCTTTACTTCAACGTTACACGATGAAGGAGCTTTAGGAAAGAACCGAACACTGCCTTTGCATCCGTTAAATTCCAAATGTTAGGCTCAAAAAGATAAAGAAAGGAAACAAAAGAAAAGTAATTGATCTAAATTAGTTTAAGAAACAGAGAGCATTGATCTAAATTGAATGAAGAATTCTATTAATTCTTGCCTGTAGATTGCGAGCAAGCCAAGAATACTTAATGCCTTGACCAACGAGATACATCAGGCTTCTCTTTCAACACCTAAACAGAACACATATCAAGTTAAAAGCTAAAGCAAGAAGCTTTCAAAAATTGAAACTTTAAAGCTGATGAGAGATAGATCAAACCGGATGTGTTCCATGCTGCATCTCATACTTTTCTTTCTTTATATGAGTTGATTGAGTGGTTTAGTGAAAACAAGGAGCTGTAAGAATATGTGATAAAGAAAATCATTGTGGATACTGTTTTTGACTCATGCTCTACTAGTCACGTGTTACGTCTTTGCAAATATCTGAAGCGTTTTGGTAATTATCTTATCCTCAACAAATCAGCAACTCTTATTTAATATGTTTTTGACTTGTTGGAATCAAATAATCTATACTGTATAAACTATAGAGTTCACCTAATTCTCATCAGTAATATCTGTTGGATAATCTTCAACAATATACTAGATAAAGTCTAAAGATACGAGATAAAGTCGTATTTCGTATAAGTTAGACTTAAGGATATTCTCTAATGTAATTAGGAGTAGGAGTTATCTATTCTTAATAGAAATAGGAAAAGCAAGGTGTGCTATCCCTATATATAGCTTAGTCGAGTAATGATCTAAGTTATCACAAATATTAAAGATTTGGTGTTGTTAAGTTTTGAGTTATTTTCTTAACATAATAAAGATATGTTGTTCTTTATACGAAGCTGAGTTTATTTGAGATCTTTCAATTGGTATCAGAGCTTGAGGTTTGAGAGAGCAGTAGCT
The DNA here is from genome assembly GCA_963922655.1 of Cardamine chenopodiifolia. NCBI lineage: Eukaryota > Viridiplantae > Streptophyta > Magnoliopsida > Brassicales > Brassicaceae > Cardamine > Cardamine chenopodiifolia. The sequence goes on along the minus strand of OZ000479.1, from coordinate 12,471,684 downwards.
TTGAACGAGAGAACGAGTAAGCGACCGAGTTAGGAACCATCGCTTCCCCGTTGAGAGTATACGAACGATGCAGCTGAGCCATGGGTGACGTCGTGACTTCCTCGCGGCCGAAGGAATTAGTTCCTTCATCCATTCAATGTCCCATGCTTACCACCACCAACTACACGGTATGGGCCATGAGGATGAAGGTCCTATTGCGGATTCATAAGGTGTGGGAGACAATAGAACCTGGTTCTAACGACTCCGACAAGAATGATGTGGCAATTGGATTATTGTTTCAATCAATTCCCGAAAACCTTATCCTTCAAGTCGGCGACCAAGAGACTTCAAAAGGGATTTGAGAATCGATTAAATCAAGAAATTTGGGAGCTGAGCGTGTAAAGGAGGCGAGACTACAGACCTTGATGTCTGAATTTGAGAGAATAAGGATGGTAGAAACCGATACTATCGATAGCTTCGCGGGCAAGCTATCGGAGATAGCATCAAAGTCGGCTTCTCTTGGCCAAACGATTGATGAGACTAAACTGGTTAAGAAGTTTCTCAATAGTTTACCAAGAAATCGATACATTCATATCATAGCTTCTCTTGAACAAGTCCTTGATCTGAATAAAACGGGTTTTGAAGACATCATCGGAAGACTTAAAGCATACGAGGAGAGAATTCTCGATGAGGAGAACTTCGGGGATCAAAACAAGTTGTTATTCAGTAACACCAATCAGCAAATGTTCATGAACTCAAGAGGAAGAGGACGTGGACGTGGTGGAAGAGGATTCCGTGGAGGAAGAGGAAGAGGAAGAACCTCTTTTATCGCCGCCGATGACCAAAAAAATCAAGTAGACCAAACAAAAGATAAGTCTAAAGTGATTTGTTATCGGTGTGAGAAGACTGGACACTATGCATCAAGATGTCCAGAGAAACCACAAAGGAATCAAGAAGCTAACAAGGTAGAGACGGAAGAAGCCGATGAAGCCCTCTATATGAATGAAATAGTTTTCTTAAACGAGGAACGTGTGATACCGCAGAAGATTGAGTCAAGTGAGATGGCTGAGAGCGTTTGGTATCTTGACAATGGCGCGAGTAATCATATGACGGGTAAGAAACACTATTTTTCAGAATTCAACGAAAGAATCAAAGGCAAAGTGAAGTTTGGGGATGGTTCTTTCGTAAGTATAGAAGGAAAAGGATCGATATTGTTTCAAGGAAAGCGTGGTGAGCAAAAGCTCATTAATAACATCTACTACATTCCAAGCTTAGAAAGCAATATCCTAAGTCTTGGACAAGCCACCGAGAGTGGCTGTGATGTGAGGATGCGCCACGAGTTCTTGACGGTTCATGACCCGAGCGGACAGCTCTTGGTCAAAGTATCTCGATCAATAAACCGGCTGTACAAGGTTAGTCTCTTGATTGGTAAACCTATGTGTTTAGGTTTGAGTCTTGACAATGAAACATGACTGTGGCATGCACGGCTTGGCCATGTTAGTTTTAAGACAATAAAAGATATGTCTCTAAAGGAGATGGTCTGTGGGTTACCGCAAATAAGTGATGAGAAGAGGATATGTGAATCATGCTTAGTTGGGAAGCAAACTCGGAGGAGCTTTCCAAAAGGAGCATTCCGAGCTTCTAAGGCACTGGAGCTGCTACATGCCGACCTATGTGGCCCGATATTGCCACCAACAATCGTCAATAACAAGTATATTTTTGTTATTATTGACGATTTTTCTAGGTACATGTGGTCTATCTTAATGAAAGAGAAGAGTGAGGCGTTTGAGAAATTCAAGGCATTCAAAAACCTTGTGGAGAAGGAATTTGGAGAAGGAATTATCACGCTGAGAACGGATAGAGGAGGTGAATTCACATCATCGGAATTCAACAAGTTTTGCGAGTTAAACGGCATAAAGAGACAAACCACAGCTCCGTATACTCCGCAGCAAAACGGAGTTGTGGAACGGAGGAACCGGACGCTTATGGGGATGACAAGAAGCATGTTAAAGGCCATGGGAATACCTAATTATCTATGGGGAGAGTCAGTTCGCCACTCAACCTATTTGATAAATAGGATACCCACAAAAGCCTTGGAGAACATGACGCCATACGAATGCTTAAGGAAAGATAAGCCTAATATCGATCATCTAAGAGTCTTTGGGTGCAAGGCTTATGCAAAGATTCAAGCCACAAATCTCAAGAAGCTAGATGATCGATCACAGCCACTTGTGCATCTAGGAATCGAGCCCGGTACTAAAGCTAATCGGCTTTACAACCCATTGGCGAGAAAAGTGGTTGTGAGCCGAGATGTTGTATTTGACGAGAGGACAAGCTGGAGCTGGGAAGAAAATACGAGTGGACCAAGAAGGGATCCAGGGATGTTTGAGGTACGATGGGGCGAGTGATTGATGCTGGAGACGGTCCCGTGGTGATAAATGAAAATCAAGAAGGTGATCTCGGCGAAACCGGGAGTAATGATGGAGATTTCGCCGAGAATGAGGAGATTGATGATCACACGGACATGGGAGAAGCCAGCAACAATGAATATCAAGAAGAAACAAACGCCCAGCCTCACGCAAACACTCAGCCCAACGCCCAGCCTCCTCTTCGGCGATCAACACGCGAGACGCAACAGCCGAGAAGATTTGCCGATTACATTCTCCAAGCCGAACTGGAAGGTGAGAAACTTTTACTCTCTATAGATGACGAGCCAAGAAACTATGGAGAAGCAAAAGCTTTATCACAGTGGAGACAAGCGAGCAAAGAAGAGATTGATTCGATAAATAAAAACAGAACTTGGTTTTTGGTGGAAAAACCGAGTGAAGCTAAGGTAATTGGCTTGAAGTGGATATTCAAAATCAAGAAAAATGCGGATGGGAGTATCAACAAGTACAAGGCGAGACTTGTGGCTAAAGGATATGTTCAAGAATCCGGCATAGATTTTGACGAGGTCTTTGCACCGGTTGCAAGACTCGAGACTATCCGTTTCCTCATTGCGTTAGCGGCGGCTCAAGGATGGGAGATCCATCATTTGGATGTTAAAAAACCGCGTTCTTGCATGGAGAGCTGAGAGAGAACGTGTATGTGGAACAGCCGGAGGGTTTTGTTGAAGCCGGCCAAGAAAACAAAGTTTACAAGCTCGCCAAGGCATTATACGGATTAAGGCAAGCGCCTCGAGCTTGGAACACGAAACTTGATCAGATCTTAAAGACGTTAAGATTTGTTAAGTGTTCAAAGGAGTCATCGGTTTACAAGAGAAAAGAGAAAGGTACACTTCTAATCATCGCTTGTTATGTAGATGATTTATTCGTAACCGGTAACTCGCTTAAGGTAATAAGTGAATTCAAGAAAGACATGGCATCTAAGTTCGAGATGTCAGACCTTGGGAAGCTCACCTATTACCTAGGTATCGAAGTTCATCAAAAGGAGGATGGGATCGAAATAAATCAAGAATCCTACGCAAGAAGGATCTTGAAAGAGGCGGGCTTAGAAACGTGTAATCCAACCAAGATACCAATGGAGTTTGGACTTAAGGTTTCTAAAGCTCAAGAAGAGCCTGAGATCGATTCAACCACATACAGGAGAAACGTGGGATGCTTGAGATATTTACTCCACACGCGACCGGACATGGCTTTCTCGGTGGGAGTGGCCAGTCGTTACATACAAAGCCCTCGCAAGCCTCATGGAGATATCATGAAGCAGATGCTAAGGTATTTGAGAGGGACTGTCACGTATGGTTTGAAGTATGATCAAGGAGGATCACAACGGATAGTTGGCTACAGCGATAGTAGCCACAACATCGATCAAGACGACGGGCGAAGTACAACCGGACACATTTTCTACTTGGGAGCTGCTCCGATCACGTGGTGTTCACAAAAACAGAGCACGGTGGCTCTTTCATCATGTGAGGCCGAGTTTATGGCAGCAACGGAGGCAGCCAAGCAAGCGATTTGGCTACAAGAGCTGGTGGCCGAAATCAAAGGAAGAAAAACAGAGCAAGTCGTTATACGGATCGATAACAAGTCTGCGATAGCACTCACGAAGAATCCCGTATTCCATGGTAAGAGTAAGCACATTCATAAACGTTATCATTTTATACGGGAATGCATCGAGAAGGAGATCATCGATGTGGAGCATGTGGCGGGAACCGAGCAAAAGGCCGACATTCTCACCAAGGCATTGGCGCGGATCAAGTTTGAGGAAATGAGGAGCTTGATAGGAGTGCAAGAAGTGTCAAGAAGCAAGTTGAAGCTTAAGGGGGTGATTGTTGGATAATCTTCAACAATATACTAGATAAAGTCTAAAGATACGAGATAAAGTCGTATTTCGTATAAGTTAGACTTAAGGATATTCTCTAATGTAATTAGGAGTAGGAGTTATCTATTCTTAATAGAAATAGGAAAAGCAAGGTGTGCTATCCCTATATATAGCTTAGTCGAGTAATGATCTAAGTTATCACAAATATTAGAGCTTTGGTGTTGTTAAGTTTTGAGTTATTTTCTTAACATAATAAAGATACGTTGTTCTTTATACGAAGCTGAGTTTATTTGAGATCTTTCAATATCGTTATGAACCATTCTAAGATCCATTAGCTGTTCTCCTCATCATCCTCATAAGATGAATATAGATGACCAAAGCTCAGACGCAAAGGAGCAGTCCTTGAGAAGATGTGATCTTGATTTCCGAGCTGAGCCACATAGCAAGCAGTCCGAAGGTACATGTAAAGCCCCAGTGGAGAAGTCTATCTGGGGTTGGTATGTGGTCGCTTTGAATGACCCAAAGCAAGAATTAATGTTTTGGGATGCTTTGAGAGAACCAAACCAATTTGAACCAAGCCACACGAGGACCTAGGGGATGAAGTCCCAACTATGTGTAAATTTATACTCTTCTGTATTACTTTTTAGCTCGCAGTTTATTTTTTTCGTTTGCGTTTTAGGCATCAGAATCCTTTAAGACGGGGAGAATTTTAAGTTTGCTGTTGTTATATGCTGCTTAGACCTCTTATGGAGATGATTGCTATAGCTTTCTGAAATTGGAGTTGATGGTTTATGAAACTTATGAGAAGATTTTAATGAACTCTGGACGATTGAGTGTTGGCTCCTCTTGATGATGGTTCATTGACTGGTTTTTATGCCAATAAGATTGATGGAACGGTTCAGCACTTAAAGCCTCTTTGTTAAGCAAGCGCCTCTTTGTTAAGCAAGAAGCTTGCTTTATTGAGGTGTTAGATGAGCTTTGTAGTTGAGAGATTACTTCAGTTTCACTTTTGTGTTGAAGCACATATGAGACAAATGAAGGAAAGGTCTCCGCTAATTGCAGTTTTAAAACAGTTCCACTCTTACGTTTCAGCACATATGAGAATAATGGAAAAAAGCTCTCCATTAATTGATGTTATGAAGGTCCTGTTGCTGTCATATTTGACCAAGGATAATAGCTTTTCCTATTGATACGAATCTTTCATAATCTATGAATAAGCGATGCAAGCTCCTAACGTTTTCATAATTTATGAATAAGAAAATTTTGCCAGTAATCAATCCAAAGGGAGTTTTTTTATTCAGAGAAAACTGATACAAAGACAGTGACTGAAGGCCAAGACTTGACATTAGGATAAGCTAATAGATTGATTAACTGATTTATGTATCTTAATTATGCTTCTTTAAAATAAGTATATAACAAACAGAGCTCATCAATAATATCGTTAACAACAACCTTTCTAAGATCCATAAGCGGTTCTCTTCATCATCCTCATGAATTCTTCCATGTTCACTTCACCATCATCTACAATTTTGATTTATGTAGTGGATCATATATCATGTAATCAAACCAAGCATTGCCACAAGAAAAAGAGAAAAAGATTGGAAACTTACGGTCTCAGGTCTGCTTCTTCAACCATCTCTCGTATCTCAGCATCAGTGAAATTCTCACCTAAGTCCTTTGCCATGCGTTTAATATCAACAAAAGAGATCTCCCCTGAAAATTTAACGGGAAAAAGGTTAATTTCTAGAGAAATAAAGATCAAATGAAGTTAAGTGTATGGAGTAAATAAATACATTTTTGTCAAGATCAATGATTTGGAATGCCTTGGTGAGCTCTTCTTTAGTGTCTCTTTCACCAATCTTAGCAGTCATCATATGAACAAACTCATCAAAATCTATAGCTCCACTTCCATCTTTGTCCACATCAGCTATCATTACGTGGATTTGCTTCAAAAACAAACACATCATGTATCACAATCATAAGAACACCGCAATGAATCTTAGCGAAATAACCCAAAAATAATACATATAAATAAATACCTCTTCAGTAATTTCAAAACCAAGCGCCCCTGTAACACAGAGATCGTAATGTCAAGAATGTTAACTCCAAAAACCCCACATATCATATGAAAAAGAGAAGCACAAAAAACTCAACATCACCTCATAGCAACATTAAGCTCTTTAGCATCAATAGTGCCAGATCCATCAGTGTCAAATAGCTCAAAGCTTCCTTAATCACTTGCCTCTTCTCTTTTGTTAACCCATGATGACGTCTAGGCTTCTCTTTCCTCAAAACACCTCTGTACAAACTCGACTGATGCAAAACATATTCGGACAAAACATTAAAATCTCGAATTTCATCTAATTACCAAACACAACACAGCTCAATTTTTTATGTTTCTACAAACAAAAAAATCTCAACTTTAAATCAAAACCAAGTGTAAGTCACAAAAGATATAATTTTCACCTAAAATCTTCAAAAAATATGAGCTTCCATTGTATATATTAACCCTAATTACGTCACTTGTAACATTATAAGTTTTTATTCAGATCTTAAGAACTCATAAAGAAAAACTGTAATCTAGCAGCACTAAAACCCTCATCTGATCCGAAGAAATTGATGATCTTTACACATGAAGAGTTAAGAAATCAAAGATACGAACCATTATATTCTGAGAGACACAAATCGGACAGATTCGATCAAAAGCTCTTTCGCTGTTGGTTTCCCCGTCGAATTCGCCGAAGAAATACAAACGTTTCCTTTACTTTCCTCTTTTCTTTCAATACAAAAAGCGGTAAATGAAATGCGTCAAGTGGGCCTAAGTCTATACGAAGTCTGAACTAGGCACTCCATGCAAAATCACGTTAATTTTTCTTTTTTCAACAGGCCCCGTATATTAAATTATTGATTTTAAAAATTTTCGTTTAAAAAAAACCAATTAAACACCGATGTATTTATATGAAAAAAACAAAATTCTCGTAATTTTGCACATTTTGCAAATTGATCCGTATAAAAAATTTTATAATACAGAATATGTTTAATAGTAAAAAGCATAAAAAAATTTCTAATTACTAAAAAATCTCTCAATTAAAAAGAAAAAACTGCTAATCTTTTGAATTTATCGTTATGTCTATAAAATCTGAGCAATCCGTAACAAAAAAAATATCGATCAAAGAAACATTTGCCAACCACTTTATAGCCCAAATAAAAGCTTTTAATTCTTTATGCAGGGGATAAAGATATTAACAAAAGTCTTCCAGACCAACATATAGAACCTCTCCTCTCTTGCTCTATTCATCCTTATTGGCATTATACAACTGACAATAATGTGATCTAAATACAAATTGGGTCTAAACTATATTGGTATTTTACTACTATTGTGTGTAATGTTACAATGTTGAATGGGCTCCACGACTGTTTGGCCGTCTCGGTTTACATATCCCCGTCGCGAATTAACCTACATCCCCACCACGTTTAACAGACGGTTAAATTAAACGCCGTTAATTTTCATCTCGGAGGCGATTGATTCACGGTGCACGCCACCACTCTCGCCCACTGCTTCAACTTCGTCTTCACCGTCTGTGGATCATCGCCTATTTAAAACCAAATTGACATTATAATTTATAACGAAGATCGTGTTTTGTGTGTATATATATATATATGTGTGTGTGTATATGTTTATACATACTGTTTCGGTATAGGGTGTGGGGGCTAGTATCTCCGTCGGAGAGTGAAGACGACGATGGTGCGGATTTGTTAGAAACGACGTCGTTGTAGCTTTTTTGAACAGCGAAGTAGAGTTCTAACGCGGGAAGCGTGTTCGAAAGTCTCGGATCTGCGATTTCGGGAGATCCGAATCCGAATTCGAGTTCGAAACTAGCTTTGAGCTCCTCGAGGTCTTCGTCGGTCAAGCTCTTTCCTCGGCGGCGGCTGCGGCGGGAGATATCTTGGCGTTTTGACCAAGCTTCCTCGCGGATGAAATCCGGAGACCAGGATTTGACGGAGGCGCGTGGTAGCGACGCACTACCCCCGGTGAGGGAGTGTGCGGTGGACGATGGGTTTCACGATCAATGGCTGGTTTTTTGGTAAATAAGTGGAAAATTTTGGGTGAAAAAGTTAGGGGGAAAGAGAAAGGTTAGTTGATGATAAGTTATAAAGGAGTGCTGCCGACTCAGGGAGAAATGGGCCGGCCCAAGTCATGATGATGACCTGGCTTTTACTTTATTGGTTAGTTCTTACCTGGAATTACGAGGCAGCACAAGTTGGCAATTGCATAAATAAATCATTAAATACTATAAACTTTTGAAATTTCTTCTTTTAATTATAGAATAAAAGATAGGGAACATTCCATAAAAATATACCAATTATGTATCTATTTTCAGTTATATATACAAATTTTTTAGGTATTTAAAAAATATATGAACTATTTTTTATTTTTTTATAATACACAAATTTTAATATTGTATCCATTTAACATATAAGACTTAGATCTATTACGTATCCAGATCTGGATCCGTCAAAATTTTAATTTCGTTATCCGGATCCGTGTATATTCTGGATAAAAATCTCAATTTTTATAATTTTTTATGAAAATTAAGTATAAAAAAACGGGTATCCGGATATGGACCTCAAATTTCCGTTCTTGTGTATAGATCCGAATAATCATGTCCATTTTTAATAGAACTTTACAAAAAGTAAAATCTGTTTTTTAATTAAAATATAAATCTTTAAATTCATAAAATTTCAGTAATAAAGTTACTCATATGTTTTAAAAATAACATCGTGAAATTGTGTGTGAATATAATAATATAGGTTGTATTTATTTGTGATTCAGGTAATTTCTTATATAAATAATATAACATATATAAATATATGATTTTGAAAAAATTGATATATGTTATTTACCTTATATATAGTAATAAAAGTTTTAAAAGTATTTGAATAATTAATGAATTAAGTTTTTGTAAAAAGTAAACTATATGAAAATATTTGGTATCAATAATGTAGTAAATGTTAAATTTTAGACTTATTTAAAGATTTAAATAATTTAACGAAATATTTTGGTTTTTCTGAATTTGATAATTTTAATATTTTAATTTCTGCAGTTTTACAGAATTTTTTTAAGATCTGAAATTAATTTTAAGAATTATTTTTTGAATTTTATAAACAAATATATTATTTAACTATTGTTTTATTAAAATAATTAGAAAAAACAAATTTTATGCTAAATGTATACAATTTAGAAATTTATGTATTATAACGAAAGTAAGAATTAATTAATGTATTTTCTTGGATATCCATAAAGTTCATGTATTTTAATGAAATTTTTTCTAAAAGATATTTTACGAATAAATCACATAAAATCGCATTTATGTAATTGAAAAAAACTAGTAGGTTGATGTCAGCTAAACGAGTTAACATCATCAATCAATCTTATAATGTCCTTTCGATATAAAGACCGTTTTAGATTTTAGGAAACGACGTGGATCGACTAGTTTTAGGATCCTCTTTATGGATTTCTGGACCAATTAGCTTCTGATTGCCCAATAATTATGTACTGCGCAATATACCATGTTTTAGACACTAAACTATACATAAAAGCTGTCTACTCTTGCTCATCTTCACATGATTTATTCACTATGCATAATTAACTACAACATTTTGGATTATATTTCAGAGTAACACATGGACTGTTTTCATTTTATATATACGATACGATTAGTAAAATGATTTATTCGATGAGAAAAAATGTTTTTTTAAGAGGGTTGGTTTCCTTGTGCTCAAGTTCGAATTCTCTTTTGTATTAGGGTTATTCTTTAAATCGGAACATTTGAAGGCTGTCTCCGAGGAATGGGAGATATTAAGAATCGAATGTCTTAGAATTTCTACGATTTTTTTTATCCTCTATTACATCATTATTAATAGAGATATTTGACGTAATTCTATAATATGATGATTATGCAACTATCTAGTAGTGGATGCGATTACCATGCACATTTTCTTTAAACAACTATTTCACGATACAAATTTTCTTCAATAGGTGGTTCTGCATGTACGACATCCCCATGATGGACATGGTCTCTTTGCAATACTCGCCTTCACGACGGACGGTTTTGCATGTACGACATCCGTATGATGAACAATCTCTTTCTGCAACACACGAGATAACGACATACGTAACTAACTATCTTTAACATTCTGAAACCTTTGAAAATATGTACTTTCTTTAATATGTAATAAATTGCGCTTTCTGGAGTTCGAACCTCATATCTGCTGTAAAAGCCTTTAAACTTTTAACCAATGGATCAATGGTGCTTCCACGAATCCTATGATTTAAGGAAAAAAAAACAAAGATTTTTATTTAATGGTTGGCTTTAATTCTTTTTTATCAGAAAATCCAATCCAGAATTTCTCTAGGTTCAGCTTAATTGTTTTTTTTTATTAGGTTCAGCATAATTGCTCTAGATGACCATCCCAATTTATTAGGTTCAGCATAATTGTTGGAAAATAAATCACTAATGCCCATTTACCTAAAAAAATCTCTCTGTATGGCCGTTGAAACTAACCGTATTTAAACATTACTTTGCCGCTTCAACTAGTTGTTGAACCATAAACGGCCCAATTCAGACAGTGAACCAAACTTAGCAGACTTATTATGTTCGACCACAACAACATAGCCGATGATCATTAGGTCAAAACTCAATGTGGGGGTGGAGTGGAGGCTAAAAAATAGAATAAAATATTTAATCTGTATAGGAAAACGCAGACCTGCAAAATCACTTTGGTGAACCTCATTCCAACATTTAAAAATTGAATCAAAATTCAAAAATAATGAAGAAAACAATGAGAAACTCGCTTTTTCCCCCTCCACCGCACGCACGCACGCTTGCTTCTGCGATGGTAGGCTTTATAGCCATCCTATAACCTACCAAGAATCGATTTATAAAGACCAGACATGAGATATCAACCACACGAGTGCTTATTGTTAATGGATACATAAAAGTATAAAGTTTATGAAAAGGCAAATGTTTTATGAAAAGGAGGTAGTGAATTCAGCAATAAAGTTTCTCCTACTTTAACTAGATTAATCGTCCATTTTATTATTATAGGTTTCGAACTTTCGAATAGTAATTAATCTAAAGAAACAAGAATTTGTTCTGGTTTTATAATTTTAAATTTCAGTTTACCAAAAATAAATTGTGAATTTAGCACAAATTAAATTTTATACATTTTCTAGATTTATATAATTATTAAATTTTCATATTTATTATCTCGGTTGTTAATATGTTGTATACATTCATTCGATTAGTTAGTAGATGTATATTTTATGCGCTTTTATCTGTTTTCAGTTTTTCATTAACTTCTAATTGAATTCAGGCTACTAACTGTACTAGAGTGAATTATGTTTTATAAGAACAAGTAATGTGTTTATTGTGTATATATGTTTAAAATTTTAAATAGCAATTTGGTGTGCCTATATATCATCATACATATATGATACTGCCTACTTGTTCACTTAATTATTCGCAAAATAGATTATTGTGGAAGGTAACAAGGTATTACGCACATGGTGGGAGCTTTAACCCACTCTGAATTTATTTAATTATATAACATTTAGTAGTTATATTAGTATATATCATAAGATTCATAACTAGTCTATCATAGAGATAATATAGGCCATCTTTGTGTAGATTGCTATTATATTCGAGTGGCACACCTTCAAGTGCTATATAAAAATCAATATTTTTAATTAAGAAAAAACTTATCATTAAAATTATCACTTAAATATATATATTTATTAAAACTAATACATGTTTATATCTATTTTAGGTTCACCCATTTTTATTACATGTTACTAAAACTATATTACAGTTATAAAGATAAATGTGGTTTGGTTTCTATCATAAGAAATTTACTACATCTGATCACAAATTTTTACTTGTGCTAGTAAAGTTAATATTAGTATAATTTTGATTTCATTAGTAAAGTTAATATTCTATATTTATTTTCTTGGGTCTTTTATTTATTTATTTGTTTTCAATGTGTTGAGGAAGAAATATTATCCAGCCAACGTGAGCGTCCTACGTTCTCTTAACATCACCCAACAAGAAATATCAATGACGAAAACCAACTCATCACAACAAGAGATTTGACATTTTAAATAATTCTTACGAAGACATCGAACCAAACCAAAGCTGTTGGACCAAATTGACTGATCAATAGTTTTTTTTTTTTTTGGTTTTTAATTGACTGATCGATAGTTGTGTTGGAGTGGACATAGCAACGGTCGAAGAGGCGAAGCCATACAAACGGACCAAAATTGTCTAACGATAATGACTTTTTGTAATGACATTTTAAATTCAATGACATTGCCATAAATTTCGTTGACATATATGTCAAAGATATAAGGAACAACACGTGAAGTCCAAGGTGTTTGACCTTATCATTTGTCGTGCAAAATAAGAGGGCTCATCTAAACTTGATTAATTGGGATGGTCATCTAGAGCTTATAGTAAAAAAATATCATATTTTTTTTCCAAAGTAGATCGCACCGATTGATATCTCTAAAAAGCATAATTTTTAAACCACATATTAATCTGCAAAGACAACACCGGGATGAAAGCAGCATACATATTCCTAAATAATTAATGAACTACTTGCAAAAAATGGCACCTTCCCATATATATCCTACAAAAATCATTTAAAGATATTGATTATATGGTTGGGACAAAATGGACCCTACAAATGTCACACAACTTCAGGTAACACAACATTTAAACATCTAACTTGTAAATGTTCCAAAAGCTTCGCACCCAGACAACAAATACTACAGCTTATGAGAACATTTCATTAACTCTCACCCATACCTAAGTCCAACCTTTCACATCGTATATAATATAGTTCATGTATCGACTAAAAATGGTCAATTGTAATAAATAAAATAATTTCTTGATTCGTCCTCAATGATAATAACAAAACCTCTAATAACTAATATTACCTACAGATCTGATCCAACTTTTTTCTGCTCCATTTTCTTATTATTCTTTTTGTGATCACGAGATTTAAGGTCGAAATTCATTTTTTTGGGATTATAGTTTTCTTTTCTACTTTTTTTTTTTTATCTTGATGATCGGCGACTATAGAAAGAAAATCAACACTACATTATTTATGTTTGAGTGAAATTGTTATTTTAGCAATATAGTTGGAACATGTATGTGAAATGTGCATGGTTATAAGTATAACACAACTTGACAGTTGAGAAATAGATAATAAATAATTGTAACTTTGGAAATGGGTCGGACACAATTATAACTGGACAGAGCAAGTGGAGTGGTATACAAGTTACTTAGCTAGTTAGCTTGATAAGTTATTATCATTTTTAATATGTTGCTAACACTATAACAAACTCGTAGAAAATCAAGGAATACAAAAAATTTCTGTAAAAAAATATAACTGAAGATTATATGATACTAGATTTTATTATGGCGATTTGCTGAATGAGTGACCAAAATCTTAAAATTGTACGTCGGGTAAATACCTGAAAAACTGAAGAATCATTCCGTTATGTTGCCATCGACAATGAATCCATATATGTTGCTTAGGGTTTAAAATATGATATTTATGTAAATATGCTATTTTATTTGTTCAAACTGAACTACAGACTAGGAAAGAAAAACAAAAGCTTATTTCTTGAAACGGCCTAAAAGTAGCTTAGTTTATGCAAAATAGATTTTGCATTATGTGATTTGCGAGTGTGAACATCAAATAAATGTAATTTACAAGTCAATATTTAAAAAGGCATGATAAACTCCTTTAATATTCCATTAATTTAGCCCGATTCACGTACGGTACGCAGGGACATGCGGTTGGCCCCCTAACATATTAAATCTGACCAATAATTCATGGAAATTTGACTATAGTGCGAATCTATGCGTAAACTCGAATACTTAAATCATCGCTTGGACTGCAAAGTTATTAAAAAGAAAAAAAAAGATAGCAATACCTAACCTGTAATAAAAACAAATTCGAAACCATGTGGTTAAGCTGACAAAATGACCGTTTGGTTTGAAATTAAAGCTTTTATTAATAGACAGTTTCGACGATGTTAGCAAATGAATACACAAACTAGTGTGTTTATATTATAAATTATTTCCACACATTTTAAGAAGCTACTAGAAATGTTATCGTATAAAATTATTATTCAGAAGATTGTGCTTTTCGATTTAATACTCGAAACACTTTCTCTAAAGAATCCATGCCATATTGGTATTAGCATGTGAGATTCCCGAGTAGTGTGGCCTAGAGTCGCGTGACCATTTTTATTGCTTACCCCTAAAGATTATGCCTTAACGGTCATAGATTCACTCTCGCATTAAATTAAATCACAACTATATAGATAGATAAGTAAAATGTTTTAACAAAAAACCAAAATACAAGCGGTGGAATTTTCAACTTTACAACTACAATTCACGCGTAAGCTGCATGTGTACTGTTTTGTTCGTTTTTTTGTTCTCGTAAGACTTTCCAATAAGTATATTATTGTAGAAGAAACAAAACTTTAATCCATTTCATAATAGACGATGTCTTGGTATTGTGTAGACTAGTTTGGTAGTTTTTAACTGTTAAGTCCACTGCAAAAATTATGATTAGGTGGATATCAAACAATGATTAATCTCGATTTTGTCCCTAATCAAATGAGGAACATGATTTGATGCAGCGTGGCGAAGTGGGTATGATATTGGCTTACGTCTAATCACATGTCAACATTTGTTTATTATCTATAATGCTCCAAAATCGGCAACAAATCTCTAATCCCACGAGGACGACTAGCCGATATATAAACTCCGATGATAAAAAAAAAGAAAACAATGCTGAGGAGTGAGGTATAATGATCTACTCTAATTCATATCAATAACTTAAAACTTATACCCGCGTATTATAGAATATGTTTACATACTAATTAGTTTTTTTCCCTTTTATTTTTTTAACCTCATACCGTTTTCAATTTTTTTTTCTTTCTCTCTCCTCAAAAGGGATAACGTTTAGAGTTTACAATTAAGCTTAATTTTTAAATCAATAGTTATTTGTTATTTCGCTTCTATAATTATTTTACTAACAACAGTGTGACTAAAGATTATTCGTTTTCTAATATTTGACCGTATTTATTATGTTTTATTCAGCTAATCAATCAGAAAATGACAAAGGAAATAGCATAATATGATTTGAAATTCGCATCTCTAGCTTTTCTTTTTACGTTTGATCTGATTGTCAATTATAGTCCTTAATTTATTATAATGGATTTTAAAAAATCAATCGAATTCAGATATAAAAATGTTAGTTGTTCAGAAGGAGGAAAATATGAACCGACTCCTTTCTTATGTTTGATTAATGTGATAGTAATTTATTTCCTTGCTTGTATCCATAATTCACGCATGGGTCCTACGTGTTTCCAATAAAATCAGAGCCGATAAAGAGAAGAACAACACAAAAGTTAACCGATCAGAAAGGTATCTAATGCTTATTTTAGATAATTAACAAAATAAATTTAAAGAATCTAAATGAAGAAAATATAAAAACTTTAATCATCGAATTAGTCTAGTCGATGAAGTCACTAGAGATTCTCACAAATCAAACCCATTTCTTTTGCCACCACTATTTCTGTATTTCACAAATAAAATCAAAAATAAATAGAAAAGACAATAAGTAGGACCCACCAATAAAATAAACTTGCTATAAATATATGAAACTCTTCACTTTGATCAACAAAGCTTCTCTCTATCTCTTCTCTTTGGCCTATCATCTTTTTCAGTTTCGCCATCAGACATATCTGAAATCCCATAACTCATAAAGCTTCACTCTTTTTCATACAAAATCTTCGTTCTTTTCCCAAAAAAAATGGTCGACGTTGATCGCAGAATGACCGGTCTCAGACCAGCTCACGCCGCTGGTCTCCGTCGTCTCTCAGCTCGAGCCGCCGCACCAACAACTCCAACAGTCAGAAACAGTCTCGTCTCTTTCTCATCTCTCGCCGATCAAGTGATCTCTCATTTAAATACTTCAAGAATCCAAGTTCAACCGGGTCTATCCGACGCCGAATTCGCCAGAGCTGAAGCTGAGTTTGCATTCGCTTTCCCACCGGACCTCCGTGCCGTTCTCACTTCCGGTTTACCCGTTGGTGCCGGATTTCCAGACTGGCGTTCTCCTGGAGCTCGTCTTCATCTCCGTGCTATGATCGATCTTCCTATCGCCGCCGTGTCGTTTCAGATAGCGAGAAACACATTCTGGAGTAAATCTTGGGGTCCGAGACCGTCCGACCCGGAAAAGGCTTTACGGGTCGCGAGAAATGCTCTCAAAAGAGCTCCTTTGATGATTCCCATTTTCGATCATTGTTATATTCCTTGTAACCCGTCTTTAGCGGGTAACCCAGTTTTTTATATAGATGAGACCCGGATTTTCTGTTGCGGGTCGGATCTATCTGATTTCTTCGAGCGTGAGTCTGTGTTCCCAGGCTCTGGTTCGTGTCCGGTTATTTTACGTAAGCAGCGTTCGGTGAGTGAGAAATCCGCCGGGTCATCGTCGTCGTCTTCGTCGAATTTTTCAAGAATGAGCTTAGATTCGGGTCGGGTTCACGGGTCGGGTACACCGAGATGGGTTGAGTTTTGGAGTGATGCGGCGGTGAATCGTCGCCGGAGAAACTCTGCTTCTTCGATGTCGTCGTCGCATTCTTCATCTCCGGAGAGATATCTAGACTTACCAAGATCCGAGACACCGAAATGGGTCGACGATTACGTAAACCGGATCGGGTCGGTTTTAAGAGGAGGCGGGTGGAGTGAATCTGACGTAGATGATATTGTCCACGTGTCGGCATCTGGTTTCTTTGAGGGTGAAATGGTAATTTTGGATAATCAAGCGGTTCTTGATGCATTGCTTTTGAAAGCGGGTAGGTTCTCGGAGTCGCTCCGAAAAGCTGGATGGAGCTCCGAGGAAGTCTCGGATGCACTCGGTTTTGATTTTCGACCGGAGAAAGAGAGGAAACCGGTGAAGAAATTATCTCCAGAGCTTGTCCAACGAATCGGGAAACTTGCTGAGTCGGTTTCTCGGTCATGATATTCCCCAATCGAGATTCTTTTCCTCCCTTTAATTACCCTCTTAAATACATTTATTATAAAAAAAAAGTTCAGAATTAGATTTTAACGTTTTCAAAAAGGTCTAAAATATGAGTAATCTTACAATTTTTCCCGTGTTCATTAGAAACAAAAGTTTTTAAAATTGGGAGCGCGTTGTACTGTGAAGAAAAAAGTACACTGAATAGTAATAATAAATAAATCCAAATTTGTATATTTATGTAATTGTGTACAGCTCCTTTCGATTCGAGTGGGGGCTAATTTGATCAATTTGATTTCTTGGGGTGTTTTTGGATTATTTACTTTTGGGAGAGGTTCATGTGTGGAATATCTCTAAAATTTTCAAAAAGAAGCACCAACGCACGTGCGATGACTTTCCCAAACAAAGCGCAGAATAACGTTATTGGGTCCCGCGAACGATACCAAGCCCGACGTCGTTTTCTTAACACAACGCTACCTTTGTAATTAGTACGTTTCGAACGACGTAAAAAACCTATGAAATGATTACTTTTTTTAATAATATTTGAAATGATTACTAAACAAAATATCAGTAATTTTTTAGTATTTTGAATAAATATATAGTATTTTTGAATTCGTAAGGTTTTGTTTAATGTTTTAATTAGCTTTCTCTGGTGACCACATAGCGAATAAGGATGAACAATCACGCATGACATATTTATTATCTTGGTTTTTTGTTTTCCAAATAAAGTTTTGAGCTCATAATGAAACCATTTGCACATCTAACTGAATCATCATACAATATTACAATATCTTGTCTTGTTTAACTTTCAAAAGTAGGAGAGATTAAACGGGTAATAATAATGGTTTCCTTCTTAGATCTGTTGTGGTCTAGTCATTAGAAGTGTCCACGTTTTCTAAAAATCCCACAGTCAAAGATCCGATTCATGCCACAGGGTATTTTAAAAATAAATAACGGTTTCTGGATATTATTGAAACTAATGAAGTGAGAGATAATAACCTTTTATTAGTGAAGTCCCCGGCTCAAGATCTCACCCTCTAAACTTTCGTTAGTTTAACTGGGAGAATATAGAATAAACGGGATCCTTGTGATTTATAATGGATAAATTAGGTGAATATACAATTTTGTTTGTTAGTTGTTGCAGATGGTTTAACATGTTTTCAACAAATGTTACGTTTATCTTTATTAAAAAATAAATGTTATGTTGAAAGGAGAAAGAAGTAAACAAAATAATGTTTTGGAATTAATTTGGACAACTATTGGAGATATTATTAAGAAGTTCAGCCAAATAAAAAGATGTGTACTATTATACCAAACACTTGATAATCCAGAAAATTATGAGGTTAGATTAGATGTATCAGACAGTCTACAGCTAGGTACACTCGGAAATAAAATGGTTGCTTACGTTGTGATCAGTGATCATAACCAACCTTTACCAGTAAAAGGACTGTTGTTGCAATCATTATTTTCAAAATAATTACATTCCTAACATATCAGAGGTACTATTATTGTATACCAACCATTTTGTACAATTTTTAAATATTTCCCTTAAAGGGGAAAACAACCATTTTCCATTAGAAAAACGCATGGAATAGTCATATATAAGACTTTAATCCAGTGAACTGTTCTGGTCTAGTCTGATCTGAGCAAAACATGAGAAACTGAATCGAGTTTGAATTTCGTAAAAATGATTTATATGACATTTGAAAAACCAAATCGAAACAAGATTTGAGTTGAAACTTAGATTGTTTTTTTCATTCAAATACATCTCATTACAATTTAATACCAACCAAAATCAAAATTATACCAATCTTATATTCCTAAACGCAATATTTTTTTAGTTGAACCAAAATGCACTAACGTAGATGTGATTGTAATATACTGTATTCACATACGAACGACCTAGATGATACCAAGTTTAATGTTTTATTCAAGATTGTAACAGGTTCCTTTATGATACTGTAGAATCGTACCTGTAAATATTATAATGTCGGTCCACAATAATTTTCACAAAACGGTCACTACAACCACTAAAACAACCATTTGATCAGACCGTTGCTCCTGCGATCACGTGCAGATCCCACCGCCCATCACGTTCCTCCCCATCCGTCTCATAATTCCAACATGACATGTCAGATCAGATCTAGGCCGTCTATTAGACAGATACGTTAAGACTACTGGTGGGCCGTGAAGCAGACGAACGGTAAGAGTATTTGATAGCCATGGGCGTTCGGTTTGGATATTCGGATCGGGTTATTCGATTTTAAGGGAAATTTGGTTTATGAAATTTTTTGTCGAATTGAATCGAATATTGAATCGGTCCAATGCAGTTCATTAGTCGGTTTTTTCAGGTTGGTTTTTTGGATTTATTTATCTTTATTTAAAAATTGAAAATTTTCCTATTTCAATTTATTTACACCGAATTAGAGATATTGAAAGAGAAATCAAAAACAACAAGCACAAATACTTGACAATTCAATTACAGACAATTACAGAAACTGGTATGCTAACATTACATCAAATTTAAGCTCCCATTTCATCAAGTTGCTATCATTACATCAAGTAAACATTATAGAAACATCAAGTAACCATTACAGAGTTACTAACTTCTTAACAAATACTTGAGAAAATGGTAAGAAGTCAGTAACTTTTACCAAAGTTGTTTGTAGTTACTAATTACATAAAAACATGCTAATCCAAATCAAAAATGACAAAAGTAGCAGCTTCTATTTTGTAGGTACTAATTTTGAAGCTGCTATTTTGTCATTCTTATAATGCTTACTTGATATAATTGTTATCAACGGTATTGGCTTCCGGTGACACTTGGTACTGAGGTCTCGGGTGATTGGAACCGTGGAGCAAAACCGGCTGTAGGATAGGACATCCATGGTGCAAATGGTGGCGTTTGCCAGTTGCCGAAAGGACCTGTCCAATACGGAGGCGGAGGAGACGGCCGGTTCATTTGCTGTTGACGTTGAAAATTGTTGTTGTTACGTCCTCGGACACGACCATTATTTCATCTGTTATTTCCTCGACCATTGTTGTTGTAGTGCAGTTGTGGTGATGGTGTTGGTTCGGTCCTCAGCTGAGGAGTGGTGGCAACCAGTGCAGAGGAAGACGACGAATTAGCGGAATGAGAACCTACTGTCTTGTGTGATTTCTTCAGTCTCGACTCCTCCATCTCCAGCATGTTCTTTGCTTCTTCAAAGCTCGGGAATGGCTTTTGGTGCTTGATTACATTTATAATGTAATCAAATTTTTCGTTCAGCCCATTCAGCATATACATTTCTTTCACTCGCTGGTGCATCGACATTGGCAAGGAGATCCGCAATCGATTTTAGACTTTGGCTGTAGTCCTTGATCGAGAGATCACCGATTTCATTGGTTCGCAGCTCGTTGTGGAGCTGAATGGCTCTTGTTTCCTTGTTGTTTCTGAACTGGTTTTCTATCCTCAATCAGGTATCCCTCGTCGTTCCGTCAGTTTTGATGAGCTTTTGAAGAGTGGTGGTGCAAGCATACCGTAAATCCACAGCTTGACAAGTGCATCAAGTTTCTTCCAAGGCTCATCGTTGTCTCCGTTGGGAACTGATGTTCTGTCAACGTGTCCCGTTACATCGAACGTTAAATAATGAGTTAAAAATAACTCTCTCCAGGCATGGTAATTGCAGTCGTCCAAATCGAGGATGAGAGGGATGTGTGACTTTATATTGGTCACTCCGAACGCTCTCTCAATCGCAGGTTGGGCAGCCATGAAGAATGGAAACAAAATAAGAGAAAGGAGTTGAAAAAAAAAGAGGGAAAAAAATGAGAGAAATTGTGTTAGATAAGCCTAAGCTCTGATACTATGAAAACCTTTGTATTTCTTTTGATCATTATAATGTACATCGATGCTTATTTAAAGCACAATTAGTTTACAAATCAAATAATTACTCCTATATTTACGAAACTAACTAAGAGAATCGAGATGAGAATATTCAGGAATAAGTCATATTCTTTCAGGCTTTACATTAAACTTGTAACTTAAATTTTTTGTGTCGGTTTCATCAAATATTAATGTAACATATTAGTGATTATCTGTTGCAGAATGATCTAAGGATCCCCAAAAAAATTAAAAAAATTAAGACACATTAATAGTGAATAAAATTTTCATTACTAACTTAATGGATATGACGATGGATAAGTCAAACTCCTCAGCTCAACATCATATTTAAAGGATTTTGCCACTAATATATTGAGGTTTTCTTGATGGGCTCAAAAATATGTATAGCAATTTCGACTCAAAACCAACCTTCCCTTGTTTGAATCTACGTTTGATTTAATTTGACAATTCTACCATAATTCAGACCCAGTTAAGTTTCTTACCACCGCTATATGTACTTTGGAAACTTTTGTATCTTTGCATCTTTCCATTTGATACAGAACCCTTTAGTTGATCGTAATGAATTAATGATGTCGCACGTGGGTTTCTTCTCCCTAACCGGGTTTTCTTTAGTTTTGTAAATATAGTATATGTTTTCCGTTGATTACATTTATTATTTGTCTATTGAAATATTCTTAATAATGACGATAATCGACTATTTTTCATAGAAAAAATCACGTATATAATATTGGATCTTCAACGAAATTCTAATATTACATTTAGATACTGACATGTTTTATGGATCTTCAACAAGATTGAGAAGATCGGTGAATTGATGATTTTCTGCTAAACCCAGTGTTTACAATCGCTTAAATCATTAGCAATACTAGGAGATGGTCTCAAGAACTGACCCAACCTAAAAGACTTCATCATAACATAACTTTCGTAACCTATGAGATTTAATTGTTACATGCTCTCCATATATGGAAGACAAACTAGTGTGCATGATCCTCTCATCAGTTTATCCAGAGATCTATTATTCAATAATGAGGACAAATATATTATCTTACGTTATAGTACATTTTACATATGTCTTGTGAGGTGCACCGGAAAATATATAAATTGATACATTTAATATAGCACAAGGGACATGGATGGGTGTTTAAAAACAAGAGTCAAAGAATGTACCAACAAATACCAAAAACCTACTAAAAAACAAGAAACAAAATAAAATAAAAGAGCGGAGATCCAATGAAAGGGATCTCTGATCTACTCTTCTTCATCCCATAATATTTCCTTATTTGGCAAAAACTATTTATTTTTATTAAAAAATAAATCGTTATCGCATCACCCATTTGTTTGTCTTAATTCTTTCGTATATTAAAATGGTATAATCTGATTCTCCTGATTACGGTACGGAGGCTCCTATCTTCTAGGATTTGACTTTTGTTTGCCTCTCCATCCATATTACATGACCTTTCTTTCTTTCTTTTTGCTCTTGATTACAATTTTGTTGGATTAATCCAGTATTGTTATGTAGTTGATATTAATCCTAAATATTATGTGTCCTCACTTTGTATGAACTTATGTATTGATTAAGCTGGTGAGTATTGTTTCAGAAGTTTGTCTAAAAATATTAAGAAAATTGTAAGTATTTAAGAAAAAAACCAGAAATAGTGAAATACATACAGTACAGTTATATAAATATAGAATAATAATAGAAATATTTAAAGAGGGGTGCATGAACTTTATCCTGTCACAGAGAACATGAGAATTTATCCGAATAAAAAGAGAGATTGGAGAGACAAAAATTAAATAAAGAGCATTGAAGAAAAGATAATACGAAGAAAGTAAATTAAATATTTATCTTATTTTCCATATATGAGCAATATAATAAGTAATAAAAAGAAGAAAGAGATAAAAATGTGTCAGAAGAATACATAGCACTTGTTCAAGAAATTATAAGATATTATAAGAGAGTGCTCTATAAAACCTAATATTAAGGATATTGTATTGAGAATGATCGAGTTAAAATGGATATTGTAATCATCAGAAACAATCAGTGGTAATGTTGGCATGATGTTAACAAAATATCTACTACTACTATTAACTTAGAAATATTTTAATTACAATCTTTATTGAGTCGGAACTCGCGATTGATCACTTGGGATATAAATTGTGGTGTTAACATGGAGCAAAAGGGATGGATGATGCTTGGGACATGAACACAGCTGTATCACTACCTTGCCTTAGGAGGCAACCTACCCGAATTTTGTTATTCAATTATTAAATATAATTCCTTCTAGAATATTATGCTATTTACTTCCAATATCCCAATGTTTGTTATATTAATATGGGCAACCATCCTCAACTAAATAATACTCATCATACGATCAGGGCGGATGTAGGGTTTAGAAGGAAGTGTCTCATACTCTAATTTAAAATTAATGTAATTTTTAGTTAAGATTTATAGTTTATTTATTGAAATTAACCAAAATTTTCAAATTTTTTAAGATTATGCCCTATATAAAAATAGTTTTTAAAATTGTGCTCCACATAAAAATAACTTTTACATTCGCCCCTGCCTACTATGACAATTTTTCTTAATAAATACATCTGACTAAAAAAGTCAGTAGTAATTAATGACCAATATACTTAACTCCATTGTAGATTTCATGGAAATCTAAAGACTAATTTATTTTATTTTATTTTTGGGGCTTTCATATAAAACCACATCAGATAGGCTCTTTAAATTTATTTTATTAGGTGAATTGATGAGCCTATATGTCAAATACACAAAGATTATTCTAAGTAAAAAAACGTTATGGGCGTTTTAGAGTTGCATATTTGGTTATCAATTCTTTTTATTATTATTTATTAGTAACATTTTAAAATTTCCGATTTTAACGGCATTTATTCAATTAATAACGTAATGAATGACATGGGTGCTTTTGATAAAACAGTTCAATAATTAAAAAGAAATTCCAAAAGAAGTTCGAGAGACATAAAAAGTACGAACAAGACTTCGAATCTTGGTTAACAAATTTAGATTCGCTGGAAAGGAGGAGTGTTTAATTCTCAGTGACTTTGTGGAAGTAAAAAGGTGAAAAAGGTAAAAATAGCATCTATTTTTGTTACTTTAAAAGTTGGTTTCTTGATTGAAAAAGTAAGCACAGTGAAACGTCATCGTTTCGGTGGTTCCCTTACATGTTTAACATAAGAGGGTAAAACCAAGTCCAAAGCAACTTATTGTGTCCGTCTATTTTTGTCTAATTATAGGGAAGAAGAAGAAGAAGAAATCAGCATACATTTAATTAACAAATAAACAAAAGTAATTGTTTGATGCATCAAATGTGACGTCAAAAGAAATTATTTTCTATGTGAAGAAAAAATGATGATTTTGCATAAATAAAGCCAACCATTAATCTTGAGTGAAGATAGTTAGGTTTGGATGACTTTTGGACTTATACATTTTTAAGGACAGAGTCATTTATTAATTTGCTCATCACTGAAATGCTTCCTTGTTAACTAACTAATGTTACTAACACTGTGTGTTCACGTAAACTTTTAAAAAACAAAACAAACAAATAAAGGAAAAAGATACTAAACGAAGATCGCAATAAGTCCTTCTCAATCGGCTTTGATAAGCGTGCCATATACCAACGCTCGACGCCAACTGAGATTCGATTTAATAAGACGTATACAATAAAAAAAAATTCAATATAAACTACTACAAATTCGACCGAGATATAATGGTTTGCAATAATGATGTCACCGTGTCATAATTCACGATTATCATAATTTTTTATAAAGTCCTGCGATTTCATTTGAAGAGGTTATGACATGACATCAATCTAAGTTACTAACCAAGACAATGCATCACATTAATATTCTCATGCATATAATATTGGATCCAAATTAAAGTATTAAATAAGGAAAAATTGAATTCAAGTTAATATATCGCCGTCGCCTGATGAACAGATCCCGGCGAAACAGATGGGTTCCCTGGGTTCTGACATATTTCATGTGGATGTGGGGTAGTTAACAACTATAAACAGCAAACAATAATATAAAGTTTAAATTAGAAAAGGAAAAAAAACTACACGACTAAAGTTCAAAGTAATTATTATTTTTAAAGATCTAGTATTCGAACCGATATAAACTTTTATTTTTCTTACACACAAAAAACAAATTATAATTGTAGGAATAGGAAAATTCATGGTGAGAGCGGTTCATGCACCTTGATTTGTCCAGAAGCGCCTTGGTTACTCGTGGGACCAATATCCCACTGGTTTGTGAAACATGGAGGGTCGATCTAGACAAAGGATAATTTCTTCGTAAATCTACGGTAAATATGACACCTAAATGAACGAATTTTCCATTCATCAGCTAAATGACATGCAGGTATAGCGATGTCAATCAGTTTCGGTCTCTTGCGAGTTGCGATGATTCTAGACAAGGTCGATATATAACCCAAATTAACTGGTTTTATACAAAACTATTATTTTATTTTTCAACAAACTAGTATTTAAACTATATATAACATAATTTTTTTTATCAAAAATAAAACTATAACATAAATTACTTCTAGCTGTTAAGAAAAAAACATAAATTTATATGTTTTTCTCCTATATTATATAAATTCATCTATAGTTTGATAAAATGCTATGCGCAAAATAAATGTAATGTTCAATGCGTGGAAGGTTAGAACATCCATGTTAAAGCAAGAAAACATTTTTCAACAGCTAGCTAGTATATATATACATACAATATATGTGTGTGTAAAAAGTTCACGAGGGTGTAAAATAGAGAGAAAACAATCCTAATAGTTATGTGTATATTATATATTATAATAAAGTTAAAGAATGAGAATGGGCCACAAAGTGCTATATAAATCCATCACTTCCTGTTATATTGCTGAATCTGTGATTGGTAGTAACAGTTTACATTTTGCACATAACTCTTCCATCATCATCTCTACTGTGATTCAGACACACAAAACCCTAATTTTCAAGCTTTGTCAGTCCATCTTCTTCTTCTTCCATACCTTATCTCACCAGCTTCTCCATATCTCTCAAAGAAAACGAAATCTTATAAATTCCAAAAACAAGATAATGGATAATACCGACATTCTAATGAACATGATGATGCAACAGATGGAGAAGCTTCCTGATCAGTTCTCTAACCCACACCCTAACCCTAATTCCCATAATATCATGATGGTCTCCGACTCCAACACCAACCCATTCTTCTTCAACTCCACCCATACCCAACTCCCACTTGACCCAACCATCTCTCACGACCACCAACCCGGTTTAAACTTCCGGTACGCCTCCTCCACGTCATCATCTCTCCCGGACAAAAGAGGAGGCTGCAGCAACAACGCCAACATGGCGGCAATGCGAGAGATGATCTTTCGAATAGCCGTGATGCAGCCAATACATATTGATCCGGAAGCTGTGAAGCCACCGAAGAGAAAGAACGTAAGGATCTCTAAGGATCCACAGAGCGTAGCGGCTCGACATCGAAGGGAGAGGATAAGCGAGCGGATTCGGATTCTTCAACGGCTTGTCCCTGGTGGAACCAAGATGGATACGGTGTCGATGCTCGACGAGGCTATCCATTACGTTAAGTTTCTCAAAAAGCAGGTGCAGTCTCTGGAGGAACATGCGGTGGTTAACGGCGGAGGAGTGACGGTGGCGGCCGGAGGAGCACTGGCGAGCGTTGGAGGATATGGTGGAAAAGGTTGTGGGACTATGCGGTCTTATCATCACCAAATGCTTGGAAATGCACAGATTCTTAGATGATGATTTTTTAAATGTATTTCATGTTTACTTTTCTCATTCTAGGGGAAAAAATGAATTTAATATCATGGAACTATTGAGGGTATTTTCTCTATTTTAAAATGGTTTTATCTTTCCGGCTTTCGATAATGTTTGGGATGGTTAATTAAAGTTTTTTTTTTTTAAATAAATCATCAAATTTTTCAAATAAACTCTTCTATAAAAATTGTGCAGATTAATTTTATCAATTTAAAAGTGATTCGCTATATAATTTTTATGCATGTCATCGACATAATCATATTATCTAATGTTAGAAAACTAATAAAATATTTAAAATGACATAGTTTTGGATCTTAAAAACAATACGATATTTGAAAAATAACATGTCGGTTTTATGAAATCAAAACAACAAAATTTTGTCTCTTATCACGAATTAGAGATTTATTTGGGGAAAAATTGATTAAAAGGTAAAATTAGGATTTCGAGATTTTGGGATTCTAAGGTTGAAGCTTTAAGACGACGAGTTAGATAACTATCTTTCTCAATCTCTTTATTTTGTCACTTGATATAGACAATTCATCTTTATTTTTTCACTGAATCTCTTCATTTCGTCACTGTCGCATCTCTGCCCCTCTATCGGGAATTCGATTGAGCTCATGGGCCTGATAGAGGTAGTGAAGGTGTAAGCGATAGTTTCAGATATTGTGGGCCTGACAGAGGTAGAGAAATACCAAGGAAATGTAGATGTGGTGCAAGGTTTATGCTCCAGACTGCTGATACATTGAAGAACTTAAGTAAACTATTTTATTGTTGTAAGGAGGTAATGTTGACAATCAATTACATCAAAAGAGATAGAGAATGTATCTTTGGTGAGTTATACCATAATTTGTTACAGGATAACACACATTTTATTCAAATAGACTGATATATCCATGGTTGAAGAGATGGAAGAGGTGGAAATGGTTGTTGAAAAAGTTCAAGTAGATGTAGAAAGCCTAGGGAAATGTTTACATGATTTGGAAGCTTAGATAGATATTGTAGCATATGAAATACACACTTGTGAAGCTGTAGCAAATACTTATGCAAACAAGATTAAAGCCATCAAAGAACTTGTAGAAGTTTATGAGAAAAAGATTGGAGATCTGAAATCCATGCTCAATTGTTGTGAGGAAGAGGTTTAAGAGCTACGTTGGTCCAAAAATGTGATTGTATGTGCTTTAGTCATGATTGTGGCATATTGGTTCATTTGTTGGGAGAGTCTGTATGTGTCTTTGGGTGAGAGTTTATCTTTGTATCTTTGGGTGATAATTTATTTTGTGTCTTTATGTCAAATTTAGTAATGATTGTGGCATATTCTGTCTTATAAGGTTGTATGAAACTCTATTTGTAATGAATTAAAATTGTGTAGATTTTGGTAATTTTGGTAATTTGGTCACATAAACCATAAAATCAAGTCTAACACCAAGACCATACAAATCAAGACCAAGGTACAAAAAGTCATAAACACAAAGTCATCGAAAGACATGTTCAAGGTACAAAGACATAGTTCAAGGTACAAAAGACATTATTTTCAAGGTACAAAAGACATAGTTAAAGGTACAAAAGCCCTACACAACTACGAAAGACCAAGTTCAACGTTGAGACAGATTTTGATGATTTCTCACCACGTCCACGAGTTCAGATAGAGATAACACACGACGCTGAGATGTGTCATAACCATCATGATTAGATGATCCACGAGTAGATTCTCTATGAGTTGCACTTCCACGAGCTAGAGGACCAGAACCTCTATGAGTACGTTTTGCAACATTTTCAATCATCTTCTTCTCTATGCTTTTGTATAGGGTGCTAGGTAAGATAGTGTTGTCTTTAGAATCGATTACAAACCTTCTAACGTGAATATAGTTATCTCATGTATCTAGACTTATGAAAATGCCATAACCCTCATACAATATAAAATTGAAATGTTACTGAAACCTATACAATCCAACTGAGATTAAATGTTAAAAATTAACTTACTTTTGGTAGATCAATAGGTCATCTGTCATAGATTGTCTCTTTTGCAGCAGTAGGAGTTAGTAGAAGAGGCTGAGAAGATAATATGTGAAGGTTCTCATTCTTTTGAAGTCTTCCTTTTTTTTTTGGTAATACATATGACAAACTTGGGAGATCTTTCTCATGAGGATGAGAGTCTCTCAATTGAAAACCAATTGTTATTAATGTCTTAGGACCAATTGTTAATCCATGTCTTACGAGAATTTTTCAACATTTTTTTCTTGCCTTAGTGCAGAACAAATGTGATAGCAAAGAATCCCACTAACTAGGTAAATTCTACAAGAACAACTGACTTCATTCATGAGATGTACTACATACCTATCAACATTTTTGTAAGTAACTTCATACTTACCAAGCCCATAAGATAAAGACATACAATGCTTGGCATGGTCAATCTGATGATCAAGTAATGCAATAGCCCTGGGAGTATACTCAGTCCTTGTTTTCTTAGTTTCTAACTATTTCTTGTCATTACTAGTCATGACTCTTCTTCTGATTTCTTCCAGCATCCCAGCAATGGGCTTAGTCATAACAATCCTAATAGCTGCATTGAATGACTCACCTAAGTTGTTTTCAACAACATCACACTTTGCATATCTTGTGAAAAAAGCCCTAGACACAAAAATAGTCTAACATTAGATAGGTACATAAGTCAGCATGTGCAACCGGGTCATATTCTTGAACCTCTTTCATCTTTCTATTAAATGCTAGTGGATTATAGGAATCTGGTACAGTCCAAAATATGTCTTGGAGCTCATTTTCTGAGTGGTGTTTTTTTCCAACAGGCATAAACATGTCTTGCACGCATCATGTGTTCTGCATATGGCAACACAACTCTAACTACTGCAATCAATCTCTTCTGCTGATCACTACCTAGAGTCAAACATTTTTACTCTCTAAGGCTAATCCTCAACCAAATATTCAAAAAAACCATATCCAACTGTCCTTACTCTCCACATCAATAATACCCCATGCTAGTGGGAGTATTTGATCATTTGGATCCCTACCGGAAGTTACTAACAACATACTAGTCATTATCCATTTTAGGAATATCCCATCTATATGAATTATTCTCTTACAACCTCAATTTAACATTTTTTACATCAGTAAAACAAACATAAACTTTATGAAACTTTGATCATCTCACCTCACATTCAACAATAGATCCATAATTTGATCTCTTCAACTCGTAAACATAATCATACAGCCTTGCAAATTGCTTTGTTTTTTCTTTGTTAAATGTCTTCAAGCATTTGAGCCTTGTTCTCTCGCAGACTGTTAATGGGACATTGATGTTGCGTCGAACCAGTTTGTTCTAGAGTTTAGTAGCTGAGATGTCCGGATACTCTCCGAACTCTTCAATGTACAAATCATCCAACCTAGCATTGGTAAGTAGAAACACTTTTCCATACCATGTGTGTTGTGCTCATCCACTAAATACCTAACAACTACTCTACTAGAGCTGCAGTTAATAAAAGCATATATCCTCCATGGACAATTTTTTTATCATAAATTACAAGAACTCGTCTACCATATATCTTTTTATACTTTATATTCCTCTTCTTCTTGAGTACTACTTGTTGATTATATTCTTAAAACTTCAATGTTCTTATACTTTTGACCTACGGTAAACCCCTTGTACTTAGTATCATCCAAATTTGTCCTTCTTTCATCTGAAACTATCACTGTAATAATTCTCAATTTCAGCACAAAAATTTTCCTCATTATCAGAACCTACTTCATGATCATCACCAATAGTACCAGGTCCTACTTCAGGATCATCATCATCATCATCAGACAAGGTTCTACCTCCAACCATTCGCATATCTATATACGGATTATCACTCCTAACCACATACAGTGTTAATGCACATGATCCTACCCCATAATTTAATATATGAAGATAATGGTTCATCATTTTCTATATCTTTTCTCTCAGTCTCATTAGGTGGAAACCAACTAAACCTACTCATATTATCTTCATAACCTAAGATATCCTAAAGAAGCATCAATACCTTAAGTATCCCACCGAATCCTTCACCCAAATGAGTTCCCCAAGCCTGAGCTTCTCCACCTAGGTAAGCTCTGTCTCAACCCCAATAACAACTAGCTTGGAAAAACAGATCAAAACTCATCTTCACTTTCTCACTTAGCTCAGTGCAACATCTGCTTGAAACCTTCAAAGAGAAAACAAAAGGTAAGAGGAGATTAGTTGATAATTAGTTCAGTCCGAGTGGAAAAGTGTATGGATTGACAAAAGATAAACCCATAATCCAAATCGCGATAGAGAAAGAACGAGAGATAAAGATGAACAAACCCTCATTTTAGTCCCAAATTTATTGTCCCCCAAATAAAACTCTATATCGATGACACATTAAAAAATTTCACAGAGAAGGAGACAAATTTAAGTTGTTTTGAAGCTTCAATCAAGCTCAATTGAACTTGCGATAAAGAGACAAATATGCGACAATGACGAAATGAAAAGATTCATTGACGAAATAGAGATGGATTGTCTATATCTAGCGATGAAATGAAGAGATCGAAAAAGATAGTAACTTAACTTGTTGTCTTAAAACCTCAACATGAGAATCACAAATTCGGGAAAGTGAGAGAGAGATATGAAGAACGAACTTTAATTTTATCCCCAAATCGATTTTTCCCAAATAAATCCCTAATTCGTGATAAAAGATAAAACTTCGTCGTTTTGATTTCATAAAAACGACATGTTATTTTTCAAACATCATGTTATCTTTAAGATCCAAAACTACATCGTTTTAAGCATTTTCTTAGTTTTCTAACATCATGTAACGTATTGATAATATACGAAAAGAATTATATAGTGGGTAATTTCGAACTAATAGAATTAATGTATACAACTTTCAGATAATGTTGATCTTTAAAAAAAACTTAATAGTTTATTTGCAAAAACCTTAATAAAAACAGACTTGGGTTGTAAAGAATAAATTTGGTAAACAGACTTGGGTTGTAAAGAATAAATTTGGTAATAGTTAATTATCATTACTAAATGAATAAATCCTATGTCACTGATCATGCGACATGTTTTAGCCTTCAGACAATCTAGTTAGGTTTTGTGAGTCGAATATTGCTTTCTGTCTTGTTTCTAATGTAACAAGTGTGTAGTAATAATGTAC
The DNA here is from genome assembly GCA_963922655.1 of Cardamine chenopodiifolia. Taxonomy (NCBI): domain Eukaryota; kingdom Viridiplantae; phylum Streptophyta; class Magnoliopsida; order Brassicales; family Brassicaceae; genus Cardamine; species Cardamine chenopodiifolia. Next base: position 12,439,492 of record OZ000479.1, on the reverse strand, counting down.
ATGACATTGTCATATCGTACTTGTTGTAGTACGTTCTTGATGCATAGGTGTATAATTTTGTGAGCCAACTTTCAAGACACTAGAAAGTTTTGTCGACAAAATAAAGAATAATTTTCGAGTAAAATAATAATTCATCCGTTTAAATTAAGTGTTGTTAAAAACAAAAAAAAATTTGCGATTTCTTTACTCCTATTACAAAATTTAAAATTATGTACTACTAATTTTGAAGGTGTAAGATTCTGCAATTTTATTTTGTTATAATAAATTTCATTTGCAAATGTAAAATTCCAGTTCTCTTATTAAACGAACTTTTTACGAAGCAAAATAAATAGTTTAGAAAGTAAATTACCATATATACTGATTTATTACTAGGTGAGCTCAGAATATTATGTTCTATACAATTTTAAAATTATAACAGAAACGAGCGAATGTAAAAGTAGATTATGTAAAATTTGATGTTAACTATTTCTCTTCTTCATTTGATAAATTGTTTTCTCATTTTAAATTAACATACTAGAAAGGCATATCGTATTTACTATATTGCTGTATTAGTAACTGTTTATCTTTTGAATGAGTGTATACCAAACAATTTGATCCCTTAATGATTTTTTTTATTGCTTCTACATAAATACTTGGAACTTGAATCTACAACATTCATTACAGAAGATGGAGAAACCCATCTGACCTGACATCCGAACTTTTTAAAATATTTTATCACAATTTCACAAACCAAGTTTTTAGACCAGAGAGAGCTGTCCATATTATTGTGTCACAAGGTAAGCCTAAAAAGACCCGTTTCACAAAGATAAGCCCATGAAGCTCACAACCAATATAACCAAAAGCCCTCCACACAGGCCACAAATGAGAGAGATTTTTTTTTGGAACAATTCTTGAATTCAATCCTAGGTTGAATCTCTTTATTCACTCCTCTAAATTTAGTCAACGAGAGTGTCAAATAATATTACATTTAAACTGAAATAATAAATTAAAATTAAATCTAAACAAATCAAACAAATTAAAAAAATAAAAACACAAACTTTTAACTGCAATCGAATTTGTGACATACGGGAATTTCAATACTTCTGGAATCATATCAGTAGAAAAGGGATTTGCTCTGACTTTTATATTGGGTTTTAGGTGCAATTGTCACCAATTCAAATTCAACAGAGAGTAAATCTTCTCTTAATGGATTCAAAGATGAGGTGCTATCAGTTTTATCTCAAGAAGCAGCCAAGGTTGGAGCAGAATCTGATGGTCAAAACTCAAAACCTGTCAACGGTTAGTATTACTGTGGTTGGAGCTTCTGGTGATCTTGCCAAGAAGAAGATTTTCCCTGCCCTTTACTACGAAGGCTGTCTTCTTGAGGTATTGCCAAGAAGAAGACTTTCTTCTCTATGATTGCTATTTTTCACACTAAATCCTAATGATTGACAATTTGATTTTTTGTGTGGCAGCGTTTTACGATATAAGGTTATTCTAGGAGTAAGATGACAGGTGTTGAACTTAGAAACATGGTCAGCAAAACCCTGACCTGCAGAATTGATAAGAGGTGAGCTCTTATAGCTCCTGAAGTTTCCCGTTTTTAGTTTAAAGACAAGACAAGTCTTTATGCTTCTTATATTGCAGTTAAAAAAATATATTAAAAAGCAATTGAAATTTCCGTATATCACAAATTTGATTGCAGTTAAAAAGTAATATTACAAACAAACTGAAATAATACTAACACAATTTAAAGTATCACATTTGGATAGTCACTTGTGGTGAAGAGAGTTAACAAAACGTAATAATCATATATGTACTTAATAATTTAAGATGCTTCTTTTAATAAATCTCATAGAGCTGAGGATACTATTTCTTAATTGCAATTGCAGGTATTGAAAATGGAGGACAAGCCGGCGAGGAGAAGGGTAGTGTTGGTTACAGTTCCAGCACAAGGACATATATCTCCAATGATTCAACTTGCAAAAGCCCTTCATTTAAAGGGTTTCTCAGTCACAATTACTCAGACCAAGTTCAATTACTTTAACCCTTCATATGACTTCACTGATTTTCAGTTTATCACCATTCCAGAAAGCTTACGGGAGTCTGATTTGAAGAATCTCGGACTAGTACTGTTTCTGGTTAAGCTCAACAAAGAGTGTGAGGCAAGCTTGAAGGAATGTTTGAGTCAGTTGTTGCTGCAACAAAGTAATGAGATCTCATGTGTTGTCTACGATGAGTACATGTACTTTGCTGGAGCTGCAGCCAAAGAGTTTAAGCTACCAAACGTTATTTTCAGCACAACAAATGCTACGGCTTTGTTTGTCGTTCTACTTTCAACAAACTCTATGCAAACAATGTTCTGGCTCCTTTGAAAGATAATCTAGAATTCTATGTTTTGTAATGTATATAACAATCTTGTAAATGCATAGACGACTATCGATGGGCAACGGAACATGGTAAAGTTTGACGTCAACGTCAACAACGAGGTTAAATGAACACGTAAAAGAGTTTATTTTGCAGTTTTTATATTTTTAATTTGTTTTAATTGTTTAGATTTAATTTAAATTTTATTATTTCAATTTAAATGTAATATTACTTGACACACTCTCTCTTTGGTTAAACTTAGAGGAGATGAATAAAGGGTTTTGCCCCTAGGGTGAACTCAAGAATTGTTATTTTTTCTGTCGTAACATAACAATGACACTGATAAAGATTAGTATTAGAATATATTCAAATGGCATATCCATTTCTTTGATAACAAATTTACATCAAACGTAAGTCGGGAGTGAATTGCAAATGATTGTTGATAGACTATGAGTTTCCTGAGTGATATATTATGAGTCCAATCCCTTATAAAAACCTTTTATATGAGACATTAATTAATACGTTTTGATGCATTTCTCTCTGGTCCAGGGGAAACCTTTCTTTCACCGCATTCTACATATAATATTCCGGCCAGTTAAAATGGTTTCTTCTTCTTGTTCTCTTGCAGGCAACCATTCATTATAGTATCTACCATGCGTTCTCTGCATCACATGTTACACTTGACAACGATCTTTAAGAAATTAAAATTAAGTTGAATATAACATTAATCGCCACTATAAAATTAAAAAAAAACATATTCCACTAAAACTAATTTCAAAGCAAAATATCTCATTACTAATCTGAAGAAATTTTGACAGAATATTTATTGATTCCAATGCATTGAGGAATTGACCATTTGAAGTAAAAGATTACACCATTACACTCCCAACCCAATCTTCCCATAAACCATGCCACACCAGATTACACATCGTCAAAAAACTCGACGCTGGCCATAAATGAAGTATTGATTAAAAAACCAAAAATCATACGTTTGGTCACACTCTCACTTTACTCTTCACCTTTAGCACGATCACCTCATCGCATGTGATGTGACTCGCTCTTCTTATTATTTCTCTACTCACTCTCTTTTACTCTCCAGATCCGAATCCCTGTCCGATACGCCATCTATGGTTCTTCTTGGAGACGGACTCGACTGACCGTACGGCGAGGCCTTTGGTTACGAAGACGACGGCGGCGTTGACTGGCGGTCGTTGTTCTTGAAGCGGAAGAGGTACTACATATCGTACGGTGCGTTATCGGCGAGTCGGGTTCCGTGTCCGCCTAGATCAAGAAAGATCTTACTATACCAACAACTGCTTCAGAGCAAGAGGTCATGTACATCCGTATAGTCGAGGTTGTTCTTACATCACCAGATGCAGAAGATGACGATGAAAAACGTAGGGCAGTTTTAAATTCATATTATCAAGGACTCAGTTGTGTTACTGCCTTAAACCACATAAAGATTGTGTTACATTTACATTTGGTCAATCTCGAGGATTTTTATATTTGAATGTTGACTTCTGTATGATCATGTTGATTGGTATATGTGTTTTTTTTATGGGGTCCTAAATTCGTAATCGGGTTGGTAGCTTTTTACATTACATTTTTTTGTTTTTCTACTTTATTTAAAAATAAAGTAGAAATGAGTGGCATTAATTTGAAGTGATTATATAAACGTCTCATGGGCTTCTTATACTATTAGGCCACAATATATGGGTCTGATACTATTATCGTATATTAGAGCCCACTACGAGATGAAAAAATCCTGAGTAGTCCAAACCCATACAATCTCGTGTTTTATTGCTATCCGTTTTGATTGATAACTCTGATAACTGGCCTAGCCACTAGCCAGTCAATTATAAAACTCATTTCTTATAGGGATTCAAGAATAGTGTAGAGACGGCTTTTATCTTCTTGGAAACTTCCAGAAAGAAAAAAAAAACATATGTTTTAAACTTTCAGAATAGCCTTTGGCTTGGCTTTAACAATTGAAAAAAACGTGTTTAAATTGATGTTCATGCACTTGGTTTCGGCCGCCCATTTTGGGTTTGGCTTAAGATGACCTAATTCTAAATTTATCAGTTCAGTCAATGAAAGTGGATACAAAATACTGTTTTCAATCCCTGCTCTCGATCCATCTCGTCAAATTGACCGTAAAGATTGTCTACAATCCATATTCCAAGGAATATTCGGAAACATTGGATTATGCTTATCTTTAGAGGGACAGGGACCCCATGTATTAGCTTTGACAAAATCGATTCCACTTACGATGCCAAGTTGAGTTACTTGTTTTGGATTTTTGTTTTTATTTTTATTTTTATAAGCGATCAATTATGGGCATTTAGTTTACCGTTTCTTCAGGATCTTAGACGCAATTTTTTCATTGAATTATATATGTCTAATTCAATTTTTTAGAAAAAGACTTATTTAGGATTTTGTGGCCGAACAGAACACATATATATATTTCTGCATTAATCAATATGATGGTTTGAGCTAATATGACGACTACATATATTAAAACTGAATTTTCTACTATTTCATTAATTATTATACTCATAAAAAGTAAACGTGTTATTTACTGCATGATTGCGTAAAAAACTATTGTCCCAAATCACTGATAACAACACTATATTCCATCAACTCTATTATACACGTCCATTGTTTTACTAATTAGCTACGCAAAGAGATTAAAACTATTATTCTCGGAATTTTACATTTGTTAAATACTTTCTTAACTATCTACTATTTTTTCTATATGTTATTTTGGTTTAATATATGTCTTATTTAATGAATTAGCAAGTTGTGTGGTAGGAGTAGTTCACATGCTTTTAGGTATGAGAAACTAAGAGCATCTGCATTGATAGTCTCGGTCTTTAAATAATATAAAAAACATTAATTATAAAATATTATAGATTTTTTTTAAATGTGAGTATTCTACGGATGAATCTCTCATTTGAGAGACTTTTACATAAAATTTTACATTTTTAAGAAATTTATAATATTTTATTACTAAATCCTTTTTTGTATTATTTAAGAATCTTGGTGAGAGACCACCACTAATAATGCTCTAAAATACTAATCTTCTATCCTTAAAGGTTCACGACTTCGTTCCAATCCACTAGACATCTCCAATTTTATAGACCGTATTTATTTTTTCGGAAACACAAGTAGGACGAAATGTAATTTAAAAGTGACTTGGAAATTACAATAGCATGCGTTAATACAAAGCGACAGTTGAAGAATCTATAATGTGTAGGATACAGCAGAATCATAGAAATCTTCTTCAACAAACAGAAACAATTCTAAGCAGATAGAAAAAGTATAAACTACGATAAAGTAGCCGAAAGAAAAAAGAAATAGAAAAGAAAAATCGGAATATGTGATTGGTTCACGCTACCAAAGCCCAAAAATAAAAATAAAAGCTTGCAAGTCGCAAGATCTTTATCCATTTATACTGAGAAACAAAATCTTTACATTATCGAGGAAGATAATTTGTAGAAGAAAAAAAAGATCTAAGCAAACTAATAAATAAATCGAAGGTAAAGAATTTGGTGGAAAGAACATGCGAACATGTGACGGTGACGGAGTGACGGCTAAGGATATACTAACTTCACATTCCTCAAAACTCGTGTTATTGTACGTCTCGAGTTTCGTGCGTTCGTCATCGTCAGGTTCCGTTAATGTCTGTTATTTTTTTTTTTACTTATAAAATAATGGATAAAAAATCATGATATTTGTCATTTTAATATTATTATTATTAATTTCTGGGAAAAATATAAGAGCCGCAACTTGCGAAAGTCTGTTACTCTGTTCGGAATCGAAGACTTCAGGTCTGATTCCGACAATAAAGAAAGAAAGAAACTAAACTTCACTGTGAAGCACTTCTTCGATGTTTCTTGGCCACTAATTTATTTATTTAGTAATCAGAACTTTTATATCGTAGAATGTGAAGTTAGGCATGGCCAAAATCTAACCATAACCGTATTTCGTATCGTAACCATTTAGTTTTTAACTATAACCGAACCGTAACCGTATTAAATGGTTAATAACCGTAACCGTTAACCGTAAAAATATATTAGTTAAGGTTAAAGTAAATTATTAACCGTAACCGTATAAAAACTGTTGGTTAATCGTGTGATATAACCTTAAAATTATAACCGTAACCGTTATAAAAATTTAACAAAATATACATATAATTAATTATAATGGTAACTATTAGTTAAAATATCATCATCTAATTATTTGAATAGAGTTTAAATATTTTTTGATAAAAATATCACTTATATTAATTTTTATCATGATAATCAAATAATTGAATCGTATTTAACCGTAATAACCGTAACCATATATAACCGTAACCATATATAACCGTAACCATTTTTAACTATAACCGTATCAACCGTAACCGTTTTAACCGTATATTAAATGGTTAAGATTAAGGTTAAAAAAATATATATAAATATAACCGGTGGTTAATTAACCGTAACCGCAATAACTGTAACCGTGGTCATGCCTATAGCGAGGTGCGCCACAATTTATTTCATGACAGTCTTCCAACAATGGATGCATGATATGAAAGTATGGTTATGATATTATACTGGTTTAAAAACTATAATAGATTCTAATAGACTATAATATCATAAATTATAATCATTGTCATACACTATAGAAAGTAGAAACTAATTAACAAGCGCTCTTGTTAACTAAATTGTGTGTAAGCGATGTACAGAAGAATATCTAAACATAGTTTATGTAAGTCATGTCATCCAAAAACATTTGTAAATAAGAATTTATAACATTAGATATCAGTTGGATACGAGAAAAATATAGAAACCATTAACGAAAAGGAATATACGAAAGTATACATATTAAAGCAATGATAGAGTAATATTTTTCTATGATTCTCATGCAATCATGTCCATTACGACCTCAAACTTGGCCGGGCAAGCAAGTAGTTGTGCAAATCTCTATATTAAGCATTTTATTACGATAAAAGTAAACTATATCGTATAGTTGTGACTAATATTATATTAGCGAAAAGAATAATGATTAGAAGAGTTGTCGGATAAAGTCATATATTGAAGCATCAAAATCTGCTGAATTGCTATTGGAATTGGTAAAAAAAACAATAAACAAAACCATAGCACAATTCACATGTGACAACTTCATTGTCTTCAGCATTTTTCTCATCTATCAATATAACTTTAATTTGTTTTATGACAGAGAAACATTATACAATTCCAAAATACAAATTGTTGTTGCTATGAGAATATCCGTCCTTTTAGTTTTTTTTTTTCTTATTAATAACTAATTTCAGTTTACATAAAAACTATACAATGCCAGGCAATCAATATATAAACAATCACACAAACTATACACAATCATATGATCTACAGTAAGCAATTACAATAAGCATAAATCAATCGATATTCCCTCTATTTCGAAAATATCGTTTTAATATATTAAACATATTAAAATAATTAAATATACAAACATACACCTATTTAATATACTTTTAATTAAATTAATATAATGAGTTAAATACAAAATTTTTGGTTTTAAGTAATGACAATTCTAAAAAAAAATAAAAGAAAAAGCTAGGAGAAAACGACATTTAAAAAAAAACGGAAAAAGTAATATATTATCGTTTTTGCATTATTTGTCCATAGAATAGTTATATGTATTGAGAACGGTGCTTTTGAGAGAGAAAGGCGAAAATACTAGGAGAAATTGCAAAAAGGTTACCAAATGGAGAAGAATTTGATACTTGGATTGCTCAAACAACAATACATACGCCAACTTGCATTTAAAATATATTTTTTTCATCAACGGCCTTCAAAGTAGTTCAAATTATTATCTGATCTTATAACAATATTGATCGTCCTAGATTGGTTAATTAACTCACGGATTTAACACTTCAACAAAAAAAATTAACTCACGGTCAAGAGTTAATTAAAGATCGACCATAAAATTTCTCGCTTTCAAATCCCAATTAACACCATTTATTGTGAACTAATCTTTTTTTTAATCGAATCAGTAATAGGAATTATTCGTTTTTAAATATTATACTTGGTATGACAATATATACTGATACTACAAACTATTTGGCTTTAATGTTACCAATATATATATATATATATATATTTGGCTGGTCTAGGTTAGAAATTAGTGTTTCTAAATACATGGTATTAAGTTAGTAAAGATATCAAGATTCCGTAGAATCTCGTCGTAACTAAACCAAAGTCGTCCGAAGATATTTATTTTCGCAATTTAATTAAGAGTATTTTGTTAATATATAATTTCGTTTTTTAGCAGTCCAACGTGGAAATATCAAGTATTCGCTCTCATCACGTGCATTAATTATCCCCAAATATTCAAACTTTGAAACTATATATTAGATATTAGTACTATTTAAAAAAATAAAAATCGAGTATATAATAAGGAAGTTGCGCCAGAAGGCACAAGTAACAGTCACGAGCTACTTCCCTATTTGCTAAGGACTCCTAATCACTTTTTAATACTGAATCCAAAAAAAAAGGAAAATTTAATCCTAAACCAAAACTTCACATCTATAAAAACGAAACCTTTCTTTTACAATTCTCTCATTCAGATAAATTTTCTTGGTAACATCTCTCTGAAGTTGTTGTTTCAATGGAGTGGCTTCGTGAAGAAACAATCGGATTCGGAACCTTTTCTACTGTTAGTCTAGCCACGCATACTAGAGATTCCGGTGAACTCCCGGCACTTATGGCCGTGAAATCAGCTGACTCTTACGGCGCTGCTTCGTTAGCTAACGAGAAATCAGTGTTGGATTCACTCGGAGATTGCCCTGAGATCGTACGGTGTTACGGCGAGGATCTAACAGTGGAGAACGGCGAAGTGATGAATAACTTGCTTTTGGAGTACGCTTCAAGAGGAAGCTTAGCGACACAACTGAAAAAACTAGGCAGTGAGGGTTTACCGGAATCCGATGTGCGTCGCTACACAGGATCGGTGCTTCGAGGATTACGTCACATCCACGCGAACGGATTCGCTCACTGCGATATAAAACTCGGGAATATTCTGTTATTCGGCGACGGTACCGTTAAAATTGCGGATTTCGGATTGGCGAGGAGAGTTGACGAAGTTTTAACGGCGTCAAAAGAAGGTGTAGAGATTCGAGGGACACCGTTATATATGGCGCCGGAATCTGTTAACGAAAACGAGTACGGATCAGCTGCTGACGTGTGGGCGTTAGGGTGCGCTGTAGTTGAGATGTTTAGCGGTAAAACGGCGTGGAGTGTGAAAGAAGGATCGCACTTCATGTCGCTTTTGATACGTATTGGTGTTGGCGATGAGTTGCCGAAGATTCCAGAGGAGTTGTCTGAAGAAGGAAAAGATTTTTTGTCCAAGTGTTTTGTTAAAGATCCCGAGAAAAGATGGACGGCTGAGATGCTTTTAATTCATCCATTCGTAGCCGTCGATTGTGAAGACGATCACTGTCGAGAAGAAGTCGTTGTTTCTGTTCAGGTTAAGGAAGTGGAAGAAGTACCGACGTCTCCAAGATGTCCATTCGAATTCTCTGATTGGGAATCTATCTCATCGGATTTACACGCGCCGTCGGATTCTCCGTTGGAGAGAGTTGGGAGTTTGGTTAGTGAATCGATCCCTGATTGGTCTGTCACTGAAAATTGGGTCACCGTCCGGTGACGGGAGTAGTATAAAAACAGGGGAAAAACATAGTTGTAGGCAAAGGCTAGGTTTTTTTTTTCACCTAGTTGGATCCAAATACAACGATTCTTATTTGTATTCTTTACTTGTAATCGATTTCTTGATACAAATAAATTCAATTTGTAGTCTTTGAATATTTTTGTCATTCTATCAAAAATTTGAGGAGTTAATATCTTGTTAATACATAGATCTCATCATAATTAATCCATCAAAAAGCTTATTATAAAAGGAAAGGATTGTGGCCACCACACGACAGCTTACTGGAATACTTTGCTTCAAGTAACACAAATTTCTCTCGCACCATAATCTGATCTGTCGGTTTGGATCCCTCAAGCGTTCTCACTATCAACTGGAATATAGGCCCATTGAGGGTTTAAAAGCCCAATTAGAAGTTTGTTACTATCTCATTAGGTGATCCAACTTCTCTGTTTGCATACATGAGCCAGAAAGGTCCAAATTGGTTGAATACAGGCTACTTCATTTTCCTTGCCGCTTAAAGGTTTCGATATTGATGAGTAGATTCCAAAACTCAGAACTTTGTTTTATTGATCTACAAATAAATCATGTAAATGCTACATTCTCCATAGATTCAACATCGTCTAACAAGTTCACTAGTACATCGGACCACAAAGACAAGGTCAATATCACATGAACATCAATACTTCCTTCTTCTATCCCTCGGTAAACTACAAGTTTGCTACTAACATTTGTGGGTCCAGCTCGAACCGCGATCGGTTTACCCAATGAACAGCTACAGCCACGGCGGGAGATTTGGTCGAACATGGACTGGGATGGGCTTCTTTGCAAATAAGTAAAAGTGTGAGATCGCAAACGAATGAAAATTTTAGAAGTTTTGCAGAGAATTGGGTTGGAAATGGTTGTAAGATCCCAAGAATTGATGTTGGAAGTAGAATGGGGGACCATTCTTTGATTGTCAATAACTCTCCTTGGTTCGAAGTGTACGATAAGGATTTCGGTTTGGGTAAACCGATCGCTGTACGATAATGAAATGTTTTGAAGTAGTTGTTAATGGGTTTGTGTAAATTTGTTAACTTGATAATCTAGTCGCTTTACAAAATTTGAACTAGTAGATGCCTTCATTTTATCGTAGCTTTATACACTTTCTGTGCTATCTATATATATATATATATATATATATAGCTTATGTGGTTCTTTGTGCTTGTAGATTATACTTAATACTGACCACAAAATATTTGTTTTATTTCTCAACCAAATCAGATCATAAAATAGTTACATGCTCTAAAAATTCCACATCGGCTAGTAGATTTACTAGTACATCAGACCATAATGTCGCCTGAACATCAATACTTCCTTCATCGATTCCCCGAAAAAGTACAAGTTTGCCACTGATACTATTGCCCGGTCCAGCTCGAACCGCAATCGGTTTACCCCAACCGAAATCATTGTTGTACACTTCAAACCGGGGAGAGCTTGCGACAACTATAGTATCACCAGCCATTCTACTTCCAACTCCTGATTTTAGGATAGGAAATTTTCTAATCCAATCTTCTGCAAAAGTTTTATGCTTTTCATTCGTTTGCGAGCTCACTAGTTTATTTATTTGCAAAGCAGTCCACCCCAGCCCACGGTCCAGCAGCTCTTCCACGGTGGCTATAGCTGCTGTAAGATAAACCATATTCCCAAAACACTCTTTCTCAAGCGGAGGATTCATCCTTTGTCTCAAGTCCACTGCTACTTTGCAATGCGTCTCTCCTTCTCGGCTGAGACCACTGTGTCTGATTATATAGATCGCCACATATGCGCTGAAACCGCTTGAAGAGATGAGATTTTTAGGTCACGAGAGCCAACCTCGCTGTTGGCGTTAGCTTTAAGATCTAAAATATTCTTCCCCGTGAAGTGAAAAATCCTATCTTCCGTAATGGGCACGGAACATAGTTCATTACTTGGTGGTGGTGGTGACGTCTCCGTCTCTGAAACTGGAATATGGATTGGGTAATCAATCCCATCGAGGAACCATCCTTTGAGAACAAGTGGCTTATGTTCGAAATCTGAACCACTCGAGCAAATCTTGGACCAAGTGTGGAAGAAGTCCCACATCGAAACACCATCTGCCACCAAATGGTTGTAACAGAAACTGATGAAGACTCCATCTTTGATCTCGGTTACTTGTATAACGAGCAAGGGCTCTGAGACGCCATCACAACTTTTAACGTTGAAAACAGGGAAAAAATGATTCATGAAATCAGGAACAGAGTCGTGAGGTTGAAGAATGTCACTAACCAATAAAGATTTTGACTCGGCATGGACAAACTTAGCACCTAAACAGTCGTCGCAATCGATGTAAAACGACACCGTGTTGTCTTCAAGATTATCTACTTTGACAAGACGACCAGCAAAAGGGAAGTAGATCTCTAGAGCAGTTGAAAGAGAGGTCTTTAACCGAGAGATGAAATGGGTTTCCAGGTCGGGTTTGGGGAAGAGGAGACCTCTTTGAGGATAATCAACATAGAGTATGTCAAGATCGAATGGAGTGAGATGGATCTTTGTCTGACCTGATTGGTTTATGTTTTGTGGTCGAACCATGCTTGAAGAAATTACAGTCACGTCTGACATTTTTTCTTCTCTCTTGGGAACTCTGAATCAAAAATTAGATTAGAAGTTGAAAGCTTTCATCATGTAGAAACCAATGTGAACTAGACAACTTGGTAGAGAATGACGATGACAATTGACAACCACTCAAGAATATCCACACATATTTTGTGTATCCAATGATTAATGTTTTCATTTTATTTTTTTTGCATGTGTTTATTAGGACAATTCAAATGCAAAATAGTTGTAAGATCTGCTTCCGTTATATTTGAATATTTTAGATAATCGTAAGCAAAAGAAATACAAAAAATTTATATATCCATTTTACTGTAGAATTAAATACATTCATACAAGTTTTATAATACATACATAAAGTACATATTTATTCCATATCTATAAATTTTAAAATTTTTATTTTTCAATATAATTAGAAAATATTAAATTTTCTAAAAAAATAACTAATACAAGAATAATGTCATCTTTGAAAATGAATATTTTAAATTATTCTAAGTAAACTTTATTACATTAGCATATTTTTCAGCAGCTGTGGTCAATGCCCTATCGATGAAAAAGAATGTCTTTTGGGTGGAGCATGAAGGATTATGCGGATCCAAAATTTCTTCGCTCATTTCCCCGCGTGAAATCAACTGATATTTCATTTCTGGTGATATAGTTGATATCATCAGAGTCATTGGACATTTTTTGGGTTAGAGGCAACGTGAAAACCATTCTGGAAAATTCAAAATATAATGTTTACTTTGATGGTGGAGTTTTTCCAGAAATAGTGGTCCATCACTTCAACCTAAGACTTCATTAAAATAGGTGCCATATTTTACTCAAAAGGTAATTCGATTAAAATTTTAAAGTAATTTATATAGATTATTACATCATATGTGGAACAGAAATTCTGGAACCTCTTTTAATCATCAATTTAAACAGTGTTTACTATTTTCCTCTAAAATAATTTTTGTTTAGATTAATTCAGTTTGTTTTTAATTGGATAAATCTCGAAGATATGCAACGTTAAATTTTCTATTCAATTGTCATGTTATGGTTCAAATTATTATGTCAGTTCTTTATTTTGAATATCTTATCAACGTATAGGAAGTAAGATGCAAGCCTACGTTGAATGTCACTCAAATGTATATTTTTGATACATCTAATGAATTAAAAAATTGTTGAATATCTTCTCAGATGGTTTGAAACAAGTCATGAATGTGTGTGTTATCGTTTTAGGTTACCTTCTAAAATTATGTAGATATGTATATTTAAATTATTGTTATTTATATTTCATTAGTTGTAACAAAAAATAATTGTATGTACGTAACAAAAATAGTTGTATGTATCACAATAGACTTAAATTATAAGTATTTATTCAGTTGATATACTCCACTTTCAATATAGAATAAAATCCCACAATTGGTCATCATCACTAACATGAATTCACTAATTAGAATTTTTAATGACATTAAAGATCAATAAGTTGAAGAAAAATATAACATTTAGTTTTTGTTGTAGTAATCATGTTATTAATATATACAATGATACTAATACATTACTAAAATTTAATTAAAAGTCATTTTCTACAAATGAATTCCTGTGCGAAATCGCGCTGGTTCATGCTTAATATTAATAATAACAAAATCTAAATAAAACTAATATTTTGCATAAAAATTTGCAAAATATCCAATAAAATGTAATAAAGAAAACAACCTTAAACATATAATATTATGTAATAGTTTAAAGTATATAATTATATTTCAAGTATCTATTTGGTTTGAATTTGAGTTTTATTTTTTGAATATAGAAGTTTACGATCTATTCGGATATTTTATCGATTCGAATTTAGATTTAATACTTTGTTTATGGGTCGGGTTTGATTTGGTTATTCAGTTCTGAATCTTTTATCCATACTTAATTTTGAACAAAATATCCATTAGCTGCGGTGGTGTGGTCTTTAGATAGTATTTTGTATAAATTCCTTGGTCGGGCCGAGTCTTCGTAATCCTATGTGATTGTAAGGTGCGTACTAAACTATTCTAGTCCTGAGCCAATCACAAGAAACCTAGGGGGAATGTATGTTGATGAAATAATTCATTTATGGAAATACAAAATCATTTCCTATAAGTTGTTTAATCTTATTATCGTTTGTGCCATTTGAAAAGTAAGGTTTTCCGATTAGGCTTATTAGCAATAGGGATATGTTAAGTAACCATATTGTTAGACGAGACGAGATAATTTTCCTGTTGGGCTTTTTTATACTGGGCTATTTGCTCGGGTACTTTAGTCAAATCGCTTTACAGCTGTATAAAGAATTCGAAAAGGGTTGTTATTTGTTGTATTTTGAATTTGAATCTCTCTATCTCCTTCTCTTTCTCTTCCATTTGCTTCGTATTATCATCGTCTCTTCTTTTCTATCCTGATTTTTTAACTGATGATAGTGATGTGAGTCGGAATCGAAGCATCGTTGATGAATTATAGGTGAAGGAACCATTTTGTGTCTTCGCATACGTTTTCTTTAACTGTAATCTGATTTTACAAGAACTCAACAAAGAAGAGGTAAACGTTCTCAATGCTTAGGGTTTCGTGATGTTGTGTTTGTTGGCCTATCCCAACGATGCAGATCGTAGATTTTTGTTTCACTAGGGTTTGGGTAGAAAAGGTTGAAAGGGAATTATGCGCGTGGGGATTTAGGGTTTCCATTTAGACTGTAAACGACGACACCATTTTCGATGTGAAATTAACGCTATTTCTTCTAAATGAAATTTTTAGGTCGGAGAAAATGATTCGGTTGGGTTTGAGTGACGAAGAAATTCAAAATGGAATCACGGAATCTGAAGTTAGCTCTTAATTTCGACTAGTGGTTTCTCTCTTATTCCTCGGTTTCAGTAAATCAGTATGTATACTCATCTCCGTTTTATTAGTAATTTTGATGTTCTTGATGTGTGTTTTAATCTTCTCACTAGAACGTGATTATGTATGGGTTAAACTATATTGATTATTCAGTTATTGGTTTTAATTTTGGTTTAGTATCCTCATCTCTGTTTATTAGTTCGTTACTATCTCGTTGAAATTTATCTTTACATGAACTTAGAGTATGTAATGCTGTATTGTTGTTTCAGTAAATATATTGTTGTTTCTCATTGTTGCAGGTTCAATCTTTCTTGAGAAGAGACTATGTAAAAGAGCCATTACACAGAGCTAAGTCTTCTCATCTTTTTATAGAAGTCTTATCTAGTGTCGGAAATTTTGTCAGCATCACAAATATTTTGATAAAAATTACTAAAAAAATTCAGTACATCATTAATGACACAAACGTACAACATAAACAAAAAAACAGAATCTCAAAAAATATTACATCAACATTTCACGAAAAAATACCAAACAACAAAATCGTTATCCAAAAAAGAAAACTAGACACATAACAATTACCACAAATGTCACAAACATATCACAAAAAAAAAAGAAAATCATAATCTCAAACAAACCACAAACATCATTGATAACATAAAACACCAAAACCATAATCCCAATAAAAAATGTACACAATCAGCGAGATCAACAAAAGCTTTATGCACAAATCAGAGGAAGTCATGTTCGTCTCTCTTTATTTTTGTCTGTTTCTTCAGTTAATTTTTCATATATGAATTTTGAGCTATTAATTTGATAGTGTGATGGATGATTAGGAGAATGTGGTCTTGGATGAGATGGATAGTGACGAGGTCATAATTGGTCTTGGGCTAGAAGCTGGAGTTTTTACATTTTGATGATCAAGAGAAGTGATCATAGTTTCATGAGTTTCGGCATATTTTTCAGGTAAATGAGTTTTCAAATATTCATCTCTTACATACATTGTTGAAACATGTTAAAGGGAACAAACTAGATGATGTTAGTATGTACGAAATTAGTGGTAACCTCTGTCGTTCTTTTGATTTGGTTATCTTTGTAACTTTCTTGGTTGTGATGCAGAAAGCATTAACCAATCTTGTATTTTCATATTTTTAGGTGAATTTCTTGTTCTCGATCCAGAAGGGGGAAACGAATGAAGCCTTTGGGTTTGAATCTATTTCTTTTACTTCATTTCCAAGTTCTCCCAAGTGCTCAGTTCAGTTATGGTATTTTTCTCGTTTTTTTGTTTTCCTTATACAATCTACCTGCATATTTTGTGAGATATATATATTTTTAATCCTCAGAACAAAAAACTTGAAAGGTATGGTGTCCTTAAGAAGCTGAATCAATTGAAACTCTTTCAAGCGGTAAGAAATTTTGTTTCATGGTGATATATTGCTAGTTAAAACTTAAAACTCATAAATGATGTTGAATCTCAATGAGTTGATTCTATTTTCTGATTGAAGTATTGTTTGTAGAAAGTGGAGTTGAGTTAAGTCAACAAAACTTTCACTCTATTTTCTTTGCTTATTTAGATATTGGTTTCAGTTTTGATTTTGATTTTGTATCTTCTTTTTTTTTAGTTCATTAGTAATTGATGAATTATACCTTTACATTAATTGACAGTAGGTGATGTTATCAATCTAGTGAAGGAGGCCATATATTATTGCTTGTACACAGCAAAAAAGCTTCGTTGTCCAGGTTCTTTTTCCTCTCCTCCAACAAATTTTAAAGCTCAAGTCTGAATATTGGTTTTTGAAGTAAGGATATTAGTTTGAATTTGTGCTTAATCACATACTGTTATACTATTTTCTTCAATTTGATTAGCAGTTGCTACGAAAGAGCGACTGACGAGATGAGAATCGAGCTTGGGGACGAAGTTGGCATATGGTATGGTTCAACGATTATATAACTTTGGTAAGACTTTTTCTTCAAATTTATGTTTTTTGTTTTTACATATATAGCATTCTTATCATGCTTAAGTATACCTTTTTGTTTGCTAGCTCAGAGCATGACTAGTGCACATATCCTAGAAATGGTAGAGGATCCTCTCTTGACAAAGTATATGTAAGGATTTTTTTTCAGCCTAATATCGTCAGATTCTGAATAAGGATATTAGGATTTGTAAACCATCTTCTATTTGTCACTGTGCAGGGTTTATTTTGGTAGATGAAAGCTGACAAGATATCTATTTCGACCGAAATTTTATTGGGTTCCCTTAAAGAATGTGGATGGTTGAAGGTGATTGTGTTATTGCTTGCATACAACCAAAACGCTTTCTATCCAAGTTTTTTTTTTCTTTTCCTCCAAATCTTACTGCTAAAGTCTAAATAATAGTGTTTGAGATAGGGATATGAGTTTGAAATTATGCTTAATCACATACTATTTGTTTTACTAGTTTGTTAGCTGTCGCTGCGAAAGTGATCGAAGAGACGAGAGTTCGGAGATAAAATTGGCTATACTATTTGATCAACTTTGGTACGCTTTCTTGATTTTTCTTCTTTTTACCTTTCTTACGTATATAGTAGCATTCTTATGATGCCTTAAAAAGGACCTTTTACTTTGTTAGTGCATGACATGACTAGTGTGAAGATTCGCATATATCCTACCGATGATTGACAAAGTATAAGTGATGATTTCTATTTTTGGTGGCATAATCTTGTTAGGATTGGCACTGCAGTCCGAACAACTGTCGTTAGTTCCACCTTACGTAAAAGCTAAGTCTTATATTCTCTTTTTTATTTTGTTTGGTTTTGCTTTTATTGTTGCCTGAATTTTTTGTTTCCCATGTTTTACAGGTTTCTGGAAAAATTTATTAGCAAAAACATCATCAAAAGATTCAAAACACCACTAATATCATTAATAACATTAACACAAACACATCATTTAGAGCACAAACCTATCACGAGCATCCAAAAAAAAAAAATTCATTAACCCAAACAAAACCTTACTAAATATCACGCACGAAAAAACTAAATACAAAGCTTCAAAATCATAATTCCTAACCAAAGTTCATACAAACCCAATGCTCAACATATTTC
This sequence comes from Cardamine chenopodiifolia, assembly GCA_963922655.1. Lineage (NCBI taxonomy): Eukaryota > Viridiplantae > Streptophyta > Magnoliopsida > Brassicales > Brassicaceae > Cardamine > Cardamine chenopodiifolia. The sequence goes on along the minus strand of OZ000479.1, from coordinate 12,420,935 downwards.
TACCTCTCTCTTTTTGTTTGACTTTTTTTTTCTTTTAATCTTTCCTAGCTGATTTTGTAATTTATTATTCTATATTATTTCTTTTCCTTTATTCTTAATTTATGTTTTCTTTTCATATTTATATCTTGACTTTGGATTTTTAATGTAATAAATTAATTGTAGTTTAACAAAATAAATGAAATTTCACGAATATACCACTGTAGGTTCTCTTTTTGCGTCTTTACGACGATTCTTTCGTCTTTTTTGTTGATTTTATATTTTCATTATGATTGCGTTAAATCTAACTAATATGGACCAACCCAAAAGTTACGATCTAATGTTGGTTTAATGATTTCTTCTGATCTAGCCGAAACATAAAATGATAAAACCACGCCTGATGACCAAATCTCCGAGTCTATATTTTCCCTAGACTATCTACTACTAATAAGATCATCTGCGAACGCTGCTATCAGATTGGATCATAAAACCCAAACGAAAACTTTATTTTAATTAATCCAAAAGATACGATACTTCATAGATTTGGAGAATAATCATCCAAGTTAAAGCAAACATCATAAACCAATGATTTGAAAACCAATGAGAGTTGTTGTCTTATTGGAAAACACTAACAAAGAAAAGAACTTAGAAGTTGAAGGAACTCGAATTCTTTCTGCACTCGAATAGCGAATCCATGATAACTGACAATCTAGAGATCTCTGTATCATTCGTGTGATATGTTTTGCTCTTTTGAAAACTGAAGTTTGTGATGCGTCCTTGATGACGCCTTATGGTATGTCTATTATCTTCTTATTTGGTAACCGAAAGATTGTAAAAGGTTTTAAGCCTTTAATCGAAAAAGACGATGAAAGTTGTAATACAACAGTACTTATTTACAAGTTGAAGCTTCTTTGAGTGTTATCTGTTTAGATCAATAAAATACATTTCAAGAAGAAGTAGTTCCGAACCCAGAAAGATCATATTGAGATGAATAGAAGAAGAATAATGGTGAGTGATAGTGTCGAGAGAGAAGAGGAGTTTCCTTGTGCAGAGTTTGATATAAAAGTTCTTGAATCTGATGGAGGTAACATACATTTATCGTCATTGAAGTAAACTTTTCCCAAGAAACCCCAACCCTGCTTGAAAGTAAAAAGTCTCTTATCTCTGTTTTCTCTTTTGAAGGTCCAGGGGAAAAGACAATCTGAGATAAGGCAAGAGGAAGATAACAATATGCCAATTTAACGTTGTAAGTTGCTGTCAACGCATTCATAGTATTTAAATCCTCTGTTTTTTTTAAGCTTTTGGCTTCTTTCTTTGTTTATTTCAGGGAACATGAAAAGAAATCCAAAACAAAGAAGGGAGGAAGAAAGGAAAAGAGTGATCTGCACTGAAGACAAGGTCAGAGGTGGTCGTGGTTATTGATGGATTCATATCGAAAAAAACTCTGTAGACGTAACAACTCAAATCCCATGTAAAGAAATTCATTTTTTCAGTTTCTAATTAAATATCTACAAATAAAAGTTTCATGGGTTTTCAAAACAAGAAACGGTGGGGGAGGTAACATACTTAATTTTGAATCTTGATTTTATACAGAAAGTTTTTAAAGTAGGCTACATGAATCTTGTCATTAACTTCTTCTTTTTAATCTTTGGCGTAAATCCACCTATTTTTTTCTTTGTCAAAGTTACACGGAAGGAGGAGGTCTTCTTCAGAAAAAAAGAAAAAAACTTGAAAAATATAATTCTTGCTTCCGTAGGCAAGCTCAAAATTATGCAACTAGAGTAAAGGGAGTTTAACAAGATTTTGCACACACACACAAAAAAAAAGAGAGTAAAGTGAGTTTAGTCATATTTGAATAGATGAGAATACAGTCCTTTAATTTGGACGAAGATAAGAGATGGTATGCAGCAATGTGTAATCTGGAGTATCTCTCTATCATGTCCAATAGATAATGTAGTTTACCATCATTTAATGCAATCAAGCAAATAATTTTAGGGAGCAACATAGATAAGAAATTTTTCGTTTTATGTTGTTGACTACGGTTAAATAAATAATATCTTGTAATGGTATTTGAATTTTCGAAAAACTATTCTGTTTGAATTATCCAAATAATACCCCGCTAATAATCAATTTAGGCAATTCTACTTCAACTACAAAAAAATCATTCCACTTCTAATGTAAAGTGGTTATTAGATAATCTCTATTAAAAAATTACCCGCAACATAGACTTAACGAAAACAATAACGAATGATCAAATCACTTGGCAAGCAAGTAGAATCGAAAATTTTAGGCTAATCCAACAACTCATGAAATGGAAGAAATCGAAGATGATAATGAAAATCGAAGCGGACGTCGAAGAATCAAATATCAAACTTGGCTTCAAACATTTTCATTATTATTGTTACCAAAAAAAAAATATTTCATTATTATCTACTATACAATGAGTGATGTTTTCCTTTTCCTTTTCTCTTTCAACATCTGCGTATTACATTTCTAAATTGTATTTACATAAAGTTAATTATTGAAGGATTTGAGGAGAAGACACACAGTCACATGACAAACTTGATTATAAGCACTTAGTAGTGATAATGCACGAGATAAATTATTTTGTATGTTTATTTATATTTATGTTATGTTTATTAAAAAAACTAAAAATTTATCTTATTCCATGATAAAACAAAAATATGAAACTTTTAAATACTTATAGGATAAAATTGTTTATGGTCCATGTTAGTTTGATCTCTTCCACCTAAAAGTGTAACTATATATATATATATATATATATATATATATATATAAGAAAATTTGTGAAGTTTCTCATTCTATTTAAGCTATGTGAGACAAAATAAAATCTTTAGAAAAAACCAAAATTTCAAGTTTACTTGCAAATCACGACATGTTAATTGAATATTTTACGATTTTAATTAATTTTTAATGCATTAAATTATAGTCTTTTGTGATTAAAATAAATGAAAATTTCTTTGAAAAAATTACGTAACAACACGTCAACACCTAAGAAAATAAATCTTCAAATGTTTTTTTAAATATATAGAAGATTAAGAGGTTACCTATATATACTTTAACCACTAAAATAACTCAATTTGAGTACTCATAGGATTAATATTGTTAACTCATTTCAATTTGATCAACTTCACCTATAATTGTAAATATATATGGAGAACAAATAAAATTTTGTCATTTTTATCATGTTTTTAAGAATATTAAATGTGATATTTTTGGAAAACTGAAAAATTTACATTTATCTCAAATATTTTTAAAGAAAGATTTATTAGTGTTACCAATTCAAATAAAATAAGAAACAAAAAAGTATGGTTAAACTAAATAAAAAAAATTAATGTTACCAATTCAAAAAAAATAAGAAACAAAAAAAGTTTGGTTAAACTAAATCAAAAATGCCCAAACAAATTATGGTTAAACTAAAAAAAATTGCCTCACGCGTTTCAATTTTAATATATAGAGTTTTTTATATAGATTTAATGGTAAGATTTATTATTAAAATTTAACAAATAATTGTTTATGAGAAATTTAAGAATATTTAAATGTGTTTGGCAATTGGAGTTCGAATAATCGGAATAGGTATCACTAACGTGAAGCTGTGAAGGAAAAAAAAAATGTAAAACTCGGCCAGTCAAAAATTATACCCACTTGCCAAAAAGCAGAATGCAAATCTTATCCAAAGAATGTACAGTATTCCACATTGTATTCCATAATATCTTCGCCATATAAAACCTTAGCATCTAAATGTCCATAAGTAATTTGTTTGTAACAATTATTGACAAAATCTATCTATATACACTAAAAAAAGGTTTATTGCATCACTTATTATAATTGATGTTAATTTATGAGTTATTAATAATTATTTCAAATTAAAACATAAAGGAAATGTAAAGTACTGGTTAGATAAATCTCTATTAGAAAATTCCCCCAACATAGACTAAACGACAACAATCAAGAAAGATCAAATCACTTGTCGATCAAGTTGAAGTGAGAAATTTGGGCTAATCCAACAACTCATGAAATTGAAGATAATGAAAATCGAAGCGGGCATCAAATAATCAAAGGAATTGAGCGAGAAATTGCACTGATACCATGTCCGATAGTGAGAAACTAGAGGAGAAAGAGGACTAAATTAACTGAATTAAAGGAAACATGACTGAATTAACTGAGATAACAAAGTTAATTACAGAGTTATGAGTTTATACATTCTCTATCATATTTATCCATAACTAAACATATGATAAAAGAACCGACTCGCAGCTTTGTTTTTTTTTTTTTTTATACTAGCCAAGTGGTTTCAAGTCACTTTCGATCCACTCCCACTTGGGACTTCAAACCTCTTCCATCACATGCGAGAATTGACCATCACGCCAATCAACTCAAGTATTTATAACAAAATATTAAACTTTTAAATAGCTTGATGTGATATTAATCGAAATATTAGACACTAGTTACAATTATATTATGTTGTTTACCAAACAATTGATAGATATTGACAAGAAAATCGTAATAAGTTACTAAATCACGAATAATGTATCATCTATGTACAGAGTTTTTTCTTGCGGGACGAAATTTCAATACAAGGTATGAAACAGAGGAATCATTCCATAACACAAGCCAGGTAGTACCGTGTACGATAGCAACATCCACCGTTTGTAATATAATTGTATTTATTATTTTCTGTCTATTTTCCTACCAACTCATCATCCGCATTTTCCGGGTCGGGTAACTTATTCAGATCAACTCGCTCCAATAACCCGCAACCAAACTCTCGCTTTTGACTAAAAACACGGCCGCAGTTGTTATTCTGCACCGCCGTCTTCCCAACCGCGTCTACCTGAGCTCCGACCTCCGTCGCTTTTTTCCTGATCGTTGCCGCTGACATGTTCTCGGAGGAGTATTTGTCGACACACGGCAGAAGCTCCGGGAAGTTGAGCGTAGCGGTGGTTCCTCTGAGGTAAAACACCGCCGTGTCGTATGCACGCGCTGCCGCTTCGGGCGTAGAGTAAGAGCCGAGCCATAGTCTTGAACGCTTGTTGGGTTCTCGAATCTCTGCTACCCATTTACCCCATTTCCTCATCCTTATCCCTTTGTATGGTCTTTCTCTCTTATTCCTTAGCCTTGCCCCCGTCACGTGAGCTGCTGCTGCTGCTGCTCCACCGTCCATGGCGGCTCTGGAGTTTCGTACGTTTTTCTAAGACGAGGACGTTTGAAGTGAGTTTAGGAAAATTATCTGATTTCTTGATCAATGACAATATATATATATATATATATATATGTGGAGAGAACGAGAGTTGAGGTTGTAGTTGGAGGAGAAAATTCTAAAGTCCATGACGGCTTGAGTTTTTTGTTTTTTTGTTTTTAAATTATTCATGCCGACTCGCGTTATTGTTGAAACTTTGTTTGCATTACAAAAGACTTGAATATGTTAGTTAATTGATTATACAATATATAACATAAATTAGGCTTGAAAAATATAAAAATTGGATGAAAAAGCTGTCTGCGATAAGCTCGAGAAGAGCCGTGGAGATAACAGTTTCCTTGTTTTTATATAAAACGAAATAACAGAATATTAAATCGTTGAATTTCTTTATTGGATATAAAATAACGCATGTTTATGTATAGTGTTGGAGTAAATCATCGTAGTATTATACACCAAGCGACAAGCGTTCGATCTTATTTGTCTTTTTTGGTTTAACCGATAGTATTATTTATATTTGTCAACATTTTAAACGAACAATGGAACTAAGAAGATAAGGGTAGAAATTGATGTTTATTATAACTTGCGAAACAAACATATGTAAGAAGAAGTTAAATTCTATAACATTTGAATAAAAAATAGAATTGAAACATCAAATCCTAAATCATTTTATCAAATTATGACGAAAATAAAACCAAATTAGTTCATTGATTTATAATCATAATATAATCATAATCATAATATATATTGATTGTCCATAACGGTTATACGTAACATACCAGCATGCACAGTTTTTACAATAACACCGAATTAAATCCAAATTTTAAAATTAACAAATAACTTCGAATGATCGATTGTACGTGAATATGTTTCTTTCGATAGACGTATATGCGTACGTATACACGTCTATAATCTAATGTACACAGAGACAACTCAGACAAGCACAAGTCGGGAGATGAAAGTGGGACCCATAGTCGGTGGCCGGATACCGTTAGGAATTGACTTTCTCTGTTTACGTAAATGGTGACACGTGGCTCGTATTGTCCATCATATTCTATACTTTTACGTAATTCCACTTCTGTCTTCCTTGTTATTTTTGTTGTATTGCGATACTGCAGGGAGAGTTTCGGTATTTTAATTTTCTGTTTTCACTGCTGTGGGCTCCAGTGTTCATTGCTGTGGGCTCCATATCGGGACTTAACGCAGCTACGTTCTTATTATTAGTATTATTTTTTTGTCGACACTACGTTCTTATTACTATATACACGAGGGCGGCTCACGTCCATTATGTTTATAATAATTACAAAAGTAATATACCGAATGGTTTGTGTTTTGTCGTGTTAACGTTTATATATATACATAAATAAAGATTTTCATGCTCTGTTTTGTTGCATTCTTAACTTTTGACGGTGGATACATAGATAAAATTATAACCTGACCGAATAGTTTAATAGTTTTCGAATATTTAGAGGAAGATAAATAGAAAGGTGGATGCTATAGAGAGATTTAAAGTTATTAATCTCTTTAACTTGACGACAAAAAAAATCTCTCAACTCTATTGATTTACTTATATAAAAATAAAAAAATCTGTTGATTTGCTCGATTCTAACTGATGCTGGAGAGTGGAGACTACAATGGGCTAGGTTTTTTATTGGGGCCTCCATAAAAGGCCCAACAGATGTGAGATGTTTGTAGATGTGAGGTCTAACTAATGTATGGTCAGAATGGAGGCATGATGAGGATGACATTGGTTCTGTCTGTGGTTGGTTTCTTTGGACTTCAGCGAGTGAGTATATTACGAACAGATGAGTGATTTGTACATCCAATCTTCCATGAAACTTATTTAAGATGATATCAATTAATTTATAAATCTTAAATAACACGCAACGTAGTTATATAATCATACGTTCTATAATCGCTATGTTATTGTTTGAGAAAGTGCTTTTTTTTTTTTTTTTGCATGCTAGTTGATTAAATGTAAATATATAATTCATAATGTCATGATCATTTGGGTCGTCCACTGCGAGAAAACAAAACTATATAACTATAATGAACTTGTCGGCTAGCACTAGAAACATTATATATACATTAGTCTAACAACAAATAAATATTATAAAAAAATAGGTACATACATGCGAATGGGTTTAAAATTGTATCAGCCTCTTGTTTGTTGCATTTGATTTCGAAAACTTGAAAAATCAGCTAACGAAAACCAACATTAGAAGCTATATCAAATTCTGGTGCAAATAATTTAATTTGTTTAGCATCGATCGAATGATGCAATACAAAGTAATTAAAATTACAGAGAGAAATATAGAAAAAAATTCCATTAAAAGAAGAAGAACAACCCATGACTTTGAAAATTTATTTCTTAAATCTCAAGGAACTTCCATTCATTTTACCAAAAAAAATCTTCCATCTATAAAATGGATATCCGTGGCTAATTCACCTATATTAAAGGACATAAAGGTTAATTAAATGGAAGGAAAACGTGAAAATAGCCATATTTTTCAAAGCTATCATGATTAAACATGATTTCAAACGGAAATGGGTAGAGTTAACTTTAATACTTACAAATATTTTTTAGTTTATAAATAAGTATTGTTTTAGGTTTTTTCACGAATAGTAAAAAAAGTAAATTCTGTTTTAGTTCTAATTAATATACATAAAAATTTTATTGATCAATATATTAAAATAATAAAGATAAAACTAAAATGTTTATCAAATATTTGTATTGAAATTCTAAAAAAACCACTTAATATAAAACAAAAAATAATCCTAAAACGATATTTATTTATAAACAGAGGAGTAAAAAACTAAAATAAAATTTATTATACGATGATAATGATGATAGCTATTAGAAAAACGATATATATTACACGAAAGTGGAAAGAGTTAATTTCTGGCTTGTTTCTCGCATACACGAAAATGGGAAAAGTTAATTTTTCGCTTGTTTCTTGCGTAAGCTTAGCTAATTGTAGTTTGTCCGTTATTTGTTTTTGTTGTAATCGTAGCTCTTACTTGTAGATTTCCGATATTTCCATCTTATTTGTTTTCTTTGTAACCACTGTCACATCTTATATTATGCTATTCTGTTATTTTACTAATTTCAAAATAACAAATATGATATTAAATAAAAATCAATTTATTTTGAGTTTATTATTAATGACCTCTCCTTTTACCGTATTTTCATGACTCCAATGGTCAAAACTCAAAACGAATCGAAACCACTAAAAAATATGTATCGTCTCTTCTGAAAATCAAAATGGATAAAAACTGGTATAAACGAACTAATGAGTCATGCAGAAAGACATGTGAGGTAGGGCCCAAAAAGGCCCAAAGGGAGCGTACCGTGGTCCCCATAATATTAGGAAAATAAAGTATAATAAGTTTTTTCTTTATTCATTTGTGTGTATTTACTGTTGGGATTTTCCCGCGCAGAAGGATGACCAGAAACGAATGTCTTCGACTCTTCATTATTTTGTCTTTGGCTAAAGAGACGATGGAAACTACAAAAAAACTCAGCTTTGGAACCATCGACTTCTACACGCCAACCATTTGTCTATTTACACGCACCATATATTAAATAATTAACTAATTTAATCAGTGTAACAATATTTTTGTTTCCTTTCCCAACAACAATTTTATAATGAATAAAAGGACTGTAGACACAGATCTTAGTATAGTATATAGTATTATTTTTGGGCCAATGGATTTTAATAGAATAGGTCAAATAAAGGAAGAAAGAGCTGACGTGGAGGGTTTAAAAAGGTAAAAATGGAGTTTCGTGGAGGGCAAAATGGAAATATAAAGATACCTCGTATACCCAAACCAGAGAGAAGAGTGAAAGTAGCTTCTTCTTCACTTTTTCTTCTCCATTTCTCCTTCTCCCGAGGAAGGAAGCGACTTCGTCTCATTGTTGAAGACGAAATTAAGACTCTGATTCATTCATCTCTCCTTCTGAATTTTCTTATCCCACTCATACTCGTTGAATAGGATGGAACCACATTCTTCCTTATCGTCTTCTTCTTCTCCTCCACCATCGTCATCGCTGGAGAATTGTTGCGTGAAAGTGGCGGTTAATGTTCGTCCTTTGATCGGAGATGAGATAGCTCAAGGTTGTAGAGAATGCGTTTCTGTTTCTCCGGTAACGCCTCAGGTGAGGATTTCAATCGTAAATGGAATCAGTTTCGTCGGTTTTTCTTTTCTTTTCTCCGATGATGTTAAATGCATTCGTCGTTGTCCACGCTTTTCCTGGATCCGAATCAAATCCAAGTTCTAACTCTGACACAATCATTTAATATTTTATTTTTTTATAAAACAGTGTCAATTTTTTCTTCCATATATAAATAAAAATATAATGCAATATATCTGTGTTGCTACTTGCTACTGTGTTTGTGGTTGACAAGTCAATGAGCATTGTTGATGTATTAAAATGCTAATTTTCTTGGGATTTGCTATTTAATTGGGTTTAGCATAAGCTTTTTAGATTTGAGAGAATTTTTGTTTGATCTATGGATTGGTGTTCCTTGGTTTTTGTTGGTTTACTGTATTTGATATTGAAGCTTATTGTTTGGAATGTATGTTTATTGATGGTGTAGGTGCAAATGGGAACACATTCTTTCACATTTGATCATGTTTATGGAAGTAATGGTTCTCCATCTTCATTGATGTTTGAAGAATGTGTTGCTCCTCTTGTTGATGGTTTGTTTCATGGATATAATGCTACTGTGTTGGCTTATGGTCAGGTACAGAATGGTTTTTTAAATTGAAACAAGGATTTGGTTTTTAGCTGCTTTTATCTTGTGCCTTTTTTCCATTTGAGTTACATGAATGATGCAGACTGGATCTGGAAAAACATACACCATGGGGACTGCTTTTAAAGATGGTAAAAGTAATGGGTTGATTCCTCATGTTATGAGTGCGTTGTTCAACAAAATTGATTCGGTGAAGCACCAAATGGGGTTCCAGTTACATGTCTCTTTCATCGAGGTATCATTCGTTGGTTTCTCTTCGCAGTCTAACATATAAGACTAGTTTATCTCTGTCTTGTCAACCTTGCCTTCTCGATTGTCTGGATCAATATTCACATGGATATTAACTAAAATCTTCATCTGTAGATTCTAAAAGAAGAAGTTCTGGATTTGCTTGATAATGTGCCGTTTAACAGACTAGCCAATGGAACCCCTGGAAAGGTTGTTCTTAGTAAGTCACCTGTACAGATTCGTGAATCGCCAAACGGGGTAATAACACTATCAGGTGCAACCGAAGTTCCCATAGCTACTAAAGAAGAAATGGCTTCCTGTCTAGAGCAAGGATCTCTAACCAGGGCAACTGGGAGAACAAATATGAATAATCAGTCTAGGTGAGAATCTCAACTTGAGACCAAACTTTCCATAAGAAGCAAGAAGTAGCTTACATCTACTGTTACTGATGCTTAGCCAGTATTAGAAGGTAGATACATTGAACATTGCCGAAAAGAGTATGGGAAATTTAGAAATGGTAAAAAGAAGCATCATAGATAGTTCTTCATTAATTTTCTGTTTACATTTCCTTAATAAGACTGAAATTTATCTTATATACTTTTATCAGAATGCATCCTAATGTATTAGCATGGTTTGTTGTGTGATATCAAAAGTCGGTCACATGCCATCTTTACGATCACCTTAGAACAGATGCACAAAATCCCTTCAATCTCAGTGGTTAAAGACACCGTAGATGAGGATATGGGTGAGGAGTATTGTTGTGCCAAGCTTCATCTAGTAGATCTTGCTGGATCTGAAAGAGCTAAGAGGACAGGTTCAGGCGGTGTTCGATTGAAAGAAGGTTGGTAAAGCTGACATCCCCATCTTACATCCTCTTGAAAACATTGACTTGCATCTTAATTCTTAAAACCCAATTCTTCTTTGTTCTCTGAAACAGGAATTCACATCAATAGGGGACTTCTTGCACTTGGTAATGTCATTAGTGCACTTGGGGATGAAAAAAAGCGAAAAGAAGGTGCTCATGTTCCCTACCGTGATAGTAAACTTACTCGGTTATTGCAGGTTCATTTTTCTCTTTGCACCTCTAGATTCTAATATGTAGAGGAATTCATTATCATTATATATAAAATTTCTAACAGCAGATTACCTTTATTGGCCAGTAAATATCTGTATAGATTCTTGAAGAATGAATATTACCCAATTTTTAGTCATATTATGATTCATGTGAAAAATTTTCCATTAAAGATGTCTTTTACATTACTGCAGGATTCTCTTGGTGGAAATAGTAAAACAGTCATGATAGGTAAACTTCTAAGCTGTATATTCACTGGAAATCTCTCATATCAGTTCTCAAATCAACTATATATATCTGTTGGTGTTATTCTTCTAGCTTGCATTAGTCCTGCTGACATCAATGCTGAAGAAACTCTGAACACGCTCAAATATGCAAATCGTGCTCGGAATATCCAGAACAAACCTGTTGTAAGTACTAAGAAACTATCTTTAGCTGAGTTTTCAATTCTGCGGAGAAAGCTCCATCAACAGCTAACATAATTAAAAAAGTTCACATGATGCAAAAAAGAAAGAGGATTAAGTATGTACACTTGGGAGCTGTAACAGGAGAGACTTCTTTATTTTGGTGCACAGGCCAATAAAGACTTAATATGCAGTGAGAGGCAAAAGATGCGTCAACAGATACAATATCTACAAGCTGCACTTTGTGCTCATGGGGCAACCCCATCAGAGGAAATGCAGGTTTATAACTTCTGCTGAAATTCGTCAACAGGTTTCTAAACTTCTCATCAATAATAGTATATGGTTGCATTTTGAAGATTATGCGAGAGAAGATCATGAAGCTAGAATCTGCCAATGAGGAGCTTTCTCGAGAACTTCACATCTATCGCAGCAAGAGAGCTACCCTAGACTATTGCAATATTGATGCACAGGTTAATTCTGTATACTAATATTAAGGAATCACAATAGATTTACTTGGCAGTCATCTTCACTGCTGAAAACAAGAGTTGTTCATGATCATATACTCCACTTCAGGAAAATGGTGTAGTTTTCCCAAAAGATGATGGCCTCAAAAGGGGATTCGAAAGTATGGATTCAGATTATGAAATGAGTGAAGCAACATCAGGTTTTGAACTCTGGCTTCTCTGGAAACTTATTTCATGAATTGCATCTGCATTCGCCAACCCTTATTTTAGCTTGATATCTTTTCTGATTAAAGGTGGAATGTCTGAAGATATTGGAGCAGCAGAAGAGTGGGAACATGCACTTAGGCAGAATAATATGGGCAAAGAATTAAATGAACTAAGTAAACGTCTGGAGGAGAAAGAGGTTTGGTCCTTACTCAACTGAAGTTTTCTGTACCTATTGATAAAGATTGGATTATTTTGAGAATCTTATGATGTTTTTATATTTGCAGTCCGAGATGAAAATATTTGGGGTTGGAACTGAAACTATCAGACAACACTTCGAGAAGAAAATGATGGAACTTGAGAAAGAGAAAAGAACTGTACAGGTGAATCAAAACATTCTAATCTTTCTCGTTGATATTTTATTTAAATTTTAATACCTGAGTCATGAGTAACGTCCACAGGTTGAGAGAGATCTCTTGTTGGCTGAAGTTGAGGAACTTGCTGCAAGTTCTGATAGACAAGCACAAGTTGCAAGAGATAAGCATGCACAAAAATTCAAAGCACTGGAGACACAGATTTCAAATCTTAAGAAGAAACAAGAAAATCAAGTTGAGGTCTTAAAACAAAAGCAAAAAAGTGAAGACGCAGCAAAGCGTTTACAAGCTGAAATACAGTGCATTAAGTCACAGAAGGTTGCTTCTTGTTCAGCTGCAGCTATAAGATTATTTCTTTAATACTGGATCACATCATCTTGATCTTCATTTTGACCTATGTTCTGACGTTTTGTTATCCAGGTTCAACTTCAACAGAAGATGAAACAAGAAGCTGAACAATTCCGACAGTGGAAAGCTTCTCAAGAGAAGGAATTGTTGCAAGTACTTTATCTCCGTTCACTTCATCACCTTTTTATTATCCTTCAAATTTTTAGAAACATGTTCTGATCTCCAGTTGCATTCTTTGATTGCTTTTGGGTAGCTTAAAAAAGAAGGAAGGAAGACTGAGCATGAAAGACTCAAACTCGAATCCCTCAATCGACGTCAAAAAATGGTAAGGATCTTATGAAATATTTATCTTTCTCCCTCTTGAGAGAAACACTTAGAAGACTTATCCAATTCAAGTGCCGAAATAAGAATCTCAAGTGAAAATGCATCTTAATGTCTTGCAGGTTCTTCAGAGAAAAACAGAGGAAGCAGCAATGGCTACGAAAAGACTTAAAGAGCTGCTAGAAGCGCGCAAGTCTTCACCACTTGATATATCAGGTAACCTATTTGCCAAAACTCACTTCATTTTGTTTTTGTTTCTATCATAATCTGTTGCTTTCTTTTCCAGTGACTGCCAATGGTCAACCACCAAATAGACAGGTAACAAGAACTCCTAATTTCGATACGAACTCGCCATCCTGCACAAGTTACAAGTGTTTCCTTTCATATTCGATGCAGATGAACGAAAAAACTCTTCGGAAATGGCTTGATAACGAGCTAGAGGTTATGGCAAAAGTACATCAAGTTCGTTATCAATATGAAAAGCAAATCCAAGTGTGCGTCTTCAAAACTCTGTTTCAGTCCATGTTGGTATCTGCAAACTTCTTCCTCCCAGAAATATTTCTAATCAATATTCTACTCTGGTTGCAAATAGACGGGGTGCATTAGCTGAAGAGTTAACCTCGTTGAAACAAGAGATGAAATTTGCCTCAAGTCCCCATCAAGAGAAAAATGGACAGTTTAGGTACATCATTGGACTTCAAATGCCTCAGTAACGTTAAGTAGAAGTTGGGTGGGAGTTGAATTATTCACTGTATGACCTGTTAATTTTTCTCCATGTGTCAGATTTTTATCACCAAACTCAAGATTGGAGAGAATAGCTTCTCTTGAGAGCATGTTGGATGTTTCCTCAAATACTCTCACAGCCATGGCCTCTCAGCTCTCAGAAGCAGAGGAAAGAGAGCATAGCCTACACGCTAAGACTCGGTGGAACCACATTCAGTCCATGACTGATGCCAAGTGTTTGCTTCAATATGTGTTTGATTCTGCTGCTGAAGCAAGGTAACAACTCTAAATAATAAATACAAACTTTGGAACGAATTGATGCTTCTTTCCCACACATGGAAGGTTGATGATGTCCTGCTTAAAACATCAAACAGGTACAAATCTTGGGAGAAAGACAGAGACATCAAAGAGAAGAAGGACCAACTCAATGACCTCCTCTGTTTATTACAACTAACAGAAGTCCAGAACCGAGAGATACTCAAAGAGAAAAAGACAAGGGAGCAAACATTGTCCATTGCGCTAGCTTCATCCTCATCATCATACACGGTTTTTAAATTTAATCTTTCTTTTTCGAATTGAAATCCAAAACTCATTTGTGACAATACGGAAAATTTTACTTCTTGCAGGGAAGTTCAAGAAGCTCATCAAAACACTATGAAGACACTAACACTAGCAACCCATCGTCTCCATCTTCTTATCATCGAGCAACAAAGCATCTAAAATACGCTGGACCGGGTATAGTAAATGTCTCGGTGAGAGAATCAGAAGCTTTATTAGAAGAGACGAGGAAGATGAAAGCAATGAAGAAAATGGGACAGAGTGGTGGGAAGCTATGGAAGTGGAAGAGAAGTCACCATCAATGGCTGCTTCAGTTTAAATGGAAATGGCAGAAACCATGGAAACTGTCTGAATGGATAAAGCATAATGATGAGACCTCTATCCTCTTCATGTCCAAGACTCTTGACGATGATGATAATCACTCGTGGAATCGACATTGAGTCACTGACTCGTACATCTGTATATATACATGAGCCTTTTCACACTCATACCAAAATTTTGGAAATAAAACGTAACATAATTTTTTCTAATAATAATAGATTGTATTAATATCTATTTTATATATTTATGTTTAGAATAATTAAGATTCATTGTGTTGAGACTATTACGTGGGATCAAGGTTCTTTCTTAGATAACAAACGTATGTATGTTTGTTAGTCATTCCAAGGGGATTCTCTCATTCAGTCATATGTACATGTGTTTAATTTCATCATTTGTTTCTCACTTAAATCTTAGGAACAAAATAATTGCATTTTGAAGCCAATTAAGAATAAGATATCATTTTATTTTGAACGGCATAACCAAAATCTAAGATTTTGCCATTTTCACATGAGGGTGATGATTTTTTTTTTTTCATTCATGAGATAATAATATCTACGAAACGTAATGCCTACACTTACTAAGTATGTGCAAACTCAGGTGTTCAAATGGCACCACCATTCTGAAACTCAAGATTGAAAAAGCAACTTTTTTAGGGCATCAAGGTGTTGTTGGAGTGTTAGCCACGTTCCCTGATGGAGGTTTCCTATCGACATCACATGATGGCTCAATCACATTATGGTTCTAAGTGGCCAAACTATTCTGGAGTTGGTGGGGCAGACCTCCCTTTTTTCAGTTGATGCACATTCATTTAGCCGTATAGTCAATGCCCAGTTAGATTGTGATGCCAAGATATGGAAAGATGGTTTACACTTGTTATTTAATTAAAAAACCTTAATCCCACATGATAATGTTTTACGCGACGAAAATGAATTGAGTTTTATAGAAAATATAAACAAAAGAAATATTAATATAACCTATGGTTTAACAATTGGGATTAGTTATCCTATACATGTCCATTATGAGACGAGCTTCTCGATCCAGGTAAAATAATTATTTTTCTGAACAATTTAATTTATTTTCATAAATACACGATTAAATAAGGTATTTATCGAAAATTACTCATGTAGGTATTTAAATTTTATAAATTAATAAAAATATCTTTTTTTAATTCTCATAATATCCCAAAATTATTTGAAATATTCACTCTAAAATTGACCCTTATCTAAATTAGTGAAAACTCGGATAGTAATTTTAGTTATTTGAATTTCTCTAACTCCAAATTTTTAGTCCTGTGTTTTATTTAAATTATTTAGGTAATATTTTTCAATACTCGAATTATTATTTTCCAACTCTTACCCACAATTTTCATTATATATCTGAAGTGAACACTCCTAAAAATGTTAGTCATTTAGTTAAGGAGAATAGATTGTAGTTTGAATTAATGGAAAATAGGTAAGTAAAGGTGTGTACATAAAACAGTGCCTCCAAACCAAAAAAAAATAATAACCTAAAAATAAAAAAGATCTTACGGATAAAATATTTTATTTTTGGACATTTAAAATTTTGACGAGCCAAATAAATAGAAATTATATTGAAAATATGTTTGATAAAAAAATCATATTGAATCTATTTATATTAAATTTCAGTTTTAATATAATTTTAAAACAAACTAAAATCCTGATTGAAGTTGCACATTAAAATAATAGTCGTGGATCCGAAATCCAACCACGAATTGTTTTTATTCATGTACACACACATCAAGTTACCAACTCCTTTATCAAAAAAAGAGAAAGAAACAAACAAAAAATTGTACCAACTAAGTAGTACCTATTCGAGGTCGTTAGCTTTGGCGGCGAATAAAAACAAATATCGACTTGCATTACCATTATACTTCTTTCTTTCACACATGTCCGTAATGCACGTTACCCTCACCGTCCAAGATATGATATTTTCCAAATGTCAAAAACAAACATAACAAACTTCCTGTATCCTTCGCATCTTATGAAAATTTACACTTTTATACACTCACATAATTGGTCAGAGGAATTTATCAATCTCTTCAGTCATCACAACGGTCTCCTTAATCTCTTGAATCATTTTGATCACTTCTCCCATCGTCGGCCTTTGCTCTGGCGATGTCACACCGCAAAGACAAGCCGTTTGAGT
The DNA here is from genome assembly GCA_963922655.1 of Cardamine chenopodiifolia. Taxonomy (NCBI): domain Eukaryota; kingdom Viridiplantae; phylum Streptophyta; class Magnoliopsida; order Brassicales; family Brassicaceae; genus Cardamine; species Cardamine chenopodiifolia. The sequence goes on along the minus strand of OZ000479.1, from coordinate 12,403,801 downwards.
CATCATCTCAAGCCCATTCTCTTCTTTTGACCTTTCCTCTTCTTGCCTCATTGCTCTTACCCAATCCAACATATCGTTTGCCTCCATAAACGGTTGTCTCGAAGCGGTTTTACCGGTTAATAGCTCTAAGAGGAAGACCCCAAACGAGTATACATCGCATTTGGATGTTGGACTGCTTGTTGATTTCCTGATCTCTGGTGCTTTGTAGGAAGAGATGTCCGGGTCATTGGGAGTGACTGATGAGTCTGTTAAGACACTAAGACAGTAATCTGTGAGACAAGCTTCGAAGTCGTGACCGAGGAGGATGTTAGTAGACTTAAGGTTTCCATGGAATTTTGCAGTTGATTGGTGGATGTATTGTAGTGCTTGAGCTACATCTTCTGCTATCTTTAAACATGATGTCCAGTGTAATGGCTTTGCCTTTGGTGTTCTTGAACCTGAATTATATGGAAAACATATTGGGACCAAGGGATAAAACAGAATGATTAGTTAGTCGATTCATAGCAATGATGATTCAGATTGTTTAAGTTATATAAACTTCAAATCATAATATGTGACCAAGAAGCCACTGGAGCTCAAGTCGTAAGACAACACACACCAAATTCCTGACAAATGACTGGAGGTTTCACGTGAAAATAGCACAGATTTCTAACAGATTCTTCTGTCTTCTACCTATAGTTGTTCAATGGGGATAAAGACAAAACATATTTAATTATTAACACCGCCATTGTCTCTATACGGTCAAGTCTATAGTTCATTGAAGTGATAAAGCTGCACCAAAACCCATCAACGAGACATATCTAACAGTCTACACACACAAAAGATATCTGCTTTACCAATAGGCCTATCTGCCACCTCAATTTGATTGAGACCAATAGAATATTTTTTTTAACTAGAAAACAACTCGGAGATGACTCAGTGAGTTCAACTAAAACCTAACGTTCCCAACGTGAATAAGATTTGAGAAGCTGATGAAGATTACCATGAATAAGATTGAAGAGACTTCCATTAGGTTGGTACTCGTAGATGACAAGTCTCTCTCCGTTTGACTGAAAATAAGCTTTAACCGGAACAAGATTCGGATGCCTAAGTCCGCCAACTATCTCCATCTGATTCTCAAACGCTAAATCACTAGTAATCGCTGTTTTAGACGGAGCAAATCTCTTCACCGTCACGATCAGATCGTTAACCATCACCGCTTTATACGTTGTCCCTACTAATCCTCTTCCTAAAAGCTCCGCCGAAGCTCGCATCAGCTGGTCAAGTGTGTACATAACTTCACCGGACTCGCCTCCGTTAACGTCATCGCAAAAAATCAGATCTCCGTTCCTTGGGATTCGCTTATGCGGCTGCTCTGTGGATTGAATTTGAATTTTGATATCTTTGTTTTCTTCTTCCCGCTTATGAGATTTGAAATTTGAATTCGAAATGTGAGATTCTGTTGGAGGTTGCGTGAACGTTGTATCTCCTTTTCGATTCGGTTCAAAGATCATTACGTCATCATCGTCGTCGTCGTCTCTTCTATTCTTTATAACTAACGAGAACACGACGAGGCAGAGACCAAGGACTATCAGAGAAGCGAGGCCAATGGTGAAACCTAGCATTAGCCAACCACTTTTGCTCTTTTTATCTACAGGTGGAGTAGTCATCGCTGCTCCATTGTTCTCAGCGGTTTGACTGCTTTGACTAATCGGCGCTTGAGATGAAGGAGATGATGATGATGACTTGGCATTCGGTTTAGGTGAACCGAAGAACGGAGAAGAAGAACGTGAACCGCAGGATCGGTTAATGATCTCACCGCAGAGCCCAGGGTTGGCCGAGAACGAAGACGCGTTGAATCGTGACAGAGTCGCTGTGATCGGAACCGCTCCGGTGAGATTGTTACCGGAAACGTTAAATGTAACCATAGAAGATTGATTCAGCGGCGGGAGAGTTCCGTTGAATAGATTAAACTCGAGATTCAAAGAACTGAGCCGACTCAGAGAATTAATCTCAGACGGAATCTCACCGGAGAAGTTGTTATACGATAGATCGAGTACGTTTAACCGACGAAGAAAGAGAATCGAAGGAGGGAAAGTACCAGAGAAACCGTTATTGCTGAGAATTAGGGATTTGAGATAAACGAGAAGAGATAGATCAGGAATCGAACCAGAGAGCGAGTTATTCTCAAGGCTAAGAACACGAAGCTGATCAAGATGACTAAGAGTCTCTGGAGAGAAAGATCCTCGAAGTCCGACACCGTTGAGAACAAGTCGAACGACGCGATCTTGAGCGCATTCGACGCCGCGCCATTGACAGTAGTCGTAAGGCTCGGTGAGAGAGTATAGAAGTTTGTTGTTGAGATCGGCGGTGGATTTGAAGGAGAGTAACGCAACGGCATCGGATGGTAAGAAGGAGTTGAAGAAATTCGTCGCCGGGGGATGATCTGCTGCGGAGCTACGTGGGAGAAGGCAGAGGAAGAGAAGAGAGTAGAAGAAGAGTGACATTTTGTGAGTGTTTGTGATATGGAGCAGAGCATCTGTCAGTTATTAGTCTGATCAACTATTTTCAATATGTATCTCATGGCACGCGTGCGTATGTATATATATATATATATATATACAAAGTATTAAGTTTTTTCTAAATTACATTATATAGAATGAAAATGAATTCGTTACACCTTTATCAAATAAAAAATAATCTATGTGTTGTAATCAGATTCAAAGCATATTAAGATTTACATATATTGTTATAACGTAGTGTAGAAAAATTCTACACGTTCAACTATAACAGAGCCACTATGTGTCTATATATTGCTTGTCAGTCTTTTTAAAATATAATTTTGCTTATCAAATACCATTTCAAAATTACAAATAAGAATTGATTGGTTATATGAGTTAGTTACAGTAATCAGTTAGTTTGTTAATTAGCTGATTAGTGTGACTGATCTCTTTAATTTGTGTATATAAGCTAAATATGTAGAGTTGTAAAGTTATAGCATTCATTCAATAAATACAAGTATTTCTTAATCTCTCTGTTTCATCTATATCTGATATCTCTCTCTCTTTCTGAATATCAATCTGAGGAGAGTTAATATATTGTAATAATTTATTGAAACAAGGAACTCAATAATTGAATTATACGTGAAACAGCTCCAAGAGACTGGAAACAATCGTCCCTTAATGGTAGAACCGTCCACGTATGTACTTAGACGATTTTTTTTTATTTTTTATTTTTGTTAAACGACATAATTTTTTGTTTGTAAATATATATAAGTGGATAATGACAAAATAAGAATATACATGAAAACGAGATAGAAGCATAGCTTGTTTTGCAAACTATACCTAACAAAATTGGATCGTCATTGTAAATTTTGTATTGGTACAAAGAAAAGGACATGGTACGTTCACATTCGTTTTTACTCGACGCCTTACTATAAATAATTTATGCCTAACCATCATACATCATAATCACGAACTTTAAATTATTTATGCCATTAAATTTATAGGAGAAGGAGGGGTCGCAGAGATTGTAAACACAAGCCGAGGCAAGGCGCGTGGGTTTAGTCGTTTAAACCTTAAATCTCTGAATGGGCCAAATCTTAGAACGGTCTTATTACTAATAGGCTTCTTATTTTAGGGCTTCCTCTATGTATCGAGGATTGTTCTGAGTCCAAAGACAAAGTCCATTTATTAAAAGTTTAAAACCGAGCTTAGCAAAAAGGTGACAAGGAAAAAAGAAGACAAAACTTAGATTTCACCCTTTTTTTTCTTTTCTTTTTCTTTTTTCAGATTTCACTTATTTGCTATTTTCTTGATCATTTATTGACTTAAATAAAAAAAATATTCATCCTTTCAAGGAATTTCATTTCTTCTAACTAAAATATTATAAATATGTATTTAAATTTAAATAAATTGACTTATCCTAATAAATTAAATCACCATTTACTTAATATTTTGTTCTTAAAATAATATGGAATAAGGATTTTCGAACAAAATTATTTATTGTGTGGACAAAATGTCCCAATCCAAAGGTGGCTGATAATAAAAGGAAACCCAAAATGAATTTTTTATATTTATATTTAATAATGTATTGTTTCGCTGTGATGTGTGTGTGTGTTTTTCTCTACTAGTTTTGGGCTGTTTCCTTAAGAAATAAACCAAAGCAATAAGGGACAGAGACTTTTAGTCTGTAATTAGATCTTGTGTCTCTCGCAATGACCAAAACGGCTACGCGTATACGTACAACCACCTCACACATCCACGTTGTAAATGATATATATTAAAAAATGAAAAAAATATAATGGGAAAACAACGTTAGTAAGAATTCCAATATTTAAACTTCTAGAATTTAATAATCAATTATCATAATGTTTTATTCATTCCTCTACTATGCTAACACAATTTGTTTGCTTATAGCTCACATTTCTCAAAACTATTCAGCACTCACTTCCTTTTAAATCAACCCCCATTTTTTCTCCCTTTGAGAAATCTTAAAATCATCCTTCAATCTTCTTCTTCCTCTGAAATCCACAGAAGAAAGAAAAAAAGAGAAAAGAGAATATTAACAAGAGAAACAATGAAGAATGGATCAGGGAACACGAACACAAAACTCATCCTTCTTCATCCTTACATTCAAAAACAAACGAGCACAACTCGTTTATGGCTTCTCGCTTTCGTCTCTTTCTTCACTATCGTCTTCCTCCTTACTCTCCTCTACACTAGGGACACAATCCCTTCCAAGAACTCCTCCGTCGCCGCCGCCGTAGCTGCCGTCGTCACCAAAGGATCATCATCATCATTATCTCCAATCTCTAACTCCAATTTACCAACGAGTGCCATCAACGCATTGCTTCATTACGCGTCAAGATCCAACGACAGTTTCCACATGTCTTACGGAGAGATGAAATCAATCTCCGACGTCATCCGACGCTGCTCTCCGCCGTGTAATCTCCTCGTCTTCGGACTCACACACGAGACTCTCCTCTGGAAATCGTTAAACCACAACGGCCGTACGATCTTCGTCGAGGAGAATCGTTACTACGCGGCTTACTTCGAAGAAATCCACCCGGAGATCGACGTGTTCGACGTTCAATACACGACCAAAGCTCATGAGGCCGGAGAGCTCGTCACGGCGGCCAAAGAAGCGGCGGGAAACGAGTGTCGTCCCGTGCAGAATCTCCTCTTCTCAGATTGCAAACTCGGTCTCAACGATTTGCCTAATCATGTCTACGATGTTGATTGGGACATCATCTTTGTGGACGGGCCACGTGGCGACGCTCATGAAGGACCGGGGAGGATGTCGTCGATTTTCACGGCGGCTGTTCTTGCTCGGAGCAAAAAGGGCGGGAATCCGAAAACGCATGTGTTTGTGCATGACTATTATAGAGACGTTGAGAGGCTTTGTGGCGATGAGTTCTTGTGCCGTGAGAATCTTGTTGAGTCTAATGATTTGCTTGCGCACTACGTGTTGGATAAGATGGATAACAACAGCACGCAGTTTTGTGGTGGTCGTAAGAAACGCTCTGTTTCTTCTTTGTCTTAGAAGTGACGTCATGTATTGATTGCTTACGCGACGTTTGTAAAGAATAAAGTTTTTCTCCTTTGAATTTTTTTTTTGCTGGTGTGGTATCTGAAGACTTTAATTTAATCAAATCGATTTTGTTTCTCTCAAACAAATATACTTGGACAAAAATTAGGGATGGATATCTTAAGGTAAAGGTAACCAACTGAACTTTTAAACGGAAATTAACTCAACTTTTATTGAAGATGCCTATCAATACTCTTTTGTGCGTATCATACGAGCTTAACGGAATTCAATGCAACCAAAACTAATTAAATTAATGAAAAAACTATTTAATTGGTTATTGTTTGAGCACATGTCAATATTAGAGTTGGGAATGTGATTTTTTATATGCGGATTTTTATTCGTCTTAGGGTGGATTCAGCTATGTAGATTATATTTTTGCGAGTCCAGTGGGATGATGCTTATATTTTTAGGGTTATCCGAGTTTAGGAATTACGGGGTTTGCAGAACTTACATTACTAGATTTGGTCTAATAATTTATACAGTAAACTAAATTTAAGCTAATTTTTTAAACCCAAATCAAATATCCAATCATAATTCATGTGTTTGCAAATTTATAGATTTATGGATATTCGTTTTTAATTTGTGAATATTCGTTTTTGGTGTTAATGCAAATTACATATCGCGAAATTACCCACTTTCTAGTTTTTAAAATTTGCTTTTTATACAAAAAAGCAATCGAAAATTAAAAAAAAATAGAAAAAGAAAGAAGAGGAATCAAAATATTCGAATCTAAAGAATCTTGATTAGTAAAACCAAAGTATCGAACCATACTTTTTTGTCGGGGTATCCAACTAATCTTAAAATAACGAGTTCATTCAAATTAACAAAGCTTACAGCAACCCAATTTTTTTTTGAAATAAATCGTAAAAGCTGCCACGTACACTAGAGTCTATCAATTAGATTCCTCATTTTACCCAAAAATAAATCTGAAGAAGAGAGAGAGCGATGGCGACGGACTTCAAATCTTTACCAGTCATCGGTACTAACGAAACCCTTCTCTCCTTACTCTGATCAAACTTCATTCAAATTCCATGATGAAAATTTTGCAGACATCTCTGCTCTGCTGCTCAAGTGTGATGATCCCGACATGGCGGAAGATGCCGGCGTGGCAGAGGTTGTTCGGCAACTGGATAAAGCTTGTCGGGATGCTGGTTTCTTCTACGTGGTACAAAATTGAGTGAATTATTTTAGCTTTGTATTCGAAATTGAATTCCTTATAGGGGGTTTGAAAAAAGATCTGATTTTGAGCAGATAGGCCATGCGATTTCAGAGGATCTTATCAATAAAGTTAGAGAGATCACTCGTGAATTCTTCAAGCTTCCTTATGAGGATAAACTAAAGATCAAAATGACTCCAGCTGCTGGATACAGGTTTGTATATTTAAACTCTCTCCCAAATTCGAACAATTTTAAGATCTTTCCATCGATGTTCCTTTTAAAAACAGAGGATATCAGAGAATTGGAGAAAATGTAACCAAGGGAAAACCAGACATGCATGAAGCCATTGATGTGAGTGTGTGTGTTTGTGTCCGCTAGACACTAGCCATGTTTTCCATGTGAGTCTCCTGATGTGTTTTATTATCTTATGGATAGTGTTACAGAGAGTTTAAACAGGGTAAGTATGGAGATATAGGAAAAGCTATGGAAGGTCGAAACCAATGGTAATCTATATTCGGTTTTTTTAATCTAACTATGTTGCTTTGTCTTCTGACCATTTCTTTCTTGAAGGCCAGAGAATCCTACAGTGTTTAAAGAGTTGATGGAAGAGTATATCAAGCTCTGTACAGGTGTTGTGTTTTTATCCTTTCTCTGTTTCTCTTATGTGCTTTATTTTCAAGACCGTTTCTCAGAAACAATTCTTTAGTTTATAATTTTGATTTCATTGTTTCAGATCTTTCTAGAAAGATCTTGAGAGGAATCTCCTTAGCTCTTGGCGGATCACCTTATGAGTTTGAAGGAAAGATGGCTGGTGATCCTTTTTGGGTGATGCGTCTTATTGGCTATCCAGGTGCTCCCTTCACTAATGGCCAACCCGAAAATGATATCGGATGGTAACTTTCTCCTACCTTCTCCTTCTGTATACTACGATTCCCTTTTCGCGTATCCGCCCAAGTTACTCATCTTTTCCGAATATCTGCTTACCACGCTCTGGTTCCAGTGGAGCTCACACTGACTATGGTAACTAAGTTTAACCCTGAAGTGAAATCAATTTGAATTTCTGATTCTATCTCAATGAGAAACACTTTTCTCTGCAGGCTTGTTAACGCTTGTGAATCAAGATGATGACAAAACTGCTCTTCAGGTTAGTATTATTATGATGATTTTTTCCTCTGATTTTATGTTTTATGTGAAGATGTGGTTTTGGCTCTATATGAGATTTTAACTTTGAAAAAGGTGAGAAATTTGGGTGGCGATTGGATCTCGGCCATTCCTATTCCTGGATCATTTGTTTGCAACATCGGTGACATGTTAAAGGTTTGTTCTTTTTCCCACTCTCACTTCTCTTTCTTGAATACCCTTTTGAGAACCTTTTTGGAATCATATATGCAGATACTTTCAAACGGAGTATATGAATCCACGCTTCATAGAGTGATCAATAACTCTCCTCAATACCGTGTGTGCGTCGCATTCTTCTACGAGGTTATAAACTTGTAACACTCTTTTTTGTTTTTCCACATTTGTACTTTTGAGTCATGTTTTTCTTTATTATCTTATATGAGCAGACTGATTTCGACGCGGTGGTAGAGCCATTGGATATCTGTAAACAGAAGTACCTTACAGGGAAAGAAGTATCCCAAGTTTTCAAAAGAGCTGTCTATGGAGAGCATCTGGTAAGCAAAGTCCAGACCAACTTTGCTATGTAATGGAAGAGTGATCTCTCTCACCTTCTTTGTACACAATCCACCAACTTCAGCTTCCAGTTTGATTTGTAATAATAGTAAGGTGCTTCTTCACCTTCTGTGCTATCAATCGATACACGTGGATTTGCTTCAAGAAAAAAGAGGGTATGGTTTGTTGCTAATGTTTTAGTTACTTCGTTGATTCTTTGAATATATAAGAAATTATCGTTAAGGTCGGTGATTCTTGTTAATTGGTGAAAAATATGATTTGCATATATACTTTAACAATTATAAATTATTAAAATTTGAGTTGATGATTTGCATTTATCTGTTTGGATGAGCAGTTTGTATTATTTTATCTCCTAACATTTCTTATAATTGCTCAACTTTGGTAACATTTAATGCATACACAACTACACATATACTACAAGCTAAGCATTTATGAGTGGCTTTTTATAAGAGTATATAGTCTCTCTTTTTTAACCAGAGTTTGGGTGGTTGAATCTCACTCGTTGACTAAAAGCATTTATGAAATATGAGTCTTTCTATAAGAATTTTATTGATTGGAAACTAAGCTAACACGTGGCCAAAGTTACAGCTTTAAGTTAGTTACAGCGTTGCATTTAACATTTCGCAGTTACACTTGCAACTCGCTCTCGCTCTCACTCTCACTCTCAATCTTCTGGAAGGCTTCAACCAGCAAAAACAATGGTTTTAGACTTCTAGTTAATGTTCATTCCGACGGAGAACCAATTATTATCAAGAAAGACATGTTGACCTGGTACAAAAACATAATCTTTCAACTTAAAATCAATGGGGGCAATGAGAGTTGCAAAAATCAATGGGAAATGAGATGAGAAGTCCATGTATCTTATAGACTATTCCACAAATTTTAAGACTTTCAATGTGGGACAATTCTAAGACACCCTTCACGCTCACCTCTCACTTCATTAAATATATCATATTACAAGAATTTATCAGTAGACCTTTTTTGTTTTTAGTCACAAGACTTCTTTTTTTTTGTTAAAAGATTCAATCACAAGACTTGTGGAGTCTTTTTATAATAGTTTTGTAGAAGAGGAAAAAAGTCAAACAAAAACATGGCCCGCGACATATTATCCAATACGTTTAAAGATTGTTTAATACATTGTTAATGCATAAGTATGATTAGATGTCAAACTTATTACGTCTGTATGCAGTGCACAGATGTATTATATATAACTATGGTTGTTGTCATTACAGATCAAAAGGTCGATTACAGATCTGTCTCTTACTTTCAAATCTCCTGAACAATCTTCAACCAATAAAAATAATGAATCTTACTATTCGACCACCGCCGCCACCACCACCACCACCGCCATCGTTTGGATCCAGTATTTCTGTACGGAATGTAATCTTAGAAAGCAGAATTAGAGGAAGAAGAAGATTGTTCAAAAAAAACATGTTGACATGGTTCGGGCTCACACTCGTGATGCGTCAAGAACTCCAAACCCGAAGTAAGAAACCAGAAGAGGAATGAGTGATCACGATCATTGAAAAGATGGGGCAAGTACGTAAAGAAGACGCCACAACTAGCTGGGACAAACACTGTATCTATAAAGTTCCCCACTATCTTCTAGAGAACGACAGGAGCTCCTATTTTCCTCAAACCGTCTCGCTTGGTCCGTACCACCATGGCAAAAAACATCTCCTGCCCATGGAACACCACAAATGGCGGGCGGCCAATATGGTCATGCAACGTACCAAGCAAAGCATCGACTTGTATATTAACGCCATGAAAGAGCTCGAAAAGAGGGCTCGTGCTTGCTATGAATTTCCCATAAGTTTGAGCAGTAACGAATTTATCAAAATGCTTGTTCTTGATGGTTGTTTTGTGTTAGAGCTCTTCAGAGGAGCCTATGTTGATGATGGATTCTTGGAACTCGGGTAAGCATGATTCAGTTAACTGGTTTGATTTCAGATATCCGGTTGTCTAAGCTGTTGACTTTGGTTGTATTTTATTTTCTTTTGGCGTTGTATATAGATACAATCGAAACGATTCTGTTTTTGCGATACGAGGATCGATGCATTCGATACAACGTGACATGGTAATGCTGGAAAATCAACTTCCTTTGTTAGTTCTAAACCGGCTATTAGAGCTACAACTCGGTTCACGGAATCAAACTGGCTTAGTGGTACGATTAGCAGTTCGATTCTTTGATCCACTGATGCCAAAAGACGAACCGTCGACCTATACCGGCCAGCCAAAACTCAGGAACCCTAGACATTATGCCTATGATCCATTCGTCATGAACTCGCTTGGTGACAAGAGTGGGTTGCACTGTCTAGATGTATTCCGTCGAAGCCTGCTTCCGTCTAGTAGGGAACCAGAAAGGAGGTTCCCAAAGTACAGGGGCCAGCGCGTAGTGGATAAGCGCAAAAAACAAATGATACCGTGCGTCACGGAACTAAGGGCTAGTGGTTTTAAGTTCAGGCAGAGGAACACCGTCTGGTTTTGGGATATTAAATTCAAGAACGGTATTCTAGAGATACCCAAACTATTTATCCACCATGATAAGTTCAATATTTAAACAAATAAAAAAATAGTTTATTTTTTCCCATATGATTTTTTATTTTATTTATTTTTTTATCTATTATTTGGACTTAGATAATGGGATATTCGATTCGGTTCTGAATCCTTCGGGTATAGGATGTTAGGATCCATAGAGATACCGAAATGATTTTGGTTCAGTTTTGAATTAGGTTTGGGTATCCGAAACATCGAAATTTTTTTTATAATAAAATTTAAATAATATTTTGGTAAATTTTCACAAACATAACCAAAAAACTTTAAGATATTTTGGTTATTTTGGATATTTTGATATAAGATAACTTGTATCTTCATGTTTATAATTATAATTTTAGATAATTGAGTTAGATCAAGTTTTAATATTTTTGAATATATGTATTTCGGATATTTCGAATATTTATTCAATTCTTAATTCGATTTACTTATTCGGATATAGAAATTTAGGAACTATCAAATATTTTGTAGGTTTCGAATTTGGTTTGATACCTTTTTTGATCGGTTTTAGTTTAGTTCTTTGGTTTCAGGTATTTTGTTATAGCCATTACCTTTCAAATCTTACATTTTTTACACATATTTCTCGTTTATATGGATTGTTAAAGAATTATATTAGGCATGACTAATCAAATGTGACAATTAGCTCCAGAAAATTGGCATTTTCAATTATCTTCTTGGAAGAATATGATATTTTTAACCAAAAATAAAAAGAAAAGAACATGATATTTTCTGCATGCGTATAGGATTTGAATCACTAGGCTACAACTTACATGTTTTGGATCTTGGTCATCTTTTTTGCATGTATAAAAACCAAAATTTGTCATACATAGATGGTTTAATGTCCCTTCATCAAATATCACGTCGCCAGAGTAGATAAAGGTCATCAATGTACTATTGTCTATTGACTAATTTAGAATGGTAGATAAGCAACGGAAAATAAATTAAGAAAATGAAACATATGCACTTCGTTTTTCAACCTTATCATTTCAGAAACTTGAACTTGGCAACCGCACCCCTTCTCGTGTGTTGTGTAGGTACCAAATCTCTCTTCCTGAATCTTATAGCCTTCGAACAAAGCCATTTCGACTCGAGCAACAGCATAACATCCTACATAGTTTTCATGGACAATCTAATAGATTCTCCCGAAGATGTTAGTCACTTGCGTTCCTGTGGTATCATCGAACACTGGTTAGAGAGCGACTCTGAAGTTGCCGATTTGTTCAACCGGATAGGTCAGGAAATCATTTTTGACATCAGAGATTGTTATTTATTTGAATTGTCGAAGGAGGCTACTGGTCATTATCTACACCACAATAAGTACAACCGGAAGTGGAATGCTTGGAAGAAGACCTTAAAAGAGAACTACTTCCATAGCCCATGGGGATATATCTCTTTCTTTGCTGCGCTTCTTCTGTTATTTCTTACGTCAGCTCAAAGTTATTTCGCTGCTTATTCTTATTATAGGCCACCTTCTTAATCTTCATACTGGCTTTTTTTTTCCGGCATTTTGTATTTTCGTCTATTTGAAATAAAAATATTTAAACCCAGTGCCAACTGTAAGCATAAATTTCATGAACCCAAGATCTTTAAAAATCTAGATAACAAACACGTTAGTGGAATACCTCCATTCATAGTATGCGGCATCGTTGAAGTTGTCCGGCAACTGGATAGAACTTTGTAGGAACGCCGGAGTCTTTTACCTGGTACAAAGTCGAGGTAATACGTGTGTCTCCACTAGGCACTAGCCAGGTTTTCACGTGGTGAGTCTCCTGATTTGTATTATTATCTTATGGACAGTGCTACAGAGAGTTTTAGTAGGGGAAATATGGGGATATAGGCAAAGCTATGGAAGGTTAATTTGTTCCCATCCCTGGATCAGTTGTCTTTAATATCTTGAATGAACAGAGTAATTTCGACACGGTGGTGAGCCATTGGATATCTGTAAAGAGAAGCACCCTACAAGGAAAGGAGTATCCCAAGTTTTCAAAAGAGCTGTCTATGGAGAGCATCTGGTGAGCAAAGTCCAGACCAACTTTGCTTTGTAATGGAAGAGAGATCTCTCTCAGCTTCTTTGTACTGTACCAATCCACCAACTTCATCTTCAAGTTTGATTTGTAATAATAGTAAGGTGCTTCTTGACTTCCGTGTTATCAATCAAATACACATGTGAATTTTAATTTTCTTCAAGAAAAAAGGGTTTGGTTTGTTTAGTTACATCGTTGATTCTTTGAATATCTAAGAAAGTATTATTAATTAGTTACATGGAATCATTTAATTGTTCAATGGTAACACTTTTAATGTACATACAGTAATACTACAAGCTAAGCATTTATGAGTGTCTTTTTATAAGAATACATAAGTCTTTTTTTTAAATCTCACTCGTAGCGTACAAGCAATTATGAATTAGTCTTTTTTATAAGAGTACGAAGTCTTTTTATAAGAGTTTTGCAGATTCAAAAATAAGCTAACACATTGCTCAAGTTACAGCTTTAAGTTAGCTACAGGTTTAAACCTAACACATTGCATTTAAACCTGTAGCTAACTTAAACCTGTAGATTTTAAATAAGCTAACACATTGCATTTAACATTTCACAATTACACTCTCTCTCCCTTTCAAATCTCTTGAGAAAGCTTCAGTTTTTATTTATTTATATGTTCTTACACAGCTTCAATTATATGAATTCGCAATGCTAATGCTGACGAAATAGACATCAAGCACAAGTTGGCGACGTGGTGCAGTGGCAGTTGCTCCACAGGCGGCTCCTTCTCAATTGTTTTAAAGTTGTAAAGGACCGTATCTGTTACTCTTATATCTTAAACGCAAGTTTAGGATTCTTTCTAGAGTCACACATTAATGTAAATAAGTGTTTCAAAATTGTTATATATATGAACTTTTAAGGCAAACATATACGAATGAAACGTCAAATGGAAACATGTACATATTCATACTGTCGTATAAAATGGATTCTATACCCATACCTGAAACAATGTCGATAATATTCATGTGTAATTGTGATTATTCCTTTTGTCTTGTGAAAGTATAAGAAACAGTAATGGATCCATACTGCATAACTAAATACTCATACGTACATGTAAGACTCAAATTTCTGTTCAGCTATTGAAGTATGTGATTAACAGAAATAAAAAATTAAAACTATTGAAGTACATGATATGGAAGAGTCTTCAAAAGTTCAAAACACAGTAAAACTTCTATAAATTAATAATGTTGGGATCATAGTATTTTATTAATTTATAAAAGATATTAATTTATCGATAAATTAATAATTACTAATTTATAAAGAGTTTTTCTAAATTTTAGAAAAAGTTATATTGAAAGTAAAAAATTGAAGACAACATTTCGATATTTTTATACGCAGTTACACATTTAAAAAATCATTGCATATAAAGATTTTTAAAAATTTTGATGTAATTTGAGAAGATAATATTAACTGTTTTGATCCAATAAAAAACAATTAGAGATAATATCTAACAAAAATACAACTTTACGAATAAACAATTAGCGCTAGAATCATATTTTAATAAAATGTCTTATTTATATGTTATAATTTTATATGATTATGATGAGACCATATATTTACATAGAATTTTCAAAAAAAAAATATTTTTTTAATTTATCAAATTCTGGTAATTATTATACTAACCCAACTTGGAACCAAAAAAATTATTAATTTATAAAAATTATTAGTTTATCAAATATTTATTTATATAGGTTCGAATGTATTATCTTCAAATCTATAAGATTTTCTAAGTTGCGATGAATAATAATGATTTTCTCTTTGGCGCCATTGTACATGACATTTCTATTTTTTTTTCATGTAATTTCTCGTATATTAAAATTTTTTTATTGGTCTCTCCAACTTGCGATGAATAATAGTGATTTTTCCTTTGATACCATTGTCTAAAACAGTTTTATTTTTTTATGTAATTTCTCGTATATTTTAAAAAATTTCTTCTTTTTTCCAAATTGCGATGAATAATAATAATTTTTTTCTCTTGGTCTAGTCGTCTACAACATTTCTATTTTCTTTCTGTATATTTAAAACTTTTTATTGATCTCTCCAAGTTGCAATGAATAATAAAAAAATTTCTCTTTAATGTCATCGTCTACAACATTTTTATTTTTTTTTCATATAATTTTTAGTATATTTAATTTTTTTTATCTTTCCACATTGCGATGAATAATAATGATTTTTTTTTTGGTGTCATCGTCTACGATATTTATATTTTCTTTTCATGTAATTTCTAGTATATTTTAAAAAATTTATTGGTCTCTCTAGTTGGAAATTTATACAAAGAAAATTCAAAGTACGACTTCATTAAACAGTATTTCACTATTCCTCGATTAATATCCATCCACACACAAGTTGTACTGTCATTGCCTCATTGGGTCCTACTTATTTTATTCGAATGGCAGCCATCAGCCAATTAGTACTTGACTACTGCTTTTAAAAGCTCCCTCAGTATGCAATTTAATAATGATTATGCCATACCACCACACAAAGAGTTAGTATTTCGGTAGGACAAAATTGTAGTTAATAGCAACTCTCGGGGCTCTAAGTATGAGAGCATGATAGTTAACGCCTTCCAGTAACGTCGCCGTCAACTCTACTCTTTCTTCCTTTTTGTTTGTTTGTATTAGAAGAAAAAAAGAATAGAAATTTCATGCCATGCGCAGGGAAAAGTCCCGGAAGTTGTAACGAAGGTCGGTTTGGTTTTTAATAAATTAATAATATAGGGAAAACGGTTTTTCATAAAACAATGAAATGATGAACTTATGCATATATTGTTCGCCACTATATCAATCAACCGATTGAGTTAGAAGCCATGTCACTGATCACGTGAGTTGATTTATCATCATTCGCTTATAAATGTTAAAAAAAGATTCACTTATAAGAGATACGGTTCAATTTTACAAGTAACTGAACTTGTATAAATATGAAAAAAAACAGTTCTCCCAAGAAACATGTAATGAACTTTAAGCTTTCTTTCTCGCAATAAATCTTGAGTTTCCTCTTTTACAAGAGTAACAAATTTATGGACCTCTCCTATTATATTAAGATTTAAGACCAAGACCATGTCGCTTACATTGTTATTGGTCTTCTACTAAGAGGACGAGGGTCCTTTTTATGGTAGGGCGTTGGATGTTTCAATCTCTTTTTGTCATCATTTGAACTAGACACGTATATAAGAGCATGTGGAGTGGGAATCTTTCAATAGAATTTTCAATAATATAAATAAGAAAATATTAAAAAAGAAGAAAGAAAGAAATGAGAACTCTTGAAAACCCTGGTAGAATCTCCTTTCACACATGTCAACATATAATTGGTTTTCAGTTTTATTTATTATTTAAAATTTAAATAAAAAATTTAATTATAATAAAAAATATTAAAATAATATATTTGAGAGACATGCCTGAAACACTACTTACCAAATTTATAAAAAAGTTTTATTTTTCTTTTCTTTTAAGAGTTTTATGTTGTTAAAAGTAAACAAAACATGGTTAGATTACTGTTGGAAGTTAAATTTGATTTTGGATCAAATTTAATTATTAGGTCTAATTCAAGATATGATTCAAATTTT
Source organism: Cardamine chenopodiifolia (assembly GCA_963922655.1). Taxonomy (NCBI): domain Eukaryota; kingdom Viridiplantae; phylum Streptophyta; class Magnoliopsida; order Brassicales; family Brassicaceae; genus Cardamine; species Cardamine chenopodiifolia. The sequence continues at coordinate 12,387,230 of OZ000479.1, read as the reverse complement.
AGAGTTTTCTCTAAAAATATCAATATCTCCACTTCCTTAAAAAGTTATAAAATCATCTACACACCTCTCTATTTCCTTAAAAACAAAAATTATATTTAAATAAATTATCTAGATAATTTATAATAAAATAATTTAGATATTAGAGAATAATCATCAAGATTTAAAATTAAAATATTTGAGATATTTTGTAGTGTAGAGGCTATAAATACATGTTCTCCCTTTCGTTTGTAACCAAATTAAAAAATAAGTAATAAGAAAGATTTACAAAAAAGTCAAAGTGTTCCATTTCCAAAATTTTCTTCTAAATAGTTAAATATTTCTCCATCATTTTCTTAAACAAGATTTTTTTATTTCCAACAAAGTGGTATCAGAGCTAGAAGATCTCACAAAGATTGCGAGTAATGACATTCCCTTCCAAGTTCCGATGCTCACAAAGAGCAACTACGACAATTGGAGTCTACGAATGACGACTATCCTAGGAGCACATGACGTGTGGAAGATAGTCGATAAATGTTTTGTTGTACCGGAGAATGAAAATAATATATCTCAAGCTCAAAAAGATAGTTTGAGAGATTCAAGGAGGAGAGACAAGAAGACTCTTTGTCTAATCTATCAAAGATTAGATGAAGACACGTTTGAGAAGGTCGTGGAAGCTACGTCGGCCAAATAAGCATGGGAGAAGCTTCAAACATCCTACAAGGGTGTCGATCAAGTTAAGAAAGTACGTCTTTAAACTATAAGAAGAGAATTGAAGCATTGCAAATGAAGGAAGGTGAACTCGTCTCTGATTACTTCTTAAGAGTTTTAACGGTTACGAATAACCTAAAAAAATGGAGAGAAGTTAGATGATGTGATAATCGTGGAGAAGGTTCTTAGATCATTGGATCCAAAATTTGAGCATATTGTCACCGTCATCAAAGAGACAAAAGATTTGGAGGGTATAACAATGGAGAAACTTCTTGGGTCGTTACAACCTTATGAAGAAAAGAAGATTAAAAATGAAAATATCACCGAACAAGTACTCAAGATGCGGATTAATCATACTAAAGAAGGAAACAAACATGGTTATCAAAGAAGAGGTGGTGGTCAAGTAAAAAGACGATGTCGTGGATATGAAAATGGATGAGGTTGGAGGCCTTATAAAGATAACACCAACCAAAGAGGAGAAAACTCATCAAGAACTTATGGGAGAGAAAATCCAAAATCAAGGTACGATAAATCAAATGTTAAGTGCTACAATTGTGGGAAGTCAGGAAATTATGCTTCTGAATGTGAAGGTCCCAACAACAAAAAAGTCGTGGAGAAGGTCAACTATGTTGAAGAAAAAATCCAAGAAGAAGAAATGTTATTGATGACTTATTAGAAGGAGGAACAAGAAGATAGGCATATATGGTACCTTGATAGCGGTGCAAGTAATCACATGTGCGGGAGAAAAAACTTGTTCGTGGACTTTGATGAATCGGTGAGAGGAGACGTGGCTTTAGGAGATGAATCAAAGATGAAAGTTAAAGGTAGAGAAAAAATTCTCATCCGATTAAATAATATGGATCATCAATTTATTTCTAACGTTTACTATATTCTAACCATGAAGACCAACATCTTGAGTCTTGGACAACTTTTAGAGAAATGTTATGATATTCGATTAAAGGATAATAACAGTTCTATAAAAGACCAAGAGAACAACATCATCACCTTCGTGCCGATGTAAAAAAATAGAATGTTGGTTCTTAATTCAAAATGCCATCACACAATGTCTCAAGATGTTCTATAAAGAGGAGTCTTAACTTTGACATCTTCGATATAGCCATCTCAATTTTTGAGGATTAGAGTTGCTTTCGAAGAAAGAAATGACGAGAGGATTATCTTGCATCAAACATCCAAATCAAGTTTGTGAAGAATGCTTACTTGGAAAATAATTCAAAATGAGTTTTCCAAAAGATTCAAGTGCAAGAGCTCAAAAGCCATTAGAGCTTATACACACGGATATGTGTAGTCCAGTCAAACCAAAATTACTCGGTAAAAGCAACTACTTCCTTCTTTTTATTGATGATTTTTCAAGAAAAATATGAGTTTATTTTTTGAAAGAAAAGTCAGAAGTATTTGAAAACTTCAAAAAGTTTAAAGCCAATGTTGAGAATGAAAGTGGCCTTGTGATCAAAGCCTTGAAACCTAATCGTGGAGGAGAGTTTACATCCAAGAGATTTTAGAAGTATTGTGAAGATAACAACATTCGAAGACAATTAATAGTGTCAAGAAACCCCTCAACAAAATGGAGTAGCGGAAAGAAAAAATAGAAAAATTCTTGAGATGGCGAGGATCATTCTAAAAAGTAAAAAAATACCAAATAAGTTATGGGAAGAAGCAGTCGCGTATGCAGTTTATCTATTAAATTGATCCCCAACAAGAAGTGTTTCAGGTCCACAAGAAGTTTGGAGCGGAAAAAAGCCCGGTGTTTCTTACTTAAGATTCTTTGGAAGCAATGCTCATGCTCATGTACCGGATGAAGATGACAAAAGTGAGAAGTACATCTTTATTGGTTATGAAATTAACTCCAAAAGCTATAATCTTTACAATCCGAATATGAAGAAGACAATCATAAGTCGAAATGTCATCTTTGATGAAGAAGAAGAATGAGATTGGAGATTAAATGATGAAGATTATAAATTCTTTCCACATCTTGAAGAAGATGATCTCGAGCAACCAAGAGAGGAGTCTACTACACCACCAACTTCACCAACAAGTTCTCAAGGAGAAGATGGTTCAAGTGAAAGAACTCCACGTTTTAGAAGTCTACAAGAACTTTACGAGGTAACCAAAAATCAAGAAATTTTACTTTCTTTTTTCCTATTTGTGGAGTGTGAGCACATGGACTTCCAAGAGGTTATGAAAAAGACATGGAGAAATCCAAGGGATAAAGAAATCAAGGCGATAGAAAATAACAATACATGGGAGTTAGCTTCACTTCCAAATGGGCACAAGGTGATTGGTGTGAAGTGGGTGTACAAAGCAAAGAAAAATTTTAAAGAAGAAGTAGAGAGACACAATGCAAAATTAGTGGTAAAAGGCTATAGTAAAAGAACCGTAATTGACTGTAACAAGGTATTCCCTCCCATTGTTCATCTAGAAACGGTTAGACTAATCATTTCATTGGAAAAATGGAAGATACATCAAATGAATGTCAAGTCAGCATTTTTAAATGGAGAACTTGAAGAAGAATTTTACATTGAATAACCACAAAGCTACATAATCAAGGGTGGAGAAGACAAAGTCTTAAGGTTGAAGAATGCACTTTATGGGTTAAAATAACCTCCAAGAGCTTGGAATACTCGAATTGACAAATACTTCAAGAAGAAAGGTTTCATCAAGTGTCTATATGAGCATGCATTCTATATCAAAATTCAAAATGGAGATATATTGATTGCATACTTATATGTAGATGACTTGATATTCACGGGCAGCAATCCAAACATGTCAAAAAAAGAGATGACAAAGGAGTTTGAAATGACGGATATTGGATTGCTGTCTTACTACCTTGTAATTGAAGTGAAACAAGAAGACAATGGCATCTTCATTACTCAAGAAAGCTATGCTAGGGAGGTACTTCAGAAATTCAAGATGGATGATTCAAATCCAATTAGCACGCCGATGGAATGTGGAATCAAGTTGTCAAAGAAAGAGGAAGGAGAAAATGTGGATCCAACACTCTTTAAAAGCTTGGTTGGAAGCTTACGTTATTTAGCGTGCACAAGGCCTGCTATCTTATATGCGGTTGGATTTGTTAGTCGTTGCATGGAGTATCCAACAACAACTTATTTCAAGGCGGCAAAGAGGATTCTTCGCTATATCAAATGTACCATGGAATTTTGCTTGTATTATTCTATCTCTAACGATTACAAACTTGTTGGATATAACGATAACGACTAGGGTGGATGCGTAGATGACCGAAAGAGCACAAGTTGCTTTATGTTCTTCATTGGAGATACAACATTTATATGGATGTCGAAGAAGCAACCGAATGTTACCTTATCTACTTGTGAAGTGGAGTATATAGCGGCTACTTCATGTGTTTGCAATGTTATTTGGTTACGAAACTTGTTAAAAGAGTTATGATTGCCACAAGAAGAGCCAACGAAGATTTTTGTGGATAACAAGTTAGCAAAAGCATTGGCGAAGAACCCACTCTTCCATGATCAAAGTAAGAACATTGACACACGTTATCACTACATTAGGGAATGTGTTAACAATAAGAAAGTGCAATTGGAGTATGTGAAGACAAATAATCAAGTAGCCGATATTTTCACCAAGCCTTTTAAACACGAAAATTTTATCAAGATGAGGAGTTTGTTTGGAGTAGCAAAAATCAAGTTTAAGAGGAGGTGTTGGAAGTTAAACTTGATTTTGGATCAACTTTAATTATTGGTCAAATTCAAGTTCTAGAATTTTCTCTAGAAATATCAACACCTCCATCTCCTTAAAAAGTTCTGGAATCATCTACACACATTTCCACATCCTTAAAAATAAAAATCTAAATATTTATATAAAATTATCTAGATAATTTATAGTAAAATAATTTAGATATTAGAGAAAAATCATCCAAATTTAAAAATAAAATATTTAAAATATTTTGTAATGTGAAAGCTATAAATATCTTCCCCTTATAACCAAATTAAAAAATAAATAACAAAAATACTTTAAAAATAAATAAAAAATCTTTCATATCCTAAATTTCCTTCTCATTACTTAAACATTTTTCCATCAATCTTTTTAAACAAAATTTTTTCTTTTCAACAATTACCAACAATTACATCTTCAACTCAATTACATAGTTGCTCTGACATTTATCGATTCTCTCTTTGTCTCTCTCGATCTCCCGAGCTTCAACCGACAGAAATCCATGGTTGTATATAATTTAGATGCCACAAAAAGAAAGTACATACGGTCACCAAGGTTCGTTCCCATCCGTAGTTTCCAAGAACTTAGTGGCCAAAATTTGCAGAACCAGGTGGAGACTAACCCAGAGCCAAGAGAGAGACGAGAAGAATGGGTGATTTCAATCAAAGACAAGATGGAAAAAACACTTAGAGACAATGATACAACTAGCTGGGACGATCTCTGTATCTACAGAGTTCCATATTACATGAAAGAAAACGACAAAAAGTCCTACTTCCCTCAAACCGTCTCTCTTGGTCCGTACCACCATGGCCAAAAACATCTCCAGCCTATGCAGCAGCACAAGTGGCGTGCGCTCAATATGGTCTTGGAGCGTACCAAACACCACAACATCGAAAAGTATATAGACGCCATGAAAGAGCTCGGGGAGAAGGCTCGTGCTTGCTACCAAGGTCCCGTTGATATGAATAGTAATGAGTTCATAGAAATGCTTGTTCTTGATGGCTGTTTTGTTCTTGAGTTTTTCAGGGGAGCCGCTGAAGGATTCGAAAAGATAGGGTAAATCTGACTAAAATTTTCTGGTTTTGTCTAGTAATCAGTGCTGGCTTAGATGGTGGGGAATTGAGGGCAATGGCCTAGCCCCATGAAGAAATGGGCCCCACAATTAAAAAAAAAAAGCTTATATTAGAGATTTATTATGTTAGGGGTCTAAAACAAAATGGACTCATAATAAATATTTTTATTATGTTATATTATTTTAGAGGTTTATTATGTTTTTCATAATTTATATTATTTTAGGGGTCTATTTAAAATGTTGCCTTAGGGTCTAGTAAATATTTAAGCCGGCACTGCTAGTAACCCCATCTACTTGCTAAACTAGTCTGATTTTGAATCTAGTTATCTAAACTGTTGAATCTGTTTTCTGAATAGATATTTACCTAGTGACCCGGTATTCGCGAAAGGAAGAACGATGCTTTTGATTCAACGTGACATGGTAATGCTGGAAAATCAACTTCCTCTGTTTGCTCTTGAGCCGTTATTACAGCTCGGTACACAGAACAGAACCAATGACGTGACAGAATTAGCTGTTAACTTCTTCAAACCACTCATGAGCTCGCAGGGAGAATTCGGTGACAATAATGACGCGTTGCAAGTGTTGCACTGTTTGGATGTTTTCCATCGAAGTTTCTTTCGGACCTCCCAGTCTAGTTGGACGCAGAATAGTAAAACTATGGACAAGCAACAGCAACAACTGATACATTGTGTGTCAGAACTAAGGCAAGCAGGTGTTAAGTTCAGGAAAAAGGAAACAGGCCAGCTTTGGGATATTGAATTCAAAAGGGGTTACCTAGAGATACCAAAACTACTAATCCATGATGGTGAGTTATCTGTTTTTTCTTCTTTCTCCGGTCATCTTCAATAGGACTGCAAAATACTATTTCAATTTTTCACAAAAACTTTTCTAATGGAACGCTAAAAGATATGCTATTTCGGTGTCATGCTATTCACAACTCCAAACACTACTCACTTAAAATAATAAATTAAATTAAAGAAAAAATAATATAAAATGATAAAAACTAAATATTTTTAATGTAATATAATTACATAATAAAGATATTATCCAAAACTATTAAATAACAAAAAATGATTATTTTAATAATATAGTAATATATAATATTGTTTTTAGTATGAATTTTAGTGTTGTAGTTGGAGACAACACCACCAAAATGGTGTATAAGGTTATGCTCTTACTATTTTCTTTTCTTATCCATTTTAACACCAACTTCTAGTTGGCAAACGATTTCTTTTTTCTTTAAAAAAAAAACAAAAAATCATTAATAGATATCTAGCTCCAAAAATTGGTATTTCAAAAATTATTTTCTAGCACTCATATAGTCTCATGATCTTGTTTGAGATATTTAATTAGTATAAAAACCAAATTTCTGAATAGAACCCCCATAAAACCTTAAACTTACAAAAACACCATGGTCTCTCGTGTTTCTTGTAGGTACCAAGTCTCTATTCTCAAATCTTATAGCTTTCGAGCAGTGCCATGCCCACTCAAGCGATAACATAACAGCCTACATAATCTTCATGGATAATCTAATAAACTCCTCTGACGATGTTAGCTACTTGCACCACTGTGGTATTATCGAGCATTGGCTAGGAAGTGATTCTGAAGTTGCAGATATGTTCAACCGATTATGCAAAGAAGTGGTTTTTGACCCAACAGATAGTTATCTATCTCAATTGTCCGGCGAAGTTAACCGTTATTATAATCGTAGGTGGAATACTTTGAAGGCAACCTTAAGACACAGGTACTTCAATAGCCCTTGGGCGTATTTATCTTTCTTTGCTGCAGTTACTCTGCTAATTCTCACATTTTCTCAAACATTTTATGCTGTTTATGCTTATTATAAACCACCTTCTTAACGTTCACAGTTAGTCTGTTTGTGTTTTCTTGTTTTTTTCAACATTTTGTATTATCTTCTTTTCAAAATAAAACATTCATTTTGTATAATTTCAATTTTCAAATAGTTCGTGTATTGAAAAACATTTTAAAGAGGTTGATTGTGGACTATATTTGTTTGGAATCCATATCCTAGTAGTGAATATAACTCAAGCACTACAAAACAAAACAGTGATACACATGGTTGTGATAATTATGGGGTTATAATACAAATGGTTGTGAATAAGATGAATATGATGAACATATTATCGGAATAACAATAATAGTAAAAAGTAAAGACTAAAGCAGCGATTATGGGCTTTTCCTAAAATATTATTCTGACTCTGAACTAATTCTATAGAAAAACAAGACAGATCAAACTTTGGGAGAAATTCCAAAGGCATAATTTTGGATCTCTAAAACTCCCCTCTGTTTCTAAAAAATGTCACATATTTTCACAGTTTATTAGTCTTCTAATAAGAGTACGCGGGTCTTTTTTATGGTAGGTTGGATGTTTCAATCCCACTTGTTTACATATATTACATATGCACAGTCATGCATACGTATATAATTTGGATCAACTAGCTCAATATTAACAGAAGACCAATTTATTAGTATTATGACAACAATGATTTTTTATTTAGTTCATTTATGCCGAGTCATCATTTTATGTCGATATTATTCCTATATCACTGGGTTTAGCTTTTTAACTAAGATAACTGTTGAATATTAATTAAATGTTCCATTCACATGCATGTTTACGTAATAGATTCGTGGATGTACCTAGATAACAAGTCATTAAGTGCGTTAAATGTTCCTCTCATGCGTTGTTATTTATCAAAATCTGAATAAATGTTTAACGAGTAAAGTTTCACATGGCTAATAAGAAATTTGGTGCTTTAAAGATATGTTTTGATGTAAAATGTTTGGTGAAATAGAATTTATAAGGTACCAAATGGATTTTCCATGATAAATCTAATTTGTCTCATGTTTGTTAAAAAGACTGGTCGAAATTATACTAATATATAAAAAATGATTTTGTTCTCTAGATACAAATATAATAATTATGTTGATCATGTTTGAAATCAAGACATCAATATTTTTAAATGTTTAAATCGATAAATTTAAGCTCTAAAACTAACATATATCATTAACCCACAAATGTGACCAATATATTATCTAGATAACACAATTAATAATAACATATATTATATGTAAAATTAACGTTTAACTCGTACGTCAATAAATTTAAACCTCTAAAACTAACATAATAAATTATAGCCTATAAATGTGAGGTAAACAATGCATTATCTAGATAAAATAATAACTTCTTGATGTATTCGGTTCGATATAATATGTCCATTTCTACAAAAAAAATAGAGTTTAAAATATTAATTTTTGATGTATGTTTCTTTTTCTATATAATTAATTATTATTGTATATAAATATGTATACATTTACTCCATTATCATAACAATAAGGATAATATTAACTTTCTATGATGAAAAGTCCTCGTCAAAGAGTTCTCATGTTGCTGACTTAAATTTTTATCTTTCCATTGTCACATAGTGGTATTAGTATTACTCTAGTTTCAATCCCACTTGTTTATATATAATGCATGCACAGTCATGAATACATATATAATCAATTATGTACTCTATTTATAAGAGTTTAAACTTTTTTATATTTTGTATTTATAAGAGTTTTATATTGTAGAAAATAAAAATGGCGTGACCAGATTATAAATTCAACTAGTTACAGACTTTATTCAAAATTTGTTATGGGACCAAAACAAAGTTATCTATTTTGTTCGATTTTTTTTTCTATTTGTTATTTGTATAATTTTTTATGATCGTATTTTATTCTGTTTTATTTGTGAAAAAACATATTTGATATTTTATTGATTCACGATGAAAATATATATATAATGAAAAAACATAAATGAAGATGTGTCTCTACAATATAATCAACTAACGGTTATGTTACATGTTAACTAACGGTTATGTTACATGTTAACTAACTAATGCTTACATGATTTATAAAATACATACAAAATACATATTGCAGTTACATAAAACATATTAAACTTAATTATAATCTAACACTCTCCTTTAATTGAATTTTATCTTCAAACCTGACTTCTTCCTTAAGTCTTCGAACCTTGAAGTGTTCAAGGAATTTGTTTGAATGTCTGCAACTTGAGTTTCTTTGGGACAGTACTCGAGTTTGACTAGTCTTTTTTCCTCTGCGTCTCGCACGAAATGATACTTAATATCAATGTAATTTGTCTTCCTATGTTGAACCAGATTCTTGCCAATTGCTATGGCCGATTTGTTGTCACAAAATATCCTCACTCCTTCTTCACTTTTGAAGCCGATTTATTTCACCAACCTTTGGCCAAATGGCTTGGTTTTCTGCTGAACATAACGCATTGTACTCCGCTTCAACTGTCGATTGTACCACAATTTTCTGCTTGCTAGATTGCCAACAAAATACCTTTGATCCTATTGTGAATACATACCTGGATGTACTCTTCTTGTCTTCAATCGATCCACCCCAATCACTATCCGAATAACCATGAAATTTTGGTTCTTTTACCTTCTTGAATTGAACTCCAAACTTGGTTGTTCCTTTGATGTACCTTAGGACACGTTTTGCTTCTTGGTAATGCTTCTTGAGTGGGGATGACATGTATCCCGATAGATATGAACTTACATATATGAGATCCAGCCTTGAAGCACATAAGTATAGAAGTTCTCCGACCATGCTTCTATACTTAGTCTCATTTTCAAACTTCTCATTTTCTTCTTCTTCTACACCTTTACCATGAGGTGTGAGAGGAGTTTTCACACTCTTGCACTCCTTCATTCCAAACTTTTCTAGAAGTTTGGAATGCATATTTCTCTTGAGAAATAAACACTCCATCTTCATCTTGGAAAATCTCCATTCCAAGAAAGTAGTTAAGCTCCCTTAAGTCCGTCATCTCAAACTCTTGCTTCATGTCAACCTTAAACTTGTTGATCAACTCCAAGTTATTTCCAGTGATGATTATATCGTCTACGTATAGAATCACCACCAAAACATCTTCTAATGTTTTCATCACGTACAATGCAGCATCATTGATGCTTCTTTGAAATCCATTCTTCAATAAATATGCATTAATACGTCCATATCATGCTCTAGTGATACACGAGTTTTAAACCCAAGTATATAACCGCAAGTGCACAGATGCACGTAGTAGTATAATAGGGATTGAATCCTCAAAGACCAACCTACAAAACGAATCTTGGAAACTAGGACTAAGTTAAGACGGAAACGAGAGATTGTATTGTGATGCAAATAACTAAAATAGGGCAATTAAAAGTAAAAACAAAGTAAATATATGGATAAAAGTGCTAGGTCTCGGGAATTTCTCGGGAACCAGAGATCATAAACCATACAACTATTCAAGGAATGATTAAGCACCTATCTCAAACTCAAACATAAATGTATAACTAATCCACTTTCGTAGTACCAATTACTTTATCTACCAATCTAAGTATCTAACTGTCATTGAACTTTGAATTCTAAATAAGCATTATTGATTAGGTTCAATATGTTCACATATCACAATAGCATTAACTTTTGTTGGCTAAGGACGATACGCTCATCTATGTTCTATCCAGCAACTTAAGAATAGGTTCAACCTAAGATCATAAACTAGGTAGCTAATATAGTCTAAGCATTCAGAATAACAATAGATGAAGATATTCTAGGATAATTCTCTATCTGTGTCCAATTCAATGATTAATGATTCCTTTGAAATACCTTAAACCTAACTAGAGAACTACTCATTATGGTTGTGGTTAAACAAAACATGATAGATGAAGAACCCATAAAATAAATCCAATAAAAATATCAAAGAAGTTTCTTCACAATAGGTTTTCAAAAGCTCTTAGAATAAAGCATAACCTAAACAATGGCTTAAAACAAGTATTTCTAGGGTAGAAGTCGTCTAGGTCGAATCCCAATCAAATAAGGAAAAAATACAAAATATATTTTTTCTCGGGTAGAAGATATGGCTTAGATCGATCTGGTTCTTACGACAATGGAGAACAATCGTTCTTGATTTTGGATCAATCGGTCCACGTCTGGAACGATCGATCTAAAGTCCTCTGGTCGATCTTGAAACTTACGAATTTTCTTCAAAATTATGGATGGATCGATCAATCTGGTTATCCTAGTCAAACATCCCAGATCGACTGATCGATCGATCTGAGCTTCAAGCGACTCATTTTTGATTATTTATTCCAAACTTCATTCCAATGGACATGGCTTCTTCCAATATACTTCACACATGATAAAGATTTAAAACACATAGAAACTGACACTAAAATAAATACTAAAATGCGTAAAATACGCAACCTATCATCTAGGCGCTTGTTTCAAGCTATAGAGTGCCTTGTGCAGCCTTAGCACCTTATCTTCTTCTCCATCTCGTATGAACCAGGTGGTTGTTCAACATATATCTCTTCTTACAATTCTCCATTCAAGAACGTCGACTTCACATCCATTTGATAAAGTCTCCACTTCTCTTGAGCCGCAACCGCCAATAGAGTTCAGATTGTGTCATACCTTGAAACGAGAGTAAATGTTTCAAGATAATCCACTCCACTTCTCCCATGGAGTCACGTCATTTTCTAAATACTTTGTAGGCAACATATTCTGTATATAGGCTGATGTTGCCACCACCTCAGCCCATAACTTGTTTGGAAGACTTTGAACCGAAAGAATTGATCGAGCCATCTCCACTAATGTTCGATTCTTCCTCTCTGAAACACCATTCTGTTGTTGAGAATATGGTATTGTGACTTGTCTTTGGATCCCTGTCTCTTGACAATACTTGATGAATTCCTTGGATATGAACTCACCACCACCATCCGTTCTAAGTTGCTTGATCCGTTTACCGGATTAATTCTCCACTAACGACTTGAACACCTTGAATTTAGAGAAGACTTCACTTTTGTTTTTGATGAAATACACCCAAATCATCTGTGTATAGTCATCAACAAACAACACAAAGTACTTGCTTCCATTCATTGATACTGTTTGCATAGGACCATAAACATCTGAGTGTATTAACTCCAACACTCCGTTAGTTTTAGTTTGAGACTTCTTCGGAAAACTCTTCCTTGCTTGCTTTCCCATCTCACACGAGTCACATATCTCCTTTGTGACTTCAAACCTTGTAAGCTTATCTACAATATTCACTTTTTCATCTTCTCTAATTTGTCCCAACCGGCATGACTCAATCTTCTATGCCATAACTGGTTTTCTCGGCCTTTTCTTCTTGTGCAAGTAAGGCGTTTTCTTCTGAGTTACTCCATCTAATTGGAAAACTCTTATTCTTCATCTTGATGTTCAAAATCCTCTTCACTTGAGGATTATTGATAAAACATCTTTTATCTTCAAATGAGACTCGGTATCCACTTGATACCATTTGAGAAACACTCAATAAGTTTTTCGCTAATTCGGGCACTAGGAACACTTCTTTGATGATATGTTCTCCTTGGCTTGTCATCATTTGAATGTTTCCTCTTCATGTTGTCATCATACTTTGACAATTCCTCACTTTGATTGGAACCATTACACTCCGATCAAGAGTGAGTATTTCACTTCCTTGGTCATGTGGTTAGTACATCCGCTGTCAACTAGACACGTTTCATCATTCACGTTTGATGATGATTCTTCTTCGACCGCACTAAACAGCATGTGACTCTCATTGTCTCTTTTTGTCTGTTTCTTGCAAACTTAGGTTCACTCTCTCGGCCTTCCTAAGTTTGCAGTCCCTCGTGAAATGTCCCGATTTGTCACACATAAAAAATTTTCTTTGCGGAAAAACATCTTTGTTGTTCCAACAATAACTCTCATTGTGATTGTCCCTTTTGCAAACACCACACCATCTCTTGGTTTTCTGTTGACGTTTGTCTTCAAACTTTGAAACAAATCTTTCTCCATTCGATCGAACATAGAATGCTCCTTCCGACGATAATTCTTCTAGGAGGTCCACACACTTCTCATGTGCTTTTAGTGTGCCTATCAATTCTGTTATTAATAGCACTGATAGGTCTTTAGTTTGCTCTAACACCATTACAATGCTATCAAACCGCTCCGGGAGATAAATCAATATCTTCTGGACTGTTTGATAGTCCGATTTTTCTTCTCTGTGAATTCTAAGTTGATTTCTTATCTCAATCAGCTTCGTCGTGAAAGCGTGAATGCTATCACTTTCCTCCATCTTCAAATTCTCATACTCTCTTGGTAGAGATTGAAGTTTTATCATCCTTACTTGAGGACTTCCTTGGAATTCCAATTCCAATGCATCTCATGCACCTTTCGTACTCGTTGTTGGTGCTATGCGTGCAAAGATTTCATCTGAAACCGTTGTTTGGAGTATTTGCATTGCCCCTAAATCCCACATGACTTGATCCTCCTGATCTTTTTTCATCTCCGGTGTGCTCTCACTTGAAGAAACGATTGATGGCACTCCATTCTCATCTACATCCCAAAGTTTCCTCGTCTTTAGAATTGTCTTTATTTTGATTCACCAAAACCCGTAGGCTTCTCTATTGAAGATCGGAATCACTTGTTGTGATAATGTCTCCATAGCTCTGATACCATGTAAGACTTTATTTAAAGTCTGTTGTAAAAACAAGAACAAAATTATCTGTTCTGCTCGACCGTTCTTTCTCATTGTTACTTGTGTAATTCTCTATGATCATATCTTACTATATTTTATTTGTAAAAAGTATACTTAATACTTTATTAATTCACGATAAATATATATATATATATATATATAATAAAAACACATAAATGAAAAATTATGTTATATATTAACCAACTAACAGTTACATGATTTACGAAATACATATAGCAGTTACATAAAACATATAAACTTAATTATAATCTAACAGTTACATCGTTGCTTTGACATTTAACAGTTACTATTTCTCTCTTTCTCTTTGGATCTCCCGAGCTTCAACCAATAGAAATCCATGGTTTTGTTGGACACAAAAAGAAAGTACAAACGGTTACCACGGTCCGTGGCCATCTGTAGTCATTTCCATGAAATTATTGGACGGGATCAAGGTCAAAACTTGCAGAACCAGATAGAGACTTACCCGAACCCAAGAGAAACACGAGAAGAATGGGTGATTTCAATCAAAGACAAGATGGAACAAGCACTTAGAGACGATGCTACAACTAGCTGGGACGAGCTCTGTATCTACAGAGTTCCATATTACATGAAAGAAAATGACAATAAGTCCTACTTCCGTCAAACCATCTCTCTTGGTCCGTACCACCATGGCCAAAAACATCTCCAGCCCATGGAACAGCACAAGTGGCGTGCCATCAATATGGTCATGCAACGTACCAAGGTCCGCATCGAAATGTATATTGACGCCATGCAAAAGCTCGAGGAGAAGGCCCGTGCTTGCTACCAAGGTCCCCTTGATATGAGTAGTAATAAGTTCACATAAATGCTTGTTCTTGATGGCTGTTTTAATTTGTTCTTGAGCTTTTCAAGGGAACTGTTGACGGATTCCAAGATATCGGGTAGGCCTCACCAAATTTTTTTGGTTTTTTTGTCTTGTTATGTCATCTACTTGCTAAACTTGTCTAATTTTGAATCTAGTTATCTAAACTATTGAATTGTTGCAAAAAAAAAAGTTATCTAAACTATTGAATCTATTTTGTTGTGTACCAAATAGATATGCACATAATGACCTGGTATTCGCGATGTGAGGATTAATGCATTCGATTAAACGTGACATGGTAATGCTGGAAAATCAACTTTTTCTGTTTGTTCTTGACCGGTTATATGGGCTACAGTTCAATACACAGAACATAATCGGTGTAGTGGCAGAAGTAGCTGCTCGGTTCTTCAAACTACTAAACTAGCGGGAAGAATTCGTTGACCCACTTAGTGAAATTGGAGTGTTGTACTGTTTGGATGTTTTCTATCAAAGTCTCTTTCGGACCTTCCAGTCTAGTCGGACGCCGAATCGTTTCGGAACATGAGTATGGATGACAAGCGACAACAACAACTGATACATTGCGTGACAGAACTAAGACCCTCTCCATTAGGAGAAACTCTAATGGGGTTTTTAATAATATATTTATTATTTTTTTACCATTAACTTAAGTTTAGAACCCCATTAATATTTATTAACTTTTTTTACCTCCATTGGTTAGAACCCCATAGGGGTTCTTAAGAATTAAAAATTAATATTTTTGAAATAATTTTTATTTTCAGTATAATTTATTTGGTTAAAAATTATAAACATACTACATTTTATAAAGTAAAAAATAGAATGTATATGGCAATGTGTCACAAGCTTTATTCACAGTAAAACATCCTCACAAACTTTTTCAAACTGGTTCTAATTTGACATTGAACAGACAATTCAAGTGTACTAATACCAAAACTACCATGTTGAATAAACAACATTTACAGCAAAAAAGACTACTTAAACTCAAGATGGCTTCTATTCTAACACAGTTTTGTTATATAAAGTATACATATTGCAAAACAATAAAATTTTAAACCCCAAAAAGCTGAAATTTTTGTAACACCATTCCCATATAGAATTTCAATCGCATCAACCTAGAGAAGTTTAATACCATATAGAATCAATAACCATAGATTCAACCAATCAAAATCGAACAATAGAGGATCAGTAAAGGTACCATTTTTTAGATATGTCAAGCACTCGTAAGAAATCTCGAACCGAAAAGGGTTAACAAAAGGTGCTGGATTCTAAGACGGTGACGTTAGTGATATTGATAGAGCTCATAATAAACCAAGTTCACTTGAGGTCAGATGCTGCCACATCAACATCACCAGTGCTGAAGTATTCTTCAATGATGAAGCCACAACTTTCTTGTAATCATCTAATGGGTCTGAAACAGTTGCACCAACAAGCTCAAATGGTTCCTAATATAACAAGAAACAAAAAGAGAGCTAATCTTGATGAAATTTAAAAAGCAACACTCTATTGATAAATCTTTAAAACCATCAAGTGGAACAGGAGATGGACAATAGAAACAACCATGAGAATCAACATGATTACTTTCATCTAGTAAGAAAAAATTGCATAGAGATGTAGAAACTACCTCTCCACTGTCATAATTTGGATCATTCTTGTCAATGTTATAGTCTCCATCAATGTCAATAATTTTTCCCCAAGTTCCTTTCCCACCACCCCCATCTGAAACAAAATGTATCAATCACTGCTATCCAAAGAACATAAGCTACAACTTTGTGAGGGTGGAAGATTATCTGCAGTCTGGGTTGCAACTTTCATCATCTCTCTCTGCTCATCCGTTAGGAAACCCCCCATCTTTGAACCCGAATTTGTCAATCATCCAATTTGTCAATGGATATCGGGTTTCAACCCGAATTTGTCAATCATCCAATGAACAACACTTAAAATCTCATCTTGCAAATCGAATTGAGCATAACTCTCGATTAAAATTAAGAACGGAGAAGTACCCATTTCGCATCCTGAGTTCTTCATGTCCTCTAGAATTTTTCCTCATGTCGTCAAACGAACCAGACCGGCCTAACCAGAGGAGAATCTCCTCGTAGAGAGCAGGTTCAGGGGTGAAATTGGGCTGCTTGGATGCCAGATCGAAGAGACGGAGTGTTGCGGAATCATCGGACTGGCTACGGAGTGAGTCGAGAAGCTTGACATTAGAAGATGAGAGAGCGGCTGAGGTTTTTTTTTTTTAATTCGAACCACTCACGTGCCGCCACATATAAGGTTCTTAAGAGATCTTAAATCTCTTATCTAAGAGTCATTTCTGAACAAAATTTTCCTTTTCTATTTTTTTTTTGGACTTTTATCTTAAGAACTCCAGTAAAATACCTTAATGAGAATGCTCTAAAGGAAGCTGGCGTTAAGTTCAGGAGAAAGGAAACAGACCAATTTTGGGATATTGAATTCAAAAATGGTTATCTAGAGATTCCAAAACTACTAATCCATGATGGTGATGAGTTAACCGTTTTTATTTTCATATCCATTTCAAAAATGGTTATCTAGAGATTCCAAAACTACTATTTTATTTTCATATCCATTTTAACACCTACTTCTCGTTTTATACGGATTGGCATTTTTTCCTTTTACAAAGTCATGATTATATATATCTTGCTTAAAAAATTGGTATTTCAAAAAAATATTTTCTTGCACTCATATAGTCGTCTCATGATCTTGTTTGTGATATGTTAGCATAAAAAATTAAATTTCTTTATAAAACCCCCATAACCACTTAAACTTACAAGAACACATGGTCTCTCGTGTTTCTTGTAGGTAACAAGTCTCTATTCTCAAATCTTATAGCTTTCGAGCAGTGCCATATCCACTTAAGCGATAACATAACATCTTACATAATCTTCATGGATAAACTAATCAACTCCTCTGACGATGTTAGCTACTTGCACCGCTGTGGTATCATCGAGCATTGGCTAGGAAGTGATTCTGAAGTTGCGGATTTGTTCAACCGGTTATGCAAAGAAGTGGTTTTTTGACCCAAAAGATAGTTATCTATCTCAATTGTCCGGCGAAGTTAACCGTTATTATAGTCATAAGTGGAATTCTTTGAAGGCAACCTTAAGACACAAGTACTTCAATAACCCTTGGGCATATTTCTCTTTCTTTGCTGCAGTTACTCTGCTACTTCTCACATTTACTTAAAGCTTTTATGCTGTTTATGCTTATTATAAACCACCTTCTTAACGTTCATAGTTATTTTATTTAGAATATTTGTGTTTTCTTGTTTTTCTCAACATTTTGTATTATCTTCTATTCAAAATAGAAGAAATATGTTTAGTGCATCTACGGGCATTTTCAATAGAGGTTTTTAAAAAGTTCTTAAGATGATTTTTTAAGATTAAGAAAATATAAAATACTTCGGTAAATAAATTTTAAGAATATGTTCTTAAAAATCGATTCTTGAATAAGAGTTTTTAGAATCGATTTTAAAAAAAAAAAAATTTAATACGTTTACCAATACATTTTATAATAAACATATTAGTAGAAATGGCTTAAAGGGCTTAATGATCCAACAACGTATAGGCTCATGTGGTAATTTTTGTTGGCTATTTGTGTAACTTTTCTCTCATATTTTCTTGAAATTACAACATGTTTTGGGGTTTAGTATATTCATTATTTTTTGTTGATTATGAAAAAAATATATTGTGAAAAACTTCTATTCTTTACAGAATCTTAGTATTTGTGTAATGTTATTATGCGATAAATTATATAGTATTTTTTTAATTTTATTTTATGATTCTGATAGAAAATAAATTTTTGGGTCCGTCAGACTATTATGTTTTATACTTTGGATACTGTTTGCATGCTGAACACTATTTTTGGTTAGTAAAAAACTTTAGTAAGGTTTTGCATATTTAAATCTTAATATACTATATTGAGTTTATTTTGGAGTCTTTCTATAAGATCACCTCATCATTTATATACGAGTAGGGCCGTGCCATGTGCCGAGTCTCAGATGTCTAAGATTTATTACATCTTAATTGAACTCTTCCCTTACCCAATCTTTGAGTAGCAGTAGGGATATGCCACACGAAATTTCGATACATTTACTGTCAACTAATGAACAAAGTTATGCATATAGGCCAAAAATATAATATACTTGTATACTAGGGATATAAGTTATAAATGATATATACGATATACTCAATATTTATTATTTTTACTATCACATAAGACTGCATTATTTTGTTTTATTTTTTTACTTTTTTCTTTCTTTTAAAAAGATTTTATTTATTATTTTATTATATGAAAATATCTTTCATTATTATATATATTTTTTTAATAAATGTGTTTTGTGCTTCATTTTAAATCTATAGTAATAAACGTATGTAGAAGAATATAGATTTAATCGAATGAACTTTTTTGGTCAATGAAAAAGAATCCAAAACATCGCAGTAGAAAGCTGTCCACCATATATGGCGAGGAAGACCTTCAGAAGCTATTGTTCGAGTAAGGCGTTGCTCGGACAATGTCATGAGACCTAAAGCAATTTTCCTTCTTCCCTTGCTGGGCCTAGGAGCTCTGCCACATCGACGATCTGAAGACAAAGGACTTCAAGAGTCCTAGACTTACACATTTGCTAATTGCGATTCCTATCTGTTGACATCTTGGAGATTTTTACTTTTATTTATAAGAGTTTGAATATCAAATCTCAATTATTACCAAAGAGGTGGTGGTTTAGTGGTACTACAAAGGGTTTGTTTTTTTGTGTTCGAAGTTCAATTCTTTTTTGTTGGAGGGTTATTTTTTAAATTGAAATATCTAAAGCATGACTCCAAGTACTGGGGGAGATTAATATTCGAAGGTTTAGGACTCCCGAAGTTTATTAAAAAAAATCTCAATTATTGTCAGTAATATTAGTATTTCTTCAAAGACTACGTAGTATTTTATTATCTTGATAATAGTTTCAATGTTTCAATATCTCACTTCATGAAAATATATTAATATATTACAAGAATTTGTCACGCGACTTTTAGTCTTTTTTTAATAGTTTGTAGAAGAATAAACAAACAAAACATGGCCCGTCAAGGCATTTTTAACACGTTTAAAGTTTGTTATACATGAGTATTGGTTAGAACGTCAGACTTATTAATGTGCGTATGCAGTGCACAGATGAAGTATGTACAATTATGATGGTTGTCATTAAAGATGTCCATAAATATAAGCAGCCAATCACCATTTTAATTCAGTTTCTACATCTTTGCTTTTTGACTTTTTCTCTCACTCTAAATCGGAACAATGCCACTTTTCCACTATTTAATTAATCTGGTAATATAAAGTGGAGACTTAAATATCGAACGACTTGCATGAGGGTATTTAAGTTAGTGCGTTTGAAATCATTTACAAACACTATTATATGTATTTAGAATTCTATAGTTGTATTTAAATATGTGGTATAATTGGATATAACTAGTCAATTATACTAGAAATTTGAGTATCAGTTGTACAAGTTATACCAGTTATAATAGTAGATGTACCATAAAAACGAGATTCAAACTTTGAGCGCATCCCACGTATTAAAATCATCTACGATATTACGTTTTTGTTGGTTTAACTTACAATTACAAATATATAACATGATTTAGTCGAAACTCAGATTTCATTAAAGATAGGATGGTATTCTAGAATACAATCTCAGGCATTTGGGAAATGTACTCAAATCTAAATCTCCTGGCAAACCTTCAACCAACAAAAATGGTGAATCTTACTTGATGACAACCGCCAACACCACCACATGCTACCAAAAAAAAGGAAGTTAGGGACAATTATATTCGTCATTAAATCATTGCAAACTAGAGATAATGATGATTTAGCGATGATTCACAATTCGTCACTACCAACTCTTTGCAAACATCGCAAAGTCATCGCAACATTTGGAATATTCAGCAATTGTTGCTAACTCGTCACAACATAGCTATTGCTAATTCGTCGTTAGCTTAGTAACAACTTAACAACAAAAAAATTTCGAGGCTAAAGTTATGTGAAGAAGTGGTTTTGGCTCAATAGGAGATTTTAACTTTGGGAAAAAGGTGAGAAACTTGGCCCGGGATTGGATAGCAGCAATTCCCATCCCTCAATCATCTGTCTGCAACATCGGCAACATGTTAAAGGTTTTTGTTCTTGCCACTCTCGTACCTCTCTATTTTAAGCATCCGTTGAGAACCTTTTTGTAATTTATTTTTTGCCACCGTAATCATATATGCAGATACTTTCAAACGGAGTATATGAATCCACGCTTCATAGAGTGATCAATAATTCTCCTCAATATCGTGTGACCGTGCCTGTGTTGCATTCTTCTAGGAGGCTATAAACTTGCAACACTCTTTTTGTTTTCCACATTTGGACCTTGGAGTCATGTTTTCCTTAATATCTTGAATGAACAGACTAATTTCGAGCATGGTGGAGCCATTGGATATCTGTAAACAGAAGTACCCTACAGGGAAAGGAGTATCCAAAGTTTTCAAAAGAACGTATCTATGGAGAGCATCTGGTAAGCAAAGTCCAGACCAACTTTGCTATGTAATGGAAGAGAAATCTCTCTCACCTTCTTTGTAGACAATCGACCAACTTTAGCTTCAAGTTTGATTTGTAATAATAATAAGGTGCTTCCTCACTTCTGTGTTATGAATCGATACGCATCTGGATTGCTTCAAGAAAAAATGTTGCTAATGTTTTAGGTATACCGTTGATTCTTGTCAATTTGCATCTATACTTAACAAAAAATAAAACAATTATAAATTACAAAAATTTGAAAAATGCATTTATCTGTTTGGATGAACAGTTTGTATTACTATATTATCTCCTAACATTTCCTGGTCTGACTTGGAATCATTTAATTCTTCAACTTTGGTAACATTTTTAATGTACATACAGTATACTACAAGCTAAGCATTTATTATGAGTCTTTTTTATATGAGTGCATAGTCTTTCATTTAACGAGAGTTTGGGTGGTTGAATCTCACTCGTTGACTACAAGCATTTATGAATTATGAGAGTCTTTCTATAAGAGTTTTATTGGATTGAAAATAAGCTAACACATGGCCCAAGTTACAGCTTTAAATTAGTTACAGCGTTGCATTTAACATACTCACAATTACACTTGCTCTGGCTCTCAATCTCCTGAGAAAGCTTCAACAAGCAAAAAACCATGGTTTTAGTTAATGTTCATTCCGATGGACAACCTATAATCATCAACAAAGACATGGTGACCTGGTACTTTCTCAGCCTCAAGCTCCGCGAAAAACTTCAAACCAAAAATCAACAATCTGTTCCGGTTCACAACAACCTCCTTGGTTTACCTAATATCAACTCTTCAGACAAAGGACATTACCAGACCAGGTGAAGACAAGAACTTACAGAACCAGGAGCTAACTCATTCCAAGCTTAGTAAGATCGAGGTGATAGACGAGAGTCCAAGAGAGACTATACAAGACAGTTGGGTGTCACAATAAAAGACAAGCTCAAGCAAGCACATAAAGATGACGATACAAAGATATGGGGAAAGCTATGCATCTACAGAGTTCCACATTACCTGAAAGAGAATGACAATAAGTCGTATTCCCTGCGGACCGTATCACTTGGTCCGTACTGAAAGATAGTGAATTCCCCTTGAGGGTTTCATTGCATTGACGAGGCTATATAAAGCCAAAGATTGTACAGAGATTTACGGAGAGAATATACACAAGATATTAACAATAGTAACTGGATATTCCTTATTCTATCACGTACCACCATGGTAAGAAGCGTCTCCGATCTATGGAGCCCCACAAATCGTGTGCTCAATAGGGTTTTGAAACGTACGAAGCACCGTATCGAAATGTATCTTGATGCCATGAGAGAGCTCGAGGAGAAGGCTCGTGCTTGCTATGAAGGTCCCATTAGTTTGAACAGTAATGAGTTCACAGAAATGCTTGTTCTTGATGGTTGTTTTGTTCTTGAGCTCTTTAGGACTGTTGAAGGATTTCCTGAAATCGGGTAAGCGTGACTAAAATTTTCTAGTTCTTTTTTTGGTTATTTCATCTACTTGTTAAACCAATTATATTTTAGATCCAATTATCTAAATGATTTTTTCTTTATATGCTAGATATGCACGCAACGATCCGTTTTCGCGATGCGAGGATTAATGCATTCCATTCAACGTGACATGGTAATGCTGGAAAATCAACTTCCTCTGTTCGTTCTTGACCGGTTATTAGAGTTACAGCTTGGTACAAAGAACCAAACCGGTATAGTGGCACGTAGCTGTTAAGTTCTTCGACCCACTAATGCCAATAGGAGAGGCGTTAACCAAAACCGGACTGTTACGAAACAAACCTCAGAAACTCCTTGTAATCAGCTCACAATCACTCAGCTCACAATCACTCAGCTCACCTCAAGTTAGATCGATTTCGTGTCACTCAAAATCATTCAATGTTTAAGAAAAACAAGATGAACACAAAAGTTTTGTTTACCCAGTTCGATCTATCGATATGATAGATCTACGTTTGGGGTCATATTCAATCCGGAAATCCACTAAGATGATGATGAGAATCTGCTCAAGATTGAGCTTACAACCGCAGGAAAAAAAGATCAAAAGCAAATCACAACTCTCTCTCTCTCACTCTATTTTCAAGAACTGAGCCTTACGGAATGAATAATGAAGAAGGAAGAAGATATTATTAACACTTAACCAAACCATTGACACTAAACCGGAGAGCTTCTATTGTAATTAGAGACTCTCGTTTAATACTTCTTCAATTTCGTTTTAGCAGCATCACGCAAAACCAAACCAATCCCAATCTTCAATTCTTCAAAATTGACACCAAATCTGAAATTTGAATCATAAACCAATTAACATAACACTCCACCTTGATTCAAATTTCATCATTCATCCTCAAGTAAGATTGCACTAAATCTTTGGATTTAACCTCTGACAATTAAACATAAGAACTTACCTAAGCAACTTTAGAAAATCTAAAGCTGCTTCAAACTTACTAATCGGAATGCTTTTAGTTAGCATGTCTGCTGGATTGGTTGAAGTATGTATCTTCAGTACCTCAACATCACCAGACTCTATCACATCCCTAATAAAATAGAACTTAACATCAACATGTTTAGTTCTTTCATAGAATGCACTATTTTTAGAAAAATATATAGCAGATTGAGAATCACACCAAACAGAGGAAGCCTCAGTCTGTTTGATTCTCATGTCTGTTAACAAACCTCTAATCCACAAAGCTTCTTTTACAGCTTCAGTAGGACAATGAAATATGCTTCAATCGTTGACAGTGTAACAATGTGTTGCAGATTAGACTTCCAGCTGACTGTATTGCCTCCAACTGTGAAACAATATCCACTTATTAACCTTCTTTTATCCAAGTCTGCTGCAAAATCTGAGTCACTATATCCATGAACTTTAAAATCATTAGCTTTAGTATAAACCAATTTTAACTTCACAGAAATTTTCAAATACCTTAGCAGCCATTTGACTGCTTTCCAATGCAACTCACCTGGACGACTCATGAACCGGCTGACTAAGCCAAGGACATAAGCCACATCAGGTCGAGTTCCTATCATGGCATACATCACATAACCTACAGCACTTGAATATGAGATTTCTTCTGTATCTATGCACTCATTTTTATCCTTGACCATTGACAATTTAACATGAGCACCAATGGGAGTATTCACTATCTTTGACTCATTCATTCTAAACCTATGAATCACTTTATCAACATATTTTTTCCTGTGATAACCATAGTGTCACATCCTTCCTATTTCTAACAATGTCAATGCCTAGAATGCGACTAGCAGCTCCCATATCCTTCATTTCAAACTCTAAACTTAAGACCCTTTTTAGTTTCTTAATTTCCTCTAAGCTTTTAGCTGCTAGAAGCATATCATCGACATAAATCAATAAGTAAATGAAATCATCTTTACTTACATGTTTTATATATACACATGGATCATAATCACTGCTTCTAAACTCTTGATCCAGCATTAATGCATTGAACTTCTTGTTACATTGCCTAGGAGCCTGTTTAAGACCATATAAGGATTTTTTCAGTAAGCAACCATAATTCTTACCTGGGTTCATTTCATATCCTTCAGGCTGCTCCATGTACAATTCTCTGTCAATATCACCATGTAGAAATACTATTTTGACATCCATTTGTTCAAGCTCCATATATGCATTAACAACTAAAGACATTAGTATTCTAATGGAGATATGCTTGACTACATGAGCAAAAACTTCCTGATAATTGATTCCTTCTCTTTATGAGAAGCCTCTGGCCACCAGTCTCGCTTTATATCTTTCTGGTTCAACTCCAGGAATCCCTGGTTTCCTTTAATATAACCATCTGCAGCTTATCACTTTTTGTTCTTTAGGTCTCTTGACAATATCCCAAGTCTGATTCTTCCATAATGATTTCATTTCCTCTGCCATTCCATCATTCCACTTCTCCCAGTCTTCACTTTCCTTTGCTTCATGAAAACAACTAGGATCATCGTTTACATCAATGTCTTCAGATGCTATCAAAGCAAAAGAAAATTGTGAATAGTCTGAGAATTTTTTCGGGGGCTTGATAGTTCTTCGAACTATGTCCTTAGCAAGTTGATAATTCTTCAAATCTTCACTAGTTGCATCAGAGGTCAAATTTCCAGCATCCTCAGACTCATCATCACTCGAACTATCTGAGATAACTCCACCTCCATCTAAGTCTTTAATGATTTTCTCTGATTCTGATTTCTGAGGAAGCTCTGTCTTGATTGTTTTTTCCTGCTTCACATTAGTCGGTTCATATATTGCATCTTTCTCCTTTAGTTGCATGTAGATTATATCCTCATTAAAAACAACATTTCTACCTATAACACATTTCTCATCATCAAGCAGTCTTATTCTATACCCTTTTGTACCCTTAGGATAACCTAGGAAAATACCTTTTAATGCTCTAGGCTTGAGTTTTCCCTGTTCTTGATGAACATAGGCAACATAGCCAAACCTTCTAAGGTGTTTATAACATGGTTTCTTACCTAACCAAAGCTGCTCTGGTACATTATGATCAATAGCAGATGCATGTGAACGATTAACAAGATAAGTTTTTGTTGAAGCTGCCTCAGCCCAGAATTTTTCTTCCAGATCTGACTCATTTAAGAGACACCTTACCTTCTCCATTAAAGTTATGTTCATCCTTTCAGCAACGCCATTTTGTTGTGGTGTGTATGTGCATGTTCTATGCCTGTCAATGTCATGCTTTCTGCAAAACTCATCAAACCGAGCATTACAGAATTCTAAGCCATTATCAGTTCTTAACACTTTCAGTTTCTTTCCTATTTGATTTTCTACAAGCTCTTTCCATTCACAAAATCTATCAAAAGTCTCATCCTTTGTTCTAAGAAACATAAGCCATACATTTCTCGTCTTGTCATCTATGATAGACAAGAAGTATTGTTTACCTGAAATGGATGGAGTGACATTTGGAGATCCCCATAGATCAGCATGGACATATCCCAGTGCTTCTTATGTGGTATGCCTTCCCACATTGAAGCTGAGATTCTTAGACTTTTCCATCACACAATGTTCACAGAAGATTAGTTCTTTGATCTCTTTCTTATTCAACAATCCATTGCCTGTCAAGATCTTCATATTGTTCAAACCCATATGGCCAAGTCTACTGTGCCATAACATTGTACTATCTTTAACATTCACTGCAGTGCATCCTTCTATCATAATTGTTTCCCCATCAAGAATATACAGACCATTTTGTAATGTCCCAGACAAAGCAGTATTTCCGTTTTTAAAATATCTAACATGACCTGTTCCACCTTCATGTTTGTATCCTAACTGATCTAATGTACATGTAGAGATCAAATTTCTCCTAAGATTCGGCATATATTTTACATCATTCAGTACCTTGATGGAGCCACCAAAACTTTTTATTTTATCGAGCCTTGCCCTTGTGACTTCACTGAATGATCATCACCAAGTAGGATTGTCGTGAACTCATTTTCTTGAAAACTGCAGAACCAGTCCCTTCTTGACGTCATATGGGATGTGCAGCCAGAGTCAAGGATCCACAAGTCTTTGATTTGCTGATTATTGACGCTTAGAGCTTCAGAGAATACTAGCTTCTCTGTGATGACTCCGGCTTCTCCTTGCTGCTCATTTTCCAGTTTCTTCTTTCTTGCAAAGCAATCTTTTTTTAAGTGACATTCTTTCTTACAAAACTAGCAAGTTAAGCGTGTCTTTGAGCTTGATCTACTTTGATTTCTATTTCTAAAAGGCTTCTGATGCTTAAAACCGGGCCTCCCTCTTTTATTTGAGTATAATGCCGTTGATGTTGTTCTTGAGAATTCCTTTGACTCAGTAAGCTCGCTTTCCAGCGATTTAGCTGATGACACAACATATTGAACTGATAAGGTTTTATTTCCATACTTCAGAGTGTGCTTCAATTGACCGTAGTTTAGAGGAAGTGAGTTGAATATCAGAATGACTTGAACTTCCTCTGCAACAACAATCTCCAAACTACCAAGCTCTGCAACAATCTTCAAGAAGTCATCCACATTCTCATTAATATTCTTGCTCTCATTCATCTTGAATGAATAAAACTTGAGCTGTAGATACACTCGATTAGGCAGAGAGGTCTCCACATATCCGCAGTCGTTAGACAATGATTTATCTTTCGGAGAACCGTATCACCAACATTCAATATGATGAGATTCATTGCTTGCTCGGATTGATCAACCTTGACATGATCTGGAACCATCCTCATCAAAGTTCTTGGTGAAGAATCTTGAGCTTCGTCGTCTGACTTTATCCTATTCTCTTTACTTTTAGTCAATGGGATCCCCATGGTTAAATCGAAATCGGTGATGATCTTCTTTAATCCCAAGATTCCCAAGTGAGCCATCATCCAGATTTTCCAAAGAGAGAAGTCTGATGCTCCATTGAATTTCTCAATTTCAACTCGTTGTTTCGACATCGCCGTTAGACACCACAGCTCTGATACCACTTTGTTATGAAACAAACCTCAGAAACTCCTTGTAATCAGCTCACAATCACTCAGCTCACCTTAAGTTAGATCGATTTCGTGTCACTCAAGATCATTCAATGTTTAAGAGAAACAAGAAAAACACAAAAGCTTTGTTTATCCAATTCGATCTATCGATATGATAGATCTACGTCTGGGGCCAGATTCAATTCGGCAATCCACTAAGATGATGATAAAAATCTGCTCAAGATTGAGCTTACAACCACAGGAAGAAAATATCAAAAGCATATCGCTACTTTCTCTCTGTTTTCAAGAACTGAGCCTTACGGAATCAATAATGAAGAAGAAAGAAGATATTATTAACACTTAACCAAACCATTGACACTAAACCACAGAGCTTCTATTGTAATTAGAGACTCTCGTTTAATACTTCTTCAATTTTGGTTTAGCAGCATCACGCAAAACCAAACCAATCCCAATCTTTAATTCTTCAAAATTAACATCAAACCTGAAAATTGAATCATAAACCAATTAACATAACACGGACTAGTCAAAACTCATGAACTGGAAAATCCTTGCATAAACTTGGTGACAAAGGGGAGTTGCATTGTCTGGATATTTTTCGTCGAAATCTCCTCCGGTCTAGCCCTGCACTGAATCTGAAATCTACACTAAAGAGATTGTCTAGGAATACACGAGTGGTGAACAAGCGAGAACAACAATTAGTACATTGTGTGACAGAACTAAGGGAAGCTGGTGTTAAGTTCAGGAAAAGGAAAACCGACCGGTTTTGGGATATTGAATTCAAAAAAATGGTTGTCTAGAAATACCCAAACTACTAATCCATGATGGTGAGTTAAAAAAATTTAAAATTTTTGATTCTTGAAACTTACAAATCCCCCTCCATAATCATGCATATGTTTATTGTAGGTACCAAAGTCTCTCTTTTCAAATCTTATAGCTTTCGAGCAATGCCATATTGACACGAGCAATCACATGAAGTCCTACATAACTTTCATGGTTAATTTAATAAACGCTGACGAAGATGTTAGCTACTTGCACTATTGTGGTATCATTGAGCATTGGCTTGGGAGTGATTCTGAAGTTGCGGATTTGTTCAACCGGCTATGAAAAGACGTGGTTTTCGACCCAAAAGATAGTCATCTATCTCGACTGTCTGGTGATGTTAACCGTTATTATAGTCGTAAGTGGAATGTTTTGAAGGCTATATTGGCACACAAGTACTTCAAAAATCCCTGGACATATTTTTCCTTTTCAGCAGTGTTATTCTGCTCATTCTCACATTATTTAAGAGTTTCTATGCTGTTTATGCTTATTAAAAGCCAAGTTCTTAACTCTAGTCGTTTTGTTTTTGGAATGTTTTGTATTTTCTTGTTTTTCAACAATTTCTATTTCCTTCTATCCAAAATAAAAGCATTGGCACTGTAACAATGGGTTTAGAAATAACTATGTTGTTGCAAATCAATTTTCTATTGGTTTGATTTTGATTGCTAAGCATAATGATGATGAATTGACGAAAACTTTCATTTTTAATTTATTTTTCATTTAATTCATAATGTTTGTGTGTTTCTTGTTTTCTTTTTTTCCAATGATTTTTAGACAAACAAAACATGGCCCGTCTTAAGGCCTCATCCAACACGTTTAACGTTTGTTAACTCATAGTTAATGTATGTATTGTATAAGTATGGATATAAATGCCAAACTTATTAAAGTGTGTATGCAATGTTATTTATAATTATGGTTGTTGTCATTACAGATCAAACATGTCCATAAATATAAGCAACCAATCAATGCTTTAAATTAATTGTTGCATCTTTGCTTTTGACTTTTTTTTCTCTCACTCTCAATCTCCTGGAAAAAGCTTCAATCAACAACAATGGTGAATCTTACTGGTACTCAGTCACCACCAACTCCACCACCACCACCACCATTCGGGCCGATTACTTCTCTGTTTCCTGGAAATTTTTTCCGAAGAAGAAGCAGAAATCAACCAGTGCGTATTGTACCACCGCCACGGCCACCACTGCCACGACCACCACAACCTCCGCCACCAACACCGCCGCCACTACCACCGACACAATTTGGGCCGATTCTTCCTCTAAAGTATGATCTCTTAAGAAGAAGAAGACAAAATAATCCACCACCAACACCGCCGCCACCACCGCCTATACCATTTGGGCCTGTTCTTCCTCTAAAGTATTTTATCTTAAGAAGAAAAAGACCGGCGTCTTTGAACCACAAAAACATGTTGACATGGTACTTGCTCACCCTCATGATGCGCCAAAAACTCGAAACCCGAGACCAGGAACCCGAACAGACACGAGAAGAATGGGTAATCTCGATCAAAGACAAGATGGAGCAAGTAGATAGACTTGACGCAACAACTAGCTGGGACAAGCTCTGTATCTACAGAGTTCCACAGTCTCTTAAGGAAAACGACAAGAAGTCCTACTCCCCTCAAACTGTCTCACTTGGTCCATACCACCATGGCAGCAAACAGCTCCTGCCTATGGACCATCACAAGTGGCGTGCGGTCAATATGGTCATGAAACGTACAGGGCATGGCATCGAACTATATATTGACGCAGTGAAAGAGCTCGAAGCAAGGGGTCGTGCTTGCTATGAAGGTCCCATAGGTTTGAACAGTAACATGTTCACCCAAATGATGGTTTTTGATGGTTGTTTTGTTCTCGAGCTCTTCAGAGGAGCCTCTGAAGGATTCTCGAAACTCGGGTAAGCATGATTCTATTTTTTGCTAAACCGGGCTGTCTAAACTGTTGACTTTTCTTTTTTTCTTTTGGTTTTGTGTAGATACGATCGAAACGACCCCGTTTTTGCGATGCGGGGATTGATGCATTCGATTCGACGTGACATGCTAATGCTAGAAAATCAACTTCCTTTGTTTGTCTTGAACCGGTTACTAGAGCTACAACTTGGGACAAGGAACCAAACCGGTTTAGTGGCACATTTAGCGGTTGGGTTCTTCAATCCGTTAATGCCAACCGGCTATATGCCATCGACCAAAATCGAGAACTCCCAAGAAAACAATAAATTCTTTAACCCAATTGCTGACAAGGACAAGGAAGAGTTGCACTGTCTAGATGTATTCCGTCGATGTGTGCTCCAGCCTAGTCTGAAACCGGAGCCAAGGTTATCGCGAACTAGATGGTGGAAGCCGCTCGTGGCAGACAAGCGCAAACAACAATTGTTACATTGCGTGACAGAACTAAGAGAGGCCGGTATAAAATTCAAAAGAAGAAAAACCGACCGGTTTTGGGATATTCAATTCAAAAACGGTTATCTAGAGATACCGAAAATACTTATCCATGACGGTAAGTTCACGTTTTTCGTTCTTATTTATATTACTTTCCGTTGACCATTTTTTTTTTTTACTTTCCTTAGTTCTCATAGTTTTAAGTTTTATAAGTTCTTTTTTTTCATTGTATTTCAAATCTTTTTTTTTAACCCATGTCTCCCTTATATCTTTTTTTTTAACGTGTGTCTCCCTTAAATCTTTTTTTGTCTAAGTATATCTCCCTTTATATCGTCGTACAAATGTTTTTAATTTCACTACTCACATTCGAAAGTAATATATTATTTAATTTTCTTTATCAAAACCAAATTTTATGCGACATATATTGG
Organism: Cardamine chenopodiifolia; assembly: GCA_963922655.1. Lineage (NCBI taxonomy): Eukaryota > Viridiplantae > Streptophyta > Magnoliopsida > Brassicales > Brassicaceae > Cardamine > Cardamine chenopodiifolia. Next base: position 12,355,659 of record OZ000479.1, on the reverse strand, counting down.
TTTTGTATAATTTTCTCCCCAAGTTACTAAAGTAAATAAACTGTCATCAACTGTTGCCTATTTGACCAGTTCGGAATGATTAAGTTAAACATATACACTTTTTTCTAGAGAATCCCTATAATTTCTTAAACTTACAAAAACACTATCTGGTCTGGTCTCTCGTGCTTTTTGTAGGTACCAAGTCTCTTTTCTCAAATCTTATAGCTTATGAGCAGTGCCATATTGACTCAAGCAACGATATAACATCCTACATAATCTTCATGGACAATCTAATAGATTCTGCTGAAGATGTTAGGTATTTGCACTACTATGGTATCATCGAGCACTGGTTAGGAACTGATGCAGAAGTTGCAGATGTGTTCAACAGGCTATGTCAAGAAGTGGCTTTTGACCTCGAAGATACGTATTTATCCGAGTTGTCTAATAAGGTCGACCGTTATTATAACCGAAAGTGGAATGTTCTGAAAGCAACCTTGAAACACAAGTACTTCAACAATCCTTGGGCATATTTCTCTTTCTTTGCTGCAGTTACTCTGCTACTCCTCACATTATTTCAGAGTTTTTTCACTTCTTATCCTTATTTCAAGCCACCTTCTTAATTTTCTAAATTATTTCATCTTCCTTCATTCAACTTGGAATGTTTGTATTGTTTCACTCTGTTTTTTCTATTGTGTCACAAAAAGAAAAAAAGAAAAAAGAATCATTTGCTATATTTTTTAGAGCCATATGTTTAGAACTTAGAAGTGCTGAAGATTGCTTTAGTTTACTTATAGTTTTTTACTTCATAATCTTATCGTGATCAGTTGAACCGATTAAAAAATCCTCTCTTCACCATCCAAAACTCAGAGTTGTGATCTTGAGAAATTATTCCTTTAAGGCTCTCATAATACACCAATTGAGCTAGTGATGGACGAGTGTTTAGGATCTTTTTGTATGGATTTGTAGAATAAAAACCAACAAAACGTGGGCCGTTAAGGTGTTAACCAAAATATTTTAAGTTTGAAAAAACTATAGTTATTTTTTTATGTGTATGATTAGATGTGTTTGTGTATATATATTATATATAACTTAATTATGTGTGCACAGTAATGTCTGTCTAGTGCATAATATATCATGTTGTTACATCTTTGTGTTTGACATTTTTCTCTCCGATCAATCTCTCGAAAAAGCTTCGACCAACAAAAAATGGTGCGTATTCTTACTTTTCCACCACCACCGCCATTTAGATCGATTCCTCCTCCACCACCACTGCCACCATCATTTATATCGGTTCCTCCTCGGCGGTATTTCTTTGAAAGGAGAAACAAAAATCCACCACCACCACGACCGCCACCTATTCTTCCTTGGCGGTATTTTGGCATAAGAAGAAGAAAAAATCCGATCCAAAAAGATATGTTGATCTGGTACTTGCTCACCCTCGTCATGCGCCTAAAACTCCAAACTCGAGACCAAAAACCTGAAGAGACACGAGAAGAATGGATGATCTCGATCAAAGACAAAATGGAGCAAGCACGTAGAGATGACGCAATTACTAGCTGGGACAAGCTCTGTATCTACAGAGTTCCACAATACCTTCAAGAGAACAACAAGAAGTGCTATTTCCCTCAGACCGTATCGCTTGGTCCTTACCACCATGGCAACAAACATCTCCGGCCAATGGACCGTCACAAGTGGCGTGCGATCAACATGGTCATGGCACGCACCAAAGCATTGCATCGAAATGTATATTGACGCCATACAAGAACTCGAAGAGAGGGCTCGTGCTTGCTACGAAGGTCCCATGGGTTTGAGCAGTAACAAGTTCACCGAAATGCTGGTTCTTGATGGTTGTTTTGTTCTCGAGCTCTTTAGAGGAGCCGATGAAGGATTTTCAGAACTCGGGTAAGCATGCTTAACCGTTTTGATTATGGATCCGGTTATCTAAGCTGTTGACTTTAATTATTTTTCTTATGATGTCTTTTTTGGACGTAGATACGATCTTAACGATCCGGTTTTTGCAATGCGAAGATCGATGCATTCGATTCAACGTGACATGGTAATGCTGGAAAATCAACTTCCTTTGTTCGTTCTCAACCGGTTATTAGAGCTACAACTCGGTCCACGGAACCAAACCGGTTTAGTGGCGCAATTAGCAATTCGATTCTTGGACCCATTGATGCCAACAGACGAGCCGTTGACCAAACCTGACTTGTCAAAACTTGACAAGTCGCTGGAAAAAGATAAATTCTTTAACCCAATTGCCGACAAAGACAAGGGCGAGTTGCACTGTCTGGATGTATTCCGTCGAAATCTGCTTCGACCTTGTACAAAACCAGAGCCGAGGCTATCACAAAGGAGATGGTCTTGGAAAACGAGTGTGGCGGACAAGCGCCAACAACAACTGATACATTGCGTGACCGAACTAAGAGAGGCCGGTATTAAATTCAGGAGAAGGAAAACCGACCGGTTTTGGGATATTAAGTTCGAAAATGGTTATCTGGAGATACCCAAATTACTTATCCATGACGGTAATTGAGTTGACATTTCAATTCTTCTTTTTTTTAACATACATCTCTCGTTTATATGAGTTGATATAGATGGTATTTTAAAAATCATGTCTTACACTCCAACATGACCTATTTTTCTTTCCCACCATTTTTTTATCATCAAACCAAATCTGCTGACATAGATTCGTTTTTTTTTTTCATTTTTTCTCCACAAGTTGCCAAAAGTAAGGAAATTGTCATCATTATTTTTGACACGTCATCAGTTATTCCATATGACCAATTCCGAATGATTTAAGCAACGGCATAAAGTACGAAAAATTAAACAAATGCACTTTTATTTTTTTCTATAGAATCTCATAAATCATAATTACTTTGAACTTACAAAGATAAAATGGTCTCCTGTTTCTTCTAGGTACCAAATCTCTCTTTTCGAATCTTATAGCTTCGGAACAATGCCATATCGACTCGAGCAACGACATAACATCTTACATCATCTTCATCGATAATCTAATAAATTCTCCTGAAGATGTTAGCTATTTGCACTACTGCGGTATCATCGAACATTGGCTCGGAAGTGATTATGAAGTTGCGGATTTGTTCAACCGGCTATGTCAAGAAGTGGCTTTCGATCCACAAAATAGTTATCTGTCTCAATTGTCGAATAAAGTTGACCGGAATTATAGCCGCAAGTGGAATGTTCTGAAGGCAGTCTTAAAACACAAGTACTTCAATAATCCTTGGGCATTTTTTTCTTTTTCTGCGGCACTTGTCCTACTAGTTCTTACATTATTTCAGAGTTTTTTTTTACTGCTTATCCTTATTTTAGGCCACCTTCTTAATTTTCATTATTATTCCATTGTTTCTTTCATTTAACTTGGAATGTTTGTATTTTTGAACATTTTTTGTATTTTTCACTGTAGTTTTCTATTGTATTGCAAAAAATAAAATAAGAAACTGAACTAGATGTAGAATTTTTTAAGCCATATTTTTATATGTCTTGAATTTCTCACATATTGTTTGCAATAACAAGAAAATCTCAATTTGACTCGGGGTCGAGCTTTGCACATGCATAGGTGCGAGACATTACCTCAATCTTCCCGAGCTCTTGGAATGCAGCATCCAGAATTCCCCACTTTTAAACATTGACACTTGCATGTCGATCAGAACCAACCTCACATTGATAAACATTATCGTCCATGCACACATTTTTGTCGTCACAACCAAAGTTTTCAGGCATGTGCTATATAGTAAACATCATACATGTGTAGATTGTATAGTAGCCGATTTATCGACCAAATCAGAGATGTTACCAAACGCTCCACATCTGTTGTAACCTCATATGAGGATTCATCAGCCAGCTATACAAACCTAAGTAAAAAAAAAATCTAAATACACTTTGTTTTTTTTCCTTCCAAAAAATAGATAATCTTTTTTATTCCCGACTTATCCAACCAATGATGTGATATGTTCAAACTAGGAATTGTTATCAGCAAAAGTAGAGCTGTCAGATGGGCATGCTAGCATCCGCCTGATCCATGCCTGTCGTGAACCGCCATTTTCTCATATCGCCGCGGATCCGTCCGCTAAAATTGTGGACACGAAAAACATTGTCCATACCCGTCCCACAAAGAATAACGGATATGCAGATAAACCCGCAGGCATAAAACTAGTTGTTATTGTTATTTGACTGAATCTTCATCTTTAATTTTCTATAGTGAGCATGATGAAAAGTACAACTATAACATTGTGGAATGGACCGCCCGCTGGCTCGCGAACCTGTAACGAATCAGCCCGCGTAAACTGCGTTCTACCTGGTCCATGCCTGCTACGCTAGCGTTTTCATGGACAATCTTTTGAGTGTCTAGTTCCGCTATGGCCGCTTGACAGCTCTAAGAAAGACTACATCAATGTTCCAAAACTTAATTAATGAAAAGTTTGACTCACTTTCTAAGATGACGAGAATCCTCCTAAGCACTCGCTTATTAAAAAACTATAGAGTCTGGACACTCATTTTCAGTTTTTCACTCGTCGAATATAGAACAAGACAAATAAATTCATATAAAAGTGTGGGGCAGGTGTTAGAAGAAAAAGAAAAACAAGAGAAATAAAATAGTGAATAGTGGAAAGTGATTAGTAGAGGATATATTTTCCACATGTATAAAAAGTTTCAGTCTCTTTTTTCTTTTTGTGTTTTGGGTTTTCCACGGAATAAGAATGAAAGAATTCTCCACTTTTTTCTTTTTGATTGATAATATTAATATAAAAACTTTTTTCTACCATTTCTCTTTGCATTACAGGCTCCACCGATCACGCCCCTGAAAGTTTGGGTGATAAAAATAAGCAAATAAAATGTGTTCCGTCAAAGTTTGCTAGAGCAATCATCATTCATAAGAGAGATGGTGAGGTCGTGCCATGTTCCTCACTAGCTGTGTAGTGTACATGTTTCCATTATGCTCTCACCATTCCTTTTTCTTTTATATTTTTTTCTTAATAATAGTGTGTGGCTTGACATATCAATAATGTATAAAAAATAGATATATGGCTTGACATATTTTTATAGCTTTCTGTTTTGGAAATTACCCTATTTTGACAAGACAAATATCTTAATGTATTTTAGTTGTCACAAGAAAAGGAGAAAATAAATTAAAGCTGTTACTTTTTTTTTCAAAGTTATTAATGTATGTGTGTTGGGGAGGGGGGGGGGGGGGTTTAGATACATCATATATCTAATTCTGGTTGTTGTCATTACAGATCAGTTGGGTCCATAAGTATAATTAGTAACCAATTATAGCTTCAAATCATTCACATATCGTTGCTTCTCTCTTCTTCTCTCATTTTCCTGAAAAAGCTTCAACCAACGAAAAATGGTGGCTGTCTTCTACAAAGATATGTTGAGTTGGTATTTACTCACCCTCAAGATCCGCGAAAAACTCGAAATCGAAAACCAAGGATCCGAACCGGTTAATCAAGATCAGAACCTCCCCGGTTTACCCGAAATCACCAGATCCGATCAAGGCCAAAACCATCATAACCACGAGCAGACTCAATCCGAGCACAGTAAGATCGAGTTAATCAAAGATAGCCCTAAAGATTCACGAGACGATTGGGTGATCTCGATAACAGACAAGCTCGAACAAGCAGATAGAGACGATGACACGACACTCTGGGGAAAGCTCTGTATCTACAGAGTTCCATATTATCTGCAAGAAAACGATAACAAATCTTATTTCCCTCAGACCGTCTCGCTTGGTCCGTACCACCATGGTAAGAAACGGCTCCGGTCTATGGACCGTCACAAATGGCGTGCAGTGAATAGAGTCTTGAAACGTACGAACCAAGGCATTAAAATGTATATCGACGCCATGAGAGAGCTAGAGGAGAAGGCTAGAGCTTGCTATGAAGGTCCCTTAAGTTTGAACAGTAACGAATTTATTGAAATGCTTGTTCTTGATGGTTGTTTTGTTCTTGAGCTCTTCAGAGGAGCTGTTGAAGGATTCACAGAACTAGGGTAAGCTTGATTTTTCAATTGCTGGTTATTTCCGATTTTCTTGCTAAACCGATCTCAATCGTTTTTATTTTGTTCTTCGTGTTTGTGTAGTTATGCGCGTAATGATCCCGTTTTCGCAATGAGAGGATCGATGCATTCGATTCAACGTGACATGGTAATGCTAGAAAATCAACTTCCTTTGTTTGTTCTAAACCGTTTATTAGAGCTACAGCTTGGAACACGAAACCAAACCGGTTTAGTGGCACAGTTAGCAGTTCGGTTCTTTGATCCACTAATGCCAACGGACGAGCCGTTGACCAAAACCGATCAGTCAAAACTCGAGAACTCGCTGGCAAGAGATAAATCCTTTGACCCATTTGCGGACATGGGCGAATTGCACTGTCTAGATGTTTTTCGCCGAAGTTTGCTCCGGTCTAGTCCTAAACCGGAACCGAGGTTATCAAGAAAGAGATGGTCTCGGAATACACGCGTGGCGGATAAACGCCGGCAACAACTTATACATTGCGTGACGGAACTAAGGGAGGCCGGAATTAAATTTAGGAGAAGAAAAACCGACCGGTTTTGGGATATTCAATTCAAAAACGGTTATCTAGAGATACCGAGGCTACTTATCCATGACGGTATGTTCACGTTTTTCGCTCTTTCTTCTTTTCAGTTCCTCCTTCCCCAATTGCATTACTATTTTATTTTTCTTATCCCATCACGTTTTAAATTTAAGAATCCTTATAAAATATAAATTGATATTTTATCGTTTGTATCGATTTACATGGATTTGGTAAGTAATATATACTAGTTAGGAATCATGATGTGATATGCTGGCTTAAAAAATGCTACTTCAGAATCATTTTTTACACCCCAAAATAATATTTCTTCTTCATCTTTTTTTTGTGGATTTATCAAAAAATATTTTTTTAAAAATGTATGGCATCGATTAGTTTGTTCGACTTTTCTACTCATGTATCAAATGACTAAAGTAAGCAAATAACATCAATTATACCCTATTGACTGTTTCAAGCAATGGAAAAAGTTGTTTTCTACACTTTTTCAATAAAATTCAGTCAATCCTTGTCTAAAAAAAAAAAACTTTCTTGTGTGTGTTTGTAGGTACCAAATCTCTTTTTCTGAATCTTATAGGTTTCGAGCAGTGCCATATTGACTCGAGTAATGATATCACATCCTATATAATCTTCATGGACAATCTGATAGATTCTCACGAAGATGTTAGCTACTTACACTATTGCGGTATCATCGAACATTGGCTAGGGAGTGATTCTGAAGTTGCGGATTTATTCAACCGTCTATGCCAAGAAGTTGTATTCGACACTGAAGATAGCTATCTATCTAGGTTATCGATGGAGGTTAACCGTTATTACGATCATAAGTGGAATGCTTGGAGGGCGACCTTGAAACATAAGTACTTCAATAATCCATGGGCAATTGTTTCTTTTTGTGCAGCAGTTATTCTACTCCTCCTCACACTGTCTCAAAGTTTTTATTCTGTTTATGCTTATTACAGGCCACCTTCTTAACCTTATTTATTTTTTATAACTTATATTCATTTAAAATAAATCTTTCATTCATACTACGAACATTGGTATTGTAATACTTGGGTTTTAAAATAGTCATGGTACACTACTGTACTTGGGTTTTTTTGGTCATGGTAGTAAACTCTTTTTTTCTAATTGATTGGTATGATACACAGTTTTCAATCCATATGTTGCTAACATAGAAAAAGGCTAATTAAACCAAAACCATACTCAGCTCAATGATTGGAGCGACTTAAATTGATAAATCCGAGCTCGATATCCGTTCTTGCCAGAATGTCTTTTAGTACGTGAAAGTGAAGCGATCGAACATAATCCGTTTAAAAATTAAAGTAGATGAATAGAATCCAAAAATTTCTACTAAAATTATAAGATGGACTAAAAACAATATTTATGTAAATTTGTGTATGAATAGATGGTGTGTGTTTTTTTTGGGGTTCAAATAATGGATGATGTTTCAACTTTTAGGAAAGAATTTGGCTAGACACATTAAAATGAGAAGAGCCAATTTGCTAAGCGTATATTTTTAGCCCAGATAGGCCCATTTTAAAGGCCCAGTGAATGATATACAAAATAAATCTCACCGGCAAGAGCGGGGATAATAAAATGCCGTAGCAGACGGAAATTGATCGTTAGTCTCCGCACGTTCATCGGAATTTTCGTACCCTGCTCTGAATCTGCTTCGTTCCTTCATCTTCTTCCATTCATTTGAATCTCTTCTTAGCTACGATAAAACTCGAACCTTATCGTCCCGCATTATCCGGTAAACAATGTCTACTCTCGTTTCTGTTTCGTTTTTTTTTTCCGGCCAATGCTTGACGAATAGAAAGTCTAGTTTCATTTCAAGCCTCTTGATCTGCTAGATGATTTACTCTCTGTTATGATTTGAGATCTATTTCTTCGACTCCGTCATTGATTTCGAACTTTCGCGACCTATTGGATCATAGCAATGCACTAGTACGATCTTGGATTCTTCATCCTGCGAACGCAATTTTTTTTGTAGTCATTGCTCTTTCAGATGATTCTAGAAGCGTTTTTCGCCAATAGCTTTAGCTAGATTTTGTTTGTGCGCACATAAACATGGATAATCTGGGAATTTAGCTAGATTTTGTTTATGTATTCTGCTAGTATTTGATTTAGTGAGAAGCTAGGCTTATACTCAAACGTGAGTCTTTTGTTTTTGTTTATAGGTTTTTGTTTGCTTGTATAGTAAAGTTAATCGTTGTCTGAGCTATAGCGTTGGACTGCTAAAATGGAAACAGATCCTCCTGCTGACTCTTCATCTCAGTCTCCAGCTATTATCTCTGAGAAAGATGTATCCATTACTAATAATTCTGAACCTTCTGAAAATGCTATGATCGTTGAAGAAGATTCTGTAAGCTCTGTAGGAGAAGCTCCTAAAGATTCCATTAGTATAGAATCTTCAAGTGCAAAGGTTGATACTCAAATGTCTGTTGTTTCTACCGATGTTGAACCTTCGAGTCAAGCAGAGGATATAGTTCCATGCCCGCCAGATTCCTCCTCACGTGAATCACCGCCGTCTCTATTTTCTTCTTCTGGTCTGTCTTCTTGGGCCAAGAGTTTTAAATTCCCGCAGCAAGATCCAAACGGTACAGATTCTGGGATGTCAGCTTTCACAAAATTCACCTCTGAACTTGGTCTGCATTTGCCAACCAAAGGGTCTGAGGAGGTCGGTGACTCTAGATCACCAAACACACAAGTTGGTGGTGCTCTTGAGTCGCTCACAAAAGCTGTGGTAGACTCATCTCGTGGTGCCGTTAAAGCAATGCAGGTGAAAGCACGCCACATTGTCTCTCAGAACAAAAGAAGATACCAGGTATAGTAACTTTGTCTTCCTTGATTATGTTAGATTCTTGAAACTGTAGTGACTCACATTATACAACAGCTTGTTGCAATAACATTACCCTTAATCCCTTATGTAGGGGCTGGCCCAAAGTGTTTCCCAAAACTAGTAGTTACAATTTTTGTTTTTAATTAGCTTTTCATGCTGTCCAGTGTAATTCATCGACTAGATTCTAGTATATATATAAGATCCTGGATCAGTGTCACTTACATCTCTATTTTACGTGGCACCTGGTTCAATCTTTAGGAGGGGGAATTCGATTTGGACATGACATATATTACTGAGAATATAATCGCAATGGGGTTCCCAGCTGGTGATATAAGCTCTGGCCTTTTCGGATTTTTTGAGGTAAACAAGCTTGTCCTGGTCTGACCCAGCCATTTCATTTCTGCTCTCAGCCTTTTGAGTTTCTGACTGAAAAATGCACATTTAGGGACTATATCGCAATCACATGGAAGAGGTGATCAAGTTTTTTGAAACTCATCACAAGGTAACCATTTACACAAACTCATATTAGTTGGATTTGATTGCAGCCCAGACATGTAGTGCTTACTTGGCTTATGTTTGATTATGTCAATGACATACTAGATCTCTAAACCTTGTTCCTAATATGTAGGACAAATATAAGGTCTACAACCTCTGTTCAGAGAGATTGTACGATGCTTCAAGATTTGAGGGGAAGGTATATCCAAACTCTACTCGCTTGCTATCTCAGACCATATATCTTGCAGGCAGTTTCTATCGTTGCCCTTGTTTCAAAGCTAGTGTTTTAGACCTCTTAAAGTGTATTCTTCATCACTTGTTTCCTTTCCTTCAGGTTGCATCTTTCCCATTTGATGACCATAATTGTCCTCCTATGCAATTAATACCATCATTTTGTCAAAGTGCACACACATGGTTGAAGGAAGATATCCAAAATGTAGTGGTTGTTCATTGTAAAGCTGGCATGGCAAGAACCGGATTAATGATTTGCTGTCTTCTTCTATATCTCAAGGTGAGCTTAAATGAAGCGAAGTCTTGGCCGATGCATGCATTCCTGTGACTGATCTGACTGGTAATTCCAAGCAGTTCTTTCCTACAAGTGAGGAGGCAATTGATTACTATAACCAAAAGAGATGTCATGATGGGAAAGCTCTCGTTCTCCCAAGTCAAATTGTAAGTCCTGAGATCATACTAATCTTCTTATGTGCTTGTACAATTCTGCCTCATTCTATTAAACGAGCTTTTCTGCTTCCTTCAGAGATATGTCAAGTACTATGAACGTGTTCAAAATCAATTTGATGGGAAAGTTCCACCTGAACGAAGGTATGCTTAAGTGATATTCTGCCAATCAGTTAATTTGATCGCAGTGATATTCACATATCCCTAAACCACTGAATATACATTTATGTAGATGCATGCTTAGAGGGTTTCGCCTAATCAACTGCCCTTACTGGATTAGACCTGCCATTACGATCTCCAACCACAATGGTACAGGGCTAGTTTCTTCTTGTCTTTTGTATTTTTGCATATGTGTGAATAATAATGCTGTTTTCTTCTACCGAACAGATATACTTTTCTCAACAAAGAAACATCAGAAAACTAAGGATTTGGGGGTAGGCATTCTTCTCCTTGGTTCTTCTCTCTCTCGTCTGTTGTTATTTGGTACATAACCATGACTTATCTTGACTGTGTAGCCTGAAGATTTTTGGATGAAGGCACCAAAAAAGGGAGTTGTTGTCTTTGCAATACCTGGTGAAGCTGGTCTAACAGAATTAGCAGGCGACTTCAAAATCCAGTTTCAAGACAGCGATGGAGATTTCTACTGGTAAACACTCTTCTTTCACAAACATCTTTTAAATCAAGAGATTCACTAACTCTCCCTGTTTTTTCCACGCAGTTGGTTAAATACTACACTGACTGATAACAGAACAATGCTGAAAGGTAGTGACTTTGATGGCTTTGACAAGGTAAAAGAGATGTTCATAGCCTTAATGATCTAAGAAACAAACCTAGTTGCTTTCCTTTAGACCTGATCCCTTGATGGTTTTGCAGAGAAAACTGCCTGCACCGGGTTTCCATGTCGAGATCGTAATGATAGAATCCGACAATTCTCAACCAACAAAGACCAAAGCTGATTCCACCCAACAACAATCTCAAAGCAACTCCAGTGCTGATTCCAGCAAACTCAAGTCTAATCAGAAAAAAGACGATGATGTATTCTCCGACAGTGATGGGGAAGAGGATGGAAACTCGAAACCCATAGAGACTATTTCAAGTACCAAGAAAACAGTAGGCTCGATGCACACAACTAGTAAAACTCATCAGATCAATGAGCCACCAAAGACAGATGACCCTTCCGCAAACACAAGTTTCACAAGTTCATCGTCCTCGAGTCTTCATAATCCAGTACCGAACGACTCATTAGCAGTTAGTGATATCAAAGCTATTGCTGCAGATGCATCGGTCTTCTCCTTTGGAGATGAGGAAGAAGACTATGAAAGCGACTGAGCTTGAAAACTCAAGTTTTATCACACTTATCATACATACACACAACAGATTCTGTATTGACTCTGTTTCTATATAGCTTCCCATTATAATTGTAACAATTGCAAAATTGTAAAACAAAATAACAGAAACTTTTTAATGGTTCCCAATTGCATATGTGGTTGGCGATAATCTCATTCCTGCATCTGAACTTAGAACTCCTCTTAATTTCTTCTTCAGCTCTTCAATTTCCTTTAGATAATCTTCACAAAGGTTACTTTTGTTACTGACAGTATATACTAGTTTTGCCATTGATTGTTCGAATATCCAAAAAAAAGTCATTGAACAAAATACCAAACACAAAGGATAAAAGAAAGTTTTCTTAGATTTAAAAGTCAACGTCAAACCTGCTCAGAATCCTAAATTATAATAATACAATACAAAACAGTTAATCTAATCCTAGGTTTCATCATTCATCTTGAACCATTTTACGGACATATAAACTAGCTCTTGATCCCGAGCTCCGCTTAAAGACGACCAGTTTTTGTGGCAAACCCAATGAATCCTGAAAAAAAACAACATAAAGCAGAAACATATTTCATCACTTTCAATCAGATCCAAAGCAGAGATGCTAAAATACCGTCATTTGGATTCCATCAACGTTTTCAAATGCTTGATCTGCTTCTTCTGAACTCTCGAAAACAACAAATGCACAATAGTAACCTCTCTGCGTTTTTGCTGGCTGCTAAAAGAGAAAAAAAAAACCGAGGTGAAAGAAAGGTTTTATGTGAGGTAGCAGTACATGGGTTTGATTTCTCAACCTTAACATCAAGAACTTGGTCCAGCTCCTCAGATGGCATATTGTGAGGGATTTTATGTAGATAGAGTCTAGCCTTTTCAACCTCCAACATCTATGGAAAAAATCGCAGACATTTGTAATTGTAATTCTAATTGTAATATATATATATATATATATATATGATATAAACTATACATTTGGTAAATCCATTCTTTTTTCAAACCTCTTTAGATGGTCTGATTGTTGTGTCAACTCTTTTTTCTATAACAGCAAGTGTAAGTTTCATCGCAGCTGCTTCGTCGTGTACACAATCATGTGGAGCGCCAACCTTTCGGACTTCATGGTCCAAAATAGACTAGAAAATTAATTTCAACAACATAAATGTTATCTCTTTTGTGATATCCCCTCAATACTAGTAGAGAAATACGTTATAGACTTACCTTGCAAAGACTCTATGTTATTGCTGGGATAATAAACCAACACAAGGACTCTACATTGGTACCTGTATATCTGCAATACAGAGAGTAGCTTTTTCGATATCTTCAGCAGTAATCCATGTAATGTGTGTCCTATAGTCAACAACAGGTTTGTCTGGTTTCACAAATTCGTCAAGAATCACCTAAGGCCATGAACATTTTGATCACCCCGAGTCAAGAAAACAGGTCCATTGCGAAAGAATAAAGATCCTCTAAACTATACCTTTAAATCACTGTCTATAGCACCAAATCTAACTAAACCCTCAATGCCATCTTCACAAAGAACCATCTCACAATCAACAGCTACCATGCTGGTTGATTTCATCCTTGATTTCTAAAACCCATAGTTTCCATCATTCGATATTACTCTTGATTTGTTCAGACGTTCCTGATAGCTCTCCATCTTCTCCACATGATATCACATGTTTGCAATACACACAAGTGACCGCTCTGATACCAATTGAAAACGCAAGAGCTATCGAGATAGAAACTGAGACACAATTTGATGCAGGGGTTTCTTCAAAAGAATTTCAATACTAAAATATTTGTTTAGTGCACTTACAAGTTTCAGTCAAACAATAATCTAGCTTCTCTTTCACGTTCAAGAATCTATATGCAACCCAAGAACCTTTCAAGACAAATCTCTTAACCCCTTAAGCATTATACTTTCTTACAAGAAACGCAAAACATGTCTAAGAATTATCTTCTTCTATTGTGCTAACCTTAACATCGATTGTAAACTTCTAGGAAAGAAACTTTCTATAAAGAACTCGGCTCAGCTTTTCAGATGACACATAGTGAGAGATTCTATGTAGAAACAATCTTGATTTCTCAGTCTCCAGCAGCTATGAAAGCATTGCAGACATTGTCAGTGTAATTGTAATATATGATTAACAAGTTAGTATAATCCAAATTTTTATAACCTCTTTAGATAGTGAGATTGTTGCGTCAACTGTTTTCTCCATAAGAGCAAGTGCAAGTTTCATTGCAGCTGAACCTAATGAGTAGTAGAGAAACCAATTAGGAAATTACTATAAAGCTTACTTGGCAAAGAATATTAAGTGAAGGTTTTCTGAGCTTTCGTGCATTGGGATACTTAAAAACAAGGGAAGTATCAATTACTCTGGGATGATACTGTGAACTATCTTCAACACTGTTATATAAAATACTCATGATTTTAGCCAAATTCCAACAAAAATTAACACAAGACTCTACTAGGAACTTTTTTACTTACCTTTTCAAACTGTGACCTACCAAAATAGTACCTCAGAAAGAAACGGCCGGAATTTTTGCTGCACAAGAAACAGAACTTGTACATGTTTTGTCTTTTGGAAAAATAAAACTACATGGTTTAAATTATTACCTGTATATCTACCACACAGAGAGTAGCTTTTTTTATATCTTCAGCAATAACTCCTGTAATAGCCGTCCGATAGATAACAATACGCTTCTCCGGTTTCACAGACTCGTTAAGAATCACCTAAAGCCATGAACATATGATAACCTTAGTCAATGTTACATTGCAAAAATTGTACTAAACTCAGAAACTAAGGTTAGAAAATCTCTAAAGCTACACCTTTAAATTGCGGTTTACAGCGCCAACTCTAACCAAACCCTCAGAACCATCTTCACAAAGAACCATCTCACAATCAACAGCTACTATTTGAGTTGATATCATCGCCTTCGACATATTCAGTCCAGCATCGGAAGGAAACTAACCATCTCTGCTTAGCAAATCAAGAAGTCTTAAAGAACCACATAACATGCACAACTTGGATACATTAAACAGCAAAAGGCCATCGTAACAAACCTCGGAGTATGATGGGAATCGATAGTCTAGTAAGTACTTGGGATGCTCAACAGTCAATCGAACTAAACTCTGTACTACCAACAACATTTTAAAAAGCTTAATACTATTAAAATTAATATAGACATCCTCAAAAACATTTTTATTTGATTGATCTTTACCCCACCTGCTCAGGAGTGTCTTGATCCGGAGATTCTTCCTTGAACCATGCGGTTTGGTTTTACCTAGACGTAAAAATGAGGAATTAATGTTTTGTAGTATGTATTGACTTTTTTGTTTCACTATAACAAATATTCATAATTAGTAGTGTGGGAAAATAAAAATAACAAATTATATGATTTTTTAAAAAAAACTTGGTGATGAATTATGACTGATGAGGTAAGAAACTAGATCAAGAAAGGTTTTTTTGGGGTTTTTTTTTTGTTGTCAAACGAGCTTTTTTGGTTTTATAAATATGATAAAATAACATAAATCTTTATATGTTTTCATATAAAATGATAGTAATGTGACATTTTGTAAGAAAATAACCAACTATCAGAGAATCTTGATATCATTTTTGGTGATTTAAGAGAAACTTATACCAATTAAGAATGAAATTTCTTTTATTTACAATCAAATTGATTTCTACATAATAATTCTATCACATTTTGTTAATGAACCAGATCTTAGTGGGAAGAAACTGGTCAAAGCAGTCCGGCTGATCTATGCACAGTGGATCATAAAACAAATTTAAAGACATTAGTTTTTGACTACGAAAATACTAAAATGAAAAATAAATGATTAGTAGTAATAATAATAACCGTAAGGGATGATAATTTAGAAATGAATTGTGACGATCAAATAAAGAACAGGAAATAATAATACAGAAGTAAGTTTTTGTTCTGAATGCACAAGAACCTTGTTTTAAAAGAGGTCCAATCAAATGGAACTAGTAGCTTCACTTTGAGACCATCTCCTGAACGTGGAAGCTACCAAGCTATTTATGTGGGGGATTGTTGGACCCATAATTAACATAAATGGGTATCACTTTTGTTGAACCCATATTCATATGGTTATGGGTAAAAAATGTGAATAAGAATTTGAGGCCCAATGTGGTTTCATGATAAAACATGAAAATGTCCCACATTGGAACTTGGGAAAATTCTTCTCAAGTATAAATATAGGATTGTCTCTAGCATTGGTTAACATGCTATGGAGACACAAAGGGGGTTATGCAAAATACCACACACGCGCGCGCGCCGTGCCGTGCCGAGCTCGGGCTTGGGTCTTGGTGAATGTGGGCCTTTGGCCCACGTCAAAGATATTCTTTTTGGGCCAAGTTTTGGACCCAATTAGTCCACAATTTTCGTTGACTTTTAGTCAACATTTTACCAAGATATTTTGCGTCCAAAAACTCGAGTTCAAACTCGAATAGAACGAGTCAAAACCGCTCCAGATTTTTCGCCGGAAATCTCGCCACGTGCATGACTCGTAACCGCCCTCGCCTTCCTTCATTTTTCGGCCGCCTCCATTCTTCGAGTTTTATCGTTTTTTTTAAACGAAAAATCTCTCTCAAAAAATTCACAGAAAACTCCCTCTCGTCTTTCTCTTCATCAAAACGTAAGTGTCTCGAGAGTATACCGTAGATTCGTTGTTCGCATACTCCGTTTATCGAGTGTTGCGATTACGGTTTTCTCGTGGTTGTATCCTGGGATTCTTAATCGTTGAAAACCGTCACACTACGGGCGATTATAAGAATTAAGGAAAGAGATCAAATCTCGCCTCCACGCTTTTTCGGTTTCTGAACTAAGTTTTCGTCTCGTTTTCTTTCCGTAATTCAAAGTTTTATTTCGCAGTTTTCACATCCGGATTTTCGCATCCTACAATCTTAATTCTTATAAATCCGCTTTCTGCTTATCGCTTAAAACGGATTGATAATTGCGAACAATTCTTCAAAGTTTTACGAAAACGAAAACAAAAATTTTTAGAAATTTTCTTACGGTTTTTACAAAACGTTTCCCAAATCTTACGGATTTTAAAAACGTTTTCAAAAAACCATTTACGATTTATTTCGGTTTACTTACGGATTTTCAAAACGTTTCTGGATTTTGATTTAACTGGTGGTTATTTTGAAATCCCGAAACGAATTTTTATTCGGATTATTAATCGATTCAACGCTTCTGCGGTTGCTTTTTAGCGATTTGGCAGAACGTTATAAATCGTAAACGCTACTATTATTTTGACGAAACGGTTTACGCGGTTTGTTTCGCGAAACGCATTCTCAAAATAGGATCCTCGTGATCTGGGAAAAAAAAATATATATATATATTATCGTTAGAATTACGCTTAATTGCGAATTTGGAAACGATATTTATTTATTTTCCAAGAGAAAAAAAAAATACTCGTTTGAATTACGCTTTATCGCGAATTCTAAAAACGTTATTTATTCTCGAAAAAAAAAAAAATTAACGATTTGTAGAAACAAACGTTATTTTTTTTTTTTTTGGAAAAAAAAAATAAATAAATAAATTTAATATTAAATACGTTTTGAAAAACGCATTTAATTTATTTATTTTTAGCGATTTAAATACTTTAAACGCTATTTAATTATTTTTCCTTTCTCAATTTTGACATTTATTTGTCTGTTGTGAAAAACAGGAAAAAAAAATGTCTACCGGAACCGTTGATGTGACTAACGGAGGTCCTGATGCTGGAAATCAAATAAGTGAGACGACGACCCTACACGGGAAAGGTCTTCCACTTACCGCGCCTGATGTCCCGAATGTTCCGAGTGCTATTGTGACACCGGAAAAATTCGATGGCTCCAACTTCAAGTCGTGGCAGCAAAAGATGCATTTCTTTCTGACTACGCTAAAATTGGAGAGGTATCTCACCGAGGTTCAACCTGTTGTGCCTCCCGGGAATACTGACGTACACGTTTTGGCTAGTGTCGATACGTGGCTCCATGGGGACTATCTGTGCAGAGGCTACATTAAAGCTCGCCTGGTGGATCAGATGTACAACGTTTACAGTGAGGCCAAAACTTCCAAGGAAATTTGGGATTCCTTGGATAAGAAGTACAAGTCTTTCAATGTAGGCTCGGGAAAGCTCGCTACGGCAAAATTCCTGAACTTCAAAATGGTGGACTCTAGGCCCATCATGGAGCAAGTTCATGAGCTGCAACTGATAATCCAAGAGATAGCTGATGAGGGCATGAAGATCTGTGAAACATTCACAGTGAACTGCATCATGGAAAAGCTACCTCCGTGCTGGGTCGACTTCAAAAATTATCTCGGCCACAAGCAAAAGGCTTTAACTTTGGCAAATCTCATTTCCAGGCTGCAAAATGAGTCGTTCAAACGCAGGGTTGAACCGACTTTCACTCACAATGCTAATGTAGCTGAGTACAAGAACAAAGGCAAAGGAAAATTTGTGCCTAATTCAAGCAAGGGGCCGCCTAAAAAGGTTGCACCTCAAGCCTCCACGAGCTTCAAGAAGCAAGGTGCACCAAGCAAGTTCACCGGAAAATGCTCTTATTGCCACAAGAAAGGGCACAAAGCCGAGGAGTGCTTCAAAAAGGCTAAAACGCTCAATCAAGCCAATTTGACGGAGAATGACCTGTGTGCGGTGGTTATGGAAGCAAATGTGGTTGATGAAGAGACCAAAGAGTGGTTTTATGACACGGGTGCAACTACTCACATCTGTTTTGACAAGACAATGTTCAGCACCTATCAGAAGACCAAGTCTGATGCCGGTATGAAGATGGGTAACAAGTCTGTCTCCAAGATTGAAGGCACTGGCAAAGTGGTGTTGAAGTTCACCTCTGGACATGCCATAACTCTCACCAACGTGAGGCACGTGCCAGACATGAGGAAGAATCTCATCTCCGGATCTCTACTGAGCAAGCATGGCTTCGCCACGAGCTTTGAGTCCGACCAGCTGATTCTTAGGAAGAATGGGGTGTTTCTGGGTAAGGGGTATGTTAAGGAAGGACTTGTGAAAATGTGTTGTATCACAGTCCTTAAGAACTCTGATGAATCCGTTTCTGAAGTTTCAATGAATAAGAAACCAGTTGCTTACTTGGTCGAGTCTTTTAATATTTGGCATGAACGGTTAGGACATTTGAATTATAAATCTTTACAAAGATTAATTAATTTGAACTTAATTCCGAAATGCAAATTTATCAAAGATAAATGTGAGGTATGCGTTCAAGCGAAACTCACTAAAACACCTTCACCTCAAGTCGAAAGAACAACCGAACCTCTCGGTTTAATCCACACAGATTTGTGCGATTTAAAGTATATACAAACCAGAGGCGGTAAAAAGTATTTTGTAACTTTTATAGACGATTGTACAAGATACTGCTATGTATACTTACTACATAGTAAAGATGAAGTCTTGGAAAAATTCAGACAATATAAACTTGAAGTCGAAAATCAACTTCAGAAAACTATTAAAATAGTTCGAAGTGATAGAGGAGGTGAATATGATGGTCCATTTAATGCATTTTGTCAAGAACAAGGCATTATTCATCAAACAACCGCTCCCTACTCACCGGAATCTAACGGAGTTGCGGAACGAAAAAACCGAACTCTGAAAGAAATGATGAATGCAATGTTGCAGGAATCTGGGTTACCCCAAAACCTGTGGGGGGAAGCACTACTTACCACAAATTATATCCTCAACAAAATACCGCACAAAGTAACTGGCAAAACGCCATATGAACTCTGGACGGGTAAAGTACCTTCGTACAAATACCTGAAAGTGTGGGGGTGCCTCGCAAAAGTCGCAGTGCCGCCTCCCAAAAAGGTTTCAATAGGACCTAAAACCGTAGATTGTATTTTCATCGGATATGCACACAATAGCAGTGCTTACCGGTTTCTGGTCCATAAATCAGATATACCGGATATTCATGTAAACACAATTATGGAATCAAGAAATGTATCATTTTTTGAAAACATTTTTCCGTGTAAAGATAAACAAAATCCAAAACGAACTCGCGAAGAGGTTGAACCAACGAACGTGGCAAGCACTTCTGGTACTTCATTTAATAAATCACAAGAGGTTGAAAATGAACCTCGACGGAGTAAAAGAGCCCGAAAAGAAAAATCTTTTGGTGACGATTTTTTAATGGTATTTCTCGCAGAGAATGAACCAAAAACGTTCACAGAGGCCATGTCTACTCCGGACGCACCTTCATGGAAAGAAGCCATCAATAGTGAGATCGACTCCATTATGCAAAACCATACATGGAAAATAACCGATCTACCCCAAGGGTTTAAATCACTAGGGTGTAAATGGATTTTCAAAACCAAGTTGAAAACCGATGGTTCAATTGATAAATACAAGGCTAGGCTTGTGGTGCAAGGATTCCGGCAAAAAGAAGGCCTGGATTTCTTTGACACTTATTCTCCGGTGACGAGAATAACCTCCATCAGAATGCTGATAGGAATTTCCGCATTGAGAAACCTAGAGATACATCAAATGGATGTTAAAACCGCTTTTCTAAATGGTGATTTAGAAGAGGAAATTTACATGAAACAACCTGAAGGGTTTGTCGTTCCTGGACAAGAACACAAAGTCTGTAGACTTGTGAAGTCATTATATGGACTTAAACAAGCTCCAAAACAGTGGCATGAAAAATTTGACAACGTAATGATGTCAAATGGCTTCAGCATTAATGAATGTGATAAGTGCATTTACATCAAAGTTACTCCTAGCGGGTATATTTTGTTATGCCTATACGTGGATGACATGCTCATTATTGGTAGCAATAAAGACATAATCCAACAAACTAAGAACATGCTTAGCGGCCAGTTCGACATGAAAGATATGGGTTTCGCAGATGTAATCCTAGGGATCAAGATCACTAGAACTTCTGACGGAATCACCTTGTCTCAAACTCATTATGCTGAAAAGATTCTTGATAGATTCAAGAAATACACAACCAGGACTGCAAAAACTCCTGTTGATTCTCAACTCCACTTGACCAAGAACTCGGGTGAAGCAATTTCTCAAGTGGAATATGCTCGTGTTATCGGAAGTCTTATGTACTTAACAAATTGCACAAGACCCGATTTAGCACATGCGGTAAACGTATTAAGTCGCTACACGAGTAATCCAGGTCATAAACACTGGAAAGCCATAACAAGAGTATTAAATTACTTACAATATACAAAAAGTTATGGGCTGCACTACGGTAAAGAACCGGCAGTTCTGGAAGGATACAGTGATGCAAACTGGATTTCAGATTCCAAGAACTCGAAATCCACGAGCGGATACGTCTTTACTTTAGAAGGTGCAGCGGTATCTTGGAAATCTTCCAAACAAACCCTGCTGGCTAGATCAACCATGGAGTCAGAGTTCATAGCTCTTGACAAAGCCGCAGAAGAAGCAGAATGGCTTCGGAACTTCCTGGAAGATATTCCACTGTGGAAAAAACCAGTTCCGGCATTACGTGTACACTGTGATAGCCAATCGGCCATAGCCCGGGCACTGAGTAACCTCTATAATGGTAAATCTCGTCACATCAGAAGACGACACAAAACCATTAGACACTTGATCTCAAGCGGTGTAATAACGATCGATTACATCAAATCAGCCGATAACCTAGCGGATCTATTTACTAAAGGTTTGGCTCGTGATCAAGTTTTAAAATCATCAAAGGGAATGGGTTTATTGCCTACAAACTAAAGATGATGTTTGATGGAAACTCCACCTACGTGACTGGAGATCCCAAGATGTAGGTTCAAAGAGATAACTAAATCAAACAAAATCTAAAAGCACTGATAGACTTTTATGTCATTACTCAATTCCCAAGATGATAAGCAGTGCTTCCTGTATATAAATAAGGATAAGCGTTAGCTTTTAATGATTCGAGTCCATAGCTTTGTATGTGGAGTATTACAGGATACTTCTTAAAACAAAGATTTATGGGGAACACCTAGTGAGTGTGAAATGAGGCCGTTTCTAGGAGAAGGAAGTTCAGGCTATATTCTCTAAGTTCACTCACGAATAACCAGGCAAGTTCACGGCCAAAAATGAACACAATAGAGAACAAGGTTCTACGAGAAAATGAGCTGCGTTATAATTGTTGTCTCGGTTTACATAAATATCCGGGTGGTTCAAGACATCATGTTCACCTCCTGGCCAGTAAACCCGACAGATATTAACAATGAGTGGTTCAAGGCTGAAATATGCTACCATCTCAGACACAGTAAATTTTTGTTTATACTCTCGAAAAGTCCTTTTATCGAGTCTGTCTAGTCTGTCCAGTCTGTCAAGTCTGTCCAGTCAGTAGAGTTAGTCGAGTCTTCATATGTTTAGAGTAATTCCTATTCATGTGGGGGATTGTTGGACCCATAATTAACATAAATGGGTATCACTTTTGTTGAACCCATATTCATATGGTTATGGGTAAAAAATGTGAATAAGAATTTGAGGCCCAATGTGGTTTCATGATAAAACATGAAAATGTCCCACATTGGAACTTGGGAAAATTCTTCTCAAGTATAAATATAGGATTGTCTCTAGCATTGGTTAACATGCTATGGAGACACAAAGGGGGTTATGCAAAATACCACACACGCGCGCGCGCCGTGCCGTGCCGAGCTCGAGCTCGGGCTTGGGTCTTGGGTCTTGGGTCTTGGTGAATGTGGGCCTTTGGCCCACGTCAAAGATATTCTTTTTGGGCCAAGTTTTGGACCCAATTAGTCCACAATTTTCGTTGACTTTTAGTCAACATTTTACCAAGATATTTTGCGTCCAAAAACTCGAGTTCAAACTCGAATAGAACGAGTCAAAACCGCTCCGGATTTTTCGCCGGAAATCTCGCCACGTGCATGACTCGTAACCGCCCTCGCCTTCCTTCATTTTTCGGCCGCCTCCATTCTTCGAGTTTTATCGTTTTTTTTAAACGAAAAATCTCTCTCAAAAAATTCACAGAAAACTCCCTCTCGTCTTTCTCTTCATCAAAACGTAAGTGTCTCGAGAGTATACCGTAGATTCGTTGTTCGCATACTCCGTTTATCGAGTGTTGCGATTACGGTTTTCTCGTGGTTGTATCCTGGGATTCTTAATCGTTGAAAACCGTCACACTACGGGCGATTATAAGAATTAAGGAAAGAGATCAAATCTCGCCTCCACGCTTTTTCGGTTTCTGAACTAAGTTTTCGTCTCGTTTTCTTTCCGTAATTCAAAGTTTTATTTCGCAGTTTTCACATCCGGATTTTCGCATCCTACACGGCGCTGAGAAATTGAAAGATATGAGCAAGGTAATCGTCTGGTAGATCTCCCGTAAAATCGTAATCTCCACCTCCGAATCCATTCGATTCGCAATCGAGAAACTTCGGTGACCTGAGAGATAAACCAGTATCGCGTCCACTTGGTTCCGCCGGAGAAGATGGAGCTTGCCCCATTTTTGTGTGGTTGAGTATTGGGTAAGGTTGGGTTGAGTCGCATGACGAGTCACGACTCGTGAGATATTTTTTTCTTTTTCCTTTCGCCTTTCGTTTTTAATATTTTTCTTACAAGTCACCAACTCCCATTCGAGATTCTCAGGCCCAATGGGCTTTTCTTCTACTAATTTATTATCACCCGTCCGATCTAAAATGTTTAATCCAATACAGACCGTTGTTTTCTTTGACTATGACCGTCAACGTTAATCGCTACTCTGGCGCTCCACGGTCAAACCTTTGGTTCAATAAAACTCTATTTATATCTCTTATTAAGTATCAATAATTTGAATCGATTATGTAAATTATCTATTTGCATAATGAATATTTTGGAGAAAACAGTAAAATAGTATATGATTCTGATTTGTAAGAAGATAAAAATTTGGTATGATTTGATTTTGTACTTCTATGGGACTGAAAAGTTATTGATATCCCAAAACAAAGCTTTTGTATTATAGATCGTTGGCACCTCATACACTGAATCATTTAAGGCTTTTTCAATTTAAAACCCAAAAAATCCATTGTAAGCCTTCGATTTAATGTACCTGAATATCACTAATGGATCAAAAATGGCCCAATATCAATATCAGTTTTTGACAATTGTGAAAACTGTCATTTACTTGCTTCGTCTTTCTATTCTCTAGTTCCAATAGTTTCGGTTTCGAATGTAAATGCAACATTACTGAAAAGTCGAAGAGTAAACATGAAATGTTAAAACTTTATTTATCAGGGGATAAATGTCAACGGAGAAGAAAATCGAAAAAAAGTAGAGTATTTGTGGAAAGAACATTTGTGAAAAACTTTTGGGAAGTTGGGTGGGTTTTGCTGGGATACACTAAAACTAGGTTTAATCCCTCTCTCCACATCTTGCTTAGATTCTTGAGCCATCGAAGTAAAATCAATTATTAAATCATGTGACTGATATAATACCGTAAGTTGATTTTTGAAAGATTTTTTTTTTTAAATGGCGAGATCTCCCATAGAATATACAAATTGCACGACAAAGAAAATGTATACGAATCTAGAAGAAATAAATAGAGATCTACAATTCTAATAGAGAGGGATCAAATCACGTTTCTAATCAAATTTTGATACTTGTTGACAAAAATAAGAAGAAAAAAAATCATCGAAGTTTGATACTTTAAAATGAATATCTATGTTTTTTTAACATATATGAATTACATAGATGCGATTGATATGGGATTTTAAGACCAAATTTGTGGTTTGTTTCTTAATTATTATAATTATAACTAAAAGTTATAGTATTGTTTTTCTTAGAAAAATACAAATGGCTATATGTGTCAGAATTCTTTGAAGTCTCAACATTTTTTTGAGTCAACCCTGAAAAGTTAGCCGTTTATAGCACTCGTCACTAGTAATGGTATAATTATTTTTTCGGTTGGAAAAAAAGAGACAACAAAAGAACATATAATTATAAGTATTATTTTTGCAATGACATTAAGTTTGTTAACGGAATATTGCAGTTCTATAAAATGTAAAAGAATACAAAAACACATATTGTAAAACATCTAAACATGTTGTTTCTTACATTGCTACAAATTAAGCATCTATTTATGATATGTGTAAGAAATAGATGTTTAATTTGTAAAAAGGTAAAAAAAAAAAACAGGCTGGGGATGGGGCCATGGCTTTATATTTAAAAATTTATTATATACAAAACTAGACCAAGAAAAAATTAATCAAATTGTAACTCCACGACAGAGGCACGGCTGAAGCATGGGTGAATTTCTAAAGCCACGGAAAAAAAAATTAAATTCAAATAATAGTTACATACAGCTGCCATCTGTTTTCTCTAAATAGGAGCATTCACATTCTACAATCGACAGAAAATAGAGAAACAAAATTCAATACTATCTATTTTCTCCCAAGTTATTTATGGTCAATGTTCCTAGGTGAATATGAACGAAGTTTTAACTACTACGTTTTGAATTATTTTCCAGGAAATTGTCAAAATGTGTATATTTTTGAAATATTACATGGAAAAAATGTCAAAATACTTTATTTTTTTAATGATTAGGAAGTTTTTGGCCTGTACGTCGTATATTTCTCAAAAGCGAGGCCAATTTATGTAATTTAACTTTTTTAAAAAGATCTAACATATTTTCAGTAATCAAAAGGTTTAACAACTAGGCCAACTTATTGTTGGTAAAAAGATCTAAATTTGACGTATAATAAAATATATAGACAATTTTTATTGATTTATTATTATAATCGCTAGCTTTCATTTTATTGATTTTACCAAAATAGTTAAGTTGTTAAGTTATCTAACGAAATTAATTAGCAGAAATAGTATTGTACATTCGATTAGACTACTTAGAGCATTCCCTCTAGGTGAGAGACTCATTAGAGTATCTATATAATTTATTTTAGTTATTTAATTAAAATCAATTATTAAGAAAAAGGTGAATCAATTATATAGTTACATTTGGCAGATGAGTTTCTTAAAAAAATTTAGAGAGGTTCTTAAAAATTTTAGAACCGTCTCTCTCTATCTCACTTACTTTTTATTATTTTTTGTTTTTTAATACTAAAAACCCCACTAATAGATAAGCTCTTAATAACATGACTATATTAATAAAGTCAATAATAATTAACGGTAAATCAAACAAAAGTTGCATATATATTTCATCGAAAACAAAATTAATGACTTTTTAAACCATTTTTTAAAGTTAAATATATTTTTTACATTTTCTTCTACCAATATGTAGTAATTAGGTTGGTGGTAATGATGTTAGATTATGTAATAATGAGAACGTACCAATAATGATGGAAATCATGAATATATGGATATTTTTCAACCAAATTTATTTGGATTGGAGCAAAAGTATTATTTTGTTACCTAACATTTTTTTTATCATCATGCTTACTATCCAAATTGCAAAACACTAACAATGGAACTATGAAATAAATAAAAAACTATATTTTGTCACTATGATAGTAGAATTAAATTAAATAGGTAGGAGATTAATACACAACCAAGTTTATAAATGCATCAAAACATTTCGACTCCTAACACTCACTATACGGGATAAAGAAAAATTTATTACATAACGAAAAACTTTGTTCTCGTGTTTGAATATAAAATGAAACAAATATCATCTTCATTTACCCTTTTATAATAAAGTGATAAACATTGATTCATTTTTTATTTTATGTTACTAATTGCATATTCCATGTGAGGAGTAAGCAGTTTGCTAATACAATTGCAAATTGACATGATTGGTAATTTAGATGCAGAATCGCGTGCAATTTCACCATTCCATAAGTTATTACTAGTATTATATTTCAAGTGGTAATACAATATTATTTTATATTCAAATTTCAATTCATTATATTTCGTGAATATCTTATATCATTATGGTCGAATGCCAAACAAATTTGTGATAATGCTGCTTCATTTTGGTAATGCATATATCCTAAACTCAAATGATCAGTAAACAAATATAGTAACACACTTTCACCAAATGTGGTGATTATTATTTAATCTAGAAAACTACACATTTATGGTTAATTAATCAAATATTGAAGAGGTTTATGCCGAGACTCTTATATTTCTCTGTCGAGACAGAAAAATTCCTTCCAACCAAAAATTGACATTTATGATGTACAAGGAGATGATTAAAAATATTCAATTAACGATTAAAAAGTAGTATAAGTAAATTAACCATTAAAAAAAACATGAATAAGACCATAAGTTACATTACATGTTATGTTCTTTGACCCCAAAAAAGAAGACCAAAAGCGTGGAACTTCTTTAGTACTCCATAAGCATGGAACTTCATAAATATTATAAAAAAAAAAGCACAAAACACTACAAGGGAATAGAAGTAAAGCTAGGCAACACATTTAACGGTAAATGGGTGGCACCTAACATCAAATAAGTTTATTAGAAATGAATACTATGAGTACATTTATACTTTATATTAATGAGATTATGATAGAATCGATTCAAAAAAATAATAAAAAAGGGTTAGAGTAGGAAGAGGAGATCGAAAGTTAGCGTACGGCGTTGGTCTCTGGCAGACAAGACGCCATTATTAATTATGACCCAAAAACCTTCTTCGATCTAATCAACACTTAAACACACATCCTCTTAATCTACTCAACTTGATCTGCGTTTTTTTTAATTCTTTTTACTTTTCTATCATTAAACAAAAAGACTCCCTCTCACTTATCTTCCACCTTGTTTGTTGACCACTAAATAAAAGCTTATCTCACTCCGATTTCTTGGACCATTGTTATAACTCTTGTCTCCTCTAGATTAGAACCTGTTTTTTTTCATTCTTTCTATATTTTTTACTGGGTTTATACCTTGTTCAAAAAATGTAGTTTTTTCTTCATAAACTATGTCACTAATATTTTAAACACAAAAATTGCAAATAGAATTATTAGTTTACACAAAACACAATGTCACTTAATATATATAAACAAATGTTAATATATGTAAAAACAATTATAACAATGCATATAGATTATGATCGGTTATACCTTACCGTGGAGTAAATATATGAAGAGTTATAGATGAAAAATACCTAATGAAAATCAATGAATTTTTTTATTATTAAAAAGACAAAATAACAGTCAAAACCGATTTTAAGATTTCACTAAACTGTGAGTGATAAAGCAAAACTATATATATTATTATCTTGCTGTATGTTTAGTAAAAATCAGAAAATTGTAATAATAAATAAATGTTAAATAGAAAATTTATCAAATCGAGATACTAATTATAAAATTGTCTTATTCGTAAAACATTACAGGTTGTTGAATTAGTAGATGAGTTTATCAATAAAACCATGATAAAACAAATGGAATATTTCTTATAAAGACTATGATCAATACACTTTAAAGCGATGATAAAGATTTTTTTCTTTAAAAAAAATATAAATGAAATGTGGAAATGAGAAGTCGCTATTAAACTTTGTACAAATCTCAGACTCCGCTTGTTACCAGTGGCTTCCGACTCGTGATTTACTTTTCCCCATTCCCTTAGTTATTTGTCTTTTGCTTTTTAATTTTAAATTCTTTTACCACACATTGCTTTCTTTCACAATCGATAAAGATCCATGAATATATGTGTTAAAAAAAGTAAGAATTGTTGCTTTGTTTACCGCGTCTAGAGCGGTAGGAACTCAGTTAAGAAAACAACATTTTTTGTTCAATAAAACTAAATACTTTGATTATTATAAGAAACGGACCGGACCCAAAAGATAAGAACATCTTCATTGGAAGTTTTTAACACGGGTTATTAAAATTAAAATATATAAATTATATCGATAAATGTGTTTTAAGAAATTCTTCTTAAAAACTAATTCTTAATTAAAAGTTTTAAAAACCAATTTAAAAAAAAAAAATTAAACACATTTATCGATACAGTTTATAATAAAAATATTGATAAAAATTCTATGGAGATGCTCAAATGTAGTTTCTCGTTTTTTATCTCTAGATACTCGGCAGTATTAAATATATAATTTATACGAATTTTTAAATTTATTATACACTTGTTTTGTACTAATTATACTCTGTGTTCCGGAGCTGTTATAAATAGACTCAACTATTTAACATTGTTTTATATAAGTTGCAATTATGTGTATTGAACGTTAAAAGTTTCGTACAACTCTTTTTAATAGTACAACGAATACATTTACGTTTTAACCGGCTTTCTGGGCCTCAGTCTTAATTTTAGCATATATAGCAGCGAGAATTTTAATTGAAATACACATCAAGATTCAAGATCAAGCTATTATATTAAAAAAGACCTTTATGGAAGACATAAAGAAATTAATTAAGTAGTTTAATACTACAAAACAAAACAAAACAAAAGGGCGAGCGTTTTAACAGAACGAGGTATTTTTTAATTAATTATATATATTATTTAAATATTGTTTATGTTTTGCTTTTTTCCAAATGTTATGTCAGCTCGTTGACCATATAAAGCTTCTCATTCGTCCACGTGGATTTTCCCTGACATATGTGACCCCACGAGTGATTTTATATGATTATATCAATTTGAATCATCCCTTCCGTATAACAAATATTTATTGACGGAAAAAAACATATACTCATAAATTCTGTATTTGATGTATCGAATACTTCTATCTACTTGTTTTTTTTTTGATAAAGAACTTCTATTTACTTGTTGTAAGACCCAACAGTGATAAAAGATAATTTTATTCTATTTTAAATATAAAACTTTTCACATTATGATTTTTAAAATTTTCTAAAATCTTAACATTATATACGGGTGAAATAATTTAAATCATACGAAAGTACTAAATAAGAAAAAAAAAACAATAATTCTTTACTTGTAATCATCGATGCCCAAAACCGAAAGGTGACAAATATCATTAATGGTCAACGCATTTAACCACCACTAAAAAACCATAACCACCTCACTAGCGCGTATATCACACGCAAGAACTGAGAGCAACTTTAATTTGCATCGTGCGAACAGGGATTAAGAGCGTGTAATATAAACGCGACAAGCGCGTGAATAAAGCTTTCATAATAATACGTATCGCTTAGCTAAGTGGCGACCTTTTTTAAAAAAACCAACCATTTGTAACTAATTCATCGTTATGATTCAATTTATACTGTAAGTTCTTTTATTAAATTAAATTTTGTAGAAATAAAAAGAAATATTTTACCATTTTCGTGAATAAAACAACGAAGAAGTACAATTTCATCAATTTTCTCGCGCGCCAAACATCCGAATTATAAAAGACAAAAAAAGGAGAGAGAGATAAGAATATTAAAATAAACTAAAAAAACAAAATCTTTGAGAGAGAAAAAAAAAGAGAGGACAAGCGTGAGATTAAAACCCTTCACTTTCTTGGCATTTGTCTTCACTCTTTTCTTCTCACACTAGAACCAGAGAGACATACATAGGTGAGAGAGCTCTAATGGCAGAATGAACGAAGTAATTAACAATCTCCTTCTTCTCGAAAGAGAAAAATGGCTTTAGAAGAAGAAGAAGAGAGTCAAAACGCACCGTATTGTGTTCTAGATGGACTTTTCTGTGAGGAAGATAGTGGGTTTGAAGTTGAAGAAGTAGATTTACGCGACGAGAATGTTATAAAGTTCCCATTTTTAAATCTGGGTTTGTCTGACCATGATATGTTTTGGGATGACGATGAGTTAACGAGTTTGATTTCAAAAGAAGAAGAGTGTCTTTGCAACGAAATCTTAACTGATGAGTTTCTGGTTTTGTGTCGTGAAAAGGCTCTTGATTGGATCTTTAGAGTTAAATCTCATTATGGGTTTAATTCATTAACAGCTCTTCTTGCTGCTAATTACTTTGATAGGTTTATTACAAGCAGGAAGTTTCAAACTGATAAGCCATGGATGTCTCAGCTTACAGCTGTGGCTTGTTTGTCTTTAGCTTCAAAAGTTGAAGAGATCCGTGTTCCTTTACTCTTAGATTTTCAAGTAAGTTTTTTTTTTTACTTTTCTCAGATTCAGTTTATCTCTGTTATGTTGTTAAAATTGCTGATTTTGAGCTCTCTTTTTTAAGGTGGAAGAAGCAAGATATGTCTTCGAGGCTAAAACTATTCAGAGAATGGAGCTTTTGATTCTTTCTACTCTTCAATGGAGGATGCATCCTGTGACTCCAATCTCGTATTTTGATCATATAATCCGACGATATAGCTTTATTTCTCATCAGCAATTGGAGTTCTTGAGTAGATGTGAATCTTTGTTGCTCTCCATTGTTCTTGGTAATGTTTTCATTAGATCTTTTGATTTCATATTTGATTTTGGATCTGTTGGATGCTAAATTCTATGTTATTGGTATTTTTTTTTATCAGATTCGAGGTTTCTGAGTTTTACTCCTTCAGTGTTAGCCACTGCAATAATGGTCTCTGTTATTAGAGATTTCAAGATGTCTGACGAAGCTGAATATCAATCCCAGCTCATGACTCTACTCAAAGTTGATTCTGTATGTGGCATTTTACTCAAGTAATTATCTTGGATGAATGGATTAGTGTAGAGATCAAGAACTGATTCTATTGTTTTACATTAAACAGGATCAAGTAAATAAATGCTATGAGTTAGTGTTAGACCACAATCCAAGCAAGAAAAGGATGATGAATTGGATGCAACAACCCGCTAGTCCAATCAGTGTATTCGATGCATTATTCAGCTCTGATAGCTCTAATGAGTCGTGGGTTGTGTCTGCTTCTGCTTCAGTGTCTTCTTCACCATCTACAGAGCCTTTGCTCAAGAGGAGAAGACTTCAGGAGCAGCAGATGAGGTTGACTTCAATAAACAGAATGTTTCTCGATGTGCTTAGTAGTAGTCCTCGCTAATAACTTCAAGATCCCATCAAAATCTGTTGGTTTTAGAAACATAAAATCTGTTTCCATGTTTTACATATCATCAGCGCAATAGTAAGGCAGAAGAAACATTGATGTGTTTTATTTGGCTCTTGTGTTTATGGACGGTTTCCAAATGATGTAACAGATATCACTTGTTTACACTGAAAATTTCCTTATGATCTACTTGTATCGTGGTTGATTTTGATCTAATTTCATCTCACAATCTCTGCATTTTGCATACAAAGATTAGATTGTTCTATTGTGAGGATCTTCATAAGCATCACAAACATTATTGGTTGGTTACTTAGTACAGAAATGAGCCACTTTGTCCTTTAAAATTGAAGAGACAACTAGAGAGTTTGTTAGCTCCGCCAAAGTTTTTATTTTTATATTTAATTTCTTAATTTGTTTGTTCCTGTGTTTTGGGGTATTTTGATTTGAGAGGAAATGCAGAGAGACCAACACTTGGATTGGTTCAAGTACTTGTTTCTATTCAGTTGTGGTGAAAAGCAAAAAATGATGGAGATATACAACATAACATACGTACACATATTACTTTATCTTCTTGCCATTGCAATGTCATGTCAAAACATTAAATAAAATTACCTTCCATGAAGAGTCTTGTTATTACGGAGGACCAAATAGCATTGAATAGTTTTTTTAAAAGGAAAATAATAAAATAGAAGCTTTTGGTTGTACTGTATTGAATGTACCAAAACCAAACCAAACCAAACCTCAATGATCTATTAAATTGGTGGGATCTTGATTTATCACTTCATTACAAAACAAAAGTCTTCATCATCATTCGTGATTATGAGTCCACTGAAAATTAAACATTGATCTTTTCAATATTACTAGACAGCTAAGACGACTAAACAAACAGTGTTCCAAGTAGAAAAAAAAAAGAAAAGCTTAAAGCCTCAAAGATTTCGATAATTCAAATCATCGGTATCTTTTTAAATCCTAAACCTCGAATCTACCCTGTAACTAAGCAGCATAAGCGATTCTATAATGCTTGAATCTCGAAATGATGAAGATCCTAACTTGGTCCAACTAAAATTGACCTACAAAAAAAAAAAGGGGGAAAAACAAGATGACGTCACTGGATGATGATGTAATTTATTATTTATCCATAAGTTTTGGGCTGAAGTTTCACCAAAGTAGATTGATACAGCCCATTCAGTTTAAAATTATATTTATGCTACTGGATCCTGATCGGTTTAACCACTGACTGGTTTAAGATGCACACGTGCATGTGAGTGGTATATACACATGCGTGTCCTTAAAGTAAAATCTCACACGTGTAGTTGACAGTACGAAAAGTCTGTGGTTGGCGGCTAAAATTTTCAAAGTGAAGCCGTTTAATGTATAGTGACGTTGGTCAGAATGTGAAAAGCTAATGGGCTGATGAGTACTTTTGTCTTTTCCAAACATCCAGTTTTATGTAGTATTGCATTTTAGTATAGTCCTTGTTTGTTGACCAGGAACAAAAATAAATAAAGTATAGTCCTTGTTACGATGAATTATTTTTTTTTTTTGCTCCGAAAACTTTTAGATATTATTATATGCATCGTTGATGAAGAAGTGAAGATTTTTTTTCATAAAATTGAATCATATGGGTATGTTAAAACTTACTAACGTTATGAGGAAGATGTTTTTTTGTTGTTGTTTGGGACATTGGCCTAAATCATTTAACTAGGAAACAAAACTGTAATTTGATTAGCTCAACTAAATAGGACGCACTAATTGATTCCCGGCAACAACAAAAATCCTAAAATTTTATGAAGACAAAAGACAAATATATTCTAATATATCACTTCTATATATCCGAATACAATATCCATGTTATATTAATATGAGCAATGTTACTTACAATTTTGTTTGAATGATTGATCATAAGATGCCAAATATGTTTTTGGCTGCATATGTGTGGGCAACATATTTACGCTACGCATATATGATCTATATAGTTTTGCGACAAGATTATACAATTTTTGTCTATTAACTCGATTGACACAATGAATTCAGTCATCATATATTTGTTTTCTGCTGTCACACCGACTAATTTGCCGTATAATAGGATTACCTTTTTGTTGTTTAAATCGTATGTTATTATTCTAAATATATCGAACGATTTATGTTAGCAAAACCCTACAAAAAGTTAATTAAAAATTATAAGAATAAACCCGACAATAGAAGCATGGACCGTAACCACAAACAGCAAATTATATACTTTATTTATTAGGTCTCACAATATATTTATATATTACCACATCGTGCATTGTCTTGTTCCTATAGACAATATTTTAAGTACAAAATTTCAAGACACATTATTGGAATAATTCCACATCTCAGGTATCTGTGCATCTCTCAAATCTAGCTCGGTGTACAGCAAAAAGTACGTGTCAATTATATATTGACCCAATTATAAGTGAGATGGATCTAAATCGTGAGACACAAACCAATATGCTAATTGTCAATAGTAATTTTGTATTAAAAACCAACAAAATTTGATATGGTATTAAAGTCAAATTTGATCCAAGTACAATAACTTCTCAGTTACTGGTTTGGAATATTGTCGTGGATCCTGAATCGTGAGATTATATGGTGAATTTGAAAGTGAATTTTTTCTTTCTTGGGTCATCTGATCTTATTAATAATACTATAGCGGAATTGAAATACCATTCTTTGAATTCTTCGTTTTTTTTTATCGTTTTTCAACCAATTCACATATAAAAATAAAGAACTTAAATTTTTAGCCGGCAAAAAAAAAGAATATTCCAAAATCTAAAGCCTTATGAAAGGGAAACAAGAGACACTAAAAGACTTTTTTTTATTGAACTAAAAACTGAATATAAATGTATGAAAAAACTGAAATGATGATTTTACTTCATAAAAAAATGAGAGTACAATTCTTTGCTCTTTATATAGAAATTTTAGTAAAAGGGAATTAATCATCATATTTTGCATCATCTTTTTTTATTTTATAGACCTCTTTTCGAGTTGTAACGTCTTTTGCATTTAAAGATATTTTAGCTAACGTTTTATATATGATTCGTCCGTCAAATCCATTATAATTTATTTTTTTTAAATTACTTTAAAACAGAGTTCGTGTTCTCGGATTCTCTTCTGAAATAAGATACTATCCTTTTTCGCAAAGGAGAAAAACCTCGTGTTATCCGAACTAAGAGACAATTTTGACTCTCTATTTAATAATAAACTTTCTCGATTTATTGGAAATTATTTTTTGAACCGGATCTCTGTATCGAAATATGATACCAACAATTATATTATATAGTTTGATTTAAATAGGTTGTCCATATAAGAATGCATTTTCGGATCATATAATGGGATTCAACAGTAGATCCAAGCAACCATTCTCTCAAAGTAAAATCAAACATACAATGATAATATATAAAAGATATAAACCAATTTATTATTTCTCATTTTATTTGGATTGGAAGGCATATAATTTAAGAAAGTAAAGATCTTATAATAGTAAGTATTATAGATAATGTTTATCATATAAGATTACTTTTAAGAAAAGACCAACCAATGAGAAAGTTTGTTGCTAAACTGAATAACCAACAACTTCAAATTGAAACAAGTTATCACAAAAATAAGAAAAGAGAGCAAACATTTTAAAACAATGTATATATAACGTTAATTGAAAAAGTGATCTAATTATGGACACTACTTAGTCAGTAATTGACATTCACCATAAACTTTAACATCATAGATCTAAAAATTATATTCCAACACTATACAAAACATTACAAATGTTCAGTGTCCTCATATAAAAATTAAGAAAGCGTCAAAATCACCGTAAAGATGGTAAAAAAATCGGAATATGATTGAAAAAAATCGTTTATATTTGTTTCTAACTAATTGGACATTAAAAAACGGTAAAGAGGTTTAAAAATAATAAATTGTTGTGAAACCGTTCGAGGAAGGTTTGGGGAAGGTGCAAATGACGTTAGAGACAGTTACACACACCTTCAAAAGACTCCAAATAAACTGACACGTGGCATTTCGCTTAATGGAGGACAGATAGTTGAGGATTACAGCCTGGATTTTGTTTGAACTCTAATAAAATAAAATACTATAATAAAATAATTTTCACATTCCAATTGGCAAACACTCTTTGTCGTTTTGTCCATGTCATCAAACTTCAATTTAATTTTTCCGACCACTAACTTTACTCTTTTTGTGGCCGTTTCTTTGTAACAAGTTTATGAAACAGAATATTAATCGTATCTAATCATACAATGGAGTTTCCTTTCCTGTATATACGATTTTGAAAAAGTGCGACATTAAACGTACCGCATTTAACAAATGGCCCAATTAAAGAAAAAAAACTGAACCACATTCATGAAATTGTCAAATGTTTTTTCGAGTTTGTCACATCCCAAAATTTGTAGCATTAGGCAGTTTGAAACTTTTTCAGTTAAAAACTAAACCAAATCAACTGAGAAATGTAAAAATTATAGTTTTCTCGCTCAAAGCAGTTACAAATATTATTTTAGCTAGTTCTATATATATATATATATATATTTTTAAAATAATATATTATCTGTTAACTATATATTTTTAATTTATCCTTCATTAATATTATTTTCCAGTCCATATACTGCAACATTGAAACTACTTTAAACTAGCACAATTCAAAAAATTCAAAATAAGGCGTTTTGTATTCTTAAAAATAAAATAAAGAAAAAGGTTTTTCAGAAAAGGTATATTGGTATACAGGCTGGTGTGGCCAGTCAAAAGTCAGAATTTGCATAAAAAACTGTCTTTACCCAAACGGCCAAACCTGACCGTTATCGTCTTTATTTTTCAGATATTTTATTAAAATTATTATTTTTTCAAAAAAATTCAAAACTACTTTCTTACATTTTACCTCAGATTGTGCGAAATATCAGAGCTATCCTTGTAGGTTTCCGTGATTTTGTCGCTTTAACTTCCCATAAAAACCCACGCGCTTCTCAAGCGCGTAAGCTCACTTCTCTTTGCTTCTAACGCTCAACTGTATCACACGCGATCAAAAAAAGATAAAACAGAAAGACACATAGACGTAGCCAGATTATGACACGTGTCCACCTACAGCTGTATCCCAAAACTTTCAAAACCGCTTGCGGGGAAGAAGCGGTGCCCATGGGGCCATGACTTTCTCCACCGTCTCAACCGGTTACCGGTTTCACCTTTATCATTTTCAGTATAAATACCTTTTTTCCTCTCTTCAGTTT
Organism: Cardamine chenopodiifolia; assembly: GCA_963922655.1. Taxonomy (NCBI): domain Eukaryota; kingdom Viridiplantae; phylum Streptophyta; class Magnoliopsida; order Brassicales; family Brassicaceae; genus Cardamine; species Cardamine chenopodiifolia. Next base: position 12,318,695 of record OZ000479.1, on the reverse strand, counting down.
CTCGACCTTTGTTAGTTTATTCTCTAAAAACAAATTTAACCGAAACAAACAAATTCGAAAACTCTCTTTAAGATCTTTCAATGGCGGATCGTGTTAAAGGTCCATGGAATCAAGAAGAAGATGAACAGTTACGGCGGATGGTGGAAAAATACGGACCGAGGAATTGGTCGGTGATAAGCAAATCGATTCCAGGTCGATCTGGGAAATCGTGTCGATTGCGGTGGTGTAATCAGTTATCTCCGGAGGTTGAGCATCGTCCTTTTTCGCCGGAGGAGGATGAGACTATTGTTTCCGCTCGTGCCAAGTTCGGTAACAAATGGGCGACGATCGCTCGTCTTCTCAACGGACGTACGGATAACGCCGTGAAAAACCACTGGAACTCTACGCTTAAAAGGAAATGCAGCGGAGGAGAAAGCGTGACGGCAACGACGGCGGAGGAGGATCAGGATCGGCCTAAGAAGAGGAGATCGGTGAGCTTTGATTCTGCTGCTCCGGTTGATACTGGATTGTACATGAGCCCTGAGAGTCCTACCGGAATCAACGTCAGTGACTCCAGCACGATTCCATCTCCGCCGTCTTCGGTTGCTCAGCTGTTTAAACCAATGCCGGTTTCCGGCGGATTCACGGTGCCGCCTCCGCCTCCACAGCCGGTGGAAATGTCTTCGTCGTCTGAAGATCCGCCGACGTCGTTGAGTTTGTCACTTCCCGGAGCTGCTGACTTCAGCCAGGAGTCTAAGAACTCGAGTTCGAGCCACAACAACAACAACAACGCGTTGTTGATGTTTCCCCGATTTGAGAGTCAGATGAAACTTAATGAAAGAGTAGGAGGAGGAGAAGCATTCGTGGGAGGTAGAGCTGAGTTTATGACGGTGGTGCAAGAGATGATTAAGGTGGAAGTTAGGAGTTACATGGCGGAGATGCAGAAAACGAGTGGTGGATTCATCGTCGGTAACGGCGGTTTCAGGGATTGTGGAATAATAACACCTAAAGTTGTGTAGTTGTGGTTGCATGTGAGAGTTAGGAATTGGAATCGATGTGGGAAATTTTCAAGAGCATTCATTTTTGGGTTGGGGTGAAATGAAAATGTACATAGGAAATTAAAATTGGATAATAAAAAGTTCTATGGAATAATTTTATTAAAAATTAAATTCAGTGGATCTATTATGTGTGGTGTTGATGATCGATTAATGTCTGAAGTCACTAGAGATTCTGATGTAAGTATATGATTGGAACCTATAAGAAAGTATCCTAAAGCAAAAATGAAATGTGTTTTAGATTTCTGAACTTAAATCGTGGTTAATGAGACTTGTGAAATAGCTTGCGATATATATACACTTGTCAAAATCAACAAAAAAGTAGGATACCGAGAAATATTCAACAAGATCCTCTAGAAGAATTTCATGTTTATGTAATTCCTTATATAATATAAAAATCGTGATTAGTGTGACATGTCAAAACCAACCAAATTATAGATTCTAGAAGAGTTCTTAACTTTCTATAGTTTGTTAAACAACTTCATGTTTATAATTAATCCATTTTACAGTTGGTTAAATTCTTACGAAAAAAGATTTAAAAAATGCGTTAGAACCACAAAAGCTACGTCGTTTTGGGTTTCTGGGTTTTGTCTCAAAGTAAAAGCGGCTTTGTTTCCCCTAGATCTAACGTTTCACTCTCTCTCCCTCTTCAGCTTCGGCAGTACGGTCACATCGGAGAATTATCCCTGCGATTTAATGGCGCTGGCGTCGATGTCTTCAATTGGCGCGACGGTTTCACTCCTAATCTATTTCACTCTCCCCTGTTCAACCTCAGCTGTCGAAAACATTCTCCACCATTCTCCAATCGCTGGATCACGCCGTCCACTGATGTTCCCATTGTTTCTATCTCAATCCAATTCCTCATCTTCATCTATTCACCATCGGAAGCTCCACAAATCCGACTCAAAATCACTGAATCACTCTCGCATGAGACTCTACGACGATCTTCTTCGTAACGGGTAACAAAATTTCCCGATCTGATTCATATAGAATTCACCTCTTATATGTTTATTCAATCTTATAGGTATTATACAACACGGCTTTGGATTGGTACACCACCACAAATGTTTGCTCTTATAGTAGATTCTGGAAGTACTGTTACTTACGTTCCTTGTTCTAACTGTGAACAATGTGGCAAACACCAAGTAAATACTCAAATTATCAAATCTTGTGTTTGTTTTTGTCTTTGCGTTGTTTTGTTTTGTGTGCTTACTTTGTGATTTTGATTCATCAGGATCCAAAATTTGAGCCAGAATTGTCTAGTACATACAAACCTGTGAAATGTAACATGGACTGTATCTGTGACGATGATAGAGAACAATGTGTTTACGATAGAGAATACGCTGAACACAGTAGTAGTAAAGGTGTACTTGGAGAAGATGTTATATCATTTGGAAATGAAAGCCAACTAACACCTCAACGAGCTGTTTTCGGTTGCGAAACTATGGAAACCGGTGATCTTTATAGTCAACGCGCTGATGGAATTATCGGATTGGGTCAAGGAGATCTTAGTCTTGTGGATCAGTTAGTCGATAAAGGTTTAATAAGCAACTCTTTTAGTTTGTGTTATGGAGGAATGGATATTGGTGGAGGTTCAATGATTCTTGGAGGTTTTGATTATCCATCTGATATGATATTCACTGACTCGGATCCTGATCGTAGGTATGTTCAAAAGGGACTGATTTGTCTGATTAGTGAATGGATTTTGTATAATCCTAACAGATACGTTTAATACCTTTCACACATTTACTCTAGTTTCGGGATGGCGACAGTCCATATTACAATATAGATTTGAAGGGTATACGTGTTGCTGGGAAGCAGTTGTTGTTGAACTCAAGAGTCTTTGATGGAGAACATGGCGCTGTTTTAGATAGTGGTACAACTTATGCTTATCTTCCTGATGCAGCATTTGAAGCATTTGAGGAAGCTGTAAGTCTTTATTTATTGTTTTATTTACCTTATAACTGTTTTGAGAATTGTTAATGTTTGTTTCTTTATCTTATTGTATTGAAGGTAATGAAAGAAGTTTCTCCATTAAAGCGGATTGATGGTCCTGATCCAAATTTTAAAGATATTTGCTTCCAAGTCGCTGCAAGGTATTATGTCTTGGAAACTTGTCATCGATATCATAAGTTTGAATCAAGCGAAGTAACTGACTTTTAGATTTGGTTTTCTTCAAGTGATGATGTCTCTGAACTTTCAAAGAAATTCCCGTCAGTCGAGATGGTATTCAAGAGTAGGCAATCATGGCTGTTGTCCCCTGAAAATTACTTGTTCCGAGTAAGTAATTTAGCGCAAAAACCTCTTACGAAGTTCCATTTTCTCTCCATAGCTAGCATTATAGTAGGTGTAATGTAACCAACATTTTTTGTGAAGTATTTATTAGTCTTGCTGTGGCTGATGTTGGTTTAGCCACAAATCAGCAGCTGATATTAGGTTACTGATGTGATTACTTTTTGTTCAATAAAAGCATTCCAAGGTGCATGGCGCATACTGTCTCGGTGTTTTTCCAAATGGAATAGATCATACAACTCTGTTAGGAGGTAAATAGATAACATTTCTGGCTACCTTCATTTGTTTTAGTACTTTTCATTTTATTTGCCAATAGATTTAATGGTAACATATGGTCTTATATTATCAGGAATTGTGGTTCGCAATACACTTGTTGTGTATGATCAAGAGAATTCTAAGGTCGGATTCTGGAGAACCAATTGTTCAGAGTTATCGGATAGACTTCATATCGATGGTGCACCACCACCTGCCACTTTGCCTTCAAATGATTCAAATCCACCCCGCAATTCATCAAGCAGTCTTCCAGGTTAGCGTCAGCTGTAGCTTTCATCTGGACTCTTTTATCCTGGAATTTACAACTATTCTTCTGATGTTTTTTTTGATGCTGTGGTGCTTATTTCCTCAGGGGAGATTCAAATCAGTCAAATAAACCTTGATATTCAGCTAACAGTCAATTCATCCTATCTGAAACCTCGCATTGAAGAACTCTCCAAGTTATTGTCCAAGGAGCTCGATGTCAAATCTTCACAGGTGAGCCAAATCAATAAATACACAATAACTTTAAAACACTGTTTTTGCTAATATTGAGTGAAAATGTCTCTGTCACAGGTCAGTTTATCAAATCTCACCTCCAGAGGAAATGACTCACTTATCAGAATAGTTGTTGTCCCGCCTGAACCTTCTACTTGGTTTTCAAATGTCACAGCAACGGTATTGATTATACAATAAACTTCTCCTTACATTACTCGAGTCTATCCTCGTACATGACTTTTTCCATTATGCTTCATGTAGAGTATAGTTTCTCGGTTTACCAATCATCAGGTCAAGCTTCCTGAAACCTTAGGAAACTATCAGCTGGTTCATTACAAACTCGAGCCTCCAAGAAAACGGTACGCTATTCATTTTTAAACCTTAAAAGAAAAAGATTATCACTCCATTCTCTCAAAAAGAATAGTCTTTTCCTTTCGTTTTTAGGACGAATAACAACATCATTGTTGTGATCGCGATTGGGATCATCGTTGTAATAGTTGGGTTATCAGCTTATGGAGTTTGGTTGATATGGAAACGCAACCAAACATCAAATCCATACAAACCTGTCGATGAAGCCACCATAATAGTCGCTGAGCAAGAACTGCAACCTCTATAAAGAAGTTGGTACCTTATTTATATTTTTTATTCTCCTCTTATCATACAAGCTGGTGTGATCCTAATTCAAACAATAGAAGTGTTTAATTATCTTTAAGTAAATAATGTTAACCTTTCGTTTATTTATTTATTATGGATTGAAACTTGATCTTCTTTTATGTAGTTTTTACTCTTTACAATATGTTTGCTTTCCATTGTTATAAAATATTGTATAGTGCAGCACAGTGCATTCGATCAAATTATGTTTTTTTAATGTTTAGAGTTAAATTAGTGAGTTGTTATTTTTATTAGTTACTACATACCAAAAATAGACACAATTAAGGATTGGCCAAACTCAAAACAAGAGTCAAGGAAACAATTCCGTTGCATGGAATCGATATTTTTGTTTGGAAAGAAATGAATAAATTGCTCCTGCTCCCAAAATTTGATGGAAAGAATCCATGAGAATAAAAGAAAAAGAAAAAGAAATAAACCAAAGAAAGGAAAAAATGATAATTGAATATATCAGTCTTAGTAAAACCAAACGAAAAAGGTTTTAGAAAAATATATATATATATATATATATATATAATCAAAAAATTAACGTACTCATTTTTAAGTATAAAATAAACATTTAAAAATAATTCTAGAAAGGATTTCACATATATAAAATATAAACAAAAAATCAGAATAATTGTTACAGCAGAATTGCCAAGCTTGAGGACGCGTGTTGATCAGTTGACGGGGGAATCTCAGACTGCTCATAAACCATCGATGCCACGAATAGCTCCCATTCGTAGAGACTTTACGATACAAAATGGCAAGCAATGTGCTCTGGTTGAAGAACCGTTGACTCGTAGTCAGAGAGAGGCGACTGTTCAAATTGGAAGGCCAATGATCTGTTGAGGCCTCAAACCTCTCCGATTCAGATTGGTGGCCAATGTTTTGGTAACAACTCTCCAGTTCCATCAAGAAGCTTAAGATTGCACCCTATCATTGAAGACGTAAGAATCCTTTTTTCCAACATTTTCCTATTATAATGTCTGTTTTGGAGTTGAATAAAACATTATATTTTTTGAATGGTTATTGTGCAGCTGTTTATGGATGAACCAGAGATGAATGATGATGAAATGGAAACGGACGAAGAAAAGCTTGATTATTTCAGGAAGCTAAATCAATGAGATTACAGGCGTGCCTCCAGAAGAAGCAGATGCAGAAGAAGATCCTAAACAGGACACCAAGAGACGTAAAACCTCTAAATGAAGCTCTCTCTCTCTCTACAGAGCCTTAGCCTCCTACCTGATCAGTTCACAACCTATGTCTATAAAGCTTTCCAAAGAGTAGTAATATTGGTATATTGCGTTTAGTCTTCCCTCTCTACTAACTCTTTGCATTTGGCTCTTTGAGAATTATGAGACCATAATAGATTTCAGAGTTTATGCACAGTTAGTGATTTAGTGAGGTTAGAGAAGTGATTGAGAGACTTTGCGATCTTTCGAGATCATATGATGATTGGAAACAAATGGCTTTAGATACCCTTTTGATGCTTCTTAAAGACTCAAATGTTAGGTATCGAGTTATCGATGTTTTAGGGCATAGTTTGGTTGATTAGCAGAAGATAAAGTTGTTGGAGACAGAGTAGCTCTAGTTTTACAAGATTATCACAAGATTAAGTATAGTGGATTGAAGATGAATAGTGAGGAAGCTCATAGAAGTATAGAGAATCCATGGGAGATTAAAGTGGAGAGGAAGAAAAAAAAAAGCTTATGAGTGAAACAGAGCTTGAAGAAAGAAGAAAAATGGTGAAATCGTTGAAGGAACAAGGGAAGAAGAAGTATTTGATGGGTTTTGTTAAAGAAGCGATGGAGATTATACGGTGGGGATTGATTTGTGTCCGTTGGATATAATAAGAGAGCACAATGTTGCTTGTTGTTGAAGAAAGCTGAGTCTGCCATTAGTGATGCTACTAGAGCATTGTGTTTATCTGGTGTGGATGATCCACACGTTAAGTGTTTGTGGAGAAGATCTCAAGCGTACGATTTAAAAGGGAAGGCAAGGGAGAACTTGATGGATTGTTTGGCGTTCGTCGATCAAAGACTTGAGCATTCGAATACGCAAAGATTCCCTACTACGCGGCGCAGATGATAAGAAAACAGATGAGCGCCACGTGTGTTTTCTCGAGGGTTGAGTCGACGAATGAGAAATCGGACGGTTGAAAATCAAAATTTCAAGGAAGGAAAATAGTGAGCCAGTCTCGTTTTGTGCACAGGCTTGTTTTTATTTTTAACAGTAACCGTTACAAATTGATCAGTCTGTAATAAACCCGACATATGTCATGTGTGGAATCTATGATTTTTTATAGTAAAGATTTGAGTTAAATGTTCATCTTGGGCATGTCAAGATTTAAAATTTTAAGTAGCAAATAAATTATACTAATATATAAAATTATAAAAGTTAATCAATTAATATAACCGACCGGTTTATAAAAAAATTTTGGTTTGGTTTTGGTTTAAGCATTTCGATTTGAGCAAATTTGGTCTAGTTTAAATTTTGCTAATAAAGAAATGTACAACACATGGAAATGTTATAGCAATGTATATACCCAAGACACGGTCATAAGCAGACAAAAACGGTGACATGGTATAAGATTTAGTGTATCAATCGATATGTTTAGCATTTGAGATGATTGTATATGGGGTTGAAAGTTGAATGACCAAAACTAAAAGGAGCAAGTGGACCTGAAGCAAAGAGAATAATTGAAAGTGACAATCCAAAAGTGACATGTGTTATAATTTCAGAAGATGTTGTTTTGTTAATTATCAATTGTTGTAACCATGTTCTTCTCCGTTCCCATCAAAAATTGTCCCAACGGTCTTGTTGTCAATCGTCCTCAAATTGGATAATGAATAGATGATATGTGTTGTTTTCTTCGATCCAAAACTAAGTTAGCTATGTCGTTTATTTATTTATTTTGAGTAATGAAATTTGAGATGTTAACTTGTATTTTTGCATATTTATTTAAAGTATTTGTGTGGTTGAAGTAACTTATATACAAATATATAAAGATAAAAATATTACTCTATATATGTATTTCAATTATCATTCAAACATACACTATAAGCAAACATTTAGGAAATGGAAAGCAAAATATAATAAACATGAAAAAACTAGAAGTTATAGAATCTAATTTAAGACATTAAAGCAAAACTAGATGAACTACATAAAAAGGTTGTAACAGTACAACTTGCTCCAATAAATGAAAATGATCACACATGCATCGCATTTGGAAGCTACATATGCGTATACAATGTAGTTTATTAAGCAAATGAAAAATAGAGAATGGAGTAGAATAAATTATCAGCCTGGAGTCCTATGTATTTAGTTATTTACACATACAAAAATAAGCTACCCTCGTGGGGACCTAGTTGCGGACTAAGACGGAATTTTGAATTTTGAATTCTTCCAGGCACCATTATCGAGGCGACCCTCTTGATTTCGACTTCTGACGGCAGCATAGTGGTTGCTCGCCGGCGTCGAGATGTAACCCCTGTTCGTGTGTCTATACGATGGCTTTTACTTGAATCCGGTTCATCGAATAACTTTCCCGACCACGACAACATCTTCGGGTTGTCGTCTGCGGTGGTCGGAGTCCCTTCGGTAGCCACATGTTTCCCTTTCCAGCTGCACCAGTCTCAAGGTCCGATGACCTTCTCTCTCATCTCCCGTTGGGTGACCACCTCTCTCCCTTTCTCGCCGAACCATATTTCATTTCCGACGAACCTCGGTTCTCTCTTCCGCAGGGTGACTCCGTCACTTGCAAGATCTCTCTACTTCAGCATCAAGTTCATCGACGAGATCTATCAGCCACCGGAGAGAACCACATGTCAACGACGTTCTCGATGGACCTCCGACAAGAGCAAGCTGAACAAATTCCCGATGGATGAAGACCTTCTTCTCTTCGACCGGCGTGGTTTCTCTCCTCTCTTCATTGCTGATCTCAACAGCAGGGAGGATGCTCCCTCGGGCTCCACTTTTTGCTTTCAAGCTCAGATTTTGGAGTGGTGCCTCCTCCTCCGCTTGGTGCCTCCTCATCTCGCCGGCCCGGTGCCTCCTCATCTCGCCTGCCTGGTGCCTCCTCATCCGCTTTCAATCTCAGATTTTGGCTCCCCCGTGGCCGATTGGGCTTCGCTTTGCCACTAAAGCCTTCGGCTATCCCTCCTCTTTTTCTCCGGCTAAAACCTCTTTGTCACTGTGGTCGGTGCATATCATCCCACCGCTTCGTTTAAGAACCACCGGAGCTGACTCCTTCTCGGAAAAATTCTGAAAATCTTGTTCTATCCTTTACAATCTCTCCTCGTCAGAGTCTGCTCGGAGAATTGAAACCCTCATCTCCGACGAAAAAACTCCTCCCACCATCGCTATACGGAGGGCCGATCCCGGAGATGCAAAGGAATGGAGGAGCTTTGATATCCGGCGTATCTGGACACACCGTAAAAGACCACTGTCTTCACCAACCACCGCCTTTGGAGATTGGACTCGACAGAAGACTCCTAAAAGGGCCATGCCCAACATCTCTGAACCCTTTGAATTTAAGGGCCCAAATCGAAAATTATTTCTGAAGCCCATTTTGGTCTGCAACGCCTGGGTCAGTTTGATGCTTCTAATGTTGGATTTAATCATTAGGCTCGATCGCTCCCGCCAGCTCAAGACTAGAATTAAACCAATGAATTTAATTCTTTGTTCACACGCCCATCCCTCCTTCTGTCTTAGACAGAAGAGAATTTGTTTATATATTTTCCTCTTCAAAAAAGACATACTTAAGATTGCTTATCTAGTTAGACGTGATACCTGGAATTCCAAAATTCTCTCCGTTGCTGTTATCAAGGAACCGAGATTGTTGCATTTTTCCGACGTCAACGGAGCACTAGCTCACAGGCATCGTCTCTTCTTCCTTGGCTCCGGCCGAGGGCCTTCTTCCCTCCTGGTTCAGGTCATGAAGACGACCGGTGAAGTTCCACTTGCTCCAGCTCAACGACGAGCAATCACCGGATCTGAAAGTTTCTCGAGAAAATCCTGAAGTCCCGTCATCATCTTCCGACAAGAGATTGAGCAAACTCATAGTAATCTCTCTGTTGCGGTTATAGAGGTTATTCTCCTCTCCACACCTTCCGATGCCATCGGAGCTCCAGCTCACCAGCATTGCCTCCTCCTCCTCAGCTCCGATGTTCCTCACTACCGGAGAGAATTTTGGTCTCCCCCTTCTTCAAGGAGTTGGATGTTAATTGGATTGCAGTGACGGTATTAGGAGTTCAAGTAGTTGCTCCTCAGCCATTGGCATCCAAGCCACCCGTTCATATTGGGTTCCGCGAGAATTTTCTCTCGTTCTACTTGTGATCACCCTCTTCAGGGATCGAGTGTCTCTACACTTCAGACATAAGTTTGGATTCTCAGAATACAACGGATACTTTCGTATCTCGTGTGGTGTTGTATCTCCCCGAAGGCCGACTGTCAAGTTATGGTTAGTCTTGCACCACTTCGAGTGGCATATCCCTACGGCATGTTCCGCATTCTCAATTTTACTTAGTTTCAGTTTTTTAGAATATTATTTTAGGCTTATGTCTCGGACTTGCTTCTTAGGGTATCTTATATTTGTCCGGATAATGTTAACCGTTATGATAACATTAATCCGTGTCTTTCTTCGATTTTTCCATGTAAAATTTTCGGTTCTCACAAACCGATAACTTAATGTATGGGATTTGACAACAAAAAAAAACAATTATCAGCCTGGAAGCCTTTCAAGAAAAACCTGGCCCCCATCAGTTTTCGGTTACAGACCGATGCCATGAAATTTGTGCCTTCTTCGCATTCTCCTTTCCAGCTTATCGGCAGTGGACGAATCCTTTGTCATCGAAGCTTTCGCTCTCGGGCCATATTTCAGAGTTAATGACTCCAATAACGATATCGCTGGGTAAGCCATTATCGCTCAAGGAGTAAAAGCAAAATGAAAATATAATTCATCTTGTTTTGAAAATAGTGGTTTGGAGAAAAGAGAGTAAGAGAGGTTTTATGAAGAAATTTTTTAAAGCATAGGTTTTTAAGAGAGAAGAACAAGGATAAAAGATAATGTTACTTGTACGTTCTTATTTGCACTCTTGATAAATTACTTTCTATTGCATAATGCATAGTCTTTCAAATGTTAACAAATACACCCAAAAATAAATAAATAAACAAATAATACTAGAAGATTTAAGAGACGCAAATTTACATACAGACAAATTTTGATAAATTCACTTTAGTCAGAAATAAAAAAAAGGCACTCACCGCCTTTTTTGATGATGAAGCAAAAAAACTATCTAACATCAACAAGGACCTTGGAGACTATATGGGGGATACACATTGCCTCACACGCAATGGTAGGTTACAGTTTTACAAAAAGGGAAGTTAGTTCTGCAAACCAACTTGAGGATCTCTGAATAAAATCTTAGAAAGTTGGATCATATATAAAATAATAAATCCACTAATTATACGATCTACTTGTTTAATTTTCAAATTAACTCGGTTGATTTTTAAAATAAATAAAAAGTCTACAAAAAGTTTGAAAATATATTGAAAACACTCGATCAGATAAACTTTTTGAGTTTTGCCATAACCATCACTTCTTTTATAAGAAAGCAAACCAAACCTATCGGAGAAAAATCCACCAGTTTCAAATACTCAAAGATGTCTCTCTCAATTAAGTCCTCATTCTACTGCTTTCTGCTGCCCTGATTTGAGCGAAATACGGATGAGTCTGTCAATTCATAAAATAGCTTAATTACTAATCTCATCCTCATGATCATTCGTGTAAACAAGATTCCAATCATAATAAGTAGACTACCAAAGAACCCTTGTTTGAGTTATCTTCTAATACGTACCATTGCTTCTTTTGCAGTCAATCTGTCTTGATGATCATACCGGAGTAGCTTGTCCAGGTAATCAATCGCCTACATTGTAAAACAAGTTACAGCTCGGGCAAGAGACCGTGGCAAAAGACAGATGTGTTTGTGTTTCTAAAGGAACAAAGAGAACAAAGTAAACCTCAGGTGAGACCAAATGGCGATTGTCGGCGTTGATGAATTTGGACCAAGGCTTCCTGCTATGTCTGTGGAAAGAGAATTGTTCATTGGCATTGCTCTTATACTATGCAAGATATGTAAGTTCTGCTTACCTCCCAACAAGTGCCTCTAGCTGAGCATCAAGTTCTAACTGATACTTATTCAGATATGCATTCAATTCATCTGTTCCAAGGACCTGAGTCAAGAGTCAAACAAATACTCTTAATTATGAAAAAAGAACATTCAAATCCCCTTTAGAATTCTAACGTTTAGCCACGGAATTGATTACCTTGGCAATTTTGACGAGCTGATCCTGGTTGTCATGGCCATAGAAGAAAGGTTCCTTGCGGAATATCTACAAGAAGATAATTAGACACATTAGATTAACAAAATATACTTTTGGAAACATTCTGAGAAGGATGATAATATAAATGTAGCCTAGGAAGCCTTGCAAATTCGCAAGGTATTCACCATTCCAGCAAACATACAACCGAGGCTCCACATGTCCAAGGAATAGTCATAGTCCTGTAAATCCACTAGGAGTTCGGGTCCCTTGAAGTATCTGATATAAGAGAAAACATTTCATCAAGCTTAGCTACTGATAAAGACTATATGTTGTAATCAGTTTAGACAAAAATGGAACGCAAACCAAGTTATTTTTAAGTAGCGCATTATACCTTGAGGCCACACGGACATTATACTCTTTTCCAGGATGATAAAACTCAGCGAGACCCCAATCTATTAGGCGAAGTTTGCGGAGCTCATGGTCGATCATGACATTGTGTGGCTTGACATCTCTGTGCATTATACCTTGTGAGTGACAGAAGTCCAATGCCTGTAGCAGGTCATAGGAAAATTGCAAGGTTATCACTGACCCTAATTTATCGCGAAACAGACAGAATTTCACAGACTGGAAGTCGTAAGGGAGTATAAAATGATAAATAGCTTACCTTCAACAGCTCATAGATGTAGTATCGGATGTCATAATCAGTCAATGTCGGATACAGAACCTTAAAGTCTGTGCTATTAACATACTCAAATATCAAGCTTGGGGTTTTTGAGTGTTGATCTCTGACAACATCAAGCAGCTTGACAATATTTGGTCCTCCACAGAGATTTTGAAGTATTTTAATCTCTCTTCTAATCTGTTAAAGGATCATATAAATTCAGAAAGGCAACCCAAAATCAAAACTGATTTAAAGGCAAAACTTTCTCTGCAAAAGCTACAGTTTTTTTTGCTCAGTAATATATCTATAGACAATTCACCCTCTTCTTCGTTTTTGCTACATTTAGGTAAAATACAGCAGCAAAATAACAAAAAGCAACTAAACTCGATATAATCCTATCATTCATAAGTTACCAATCGAATTAATGTAGACACTCACCTTCTTTTTCTTAACAGGTTTGAGAATCTTGATTATGCATTTCTCATTGCTGTTCATGTTTATCCCCTCAAAAACCTCACTGTATTTTCCTCTCCCAACCTTCCTCACTACCTCGTAACCATCTTGCTCCCTGAGAACAAAACACAAAGAAAAAAAAGCTCAAAACTTTAACAAAAGCATCATCACCTAACATAATCAAATTCACAAAAACCAACAAACTCTCCTCAAACACAAACAGATTAAAAAATCAAGAACATCATCAGCTAAAAAAGCTCATTTTTTTACATTACTTGTGTCACTTCCACAAGATTCAATTTTTAACTGGAAAATAATCCAAAGCTAATAGACATTTTTTGATACAAACAATCAACAAAGCTACTGAAGAAAGATCGGATCTTCTGATAACCTAAATTCCCAATAGATCTTCCTAGGGTTTTCCAAATTTCCAGAAATCAACGATCTTACCCCCACTGAACATTAAGCGATTCGTAATCCCAATAATCCTTAGGTCGGATCACGTTAACATCGGTATAAACACGAGCTTTCGACATCGCTCTCTCGATAGAGATCTCAGCGTGAGAATCAGAATCAAGACGACGATCGAATCTGTTACCAGCGATGTCTGATTCAACGGTTCCGGTGGTGACAACGGTCGATGGTAAGATAGGGGAAACGTCCAAATGCAAAGAGAAAGTAGGAGATGAAGATTAGGCGCATGTAATAATTTGGTACACCTCCCGCGGTGGATTATTTATTTCCCTTAGTGGCATACACTGAGTTAAAAAAAGAAAGAATCATTTTCACTTTTTGAGGGAAAAAACTATAAATAAAATATTTGTTTTCAAAACGGTGCGTTTTGTCTCAACCCTAAAGAGTTTTTGTTGTTCATCATCATCGTTTTGCGCCTCTCTGTCTCTCAAACTCTTCTGGTAAGCTTCTTCAAATATTCTTCTTAATACCAATTATGCTTTCGTAATCGTTTCTAGACTTAAAGTTTCTTACTTTTCAATGATTTCTGTTGATTTATAAACCCTAATTTTGAAAAAAATGGTGTCTTTATTAGTCAGGATTTAATCGTAGTCTAGTTGTTGTGAGTCAAAAACCCTAATTTTTTGTGCTGTTTTACACTTTGCAAACTCTCAGAAGCTCTTAATTAGTAAACAATGCGAAAGAAGAAGTTTATTGATAAGAACAAGGCGGCGACTTCCGAGTTGTGTCCTCGTGATACATCAGACCCAAGATACAGTGACGCACCTGGAGGTGATAAGGTCTTCTTAAGAGTTAGATCAGAACCCTGTTAACATCAGTGGTTTCATTGAAGAAGAAGAAGACAACTCACAGTTTCAAGATGCCCCTGAAGATTTAGCTTATGGTTACTCTAGTTTTGGGATTCGAATAATCCTTTACCTGCTCATGTGAGGAAGGAGATTTTGGAGTTAGGGTATACTGATGATGGCTATAATTACTTGGAGCATTTGATGATGGCTATAATTACCATAGCTAGTTCTTTACAACAATGGAAAATTTACTTAAAACACTAATACTTACTCGAGAGAGACGAGAAGTAGAGAAAGATTCTTCCAACGACGATTGGGCCTCTCTTCTAAATTTATATATATACAATTAAGATGTGAGGCCCTAATAGATGATCGGGCCTCTCTTTAAAAGGTCAAGATTAAATTAACCCATTAACAGATGTTGGATTCGGGGCTGGGCACTAATACCCGTTAGCTCTTTTCAACGCATTATCCGATTCGTACCCGCCTCGTGAAATAAGGTATCCGTGGTTTTCAAGTCGGATTAAAAAAGATCACACAATTCTATTACCCGCAAGTATAGTAAAGATCGAATATCGGATAGTTAAAAGTTCATAAAGGGAGGAAAGTTTTAGAAAATAAAAACTACCTAGGACAAGGAAAAATAAAATAAAAAATGAGCCAAATAGGAGAAGGAAAAATAAAATTAAAACAGAAACCAAATAGGAAAAGAAAAGAGTTATATAACTCCAACAAGATAAATAAATAATAACATTGACGAAAACCTTAGATAATCAGAGCCACCGATACTTTCTTCCACAACGATGACGTCGGATCTTCCAGAGGAGTTGTTAGAGGAGATACTTTGTCATGTTCCGGCCACATCTCAGAAACGGTTACGAACTACTTGCAAAAAATGGAACCGTTTATTCAACGCCAAGAAATTCTCAAAGAAACACTTCGATAAATACCCAAAACAGTGTCTGTTTCTCAAGCTAAAGGACAAATTTAGGGTTTGTTTACTCAACGCCAATCTCAATAATGGAACTCCTTATGCAGAGGTTACAGGTGAACTTGGCCTAAATGAAGTCTACATAGATAAAGTCTCTCACGGTGATAGCTTGTTGTTATGCACCATCGAACAAGACAACAAATCTTGCGATAAGAGCTACAAGATATTGAGTTACAAGGGTTATAAATGTGACGACCAAGAATTCGAGCTTTATGACATAAACTCTAATTCATGGAGAAATCTTGATGTCACTCGGATTCCGAACTACGACATCGTGTATTCTTCTGATTACTGCAACGTGTCTTTGAAGGGAAAGACTTAATGGATTGTGTATGATTCGAAAGAGGAACATATCGGCTTAATGAGTTTGATTTTACCAGCGAGAGATTTGAGCGTCTACGTCTTCCCAATCAGTGTCATAGTTACAAAAATCTGTCTATATCAGTTGTTGGAGAAGAGAAACTTTCGGTGTTATTACATCACATAAATACATCAAGAAGAGAGATATGGGTAACCAAAAAGATTGATGATGAGACCAAAGAGATGTCGTGGAGCAAATTTTTAGAAGTCGAAGTCGGCATCAGACGTGATATGTTGCTTGGCAGTTTCGTGGTCGATGAAGAAAAGAAAATCGTCGTGTGTTGTGAGCAACGAGATCGTAAATCCCAATCGATTATAACAGTTTTCATTGTTGGAGAGGATAGGCCTTTTCCAGTAAAGACAATATCTTGGCCATTTTTTGTTGACTATGTTCCAAGTTTGATACAATTCCTGCGACCTATAGGCAAAAGAAAAAGAGACGAATAACTACCTTTTGTGATTTTATTAATTTATCTTCTCCTTTGAATAGTTTAGTGGATCGATATTCATTAAGAAGCGATTACTAAATGTTTTAACGGCCCAGTATATATATATATATATTATATACCTGAGTTTTAACATTTAACACACGATCAAGTCATGTTTCCTTACGTGTATATATTACCTAGAAGGGTAAGCCAACTGTTGTTAAAATCATGTTTTCTTATAGACTGTTAAAATCATTTATCATTTTTTTTAGTTAAATATTTTTTTTATCGTTTCTTTTAACATTTTTCTGTTTTGTTGTTTATCAAGACTTCGAATCTTAAATCTTTTTGGATGCGGACGTCTTTAATATAATTTATTACCATTACTAGTCAAATGTCAAGAAAGTGACAGAGCAAGGGACACCGCCATTTATAGCAAAGGTTATGTTGTGTCTCAATCATAAATTCAATTATCAAACGAAATGTATAAATTTGGTAATCAAAGCCTTGTAGGGATACAAGATATATGTCCTGTCACAAAATCCAACCTGTGCAGCTAATTTAGTCTTCATGAATCAGTTGTTCATGTTCAGTCACAAATCGGTGAATGTTCTATAATAAAGCTGTATGGACCATAAGCTTTTGGAATTATTGATATTCGACAAAATTTAATATCTTTAACTTTCGAGAAAGAAGTGAAGAAACGAAGATTGATGTGCCTTATTGAACAATAAGTTTGGCTACTTTTTTTTTATTTTCAGATTTTGATTGGTAAAATTCCTTCATTCCACATATTTTTTGTCGGTAACATCAAAATCAGGCAATGTTGTTATGCTGTTTTCACAGTTAAATATTTTCACTATTTTGCAGTGTGATCATCCAATAATTTAATATTTAAGAATTAGTTTTTGTTTTGGTTATTTCGAAAAGACGTTTCAGATCCACAAGGACCCTCCCCTCTTTTAGAGTTTGAACCACACACTCCAAAAACAGTCTCTTGATCTTGAACTTTTCGTGTGAATTACGTAACTACCCATTCATCCCTCACCCTCTCGTGTTCTCAAGGCAAGGCTAGTTTAGGTATTTCATAGTTTCATAGGATGAACTTGGATTAGCCAAAATAAAAGAAGAAACTTTTGGTGGATCACATTCTTCATCGTCTCTTTTGATTACGTGTAAAGATGCAAACATGAAACATATAATTTATAAATAATATATAAATGAATTATACTGAGAAGGGTTTTGTAGTTCTAAGGTTGATTTCTTGAGCAAGAAGAAACTGTTCCTAACATGTCCGCAAAGAAGAAGGAGCTTCTGTCCTCAGCCATGAGGAGAACTAGTGAATGGTTTCTCACTCTGTTTTTTTTTGTTTTTTTTTTATTTCTTTCACTTCCTATGTTTTGTGATTACGAAATCAGTCGATTCTTATAAATCTGGTTTCAGGATTTCTTCTCAGGAAATTCCTAGTGACGTCACTGTTCATGTTGGAGAAACTTCGTTTTCACTCCACAAGGTGATTGTTCTTCTTTGTTCTAGATCTAATTATAGACAATGAGATCACTTTGTCTTATAGTCTCTGTTATAATCTGCAGTTTCCACTTAAGTCAAAATGTGGGTTTATAAAGAAACTTGCTTCTGAATCAAGCAACGATTCCAACATTACAGTTATCAAAATCCTAGATTTTCCTGGAGGTGCAGAAGCATTTGAGTTAGCAATCAAATTCTGCTACAACATGAACTTCGAGATGAACGCAGAGAACATTGCAATGCTGAGATGTGCAGCAGAGTATTTAGAGATGACAGAGGAACACTCTGTTGGAAACCTAGTGGAGACAACAAAGGTTTACTTAAACGAAGTGATCCTCAAGAGCTTAACGGATTCGGTTAAAGTTCTGCGAAAATCTGAGGATCTGTTGCCTATAGCCGAGAGAGTGAGACTTGTGGACCGGTGTATAGATTCAATTGCTTATGAAACTTGTCAGGAGAGCCAGAACAAGGAGGATATAGTTGATTGGTGGGCTGAGGATTTAGCTGTTCTAAAGATTGATATGTTTCGACGTGTCTTGATCGCGATGATTGCTAGAGGGTTTAAGAGATACGCGCTTGGTCCAGTGCTTATGCTCTATGCTCAAAAAGCTCTTAGAGGGTTGGTGAGATTCTTGATTTTTTTTCAAGAGAACAATGTAATGTATCTTCTTTAAAATAATTCTCAGAGAAAGATTAATGAAATTTCGGTTTCTCTGTATGCAAAATGCAGGACATTTTTGGTAAAGGGGCAAAGAAGATGGAGGTAGAACAAGAACATGAGAAAAGGTTGATTCTTGAAACAATTGTGAGTCTTCTTCCGAGGGAAAGAAATGTAATGTCAGTGAGCTCTCTTTCGATGCTTTTAAGAGCTGCGATATACCTTGAAACCACGGTAGCTTGTAGGCTTGATTTGGAGAAGAGAATGGGATTACAGTTAAGACAAGCCGTGCTTGATGATCTCTTGATACCTTCTTATGGAGACAACACAATGTTTGATGTTGACACTGTTCAACGTATCCTTATGAACTATCTTGAGTTTGAAGTTGAAGGAAACTCTGTTGATTTCGCCAGTGATATCGGTGAACTGATGGAGACTTATCTGGCTGAGATTGCTTCTGATAGAAACATAAACTTGGCGAAATTTATCGGTTTTGCTGAATGCATTCCTCAACAGTCTAGGATTACTGAAGATGGGATTTATCGAGCCATCGACATCTATCTCAAGGTATACATTTTACTATAAAGACTGAAACGTTTTTGCTGACTGAAGCTTTAACATTTTCAGAATGTTTTGACTCATATCTTGAAAAGTTCAAAGATCTTATGGGTTTGAATCATATGCTCAAAAGTTCTAGTCTTTACTTGAAACTAGAAAATGTTATGTTACCTTTTTTCGGTGTAGGCACATCCGAATATAAGTGAAGTGGAGAAGAAGAAACTTTGCAGCTTAATGGACTGTCAAAAGCTATCGCGAGAAGCATGTGCTCGCGCAGCTCAAAATGATCGTCTCCCTGTACAAACTGTAGTTCAACTTCTCTACTACGAGCAACCAAGTCTCCGTGAAATATTAAGCGATACAGATTCTCCAGAAGCCGCAACCTCAGTAGAAATCATTCCTCCTCATGAGCTTAGCTCCTACAATAATGAGCTCTCCAAACTAAACCGCGAAAACCAAGACTTGAAGCTTGAGTTGCTCAAAGTGAAAATGAAGTTCAAGGATTTGGAGAAGGAGAAAGTTTTTGAAGTCATGAGTGGTTCGGATTGTTCTTCTTCGGTTTCAAGTGCTTCTGTGGTTAAGCCTGGATTACCGAGAACGTCATTTATGACCTCTGTTTCTCGAAAACTCGGAAAGTTTAACCCTTTTGGCCTCACACAAGGACGAACCAAACCAGCTAAAGGCCGAAACCGAAGACACTCTATATCTTGAACAATACATAATAACATAAACACTTGTTCTTGTTGGGAATTTTCAATTTCTAGTCAAGGATGTTTCTCTGTTTGATTGTATAGGGAGCTGAGAATGTCTTTGAGTTTCGGTGTTGCGTCTAATCCTTGAGTCATACAGCAATTTTCATGAATATATTTCCATCTTGGGCTTCAATATTAGAGTTATACACATATATTAATGATTCCACTTTAGTTTGGCTGGTGAACAAGAGCTATGATAAATTGATAATGATATTTAAATATATGATTTTTTTGTTTGTTAAAGGGTTAAATATTTAAATAAATATTTATTGTATTAATAATGTCTATTTTAAAACTGTTTTCTATCACGACGAATGAACAGTATCAATAGACATATATCAAATACAATAATATTATGAGCAGATTGTGAAGGCACGCTCCTTGTTTGTATTGACAACTTAGTCTTAGAAGATTGAATATTTTAAGAAATGAGAAGGAAGACTTTTGCTTTCTAATTTTAAAAGGGGGCTAATGTAAAGAATCTTAAACAAAGAAAAACCCAAAACATTAGAAATCTAAAAGACCATCATTTAATATAGAAAGAAAATGGAAAAACTTTAAACGATTCTCAAACAGCATATACATTCGTAATAATGAGAACTTTTCAATTTTACATCATTATATAGAGATTTCTAAAAACCTTAAATTATATGGACTTGGACTTAACAATGATGGGTATTCAACAAATTTAGTTTATAATAATAGAAGATTGAATTTTATTTTGTTTAATGTCAAAGAAGACTTTTTAATTATAGTTGACCGAATAAGAATGCATGCTTTATCCTTTTCAGTTTACTTAAAATATTCAATTCGCCGTTTCTTGTTCTATGTCTTCAGTTTAATCGAATTCGAGTAGTAAACGAGAAAAGAAAGTTCAATAGATTGAGAGATCAAAGATTATGCGACTACAATTAATACAGATTTTGCAACAGTTAAAATTTTTAAAGAAAAATATGTTTTTTGGCTTTTTATTTACGGCAAATAATTATATGGGATAATTTTCTATGATACATTAAATTTTGCAAACTACAGTATAATTTACAAGACTGGAAATATACCTTTTAATGTTAAAATGACATTTTTATCCTTAGTTAATAAATTAAAACTAAAACTAAAAATAAAATATTTTGATTATTTAATTTTATAAATAGTTAAAATAATTAATTTAAATATAATAAATAAATAATTTAATTTAATTTTAAAATTAATTAGAATTTCAAAATATAATAATTTTCGATTTTTTTGGACTTAGTTGAGATTTTAGATGATATATATATATATTAATATGTAATAACTATTATTATGTTATTTAATTAAATATGATAATTATATTTTAATTAATTATGAATTAAAAATACCAAAACTAAATAGTTGTTATGCACGATAATAATATATATTTTTTAATTAAGATCGTTATTTTAATTTACTAAAATAATTATCTTTATAAACATAAAAAAATATTTTATATAAACATAAAAATATTTTACATTTTTAGATTTAATTATTTCAACTAATTTTTGAAAATTAATCCCGAAATATAATTAAAACTCTAGATAATTTAAGATTTGGTAAATTTGAATAAATTATATATAAGATAAATAATTCATCAAAAATAAATATAAATTGAATTAAATAATAAATTTATTTTTAATTAATGAATTGAAATTTTATAATAGAAAATTATATTCTAGATTTTTTACTTAGTCAAAATAGTTAAATTTTTAATTAAGTACGAATTTAAATTATAGGATCAAATTAATATTATGAATTTTAAATTTTGTTAAGATTTTAAATAAAATTAGTTTTTAACATTATAATTATTATTTGATAATTTTAAGTTAAGTATATTAATAATAAATAACTTATAAAAACATAAGTTGATGAACATAAAATAATAAGTCAATAATAAATAAGTTGACTATTTAAATAAATTAACCAATCAAAATTAGTTAGACGGTGAAAAAATTAAGTCGAGAGAAATAAAGTATAAATAGACAGTTCGATAAATCATCTTTATTAATAAGTCAACAAAAAATTATAAAGTCTATCAAAATAATTAAATTTACCATAACAAATATAAATCAACAAACAAAACAATAAATCAACAGTTTAAATATGTCGACTATGTAAATAAACCAGTCAATCAAGTATAAGTATAATGTTATAAAATAAGTCAATGCTGAAAATATTAAGTTTACAGAAATAAAATAAAATAAGTCTATAGTTTAACAACGTAAGTCAAATGTTATAAAATAAATCGATGATGAAAAAACTTAAGACGAAATAAAAAAATATAAGTCGACAATTCAATAAATCAATTTTATTAATAATTCAACATATAATGATATAAGTCTATAAAAATATATATACATACAAAAATCAACTTATTAAAATGGGATATTAATTTTTCATAACAAAAATTAATTTTAAACAAAGTTAAATTAATTATGACTTTAATTTATATTATTGAAAACTAAATTAAACTATTAACTATATCATTTAAAATTAATTAAATTCGTTTTGTATTTAAATAAATAATAAATAAAGTTAATTTGAATTGTAAAATAATAATTTCAAACTATGTAATGGGTATAATTTTCAAAGATAATTAATATAAGGTAGTTATCAAAGATCCCCTTATTATTATTATTATTATTATATATATATATATATATTAACGAAAACAAACATAATCACGATAGAAACAAATTGTTAATCACACTAATGGGTAAATACAATTAGAAAAAATTGTATATATTTGTTGGCTTCTCCTGAAAATTGTCAATCAAAATTGACAAAAGGAAAAGAAATGGCTTAAAAATTTTCCTTAAGCTGCTACAGTTTTTCAGTTTTTTTAAATCGTCGAATTTTTTTTTGTCAATTTATTGTTAATTTCTTAATTTTTGTTTTTTTTTTGCATTAACATGTACTACAAAGTCCAATTATTCGTTCATTATGATGCCCTCACTAACTTTCCTGTAAGTCTGTAACGATCAACTTTCACACCCCATCTCAACTTTTACTTTCTTCCCTTTTGTTTTGGCGATCCTTTTTGTTTTTTTCCTCGACCGGCGATATATTTTTATGTTATTTGTTGTCGGTAATTCAGATTTACCCTTTTACAGCAGATAAATTCATAACTATATAATATTACTGCTACATAGTTACATATTCATACAAATATGTACACGATTAATTAAGATTAATATGCAATTGGAAATTGGTCATTTATGTTTCATTCTCACTGAAGAAATCTTACTCTTGTAAGATGTTGTTTGAATTTTTTTTTTTTATTAATTCCATCATGTTAACAAGTATAAATGAAATGGACAAGGTATGGACCGGTGCAGTTAACCAAAAATCGAATAATTATTTCAAAAGCTTAAAATAGAAACAAATGGATATTTTATTGTTTCTTTTTACATTTGAATAATGTTTTATATCCTCCACCTCCAAGCCATCATTATATAAACCCTTTATCCTGCAACTTTTACCATCATCAACTCACAGCAACTCTTCTTCTTGCCTTGGCTCAATTTTATACACTACACTCTCTCCCTCTCTCGACGTTGTTCCAAACATGGCTCGCTTTGGTATGGTTCTAGTCGTGGCTCTTTGCCTCACCATCTCTCTCTTCCCCGATACAACCACCGCGCTAAGCCGCCATTTCTACTCCAAAAGTTGCCCGAACGTCGAACAAATTGTGAGAAATGCTGTCCAAAAGAAAATTAAGCAGACATTCGTCACCGTCTCTGCCACTCTCCGTCTCTTCTTCCATGACTGCTTTGTCAATGTATGTTTTGATTTAAACGTTTTCATTCCTTTTAGGCAATCAAGTGGTTTCTTAAGCCTACCTTTGGTGTGTAATTCGCATTGTAGGGTTGTGATGCCTCGGTCATGATCCAATCCACGCCTAACAATAAGGCAGAGAAGGATCATCCAGACAACGTTTCACTAGCCGGATATGGATTTGATGTGGTGATCCAAGCTAAGAAAGCCCTTGACGCTAACCCTAGTTGCCGGAACAAGGTCTCTTGCGCTGATATTCTAACAATGGCCACCCGAGATGTCGTTGTTGCGGTGAGTAAACTTTCTCTCTTTTTTATAACACGGAAATTCTAAACCGAAATTCAGATTAATCTTCATAATCGAAATTGTCATATAAATTATAGAATGGAAAAAAAATAACCCTTAAACTTCTTTTTAGTACATTCTATTGCTTGTTGTGGACCGTTTTATAAAACAAGGTTTTACACATGCATGTCTGGAGGACCATCCTATGAAGTCGAACTTTGGTAGGTTCGACGGACTAGTATCAACCGCGGCTAGCGTCCAAGGGAACTTTACCCGGACCTTCCGACAATTTAGACAAACTCAATGCTATCTTTTCAAGAAAAAACAAACTTACCCAAGCAGATATGATCGCTCTTTCGGGTAAACCAACTTTAAAAAAACAAAACATCTTAAAATATCCAATACGGTCTATTTACATCACCAAAATGAATCAATATCTAAAACCGATAGATTCATTCATAATGTAGCGGCTCACACACTTGGATTCGATCGCACATTGCGGTAAGATCTTCAATACAGAATCTACAAGTTCAACCGTACGATCTCCGTTGACCCCACCCTTAACAAGCTTTACGCTAAGGAGCTTCAACTGGCATGTCCTAAGAATGTGGACCCGAGGGTCGCAATCAACATGCACCCAGTCACGCCCAAGAAGTTCGACAACGTTTACTTCAAGAATCTTCAACAAGGCAAAGGTCTCTTCACCTCCGATCAAGTCACCGATGGCCGCTCAAGACCCACTGTTAATGCTTATGCCACAGACTCTCAAGCGTTTAACCGCGCTTTTGTGACTGCCATGACCAAACTCGGCCGCGTTGGGGTTAAGACTAGCAGCAATGGAAACATCCGTCGTGACTGAGGTGCGTTTAACTAGAGATGATGATTTGGGAGAAACTATTAATTTATATTGTCCCCCATTTTTCTCTTATCCAATTCAACTTGTTTTCTTTTCGTTTGATTAAAATATTTGAACGTTAATTTTGACGATGATGGTTAATTCTTTTTTTATTTTTTCATTTGTTTTGCTTTTGTCTTATTTAAAGAGGTAAATGTATTTATTTTCTACTTTGTATCTTTTCCCTTTGTCATGAGCTATATATATCCATCTTATCATTGTTTTCTAACTTTTTTTTTGTTGCGCAAACATTGTTTAACTTAAATCGTTATAAAAAATTCCTAAAAATATCATATAATCTTAAAGAAAAGATATCCCTAAAAGATCTAATGACTATATAGTATCGGAAAAAAATACAAAACAAGATATTAGAAATAGAAGAAAAATGGTAAAGGAAATGATAAACGTGTGCTTAAATCAGAAATCAGAGTACTGTTAAATCTACTACTACCCAATTAAAATACTAATTAAATAAAACCGACCCGATTTAAATGGGTACCCAAACAGTAGCAAACACTACACTATGACCTTTCCACGTCAGCACGAGACTCACGTCATCGTCTTCCTTCTTCATTCCCCATCCGACGGCGTGCTCTTCCAGCATCGCCTTCACATCTGAAACCTCCTCCTCCGTAACCCTAACTCCACCGAACTCAGCCTCTCTCATCCTCTCAATCCACCGTCTCTTAGTCTCCGTCCTCTCCACTCTCTCCGCACCTTCCTTCGCCACCACGTTTTCTATCTTCCAGCTAATCTCAGCCTCGTACCACCGCCTCTGCTCGCTCATAAACGTGTCCGTCGTGTCAAACGGGATCCAAAAGTAGTTAAACGCCGATCTTAATCGGTTAACTAAATTCTCAGATGTGAGATCTGCGTCTTCTTCGATTAGGGTTACGATTGTTGGATTCAAAGATCGAAGTTCTTTCAAGAAAACAGTTCGGAGAGATGATGATGATGAAGTTAGGGATTCTTCAGGGATGTAACGAAGCATCATGTGACAGTTTACGACCAGAGCTTCGTTGAATGAAGAAGGATAAATCCGTAATTGTTGAAGTAAAGAGGAGAAGCCATCGGAGTAAATTGAAGGTATGATTGTGAATTGCATTTCTATGTTTCGTGTGGTGGCGAAGTTGACGAGTTTGGATCCGAGTTCTTCGTAGGATATGTTGATGAATGGTGGCAAGTCGGAGGAGGAGACGACGGTGAGTTTAAGAAGCGGTGGAGGTCTGTTGAGTCGTCTTGCCATGGCGTCTATGAGAGTAGGGATTTGCATACAATGAGTCAAACTTAAGTCAACGATGTGAACCGTTGAGTAACCTTCCACGGCGGTTAAGATGGCAGCGTTTGCAGCTATGAATCCGAATCTGTGCCATGGAGTGAGGTCGACGAATGCGGCTAGCTCCACGACTGAGAACCGGTGGAGCTCATTAACCGGCGGTAGGAAACAGACGGTGGAGGAGAGTGTGGGGATTTTGGAGACGGAGCGTGAGAACAACGAGCGGAGGAAGGCGGAGGAGAGTCGTTGGGTGGAGTCACCGTCGGATGGGGAGATGTTGTTGAGGAGCCAGAGGATTTGGTGAGCCAATGCGGTGTCGTTGGAGTCAATGGCGGTGGCGTAGTTGAGGAGGAGCTGTTCCATGAAGTTGGCGTCGCCGCCGCCGCGTAAAGGTTTGGGAGAAGGGAATCGGGTCGGGCTGAGAATCCGGGTTTTGGTCATTAATTTGAGTCGGGTTTAGAGAGAAATGTACGTTTACTCTTTTGTTCTTGTGACGCAAAAGGAAACAAAAAGAATAAAAAAAAGAGTAGAGAAGGGTGGAGAAAATGACAAGTCCATAAATTTTTACGTATTATAATTCTGAAAAGTGAGCTATAGAGAGAAAGGAGACAAAGGAGAAGGATGAGGAAAGAAAGAGACGCGTCAGTAGAGAGAGTCGTGTATGTGTAACCTTATCATCGGGAAACACACCGTTCGGTCGCTTATGTTATGTAAGACAAATATTGTCAAGAACAACTTTTTCGACGTATATCATTTGTATATAAGCAATAGCCAATATGTATGTATACGTGTTTCTATACATGTGCTATATGACTGAAATAGCTAAAAATATGAATCTATAGTTAGGTCGTAGGGTGCATTTTATGCTAACTCTTGTAGTCTGTGTGAACAGTATATTTGTTATTTAGGGAAAATATTACTTTTTTTTTAGTATTTTGTATAGGATATAGAAAGTAAAAATTGTAAAGGGGGTGGTGCTTGAAGGTGGGTGACATGTGAAGTGGCAGGTTAATTTGTATTTATGTATGTATGTACGGCCGGGATTTTGTCATCTAGGGTACGGCACGATCGCATTCATCAATATAATCACTGCATGCACTTTCCACCAAAATTAAAATTACAAACCATGATTTTGGTCCATTTGTGTTTAGTATGTGGACGTTATTCAATTTATTTTAATACAAAATTCAGATCTCGCAACAATCTATAAATACAGGATACAGCATATATAAGAACTTGGAAATTTAGATATATATATATATATATAATAGTGTTAAAGAAAATACTATTTGAAGATATTAAAATTTTTAGATAAGTTCGATCCAACCAGTCTAACGTATATTCTTTAGTAATAACTATGTGTAATAAAATTATTTAGACTTATACAGACAGAACTATTAAGAAGAATGCGAGGAGGAAAACATACAATTAAGTAGGTCCTAACAAAAATGCAAGATAAACAAATATATATATATATATATATATATATATATTCGTTATAAATTGTGAATTTTGGGCGAAGGGAGGAGATTTCTTGGCCTTGAACCTTGAGATACAAGTCATATAACATGGACTAAACACTAACGGACCCCAAACGGCTCATCTGGGGCCAGAAAAACTCGGTTGGTTAATGTTAATGGAAGTGAAGAAGAAATAATTGGTATTGAAGATATACCAGAACTGGTCATGCACTACAAAAAAAACATGCCAAATTCTGACCACTTTTCTTTTATCAATTAAATGGTCAAAAATTTATTGATGATTTTTTGATTAAATTATGATGAAAATTTAAAATAATCAAAATTTCGTCAATATTTTTGACCAATGTATTTGGTTTAAATATGATTGAAAAGTTTTGACTACTTATTAACCATTTTAAATTTGATAATTTTTTACGACGAAAAGCATTCAATGAAATATTGTTAAAAAATTATTAACCAATTATCGACTATTTATGTAATCATTTATAACTTTTATATAAATGTTAAATTTTGGTCAATAATTTATCAAATATTTTTGACCAAATATGTGTAATCCAAAATAGTCAACCAATTATTGACAAAATTGTAACCTTTCCACAATGGTCAAAAAGAAAAAAAAATTTGTTTCAAAAAAATTGTTTACTTAATCTAAAATCTATCGAGAACACTATTATTGAACTATTGTTTTGGTCACAGATTGATCAAAGATTTTAGTAATTAAAAATAAAAAAAATTGGTCAAAATTTGGAAGAAAGTTTTTGACCATTTTTTTTTACTGCATTTCAATTAACCTAGATATACCACAATATTGGTCACGGTTCTCTTAGACTAGTTTTCTTAGAGATTAGGGTTCGTTCTGTGGGTAGGTACGACTGCAGATGATCTCTATCCTCTATTCGCAAAGTATGGAAAGGCCGTCGATACTTTATCCCCAGAGACTGAAGGTCGGATTTTCTTGTTCTTTGAGCCCGATTGAGAAATTAGAGTTTCTTCATTTCTGTTATTGAATCAGTTCAAGTTTTTTCCTTTAGTTTTGGATGCTTATTGTTGTGTCAATTTAGGACTGGTGATTTGCATTTGTTCGGTATAAGTATAAAGATGAAGCATATAAAGCTTTTCCCTACTGATTCGGACACTGTCAATTACTAATATAGCCTTGTTTTCTGTTCTTACTGGAAGATTTTAACCTACTTGAGTTGGTTTACTTCGGATAAATCTGGTAGCAGTGTGAAAATCTTGAGAAATTTGGTGATTTGCACTCTTGGGGACTAATGAGACTCGAATTTTATTGCAATTTTTCTCTTACATTTCTCAGTGCACCTGGTTATATATTCTTCTGGGCTTGAATGCATAAATTTCATTCGTTGACTTTAGAGCTTCAATATTGTAGATAAATCGTGGTTATGTATTTTTCAACCTTCTATCTCCAGTGATTAGCTCTTTTAGATTATCACTAATGATTTCTTATAAAAAAATTCTCTCTGTAGGATTATGGTAAGTGTCCGGTTACTGGTGAACTTCTTGCCATTGACGACATTGTTCCCATCAAAACTGGGAAGGTAGTATACGTTCTTTAATTATCTAATGCAAAGAACTCTTGAAGAAGTTTATTTTTGTTGTTTCAGTTTCTTTTACCATTGTGCAGATCATGTCGCTAAGCTTTTTTGGCAAAACAAGGTGGAGAAAGCCAGAGCATGGTGAGAAGTGGCTAGCCATCTCCAAAGCGGTGGAGAATGCTCACCAGCCTATTGAAGTCATCTTGGAGAGATTGTGATTGCGTTGAGCAAGGAAGAGAAGCCTTTGTTTCTTTTCGTGTTTTCGTTTTTTTCTCTCTTTACATTTTAAAATTATGAATCAAAATTTTTATTTAAAAGTTATACTATTTACTTTTATTTCAGTTATTATGAATCAAAATATTTGAATTAAATTTATTTTTGTCTGCAAATTACATTTAAATAATTTTAAATCTAATTTTATAATATTTTAGTTTCAATATATTATAAATTGGTCACAAATTGGTTGGAATATATGGTCGAAAACATTTAAAGAAATTTATTGGAGGCTTCTCCTAAAACAAAAATTTGTCCATTTTAAGTTGTTAACTCTAAAGATTAGTCAGTGCATTGTTGTTTAAGTTGTTACATTTGTTCTTCCAAACTAAATAATTGTATTCGTGTAACCGTGCCATATCCGCGTACACGTGCCAAATATGAGACGGAGACATATGGAGCTGACCTAAGTAAAGTCTCATTGGGCTTAATAATACGTAGTAGAACCTTTGGGCCCATCTTTTTCATGCCCATTTCAATCATTTTTATAAATAGGAATATTACAATTAGACAGCATCTAAATGACAATAAAAGGCTGGGAATATAAACCGAACCGAACCAGGGTTTGGGAAAATCGGTTCGAATTCAGTTATACGATGATAACCGATCGGAAAGATTACAAACTGAGATCGGTTACCTCAACGGTACGGTTTGGTTCTGGGTAACCGAACTCTTATCAGGCGCCGATAAACCCTAGTTTCTTCGTTTGCCGCCGTCTTCATCAGCCGCCGTCCTCATCATCTTTATCATCTTCATCGCCAAGATCTGGCTTCAATGACCATCGTCGTGCTGCCGCCGTCGTTCTCATCGTTTCAAGTTGAAATTTCAACTTTTGTTCTATGTCTTCGTGAAGAAGGAGATACACACTAATGAAGTGTGTATGTATATGCTCGTAAAAAAGAAAAATAACAAGAAGGCCCAAATTCATTTCTCCAACTGCCCCAATATATTTTTACAATTTCAGATTTTGGGCTTAATTAAATAATGGCCCAATTTTTTAAAAAAATTAATTAACCGAACCAATTTAACCGAATTATCCGAATTTAACCAAATTTTAATCAAAAATTTGAAAAAATTACGGTTAATTTTGATGACAAAATAAGTATCGAATTAACCGAGAACCGAACCGAAGCAAACCAAACCAAAACATTTTTCGATTTAATTCGGCAAGAATTTACCGATTATCCAAAAAATAAAACCGATTAATATGTCTTATTTGCTTGAAACAGATAAACGAGTCTTATTTTTGTCCGTTCTCTTCTTTTTTTATATAAAAAATATCGTAAAAGAAAAAAATCATATGTTAAAAAGTGAATTACGAATTGGATTTATTTGTGAATCGAGCGAATTCCCCTTATATGCAATGATGTGGGCAAAAAAGCGATAACTAACAAATATTTCTAAGTAGAATTTGAACCTAAGCATACCCGTTGTTCACGTACCAGTTCTTAGAAATGTTTATGTATCCAGTACGATTCAATTCCAGTTAAAAATCGGATCAAGAAAACAGTGTTCATAATAGCTTGTAAAGAAAAAACAAGTCAAGCAAGTAAGAAACCGAAAAAGCCAAACAAGCTCTCGAAAAATTATCTCTTTTGATTAGATTTCCCCAGAAAAATGAAAAAGCCCTTTTTCAGCTCACTCAGACTAGACTAGTAGTTGAGTGTTCTTTCTTGTTTAGGTCTTTCTGGTTGGGAAGTATTAATTAATTATTGTCTTAATCATAGAAGAACAAATGAAATTTGATCTCATGTTCCTGAATCCTTATTGGTCCAATTTACACTGAACACATTTCGAGACTGTGTATTTAGCTGATTAGTCAGTGACAGTTGACATACTATATTAATTGGTTATTGGGCGATTGATATCGTTAGTTGTGCAAAATAAAATTTCATATAAACAAAATCATTTATCACCGAAATGAATAATTCCATATTTTCGGACATATTTCTTTCTTTCCGTCACCACATATATATTCTCCAATTCGTATATATATATATATATACATATATTAGAAATCCTAATTATGTGTAAAAGATTAGTCAAAGACTCAAAGGTCACTGTAGGCCCCAAAAGATGTAGAGTGGATAACATGTTCCAGCGATGAGGGAACCGTCACGTGAAAATCACGTGTCATCTATCCCAAATCTTCACTGATCCGAGCTCCTCCAAAGTCTCGTTTTAATTTACAAATAAACCCTTTTAAAATTACAAGAATTATGATTCGCGAAAGATTATGTTGGTGACGACTGGAGTAATCAATTAGACATTAGAAGGAGAGCTGTCAAGAGGCCAGAATACCTGCGGGCATCGCCTATATAGTATTATGGTAGAGTAAATCTAAATATTTAAAAGATTGTCCATGAAAACGCGGACGTAGGCAGAATGCACTTTACATGGACTGATCCATTGCGTATTTGCAGGTTAGCGGATGGTCCGCTCCACAACATTATAGTTATACTTTTCAGCATGTTCATTGTATGAAATTGAAACCATGAAAATTGTTTTGAGTGTTACCTTATTCTCTTTCCGATTTTCTTGAAACTTGCTTTATCTTTACAAATAACAATCATTTTCTCCAAGCATTCTTCTGTAACCTAAACAATAAACCAACAACCATAATCTGTTTATTGTAAACTTGCAGATACAACCGAGAGAAGAAGAACACCTTCATAAGTTTTTTAAAATCTTTGTCGACTTCTTCACAGTTTTTTTTTAAAGTATCTCCAAGGTAACCATGTTTCATTCGGAAATCCCTTCACATGTTACCATAACAACTGAAACCAATCATAAAAATGTTCAAGGAAAGGTTGACTATTCTCAAAAAAACAAACCAAACATCGAGAGAATTCTACCTTACCACTTTATCCATTATTTCTGCATAAAATACAAGTTTTTTCACATTCCAAACATTTCCATCAAATGGCATAAACTTAAGAACAATACTTTCTTCTCACCAATCCATAGAACAAATTCATAAACATACACCATCAAATGCGAATCAAACTTGTTCAAAGGTTAAAAAACTCAAAGACTATCAAATAAACAACAAAACAACAAATCAATAGAACTAATGAATTCAAGACTAATTCACATCCTTATCCATAAACAATAAATTAACATAATTGGTCAACTGTAAATCTTGAAATTGGAAATCAATTAAGTGAATTTAATCTATCCCAAATCTAGAGTCAAGTATCAATTAATTTCAGTTTTGAAAATTCCAAATATCAAAAATAAATATTCAATCGAACAAAAAGAAAAAAAAATTAGCTTTACACATGTGGGTCTACCCGCATAACCGGTAAATCGAGTATAAACAATGCTTTTCGTGTTCATGGATCTAGTGGGCAGACCCACAGCAGTTTGAAAAAACGGCATTTCACGGTGGACATGGACCAAACAGACGCGAGCATGTCCATCTGACATCTCTAATTAGAAGAACGATAAAGAACAAAGACTTGGTCATTTGAGTAGTAATCTTATTTATTTTATTTTTTCAACTCATTTTTTCTATAATAAAAGAATATCAGATGTACGGCCAATATAAGCTTTGAAGGGGCAAGATGGCTCTTGGGTCCTCTCCTTGCTCGAAGAAGGATCACAGAAAACCCTAAATTTTCCTGCTCACGAACGACAAAATGTAAAAGACCAACTCTTATGATCATCTGGATTATTAATAACAACAATTGTTAGAATAGTGACATTATTCCACAGAAACTCAATAAAAACTCTTGAAAAACAGAAGTTAAGTTGATAAATACTGAAGGCGAGAAACAAACCACTGAGACGTTGTACATAGCCTATATATGGTGGAATCAATAAGAATAAATCTTGTGTAATTGAATCTCATGTTCAATTACACAAGGTTCACAAGTTCATATTATGTTAATTAGTTATAACTACCCCCAAAAGGTGCTGCAAAATTAAATATACCACTTTTGTTGCAACACTTTTTAAAACTATCGGAAAATATTATTTAGTGTATTATACCAAAACAATTTAACTTAATTACATATGTTTTTATTCCGGATTGTTACATATACCACATGTCTTCTAATATTTGATATTCTATTTAGATTGAATAGTTTCTTTGGTGATCATTTTGATGTTCCATATAGTTTTGTTTCTTGTTTATTACCTTCATGTTTTCTTATTGATCACCATATTTGTGCAATAACGACAGAGAAAACAAACATATTTTTGTTCTCAATTATGTGAGATTTAAGGTTCGGTTTTTCACATATTTTTGTACGTTTTCTTTTTTTTTCTTACTAATTGAAATATCATATTTTACGTTTAAATCCTTGATTACTAATTTTGGTTCGTATTTGAAAAAGCTATAGAAAACATCAAGTGGATTCACACCGCAGTATTAAAATATAAATTAACACCATAAAAGTAGGGGAAAAAAATAGCTCCATAAATTTTGAAACTCTTGATTAGACACTAATTAGATGCAATAGACGGACGAGACTGAAAGTTGGAGGATAAAATAAGCCCCAATTTCACGTCCCAAAATTCGAGAAGATCTTTTAAAATCCTCAGATCGCGGAACACCAACTTTTAGTTGTGTATGGCCGGGGAAAAAAAAGAAACTGTTAACAAAAGAATAATTACATTAAAAAAACTAGTTAAGGTTTCTATATTTTCTTGGAAGACTTATGAATCGAATTAAAAAAAAATTCTTTGCCAACAACGAACCAAGTATAAATATAATATTCACGATGAATAAAGCTTATTCTTTTACTAAAATTTCCAGCTAGTTGTTAGAAAGGAAAATAAAATGATATATGGCTTCTATGTTTTCATTATTATTGTTTATTTCTAAATTTTATTTTTATCTTCTCAAGCGAAGATTGTGAGCTTCCACTCTACTCTATACATACACGTTAGAGCCCCAAATTCAATTATAGTATATGCAAATTATGTGTGTGACCTATTAAGTCACTTAATATTTTTTCTAGTTTTTTTTAATCAATGGTGGAGTTGAAATTTATTATTACTGTGGATTTATTAATCCGGAAATTAGTCGTGTGTTTGAATTAGGTTGTTGATTTTTAAAAATATTAAAAGAACAAAATAAAGAGTCTGGTGGTCAGAAAAAGAAAGGAGACCGAGGTGGACCACAAGCATTTGTTTGCCCATTGGGGCTGGTCGAAAGTATATTTTAAGTGGATCCCATTTCATAAGATCTTCAAATCACTTCTTCTGTTCGAACAACATTCCACCCTCATTTCAAACGATATATAAATATATTTTTTTCCTACAAAAAAAGTCACCGCTTTTGTACAGTCTGTGTGTATTAGAAAATGTAAAGCTTAGAAAATCTGATATTTAATTTTATTTATACTTTTAAGTCATTATTTATATATAATGATAAGATTGTGGGTTTCTTTGGAATTTCATGGGGTAAAAATATATAGATAAGTTATCTATGTTTAATGAATCATATGATGAATTCGTTTTAATAAAAGTATGTAGAAGCCTTTTTTTTTTGGGGGGGGGGGGGGGGGTGGGGGGGTTAATAAGTATGTATGTTGAGCTTAAGAAAAAGATCTTGATGTATTTGTCCCGTTTTGTTGTTAGTTTCATATTTACGTGAAAAGAATTCCTAAAAATATGATTATGCATAGATAGAAGCAACATGTTATTGTTATTGGTCTATTTCATTGTTTCTACGACATCATCCACAGAGCACAGTATAAATATCTTGTTAATTAGCTTTTAATCAAACAAGATGTGACGAAGAAGAAGAAAAAATAGTGCTTTTGAAGATTCCACGAAGCTAAGGAGTGAAAAAACAAAAACAGCCCTTTGCGTCTTCCAAAAGCTGTCTCTCCCAAAAGCCTTCCCCTCATATATAACCTCAACTTTTTGGTTCAATCCAACTACATGCATTATATAATGCATATCCATTATATGCATACATATGACCTATCTGTATAATATATTGTGTAATTATGTAATGCACCTTGTTTTTTTGTATAGCTTGTATTCATTCGGTGTGTGCATTCTACATCAATCATAAAATTTGTATTTTACATAAAAAAAGGAAATGTGTGAAGATATGGCATTGAGTGAGCTGCAAAGAAGACCGTTGTAGTATAAAATAAAGTTTTTGATATTGCAAACGACCATAAGATCGATTTGAGTGAAGAAATATAATTAAGTAGTACTATCAATTAGTAACAAAATCGTATCTCGGGGAATACTATTATGTAGCTAATTTTTCTTATTTACGTATTTATTAATTATTGTATATAAATAATTGTGTCAACCCATTGGATTGAAGAACAAATGTAGTATCCAAAGACAATAAACCTGGAGATAATTAATGATTACATATTTGGGGAGTCATCAAGATGATTATCAAAATATCAAGTTGAGTTTTATAACTGTGGATATACAACATGTTGGTCCTTAAAAGTTGAAGACTTGGCCGGTGCTTTGGATTGTGGAAGATGCGTATGCATTATGTTTATATTGACTTCAATCCGTGATAGTTTATTATTATTAATGTTGAATGTTTTGATAAAAACAAATAATTTAATAGCAATAATTATCATTTATAGTACACATTATCATGGTTAGCTTTTAATTAAAAATCGATGGGAATGATGATTATGAAGCAAAAAATAGTACAGTAGTACACCACCGACGAATTATCATTATTCGCTCGAATAATTAATTACTTTGGTTAATTTCTCATAAGTAAAGAGAAAAAAATCATGTAACTGCAATTTTGTTGCCGGTGTTGCCACATTTCCCAAAATACTAATCCACGAACGGTCAAAAAATAGTTACTCAAAAATTACATTTTTAACCCCAATAACAGAAAACGACGCCGTTCAAGCGAAAAGGTTGAGCAACTT
Organism: Cardamine chenopodiifolia; assembly: GCA_963922655.1. Lineage (NCBI taxonomy): Eukaryota > Viridiplantae > Streptophyta > Magnoliopsida > Brassicales > Brassicaceae > Cardamine > Cardamine chenopodiifolia. The sequence continues at coordinate 12,282,565 of OZ000479.1, read as the reverse complement.
CGCCGTTTTTCCTCCTCCGCGTATATCACCGGCGGTGTTGTCTCGAAATGACACCGTCGTAACGGATTCATCCGAGTATATCGACAGTGTATCCTCCTTACACGGCGCCGTTTTAATCGGAAAAGTTGGGATTAGAGAGAGATCGAGCTCCGACGATAATCGTTTCCGTTTAGGCGGAGAAACCGTCGATCTGGATCTAGAGCTCGAGAATCGACAGTGATGGTACATATTACGGTCACCGGAATCACCTTGTCGTAAATTAAGCATTTCCGTACAGATCTCAGATGCTTCGTCGGAAGTAGGAGAGGGAAATCCGGAGAATCCGTTACCGTTAAGAAGCTCCGGTATGGGTCTCAAAGAACCGCCGCGGAGAACCGTCTCAACCGCCGCTTGACAAATACTCCAATTCCCCGTCCATAATAATCCGACGGCGCCGTTCACTGGATTCACAGTTCTTCCACAAGCTTCATAGAGCAAAGACTGGAACAAAGCTGTAAAAAGACCAAAATACCCTTATAATCAGAAAAATGTCGCCGTTTTGGGAATAAAATCAGATCCGAAGTGGTTGGTTCAAGTACCAGGGCATTGAGATTCCGGCACGGCGGAGATGAAAGAAATAAGACCGGCACGGCCGAAGAACTTAGCTACGAAGACTGTGGCGTGACCTTGAGCTTCGGGAGATTCGATCCATTGAATACATGGACGAAGGATGCATTTCTCGCTGCAACCTTTTCGGAGAACTCGACAACCATTGCAACTCATGTCCGATTTAAGTAACTTAATTAATGTTTCTGTCTGGTTTTGCTGTAATATTGGAGATTCAAGATGAAGATTTACTTTTGGTGCAAGAAAGAGATATTTGCTTAGAGAAAGAGAGAGTGGGACAAGGGTTTCAATGTTTGGAAGAAGAAGCAGCTCATTGTATATATATATATATTGATACTTGAGTAAAGGAATGGGTCAAGTTGTGAGATTTATTTTATTTTAATTTGGATAATCAAGTTTAAGATCCCTACAAAACTACAAAATAGAATGATTACTGTGAAATATATTTATTTATCAGAAAGTTAATTAAATGTTCTAGGGGGGGGAATTGAGTATTGAGAACAAAAATTATACTAATTTATACCAAATATTAGTGATAGTTTTGTTTTGTTACGTTAATTATGAAATTAAAAAAGAAATGCTGTGACTAGTTGGTGATGAGGAAAGAGAAAAGAGAGATTCCAACGTACTGGGTGCGAACGGCTCCGTGTCTCCGCGAATAGTTGTGCCTCCTCTACCATTGGTTTTTTTTTTTTTTTTAATTCATATATTTCTGAATGCTGCGTCATGCGTGAACCATATCGATTATATGATGGCAATTCACAAATCTATCTGTCCAGTATTTATTTGTTGACAAAATTCTTGAATTTTATAAGTTTTTTTATTGATACATCTTTCGTAACCGAAAATTTCGTGTGTGTAACATAGATTCTCAAATGCAACATCCTAAGTAAATTCAAAATTGATATAACTAATTCATCCTCTTTACTTCGATTTCTTTTTTCCATAAAACTAAATTTGCCTTTTTCTAATCCATCCAAATAGTACTCTAACTATTCTATATATTATTTTGTAAATGAATATGGTTCATGTACGTATAATTTGTAAATCATTTATCTATCAACCCAATGGAAATTGTTTTGTTTAGAATTAAATTTGAGCTGACCCTTCAACCAAACAAACCTACTACATGACCCTTAAATCATTCTTAAGGGTTTTAATAATTTAGTATGAAAATGTTTTAGAAGAAAGTGAGAGGCGTCTCACGTGTGCGACCAAATCAAACATTTCTTCTCTTTATATTATTATTAGAAACAAACTGAAGTATGATGAACAAAAGAGATAGAGATATATTATTATTTTCTTATCGATGTCATAAACAACTCGCGCATAGTAATGCTATTAGAGGTAATGATGTATTATAGATAGATTATGATGAATTCTTATATTTAAGGGATAGAATATATCTTGAGTTATGTATAAATATGTGAGGGAATCTCATAAAATCAATAACAAAAAACAAATTCATAACTTAATATGATAGAAAAGGTAGCCTAAAAACTATACGATATAAAAAGCTCTTTACAATAAATTTTTTTTTATCATAATTTTTTCTGATTCATAAATTATGAGTGAAATAGGTTCTGAAACCATAATTGTTGAGACTACCGACGTTCAGAAGTTTGCTTCTCCATACTACTTACACCCGGTGGATAACACGGAACAGATACAAACACTGATTCTCCTCAACGGAGCGAACTATGAACGATGGTTGAAGATGATGATGAACTCGCTTCGTACCAAACAAAAACTCAGATTCATTTATGGATCTCTTAAACGACTATCTTATAATCTTGAAGATACAGAGAAGTAGGACATGGTCAATTCAATGATCATTGGCTGGATTTACAGTAGCCAAAGTGATGTGGGCGAGTCTTCAACGATGGTTCTCTGTCAGAGACGATACTCGTATCCACCAGTTTCTCGTCGACATCGCTACTTGCAAACAATACGACGACACAATCGAGATTTTTTTGGTAAAATTAAAGTACTATGAGATGGTTTGGCTAACTTGAACGTTGGTTTCACATGCTGTTGCGGCAATGACGAATGTTCGTCTTTGGTAAAATATGAGAAATTTCAAGAAAAAATCAGAGTACATCAGTTTCTCATGAAACTCGACAATTCTCGATTTGGCACGACAAGGTCCAATCTCTTGAGTAAACAAACAGACTTATCTTTGGACACAGTCTACTCGCAAATCATTCAAGATGAACACCATCTCAACTCGATGAGCGATGCTGAACAGAAGACACCTTTGGTTGGGTTCTCCACTTCTTCGTCTCCATCATCGCTTCCTCGGTTTATATCAGCTCCAAAACATCGTAATACACAAGGTTCATCACCTTGTATTCATTGTGGTAAAACATGTTATGATTTGACATCCTGTTTTCAGGTAATTTGGTTTCCTGAATGGTGGACTGAGCATACTCGGCTTTCGGGTGGTAGAGTTAGTGGACGTGGTCGAGGTTCTCAAGGCAGAGGATGTAGAGGTTGTGGATTTATGGCCTACAACACCACAACCGGTGATGCCTCGTCAACAACGACAACACCTGCATGTATTCTTCAATTTTTTGCAGATCAATGAGCATCTCTGGCGATTTTCTTAACAAATAGAACATACCTCTTCAGAGAAGCTTTCCGCTAAGAGAGATAAACTCTTTCTTTTTGGTAAAATTTCAAAGTTTGACATTATCATAGATTATGGAGTTTCCCATCACATGACGGGTGATTTCACTCTCCTTGCCGATGTTATCAATACTGCATCGTGCCCTATAACATTACCTAACATACAACTCAACTAGGAGAGCAAGCATGAAAGCTTGAAACTCGGACCTTAACTCGTGATTTCTCACATTTTCTTTGCACAACAACTATCTATTACTTTGATATCGGTCTCTAAGCTTTTACGAGAGGTTTTAGAGTTTATTCTTTTTACTAAGAAATTTTGTGTGATACATTACCTTGCTTCGAGAATTTTGATTTGTGCGCGTAAAGAATGTGATGGGGTCTACCACTATGCCGGTGAGATTAAGGTTCAAGTTGGTCATACAAAGAGTTTTACAACACGAGAATTATGGCATTGTCATCTCGGTCATCCTTCATCAGGAGTGCTTTTGAATTTATCAAGTAGTTTTGGTTTTTATAATAATTCATTAGAGTTTGAAAAGTCTTGTGATATTTGTGTACGAGCCAAACAAACAAGAGATGTGTTCTTAAGGAGTTCTAATAAAGTTGATGGGTGTTTTTTTAATACATTGAGATCTATGGAGTCCATATCGAGCTCCATCTTCTAGTGGTGCACGATATTTCCTGACCATTGTAGATGACTTTTCAAGAGTGGTTTGGACGATCTTATTACTCGAAAAAGAATGCACCGTTAGCTTTGAAAAATTTCTTCACTTTCGTTGAATGGCAATTTAGTAAATAGATCAAGATAGTACTAAGTGACAACGGTAGTGAATTCATCAGTCTTAGATCTTTTTCACAGATAATGGAGTTCTTTATCAAACTTCTTGCATTTAAACGCCCCAGCAAAATGGACACATAGAGAAAAAGCATCGTTACATTATGAATATGGCAAGAACATTGTTGTTTCAAGCAACTTTACTAATTCGTTTCTGGGGAGAAAGCGTACTTACACCTACGCATTTGATCAACCGGACTCCAAGTAAACTTCTCGACAACAAGACACCTTACGAGCTGTTGTTCGGTTCAGCTCCTAACTATGACACTATTCGCACATTTGGGGCTCTGTGTTTAGCTCGCAAGATATCAAAAAGACGAGATAAATTCGCAGACCGTAGCATCCCTTGTATCTTTCTTGGGTATCCAATAGAAAATAAAGGATGGTTAATAAACGACTTAGATAAAGAGGTTCCCTTTGTGTCTCGTGATGTGGTCTTTAACAAGAAGAAATTACCCTTTTCTTCCATCTCTGACAACATACCGACACCAAAGACCGATATCTTACATCATGCAGTTTTTGATAACGACGATAACTTAATACCCACTCTAATCCCTCTACGTCAGGGGGAATAGCCATCGACATCTTGGAAACAGAGGATTCAATGATCAAGGAAAATATTGTAATAGAGGCTTCAGTTACAGAGGAATTAAGTATTGGTAAATGAAAGAAAACGCGTTCAGTTCGTCTAAAACCTTATCTCACATACTCAGTGCATACAACAGACCTCATTCATTTTCTTCCTACTCCCACTTCAGAGTCCTCATGTAAGTGTTCTTATCTCATTGCCGATTACGTCTTTTACCATTGCTTATCTTCTCATTTCTAAGTTTTTCACATAGTTGTAGCTTCCAACACTGATCTTATACATTTTAAGGATGTTGTTGCCATTGACGTCAGGTATAAAGCGATGAAAGATGAGGTTGTGGCTCTTGAAATCAATGGTACATGGGCAATTACTCAGCTTCATACTGGTAAGGTAACACTTGGTTGTAAATGGGTTTATCGGACGAAGTACAACTCCAACGGTACCATTGAACGGTATAAGGCTCGTTTGGTGGTCTTGGGAAATCGTCAAGTTGTAGAGACAGATTACAACGAGACATTCACCAGTCATCAAAATGTTCACGATTCGTATTCTTTTTAAGGTATCCGCTGCAAAGAATTTTGAACTTTATCAGATGGATGTACACAATGTGTTTCTCCATGGCGACTTGGATGCAGAGGTCTACATGAACTTACCACCATGTTTCACAGCTACATCAACCAATCAAGTATGTCGTTTAAAGAAATCACTTTATGGCCTTCGTCAAGCTCCACGGTGTTGGTTTGCCAAGCTCTCCACTGCGCTTAAGGAATTTAGTTTTCATTAAAACAAATCGGATTATTCATTTTTTACACTTAGAAAAGGTACTTCGACACTTTACGTTTTGGTGTACGTTGATGATCTTATTATTGGTGGTGATAATTAAGATATGATGACTAGTTAAGTCTTATCTTAATCGGACGTTCCATATCAAAGACTTAGGTGTTGCACATTATTTCTTGGGGATTGAGGCTTCACGTAGCAAATTTGGAATCTACTTATCTCAGAAGAAGTATTTTCTCGATCTTATTGCTGAATATAGTCATGACATTATCAAGACATACGAACCTCAAGGGGAACGGTCGATTGATACACCCATTGAGTAGAATCATGGTTTGGAACGCGACGCTAGTATGTTACTTTCGGATCCTCAACCTTATCGTCGGCTTGTTGGTCGTCTAATTTATTTAGCTGTTACTAAGCTAGAATTGAGTTATGCTGTTCATACTTTAGCTCAGTTTTTGAAAATACCACGATATTATCATTGGCTTGCGGCACTACGAGTTATTTGTTATTTGAAAAAGTCTCTGGACGAGACATTTTACTAAGCTTTAATAGTGATCTAACTATTCTGCTTACTGTGATTCAGATTTTGGAGCTTGTCCTCTTATTCGTCGATCATTGGCAGGCTACTTAATGAGACTTGGTGATTCCAATGTTTTATGGAAAACAAAGAAGCAACACACAGTTGCTAGATCTTCTGTAGAGGTTGAATATCGAGCGATGATGTTAGCATATCAAGAAATATTATAGATGAAAGAAGTCTTGGCTTCATTGGACATTCACCACATGACACCGATACCTCTATTTTGTGATAGTTAGGCGGAGGCAATTCACATACTTGCTAATCCAGTTTTCCACGAACGAACAAAACATGTGGAAACCAATTGTTATATGGGATGGCATGCAAAATGGTACAATAACAACGAAGTATATACAGATAACATAACAGTCGGCTGACATTTTGACAAAAGCACTCGAATGTCAACAGTTTGATTATTTCATAAACAAGATGAACGTACGTGATCTTTACGCTCTATTGAACAAAAATATTAAAAATAATGATGTATTATAAATAGATTAGGATGAATCTTTATATTCAAAGGATATAATATATCTCTAACTATGTATAAATATGTGATGAAATCTCATGAGATCAATAACAAAAAACAGTCATAACGTAACAAATGCAGTGAACCGGCGTCGTTCATGGCTTACTTGGTGTCCTTACCCTACACTCCAATTAGGCAGAGTAGATTCCCATATTACTTCATTCCATTAATAAATTAAAATACACAAAATATTCATAGAATTCTGGGAGCTAAAATTTAGTTGTTAATGATAGAGTTAGGAAGATTCCTATTCTATCAGTTAAGACACTTGAACAATCGATCCAAAACACTTAAAACGAAAGAACAACCGAAATTGAGTCGACAAATTGGTTTTTTAAAAAACGCTCCACTAGTCCAAGTCATTGGTATTATTTTTTAATTAACTAATAAATATTTTACAACAACTTTCCTATTTTTAATATATATCTTATAACATATTTTGATCTCTTGACAACAAAAATATTTTGATTTTAAATTTCGACAATAAAGCTTTATTGTCCCCTTTGTTCCAACAATTTATATCCTCTTTCATTATCAAGTTTCACGTTAAGTTCTGTTTTTATTAAAAAAAATTTTGACAGCCGTTGATCAGTTCTGATTTTAAAATTAAATTCTGGGCTATAAGCATAATTGGGCTATATTTTCTCAGCTGCAAGAGAGGACCTACTATATATGGGCTCTATTAAATCTTTCTTAAGGTCCAAGAGATGAGTCCTTGGTACAATGGTACATACACCATTTGAACGGGATCAACCAAACCTAATTTGAATATTATTGGAGATATCGTACGAGTGCTTTAGGCCCTTGACAATCTTGTAAGGCCTTACTATTACAGGTTACAACATGCCCAGGAAAACTGATGAAGTTCTTAGGTTTCTAATAGTACAAAGACAATAGTAAAAACATGAGAAAACGATCAAAGCTTACACTAACAATAGTAAAAACACGCATAATTTCCGTTTTAATTTATTAGCTCCTTATTATGTTTCTTCCATGCCGTTAGAGCTTCTTTTGTTTTGCCTTTTCAATGCCAAAGCCTAGATTAATTCCAAGGTTTTTAACCATCAGTCTACAAAAATACAGTTTATTTAGAATACATCGAAACTGAAGACACTTTTCGATGTTACGCAAAAAACCAAAAAAAATCCTTCATCTACCCGCATTTAATTCAATACCGAATATCCTCATTTTCTTTGGAATGCATAATTACTCTTTTTCTTATAAAATACATAAGAACTGGGGATCGATTTTGACGTGTAAGATATTTTTATCGCAACAAATTTTTATTATTAAAAGACTCGTAATACTCGTGAAAACGAAATAATACAGATTTATAAAATAATTTAAGCGTGAAGGGAAGTGTGAGTGCCAACCAATCACTAGTTAATAGTAATCAAAGACGACAAGACACTTAAGGATTAGCTTTCGTTAGGTACTACTAATCGATCTATCACTAGTTCAATAACTAATACTAACATAACCAAAATTAACGCTATTTCTCTTATCCAATTATGTTTTGAAATAGAAATCGATTATTTAAATATCAAAAGTGTTTAATTAAACAGTTAAATTGTAAGGAACAGATCAATTCATGCTGGGAGTGACAGATTCACAGAGAGGTGGTTCCTTTGTTTGCGGAAGTAGTAAATGAAAATCCAACAAATAATGAAAAAAAAACAGAAGGAAATTTCCAAGAAATAGTAGTTTCATTAATTAAACCATTTCTTTTATTATTATTTATCATCAAAATAAAAATCAAAAATTAAAATTAAAATTAAAATATTCCCCATTTTTTACTTTCTATAAACAAAACCAACAACGAATAAACATTTGCATATTAATATTTCCTTTTCGTATACGTAAAAAAAGAAATTAAAATAATCAAAAGTCCACTCCAATCATTTTCATTACAGATTCAGCATCTCAGCTAATGATAGATCACTAGCTAGCCAGTCGGTAATCACAACGCCGACTTTGTTTATTCGCCGGAGAGTTGACTTTTTCCAAGTGTCTCATCACTAACTTGATCAGCCGGTAAGTTCAGGTCAAATGCATGGCCATTGTTACCGTTACCGTTACCGTTAGTATTTCCACCGTCATAGTGACACCGTTTGTGACCACCCAATGCTTGACCAGACGGAAACGACTTAAAACAGAGAGAGCAGTTATGAGTCTTCCCACTTTGACCAATTACACCGTTACTAATATTTCCGTTACTATTATTAGCGTCGTCGTTAGTATTACTAACCGGTTTCCGGTGACTAGTTTTGTGTCCACCCAAGGCTTGATAAGACGGAAAAGATTTGCCACAAACGGAGCACGTGTAGCTTCGGTGGTGTTGAACGGACGGTGGAGGAGGAGAGTGATCGAGATGATCGGAGGAGCCACGAGCAAGCATGAGAAGGCAAAGAGCGAGATACTCTTCTTCAGAAGGAGGGTTTGGTTGATCTATACGGTGTCGTTTTGTGCGTTTTCTTTTGGTCCATGACTCGAGATTCTCAGGCTCGGTTTCATCGAGGCAGCGGAGGAAAGGAGGAGAAGCAGTGGTGGTGGAGGTCGGAGAATGGAGAGTGTCGAGAGCCATATGGTGATTCTTGATTAATTGATGATTGAGAGAGATTATTATACAAAAAGAAAGAGAAAAAAAAGATGGAGAGAGTGAAGTGAGCTGGTGAGGGAGTGAGATGAGATGTGAGCACGTCTTTGTTTTTAATTTTTGGGTGATTAAGAGTGGGAACGTGGGCTAAGTGAACAAGTGGTGCATCTTCTCTTATTTATCCACATCCATTAATATGTCATCCTATTTCATCTTTAATTATATATGTATATATATATTTTTTAATTTATATATTGAGAATGATAAGAACTAAATCCATTCAGTACAAACAAAAATAGATATAAAAACCGAAAAATAAAACAATTGCAGTTTTTTAAGAGAGAAATGAGTTTAGATCGAGCAGCCATAAAATTTGATGAATTCGATGTAATATCATCAAAATACGTTATTTTTAACTAAACATATAACTACATGAAAATCAAGATTATTTATTATTATGTATATATATATATATATATATATTTTGGCATCGAAAATCAAGATTAATTATGAATGATCTTTGTTAATTTATTAAAATATTATTCTAAAATATTACGTCAAAGTATGGAAGAACCATCTATTAAATAGCAGCCACTTACTTTCTTATAATGCGTAATCTAAGAATGACTATTTTAAAATTATGTGCCGTGGGGAAAATCATGTAACTATATATGTATTAGAGTCTAACATCAAACATTATTGAAAAGCCGAAAAAAGAAACACATTCACGAAGATGGAAAACTAAAGTACTTATCAAAGTTGTGCCAATATTGGCGATAGGTAGCAGTCCAAATCATGAGCTGAACTTATTCATTATCTTCTTATTCTAAAGTTGGCAAGGAGAACACCGTAGCTACAGAGTTTTTTAAAAAATCAAGTCATGAATTAAAATCCGAGTTTTCAAGTTTTAATATTATATATTAAAACTAACATTCATCCACACATAATTTGCTTACATTAATACCTTTGTGTTCAATCTTCCTTAGTAGGACTCTTTCTTTTTTTTTTGTTATAAAAGAGATTATAGAAATAACATTATTTGAGTTTTGTAGTTTAGTCAATGGTAGTATTATTATTTGAAATCAGTTTTGAGAGGATAATTTATTTTACTATTAAAAGCTAGAAACTAAAACAAGAAGGTATAAAATGCGACAGGTGTTGGTGAAGTTTGAGTTGCCATATCTTCGGAGTTAGTTTAAAGGTTTGGCCAGGTTAGCGAATCTTTTCACCTGTGATGTGTAGTGTTGGGTCATAGCTGAGCTGTCACTTTTTTATTGGTTGAACGCAGGTCAGATTCTTTAGTTGGGACACGTGGTTAGTTATGTATGGTGGAAGTGGAAGGATTTGGTGGAGACTTAAAAAAGACGGTACGAGACACTTTCTTAAGGCTCAGGCGACATGGCTGTGACACCACCAACTAATATATATTTTTGTATTTTCTTTTTGCATCCAAAAAGTTTAGGATCTCATAGCTCAGTTTCTTAAAAAATTTCGAACCAGTTTAAGTTCCAATAGATTTTCTAGAACTATCGTCTAGACAATTAAGAGTCCCCAAGTGAGAGGGAGAGGTATTTTCAAAATGTTTTAAATTTAGTATGTTTTTACATAAAATCCTTGACCATTATACCATAGAGCATAATAACGGGCAGTGTAATTAATCTTTATAGTTTTAGTTGTCTTTGCTTCACCTTTAGATAGAAAACGTTGATATCTGTCAAACAATTTTTAAAAAAATTTCAGAACGAATATCCCCAAACATACAAAATCCAAATTTCAGAATGAACGAAATATCGGATGAAACAAGTGGGTAAAGTATCAATAGGACCAAGTGAGCAAAGTATGAAGTTGTTATGTCAATTCGAAAAACACAGTTTACAGCATTCTTGAAGACACAAACATTATTCCATCAATAAAGTCTCGTTATCTATTTAATCATCTCATCAAATAATGTTTTACAGATTCATAACTTTCATCAGCAGCTTCGAAGTCCACAACAAAACCATGTAAACACACACACTATTAGCATAAGACACACAAACCTAATGGAAAATACTCAAATCATAGTACAATACATCGCATGAATATGCATGTCTCGACTGAAAAATCAGTTTACTGAGCTTCTTGATCTCTTGACTAAACAATATTCTGTGTTAAAGCATATGCTTCTACAATATCAATTTTCAAACCTCTATAATCTTGAAAGAAGGGTATTAATTAGAGATTGAAAGTGAGTAAAAAAGTGTTGATTAGTTTGTTAAAACTTGGTATATAAACAAGACTCCATCGTTGAGAACTTAAGTCAGAAAATAAAATCTCAATTCATAATTTTCACTACGCTCAATCTGATTAGAAAACTTAAACCTTCAAACGTATTGGTCTTTTTTTGCGCAAACATTTAATCGTCGTCTCTTTCTTTTTCATATGGCATGTGAAGATTCTTGTATCTCTTACTTATGACATATCTTAGTGTCCATACTTAAAAACTTAAAAAGTGTTTTTTTTGTCGGCATATTAGAGTGTATCTTAGTGTGATCCTTGTAAATTATCTACTTAAAAGACAAAAATATGTTGTTCTTACCGTAAATTTATATAATATACTACTTTCATTACCCACTGAACCGTTATATTATGAGCCCATCTAAGCCTAATGGGCTGACGACATCGGAATCGTAATGTTGTACAAAATAAGAAAAAATACGAAAACCAGATATGGCTTCGCCCGGGTTCGAACCGGAGACCTTCAGTGTGTTAGACTGACGTGATAACCAACTACACCACGAAACCCTTTTTGTTCACTGATTGAGAATGTATGTTTTATAATATATTACTTCGTAGCCGTTTTGTTATAGGCTGTCTCACTTGCACTGCTCTGAAGATTTGGAGTACTAATGTTGCCTCACATCAACAATGTTTTCACCTTTTCTTTTCACTTGACCAGGTCCTGACAACCATCACATTCACTGAGATCCTTCCATAGTCAAAAGCCATTGCCACCTTCAAAGTGCCTGATTACAACTCTAGCAAGGTTTTGCAATATTTTAGAATTCATTAAGCTTAATAATGATTCTTCAGTCTTCATAACTTTCAAACTCAACTACGATTTTACAGCCACTCTTGGCTCACCGACTATCTCATTTTGGTGCTGGATACGACACTACATCCCGAACTTTCACAAAATACAATGTTGGAATCAATGTCACAAAGCCAGATCAATGTGCTTTGGTAATACTGTAAGATAAAAGAAGCTCTGTATTAACCAAAGTTCTATCGAGCATGTTAATTTGTATAGTCTGATTCTTTTCTTGGGAATTTTTTCAGGAGATTCGATCAAAGCTTCTTAGCTTCATCACTTAGATGAGTTGAAGAGAAGCTTCGATGTGGGAGAGCTTTTCAGGAATTCGATCTCCTATAAATTAATATTTCGAATTCCTAAGAAGCCAGATATTAGCTCCTAAGATATTTATAGAAGATGGAAGTACAATTCGAGAAAAGATATTAATTTATGGGACTACGATATTTAAAGATACTTAATTAATTTATAGTGTTATTAACTAAAAAAAAGTAACATTTGGATTAAAATATCAATATGAGATCGAGAAAATTATTGATTTATGGAGTATTATTCAGCGGATAAATAATCTAATTAGAATAATTGGTGAAGAATTATAATCAATTAACAGACTTAAGTGAAATGAAATCTTGTAACGTATTTCAGATAGATAAAAAACAAACCGTGTTAATAATAGGCAACTCAAAAACACAAGCATACCGATCAGAAGAAATGAAATGATCGGCAATGATAAGAGCGGTTCTTTAAAATCCAAATTTTCAATAGCCTAAACCACCGGAAATGAAATTCGAATAGTTTTACAGATGAAAAAACTATAGAATATTTGTTCTTCCAATTTGAAACTACATCAACCTACAAAAATGTGACCTCAGAGTTCACCAAATCAATGAGCCAGAAACTATCAAATCTCCAGAACCACAACCATAAGAACCAATTCCTAACGATAAATCAATGAGCCTCAACATCAAACCAAGCAAACATGTATAGTGACCAAAATAGAGAAATACCATAATCAAACTTCAAAGTATTAAACTCAAAACATAAATTCTCATGTCCAACACCATAACAAAACATTCTTCAAAAACGATGATAAATCTAAAGATAAACTCTTATCTCTTAATCAACGTTCTGCATCACATCCTCAGACGTAAACTTAGTTCCCTTCTCCTTATCAGCAGCAGCACGTCCCTTAGCCTTCCTCTCCAACAACGACTTCCTATCCTTATCCAAACGAAGCTTCGTTATCACCACTTTCGACGGCTGAACTCCGACGTTCACAGTTGTTCCATTCACCTTCTCCCTTGTAATCCTCTCAATGTGAATCACCCATTTGCGACGGTAAACCTGAACAACCTTTCCTTCACGTCCTTTGTAAGTTCCACGAACGATCTGAACCTCATCGTCTTTACGGATCGGCATGGATCTGACGTTGTACTTCTGGCGAAGGTCGGTTGAGAGAGGAGAGCTCATTATCACACGCCTCTCGCTTGAGGATGCTGTGAAATGAGCCTTCCTGTTCTTCCTGCGAGAGGAGGTTACGCGAGGGTTGTACTTCATCTTCGCCGCCGGGTTTGGGGATTGAGATGCTCTTACTCTAGGGTTTTTTTTGTTGAAGTGAATGAGGAAGACACGATGTGTGTTGATAAGGGTTATATAGTCTGTAACGAGCTAGGTTTAGGTGAAAATAAGGGCTTTCTTATTAATGGGCTTGGGCCTGTTTGTGGTTTTAGTTTTGTGAGTTTTATAATGGGCTGGTTTATGTATAAACTTCACTCCTAGTACAGAATGAGAAAGATTATTTGTTTCTGAGTGAAATATAAATCCAACGAGTCCAATAAAACCATCAGCATTTAAATTGCATGAAAATATTAGTCGAATTTCAAAATTGTGATATTATTCTTTACCTCCCAATGCAAGTATTAATCATCATTTCTATCGTTTTGTAGTCAAATCTCTCACTTATTTGAAAAAATGATTAATGACTGCTTTTTCTTAGTGTTTCTTGGACGAAGACTGTTGTTTCTGACTTAAAAAAAGTATGATTAGAAATGGCGTTAAAGATTTTTTCAACTCCGAAAGATGATAGGTTTTCACGTTCGTATAAGTTGAAATCAACCCAAAGTTTGAAGCTCATCGTGCTTGAGAGTCAGTATGAAGAGGAGAAAACATAATCCGTACATAACCGTATCAACCATTGTTTCCTCCCATATTGTTCAACAATTGCTGAAGACTTCATCAGAAAACATAGGTGAATCTAGAGAATCTATGAATTTTCTTTTTCATCTATTATTTTCCCCTCCCATAAAAGAAAACATTTGTTTTAAACAATTATGATATAACTAAAAGAATATATCTCCTCTATCGTACATGATCTCTTTGGTTCTGAGATTAATTAGATTTTACGCTGTTTAAGACCCAACAAGTAAATCAAGTAAATATTTTCTTTTTGGTCATAAGTTTTCGTTTTATACCATGCAATTTAAACCATGGATTGGCAGGTGAAGAATATAATTAGCATTTCGATCGTTTTGTAGTCAAGTTTATTTACAATGGAGATATTAAATTTCTATAAAAACCACATAATGTTCACAGAAGAGAGATTTCATGTTGCTTTCAAACCTTTTACAAACCCTTAAAATTTTAGACAATAAATCTTACTATGTTTTTGTTACTTGAATGATAAGTCACTGCGATCTGCTGAATTGACAAATGAATAAAGAAGAAAAGTTAGAATTTCGTAATAGAATTGTAGTAGTATAAATAGATACTCTCATCATGTTAGAAGGTCATCCAATAAGAGAATTGGTGTGACTGTATCGACTCATGCGTGAGTTTGGGGGTGGGAAGCAGAGCCTGAAACTCTATCTATCAGGAGTCAGTTTGTTTGTTTTTCCTGAGCTTGGAGAAGAGAGTAAAGGATGTGTTGCTGCTAAAGTTTTGTAAATGGTGATGATCCTGAGAGAATCAAGATCACAATTTAGAAATCTTTATATCATGCAATTCAATATTTTTGTTTGGTGGAAAGAAGAGAAACGAAGGCATGAAGTTTGGATGATATAAATACCATGATGGGTTATATCTTCGTCAATTTAAAAGGAAAATCAGAAAATTTTCTATATGTTAGAATAAACTATGGCGTAATATATGATTCAATTATTAATATATCCATAAAGTACATTTTTTTAGACAATTGCATCAAAGACCTCCAAATATTTTAAATTAGAGGCACTACCGGATGAGCAAGTAGCTGGATGAAAAGATTACGAACTAGAAAAAATGAGTGTCATGGAATTTGGACGTTGTGTTGAAGTGGCCGATCAAATTAATTTTCTTTTGGTGGGTTGTGCGAGCAAATTAGTGTAAACAGTCCGTGGTTATTGCGACAACGACAAAGTATATGTTAATAAAGACAAAACCAAACAAGCTTGGACCTAAATATATAGGTAATGCACTACTATATTAAGTTGATTAAATCAAAATTGAAATCACGTGAAATTTGAATGTAAGAACAAACACATCTGGAGCCTGTGGACGTGGTCCCTCTATATGCAATAGAAGGTTATGGGGAAGAAAAGGAAAACGCATTTAAAGACTTTCACGCATATAATAACGATCACAACAAAATTCTTTAAATTCATTTATTTCCTCTATTTATCACATTTACTGCCTATTCGCTGTGCATGTTTCCTTCTCTTCTTTACTTTCAAAAACCTAACCGGCGAATTCGAATCTTCCCAAAGATCACACCAATATTATCTTTCTTTCATCATCTCTCTTTGAACTAAAAACAAAAAAACAAAATGAAGCGATGGACAAACTTAGGGTTTGTAGATACCATCTATGAAGAAGAAGACTACATCGACCACTCTTCTTCCTTCTCTTCTTCTTCTTCTTCGTATCTGTCTCATTCTCCTCAAAGACGTATCAAACTCTCTTCTCCTTCTATGGAGCTTGAATCTAGAGTCCATAAATGGTTACCAAAACGTTAACCATGTTTTAATTTCTAGTTTTTTTTTTTTGCGTTTTAACTTAATTATCATTTCTATATTTTTATTCAGGTCGTTGGCTAATAACTCTAAACCTGATGTGTTCGTAAATGTGGGAGGCACAAGGTTCCATCTTCACAAGGTTACATTTTTTTCAATCTTTTATTTACCAGTTTCGGACATTTTCCTCTATATAGCTCAACCATTTTCTCAATTTCATCAAAATCAATACAAATTTCAACGATTTTCAATGGGATGTCGTTATGGTATTTTAATTTGATTTTTTAATCAAAAAATAAGAAAATGATACATTTATTGCAAATAAGTAAAAAGGTTTGATTTTTATTGGGAGGTTATGTTATTTGATGTTTATTTCCCATAGGATCCTCTGTCAAGGAGTGGCTATTTAAAACGCCATCTAACGGCCGTCAACGAATTAACTCTCTCATCGCCGTTAAACATAACGGCTGAAACGTTCTCGTTAATTGCCGGTTTCTGTTACGGCGCCCACATTGAACTAACGCCGTTCAATGTCGTTTCACTGAGAGTCGCCGTCGAGATTCTTCTTATGAATGTAACTGGAGGAGACGACGGAGGAAGAGAGAGCTTGAGGAACATAACGGAGTCTTATCTCCGACGAGTGGTCTTCATCAGCGTTGACTTCATCCAGATCGTTCTCCGTTCATGCCTTGTTCAGCTTCCGGAATCTGAAACGACGGCGTTTCTGGTCGGCCGATGCATCGAAGCTTTGACGGAAATTGGAGACAGTGAAAGCGTCAATGAGTTTCTCAAGGAAGCTGTTGGACTTCCCGCCGGAGATTTCGTCGTCGTCGCCGACGCAGTGCAGCAGCGGTTCCCGCGTCACGATTTGCTCTACAGCATCGTTGATACTTATATGAAGGTAGAAAGGCTACTTTTGTAATTTCAAGCTTTTCTTAACTGACTATCTTACGTGTCAACGCATAATTGGGTGGATATTTTGAATTTCGCAGGAACATAACGGAAAGATAACCGAAGAAGAGAAGGTTCAGATATGTAATTCGATAGATTGCAACAAACTCTCGCCGCCGTTACTCCTTCACGCCGTCCAAAACCCCAAAATGCCCCTGAGGTTCATCGTACGAGCGATGTTACAAGAGCAGCTCAACACGCGCCACTCGATCATGGCCGCTGCAAGCGTCGCCTCTGCTGCTCCAGCTGGACATCGACACCTAGAAGTCTCCGCGGCGAGAGACTCCTCCGTGACGCTTGGGTCGCTACTTCAGAGAGACACAGCGGCGAGGCAAAACTGTCGGCTAAGAGCAGCGATGAATTCCACAAGCTCGCGGATCGAGAGCTTGGAGAAGGAGCTGGACGCGATGAGGAAATTCATAACGAAAGAGTCAGAGAAGCAGAAATCAGATCGGATCACCGAGACATCGAGATCAAGGAGCGTAATGGATTCTGCTCGATCCGCGAGTTTCCATTGCAATCACCAACCGAGTAACATAAATAAGATGCAGAGAGGCGATAGAGGATCGGTTTCAAACCTGAGCACGACTTTCCGGCGAGGAAGAGCATCTCCACCGCAGCTGCAATCCCAGAAAAGTCTCGGAAAAAGACTGATTAAGGGAATAAAGAGTGCTTTCTCTTCATCATCTAAACAAGAAGCCAAGAAAAATGCATTTATAGCTGAGGAGATTTATGATGGATTAGAAGATTTCGTATGGATCAAAGACAGCGATGATGACAATATCTCTGAAGAACTTCACTCTCACTACATCAAGAACAAATGATTTCTAGTTCTCTACTCTACATAACAATTCACGACTTCAAAATCTTTCTTTCAGTAAAAGTTTTGTAGCCACGAGTGAGTGATTCTGTGTTTCTTCTTCAAGTAATGAGACTCCAAAATTGATAATAAGTTCAAAAGAAGAAAGCTCGATGGATCTTCACGACATTGCAGACTTCCATGTCGCATATTTGATCATCTGGCATATTTGTTACGCTGCAAATATATAGCGAGATTTGTTAAGTTGATGTGTTACTTACTAACACAAAAATGAAAAACAAATATGAGAAACCATATAGTATAACTTACCTTCATTTCCTTTTTCATTTCCCTTGCAACAGAAGGTAACCATTTTTCTCCTCTTACTTTCTTCAGTTCTGCAATTCTCTCTTCCTCTTTCTTAGCTTTAGCTTTTGCTGCCACTTCTTTCGCCTCTAATCTAGCTGAGGCTTTCTTAGCCGCTTCTATAGCAGCGGTTAAAACATCTGACCCATCAACAGCGATTGATTTTATTCGTTTCTTAAACTGCAATAACCATAGAAAGAAGAAAGAAATTAGCTTTGATAGATTCATGATCCACTAAAAGCAGGACGATGCTTGAAGCTTAATAACCTCTTTAGAGTTTCCTTCAACTCCTCTGTCAGGGAGTAAATTAGGCTTCTTTCTGGGTCCTTTAAGCTCATCTAGTTAACAAGAAAACCACAAAAATAAGTTTCTTGACGAATTCATAATAATTAATAATATTCAAGATTAAGATCTGAATTTTCGGAAAGCAAGCGGTAATGATGACTAACCTACATGATCAAAGATTATGCCAGTCGAACACCGCTTAAATAACCGAACTCCACAGTCATTCTTGGGTTTCTCCTTGGGAACATGGACAGGAGGATCTTTCACAAAGTCTAAAGTCTTCTCCACCATTTCATTCAAAAGCTTCTTCACCTGTTTTTCAAGCTTACCTTAATCATGAACAATAACTAACTATAGCATGAACAAAGACTATAGATAGACAAAGCAGTAAAACACCATGAACAAAAGTTTAAAGAACACCCAAAAATACTGATCACTCCAGCGATTTATTAACAAGCCCACTCAATTCTGAAAATTTATGATCAATAAAGTAGACAAGTACTTCAAGTTAGAACCATTAAGACATAACTATTCCACATTGTACTTTGTAGAAGATAATTACATTATATCATTGAAACTTACACATACTTAATTTTTAAATGTGCAGTGAACATGGAAATCTTCTACTAACTAATAAAGTCTAATTGCCATCAAAAGAGCTATATGTAATTCGCATTCGTTACACTTCAATACATGAACTTTTAATGACTAACCTTCATCTGAGCATGTGTTAGCTTTTTAGGTTTGATTCGAAAATCTCCATCTTCGTATGATTGAGTAGCTACGGGTTTCGTGGCGGAGGCGCCGTAAACGGTGGTTGTGGCTATCGAATTAATGGCGGCTTTCCACTTGGGATCTTCATCTTCGCTGCTGCTATCTCCTCCGCTTCTCTTCGGATCAGCCATTCCAACACCCGTCTCCGTAAAATCTCTCTCCTTTCTCTCTCAGTCTTACGGCAAACTACGAAATCTCCGGCAATAGAACGTCGTCGAGGGTTTACTGCGGGCGACCTAATTTTATTGGCGCAATTAAATAGATAACCAATTTCTCGGATTCGGTTCGGGTTTAATTTGACCCGCCATAACGTTTATATATCCCGAAAATACCAGTAAAAAAAACAAAAAACTAATTAAAAGTTTAAAACAAAAAAAATTAACTGAAACCGAACCAAACCAAACCAAACCGGATATATGGAAGCTCTTAACAGAAAAATACCAGAACTGTGTCCTAAAGGCAATGTATAACAGAATTCATAGTGTCATGTACTATCCTCAAAGTCATCTGTATTAACAATGGCCCTATAGTCTCTCTGTCCCTCTCTTTCTATCTGTAAACAAAAATAACACAACACAACAACAACACTAACAATGAGTAACAACACAACAGACAAAATGATGATGAAGAGGAAGAAGAAACAACTGATAAAGCTCTAAAGGCTCAGTCTTTAATTAAGCAATCTTCTTCCCTCCATCTGAAGGCAACCGCCATTGTCTATGCCAATATACAGAAACTCTCGACCACATCGGAAACCCAAAATTAAACTCAAGAGGCCGATCAGCCGGTCCACCAACTATCAATGGTAACCACAAATATCTCGAATCCTTCAAATCCGCTGGATTCCATCTATCCGCCATAAATATAAACGCACCTGGAACACCAGGTAACGGAATCACGAACGTGCTCTGCGAGAAAAACGTCGTTGACCGGAAAATATCATTCCCACCGGCACATGGATTCCCCAATGTCTCCCATGGACCCATTATCGACTCAGCGGCATGAGCTAATGCTTCGTTTGGTGCCCATCCTGTGCAACCAGATGTGATCATGTAGTAAGTGTTTTGGTGTTTGAAGATAGCTGGAGCTTCTCTGTGTTGTCCCACCATGATTCTCTTCATTACCGGCTTCACATCGAGGTAATTCTCGGTTAGAGGACCGATATGGAGCACACTGTTGTCCTCTGATGAATATACCAAGTAGGCAATGTTATCATCGTCTTTGAAGATAGTCATGTCTCTACTGTCGCATCCATGTGGCGATTTGCTGTATAAGTAATCGAATGGACCTGTTGGGTTATCGCTAATGGCTATACCAACCGAAGCTTTAGTATAGTTTGCATCGTCGATATGCATCCACATCACGTATTTCCCGGTTTCTGAATTGTAGATCACTTTAGGTCGCTCAAGAACATTGGATTTGTGTAAGTCATGTGTCTCATCTGTTTCTTCGGCTGCTAATACAACGCCTTCGTTTTTCCATGTCCATAAGTCTTTCGATGAGTAGCATCCAACACCGATTATATCAACCTGAAACCAATCCAAAAGAATGTTTTCACATTCTAATTCTACATTTCAAGATTGATACATTGATGGAAAGAAGAAATAGTTAAACTTACTCGAGCTGGTCCTTTCTTGTGAGAATGATAAGTTGGTCCATCTTTATATTCACCATACCAATAGTAAATATTAGATCTTTCATCATACAAAATGCCACCACCATGCGCTTGAATTGGATTCCCTTCTGTATCCGTCCAAATTTTCCCCGGGAAGTAGTAATGTGATCTATCATTACCATCACCCTTGGTAGGACCAAAAGCTGATTTCATATCGGGGAAAAAAAGATGACGAATCGGAGAATTCTCGTCGAGAAACTCTTCGACCAAAGTTGTTGGTACTCTCGGTTTCCGTTTTATAGCACGCGGAGAACGCTTCCTAGGAGGCGGCATATGAATATTCTCTTCTTCAACTCGTTGGAGCTCACGAACAATGGGATGGTGGATTACTAACTGAGAAGAAACTTCAAGATCTACATTATATTTTCTGCTATATAACATAGTTAGATGAATCAGGAAAACACATCCCACAATTGTTGATACTAAAGTAAACGGTGAACAACGCAAAAACATTGCTTTCTTGTTGTGTTTGTTCTTCACCATCCTCATTTTTTTTCTCTTTCTTTCAAAATCTATCTCCACAATACAGAACCTGTAGATCCTAAAAAAAAACATGAACATCCAAATGTAAAAGTGTTCTGTAACAAAGAAGGAAACTGTTCTAATTAAGTAAAATAGATTTGTTTTTGGCATAATTCAAGGTAATTTCTCATTTGGGCGATTTCTGAAAAATATCTTAGAACAGATGTGGGTTCCACATACAGTATAGTGTAAAATTCATCAAATTCAACGGTATTAAGAGAATTATCTGTTTCGAGGATTTAGCAACTTGATTAGCCAAAATTAAGCAGAGTTTCTGATATCAGATCCAAATAAAAAGAAGCTAAACCCAAAAGGTAGCTAATTTCCAATGCAAGATGACACAAAAAAGTTCAATAACATACAGAGCAAATTAAAAGACAAAATTCTCTGGATCTCACCTGAATAACCAGCCGGAGCCAAAATTTCCAGCATGTAAATAGAGACTTAATATCTTCGCTTTCTCCAAAGTAAACAATGTCTGAAATAAAACAATAAATTTCGAGTTTGTAATTGTTTTTGAGATTCTCTGGAGAAGGAGCTCGAACCTGGGAACGTAATTACAGAACCCAAGGACTAGATTTGGGGAAATTACGAAATGAGTCGGTGATGTTTGGTTAAGAAGGATCTGTCACGAGAACAAAGAGAGGTCTTTGATGATGATGATTCAGACGTGCGACCAAAAGACGAGACCGATACTTCTTTACCGTCTGATGACTGTTTTTGGGTTTTTTTTTTCTTTTCTTTTTCTTGGGATCTTGTCGTTCTGGTAATTCAACTAGTACTTTGTTTTCATTTAATAAATGTAATGATTGTATTCGGATGTCTTTTCTCCTTGAGTATAGGATTCATTAATGTTAATTATATGCCATTTCTTTCAGTTAAAAGATTGCTTTAAACAGTGGGAAGAAATATTTGGATTTGGATTTGTATCTAAAAAGCAGATATCTAAGTAGGATATGTACGAATTTGAATATCCAAATTTTTTAAAGCGGATATCCGGATCTAATTCAAATTAAAAAATATTATATAAATATAGTGTAAAAACGGATATTCAGAAACGGATCCAAACTTAATTAATAAAATTGCGGATCTGTTCATCTTAAATCTAAATTTGGATAATAAAATTGTGGATCTGCCTAATTCAAATTTAGATATAAATATCTTCAAAACATACATATATCTGTAATAATTTTAAGTTTAAAGTAATACTTTTGTCCAATATATATGAGTAAATTTATGGGCGAGTAATTGATTGATGAAAACATGTATTTTAAAGAAATTTTTAACTTTTAAAACACATTCATCTTCAGACCCCGACAAAAATCAATCATAGTTTTAAAAACTTGTGGGAGTTTTGATATTTTTAATGGTCTATATATTAGACATATGTACACATTACTGGATCGAAACACAATAAACCAATTAATTACAGCTCCGGTGCTTAAAATTATGTTTTGTAGTGTACTTTTTGAATGCATTCTTTTATCAATCAGTAATTGGATAATTACATTCATGCAATAAAAAAGTGTTCGACCTAACGGCTTTAGCGGTTGACCAATTCGTTTTTCACCTTTTCTTTGTTTCTCGCTGTTCATTTATTATGCTTACAGTTAATGAAATCAACAAAAAGAGGATTAAATGGATCCAACTTTTGATTATTTACAAATGTAGATCACATAATGAAAAATTATAAAATCAAGTTTTGTTATTCCTATTAAAACATTATGGACTTTCATCTCTTTTTCATTAACAACATTAGTAAACGTAGTTTGTGTAGTATAAAAAGCTGCCAAAAATGTATGGATAGAAACACTAGTCAATGTAGAAACTTACCCTAATTTAAACATGGCAACAAAACAAAAAAATACCAAATATAGGTAGTAATAAAAATATATATATCAAATTTAACAATTAATAAATAAGTAATAATTTATTATCATATGTTCTGGAAGATAAAACATGACTTCAATAATACATAGTTCATAAAATTTAGTAGGTAATTTGTCCTGATTTTGTGCAAATAGGGAGATTAATGAATGGAAACACCAAGTGTGAGTAAATCAGTTCAAGATTGAAAAGAAAAGAAATAATCAATACTGCACTAATATTGATTGGTCGGCCCATAAATAATGGGTCAACTAAAAGCCCATGAAAATAACCCATAAATATAGATTTAGCCCATAATTCATTTGAAGAGACACCTGTAGTGCACTTCCCGATCATTCCAAATTGACATCCAATATCATATCACCGCCAAATCTCTTGGCGGCACCACCACCACCTAAAAAAACTATACTATGGATTGGACGGTACGTACGTGTTCATCACGCGCATCTAACGCGAGTGGTTAGGTGATTTATCCATTTTTCTTCCGAACTACTGGTGTATCTGGCACCGTATCCCCCTTCTGATTGGCCAATCCAAAACTATATAAATAATGGATTTATTAAAATAGCAACCCCCATTATTTTCGGTCTATCAACCAAAAAGCCGTACAAGATCTGAACCGTTGATTAGGTGGACCAGAAGAAAAATCAAACGGACCAGATTTCGTGGCTTTGACTCTTTTAATTCGCCGTCTCTGGAACAAAGATATCATCAGTAGGCAACGAACGAGGAGAAGAAGCTTCTCTTTTACCCATAAAAGAGATCTGTGGAGGAGAATTCTCACAGGCGGATCTGTTTTCGAATTTCTAAGTTCTTCTTTGAATCATTAATGGGTTTGTGGGAAGCTTTGCTCAATTGGCTTCGTAGGTGAGAGCCTCTCCTTAAGATTTCTTCTTCGTCTTTGAAGCTTTTCTTAAGATTTCTGATTAACCTTGAGCTGAAAATTTTGTTTCTTTGTACTCGAATTTGGTCGAATTTTAAATTTGGTGTTAGTCGTTTTTTACGAAGAAATTGGATTTTATTTTCTTGAATTAAATCGTTTAGCAATTAAATTACATTACCGTTATCAGAAATCTTGATTCTTAGTTGGTCTGTGAAGCTGAGTTTGACAAGGTTTCTTACTTATCATAGCAGATTCTGTAATTTTTATACTTTTTAAAGAGACAAACTTTAGGCATTTTGATGTGGCCTTGTTCGATTTGATTGCCAAGTTAAGTGTACTAGGCAATTCATTTTTGTATGGTGAATGATGTTAGGGGAAAAAAGGATCTCTATCTTTGATTTCGATTGCCAATTTTAGCCATGTAAGAATGAGAGCATCTTTCAAATGAGCACTGAGCAGTGTTATCAATGTGGTTTGTGAAGGTGTGAAACCATTGGTGTAGTAACATCAATCTAGTTGACAAATGCGGGTTTCCAAGTCAACATAGTGTAGTAGAACAGATGTTATAAATCTCAAACATTTTCATGAAAGATCGGTTCTTTTTGGCTGTCCAATTATGTCTCTATGCTCTCTATTTGCAACCTGGAAAAAGTGTATCCATTCGGTATTTTGTGTGGACCTATTCATTTGTTTGTTTCTATATGCTTTTGCAGCCTCTTCTTCAAGCACGAAATGGAGCTTTCTTTGATAGGACTTCAAAATGCAGGAAAGACATCACTTGTAAATGTTGTTGCAGTAAGTATAGTATGCTTCTCTTCCATACTCTATTAACATTGAGTTGATTTTGGTTAAGGATTTGATATCTACTCTCCACCTTTTTCTTGTTTAGACTGGTGGATACAGTGAAGATATGATTCCTACAGTAAGTGTTACACTTCAATCTCTTATAAAATTCGTCTTTCAATACCTGCTTTTGGAATAACTTGAAGAGATTCTTCTTCTTCTTTTTTTCCATCAGGTTGGGTTTAACATGAGGAAAGTGACAAAAGGAAATGTTACAATCAAACTATGGGATCTTGGTGGTCAACCAAGATTCCGCAGCATGTGGGAACGCTACTGCCGCGCTGTTTCTGCGATTGTGTAAGGATCTTAGACTCAGGTTTCTGTTATCTTTATCCCTCCCATCGTTTTGTCAAGTTGAATCCTTTTTCAGATATGTAGTCGATGCTGCTGATCCTGACAACCTAAGTGTCTCAAAAAGTGAACTCCATGATTTGTTGAGCAAGACTTCACTTAATGGTATCCCTCTTCTGGTTCTTGGGAACAAGATTGACAAACCTGGAGCTCTGTCCAAAGAAGCCTTAACCGATGAAATGTATAGCTGCTTCTTCATCTGAACACTCCAAAAGATAGCACAATTTTAGTTAGATCTAATTACGTTTCTTGCATTGTCATTGTTGCAGGGGGCTTACATCGCTTACTGATAGAGAAGTCTGCTGTTTCATGATATCCTGCAAGAACTCTACCAACATTGATCAGGTCATTGATTGGCTCGTAAAGCATTCAAAATCAAAGAACTAAACTTCACCAAGAACATATATTTCTCTATTTTTGTTCTTCTTAGTCTTCCTGTGCTGTCTAGTTGATGATGATGATGGTTGAAGACAATTTTTTCGTGTGAAACAAGAATTTGTCTTTAGTTTTCTTCTGTCTCTGCTGCTGGTCTTGTCTCGTTTGGTCCAGCTTGTCTTTGTATATTAGATGTGATTGTTTCTTCTATTCTCAAGGCTTTTGCAATTTTGGAATCACGAAAACATAGTTGCCTCAAACTTCTAAAAATCGAAGGCGTTCAGTAGAAAATTTATAATTCAAATCCACATGAAAGAGAAATAATCTCTATGTTGCATCCAATCCATTACCAGCAACAATGTAAATAATAAAACTATATATTATCTGTAAACTACAACTTCGAAATTTTTTCATTCGTAAATATATTTGTTTCTCCTCTGTTTAAAAGAACAAAACTTAGTGCTCTCCCCTTTCTTCTCTTGGTTGATCTCAAGATCTCTCTTTCTCTCTTCAAAAGTTCTCAACCTTTCGTCTCCTAAAGAGAAAATCCATGCGTTCTAATTTGGTTTATTGAAGCTGATTGTGACAAGGTTCTACTTATCATTCTGTAATTTTTGATCCTTTTAAAGAGATAAACTTGTGGGATTTGATGTAATCTTGTACGTTCTTGTGTGGTGATATAGGAGAAAAGATAATCTATCTATCTCGCTTAGATTTAGAATTGACAATTTTAGCCATGTGGGAGAAAAGAAACTATTATGTGATTGATTTGTTTTTACTTTCTTGCAGCCTATTGTTCAAGCAAGAAATGGAGCTTTCTATAATAGGACTTGAAAAATGCAGGAAAGACATCATTTGTAAGTGTTGTTGCAGTAAGTATGCTTTTTATATTCTCTTAACATTGAGATGATGCTGTTTAAGGATTCTGATATCGACTCTCATCTTTTTCTTGTTTAGACTGGTGAATACAGTGAAGACATGATTCCTACGGTAAGCATTACGCTACAACCTAAGTGTCTCGAGAAGTGAATTCCATGATTTGTTGAGCAAGACTTCAGCTAACGGTATCCCTCTTCTGGTTCTTGGGAACAAGATTGATAAAGCTGGAGCCCTGTCCAAAGAAGCCTTAACCGATGAAATGTATCATTTGAACGCTCCAAAAATTACAACAAAAGGCATCAACATTTAGCGTGAAGATCTGATCATGTTTTTTATATTCTACTGTGATTGCAGGGGGATTAGTTTGCTTACAGATATAGAAGTTTGCTGTTTCATGATATCCTGCAAGAGATCAGGTCATTGATTGGCTCGTAAACCATTCAAAATCAAACAACTACCAGTAAAGTTACTAAACATATATTTTCTCTTATTCATCTTCTGAGTCTTCCTGTGTTATCTGGTTGATGATGATGATGATGGTTGAAGACATTTTTTGTGTGAAACAAGAGTTTTGTCTTTAGTTCTATTGTGTCTCTGCTGCTGGTCTTGTCTGGATTGTTTTTTTTTTTATTGTTCTAAAGGTTTTGCAATTTTAGAAAAACAAAAACGTAAGTGCCGCAATTTTTCAACTTCTCAAAATCTACAGTGTTCAGTAGGAAATTTCAAAATTTTAAATCCAAGGAAAGATGCATGATCAAAGGCCTTATTTAATTCTATTCAAACCAGTTTCAAAATAAGTCACTAGCAAAGAAAATCTCTGAAGCTACTAGCAAAAACAGATCAACTGAGGAATGAAAAAAAAACGAACATGTTTTACATGGTCATCTGAGGTATAATAATACATTACAAGCTGCAGAATTTACAGACTGTTTCCGACAGCGATTATAATATATTTGCTTTAGAGATGCAAGATTGAAACTTGATGTTGTGTGCTTCACTATCTGCGCGGAAACATGAAGATATATGAAAGCCAAATATATCAATGATACACATCAATGATTTCTTAATTCCTTACCGAATTTGGCTATGCCATCCTATACTTTAAAGTTTTCATCGCAGCTTTTTCAAAAATATAGGCAGTTTCAACAAAGGCTTCTGCTTCCACTGCCTCTCTTCCCGCTTCTTCAGCTTCTGCCACTGCAAATTCTGCTTCTGCCAACAGCTGCAGCAGCTTCTTTTACTGTCACGCCCTTATCATAACTTCTCCATGTACTTGTGTAGTAAGATTTTTGACGCCATTCTCCTCGGGTTTCGGAGTATTTTCCTTGTTTCCTTCCAAAAGGAGTTGAGAAGACCTTTGGCTTGATTCTTCTGCCGTATACTTAGGAGATATCCTGTATTTGTGCTTGAGCTGATAAGCGAGAACAAAAAAAGCAAGAAAACCATTGTTAAGTGAACAATGAATATATTGATTTTTGCAAGCAGAAAGTGTTTCTTTTTACCTTGATTAGTGTTCCAAGATTTGTCAAATACTTTAGTCTTGAAGTCACAAGCCGTTTCATATCCGGCTGCATCTGGAGATTCTTCTGAAAAGTTTACAGCTACACTTAAGTCCTTGATGATTGAAATAGATGCAGCACATTGCCTAATTATACACAAACTCAACCAAATAAACATAGAAGGTATACTTAAAGAATACCTCTATATACAGCAAGATCATACGGTTTCTTCAAGTTGGTAATTGTCTCCATGATAATCTTATCCACACTACAACAATAAACACATTACAAGTCAGATCCATCTTCAGGAAACTTAAGACTAAACTAAAGTAAGCCTCTATGCTTCATGATACACAAACCTAGTAAAGTGTCCTGGAATAGCTCTTGGTGGTTCAAAAGAAGCTACAGCAGGAGATGCTACATCAATCTGTTGTTCTCCATTATCACCATTAGCCAGAGACGCAATGGTAACAGCTGTAGATGAAGAAGGAGTTTTCTTTTGAGCAAGCTTAGCCTTCTTCCTAGATCCATATATAGCTCCATATATAGCTGTTACACTTATATTTCTCCATTTGTCCTGTTAAAAATGTTTTAGACAACAAACTACGTTGTAAGTTTCATTCAATACTATCTCTTCTCTTTCAAGTTGATGTTTTTAATTTACCTTGAGATCCACATTGGAGCGAGACTTCAAAATTTAGTTAAACTCAGGATCTGAGAGTATAGTACGCCATTTTCCAGTTCCATGTTTGCCAACTCCTGTTTTCAGAGCTGCTTCTTCTTCTGGTGTCCACTTCTGCTTTGGTGCTCCCATTATCAAATTTCAACAATTCTCCATAAACATACAGAATAAAAACTTCTAATGTCTTCTTCACTTCGTTTCTCTGTCAGCAGATGAAAACATCATAAAGATCAATACTTTATAATCGTGAAATTGATGGAGAACAAAACAGTTTTCGATGAAATTTGCATTAGTGACTCAGAGATTCAACAGACATGCCAGAGATTAAGAATCATTAATTGTTTAAAAATGAACACAAAACAATAAGTCGTAATAAAAATATATATATATATATATTATTTGGCAAAGTGAACACAAAATATTAAATCGTAAACAATAAATAGAATTAGAATCATATTTATGCGATGGAAACAGTTTTCTTCAGGTTTAAATTGTAATGAAGATATTTATTTATGTGATGGAAACTAATTATACATAGGATTGATAATTGTATTAGTTTTCATTTAGTTAGGAATTTTTTTAATTCCGATTAATTTAATATCTAATTCGGTAGAAATGTTTTAAATTGTTTCAACGAGAGTAAAAAACATTATTCATTTGGCGTAGGTTTGATTCAAATAACAGAAATTTGCTATTGTTACATAAAAATAAAACAATTCGATGTTGAAAGCACGTTAAATATATTATAATCATTAAAAATATATTATAACTATATATTATAGAAAAAAATTTAAATAGTAAAGAAAAAAAACAAATTAAAATTACACGAACAAAATCAAAATATTTATAAACAGTAAAAAACAAAAAAAAACTACAACTTTATATTAAAACAATTACCGCGGGTTCGAATCTACTTGGTTCTTAAAATAGGGAAAATAGCACTTTTAACATTCAAAGTGACAAATATTAGCATTTTAGACTTTGGTAGTATTACACTAACACCTTTAAACCTTCAAATTATTTTTGCTAACACTTTAAACATTTAAATTAGTCTTCGTGATATAAAACTAATTCCTGTGTTTTTTCGTTGTTAACCTCGTCGAAAAAGAATGAAAGACAAAGAAAAAATGAGTTTTAGAAAATGAAATTCGAAGATTATGGCAAAATCGAAAATTGTGTTATAACAAAGAAGAAATTGGCAAAATTCGAAGGTTTTGTAGTGAAAAAGAACGAATCATTGATGTTGAAAGAAAAAAATTCATAAAGGATTATCTATTGTCTAGTTTTGGTGCAGAAAAATGCGAAAATTAGTTTGAAAATTTAAAATTTTTGCTAAAATAGTTTGAAGGTTAAAATGTTAGTATTTGTTTAAAATGCTATTTTACCTTTAAAATAGTGTGCATTGACTTTTTAAAATAAAGTATTATTCAGCGGAAAAAAGATTTCAGAAAACCTTTCCCTTTATTTTTCTTTTTTCGATTCAGTTATACGCAGGATGATGTATCGATTTCGAGGGTGCTTGTCTGCTTGACGTGATCCCTTTATTTTCTGTAGTTTACAAATTTGACTTAAACTTACCTAAATTACACAACACTCCATTTAATTTAATAAGTCTCTAGTGATTATTGTTTTTAATTTTATGAAATTATGTAACGATGCGAGTTAAAGACTTAAATACTTTACTCGTAATTTTATAAAATTGTACGAGGAATGGTGGCTGCGACATATAAATGTTTGAGACGGAAATGTAAACACTTTGAATATACTGGACTGTAAGAATAAATTTGATGGCTCTATCTATCGAAACATTTCTCAGATTGTATTTATCCTTCTATTTTGAAAAGAAAGACAAGAAAAATGAGTTACTAATTTGTGTTCGTTCCTCTGCCGGAAAAAACGAATGGCTTTTACACATACTTTTACAAATACAAAAGATAAAGAAGACCTGAAGCCAAAATTTTCGAATTCATAACAAAAAAAATCATAAAGAAGAGAAACAAACACAGAACGTGAAACCATATACACACATAACCAGAAGAAGAGACCTAAAAATGTTGCTGACCAAACACGTCTTTTTTAACACGTTGTAATATATTTTGACACAAAATACAACCGCAACCTCAAGACGGTCAACGGCAAAATATCATTTCATCATCCTCTGATCAAAAGCAAGCTTCCAAGAGAAAACAACAGCAAAGCATAGCCAAACTGTAATACAAATACACAAATCTATGAGTAACATTCATAAACAAACTTATATTCATTGCAACCAATCAGAACCATATAGTAATGCATAAAGACCAATACAGAGAGATTTGGTCAACGTACCATCCTTCAACAAAGCCCGAGTCCTTGTCTTTCTTCTTCTTAGGTGGAGCCTGGCCATATTGCGGCGGTGGAGGTCCCGGATAAGGATACTGTGGTGGAGGACATTGTGGATATTGCGGTGGAGGATATCCTTGTGCTGGATATGCCTGACCGTACCCTTGTGCGAGTGGAGGATAACCCGCAGGAGGATATCCTTGTGGTGGATATCCCTCCTTAGGAGGATACCCTGTAAAACAACAACATCAAAATATAAGTAACAAGAAACAAAATAAATGAAATAAACTTTGGACTTACCTTGAGAAGGAGGAGCACTAACAGGATATGATTGGTCTTGATAAGACATCTTCTTCTTCCCTGCTATGCTCTTATCTGAGAGTTTGTTCTTTCTTTATAACAAACTCTTCGCTGCGAATGTAATACTAATAGGAATAATGATGATGATTATGAATAATAAAGGAGCTTTAGAAGACAAAAGACATGTTCTCTTCCAAGGACTAATCTTAGATCTTAATGAGTTAACTATGATCTTAAAAGAAAAATTATAGGTGGGAGATGACCAACTCACTTTGTAAAAATCATTCAAATTAAAATGCTAAAAATATGACTTTTCTTGTTTCCCCTCTTTTATTCTATCAACCATCATCTTCCATTATTCAAACAATGACTAATCTATATTTTGAGCTCTCACATCATTATTGATGACTTGCATTGAAAAGTATAAATCTTTCATTGGTCAAGATAGATTATGCCAAATGCCACTTGTTTTTCTTGTTTTTGGTTTTGTGACTTGTAAAAGTTACATTTTTGTTGATCTTAAAATCTCTACAATCCATTTATAACTAATTAAATTGTTATAACAAGACTCTCTGCACTCTTACTGGTTTCAAAAGTTTCCTGGCTGGTTGCTTTTCAGAACCAGAGGAACCATCTCCGGCGCTTAACTGTATCAGTCAATTTACTGGATGATTCCTTTATCGGAATTATGCTGATTCTTTTAGCATTTTTCACTGCCCCTTTGTCAAAACCGGGTGAAGAAACCAATTCCTTCATCGCCATTTCGGTGCTCTCTCTAGTGAACTTTTCCAATTCTTCCTTAGTTAGCTTTCTTCACCCTTCTGGTGTTTTGTGGAGTGAAGAAAGGAATGTATCTGAATCAGATAGCGGTATTGGCCTCGACATCTTGTTGATTCTTGCAAAGACCATTTACAAAATATAAACCAGTTCTCATTACGAAATAAAGGGCCAAGTAGCAATGAAACTAGACAAAAAGAAAAACCAAAACCTCTAGGAAGAGGAGAAGCAAACGAAGTAGCATGGCTTAAGCTACGACCGCAATTCTCAGTTTCACATCTTGCTTATAGATTCTTTGCCCTAACAGCTTTCTCCTGATACTCTCTAGCATTGATGAGACTATACTTCCACCTATCAACGCTCCTCCAGCAAGCAAGGGATCTACAGAGCTCTGTTAATTAACAAAAGATCATATGACTTCATGATTGGTTATAAATTAAAGAAAGAATCAGAATTTGTAAAAATGGAAGCATCTGAAGGATCAGAACCACAGCAAAAGCTCGGATGGTCCAAGAGACAAAGATTGATGTGCTAATGTCAATAGAACCATCTTTTGTCATAACAAAATTTCTTGACAGTCCATAATCCTGACCATGCTCCGCACATAAATACAAACGCAACCAAAATAATCGCCAACTGAAAATATTACAAAAGCTGTTTAGATTCATCAAAACCGGAATATGTATAGACATAACATTCTATATCTAAAAATGTTAAAACTTACATACAGGGATGTATAAATCTTCACTGATTCTTATCTGCATTAGCAGATCTTGAATTGAACCGCGTATGTATTGAAGAAAGTAACCTCCAACACCAATCTGAGAAGATAAAAGACGGTTTTGTTTAGTAAATGTTTGATTTAAAACGAAAGAGGTCAAAGAGAAGACAACTCTCACCATAGATGAGTATAGAAATAACTCAAACCGATTCTTCCCTTTAGTTGGGAGACGCTTTATCCCCTGTTCACAATCATTGATCGAGCTAACCAGAGAGAAACCATGAAATTTGAATATTTTTGAAAACTTTTACCTGATTAATGATAAGAGTTACAAGAATGATAATCGCAATGGAAATGGCACTACTCTAGTAAAATGCTACTGATTTGCAAAGTCTAGAAGCCAAACTCCGTAACAAAATCCCCATGATTAAAAACACAACACGGTACATGAAAAACTCTGCACAGCATGATAAGTTTACAATTTTCAAAACATATTGCGATATAACAAAAAAAACAAGAGAAACTCTACCTTGTTTAGCAGAAAACTCCAAGGTAATGACTTTAGATGAGCCACCAGATGTTCTTATATCGAGGATCTTATAGTCAAATGGTGACATTATCCCAACCCATGATTAACCTTGCGACACTTTCTTCCACTGACCATGAGGACGAATTCCTATAATCAAACAAGAAGAAAACTTTGTATCTTAGCCAAATTCAGGCCTAAGATTGGCACAGATAGATACAAATACTTGATTTTACCTGTGGAAACAAACGTCTATACTGTTGGAAGTATTACTTGAAAGTGTCAGCTTCAGTGAATGTGCATATAACTCTTTGTAATCCATGGATATGTAGTCTCTCACATATCAATGTTATACCTTGCTTCAAACCAGGAGAATCTATCACCTCTGTTCTGAGAGTCACTTGGAGTGAACCAGTTTCACCCACAACTGCAAAATATCAACAAAATTGGATCTTTTTGGGAATAAATCTATCGAAATTATGTT
Source organism: Cardamine chenopodiifolia (assembly GCA_963922655.1). Taxonomy (NCBI): domain Eukaryota; kingdom Viridiplantae; phylum Streptophyta; class Magnoliopsida; order Brassicales; family Brassicaceae; genus Cardamine; species Cardamine chenopodiifolia. Next base: position 12,248,462 of record OZ000479.1, on the reverse strand, counting down.
AAAAAGGTATGACATTTGGTGAATCTAAACTAAAAAATTCGAGTCCCAGAAAGAATTGAAGAAAACCCTAAAAAATCTCTAAACCATTCAAACTCCAACTTACCGAAGATAAGTTCATCGGAGGAGACAACGGAGAAGAAAACAAAGAGCTTGAAGAAGAGAATCACGACGATGAAATTGGAGCTTCGGACAAAGACTGATAAGTTACTCATCGATTTTTCTGGGGGATTTTTTTCTTTTTTTTTGGATGAATAAATCGTACCAAGTAAAGGCGCGAATTTATATGAAATAAACAGCAGCCAGAAAAAAATAATATTCACGAATGTAATAAAAGTCAAAGTCTACTAAACAAAAGCCAATAAATCGATTTACAAACTGTAGAATGAAGTATAAATCTCAAACGTCCAGGGCTTCGTATTCAGCTTCTCTTTCAATAGCTTCCTCTGTGTTTACAGGCACACTGAACACGTATTGGCTCTGATACTCAACCAAGTACTGCATCGATCTTTTGGTGTCTAAAAACAATCGATAAACTCTCTCAATGTCTTCAATCTCCACGACCTTCCCTTTAAGTTTCAGGCCAGCTAAAGCAGTTGCATTGATGAGATGAATCGCGTACCTAAGCGAAGTATCGCATCCGATTAAAGTTAGTAGCTGTTTCACCTCCTCGTTCATTTCGACATCTTCTTCTTGGCAAACGGATCTCTAAGATCTTTCTGATCTCATCATCTGTGTAAGGCTGAGTTGTGATGATGAGAAGACGGTCTAGGAGGTCGACTGGGATCCCGTGTGCTGATTTCTGGTTTGTTCCTCGGATTGTTGTCACTCCTCGGTTTGTTGCCACGACGAGGATTAGAGACATGTCGTTTTCGAGTGCTCGGTTTAGGAAAGAGAAGCATTCAATATCGAGCATATGGACTTCATCGATGAAGAGAACACCAGGTACTATTTCGGCTTTCCCTTCTTCTCTCCATTCGGCTACTTTAAAATTGATTTGCTCCCGGATTTCTGAACGAATTTCGCCTGTATCACCCGTGAAAAGAGCTAGAAACCCTTGAGTTCTACAAACACACAAAAAGAAAACAAGAATCCAGTTAAGAACTTTGATAATAAAAAGGACCGATCTTTTCAATCTAACAGTAACACACAAGCTTAAAAATCAACAATTGAAAACATATATTACATTCAAATTCTTTTATGTATTAGACGAAAATGCATCAACTTGGATTCCCAATCATCTCTATCAATCAAAATCCTTAATTTTCAAACCTAAAGTCAAAAGAACCGATCTTTTCAAACTTAACCTCGACACTAAACACTAAACCATCAACCAAATTCCGAATCATCACTCGCAAGCCTAAAAATCAACAATTGAACATATCTTTCATCCAAGTTCTTATCTGCATTCAATGAAAACACATCAACTGAATTCCCAATCATCTCTATCAATCAGAATCCTTAATTTCCAAACTAAACTCGAAAAGAACCCATCTTTTCAAGCTTAACCTTGACACTAAACCCTCAACTATCAACCAAATTCCAAATCATCAACCTAACACCTAATTCTTGACATTAACAATTTAAAACATTAACAAATACTGAAAAATCTAAAACTAACCTGCTATTAATAGCATCGATATCATGAAGCGAGACAAAATGCACAACTTCCTTCCTCTTCTGAAGCTCACCTTCAGGACACTGAACAAACTTATTCTGTGATCCCATAACATCAAAATCCCTAGACCTAGAAAACGATCTTCAAAGCTTAGTAATCTTCCCAGCAGCAATATTCATAGCTATAACATCACCACTCTGTACTTTCTCCTTATTCAATGCCTCAATCAATTTAGGTCCAGGATCATAACTAGCTTCCATATCAGTCGTCTTCATCGTTATCTTCCCTGTCTTACACGCAACACCTAAAGAAGCAGCTCGATCAATTTGAATCTCCAAAACTTCTCCTTCAATAACTTCAGCTTCTTCTTTGATTCTAACACCAATAGCTTTACGAAAAGCTTGAGTTAAAGCTTCAGTCTTTGACATCTCTAAAGAGAAAATCTCACTTCCTGTGATCATAGTGAAGGTATAGCCCGACCCGCGATTTTGCCTTCTCTGATCATCTGAAGGATTATTCCGGCAGCTTTGCGTGCTTTGACTTGACCTACCATTCCTTCTGATACAGCTCGTGGCTCGAGTATTGAATCGAGACCTAAGCCTCGTATGGGAGAGCGTGCTCCGATTCGTTCAACTCTGGTTAAGTCTCGACTCTCTGATAACTTTAATTCCGCCATTCTCGATTGTTTTTAGTCGCCGGCGACTGGAGGTTTTAGGGCTTCTTCGCAAGGGTTTAGAGGATGGCCAGAGCTATGTTAGAAGATTTTGGAAATTAAGATTTGGTTTTGTATATTTTCCTGTTATTTATACTTATTAGGAGCCGGAGGAAATTAACATTTCTTATATTTTTATATATATAATAAAAACAAATAATTTAGATGAAAGAAAACTTTACTTTTCGTATTAGATATTGCAGAAACTTTCTAATTTTTTTGGCAACAAAAAAAAACTGAGTTTCGCTATGATGTTCTAAATTTATTATTTGGATGGAGAAAATTTTGCTATTTTTTTCGCAATAACCTAAAAGCTTATACATCACACTGAAATCAAGATATAACGCTCATAGATCAATATTTCGCAATTAGCAACAAATGCAACAACTAATAAACCTAATAAATTTAAACTTTTCAGGAAAAAAAAATCTTGGTCAGAAGATGATATTCTCTGTTTTGTTTTTGGATGCAAAGATGAGTTTTTTTATATAGTTATTATGCAAAGATGATCTTTATTTGTGTAAAATCTTGCATTTACCACCACCAAGAAAAGAGACTTCTTCTTCAAACTCATCATCACAAGAAATCTCTTCATCGATTCTTCTCATCACAACAACGCATTTATACTTCCTCCGGTGATCCAACGGCGCCGATTGTCTCATCGCTGTCGCCGTTGTAAGTTGTCCGCCACGTGTCATACAGTCTTGATCACTTGCCGTCAAGGTAAAGCTCCGGGGAAGGGCAGTACTAGGTGGTTCGCAGATTCGGAAGTTTCGGGAAAGCTGACCAAAACCAGAGGATCCACCGCCGCCGGTAAGGATTCCGGTGCCGGAACATGACGTAATGCTACGTATGTAGGCGTCACGTGCCATTATCAATAAACGGAAAGGAGCCTTCACCAACCATATGAAGCTGTTCTCTTTGTTTATGCTTCTTCCTTTCATTATTGGATTCTCAAGAATGAGGAAATATTTATGACTTTATATTAAAAGTTTTATATGAAATCGAAAGAGATACTGTATAAGACGAAGAAATGATCAAATATTTCAATACACTAAGACATGATCAAAGAGAAGACAAAGTCCATGATGTAGTTTTTAATAAATTAATTTCTAACTACAAAATTGTGATTTCTTGTATCTAGTTGGATGTAGTCTAACTTTGTTTAATTAGGGGGTGTATTGAACTGATCATTTGGTATCATATGAGTTAAAATAACAAATTATATGTTACTGAAATATGAATTTAGAAAAGCAATTAAAATACAGTGTTATTTGATATATAATTTGTATATGTCTCTTAAAATCATGTTATTGAAATATGTGATTAAATTTTTTTTTTAATCCCCTATTATTGAAAATGTTTTAATTATTGAGATTTTAATGATTTGGGGGATTCTAGAGGAGATTTTTAGTTAAAAATACAAAAACTCAAATTTTATACTTTTATCTGAGATTTCAGAAAATTTTAATATCAAATCATAACATCTTTATTAAATTCTTGTAAATCATCAAAATCATCTAAAATTTTATTAAAACTCAAATCACTTCAACTCTTTGATTCAATACACCCTTAGATTTTAAAATTTATGAAGGTATCGTTGGAAAATCATCTACCTTTTTCATAAAAGGTTGGACACCAATTTCAGTCTGGAAATTTAAGAGAGGTTGGTTTTGTACTTAAAGAGTCTAATGGCTTGGTTTTACCTACTTTCTTCCAAGCATGTAATCGCTCGGAGCTAAGTGTGACACTTTGGCCCATATATATTAATTTCGACCCATTATAGACCCAATTGACTAGCACAGTTGTTTGGAATCAAGACATTTTCTCGAATCCATAATTGAATCCCATTGTTTAGGGTTAATTTGGTTCAATTTGTTTTTTTTTCAAGTTTGGAGATCACACTTGGAATGTTTTCGAGATTTGGCCATTAATCTAACTTCTCTAGTCATTGCGACAGCTTAGAAAAATGATACGTATACATCAACTATCCAAATGTTTTGTACCAATTCTAAACTAAAATAAAGTATAGCCATTTATATGTATTCGAAAATATAAGTTAAAAATAGAGGTAATATTAATGCACTATTTAAGATCCTAGATTGTGGGGATGTATTGAAATGATTATTTGGTGTGATTTGAGTTTAAATAGTAAAAATATAAGTTAAATATGAAGGTAATATTAATGAATTATTTAAGATCCTGGATTGTGGGGATGTATTGAAATGATTATTTGGTGTGATTTGAATTTAAATGGCAAATTCTATGTTTCATAAACATAAATTAGAAGAAACATTTAAAATCTATTGTTATTGGATATATGATTTGTAAATATATCTTAAAATCATGTGTTATTAAATAAATAATTTTAAACAATTGTTTCAAATTCACTATTATTATAAATGTTTAAGTATTGAGATTTTAATCATTTCAATAACTTTAGATAATATATAATCTCAAGTTTTATGTGAGCTTTCAGAGAATTTTAATATCAAATCATAATAATTTTCTCAAATTCTTGCAAATCATCAAAATCATCTAAAATTTTATTAAATTCAAATCACTTCAAGTGTTTGGTTCAATACATCTTGTAGGTTTTGAAAAGTGGGCCTTACCAACAAAAACGTTTGGTATCATTGAATACATACGTGTATAATTTACAAATATAGGTGCATCATGCATGTGTATGTAGTATGTACATACTATATAGACGTAGATTTAGGGGTTAGAGAGTCACGTGACAGTCCAAAGCTAAAATTGCTAAAGAACCAAAGATGATTAATAATAGGTTACACGTAGCAATGCAGTATATTCCTTTTTTTATTCCTTCGTGCGTCTACTTTTGCTTTGTTTTAAAGATTGTTTCACATTTGTTTTAACGTTATAACAAATTAGCTAAAATGCGCTAAAGATAAGCACACGCATAACAATGCAGTATGTGTGTTTATGTTCATTGATGTCATGTCATGGCCTCGATAAGTAATACCGCAAATGACGAAACGGTAGAAAATAAAAGGGAAGCACTTAATCTTCTCATTCATCGTACTCAAATCGCTTTGAATCTTAGCGAAGAATTTACGGATGGCGATCATGTGACCTTGATTTGTATTGATTTCTCAACACCACAATAATCGTAAGAGATGAAACTTAAGGGTCGGGTCAACATCCTCATATTTAACTTGATCTTCGCTTTTTACCTATAAGCTCCTAAGATCATATCTTAGGCTTCTTAGCTTCAAAAAATATATCAAAATTTCCATCCATTGTTTTCCCTTACAGCCATTTATAAACAATAGAAATTTTGTTTCAAATATATTGTAGGTGATGGTGATATATACATTTAAATATTTTATGAAGTATTCCTTATATCTAGAGCATACTCCTCATCCATATGAATACATAACAACAAAAATGAGAATCAAAAGGTTCATCACTTGAACATCCCATTCATTCAACAGAAAAATCGATGTTCCTTTGAATTCAGCCTCTTCTAGTTTTAGATCTTTTCACCTCTTTTCCTTTATGAGATTTTGTATCACATCATCTTTGTACCTCCAAGTGAACCAAGAACTAGCGTTTCTAAAACATGAAGTCATATTTCTGATCGAACTTTTTCATTTGAAATCTTATGCGAAGTGGTTTTATTTATTGTTTCTTTGTCTTTTAACGACTTTTTAAAAGAAAATAGCACAAAATATATGTGGTAATACCAATACATAGATATTACACGTTCTTGAATCATATTCGAGCTTTAAAGAATTTGAATTTGTAGTCTCTTTCTGTCTCGAGATCACATGAGACCATGAACAACATGGTTAAACAAGAATTGTAAAATTCGATGATTTTACGAGTTTGACTACCAAATATTGAAAATATGTCTCGAATGATATGAAATGCCCACAACCATAAAAATATAAAACAAGAACAAGTTTAACACACCTATGTTTAGCTTTGGAAGTTCATGATTTTTGGTATCTAGGTTTCCAAATTACAGATCAAGCGGTATTATACCATGTGTACATGAGTAAATTGTCCTGTCACAAGCAAAGTTCGAAATAAGAGACATAACTAACTTATTTGAAATGTCGTGTCTACCACTAAACTACCACCTAATTGGTTGGTGTCAGTTCCTTGAGTATATCTTACATATTTAGCTAGTCTATCAGTTTGCAAAAACATAAAAATCAGAACAAGTTCAACACACATATATAAAACTGTTCATTCCACCAATAACGAAAATACGACACACAGTAGTTGAAATTTCGTCACTTCGTTTTCATGAAATTGCTACGCTTTTATTCGTAGGCCCCCTTTAATCACTACCACACTCACAGTCATTAGCACTCGGTCTTTAATAAGAGCTAATTATGTTAAATCAAGTTTTTGAGTTATTATTTTATAATATCCCTATCAATCTCCCATCCCAAAGGCTAAAAAACTTGATTACAAAACACGTCATATCACATTTAGACACTTGCCGGTCCACTTTAGTATATCTTAAGTTTGACTAGAAAGAAAAAAAATTCATAGACAACTCTTTGTAAATCGTTATCAACTCAGAAAATCATTTCATTTGAATCTGCATTTTCATTTCAAAACCTGGGTCCAGTAATTAATAAAATCGAATTATTTTTATTTTATGAAAATAATACTTTGGACAGCAAACTTTGCAGTTATGGGTCAGTACTCAACTGCAACAAAAACAACACATGGTTTCAGATCTCTCCTCCCCACTCCCATCAATTCAACTTATTATTAAATTATCTTGATTTGGTAGAATTGTTAAAATGAAAATTTGAAAACAATTAATAAATTAATCACGGTTGGGTGTGGAAGAGGCAGATGTAGACACGTAGTCGGCTATGATTGGTGAAAGAAACAGTCAAAGGCTGAGGATGGATGGACAACCCGGAGACGATCGAGGCTTACAGTCAAAGCAAGACACTGTCACGGTCAAGCTGACGGTTTGTGGTCCCCACTCACTCTCTGCCTTTTTTTCTTTTTCTTTTTGAAAATTTCCTATTTTAAATATATTTCCTTACTTTCTAATTAAATTTTTTTTATCCATCTCTAATATATTTATGTTCTACAAATACCCCACCAAATATTAAAATGACATAATATTTTTGCAATGTTCACTATTTAGAGAATAGAGATGTTTGTTTGATATCAGTTTGCAATCTGTCGGCTAAATACTGTAATTTTTGTTTATTTAACAGTTGTATAGTCGTATATTTGGTCGCAATAACAACCGCATAAGATTGCGGTAAACAAACATATATTAACTGTATCTGTATTTGTAATAATATCAAATATAACAGTACTATATGCATCGTCAAATATAAATTTTAAATGCATCAATTTGCGTCTGTTGCACTATTTAACTGTAAAAAATTACGATAACAAACAAATATCGTTTAGTCGTATATCGTATCCGCAGAAAATTGTAGCTGACTAGCGAATGGATCCAATCTAACAAGATAAAAGAATAGTATTAAAAATCTTATAATTATTTTAGCCATTTATGTAACTATAGAAAAAATTGTTCGAGTTACTATGTACTACATGGATATATTTTAAACCTATAAAAAATAGATTAAAGAAAGGTACAGGTTTAACAAAAATCGAGAGTTGGTTGGTGTTAATAACAATGATAAAAGCGAAATAAAAAAAAGATTAATGATGAAATTAAACCTAGAACTTATCGTCGCACGTGCCCGACTTGTACGGGTTACTCTTCCCCGTGGGTGTTTGGAGTTTTGTGAAAACTCATCAGCTTTTTTGACTACATGCGGGATTTTATTTATTCTTATATTTACGATTTTAGTCTTCTTTTTGTTTATCCTTCATAACATTTATTTTTAACTGAGAAAGTATATCCTTACTTAGCGTGGATATTAAGAAAAAATAAAGGATTTAGAATTTCACTGTTGTCTTGTGACTAATTTATGAATATTCTGGTTTTAAATCCAATCCATTTATTAAAACATAAAAAAATATTCAGTCACATAACTAAAGTGATCAAGTTAACACAGATTATTCCTCACTTTCGAACAATTGCATCTCCTCTACAATTTAAACATCATTTGAGAGAATAACTTTTTTCTTTAAACTTCTTTATTATTGGGAATGGTATAAGAATTTTCTTGGGTGCCTTTACTATTACAATTTTATATTGGCTTTTAGTAACTCCGTAATCTAAAAGCTAGGGACAAATTTGGGAATCCAAATTTCTTACTATGCTTAGTTTTTCAATGGTAATAGAAAAAAAAAATAATAGTATTATCATACTAAAACCGGGAGGTTGGAGCATGTGGTGGAGCTTGCACGTAGTGCGCTAGTCGAGAGTACTAAATGACCGGCTATAGCCAATTTTAACCGGCCACCTTATCTTTATTTTTTTCAATTTTCCACCCAATTTTTTCAAGAAATCTTTAATTTCTCCCTGTTTTCCTTTTTATTTTATTTAACCCTTTTTTCTTTTTAATATTTTTATTCTTCTCTCAAAACAAAACAATCACTCACTACCCCAGAAGAAGGTTAGAGAGAAAAAAACAAACAAGAGGGTACGGGTTTCTTCGTCAGTCTCACGAATTCGTAAACTTTTCGTCATCTGGGTCTCTCAAATTCTCTTCCTTTTTTAATCTTCTAAGATTTTGTGAGTGCAAAGTGCAAACCTTTGTACTGTGTTTCTTCCATTTCTTCTCATTCTTCATCATTTCTTCTTTTTTCTGTTTCTCGAAATTTGGGGTTAAATTCACATTTTTGGTAGCAGTTGGGGCTTCAATCATGTGTTTATGATGTATTATTATTAACAAGAGTTGAATGAATCTTCTTTTTGACCGTTGAAAAGAGAAAAACAAAATTAAAGCAAAAGGAAAGAGGAAGAAGAAGAAGAAGATTGTGTACCGCTTTTTTCTGAGATAAAGACATGTGTTTCTGTACTTCACTCTTTTTTAGCTCCTTTATTTACTATCAAAGGCATTATTTTTCCTAATGTTGTGAGCTGGAAGAGAAGAAAAGTCTGTAAATTTGGTTTTTTTGGAGATTTTTTTCTCTAGATTTTATCAAAATGCCGATATTTCAGCCGTTAAAGAGAGATGGGTTAATTGGATTTGAAGGTGGTGGTGATGGGCAAGTCTTAGATCTGGATACAGCTGTGAAAGATGGAGTTCTCGGTGGTGTTAATGGTGGTGGTGTTGTTGATGAGAAATTGGATCTGAAGAAGATGATAAAGGAGCTAGATTTACAAGATATACCTTCAGTTTTCATTTGTCCTATCTCGTTAGAGCCGATGCAAGATCCTGTGACCTTGTGTACTGGTCAAACCTACGAAAGGTCAAACATTCACAAATGGTTTAACCTAGGTCACTTGACTTGTCCCACTACAATGCAAGAGCTTTGGGATGATACGGTAACTCCTAATAAAACTCTTTGTCATTTGATCTATACTTGGTTCTCTCAGAAGTATGTGTTGATGAAGAAGCGGTCTGAGGATGTACAAGGAAGAGCTATTGAGATTTTGGGAACATTGAAGAAAGCTAAAGGTCAAGCTAGGGTTCATGCCTTGAGTGAGCTTAAGCAGATTGTTGTAGCTCATCTTATGGCTAGGAAGACAGTCGTTGAAGAAGGAGGTGTCTCTGTGATCTCTTCTCTTTTAGGTCCTTTCACTTCTCATGCTGTTGGATCTGAGGTTGTTGCTATTCTTGTGAGTCTTGATCTTGATTCGGATTCTAAATCCGGGTTGATGCAACCGGCTAAGGTTTCTTTCATTGTTGATATGTTGAATGATGGATCGAATGAAACTAAAATCAACTGTGCGAGATTGATTAGAGGATTGGTTAAGGAAAAGGGGTTTAGAGCTGAGCTGGTTTCGAGTCATAGTTTGCTTGTTGGGTTAATGAGATTGGTTAAGGATAAGAGACATAAAAATGGAGTTTCACCTGCACTTGGGTTGCTTAAACCAATCTCAGTTCATAAACAAGTTCGAAACTTGATGGTTAGCATTGGAGCAGTGCCTCAATTAGTCGATATTTTACCGTCTTTAGACCCTGAATGTTTGGAGTTAGCTCTGTTTGTTCTTGATGCTTTGTGTTTAGATGTGGAAGGAAGAGTTGCTGTGAAAGACTCTGCAAACACTATACCGTATACCGTTAGGGTATTGATGAGGGTGTCTGAGAATTGCACTAACTATGCGCTGTCGATTCTTTGGTCTGTCTGCAAATTAGCTCCAGAGGAATGTTCGCCTCTTGCTGTGGAGGTCGGTCTGGCTGCAAAACTCTTGCTCGTGATCCAGAGCGGGTGTGATGCGGCATTGAAGCAGCGGTCAGCAGAGCTACTCAAGCTGTGTAGTCTACATTATTCGGATACCATGTTTATTTCAAAATGCAAACTCACAAGGACAATCCAATAGCACAAGTTTAAAATCTTTGGATCAGATCGGTCCCAGGACACACAATTCAGCGGATTGTCCATCCATGAAACGGTAAATGTGAGTTGCGAATCTGCCTCTACCGTGATGTATATATAGATGAAGAGTTTGAACTTTGAAGATCCAGCTATTGGTTTCGGCGGTAACAATTAAAAGGAGAAAGCAATCCGTAGATGGAAACTTTGGCGAAGAAGAAGCCGGGCAAGAAAGGATTGGTATCTAATGTTTTCATGTTGGGTCTGCGTGCAATAAACAATGGAAATTAGCAAAACTGTGTAAAGTTACCGCCTTTTGGTTCAATCTAGTTCAGAAGAAAGAAAAAAAGAAGAAGCAAAATCTTTTGACCTGAACTTGTAGCCTCTTTTAAACTTTTGAATCTTTTCTTTTTCCATTCAATGTTTTTTTTTCTACTAGCTTTTGGTAGATTAGGAAATTAGATAATTACCTTTTACTTTATGGTTTCATCATCATTATTAGTTCATCTTTGTTCCTAGCCTCCTTATGGTACTAAATGTGAATGAAATTCCAAAAACGTGATTCTTGAAAAATCCAACACTGTTGTTTCGTAGAGTGACGTCTCAAAATACAGTAGGATGTGAATCTGATTCTTGTCTAATAAATCGAGCACAAGTTTGTGGTGGAGTCCAAAAGTCTCCTATCTCCATACATTGGTCTTAGCTATACACTGTTGTAATGAACAATTGAAAAGAAAGTGAGATTTGACAAGTGAATCATTCAACTATTTTTACTGTTCTTTGTGCAAAAACACAGGCTTATATCAGTTCAGTTGTCTGTTTTTGGAAACGAGACTGAACATACATCTCTGTTTCGAGTGGGTTTGTGTATATCACAGTTTGATGTGAGAGCATTTGTCTCGACATAAAACAAAGTAACAGACTAACAGTAACCAAACTTATAGATGGGCTGGAATTTGAACCTTATGGGCTTTAGCTATGATGCCCATTTAATTAATTGACGACACCGTTCTTAATGTTGAATTTTAGCGTCAATGGTGTCTCTTGTTTAATTAAGGTCGCGCGATTAAGACACTACTTGAGAGATTGAGATCCAAAAATGGCATGGTTAGCTAGATCCATTGCGAATTCTCTGAAGATCGATGAGGAGGAAGATGATAAAAAGGAAACGATTAAGTCAAAATCAATTGAAGATTCAGGTTCCGATCAACCGTCTTCGCCGTCGGTGTTGCAATCACAGTCTCCACGAGGCGTGAAGGAAGATATTTCTGAACTCACCAAGACCTTTAGAAGTCAGCTATGGGGTGTTGCTTCTTTCCTCGCACCACCGCCTGAGAAAAATCCGACGGACGATCATGTGGAAGAGACTCGGAGGTCATCAGATCTCGGAGAAGGTGACGAGGATCTAATTGCTGGGATTAGGAACGATTTCGTGGAGATCGGAGGTAGATTCAAGACTGGGATCTCGAAACTCTCTGGGAACTTACCTGTATCGGAGTTTACAAAGATCGCTTCGAATTTTTTGCAATTAGGTTCGGAAGAAGCGGATTCGAAAATTGATGCAATTGGTGTGACTGAGGAAGTAATTGGATTTGCTAAAGATCTTGCGTTGCATCCAGAGACATGGCTTGATTTCCCCTTTCCTGAAGAGGATCGTAACTTTGATGGTACGTTTCCGAATTTTCAGTACATTGTAATTAGATGTTGTTAAGTACACTTCTATTGGAATCTATGGAATTGACTTTGATATTTCGTGTTTAAGAGTTTGCTTTGATCACATTTAGGGTTAGTTGGAATTGTCATAGATCATAGATCATAGATCTAAGGTGTTTTGTATTCATGGTTGTTTTGTGCTGGAATTTGAATGTGTTGTTGATATGTGTTTTTACAACTTTCATCTTCAGATTTTGAAATGACTGATGCTCAATATGAGCATGCCTTGGCCGTGGAAAGGCTTGCGACGAGTCTAGCTGCATTGAGGATTGAACTTTGTCCAGCATACATGAGCGAGTATTGCTTTTGGAGGGTTTACTTTGTACTTATGCATCCTAAATTCAGCAAACATGATGCCTTGCTTCTCTCAACTCCTCAGGTAAGCTTGTTACTCAACTCCATTACTGATTGTTTTCTGTCTTTTTTCTCTGTTTACAAGTTTTGAGCTAATTCGTTGCTGTGTTTTATGTTTCAATTGATAATTCTCTCGACTAATAGTGAACTTAAAATTGTGTCATTTGTAAGTTTTAATCGTGGGTAAGCAAAGTTTATTGAATGCTTTGACTAATAGAGTGTGAATCACTGTGTTGTGCGTTTTCATAAAGGTACTTGAATCACGAGCTCTGTTATCTCATGAGCTGCTGCATAAGAGAAACAAAGCTACAACAGTGGAGCCAGAGAGTAGTGGTGATTCAGGTTCTGCTAGTGCAAATGTGGAACCTCTTTCTCTACCTACTAAGTCCTCACCTGAACCAGAACCAGAACCAATCAAAACCATCTCTGTCGAAGCAGTACATTCGATTGAGACATCTGAGTTTGAGACAGATAAGCACACAATTGAGAGCAAGGAGATTCAAGTTGTTGATAAGCCTGTCATCGAAGAAAGACCAGCACCAGCACGCCATGACAAGCCGGTGCAGAGCCCAGTCACTGATTCTTCACCTAGAGTTATTGATGTCCAAGTAGATGCTGATGCTGATGCTGATGTTGATGATTGGTTGAAGGATGAAGATAATGCAGGAACTGTTAGCACCACCACCAACAACCATCTTGTGCAGGATGAGGATGAAGATGTATCGTTCAGTGATCTTGAAGAAGATGATGATGACGTGCCTGTGAGTTAGAAGAAATGAATCATGAATCCTTCAGACCAAAGACCTTAACGTTACCCAAAAAGTCTGCCTCTGGTCAGGTAAGCGAAAAGAAGAAAGAATCAAACGTTGGGCTTGAATGTTGATGATGAACATTGATACTATACGTTTATTAAATTATGTTTGTGAATAGTCTTTGTAACACTGCCTTTTGAGAAATTCCATGGCTTGTATTGTAAATAAAACAGCACCATGTGATAATTTTGATGATGATGCTTGTGGTGGCGCAGAAATATTTAAAATTTCCTAAAAACCATTGATCATTAAACCTTTTGAAGCTAGTTTGTTTGTTCATTAAACATCTGGGATCTGGAGAAGCCTACAGAAAAATGTTATTGCTTGTTGTAATGAAAATGAACTTATGCACAATTGTTTGTATTCTTTTCGCAAATTATGATTATATTTATTGATACGCACTAATTTACCAATAAGAATAAGATACATCACGAGCAACTTTTTTGCTGTATTGATCAAAAGATTTTTCTTTTCCTTCTAATAGTTTTATTGATTTACTTGTTGGTTATCGTGGTTTACAAGAGTCACTAAATTTTTTTGGGCAAACATGATACAAAGACTACTAATAACTACATGTAATTGTCTTTCTAACTGAAAACTCTACAGAGATTTTGTTGAAGAGGTTTGAAAATGAATTCAAATCTCCGTAAACATTTTGTGCGTATTGATCGAAAGACATGTGGAAACGAAAGATATAATTTAAGTTTTTTTCTCATGATTTTATTCCATGTGCACAAAAACTCTCTGAAGTGCCGGACACGATTAAAAGGAAAAAAAAATCGAAATAAATAGTCCGAATATTTTGGAACTTTGATATGGTCGATATTGGAGGAGACGGAAGGACAGAAGAATATGCCACGTGTTGTCCACGTAAAATAGTTCTCAACCATGAATTCGAAATTGAGAATAAGACCAAACGGAATAAAACTAGATGGAACAGAAATAATGCACATTTTTAATTTTTATTTTAAGATATAGTAAAAAATTTAAAAAAACACATGTCGATGATGTTGATGACATGTAATATGTTTACTATGAATTGGATGACACATCATAAAATTAAATGTACAGTTATTCTTATTTGTATAAATAAGTCATATTTTATAGTTGATGTATGAAATTTTTTAATTTATATCTGTAAATATAATTTTGCCTATCACTTTAATTTATGTATGATTTCGATTTAATGAAAATGTTGGGAAATAAATTAGTAACTTCCCTCGTAAAAAAAATGGTAAAGAAACATTTTTCTCTGTGTTCTTGTGTAAAACCATGCAACATCGGCCAATGCACAAGAATCTTAAAATCACATTAAAAATGACTTCTTCCACGTCAAAATCATCAAGATATGCCACTGTACAAGTCAATGCTTCTGCTCTGCCCCAAAGACTAAACTATATATATGTAGCCTGTGGGTGGGTATGTAACTAACATACCATTTGGCATTCTCTCTTACATATCCGGCCGGTCTAGTTTCTCAAATTTTCGCATAAAAAAATAGTTTTCTGTTATTATTGAAAAATATATATCAGGTTTGAATATAAGTTTGGTGAAATGACGATAGACGTTCGGATATCATTTCAGATTCGAATTAGATCTTTTGGGTTTTCAGGAATTTAGATTGAGAGGTTTAAAACTCATTAGTGTATTTACAATTTTTGGTTTGCATTTACTTCGGATCCATTCTGATTGGATTCATGTATCCAAAATATTGAGAAAAATAAAAAAATTAGTTAAATTTGAATAAAATTTGGTTAAATTCACAAATATAACTAACGAATTTCAAATATTTTAGTTATTTTGGATACTTTGATTATTTTTCTCTTAAAATAATTGATATTTTTAGGTTTATAAATGTAATTTTAAATAATTAGGTTTAAATATAATTAATATTTGCCTATATATAAATATATTTCTAGTATTTCGGATAACTATTCGGTTTTTGGTGAAATTTGGATTCAATTTTTTGGATATAAAAATTTAGAATCCGTTTAAATATTTTATCGGTATAGTTTGGATTCGGATTTAATATCTCTTTTTTGGGTCAGATTTGCTTTGATTCCTTAGATACATATTTTTCGCCCAGGTCTAATAAGAGATGGAGCAACAACCAACCACTTGTGCCTTTCTGATCATAGTCTTTTATCATTTTAAATCACAACAATAATATTTTTTAAGTAAGAAAACCATGGAAAATTTTGTAAAGTAATCAGTCAATCTGGACAGTGTGAGATCTTTTTTTTCTTGTAATAACCGAGAGTAATCATAATTCGAATCTGAATTAATTTTTAAAACCAGTAGGATAAGTGATCTTTCAATCAGTTGAAAGTTGAAACATATACAATAGCAAAGAAAAAACGAACAATGAAGGCCCATATAACTCATTTTTCAATCAAGAAAGTCCATATGACATTTTTATATTAAAAAAAAAAAAGAAAAGAAAGAATAAATAGACCCAGAAGTTTTTGTTTTCCTTTTTTGTGAAGTATTCTTATTACCGACATATAAAACCTGTTATTGTTAAAGTGGACCAAAAGTGGATTAATTATTTAATACATTATTATGGACTTGAGAGGAAAAAAATAATTCTTCTCAGCTGGACTTGAGAATATATGAGTTTTGGAAGTCTATCAGGCTTGAGCTTTAATCCACCGCTTCTTTTTTGCTCTGTGCTGCTGCTCGTGCTTGATGAATGATGCTGCTATTAA
The DNA here is from genome assembly GCA_963922655.1 of Cardamine chenopodiifolia. Taxonomy (NCBI): domain Eukaryota; kingdom Viridiplantae; phylum Streptophyta; class Magnoliopsida; order Brassicales; family Brassicaceae; genus Cardamine; species Cardamine chenopodiifolia. Next base: position 12,232,142 of record OZ000479.1, on the reverse strand, counting down.
CTGCTTTTGCACAAGAAAAAAAATGTATTATAATATGTTATCTTTATGCTATTAAAACAAAAATATAAATGTATAATCATTGTATCTAAATATCTCTTTACTTATTTATATATCCAAACAATTTCTATACTATTTAATACTAATTTCATTTTTCTAAAATCTTTTTATCTAATTTAAACCAATAATTATGACTATTTTTTTACCTTTATTTGATTTTTTAATTACTAAATTATTATATAATACATCTAATTAATAAAATTAGTAGTTTTTTTGTATTGTGATTCGAATTTTTTAAAACAAACATATGTTATTCAATTGATATATTTAATGAAAAATCAAAAATATTTATAAACAAACAAATAACAAAAAAAATTACACAATTAAACAATTGATTTGCGGTGTACTGCATGTTCAAATATAATTTCTTATTATAATTAGCGGACCCAAAAACTTATTTGACCGGGTGCATAACAAAATTTGAATTAAAAATGTAAATTTGAGCATAAAAATATCATTAAACCAAATTAACCAAAAACAGCTGATAAAAATACAGCAAATTTGTAATATTACTGCATCATACAGTATCTACTTGATTCCAGATTCTCTCTCTCTCTTTTGTTACAAGTCTGTTATTGGCTTTGACGTCACGCTCTTTGAATTCTTATCCAATTCCAATTTATTTTCCCTTTTTCTTTTTCTTTTTCTTTTTTCTCTTTTCATTACTTCAAGATTTTTTTTTATATTTTTGCTCTGTTTTTAAAAAGGTGGTTCCTTTCTCAACTATTTTCCCGGGAAAGTGAAGAAGAAAACCAGAATTATAAGCTTTCATCAGCTTAAAAGGGTTTATCAATTATTACCATGTCTGAGATTCCGGGTACTAAGATTCCTCTCAAATAGTTTTCTCAATTCTCTTTGATTCTATACTTATATGGATTTAAGTTTGAGCAAAAAGGGTTTAAATTTTGCTCTAAGGAACAAAAAATGGATTCTACTAGTATTAAGTGGTTATGGTGCTTTTAGGGTTTATCATTCTCCTTCAATTTCCCAGAAAAGGAAACAAATCTCTAAGCTCTTCACTCTTCTCTTCAATCTCATCGAAGCTGCTTCTGATTCCGCCGAAGCTGTTAGCGTAATCACTAAAGATCTATCCGAATTTCTCAGATCCGATTCCGATCTAATCCCAAACAGCTTCAAGCAGATTTCAAAAATCGCGAAATCAGATGAGCTCAATTCGATTTTAATCAGATTCACACAAGCTATGACCATCGGATTACTCAAAGGATTAGATTCCGGTAATGATAAATCTGGGTCGGGTTTTACAGATCGGGTTATGGATAAGCTTTTTACTAAATCCGGATCTGGTTTTGCTTCTGCGATCGTTGGTAGCTTTGCCAGAAACTTAGTCGTCGCGTTTTATTCCTCCTCCGGTGAATCTCCGATCTTCTCTAATTCGAAATTGCTCGACGCGATTTGCTCTGACGACGGGAGGAAAATAATTGGCGATTGCGTTCAGCGTTTTGTGAGTACGGCGGTTTCGGTTTATCTCGATAAGACGATTGACGTTAACGTATTCGACGATTTGTTTTCGGGTTTAACTAATCCAAAACATGAAGAGAAGGTTAAGCAAACGCTAGTAACGATATGTAATAACGCGGTTGAAACGTTTGTTAGAGAATCGCGAAGACCAGCTGAACCGGTTCAATTGAACCGATCATCATCACTATGTCAAGATTCATCAACGTTGGCCGTTGGATCATTAAAACCAACGACGACGACGACGTGGATTGATCGGGTATCGTCATCGTTGTCTGTACCGAGTAACCGGAAATATGTGGTGGATTTAACCGGGAGAGTAACGTTTGAGACGGTTAGATCGTTATTAGAAGTGTTGATTGAGAGAGCAAATGGTAAAGTGGAGAGTTATGTGGAGAAAGTTAGAGAAAGAGGAAATGAAACGAGAAGATTTGTGAGAGTTAAATCATCTTTGCTTCATAGTTTATGTTTGTCTTTGTGTTTACAGATTGTTGAAGCTCCATGGATTCTGACTCCAAGAAACTGATTATTTCAGGCTAAAAGACAAGAAACACTTTTGTGTGTTTGTTTGGTAAAATTCTTGGATTCATCAATCAAATTTGATGGAACATTGTTTTTTTCTTTTTTTTTAAAAATTTTAATTTGAGAAGATATTGAGAGATGATTGTTTTGACTTTTTTTTTTGGATAGAATTGGGTATGGGTTTGTTTGAATGTTTTTGGATTTGGATATTTGGATAATGATAAGAGTGGGACATCATTTGTTTACACTTTTCGTGGATAAATATATGGTATGGATATAGTTGCTGACTGACGTGGATGAGACAAGGACCCTCCCTATACATACGAGTCAAAGTAAGTAACAAAGTAGTCGTTTCTTGTTATCTAATAAACGAAGTTGACTCTCATGAAGAACTCTCAACTCCCAAAACAAATCAAAGAGAAAGATTTTAATTTATAAGCATGCGTGATGGCTCCAGTCACCATGGGGAAATTTCAACGATAAACTACATGAGCACACCTCTCATTCGACAGTAAATTTTCCAGTCACTCAAATTTATCAAAAAATTTAAAATTCGAAAGTTTTTAAACCAGTATTAATAGTAGTAAAATGGTTGAACGATTCACTTTGGAGATAGAGTACATGTTTGAGTCCGTTTCAATCATGTTAGATTAGATAACACATGATATGGTTAGTCATTATATATGTCTTCAGCCAGAATACTCCATTATAAAAAATAATGTTTCTTTTTCAGAATAATAACGGTTGATTTTTTGTTTCTTCTCTTTTTGCTTCATTTGAGGGCTTTAGCCCATAACTAACGTATCAAATAATCTATTGGCCCGGTCCGGTCAGAGGCCTCTGTCTGATAAGCAAGTCCTTCACAGGAAAAGTCAACTATTTTCAAGTCAACGCGTTTGTTTTTAAGACAAAATACAGCTGGTTGTTTTCTTTTGTTTTTATGATAAAGAATAGAGCTGGTTGTTACAACCCAAACTCGAAAATCAAATAATTCGTGTGACTCAATATAAACCTTACAAAATTTAATAAACCTATTTGAAAATCCATAATTATACAAACAAGTGTGAATAATAATAACTCTCAAAGTAACAACAAAAATTAAAATAGCAATAGCAAAATTAATTTTTAGAAAAACACGGAAAACCGTAAACAGAAAGTACAGTGATAGGTTTTATGAGGTAATTAGTTAATTAATTGGCCTAATATATAGAAGTTTAGTGCTTGCGATTCTGAGTGTAAATGTAATCGGTGTGAGCAACAAGGGTTCGTCTTATCATACATTCTTCTTCTCCAATTCCGTTGCAGCTGTCTTCTTCAACCTTCTCTCCTTCAATTTCCTACACGTAATAACAAATAAATAAATCTTAGTTGTGATTATATAGAATCTATTACATGAAACAAATCCGAAGAATTTAATTAACATCTCAAGGACCATGTCACCATGCATGCAAATTTTTTTGGATTTTATACTTTAGAATTTTAGACGAAAGCTGAGACAATTCTAGGTATATGCAGCTTTTAAATATATGAAAATGTAATCTAGAATCGATCGTGTATGCTTTCTTTGCTATGCGTGGAACATACTGTGATAGCTTCTTGGTTTTGAAAATATGTTAGACTTGAAATATTCTGAAAAAAACAAAAAAGTTGACGAACCTTGACGGAGTTTTCTCTGGACGAAGCGGTGGTTGTCGTCGGAGTCAGCCTGGCTGCGTAGGTTAGCGTTGAGCAAAGAAGGAGAGTCATGATGAAAATGGTTGTGAACTTAGCCATATTAAATTCCAAAGGAGAGAAAGAAGAGAGATAGAGAATTATTAGATGTGAGGATGACTGAAGAAAAGATGAAGTCAATTACGTGAATTTATAGTGAACGCGAGGGTTGACAAACAGCGAGATGCTGTCGAATGTGAACCATATAAACTCGTAAAGGTTAAAGTTTAATTACCTTTATGGCGTCATAAAATGATTCATACATATCGCTCTTATTAATTGAAATTAGTTTTATGTTAGTTAGTAATAATTAAATAAGAAGATGCTCTTTATTCATGCCGTGCTAGATTATTTTGTGGCCCTACTAAATTATTTGATGTTCTTGTTGTGTGTGAATGATTGCTCAACAAAGTAAAATATCATGTGACCAGGCAAAAAGGTGATCAAGGACAATATACATTTTTATATAGTTTGGAAATGTTTCAACTTAAACAGCGGGTAGGTTATTAAAAACATAATTTGTATGCTTATAGGTATGATTTAATGCGAGCAAATCATTAATTCCATTGGTGCCCCCTGTTTTGTATACATTATGAGTAGATTTATAGCCGACATTTAAGAGGTATAATATATACTATGGAAATTGATCATAGAGTCAAACCATAACATAATGTGTATATTATAAAAGAAAACACTTCTTAGAAGCCGAAGGGTTGAAGAAAGTTGGTGGTGGATGAAAGGAAAAGATTCACCTAATGAATCTCACGTGCAGTAGAATAGAATGGCGATAGACTTTTGAAAACCAAATGGATGTAATAGTTGATCATATGTAATTCTAGAATACCGTAGAAGTTATAACCTCATCTCACGTCATTGTTTGTAATCATTTTTTTCCTTGTTGAATTGCTGTTTTTGTTTATTTGGATTACCTAAAGTAGATGGAACTGATATAAAAAAATAAAAAGTTGTATATATACATTAGATATAATTATAAACTCCATGAATGGTAAAATAGTAAATAAGTTAGCTAGTCATGTTTTGGACGGTTTAACACTATCATCTACGACAACAAAAACAAAATAACAAATGACACTATCATATAATTTTTATAAGATACATAGTGTATGTAGGGAGATATCTAATTTACTGTTTGGGAATCTTACCGACCATCATTTGGGTTCTTTTGAGACAGAGAGTTAAATGCATATATAAAGTATATCGACTCCTTGAAATCTAAACCCCGAGCATTCTAATTTAGAAGAAGATGGTTAAAATAAAACGGAAAAAAAATGAAAAAGACGAAAATACTGCACAAAAATAAAAAGAACGCGCATGGTGTTTTAAGCAAAACTCTGGTCAAAAGAATAGGGAAGAGAGGTAAGCAAAGTCTATATAGTCTTTTCAAACATATAGTGAATATTGGGTTCCATTCACATTTATAAGTACGTCATACGTATCGTATACGTCATACTTGACGATTTCGATTTGATTCTTGTGATTACAGTCTCATGTATACGAGACAAACAATTAACTGAGCAGTCGGTGATGATGATGAACAAGTTAGTACATTGAATCAAGGCTACCGTAAATAATCTTAAAAAGTTTGGTTACCGTGATTAAATAATTCTAGACTCTCTTAGCATACACTTTGTAAATTCAAAATCATTTGTTGATTATATGAGAAAATAGATTATAGTTTTCATAGAAACTGAAATTATTTGCTTATATATTTATGAAATTGTGATTAAAAATTCTCTTTTTGGTATACGTCTGGAAAATGATACATACACTCGTGCATATTGTTTAGGTTAGTTTTAACGGTTATAAATCCATTTTTTTCTTGAAACTTTTACAGATATGACGAATAAACTAAAGGAATACATTATATTGTTATCGCACGTTATCACAAAATAAATATATATTATTTTCGTTTTTTAAAGAGTGTTATTATCATTTATGTATTTTATTAATATACTAAATAAGTTTCTTTCTTATTAATAAGCTGAAATAATATATACAAAATAAATTAAAATTTAATTTAAAAATATGCATTGAAAATTTGAAAAAGATATTCATTATAAAACAAAATTTAAGTTCATAATGACACTTTTATTGATAGAAAGAATGAATAGTTGTTTTATAATTAAAATAAATACATACTTGATGAAATTGATCTTTATAAAACCGAAAGTTTAAAGAAGAAAGGCATTTTCAATTGCTGATTGATTAAGAACCCAACATTATTCGGTCAAGATCCAAACTCCAAAATATTCGTAACTATCTTTCTTTTTATCAAACAACGAACAAACATATATTCTTCTTGGGACACGAATAATTTTCTTTCTTTTTTTCTTGCCATGTTTTCAAATGCGTAAAATTATCGAATACCACCTTATGATCACATTCGTTTATATCTCATAGTTTTAAGTATAAACATTATAACCACCCCCCCCCCCCCCCCCCCAAAAAAATTATAAAAATTTGTAAGAAGATCGAATACCATCTTTATTTTTTCCAAAAATTTTCCAAATTAAAATTAAAATTATATAACTTACTGCCGTCACTATTTAAAATGGTAGAAGTTCTGGTCTTATCTATTTTTATTTTATTTAAATTTTTATTTAATAGTAGTTTAGTAAATCTAAAATTCAGTTATTCTAGATATGGTATGTTGAATTTAGCAAGAGTAGAATAATAATCATCTTATCGGCTTATCGCCGTTTTAGTCTTCTAGATTGAGTTCGCGCCAAATAGATAAATATTTGATTTAATATTAAATGGTCAATATATATACGTGAGAACAATGAAAACCACACGAAAAAAGTGAAGAAAGTTAATGCTTGTCCCAAACTGAAAATTGATTGATATATAGGTTTTATATATAGATAATTGTCACAATGAGAAATTTATGACCAAATCCAAATTCATTTGGACTTTATTGAGGTTTGTTTTGTTTTGTTTTGGTTTGATCAGAACATTTCTTATTATTACTTACAGTTAAACTCCATTAAAAGAAGTCACATTAAAAACAATAACAAACATCTTGTTACTACAAGTCTACAAGAAATTCAAATAAACTCAAGGATGAGAAAACGAATGTCGTGGAGAAGATTCACAAGCTCATTCACGCAATCGCCTTACTTGAAAAGGGATGTGAAGAACTGCAAAAACTAGTTGATCAAAAAGAGAGGTTTCTGAGTATATGTTTGTTTGTTTGTTTTTTTTTTTAATAACCAAAGAGATCTTAAACCGAGGCTTAGACTAATTTTCAGGATTTAAGTTGTGAAATTTGAATATTCTTACCACTTAAAATCACATGTAGTTCTAATATCCTGAACATAAATAGGTTCCTGGCATATTACCAACTGAGCAGATCCTCAAAATCAAGGCGATACCACTCGACCAACAACACATATGTTTTTTGAGTATATGTTTTAGAAAACAATTCCGTATTTTCTTGACTTTAACCCCAAATACATAACTTTTTTTAAAAAAAATATGTGTGGCCATTCACTTATTTTTCGTTGGATCATTGCCAATTCCATCCAATTTCCATAAGAAAAACAACTTTGTGAATGTTTAAATAGCAAGCAGGACAATCATTGTGAAAATTCCGATTTGCATGTGAACACGCGGATCATAAAATGACAAAAGTAGTAAGATGTTCACATTGGTCATAATAATGAATAAGACTACCTAAGTTTTTGACCCCAAAAAAAGAATAAAAAAATTACTACCTAAGTTTCTTAAAAAACAAAACAAGAGTTGTATTCAAACGGTAAAAGTAGAACTGTAGAAGATTAGACAACGGTGCTATGTTAAGAAAATGAAAAATTACCAACATTTTGAGATAGTTTCGACTTGCAAAAATCTCTACAGATCAATAAAAAAAGAGTAAATTATTAATTTAAGCAACTATATATATACTATAACCCATAAATGTATGTATACACATAGTTTGTCCGGATGAGGAGAAGAAAGGATATTTCTGTCGACAATTTGTGAGATTTTCTCATAATTGATCCCGTCCAAAGTGGTTGTGTCTTCTACCAATTTACACAATTCGATTGGTACGACTAAATCACTCGGTCCAAAGTGGTTGTGTTTTCTATCACTCGGATAAGTCAGAGGAAATCATTAACTAATTGAAAAACAAAGAAACTATCAACATAACGATTGATGAAATGCCAAATATGTATACTAGATTTAGTGCAGACTCATACATTTATTGGGCCCTGGGTAAATGTGCACTGTATTTCTAATGTACCCAATTCTATGTGTTTATATACGTTGTTAACTTAATACATCATGGCCCATGTGTTTTAGCCCACCAGGACTTGCTATATTATTGAAGACCCATACAGTATGGATTCTGACGACACCATGTACAATACCCAGACAGGCCGTACGTAGGGCTTCCTTCCCCTTTTTACTCGACTTCTTCTCTTCTATAAAGAAAGAAATTTTGTTATAAGTTAACATTTTGATTTCATTGTTTGTTTCTTTAAGAAGTTAAATAAATCCAGTAGACTACAACAAAATTAACTATTCGCTATTTGATTTTTTTTCCAACAACATATCTTATTATATAAACTTTGGTTACATTCACAAGGGATCAATACGTGTCAAAATTATAATTAATAGATTCACGACATATGTCGTTTAATCGATAGGATTTAACTTGCATTAAAAAATATTATGTCGTTTTTGTTTTTTCTAATAAAAAAAAATCTAGGAAAAATTAAATAATAAAATAGATAATTTCTTACTTTTCATTTTTATATAGGTTAAATTTTATTATCTCAATAAAATTAAAATTTTTCTTTTCAAATTTAGATTTTTAATATTTTATATTATTTAAGCTCTAATAATTTTTTTATCACACACTTCTAATTATTTTAACGAAAAAAAATTGTCATCATGATCACACACTCACGAGAACTTGATACGTGTCAAAATTATAATTAGCAGGATCACGACATAGGTTGCTTAATCGATTAGATTTTGATACGTGTAAAAAAATATTGTGTTATTTTTGTTTTCTTTAATTAGAAAAGAAAAAACACCTGAAATTTTTTTAATAATAAATTATGTATTTTTACTTTCCGTATTTTTAATATAGGTTAAATTTTAATTTATTATAAATTTAAAATTTTCATTTCAAATTTAGTTTTTTAGATTTTTATATTATTTAAACTCCAATTAGAAAGAGTCCTAATCTAGTAATATATAAATTTAAACATAAATAGTGTCACAACGACGACACTAATAAATTTTATAAAATATAAATACTAGTATATTTGTTTTATGTTGAAATGTATTTATTTATTTATTAATTTAGTGTAATAGAGAAAATATCGTTTTCTACTGATTACAACTATAGTTTTCCTCACTGCTTCTTCAAATTAAAACAAAATTCCTTGACGAAAATTAAAAAGAAAATAAAAGCAGCAATTGAAAATAAATGATATCACAAATGAATATTGTAATCAAAAATAATCTTTAACACAAGGAGCTTTGCAAGAAACTAGAGATTTAAGACTATTCTTCCATTTAGACATAACCTTATCATCGTCAACTTCTAGATCACTTGAACATTTTCTTATCGCATTAAGGAAAGGATCGTCTTCCTCTCTTGTTCTTTTTCCCGCATTTTTCCATTTCATTATCCACGATTTCACAAACGAAGACGATTCAACCAATCGTTTTGATAACGGATATGGTGGTGGCGAAGGTAGCAATGATGGTACCGCCATTTTCTCATCGATATTTGACATCGTGTCTACCTCCAACCCATCTCTATGAGATAGTGATGATGAAACTTGAGCCGATGCTGACAAAAGCAATTTATTTTCGTGAGAAAACATGGGTTTATTATGTGATTAGTGAATCAAAATTGATGATAAGATTTGGGAAAATGGAGAATTTGATATATAGACTAGACTTGCTAACTATATATACGTGTCTATATATCACACGGTTTTGTAATGTCTTGAGTGGGGTTGAGACATGATAAAGGCATGAACAATTGAAAAGAAATGAGGAGATTGTTAGAGATAGAATCGAATTCAAAACCCAAAACCTTTATTAAGATAATAGAAGAGAAAACAATAACGTAATAGAGTAAAAACTCCCAAAAGAACTATGTTCTCTCTCTCGGCCTAATCTGATAGAAACCTCCTAAGCTTTTCCTAGCTTGGATGAGTCTCAACAACCAAGACTTTATCTATATATAATAAAACATAAAAAGTAAACTCTATACAAAAAGAAAATAAAAAAATAGAAATCCTAAATAAAAAAAATATATCCTAATAGAATATTTCGTATAAGAAACATCCTTGTTTATGATTATTGAAAGATTCTTGAAAAAAAATCTTAGAAGAGCATGCATGGCCCTTTCTTATTCACATTCATGCATATGAATAAATACATAAATTACATATTTTTCATTATAAAAAAAAATATACAAATGACATAAGTAATTATAAGATCGCCACTTTCAAAGAGAGAATATCCGAGTTTAAACTGTATAAATTGTAATAATCAGACAACAATGCAGCATTAAAAAAAAACAGACAACGTAATATAAGCCAGTGATGGTATATAACCACTCGGATATTGTGGAATGCAAAACATCCGATAGAAATTTGGGTCTTATTCTCTGTTGCAGGTTAATACAACGGACTGAATGTTGTAAGAAGATCAATTTCCAATACGTTAAAGATGAGAACAATGATAAATGGAAAAAAAAAAGAAGAAGAAGAAGAAGAAGATAATTTAAGACTCTGATCAAGTGCTATGCCCAAGATCTCATATGAGACGACCGACTTAGTTTTACATTGGGCTTTAAAAAAGTTATAAACAGGCTGAAAATGGGCTCACAAGTAAAACGATTTTGAGTAGTTTATTTATCTGCAACTACATGATGTCATTATCAAACTATTCGACATTATATGATTTTAAAACACTTAAGATTGTTAATGGTGAAACGCACTAAGGACCACCTCACGAATTTTGGTGAAATTGCTTTAGTGGCCATTTCTTCTTCTGTATACTCTACAGTCTACACATGATTCGAAATTATTGGACCAAACAGCCTAACAAAAAAAATATTAACAAAACACAAAACCAGTGAATGGATGTCATGATTCTTTTTAAATCTTAACCTTTATTAATTCAATGAAAATTCTATAAAAATAAAAGTGAGAGATACTATTAATCTATTTTAATTTTTTACCCTCAATTAAAAATATTTAATATTCCTGACAAACAATATGAAAACGAAGAAAATTCTAAAATTATTGTCAGTTAATACCCTGTGGGAAAATGGGTGGCATGATTAAAGATGTAACATGAGTGTGCTGGTATATACATTTATAAATGAATTAAAAGTTGAAAAACAGCAGTATAATTACATCCAGACCCAACATAATCAATTCAATTTTAATCCCCCAATTAAATTCCCACCTCTATCCTACGCATATCTCATTTCCTTGCTAAAACGCGCCGTAATAACCAAAATATTTCTGTAACCGTTTTTTCTTTCTCGGTGACAGTCACATGATAGTTCCACTTTCTTCAACCTTTTTGAATTCTCTCTGAAGACGACGACGAGAAAGAGATAAATCAATGGCGAGGAGTCACCGGTTTAGTTACCGGTTACTCCTTCTCCTTATACTAGCTTTCGAAACAGCACGGCGTTTAACATCCGCCGATCCAAACGACGAGGCGTGTTTAACGAATCTCTGGCAAAGCTTAGATGATCCGGCGAGTAATCTCCGGAATTGGACGAACTCCGTTTTCTCAAATCCTTGCTCTGGCTTCACTTCTTATCTCCCTGGTGCTACTTGTAACAATGGAAGAATCTATAAGCTCTCTCTCACTAATCTCTCTCTTCGTGGCTCAATCTCTCCGTTTCTCTCAAACTGTACTAATCTTCAATCCCTAGATCTATCTTCAAACCAAATATCCGGTGAAATCCCGCCGGAGATTCAATTCCTCGTTAACCTCGCCGTACTCAATCTTTCATCTAATCGTCTCTCCGGCGAAATCCCTCCGCAGCTCGCTCTTTGCGCTTATCTCAACGTTATCGATCTTCACGATAACCAACTCTCCGGTCCGATTCCACAGCAGTTAGGACTTCTGGCGAGGCTATCGGCGTTTGATGTATCGAATAACAAACTCTCCGGTCAGATTCCGACGTATTTATCGAATCGGACGGGGAATTTTCCGAGGTTTAACGCGAGTTCGTTCGTCGGGAATAAAGGATTGTATGGTTATCCGTTACAGGAGATGATAAAGAGTAAAGGATTGTCAGTGATGGCGATCGTTGGGATTGGGATTGGAAGTGGAATCGCGAGCTTGTTGATTAGTTTTACTGGTGTTTGTATTTGGTTGAGGATCACTGAGAAGAAGATGGCTGAAGAAGAAGGCAAGATTAGTCAATCAATGCCTGATTACTAAAATTAATTACAATTAAGGATTTTTTGTTGTTAATTAATTACGGGTTTGAGTTTTTTAAACAACAAGAAGAAAGATTCTTGGTTGGTGTGAGTTATTTTGGTCTATTCTTTTCTTTGGGATTTTATTTTCCCTCTAATTTTTGTTTTTTTGTTTTGCCTTTTCTTTTCGTGTTTATCTCATTGTGTTTCACTTCTATTTTAAGTAATGAGAATATAATGTAAATTTAGCTGAAAATATTGAGCAAAATCGCATATTATATCGAGAAATAAGAGATGTAATAATAAAATAGAATAAAAACATTCTTGTTAAACGGATACCACGGGATTTTTGAGAGAGACAAGTGGACCCTAATACTGATTTTGCTACGTTGATGTCAGTGGTGTGTTTTGTAAATTCAAAACAATAGAGCTCCTTTCCGATGATGATCATCATCCCCACTCTATAAGATGAGGCTCATGATTACACTTTTTAAATTTTGAACATCATACTTTATAAAAAAATACTCTCTGCATCATTATTTTTTCAAATTTTCTGTTTCTAAAGAGTTTAACTTTCCCTCCGTATAAAAATGAATGACTCTAGTCCGCCTTCTATAAAAGTACCGGTTTTCGATTTAATAAACCGGTTTGATTGGTTAAGACCTAACAACTAAACCCAGTTCGATCACAATCTCATCCAGCTGCAACCTCGTTGCTTCATAGCTCCTATCATTTTCATGGCTTCTCTCGTTTCTTCTGCTTCTTTCCACAAACCAGCGCCTGCGTAAATATTCGACAGTTGAACATAAACTGATGCCTCATTCTTCTCTTTCTCCATTAGTAACCTAGCAACCATCTTCCCAAGCTTCAAATCTCCATGAGCAGCACAAGCACTAAACAAAGCCCACCTCAAATCTACACGAGACCCAATGCTCTTCTCACTGATCCTCACAAAGATTTCGGCTTCATCGAGGTAACCCGCTCGACCAAGAAGGTCAACTAAGCACGAAAAATGATCCACATTTGGTATCACACCATGAAGTTCCACCATTGAGTTAAAAATCTCGAGTCCCTCTTTGACTAAACCAGCGTGGCTGCAAACAGAGAGAACCACTGCGAGTGTGGCTGCATCGGGATCCACCTTTCCTTCATCTTGCATCGTCTTGTAGGTAAGAACCGCGCTCTTTCCTTCTCCTTGTCTCGCGTATGCAGAGATCAGAGAATTCCATGACACAACGTCCTTTTCAGACATCTGATTGAACACATCAAGAGACTTTTGTAGAGTCCCACATTGAGAGTACATGTTTATAAGGGCATTGCCTATCAATGTCTCCTTGAATTGCCCGTGCCTGAGGATGTAAGCGTGAGCCTGCTTTCCAAGTATCAAAGATGAAATGTCTACACAAATGCTCAAAAGAGTGGTAAGTGTATAAGCATCAGGTAAGATTAGGACCTCTGATTCTAGCAAGCTAGAGAATCTTTCCAAACCTTTAGTGGGAAACCCATTATGGTAAAACCCCGAGATTATTGCGTTCCATGAGATTAGATTCTTCTTCAGTGATCTTTCGAATATTAGGTCCGCTTTTGCTATCTCTCCGTGCTTCGAGTAGACAGATATCAACGCATTGGAAATTTCGATTTTTGAACTAAGCCCGTATTTGATTACACACGCTCGAACCATCTCCAGGACATCTAAATCCATAGAGCTAGCTAAAAGACTTCCGAAAGTAAACTCATCCGGTTTAATTCCTATTCTATGCATTCGCTTGTATACCAACATTGCAGACTCGCCCAAATTCGCTTGGTTAAAACCAGAAATCATTGTATTCCAAGTAACCAAATCTTTCTCTACCAGTGACTCGAAAACCTTATGAGCCGCACCAAAATCCTTGAAAGTAGAATACATTGTCATAGTGAAATTGCTAACCAAAGTATAGCCTTCATACCCTGTCTTGATGGTTAATCCATGTACTTGGTGTCCCATAGCCGTGCATGAACACAAACTCAAAACGCTGACAAAGGTCAGATCGGTTGGTCCAAGACAAGCTTCTAGCATTTTTCTAAACACCAAAAAAGACTCTTCTCTTTTGAAACTAGCCAAACCATCAATGAACACATTAAAAGTGACCTGATCACGAACACTAACATCAGCTTCTTCAAACACCAGACGGGCGTCACAAACCACTTGGCAATTGAAATACATTGTAATTAACGCATTCACAACAGATGATGCAACCAAAAATCCAGCTTTTATAACCAGCGAATGCACCTGCTTACCAAAATCCAAAGAACCAAAGTAACACATACTCAAAACAGTAGCAAAGCCAAACTTGTCATGTCGAACACCAAGCTTGTGCATTTCTTGAAACAATTCAATACTCGTTCCATGGTAGCCACTTTCTTTGCAACCAGTGATCATAGCATTCCAAATAGCAACATTATCTCTCTCAGGCATTTTATCAAACACCTCAAAGGCATACTCGATTTCCCCAAGCTTAAAACTTGCACTCAGAAGCGTCGTCCATGAATAAACATCAGGTTCCTTAATCTCTTCGAAAATCTTCTTCAATGAAACTAAGTTCCCTGATCTCGCATAGAGCGAGAGAAGCGTATTGGAGACGTGAGAGTGACACAACAGACCCGAGCGAATCGCATAGCAATTAACCTGGCCACCAAAGATAGTATCACGGAGGTGCCCAGCAGCAGTAATAGCTACCGAGACACTGTACTGATCTGGTCTCAGAGTTGCGCAACGGTGAACATCGGCAAAGAGCTTGAGAGCGTTTCTGTTTTCGCCGGAGCGAGTTAGAGCAGTTAGTCTCCGGTTGGTATTGAGCAAAGTATTTGAATTTTCGGCTATAGCTGATAAACTCTCTGTTAAACATAGCGCTTTTCTCATCAGTCATTAGTTTTGATGTTGTTTTAGAAAAGTTCGTCTCTTTTAAGGGCTTTTCCATATGCAACAACAGAGAAAAGGAGAAGACTTTAAAACACGAACGCTGTCGTTTGCGAGAGCGAAGTGAAAGATGCGTAAATTATCTTCCATTGTCGATCTTTTCTTCAGTAAACGCTATATTCTCTTACAATCTTCTCAAGCAAATTCTGGAATTGATCTCCTTTGTAAAAGCCTTTGTAAAAGGTTTCACATTTCTAGAGTTCTCAAATATGATTTCGTGGAATCAACGGAGAGATTGAATGCGGTTGGCGTCGGCTTAGTTTGTGCAGAGAAGCATGAGGATGAATTCGCCGGTGACGTCGAAAAAATATACAGAATTTTGCGAAATTATCATTCTAGGGTTCCAAAATTGGAGCTTGCTCTTAACGAATCCGGTATTGATCTACGACCCGGGTTAATCGTACGAGTGCTGAGTCGGTGTGGTGATGCTGGGAATTTAGGTTACAGATTCTTTCTCTGGGCAACGAAGCAACCTGGTTATTGTCACAGCTATGAAGTGTGCAAATCGATGGTGAAGATTCTTAGTAAAATGCGGCAATTTGGAGCTGTTTGGGCTTTAATTGAAGAGATGAGGAAAGAGAATCCGGAGTTTATTAAGCCGGAGTTGTTTGTTGTATTGATGCGGAGGTTTGCTTCTGCTAACATGGTGAAGAAAGCAGTAGAGGTGCTCGACGAAATGCCTAAGTATGGGTTAGAGCCTGATGAGTATATTTTTGGAAGCTTGTTAGATGCTTTGTGTAAGAATGGTAGTGTTAAGGATGCTTCAAAGCTATTTGCGGATTTGAGAGAGAAGTTTCCTCCGAATTTGCGGTATTTTACTTCGTTGTTGTATGGTTGGTGTAGGGAAGGGAAGTTAATGGAAGCTAAACATGTTTTGGTTCAGATGAAGGAAGCTGGGCTTGAGCCAGACATTGTTGTTTTCACTAACTTGCTTAGTGGGTATGCTCATGCTGGCAAAATGGCAGATGCGTATGATCTTTTGAAGGATATGAGAAGGAGAGGATATGAGCCGAATGCGAATTGTTACACCGTTTTGATCCAGGCGTTGTGTAAGTTGGAGAAGAGAGTGGATGAGGCCATGAAGGTTTTTTTTGAGATGGAAAGATATGGATGTGAGGCTGATATCGTGACTTATACTGCGCTGATAAGTGGGTTTTGCAAATGGGGAATGATTGATAAGGGTTATAGTGTTTTAGATGATATGAGAAAGAAAGGAGTCATGCCGTCGCAAGTAACATATATGCAGATAATGGTGGCTCATGAGAAGAAAGAACAATTTGAAGAGTGTTTGGAGTTGATTGAGAAGATGAAGCAAGTAGGTTGTCATCCCGATCTTCTGATATACAATGTAGTGATCAGATTGGCCTGTAAGTTAGGAGAAGTGAAAGAAGCGATTCGGTTATGGAATGAAATGGAAGCTATTGGTTTAAGTCCTGGAGTTGATACGTTTGTTATTATGATCAACGGATTTACAAGCGAGGGTTACCTAATTGAAGCCTGCAATCACTTCAAAGAAATGATAAGCCGAGGAATATTCTCTGTACCTCAATATGGAACGCTGAAGTTATTGTTGAATAGGCTTGTTAGAGATGGTAAGCTCGAAATGGCGAAAGATGTTTGGAGTTCCATATCAAACAAAAGCTCTTCTTGTGAGCTGAATGTATCAGCTTGGACAATATGGATCCATGCTTTGTTTGCAAAAGGTCACGTGAAGGAAGCGTGTTCGTATTGTCTTGATATGATGGAGATGGACTTGATGCCGCAACCTGATACTTATGCGAAACTTATGAAAGGATTGAATAAACTGTACAACAGGACAATCGCTGCAGAGATAACAGAGAAGGTGAGGAAGATGGCGAGTGAGAGAGAGATGAGTTTTAAGATGTATAAGAGAAGAGGTGAAGATAAATTGATTGAGAAAGCTAAACCTAATGGGAATAAAGAAGGAAAGAAGAAAGGAACAGCTCATCATAGGCATAACAAGGGAGGAGGTGAACGAAGTAGAACTAAAGCTTTGTAACAGTGCTCATGTTTTTGCTTTGTTTCATTACATTAGGTCAAATTCAAACCGAAATAAACAAACGAACCGACCTAAATCAGATAACCAAAATGCTTATTTATTATAAATTGGTTTTGTAGTCGTTGTTTAGATCGATTGAAAACACAAAGATTCAAATGCTTCAAGCTTCTTTTGCTTCCTCTCTATTGTAACATTACATATTCTTCAATTAACAGAGAATATCGTCGTTTAGATCGTCTCTCGATGTTGAGAACAGCGTCTCTAGCTGGGAATCGTCTTAGGTCCAAAAAGTTAACATCTTCTCCTTTTCGTGTCCTCTCTTCTCTATTTTCTTCCAAGCGGCATACGCCTAAGACGAGCGAAGAAGAAGAATCGCCACCAAAAGATTCCGCTTTGTTGTACCCTAACGATCCTTCAATCCCACCTAAGCTTTTTCTTGTTCAGCCTCGTCTAGCACCGCCTAAGTTTCTCCAGGCGAAGCTTAACGAAGCGCTCTGTCTCGCGAATTCCCTTGAAGAACAGAGATATGGCTACTTCGAATCTGATTTCTTCGACAAGGAATTTCCACCTCATGTTGTTGTTCAAACCCTGTTCGTAGATCCTCTAAACCTCGGGCAGGTCAGTGTTTAGAAGTATTAAGAATAATGCCTTCCAATTGTTCGACGATATTCCTCAGAGACTGATGGTTAAACTGGGTTTCGATTTTTAGATGCTTATTTCGGGGCTGGGACTATAGACAATATCAAATGCCATCTAAATGCTGAAGATTCCAAGGCAAGCAGCTAAATTTCACCTATTTGATTATCAAGCTCTGTATTTTTTGCCGCCTGTAAAGAAAAGTTGGATCATGCTGTTACTATCTCTTAATGCTCAGGAAGAAGTTGATGCTGTTTTTGTAAACACCATTTTTACAATTCAACAACGGAATTTGGAGGTAACGCCACGAAAACGGACGTTTCTTCCTTTTTTTGTTTCCCTTTCTGTTTAAGCTAATGTTGTGTCTTTGCATTTGACTCTACAGCGAATTTGGGCAAAACCTGTACCAGACCGTGTAGGCCTTATAATCGAAATATTTAATGCTCATGCTCATGCTCATGCTCATACCAAGTAAGCAAAACTTCAGGTACTGTGATAATACAAAGAGCAGGCTGGTTCGATTGCGTGGTACTGATGGAAGCCAGACTTTTGGGCAGTTTGGAGAAGCTGAAGTTGTCAGTGCCCGAGGGTGAGTGATTTATCTTGCTACTTTGTGTTTTTCTCTTGATTTTTGAGACATTGATGAAATTGTTGTTAAATTGTTGTGCAGGAGAGCAGCTAGTGGAAATGGTGGTTTTGTAGGTGGTGCAGGAGAAACTGAGCTTCAGCTCCAACGCCAAAGGTGTTAAACTTACAAAAGCTCATCTTAGACTAGATTTCATGTCTGATCGTTGGTTATCTGAAAGACCTAATGTACGGCTCTCTTTTCTTATATTCAATCTATGCTTTAATTTTATTTTTTATGTACCAGAATATCAGACCGGAGGCTTCGCTTATTATCCCAAATTAAAGAAGCCCGGCAAACATGGCTATTGCATCGTGCTGGACGTAAGAAAAGAATGGGCTTAGAGGGTCATAGTTCAGCCACCATTGCTGTTGT
This sequence comes from Cardamine chenopodiifolia, assembly GCA_963922655.1. Taxonomy (NCBI): domain Eukaryota; kingdom Viridiplantae; phylum Streptophyta; class Magnoliopsida; order Brassicales; family Brassicaceae; genus Cardamine; species Cardamine chenopodiifolia. The sequence continues at coordinate 12,213,324 of OZ000479.1, read as the reverse complement.
TGGTTACACAAATGCTATAAGTGTGTAAGTTTTGTTCCCAAGGAGTTTCAGCTAGAAAACCAACTATTATTATCTGCTTTTGTTAGGGAAAATCGACCCTCACAAGTGCATTATCAAAGACTGCTCTCTACTGCAATGAGCGGTATAATTCAAATGGTTTTAAAACTATCTTAAACCGTCAAATTTGAAACTGAAGTCATAACTTTTGAATGCTTGGTCTGGCCTCTGCAGATTGTTTGCCACATTAGATCCTACACTCAAGGGTGTCCATCTGCCTTCCGGATAAGTTAATTGATACGTAGAGAATCATGTTTATAACTTTATGCTACACATGAACTTGTATTGAATCGCATGAGTTGATTTTTTCCAGAAAGAAAGTGCTTCTTAGTGACACTGTTGGATTCATATCAGATCTGCCTATAGAGGTAATGGATACCTACTTTAATTCCATTTTTCTTTTTCAAGTAATTTTTCCCTTATTTTTTCTTGGCTCCCACCTTTTTGCAGCTGGTGAAAGCATTTCAATCGACTCTGGAAGAAGTTGTTGGAGCTGATCTACTTCTTGTAAGAGCTGAATAAAAAAACCATAGTCTTGACTCTTGAGTTAGAAGTGAAAACTGCAGATAGATCTTGGCGTTGATGTGATTCGGTTATTGCAGCATGTAGTTGATTCGACAGCTCCAAATATCAAGGAGCATCGTTCAACAGTGTTTCATGTCCTTAATCAAATTGGAGTACCAGAAGAGAAGCTTCAAAATCTGATTGAAGTCTGGAGTAAAGTACGATTTTCAGTAAACCATCTATCTAAGTAGAAGAAGCAATCACCTTTTTCACTGGGAATTTGTTTTAGATTGATTATGAAGAAGAGGAAGTGGAAGACGACCATTATCTAGATGATGGCGAATAAGAAGAAGCTGAGTTAAGCGACTATTTAAAAGCTGAAGAAACGTTTGATGCATCTGAAGCAACAGTTGTTGAAGACGAAATCCAAAACCAAGAGGATGACTCTGTTGAGTGGTTATTGTCTGAAGATGAAAATGTTGAGGAGTCTGAGCTGTGGAAGGTTCCGGAAGTTGCTAAACTAGATGCTGCACAGAACAAAGGATCACATGTTAGAGTATCTGCATTAACCGGAGTTGTTTGCAGGAATTGCTTTATCTTATTGATGAAAAGCTTAAGTCTCAAACAATAGTTGAAAGGAGTGATCTTCAGGAGCGTAAATGAAGACCACCTCGAACGATGATGAAGATGTTAGATTAATCCCCTTAGAAGATCGAGTTTGAATCGCGAATTGATGGGTGAGAAAATAAGAAGAAGCAAAACGCAGCGCAGAATTTAGAACAATAGTAGTGACTTGTTTTTTACTTTTCTTTTTGTTTGTACCAAAGAACCACAGAAATGCATGTCGTTTCGAAACTTGCACGTGTGCAAGAAACGGCAAGAGATTTTAGTTTGTTTTATTAAATGGCCTTACAAATGACGTCGTATTCGGAACAGCGCGTCATAGACTCATAGCCATACGCGCTTTGACGACGCGAGTATAAATAAGTAGATAGCGATATAGCAGTGAGAATAACACTTCTCCTTTAGTTAAAATTCAAGTGAGGTGTATAGAATCTGTTAAAGGCGCATTTTCTCGGATCTTAGATCTTAGATCCAAACCCATCATCGTTTATTCCCGTACATTGATTGATCGAAAGGTAGATTTGCTTTCTTCCTTCTTCTTCTTCTTCCTCTTCCTCTTCTCGATTTTCTCGATTTGGGTTTCGTTCGTCTCCCGTTAAATTCTTTTTCTGCGAGCTGTTTCATGGATCTATAAGTAATCTGATATGTTTTTTGAAATTCATAATTACTGGAGATATTTCGCTAAGATGTTGGTAATTTGGGAGAAAAGAAACGCAGCTAAATTAGTGAATGGATCTAATAGATTTCAGGTTATTTCATGGATCTGTATTCTATGGTTGATGGTTATGTGGGAGAATAAGCTTGTTTTGTCGATTTTCGTGTTTGATTGCTTATGCTATTCCATTTTGCAATCGGAAGAGTGAGCATACCTTGACAGTGGCGTTTTATTTCACATCGATTTGTTCATAATGAAAAGGGCTAAGAGCGTTGTGCTTTGTGTTTGCTCAGCTCAAAGATATAGCCTAATTCAATTTAGTGGTTTTTTATTGTTGTCTTTGTAGATCTAATAGCTTGTGGGGATATTAGTCATGGCTAGACGGCAAGTGGGTTCAACTAGACGCCTAGGCGATGGTGGAAGCTTCCCGTTTGCAGGAGCTTTGCATTCAAAGTCTCGATCTTCTCCATTACTATCTATTTTCCTTGTCCTTGTGGTATGGCTTGCGTATTTCAGTGTGCTCTTTAAGTGATATATTTACTGGGATATGAATGTTATGATTCTAACTAAAATCAATTGTTGTTTTGTTGTTTTGTTGTTTTTTCAATTTTTAGGGGGCTTGCCTTCTAATTGGTTATGCTTACAGCGGTCCAGGTATGTATATTATAATCTTGGTCTATAATAGGTCTTTTTTTATTATGTACTGGTTTACTATCGAATTTTTTTCATCACCTTTAATTTTTCTCGAACATAGGTATCTTTAAAAGTGTCAGAGAAGTCAGCAAAGTTACAGGTAATCCTTCAGTGCATGTGCTTAAGTTAATGCCTTCATCCTTATTGAGCCATCTAATTCGCAGTTTTAACCCGTGCAAATGCTTGACATTTCGGTTTGACATCTTTTGATATGGATTCTCAGGTGACTATTCTTGCACAGCAGAAGTCCAAAGAGCCATTCCTGTTCTTAAAAAGGCTTATGGAGATGGCATGCGCAAAGTCTTGCATGTGGGCCCTGACACATGCGCAGTGGTTTCCAGTCTATTGAAAGAAGAAGAGACTGAAGCATGGGGTGTTGAACCATATGACATCGAAGATGCTGATTCTCACTGTAAAGGTCTTGTCAGCAAAGGCCTTGTACGTGTGGCTGATATCAAGTTCCAACTGCCCTACCGGGCAAAATCCTTCTCTCTTGTGATCGTGTCAGATGCTCTGGATTATCTCTCACCCAAGTACCTGAACAAGACTGTGCCTGAACTCGCAAGGGTAGCTTCAGATGGTGTGGTTCTTTTTGCAGGTAACTAACATAAAACTTGAGAACAGGTGTTGATAGAAAGTTTTTATCTTTTAAGTTTTGGTTTCTAACTGTTGAACTTCAATGTTCTAGGTCTCCCTGGTCAGCAGAGAGCTAAAGTTGCTGAATTGTCTAAATTCGGTCGACCCGTAAGTTTACTAAACCCTGTTCTCCTGAGTCCTGATGATTATATATGAATCACCCTTTCCCATTAGTATTTAGTGGCATTAGCGGAGTCTATGTAGTTAGTCATTAGCATCTCTTCATGATTCAAACACTGACTCTTGGGTTCAGCACATGGTTAAATGACAGTTACCAATCATTCATAAAGTTCTTCAAGACAGAGACTACAAGTACACGAACTTAATACCGGCACTTTTTTTTTTGGCAGGCTAAAATGCGTAGCTCATCGTGGTGGAATCGCTTTTTCGTCCAGACAAACTTAGAAGAAAACGAAGCACCAAGCAAGAAGTTCGAACAGGCTGTATCGAAAGGATTATACAAACCAGCCTGCCAAGTCTTCCACCTCAAGCCATTACATTAACCAGCCACCACCAAAGTCTACTGGTCCACACTAAAGCATATTCACACGTAGAGCCGCACGCAAAAAAAGGGAAAAATAGCGTAATCAATATTCTCCTTGTATTTTGTAACAGGTCAGTTTTTCTACTTCAATGTTGTATCCGTCGACACAATTTTTCCTATTCAATTAAATCATAATTATTATCAGCAATAATCCCCACATGAAAACTTGCCATCTTTGAAGCAATGGAACCCAAAACTATCCCTTACAATGATCTCTCTACCTGCAACTGCAGACATATATTTGATCGCATTGTGACAATCCCCACATATCCTCAAATTCTTCTCCCTCCCTTGTCGACATCAACCCAAAAGCTACCGAGAGCTTCTCACTGTGATGTCCTAACCGCATCTCTTCTTCTCCTTCGCATGCTTCATCATCCTTCACCATTGCCCATTTCTTATCCATCACATACCCAACTCTCTTCATCTTCTTCATCATCTCCTCTAGATACTCATACACTTCCAGTATCATCGGGTGAGACCAATCTTCAGCCACGAATACATGCTTCTTCTTCTTCACTTCTATCCAACTACATCCCGGCTTCTTCCTTATCCTTTTCCCTCTCATAGATTTCCTCACCGAGGCCATCTCATCCCATTTGCCTGCATCTGCGTACATGTTTGCTAGCATTACATACGACGTGGCAGCTAATGGTTGCATCACCATAAGCTCATTGGCTGCTCTCTCCACAAGAGCCATGTTCTTGTGTTTTCTACAAGCACCAAGCAATGCAGCCCAAGCAACAGCACCTGGCTTATTCGGCATTGCATCTATGAACCTCTCTGCCTCTTCTAGCTTCCCTGCTCGGCCTAAAAGATCAATCATACAAGAATAGTGCTCAGCCTCCGGTTCAATCTTGAATGTCTCCTTCATAGTGTTGAAGTACTTCTGACCCTCGTCGAGTTTACCAGTGTGCACAAGCAGAAAGAACTGCTACAAAGGTTATATTGTTAGGCGCAATACCCGAGTCCAGCATCCGTTGGTATAAAAGCAAAGCTTCTGTTCCATGCCCGTGTTGTGCATAACCTTTAATCATACAATTGAAAGATACTGCATTAAGTTCTGGCATTCGATCAAATACACGCCTTGCGTCTTGCAAATTTCCGTTTTTGTAATACAACGAAATCAACGCATTGTTCACAGATATTCTATTCGAAGGGATGTGAGATTCGATCGCCAAGCCATGAATCTGCTTGCCCTGAGAAGGAGAGGAAAGATTCGAACAAGCGCTTGTGACACAAGCAAAACTGCAATCATTAGGTCTGTGTCCAATACATTGCATCTGTCTAAAACTCTTCACAGCTTCTTTAGAGAGTTCCTCGTTCATTGAATACCCAGAAATCATAGTATTCCAGAGAACCAAATCCGGCGATAGAATCTCTTGAAACATCTTCTCCCAATCAGACGTACCGTCACGACCTCCACATTTTGAGTAAAAGTCAATCAAACCACTTCCCACATGTGAATTCTGGTGAAATCCAGCCTTGATCAACTTACCATGGAACTGACGGCCACCGATCAAATGATTCAAGCTCGTGAGAGCATTTAAAACACTTGCCAAGGTAAACATATCGATCTTGAATCCTTTAAAGATCATTTCTTTATACAAAGCTAAGGCCTTTGCTCCTTCCTTGTGCTGCCCATAAGCCACAATCATCGAATTCCATGAAACTTCATCTCTTAATTCATCCATCCCATAGACCACCGATACCGCCTCCTTCAAAAGCCCGCCTTTACTAATACGTAACGAATGCGTTATTGACAGAGGAATAAGAATCAAACCCTCCTGAGACAGCAAAACAATGAAGTTGCTTTATCAAATCGAGACGGTCACAACAAGCTGCTACCAACCCTGATAACGTAAACCCATCAACTTCAAATCCCAATTCTCTCATTCTAGGAAACAAGATCATCGCGGGATCAGTTTCTCTAGCATCAGCGTAACCTGAGATTAGGGTATTGTAAGAAACGGTGTCTGGTTTCGGAATTTCGTCGAACAACTGACGTGCAATATGGATTTTTGAATCTTTCGCATATGCTTTGACGATTACATTGTAAGAGAAGACATCTAGTTCTTCCGTGCAGTCTAAAGCGGCTTCTGCGTATGAGAGGCGACCACATTTGGAGTAAAGATTTATGAAGTGATTTGAGAGGTAAGTGGAAGAAGCTATAATGGATTTCAAGTAGAGTGCGTGAAGTGATTTTCCAATGAAGAGATCTCTCTCTGCTACACATTTCAGTAGAAGGTCTCGAAAAGATTTGAATGGCGTCTGGTTCATCTAATAGTCCCTCAGAGATTGTATGTATATCTCTCCTATCCTTGCATTTGCAGGTCTTGTTCTTAGAAGAAGAAGTCAGCCAAACAAGTCAAAAGTTTCGTTTCACTTGATTAATTTGGGCTTAGTCCTTATTTAAGGGGCCCACTTATATCGTTTATGGACTCATTTACTTCTCTAGATCGAGTGGAAGATAACTAAATAAGGCCTTGAGAGTATCTCTGTATTAACAACTCGTTATTATTAGACTGTTATTGTGATGGATCTATCAATCATTTAAAATGTGCAAAAACAAATCTAAAATATATCGTATTTTCGTATTTTTATATTTAAAACTTTTAATTATTATTTTTGAAATACAAATTATCTGAATTTCCATTAATAAAAATAAATTTTCGAATATAAAAATCAAAGAAAGGGTGTCAAAAGAAAAAATAGACCAAATATATTTGTTGCAATAATAGTGAGTGCAAAATGTACGTTGACTGATATAACCTTTCAGTTGTTTGGAAATTAAACAGATGAACTAAAAGAATTAGATAAAGCGAAGCATATGGATTGAGGAATAATATTTCACATGTTATTGCACAATTATTTTTTAGATATGACGACCCAATTGTTTCGCACAATCCACTTAAGCTATTCAAATCTTGTGACAGACCGAGAACATCGCAACAATTCCTTATAATTTTTGCTATTTGAATATAAGTATATACGTTTAGGTGGGTGAATCTAAAATAATCACACAAATAGAAAAGATATATCTTCTTCTTCGTTCCAAAATAATCATTTAAAATTTTTACTATTCTACTTCACCAAAAATTATCATCGTGTTTGTGAAATACACTGAGGGAAAATCACTTCCTCTAATTTTTTTAACATTTTAGGCCATTTTACACATACTTTTAAAAAATTGAAATGTTTTTATATAGAAATGGACTTAGAGATATGTTTAGATTTTGATAAGATTAGCAAAATATCAGTTTATATAATAATTCATAAAACTAAAACAAAAAATGTAAACACTTCCAATATATAAGTAGTACTTTGAATATTCTTTAGTACCAAATCTTGTATTTTAAAGTTCATAATGACAATAAATGATAAATTATTAGCGAAAAACGGAAGTTGAATCTCTCTCACATGACGAGACAAGTAAACTAACATTTTCAGAAGAAAAAAATTTATGTATATATACCTCCCTCCCACAGACCACATCTACACTCCATATCTCACTCTTCTTTTTTTTTTTGTTGAAAATACATCTCACTCTTCACCAACTAACTAAACCCTAATTCAACATCTATCTGTCGCATAACAGATCTCTTATACTTCATTGATCATCTCTCATTACCCAAAAAAACAAATTATATAAAAAAATGAAACAACTGTCGACAAAAGTGACAAGCAATGCTCATGGACAAGACTCTTCCTACTTCTTGGGATGGGAAGAATACGAGAAGAACCCTTACGACGAAATCAAGAACCCTAATGGGATTATTCAAATGGGCCTTGCCGAAAATCAGGTAAGTATAACTTTGAGTTTTTGACCAATCGACAAATATTTTTTTGGTACTTGATGGTTAATATGATGTTTTTTATATGCAGCTATGTTTTGATCTCATAGAGACATGGTTAGCTAAAAATCCGGACGCAGCCAGCCTCAAGAAGGACGGCCAATCCATTTTCAAAGAACTTGCTCTCTTCCAAGACTATCATGGTCTACCAGAATTCAAAAAAGTAAGTAATTAAACGTTTTCACACATTTCAAAAAGAATATTCAATTTAAGACGCAAGTAACTTAATAGGGTTTGTCTGTCCATAGGCTCTGGCAGAGTTTATGGAGGAAATAAGAGGAAATAGAGTAACATTTGATCCAAGCAAGATTGTCCTAGCTGCCGGTTCAACCTCCGCCAACGAAACTCTCATGTTTTGTCTTGCGGAACCCGGCGACGCTTTCCTTTTACCCACTCCTTACTATCCAGGGTAATTTATATACCTTATTTTTTTAGGTTTGGTATTTACCATACTTGTCTCCCAAGAAACCTGAGCTAATAGTATTGAAATTCGCTCGTGTGTGCAGATTCGATAGGGATTTGAAATGGAGAACGGGAGCAGAGATCGTACCGATTCATTGTCCGAGCTCTAATGGGTTCCAAATAACAGAGTCAGCTCTTCAACAAGCTTATCAACAAGCTCAAAAGCTTGATCTTAAGGTCAAAGGAATTCTTGTTACCAACCCGTCTAACCCACTCGGCACCATGTTGACCAGAAGAGAACTTAATCTTCTCGTTGACTTCATTACTTCCAAAAACATTCATCTCATAAGTGATGAGATCTATTCAGGTACTGTTTTTGGGTTTGAACAGTTTGTGAGTGTTATGGATGTCTTAAAAGACAAGAAACTCGAGAACAGCGAAGTCTCCAAACGGGTTCATGTCGTTTATAGTCTTTCCAAAGATCTCGGTTTACCGGGTTTTCGCGTTGGAGCAATATACTCAAACGATGAAATGGTTGTTTCGGCTGCGACAAAAATGTCAAGTTTCGGCCTTGTGTCTTCCCAAACACAGTACCTTCTCTCCGCATTACTTTCCGACAAAAAGTTCACAAGTACATACCTCGACGAAAACCAGAAAAGACTCAAGATCCGTCAGAAGCAACTCGTCTCTGGTCTCGAAGCTGCAGGGGTTACTTGTCTTAAAAGCAACGCTGGCTTGTTCTGTTGGGTTGACATGAGACATCTCTTGGACACAAACACATTCGAAGCAGAGCTTGAGCTATGGAAGAAGATTGTATATGAAGTGAAGCTGAATATTTCACCCGGTTCATCGTGCCATTGTACTGAACCAGGTTGGTTTAGGCTTTGTTTCGCCAACATGAGTGAAGATACGCTCGATTTGGCGATGAAGAGGCTTAAAGAATACTTAGAGTCAACGGATAGTAGAAGAGTCATTTCAAAAAGCAACCATGAAAAGATCAAGAGTTTGAGGAAGAGGACCGTCTCTAATTGGGTTTTCCGGATTTCATGGACCGACCGTGTACCTGATGAACGATGAAAATAAATTCATCATCATCCAAGTTTAAGACAAAGCAAATCTTCCTACCACTATTTCATTTAATATATATATATATTATACATATATAATTCGGTTTTTAATATTTTGGAAAATGTAGTTTACATTTTCTAAAATTTTTATATCACTATATTATTTCATCTTTTTTTTTGGTTTTAATATCATTATATTTGATTTATTTCTTCATACTTCGATGAGAATTTGTAGCCATTTTTTTTTTTGGATGTAAGTCTTACTATTAAGTAAGTGCACTCAATCCAAATTTGGATTTGCAATGGCTATTTATATATCTATCTCCTTGTAATGTCAATGAAAGCTGCGTGTATATCCATGAAAATGTAAGCCATATTTCCATTTTTTAAAATAAGTTATTTATATATCATATTTTCATAAAGTTCGATATCTTTTGCTTTTTCAGTATACATATACGAACCATGAATATATACACACACTAACATGACAAAAAGGCATTTAACAGTAACTGATTAAAATTCTTATATAAAAAAGTAACTAATTTAATTGCAATGCCGGTTATTCTATGGAGAAAACCAATGGAGCATAGTCAAAGTATCGAAAATATGCCTTAATTTTTGGTCAACTTAGTGTACTTTTAAACTTTTTAGTGGAAACTTTGAAGACAATGAAGTAACATGCGCTCCTATTTTGTTTAGTCCACAAACAAACCACATAACCTAGATTTTAGTTAACTAAAATTGATAAATTATTCATTTTAATTTTGAAGTTATATGGTATACTATAGCCAAAAATTTTACATGTTTTATTACAGCAAGCTATATGATATGTTACGATGGTTGGACGCCTACAAATATTACATATGAGTCCATACATTTTATTTCTTGGTCGGGAAATGACTATAGTGGTTCATCATTTGGAAAGAAAGTCAAATTTCTCACTAAATAGTTAAATTTTTTTTGTCAACTTCTCATTGATAGTAATTTTTGAATCAAGCGCCCAAAACATATTATGATTTAAGTAACTATTATGTAAGTCATAGTCGATAATTATAAATTATCATATGCCAGTCAAAGATTATGGTGCTTTATGTAGGTAGACATGGTATCATTAATATTCTTAAAATATATTATTCCAAAAGTTCCATGTGCTTTGTTGGTACTACTTCGAACAAAAAACAATCATAGAAAGTAGATTTAATAATGCACTCGACAATTTTTCTTACAATGAAATCTAACAACATATCTAATATGACGGACTTTGTTTTGTATGAAACGCGGAAAAATCGGCCGTAACGACAAATAAGAGAAACATTATTTAGGTCGTTGGGTTGTATAGCAGACGGTATTTTCCAATTTTAAAAAAAACAATATAGACACGAAAAAATGATTTTTGAGAATTTTGGTTGACATTTTAAGATTTGAAAATTTTCCGATCAATGATGGCTTAATTGCGTACGACCCATCCAGAATTTGTCTTCAGTATCATCGACCGTATATATGGTCTTACCCAAGAGATCATAAAATTTTGAGATTTGTGAGCTGGTCTCGATATGGTTTAGATCACAAGTATCTATAACAAAAAGCAATCTGGTCGGTTGTTTTAATAATGATAGACCGAAATCGTAGATTCACATATTTTAATTAGGTAATTATCTCCTGTCATTGTTTGACATTTGTCGAAGATAAATAATTCTTATTGATATACTTAAATGTAAATTTTAAATTTGAACACACTATAACCAAAAAAAAATGAAAACACTCACACACATTGACACATTATTTTTTTTGTCAACACACAGTGACACATATTAACATGTCAAGTTTGAACAAAGAATGGAGGCACGTGGGTCCCACGAGCTCATGCCATAACTTCTTTTTTTTTGATAAAAATTTTCAGGCCATACTTGGACTTGCACATGCCATGCCACGTATAAACTTGCAATAAAAAATCTTTACGTTATTAGTGTAAGTAACTTCTAAAATAAACAGATTTAAAAAAAAAAAAGAAAAACTCCTTCCAAAATAAACACGACTCAAGAAATACAAAATTCAAAGCGAAAGTGGCGCAGCCCATTTCAGTACGTGTCTTCATGCTTGCATAATGGGCTATAAACAAATAAACATGGGTAATAAGAACCTAGTACTTAGTGTGTATTTAGCCTTTATTTAAATGGGCCAAGACTCTTCATGCAAAATGACTATGTATGCAATAAGAACCTAGTACTTGGTGTGTATTTAGCCTTTATTTTAATTTATGTAAATGGAAAATTTGTACCAGGAATTTTGGTAATCAGTTTTCAGTTAATTAAAAACTACATTCATATATATAAACACAAGTAATAAGCATATAATAAGATTCTTGATATTTGAATGTATCCACAATTTTATTTTTTGGCAGCATGCATTGCAACACTAAGATTCTTAGTTTTGGATAAACTGGATGATATGTACTATTTAGTTAATTAATGGGTGCGTGATTTATAAATATTCAATTAAAGACGAATAATTACATAATTACGTTTGTCATTTTGCTGTTTGAAGAGAATGGTTTGGAACGTTCAGGACTTGTCTTTCACAGGCTAGTTTTGTAATACTCTTTAAAAACGTCACCATATATCATCCCATTTGTCCTATATATACAAGTGAATATACAAAAAATAAAATAAAAATATAATTGACCATGAAGTCTATAGTCTACTTCTAGCCTTCGAGGACTGAACGGATTGTGTGTAGACGGAAAAAATAAACTCAAGTTTTAAGTTGTACTGTTTCAAATGGTGTCCCTTCAAGAAAGAACAAAAAAAGGAATAAAATCAGTTATCTAAAAATATAAAATAAAAATAAACTCACAAATTTTAAGCAAATGTTTTACAGTTGAAATTGGGGTTTCAGACCTACAAATATATACACTATGAGAATGGAATCAAAGAATTTGAATGGAATATAGTAATAATAAAAAAAAACAAGAGAATATTTATCAACTTTTGGGTAACAAGCACATCGTCAACAGAAAATTATCACACATATAGAAAAATATGACTAATTAATTTTATGTTAATTATTTTGCCGCCACTCTTTGATTTTCTAGTTTTCCTCTAATCTGATATCTAATAAGAGTATTATCGTAGTAATGTTTTTCCATTATGATTTATAGTTCGTTTTTCCTCTCATTTTGAGAACATATGTGTTCGATTTCTCAAAATAAATTTCCATCTTCTTCGTAATGATTTAAGATGGAGCGTTCATTGCATTTTATTTTCCAAAACCATAAAAGTTAAGGAATAAAGGTTAGAGATGGCCAATAAAGATGAAAAGAGATGGCATAAAACTTTGGCAGCCGTATGCGGCTGCGATTTGCGGCTAAATATTGTAGTTTTTGTTTGTTTAACAATCGTGCGTCTGATCACATGTCTGTTTGTTTAATAGCCGCGCGTGTGATCACAGTATCTGACCGTATGTTTGTTCGTTTAACAACCGCACGTCTAGTTTTCATTTAATTTTTATAAATTTGTTATGATTACTATATAGTTTAAATATATACATTAATTTTAAAAAAAATTTGTATGGTTAACAATCACAGTAATAATTTTTATAATTAAATATAATTATAATGTAATAATTTTTGTGATAAACATATACGATATTAAAACATAAATATTTTGAAGCTTGATGGTTGATTGATGACTAATTGTGCAGAAGGATGACGTTAGTGGTCTCTGTTAAGTAAAGTTGCTTACTTTACTTGCATAATCTTTACTGAGCAAATTTGTTTTTCTATTGTCAGAACCTGGATGTTGTTTAGACGTGGAACTTTTGGTGGCTGCTAAAGATTTTAACGTTTTCTTGTTATGGTCCTCAACTTGGATTTGCATATGTGTAACAAACCTATGTTACCTTTTTCTTAACTATTATATTACCACTCTTTGTTTTATATATATAGTGTGTCCATCTAATTAAATTGCATATAATGATCTCAAATTAGACATATTGAAGCCTAGATTTGATCAAAGTAGACAGAGAACATGATATCAAAGAAACAGTAAATCAATAATGTTAGCCAAGAAAATGATAGCCGAAAAGAAACAATGAAACAAAACCAAAAGGACAATGTAGAGATGGTGGCTCTGCAACTCAACCCTATGTTGTAAGTTCCATAATGGCTGAAACAATATCTCCATCAGTGGCCTTTAAAGCCTTGACAGCTTTAGCCTTAGAGACACCTTTAGCCTTAGAGACACCTGCTAGGGTCATGACAAGATCAATGTCTCTGGCTTCAACATCAGTGTCATCAACATCTTCTTCGTCTTCTTCCTCTGCTATTGGAGCCATGGCAGCTTCAGAAGCATCATTAGGTAGCATAGAAGTCATGTCAGGCATCTCGAACCTCTGAGCAGTCTGAGTTTGTAGCTAACATTATTTCTAATTAAATATGACATAAGTCTCAGCATTGGGACTCTTGTAAACATCTGGCTTCGAGATGACAAATAACACCTGATGAAATTGCAATATTTTTCCAGAATCATCAAACTTTGTTACTTATTATAGAAAAATGAGATATGAGAGCTTATTGTTTAGAAGGTTTTACATTTTTGGATCTTTTGATGGTTATTCTGCTGATATCTGAGATAGGCTTATCCTTAAAAAGCTAATATGTCTGATCAAAACAGAGTTGATGATTTAAGAACAGCTTCAACACTAGCAAATCATTCAAACCAGTCACTGGCTTCAAAGAACAAAGACCAAAACTTGGATACCTAACACATAGAGGCAACAGAGCAAAGACAGTTTAAACCCAAGTTGGATCCAAAATTTTCTGTGGACTCCACAAAACTGTTGAAAGCTGAAGCAACCCACTTGAGAAACACCACATGCCCACTTAAGTATTCACAAAAGAAGAAGAAAATAGTAGAGATATCTTTATCACCTGATGAAGAAAATATCTCACGAGCCTTTGCAACTACTATAACACAAGACGTTCTACAACATCAATAGTAAAGAGAATAAGACGTCCCATAGCAAAAAACAAACATTGCAGTCAGATTAGGCATTGAAATGGGTCTGAGAGGCAAAGAGGCAATAAAGTCATAAACGATTTCCAAAGATGGATCGAAAGTTTTGTTTGAAATCAACCAGCGAAGTATCGAAGCTAAAATAACAACAAAGAGAAGGATTCCGGAGTACCTTCTCAGCGACTCTCCGACAACGTGAACCAACGATTCCGGCTGCGACGATGGCAGCTCGGTGATGGAAGATCTGCATCAACCCAGTTACAAAGATCAATTCCTGAGCATCACTCAAAACGACCAAAGCAAGCAGAAGAGAAGGTGTTGCAGCTTACCTATTCGGCGTAGGTGATTCACATGGTGGTGCTAGGCTTGACGAGGATCTCTGATGGTCTGGGGTGGCACTGCAATTAGTCACAAGCAGAACTCGATCCAATCGTGATCGGAGGCGTGAGAGAAGAGAGGTTGATCGCATGAGATGAGAGATTAAGGTTTAATAGCATTTTTTTTGTAATTTACAGATAAAATTAAAGGCATTTTTAACTTTTTCAAGTTTTAGACATAATAGTGTGAGATGCGCCGCTAGATTCTTCTGCGGCTAAATTTTTTTGATGCAGCGATCTTTGTCTGGACGCAGCGTTTAGGCGCAAGAGGTTGCGGCTGACAAATGAACATCACTTCACCGCATGCCACAGCCGCATCCTCATAATGATTTAAGATGGAGCGTTCATTGCATTTTATTTTCCAAATCCATAAAAGTTGAGGAATAAAGGTTAGAGATGGCCAATAAAGATGATTAGAGATGGCATAAATCTTTGGCAAAATGCAAGATGAAAATCATACGGTTTTTCAGAAGGAAAACTATCTATATATGGTGTATAGAAATTAGGTATTTATGTCTTTTAAATGTCATGCTTTTTTTTTAAGATAAAATAGGTGAGTTTAAATATTGTTATGGAAAATTACACACGACAAATTCAAGTTTTAATACATACTTATTTCAAGCGCCAGTGTCCGTTTAGGGCTTTCTCAATTTGATTTGATTTGATATTTGAATAGGCAACAAATTTGCCAAACACATAAAGGAAAAGAATTTTCTCATGACATCATTTGATTCTGTGAGGAAAACAAGAAACAGACTAGTGAGAAGAGAGAGGTCATGTCTTTGAGTAGTCGAGAGTTGCACACAATCATTTATTTGGCAACCAAAGCCCTTTCTTGTCAAAATGTTAGGTATTCTTATTTTTATAGTAAATCCATAATCTTATTATTATTAACATTAATTGTTTCCAGCTAAATGCTTTGCACAATCCGACATCCAGGTAATTATAACCCTAACGAATCTGGGGAAATCCTAATTAAACTTCAATTATTCGAAAAAGTAGGATGAAACATACAAATAATGAATTCAACCAGATACATGCGGATCCGACCATATATATGTACGTGCCAACTGCCAAGAACTCAAAGGCACCATTAATATTTTCCCCTTTTTTAATCAGTGTATATATATATATATATTGTACATCTACATTATCTTTTTTATGTATAGACAAGAAACGTAACACATGCCCAATATAGTATTTCGTACGTACGATCTATACGCACTCATACATATATACATGCACATTACAAGTTCTTACTTAAAAAAGAAATTACTAAGCAAATTTTTGTCTATCCAAATGTGATTTCTTCGTTAAGAGTTTGTCGCATATGAGTTCCCACTTCTGCATTATAATTAATTTCAAATCCATATATATTGTTTTGAAACCCCGAACTAACTTAGAGATATCGACAAATTTATACAAAATAGATTTGATCGTCCTTCTCATATTCCATATATATACACGTACCCCAGCATTGTATTACCCCAATAAACCATAATAATATACGTTTCATCTTTGAAATATTTACTACCAAAGTTGCTTTGAATCAGAATAAACAAGAGAGCTTATGTCCTCCCAACTTATGGTGCTTTGATCTGCCGAAGTACTTGTGGCGTCTCCTGAGAACAAGTCGATAGCTCCGGCCTGGAAATTCCCTAACCATTGATGATCAATACTTGTGCTAAGCAGTGGAGAGTTTGTGTTAGCGCTCAAGATCGAATTCATGGAGAAACCCTTTCCTGATCCTAAGTGATTATGGTTAGGATCTAACAAGAGTTGAGAAAAGGAGAGATGATCAAACGCATTTTTCATCGAATCTTGATGATGGTGAGGGTTTGTTCTCTCCAGTTCTTGATCTTCGATCTTGACCATGTTCTTGATGATCACTGGCTTACTATCTTCTTGGTCGTACAACGAGTTGGTTTGATTCATGACAAGAGTTGGTACTTGAACATTCTGATGATGTAATGGCCATGTGAACATTGTTTGGTCTTGTCTCATGATGAAAGAAGTTTGGATTTGTTGTTGTTGTCTCTTCATCATCAACATCATCTCTTGCTGCTCCATACGGGCTTCTTGAAGTTCCTTGCGTTGTTTGTTAATAAGTTTCTTCTTGAGCCTCGTGTTCCAGTAGTTCTTTATATCGTTATCGGTTCGTCCAGGCAATTGACCAGCGATTATAGACCACCTTTATTTAAAAATCAGACATCATATAACTAATTAATCAAGAGTTTCCACATGAAATATGACGATTTGCATGTGTATATATATGAATAGTACCTGCTACCAATAGTAAGATAGAGGCTGCAAATGATGTTTTCTTCTTCCTCAGAGAAGCCACCATGTTTAATGTTTGGTCTCAGATAGTTAAGCCACCTCAGCCTGCAACTCTTCCCACATCTTTTCAAACCTTGAACCACGAGCAAGAGAGAAGGGAAACAAATCAGAAAGAGAATCGCAATACTATAGCTGACCACTATGAACGTCTTAAATAACAAGAATACATATTTCAGCTCGGGACAAGATCTAGCATCTATTTTTCCTATGGCATAAGGCAAAAGAGCCGCATCCATGGACCACGCCCGTGGACTAGTGTATTATCTAAACATATGAATAAAAAAAAGGAGTAACTATATTGATACCAATCTTGTGAGGCAAAGCGATCCAATTGCCTCCTGTGCCACTCGTTTCGATGTATGATTTGAGCTTTGCATCTTCCTCAGGAGACCAAGGCCCTTTCTTCACGTTCGCCTTGTCACAACATGGTGCTCTTCCCATCTCTTCGTGAGGTTTTGTTGCTTTCTTGTTCTTGATTTTGGTGTTCTTGATATATGGCTCTAATTTCTCTCTATATGTTGGTCGGTTAAGATGGTGTGGATGGGTGTGATTATAGGGGAAATATTATGTGAACGCAGAAATTAAAGAAAGAAATGGAAACTATATAATAGCTGGAGGAGCTAGTATTGTGATGCGATAGAAGATGTCAAAAAGTCTTTGAAGAAAAGATGTCAAAAAGTGTGAAATTTTTTATTTAAAAACCCAAAAATCAAAAAGTAACATTTTGGACATTAAAAATTATTGTAGCCCAGCATAATTAAATACTATATATACATTATTGAAATTATTGTAATGCACGCAAGTCTTCGAATTACCTCTAATATTCCTCGAAATTCTAATAATTCTAATACACATATCCATCTACTACAGCTAGCAGTCGAAAATTTCAGAGGCCAATCCCATAACGGTTAATTAATAATGCGATTGACCTAATAGCGATGTCACATATCCATATCAAAACTTAATCAAATACATAGTATGGATAATATGTATTTAGAGCCGTAATTTAGCATGTGAAAATAAAGCAATCATCATAACTTTGATTTAAAATTTATTTTAAATTTGTATTTTCTTTATTGGCTGACTTTAGTTGAATAGTTAAAAGAAAAAGGAGTACAATAAAATGACCGACGCTTCTCGACTAACAAAAAAGGTTGACTTGAGCAGAGATTGGAACTATAGGTTTTAAAAGTCAAAGCACATTGAGAAATAAAGTCTATAGTGATTCAAATTATTGAGTTTTTCACGCTGTTTACATGTCTTTTACAGGAATTTATTTTTAAAAAATATTTAAAAAGTAAATAGAGTTTTGAACTTTGAAGCTAAAAGGGTTTAAACAAAGGAAAGAACTGTTGTTCAGATTGCAACACCGTTGGCAGGAATTGGTCTTGTAGGTCATCTCTTCGTCTTCTTAATTTTCCATTATGAAATAAAACCTTTTTTATAAAGACTATGAAATAAAACTTAATATTATTGAATCATGAATGATATTTATAACTAGCTCTATATAATGTATCCGAACATGCGTTTATATAACTGTTGTCTGTAAATTACTAAATATTCAGAAAAAAATACGGTAAAAATAAATCCATCGATCGTAGATTTTGTTTTCGTTCACCATTTGGACACCAATTTAATTTAACCACTATAGAATGATAAAATGATTATAGGTTCTGACTTAAAATGAATTTTAAAAGATAAAAAAACAGTTAAAATATTTTTTTTAGCAATAAAACAGTTAAAATAAATTAAAATGGTAAATGAAGAGGTTCGTATATTAGTAGGCATTGCATGTAAAAAAAAAAAGGAGTAGGCATTTCTTTTCTCTTTTCAATGATTTATTTTTTTTGGCTACTTTTTTAAAGACCCAATAAGTCTTTTGGAAGTACTGTCAACGTAAAAAAGTTGTTTCCATGAAAAAACAGGCCTCTATCTCTTTCCTTTTTATTTTTTCTTTTAAAGAAACATTGATGTTCAAGACTTAAAAAAGAATAAACATTCGGCTTCAGTACCCAGTAGATATGGCTATGTTCTTATCTCGTAATCATGACATAATCCTGACATCTTGTCAAGTCGTAATATATTCGACTTTCTTAGAGCAATTATAACCTCACCACCAAATTTAGCTTATTTCAACACCAAATACGGTGTTTTAAACCATTTTCAACCATCAATTCTATTTCGATATAAAAATTACACTATTTAATATTATTTTAACACTAAAAATCTTTTCATCTCCAACCACAACACCAAATATTACACTAAAATCTCAAATAAATCCAAATTTTACTATATCTTAAAATCTAACTACAAAAAAATAAAATCATAAACTCACAAAAGAAAAAAAAACACACCTATGTCATTTTCTATTAAAAAGAAGAAAGAAAATTTAAATTAAAAAAAAAAAAAAATTATAGCGTCGCTACAGAACCAAATTTGGTGTAACACTGTACCAAAAAATAAAATCACACTATAATGGTGCAACTTTTACAGTTTCATTGGAAGACATTTTACACCAAATTTAGTGATATAGAGTCCCGTTGGAGTTGCTCTTAGTACTCTATTTTTTTCATCTTCAGTCACAACATAAAATTTCACACTATTTTTTTAATTATTATCTTATTAAAATTAAGATTTTTTTAATTTTTAATAGTTTGATAAATGCTAAATATTAGTTTAGATACTTTGTATATTACAATTTTCAGAATTAGTGTATTGGAATTATATATTAATTACAGTTACAATTTTACATTACTAAATTTTAAAATACAAAAATATTGATGATATATTTATTTTTTGGTTGATAAAAACAATTTAATTAAACTATCAAAATAAAAACCCAAATAAAATAATAGTTTCTTTTTAGTGTTTTAAGAATAATATCACACCATATTTGGTGTCAGATAAAGAATCCCACTAGAAATAAAAACACACCAAATTTGATATTATAGCGTTACGATGGAGTTGCTGTTAGAGCACTCACAGTAGTAGTGAGAAACTCTATCAGTTTCTCACAAAAATTAATAATAGTACTTTAAATATAATTTAATTAAATGATAAAAACTTTAATATAAAAGAGAGAAAATGAACCATTGAATGAATGACACAACGCCACATGTTATCTCATGCAGTTCGTCTCCCATTCTCTTTCTTTACTTATTATTATTATTATTATTATTATTATTATTTCTTAATTATATTACATATTGGAATATAACTAAAATTAAATTCATCTAACTCACAGTAGCAAAGTGGTTTTAAATATGTTATAGTAGTTTTAAAAATTCACTATAATATATTTTTAAAAATAAATCTTAAATAACGAGAACATAGTTTTTATAGGTTTTTGCAGTTTAGAGCTTTAGTCCAAGATTTCTCAATAACAACATAAAACATTATTTATATCCAGTTTTTTGTCTAAAATTTTCTCGTTATTTGGAAACTTACCCGAAATTATATCTAAAGTATAACAATGAAATTAACTATCAAACAAACAAACAAAAGTCGCCTCGAAAAACCTAACTTTAACCATGTTTTTCAATGGGTTCAAACGTCGAAACTTTGGTCGTAATTGACCCTCTTGACGGTCTTTTTCAGTTTTCTTTAATAAAGGGATGATGTCATAAACACGTACGATGTCTCAGAAATGATGGGTTTTTAGAGAAACCATTGGATGTAAATATATAATCAGCTAAAGATATTAAGATTATTGGTATGAGGTGACAAAAAACGAAGTAAATATATAGTCAGAAACAAAGATTTAAAAGATAAGATTATAGGTATGAAGTAACAACATCTACTGATCTTGAACCAGCTAGGTTATAAGATCTGAACTTTTAGATCGACCAGATTCTAAACAATCCAACTTTGTAGTTTCAATCAGAAACACAGACCAAAATGAAACTGAAATCAAAACTAAGCAGCCCAATTGACAAGATGCATTTGCCTTGTTTAATTCAGATTCACAGTCCAATTCATGTTGTCTTCACTCAGACCCATCTGCAAGCTCGTTAGAACGGTGTACAGTTGCTTCGAGACAGTTCCAAATGTACCTTCTCCATAAGACACTCTGCGTGTGTATATTCAATAAAAACAAACTCTTATGACATACAAAAAAGACGAAAGCTTTACTGCGTTTTAGGTTGGGATTTTGTGATACAGAGAAAAAAGGTTTTACCTTTTGCCTTTGTAAGTAATGCTGCCAACGGGAGAGACAACCACAGCGGTGCCTGTGCAGAAAACCTCGTCCGCTTCTAGTAATTCGTCTACTGTCACATTACGTTCCTCAACCTGCACGATACCAAATAACATGCTCTGTGATCACAAGCTAATAGTGGTGCTATGATCCGCTTTAAAGATGCGAGTATTGTTGAGAATTTGAAGAAGGGGAGATATTACCTGAAACCCTTGGGTTCGAGCCACATCGATTATACTTTTTCGTGTAATCCCGGGTAAGATGGTTCCTTTTATTTCAGGAGTAGAGATCACATTGTCCTGGCAAAGAGAGTAAGTAACAAATGTTGGTAAACAGAACCAGGTGCCAGAGTCTTAATCTCATCTCCTTAAAGAATTTAGATTAATAAGGAGAGAGACATCTTATAGAATCTATATAGCATCATTGGATTGGAAATATTGTATTTTGTTAACCTTCACAATGAAGATATTGCAGGATGAGACCTCCTCAAGAAATCTATTGTAAACGCAATCAAGGTACAAAACATCGGAATATCCTTTGGCTTTCGCAATCGACTGTGCCTTCAGTACCTAAATTATAAGTTATGTGTGAGTTAAAAAAGCTGGTCCAAAGAAAATCCATATATTCAAGAAAAGCAGCTTTTACTTACTGCAGCATAATTTCCGATGGTTTTAACACCTCCGGTACCACCAGGAGTTGCACGATGAAATTCACTTTCCACGATCAAATTGATCGGTGCCACACCTTCCTGACATCATATTACATAAATTCATACAATCATTTACAAAGACGAAAAACGGAGAAACATACAACAATAGATTTTATTGAAGACCTTGAAGTAGTTCCCAACAGGCGAAACATAGACAAGGAAAGTATATTCTGGTGCAGGCGCAAGACCAAGAACAGCTCCTGTTCCCATTAGCAATGGTCTTACATATAAGGAACCTTTACCTGAAGGTGGAACCTGAAAAACAAAACATCACACGCGCATTAACTCATAATAACGAACCAAAATTTAAACAACTTTCTCTACATATCTGAAAGAAGAAAAAAAGCTGTCATTACCCAACGTTTGTTTGCTAATACAGTTGTTTTCACAGCTTCGACAAACTGCTCAACGGTTGGAGCAGGCATACACATCCTCTCAGCACCATTTCTCATACGGATTGCATTTTCTTCGGGACGAAAGAGGAGTATATTACTACCGTCTTGCTTTCTGTATGCTTTTAGCCCTTCGAACAATCCCTACAAACAAAGGGTTTACAGCAGAATACATACACAAATAAGACTCATATAATCCTAAATTCCAATCACTACCACAACACATTTCTTCACATCTCCTCATCGTCAATAACAGAAACGAGGATTCTTCCATGCAACCGAGAAAGTTAGATTCGGTAGATGGCAGAACTCCTAACTATATGCAACTAACATAGCAAATAGTATACTAAACTCATCAGCAAATTGTGTTTCAGTGTATAGAATCTTACAAAATTTCTCCATACTTTCAAATCCTCTTAACTCCCTAAAAGATTCTTGATTAAGCTCCTTTCATACAACTCATTACAGTAAAGGAAAGGACTGTAAGAAACAAGGAAACAAAACCAACGGCAAATTATATTTCAGTGTCAAGAATGTGACAAACTTGTCCACTTGCAAATCCTTCCCTATACCCCCAAAAGGCTTTTCGACTACGACAGATTAACCTCATTTCATCGAACTTGTTACAATAAAGGACATGACTTTTAAAAAACTAGGAAACAAAATAGACAAATTTCTCGCATATTTTCAAACCCTTAACCTTAATCCCACAGAAAAAAAAGTATTTGTGATTCACAGATTATTCTTGGTTTGATCAAACACAGAGCATGAAAGGACAAGATAACTAGGAAACAAACCTGTCCATAGTTGAGTACACCAGCAGATGGGCTCACTTCAATGTTCCCAAAACGTTGCAATTCACCATTTGAGAACTCTCCATCGATATTACATGTCATCACATACATGTAATCAGTCGGCTTAAGCCCAAATCCAATGTTATCCCAATCAATGTCAGCTAATTCAGACACCTCAGCTCTATCCAGATAAACAACATACATATACATATACCAATCTCATCAAAAATTGATTCTGATTCAAACGAACTCGAGTAACTCAACAATCAAATGAGAAACAAGAACCTGGAAGAAACAGCGTTGCATCGAGTAGTAGAGAGTCCGCCATTGATGGCACTGGACAATACAGAGGAAGAAGATGAAGAATGCTGAAGCTGTGAATATAATCGAGAACAATGTCAGATCAAACAGAAGAGTATAGAAATCGATAAAATAGTAAAGGAAAAGGAGAAAAGAGTTGACCTTTATGGAGGAAGACGACGGCGATAAGTTCCGAGTAGAGGAGAAAGAGTGGAGGCGCGTGGGAAAGGCGCGTGAAGGACAAAATAGATAATTTTGATTAATACTCGGTGAAATTGCAGCTCGGTCCATTTCTCTCAAAATGTATCTGGTATCAGTTATCCTCTTCTTCTTCTTCTTTGATAAGACGGCAATGGGAGAGAGAGGCTGCTCAGAACGTTTTAATTTCTGCGTCTTTGCCCTAACAACTCATTTCTATTTATTTTTGGGACAAACTTCTATTTTTTTCAGTACAAAAACAATATTTTTTACATAACGCAATAAATTTTGTAATATAAAAATTGTTTACACTTAAAAAAGTGGAATTAAAAATACCAAAGTAAAAGTTTCTTTTTATCTAAACTTTACCTTTAACTAATTACTGAATCATATATATAATAGTAGAATTTTCTCTTCACACTCATCATCACCAATATAATATTATGGATCCTACTAGTAATCAATTTAAACTTATATAAACACTTAGTTTTAATTAATATATCATTTAAAGAAAAAATAAATTGAATGATAATAACACAAATGTAACATAAATATATTTAAATTTATAAAAGTATTTGAAACAATAGAAATAATGTGGGCTATTATGTGACTAAAAATAAAAATAATAAATTAATAAAATATATTACTAAAATAAAAATAATAAATCAATAGAAAATTTAATAATATGTAATTAGTCTTAAAATAATTATAATAAGTTGAGATAACTAGAAACAAAAAAATTACTTATCATAAAATCAAAAGTAAAAAAATATTTGAATCAATTAGAATAGTGATAATATTCTAAAGAATACCAGAATATAAAATTAAAATAGAATACTGTTTACAATAGGAAAATATTGAATAGTTTATTTGTAATAGAAAATGCAAAGATGTAAAAACTCTTATTGAAAATAAGAAAATAACATATATTCTAATAAATTTAAAATTTGATATATATTGTCTGAAACTTACTAAAATGAAAGAAAATAAAAAATGAGGACATACATATAATATATAAAAATTAATAACTATTGAAAAGTTAAAATAATGTTTTAAAATAACTAAAAAGTTATTAATAATTTTTATAGACTAAAAAGTAGGAAAACATTTATTATGAAATATAATTTTCTTTTTTAATGCATCACTATGTTGAACAAATTTAAATTTAAATTTTGGATGAACAGAAATATATACAAGGCTAGAAAAAGTTTGGTTGATAATAAGAAAATTAGTCATGTTTTAAGAAAAAAATAGACTCGATTTTTAAACAAATTTTTTTATATGAGTGTTAATCATGTATTATTTTGAGACAATAATGATTAGTTTATAATTGCATCTAAAAATATTTAAAATAACTATCTTAAAATATTTAGATTATTTGATCATAAAAAAGTTATTACTAAACTAAAAGAATATGAGAAAGGAATAAAGAGAATCAATGAATATAATAAAATATAAGTTTATAATATAGTTGAACTTATCAAATAATTAAAAACAAATAACAGATTTTTATCTATAGTGTTTATAACTTATAGATATGTCTTAATAGTTATTATATAATAATAATAATTTATTATTTTAGAATTAAAATGTTTGTATATAAATTTATATACTTTTATATAATGTTCTATTAGATTTTGATTTTTATAGTATTTTAAATTTGAAATCCCACACAACGTGCGGGTATATTTTCTAATAATTATATATTTTAGAGTTGGGTTTATTGTGTACTGTATTTAACTTTGCAAGATTCGTCTTAAGATGAAAAATAATAATTTTCAAGGTGCAATCCGAATCATATATGAGAAACAAAAATCATATGAATTAGATCATTTCTTTTAAGTTGCCAGAAGAAAATGATTTTATATTATTTCGTTAAGCTCGAAATGGAGAGTCATTTTAAAAAAAGTAAAAAAACACGAAAAGTGTTTGTTCAATGTTCATTAGGTAGTTGCATAACTCGAAAAAACCACGTGTTTCATGCGTTGGTGTATCTCCTCTATTGAGGATGAAATGGGCCTAGCCTAGCACCAATTTGGATCGAGCCTAAAACCCAAGATAGAAATTGGTGGAAATACAATAGCTTAGCAGCCACCATAGCATATTCAGGCTTTTCTATTCGGAAGGTTGCTGACGAAGCTCGATAATGAACAGTAGCTTCACATGCGATTCTTGACAGAGGCAGTGATCCTTGACGTGAGCTACAAAGCCCTAAACTAGCCCATGAACACTGACTTGATAAATAAGCCTGCCTAATTTTATGAATGAGTAATCAATCCTGGCTAAATTATACGAGTTAATGAAATGACGGCGTTTGGATATTATAAACTTTAGACTAAATGATAAACTCGAAACTGATGTAATTTTTAAATTTTAGAAGAATTTGCCTGTTTTATGGAGTAGTCCTTCCCATCAATTTCTTCTTGTATGGAGTGTATTTTACAACCTTAGGTTTTTTTTGTGTTGTAAAGAGTCTTTGTTTCTTATATATTGTCTTAAAATTTGGCAAAAAGCTATTCATTTCTTTTGTAAAACTGGTTACAAAGCAAACTTTGGTTTAAATGGGAATGTGGATCGTTATAATTATATTAGTGGTGTTATAATTATAAGTTTTAATTGGACAATTTGTAATCATTTTCTTTGCTAAGGGCTTAGCGTATTTATTAGCTATGGTGCCAACTGTTTTGTAGATGCTAGATTCACTACTCTGTTTTAAAGCACAATATCTTGCTGCAAGATTCTTGCAAAGTTGTAGATTCAGTGTTGGTGGCCAAATCTTCGTCGATTAGGAAGGCCTATGTAGCAATGCGAGTTTCTGATTGTGATCCCAAACTAGTGTTTTCTTATCTCTCCTATCATCTCAAAAGGCTGTTACCAATGAGCTATTAAACTTGTTCTATTTCTCAGTTTTTGTCTTCAACTATCTGGTTTGTATTCAATGCCTCCATCTATGGAGTGTAACCCTTTCTATGTTATAAAAGCTAAGTTTCACCCAAAAAAAAAGAAACAAGAAGTTGCCTCTTTTTCTTTATTGTTCCACAAACGTATTTGGTTGATTGGGTTATTGAGAATAACTTTTTGGATTATTGTTGCTTGTTTATCTTCTTTAATATGTTGAACTTTCCTTGGTTTCTGAATTGTGAAGCGAAACGAATATAAATAAGGATTCTCTTACAAAGAATCAGAATGTGATATAATTGTGTCGGTAAAACCAATAAAGACGTTTCAGTTCAAACACAAAAGTACATGTATCTAAAACTAAAACAACAGATTATTTCCTTTTCTAGTTCTTATGCTCCTTCTTTTTTTTTATCATTTAAATGGAGTCTGCAGATAAGACTTGTAGTGGACTTGGGCCAGTAAACTCAATTAAATGACTGTTAGAATCTTGGAGACAGGAAGAATCTCAATATATAATAGATATGTATCTTTGAAATTTGAATGATGTCATGGCTAGTTATCTTCATCTGATAAACATCTGCATGTAACATCATGTGACCATTTTCAGACATACTCTTTGGATATTCGAAAATTTCCATCGGAACGTATTTTTTCGTAAGATTGTGAACAAGATACAAAGCCAATTACACGATTTTTTTTGTCTAACTTGTTTATGACAATTCAAAAGAACGGAACTTGCAATTTCCATTTCCAAGGCCTCCGAGAAACCTTATTCCCAGTCCAACCTATCACTTACTCCTAGAGGTACCATTTCTTAATCAGCCTTACAGGATCAATGTACATCAGCCATTAGGACGTAATAAATTTGGTTTAAAAAAAAAAAATCTATATATTAAAATTCTTTGATAATGAAAAATGGTTAATCAAACAAAACAAATTTTCTTATTGATTATTTTATATCTTTTCGCATCTCAAGAGTTATGGTTATCCAAGAAATAACTAGATATCAAGGACACCCCGAAGGATTTGATATTTGATGGGTCAAAATCAAAGTTGGGTATATATGGGTAAAATTAATGAGAGAGTGATGTAGTGTAAATTAGATTTTTGCTTCAAGACAAGGGACCATTTGATTCATTAAAGACATACATTTGCAATAATTGTTGCGAGTGAGCTTTCACTTTCTACCTTCTCAGCATATTGATCATCAGTCCCACATTCATACCTTATTTTTCTTCCCCTCTCTGTCTCTTTTCACATGGAATGTCTTCTTGTACCGCAACAGCTACCACAATTTGATACAATCCAAAAGGGTGATCCAAAGGTGAGAATGTATACGAATATGGATTGTTTTTTTTACACCGAATTTGATTTTTCATTTTCAAAGAAATAAACATACAACGAAATGATTACTTTCTTGAGTTTTTATTTTTAAACTAAATAAAATTTGTTCATCAAGTTTTTTTTTTTAAGAAGAAAAAACGCCCAAAGTGTTTTTTTGGGTCTAATTTCATGGTTGGATATATTTGGACCGGGCAACTTGATTATATACATAAGTAACATAACCGCATGTATGTTGTATGCATAATGTTCTCGACATTCGAAATTGACATTTACCTTACGAATTCCAAAACTTAATGTGCAGGGGAAAAATTTATCGAATATTTGTAGAGAAAAACAGTAAGAAGTGAAACAACCTCAAGAGGAGGGTTAATTACGTAGTTAATATTTTTATTCGGAAATGTCGGAGACGGGACTAAAAGACAAATTTGCCCCTCGATTCACGGCGCTTGCCGGGAATTCTAATTACTTTAGGAGATCCGGCTGACTTCCTGAATCCAGCGACGATTCATTCCTCGCCGAAGATTTCTCCGTTACGTCGGACTCCGCCGCATGCTGCTTCGTAAAATGCATCTTTGGGATCTCGGTGAGAATCTGGACGACTTCACGCATTGTCGGCCGCTCCACCGCCTGTTCTTCAAGGCAGAGCAACGCAACGTAGAAGACGTGCGTTACTTCTTGGATTGGTACGGAAGAGAGTCTAAGATCAATTACTTTGAGCACACATTCTTTGTTTGACTCCGTCATACTTCGAACCCACTGGACAATATCAACACCGTCACCAAATTCTCCGACGGGTTTCCTCCCGGTGATGAGTTCTAGAAGAACAACACCGAAGCTGTACACATCGCTCTTCTCATCTACTTTCAATGTATATGCGTATTCTGCAAGACAAGGAACAAATAGTTCAGAGATTTCACACACACCCACCAAGTGTTTGATTAAATGTCAATTTTAAAAAATATGTTTTTTTTAATATACCTGGAGCTATGTAGCCGTAGGAGCCAGCAATGGCAGACATACATTCAGAAGTGCCGGAGTCTTGTAAGAACTTGGCAAGACCAAAGTCGGCGACATGAGCTTCGAAGTTGGAATCGAGGAGGATGTTGTTAGATTTGACATCTCTATGAACAATCAACGGGGAACAATCGTGGTGGAGATAGCAAAGACCCTTGGCTGCTTCAAGAGCTATCTTGTAACGTGTGTCCCAATGTAGATGACCTCCTTTCTTTCCATGAAGAACCTCTCCAAGGCTACCATTAGGCATGTATTCGTAGACTAGGAGATTCGTTTCATGGTTAGAGCAAAACCCGAGCAGCTTCACGATGTACCTGTGTCTTATTCTTCCTAGCGTCTGAATCTCGGCGTTAAACCCGTGATCATGGGAAGATCCATGGGACATTGTAGCCAATCTCTTAACCGCGACTAGATCTCCGTTAGGCATAATGCCTTTGTAGACAATCCCGGCACCTCCTTTACCGATAATGTTATCTTCCTTGAGAGAGTTCAAGACATCGTCACAAGTAAAGTCTACTCTCTGGAAAGCAGTCAATCTCCAGGCTTTGGACTCAGTCGCCTTTCTCAAGGATCGAGCTTTGACTATGGCCACTATGGCAAATACCATCGAACAAAAGAGTAATCCTGAGGACAAGTAACAGTTTCGTAGTAGCAGATAAAGGTCTAATATGAGGCTGGCGAGTGCCTTTGCAAGGACCCAAATACGGGCCACAAAGATCAGAATTACCCAAGAACGAAGCGTAATTAAAGTAACTGAACTGTCCAGTGCTGGGAACTAAACCGGAGAGATTGTTGTAAGAGAAATCAACAGATGTTAAACTCTGCATTGATGCTATCGTCACAGGTATTGAACCAACGAGATGGTTTCTCGAAAGATTCAAGTAATTCAATATCCTCATACTTGTGATTTCGTTAGGAATCTCACCTGAGAGCTCATTACGACTCAGATCAACAAACGTTAGCAGCTTACAATGACTAATCTCCGGTGCAATCCGACCAGAGAACAGATTGTGGCTAAAATCCAACTTAGATAACTGCTGAAGCCTCCCAATCTCCGGCGGAATAGAACCAACGAACTTGTTACCGTCTAGGAGTAGTTTTTGAACACCGGAGAAGTTTCCGATGGCCGACGGTAATGAACCTGAGAGCTGGTTATTTGACAGACTGATCTGACCAAGGTTGATAGAGACTCTTCCGCTAACTGATAACTCTCCAGTGAGGTAATTATTTTGGAGCTCCACTTGGGATAATTTAGGTAACCCGAAAAGCCCTTTCGGAATCGACCCGTTTAAGAAATTCTCGCCCATTCGGATCCGGGTCAAAGACTCACATTTGCCAAGCGAATCCGGGATGGAACCAAACAAGAAGTTGCCGAGAGTGATTAACGTCATTAACCGGTTACCGGAGCACATACTCGGCGGTAGAGTTCCGGTGAGTTTGTTGGATGAGAGATCAAGAATCACTAATCTACCAAATTCCCCCAATTTCTGAGGGATATTACCGGTGAAATTGTTCTCCCATAGCTGTAACACCTCAAGCTCCGGCAATTCACCGATGAACTCAGGTATAGCACCGTACAACTTATTCCTGAAGAGATTCAAAAGCGTTAAGTTCTTCAGCTCTGCGAAACTCGTTGGAATCTCGCCGGTGAACATATTGTTAGACAAATCCATTGATTTCAAACTTGAAATCATTCCCAGCTCCGGAGGTAATGGTCCTGAAAACGCGTTTACTTGGAGGAACAACGTATCGAGCTTCTGAAGATTTCTAATCTCCGGCGGAATCTCTCCTGTTAAACCGCAATTAGCAGCGTCGAACCGAACAAGCTCTGATAAATTTCCAATCTCTGGTGGAAGACCATCTTCGAAATCGTTGTAATATCCAATGTAGAGTTCCCGAAGAGTCGTTAGGTTTCCGATCACCGGTGGGATTTTTCCGATTAGCTCGTTACCGGAAACAGCTAGATATTCGAGAACTGGCCAGGTTCCGTACGTCGCCGGGATACGGCCAGTGAAGTAATTCCCACCGAGGTGAAGATGCCGGAGCTGTGTCAAATTAGTGATTGAAACCGGTAAATCTCCGGTTAAATTGTTGTTATACAAATCGAGAACCTGGAGATTCACCAATCCATAGGAGAGTTCATCGGGATACGAACCGTTGAAGACGTTGTTGGAGAGATTAAGATGACGGAGCTCCAATAAATTGGCGATTTCCGGTGGAATAGGACCTGAGATCTGATTAGAAGCGAGTGATAGATTCTGTAACAGAGGTAAATGAGCTACGTCGGAGGAGAGAGTTCCCGAGAGGTTAAGACCAGAGAGATCAAGGGAGGTCACGTGCCGGCGAGAGTTGTCGCACGTGACAGCAGTCCATAAACAGTAGCTTGTTGAAAGCTTCCATGAGGTGAGAGGTGACTGTTCGTTGCTTGTGAGGGAGGATTTGAGAGAGAGAAGAGCATGGAGCTCGGAGATTGGTCGTGCGTTGGTGAAGGAATGAGAAATGTGGAGGAGGAGGAGGAGGAGGAGTAGGAGAAGAAGAAGCTTCATTGCTCTTTTTTCTCTTTCTGTGTACGTTAGGGTTTGGTTTAAAAAGGTTGATAGTGTGGTGAGGGTAAGTGAGGAAGATGATGAAGATGGCGTGGTGTTTGTATTTGTTTATATTTTATATTGTAAATTATTTCTTTTCTTTTTTTGGATTTTACTTGGAGGGAGAATTTTACGAAACTTTAATATTTTTTATTTATTTATTTTTGGGTTAAACTTTGGTGCATTTAATTTAAATTTAGCAAGAGTTTACATTTGTTTACCAAATATTACTCTAGTACAAACGTAAGGCCCAATGGCCCAAAGAATCAAGCTGACCCAAGTAGTAGAAATAGCCAAGTAGTGACCTTAATTGCCCGAGGAGTGGAGAGTGTCGGTCCAGGTGAAAGAAGTCGAGAGGTTGAACTTGTTGGTGATTTGGTTCCAGAGTATTTGAGTGAATTGACACTCAAAGTAGATGTGGTCTCGAGACTCTGTGGCTTGGTTACATAGTAGGCAGGAAGAGTCAGGTTGGAGTCCCCACGCGATTAGCCAATCACGAGTAGGGCATCGGTTGAGTAACACGATCAAAGCATGGATTTTGTGTTTAGGGATCCCTCGCTTCAACCAAATTATCTTTGACCAGTTAACTTCTCTAATTTGGTCATAGATGAGATTAGCTCTGAAATTTCTGCTCAATGCTCCGTTGATGGTCCAGATGGGAGAGTCAGTTGTATTATTCAAGGCTAGCCGATCTTGCCGGCGTTAGCCTCCAAGTGCTGCCTGTCCAAATAGAAGCTAAAGAAGCAGTAAGGGGAATTCCAGAGATACGGGGCCTTTAGCTTCCGATGAAACTGATGAGAGGGCCAAACTTTGATATTTGGAAACCAGAATTTATACACATAAACTTTCTGAAACACAGAAACGTGAAACACAAAAACTTACAAGTTTAAATACTTCAGATATGATAGAAGACAAAAACAAATCTTGAATTTTTTTTTCTGGTTTATATTTTATACACATGCATAAATGGAGTGAATGGGAACATAGGATTATAGAAGAAAAGAAAATGATAATTTCATCAGGTTCATTAATTTTCTTTTGGAGCCTTATGGTTTATGATTCTGAATCTATTGAAACGCGATTTTACCTAATCTTGACAGATCATCTGGTTTAGTATTATACTTTAACACCTCAAGCAAGTTATAAAATTACGTCACAAACATAAGCATATGTTTTTTTTATTGTCGATCACACTATCTACTCTTTAAGTCCAACTAATCATGCAACATTGATTCATAACGATGTTTTAAAGATGATTAGATGAACGGTCCTGATGTTATAGTTCGACGGGAAAATATGAAGCCCGCCACTGAAATTCACAAACTTATCCTATGGAGGGACCCGCCTTTTTTTGTTTAACGAGATATTATAAATTGGACTTTAACGCATCCTTGTAACTAAACTTATCACTTAAATGACTAAAACACCTTTTGAGCGGCCTGATAATCACATTTTTACCATTAAAGGAGCAGTAAGGACCACAGCAAGGGCCAAGGCATGGTCAGCAAAAACCAGTGAGCCATCGATTGAAAATGACGAGAACAACCATGAGATGATGAAGCATGGTAACAGTTAAGAACCTCGAGTGACGGGTAGGGACACGATCGTAATTATGACAGTGGAAGGTAGTCAGCAAAAACAGTTCAACGTGCATTATTATTATTATTATTTAATATTTATAGTTTCTGAAACGAATTCCTTAATTCTCTATTTTCAAAACCACAATATTTAATATTCTTTTGTTTCAAACACTGACTTCTAAATTTTATCAAGAATATTTTTCATTCACGCTAATTATATTTGATTCATCTTATCTTTTGTAAGTTACCAGAGTTCATTGTCACTTATCAATAGTAATAATGATTTGTGCAGTGAACAAATGTGTTGTTGCCCGATTTATTTATTTCCATGATACATATCTCACAAGATGATCTAGTTTGATTTTACTTTGTCCTCGTATAAAATATTGAATCTAATCACAAAATGGATTTTTAATTACTAGAATAGATAATGAATGTAGAGCCAAACTATGGAATGTCAAATATTTGGAAAGCAGATTTTTTTAGTCACTGGATTAGATATTAGAGAAAAACGTAGCCACTAGAATAAGTCGTACACAGATAAGGTGATTTTTTTGTTGTCGTATATATGGACCAGGACCAATAGTATAATTTTGTAATAAAATAAAATTAGTGAAAATTGTAAGTTTGTAACAAATCATTTCTAGTTTAATATATTTACTTGGACTGATAAGAATTGGTAAGCACGTGTGAGGGAAGGCTTTGATAAAGCTTGATTCCTTGTTTGGTACCAAATCAATTATATTAATCTGACTGAAAGATTATGTTAAGACTTAGCACTAGACCTATCAATTGTTGTTGCTATGACACAACATATTAGTTTTTTTTAATATATAAAAACCAAACTTTAAATAAGCCATATGAACCTAAAATATTGATCTCGAGTTACATGTTGAGTCATTGACGAATAGTTTTACCAAACATTGGATTTAAGCAAAGGGAAGAGATGAACAAAACCAAAAGCTTTAAATATAGTAGTAGGGTAACATTCCTCTGGTCTTCTACCAGAATGTGACTAATCGACTATCACAGCATTGAATTCAGTATTTACTCTTTTAGAGTTTTTTTTTAATATCTTATTAATATATCTCAAGAACACTACACAAAGAACCAAAGCTAAATTTTGATATTTGTATCTTATGGGAGAGACACAAGTATGACTCATTCTTTATAAAGAACTGTTGCTTTCTGTTGAATCATGTAATCAGAAAGACACGCTGTAAAAGCAAACAGCCCACTTGTGTAACAAAAAGACAGAGCAAAGGTCACAAAGTCATCTTTTCGTGTTTTGGTTTCGAAATTGAAATAAGAGAATGGGTTCAAATTTTCAGGTGGTCCATTTTAAAATTTGAAGGGCGCAAAAAAGACTTTTAAAAGTGAAAATGATAAAATGGGACAGGACCAGGGGACCATAAGCTTCATCATCATGGCCCAACCAACTACCATACATTGTCTACATTTAGTCATATATAATGCACTTTGACCCATCAATATGTATTGACTACATTTAGTCAATCCTGAAACGCTTTAAAGCCAATAGTATTGTAGTAATACAGAGAAGTATGGCAACAGATTGATAGATACAATCATACAATGAATTGAAAAGGGAAAAACTGTTATGAAGATTTGTGTTTACTTCGTTCTCTCAATTCCCTTTGCTCTTGAAGGATATAAGTAGTTTGTCTTTGCCTTATGCCTTAAGACCTACTTAAACAGTTTTGAGTCACATAGCGAACTTTTAAACCTGTCTAGCACTTCCCCTACACACGAGAAAAATTGAATTTTGATGCAATTAACTTAGAATCAACATTACAAGTTTCATCTAAGAAAGTGAGTAACGGATGATTACAGGAAAGACAAAAAGGGTATGTTTATATACCTACATGGATGATTTTTGAAGAGAGATTGCTCTTTCATTCTTTCTTCTGTGTCCAAATTCTTACAGACTTGTCGAGTGAGCCTGATGCGATCAAGTTCTCTGTCGGGTGGCATGCCACGCTCATGATTGGCTCAGTATGACCCTCAAGTTTCTGAAGCAGCCTCCTGGAGTTCAGCTCCCACATGTATACACAGTTGTCCTCGGATCCACTGACAATCCGCTTTCCATTTGTGACGGAGAATGTAGAGGAAACACAGTACTGTGAGTTCGCATGGCCAGTGTATGTTTTGAGGAATTTAGCAGTCGCAATGTTCCACAACCTCTGCAAATTTGAAATATCGTGAAGATATCAGCGCATTAATGATGAGAGCAAATCTATTTAGTATATTTATTAGAATTGTCTTCTCCTCTAAACTAGGAGCATATTCCCCACTCATCCAACTTCCTAAATTGTAGTTTCCATGTTGTTTACTCTTATTTAAAGACTTTATGTCGATTGATTAATGAGAAGGGGAAGAAAATTTATTGGTAACTTCAATTCCTAAATCTCAAAACTCTACTATAACGACCCTTCAAAACTCTAGAATCTCAATCAATAACAGAACTACTTCTATCAAAGTAACAAATTTGCAAACTTAGTTAAAGATGGCTTCTTCTACATCAAATATTCAATTCATTTCTCGAGATAGCTATAGAGCAAAACAAGTAATCACATAACAAACATCAAAATATCTGAGATTGAATTCAGCAAAGATAATACAATGAGCGTTACAGAAGCCCTCACCAGCGTGTTATCGAGGGTACCAACGAGTATAAACTTGCCATTAGGAGAGAATCTAACAAAGGAAACAGGAGGATTCTCATCATCAATTAGGGTTTTCACACAATGCCCAGTCCCTGAATCCCAAATACGGCACAATCCATCATAGCTACTCGAAACAATAAGAGTCCCATCTCGATTGAAATCAACGGCGGTGACGGGATCAGAATGAGCGGGAAGAACTTTCAAACACTTTCCGGTAGTAACATCCCAAATCCGAACAGTTTCATCAAACGAACCAGAGACAATCATATTTGATTTAGCATTGAAATTGACGCAAAAGGCGTAATTAGTGTGTCCTTTGAGAGTCTTGAGTAAAGAACCGGTTTCAACATCCCATAGCTTTAGGGTTTTATCATCGGAAGCTGAAGCGATAAACCTCGAGTCTGAAGAGAAAGCAACATCGGAGATTCCGCATTCGTGGCCGGTGAATTCTCGTACGGGATTGGCAATTGGATCTCCGTTGGCGTTGATTTTGTAAGTGCGGATGGTTTTGTCGGCGGAGGCGGAAGCGAGGAGACGGCCATTGGAGGAGAATTTTACGGAGGAAACGGCGCGAATATGGGGAGTTAGGGTTTGGGAATGGATGTATGGAGTGAAAGATGCTGCTGCTGTTGGAACTTCTTCTGCCATTGGTAACAAAGATTGGAAATGCAAACTGAAATGGCGAAAAATTTATGGAGTTGATTTGGTTGATTAGGGTTTTTGTAGAAGAGGATTTGTCTAAGTGGGGTGTATTTTGAGAGATTTAATACTATTGGAAAGATTTAATACTATTGGAAGGATTTATTACTATTTTGAAAGATTTTATACTATTGGGGTGTCTTTTCAAATATCCGTAAATTAGCGTAGTAGTACACTAGTACTAGTTTCTCACGAACGGCTCACGTGCTCGCTTTCCAAGCTAAAACTCTGATTGATGCCGAGTGTTCCAAATCTTTATGAATTTTTTTTGTTCTTTCTTCCTTGAACACAAAAGCTTCACTGATCAAAACAGAAATACAGATTTTGCAGCTTTTGTTTAAAATGAGCTTCATATTAATCAACATTTATTCTGAATCAAGATATATCTAATTACCAGAGATCCTAAACTGAATACCACAATTAACGTAAGAATCTTAAGTTATCATGTAGGTTTTTATGCTAACAAGTAACAATTATAAATATCTAATGAGATTCAATCTCCCCGGAGACCAAAACAAATTAAACTAGTTTTGTTTTTTGGTGGTATTTTAACTCTCAAAAAGAAATTTTTTGGCCTAACTAATACACTATTTGAGTATATGAACTGTTGACATTAATTGAGATTTAGTGTTTAGTTACTATCGACCAAACGAATCACTCACAAGACTACAACTACTACCGACGCTGACTTTTTGTTTTCTATTTCATGGGAACAAAAGCTGAAGATTACAAATCAAATTTTTGATGCGTTTGTATAATGTTACTTGCACGATCACATCGAGAGAAAATAAGTCTCATTGCCTCGTTAACCAAAAAAAGGTCTGATCATTAGCTCTCACGCGCATTCAAAGAAAATAACACTATAAGAGTTGTTCTTTTTGTCTTCTAAATTTGTAGCTTTGTCTTTAACAAAAAATAATAATTTAGTTTTATATTTTTATTTATTTTTCTTGCAGATTATACCAAATGATTATAGTCGATAGACATTTGTTTGTGAATTTGAAGTATTTCTTTACAATCCAACTGTGGCATTTTCATATGTTGAAAATGAAAACGGTAGCTAGCCATGAACAAGTACCTTTAAATTTATGTATATTGATAAACCGAAAGATTCTTCGGTGAGATATAATCATATAAACTTCAAGTTGAGTTTATAGAACATGCATATTAAATTAGAAATAAAATAGGTGTGAGTACCCATACTTTTGTGTGGGTAGTAGTAATGAATAAATAACTAAGAAAATATTGGTTTCATTTAAAATTTTGTGCAAGATTGTTAATGTGTAAGATGGGCGAGATAAAAAAAAGTGATATGATTTGGCAGGGCTTTTAACAATCATACAATATTGGAAGATCATAATACTTTTAGCTGATGAACATCTTTATCTTTTTTAAAAAAAAATTATGATTTTTGTAATAAATTTCCCCATTTTAATAATTTTGAATAGAATTTTAACCATTAAAAAACTACATGTATCATTTTTCTTTTGATAAAGAAATAAAGGATCGTTTATTTTCTACTATTTTGTTATTCCGGATTGTTACTTTTTATAACTATAATGACCTTGAACAATTGTTTGTATAGAATTTCGGTGTTTTCCATTATGCACTGGCTCTACGATTATAATCTAGTGATTTCAGGTGTTCTGCATGTTTGTGTGCGAGTGAATTGTTGAAAATGTATTTTATATATTTCTAATTTGTTATATCCAAAATCGAACTACATCCAAACTAGACATCAAACTGAATAAAACCATAATTTCAACAGAAATAATCGAACTAAATTTATGTCTAGGCCTAGCAGTAGAATACCACAATATCGCCATAGTCGGTTAACTTCACAATTTTCAGAACGTTTTAACTTTTAAGAATTTTTATATTGTTCTTGTAACCAACGGGGAAAAAAAAGACTTCTCCCAAGAACGAAAGCATATTTTATGAAATTATTTTAAACGTCACGTCAGCATATCTCGTATATCCTATGTTATTAGATGGCACGTCGTGTACTGAGTTCACAACTTCGTCAAATTAAATATGTTAAAAATCAATTTGCCACAAAAATCCAAATTAAAAAGCTGTTCAAACTAAATTAAATTGGTATTATTAAATTTTAATAATGGAACCAAACTTAACCGGATCCACAAACACTAACGTATCGTTCGCTGCCGTCTAGATACAAAACCAACGGCTCCGATGGCGTTTCCACATCTTAAACAAGATGCACCATCATGTATGTGATCCTTCCTCAATATCCCTCTCGCACGATCTTCATTTTCCCTCTTCGGATTTTTATACAAAAAAAAAACAATATATTTTGTTCCGTTTTATGTTTGAGAAATCTCTCAAGCATTTATTGATTTTAGTTCCAGCTTAAATCTATTCATAATTTTGAAACTGTGAATTTTAACAGAGAGATAATCTTGAAACTATCAAACAGTTGGATTCTATCCTTTAGCTCAGCTCAGCTGAATTTTTCTTCTCTTTGCTCAGATTTTTATTCTCGCATATTTTTAGCAGTGAGTTTTCTGTTTGTCTTTGATCGTTTAGACTCTGTTCGATTTCCGAGAAAATCTGCATAATTCTCCCGGAAAATAAAACCTCGCATTGGGAATTTTTTCGCTTTATAGTGACGAAATGCCAAGCATTAGAGCTCCAGCTGCGAAGAAGACTACTACACTCACGGTTAGCTCTCGTACATCCCTTAGAAATTTTCCAGTTTAATCCGTCTGAGTTTTTTCACCGGTTGAATTCTTCGTGTTTTCCGGTAGGTTGCTGTGAAATGTAGACCGTTAATGGAGAAAGAACGTGGCAGAGACATTGTTCGAGTGAATAATTCTAAGGTCTGTTCAGAATTTGTTTGATTTCTCATAGTTTCTGATTTGTAATTGACATTTTCGCCCTAATTTTGTTTTGGAGCTCAGGAAGTGATAGTGTTGGACCCTGACTTATCGAAGGATTACCTTGACCGAATTCAAAATCGGACTAAAGAGAAGAAATATTGTTTTGATCATGCATTTGGCCCTGAGAGCACCAACAAGGTTCGTTTCTCTGGAAATTTGTGATTCCTAGGATTTCTGGTTTTTGTTTATACCTTCGAGCAATTTCTGGATTCGTTTGGGTTCGTTTTGTGTATGTGATTTAACAGTCCTAAGTCAGTGATTGAACTTGTGTGATATTTTCACTTGTGGTTTAAGGTTTGGGTTTTTAGGTGTAGAGCTATGAATCTAAACATGTATCGGTTTTCAGAATGTGTATAGGAGTGTGTCTTCTGTGATCTCTGGAGTTATCCATGGACTCAATGCTACAGTGTTTGCCTATGGTTCCACTGGAAGGTATGCAGTTATGTAAATGATCTCCAATATTATGTAGCATATATTCGATTCGTTAAGGCTACAAGTAAAATCGTGTAGCGCAGTTCCTAGTTACCGAAATTATTTGGGCTTAAAGTACTCTTAGACATTAACCTGGCTTGATGAGAGCCTCCCAGGAAAAGTGATGCACTTATCTGACTCAATTATGCATTTTGTTTAGCGGCAAAACATATACTATGGTTGGACCTCGAAGTGATCCTGGATTGATGGTTCTCAGTCTGAATACCATATTTGATATGATCAAGAGTGACAAGAGCTCAGATGAGTTTGAAGTGACTTGCTCATATCTTGAAGTGTACAATGAAGTAAGGCTCAGTCTGATAAAATTGGTTTTCTTGTTGTTGTTGTGTGGTGTTCTTTCCATTATGAATATTACTCTTTCTCTCTTAATAGTTTATCTCGACTGCAACTCAGGTTATATACGATCTGCTTGAAAAGACATCCGGTCATTTGGAACTCCGAGAGGATCCAGAGCAAGGGGTAGTAGTTTCTGGCCTGCGATCAATCAAGGTCCATATGCTTTTCTTTCCTTCTAGAATCGATAAGACCATTCCGTACTGAACTGTAAAGCCTGATTTGCAGATATCAGTTTAAAGTACCCCTTCTAGTGTGGTTTAGAATTTAGATTAAGAGTTCTTTCTCTGCCTTCCAGTTTGTATACGTAAGTATTTCTATTAGAATTCTGCGCTGATGAAGGGGAAAACCAGACTTTTATCTCCTGTTAGCTTTTCCAATTCTTTTGGGGGAATCTATCTCATTTGCTTCATTTAAACTTTTCACATTTTCGTCATTCGCATCTTGGGGCCTTTAGTCAAAATATTTCTTTTGTAGGTATATTCTGCTGATCGGATTCTTGAACTGCTGAACTTAGGGAACAGTAGACGAAAAACTGAGAGCACGGAGATGAATGGAACGTCATCAAGGTGAGTGATGCTACCTCCCGAATAAGCTGTTAATGTTGGAAGCTTGTCTCCTCAAATCTCAAGATCTCACGGCAAAATGGCTTTTCTATTTCTTGAGTAATTTCCTGCATTGTAATGGAAACGTACTTATATGAATTTCCCTGTCAATTACCAGATCCCACGCAGTTCTGGAGATTGGAGTTAAAAGAAGGCAAAAGAATCCAAATCAAGTGATGAGAGGGAAACTCGCCCTTGTAGATCTTGCTGGCAGTGAAAGAGCAGCTGAGACGAACAATGGAGGTCAAAAGCTGAGGGATGGAGCTAATATTAATCGCTCACTCCTTGCACTAGCAAATTGCATAAATGCTTTAGGGAAGCAACACAAAAAGGGTCTTGCTTATGTCCCATACAGAAACAGGTATGTGTGGAAATGTGATCTTTCTATCTTAAAATGGTAACCTTTTTTGGCTGACAGACATGTGTAATTTCAGCAAACTTACGCGGATTCTTAAAGATGGTCTGAGTGGGAACTCCCAGACAGTGATGGTTGCAACTATATCACCTGCTGATAGTCAGTATCATCATACTGTGAACACATTGAAATATGCTGACCGAGCAAAAGAGATTAAGACACACATTCAGGTGACAATAATTTTCCTTTGAATAATAGTCCACGAGATTGTTAATTGTTTCCAGAAGTACTTACTATTCACTTTCATGCATTTTAGAAAAATATTGGTACCATCGACACTCATATGTCAGACTACCAACGAATGATCGACAATCTTCAAGTAAGTTAATTCTCACCTACTTTTGTACATATGGAATGTAGTAGCAAATTGGATGTTGTAGAAGTACATAACTCACCGCTTTGGTTTCATAGAGTGAGGTTTCTCAGCTGAAGAAGCAACTAGCAGAAAAGGAGTCGCAGCTAAGCATCAAACCTTTTGAAAGAGGTGTTGAACGCGAACTTTCGTGGTTGGATGGTTTAAGCCACCAGATCAGTGAAAATGTTCAGGACCGTATAAACTTACAGAAGGCATTATTTGAGCTTGAGGAAACTAACCTCAGAAATCGCACTGAACTTCAGCATCTCGATGATGCAATTGCGAAACAGGTTAGGTCATAAAGCTTTTCCTAATTCAAGGGTCATTATACTGCATTACTGTAACCTATTATTTGTTTTGTAGGCGACGGAGAAAGAAGTAGTCGAAGCTCTAAGTAGCAGACGACAAGTAATACTTGATAATATCCGAGACAATGATGAAGCCGGTGTTAACTACCAGAGAGTAAACTTTTTTCTTTATCATATACTTCAACTCTACACTTAATCATTGTCATTGATTTCATCCTTACATCTTCGTTTTTACAGGATATTGAAGAAAATGAAAAACATCGCTGCGAACTACAGGATATGCTCAATGAAGCAATAAATAACAACGGAAACAAAACTTATCTGCATATTCTCAATCAGTATAAGCTCCTGGTGAGTAAAATAAACAAAGCAAGGTTCATTTTCTTGACCCCGAGGTTCTTACACTACTGATTCGCGTTTATTGTTCTTTTTGTTATAATTATAGGGGATGGGTAATACCGAACTACAGTTTGAAATGGCAATGAGGGACCAAATCATTTACAACCAAAGGGAAGCCCAGATAAACCTATGGAATTTGCTCATGGGTTTAGGAGTTGAGGAGAAACAAGTGTTCGACCTAGCTGCAAAACAAGGAATCACAATTGAAGACTGGAGTATGCCATCGTATCCAGGACTTCCTTATCGGAAACAGCCACCAAGTTTCA
Source organism: Cardamine chenopodiifolia (assembly GCA_963922655.1). Lineage (NCBI taxonomy): Eukaryota > Viridiplantae > Streptophyta > Magnoliopsida > Brassicales > Brassicaceae > Cardamine > Cardamine chenopodiifolia. The sequence goes on along the minus strand of OZ000479.1, from coordinate 12,171,091 downwards.
TACCTACTAACATGCCTTTCATGGGCCACTCATATTCTCAATCCTCGTGCACTTTCCAGAGCTATCAAGACTCTTCTTCTAAAGGACAACAATGGAACCCTACTCCTACTTTATGCAGAGAGGAACATCACAGCTCTTACTACTTCATGGGATACCAGCCACCTGCATTTGCCAATCTTAGGAAAAGCCACGATGGTTGGGTTGGTGGTGGCAGAACAGCTTCACGGATTGACACAAGAGACAGTCATCGACGAGTCTCATATCCACAAACTGTACACAGTTCTTCTCCACGGATGGTCTCTTCGCATTTGGGTCCCACCTTTTACCAGCCTCCTCAAAGGGTACATATTAGAACACTCCATTTCTTCTTCCATTTTTCTAGTTAGATCGAACCCACATGATGATGATACGTTAAAATCTCAATCTCACTTGTTTGGCTAGTGAAAACAACACTCTACGTTCTGATTACAAAATCTTATTCACCAGGAAATGTTGGTCAACACTGCGAGTCCTTATGGTAGCCCGCGAGGTGGAATCACCACCCCGACCGTGCAACCTTTCTATGGAAGTCCTCGAGCGGTCTCAGTGAGAAACGGTTCATACAACAGCCCACGCGCTTCCACTGCAGTATCATCATCCAATGGTGCAAGAAACCCACAGCGAGTGTATGGAACAAGGCCGCTTTCAGGAACCAAAGGCGTCAAGAACTCGTCGTATAGACAGACCAGCCATGCAAAGTTGTACAGACAGACCAACCTCACTAAAGGTAACAACAAAACTCAACGCCAACACCAATGACAGTTCATATGGGGTTTGATTTTTCAAGTCGGGTTCTGAGGCCCAGTTTTTTGAAACGCCTCACACTCACACTCACAGTCTCACTCTCACACGAAACGTTTTCTTGTTTGTAAAGTTCGGCAATTTCCACGGTGTTGATTGCTTTCTGATTTGATTGATGTGTGTATATATTATAAGGGAAAAAAGAGATATTAAAAAAAAACAACCAAATTTTCCGTTTTGACGAAAAAGAGAAATAAAAAAATCTTCATCATTATGTTCACCAGACCTTTTTTGTTTCTACAACGATAAACGTTCACATCAGAATTCAGATATATAAAAAGAAACGTTTAAATTAAACGCCGTTTTGACAAAATCGATAAATCAAAACCTCTTCAGTTTGACAAAAAAAATCGATACCCCTTCTCTCGGCCATCAGCACCGCCGGAATCGGCCTTCTCCGGCGTCGCCTCGACTTCCGTACGTCTCTCGTCGTCTCCTTGAAAAAATCGAACTCTGATAATAGTTTCTTGCTCTCTTAGGTTCTTAAAAGTCTGCTGTTTGGTTGTGATTACTCTAAGAAGTTCGTTGCAGTGTTGGATTGTCGAAGCTCCTTGTGTTTGAATTTCCGTTTGAAAAAATCGATAGTTTCTCTGTTAATTATTTATTCCTTGAAGTAAGAAAGAGAAGATATATATATACTTGGGCATGCAAATTCTTGTTTAGCAAATCAATCTACTGTTGTCTCTGAACTGTTCTGCTGGTTTTAGCTTGAAACGATGTTACATGTGTATTTTAGAATACAAAAACAATGAGATGGAAGCGAGAATCGAGCTGAAGCAGAAAATTTACGAAATTTTCAAAGATTTTATGACGGGGTAAATTGTTTTTTTTTGCTTTGATTCACTTACATATATGTGCTTTCAAGAACAATTTATTTAGTCCCTCTGAATCCTTGCATCTTGGTTATTGCAATAATAATAGAATCACAAAGCTTGAGGAACTAGGAAATGCTGCAAACACCTTTCTTCTACGGTTTCAGCAAGGACTCAGTACGTTTGCTTTCTGTTATCTTCATTGTGGAAACGCAAATTTGCAATTTTTCTATTTCATTGTTTCTTAAGACATTACTATTTCAGGTTTGCTTCAACGCCCTCCAGTGCTCACTTCGTCCAAGTTGATCGAGAACATTATCAAGAACAATGAAACAAGAGGGCTTAAATCATATACAGAAGCTGGATGTATTAACATCCATGATGCTGCACAAAGCACAAGAGCTTGTAAGTTACTGCTCAAAAACTGTTTTTTGATCAAGTTTCATGTTTTAAGAACATTCTTCATTTTGTTTCTTCTTATACATTGCTCCTATTTTCTTTTTGCACTTCTTCTTCCCAACTTGATCTTCCGTTTCTTATCTGAAAGCTAAAAATACTGGAATAAGAAGTGCATACATCTCTACCAGAACTTTTTGACCACTTAATCAAAGGTTATGTATTACTATTTGTCGCCAATTTACTCCGTCTCTATTACTTGTTTTGCAATTTTGTTACTGTCTCATGTCATCACTCACTCCCACATAATTATATTTTCTGTTTCTATAAGCAATTAGGCCTTTTCAATCTTTAAGATGTGAAACTTGCAGCGCAAAGCTTGTTAATTGAGCTCGAGTTTTATCTGATGAGGCAGCCCTTGTAATTGAGTCTGCCACACAGCTAGATAAAGTCTCAAGTGATGAATTGCTACAAGTAACATGTCGTGAGGTAAGATGTCAAACAAAATTCGTTTCTCAGTAACCAACTTGTATCTCTGATTGTTTGAACGTGTTTGTTTTAGGAGAATGAGACTGTAGATTTCCCTCAAGAACCTGAAGTTACAGAGTAGGCAGCAGTTATTGCAGTAGTTTACAGTATGGTGAAACAGAACTATGTGATGCAGGTGTCCAATTTGAAAAACCCTTCTCTTCATATTTGATCTTTAAAACCTCAAACTTACTGAAGAAAAAATGGATATTGTTTTGCAGGAAGAGATAGTTAGATCGCTTAGTTTGAAGTCATCATCTGGTGAACTAGAGACTTACAGTCTTATGTGGTCATTGCGTCCGTTTGTAGAAGGCGAGACTATGATCAGAGCTTGGAAATGGATTCACTAGAAAACTCTTTTCATCCAATTTTTTTATATAATGTTTGTTTCCATTAGTTTATCATTCACTCATTTACAACAACAATGAACAAAATGCAATAGTAATTCATTTATATCATACGGTCAAATGTCGGTTTAGTAGATCGGTTTTCATAACCAATTACTGCATTACACAAGCAATTATAATGGGCTTACTTTGGCCCATTTAGTAACGTAAGCTGATCAAATAAGAAAAAGAAAATTGGAAAAGCAAAAACAACAAATCTCTGCGAAGATCTAGCCGCAGCCACGACGCAGAAGACGAAGATGGATTACCAGAACAAGCTTGTTCTTGCTCCCATGGTTCGTGTGGTAAGTGCAAAGCATGAAAGTTTCTTTATGTTGTTCTCGCATAGCCTTTACTCTTTACGGCTTACTCCGGGAGGTGTTTTGTGGTTAGGGAACGCTGTCTTTCAGGATGTTAGCGGCGGAGTTATATGTGGACGCCGAATTAATGGTAAACTCTTTTTAGGTGTTAGATGTGAAATTTTGAAATTGATTCATCATTTGGTACTTCAATCAACTTAGTTTTATATTGTAGGTTGTGTATATTGCGTTATCAATTTCTATTTCTCTTTGTTTGAAGAGAAAAGATTAGAGATATTCAAGTACTGTGTTTAGAGCTAAGCAAAGATGAAATCGAACCAACATTGTTTAACATCAAACACCTGAAACATCTCTAGGTTTTGATATGGTGCCACATTGGGGTCTCACTTCTATCAGTCAATAAGGACTGTTTGTATGAATGATGAATTCAGCTTTAGAACTAGACCTGTCATCAGTGCTTCTTTTTGGCATACGTTAATAGATTTTGCTAAGGAGAGACTTAAAGAAGATATATGCTTTGGTGTCGTCTGCTTATCTTCATGAATCATATAGGTTGCTGTTGTGGTTCTTCCTGATTCTTCGAATTCTTATTGTAGTTCTCCCTCTACAGTTGCTGCCAAGACAACTGAGTTTGTGGAGAAAGGAACAGACAATGTCGTCTTTAGCACATGTGATGAAGAAAGAAATAGGATTGTTTAAATGGGAACTTCTGATGCTGTTAGGGCTCTTAAGGCTGCTGAGATTGTGTACGTTTTGTCATTCCCTTTCCCTCAGTCAATGTTCCATATGAATTTTGAACTTGATTTTTTTTTGTTTCATCGTATAGGTGCAACGACGTTGCAACAGTTGATATTAATATGGGTTGCCCCAAGGCATTCTCTATTCAAGGAGGAATGGGTGCTGCTTTATTAAGTAAACCCCAGCTAATTCATGATGTATGGTTCTGTGAATTCTTTTGCATATTTATGCGTTTGTTTCTTACTGATTGATTTTTTTTTTTTTTTACCTCATGTGGTATTTCTCCATCTCAGATTTTGTCAACACTTAAGAGAAACTTAGATGGACCGGTTACTTGCAAAATCCGTCTATTAAAATCACCAGCAGATACTGTTAAATTGGCTAGGAGAACCGAGAAAATTGGTGTACCAGCTCTTGCCGTACATGGAAGGAAAATTGCAGACAGGCCAAGAGATCCTGCTAAATGGAATGAGATAGCAGATGTGGTTGCGGCATTGTCTATTCCCGTTATTGCAAATGGCGATGTTCTAGAATACGATGATTTTTCTCGCATTAAAACTGCAACAGGCGCTGCATCAGTGATGGTTTCAAGAGGAGCTATGTGGAATGCTTCAATTTTCTCTCCAAAAGGAAAATCACATTGGGAAGATGTGAAAAAGGAATACCTTAGAAAGGTAAAAAAAGAAAACCCTTTTAAGAATACAAGATAAAATTCACTATCCACAATTTGATTTGCAGATTTCCGGGTTATTGTGTTGCAGAGCTTATTGTGGAATAACGATGTTAAGAGCACGAAATACACGATAAAGGAGATGATAGCACATCATTCTTGTCTTGAACTACCTGAAGGGAAGTCTATCAACAAAGCAGACACTTTGGAAGATCTAGCGTAAGTTTCTTACTTAAACTTGCTTTATACTAATAAGTAATAACCTTGATTCTTATTAGAGAACGGATCTGGTATAACCAAAGAAGACTTGTATTTCACCGGTATTTTAAGGACTGTAAGTGGCTCGAGTCTCAAGACCAATTTGTTTCATTTTCAAGTCTAATGTTGTTTGTTGGGTGTGGATGTTTCAGGCGCTTTACGAATTGGAAGATTACTATTGGACAGTGAAGAACATTCGCCCCCAGACACATGACTTGCATTACGATTTGTGATAACGAAAGAAAGTGCCAACAGTTTGCATTTTCTTTCCTATGTTATTGTTTTTACTCGATTTAGTAAAAATACTTAAATTAGCCGATTAGTAAAACAAAAGTGTAGAATTTTATTTAGTATAGAAACCAGATTACAATTTTTATTTTTATTAGAACTCGAAACTGGCATCCAAATTAGCTGTTTTCCACTAAATTTGCGAAGGTGGTCTGAACCTTGTTAACCAGATGCTCTCCGTAGACAACTCTTTTGACAACTTGAGATGTTTCTTTTAATGGGTACTTCTGTTTGAAGATATCCAATGGCTCCACCTCCGCATCGAAGTTAGTCTATTTGAGCAAGATACTAATCAAAAACCATAATTCCAAATCTATCAAATCAGCTGGAAAGAATGTTATACAAGTTTTACCACCTCGTAAAAGAATGCGACGCATACTCGGTATCGAGGAGAGTTATTGATCACTCTATGAAACGTGGATTCGTATACTCCGTTTGAAATTATCTACATATTTTGATTCCCAAATGTTTTCAAGAATCATTTTTGAAACGAAAGAAAGAGATATTAGAAAGATAACTAACAAAACCTTTAACATGTCACCGATGTTGCATATAAATGATCCAGGGATTGGAATAGCTGATATCCAATCGCCGGCCAAGTTTCTCACCTTTAAGAAAGAAAAAAAAAAATCTTAACCATTTCTTCTGGGACACAAATTCAGAGAATATGACAGTAATAATATACACCTGAAGAGCAGTCTTATCATCATATTGATTTATAAGCGTTAACAAGCCTGCAATGTTACTTGATTAGAGTTGAAGCTTACTTACCATAGTCGGTGTGACCACCACTGGAAATTTTGTAAAAAGAGGTGACGAGTTACTTACTACTACTCAAGCTGATAAAAGTAAAAAAAAAAAAAAATTGTGGAAGTGAAAAAGCAAATGAGAAAAGTTACCATCCGATATCATCTTCTTGGTTAACACCTGGATAACCAATAATACGCATTACCCAAAAAGGGTCTTTAACCATTTTCCCCTCAAACTCATAAGGTGATCCACCAAGAGCTAACGAGATTCCCCTTAAGATATTTCTTGAAAGATCTGAAAAACCGTGAAATTTAATAGAGACTAAGAATCTCTGTTTTGGAAACAAAACCAATAAAAGAATTAGATAAGGTTAGAACACACACTTGTGCAGAGCTTAATATACTCATCCATCAGCTCTTTGTATTCTTGAGGATCCTCTGGCCTTCAAAGCAAACGCCACACACAAAAAAAAAACAATAAAGAGAGAAATAGTAGAAAAGGACCAAAGCTCATTAACGATTTAAAGTAAGACTATGGTGATGAATGATATGTTGTTATCTTTTTAAAAACATTTTTACGTCTTGAATGTATGATTTCGCTATTTTTTCATTTAAAGAAAAAAAAAGGGATTCTGCTCTTTTATGAGCTTTTAACAAATATAACTACAAAACCGAAACATCATTAGTATTATTTAACCAAATTTTTAGTGTTGTATGATTATTCAACGCGACCCATAACCTAATCTCTATTATATGGGTTAACACGAACGGAATATATTAAAATCAAACTCTTACCACCGATTTGCCCCTTCCAATATCTTTCCAGTTTCCCCATACGTTCCTTGCTTGAACTCTTTGTAACACTATCCATAAGAGAATAAAAGCCATATTAATTAGTAGAATTACTACTTGGATAAAATAGCTCAAGGCTAGTCCGTTGGACACACTTACATCAATGGCTTCGTGCATATCTTGTTTCCCACTCGTAAAGTTTACTCCAACTCTTTGATATCCTCAGTGTAACTCGATACCCATTAATGATGCTCAACGAAAATACTAGATTCGATTCTCTTAAAGAATTTTAGTTTTCTTCTAGCGTTTTCAATTCGTGTATTTCTTTTCAGGAAACTAGTAATAGCACTAAAGATTTTGATTTCCGATTTTAATTGGATATATGAAAGCGTTGGTTAGATTCTTTGTTGCTATTTTTGGTAAACGGCGAGGATATAACTTCTAGGGACATATTCTGCGTTTTAAGTTTAAATTATGTTTTTTAACCCCAAAGAATAGTTATGTTTGACTTTCGATATTTAAAGTCTAACCAAAACGGACATATTCTGTGTTTGGATTGTTTTTTTTTTTTTTCCTTTCTTTAAAATTGAAGATCACATTCTTTATTTTAGTTTTTTGGGTAGAGGAGAACATCGATCATATTTTAATATACAAGATTCGAGTTCCAATGAGTTTTCAGATGGGTGGAGTATTTAACGTACTACTACTACATAATACTACATTTACTATCTTTAATAAAGCAATGTTTCTTTCGTTATGAACAAAATAGCACCGATCTAACTAAACGTACAATATACACCTCTCGGATCATATATTATCTACGTAAGAAACATTGAAGAATTGATGCGTCACCATTTTCACCTTCTCTATAAGATCATGCGAAACTCCATGACCAATCTATTCCACACCTCACCAACCCAAATCACATTAGAAAACCGCACAAAGGAAACTCAAATTCGAAAGTCAACTACTTTTATTTACCACGTAGAAGAATCCGACGTCCCGGCAAGCCTTATCCAGTTTACCAACAACCTCCGCCACGCCTGCATCCTCCGCCATGTCGGAATCATCACATTTGGCCAGTAAAGCACTGATATCTGTACCAACATTGTCTCATTTTAGTTTCCTTGGCAGATTTAGATTGATGACGAGAGTAATATTTGCTGAAAAAATGAGTTTTTTGTCCGTACCGATAACTGGTAGGACGGATTTGAAGTCTGTGGCCATCTCAGAACATAAACGCTTTGGTCTATTTAACGTAAAACTATGTAGTACTAATTTGCAATGAATATTATTATCCTAAATGGTTATGTTAATAATTTTATATACTGATAAATTTGACCCTTACGATCTCGACAGGCCAAACGACCTGCCCCAGTAGGGCATAAACCTGACATATATATTTGATTCGTTTTAATTCATCCTGGTCGATATTATTATTGATAAACTCCAAAACGAATCAGATACCACATGCTTTATTCTTTTGTATAGCACGTGTTTATATCAGTTGAAAATTTAGATATTTTATTGGATATGTAGCGAGCCCGTTACGTATATAGAACAGCCACACACCTTATTGGGCCTAAGCCCATCTAGTAATTTACATGCTAGTTCTAGGCCTTTTAGGCTTTGTGAAACAAAATGGAGCTCAGTTTAACCTCTTTCGCTACCGACATCTGAGTTAGTTCTTATCTTCACCGTCGTCTCCTCTGTGTCCGCAAGCCTTGGCAGCATCGACGATTCTCATTTTCTCTCATACTCACTGGTAATTTAGTTTTAAATCGAAGATCCCTAGTTTCTATTTGGTTTTACGTTGTGATTGGATTCGTTTAGGGTTTCGATTTGAATCTGAACCTCTTCTCTTCGATTTAGGGTTCGTTAGGTGATTGATTTCGATTGAAGTTTGTTCATAGAGAAATAGTTCAACGATGTACAACGGAATAGGGTTACAGACAGCAAGAGGATCAGGAACTAATGGTTACGTTCAAACGAATAAGTTCTTTGTAAGGCCTAGGAATGGTGGTAAGCCTGTTAATGGTGGAAAAGGGTTTGAGGATGATCAAGGTACTGCTGGTTTATCTAAGAAACCTAACAAAGATATCCTTGAGCATGATCGTAAGCGTCAGATTCATCTTAAGCTAGCTATCCTTGAGGATAAGCTTGCTGATCAGGGTTATTCTGATGCTGAGATCGCTCAGAAGCTTGAGGAAGCTAGAGTGAATCTTGAAGCTGCTTCTGCTTCTGAAGAGAGTGATGCGCTTGGTGACTCGAAGATCTCTGATACTCAAACTCATCAGGTTGCTGCGAGGAAAGAGAAGCAGATGGAAGCGTTTAGGGTTGCGTTGGGTTTACCTGATCAACAGGTGGCTGAAGAGGGTTTGATTGAGGATGAGCCAATGGGGGAGGCTTATGAAGGTAGACTGAAAGAGAGGCGGGAACATTCGTTTTTGGACCGAGATAGTGGGAGGAAGAGAGATGAGGATGTAGATGAGAAAGATGGTAAGGGTAAGGAAAGCAAGAAGCAGCGGGGTGATGATGATGTGGATGAAGTGAAGCGTCATAAGAAAAAGGAGAGCAAGAAGAGACGACATGGTGATTCATCTGATGAGTCTGATGAACCTGATCGTGATCGTAGAAGGCGCTCTAACAAGAAGGCTAAGGGGCGTAAACAAGAAAGTGAAAGTGACTCTAGCAGCTCAGATTCTGAATCTGACTCTGACAGTGAAGATGGAAAGAAGAGAAGAAGGAAGGCTACAAAGAAACGCAGCAGAAACAAAAGAAGTGTCTCTTCTGAATCTGAAGATAGTGATGGAAGCAAGAAACTTAGGAAGTCACACAAAAAGAGTCGACCCTCCAACCGATCTGGTTCTAAAGAAGCAAGGGACAAACGTGGTGAAGAAAGAAGAGCCGGACGAAAAAGGCATGATTCTGATGTTAGCGAGCCTGAGTCTGAGGATAATAAACAACCACTGTACAAGAAAGAAGAAGCTTACCGTGAAGGACGGAAGCAGAAAAGAGATGAGGAAGACGGGGAGTCCAATCATATGAAGGACAGGTATAGAAGTGATTCTGGTGGCAAGAAAGCTGCAAGAGACTCTGATGACAGTGAGGCTGAGTATGAGAACAAGAAGCAACTGCGCAGTAAAGTAGAAGTTTACAGTAGAGGAATAAGCCAGAAAAGAGATGAGGAAGAGGCTGTGTCCAAGCATGAGGAGGAAATTTATAGAAGTGATTCTCGTGGCAAGAAAGTTGCAAGAGACTCTGATGACAGTGAGGCAGAGTATGAAAATAGGAGGAAGCTAAAGGATGAAAGTTACCAAAGAGGAAGGAAGCACATCAGAGAGGAGGATGAGGACTACGATAGCCATGGGAGAGACAGGTATAGAGGTGGTGATGAGGATGACTACAATAAGCATAAGATGGATAGGTATAGAGGACGAGACATCGAGGAAAAAGGAGAGGATGACAGGGATAGATACCGATCGAGACGTGAAACTGTTAAGGATGATGAGGAAGACTATATGCATGGGAGAGACAGGTACAGAGGCGATAAGGAGGACAGGTACAGAGGTGATGCTAGACGTGCGACGGGTATGGAAGACGGAGATGTTGAAAGAGTAAGCAGAGAACGTGAGTACTCAAACAAGGGTCGAAGTCGTTACGATGATAGCGGATCAAGTGGCAAGAGATCTTCCTATGGTGATAGAGCTTGATGATTTTGTTTTCGTCTGTCTTCTTAAGTTTCTCAAATGTTTGTGTTTTAATTGGGTTGTCACAACATTGTACTTGTTTTTGCTTGCAAACGATCTTTGAGACCTTAATTAAGTTTACATGTTTGTCACAACATAATCATTATGTTACTCGGACTTGTGTTGGTCCACGTTTGAATGGGTTGATCTTGTTAATTTGATCAATTGGTCAACATTTCGAGTTAGTTATGACATTTAATGCATAATCTAGATTAAGCTTATTTTTGGTAATGAAATTTTATGTAAGGACTAAGGATAAATTATTGTTTGCAAGGTAATAAAATCTTGAAGAATTAGTTAAATTATTGATTTTCGTTTTTCTTCTATATAGTCTGAAATGAGAGAGCGCGGGACGAGAGAACTGGGCACAAAAATAGAGAGAAATAAAAAACAAAATTCGGTGCGTAGAACGGAAAGACGAAGGAGTTGACGACGACGGAGAAGCTAAGCTCTGTTGATGCTCTCTACTTTGCTAAGCTTGTTCTCGTAGATTCTCAGGTATTTTCTCTGCTTCTCTCTCTCTTTTTGTTTCTTTCTCCATTTTGTTGTAATTTCTTCGGTAACTATTTTCCTTTTTTCGATCTGGGTTTCGACCTGAATTGTTTAACCTAGATTCGATTTCATCTCCTAAAGTTTGCATTTTCAATTGGGGATTTTCTTGAATCGTTTTAACCTAGATAATAATGTCTTCTTCTTGTTTCAAATTTCGCTTTAATCGGAATCAAATGAGGGTAATAACATTGCTGTTTTTCTAGGGTTTTCGATTGTGACACAATGAGTAGACCTAACACTCGAAACAAAAACAAAAGACAAAGACCATCTGACGCTGTTGAATCTACTTCTCAAATTCTCCGGTACAACAACAAAAATCTAGCTTTTTTCTCAATTCTTGCATTTTTTCCTTTTTTGTTGAAGAACTTGCTTTATTGCAGGAAAATTCACGAGGCTAATGATGTAACTTATGATGACATTAATCAACTCTTCATGATTTGGAAACCTGTTTGTCAAGGTTGTCGTGTTAACACTCGTGACAATCCCAACTGCTTTTGTGGGCTTGTTCCACCGGTTAATGGAAGCCGTAAATCTGGTTTATGGCAGAAAACGTCTGAAATTATTCAGTCACTTGGTCCAGATCCGTCCTTAGATCTTCGTACTTCTGACTCTACACCGGCTGGTCTGACCAATTTGGGTGCTACTTGCTATGCTAACAGTATACTTCAGTGTCTTTACATGAACACTGCTTTCCGGGAAGGAGTTTTTTCTGTTGAGGTTGATGTCTTGAAACAGTATCCAGTTTTGGATCAGATTGCTCGACTTTTTGCTCAGCTGCATGTTAGCAAAAAGTCTTTTGTTGATTCGGATGCTTTTGTGAAGACGCTGGAGTTGGATAATGGGGTTCAACAGGATACCCACGAGTTCTTGACATTGCTTCTGTCCTTGCTTGAGCGCTGCTTAAGCCATTCTGGAAATCGCAAAGCCAAAACAATCGTGCAAGATCTCTTCCGTGGTAGTGTCTCGCATGTGACGACGTAAGATTGAGCTTACTTTTTTATGTACCAAGGTTTTATTTGTTTTTTAAGGCAAAACAGTATCATCGAGACAAAAGAACATATCTTCTTCCTGGTGTCTTTGTCATCCGTTTATTTTGTTTCATTTTATTGTCTTGTAGGTGCTCAAAATGTGGGATGGATTCAGAAGCTTCTTCAAAGGTGGAGGATTTTTATGCCCTTGAGTTGAATATCAAGGGCCTCAAAACTTTAGATGCTAGTTTGAATGATTACCTTAGCTTGGAGCACCTCGACGGGGATAATCAATATTTTTGTGGAAGTTGCAATGCTAGAGTAGATGCCACACGCTGCATTAAGCTGTGCACACTACCTCCGGTTATCACTTTTCAGCTCAAACGATGTATTTTCCTTCCTAAGGTAGTTTCCTCAATCTTAATATGCCTTGGTTCATTTGTGATGAGAAATTATCTCCATGTTTTGACTAGTCATTTGTTGTGATTTGGATCAACATTCAATTATTTTCCTGTGTAATTTTTTCAACATCTTCCTCTTGTATGTCTTTGTGTGATACAAGTGCTGAGGGAATTTTCTTGAATTTTATCTCCGGCTGGTTGAGTTGTCGATTTTTTACTCATGGTCATTGTGATACCTTTGCTTTTTTTCCTTCTCCTGCTATAAACTTACGTGTTTTTATGCTTAAACCGAATCATCATTTTGTCCTATTTATTCTTAGATAAGACATTGTTTCAGTTGCGTTAACTTTTACTCTTTTTTTGGCTGGATTACGTCAACAGACTACAGCGAAGAAGAAAATTACTTCCTCGTTTTCTTTTCCTCAAGTGCTAGATATGGGATTGAGATTGGCAGAATCTTCTCAAAACGAGTTGACATACGATCTCTCTGCTGTGTTAATCCACAAAGGAAGCGCTGTGAATAGTGGACATTATGTTGCTCACATAAAAGATGAAAAGACTGGCTTATGGTGGGAATTTGATGATGAACATGTGTCGGAATTGGGTGAACGTCCATTTAAAGAAGGTTCCTCTTCAACTCCAAAATCCGAGAGTAACGGTAAGGCTAGTAGTGGGAATGCCATAGATATTCAATCAGGCTCTTCAGACTGTAGGTCTTCTACTAAGTCAGAGGTTTTCTCATCCAGTGATGCTTATATGCTGATATATAGTCTTAGATGCGGTAAACAGGAAAATCAGGAAGGACAAAGAGAAAATCATATTGATATAACTAAAGGAGAAGTTGATAGTGGTCAACAGCTTGAAGATGGACATCTTCCGTTGCATCTTTATGAATGGATCAATAACATGAATGCATTATTTCTTGAGAGTTGCAAGCAATTTGATTTAAGAAAGGAAAGAGAATTGAATGCTTTGACTCAAAGGAGGCAAGAAGTACGGACAATACTTTCAGAAGCTGCTGTTCAGTCACTTGAAGAACAATATTTTTGGATCTCCACAGATTGGCTTCGTCTATGGGCTGATACCACTTTGCCTCCGTAAGTAAAGCTCCGCATACATGCATTTGTTGTTATTCGCTTTTTTATACCTCTTTCAACATACGATACATTTAAATCTGCAACAAAATATCACGTCTTTCAAATGCATCATCTATTGTTTATCAGAATATGATGGTGACTTTTGTATCCACACCAAACTTCTAGATATGGTTTTCCCTTTGAAAGTTTGTATTTGATCTCAGTTTTCATTTATAACTGGTAGTCGTAAATATGATTTTCTGTTTAGCAAATCAGATAATATCCATGTTTTCAAGTCTTCTTGATTATATGTTCTTGTATAATATAGCGCGTTGGACAACACCCCTTTACTGTGTTCCCATGGGAAAGTTCTTGCCTCAAAAGTTAATTGCATGAAGCGAATATCTGAAATTGCATGGGCCAAGTTAGAATCAAAGGTATGCAATATACTCTGTGTGGCTCATGGTTAGTTCGTTTCCCTTTTCAGGACAGAAACTTTTCTTGTTTTCAAGTTTTTCAATATAACCATTTGCCAGAAAAATTCGTAGTTTGTAGATTCCAGTGAACAGAGATCTGTTTTGGTATTATGTGCTAGAATTCCTTGCTGGTTTTTTCCCACACTCTTATCTCAACACATTTCTGATGCTATGTTATTATTACTTATTGCTGATGCAATCATTTTCTCTTACGTTTAGTTCAATGGTGGACCAAAGTTAGGGAAAGAAGACTACTGCAGGGACTGTCTTATGGATGGTGCTCGCATGGTTATCTCTTCTGACAGTTATAGGGATCGAAGAACATTAATGAAAAGCATAGCAAATGATGTTCTTTCGGGAAAGTGTGAGGACGGAATGTATTATATCTCTAGAGTATGGTATGTATTTAAGTCTCCTGTAACTTGTAGGTTTCTGATAACACCTTTTTGCTTTTGACAGCTTGATGCATATGCAGATGCTCCTTTATTTTATGGAGCATTTCATTACTATTATTTTATTGGGTGTTTCACAGTTAGCTGCTTCAATAATAGACGCCTTTGGGACTCACGCTAACGTATTACACTGAATCTAGGTTATAAAAATCGAGCTCCTTCTAAAGTGTAATAGCATGTTTCCAGGTTGCAGCAATGGATAAAAAGGAAAAACCTTGATGCTCCCAGTGAAGCAGATGCGGGGCCCACAAATGCAATTACGTGCAATCATGGAGGACTGATGCCAGAGCAAGCGCCAGGGGCCAAAAGAGTTCTAGTTCCAGAAAATTTCTGGTCATTCCTTGTTGAAGATGCCCTAAAAGTTATGCCAGAAGATACTTCGGGTTCTACTTGTTTCCCTTTGGACTCCAGCCAATGTTGTCTTTGCACAGAGGAACTCTCTGAGGTTGCATGCCTCGAGGATTCACTAAGGTTAATAATGATTAGTTATTATTTCTGTTGGTTTTGATATTCTTAAGTATTTTCTTACCTCTATCTGATGCAACAGAACATATAAGGTGAAGCAGCGCCAAAATCACGAGAAGTTAGCCTCGGGAAAGGGTGTAGCATTAATGCCACAAAGCCGATATTTCCTGTTGCCTTCTCAGTGGCTAGGGCAATGGAGAAGCTATATTAACATGGCTGGAAAAAGTAGTTCTTCCGCACCAGAGCCTGAACTTCTTGATGGAGTCATTAATACTCTCAAATGCAAGAAGGTTAGATCCATTGCTCAGCAGTGAGTAGGTTTCCAATTTACTAGCAGTTGTATATTGTGGGACAAAGCTCTATATGTAGAAGTTCTTAGTCTAAATCGGTATCTCTGACCGCTTTCTCTGTTTCCTCTCTTACACCTATTTTGATGTGTTAGTAAACACGGGTGAATATAACCTGTTGTATATTAGTAAGCCTTATTTCATCTTCTCACCATCAAATTTAAGCATAAAACTAATGGTTTGTTCCTATGGTTTGTTTCAGCACACACGACTCCTTGAAAGGCTCCCTGAAATTGTTTGCAAACGCGTCTCATATTTCCAGAAAAATCCATCTGTAAGTGCATCATATACTGTGAGATGATTCTTAATCTATTTTAAAACTATTTGAAACAATAAAGCCAATGTCGGAGTGGGAACTGATAAGTGTTCATCACATACACAGAAGAGCCTTCCACTAACACTTGTCACATGAGCATAACTAACTTGTTTCTGTAGAAGTAGGGTATTATAAATAAGAGATTAATCAAGTTTGGAGAGGTGTCTGAGTGTTTTGGGACTGGTTTTTAGGGCTTGGGAGGGTTTAGGATCTCTAGAATAAACCCTAGTTACTGGTTCTGATAGTTTGGTTCTGTGGTTCTGTGGTTCTGTAGTGTAATTGTCGTTTCAGTGAGAAAAATTAAGGGAATCATGTTCTGAATTTAACAAATTGGTGTTGTAATTGTCGATTCAGTTTACATCCTCTCTCGTGGTTCCTAGCTGTTTTTAGCGTCAAACACAGGCATGAGATGGGGAACTCTAACTTAATCTAATCTCTAGTTTTCTTGCACCTTTTTCCCAGACTGACAAGCTGACAATTATCCCTGAGCATGATTGGATATATTTCTGTGAGGAGTGGGGAGGAACAATGGCGAATGGAATATCTGCTCTTATTGAGGGTGGCAACAATCCAGATCAGAGTTCATCTCAAGACGTCATTGATCTTGAGACTGGTGATAATATGGACATTGATGCTCAACAGCTTATTCTCAGGACTTCCCCAGAGGTATTTTCATTATTGTGTTTCTATACATCTAGCAGCTATGTTTATGTTGAGCCTTTTATTTTGTCAACATCTTGAGCTTGTGATAATATATTGAATAGCAATGTTGGCCTAGCTTTTCTCATTGGTCCATATATGAGGTTCAGATGCATTATGGGATCCTATTTGTTCTTAAAAATAGATGCGATCATTTGCATTTTATATTGGTTATCGTATGCCTTCCATGGATAGAGTCGCATTTAACAGGATCTTTTAATTTCGCTAGATTTGTGAGGAATGCATAGGAGAGAGAGAAAGCTGTGAGTTGATGCAGAAACTTAGTTACTCTGAGGGAGATATATTTGTCCATCTTGTGCGTGGAAAGGAAGCTCCCAAAGCAATGTTAGAGGCATCTGACTCCGGCATTGAGGTGGATCGGCGTATCTCTAAGCGATCTCGGAGAACAAACTATGGAAACATGACAACTCTGAAAGTGTCAGCGACAACAACCGTGTACCAATTAAAGATGATGATATGGGAATTACTTGGGGTAAGGTTCCTTTTAGATGAGTGTGTTTTTGTTTGAGTAAATTACTTGCTGATATACAATGACATGGGGATTTAATGATATGCAGGTGATGAAGGAAAACCAGGAACTTCACAAAGGCACAACACCGATTGATCAGGAATCTGCAACCCTTGCAGATATGAACATATTCCCTGGCGACAGGCTTTGGGTTAGAGATTCCGAGATACATGAACACCGCGATATTGCTGGTAACTAAATTTACCATTATTATTTTTACTGTCTGGTTAGGAAGATGTCCACTAAAAGATAATAATCATCTTGATGTTTCAACAGATGAGTTGTGTGATAAGAAAACGGGGGCTCAAGATATCGAAGAAGGGTTTCGAGGAACGCTATTGACTGGAGATATCTCTTCTGAAGCCTCCTAGAAATTGTATTTTGTGATCATAGTGTAAAAACAGAATGCGTGAGATTCGACCATCTAGAGGAGGTAAAGAAATCTCATAAGAGCTAACTTTCTCAAAACTATAATCTCTTCTTATCTGCTGCTCTTGTGTTTCTCAGTAGTTGTGCAGCAGACGGACGAGATTTTTTGGGTCAGTTTTTTGTGAAGGCAAGGAAGGCTTTAGAGCTTTATTTTGTGTGTATAAACAAACGCAAAGATTTGGGGAAAGCACATGCTGAATTTGTGTAGATTCTGGATATTTGAAGCTGAGCTTTTGTGTGTTTTTGGTGTACCCTTTACCTAAATGGGGCTTTGCGTTTTAAACTCTTGTCTCTCTCGTTGAAGGCAATGGTCTTAAGAACCTTTTTGTGCTCCTGTGACTTTATGGCCAAATATATATAATATCAACCAACTCAGACGTTACTGTTTTTGTTCAATAGATTTTTTATTGTTATTACAATTATAGGACTGAAATATGCTTTTGATCTCTATCAATGCAGCTCATTACTTGGTTTTCACAAACATAGCAAAACAATAAAAGAAAAAAAAAATTCATTTTGGACACATGTCTAAATTCATTTTGCAACATTTTTGTATTTCTCAGGTCCTGATGAGTTTTCATATGATCAATCAACAGCAGCAAAGAAAACCCTCTATAGATTTCACTACTTAATAATGAAAAGATTCAGATTTTTATTGTACAGATTTTATGTACATATTCAAAGGCAAGTTTTTTTACAGAAACTAAAACGTGATTGCTCTTTGGCATCATTATACAGAGGAAGTTAAGTATTCGTCATCAAATCCATATTTACAAACATCCATCCGATAACTCATATCTTGATTGCTCTTTGGTTTGGCTCAGTGGACACGAGTTGCTCCTGATCCACTCTTGGATTTGGCGAGAAGCAAGTCTTTGAGCTGCTTGTAGTTTCTCAGCTCCTCAAGTGCATCTGATGTGCTTCGAGCCATTGAAAATTCAGATTCTGTACCTGACACTGACACTGAAACGGATCCTTCTCTCTGAACCCCAGACATTGACGCCATGTAAGTGCTTGAGTCTTGTCTTAACGGCGGTGCTGTCTTCAGCATGTGAACCAGAACTCCAACCGCTGCGTCCTGTGACTTTCTCCCTATAGGTAGGGACTGTGAAATAGAGCTTGAAGTTTTCCTCCGATCAAGACTTTGGCTGCACCGGAAACAAATTACAAAATCTATGTCATTATATTTACCAAAGACTAGAAGTAGTGAAATTCACAGCAAAAAGATTATATAGAGAGCAAGAGAAAGGCCAGGTCTAGAGTGTCAATATCAACAATTTCACATTACCCAAAACAGCCAACATTTTAGTGTTTTCTTGATACCATTTTGTCATTGATCAGCTCTCTGCGTAAAGAATTTGGAAAACCAATCCAAATATATATTATCCTTGAGTTATATAAGGTAGGTAAGGAGGTAAAGCCATCTACCTGTACTGAAGTCCTGACTCGTCAACATCATCGAAATCAAAAGGGCATGAACAATCAGGGTCATCCAAGTCGTCTTGGGAAGATAATCTACTGGGGCTTCTAGAAAACCCGAATCTTGGTGAGCCACTTGAAGACAGAAGTCCTGAGAAGCGGCCTGAATCGTATTTGCTGTCCTTTGACAGCTGAAGAGTACATTCAAAACAACACAACTTATCAGAAGAGGCAATACAAAACATTGTGATCTTGTTCTTGCATTAAGCAAAGCACGTAAAAAGTAAGAAGCATAACCTTCTGGGCAGGGTACTGGTTCATTAATCCGGAAGGAGACTCTCCGCTTCTTGAACTCTTGTACAATGCAATCCCAGGAAAAGAGTCCTGTGATGAAGGGGAGCGTCTTGCGCTTTTAGGGGAAAAAGGAGGGAGTGGATTCCTACTTGGCTCAGAAAAGTTAGATGAAACGTATCTATTGAATGTGGCTGAGGAAGGAATGGTCACTGGAGCAGTCCCTGGTCTCACATTAATCTGCGGACTGTTACTCCCTGAAATGTATCTTGGAGTAGAGGGAGAACCCGAAGGAGAAAAAGGAGGCGAAAGCTGGTGATTGTCACCAAAACCATCTGTACGTGACCAGTGAAAATCGTGCATCCCGGGTGAAAATTGATGTGAATGAGCAGGCGAAAAAGCTTGGTTTGGTGTTGCGAATTGAGCTGGAGGTCTATGAAAGCCGCTGGTCCAGCTATGCGGACGTTCAGCAGATGAACCAGCCAATGGAGGCCGACCAGCTCTAACTGGAAAAGATGTGCCTTCAACGCTTCTCCCTGGCGAAGGAAAAAATCTCATAGGATCTGTTGTAGGACTTCCTACATAATCAGTTATAATTCTTGGAGGCAATGTGATGTGAGCACCAAGATTATAATCTGATAAATCAGAACGGTAAGTAACCGAGGCACAAAGACGACCAGGCGGCACTTCAACTGCAGCAAAACGAAACTCTTTCATAGTTTCCGACACAGGACCAGAGAATATATCACTGAAAGAAGAAACCTTGTAAATCAGATCATAACCAGAAGAAGCAAGAGACGAACTCAACTGCCTAGAGACACGATAAGCAGGTAGAAGCCGAGTCTGCGAATAAAGAGACCGCAAAAGAATGATAGATTTCTTGTAAACCTTCTGATAACGCGTAGAAGAATCAGAACTCTGAGGAGACATAATCAATGGATTCTCATATTGAACAACCCAACGCTCAATCACAGTCTCAGTTGATCTAACAATGGAATTGCCATGATGATGATGATCATCATCATCCAAATTATCACCACTTGAAATCGGATGAACAAGAATGATATCAATAATCATAGAATCCAAAATATTCCTATGCCAAGAATGCAATTTCTCTAACGCAGCAGGACGATCTCCCATCACAAGATTAAACCATTTATCACTTTTTCTAACATTAAGACCTGAGAAACGCTCACGACTACGACCACGAGATTGCAACGAAGGGATTCTAGAATTAAGAACGATGTGTAATGCCTTTGGGAAGAAATGAGAAACTATCTGCTCTAATCTTCCTGTATCCGACGATGGCAAATTTTCTGGAAAATCCATGTTTACTACGCAAATCCCCCAAAATCGAGTTTCTAAAAATATCACAAATCCCTAAACGGATAAATTCAAATCTACAGGTGATTTAGGATAATGGAGATCAAGAAATCGTTGTTTTGAAGAAGGATCTAAAAACGAAACAGATCTTGTCGAGAATGTGAAGGAAAAATTCGATTTGAGTGTAAAGCAGAAACTGAAGGGAACATGATCAATAGATGCAGAAACTGAGAGCAAATTTGATAGCTAGAGTTACCGTGGGAAGATAAAGAGAAGCTAATTTGAAGATCTAAGACGTCAACGACGGCGTGAAGGTGCTTTAAACGCAGATGATGATGATGATGAACATAAAAGAGTTTCAGAGCTGGAAGAAACACAAACGATTTGAGGATTACTGAAAATTAATATTTAAATTTAATTTGGAGTTTCGCGAAGGAGTGAGTAGCAGACAACCAATGAAGAACAGCCACGTCTTTACTCTCTTCAGTTGAAAATTTTATTGTTTCTGGTTTTAAACTGTTACCCTTATCTTTTGTTCTTAATTACAAGAAACAATAGGCTCTTTATGTATACACACTGAACCTGAATCTGACGTGCTTTTCTGGTAGAGACTGTGAAGTTTACGCGCCAAGTCTGAGTATTAAACCCGCTCTGTTAATATATGGGCTTAATGTTTAAACATTAGGCCCAACGTTTCTGGACAATCGGGACGAATTTAATTCAGCGATCCCGTAAATATACTCACTCATCTATTATGTACTACTCAGCAAAATCCCCAAATTAAATAACTTGAAAAAGTTCAATTACAACACATATTCGACGGACTAGATTTTCAGAGAATTTAACTGAATTTGTGTAAACCACGGCACAGTAATTACTGATTATTATTATGTTTACACATTTAACCGTATTAAGAGATTTTAGATGTAAGTTTTTTAAGTCGGAGATCGGAGCATATAGTTTGGTCTCGTTCTAAAGTTAACTTAAACTCTTAGTTTCTAGATCCAAAAGTTCATGATTAACCAAAATTTTTGCTGATATTTGGTACTAAATATTATTCTTTTACAAATTTATAATTGCATAAAAGACAATGTGTTCATTTTATTTAAGTTTTTCATCGAATAAATATTTGAACTGAAATCTAACTTGGGATATTAAAAATAATCATTTATTGTTATGTTAGGTATACAAAAATATTTTTGGTTGGTCTATATATGTTCTTAGATTTTTTTATTTGTTTATTATTTTCCATAATAGTGACATACATAAGCCATGAGAATATGTTTAAGTTCAAAACAAAGGAGAAAATATTGACCCAAATAATGAAATAAAAGTGAGGAGAAAATAAATATCGAGAACAGATACATTGAACCTGGACATACTAAAGCTATACACAAAACGCCTATTAAAGGGCATCATCAAACCCTAACACTCTACAAAGAAACAAAGTAAAATCATTTACAGATAGAAACTTCAGTTAAACTAATTAATGGCGAACGGACTCAACGGAGGAGGCTACGTGACGGTGTCAGCGGAAGAGATGGAGGAGCTAAGGAAGCGAAACAGAGACCTCGTGAGAGAGGTGGATGAGATGAAGACAGAAATGATTCAGTTGTGGTGGAGGAGGCTGAGGAGAGACTCTGCTCGCATCTGGCGGAGCTGGAGGTGGAGTCTCTAGATCAGGCACGTGACGATCACTCTCGCATACTTTTCCTCATGGATCAAATCTTTCGTTTCTCATCTTCTTCTGTTGTTTCCTCGTCATAGATTTAGTCACATTTATATTTATGTGTCGTTGTCTATTTGTTACAGTACAGATACGTAATTGGTATATTTGTATATAGATCGATGGATATATGTTATGTTTTCAACATATATAAATGAAATGTTGAGATCCATTTGTGATGAATGAGCTAGTATTTAATATCTGATAATTGTTGCATAACTTGTCTGACTTTTAGACCAATTACAAAATTTCCTATGGGGTTACCTTGCGAAAAAGTGTATTCTGGAGTGATATACTGATATATATATATATATATATAGTGTTTGGTAATGAAATGATAATAAACGGCTAAAATAGACCTAAAACTATACTAGTTTAACCGGTTTGACAATCTTTAAGGTCAATTGTGGTTACAAAAATAATTGTATGGAACCATCGGGGATTAAATAGAGTGCAGAAGGTCCATGGATCTGTATTTTTTTTTTGGTGTTCCCAATCATGCCATTTATGTACTATACCCAAGTACAAATGTTTCAAGAATGATAATAATTGAAAAAGAGATTAGCCCTCCTCGGTGTCTACACATTGATTTGATTGGCGACCTCTAAATATGAAGGAAGGTTTAAGTCCTCGTTGCCTTGTTCCTAAGGTCTCTTTTGTGAAAATCTGCAGTCTCGGCCATTATTGACGAGCAACAATAGCTTGGATCAATATTCTAGAATCACTTTTAAAGCAAACATCTTCAGACTCCAAATAATAAGGAAAGACATAGCCGATAGGAAGGTTGCTTCGGTATAAAGTATCTCAAGGTACGTAATTAATGAATAAAGTTTTTATTTATAGGTAGATTAGTTTCGTGGAAGTTTTCCAGAAGTATAGCTAGGGCATTTCTGTGGTCAATGGAAACCGTATGGGAAGACTTTTAAGTAGATGAAACGAGAGGAGATAAAGGGGTTGTATCATTTTCCATGGAACCACTATAATAATTTTTGTGGAACGTGATTCATAATATTGTATAAGGTTTTCCTTTTCCATTGGTTGGGGGTCACTATATCAAATTCACTCAGTGCAAAAAAGATTTTATATTATGATGTTGTAGTGCTGGCAAATTTAGAGGGAAAGCGTGACATTCGATTTTGACGTGAATTTGTTTTGTTTTTGTTATATTAACTGTTTAGATAATAATAATAATCAGATGCTGAGATAGAGATTTTTGTTTTTTATAGATAATATGATACTTAGCCCTTCCTTATCAATGAACAATTCGGCATCCGACCAGAATATTCCATGTGGCACATGCGTAGATTCAAAATTTTAACATCTCTATTTCAATGATGACGTACCGGAGTAAACCGAGCTTGCCAAAAAAATGGATTGAATTGAATCTTTTTTTTTTAACGTCAATCGTTAATTTGTTTCAAGTCTTTTTCTTTCTTTTTTTACGGAAAATTTCAAGTTCCCTTTTTTTATCCCGAACAAATTGTAGTTTAACCAACTTAGCATGATCATAAACTGAAGTGAACCGAAAAGAATGTGATTTGGGAAGATTAAACCGGAGAAGACCATTGACAAAAAAAAAACGGAGAAGAAAGGAGATATATTGAACCTGGACGTAAAGGAACTCAATCATGTTATGTGGTTTAAATCCCTCGCTCCTAATTGGTTCATGTCTTAAATTTAACCCTTCTTGGCATTTTTAATAATTAAGGATAATAATATTCATGATTTTTTTTTCTTTTTTGGCTGTTTCTTATGTTAATTTATCCATGATTTGATATCTCTTGAAAAGAAGAATCTGCCATTATTTTATCTCCGACATGGACCGTCGCATTTGACTGTGCCAAAATATATTTGCATAACTAATATAAAAATGGATACCCCGTGCAATAATAACAATTTTTAAGCGATGGGGTATCTAATTTTTATAAATCAAATAAATATCCAAAAAACCTTTAGTAAAAAGTGAACACTATTCTTTGTTTTTCTTGTGGTAAAATGTGAAATAGTTATACTACGTTTTTATTTTAGATATCGTTACATAAGAAAATAAAGAAAACGGAAATACTAAAATCTACGATAAAGACTAAAAATACAACTAGTACAAAATAACGAACAAAATACATGTTCCAAATACATATAGTTTTCAATTAGGAAAATATATTTCTTATTAAAAAAATATACTACAAGTTTTCAAAATAATTATTGTAACAGTCGTGCGTGTTACTTTTCTGAGGCAGATGACAGGCAATGATGCTGATTTTATCAAAAAAACAAAAACAAAAAATAGGAGAACACGAGATACATTGAACCTGGACACTTGGCGACCCTCAAGACCAAAACGCAAAAAAATGCCTATTAAAAGGATCATCAACACACACAGAATTAACAGTTTAACACAGAAGCAGCAACACCAACTCAGTCATTTGTTTTCTACTTACAAAAAAAACAATACACAGAGAAATTGCAATTGAGTAAATGGGAAAAGGAGGAGGTTACGTGACGGTGGCGGCGGAAGAGGTAGAGGAGCTACGGAGAAGGAACAGAGAACTTGAGAGAGAAATGGATGAGATGAAGAGGGAGATGGTTCAGTTGTGGCGGCGGACGGTGGTGGCGGAGGAGGCGGAAGAGCGACTATGCTCGCAGCTGGCGGAGTTGGAGGTCGAGTCTCTAGATCAGGCGCGTGACTATGAGTCTCGCATACTCTTCCTCATGGACCAAATCTCTCGTCTCTCTTCTTCCTCACTTGAAGTCGTAATAACGAATTTTTAGATAGATGACTAAGAGCCTAAGATCAATGCCAATCTCTAGTGTTTTTGTTTTCTTGGTGGGAGATCTAAGGCCTCTTCGGAAGTAAAGCAGTTTAATGTTAAAAAGATGTAACTGTAATAAGAACAGAAATTTTCTATTAAAGATTTTTTTTTATATTCATCATAAAACGACTATTTAACAGCATTTGAAATTTTTTGTATACGCCCATTAATTCAGACAATACTAGGGGAAAAAAATCAAAATACTATCATTACTTGAAAATCACCCAAAAATAAATGAAAAATCATTTGAACAAAATTTCTCAAAATTGACATGTATTTTCCATCGCTGATGACATATTTCATTGTTATTAAATAGTAAATGTTCGTGGAACTTTTTATTGTTTGCCCGTAAGTTATTGGACTTTGAAAATTAGTTTCCTAGTGTCATATTTTCCTCTCCATTGTTCCCATGTTGACAAAATAAGATTTTTTTTGGTATTGAAAATACATTATTGTATTCATGTATGTTTTGTGATTACAGAGACGTCTCACAAATTTTATCCTTTCGTGGTCACAAATCTCCAACCCATCTCCATTTTCATTTTCATTTTCAAACTCCATTCTCCCCTTCCTCCAAACTCCATTTTAAAGTAAAATATCTGTAACTCATCTTTATTTCCACCTCCAAAATGAATTTTTTTTTTGAAAATCAATCTATTAAATTAATAAATTTATATTTTATACTTAAATAAAGTTAGTTGTTACTATTATGATTTTCAAGAAAATTTATGTAATCTTTTATCAATTGATAATTAATATTATAAATTACAATAATAAAATATGTTACATAGAATATAAAAAATATAAGAAAAAAAATTAAGATTAAAATCACATGTCCGAAATATCTCAATTTGCTATAATAATTTTTAAATTTAAATAATATAACAATTTGTTATTTATTGCTTAATTTAAAATAAATTGATAGAATTTGTAAATTAAGAAAACATGTGGTTATAACAAAAATTAATAACTAAATAAAAAAGAATATATTTAGAGTAAAAAAGTAGAGTAATCGGTTGAAATTTTATTTTTCTTATTGTTCTAATGAAGATATTTTGATCCAAGAAATTTTATTTTCCTTCATAAACTCCGCACTGAAACAGGTATGATTGTCATCATGAAACTTTAGTGATTATGACAGGTGACACATGACAGAAACGTCTAACAACGTTTCTGCTTTGGTGGTCACACTTATTGTCCCAATGAAGATATTTTGATCAACCATAGAATAACTGAAGTAAGTTTATATTCACAACAACAACAAAGATTAGGTGGAAAGAGAATCAAACATTTTGAACAAGAGCTTATCCAATGCTTTTTGGTGATTGGCCAAATTTAGTATCACTGAATCTTAATCATAAGCCCATTCAACTACCATATATAATATAATCATCTTACCCTCGTACAAATCATATTCCAGTTTTCGTTTTATTCAGAACCTATTATCCAATTTAATTTGTGATGAAAATATTTTCAATTTTAAAGAGAATCAAACATTGCTAGTAGAAGCAGAAGAATCTAACAATAGTTCTTAGCAACAAGAGCTCAAAGTAAAAGACATTACATTTGTGTTTGAACATTCTGGCATATATAAACGAAAGGTTCAGTCACTACTTTCCTCGTTTGCCCTTTAACTCAGGGTCCCTGTACTCAAAACAACAGAGAACAGTTCAATCCAATTCAGTAATTCTACAGATTCGTATCTTTGATTAAAAGGTGGAAGTAGAGAGAAGTTGGACTCAAACCTCTGGATATGGTCTAGTATCAGAAGTCTTGGCCCTGGCGGGATGCTCACATCTCTTAGAGCGCTGGAGTTGAAAAATTTGTTAGCTTTGGTTTCCACATAAATCGAAAGCTCGAATCTTAAAGGGGATATATCATATATAGATATACCTATCAGTAAGCAATGGCAAGGTGGGATCAGTTAAAAGTCCTTTCTTGAAGTTCTTCTCATATTTCTGTAGACCTAGCTTCAATAGCATAGTTCTTGATCGTGTGTAAAACGGATCTTCAGCGCTCGGTTTAGAGAATCTTTCTCCCAACTGACGAAGCAACCGTAAAAATGAGGTTAAGAAGTGATGCTTATATATAGTTCCATTCATGAGTAGAGAATTTCTAATATGATCACTCACCTTAAAAAAAATTCCTTGGAAAACAGCAAAACCAGCAGCAGTGGTGATTGCATTCATAGGTTGTCCTTGTAAGCCTTGGCTCACCAAAGAGTACGCAAATCCAGATCCTAATGCTGCCACCACACTGCAAAGTTGATTATCATTACTCTCTTAACACTTTCATTCTCAATGATAATAACCAAATATTAAAGGCTACAGAGAATCTTCAGCTTCAATGAGTAAAGTTTAAAGACTTAATCTCAAATATCAAAAACATTAAGAGGAATTGAAACTTACGCAGACTCAAGATCTTCTTTGCCTCGAATCCGTTTCATTACGCAAGCAATTCCAGCATTAACACCAGTAATGGCAGCAAAATTACGAGCCTGGACCCAAGGTCCACCCACAAGAGCCTACAGATTTCACACACCAAACTCTCTTCCATCAATTTACAATCACAAGTATTTAGGGTTTTATGAATTGGAAACCTGAGCTTGTTTCATAGAGGCTATGGCTTGAGAGTCAACGCCGGTTTGAGGAATTTCAGGAGAGAGTGTTCCCATGAGACCACCAATGAAAGCTCCTTGTACGGCGCTCATGGTGGATACGACGGCTGCCTCCACAGGCAGTGACTGTTTCGACAACCACGTCTTGAAACCAGTTTCTACTTCCTTGAATTTAATCTGGAGCTGCTGAATTGGATTCTGCTGATCGTTGAATAAACTAGCCATCGCCATCATTTCTCCGCCGCCTCTTCTCTGATCTTCTCCTCCTCCGCCGCCTATCCCCATTTTCGTTTCTTTTTCTGTTGCGACTTTTTTTTTTCTTTCGGTTCTGCTTTTCGTCTTATCTATCTCCCTCCTTCCTATCTCTATTGGGTTATTATTTTATAACTTATACAGTATGTTGGGCCTTTTAAAGGCCCATTTATCTCTTTCTCCGTAAGTGCTACATTGGCTCAATGTCACTTTTCTGAAATTGCTCAATTTCACAATCATTTTTAGGTAAAGTCTGTGGCTATTCAGGGACACTGTATATAAGCTTATATTGTTTCTGAACTTAGATTATGGTTGAAGTTTGAACGAAGCACAAACAGAAGAAATATGAGCAATTTCAAGAGAAAGGCTTCTCTTGTTTGCATGGATCAACCAAAGAGAAGACCTATATTGATTTTTGAAGATGGATCATAGTGGTTATTAAAAAAATGCAAATCAACTATGTCTACAAACGCTCATTGAGTGTGACGGTGACTCCACAATTTAAGGACAAGATTGGTGATTCACCATAAAGATTCTGAGGTACTAGGTTTGGATCTTGATGCTGATATTGGGGAGCCACACCTTTTCGTTTTGATTCTTCTGATTTGGGCACGGTGGATCCAAGATTTGGCTGCTCAGTTCATTCTAACCTGGATTTGATACAGAAGAAGAACATTTAATTAATTCGGATTTGATCAAGAAAATATCAAAAATTAAACGGAATGTGCACAGTTTTCCGCAAAGTTGAAGAAATCATTATAACAAATTGAAAGGCAAGGAGATTGACCTATAGTTTGTTCATTTTGCTCTAAGTTAGATATAACATTCAAATTATTATAATCAATCTATAGCTAGTACTGTAATATTGATAATTTCTCTGAGATCTCAAATCTAGCTCTCACACCAACCATCATCTTTCTGTCAAATATGAAAATGCATTATAACCTCAGATTTTTCTCACCAACACCATAACATTTTCTATTCCAACTATTACAATCACATGGAGAATGCAACATTATTTGATGTTTCTTTTAGCCCTAATCCCTGGACTGAGTTTATATTCAATAACATGGGTATTTCGTATCCCTTTTGCCATCAGACAGGGGGCCACTGGTAATATGTAATTCAAAATGCTGATCTGGACCTTCCCTATTTTACACAACTACGATTTTTATGTCTTCACAATGAGTTTACTAAGTACTAAAGAAACATCATTCATATTCAACAAAGCAAGATCTTGAAGAAAACCAAAAAATGCGAGTGAAGAACCACTAGTTGTAAATATGCTACAACGTAACAGAGTCATCCTTTGTGGATTACAACTATTGAGGGGAAAGTCCTTGGAGATGACGCTAGCGACGAAGATGAGAAGAAGAATCTAAGTGAAATATCTCTCCTTTCAAACAGTTCCACTGAAGTAGAGATATCAAATTGTCTTCATCAGTAATCTTACGTTTTCTAAAGATTGTACCTAGTCAGAGATGTTGGAAACAAAAGATCCTCAGACACGTGAAAATAGAATGAAACGCAAGCAGCTTGGTGATACAGAGGCTAATGCTTGCAATATAAATGAAAAAAAAAACAAAACAAAAACTTGGGTATATGCCTCAGTTTTTTATAAATTACCATGTTATTTGCTAAACGTGTTTCTTGTTGGGTATCATTTCGTTTGACTACCGTCGTCCTCTAATGCCTCGATCATCAGTTAACAAATTGCTTATGGATACACCAAACTCGTAGTTGCATGCTGACCACAAACATAGGTGGACCTACGAAGAAAGGTTCAAGCTTCCAATTGTTAGACTTACTCCTCAAACACTGTAAATTGAGAAACATAATAGTCAAATCATTATGAAGAGAATAATGGCAGTTAAACTCTCCCGCATGACAAGATTATGAAACCTGTACAAACAGAAAACATTTTCAGAAGTCTAGTGCTCATTAATCAAGAGAAGGAAGGAAGTTGATCTTGAACAAAGTATAGATTACAATCATGTCTCCATTGAGAGGATGAAGGGGAATATTCTAAAGGATGACAAAGCAGAAAGATTCTTTGTCTTGAAGAACCTGGTGAAACCTACACTGCATTATCAGCATTGTGACAAAAAATCCTGTCGCAATAAACTTACAGGAATCACCAATGGTATCTTGTACCAGTGGAGGCTAGCAAAAACAAGATACACAACTAAACAAAGGCTGCTTCTACACTGTGTACAAATACAAGGACAAACTTAAGGTGCGCGAGGAGAATATCAGACAACACTAGAAAGCTGAAACAAGCGTGTTATTCTACTTCACCTAATAATATGAAAACAAAAACGTTTAGAGCAGAGTAGCCGAATTAGGAATAGGAAGTCTCTCCTATGTTAACTACTACATAGAGTTCAACAATACTAAGATAAAGTGCTTCTTCAGACAGGGAGCTAAGCCTAGTCTCTCTGGATGAGCACATGAATAATGTCTCTTATTGAATAGTTGTCCAACATGAAAACGAAAGGAAGTTATTCTAAGTGAGATAAAGAAGAGCCTCTCAGAGATATAAAAGATTCAGTTCATCTCCATTCCATCTCCAGCTTGGCTGCAGATTGGGCTCACGGCAGCAAAAGACCTCTCGAAAGGAGAAGAATGAAACTGAGCATCACGTCGACGACGCTTAACACAGCTTTCAGAGGGTGGTTGACTCTCATCATCAAGCTTCCTCCGAACTCCTTTAACCGCCTGTTCCTCAACCGATGAGAGTGGGAATATCCTCCCACTGGCTCGGCACAAAGAGTTATGGTTATCATACAAGATCCGTTGGTTGCAGTTCTTGTCACAGACGTGTGTCAACCCAGTTAGTTTGCAAAGGTACATATTCCCACAAACATTCTCATTCTCGCATTTCCAATCACATTTGTGACACGGATTGGGTCCATCGCGACCCAATATAGCAGACAAGTAAATAACATTGGCAGAACCAACCACTGAAGATTTTCCAAATACCTCCATTGTGTTTTATCAAATTGAACAAAGTAAGTGCTTCAGTTCTCAAAACTCCACTGCATTACCCAAGAAACCAGAATGAAACAATCAATATCATCTCAAGGCTAGGCGCCATGTTCAATTTCTAATTCCTAATACCAGATCACAAAAATTTCACTCCACAATGTAATTTAATCAATCAAAATTTTATTTTATTTTTAAAGAGAAAAATTCGTACAGATTAACTCATTATCACATTATATAAGCTCAAATCACATATGCAATGAAATGTCCGTATCCTAAATACAGAATTTTCCAAATCGGGATAAGATAATCGCACAAATTCAATCAACCAGAGCTAATCCCAGCAGATAAATCGCATTATAAGACCTAATCGCCCTGGAATAAGTAATAAATACACAGAGAAAGGGGAAAAGAGAGGTAAACCTGATCGGAAGCAGCAAATTTCAAACCCTAATTTTGACTCGGACTGAATAATAGCTGGAGAAGAAAGCTTGTGAGAAAGACGATGCAGGTAGTTTAACTATTTATAGATCAAATTCGTAGTGTCTTGTAACAGATAAAATTTAACTCCGTTAGTAAACTAACGATTCCAGTGGGGCCTACCTCATCCAATCTATTTCCACTGTTTAATTATTTTTATTGCCTATTTAAAACATTTTTACAGATTACTTCAGATAATTTTTTTCAATTTCTTGTGTCCTTTTGTTGGCGGTGAATATGGAAATTCACGTGTCGATTAATTTATTGGTTAGATCTCTACTCGTATTCATACTAATAAATATATGGTATTTATTAGGCGTGGGCGTGGCCAGTACACGGTATTAATAACTAGTTATTTAGTTATTGGATATTATACGGTCGAAAAGGACAAAAATGTCAGTGAAGAAACAGTAACGGTAAGAAGGACGTGAAGTATATTGTGTTTTATTTCGAGCCACGAGAGGGAGATGACTTTGGCCCACCTAACGTCACCCGCCATTCTTGCTCTCTCACTCTTTTATTTTAAAAAGTTTCTCAAAATAAAATTACACCAGTAAAATAGGTAATAACCATTGAGATTTTTTTTCCTAACCATTGAGATTTGAAATGTACTACTAATTTAAGTGTACATATTTTAATATTTCTTACGGGGTTTTTTCTTTAAGAAAACACTGTAATCATTTTGAAAAGTAACTCTTTTTGTATGACTATCTAAGCAGTAGTTATTGTCCATGGTACGTTAACGTCGTACAGTTTATAGTAATTGCTGATAGTAACAGCTCGTAATTGCAGATAGGGTCACAAGATTAAAGATCAATGATCAACAAATCAAATTGTTTGGGAGAAATTAAGATTTTTTCTGGGAGATTCTCAATCTCTATTATTTGATGGATACAAGAAGCAAAGATCTTCCTAAGTCACACACGAGAAAGGCGAATCAGCTTAAGAAACGTTGATTAGAAAATTTTATAAAGCAAAACTGATTTATATTTAATTGAATCAAAGAAGAATCATTGTGAAATACAAAGAACAAACAAAGCCAATAATTCTGGTAGTAGCAAATCAAATTAAATCAAGTCAAATCAAGGTGTACAACAACATTCAAAATAATTTCACAGGTTTAATTAATCATCAAATGGTGGCAACAGCTTCTTTCTCTTCCTTTACTGGTTCAGCCTCAGCCGCTTTCGTAGCTTCAGCAGCAACCTCAACCTTTTATGGTGCAACGACCACATCCACCTTTGCTTCAGCGTTTTCTGTTGCAGCCTCTACGTTCTCCACTTTCTCAGGTGCTGATACTGTAACTTTACCAGCAGAAGAAGATTCTTCCACGGCTGCAACCTCTGGTTCAGCAGCAAGAGTTGTTTCCTTGGTCAGCTCGACCTCAGATGTCTCCTTGGCTTCAACAGAAGTTGTTTCGGTGGTCTCAGTGTTATTTTTGTCACCGCCTTCTGTGTTGTTTTCCTGTATTATCATAACATAATATTATAACCGGTTAGGCCGGTTCTGTGAAAAAAAACTATTTTTTTTAATTTAAACTTAGATTGTTATGTTGTATACCTTGGCTACTACGTTTTCAGACACAGGCTTGTTAGGAACAGAGCCTTCTTCGTTGTTCATATCTGATTCCTTGGGTCTACTCGCACAGCCACCCATTTTTTTGTGTGATTTT
Source organism: Cardamine chenopodiifolia (assembly GCA_963922655.1). Taxonomy (NCBI): domain Eukaryota; kingdom Viridiplantae; phylum Streptophyta; class Magnoliopsida; order Brassicales; family Brassicaceae; genus Cardamine; species Cardamine chenopodiifolia. The sequence goes on along the minus strand of OZ000479.1, from coordinate 12,138,280 downwards.
GGTTGGGTTTAGGCTGTGGAGTGTCAAATATTTATTTCTCTCTTCGATTTATTATTGTCGACCCGAGGATTGAGCAAATGAAGGGAAGATAGTCAGGGTTATATAGGTGATGATAAATCCGATTTTTTATGGAGAGCCTCTGGTCTTTTCTTGTGTGCTGAACGATTCAAATTGGGAATGGCTAAATTTAGTTATTTACAGAAAGGTTATGAACTTATATTAGAGTTTAGCAGAGAGGTTGCATCTGTATTTGGATAGCTTCATTGAGATGGTCAAACGTATGGAAGTTTCCTGGACCTCTCATCTCTTGTTCTCTCCTTTTTTAGTAATACTTCGATGGAGAAATATATTCAAGTACGAATTTAATTCGATTCTTTAATTTTAGTAAATTACAAAGAACAGGTGATTTTGCCGTGTAACAATGGAATATCGATGTTCATCAAAAAAAAAAAAAACGATGGGATATCGAAATGGTAATGCAGCTTCTTTATACAAACATGATTAAGCCGATCACATTTTATACTGAGTTAATAGTTATACCACACTATCTTACTATGTGAATGACCACCTAAACGTGTTTAACCCACTTTATTCATTTTAACTTTCACTGATCTAGATATAAATACTTAGTTTTTATCTTTTATATATGCAATATATTATGAATAAAGAAAACTCTGCATCGTTGCAAGTGAATCGTGGGGAAGGCAAAAAAAGAGAGAGCATAGGATAGAGCTCCCTCCTCGTATGTACGAGTTCTGAGCACGCAAACCAAACTAAAAAAACATAAAAATGGAAAAAGTCCGAATGTGCCGAAAAATATATAAAAGACCATTTTCCTAAAGTCAAGAAAGCGAACCCATCCCAGAACTAAACAAGTGAGATGCACCGAAACTTCCTTTCGCGCTTCCACATGTCACTACCCGTTCGCTGTATGACATTTCTTTTTACATGTCATCATCAGTTCCCTACTTTACCCCTGCATCTTACTAATATACATAACACTTCTATAAATTAATAATATCAGAATTTCGATATTTAATTAATTATCAATATTAATTTGTAGAAAATTTTTAAAAACTAAAATTTTAAATTTTTTTATCTGAAATTTAAAAAACATACGAACAATATAAATAATATAATATAATAATTTTTAGAATTGTCAATTTGAAAATTTTGTTTTAGACAAATCTTTAAAAAACTAAGAAAACTACAAAATTAGTTTTGGTGATGCAATGCTAAAATTATAGTTGAATTCATTTTTAAAATAACTTTCATCAATTAGAAATATTGATCAATAATCTCAACGATCATGAAAATATATATACTGATAAATTTTTACAATACCAAAATGAAAATTATATATGTTTATAAAAAAAAAAAATTGTAGTTATTATATATGAAATTAGATAAAAAAAAAGTTAAAAACAATGGTATAATTGATTTATAATCGATAATGTTTATATAAATAGTTATAGCATTTTAAATTATTTATATTTTTTGCAGTTCGAAAATATAACACTAGCAAATGTGTAATGTAAAATTTTTTTAAAATATATAACAAAAATTATAAAAAATGTAAGGAAAAATCTAATATAAGAATATCATATTATCATATTATATTTGTGTATATTCATAAAATTATTAATTTATGATATTATTGAAACTATATATTTATATAAACTTTTTTAAATTATTATTTTATTATTTATCGAATTTTACTCATTTTTATATTTGGAATCGAATTTTTTTAATATTTTATAATGTATTAATTTATCGAATATTAATTTTATAGATGTTAATCTGTTGCAAAAAAGGGTACGATTGTACTTCAAAATTTCCAGAAACGCGTAACGTGCGTGGCCACTTCATCTTTGGGAGACAACGGCGCGTGTATATACCAAATGTCACCACGCGCTGCTTTCATCATCTCTATAATTCTTCATAGACCCCAAAGAAAAAGTTCACATCTTCTTCTTCACTTTACCAAAATCGTATCGATTCTAGGGTTTATTATTTTTCCCAATATCTCTGAATTTTTATTTGTTTTCTGCCTCGTGATACCTTCGAATCGCATCTCTGATTATAAAAAAATCTGCGCTCTTCTTATTCGTATCCGAGAATCTTCAATATTGAGTTTCAATTCGTCAAAAAAGCCGCATCAATGAATCAGAATCTTCAAGTATTATCAATGGATTCACTACCAGTTGGATTAAGATTCCGTCCAACAGACCAGGAGCTAATCCGTTACTATCTCCGTAGGAAAATCAACGGCAACGATGACGACGTCAAAGCTATCCGTGAGATCGATATTTGCAAATGGGAACCTTGGGATTTACCTGGTACGTTATCTATTTCTTCATCATCTCTTGCTTCAAAATTTACAGACTTTGTGATTGTCTTTGGCATCGTATCGAATTAAGTTAAAAGATGATCTCAATTTAAAGTAGTTTCTATTTTGGTTAATTTCAATAACTTTTGGACTTTAATCTCATTATCCTAAGTTTCTATGTATATGTTTAGGAAAATTTTATTGATTTGAGTGATTAATGAAATATGATTAAGAGCTTGTGTTGTGGTCTTTTATTGTAGATTTTGCTGTGATTAAAACAAAAGACTCAGAGTGGCTCTTCTTCTGTCCATTGGACCGGAAGTATCCAAACGGAAGTAAACAGAACCGGGCTACTATCGCAGGCTACTGGAAGGCGACAGGAAAAGACAGAAATATAAAATCTGGTAAGACCAAACTTATCGGTGTGAAGAGAACTCTTGTTTTTCACTCTGGTCGAGCTCCTAAAGGAACACGAACTAACTGGGTTATGCATGAGTATCGAGCCACTGAGAATGACCTTAGTGGGACCAATCCTGGACAGGTAAATAATGCACACTTGTAGATTAGGAAAAGTAATTTGGATTATGTAACTTAATCATGTGTTTGTGTTGATTTATATATGCAGAGTCCGTTTGTTATATGTAAATTGTTCAAGAAACAAGACTTGACTTTAGCGGAAGACGATTCGAAGTCGGATGAAGCTGAACCTGCTGTCTCGTCTCCAACTGTTGAAGTGACTAAGAAGTCTGAAGTATCTGTGGTTACTAAAACAGAAGATGTGAAGCGTTACGACGTTGCGGAGTCCTCTCTAGTAATCTCCGGTGATTGTCATAGTGATGCTTGTGATGAGGTTACAACTGCTGAGGTGAGGACTTTGCAGAATCTTCTTAGAAATTTTCTTCGATGATTGTCTTAGTGTCGGTTTTGAAATTAATGGTTTTTATTTTGATATGCAGCTTGTAGATTTTCATTGGTATCCAGAGTTGGAGACCTTGGATTACAAGGTGTTCTCCCCATTACACTCTCAACTCCAATCCGAGCTTGGATCCTCTTACAACACATTTCAGTCTGGCTCGAATGATATCTCAGGGAACAACAACAACAGTTTCCAAATTTCGAATCAGTACGCTACAAATGAAGTAGATACGTATATATCCGAGTTTCTTGATTCAATTCTTGAGAACCCAGACGAGGTTCCTCTAGAGCAGCACAAGTTTGTTTTGCAGAGTGGGTTCGAAGGTGCAGCGCCAGATCAGGTACATGGAGTTTCCTTAAAACTCATAAAATCATTTGTATATTCATTAAGAAAACACAAATCATAATTAACTCTTATCAATTTACTTGATTGCAGACTGCGCCAGCATATCAACAGGGTTTAGCTGTTGACATGAGCAATGATGTTTCAGGAGCATTTATCAAGATTAGGAGTCGGCAAGCACAACCTTCAGGTTGTACCAATGACTGTATAGCGCAAGGAAATGGCCCAAGAAGGCTGCGTCTACAACGTAACCTTAACGGTATTAACTCCAAGAATCCAGAGGCTCAAGCTATCAAGAGAGAGGTGAGAATAACACCCGCCTTCTCATGAATCACTCGATTTCTTGGTTTCTTTCAATGCGATGTGGTTTCACGTAGCAAATTGAAATCGAACCGTGACATTAATATGTTACCACATTAATGCTACACAGGTTGAGGACACGGTCGGAGGAAGTATACAGAAAGGATGTGAAAGGCTAATGAGGTCAAAGAATAAAACCGGTCTCGTGTTTGAAAAGATTTTGTCGTTGAAATGTTCCTATGGAGGACTTCTTAGGGCGGGGATAGTTGCAGTTGTGTTCTTGATGTCAGTCTGCACTCTAACCGTAGACTTCAGAGCATCTGCAATGCCCTGAAAACTGGAACATTTTGTGAATATCGTGCTTCAGAGGTATTTGTTTTACATGTATTTAGGCTTATGTACCACGCTATGTTGAGAGGTCAAGGCCCTAGTTACTTCTATGACTTATTTGAGTTCTTAATTACATAATGAAAGGTTAATGTTTTTTTTTTTCCTTTTCTTTTCCTTTTTTTGATTAATTATGGTATTGTTTGTCATTTCTAGATGCACAAAATGTAAAATCAACTACAAAACTTGACAAATCACGATTCTTAGATGAAAAACTGCGCTTAGCATCGATAACAAATGGTAGCACAAGAAAGAAATCAAAAGGGTTTGATTGTACATAAGCATATATTCTGTTTGTTTGTCCTGGTACAGACGCAGATACTATCCATGCCTAGAACATGAAATATCCCAATTCTAATAGATATCAACAGAGATCAAATGTTAGTTTTAACGTAAATGCATTCCCAATAAGAGTCCAGCAAAAGAGGACTCAGGTTTGCAGCAAGCAAAGTAAAGTATAGACCTTAAGTACTACAGTGCACACAACGGCAAACCAATATAAAAAGGATCTTCAATCTAAACCAAAATTTCATATTAGAACTTTAGACACGAAACTGGAAAAAGTGATCTTAAGTTAGCATACTTATTATCAACTAAACGCAGTCTTGTTCAAAAGAAGATGATAGCAAGAAACAAAATAAAGTACATTGAAAATGGACTAAACTTGGAGTTGCATTAAACTTGGAACATAAGAAGAGCACACAAGTTCGCCAGATTTCAACTCAAGATTTGGAACTACTCCGATGTTGATAGATTTGAAGTATCCATCCTCTCCGAAGATGCAAGCCATTTGGCAGCCGCTCTCTTGAAAATTGTCTATATCAAAAAGCACAGCGACTTTCTTCTCCTCGTCAATGAAGAAGCTCTTAGCTTCAAAGGAAAGATCAAATTCATCCGGTGAACCAATGATTAGCGTAGTACCTAGTCTCAAAAGTGCTCCATGAGACCGCATTGGGCTCAATCTTGTTCGAAATCCAAATCTCTATAATCTCAGGTGTCTCGTAGTGGTTATATAACACAGCAAGCTTCTCATCTCTAATCCAAGACGGAGTCACAGTTTCAAAACAAGGATATGGAGGGTTAAACGGCAGAGACAGACGCGGTCCAAACCTCTCAGTTGCAAAATCAAAACAGAGTAAATAATCTTCAATGTCTGTTACCTCTAAACCTTCTTCTGTTATCACTTGTGTTTCTTCTACTGTTGTTACCTCTTGACCAAAAAAGTAAGTGTTTCCTTTCAATGGCATGCCTGTGTAATGAATATCGCAGTTGGTATTGGCATCACGAAGCCCTCCAAGAATCAAAGCTCAAATCGTAGACATCAATGAAATATTATCTTTGGCTTTGAAATTTTCATAATAAAACCTCAAGATTTTGTGGTTACGTTTGTTGTCGTATCCGATAGCAAATCTGTCGAATTGGTGGAATTGGTTTCTAGGTCGAATCAATTTGGTTTGACCTAAATACGGATTCCATACAACGAGCTTCGAGTTGTCTTTGTGAGGCATAACAGTAAGCCATCACAGTGATAGACTTGAGATAACTCGTCGACTTGATTATTAGGTAGACTTATTTGCTTCATTGATGGATCAACCAAGTTGCCGTCTTTGTCTTCGTTGTGGATTCGTTGGAGATCGAATCTCAAGGAAGAAACCCTAGAATCTACAACCATGAACTCCAGAAATTGATGATGATTCCTTGAAGCTTTTTTACCCAAAATCAGATTTTTCGATATAGCGTTCCATCTTTTACAAGTGGATCGAACTTCGCTTAGGGATTGGATGTAAACGGAACCCTAAAACAAATCTCTACAACCAAATCCTCTGAAAGATCGGATATTGTTGTCATTCTTCCAAATTTTTTCCGGAGATTTGTGTATTGTTCTTCGATCCGACGTTGTTTTCTAATGTGTGTCGATATCGAAACCCCTATTATTGTTTCTATATAGGTTTGTAGAAATATTTTGGTCGGGCTTGCAACAACCTTTTGCTTTGGCCCAGGTCGTGTTAATGGACCTAATCTATTTTAAAAACCCTAAATGAAATTAATTTACCGTTTTTTTGTGCAATGTTAAATTTTATATCGATTTTTAAATTCGTGACAATGGTTATAGAGGATTAAAAAAAGACTGAAAATCTATAGAAAAAAAGAAACCAAGATTACGACAAAAAGTAAAAAACACATGATGGACAAAAACACAACTAAAAAAGCAGATACACGAAACTATCTAGTAGAGCCCCAAAGAACAAACTTATCAGATATTCACATTGTGTCTCGGTTCCAAAAAACTCGAGTTTTCATCGTCGTTGCGACGATTAAACCCCACCCGAGACCAGAGCTCATAAGAAAGGGCACCTACAACTACTGACATAATTAAAAGCTTTTCAAACTAAAATTGTAGAAAACCCAAATTTTGGTTTCCAGTCGGCAAATATTTATGTTAAAGATGTCGAAAATTGTTATACCTTATGAGTCATAACTCTCAATCTAAAACTATGATTTTTTCTATTCCTACAATACACCTTCAACATACAAAATAACTTGGAAAAAAAAAACAACTTAAACAGAAATTCAAATTCTCGACATGAATCTCTTTAATAGAAATGTTAATTTTTTCGTTAAATTAAGTGACATTGCTTTTATTCAAGACAAAAGAATAATTGTTTACTATAAATCGAAATTTGTTTTTATTTTTATTTTCCTCCTAGTTCGTCCCCAACACCAAACAACCTCTCCTTACTTGTCACGCTACCTCACGTTTCATCCATTCAAACCCAGGGAAGACACAAATATATTCTTGCTCTTTTCTATTACCATGAAGATAAACACAACCATTAATTATAAAGACATTGTCGTGTCTTTGGTTTGAAAGCAGTACAATGCTTGCTTGAACTACTGTCTACGATTAACTAATCGTGTACTAAATCATATAGAGGTTCCAGAATTTTTAAATTATAGTTAAGTAAATTTGCCTTTTGACCAAAGAAAAAGAAAAGAAAGTTAATTACATTTGCCTTTATAGTTGTCATGTGATTGTAATGCAAAAAAATTGTTAATATATTCTTAATTAAATAATTCAAGTTTCTGTATGTACTAAAAGATTGGTGTTCTTGTGTACTGCAGCGAAACAAGCTTTATTTAGTACACGACGTCGTTTGCTGCGAAACTCCCATATTTGTTTAGTTTTCATCATTATTAAATAGGTATTTAGGTTTAATTACTTTGCTGAATTTGAAGCAAATATTATCTAGGCTCATGAACACCATTTCCTTTCGAACTCGGGTATCTGTGAAGAATTTCGAATAACAACAATTCTATGACTTATGCTTAATCGATGTTACGCAATTCTAACTATCCCTTAGTCTTTAAATTGTTTCTAACGAACTTCTAGCCACAACAAGTTCTACTAAAATGATCCACCAATATTGAATCAATGGACTGAACGTTTACTTCTAAACTTGTTGTTTTGAAAAAAGCTTCAAGGTATACTACAAATATACAATCTCTCAACTAGCGGTTCTGAGTGTTGACTTGCATATAAATCATATGCAAATTTATGAATTTTGTTTCCAAATGTGTAAATTTAACTTTTCAATAAAAACACAAGTGCCTTCCAAGTTCCAACATAAAAAAAGGTTGGTTCTTAAAATATAATAAAACGTAGGGTATTTTATAAATTTCTTAATATAGATATTTTACAAAAAGGGTCCAAAATGAATACAAAGGCCCCATAATTAAAAGCCCATTAAGAAGCTTCTAATCTCATTTAGCTTTGATCAGTCTCAACACTCTCTACTCTCTTCCGGTGGCACAACTCTGTACTAAGAAGCCATGGCGGTTTCTCGGGAGAAGGCTAGACCCGTATTGGCATAGTCTCTTTTCTTCTCCTCCTCGCTTCTATGTCGCCGTCTTTTACGAGCTCACTGCCAATGGTCGCTGACTAATTTCCTCTAAAAACTTGTCATTTGTCTGATTGTTTGGTAGATGATGATAGCTTGACAGGTTACTCCTAGATGTCTCCCATTGATATATATATCTTAGAGTTTTTGTGTTTGTTACCTGTTGTTTGGTCAGTGACTCTGAGCATGACTTTTTATTCCTCATTAGCATAATCAAGGTGTGGAGGAGTTAATACTTTTGCAATTCCAAGCTTATTTTGGAGATTTTATTTCCTTTTGGTATTTTTTTCATGGTGTTTATTTGAATCATCGTTTCCATATATTCCTAATTTGCGGAATTAGTTGTGTTTTGGTGGTCTGATTATTGAGAATCAGAAAGAATATTTGCTGTTACTTGATTTGATTTATTTGTGGAAAGCTTCTCTTCGATTTTGACGCGACATGACTATTTTAATTTTTATATTTCAGGAGAATGGGGTCACACAAGTAAGCATTGGTGGATTTGGAGATTCAACTACTGCAAAAGAACTTGCAGATTATCTTGAAGAAGAAGTAGGACTCGTTTGGCGATGCAGATTAAAGACTTCTTGGACTCCTCCTGGGTCTTATCCTAATTTTGAGATCATGGACACTTCAAATATCCCCAAAATTGATGATTACAGGAAAGTGGAACCTCATGCATTTGTCCATTTAGCGGTTCATGAATCAGCTGATCGTGCCATGGATACTGCAGGGCAATCCAAGCTTATCCTGGATGGTCAACTTGGGGCCTAAGAACCCATATACCCTTAACCAGAGAAGAAGAACGACCACACCATATAAGTTGACTGGTATTTCAATTGAGATTGGAACCTTGGTTTCCCGATATGAGTTTTTTGATTTTTTGGTAGACCCTTTTGACAACACATGCAAAATTTTGGTAGAACTTTGGTTTCCCGAGATGAGTTTTTTTCCCTCGAATATTCTCAGACGGATTCTCTTATGATCGTATAAGGTCCAGATCATTAAAAGGCCCATTATTAAAAATCCATCTTTTAAAAGCCGATTAAGAGAATCTTTCTATTCGGGATTAGCTTCGACATTCTCAACACTTGAACAGAAGCAAACACACTTTTTTTTGCTTCACCAGTCCCTTCCTCGTTGTGGGAAAAAAAAAACGATGACCGATGGATTTGACTATGGAGGTTTCTCTGGAGTACCGTACCCGTTTTGGCTCTCTTCTCAGTCTCCGCATCCTCCAGCTTCAGCTCCACCGTTTCTATCAAGCCATCCTGTTGAATCCTCTGATCTAATCCAAGGAGTGTTTGATCCGATGATGTCCCATGGCTCCTATCAACTATCACCGCCTGATTGGTCGAATAACCCATCGTTTCGTGAAAATTATCGCTCTCAGACTCCTTCTTCATCGTTTTACGCTCACAATACTCGACCTGGTATGATTTGAATCCCCTTTTTGAAGCAATTTTGGGGTTAAACGGTACTGTGATGGTTTCTAAATGTGGATTTAAGGATAGATCGTTTTTTTTTGGGAATATTTTGGTTCGTTCGTGTTTGATCTTCTTTTTGATGCTCTAACGTATTTTACTAATAGCTAACTCGGTTTTAGAATTCTCACTCGTCATGTTTGTTTTGATTCTGTAAATTTTAGTATATGATATGATAATGATTTTGTAGTATTGAAAGGATCATGAGTTTAGTGTGTATTTTAGTTCTTTGTTTTAACGCAAAACGGATATGTGTTTTGCAGGTAATTATGGTCCAAGGGGTGAACGTTCTTGTGAAGATATATTTCCACCGAGTGGATTTTACTCTCCAAGGGAATCATCATCTGATTTTGCGTCACTTCCCGCTGAGAATTTCTCAGAGAGGCAACGTTTGAACTTTGTGCCTACCTATAGCTCAGCTACCTTCCCTCCAGTGGCTTCTTATGCAGAGATGGTAATCAGAAATTCTCAGGAACCATTCTTTACGCCTATCACGTCTTCTGGTGTTTACACTTCTAGCAATGCTCTTGATGAACAACGTCCTGGATATTACTTTCCTGGCTCAGATAGATGTGAAACTATAGATGTTGGCCTTGGTTCTCATGTAGAGTCTTCCGTATGTGTTACAGATAGTAATCCATCTTTGCCAATGCCAAATTTGAAGACACAAGCTCTCTTTGATGGAAGTCAGACGGGGATTCATGTAGAAGATGGAAGATCATTTCGGAGTGACAGTAATGTTTGTAGTCATGCGCCTGAGAATTTTTTAGGTGCTCAATCCAGCTTGCACGGTTCGTCTATTGAACCGGTTAACTTCGATGTGTTGCTTGGATATGGTGAAGCCACTGGTCATATCAAGCCTTTGCCCGAGAATCCACATCTTCGCTATCGGATAGCTGGCTCGCCAGGTTCGAGAAGTCCCCGGTCTTCCAACCTGCTACCATCTAATATCAAGTCCTCAGGTTCATTGTTTAAGGATAAACTAGAAGGTAGTGGTGTCTCCTCCCTTTATCAGAGGCCATATACTTTGATTGCTGACAGTGAGAATGGTGTTTCTGAGAGCTCCTTGAAGAATGCAATTGAAGATTTAAATTGTGATGAGCATAGATCTTGGAACCACTTCATGGTATCTTCTGAAGGACCTTCAGCTCCCACAATGTTTTCTGTAGGAAGTGAGTCACGTGGTGCAATGAGAACGGATAATGAGAATGCTGAATCAGCTGTCGACTATAAACCTCCTTTCGAAGGTAGTACGAACCAACCTAGTGAAGATGTTCAAGCCAACCAAAAGCTATGTAAGCACCAGCAACAGATTCTTGATATAATTAATAGAGAAATGAAGAACACGTTGTTGACAGATATGGGTATCAAAGGGAGTATTAGATCAAATGCAGATGATGTCTCAACTGGACGATCACCTGAAAGGCATTTAGGTGATCAAGGAGATTTTCCATCCTCATCTTCTTCTCCAAGAGTTTCTTCCGTGGTTAATGCCATGCATAATCTGTCGGAAGTGCTTGTTTATGAATGCTTTAACAATGGGAACTGGTTGAAGCTGGAGCAACTTGAGAACCTTGATAAAGTAGTAGATAATCTCACCAAGTGCTTAAAGAAAATAACCAGTAATAAGACAATAGCAGGGGAAGCATTCCTTCCAACTCAAGCTATGCATGTTTCCTGTCCAAACGTGGTTGACCTTAATGAGGTATGTGATGCAGCTCGACCCTGTCATTTGTGAATTATATTGTAGGTGGAAGTTAAAAATAAAAAATTTCATGCTCTATGAGCTAATGATTTATTTCTTTTGAGCACCACTTGTGATAACTAGAGTCTTCACATGAGCAGAGGTGAATTCTTGATTTGTGCTATGTTCCAGACCAATTTAATAGAATAAATCACATTGCTTGTTCTTGTTTGTTGTTAGTTGCTTAACGGTACCCTTTCAGGCCCCAAAGGTAGATGCTAAGGACTTTCATGTCAAGCCACTAGACAGCTTTGGCATCAAAGAACAGGTGGATAAGAATGAGATGACCCAGGTATTTGTTTAAATAGTAATTTTGTGCATCATTTGTGAGCTCTTGCCTACTGAATCTTAACTTTGCAGAGTATTAAGAACATACTTGCTTCCAACTTTCCTGATGGTGAAGAAAACCACCCACAAACTCTCTTGTACAAGAATCTCTGGCTCGAAACTGAAGCTGCATTATGTTCCACAACTTGCATGGCTCGGTATCATCGGATCAAGAAAGAGATTGGTAATCTCAAATTGCACGATGAAGGTTGGTAACTTACATACTTGCCGTCTCCTTTGTCTGGTATTATTAGTGACTAGAGCTGCATTGCAAGACCATTTTCTCCACAATCCTGCCATAGGTGCCACTGGTATACTTAATTGCTTATAACAGATAATCCACAGACAGTTAACACTTAATTGTTCGGTTCCTTTTTTGAATTTAAATGAATCATCTGTAGACGATTAGTTTTGCATCTTTATCAAAGAATGGCAGGTTGTAGTTATTATGGATTCGATTTAACCCGGCTATTAGTCAATTTCGGTTTAAAAAAGCTTAACATTGACAAATAGGTGGTTTAATCATGCCTTCAAAATGTTAGTTTAACCGTTCATTTTTTCTTTCTTTTCTCAGAGATTTCTGCAGATCCATCAACCTCGATGCAGGAACCTTCCCTTAACCCCCAGAAATCGGTTCCCATCATGAACAATGCAGAGCAGGAGACAACTGATTCGCTCATCAAAAACGGAAGCAACTGTGGGAACAATGTTGTAACAATGAGTCATGATGCGCCACAAAGCTTCAGATTCAACTCAGATGCTGTGGATGCAGTACTATCGCTTATGTCCAGAAGCTTTGCGGATGATTTAGACCAGACCATTCATGGAAACTTAAGGCCTGATGCTGCAACCTCTGGAAAGTTACTGAATGTGATACATCAAGAGTCTACTGCACCCACCACAGAGGACAAACATAATGATGTTGTAGACCGGTTTCAGATTTTGAAGCATCAGGAAACAAAGCGCCAACTCAAGTCTCAGAACTGCCCAGATTCAGACATTGATGTTATAGACGGGTTTGAGATTCTGAAGCAGCAAGAAACAAATCGCAAACTCAAGTCTCAAAACTTCCCAGAGATAAAAATTTGTGACAAGGAGGAGACTCTAGAAGCTTTGGAGATGGCTAAGATTGGCAGAAGCTGTCATGCGAGTGATGTTATCGATAGATTCCAGATACTGAAACGCCGGGAAGCTGAACAAGTGCAGAAATCTCTCAACAGCAGCTTGGATACAGATTCTGACAACGACCAGCCAAGTAACAAAACGCAAATGGGTGATCATCTCTGGTCAGCTTCGATGATAAGAAATTCTCAGATAGCAACATGCGTTGCCGATACTGAACCATCTGCATCCGGCAAAGGCTGTGAGAGCCCGACGTCGGATTGGGAACATGTCCTCAAGGATGATTGAGTAGTGGAACTTCCTTGGACAAGAAGTTTCGGTCCTTTTATGAAAGCTTGTTAGTATATAAATAAAAAGGATTTGTGGAACAATATGAACGCCATATGCAAACGTTTGTGTATGATATGGGATGAATCTGCGTGGAGTGATAGTGCTGATTTTCAAAATGTGGTCTTAAGTTTTAAGTAGAAGTAGCAAATCGCTCTTTTATGTTCTACAAAGAAATACCAAACTGATCATCTTCAAAAATCACACCGAAACTCACGCAACTTTCACATGGAAAGCCTTGTAAGTTTGAATAAACTACAAACGAAAGACATTTACTTTTGTTACGGAAAAAAAAGAGACGCCGGAATCTAAACATCAAAGAGTAATGTTAGTGAATTCAGTGGTGGCCGAGAAGACGAAATTAATCGGCGGTGGAAGCTTGTCCTCGGGAATCACAGACCAATGGCTTATTGTATCCTAAAATTTGCTCTGTTTCGCAATGAAGAAGTTGAGAACTGGATCAAGAATCTCGGTTCAAGTGATCACTCAGTAAACCAAAAAATTCCACTAAACCGAGATTGAACCAAACTGAATTTTCTAACTCCCGCATATAAAAAGTGGACAAAATAAAACCTGTCAGAGTTACAACAGAGTATCAAAGAGCCATCAATGTTTTGAAAATTTTCATGATTTCATTTCCGTGAGCTCGTCGAATCTCTTCCAAATTGCTCCTCAAACTCGTCGGATTGCTTTGATCACTCTCTGTAACCGGAAATCGAGACGGTGTAGCTAGTTTCTGTGTGGGAGCATATGCCTCGTCTTAATAGAGCGATCATTGTTCATGTCGAAGACCCTGATGGGAACTTTCTGAGATCTCTTTCTCGGAACAAGTATCTGTATTTAGCTCTAGACGATACAATGGTTCCATGGTGTAACGCACTTAAATACTCTCGATTTATAGAATGTCATATAGTTTTATATGGCATAGACTTGTGTGAATCTCTTGTGGTTTTGCTCTCTAATTATAGAGTGTCATATCAAGCTTCAATGGAAAACAGAGCCGATCAGAATGCCTATGAGCCTTTACACGTGCAAGACCCTTGCGATATTGACTCTTTCCCGCAAGATTATAGTTGACGTTCCTTGTCCGGTTTCTCTCCCATCACTTACACAACTTAATCTTCTATCTGTTGTGTACAAAGACGAAGATTCTCAGGTTATGCTTTTATCAATTTGTCCCGTTCTCAAGCGTCTACAGGTGGTTCGTGGTCATCATGTGGATGATAATGTGAGAGAGTTTAAAGTGAAAGTGCCTTCTTTATTGATATTAAAGTATGTGAATGCAATACTACAAGATGATGAAGATGATATTGAAGATGATACTGAAGAGTTTTTGGTTATAGACACACCGGCTTTAGTGTATTTAGAAATCTGTGATTGTATGGGAAACTCTTGTTCGATCGAGTATATGCCTCGTCTTGCTAAAGCAGCTATTGATGTTGACTTCGACCCTGATGACACCTTTCTGAGATCTCTTTCTCGGACAAAGTATCTGTTGTTATACCTGAACAATACAATGGATCCATGGTATAACGCCGTTAAATACTCTCAACTTATAGAGTGTCATATGGAACTATGTGACCTAGACTTGTTTGAATCACTTGTGGTTTTGCTCTAATTGTCCTAAACTAATTTTTTTTGGGTCAATTGTGGTATGAGATTGAATCTGAAGATGTCCCACTTTTATGGAACCAACCGAGTTCTGTTCCCAAAGGCTTGTCGTCTCATCTTGAGATCTTTGAATGGAAAGGGTATGCAGGAAGAGAAGATGAGAAACAACTCATAAGATACATTCTAGAAAACTCCAAGTGCTTAAAGACGGCGGGAATCTCGCCGAAGTCAACCTGCAGTGCTGAAGAGAAACATAAGATCATTGAGGAGTTAAAATCCATGCTTAGGGTTTCAACGTCTGAGCTTCTGTTCTCTGCTCCGAATGTTGATTAAAAGGTTTGTACGATGACCAATAAATTTCTCTACTTTCCAGAAGATTTTGTTTCTAAATTTCTAATATTTGTTAGGATTTTGTTTTGCTATTCCATTATTTTGATGCCAATGTAAAGAAAAAACAAAAAGAAAAAAAAGACAGATTTCAGAATGATCGAATAACATTGAACGAAAATTTATAAATATATTTATTAAATTATTTTTTTTATAAATATACTTCTCTAATTAGGGAAGAGAATATTCATGCATATAGTATTGTTTTTTTTTGATGGATTTGTTCTATTAATCTAAAACATGGATGGAATATACTATTGAGAATCTGATTAGTAAAACTTAAATCACGGTCAATCCCATGCATGTGTTATGGTGATAATATCGTATGTTAAGGAATCTGATATGTTTAGAGTTTATGGTGCTTATGTAAAGATACTTGTAGTTTAGGAAACTAGATATGCTCTTCCTTTTATATATGTGCTTTGATATGTAGAGAAACAGAAGATGAAGGAGTTAGAATCCATGCACAGGGTCTCAACGTCTGTGCTTCTGTCCTCTGTTCGACTGTTATTTGGATGTGAGTATGTTTTTTGTACTTAGGATTTTGTTTTGCTATTCCGTTCTTTGAACAATTTATGATTATAAAGCTTATTATTAATTTCAGCGACAGTTATCTAAAACATAGATGCAATATACTCATATTGTCCCTTTTCAAGTTATCAAATTTGTTTCGCTAATTCACATAACAAATTAAAAAGATCGTGTTCCTGTTACACCAATCCCAATTGGTTCGTGAACTATCCTAAAATTTGGAAGTTTCTCAAACTTAGTTGTTTCTTATTTTCATTAAGAGTCAGATACTGCATAAGCAATTAAGCATTATAACTAAATGACACCGAAGAAGATCAAACTTATGAGATTAGATACCCGAAAGGACAACAATAATCCGATTTTCTGACAACTCGAAAAGTATTTGAAAACAATCTAGAAGTGAATGAGGCAGAGAGACTCATTCTCTCTTAACAGTCTTAAGTAGTGAGTTCCATTATTGCGCTTACAATGTCTCCATCATGACTCTTGAGCGCCTTAACCGCTTTGCTACGCGAAACTCCAGCCTGAGTCATGACCAAGTCAATGTCACGATCCTCCACACCGGTTTCATCAACTTCCTCTTCATCTTCTTCCACCTGTGCTTCTACTGCGGCTGTTGATGCCTCTGCTCTCTGAGATGTGGCTCCGATTTCAGGCATCCTAAACTGTTGAGCAGCTTGTGTTTGAAGCTGAGAGCTCAAGTCTTCGATCTTGGCCTCACCGAATATAACATATGTTTCTGAATGCGGGCTTTTGAAAACATCAGGTTTTGAGATGAAGAAGAGTACCTGGCAACATTAATGTTGTGTATCATTAGAAGCTCACACCCGAGAAATACATCAAAAATTAGTGAAAGAAAACAGAGAATGGTTCTTCGATTTTACGTTTTTCGTTCTTTTGATGGTTACTCGACTAACACCAGTGACTGGCTTCATACCGAGCTTCAACATCGCTTTCCTACTCTTCTTTTCACTTCTACTCTGCTTCGCACTTCCACTTACACCTTCAACAACAAAACTTCATTCAATTTCAAGAAATGATTCACTATACTAAGTTCTCATGAGTTATCAGCAAAATGATTCATCTCCTACACCTCTCTATATGTTCACAAAAACATATAAATCCACTATTTCCAAATAACTATGCAGAGCCAATCTTGAGATGTGTATACTCTTTGAATGGCCAAAACTATGAATGTGAGAATTTCAAAACGTATTTCTAAAGAACTATCTAGTTAGTAATGATTACGAATAAAAATCAATTGGCGAGAAAAGAGGAAGAATCACCTTGAGCATCGTCGTCTTCCTCTTCTTCGTCATCATCATCATCGTCATCTTTTACATCTTCTACAATCGGTTCATCAGTCTGGAAAATCACCAAGCGTTAGGACTAAGCAAAAACCGGGAAAAAAGAAATGTAAAATCCTTGAAGACATTCTCACCTGTAGCTTCCTCTCGAGCTCTTCAGCAATGGCAGTAGCGGCTGGTTGCTCAGTTTGTCCATCGGCGGATTCAGTGACTACAGCCGGAGGAGGAGACATTGCTTCGAGAGATTTTAGGGTTCCGAATCGATTTCTCGTCAGCCAAATGGATAAGGATCGGTGCGGTGGTGAGTTGGTGACGACTGACGACTCAGGTTTTGTTTTGTCGTTGCCTAATTGGGCCTTTTATTGGGCTTTTCTCTTTTTTGTGTTTACTATTCATACCGAATAGGATATGTAATTTTTTAATTTTCCTTTAAATACGTATGTGGGCCATACATCGCAGCCCCAAATTTACTGTGGGCCGCACATGATGTTCACGTGCTCAATTCAAAACATCCCTTTTGAGTTCAGAAACCCTAACACATTCTATTGAAATAAATAGAGACTTTCCTTTTTGGTTTTCATTATAAATAGAGACTTTGGTGAACCCTAAACTTTCGTTTCAGCAAGAAGAGCAATTTAATTACAGGTTCGGTTTCTGGTCTCTCTGTCTTCTACGTATGATTTAAGTGTTGTTCTTCTGTTTCATCTGAATTTAATTATATGATGAATCGATGCCTTATGTTCTGATGATGATGTTGATGTATTTGTAGATATATTGCGTGTCACGCGAGAACTTGCAAACAGCTTAGATACGATGTCCACCGGTGAGCTCGCCTGCACTTACGACTGCTCTTATCCTTCACGACGATGGAATCGATATCACCGTAAGTCTTTTAGTTTTTATCTTCTGCTTCTCGACTTCTCTGGTATCTGATTGTAATTTTATGTATTTAGCTAATTATCGTCTTATATATGTAACAACCGTTCAATTTCTAAATTCCTTGTTCACCACGTCTATGTGTGTTTGGCTTATAGCTAGATTTGACTCTGTGCCTTTTGTGTTTTACTAGGCTCAATCTAACCTCGATTTTGAACTCAACCCTATTTTAGCTTTTTTAACCTAAAATTATGAGGAGCCACTTTGGTTTGAACCAGTATTTTGTTAAAGAATACTCATACATGTACTCAAACTAATTTGTTTACTTGTAAACTTGTTAAGTGTCTATACTTGACATAGAACTGATATTTGTCTCTGGCATGTTGATCTCAATCAGGCTGAGAAGATCTCAACTTTGGTGAAAGCAGCTAATTTGAACATTGAATCATACTGGCCTAGTCTCTTTGCCAAGCTTTGCCAGAGCAAAAACATTGATGATCTCATCATGAACGCTGGTGCCAGTGGCTCTGCTGCTGCTCCCATGACTGTTTCTACTTCTGCCTTTGCAGCTGGAGGAGCCACTCAAGCTGCTGCCCCAACTGCTGAAGAGAAAAAGAAGGTATCGTATTTTTTTTCTTCTTCAATCCTTAAGTAAATTACTATATTATGATCAAAACTCTAATTAATACTGATATCATTATTTCTAATGTATTGGTTTAGTTTGCTCTTTTTTTGTGGCGAATCATCCTAAATCTTTAGGAGGAGGTGAAGGAAGAGAGTGACGATGATTTTGTATCCGGCTTGTTTGACTAAGTAGCCTTAATCTATCTTTTGAAGTATTTTCTTTTATTTATTTTTGTTCCAAAGGCAATCTATATGTATTTAGGCGACTTAATCTTGTGAGATTTTTATATGGAAACTTTTAGGAAAGTCTAGTGTTTTTACTTGGTACATGTTTTATTCCATTCTCATGACTTTTGAGCCTTTTCTTTATGGAAGAATGAAGGGTGACTAATTCCATAGACGTGACTGATTTTTTTATATTGGATTTACTTTTTAAATCATTCTCTAATTTGGTACTTGCACTAATCGCTATATATATGAAGTTTGTATGTACGATTTTGAGGAAGAACGATTCTTCAAACACAAGTAAACCCTAGGCATTCCTACGATAATCTCATCTGTATATAATCTTGTTTTCCAGCGTTTCCTCGCACTTCCCAATACTTCTTAATATGATTCCGATTCCAAAAAAGAATTGTACTTCTTATATGTGAATTTTTTTAAGGAAAAACTTACAGTTTGATTTAAATATATGTTTGTTCGATACTCCATTCGTTTCACTAATAATATATTTTTCAGAATTTATTATTTTTCATAAAAAGTATTGTTTTTTTCTGTTTTCATAAAAAGTATTGTTTTTTTCTGTTTTCAATACAGATTTTTAACATAAATCTCAGTGTTTTTATATTATTTCAACTGATCAGTTAAAAAGAAACATTTTAGTGTATTAATAAAAGTTAGAAAAGACATTTACATATATTTTTTTTATTTTTTTCTTCATTTATGCGAGCTTTTTGAAAATAACACTCTTTGTAAACGGAAGAAGTAGTTTTTATGCGGATTACACAAATATTTAACTATAGTAATAGTATAAATTAATTTAATAAACTACCAACTACTTTAATGATTTCAACTCAGGGTTTTAGATTTTTTAATGTGATATTGTTTGTGACAAAAGTTATATTTTTCTTCTTTTTAACTTAAATGATATTATTTTTGAAGAAACAATATTAAATTATAGTCTTATTTATATTCCATTTTAGTATTTTATATTAAAACATATAATCACCTATTCAAAAAACATAAAAAGGTGGAATAAAATCAATTATTCATTTGTTTGATAAAACATAAAAAGTGTCGACTCAATACTTTTCAGCTAAATTAAATTTTTTTTTTAATGTGTTAATACTTTTTGAAAACTACCAAGTATTTTGTAATGATTTAAAATCCAATTCTATTTGATTTATACAACTAAGTGGAAAATAGTTTATTGTTTGTGAGAGTGTTACATTAAAAATCTATAATGGCATTCTTGTTATTAAAAAAAAGAAGAAGAAAACTTTTTGTAAAACATAATATCGATATCATTATTCTATTAATTTATTATCAATTTTAGTATTTTACCATAAGATATTTGTCTTTGCATGGGTAATAATTTCTAATATTTTAAATGAATTACAATCAAATAGAAATAATACATTTATTATTTTCAAAAAAAAAAATTAAGCTATATTCTTTGTACAAAATCGTATAAACTATAGTCTTATTTCTTTTCCAATTAGCATTTGACCTTTAGAAGGTGTGAAACTAACGGTATGATTGGATAATAATATCGTGTGTGTATATATACACATACTGTATATATAATAATACTCTCTAATTATAGATAAATAATATATCTTATCCTATAAAGTATGATACTTCTCCCGAGAACACGACATATGGCAAAACATGTATAATACTGATAATTTAAAAAATTATAGGGATGAATTGATACAATTATAGTAAGCAAAACATAGTAAGAAAATAAGCAAACTATAGAAAAAAATCACAAAATTTATCTAAAGATAATTTAAAAATTATAGGGATGAATTGATACAATTAAAGAAAAATATAATTTCTAATGTCTAATCATTACACCAAAGGATGGCACCAAAGTAAAATGGTAAGAAATCTTTAAAAATCAAATATACATTATACTAAAAAAGTAAATAAATTAAAATACAAATATTATTAGGTTGTTGCAAAAAAGAAGAAAAAAACGTAAGGCTAAGACTTGATACTCGTAGAGTATCATAAGATTAAAAACAGTTAAAAATAATAATGGTATAATTATTTTTTTTAGATGTTTCTGTACAAAAAGATTTTTGATACCGTATCTACTTTTTATTGGACTTTCTATTTTCGGTTTTGCTTTTTCGCTTTTTCTCTCAATTCTTTTTTTAGTTTCTGATTAACTTTTCCATTCACATCTCTTTTTAATAATATTAAATATATTATTAAAAATATACTTATGATATGATTGAGGATGCTCTAAAAAGTCGGTATAAGATTAAAATTGTGGTAGAAGTAGATTATAAACCAAAGTAATCATGTTTGTGTAGAAAAACTGTAAGGGTTTCATACAATGTCCGCCATGAAAAAACGAAGGAGCACGTCTCCAAAGAAGAGGTTCACCAAACCATATCTTCAGTGAATGGATTAGGAGTAAACTCGAGTCCGATACCAACTGATCTCGTAGTTGAAACGCTGTCGATCGAGATTGCCAGAGAAATCGATAGCGAAGTTTCGTTGCGTGTCTAAGAACTGGGATTCTCTTCTCTGCAGTTCCTATTTCACAAATCTGTTCTTAGCGGTGTCTTTTGCTCCTACGCGTCTCCTTTTCACTTTCCAAACTGAGGGTAAATGGTCCTTTTTTCATCACCTCAATTTCTGATTTCAGACCACAACTCATCTCTTGTAGTTGTCTCGTTAATCATATGCATGTCCCTAAAGATTCTTCCTTTGGAATTTGCGTGTGAATTTCTCTGTACGAAAGATGAGTGGATTTTAGGTGGAAGAAGGGATTCAAGGATGACGATATGTAATCCTAACACAGAACAATTCAAACCTTTACCCAAAGTGAGAACGAGGAAGGGTCAATTTATAACCTGTATTGAGTATGATCCAATCAAAAAACAACTTAAGGTATTGTGCATGACAATCTGTGAAAAGCCTTTTAATTATAAAGCTGAAGAGCATCAAATTCTCACACTAGGAACATGCAGTTTGATGCAATTTGAAAGGGAGAATGATTGACTGTTCTTTAGTCCATTACCCTAAAAATAAGGAGATATACATCAATGGAGTAATATATTACGTAGCTGTGAATTATGAGTCTAGAAAACTTGTGATCGTTTGCTTTGATGTGAGATATGAGAAGTTCAACTTTATTTTTAACAAAGCTCAAGAGGATTTAGGTTTTCCGTCAATTTTAATAAACTACAAGAGAAAATTAGGAGCAATTTATCATAAATCCTCTAGTTTTATGGATGGAAGAGCTATAAGCCTTGAGTTGTGGGTTATACATGATACTGAAGATCATAAATGGTCAAGGCATATTCACATATTGCCGCCTTTATGAATAAATCTAGATGGGGAGACTAACGTTTATATTGTTGGGATGATTGGTACAAATGAAGTTGTGTTTTCTCCGTACGTCTTGTCCATCTTTTCAACATTTTCACTTAAATGTGGAGAGGAATTCTATAAGAAAAGTTGAAATCCAAAGTATTGAACCTCTTAAAGGTCAAAGCATCTACATCTTTATAAACTTTGTCGAAAATGTGAAGTTTATTATGTAAGTTTTTAATTTAAATTTCAATAAAAATTTAATAAGAGCAGACTCTTTGATACAGTCCTTGTTTTATCATGTATTTTCCCATTGTGTAGTTATTATATGACAATTGACAATGTTATATTTACTTTATAATGTACCTTCATTTTTGGTCAGACTCTTTGATACAGTTGCTGATCATCACATGCGTTTCCCATGTTCCTTTGAGTTTTTTTTGTTGAGATTTGTCCTCCTGTTTACGGATTGCTCTGTAATAGAGATAAGAACCTGATGAGATGTAATTCTAGCACAAGAGAGTACATAACCTTACCCAATAGAAAAACACCTTTTTGGGTAAGATCCGATCGAAAAGCATTTTAAGGTATTGAGTGTAACTTTAACAATCGGAGATCAGAAGCATCAAGTTCTGACATTGGAAAAGGGAAAATTATTATGGAGGATGGTTGAATGTTCCATTCCTCATATTCCTATATGTGTTGGAATATGCAACAATGGGATTTTATTTTATAAAGCTAGGAACGGAGATTATGATCAGTCAATGATAGTTTGCTTTGAGGTTAGGTTGCTTTGAGGTTAGGTCTGAGAAGTTCAAGTTTATTATGAGTAATGAAGTTGTTCAGATCAATTTCTTGCTTGGCCCTTGTCAATGATACTGAACTACATGCATTGAGTTGTGGGTTTTATATTATGTCTGAGGAACAGAAATGGTCGAGTCATTTCTACATATTGCCACATTTGTGAAAGAATGTAGTTGCAAATTACTGCTTATATACCGTCGGGATGACTCGTAATGGTGAAATTGTATTGAATCTATTGACGTCACTCGGTAAGGGATAGAAGCTTCTAAAGGTCGGAAGATTTACACATTTATAGACTATGTTGAAGATGTGAGGCTTATTATGGCTTAATAAGACTTTATAATAGCTAGTTTGGGGTTCATTGGCTGGAACTTTCAAATTATCAGATGACATATTATGGTGCTCATGTCCTGTGGTAAACTTTACAAAGTAATGCGTTTTACATATAGGACCTTAAAAGTTTTCAAATTTTGCACATCACCGGATTTCAATGTTTGCATTTCTTTAATCTTTGCCATTTCCAAATAAATCAGTCTAATATTTCATAAGAAACCAGTCAATGGTCTCTACGATTTTATGGGCTAAGGAAAAGAAGAGGTCGAACCATACAAAGCTCAGAGGTACGGTGAAGTTCACGGAAACATCCATAAACATAACATGAGAGAATAGTGCAACGATAATCATTTGTACGCAAAGAAACGGAGAGTGTAAAAGATGAGCATTATCCAAAAAGAGCAAAAAACACATAGATTTGATCTCTGACTTGAGAATTTTCACCGCCTAATAAATCACTCACTGCCTTCACGAACCTGATTAAAGACAATTAGTAAGATTGTTTTAGATTGGTCTGTTTTGATCTATTGTCTACACATACCACCCTACAACATGGTAAACGATGTTTAAATTCAGCTTATTTATATACCTTGGGAGGAGATTTTGACAGAGACCTGGACCTAGACCTTGATCTCGACATTGCCCTAAATTCAACGAAAAAATTCACATTATCACAAGAGGCATAAAACAACGAACAACGGTGAGGTAAAGAACACAAAAAACAGAGAGAACTTGCCTGGGGGGACTCTTCTTCCTGTCGGGAGATGGCGATCCAGATTTGGATATCGATCTGGAAAGGGATCTTCTTGGTGATTTACTGCAATAAAGATTGATAAACACAACTCCATTTTAAGTTGTTGAAAATGAGAGATATATAAGGTTCAGTGAGAACAAATATAGCACCTTAGATCCTTCCTTGGGCTCTTGCTCCTGCTAAGGCTGCGGCTTCGGCTACGGCTATGGCTACGACCACGGCCTCGGCTACGGCTTCGACTTCTGCTTCTACTTGGGCTTCTCGACTGGGAGCTTTCATATTTCTTAACCTACATATGAGCAGAACACAGAGTCATAACATGAATATTAACTTGTGAATCATGATTTCAAAATGAGTCAACATTGATTTCTTACCTAAACATCTAAGACTACGAACAGAGTTAACTTACAGCATACAAAAAGTTTATCAAGATGTCGCATATAAGCAAATGTTTCATCAGAATGTATTAAAAAAAAATTATGGTCAAAGAGGGCAAACTAAAAAAAAACTATGAGAAATGGTACCCGAATATACGCTCTAGCCCAGGGGTTTCTGAACTCTGTATCATCAAGTTTCCTTATCTGAAATCACAATTTTTGAACATCAGACATAATACAAACCAAAGCGAATACAGTAAGAGTAAAGAACAGAGTTAACTTACAGCATACTTCATGTCATCATAATTGGTGTAGTCGACAACACCATAAGTTCCTGATCATATTATTAAAGATAGTCATGTTATTAGAAAAAGTCACAACTATAAGATATTGCTAAGAAAGAATGGCATTGTAATCTTTAATTGGGCATGAGAAAGTGTAGGAACGCACCATCACTGTCTCGAGTGACCTCAGCAAAGCACACATCCCCGGCTTTCCGCATATGATCCTGAAATAATGGATTTTATATGAAATAAAGACTAGGAATGGAAACCAAAACGTTACAGCAAAACATGAATTGTCATCAGACCTTCAAGTCTTGCCATGAAGCAGATGACGGGAGTCCACGAACAATAACTGCATAAAAAGCCATCCAAGAATCAGAAGAAGTGAAGATTTCAACCAAATGTTATCAATATCAACTTCTCATAGCAAATTACACAAACCTCGGAATTCAGAGTGTCGAGAGACTCCAAACCGAGCTGATCCACCACCATAGCCGCCACCACCACCACCGTAGCTGCCACGACGATCACTTGAAGACTGTCCTCGACCACCATGGGCAAGCTCAACCTGCTTTCATAATTATTAGAAACTATGGGAAAATAAATAGAAACATCAAAAGGTAACCTGAAGCAGCCAAATAGTATGGAAGTAATAAATATTTGATTACCCTCAAGCGACAGCCGTCAAAGTTATAGCCATCACGGCCCCTGATGGCATCTTCGGCATCCCGAGCATGCTCAAACTACAAACATTCAACGAACTTGGTTAAGTAAAACTAAATCTTGTAAATTTGGTTAGGAATATGTAATTTGTTTAAGCGAATTCGCTTACCTCAACAAAGCAATAACATGGAGGACGAGGTGGAACCTTCAATTCAATATCCACTATGCGGCCATACTGCAAACAAAGCATCAAAATATTGTGTCTTGTCAGGATAATTTTCAAAAGAGAATACATAATTGAGTAAAACAAATAACCAAAAACTGACCTTGTAAAAAAGATCTTCAATCTCATGTTCCCTAATGTCGCCAGGCAAGTTACCAACATAGATGGACCGAGAAGATCGACCACTCATTGTTTGGAAAGGTTAAAACAAAGCAAAGAGGAAACTGCACATATGAATAAAAGAGGAAAAAATAAGTAGAGGACCAAAGTTTACTGCTATAGACAAAGAATCTCCACTCAGACAGCTTTTCATACAGCCTCAGCACTTAGAAGAGATGGTAATAAAAACACGGTAAGACCAAAATATATATGAAGCAAAAGCAAACCAAGTGAGAGCAATCCTCGATTCAGAGCAGTTGCTCCACAAGCTCCAAATGCTTATTTGCTCCAATGTGCTCCAAAAGCTATTATTAAATTTGAAATACATATTTTCTCCAGATCGTCCCACTAAACTCGTTCCCAAAGTGAGCAAGAATCTCCAATAATAATAAAAACAATATGAAACAACTCCACATTGATCTCCCCCATTCCCTCTCTATATCCCTATGAACCATTGCAATGCTCATGTTCCAAGCGCTTGCCATCTATCATAAAGAAAGCATGTGTCATGACATCATGTAACATACACTCATGCATCTCCCTTGTTCATCTTCCTTACTCAAATATTATTTCCGTTTCAAACATACATCACAAATTCCGCTGCTACCTACTTTAAAAAAAAAAAACAAATATACCCACAAAATCTCCTTCAAAAAATGTGTTTCACAAAAGAAAGTAGACAATTTATGCTGCAAACATTTTTCTTTGCAATGCAAGTTAAGTTTTTTTCTCAGTAAGGTTTGATTAATCAAACAAACAAAATAGAATAAAACAAAGTTTCCTGAATGTTTGTAATTACGAAAATTTTCTAATAAGAATTATGATTAATACAGATTCTAGCATACAGCAGACCCCAATTGAATTTAATCACATTAAACAACTCAGGAACCTTCAACAGATAAAAGCTAAATACAAGAGTGTAGAACAGCTACACGGATAAAAAAAAAAGAGTGTTTTAACTAAAGTGAAGTCAACAAAGCTACCCCAAGACCCAAATCCCAGATTGTTCAGTGTTGGAAACAAAAAGCCATATAATTGCGAGGAAAACAAGAAAAACAAAGCAAAGTACAATTGAATTATACGAATTGAACAGTACAATAAACGAAATTAAACACCACACCAGCGAATTCATAAAACCCTAACACTCAAACAGAGATTACACGGAAACTAAATTCATAGAAAACAACGGAGAGAGATAGAGAGATAGAGAGATAGAGAGATAGAGAGAAAAAGAGAGGTGAATGACTCCGTACCGGAGAAGTGCTGCAGCACCGGAGAAGATTTGAGCTAAACTGTAGCAGACAGAGCTCGGAGGTGCTTAATAGATTTATCGGCCGTGAAAGTTCGAACTAGGGTTGTACTTTATCCTTTAGGGGTGGTCCATGAATTACCGGAATTACCCTTGAGTAATCTAGTCAGTTCTTTTGTTTTTTTTGCTTTTCGGTCCCTCTATAAGCAATCTATTTACCAATAGAACCTCTAAGTTTTTGTGGTCAAATAAAACCAGTAAGTTATACAGTATGACAAATCTCCCAGAAAAAAAAAGAACAATGGAGAAGGGTTCTTCAATTTGTTGAAAATTATTTAATGAATAATGGTTACAATGAGTTTTTGTGAAAAGAAACAATGCTTTTTCTTTAATTAGTTTCCAAAATTGAGGTGTAACCTATAACTAAAAGTTTTCTCGAAAACCATTATTTTTTTTTACATTTTATTCATTCTGTTGCAATTTGCAACCAATTTATGGAACTCAGGTCATTTCTTGACGAAGATTCATTTGAAAAGTTACTTCACCTGAAACATCACAAGCGAAACACAAAAATTACTGTTATTTGGAAATATTACCAATCACGAGATTAAATCAGCAAACTGAGATCAAATGCTGCATATTACCAAATCATGTCAAAAAAGACTTACACACCAAAATGGTCAGAATTTGATCTTCACTCATCATCATCATCTTCTTCTTCGTCATCATCATCATCAATGGAATACAAACCCTCAGATTCTTCCTCATAGATCTGAAACTCTCCATCACTCCCATCTTCAACAGCAAAGTCTCCATATAAACCAGGTTCACTGGTTGGAAAACTATCGAACAAACCTTGAAGATACGTTCTGGAGCTGTTCTCAGTATCAAGATCTTATCATCGTATAGGAAAATCCAAAGAAACAGAGAGTCAAAAGGGTGTTAGAATCAAATACAGAGCTTTTGTATCTGCCTCTTAATTCCCAAAACTCAAGAAAAGGCTAAACTCTGAAGGATACATCCATGGGAATCAAGAGATATCTCATTATCTCCTGCAGCCTGCAAAAGAAGAGGAATAGAGAAATGGTGAATCCTAGCGGATGAAGAAGACAACAAAAACGTCCTTTACAGTATATTACCATATCGAGTTCTTCTGCTTCTTCTTCTTCTTCTTCTTCTCCTTCTTCTTCTTCTTCTTCTTCTTCATCCAGGTTTTCATCATCTCCATCCTCGTTAACATTAGCATCAACATCTTCGTTTACACTTTTACACTTTTCCATGTCTTCAGACCCTGCAGATTGAACCACTGTTCAGTAGCTGTTACTTCAGAGTCTTCAAGGAAAACATGTTCAATGACTAACGACACTAAGCATAACACGTGATATGTATCAAGATTAGTTTAGCTCATTACAGAATTCTTATGATACAAATTTCTATGTAATATATATACTCGTATAGCAGTATGACCGGCCAATTTTTCCTGTCAAATTCACTTAGTCTTTTGAATATTAAAAGACTTCCTAAAATATTAAAAGAGATGAAACATGCAATTTTGTTGATGATCTTACCTTTGGTTGCCTCCCGCACTGGAGATGGTTTAACTGTCTCTTTCTGGATTTGTATTTTCTCTGACCTCTCAAACTCTTCTTGAATGGATTTAAATACATCTTCAAAACCTGGCTCAGGAAACACAGACACAAACCTCACAGCTACACGGAGTCTCAAAGTATCAAGCATGGCTTCTGATAACCATCCTGTTTTATGCTGCAAACATAAACGAATCAGATCATAAACTTGAGGAATTGCCAAAGTTCATCTATTGGCCCAGATGCATCATTTTGTGTGCACTTGATATTTAACCCAACAGCCAAAAGATCATGATTCATGGGTTTGATTTCATGAACAAAAGCTAAGCTGAGAACTCACGCTACAAGTAGTCTGCTTGGGAGGCTTTCTTATCTCTCGCTGGATGTACTCGTCGTCAAGTTCAAACAACTGCAGAAATGTTTGGCATTTAAAAGGAAATAACTTAAAAGCACAAATGTCGTTCCAGCTTGGCTTTGAGCTGTAGCAAAGAAAAGAAAAAACATATAATCGGACTTTTTCCTGCATAAATCCAATGGTTCAGTTGCAAATTTCTCAAAAAATCATGCTAAATCTATGATACAGTCCTAAAACAATGATCTTAGAATGCTACAGAATTCAGGCTTGGAACTCCAGGAAACGGCTGTCATTCATAGGACGACTCGTCACAGAAATAGAAAAAAAAACTTACTTGTTAGTTGCATTGGCATCACAATAACTTCGCAATTCAGGTGGAACCCTGAATTCCATTCTCTGATATCTGAAACACAATTATTCAATGGAGATATAGGTCAAAATCAACCATTACAAACCCATCTGCATCACCATTTTACCAACATGTCACGAACCATGCAGCAAGAATATATAAACCCCTTTCTTAAGACAGAACTCACACACGAGATTCAGGATCATTCCGTGGATCATAGCCTCTTTTAATCCAGAACCTAAGAAACGGACCACTGGAGAAATAATATGCAGCCCTGAGCAGAAACCTACAGAGATCACACCAATGCAAGTTGACCAATGTAATACTAAAAAGACCTCAGTATAAGAAACCCGTCTTAAAAGCAGTCTCACCTGTTTAACATATGATGTGTACATTTAAGACCTTTATCAAGTAATCGTTGAACTACAGAATCTCTGGTCCATATAGGCCGCTCTTCAAACAATGCAGATACTGATACCTGCCACTGCCAGTGGTTGGAGCTGGGAGCAATAAAGTCTTCCCAATTTAGTTTCTTTGGAATCTGTATGAAAGCTAAGGATTATTTATTCGCGGCATTCAGATGAGAAACTGTCGAAGAAGAATTGGAAGAACTAGTATGTAAGAAAAAGGATATCTTTGACGCTGAAATCAATTGCAAATACTGGGCCAATATCAATCTGCATCATTGAAGAAAATAGCATGATGTTGATCAATTAGAAATAAGCAACCAAAAATAAACTATAAATGGCATCTTTAATATCTAAAAGAGAGCAATCACGTAGTCTTGATGGTTCATAAGAGTAAAACCGAGAGTTTTGACATGCTTCAATCTTTTAGTACCGCATTTACAGGATTCAGATATAACTTTTGCGAATTCACGACTATCATGACAAAGCTCTAGCATAATTCACCTCTTCTGGGTAAATCCAAATATAGGTTTTAAGAAATGCCAACCCATCAAGAAAGTCTCATTACTTCACCAGTACAGTTAACTAAGACCCTCAACCAGAAAATTAGTTACAGATAGACAACAATGGCTTGTCCTATCGGCGAAGATAAGATATTTAAAGTCATATTTGTTCCCAACAGTCTATTTCTACATTTTTGGTGGAGCCAACAGTCAATATTTAGTTTATTAAGAAAACTCGGATGTTTCCATTTCGTTATTTACCTCATAAAAGTTCTGAGTTGCCGCATCATCTTTCTTTGTGGGACCACTTGTTGCCGGAGGTTTCAACCTGTAATCACACAAGGAAATTGAAATCGGCACTATAACTGAAATTCACTTCAATCAATTTAATTTTTTCCTAATCTTTAGACTATACCTAACATATTCAAAACTAAGTGAACGGCTTATGCCACCAAACAAGAAAGGAAAAAATCGACAGAAATAGAAAAAGGCAGTATAATCTTACGCCACGTTGTCTGGTATATCTTTGGGTGCAAAGAACTGTGGCAATAACATCATTACATCTTCATCAGCTAGGCCCATCAAATCACTGTTTCCTGCATATATCCGATGTAATTTAAGTGATCACACCAGAAATCTGGAATAAATTGAGAAAGAAAAAACAAATGCAAGTGAATCACCTGTAAGGGAATCCACCTCCATCCACTTTCGTTTTTTCTTCTGCGCAATATCCGCGTGAATAGGAATAACATGTTGATAATCAGCCATGCCTACACAATGAATAAGAGGAGAAATCTTGTAAAAACTATAAATGAGAAATATCAAGTCAGCTCTCACATAGAATACAAATATCAGATGCATAAGAATCAAGCAAAAAGAGGAGAGCTAAGTGTTTACCATCAAAGTGAAATGATTCAGACACATGAGCTACAATATCTGCACATAGAACTGGACTAGCTTCCTCTAAACATACATCACTAGTTGCAAGAACAGGTTGCTTGATATCTTTCTTAGAAATTCTTAACAAAAAACCATTGCAAGGGCGTTGTTCACCCAATGCAGGATGTGCATAAGGATCTTCAGGCCGGAAACGCAGCTCAAGCTTGTTTGAAATTGATTCCCTTGCCTACCCAAAAACAAAAGACTCAAAATTGAATAAGCTTGTTACTAATCAACATCAACTCACAAATGTATTAATCAAACCAAAATATTGATCCCTTTTATTTTGGAATCTGAAATTTTGTGTTGATTACCATGGCTATATCACTGTAATAACTAGCATATAATGACAATTTCAGTAAAAAGGAAGAGTCTTTAAAGGAAAAATTAAGAGATTTTACTTGTGAAATTCCATGGATTCCTCCAAGGGTTTCAATGGCTCGGGGAATAGAAGATGGGTAGCCAGGGAAGTGTACTACAAACGCCTCCTTGCTTGGCAAGGTACCTGCGATTGTTCCTTCTTCTATGATTCCCATTGTTTCTTTCTTTCCACAGTTTACTCTTTTTCTGTAATACAAGAAAACAAACTGATAAATCTGATGTCAATGCTGTGGAGAGTTATAACTTATGTATATATATATATATATATCCAATTATTTTTCACTTATATTGAGCTTCAATTGTGTTGCCTTTGCCAACGGAAAAAAAAATGAAAATGAGTCTTGAATTTAAAAAAAAAAACCGGAAAGTTTATGATTCCGGAACTTCAGACTCACCGGAGAAAAACAAGAGATTGTTTCAAGTTCTTCTATTTCCCGACATCGGCGACGGCGAATATTTCTCGCGGCTTCAAAACCCTCAACTTTTCAAGTTTTATACATATTTGGGCCTGCCTATCGCCACAGTTAAACGACACCGTTTTGTAAGAAATGTAAATTATTAAGGATTTCTTCGTCGTTACTGCTGTTCGAACTAGGGTCTCCGTACTTAATAATTTATCTCGTCGACTTAAATGATTTGGGCATAGTTAACCGACACCGTTTTATAAAAATAATAATTCACGAGCGAGCACGTTGACTTTATAAAAATCTCGGAAAGAAATAAATAAAAGCAAAAAAAATATTGAGGATCCAATCTGCGTCACTGCGATTCGAACTAGGGTTTCAGTACTGAATCAAATTCTTCAGTTCGTTGTCAAAGCAACGCATAGCAAGTTTTTTCCCTCCAAAATTCAGTTGATTTCCCAACTGATGTGGACGAGATTCATCGTCAATTTGATGGTTGGTTACTTGATTCGTTGAACTCTTCGATGGCGTCGCGGTTTCAGGAAGCTTCACTAGTTACTTCACCATCTATCCTAACGCCGTAGCTTGGTCATCGGAAAATCTGATCGCCGTCGCCTCTGGTCACCTCGTCATCATCCTTGTAAGCTTTTCTGCTTCGTTTAAAGTTAAATTTTGAGTCTTTTAAATTGTATATTGACGACTTGTAATTATCAGAATCCGGCATTACCTGCTGGATTGTCAAATTTGTAAAATGAAAATCTCAAAAATGAAAGCAAAAACATAAAATATGTAAAAAAATATTTGTTTATTATATTGTCAAATTTTGCCTTTAAGTTTGACTACATCTACCAAAACAAATAGTCAATTTAGTTTAGCATTGACTGTCTATTGACACAATTATCAAAACTAGTCCTCTTGTATTTTACCAAAATAATTGAATGACTTTTTTCATGCCGACGGCAAGTTATAATAACATTTGAAAGACTTGTTTTCTTGTGTAGTTATGATATTTCAAGTAATATAATATAACATTTTGTCACAAGAAAAGACTGAAGACCATAAGAAAATATTTCAGATATATACAAGTTTGCAAAATCTGTTTTATCGTCGTATGGATTTTGGTTAGTTTGACTAGATTCAAGTGCTGAAGATATCATTTTAATTTTAATTTTAATGTGATCGCTTAAGGATAATTTTCTGTCATTCGTGGTTGATTAAGTCATGTCTTTAGTTTATTTACATGCTTTATACTATTTGAAATTGAAAGTTAAACATGATCCTTGTCTATATTTTAGTGCATTGATATGGGAATAAAGTTCAAAAGCCGAAAACACACTATTTTGAAGTATAGAACTGTATTAAGATAATGAAAGTGCTTTGAAGGAGCCAGGGATCAAAATATTTATCTGCAAAGATGTGATGAGACAAGATTAGTTACTAGGTTTGTGTCTCATTGTTAATTGAGACGATTAAACCAACAGTTGTGAAATAACCACCATATTTAGTGGGACATTATTTAATTTCTTAGCTTAGTACTTAATTTGTGATCTCTTTTTAGTTTCCAGATTTTAGAACTCGGAGATTTAGAGAACAATCTTTTAGTTTTGGAGTACTCGTTGTCGTTTAATTGGCAATCTTTTAGTTTTTCTACATCATTTTATATTAAAAGAGCACGATGGAGTTGACGTATTTACGCGGTCGTTTGACTGCTTTCGCCACTGAAGCGAGGAGATAGCATGAAGTAAGAGTAGGCATAATTATTCGGACCCATCGCATATCCAGATTTCCATCCGGATCTGGATCCAAACTTAAAAAACGAATATCCAAATAAAACAGATCTGAATATTAAATTTTTTTGGAATGGATATCCACTTATATTTGTATCCGGTTTTTTTTTAAAAGAAGTTCAGATATCCGAGTTCAGATCCGGATATCCCAAAAAAGAAAAAATTTCAGATCCGGATCCGTAACAGCCATAAGTACGAAGGATGTTCCCAATAGTTTCTTGACAATAAATGTCGGTATCCAGAGTTGATAATATTTGCTTTGGTTTTTCTTTGTTGTTTATCAACCAAAGTTTACTTTTGTGGTAACTTTTAACGTTGGAGATACGTTAGTTCAATGACCTTTAGTGGCTATTTGCTCTACGCTTTCTTTGCGTGTATCTTGTTTTGGTTTTTAAGATTGCTATGCAACATAAACTGCTCATGGTTTGGTCTTAGAATTTTGAACTTGGCAGGAGCTAAGTAGAAGAGGATTCGTCGAGCTTTGTGTGAATGTATTCAACTAGATGAAGAATCTGAAGAATGACTATGCAAAGAAATTATATTTAGAATGTGTGAGCATGCTTCATGTTAGACATAATTAGATTGATTAAACTCGTGGTGCGTTTGAACATGTTATATAGTGCAAGTGGGATTACCATGGCGTATGGCAGTTTACCTTATCTCTACAACTCTTAGTCATAGGGAACTAGTAAACAATACTGTATCTCTGAACTAGAACTTGCTCCTGAGATCTTATTTTCATTACCTTCGTTCCCGAGTGATCGCAAATCACTTTCAGGCTTTTTCCTTTAGCAAAGTTGCTTCGAAACCCTTCTACCTTTTTTGTGGAATTCTCTTATAGAAAAAGCAGGCAGCATGAGTTTATCTTATTACTTTCACCTGTTAAATAATTTTGTGGTTATATATAATTTACAGGGGATGAAAAAAGGATTGAGTAGATAATGTATCTTACCTTTTTTTGTGTATATTATTTTACAGATATATGAACTTTTGAGACTTTTTAATCTGATCATTCAATCTGGTACTTATATTAACCAAAAATTGTAATGGCACAATGGCAAGAAGACCTTGGTAAGTATACACAATATATTTGAATGTCCACAAACTTGGCCTTTACATCTACCCAAACAAATAGTCAATATAGTTCTATCATTGACCATCCATTGACACACTTACCAAAGACCGATTCCTCTCGTGTCTTACCAAAATAATTGAATGACTTTTTCTTTTTCATTTTTTATGGATTTTCATTTTCCGCATATTATTTGATAACATTTGAAAGACTAGTTTTCTTTTGTAGTTATGATACTTCAAGAAATTTGATATAATTTATTGCTAAAAAAGTAACTTAAATATAAAAAAGTACTCGTTAGCAAAATCTGACTAAAATTTTATTTTTAGGCAATATAATCTATCAACATAATACATTATTCATTAGGATACTTTTTCAGAAAATGATATTTTAATGATTTCTAAAATGTAAATATATCATTTACCGATCATAGAACTAGTATTTTTTATAGTCAGTGTTTTAAA
This sequence comes from Cardamine chenopodiifolia, assembly GCA_963922655.1. Lineage (NCBI taxonomy): Eukaryota > Viridiplantae > Streptophyta > Magnoliopsida > Brassicales > Brassicaceae > Cardamine > Cardamine chenopodiifolia. The sequence goes on along the minus strand of OZ000479.1, from coordinate 12,103,125 downwards.
ACTATAATACACTAGCACCACCACTTGACGACGAATATGGAAAACAAAACCAATTAAGATCGTATACATGTAAAATATTTGAAGTTCCTTGGCGAAAGACTCTTTAGGTTATAGGAAACGGTCGTTTATCGTTTTCTTACTACTACCGAAAAAACAAAACTCCACTCCGAATTGTCAAAAATGTTGTGGCCAGTTTGATACTCTGATTGATCGAGCCATGGATAGTGAGATTTATGGTTGTTGTTCTGGTGGGAATGCTAGTTCGGTATCTTGTTCTAACTTCTAATTCGAATTAGATTTTTGCACTATTTATGTTGATTTAAGCGTCCTTAATGTAGTTAAACCTTCACTTTATTTATGTCTTATCTAATCATAAACTTGTCTTATTAGAAAATGTACACTAGACATTAGTTGGACCATTGACTAACAAAAAACATTTCAACGTACGTTTACAAAAGGATTATATGCTAATTAATATGTTAATAACATGATTGATTACGCAAATTTTCTTTCCTCGATATATCAGAAAATATTAGAATATTATGGATTAGCATAATTTACCAAAACTATAAACTAGTTTAACGACTATCGAACTAGTTTAAGTAAGATTTCATTTATCGACTATTGAACTAGTTTTGGTAAGACTATTTGGTAAGACTATAATAATTATATATATATATATATATAATATTAAACAAGTGTTTTACAATACTCTATATACTTATTGAACGATTGAATATTGTCCAACGTCTAAATGTATGTTTACGTGAAAACTATAAATACAACAATAGAAATATACTTTATTTTCCCAATAACAACATACTATTGAAAACAAAGAATCGAAATAGACAAGAAGAAGAGAAGGTTTAAGAAATTATTTACTTAAATTGTATTAAAAATTACTCAAAACTAATACTCCCTTAACTCTCTCCATAAACCTTGGCACAACCCATCAAGTGTTTATATAGGGAAAGCACACCTCACCTAAACCTATTAGAGTTAGGAATTAGATAAATCCTAAATAAATCCAAACTTATCTAATATTATCTTAAACTTATCTTATAACTTAATAAAACCCTTAAACACTAAACCATTCCTTTGATATAGAGTTACTTGGTTTATAAGTTAACCAAAGCTTAAAACTCCGACACATACAATATTATATGGATTTTATAAATTAAAAATTAGATTTTTAATGCAACTTTGTTGATATGAATGTTCTTAAATAGTTTTTAAATGCTACTTGGACGAGTGATTAGTGATTACCGCTTAAACATATGATTTTTAGAAAACTAAACGGTTGCAGTCTCTCAATTACATATATGATTAAACAAACTTTACTTTTCTAATGCAACACATAGTTATTTACTAAATTATGATGATTTTACTACAAATTTATAGGTTGATAATTTCCAATGTAGCTTCGAAGATTTCTATACCATATAAATATCTCATTTACTAATTTTGGAACATCACCTTATACATGGTCGTTCTGATACACAATCGTTCTGCTTGCAGCTCATAGATACATTATATGTAAAATTCTACTTGGGAAGAGGGATTTACACGCCCGTTTATGTTTCCGGTTCAGAAATACATTTGTGTATTTATATTGTGAAAAACTCTACTTGGAAAGAGTGATTTACACAACCGTTTATGTTTCCATCTCATAGCTACATTGTATATTTAAAAAGGGGATGAATGTTCATTATAAAAAGCATATGTTGTATATATGGCCATACAAGCCCTATTTTTAACATTGACTAATATTAGAAAAAAATTCAATAAATTTTATATATATACCACACCATATGTTAAGAAAATAACTTATAAGTATTGAAATATTAAAATAAATTTTAACAAATGTCAATTAAATTTATAATTTTTAACCAATAATAGTTTAAATAACTGATAAAGTAAAACTCTAACAATGCAGATTGTTTATTCATAGGTATATAATTAGTTCTGTTGATTACAAATGAAAAGGAGGAAGCTACCTAAGAAAGAACATAAAGTAAAAAGAGATCAAATATTCATTGAATTATAAAAATAAAAAATACAATAAGTACAAGAAGAAAATAGTACAGCTTAATTTTGAAGAAGAAAAGTATAAACAAGTAAATTATTTAATTATTAGAAAACAAAATTAAGTAAATTATTTAATTCATTACCAATTTACCAAAGGGTCTTTTCCTTGAATTCTACTAATCATCTCCTTCCGTTTTTCCAAGTTTTTTCCTTTTGTCTTAAATACTTCACGTAAAAAAAATCCAATCTTTTTCTTTGTTCCAGTCCGCTCATTTGATCATTTTAAAGTTGATCCATTTATGGAATAGAATCCAACGAGATAAGTCTCAGGGTTCGTTTCACACAATTCATGATCTCTCCTTTTCTACCTCTTTCTCTCTGCGAGTTTTTGTTTTGTTTTGTTTTTTCTTCTCATTTCTCAATTTCTCTTTTTTCTCTTTTTCTCAGTTTGTTTATTTGATCAGAAATCGGCGAGTTCGTAAGTTTTTGTATCTTTTCAATTTTTTTTGTCCGATCATGGCTGTTCCTGAAAATGCTGGTGTGAAAATGCACTCTTCTGGTCAGAATTTAGACAACAACACTGCTTCAGCCACCGATACTAAGCCATCATATTCTACTGATGAGAACCCTAAATCTGATTCCTCTCTTGAGTCATCAAATCCACCTACCACCGATGATATGATCACCGAGACTGACCAAATGGGTCAGACCACAAATGGGTTTAACAGAAATGGTGTTGAGTCGAAATCAGAGGATGGTGAGGGAGATAACAATGGAGGAAGTCTCAAGAGTGAGATCAAACAATTGGGTGATGCGTTTTCTAAGCTTAATCCGATAGCTAAGGAATTTGTTCCTACTGGGGTTTCAGGAAATGAATTAGGGTTTACTAACAATTTTGCTGTGCCAAGGGTATTATTATTATTCATCATCATCCTTAAATATTCTCGCTGAATTATGATCGTTATGTTTTGTTTTCTTTGATGGATTGATAAAAAGTTTGTGTTTTGCTATGTTTCAATGGACAGTCTTGGTTCTTCATTTGATGTCTGATTGCTGCATATACAAATCATTACATCTCTACAAAATGGATGTGTTTTTGTGTATGGGTGTCCTTTTTTGATTAGTGTGTGAACTCTCATCTTTGTTATTTATCTAATCTTCTCTTAGATTGTGATGATACAGTGAGGTGTATAAAGTTTAGAACTTTTTTGTGTTTTTGTTTACTATGATTTGCTAGCTTGTTTGTTTCTTTTATGTTGATACATTCAGCAAATGGAAACGGGAAAAAAGTTCGAGCTTTAGGTATTCACTTTCGTGTTCTTGCATCTATCGCTTGGTCATTGATACAGAAGCAGTTTTACTTTGTGTATGGTTTGTTAAATTTAACTTTTTTGCTGTTTGATTTTGTTTATTTAGTTACACTTTGAGAAAATGGCTGCCTGCAAATTTTCTTCTTTGTATTTGAGTTTTGAAGTTTTCGTGTTTTAACTAGAAAGTATACATCTTTTCCTGTGGACACATTCTTCAAACAATGGTATTAGCTGCAGATGTGTGAAAGGAAAGTATGGATCAATCTAGTAATTCGTGTGCTTCTTGTTTTATCGCTTGCTACAGAGAAGGAGCTTTGGCCAAGGGAGGAGAAGGATGAACAGAAGGACAAGCTTGGCTCAGAAGGAGGATGTAATCAAAAGAACTGTATATGTCTCTGACATCGACCAACAGGTAGAAAGAGGGAATTTTATTTTCATAACATTTTTCTCGTTCAGGAATCCATATAATAACCACTGCTTCTCTTAATTGGTTTTGTTTGTAGTTTACTGAGGAGAACCTCGCAGGTGTCTTTATTAATTGTGGACAGGTACTTAAATTATCTCTATGTTTCAAATGTTTTGATTATATGCAGTAACTCGTTTCCTCATATCATTTTTTGTCATTTTGGGATCAAAAGATTGTTGATTGTCGTGTATGTGGTGACCCTAATTCTACCCTTCGTTTCGCTTTCATTGAATTCACCAGTGAAGGTACTTTTCAAGTCAACCTTTGTTTACTAGTTGAGATTTTCTTACAGTACTGTGTCTTAACTAATCAAGAGATGTTGCTGCAGAGGGAGCTAAGGCTGCTTTGAGCATGTCTGGTACTATGCTCAGTCTTTACCCTCTTAAGGTTCTTCCTTCCAAAACTGCTATTGCACCTGTTAACCCTACTTTTCTTCCAAGAGTAAGTTCACATAATCATGGCGTAGAATTTTATTAGTTAATTTGTTCTCGAGCATAATGGTGCTTTCTTTCTCCCAGTCTGAGGATGAGCGTGAAATGTGTGTGAGGACTGTTTACTGTACCAACATTGACAAGCGGGTAATTCGATTTCCATTTACCATTTCTTCGTTGAGAACTTATTTTTATTTGGAAACTGTTAAGTGATCAAAGTATTAAAGAAACTAACTTTAATCATTGTCCTTTTTCTTAAATTTGCAGATCACTCAAACTGACCTGAAATGCTTCTTTGAAATGCTTTGCGGACAGGTAAGGATTTGGTTTGTAATGCACTGGATTGTTTTACACTTTTATATGTGTATTTGTGTCTTCCGCTATACAGTCATTTTATATATATATATATCCTCTTTAGGTTTATCGTCTGAGGCTTGGAGACTATCACCACCAAACCCGCATTGCTTTTGTGGAGTTTGCACTGGTAATTTCTCTCCGCCTAGGTTTTCAATTAAAAAGTTCCCATTTTGGAAATTAGTTATGGTGATCGAATAGTTTCAGTTGCTAGGTAAGATTCTACTATTTGAATTGCATGCCGGTTTGATACATTAAATAACATAGGATTATCCCTTCTAACTCGATAATTTGCATTTCATAAAGCTTCTTATTTTTCAAAGACCCTTCCTTAGATTCTTTGAATCTCAGAGTTAGATGCATAAACTCGAATTTGAAGTTTACGTAAAAGGGTCCAACTTTCATTTTTGTTCACTTTGAATTGTCAATGGAGATTCATACTTTGCTCTGTTCTCGCAGGCGGAAAGTGCCATTACTGCTCTTCACTGCAGTGGTGTTATGTTGGGCTCACTCCCAATAAGGTAAAGATTTCAACCTATTATTAACCTATCTCTTTTTTTTCTTCATCTTCTAGTTTTAGTTTCTCATTTTATCCTATCCCCTTTAAATGTCAACTTTTGAATGGTAGGTTGTAGTTTTAGTCATCAATAAAAGCTAACTTGATATTGATAGATAGTCATTATTTCGATTAGGCTCGCTCTTTACTTAATTCTATTTCTGGTTCATATGTTAAATATATTTCCATGATAAGAGTAATAGTAGAATGAATCTCTTTAGTTAGTATATTTTTTTTTCTTCTGGGAAACTTGTATTAATCTTTGTGTTGATTTATCTGTGTTTTGAAGGGTAAGCCCATCAAAGACACCAGTAAGGCCGAACTTTCCCAGTGCTGAGCGCCCTTTAATTATCGCAAAAACTCCCGATGGAATTGTCAGAAAAATATAGAAAAAGAAAGAGAGAAAGCTGAAGAAGAAGAAGAAGAAGTCTAAAGAAGAAGGTACTTGAGGCGTTTTGTGTTTTCTATTTGAACTCTTTTTGTTTTATTTTTAAGTTTGCATCGCAGTCGCAGAGCCTGCCTGCCCGGTATCTTTGAACAATTCAAGAACTTTGGTCTTTTTCTCCTTTCTATAGTCTCCAAAAACTAAAAAAAATTGGAATGTTTTTGTTTTTGTTTAAATACCCTTCTGGATATTTTTATGAATTATTTAAGACAATTCGAGAAATTTCGTCTCTGTCGAGTGAAATCTTATTTCACTCTTCTTTTTAGTTCTTGATTTCAGTTAGATCTTGTCTGGATTGTGATCTAGTTTGATTTTCTTGTTCTTTGTATTGTGCTGCTGCTTCATTATGTTTTTTTAGCTATTTTTTATTCGGGTCAAATAAATAGTTTTCTTTGATTATTTTTTTTTAACCATTTTCAAAGTGTGCTACGAGTTTTTACATAGGATAATTAGAGATTACGGGTTTTGCTTAATCATAATAACTTAGGAAACTTTTGAAAGACCATCTTTAACCAGTTATAGAAAGACCTGGTCCTTACTATGCCAGTTGATCAGTGTCTGCGTTTGCTTCCAATTATAGAAATTTTTTATTTCTTTGAGTTATCTGTCAGTATTTAATTGCTTGTCACTATAGATAAATCTATTATTGCTTCAAATCTGTTATCTATATGAATTTTTTAAAGATTTATTTGAGAAGCTCAGTTTTTTCATGTATATTTTTACAATCCTCTTTTTTTGTCCTCACAGAATAAATAATTTTAAAAAGAGAGGAAAAAAAACTGTGAAGAACAAATAAGCACTTTCCGTTTTCCTACGGCTTTTATCTTCTGTTGTGTTGTCGTTGGTAGATTTTATTATTCGGAATTTAATTAGTCTTTGTTTTTGATAAAAGGAATTTAATTAGTTAGCATATAGTGACAAGTTCGTTGTGGCTCGTTAGCAAACGTTTTTTTGTTTCTAGACTTAATACATGATTTTTTATTTTTTTGATAAAAACTTTATACATGATTTGATCTAATCATATATTACTAATGTCTACGCAATAATATCGTGCTTAAGGAGTTAAGTTATAAAAAATGATAGTAGTAGTTTTATGTTCAAGTGCAAAATGCTAATCCAAATAAAGAAGGATTTGTATCCTATATTCTTTCATATGTGGTTACATTTACAATTTGTAATCATATTTAAAAACTATAATATATATCCCTTGTGTGTTGTGGAGCTCAATCACTATCCCAAACAATCAAAGCTATAAGAAATCATGATAAAGAAATTAATGGTTAAAAATGATTCTATGAAAAATATACGAAAGAGGGGAAGGAACCACTTTCTGCACTCTCGAGAGATGCATTTCACATTCTTTCATGTTACAATTATTTTTATTTCTGACACAAAGCTATCTAATTTGTAAACACAAAGCATGCCTACGTATTCCTTTTTCATTTTCCGTGTCTTTATCTATTATTTTATTTTATTTTCCGCTTCATCATTCTTCTTATTCCAACAATTTTCCTCTTTTTCGGCTTTTCCGGATACAAAGCACTATATTCATTTACATTGATATATTAGAGATCGTTTTGCATTTGACCGTTACTTTTGAGTACGAGTGGTGATAGTTGCCGAACACGTACATGATAATAATTATGTCTTCCAATTGTAGAAATACTAATATAAACAAGAATTTTGGAAAGGGACTATTATATCGATATCATAAGTCATAACCATTGAGAACATGAGATCAATATTGACCCGAGTTTCGATGTGCCGGAAAAAAAAAGATCCGAGTTTCGAGTTTCGCTTCTTGCTGCATTTAACATCGGAAAATAAATGTATGTCATGTTTCGAACTTTATAATTTTAATATTTGGCGACAAAAAGGTTCTTGTTCTTCATAAAAGAGAAAGAGGGTTCCTTCTTAACTTATAAACCATTCCATATATATTTACTATTACTATAAATAAATTTCTTATCTCCAACGACAATATAATTAACACAAATTAAGCAGACGAGGTAGATCGATCTTAATGGGGAAAACCGGCGGAAGCTCATGGTTAACGGCTGTTAGGAATGTTTTCCGGTCGCCAGAGAAGAAATGCCCCAGAAGAAGAGACCGTCGACAAGACAACGATCTCGTAGAAGAAGACGAAGACGAACAACACCAACGAACGGTATACTTCATACTTAACTACAATTACTTTCTATTTTTTTCGTAATCTTCACTAGTTCATACTATATAATATATTATTTACACCAATATCTACATGTTTCTTGTTCTTCAAGTTTGGATAAGTATAATTTAAAAAAAAATATCTTCATCAGAATCAAAATCTGATTTATACTGACTTAAAATCTTGAATATTTAGGGATATACATCGTTTTCTTAATTAAAAAAAAAACTATAAATTCTGTTAAGTTATAGAGTAATAATTTGGATGGTGCAGAAGAGAGGAAAAAGAAGATGGCTATTCAAGAAACATTCTTCTGATTCTTTTGCAACAGACGTCGGAATAAACATAAAAACCGCCGGCAACATTAACTCCGCGGCCGTTGACTCCAGTGAGGCGGAGGAAACGGAGACCAATGCATCTTCGGTGGCCAAGGAAACCGTCTTTTTCTGTCGGACATCTGTCTACCTTACAAGACACTTGGCTGCTATTCTCATTCAGACAGCTTTCCGAGGATGCCTGGTAAAATCAATGTTTACTAATATAGATCCTATACTTTTATTTAATTTGCAGTTCGCCCCCTAGCTTATTTTGGCAGTAGTCACCCAGAAACATAATTTATTTTCTAATTTCTTACCAAATTGAGGTTTATCTGTGATGAAAGTGTCAAATATATATCATTTTATATACGAAACTGAGTTTAGTTTTGATGACTTTAAACTCAAGGCACGAAAGGCGTTTAGGGCTCTAAAAGGAATTGTGAAATTACAAGCCCTAGTGAGAGGCCACAACGTGCGTAGACGAGCTAGCATTACTTTGCTTCGGGTCCAAGCTTTGGTTCGTATCCAGACTCGGGTTCTGGATCACCGGAAAAATCTCACGACCAGTCCCGGCGAAGATACTGCCTTGTCTCGTGCTTTTTCTAAACAGGTTCAATCAATCAAACTTAAGATTTTCCACTTTTGTGTTAAAATCTTCGTTAGAAGTATATTAATAGACAAACCAATCTTCTTTTGGGATTACAATCAAAGATGTGGAGAACCACATGGAGAGAAGCTCATAGTGAAAGCGAATTAGAGGACAAAAGACCAAGTAGGTTAAACCGATTTGGTTATCAAGACACCGGACGGAGAATGTCAACCGATCAGACTGTCGTTGAACCGGTCAAGATAGTTGAGATAGATACTTATAATACGTATTCACACCACCACCACCTCAACGATTGGACGCCACGTGGGAGTTCTTGCGTCACAAGGCAAGTCCATTCAATACCGAATTACATGTCCACCACTGCCTCAGCCGTGGCTAAGTTCGGCCGGCCACAAAGCGTACCAAAGCAGAGATCAAACCGGACCGGATTAGATAACAACGAACCAACATTAAAATTGATCAGAAAGCGATTGTCATTTCACAAAGATAATCCGCAATCGCACGGTTATTGTGCCGGGGCTGGTTATTTTCGGTACGAGAAGAGAATGGATGGTCACAAGGATTTACAATACTAAATTAGCTGGATCGGTCATGGGAAGCGGATTGAACCGATGACGATTATAGATATTTTATTTTATATAATGTATTGACCAGGATTATTGATTTTATATTATTTGCACCAAACAGTTATCAATTTAGACTTCTTCAATCGTAAAAGGCTAAAAGCAACGTGACTATTTTGATGTCAAACATATTAAACGTCCGGAATTTGGACAACCCGATGGTTGAATGCTGATTACCAAAATGGACTTAAACCGGTTGATTAGACAGTCGATTCGTAGATAACCGATCCATTTAACATTTAAATTTAGAATTGAAAAAGCTCTTTCACGTAATAAAACTTATTTACTTTTAAATTTCGATGATACCAAAGATGTATATATAACATATTAACATTGTAATAATGATTTTAATTGTCCGTTAGTTTAATTTCAGCAACAAATTAAAAAAAAAATCCCGAAACAAAACAGATGTCAGACGTCACTACGCTCATGTGGCTGTCGTATTAGTCACGTTTCCTCCGCTGTAGTTTTAGCAACCCACCGGCATTTTTCAACGCCTTCTCTTCCGTTACTTTTATTTTTTTAAAATTTAATTTAATTTTCTAATCTTCACCACAATTTTTTTCCTCATCGGTCATTCAAACATTTTTTTTAGTTTGATCTCTGAAGCTTTACTTAATCAACTTAGTCTCCTCACCGTCCGATGCTTTGACTTTTATCCGATCAATAAATTGACTTTCAAACAATCCGGCGACGATGGGCCATTGTTACAGCCGGAACATTGCCACCGTCGAAGATGACGACAATATCCCCGCCGGAGCCGTTCAGTTTCCAAATCGGTCTGATCAAAGCAATCACCAGACTTCGATTCCCCAGTCTCCGGTTGCTTCAGATGTCAACCCTTACACAATTAGTCCATTTCAAAGTCCATTACCGGCGGGAGTAGCTCCATCTCCGGCTAGAACTCCGGGAAGAAAGTTTAAATGGCCGTTCCCGCCTCCTTCACCTGCGAAACCGATTATGGCGGCTTTGAGACGACGACGAGGTACAGCACCACAGCCTCGAGATGGTCCGATCCCTGAGGAGAGTGAAGACGTCGATCACGATCACGGCAGAGCCAGCGGAAGCGGAGGTGGCATGGGAGAGAGGTTAGATAAGAATTTCGGATTTGCTAAGAACTTCGAAGGCAAGTATGAGCTAGGGAAAGAAGTAGGTCGAGGGCATTTTGGTCATACTTGTTGGGCTAAAGCGAAGAAAGGGAAGATCAAAGGTCAAACTATAGCAGTCAAAATCATCTCTAAATCTAAGGTTTGTGACAATGTGATCCAAAATATTATTGGAACATAGAATGGTTACTGTTTCATCAAACACAATGTTTGGAGCATATAATGATCAGATAGGTTCTTGTCTTGATACAATGTCTTAAAAGATATATTATGTTATAAGATGTGTGAATTAGGGCTTGTGGTGGTGTTTCAGATGACATCAGCTTTATCGATTGAAGATGTTCGTAGAGAGGTGAAATTGCTGAAAGCTTTGTCTGGGCATAGGCATATGGTTAAATTCTACGATGTATTTGAAGATGCAGACAGTGTCTTTGTTGTTATGGAGTAAGTATGTCCCTTTCATGCTTCCTATGTAATCTAATGTCTCCTTGTGTTTGGTTGTTTCACTAATGTTTTGTTGCTTTTGTGGCTTATAGTTCCATACAGTTCCCTTTCTATAGTTTCTTATAGAACAATGAACAGTAGAGTTGTAATATTACTAGTAGTATGAGAAAGTTTAGGAAATGAGTTGACTTCAGAAATTGACTCCATTATGATTCCAGGTTATGTGAAGGTGGAGAGCTATTGGACAGAATTTTGGCTAGGTAAAGTCTTTTCCTTTCTCTATTTTTCTTCTTTGTGTATTCCATCTTATATTTTGGCTTACATAGGTTAGTTAGCTAGCTTTGTATTTGCATATGGAGTATAATCTTGTACTGTCTATATCTTACTGCAGAGGTGGTCGTTACCCGGAAGCAGATGCTAAACGTATTCTTGTGCAGATTTTATCTGCAACTGCTTTTTTCCATCTTCAAGGTGTTGTGCATCGTGATCTGAAGCCAGAGGTACACATTCCACTTCTACCATTGTGAATATCATAACTCGCGGTTCCTTATTACTTAAGCAAATCCTTATATATTGTGTATCCAGAATTTTCTCTTTACCAGCAAAAATGAGGATGCAATACTCAAGGTCATAGATTTTGGCTTGTCTGATTTCGCTAGATTCGGTAATTCTTTGTTCCTCTTTTGTTATACATGACTCTGCTTGTAAGATTATACTTAGCTACTAAAGACGTAATGTCTTATTTGTGTTGGTCAGATCAGCGTCTCAACGATGTGGTAGGAAGTGCATACTATGTTGCACCTGAAGTACTTCATAGATCTTACAGCACTGAGGCAGATATATGGAGTATTGGTGTCATATCTTACATATTACTCTGTGGAAGTAGACCTTTTTACGGACGAACCGAGTCTGCAATTTTTCGATGTGTGCTTAGAGCGAATCCTAATTTCGAAGATTTGCCGTGGCCTTCCATATCTCCTATTGCCAAAGACTTTGTGAAAAGGCTTCTCAACAAAGACCATAGGAAAAGAATGACAGCTGCTCAAGCTTTAGGTAAGTTCTTTACCAGTAATGTTAAAACTTAAAACTAGAGACATTGATTGGTTTGGTGAAATGAAAACATGAATATGATTAAATATGTAGCTCATCCATGGCTTCGAGATGAAAACCCGGGTTTACTTCTGGATTTCTCGATCTACAAATTGGTGAAGTCTTATATTCGTGCATCGCCTTTCAGACGAGCAGCACTTAAGGTAATTGTATGATAATAACTGTCAGCAATATCTTATAGTTTGTTCCATTTGTTGCTTGAGTGTCTTAGATCGTGTCAAGACCATTTTATAGGATTGTAATCACATTTTTCATGCAATAAGTAAAAGAAGAAACTCACATGACAAAATATTTCCTCAGTTTGTTCTACTTTTTGTTCTTGGTAGAATTGATTATATGTGTCTTGTATATATCTTAATTTTGCTGTCACTTGTACCAGTCTCTATCCAAAGCTATACCCGAAGAGGAACTCGTGTTCCTTAAAGCACAGTTTATGCTCCTGGAACCAGAAGATGGAGCCTTGTATCTTCACAATTTCACTACGGTCAGTGGGTGATTTCCACACTCATGTTTCTTGGTCTTTTAGTATCTGGTGCTCTTCAATTGATGAATCTCTCATTCTTCTGATCCCTGATTAGTAATTCAAAATCTTGTGGTAAGTGCAGGCTCTGACAAGATATGCTACAGATGCTATGATCGAATCTAGGCTTCCTGACATTTTAAACATGGTACGTCCTAACACATTTGTTGAGTCCCAGTGTTTTCTAGTCTCTGCATAATTACATCTTTAATACTCTCTTTTTTTCCTTTCGTTGATGAAGATGCAACCCTTAGCACATAGGAAACTTGATTTTGAAGAGTTTTGTGCGGCTGCGGTTAGTGTTTATCAACTTGAGGCTCTTGAAGAATGGGAACAGATCGCAACAATAGCATTCGACCACTTTGAACGTGAAGGAAGTCGACCCATTTCAGTCCAAGAACTCTCCGAGGTATATAGGGACTTCAATATATGTGTTGCACAAAAGAAAAAGAAAAAAGGGACTTCAATATATATATATCTGATATAAAACCGATATTTTTTGCATGAATCTTGGGTTTGGGCATTATGCAGGAGATGAGTTTGGGACCAAATGCATATCCTCTGCTCAAGGATTGGATCCGGAGTTTGGATGGAAAGCTGAATTTCTTAGGCTATGCCAAGTTCTTGCATGGTGTGACTGTTCGAAGCTCGAGTTCGAGACCTACTAGATGACTTATAACTTTGCAAATCAACCTAATCATCAAAACGTAAAGTTATTATACTGTCAATTCAAGACAAACATGAACTGGAAAAAGCACTTCTTTTGTATTAAGCATTTTGTTTTCAGAGGAGCCATTCCAACCCAAACAAACAAACAAAAAGTAAAATGTTTGGATTTGTATTATTTTTTCCTGTTTAATTTTCATTTTGTGTAGAAGGAATTGGATGGGCTACTGTGGTTCGGCTCTGGTTTTGTTTCCTCTATGCAATGGTATTGGAGATGTAGTCAATCGAGGTCAAGAAAACCTTATGATAATTGGAAAATTAACTAATATAATCATTTTCCTTCCTAATCGTCTATATATATATAACCAGGAAATTTTCTCCATCTAAGGTGGACATATCACCATCTTACTCATCCAATGAAAAAGTATCATATCATCAAATAATATTTCTTATTTTTATGTTTTTCTAATTAATAATTAATTCTATTGAAAGGAAATTTTTTTTAATGAGCATGACTTGAGAAATTGAACATATGAATAAGAGAAAACGAATTAAAATGTAAAATAAGAAAAGAAAAGACTAAATGAAGGAAATTTATAGAACCTGATGATGAAATAAATGTCAATAGGTCTGGATCTAAACGAAAATCAAATATATTTAAGAACATGTTCAAAGATAAAATATGATTTCTAGGATAAAAATTTGACATATAACATGGTCATAGAAACCTCACAATCAAAATTAGATTTTTTTTTTTGAAACTCTTTGATGCTCAAATAAGTAAAAAGATCATGCAGCTGCTCAAATAAAATATAGAATATATAAAGATAAAATTGATGATATAATTTTAATCTCGATTAAAAATTATTTCACAACCCCATTTTTTATACGTGAACGAGTATGTCTTGAAAGATAAAGAAAAAAACGCTAATGAAAAAATGTTAGAAGAAAAATGAACAGAAATTCGGTAAAATATATGCAACCAATACTATAGTAAATATTTTAAGTCTCATTAATTGTATGAAATAATAGAGTATTTAAAAAAATACATGATCGTGGATTGGATTATAGAGTTTAAAACCAAAATAAATTATTTAACCATGTAAGCGTGATAAGTAAGATGGAATAGCTGGAAATGGACATAAATGAATTGGTCAAAATTCTCTTATGATATGATGCATTTATTTTGATGGATAGAATGTATTCATCGAACCTGCTATAACGACACTTAGCGATTTGTTGTTTTTAAAATAATATATTCTTGGCAATATATGTTGATATATATATAAAGTGATATATCTTTTAAAATATATATGCGTTTATATAAGATGTATGTTTTAAAATTCAAACAGTTATATTTTTATTCAACTATTAATAGTATAAAATTAAATCCATGCAACACGCTAGAGTATAAATCTAGTACTAATAATAGTTGATTTAAAAAAAATTATTTTATTTGGGGAGAATGTCAATTTTAGATTTTTAATGAAATATCTTTATTAATTGAAAAGAACATTTGAGAGAATAACATTTAATTTGTAAAATATTATATAATGTCATTAAACTAACAAAACAATATTGTGTGACCGCTTTGTGGGGGTATTATTTTATATAATGCATAGTTCGTAGAAGGAATAATATCATTTTCCTTTAAGAAAATATTGTGTGACTGTTGTTGGGTATTTTTCTTTTGAAGTGAGCATTAGCTGAGTCATGAAAATATTGTTTAGATTTGGTCTGATCAGGTAAAATTATAAGCAAGAGTTGGAGACCAATTGTGCTTACGTGAATATACTTCAAAACATTCTCAATATTTTTGTTTTTTCGACATGTGACCGGAACACAGGTGCATCACTAAACTGCATTTCTTTGCTTATGCATATGTTAATCAGAATCAGCTGTTTGCAGAAATACTTGAACATCTCTTTGGATTTTTTCTTAGAAAAGTCACATACGTCCATCTTTCAACTGTTGCTCCTTCACAAAAAATTTAGAAAATTAAATTTTAAATTAGTCGACACTCCAACAAAAAAGAAACTCAATATATGATAAATTATTATTACAATTTTACCTTAGACTTTAGGGGAAGAAGTACACTAGGAGGAAGGACATGAGCTTTAACCGAAACAATATCATCCGTGGCCGACATTCGCATAGCAGGTAGATTAGGGTATTGCATTTGATGATCATATGTATCAAGGAAATATTGCGTGATTTTCTTGTGGCTATTGTCTTTTGAGGTAAGTGTTAGTTGACTAATCAGATGCTTGGAAATCCTTGTAATCTTGGCCGCTCTTGTGTATGGCGAGTGTATAAGCTCAACCTTTATATTTTTTTAACACATCATCCACCTATAAACCAACAATTAACTTACACGATAAGAATAAGTGGTATTGTAGCTCTCGTTTTAATTTACCAAAAAATCTACTATATATTAAGTGTATAACCTTTCTTAAAAGGAAACCATAAATTTGAAGTTTATTACATGTAATGCCATAAAATTTTATAAAAAAGATATTAGATTATGAAAAGATACCATAAAAGTTTATAGAAAAATATTAGATTATGAAATGATATCATTGTCTTTGAAATTACTTGAGGATTTTCTTAATATTCTTTCCATTTTTATCTCTCTTAATTTTTGGAATTAGTTTCCCTAAATATTGTTTTTCATGATTTTTGTAACCAAGCCATCTAATAACCATTTAATATATTACTCTTCTTATATATTAAATTATTAATGCTAAAATGAAATTGCTTTTTCTTTTTATTTTTAGTATTAAAGAAATTTTAATAAATTAAAAACAACATAATATGTACTTTAAATTTTAAATTATCTATGCTATATCTACTAAAAACGAAAACTATCGTATTTAATATAATTTTACTACGAATTCGAATTACATAACTACCATTATTCTAAAAAAAAGTATACCTTAAAAATTATTATTTGTAAACTAAATTTTCTAAAACAAAAAAAATCAAATCTTTATCTTGACCAAATCTAAAATGAATATCAAACCAATTTTCAATCATAAAATAAATATGTTATAATTAATTTAATACTTAAATTATAGCGTGATTTTGCTATTCGGCAATATTCCGACTATTCAATTATTGTTTAAGTGAAAGACAAAAGAGTGTCGAAAAAAGTGAGATGTCCCACTTGTTTCTAAAAATGATAAGAAAAATCATGTGTATGGGTTTGAGGAGAAAAATTAACGGAGAGAATTCATGTTTTAAATGCATCTTTCGTCCTTTCTTTCATCTACTATATCTTCTTTTCTTTCACCATCTTCTTCTTCTTCTTTTTCTTTCATATTTTCTTTCACTTTCATATTCGTATATGAACATAAAATATCCACAAAAATAAATAATATTTGTATATACACTGAACATATATTCCTTTTTTTTTCTCAAAAAATGTTATTCTAATATTTTTCACACATTAAAAACTAATTAAATTTATTTTATATATATTTTTAATACACTAAATACCTTTCTTTTCTAATTAATAAACTGAAATAATAGAAACAAATTTAACATTTAGTTTAAAATTATGCATTAGAAATATAAAATAACATTATTTATTGTGAAACAAAAATCAAAATTTAAAACGACATCCAAATAGGGAGGGACAAATCTCCCTTATAGTCACATTTATAATGAGCTTGACTAACACTTAAAGACAAAATAAAACTAACCGTTGAAAAAGACAATATGAGATGGGAAACCTATGGCTATAATTGTCTTCAGATAATACGATGATCTATACATTCTAAACTATATATATATATATATAATAATAATAAGTTGAGAAGAAAATAAAATATTATCAAACTAAACATTATGTATATGTTCTTCGTCTTCTTGATTACAATTATAGTAGTATATGGGAGTAAGTTGTTGATTGGAAGCCAACAATTTCATCATGCCTATGAATTACGAGGATATATATTTGATCTTTGACTAAGAAACGTGTACATGCAATCAATCGTTATCTATGTCAAAATATTTAGTTACACTCTTGCCATAATAAAAGTTTGAACTAGGAATTAAGTTTGTTTTTTCCTTAAATTAATAGAACTATGTAATTTGATAGAGGATATATGAACATATTGTTTTATGTAGAATAAATTGATAAAGACGAAATGAATAATAAAAGGCTGTAAACGTATAAAGGAACTACGAACAAATAAAGGTATATTATATGGTGTAAAAAAAGGGGTATAATATACATTTCGATATACATACTTCTTTTAAATATATATATATATATATATATATCAACATTAGATTATTTTTTTGGTCACTCTCATAGATGTGTTTACAGTTATACACACATTTTTAAGGAAAAGAAAAGCTAATTTGTCTCATTCATGTGGCAAGAACTCACTCCGTACTCACTTACCCTATAAGAAGCAAGTCTCCTCCACTTGTATGATGCCATCATCATCATCAAACAATTAGATGGCCGCCGGTGAAGACGAGGGTGTTCAAGACAAATGATGAAATGGAGGTGGAGCTGGCGAAATATACAGCGGATCTCTCTTCCAAATTCTGCAAAGAAAGAGGAAAATTCACCGTCGTTCTCTCCGGCGGCGACCTCATCTCCTTTCTCTGGTCTGTTTTATATACAAAACTCTCTTATCAATCTTAGTACGTACCAATCTCAATTTGTTTGATTCTTCCAAATATTCTAATTTACAACTTTTTTAATAGCAAATTGTTAGAAGATCCTTATCGTCCTTCAATCGAGTGGTCTAAGTGGTACATCTTCTGGGTGGACGAGAGGGTTTGTGTTTGGGATAATGCGGATAGCAACTATAAACTTGCTTACGATGTTTTTCTCTCTAGGTACATACATATATATAAATATATGATACAAAAAAAAAGAAAAAGAATAACAATTTAAAAAAGAAGATTTCAGTTTTCAAATACCAAAATCTGTATTTAAAATGATTAGTGATGCCAACGAATGTCTTTAATCACAAAACATTGCAATTCTATTGTTAAATTATGAGCCACGGATTATTTCATAACAAGTAATGATATATATATATCAGCCTTAGTTTTTCCATAGTTCAAACGAAAAACATGTGTTTAAATGTTGAAAATATTACTTTATTTTAGTTGGACATTTCACATTTTTCTCATCAAATATTCTTTAGATTGTAAACGCAAAAGGAAATCTCTTCGTTTCATGTTTTCAATTTACAAAAAAAAACTTAGATTGAAAAAATACAAACTGTGGTACTAACTATATCATAAAATATTATAATAAGATATCTTTTTTTTTTGGTCAACATGATGTTATAAGATATCTATGTTCATAATCCCAAGTCCCAACATATTTCAAGTTCCAATTCCGGAAGAAAACATTTACGCCATTGACAAGGCATTCGGCGCCGAAGGCAATGCTGAGGTCGCAGCCGAACGGTACGAGGAATGCCTCAAAGATAAGGAGAACAAAGACATAATTCCGAACAAAGACATAATCCGAACATACAAATCTTCCGGTTCCCCACAATTCGATCTCCAGCTTCTAGGAATGGGACCGGACGGTCACATGGCGTCTCTATTCCCGGGACATGATCAGATCAAAGAGAAAGTGAAATGGGTCACATTCATAAACGATTCACCTAAACCACCACCAAAAAGGATCACTTTTACTTACCGGTTATCAATTGTGCTTCCTACAATGTTATGGCCGTTTGTGATAAAGAGCAGGCTGATTCGGTTGCGGCTGCTCTTAATCGTACCAAAGACGGACAAGCCGGTAAACTAACCGTGGATGTTGAAGTGGTCTGGTTCCTTGACCATGCTGCCGCGTCTAAACTTCTTCATCGCGGCTGGTGCTCCATCCTTTGATTTGTTTGGCTCAATGAATCGGTTTGGTTTGGTTTGTTTATAAACCGTGTATATCTATAATACTTATTATCCTTCTATGTGTTTAAGAAGTTGTTTATTTGATGATTATATAAACTCTTTATAATCAATAAAAGACATTTAAAAAAAATCGTGTATTGCTATAAGTTGTTATTTTGTGTAACATATTGATCTTGCGTATTTTGGTTTATAAATTATAAGTTTTTTCTTCTGTTTTTACTTAACAATAATTGATAGAGGATGTTATCTAACATGATCAGCATTTGAAAAAGGAAAAAAACAAACAAAAAAACGATCCCCAAATCAACCTTTAAAACATTTTTCCCTTCTTCATCTTTGCTTTGACTTGAACCCATGAGGTGAATATATATTTTTATTTTTTCTGTTTTTAGATTTATTCTCAAAATCACTCAAACACTTCCCGGATTATAAAAAAAAATCTAACCAAAGCAAAAATTTGAATAGTATATAAGAAAAAGAACAAAAACTGGAACCTCTTTTCAGAAAATGTCGTTTTTGTGTGTCTGATAATTATATAGCCATCTTATATTAGAAAGCAACCTAAAATTATCAACAAATCACTCAAAACTCTAAAATAGATTAATTAAGTGCAAATACTAACTATTGTACTGTTTCTAAGATCGAAGATAATTGTGATATAACTAAATAAGTGTTATGGACACATATGTCAGACACCATGATTGTGTCCACATCATGAAAGACATGAGTAGACAAAAGCGAGAACACGAATCTATTTATAGAATAACTCTCACGAATCATGATCTAACGGCTGGCTTCAGTAAAAAGTAGTAGCTTCTCCATATTATTTTGCTTTAATCAAAAGAAATTTCGTTAGCATATTCTTACCTTTTCCAATTTTCAGAAACATATCAATCAGTAACATTCAATTTTTTGGGCAACACTAATATTTCAATTTAAACGAAGCAATTAATAAGTGCCGTATATGAGAAACGATAGTTTACTTTCCCTTTCTTTAAAAGCAACGGATCTAGCTTTTGTATTTTATCTTTCCCATTAAACTAACATATCCACAATATTGAAGGCACCAATCACCAATGTTTCAACTTTAACTGAAACATTTTCTTATAGCTATTACGCATAAAAATGTGTTTTTAATAACAAATGTCAAAGCAAAAGGGAATCTTTTGATTTCCTACGGAAAAAATGTCGTCCTCATGGTGAGTAGATGGTAAAGAACTATAAGAAATATATAAATATATGGTAAACAATAAAACAATGCAATACATCGACCTAAAATAGTTTTGTATAGTACACATATGAGGTTCCTATTTTTAAAAAAATTTAGGAAATAAGAAATAAATGATCTGATATATAGTTCCTATTCAAAAATAAAAACATGGAAAAATCCCAACAGGTGCTGCTTTTATTGAATCGAATCATTGTTAAAATAGAGACAATTTATGTAGATCCATGACTCCCCCTAGAAGATAATGATAATAAACGCATAATAAAACTCTTAAGGTTATAATTTAGTTACATATCAACATCCATTTGCCGGTTGGATGACGAACGATGTATAGAATATAGTATTATACAAATAGTAAAGATGTCGAAGAGGTCAGACATGTTAAACCAATTTGAATTTTATTTAAAAAGAACTGAATTTTATTAATTTTTCTATTTTCAGTTTTAGTCAGTTCAATTTGGTTTAGCCAATACGTCTTTATCTTGAATGATAACTAATTTACAGGAAAAGACCTGTTACCAATGGATTTTCGTATATTTCGCGATTTTTTTATTTACTGTTTTTTCCTCACAGTCACAATTTCGTTGAAATATTTTGTCAGACAAAAAAAAATTACACGCGACTGCTTTTGTTGACTATCGTCTTGTTTCTTTTCTCTTTTTTCTTCATCATAAATATCTTCTATTTTTTTCCCCAATATTTTATGCAAGAAACCATAAGTAAATATAGACCACCTGAATTAATCCTATCCAAATAAATTGAAAAACCGATCTAAAACTTGCTTCGCGTTTTAATCTAATCAAAATGATTAAAATTTTATATAAACCCAAAATTCAATCGAACACTAATATATTTAATTAGAAGCTAAACCATATAAAAATGAATAAATAACACTAATAAATTATAGTCTAGTTTCAATTTTCAAAGTCATGTTGGTTACAAAGCTTCAAGAATCCACAAAAACAACATCAATCTGAAATCAAATCAATAACCGGATTTTTAAGCCCCAAAAAACCCCAACATTTCCTACGTAACCATACCCGAACAGACAAATAATTTCTGATGCTTTGAATCTGGGATATTCCTAAACCTAATCCAAGTGGTTAACGAGTCAAATCCTTATGCTTAATGTATAAATAATTCTTCCTTTGCATTTTATAAATAATCCCATATCATTGATGGTTTCAATTGAATAAGACAAAATATTATCAGAAACGGAGACATATAAAGCAAAAAAAACTATTTGAAAAGATAAGAAATACGTTATAGTTAATTATTAATCATAGCGTAGAACGAAGTTAATCATTGTTGTCTACAGGTTTTTTTCATGACTACTAATTCTTTAATTTCCATATATGATTCTTTATTTGTTTAGCTGTATTATACAGATATGCAACCTATATTAAAACCGGCTATGTACCTCGATTCCTAAACATCAATAATATAAAATTTACATTATGAAATAAAATGATGCCTTTTTAATTGCTAATTCCATGTGCTTGATTTGGTCGGTTGAAAATATGGGAATTATTTCATCGCACTCGTTGAAACCATTATCTCAAGATCTACCCAAAATTGTTTTTAATATATAAAGCATACTTAACTAAATAAATTTTGAATTTGATTTAGATATAATTAATTTTTTCGTAAATTTGTTAAATCGAAAGTTAGCGAAACATGGAAAATTTTATAAACCAAGAAAAGACATAGAAAATTAAAGATATATTAATTCAATGACTTTTGTTTCAACGATTCACTAATTAAATATATAACAATTCACTGATTTTTTCTTTCTAGGAACTATAGTTATTCATATTTTATTTTCCATATCTTAGAAATAAACTGATCTGCATTTGAATACCAGATTTAAAGGGAGTGAACTCCATAAACTTGATCAAAAAGAAAATGTAACAACCAATGGCCAAATAACAATGTAAGTCACTATATTTTTCATTCTGTATTCTGAAAATAATATATTTTATTTGCTATGTTTATATTAGTTTTATTTTATTATTTATCTGTAAAAAATGTAATTCTTATTGATGAAATGATAAATACATTTTTTTGGGGTAAACAGAAACATTATTACAACAAAAATTACCAATATAAGATGATCGACTTTATAGTTCTTACCAATATA
Organism: Cardamine chenopodiifolia; assembly: GCA_963922655.1. Classification (NCBI taxonomy): domain Eukaryota; kingdom Viridiplantae; phylum Streptophyta; class Magnoliopsida; order Brassicales; family Brassicaceae; genus Cardamine; species Cardamine chenopodiifolia. The sequence continues at coordinate 12,080,715 of OZ000479.1, read as the reverse complement.
TATTTGGCAACAAAATAACTCTGTTCTGGAACGGACCGGTCCAGATACAACGTAATGATGGAAACTACAAAGGCAATTCCATAGATAGTGAAAAAAAGGGACAAAAGTGCAAAAGTTGAGGTTTTCAGAGTTCGTGGGTCCATAAGAGAGAGGAAACTAAAATCCCACTACGCCTGTCTAGTCGTATTTCTCAGACAGACTTTTTTATTTTCTTTTTCTCATAGATCCTTGCGATTAGAAATTCCCAAGTAAGCCCACGTTTATACACAGAGATAGAGAAAGACCAAAAGTAAACGAGACGAAGAAGAAGAAGCAAGAAAGCAAGTGGTTCAAATACGGAATTTTTTTCAATTTATTTTTATCGGTTTCCGACGAATACGGAGTCGGAGAGGTGGTGTTTGCGGCGGATGTACGGCGGCGACTGTTGTTTTTGTGTATTTACCACGCCGGAAGTTTTGAAAAGTTGTCGTCTGCTTCAAGGTATTATATCGGAGCTCCTGGTGATTTGAAAGGAATATTCGAATTTTGATATTTTGAGGAGGAATCATATATAGATGAAAGCTTTGAGAAGAATTCAAACGACGTCTTCGTCTTCAAATCCTTCATCACCATTATCATCTCCTCCTTCTTCTTCGTGGATCCATTTACGTTCTGCGCTTTTCGTTGTTGCTACTTCATCTCCTGCCTCTTGTTCTTCTTCTCCTTCCGATCGGTTAGTCTATTAGATCTCTATCTCTCAATTTCTCCATCTCCTTGTTTTGACTTGTTAGACTTCGTCTCCTCCAGATGAATATGATTACTAATCATCGAAGAATTAGATAATTAATAGAGTTTCAGTTTTTTTTTTGGCTTGTGAATATTTGTTTTAGTATCATTTGATAAATTAGGTTAAATAAAATATTCAGCTGAATCTGACTGAGCTGCTCTGTAAATTTATAGCTCCTTGAGAACAAGTAGGCAAATCTTAAGCTCTGTTTCATTGTTTCAGGCCGCGTCTGAAGTCACCATGGTCTCGGAGGAAAAGGAAAAGGCCACTCAGACCTCAGCAATGGAAGAGATTTTTTACGGCGGACGGTAGACTTCGTAACGGAGGAGTGGATTTATTAAAGAAAGTTCGAAGTAGAGTGAGTGACAGCTCCTCCATGGACCTAGTTCACAATCACAACAGCCATTTGATTTTTAAAGAACGTTTATGTTTCTCTTATTTCTTTGTAGGGTATTGAGCCGAGCATTCGGCTGGAAGTGTGGCCGTTCCTTCTTGGACTGTAAGTATATAATCAAACTCTAATACTTTAATCCTATAGTAACAATCGCATCGATGAAACAGTTGTTGTTTACTTTTCTATAAACAGGTATGGTTTTAATAGTTCTAAAGAAGAGAGAGTCATTATAAGAAACCGGAGAAGGTGAGTGACACTGATTGAGTTAGTTACTTTCAACTCTTTTTCTGTTCTTTAGCTTATTTTTTTTTATTCTACAAATGCAGAAAGGAGTATGAGAGACTACGCAGGCAGTGTAAGCGGCTTCAAAATCACAATAATGGGAAGCTTAAGTTAAACAGGGTCGATGAAGCAGTTGGAGATGAATATGATTGGACTCAAGTTCAAGATACTGACAGTTCATGTTCTGATGAAGTTGTCAGTGCTCGTGAGTCTCTCTCTACTGATGAAGCCATCACTGAAGATATCGGGTACATGAGCGAAGTTTCTTGTACAGTTGAAAGAGATGGTAGTAGTTCAAGACGAATCACTAATGTTACTATCTCTACACTTAATTCTGAGTCATCAGATTCAGATTCTTCAGATGAGAGTGAAGTGGTACAGGTCTTTCAGTCTTCTAATTCTCCGGATGTGAATAATACTTATCCAGCCAGCTCATCTATTCCTCGGACAGAAGAGGATTTTGTGACCTGGCAGCGTATTATCCGTCTAGATGCCGTGCGTGCTAACTCAGAGTGGACTCCATCTTCTCCATCTCAGGCAGTTATATCCGAGGACAGAGCATGTCGTGCTGCTGAAGCGGTTGGGTTAAAAGATTACAATCACTTGGAACCGTACAAAATCTTTCAAGCTGCAAGGCTAGTTGCTGTTCTTGAAGCCTATGCTTTATATGACCCTGACATTGGTTATTGCCAAGGAATGAGCGATCTTCTGTCTCCGATACTCTCTGTAATCCCTGATGACCATGAAGTCTTTTGGTGCTTTGTCGGGTTCATGAAGAAAGCCCGTCATAATTTCAGACTCGACGAGGTTGGAATCAGAAGACAACTCAACATAGTCTCAAAGATAATCAAATCCAAAGACTCTCAACTTTACAGGCACCTCGAGAAACTCCAAGCCGAAGACTGTTTCTTTGTATACAGAATGGTTGTTGTGATGTTCAGACGAGAGCTAACACTCGATCAGACACTGTGTCTATGGGAAGTGATGTGGGCAGATCAAGCCGCAATTAGAGCCGGGATGGGGAAATCCACGTGGAGCAGGATAAGGCAGCGTGCGCCTCCCACGGATGATTTGGTGCTCTATGCAATAGCGGCCTCAGTGTTACAAAGAAGGAAACTGATAATAGAGAAATATAACAGTATGGATGAGATTCTAAGGGAGTGTCATAGTATGGCAGGGCAATTAGATGTGTGGAAGCTCTTGGATGATGCACATGACCTCGTCGTTACTCTACATACCAAGATTGAACATTCGTTCTCATAGTTTTAGAGAAGATTGAACATTTTCAGGATCTGACGACTGGTCTGCAAAGGTGAATTCTTGGCGAATTTCCTGGTTCCGTGCAGGCCGAATTGGCCCGAGAGCTCTTATCTGAATCATGGCTAAACGAAATGAGGCTAGAGATTGGAAAGAGTGGTGAACAGAGAGGGTTGTGTATTTAACTGAAAATAAATGTATGTGTGTGTTGTGAAGATTGTGAAAAGGTTGAGGGGTGGTTTTTCTAAATTCCACAGGGAAGATTCTTTACTTCAAAAATCAGGCTACTTGAAAAGTATGCATATGGAAAACAAAGCTGTGCAACGTTGGTTTCAGAAGAATGTGTGTTTAACCGGATAGGAGAATCTTAATCCGGTGAAAGAAATTTGTATACAATTTTATGGTTATGGAAAAGACACATGTTGAGTTGGCCGTAATTACTTTTCTATTGATGTCATAAATGCTTTTAAGCAGTAAAAATAGTAAGATGTAAAGCGGTAAAAATTCCATATCGCTTTCATTTTTTTTTCTAATTTATGGGTCACAAGGAAGGCAGGAACAGTATACCTCTTACGGTAACAATGATACTAATATGTTGAATCTGAACCGAGTTGAATTTTAAATTTTAGTCTGGTCATAGATAGTACACCTATCACGGTAAAAATGATACTAATACTATTAAGTAAAGAATCTATTTGATTAAAATTCGAATATAAAACTAAAACAAAATAACGAAAGTACTTCATATTAGATTTTACTTTGTTTTGATTACTACTATTCTTAAGTCAGAAAAACTGAAAATTTTGAATCAAAATTGAATTAAAATACCTACTAATTACTAATATGTTAAAACCAAAAAATTAAAAAGACACAACATGCTAGGAGTGCAATCGGATATCCTGAGATTTTCATGGTATCCGGATTCGAAAAATAACTATCCGGATCCTTATCAATTACTATCCGTGGATATTCGGATTCGATTCAGATCCAACCAAAATAGAAAAAGTATTAAAATATTAATATAAATTATAAAAAAAATAATTTTAAAATAAAATTTAATAGAAAGTATTAAATAAAATATTTCAAATAATTTTATAAAATATTTTATAATATAGTACTATGTGATTTCTAAAAATACACAAACTTTTAAAATTGAAATTGTTTTTGTGATAATTTGATAAATCTTATATTTATAATATAATATATATAAATATTATACATATATTTTAAATAAAAATTACATATATATAAACCGATCCGAATCCGGATCGGATTACCAGATATTCAAATTAAAAGCTTCGGATTCAGTTCTGGAAACTCAGGATTATATGAGCTTATTCTCCCTCTATCTTCTCCTGCTGCAACCTTGCTTTCCGCTTGTCACGGCACCGATTGTACAACTTGGGTTTTGCAGATTGTGCTAATGGGCCAATCAAAATTACGTGTGTGGAAAGTTACATAATATGATCATTTACTTGACTTCGTAACGTGTAGAATAATTAGCAGTTACAAATTTATCAAAACCTCGTTAGACTATTCAAACAGAAAACATGCCATATACGCACTTAACAATCTCTATATAACACCACCTTCTCATACTCGTATCTTGGCAACAAAGTCATATAAACCAAAGCATTATATCAAAACATTTCATATACATTTTCTCTCTAATAGAATGGCTTCGATTATTTTCTTTATCCTAGCCATTATTTTGAGTTCCAGAACTTCAGGAGCCACATCTCGTGGAGGGCTCTTTGAAGCTTCTGCCTTGGAGAAGCATGAGCAATGGATGTCTCGGTTCAATCGTGTTTACTCAGACGATTATGAGAAAACGAGTAGGTTCGAAATCTTTAAGAAGAACTTAAAGTTCGTCCAGAGCTTCAACATGAATACGAACATGTCGTACAAGTTGGATATCAATGAGTTCTCTGATCTCACTGACGAGGAATTTCAGGCGAGGTACATGGGGTTGGTGGTACCGGAGAGTATGACCGGAACACGAGATTCTCATAAAACGGCACCGTTTAGATATGAAGATGTCAGTGAAACCGGCGAGAGCATGGACTGGAGGCTGCAAGGGGCCGTGACAGCCGTTAAGAACCAAGGCCAATGTGGTAATTAATTATTTCATAACTATATTTTTCTACCAACCTAGATGTTACTAGTTTGAATCCATGTGGTGACCACTAAATGTTAATATATACTAACCACTGGACTATATATATCCATGTCAACTCTATTTTTTAAATATATTTTCTAATTATCACATTTGAAGTGAGTGTATATAAAATAAGCTTTTTTGCTAGATAACAACATTGGAGCTAAAAAATTTGACCCAACAAAAACAAACGCTAGCACGTGTAATGTTGTGTAATCGGATAAAATAATATATCTGTTAAATTCAAGCATGAAATCATTGTTATAAAGAAAAAAAAACCATTTGATAAATAAACAAACTTGTTTACAATACTTTCATCCATCGTTTTTGCAAATAATTTACGACCATAAAAAAAAACATTTTGCTATTACACTTAAAATAATATAGAGTTAATTTTATGGAAATGGAACAGGATGTTGTTGGGCTTTCTCGGCAGTGGCAGCCGTGGAAGGTATAACGAAAATATCAAACGGAGAGCTTGTGTCATTGTCTGAGCAGCAACTGTTGGATTGCAGTAGAGACTTCAACAGAGGATGTGATGGAGGAATAATGTCGAAAGCTTTTGAGTACATTATAAACAACCAAGGAATCACTACAGAGGATAACTATCCCTACCAAGAATCACAACAAACCTGTAGATCAACTGATCCCGCTGCTGTCACCATCAGCGGATATGAAACGGTTCCAAATAATAACGAAGAAGCATTGCTAAAAGCGGTGTCTCAACAGCCTGTTTCCGTGGCCATAGCTGGGTCAGGATATGCGTTTAAGCTATACTCCGGTGGGATATTTGATGGAGAGTCCTGTGGGACGGAGCTGACTCATGCGGTTACTATCGTTGGCTATGGGATGAGTGATGATGGGACTAAGTATTGGTTGTTGAAGAACTCGTGGGGAGAAACTTGGGGAGAAGGTGGTTACATGAGGATTAAGAGAGACGTGGATTCATCTCAAGGAGCTTGTGGTTTGGCCAGAGTTGCTTTTTATCCACTGGCTTGAATGGTTTTTATATGGTTTTGAGTTTGTTTACGTTGATGGGTTTGTTCAGAGTTGTTGACAAACACCCTTAATTATCGATAATTTACGTTTTGTAGTCACACGATATGTATTTTGGATGTTATGTTGTTGGAAGCATGTATTACGTTACGTTGGTGATATATTATATAGAGTTTTGTTATGGTGATAAAATTTTCGTCTTAGCCAAACAAGAACAGAGGAAAACATTGTTATTGAGTTTAAGGGGAATAGTTAACTACCGTTAATTAGCCAATTCATAAATGACTTATCAAATTATATAATTAAAATCTCTAGATTCATAAACAATCATGTTGACAACATAAGATCAATTCACATAATCATAATAGACACACGCTCGCCTCTAAATTAAAACCCTCATGATAATTTGTTTTCTTGTGGGGCAAGTAAGACAAACATATATGTGTTTCAATTTATACATAATTTAAACGCTACAATTAATACCCAGAAACGCGAGTTATCATGTTAGATTTTGGTAAAAACTACATTTCATTCTTCTTTTTTTCTCTTAAAAAATTTGTTGTTTAAATAAGTTAAGAATAATTTGGTTCGTTCTTCATAGAAAAATGACAATGTTTGGTCAAACTTTCCTCATTACAAATGTAAGCTTTAACCATTACTCTAAACTAAAACTTTTCAAGACGATAGTTTAATCACTAGTCTAATCTCTAGTTTCAGCCATTTGTAAATCGAAGATAGCTTCATCTGAATCATCCATTATATCCAGTCATGTTCACCATTTCCAACTCAAACATTCTTGGATCCAATATATATTTTGAACATTTGAAAATTGGTTTATTTATAAAAAATTATGTTACAATGAAAAAGTAACCAAACTTATTCTTTCCCTAAACCAAAAAAAAAAAACAATCCATGACCAATAAAAACAATTTTAAATTACTCTGTGAAATTTCAAAGCTCAAAACTCCGAAATAATCTCTTTCACGGCGGTGACTTGCTCTTCTTCCTAAGAGGAGGAGGAGGAGCAAGAAGCTTGCCAGCATAAATCGCCACATCCGTCAAGATCTTCATATTCCAATTCGCATAAACCATAGGCGTCGGATGAAAAAAACTCGTCCTACACATCGATATATTCACAAGTGCAAGAGCTTGATACGCTCTCATGAATCTATAATCTCGTAGATACAAATACTTCAACGCGTTATCAAGATGAGCATCAACCAACTTATAAGCTTTCCTACAAGCATCGAACTCTGCTTTGTCTCTTTTATCTTTTGCCTTCGGTAGAAGTGAACCTTCGATGTTATCAAGCGTTTCTATAGCGTTGATCCATGCTTTTGCTGCGGTTAGTTTCGAGATTGTTTTGATTGATGTTCGTTTTCTGATTAGCTGAGATGTGATTGTTTGATTGCAGAATTTGAAATCGATTGTTTGTTTGCAGATTCTGTTGATTAGCTCTTGTGTTTGTGCGTCAGGGACGACAGAGATTGAAGATTTGAAGGAAATGAAGATGAGAAGAGAAATGAATATGTGAACGAAAGCCATTGCTGTGAAATGTTCAAGAAAGCTTAATTGGTAAATATCATATATATAGTATTTATGTCTACACGTCTTTGTCTTTATAGAATGTATCGAATTTGTTCTAAAAACGTAGTTGTTAACCTTCAATATTATGATGTTGACATTTAAAGATTTGATTATTTGGCTTTTGTGATTAGTGTGTGAGAAGAAGAAGTTTGGTGATTTTGGTTGAAGGCAATGATGTTATGCTTATAGACCACATTTCTTTAATTCCTTTGGGTTGAAGTCTTTCTAAACTAATTGGGTTTCATCTCTTTAATATTGTTTTGTCGTGTTAGTTGAATAACAGACTTATCCAGTAAGTGAGAGTGTTTATGCGAATATATACTACAAAACACAAATACAAATCCAGATGCAAAAACAGTCGAGATTTTAGTAGTATGAATTTGATTTTTAAATTTTACAGATTTTTAAGAACAAACTGAAATTAGATTGATTTACTGCAAGATACTTTCCAAATTCTTGTTGCAATTATGATATTTCATTCTTGTCCAAATTCTTGTGTCATTGTATGTATTGACTTTAAAGGGTCTCACGATTAAAACAATCAATTTGGTACATAGAACGAATTAAATATGGAAATTAACATATTTGATAACCAAAATGTGAGTGTGGTGATCAACCATATTGGTAGGTCAACCAATGATCATCATCAACTCTATTTAAATTTCCAAGATAGATCCCCAAAAGTGGAAGAAAAATGTAACGCTTAGACGACGGCGTTTCCGTTAAATACCAAAGTCCCTAAAACGACGGTGTTTAAATTAAATCCCAAAGTCTAGTTAACGACAACGTTTAGTCGAGCTTAAACCCGCAACGTCAAAGGGTTTAGTCGTTGATGAGTGTTTCTCTTTCAGCAATGTTTGGGTCGAGGGGACTGTGCTACAGCAGAATCTGGAATCATTCTCTGTTTCTCAAATGTTCTGGAAACTTCCAAGCTAGTTTCTCGACAAATCTCTTAGGGAAGCAGAAACGTATTGGTACGCATAATGGAACTTTCCACTGCGACGAAACCTTAGCTTGTTTCATCCTTCGTCTTTCCAGTAGATTCTCCAATGCTCAGGTCGTACGAACCAGAGATCATCAGGTTCTCTTTGTTCAATTTACCATGTGTTTCAAATTATCTTTCTGCGAATCTTCTTTCTCTAGATTTAATTTTGGTTTATCGAGATTTCCGAGCTGAAATGGTTTATAGCTTCAGTTTTATGTAAATTTCTTGAAATTTTAGAAGATTTTTTCGTCAATTCTGTATTTTGTAACGATTTTGTTCAGTAATTGATATGTGTGTGCGATTTCTCAATAGCTCTGATTTATTTGTTACTTGATGTTGTGGTGTGGTTATAAGGTTCTGGAGAAGCTTGATGCGGCTCTTGATGTTGGAGGTGTGTATGATCCTGAGAATGAACGTTATGATCATCACCAGAAAGGCTTCACTGAAGTGTTTGGCCACGGGTTTAATACTAAACTTAGTAGTGCTGGGCTTGTCTATAAGGTGATTGTATATATTTTCTTGTGATTTGGTGGTTAATTGTGAGAGATTTGTGCTGATACTTTTGACTTCTAGCACTATGGCTTGGAGGTAATTGCTAAGGAGCTTCAACTTGATCAGAACCATCCCGATGTGTATCGATTGTTTCTAGCTGTGTACAAAAACTTCATTGAGGTAGTTCTTGCTTTATAAAGTTGTTTCTTAGGCTGATAGATTCTTTGGTATCTATTGAGTAAACTATCCAATCCATGCACAGCACAAATCAATCTAATGTCGTTGGATATGCCTTTGAAAGTTTATAGTTTTGATGGGCACAAGTTACTGAATCTGTTGTCTGATTGTTCAAATATCGCTTTGTAGTATTCTATTTTCTAGCTGATGTTATGTGTGTCAAATGTCACCAAGTCATGGCTTTGTCTGACATTTATCAAATTGAGGATGCTAACAAAGAAGATTTCATATTTTGATGTTAGAGATAGTGGACCAGTTCTATAATGTTTCATTTCTAAGGTAACTCCTTGTTGTATACAATTACAGGCAGTAGATGCTGTAGACAACGGCATCCATCAGTATGACACTGACCAGCCTCCAAGATATGTAAACAGTACTAGCTTGGGGCATAGGATTGGAAGGTTGAACTTAGACTGGATTGAACCGGATCAGTCTAGTGAAAAAGAAGATGAAGCCTTTTATCGTGCAATGGAACTTGCTGGCTCTGAGTTCTTGCAGGTTTTTTCCCCTTCTATAACTCGTTCAGTTACATAAAATCTTGTGGTTCTGATCCTCCTTGGAAAAGAGGTGTAACTAGGGAAAATATGCTCAAACCAAATCTAGTGTGGAAATGAAATCAGTTTCCTTTCTTTATCAGACGTAGGCAATATTTCCTATAAGAATTATTATGTTTACCTGATTTTATTCCCATTGTTTCATAAGTACTGATTGGCATTAGAATATGAATCGAGACTACAGCCAGACCGATCTGTAAATCTACCTGTGTTTCTACTTTTTGGCAGTGTGTTCATTTTCACACAAAATCATGGTTACCAGCTCGGTCAATTGTTATGGAGTGTCTTGCAAAACGGCATGATGTGGACTCCAGTGGAGAAATTATGAATCTCAGTAACCAATGCCCAGTAAGTTAAAAAATTAGCTCTTTACATATATCATCTACATCCTGGCTTGGTTAGAAATTGCTAGACAGATTAGAATAGATAAAATGGTGGGATTAGTTTTCAAAGTTGTTAAGAGTTTTGTGCCAATTGACAGTGGAAACTCCATATATTCGAGCTTGAGGAAGAAATGAAGATTGATCCTACTATAAAATATGTTCTTTACCAGGTACCACCGAGTTTATCCAATTAATCTTACTCTGTTGTAAGCTTGATTTTTCATAAGCCAATGAGTGTGTGTATGTGGGTGGATTTGTGCAGGATGATAGAAGCGAAAATTGGAGAATTCAGGCGGTTTCGGTTTCACCAGGGAGGTTTGAAAGCCGTAAAGCTTTGCCATTTTCATGGAGGGGACTAGAAAAGGAGAAGCTCTCAGAGGAAAGCTCAATTCCGGGCTGTGTATTTGTGCACATGAGTGGTTTCATTGGTGCAAACCGGACCTATGAAGGTGCCTTGGCAATGGCAAGAGCCTCTTTGATTGCTTAGTTTATATACATAGAATCAAGAATCTAAGTTGTCACTAATCGCTATACTGGTAATGCATTTTGTAAACCTCATCAAGAACCCATATTGAAACTTTTTCTGTTATAAAGGAAAATTCAGAGAAGTAAAAGTAGATAAATTAGTAGAAGAATACAATATAATTTTCTAGTTTGAATATTGTTATAGACATAGCAGTTTAAATATAATAAAAAGTGTAGGACCTCTTATACAGGTTAATAAGGTTCATTTATAGGTTTTGTTTAAAAAATAAAAAAATAAAGATGTGTCGGAAAAATAATAATAATAAAGATGTTAACTTCTCTTTTGTCAAGATTAAGTTTTTTCTTTAAAAGTAAATTTTGAATCAAAATCTATGTGAATAAAGAACCCATTCTAAATTCTACCATAATTCGTAAATACTGTAATGAAATCTTATTAGCAACTTTTCATTGAAGTATTATGTAAAAAAAAAGAAAAGAATTAATAGTTGAGACTTGAGATTCACCGACTCAGGCTTACGAGTACACCATAACCGCGTTGTACAGGATAATTTCCAATTGGTAAAGTTGGTTTGGTACAGTCGCACACTCCACTCCGTCACATTTCCTTGTTCCTTGTTCATCTTCTCTTCTGCTTCTCCGTTGCTAAAAACTCTGAGAGAGTCAGAGAGAAGCAACAATGGAGGTTTTGTACTACTTGGTGTTTGGATTCATGGCTGCCGTAGTAGCGGCGTTAGAGCTGAGCAAAACAAACAAGGATCGGATCAACACTTCATCTTCCTTCAATTCTTTCAAGAACAATTACCTCGTCGTTTTCTCTATTATGATGGGCACGTCTTTCCTCCATTATCGCTTTAAATAGCAAAATTGTTTCCACACATTCAACAAATCTAGCTTTTACTCTTTTGATTACTTTATATAGCGAATGATTCATCGGCACCTTCAATTTGATGTAATACTGTGTCTGTTCTTCCTTTTTCGGGGTTGAACGAGATTAGATTTCTTGAGTTCTTCTTTTTGTTTAAGCGGCATCTACTTGTTTGTGCTAGATCGAATCCAGAAGCAGATACATTCCATTGATTGGATTTGTTGTTGTAGCTCATACTAAATCTGGTATTTGATTTGAATTTTGTTCTTCCCAAATCTGGTACCAGTTATTGACGGTAGTCTTATGTTATAGTGGCAGATTTGTTTTATGCATCATCCATAGCTAGGTTTGATCAAATGTGTTTGTAGATCAAAGATTTCGATGAGGTTGATGGAATATTTAGGGAAAGTGACAATCACCTGATTAATTGTGTGTTTTGATCAGTTGAAGAACATGATACTGTTATTACAAATGATGAAGCGAAGCGATTACTATTGATGGTAGTATGTTGTTTTGAATGCTTTAGTAAATCAATTCATGCTGATACAAATGTATATATCTGATTATGTTGTCACAGCTGGGGATTGGCTTCAAGGTCCTTATGTGTATTACCTTTACAGTACTTATGGTTTTGGAAAGGGAGATATTGGTCAGCTATTCATTGCTGGTTTTGGTTCGTCAATGTTGTTTGGAACCATTGTTGGATCTCTGGCTGACAAACAGTGAGGATTTCTTCCTTTTAAGTTCAAGTCCGTGTTATCAGAGGAGATCTATGTTAGGCAAATAATATCTGTATGTGTTGGATTCAGGGGTCGAAAGAGGGCATGTGTTACATACTGCATAGTTTACATACTCAGCTGCATCACCAAGCACTCTCCACAGTACAGAGTTTTGATGGTTGGCCGTATCTTGGGTGGTATTGCTACATCTCTCTTGTTTTCAGCATTCGAATCTTGGCTCATTGCAGAGCACAATAAGGTATTCAAATTCTTTTTTTTTTTTGTTTGATTCCTGCGGAAATTCCCTTAATTGGTTTGATAGAAACACAGTATTCCTCCAAACCATGCCTGTTTCTCGATTAGCGTGATGAATGCCATACAAGACGATTAGCTCTCGATAACTGTAAATTCTGTAGAATCTAGAAACTATCATCTATGAACTTCAAGTGTCTAGAATATCAAAGCTCACTTGCAATCTTTACAAATAGTTGGATAATGAAGAAACTAAAGACTCATTACCTTTTAGAGGATTCTCTTAGTTGTAGCCTTTGCCTGATGTGAAATTTATATTCTCTGAAAAACTGTGCAGAGGAACTTTGAGCAACAGTGGCTGTCACTGACATTCTCTAAGGCTGTTTTCCTTGGGAACGGCCTGGTGGCTATTCTCTCGGGATTGTTTGGCAATCTTCTCGTTGACACTTTTTCCTTTGGTCCTGTTGCTCCCTTTGACGCGGCTGCGTGTTTTCTTGCAATTGGAATGGCCATCATATTGACAACATGGTCTGAGAATTTCGGAGATCCATCTGACAGCAAAGACTTGTTGACTCAGTTCAAAGTTGCTGCCATAGCAATTGCTTCAGGCAGGTTCAAATTTCGCATTAAAACTATTGATTCTGAGGCTTCAATACATTCAATCCTGTATTGAATTTGCAAGCCATGTTTCCTCATTGTCTTTAATACAATTTATGATGATTTCTCAGATGAAAAGATAGCATTGCTGGGCGCTATTCAGTCTCTATTTGAAGCCTCAATGTACACCTTTGTTTTCCTCTGGACACCAGCTCTCAGCCCAAACGATGAAGAAATTCCACATGGCTTCGTCTTTGCTACCTTCATGTTGGCCTCGATGTTGGGAAGCTCCCTTGCAGCTCGTCTCATGGCTCGCTCATCTCTCAGAGTTGAAAACTACATGCAAATTGTCTTTCTAGTCTCCGCTGCTTCACTTCTTCTTCCCATTACAACAAGCGTATGTCTCAGAGTCTGAAGCTTCATTGTTACTCTAATAAATTTATACAATCTTTTATATGTACATTGATCCTATAACAACATATGGAACAGGTTTTGGTGACGCCATCAAAGGTGAAAGACGAGGGCTTGTCGTTAACTAGCTCCATTCAGCTACTTGGTTTCTGTGTTTTCGAGTCTTGTGTAGGAATATTTTGGCCTTCGATAATGAAGATGAGATCACAATATATCCCTGAAGAAGCACGAAGCACCATAATGAACTTCTTCCGTGTCCCGCTCAATATCTTTGTTTGTATCGTCTTGTACAATGTAAGAAAAAGTCTCAGTCTTCATCCTCTTTACATAAGGGGAACAAAAAGAAGCTAATTTGGAAATATGTGTTTTGTTTTATGGTTCCGCAGGTGGATGCATTTCCAATCACAATAATGTTTGGTATGTGCTCAATCTTCCTCTTCGTAGCTTCCATATTACAACGACGGCTTATGGTCATCTCCGAAAAGCCAAGTACGTTTCTTCTTTTCTCTTACAGTCTTACGTACATATATAATCCATAACTGAAAAAATTAGAGCCTTTTCAATATATAGTTTAAGAGTGTAGTAAAATAGAAACCAAGTTATGTTACTTTGTTTGTGTGGTAAATGGTAAATGCTATTGTGTTCTTATAAGAGCTCTCTATGTTTGATTGCAGAGGCAGATGATTGGAGTCCAATGAAGGAGCGAAACTCAGAAGTTGATCCTCTTAACCTCTGATCATGTTTTGCCCCCCAAAAAAAAACTCGGATCATGTCCTATGCTCGTAATTCCTAATTTCATTTTTTTGGTGATTTTTTTTTTCATTAATTCGAGAAATAGAAAAAAGAAACAATTAGAAGGAAGGAAAGGTAACGGTTTGCCCTTAGCTTTTTACATGGGTTTGTGATTCTGATTGTTTGATAGGGTATGTAACTTTATAATTTACCTTTACTTACCAATCAAATCTTATAATTTTACAGAATATTTTTTTATATTAAAGTTAATAAAAGTTTTCTCAAATTTTACAGAATATTTTTTCTCAAATTTTTATTTCTCAAACTATGAAATTTGACAGTACTGATAGAAAAGTACATGAATGTAATGTTCTATTCTAATTGAATTCCATGAAACTAAATAAAAATATTTTAAATTTGTGATCTTACTAAATTAGAGTAGGAACAAAAATAAATGAAACTAAATATTCCATAGTTTTCACATTATTACAAAATATTTGAATCAAATTAGGTGCTATTTTATTTTATAAATTAAAATCATATATATATATATATATGATAGGAAGTTCACTTTCCATAGCAATAATCATTAGAGATGTGAAAATGGGTCAAAACTCATAGATTTATTATTTTAGTGGATTTATGTTAAAATTTTATACTCATATAAATAAATGAATTTTGGTGGATCAACTCAACACTAATGTGTTTAGTGGATCAATCTATTTTGATTATGGGTTATCTATTAATCTATCACTAAAATAGAAAAATTAATAAATTTATAATATATACATAAAATATCTAAACCTTAAAACATTTTTCAGTATTGGTTCTCGTATTTTTTACAAATATCAGAGTCGGATTCTTCTTCAAATTTTACTTTGTATTAGATCTTGCTTATTCGATTATGTCGATGATAAAAAAAGTAAACTTATCATCTATATTCATTATTTTGTTGATATTATTTATAATTATTATTATCATATTTAAATTACTAAAAAAATTTCAAATTATTTTTTATTGTAGACAATGAAGAGGAAGATGAAATCAAAATGTCAGCATCAAAATAAGATTCAAGTGTTATTTAAATTAAGATTTTTTGTTGTTTTATCATTTTATGGTTTTATGAATTTGTGGTTTTAGAATTTTATGATGCTTTAATTTATTTTAATAATTGTATATTTTAATTTAATTTGTTATTAAAATTTATTTTTTAGTTTTATAATTATATGTCATGTTTTAATTTTTTTAATTATCTTTAATTTTATATAGATAACCTATTTAACCAATAGATTTAATGATTATGGGTTTGAATATATAAATTTCAATCTATAAAATAAATAGACGGATTAAATCCGTCCATGTAAATCTCAAAAAAAAAATATTTAGGTTGGTTGGTTCGGATTACCTATTTTGACACCCCTAACAATCTATAGTTATCTATGAATTATACCACCTCTTTTTTTTCAAACTTTTGAGGGTCCATCAACCGTAAATCCAATAATCATGCCGATAAACATGATCTCGAACCCTTTGAAAATGTAAACGATCGAAAAAATGCCACTATTAAAATAATTCAATTGTCGGTGAATTGTGGCAATGTAAACTATGTAAGGATCGGATCGACGTCTTGTTCTTCGTTTTTTAAGATTTGGTAAACAAGATATTTTTTATTACTAAATGGTTTTTTTATCTTAGATTATTAATGTGGAAGATTTTGAATTTTACTAATTCATATTACTTATCTGTATATGAGATTACACTGATCATATATTTTAATTACATCTATCATAATAAGATATCAAAACTCTAGAAAAAGAAGATATGAATCTAAAAATACCTTGTGGCGTTGCGCGGTTACTTACCTAGGCACATATAATATCAAATATGATTTGTTTTTAAATACTCTCAGTATTATTATCTAAGATGCTTTAAGTATTTGTTTTTATTTTATTTTATAAGATATTTGCATGTTTCTATCAATATCATTGTATATGATGTTTTAAATATTTGTTTTTGTTTGATTTTATAAGATATTTTGTATTTTCTATGTAAAATTTAAATGTATTTGATATTTTGCAACCATTTGTATTTTGCAATCTGTTTTACATTAAAAATTCCAAATATTAAAAGTATTTAAAACAGAGGGAGCCAGTAGTGTTAACTTTTTTAAACCCCAAAAATCATTGAATTAGTTTGGTCAAAGTTTCAGTCATTAGATAATTATGTTAATTAATTATTGTTGATGATTTCCATTGGAATATTTTGATTTTTGAAAATATTTTGATATGTAGAGTTAAGGTTATCTTGATCTTGATTTCAACAAAGAAAAAAAAATGGTCAATACAATTGATTGTTTAAAACGATATACTAGATGAACATACCAATTTAATTAGTATGATTTAAATATGTAGGTTATCTAATTCAGGAATTTTTAATAAAAAAATGTTAACTTTTGTATTGACTTCACTTAAATTCAACCTAACATTAACATCATCAATTAAAAACGAAAAATTTAAAGAATAAATTGCTTTGACCATATGATAAAAATATATTTTTAAATGGTGATGAGGTCACTCTATATGGAGAGCCATTCTGCTGCTATAGATATGATTCCTCCAAAGTTATCACAAACACTATTTAACTTCGTTCTTAATTTTATCTCCGACTTGATTACGTGTTATTAAAGAAGTTCTAAATTCTCTATCTGCTTCTCTGACTTTTCAGATAATGAATGGTCTTCATGGCAACAACAACCTTTGAGGACATGACATGTTATAAAATATGCCTCATGGTTGTGTAGGTTCACCCCCTTGGCGTCTACTTCTTCAACAGAGAACACTGCAGAGCATTGATAGAAAGAGATAGGATAGAAAGACAGCTGATTGCTTGATTCAAATAAATTAAGAAGACACCGAACCAGTGAAGCCGAAAGTTTATATAGACGAGTGTACAACTTTTCTTTCAAATCTCAGTGTCAAGGTAAGTATATGAGCTTCATGTGACATTTACTAAGACACCCTACTGATATAACATGTGTGGGATTTTCCGATACAAGCCATATATGTCATGTTTTGGTGGTTGGTATATTATTTTATACTCTTTCAACGTTGTTTATGCTCCCCATTTAAAATTCTTGTAAAGGTAAATATCAACATGTCGGAATGGTCTGAGTTTCACTATTACTCATTTAAACTTTGTGGTTAACATGCTCAGCATTAAAACTTCGTATTATTCTGAGAATGTATTTATATACATATGTATTTGCTCTGAAAAATTCAGGCGCCATTTGACAGTTACAGATTGATTTTGATTTAACAAACAACTACCTAAAATTTTTCCTCTGTTTTAATTTTGAAAATAGGTGGAGTTCCTCACAATTTCTTCATAGAACACCATGAAAAAATGTTTAATGATATAACGAAATAAAAGCTAAATTAGTAAAAAAAAATTATTAAGTTAACATGCGCATAACACGAGAGTTCACCTAATAAATACAATAATAGAGTTTCCTCTCCTCTTAAGATATCCACATCATCACCCATATAATATTGTGGATCCTATCAGTAATCAATTTAAAATAATTAATTTTAAGATTAAAACACTTATTTTTAATTAATATATCATTTAAAAAATTGAATGATAATAACACAAATGTAACATACTTAAAATATATGTAAATTTATATAAATATTTGAAACAATAAAAATATTGTGGGCTATTATATGACTAAAAATAAAAATAATAAATCAATCAAATATATTACTAAAATAAAAATAATAAATCAATAGAAAAGATAATGATATGTAATTAATCTTTAAAATAATTATAATAAATTGAGATGACTAGAAACAGAAAATTACTTATCATAAAGCACAAGTAAAAAAAAATATTTGAATCAATTAGAATAATGATAATTTTCTAAGGATTACCAGAAAATAAAGTTAAAATAGAATACTATATATGATAGGAAAATGTTGAATAGTTTATTTGTAATAGAAAATGCAAAGATGTAAGAAGTCTTATTGGAAATAAGAAAATAACATGTATTCTAATAAATTTATAATCTGATATGTATTGTTTGAAACTTACTATAATGAAAGAAAATGAAAAATCTAGAACAAACATATAACATATAAAATTAATAACTATTGAAAAGTTAAAATAATTTTTAAAAAATATTAATAATGTTTATAGACTAAAAAATAGGAAAGAATTATTATGATATATAATTTTATTTTTTAATTTATCACTGTGATGAGAAATTATAAATTTCAATTTTGGATGAACAAAAATATATACATGGGTAGAAGAAGTTTGGTTGATAATAAGTCCATTAGTTTATAATCACATCTAAAAAATATCTAAAACAACTATCTTAAAAAATTAGATTATTTGATCATAAGAAAGTTATTATTAAAATAAAAGAACACGAAAAATAAAGAGAATTAATGAGTATAATAAAATATAATTTTATAATATAGTTGAACTTATAAAATAATTAAAAACAAATAATAACAGAATATTTTGTATTAAGCCTAAAAGGTAAACTAATAAAAAAAATTAAGAAGCTGGAAGTAATCAAACGTCCACGTAATGGTTAAACGTTGTTTGTACTACAAGAAATCCAACGTTTATAGTGCCGGGGAATGTCACTAATGAAAAGTAGATCACATTAAGTTTTAATGGGGTTTTTTCCTATAGCTCATACGCGTACATTTTTACGAGTTTAAACTCAAATTGTAACACGAAATTTCTGATGATCATTATTCATGAGTGTTTTACTTTAAATCATAATATAGTTTCTAGACATCCAAATTTCTTTATTTGTAATTATTATTTTCTAATTATGCTTTTCTAAATATGATTTAATAATTTTGGGAAACTAATTGATAATTTGATGAATTATAAATATGTTACTTGTCTGAAAAGAATTTTTTTAACCAACAGATTTCGTTAAATGATAATTTAAATGCGTAGTGCGTAGTTATTGAAGACCTATGGGCATATACATAATGGTAAAAATCTACGTGCCAACACATTTTTCATCGACGGGTATAGCATGTATGCATATATATATATATATATATATAGAAGCATGGGTTAGTTACACACAACAAAACCAAAATACATATCTGGTGCTATCGGAAAAAAAAGCCTTATAAATATGAAGCTGGTGGTTCTCATGTCGTGTCTGCTCCTGCTTTCCTTGTGTTCGTCAGGTAATTTAATTTGCATATAAAATATATTTTAAAACATCTAATTAAGTAAAGGAAATATTACATGCATGATATATTAAAGGTGTAAACACTGCTATTTGATTTTCAACAAAGGTTCTGTATATAGTTTTACCAAAATATTTTTTGATAAAAGTAGTTTTACATTTTTAATATCCAAGATTTAGTCTGGTTATTACGGATTTCACACTTAAATCTAATAACACTGTTCTCTGACCAAAAGATAATTAATAATAATAATAATATGGTTGATCACGATATGTATTACATATTTTTTAGGGTTTGGAGAGGATCGTGGAGTTATTCACACCGACCAATATTCCTTAAACAAGGTAAGAAATCTCATTAAATAAAATGCTAATAATCTTTATAAAAAATGCTTATTTTCATAGATTTTTATTTTTTTCTCAGGTTTATAGATTAATAACAAAGATTTTCAGTAATTAAAAAATCAACATATGATAATTGTTATGAAAATTTACCAAAACAAAAAAAAAGTAACTGCTAATATGCAATATAGGTTGAGGAGAATGTTCAGAAGTTGATGGATTATAAGGAACCAGGCCCAAACCCAAAACACGATCCGAGAACACCCGGTTATCCTGGAAATCCTCCGCCACCGCTGAAGAAGAACTACTAGGCATGCATGAATCATATGATGTAGCAAAAATCTGAATAATATGATGACTATATGATATGTACATCAAACTAATCATTTAAATAAATAAAATGTTATTATGAATTGGACATGCAGCTTAGCATTTGCGAGAAGTTGTAAATGCTTATGTTAGATTTCTCTATTATGTCTAATATCCATCATAATATATTTGTACCTTTGGTAAAATAAAATGAAAATCTAGTTTTTATTATAAAAGCTAAAAAAACTTATAAATCAAACCGAGAAAAAACGTATAAGATCGTCAATTTATTATATGTTATAACAACAAGAGTCATGATTATGACTTTTGTATGGATAAAAATTCGATGGTTTGGTATAGTTTACGATTGTATGATGTAACAAAAGTTAAATACAAAGAAGAAATTTGTTTTTCAATTGAAACCCCTAATTTTTAAGACTTTTGTGCCAAGTTGGCAAGATTGTAAATTAACAAGAACGCTTCCGAGTTTTATTTTTCGGTTTTCAATATGATCTCAGGACCATTTAGTCTCCGGTTTGATAATTGCAATACGGTTTAGGAAACTTTGGCTCGGTCCTACTGAACCCGGAAATAACCAGACTTTCATATATATGTTCGGTTTGATTTTAGCTTTTGAAAAATATATAGAAATTGCATTCACAATTAATAATAGTTACATAATCTTACCAACAATATATATATATATATATATGTATTCTCTATTCTATATAAGATATTAAATAAGATAAAAAGGAAATATACAGTTTTCCGGTTTAGTAAACCGCTTGCAGAGATAAACCGGTATGGGCCTTTCAGTATTCGTCCAAGAAAGTGTAGAGAGTGTCATCTTTCTTGGTTTTGCGTCGACTAAGCAAAGCCTTGAGCAGTCGTTTGCTCTTGCTAGGTTGTTGCTGCTCTGTTTCTTTCTGGTTTTCTTTCTCAAACGCTACCCGAACCGAAGCTGACCTTCTCGGTTCTGATGGATACTGAAAGATGCAAAAGGAATGTGATAAAAAGATGATAGAGCTTTTGATTCACAGAAATGTGTTAGAAGCTTGTTATATACCCGTATAGGAGTTATAGCTCTGCTCTTGCTTGGTGTCGTTGGCCTGCTTATAGATGTTGACTTCCGAGTAACAACTGATCCTGATCTTAGTAGTGGAAACCGATGGGGTGATACTGATCTCCTAGCTGATTATATAACATGCAAAAATGTTAAAAGGATTGGTATTTTGAATTTGTAATTCAATGAAAAAAGCCAAGCTATTGCGGTTTTTTACCTTGTTCTTTTTTTGGCATGGTGGAGGTAAACGAAAAGGTTGCTGATCGTTGAGGTGGTAGCCGCAGAGATGGAGTCTGAGATGATGGTTTTCTACAGAGGCAATTAGATTGGAACGCGGTTAAACATCATCCGGTTTCATTACCCTTTTTTGTGTTTGAGATGCCAGTTTTTACCTAACGGGTGGTGGAGGCGTTTCTCGGATTGTAGCACGAACAGCTTTAAGAGAGCGATAGAGAGACCAAACCAAGACAAGAATCGAGGTTAGGAAGAAATCTTGAATCTTGGATTGTGTTAGATGGAAAAAAAGAAGATCAAATTACCATTTCGGAATTGGTTCCAGTCATCTTCATCTTCTACGCTGCTTCCAAAGTACTTTAGCTTTTCCAGGTTGGTGGCAGTCATAACTTCACCAGCTGATAGAGAATGTAGCTTTTGCTGGTAAGTCCCGGAAAGTTTCGACCCGGGGGAGAGATAGAAAGAGAGAATTTACCGGGTAAGATATAACGTTTATGGAACTTTGGAGTGTCAATCACAAGAGATTGCTGCGAACGCCCTTCATGATCCATATATTCTTGGCACATCCTTAGCCTCTAACCACCATCCCATTGATTTTTTTTACGACATACACAAAAGTTAAAAACTGGAAGAATAAAAATCGATCTCACGATGAACCAAAAGAAGGAACCTTTAAGGATAATAACAAGATTTTGAGGAAATTTTATATACCTGTTCAATGCAAGATACTCGTAGCTCGGTCTCTGAAACTTCATCGACTTTTTCATCGATAAAGTCATTCACTTTATAAGTAACGGAGCCTAAATGATCAACTGTATTCACCAAAGCCTTCACAGCATAGTCTTTCAGTGTCTCTACAACTCTGCATTTAACATGAAAAAACCACTATTGAGTAAAACCAAGAAAATAAGAACAATTTTAATGACAATTAATCTGAAGCACTGCTGAATACTAACTCACATTTGCTTTTTATCGTCGGTAGTGTAAGATAGTTCGAAATACTCAGCCGCTGAATACAACTGCGCTCGCAGATTCTTCAAGTCCTGAGAAAAAATGAGCAGAAAGCCTTTCATTTACTTTCCAGATTAACAGGTATGATTGAACATTGTAACAATACTTGGATCTTCAATCACAGAGACCATTAATTATCATTTCATTGTGGTACCGGTTTACGCATTAAAAGAACATTTTTAATGGTATGCAACATTTTGTAAATCCAGAACCTACCTGAAGACCATCAGAGAAGAGCATGCTTTGCTGCATAGAGACCTCATCGTAAGTCGACGCTTCGTGGGACTCAGGCATCATAGCCGCTGCACTCAAGCTGGTTTTCCTTGTCACTGTGGAAAAAATGAAATTATAAACCTCAATCTTCCAAGCTTTATCTTCCTAGACTAGTCAAGAACACTTAAAAACCACAATTTTTTTACTAACATATAAACAGAAACTACGAAATGTTATAAAAGAAGATCATTCGTCTAAAACACATATGAGACAGTAATCTTCATTTAACCTCAGATTGAAAACTCTTTTCAAGAACAACTTTGAATGAATACATTCTGTTGCGCAGAAGTGTTACCATCAGGGATTTCAATAATAAGAACAAGAATCTTCAATAACAAAACTTTTACTTTGACCCATATAACTAATCAGATAAGAAAGAAACAGACAAGCGGTGGAATCCACAGCTCTCTAAAGTAACCAACGGTTAGATCTAAAACCAAAAGATCTTTGAATCTTTCATAAGTATTCTTCTAACCTCTATTAAAAATTACAAAAATTCATCACACAAATAAAAAGATAAACTTTAGGAGAAGATGCCATTGTTTATTGGAAATAAAGGGAGCAAAAAACAGTTCAAAAAAGAAAGAATTTCCTTTAAATTAAGTACCACAATTTTCAACAACCACAGATCAACACTAGTTCAGACAATATTGTCTAACTTAAAATGAACTCCTCAAAAACAATTAGAACGACAATTTGTTGTTCATAGCATATAAACCTGAGTCAAGTCAAGTCCTGAGTATTTTTTTAAATCAAACAGTATCTAGTGTCTACTACTTGAGTTGTTCTAGTTTCTATTTACTCTAAACTAAAACCCTCAAGAACACTAAATAAAGAACCCAGTCCACATAAAGTAGCAAGACCCAATTCAAAACAAAAACTTAAATCCTACAAGTCAATGACTTTCTAGAAAATAAAGAACCCAGTCCACATAAAGTTTCAACCTTTCAACTGAAATTTCAAATGATGAGAGTGAAATCAAACCTGTGAACTGTGATTATTCAGTCTAACCCTCTCTATCTCTATCTTGTTCGGTGATTCTGCTCCAAGGACATATCCAATTCGTCTGAAAAATAAAAGAATGAAGATTCGATTTGAAGACAGTAACGAGTGTTGTTGGTATTGAGAGAAGACGAAACCTCTGACTTTATCCACATTTGTCCCATCATATGCGGAGAGAAACGCTCGCTCTTTTTGTTCCCTCGATTTTTTTTTTCTTTTCAAATTAATTTCCCTATATGCATTTAACAAACATATGTTATATTCACCATTTTAAATCCATTTCAACATTACTAGATTGTAACAGCTTCAGTAATTACAATAATATCACCATGGATTTTAAATGGTTTGAGCCATTAGACTTTGTTTGTTGCAATAGATAAAACCGAGAATCACACTTCACATAATTATCATCATTTTGAATAAAGCACTTTTAGAAATAGGCAAATATTGATCAATCTCATTCCCATGCCTTGAATTTGTTGTTAGTCAAAAGAAAAAAGTGAATCAAATGTATATACAAATTGGTCATTTCGGGATGTAAAATATTAACACATTTGATTCAAGTTTTATTGACCATGTCAAACTAACATGGGTGGATCGCATCTCCGAGAGAACTTAAGGTTCAATAGACCAAGCGTTTTAATTAGCAGTAAAACAGTATATAAATTATAACCAAAACAAAAATATAGTATTAGTTTTTTTCTTTCTGTAAACGATATAAGTATTTGTTTCTTTGAAACTAACAAAGCTTATGCAGCATGAATTATGATCATCATGCCGCGCGTGCTTGAAGGATAACAATTTCATAAAAGTTTTTTAGCATTAAATTTTAAGGCAAACAAAATTAAAATGAAGAACATGCAATGAGTGAATTAAACCACGTCTCTAGATAGCCATGTAATTCTTTATTATTATTTTCTAATTAAAATTATATAATGCCATCATGCCATGACTTCTTCCTATATGTCATTCTTCTTTGACTCAGAAATATTATCACACTGAGGTTTTCTTTAAGTAGTGACTATAACTAGAGCCATCATTATTTTGTGCAACTTTAGTCATTTACTTCCGACCAACAAAATTTTTTGATTCAACTAATTAAACAAAACATTTTCTTCCAATTGCCTCACTTTTAATTTAGTCATCTAGTACAAAAACTGTGAGTCAATATGCATTAGTATATTTTACAGGACTGTGAGTCACATATTAAATTGTAGAGAAGAGACCAATTACTGGACTCAAAGCAATTAAAGTGCATTTCGATAAAATATTTATTTAACTAAGAAAAGAAAGTTCTTAGTTGTTTTCGAAGGTATGCGGCTTTGCTGTTTCCAAAGGTTAGCGGGATTTGGTCTATGTGTCTTGTATTTTCTTGTCGGAATAAAAGTCTAGGTTCAATTACTTTGAGAGGTACGCTGGCGGAGGTTTCGTTAGCTGCAAGGTGGATGTGTGTTGTCCTTTGTCGCTAGCTTTGTTCACTCTAGGATAAGTGTTTGATTGGCAAGTTCGTTTTCATTCGAGTGTTACAAGTTTTGACTTTGGCTTCGTCGTTTGTGGTTTGTACGACGTTGTTAATTAATTCTCATGTTTCTGAGATTTTAGCTTTTCTCTTTTGGGCTTTCAATTTCCGGAAATATTTAGTATTCCGCCGGTTTATAAATCTCGATAATGTATCATTTTCACATTATTAATAAAAAATAGATGCATATTAATTTTTCACCATTTTTCTAATGAGCACCCTTTGACAGTCGAGACTAGCAAATTTTACGATGAAAGAAAGATTTTTCAAGTCTGTATTATTCCTATCTATGAAGGTGATTTCTATTCATGTATGAAATGCAATTTCATCCTTCATGATACATGCACAAATGCTCCGCGCCGGAAACAAATATGCTTTACATTCTCATCCACTAACACTTAATGTCATTAATAAATATAATGACAAGGGATACTTTAATTGTGATGCTTGCATATTAAACGGTTGTGGTTTCATCTACCAATGTGAAAACAGTTCATCATGTGTCTTCGAATTAGACGTAAGGTGTGCTTCTATCTCTGAACCGTTTCTTTATCAAGGTCATGAACATCCCCTATTCCTAGCCATAAGTCCAGGAGAAGTTCGAAAATGTCAGGTTTGCAAAAAACATGAGTCTTCTGGAAAAGCATTAATGCATCGAATGCGATTTTATCATATGTTTCAGTTGTGTTACCGTACCATACATGATAATGTATAAACATGACAAACATTTCCTCACGCTTGGCATTGGAGACGATGAGATAAGTAAACCAGATTGGTGTGAGATTTGTGAAAAGGAATCATCACCTTCTGGCCGAGAAGAAAGGTTCTATATGTGCAACCATTGTTGCACTACTCTTCATGTTGATTGTTTGCTGGGGAAATACCTGTATATCAAACCAAGTTTAACTATGAAGCTAGACTTGTGATTACTGTAAGCGCCGGTGTGGAGACGAAATATATTGTTCCACGGGAGAGATCTTTTATTTATAAGGTACCAGAGATGTGAACACTCCTTGAGTTATTCCTTTTCTGTTTTTAACTCTTCAAAAATAAAATTTGTGGGCTCTCTTTATTATTGCAAGTAATCTTGTGAAACAAGACATCAAGTTTTTCTTTTATGGAATATGGAATTGTCTTTTTCAACAAACTAGCTCTTCAGCCCTCGATTCCAAATTGTTAATGCTTGTTGCGCT
Organism: Cardamine chenopodiifolia; assembly: GCA_963922655.1. NCBI lineage: Eukaryota > Viridiplantae > Streptophyta > Magnoliopsida > Brassicales > Brassicaceae > Cardamine > Cardamine chenopodiifolia. Next base: position 12,054,395 of record OZ000479.1, on the reverse strand, counting down.
TATTTTATTGGTATATAACCATATACCAAGCCGATAGAATTCATTCAAGGAAATCAAAGTAGAATTGGGATTTTTTTTTAATGACATAAAAAAAAACTTGAGAAGACATGTTCATTTGTTAATGTCATATACAAATTATATGAAACAAAAAAAAAAAATTTCAAACAAGATGATTAACCAACCATACACATGTAAGTTTTTATTCAAGAGAAAGAGAATAAAATTTTAGATACTTCTTCTAATGATCATGCCTCCAGCCTCTCTTTCCAAACCCGGTTGGATTTCGATTAGGACTAACCGGTTTATGTCGGATATCTGTTTTCAGGTTAGGACTCCTAGGACCGGGATAACCTGTTGTCCCTGCTCCACCCGAACTTGACGAATCACAACCCGATTCATTAATCGACCCGTTCTTGGTCGAGGAGTTCCAATACGGCATGAAAGAAGTTCCTTGAAGCTTGACGGTTGTGCCTTGGTCCCGAACTTTAGCCTTTGCAGATGCGGTTGTAGCCATATAACTTGGTATATGGGTTGGGCTTTTTCGTTGCTTATGGGCTTGTCTATACGATCCTAAGTCTATGTACTCTCGATCAATAAGACCGATTATGTTGTCCTTGAGGCTAGTTGGAGTGGTCACGTCCATTTCTACAGTCTTCTCCGATACATCATCGGATGTGGTGGTTACCGCGGCTGTGGGGAAAGGCGGATACGGGGGAGGATTGTAGGGTCCGGGACCTGGACCCGGGCCGGTTTGACGGCCTGTGTATGGCTGGGAAGACATCCAATGGTCAAGCCAATTCCAAGCCAATTGGGTTCTATCAGGCCCATTAACAGAAAGCCCAATCGCCTCGTCGTCATTTGTGTGTTGCATTTGCCGCTTCAATAAGAAAACCGAAATCATAAACAAAAAGTATAGTTAAGGATTTCATATACATTTTCGATTCTAAACAGAACAAAAATATAGAAAGATATTATGTTTTACAAGATAAAAATTATATTTTGAGGGAAAGAAAATAGAGAGGCGACAAACCTGGTAAGTGTATGCATAAGCAAGAGCCCTCTCTCTTTTCATCATTCCTTCACTCCTTTCTTTTTCCTTTATATTCAAAATACAATAACAATTAAAAAAGATTCCAAAAATGTAATTACTTCAAGATAAGAGATTGAAAAATGAGAAAAATATCACGTAAGAGTTTCCATATTACCTGTACTTGAGTTTGGTGGTACAAGCTGGTTCGGTTCACTTCGTGCAATTTTTTCGGTTTATCTCGTTCGGTTTGGATTTTTGCAAACCCTACAAACCCATACAAATATTATTTTCACCATTATTAATCTATATTATATTGGGTGCTTTAATATTGTAATGAAATTATTTCAATATGTACCATTGTTCTTCGGTTTTTTCATCCCGGACCGCTTCTCCTCTTCCTCAAATTGTTTCTTAAACCGGTCATGAGCCACTTGGAGCCTTCTTGCTCTGACTCGGCCTTGGACACGAACCAGAGCTTGCATACATTTCATAGTCATTTGGGCCTGTTTACGTACGTGGTTGCCACGGACCAATGCTTGTAGTCTAACTAGTCCTTTTAAGGCACGAAGTGCTCGTCTCGCCTATAATAGTGAAAACAAACACCACAGAACAGTTCATAATTTTCGGTAAGCCGGAATATTTTCTTAGAATTTGTAGTTGACATTAGTTTACAACTATAAATAGTTTGCGATGCAATATCGTTAACAAAAGATGGAATACAGTATCGGTAAAAAATAAAAAATAAATAGTTTGCAATGAGTAAAAGAACTATGTTAGCTAGTCGATAAACTGTATAAACTAAAACAAGAAATTCCATAAATATTTTGTTTAATCACAATACTTAAATGAATATAGTTTATATATTATATATGATTCTAAGTGAAATGCATTTCCAAATAAAGTCGTATTCAAGAGTATTATATATTGATGATGATAGTTGAAAATTATTAGAAATAAATAGGGGTGGAAAATTACCAAATATCCCCTGTAGTGCGATTGTATGAACACGGCGGCGCTGTCTTCCTCCGTCTGGCGGTTGTAGCCGGCAAGCCGAACAACTTTAGCGGCGGCTTGTGCGGCTGCAACAGCTGCTTCGGCAGCAGCTGCCGTGGCTATAGCCACAGCCATGGCGTGTTTTCTGTCTCCAACATTGGTTGCTGGAGTAGAAGCTGTGCTCTCGATGTCATGAGAGATCTCCGGCGAACTTTCCGCCGGAAAATTTTCAAACGAAACGACTTCTTGCGTGTCCTGTTGCTGCTGCCATCTGTCGCCGTTATTATTACCGGTGTTGTTGTTGTCTCTCTGCATTGTATTTAAAATTAAGCGTGACATAATATAATAATAATCATTTTGAAATCGTTCTATCTTTATAAGTTTGTTGGCTTATGATTACTTCCTTTTAGTTTTACATTTACCGGCCAAAGTATTCAACTTTCTTTTTTTACCATAAATACACAACTATTTGATTTTGTACATCTTCTGGTGATCTTTTTATTTTTACCCCTATTCAGTATTCACTAGCTATAGTACATTGATAAAAGAAGAATTTATAAAAAAAAGTTGACAAAGATTCAACTAAACTGTATAAAGGTAGTCTGATGAGATATTTTCATGTTAGTCAAGACTCAAAACTAGAAACCAAATTCTAATAAACGCATATATTTTAATTTTTTAGAATTTTTTTTGATACTCATACTTTTACTCTCAACTTATTAATAGCACAATTAATTATTTATCGCGGCTAATAGTAATCCAGACTTTAAGTTAATAAGATGATCGTAAATTTTGAGATCCAAAATATAACTAAAAGTGATAAAGAGTGTGGGGCTAAACTTTGGATAGTGGTAAAAAACGGATATATGCTATAGTAATGTGAAGATATGCCTATCTATAGATACAAGTTGACATATATTTATATATAGATCATCTATAGGTGGGGAAATAAATGGGGTGGAGTGATGGCGAGGGAACAAAGCAATGCACATGAAAATTGGGAGAAGGAAAAAAGATTTTTTTAGGTGTCATGAAAATCATATTTAAATGCTCTTATAAGGAGCCTTCTGAGTCTATTCTTTCACAAGGGGACCAATCTCTTCGGCTTTTAATTAATAAATTTACGGGCTACATTTAATTTTTGTAACTTCACTTGTCATACATTTATAAGATGAAAGATCGTATTATTTTTTCCCCTTTCAAGCTATAGTATACATAAATATATCTTACAGATAGCCATTAAAATAGTACAGAATAAGAAATTAAAATAGTGTTATTTTTTTGTCAACAGAAAATAGTGTTCATTGCAACAACAAACATGTATGTAATTGAATTGCTGTCAATCGAGAAGAAAAAGACATTCAAACGCAATTGCTTATTTATGAAGAAATAGTTATGAGGTCATGTTAATTATACCTTTTTCTTCAAGTTATGTTTTGTTAGTAGTGCTAGAATTAATTAAAACGTTATGTATATTTGTAATTTGATTACTATCAATTCTTTATTTCCTTTTGGGTAAATTTGCTTGAATTGATTTTATGAAGACCCCCATACTTCTAAGTATCCCACTTAGTGTTCTAATTTTCTCTAATATGTTGTACATATATATATATATATTGTAATGTCATAATGTTGCAATAAATTGATAAATACATCAATGGAAATATATACATATATTAAAGGTGTAATTGGATTACCTTTGAGTCTTTAGGAGAGGACTTAAAGACTTTCTTCTTCACCGTCGAGAACCACCCACCACTCCCTTTCTTCCCCATTTCCGGAAAAACTCATTGATGATAAAGCTATATTATTACTGAACAATTATTTTAAAATGCTTAATTATATATAAAGTTTCCCCAAAACTAGCTTTAAATTCTGCAAACGCAAAACCAATTCCAGAAATAGCTAAAACCAAAATGTAGAACATTCTAATATACCTCAACTTGCATTCAATATGCATAAAAGTTACACATATGAGTAAAAATATGTGAATCAGGATCTTACATGTTACTGCAATGTGATCAAGCCATTAGAAACGATTTTTGAAGTTTAGAGAGAGATGGGAGTGAGAGAGATAAGATATAGAAGTCACAGAGAGAGTTAAGTTAAGAAGGAAGAAGTGTCTACTGTCTACATTTCACCACCGATAATGAAATCATTAACGGAGTCACGTGGGGTTCGGTTCAACGCCGTTAAGTGTTTTTACGAAGTACACGAGGTTTTCTACTTTTGTCTTTTCTTTTTCTAACGCCAATAACCTTTTTTTCTTTCGTAGTCTTCCGACATTTGTAACGATCGAATTTTATATTTACAAATTCGTTATATAAAAATAATATTTGACTTTTTCTTACGTGTGTGGACTTGTGGACCTAATTCTATATTTACATATCTATTTCTGATAAGAAGATGTACATTTTGGATTGTAGTAATCGGAGGAGATTCAAATTGAAGCCAATATATATATATATAAACTATTCTATATGCATGATTAAACTCAGTTTTTAATTAGTTGTATGTTAGGTGGAAAAAGTTTGTATCTATATAGATATGAGGGTATTAACATATGCTGAAATGTTTTTATATAAAAAGATATTTCATGAGTTTTATCGGGGTTTTTTTTATACTGAGCTTACAAAAGAAATATCAGTCTCATACATATACATAAGATTACGATTTATTTTCTTATGACTAACATTGGTGACATGAGTTTAGATCTATCCGAGACATTTTAAGAAATTAACTGAAAATATAAATGTTTAATTCGTTACGAGTACAATGCAAACTTTGATATTGAAAAATATCAAATGACACCAAGTTATTGTGTTATTTTCTAGAAATAAATTAAATTAGATTTGAAAAAAAAAAAACAAATATGACAATGTGCAGTTGCTTTAATAACGGCGACCTAACCTCTTAATGAGGACCCAAGACCTACACCACCTCCAAATTGGACCACCTTTCGACTCATAGAGTCTCATACATCCTCACGAGTAGCTAAACTGTTTTTTATGCATCAAATATTGTTAGAGATGAGTAGATCACGAAAAATTGTAGAGATATGAGATCTGTATCAATAAACAAAGCATATATATATATATATTAATGTAATCAAAGCGTACGTTTACCATTCCTTATAGATATATTTCACAACATAGAAAGAAAAATAGAGTATCATGTACTCATGCTGTAATCCAGAAGACAGTGCGGTGATCAATGATATGTCTGTACAATGAAAATTGGTTCGGTAATTATGTTTTAAAATAAGTGTCGTCACCTAAAAAGCCGTTACAATCAGCTTTGGTTGGGTTTTCCGTTATCAAACCCAAATACAAGTGAGAAAACCAGGCCCATAAAGAAGTATGAAGCACAAAGCCCACTCATGTCATTTGATTGGATAATGAGATTTTCATCATCTCCCAAGCTTATTGAGCTTTTCATTTTTTGCCAAGGCTTTAAGCCCTTTACAACCTTTTTGGACCTGATGTTAGTTTTTTTCTACTGTGTAAAAAGAGAAAAAATATTTGCTGACATAATCTACTATGTGAAAATGCTAAGACACTTTCAATTTGATTGCCACGTTATCGCACATGATGCTCACACATATCTTTTTGATACTGTTGTAACAGAAAAAAGGAACCCGTTTATGTATAGATAAACCTAAACAACACCGCCTCCTCATGTCTTTCGTTTTCTACGTTCCCATGACTAGGTCGGTCCAAAATGATTCATCGATGGACCCGTGACTATGTGGATTAGCTTAAAAATTTTATCCGCAAATTTTTAATCCGTTTAATTTGCAGATCAAAATTGATTAACTTGTATCCGTTCTATTCAAAATCTATGAAATTCGCGTATACTCTGCTATCTGCTTTTTTTTATTAAAAAACTTCAAAATAAATTATGATTTTTTGGGTTGACCATCCGTCAATCTGTTTTTCAACCCGCTAACCCGCCGAATATTTATTTAAAAAAAACCAACATTTGCAAGTTATCCACCAACCCATAGATTTTAAACCAACAATCTGTACCCGTCTCGTAAACAAACTATTCAACCCACATCCACAGTTGATCCGCAAAAGTTTTTTCACTATCAACCCGCACTCACCCCGCAGATTAAATCATTTTTTAACAGACCTACCCATAACTGTCTTAGATCAAGCAAATCTACATCAAACTCAGGTACAAAATCGATTACAGAAAAATCACTGGTAGTTATTAGATTCGAAGGCCTTATGCAATTTTTTAAAAACATTTCATGCGCAATATATAGCTTATACGTTTCTAAACTTCTTCCAAACTGGTTACATGAACTAAATTGTGAACGTCTTTCTATTGAAATTTTGATTAAAAGCTCATACGTATCATATTCGTCCCCCTATGACTACATAATGTATAGGTGCTCCTCAATTTTATCTCCTTGTAAATTTTCTAAAAATATATACTTACGATGTCATTTCATTGCCAGGTTACTGGAATTTAATACAAATATCTTTGTTCCAGGAGAAGATTACCTTTAGTTAGTTACTTGATTATGGTTCATGTTAAAAAGTTAATCTGATTAGGTTGAATCTTTTCATTAATGCATTTGGAAATTAATGGTAAGCTCATGGAAGTTGTACCTATTTATCATCAGATCAAACAAACAATATGTATTTGTAATTTCTTTTTGGTGCATGAGATTTAACTTCAGCTACCTTCCTAATGTCAATGTTGAATTTTATGCAGAAATGTTTGTGTTTTCCTTATGAATGTAAAATCAAACGAACGGCGTGTGATTTGTGTGTTATTATTAAAATCAACATTCAGCCTTTCCAAGTACTAATGCCACTCTTTTCTTAAATGTTTGTTTCTACACTTATGAAAGCACTCACTTGACTAAAATACAATAAATAATTGAAAAGTAAAAAATACAAAAACGTTATTGCGGTTATTTATGTAGGTGGTGTTGTTGGTTGTGTCTGGTTAATTTTTTCTTTCGGATTTACAATTTTTTAGAGGCAGTCTAATAATTCGACGTAGTCGAAGCTCTTGTCTTTGGCTCAACCCCGACGTCTTCAGGTCCTTTGGAAAATATTGTGGGAGTGTTTGCGGTTCAGAATTCAGTTTTTGTGCAAATTTCTATATTTTTTTTAATTTTCTGTGATGTTTTCTAAAATTTTATTTTTGTTTTTGTTTATTTTTAGTTTTGAGGCTTTTGGTTTTGAGATATCATCTTTTAATTTCGCCGGATTTATCTCTAAGAAAGTTTTGATCTTTGTCAATCGTTTAATATCAATAAAATCATTAGATGACAAAAAAATTTTGGAGAATGACTTTAGTTGAGTGGTTAACGATCTACTTATATTATTTTTTTGAACTATAAATTAGTTTTATCGATCCAAATAATGTTACAAAAAAGTAAATTATATATATATATATTTAAATTCTTTGTTTTTTCTCCCTGATAAATATGGTTTCATTTGCAAATTTCCGAGTAACTAAATTGAAATAATTTAGCTGACTTATTAACCAGTCGGATACATTCATTCATTGTTCCTTAGCTTCAATGTTATCACGGAGAATTTCTCTCTCTCTTTCCTTGAGCTTCTTCTTTGGTCTTTGAGGACCGATGGTTTAATTTTGAAGATCTTTTTCAAGAATATAAAAAACTATAGATTACTTTCTTCTTTTTCAGGTCCAAATACATTAACAAATAAATAAATATATATATATATATATTAATGTGTTTGGGCCCAAAAATGAGAAAAAGAAACATTTGGCTTTTTTCTAAAACTTTCAAAATAAAATTTGTCAGTGTTCAGAAAAACCAGAGAACAAGCCGAAACAGAAACGGAGACAAATTCTTCGGTGGTGACACTGAAAACAAGGAAAAATGCATCCAACTAGTCAACTTAATAGTTTCAATTTAATTGCACAGAAAATTGTAAATGAAATCAAATTTGTAAGAGAAAAAAAAAATCAAAGAATATTTAGACTATATATAATTTCTCGTACGCGATCAGATCAGTCTTTCTGAAATTTCTAGAAATCTAAAAAAAAAGAAAAGAAAAAAACTCGTAATTTCTTGTTTATTCCTGTATCTACATTCTCGATTTTATTTTGATTGTATGCGACCACATTTGATGAATTTTGTTCTTCGCTTGCATATTTTGGTTAAAAATGCAATTTTTATTTTTTTCCATCACTTTTTATTTATGATGAAAACTGGAGCCTTATGTTGCAATTTTGAGAAGTTGCAAAAAGGGCCTAATATAGTATGAAAAGAGTACTTTTGTATTGCAATTGCAGATGTCGTCGTTTCAGAACACTCCGTTGAAGGTTCAAGATCCATCACCGATGGAACAATCTTCACCAGTTTCAAGAGATGAATCTCAAAATGGAGTAGGCGTTTCTCACAGCGTTGAGTATTCTGTGTTCAATTCCGCTAAGCTTCAATCTGATCTTCAAGCTATGGGTATCAAACTCAAACAGCATGAGGATAATATCAGATTTCTCAAGTCTCAGAAAAACAAATTGGATGAAGCTATCTTCGAATTGCAAGGTTTGATTTTTTTTATTCATGCATAAAGTTTACAGTTTTTCAGCTATTTGTGGATTGAGATTTTTTCGTGTGGATTCTTTGTTTTCATTCTTTTCGCAGGTCGTATTAATAACTTTCGTTCATCTACTCCTAGAAGTGAGAACATTGAGATTCAAGGTGAAGATGTTAATGAACAGATCCTTCTCCATGAACAATCAGCTGCTGGAGTTTTAAGTGTGATTGAAACTCGTCATGGCACACATGCTTCTCAATTGGCGTTTATGAAAGGTGTTGTTGGCGTTGTAGCTAAACTTGGGAAGATCAATGATGAAAACCTCAGAAAGTTAGTTCCTTTTCTCATTGTTTAATTGATTATGTTTCAGATTCTGTTACAAACTTTGTTGTGTATTGTTTTTGTAATCTGAAACTGGCTTTTTAAAAATGCAGGGTTTTGTCAGATTATTTGGGGACTCGCTCAATGTTGGCTGTTGTATGTAAGGATCATGATGCTGTTATGGCTTTAGAGGCTTATGACAACCAAAGCAACATTGATAGAAGTGCTGGCCTTCACGGACTTGGTGCTTCGATTGGCAAAACCATTGAAGGCAATTTTGATGCCATTTGCCTTGAATCTCTGAGGTATCAATTTTTATTGTATTACAGGTTTGGTTAGATACAGTTTCATTCTGCAATCGTTTGTCTTATAACTTTATTTAATGACTTCTAGGCCGTATGTTGGTCGCCACATAGCTGATGATCCGCAAAGAAGACTTGATCTTCTGAAACCGAAACTGCCTAACGGTGAGTGTCCTTCCGGGTTTCTTGGATTTGCTGTGAACATGATACAAATCGATCCAGCTTACTTGCTGTGTGTTACATCATATGGATATGGTCTTCGTGAGACTTTGTTCTATAGTCTATTCTCCCGTCTTCAAGTTTACAAGACAAGGGTCGATATGATGAGTGCCCTCCCATTCATAAGTGATGGTGCAATATCTTTGGATGGAGGAATCATCAGGACAACCGGAATCTTCACTCTTGGAAAGCGGTATGATTCTCACAACTTTATAACTCAGAAAACTTATTTCCCTCTTTGGGTTCTTCTCTTTCCTTTTTGTTGTTTTCCGATGTCCTGAAACCAATGCAATTTACAGTGGTGAGGTGAACGTGAGATTTGCAAAGCCAACTGCTTCGCGAATGATGGACAAATATAGTGAGATGGAGAAGCAAATGAAAGAGCTGAAATGGAAGAAGGATAAAATGCTGGAGGACATCAACCGAGAGCATGTGCTCCGTAAGGACGCCATGGAAAAGTTTGGCAAGAAAAAAGAAGAGTTTGTACGATTCTTGGCTATGAGCTCAGCCACTAATCAGGTAGTAATACTAGTTCTCATGTATCGTTCGACTCTTCTATCATAGTAAAGATGCTTCAACCAAGTCCAAATTTTGATACGTCCATTGAACCAATATCATAGAATCGTCTATATGATCATATCTTTGTTGTTTCAATTCAAAGCTTCAAATGATCTTTATCTGAAAGGTTTCTGTGGCTAACATTGATTTGTTTGGGTTGTGGTGCTTCAGCAAACGATACCAGCCAGATGAAAAGAGAGCAAGCAAAGAAGCATGGAGCTGAGTAACAATGACCTTTGCTTGTAAAGGAATCCTATCTTGACTTTCAGAAGTTTTTACCATCTTAGTTTTTCATACATTGCTTCCATAGAAAGTATCTAATCAGACGATATAGACTTGGATAAATTTCCTGGAAGGGTAGTAAACCGGCATGGTTTAGATCGGTTAGCTTTGGTTTCGGTATTTCTAGTCCTTTTTGTTTCGGTTTTGAGTCTTTTGACTTGACCGTGTACATATGATGGGCATTTGATATCCAACATCTTTACTAGGCCTTTCTAGTCTAATGTTCCAATGTGTGGTTTATTTATATTGTTTCCTGAACCGGAATTTGGAAACTCAACGTTTCCCAAACATCTCGCTCACTATTCACTTGCAAATTTCAATTCCTAGTTGCACATATGTTGACTAGATTGTGACAAAGTATACAGACCATAAAGTAAAACAAATGATCAATCTTGCTACAGACCATGTTAAATAGATTTCGTCAAAGCCTGCATTAAACCCAAAGATCGATCATAGCTTATTGTCTTAACTATTAGCAAAGTTAAAATAATTGACTAATAAATTCAAGCAAGCGATGACGGCGTATCCTGACCGTTGGATCCACCTGATTTTTCACCTTGACCCAGCTCCTCCACATCGGCTTCTTCAACAACACCCTTATCGTTTTCCCAAACCAGCTTTGTCGTTGATTTCTCTTCTTCCACTGCTTTTGGTTTCATTATCGAAGCTATGTTAAATGATTGACTCTTCTTCTTTGCTTCTGCTTCTTCTAATTCTTTCGCCTTTGCCTCTGCTTTCAATCTCTCTTTCTCTTCCATTAACTTCTCCAGATCTCCCTCTCTTCCTCCTTTTCTCAGCTCTTCTTTCACAAAATCTTGCATTTCCTCACTCACTCTAACCGTTTCGTCATCCAGCATCTCATCCACAATCTTAAGCACCTCGTCGAGTCTCCCAGCTTCACTTAACGCCCTCATTATAAATTTGTAAGCCTCATCGTCCATCTTCAGCTTGTTAACCATCATATCAAAGAAGGATTTTGCATCGTCGAGTTTCCCGGCTTTAACCAACTGATCTTGTAATCGGTTATACACAGCCAAGTTTGGTCTTAGATTCGACTCAACCATTGTTTTGTAATACGCAGCTCCTTCATCTATCTTACCTTCCTTGAAACAAGTATCCATTAACAACCCAAATGTGTACTCATCAGGCTTCACCTTTTTCTCATCCATTTCACCATAAAGCTTCTCAGCCTCAGCCAACAATCCGTTGTCGCACAGCTGATTCATCAGATTGTTAAACGATAAAGTATCCAGACTACACCTAAAATCACCCATTTGCTTAAAAACCTTCACAGCTTCCTCAAACCTTCCTTCTGCACAATACCCATTAACCATTACATTAAAACTTCCCAAATTCAAAGCCAACCGCTTCGGTGGATTATGTTCCTTTCTCATCGAATCAAACAACTTCAAGGCCTCATCAAACTTCCCATTCTCACTCAAAGCCTCCAGCACATAATTATGAGCCATAGCACTCATCTTCACCTTCGAGTTCTCTCCAACAGCTTCCTCATAACACTCCATAGCCTCTTTCTCCATCTCCTTCATAAAATACCCTTTCATCAATTGCCCATAAACAACACCATCATCAACAAACCCACGAAGCTTCTCCTTCAACTCCTCATAAAGCTTTAAAACACCATCAGCATCAGATTTCTTCACACACCCCATCATTAAATAGCTATAAACAACAGGGTCTACAACAAAACCTCTAACACTCATATCATCCTTAATCTCCATTGCCTTCTCAAGATTCTCATTATCAACTAAACCCTTAACTAGAATCCTAAACGTAGCAATCGAAGGATTCAACGGCGCATTACCTATAAACAACTTGTAATGCTCCAACGCAATTTCAGGTTTTCTAACGTCAAGATAAGCTTGGAAAATCAAATTGTATGTGATGATATTAGGAGCAATACCAGCTTGATTAATAAAACCATGTAATTGCAAAAGCGCTCCGTATTTGCCTTGTCGAAGCTGCGCAGCTAAAACGGCGTTTACAGTGAAAATCGTTGGTCGGCAATTCGAATACACAGAGTGACGAGTGAACAAAGCAGCTTCTTCTAAATCATTCTCTCGAATCAATTTCAAGATCTGATTATGGAGATCGAGTCGTTTACCTATGAGAGCGGATACAGATTCAGGTAATTTCGGGATATTGGGGTTTTGGATTGGTCTAGAGATTTGAGATTGTTGTTGTTGCTGTTGAGATCTGTTGAATGAGTTAAGTGGTGGTTCCATGCGGAGACGACGCTTACGACGGCGACGTTCAGCGGCTGCTTCTTCTTGCGTCGTGAAAGACATGTACCGGACGGCGAGAATTGGCTGCGGTGGGACGCGAGGGCGGTAGGCTCTTGTGAGCGATTGTAGGTGGTTCAGTAAGGCGGATTTAGAGATCGACATGGTTGGAAAATGTTAGATTTGGAGAATTCTCAGTGGGATTAGGAAAAATGAATCCTTTGAGAGAAAATGAGTGGTAGGGTTCTTGTTAGGGTTTTAGGGAATAGTTTGGGTTTGGGGATGATGAGGTTTGAGGGGTTGTTTGGGAACTGGGATAAGTATGTTCTGTCATAAGGGGATAGCGAAAGGGAACTAGGAGTTACGTGGGCTTATAGGGCTTGTGGCCTCTCACAACTGGGCTCTGTTGGGCCATTAGCTTGGTTTTTCAGCAGTTATTTTCAATGATTATTTGCATAACTGATATAAAAAAAAATTGAAACCATGTTTGTTAGAAATTGCATGATATATACATAAAAAATTAAAACTAAAATAAGAGGGTTGAGATTAAAGAACAATATTTAACGGAATAAGTGGTTGATGCGAGACAGTTGGAATAAAAGTTGAATGATAACAATTAAAATGTTGTTGATAAAATAAGAATATTTTTAACATTCAAATGATTGTAATGATTTTGGTTTTCAAACAGAACTGTCAGATTGATTAAATTATGTAAATTATTTTATAAATTTAAGATAATATGAATGATAATGTGTATGAAATGTAAGAAACATTTTAATCGAAAAGTGACAAAATTGGGAGTTTGGTATTATTGTTAAGTCGAACATGGAATTATTGGAACAAAGTTACCAAAAATCGTGCATGGACCCTATGACAGTGTCGGTGGCGGGCCGTGACCTTATTGACTTCAATCACATTGTTTCGTATCTCCAACTCTCAGCACTCAGCACCGTCACATCCAATTCACATTGTTTTGAATTTTCGAATATTAAACTGTTTAAATATTTCGGAATATTCAGTCAATTAAAAAAAAATAATGTCACTGGATTTTATCACTCATTTTCACACAAAAGAAATAAAAACATTAGAGTAGACTTTATACATATTTCTCTTCGAAAATAATAAAGTAATTTAATTTTTATGGTATATATATAGGTGTATGCTGTTAAGGAAAGAATAATTATATTAATTACTTTGATATTCAATTCCTGTAGTTAGATTTGTCATTACTATTTCAATATTGTGTAAATTACTCTAGAGATTCTCTTTATCTTGTATATACATATGTGTCCTATGAACATTGAATATGATATGAGAGCATTACAATATAGTCTTCCAATTCATCACATTCTATCATATGCATACACATCAGTCATCGTCTACTCCATCGCACCGAGTTGGATAATTATACTGTCAAGAAAAATGATTAAAATTTATTCTCGAATGTCGAATTTATTGAATAATACCTCTGGAGATAGTCCAATTAATAGTTAAAATATATTCTTTTTTGGATTTAAAAAGGTAATGAAAAATATACTTACTCGTATATATAGGATTAATGATATGTCCATTAATATAAAGGACCGTAAGAATGAAACAATTAATCGGAAACATAAGCACTTAAGTTTCCTCTACCTAAATGCTTAATCCGGCCAAGAACGAAACTCCGGTCGAAGGCAACCATGACGAACCGTATATAAATTCAGCCACCGTGAACCGGTTTGCCTCAGCCGTCGAATTGATAACCCGATACCCTGGCCATTGCACACGTTGCTGGAGAGCCGAACCAGGTCCAGTGTTCAAATACTCTCCATAATATAACGTATCTAAAGCAAATGTAGTGTTCCACTCGAGCCAACCTCTTGTATGTACATGACTACCGATATACGATAACATATACACCGTTCTAGAGAATAGCTTCCATGGTCGGCCTAGATACGTTTGGATAGTACCATTGGTCGCTTGGAGATCAGTCGTTGCCAAAACCCTAGACGCATGTATTGATATTCCGGTGTTTTGGTTTGGATCTTTTCTGTTTTGAGCCGTGATTGTGTTTTTCTGAAGATCCATGGGTTTACGTGCGTAGATGCTACAGTTTTGTAGCACTACGGCTGCGTTACCGAAGATAAAATCGACTGTTCCGTAAATATCGCATTCTCGAAAGAATTGACGGTTTGAATGGACGTAAAGTGTGTCTTGGTAACCAATAATATTGCATCGGTAGATCACAGCGTGGTCTGCTCCAACGCGTAGAGCGACTGCCTGGTGCTTAGCTGGACCGGCCCAATTTTCAAATGTAATGTCCCTTGCAATAAATCCTGCTCCGGTCGCAGCTGGAAGAAAAAAACAAAACAAGGAAAACACAATTATGTTTTGTGTTTGTTAACTATTTAAACTTTTTTCCAAAAAGCAAAATATATAGTAACTCATCATCAATGCAGCAATACATTAATTTTGAACTCGAGTCAGTGTAGAATATATTAAAATTATGATCGACAACAGCTGGTAGGTATGCCGTTCACCGTATTAATTTATTTTTAATATGTTATTTTTAAGATTTCTGCAGATACAAATGTATTTATTATGTTATTCAATTTGTTTTTTTTTCTTTTCACACAAAAAACTTATAAAGTTTATTGTTATCAATACGTGTTTAAGGTCTATAGACAAAAATATAGACGCAACAAACAGTCAGACCCACCTCCAACTATATATACAATTACATCAATTACTAGTATTTGAGAAATGTCTTGACGCGGAAATGTTATATGCAACTAGTGGCTCTAACGGATCCAATCACATAATGAGCCATGGCCCACCTCCAACTATATATACGTAAATGCTACTATTCTCTCCCATCATGCATGTTTATATATATACAAATATGTGGGTCAGTAATTGCGCGGCCTACCTCCAACCTTACGATAAGTTCATATCCCTCTATGTGTGTATGCATATATGTATTTTCAAGTGTGCGTGTGTCTCTATTTATATTGGTGTATACATATGATGCATTATGCATACTTCTGTGGAGCATGTATCTTGAGATGAACGTACGTGAATGTGGGTATTTAGGGATGAATATTAGATGAATGAAATGTATTTATACTTTGTTTTATCAAAAGAATGTCTTTGATTTTATTTGGTTTGAGTAGATGTATTTAATGAACATTAAGAACCACAACAACATGCATGTGGTCGGATAAGCGGCAGCATCACATAGGATGTCCGACTCAGTGTAAGTGTGCTACCTAACTGAAGCAAAAGAAATATTTAATTCGAGGTAGTCGGTTTTATTTCTTCAAATAGTAACCTAACTACAAAGCATTAAAAGATCAGATCAAATTTAAGTTACTGTAAAAACCGAATTGACTATCAAAACTGAATCATAAAAAATATTCTAAAAAGTTTGGAAATAATTTGTTTTTTGTTGCTAAACCAAAACTTAACAAACAAGTGAATTTTGTTTAAATTTTTTGGTAATTTTAATATGAGAATTGAATATATTTTAAAGGTTTTTGAAGGATCATGGTTTTCTCTAAAACACAACAAACAAGTAAACTTACGTAAGAAGTACAAGTCAGGTCTCAACTAGCATGAGTGAGAAAAAAGTTGGTCGAAAGTAATTTCTAAGAAGGTTTTTGAGCCGAAGTGATCGAATGGGTGGATGACGTTTGTTTTTAACTCTATTTGCTTAAAATATGAGTAAAAACAAATAAAACGATTACTTAGTTTCTTGGCAACAAAGTTTTGAGAAAATAACAAATCATAAATAAATAAAAACTTAAATATCACTATATAAAAATTTTGGGGGTCCATAATATTGACTTTAATTTGTTTACTGATTCGGAGTACATACTACTCTAAGACTGTTTACTACTTTAACTTAAATTTAGCTATCTTTAGTGGTCATAATCCATATGAGAATAAACACAAGTGGTAAATTAAAGACAACTAATATTAGCAAATTGATTCTGACTTCAAGAGAATCTGTGGACGCTTTAATCTCTATCCATCCGAAATCTATACAGATAGCTCATGTCCCCCTTAACGTATCTGATTCCAATAATTTTCTTTGAGAAAAAAAAACACAAACCAAAATAAAAGTTCTTAAAAATATTTCTTTCTTTTTTAATATATTACCTTTCTTCGGTTAAAAAATATTTTTATATCTAACAATACATATTAAAAACGACATATATAAAATCATAAATGTTGACCGCCTGGAAGCTTTTTTCATGATTTTATTCTGTAATTATCCCCAAAAGGATCTTTAATTTAATAGTCCTATTACGGCGCTAGTTACTGATTTTCG
Source organism: Cardamine chenopodiifolia (assembly GCA_963922655.1). Lineage (NCBI taxonomy): Eukaryota > Viridiplantae > Streptophyta > Magnoliopsida > Brassicales > Brassicaceae > Cardamine > Cardamine chenopodiifolia. The sequence goes on along the minus strand of OZ000479.1, from coordinate 12,037,602 downwards.
ACCCTAAGAAATAAATATGGGTCTTAATTTATAATTCTTGTTTTTGTTTAGTTGCAATAATAATGTTGATTCTTCTACGTGTTTTACTTTCAACTATTTATCATTATTGTTGAATTATTTCAAAAGAGTTCAAAAGCGAAAAAGGGAATGGTAAAAGCACGATTTAAGAAAAGAAACTTTACCAAAGGAAGCCGTGTGGAAAGTGGTAATGTTGTCAAATATACTTTTGCCTCCAGAAATGACAGTTTTACCCTTCCCATCTCCAACGAACATCAAATTTATTTTCTTTCTACCGACCTTGAGGTTGTTCTCTTCATACCTTCCAAAAACACACACAGAGAGATACGCATTTATTAAAACCTCTTCGTACTTTCGTCATTCACGGACATAACAGTTATACATCGGTAAATACGAAAGAACGAGGGGTAAAATCGTAAATTTACCTTCCGGCTTTGACGTAGATAATAGTCCGGCGAGTACTGTTCTGAGGAGCTTTCTTGATAGCTTCCGATATAGTTTTGCACGTGCCATTGCCATCTTTTGAGACGATAATATCAGCTTGTATTTGAGACACCGGCATTTCCAATATCTCACGATCTCTTCTCTTCATCCATCTCGGGAATTTCTCGTCTCCTTTAGTACTCTCCTCAAGTCCCAACAGCCTCCGGTTTTGTATCGGAACTCCGGCGAAATCGTTACCGTCGTGAGTCGCCGAGAAAATCGCAAGACAATTGCTTACAAGCTCGGAAAGATTCTTCAACGCCGCCGTCATCTGATCCTTTACACCACCGTCGTCGACGCCGTCGAATCCTTCGGTACACGTGTCATGGTTCGTTAGAGCCGCGCTTAGCCACGTCATCACGTCTTGTGGTTTCGTTTGAGCTCCGGAGACTGATACAACGGATGAGAGAGCGTTTGCGAGCGCGTCAACGGAATCGTCAAGTAGCTCGATGCAAGCTTCGTAAGCGGAGCGTGCACGTGGCGGCATGTTGACGAAGGAGAAGGAAGAAGAGGAGTAGAGAGCGTGGCTGAAGTGGTGGAGCGTCATGTTCACCGTCACGTGGATAAGATCTTTGGCGGAGGAAGCGTCGAGTGAGCCTGGGAAGTCCATGAGTGAGTCAACGCATAACTTGGGGAAACGAGTTAACTCACAAGCTTTAGAGATTGCTTGGCTTGGTTTACGAGCTAGGCTTGGGGCGGATTGGTTTGATTTGAGCTGTGATCGGATTCCGGCGAAGATCACGGCGGCGAGGATAAGTGCGAAGGCTATGATGATTGATGACACTAGAAGCTTCTTTCTTCTCCGAGTGTTCTCCAGTTGTGCTGACGTGGAGACTTGGTTGAGGTTTAGAGACGTAGTAGTTGCGGTGGTGACCAAACCAGTTGCTCCGGATGGTCCGAGTCTTTCGTATCCCATTTCTTCTCGTTATTGAGTCTTTTTTTTTTCAGTTTCTTTTGATTTTACATTCCAAATGATGTAAGTGCATATATATGAATGAGAATAGAGTAAGTGAAGTATATAAAGAAGAGTGGTGGTGATTAATGGTGGGACACGCGTCATTGATACATTCATTTAACATAAGAATAAAATTGCTTTTATCATTTACTTGTGTGATCAAGTTCTAAATGTTTGTTGTCGCCAATCGTCTGATAGTGAGCTTTCGTTATTCGTCCACATAAATCTAACGAAAGGGAAATTTCCTTGAAAATATGCCAATTATTTAGCTATTACTTTTTAGAAATTATTAAGAATAAGATTGCTTTATTTACTTTTCTTGTGTTATAGTTTCAATTTGTTGTGTCATTCGTCGACATTTGATAGTGAGTTTTTGTGATTCTTCGACATGGACAAAAAAATGATAGCGAAACTATACACTAGTCCCATTGTTTTCTGATTTTGTTGTAATAATAGTTTAAGACTATTCTGTAACAGTTATAAACACTTAAACAGTTCACACAGATTAATTAAATCTATAAATTGTCTCAACATTAACCTAATAAAAAAAAACACGACTCAATAAACGCCAGAATGCGACTAGAGAAGACCCCCCATTGTTTCTGATTACTTAGACATATCACGTTGTTCTTTTATTTATTTTTATTTTTTTCAAAATGTGATACAATTTTAGGATTTAAGTTAAATCTAGCTAAACTATCATAGTGTATATTTACAGTGGACATACACTTCCATAAATGATAAATCGGTATGTTGTTTGATTTATTAACAAATCGGTTACTCGCACGCATAACCAGTTAAGTAAAAATGGAGTTAAATCACAAAACTTTTAAATCATATATCGTTTGTAAGACTTATAAGTTCGATTATGTAAGGGACGGACCCAAGCTTTTAGCATATATACTGGTAAATTAATATATATATATATATATATATACACATATAAATATAACAATAGAACATTAAGATAAGATGTGTGTGTTACATAATTAAAGTGATTATGCCATCTGTTTCAATATGGTTAGTGAAGTATCAGAACATGTTCAATAATGTTCGGAAAGTTTTGCATCTCCTTTCTCTTTTAATTTTTAAAAGTTGCTAACTTAACGAGTAAGTTTTATATCAGTTTAAAATCTGAATTTTCTTTGGAGATTCCAAAACTACACTACTATCGTTTTTATTTATAGCGGCTTATTTTAAAACCCATGTGACAATTGTTCGTAACAGAAAAGCCACATACTTCAATTTTAATTTCACATGCCAGCCACATTAATAAATTTCTTTGAAATTGATGCATTCATTTGAATAATGTAACATCCATTTGTTTTTTTTTAAGTCATCTACTAAGCATTTGCTAAACGTAATGGAAATTTCGTGAACATATACTAAAAGTAAAAATTTTAAAACAAATTTGTAGGAACGCTCTGAAAAGATTAAAAGTATTCTATTGGAAAAGATTGATCCAAAATAATAAATGATAAAAAGGTATCGAACATAGATAACTGTTGTTTGAATGGAAGATTAATAAGATCTCTCTAATTTCCACCGGCCTCTCAATCCGTGTGACTATGGATTTCTTAAATATTTAATTAGTTTACACTAACCAAATGTGTTTATGAAGCACCATCAAAGTTATTTGAATAAGATGACAATTACACTGATCGTAGCTCCAACGATTATAAGTGATCCTCATCGGCTCCGTGACGACTTGGAGGACTCTCTCGAATACACTAAAGCTGCGGTCTTAAAAAGAGGGTCTCTCCGTTTATGGGATAACCTCGGCAATAGAATGGCTTGGCTTCTTTACAAAATGCGATGATGCTAAATTTAGGATTGATAAAACATCTTTAATGGCGATTTCATATGCCATTTGACATATCTTCCAATATAATTCCAAAAATATGTTGAAAACAATAACAATACATAAAAAAGCTTTAATTGGAACCACCGTTTTGTTCTTCTTCCATAACCACCTGAAGCAAATTCTCATAATTCTTCTGCCATTGATCATTCATCTGTAAAGATTTTTTGTATTCAAGTTTCAATCTTTCCATTTCAATCTCCGTTGCTGCAGAGCCTTGTTGCTGTAAACAACACAAAAACAAACAGACAATTGTGAAAATTCATGGTTGGGATAATTTTTCCCCAAGAAAACAAAAATACTTTTTTTTTTCTTCTAGAAACTGGGGAAACACAAACCTGTAGTTCTTTAACTTGTTCGTCAATAAGGTCAGCACTGAGGAAAGAAGAGTAAGCAGGAACATCGGAAAATGGCGGCGGGTCAACGATCACTATACCATCCATAACATCTTCTCCTGATCTTTCATATTTATCCAAAGGCGGTGGTAATATAGACCCATGTCTTTTCCAGGAAGATTGTGTTTTGTTGGAATTAGCAACAATCGTTTTTCTAACAATTTGAATATTGTTCACAGGGCCTGTAAGGAAAAGTTTGAAAAGCAAAAAATGGGTGAACCAAAAATCATTTTGCTTAAGTGAAACTTAAACAGAAGAAAAAGCTAACAAAATTACCTCTTCCATGTCCGAAAGTGCGAACAGGGCGACGTAATTTGGGATCCAAAACACAAACCACCCCATCTTCTGATCCAGAAATCAAAAGTTTTCCGTGTGCGCAATATGCTAAGCAAGTTACAGCTTTGCTGTTCAGACAAAAAATTATTTGGTCAATAGAGATCAAATAGAACATCATTAAACAACGATGGTAGACAAATAGTTAAAAATAAGCTAAGGGTTGTTAATCATAACGGAAAATAAGATGCAACATGTCAAACTCATAAAAACAGCTCAGAATCAAGAACTACTACAAGCTAATGTTCAAATTTAGATATTATGATTTACTAGATGTTATCAAAAGAAGAAGAATATATTATGATAAGGATTGTTGACTAGATTGTAATATAAGAAACGGGAAGTACCTTTGTTCGGATACTGAACCAAGAACTTGTGTCCCATATTCACTTGTGGCATTAATGGCACCAATATAAATTTTGCTGTCTCTACCACCAGCATAGAACACAGACCCGCCAGGGTCCAATGCAAGTGAATTGATAGCTGAAGGAAAGATGATATTTCTCAACAATTTCCCCTTGGACAGGCTCCAAACCTATGCATTAAGAAATCCAACGAACGTCATGAAATAAACAAAGCTATATCAGGGGTTTTATACTCGCCAAAAGATCGAGACTTTCAGATTCGAACAGTGTTCAAATCATCTACCATCTTATGCTAAGCATTTACACAAGTGCTTAACTTCTTTGCTGTTAACAAATATTTAAGATTAGTGATCCAAATAAGTACCTTGCAAGTCCGATCTTCAGAAGCAGAAACTATCATAGCATTGCAGCCTCCATAGTCTATGACAATATCGGTTAAAGACATGGTATGCTCATTAAAATTGTGTTCATAAAGAGTGTTCCCTTGCTGCCTCTGGAAATCATCAAATAACCTAACTAACCACAAAGAGCAAGGAATAAGAATAAAAGACAATGCCTCGCAATAATACTAAAATGCCGGACATGAGAATAAGCAAAGGTTTAACCTTATAAGAGCCCAAACTCTAATAGATCCATCTTGAGATCCTGAAACCAACAAAGAATCATCTCCAGAGAACACCAAGCATGTCACTGAACGATAATGACCATGCCACTTCTTAAGTAACTTCCCTGTAGCAACCTAATTTCACCAAAAAAAAACAAGTTTTGAGTATGCTGAATCATGAGAAGTGAAACTATTAAAATGTATAAACTTTTACCTCCCAAAGATAAATATCTCCAGAGGTTCCACCACCAACTATGTAAGTTCCTTCATTGTTTGCTGCAAGAGCCTTTATTGATTCCACTGGGAAGCTCTTCACTTCAACTTGAGGCTACAATCAAATAAATTTTAATCCATAGAAGAAGAAAGTGATTCAAGTTTGAGAATGAGTTGAAGAAGAACCTTATTCCAAGACCAATAGAAAATCGAGCCAGATGAAGCTGATGCGTTACGGAGCTGAGAGGCGGCGAGGAATTTTTCGCCGACGGCGGTGAGACCGTGCGCCGGAGAAGCACACGGCTTGAATCGAAGCTGCTCTTTTCCGGTTTTGAGATCCCAACATCCAATTCCGCCATCGATTGAAGATGAAGCGATAACAGAAATCTCCATAGCTCAGAGAATGAGGGAAAAAAAAAAAGAAACTGAATCGAAGTCTCTGGGTTTTATGATATCTATATAAATTAGGGTTTTTTGACCAAAAAATAAAATAAAATAAAATAGGGTTTATGAAATATATATTTGATTAATAATTTAATAGTTTTGCGCGAAATTGGTAATATTGTTAAAATTAAGGGGTTATAATGTAAATTTTAGATATTTACATTTTATTGAATACAGTAACCGAACGTTTAGATGGAGAACGATGACGATGATAAGCTTTTCGCTTCCATCTCCCGCCAAACTTCCGGTTAAATCTCAACCGTCCATTCCAAATCGGATCAACGTCGCTGACCGTTTAATCCTCCGTCATCTCAATGCCGGCAATCTTCATGGAGCGGTTTCAGTTCTTGATCTCATGGCTCGAGATGGGATTCGTCCCATCGATTCTGTCACTTTCTCTTCACTCCTCAAATCTTGTATCCGAGCACGCGATTTTCGACTCGGAAAACTCATCCATTCCCGATTAGTTGAGTTTAAGATCGAGCCAGACTCTGTTCTCTACAATTCACTAATCAGCTTGTATTCAAAATCTGGAGATTTGGCGCGCGCTGAGGATGTATTTGAGACTATGGGAAGATTTGGTAAGCGAGATGTTGTTTCGTGGAGTACTATGATGGCTTGTTTTGGGAATAACGGAAGAGAAATTGATGCGATTAAACTTTTTGTTCGATTTTTAGAGTTAGGTTTAGTGCCAAATGATTATTGTTATACAGCGGTGATACGAGCTTGCTCGAATTCGGAATTTGTTGGAGTTGGAAGAGTGATTTTAGGGTTTTTGATGAAGACTGGGCATTTTGAATCCGATGTTTGTGTGGGTTGTTCTTTGATTGACATGTTTGTGAAAGGAGAGAATAATCTTGAGAATGCGTATAAAGTGTTTGATAAAATGTCTGAACTAAATGTTGTTACTTGGACGTTGATGATTACTCGGTGTATGCAAATGGGGTTTCCTAGAGAAGCAATTAGGTTTTTCTTGGATATGGTTTTAAGCGGATTTGAATCAGATAAGTTCACACTAAGCTCTGTTTTCTCTGCGTGTGCTGAGTTGGAGAATTTGTCCTTGGGAAAGCAATTGCATTCTTGGGTTATTAGATCAGGACTCGCGGATGATGTTGGGTGTAGTTTAGTTGATATGTATGCGAAATGTTCTGTGGATGGTTCGGTTGATGATTGCAGGAAGGTATTTGATAGAATGGAGGATCATAGTGTTATGTCGTGGACGGCATTGATCACAGGTTACATGCAAAACTGTAATCTCGATACCGAGGCTATTAATCTCTTCTGTGAAATGATAACCCAAGGTCGCGTTCAGCCAAATCATTTCACTTTCTCGAGTGCATTCAAGGCGTGTGGAAATCTTTTGGATCCACGGGTAGGTAAACAGGTTCTTGGTCAGGCTTTTAAAAGAGGACTTGCTTCGAATAACAGTGTTGCAAACTCGGTTATTAGCATGTTTGTTAAATCTGAAAGGATGGAAGACGCTCGGAAAGCTTTTGAATCGCTCTCTGAGAAGAACTTGGTCTCATATAATACGTTTCTTGACGGAGCCTGCAGGAACTTGGATTTTGAGGAAGCTTTTGAGATTTACCATGAGATTTCTGAGAGAGAATTAGGTGTTAGCGCTTTCACATTTGCTAGCTTGTTGAGTGGAGTTGCAAGTGTTGGTTCGATAAGAAAAGGCGAGCAAATCCATTCCCAGGTGCTTAAATTGGGGCTGTCGTGCAATCAACCCGTCTGCAATGCTTTGATCTCTATGTATTCCAAATGCGGAAGCATTGACACAGCTTCCCAAATCTTCAATCTAATGGAAGATCGTAATGTCATATCATGGACTTCAATGATCACAGGTTTCGCAAAACATGGATTAGCTGAAAGAGTACTCGAAACATTCAACCGAATGATGGAAGAAGGGGTGAACCCAAACGAAGTCACTTATGTTGCAATCATATCCGCATGCAGCCACGTTGGTTTGGTCTCCGATGGGTGGAGACATTTCAAATCAATGTATGAAGACCACAAGATCAAACCTAGAAGGGAGCATTATGCTTGTATGGTTGATCTTCTATGTCGATCTGGGCTTCTCTCAGACGCATTTGAGTTCATTAATACAATGCCCTTTCAAGCCGATGTTTTAGTATGGCGAACGTTTCTTGGAGCTTGCAGAGTTCACAGAAACACAGAACTTGGAAAGATGGCTGCAAGGAAGATCTTAGAACTTGACCCGAATGAGCCAGCAGCTTATATACAGCTCTCAAACATATACGCTAGTGCAGGTATCTATCTATATAATTCAAACAAAAACCGATAAAACTCTTTCTTCTAACGATTAAACTTGTGTGAACCGAAACTATGTTGAATGCTTTGATGTAGGGAAATGGGAAGAATCTGCAGAGATGAGGAGGAAGATGAAAGAGAAAAACTTGGTTAAAGAAGGAGGTTGCAGTTGGATAGAAGTGGGAGATAAGGTTCATAAGTTCTACGTAGGCGATACATCTCACCCGAATGCTCATCGAATATACGATGAATTGGACCGATTGATTAAAGAAATAAAACGTTGTGGATATGTTCCTGATACGGATCTAGTTCTTCACAAGTTAGAGAAAGAGGATGATGAGGCAGAGAAGGAGAGGTTATTGTATCAGCACAGCGAGAAAATCGCGGTTGTGTTTGGGCTTATAAGCACAGCGAAATCGAGACCAGTTAGGGTGTTCAAGAACTTAAGGGTATGCGGGGATTGCCATAACGCGATGACATATATATCGACGGTCTCTGGTAGAGAGATTGTGTTAAGGGATTTGAATCGTTTTCATCATTTTAAAGATGGGAAATGTTCTTGTAATGACTATTGGTGACTTTGAGATTTGGCTATCTTGAAATTAACTAGAACCAAGTTATAGATGATGCAATGGACTCATCCGGTCCAGCACATTAAGCTATCTTTGGTCATGGTTTTTGGAGTTTCGGTTTGGTTCGAACCGAAGTTGTGTTTTTGTGGATCTGACGGATAAAAAACGTTTGAAGGGTTATTACATCTAATCTAACCATTAAGGAAATAACCATATTTGTAATTTGTAATGTTTTTATTTTCGAAGTAGTTTAAGGTAGGTAATACTATTGATAATATTTACCCTTCCATTACAAGAAAAAAGAAGAAGACATACGATTTCTAAAATTGAATTGTTTGGACTTTGGATAAAAGAAAAAGACGTTTTGCTAATTAAAAGTTTAAATGTAGCCAAAGTAAAAGGAAAATAGTTCACGTGTTAACCTTTTTGCTAATTTTGGTAAATCAATACACAATCTATAAATTCATAGGATTGACTGTTTACATAGATCAGATTTCGTCATTTAATTCTAGATTTATATTTCTTTCCACCTACGATATTGATTTTATCATTTTAGACAATCACTTTCATGTGTCGATTCTTCATCTGGTAGATGGTGTTTTCTCTTCAACTCTCAAATTTCAAGGTAATGAATTCTTGATTCACTTTTTCTTCTCTCAAATTCACTTTTGGTTAGTCTCATTTAACATAAACAAAGGGAGACATCTAATTTTTTTATTTTCTTACAGATGAAGACGATTCAGACAAGTTTTACGATACTAGTGGTATTAACAATATCCGGTTTTCCGACCATGGAATCTCGCATTCAAAACAATATGGAATCAACAACCATTGAAATCAATAAGGGTTTTGATGAATATTTGGCGTTGAATTGACGGATTTTGGAGCTATTGGAGATGGGAAAACTTCAAACACAAAAGCGTTTAGAGAAGCCATAAGCAAGCTTACTCCATTGGCGGCTGACGGTGGAGTCCAACTCATTGTCCCGCCCGGGAATTGGCTCACCGGAAGTTTCAACCTTACAAGCCATTTCACTTTGTTTATCCAGCAAGGTGCAACTATTCTTGCTTCTCAGGTAATTAATATCTACCAAAATTCTAGTTAGTGTAATATATAGGAATTAGATTTGAGATATAATATCATTATATTAATTTTGGTTTGAACAAACAGGACGAATCTGAATATCCTATGATTCCGCCTTTGCCTTCATACGGAGATACACGATTTGCTAGTTTAATCTACGGAAGTAACCTAACTGATGTTGTTATCACCGGTAAGCACACAAGAAACATCATTGATCCATATATGAGATTTAATCAAAATGTATTGTAAGATCAAATTTGTTGACTAGGTAACAAAGGAACGATAAATGGACAAGGGAAGTCATGATGGGTCAAGCATCGAAGTGGTGGTTATAAGTCGATATCGAGACCTTTGTTGATAGAAATCATCTTCTCTGAAAACATCCAAATCTCAAATATCAATTTAATCGATTCTCCAATGTGGAATAGTCATCCTGTGTATTGCAAAAACCTCATCATTACAAATATTAATATCGTTGCTCCTATTGATTCTCCTAACACCGATGGAATCAACCCTGGTACGTATGATATCTATCTATACATTATGATATATGTAATTTAATTTCTGTATGACATAACTATTTGTTACGATCATCTAATCAAAATGTCTTTATTTTCTTTTAATTCGTATTCTCATCCGAATTATATAGATCCTATATATGTTGTGTACTAAAGCCACACAACATATTTTCACTTACATTAAAAAAAAAACATGTTTTCACTTGGTTTAACGCTCATGTTTTGGTTCCACAGATTCTTGCACGAATACACTAATAGAAGACTGCTCCGTAGTCTCCGGTGACGATTGCATCGCCGTCAAAAGCGAATCGACCAATTCGGAATCGCCACCGCAACCCCAACACAACAGCTTTCAATTAGACTTCTCACTTGCATCTCTCCCGACAGCGCAGGCATAGCTATAGGAAGTGAAATGTCCGGAGGAATCAAAGACGTTAGAATTGAAGATGTTACTCTAATCAACACACAATCCGCTATCCGAATCAAAACCGCCGTGGGACGTGGTGGTTACGTCAAAGACATTTTCGCTAAGAGATTCACAATGAAGAATATGAAATACGTTTTTTGGATGACCGGTTCGTATAAACTGCATCCTAAAGATGGATTAGATCCAAAGGCGTTGCCTGAGATTAGCAATATAAATTACCGTGACATGACGGCGGAGAACGTTACCATTTCGGCGAAGCTTGAAGGAATCAAGAACGATCCTTTTAAGGGTTTATGTATGTCCAATGTGACTATACTTTTGTCTCCGGACCCGAAGAAGCTGCAGTGGAACTGTACGGATGTCTCCGGAGTTACTAGTAGGGTTACGCCGGAGCCGTGTAGTTTGTTGCCGGATAAGGGAACTACGATGGCCTGTGATTTTCCGACCGATAAGATTCCTATTGAGAGTGTTGTGTTGAACAAATGTTTTGCTTAGAAATGTGTTTGTAACTTTGTATCGATTTCTATAGGTTTCATCGACCGCATAACTAATTAATAAGATCGAGTGATTAATGTTCATTCTTCAATTTACAAATCCGCTAATAGTTTTCATAAACTCTAATAAACATCCAACAAAATAATTTTATATCGTTTTTTTCTTCAATAGAAAGTAGTTTAAAAATCTTTCTCTCTAACTTCTCTCTAACTTTTTATTTTCTCTCAAAACTTTTTCATAAAAGTGATCTTCTAAATCAACATTTCTTATTCATTTTTATGTAAATTTGCCAGCCGGCGTCAATTCTGACGTCGACTCCGACATCGGCCGTACTCTTTCTAATTATATTATACGATTTATCTATAAAAACTTTCAATATTTGGGGACGACAAATTGGAAAGGCACGAGTGTGGGTGATTTTTTGGATTATTGTCTTTCTCTCCTTCACGATTTTGCCGGTACCAACCATCTGTCTGTGATCTCGCCTATAAGTACGATATTTTCTCTCACACCACAATTGGTTGGGTTGGTGTATATTGGACGTATCTCTTCAACACGTTGTATATGTTCATGTGTTTTGCCGACAATCTCACCATGTTTATCATGTATACCAGTTTGATAGATTATATTGGTTGAAAATGAGTCGTGTTTTCCACTTTGGTTTTTTTGTGTTAGTTATTTTATGTCTCTCTTCGTAGAGTTTGATTCTGGTAAAATTATCATTCGTGGTGTTTCTGCTAGTTATTTTTGTTGGTTTGTTAAAGTCTAGTCGAAAGACAAACTCATACAGAAACAACCATTGGTTAGGGAGTTTTTGAAGTTTTCATGCAGTGGTGTTTTGAGATTTACGAAATTCTTATAGTGCGTTATAGTTGGGTGATAGCGAAGAATCGCAATGGTTGAGTACGAATACGGTGAAAGAACTTAACAGATTTGTAAATCTATTAGCGAGTAAGGCTTCTAAAGTTGAAGTATCGTCAATTTCAATTCTTATATTGTATCGTTTAACCTCTTTGTTTAGAGTATAATTATATGAATAATTATCTTTGTAATCTTGTAAACTCTTGATCGAAGTGATAATAATATTTAGACATGCAAAAAAAGAAAATAGTTTAAAAATAATGTGTCAAATTTTATAAAATCTAATTAACCAATGTTAGAGGGTTATATATCTTTTGGTTAACCAATGTTAGAGGTTATATATTTTTTTGGTATTAAACATGGTTGAAGTCATATATTGAAACGGTCAATTACCAGTTCATGTATATATATATTTATCAAAGAGTTCATGTAATTATAGGCTAGTTTTATAAATAGAATTGAAAAGTTTTACCGTCGAAAAATGATTGTATAGTTTTACTTTAGAGTAAAGTTTGTGTACATTAACATATCTGTTTAGAATTTATGTACATTTAGACATGTCTGAAAAGTCAAAAGCTTCATTTGAAGCCATGCACGGCCTAATCTCGTTTTCTCCTTGGTACACTTGAGTCTGATTGTCTGAACATGACTACAAGTTCAAACTATAAATTTTTTGGTACTACATATTTTCCCAAACATAAAGTTCCAATGAGGAATTGGTTAAACCAACTTCTTAAAAATTTTTTTGGCGGAATTGGTTTGGTTAAATCGAATTGACCGGTCTTACTTACAAATAAGGTTAAATAAAAGGACGCCGTAGTAAATGGACGTTTCGCTTTCAGCCTCCGTATCAGTAGATTCCGAGAATCTGCCACGCGCTCGCCACACTCCCTTTTTTATCCTTAACCACACTCTTTTTCTTCTTCTTCTTCTTCCTCTCTCTAGGACGAGCGAATAGATTATCTGAACAAGCGCTTCTCCATTACAAAGGTGTGTTTCTCTTGTTCCGGTAAATTTCTCGTTTCGAGCTTCGTAATTCCAGTATCGTGAAAATGACTAGCGTCGATATGATTATGATTTATGAATGAACACCTCACATGATCTTTTCCTGGGTTTTAAATTTCTCCCTAGGCTTGATTTTGCCTTTTACGAAGATGAAATATTTTGTTCTTTCTTTGCGTTTTCATGTTTCTGTAGACATGCCTAGGTTTTATTCTTTAGTATCTTCTTGGGTTCTGTGTAAACCTATCAAACGTTGATTTCACCATATATCGAAGTTGATCAATCTCTTATACGCTTTTGAATCACTGAAAAGATGGCTTTGTACACGAGTTCTGCTACTTCAATCACAAATCTCTGCACAACACATAACAATGTTTCGAGTAACAGCAACTATCACCATTGAATTGAATTGTTTGACATGATATGAGCATATCTTTGTCTCTCCAGCTAATCATCATTGTTATTGTTTTCTTATACGTTTCTTCTATTAGGATGATTTCCTTTTTATTTAGGAAGTTGCTATTCCTTGATTTGTTCTACTTCTCTATTTCCTAGGTTTTGTTATATATAGAGATGAACTTTTGTTAAATTATTGTTTCTTTTCAGAGTTACTAAAGAGAGTTTTCCTGATTCTTTTTCACTTTACGTTTTGTTTCTCAGGTGATCCAATTAGTCGATATGGTACCAATTGATTCAAACCACTTGTTGAGAAGCAAGATCCTTTGCTTCTCCAGCTGGCCTCATACGAACAACCAGCCTAAAAAGAGTTTCTCATTATCACTTAATCAGATGAAAATTCTTTTTCCGAGAACCTTAGCTTTAGCCTCAGCCCCCGGGAAAGGTGAAGCTGAAAGTTGTAGCAGCAGACTAGACGCTATCGTTGGTGATGATACCTCTACAGAATGTACCTGGAGTTTTGACTTTCCAGAGTCTAAAGTTGAGTTTTCTCATCTCGAATCAGTAATATACCTCTCTGGAGGAAGTTTTGGAGACAAAAATGTGACTAGTGTTCTTGAAAAACTCAATGCTCTTCGGTCTCATCTATTAGCAGCAGAGAAGTGGAATGCTTCTCAACTTCATTTGTGTGACAGGTCAGTTGAGATTCATTAACTTAACCATTTTATATTCTAATCTTGTATTATGAGGCCATTTCCTTCTGTGTTACTTAATCTTCGGCTTTTCTATCGCCTAATTCTTAGTTCCTGTCTATTGCAGAAAATATCTGGAATGTGCAACAAACTTAATTCAATATATGGCTTTGAGGTCCATGGACATTGAGCAGCTCAACAGCCATCTTGCTTCTCTTGGTCTGTCAAATTTAGACAACAACAATCTGGATGTGCTCTCCAGCCTTAACGCCACAATTAATCTGTTGATGAACTCTTCGTACAACGAACAAAATGCTGTGACTAATGCATATCCCAAGGGAAAAACTACTGAGAAGAATGATAAAGGGAGAGTATTATCATTCAAAGAGTTATTACTGGGTAAACTTCATGAAGGAAGAAGTACTCATATCATGGTAACTGTTGGTAAAGAAGCAATTGAGAGTGAAACCTTTATAACCGATATTCTTTTAGCTGGAGCTTCTGTTATCCGCATAAACTGCGCACGTGGAGACCCGAGCATTTGGGGTGAGATCATCAAAAGAGTAAGAAGAACCTCTCAGATGCTAGAGATGCCGTGCCGCGTTCTTATGGATTTAGCAGGACCAAAACTGAGAACTGGTACCTTAAAACCTGGTCCCTGCGTTATGAAAGTTTCACCAAAGAAAGATGCTTATGGAAATGTTGTTTCTCCTGCTGTGGTATGGCTCTCCCTCATAGGAACAGAACCTCCTCCTCACATTTCCCCTGATGCTACTATATCCGTGCAAGATCAGGATTTTCTTGCTGGTCTCCAAATTGGTGATTTTATAAGAGTATGTGACGCTAGAGGGAAAAAGAGGAGGCTTAAAATCTCAAAAGAGTTTCATGTTTTCTCGAGTACCGGGTTTGTTGCTGAATGTTTCGATACTGCTTATATCGAGTCTGGAACTGAGTTATATGTTAAGGGAAAGAAAGGGAGACGTTTGGTTGGACAAGTAGTGGATGTTCCTCCCAAGGAATATTTTGTAAGGCTCAAAGTGGGAGATTTACTAGTCATAACTCGAGAAGGATCGCTTGATGAACCTTCTGTAACTGTTCCAGGAGCTCATATGTTAACTTGCCCTTCCGGTTATTTGTTTGATTCCATCAAGCCTGGTGAACCCATTGGTTTTGATGATGGAAAAATCTGGGGAATAATCAAAGGAACAGGCCGTTCAGAGGTTATTGTCTCTATCACTCATGCTGGTCCAAAAGGTACAAAACTAGGATCAGAGAAGTCAATTAACATTCCGCAGAGCGATATCTGCTTCAAAGGCCTCACATCAAAAGATATCAAAGACCTTGAATATGTAGCTTCAAATGCTGACATGGTTGGCATTTCTTTCATACGCGATGTCCATGATATTACCGTTCTTCGACAAGAGCTCAAGAAAAGGAAACTAGATGAGCTTGGTATTGTTTTAAAGATTGAAACTGAAAGTGGATTCAAGAACTTATCATTGATTCTATTAGAGGCAATGAAGTGTTCTAATCCCTTAGGAGTTATGATAGCTCGAGGTGATCTTGCAGTGGAATGTGGATGGGAGAGATTAGCTAATATACAGGAAGAGATTATAGCTATTTGTAAAGCTGCTCGTGTACCGGTAATTATGGCAACTCAGGTTCTGGAAGCACTTGTCAAATCCGGTGTTCCAACTCGAGCTGAGATCACAGATGCTGCAAATGCCAAAAGGTAAAAATCTTTTGCACCAAAGCAATATAGAAAAACATGATTCTGGTAAAACCTACAGTTACTTTTTCTAATTTTGGATTTGGAAAATTTGCAGGGCGAGCTGTGTAATGTTAAACAAAGGCAAGAATATCGTTGAAGCTGTTTCGATGTTGGATACTATTCTTCACACCAAGTTTACCTATAAGAAACCGGACTCTAAAATTCTCCATTGATCTGCTTCTCACTAGAATTAGAACTTGTAGTTTGCTTGGCCAGTCCATGAACTGGGTGTGTCCGGTAAAGTCGTGGTTAAATATTGGGTCTTCTGGTGCTGTTGCGGTTTCAGACCAGGATTTAGACCGGTTCACCATGCCTGGTATGCTGACCCTAATCAGTAGTTGATTGTTTTTTAGTTTACTTGTAAGTTTTAAGCCAATACCCTACTCTAGTCTCACCGAATTAAACCTGGTCTTGTACAAACAAAGAAGCCTAGTATTGGTTTTCTAGGTATACTGTTGTTCAATATTAGATCGGTTTAACCGGATTAGTGGATAGTACAGTGTGCTCTTCATATATGATGGTCCACATCGTTTTGTTGATGTGAACTTATTTAACATTTTCTCAATTATTGGTGTGATAACATCTCTAACAAAAAAATTCCATCTCTTAAATTTCTTGCTTTCTGATTGTATCGCTCTCTCTCTTCTCCATTCTTCCTCTGTTCTGTTTGCTTTCTAAAAATTTGAGCAAGATGGGAAATTGCGTATCACGCCAAATATCATGTGACCAAGCATTAAGCGTTGCATGTGGTTGCTTATCTGGCGAATGCAATTACATTCTCATGATGTAAGCAAATCTTGAGGTTCTGCAGAAAACTATGCAAAAACTCAAGGAGAAACGAGAAGATCTGTTAAGAAGAGTTGCCATTGAGGAAGGTCAAGGTCTGCAGCGGCTTGCTCAAGTTCAAGGATGGTTTTCAAGGGTACAAAGTGTTGAATCTGGAGTTTACTTTTGAACTTCAAAGTATTGTTGGGATATCAACAAGCTTACCAAATCTTCAAGTGTTGAAGTTGTTTTATTTGCGTGCTTGTGTCTATGACAGACTAATGGAAGAGCTACAACTCTTGGAGCACTTGAAACTTCTAACAGCAACAGTAGATGATGCCTTAGTTTTGAAAAATCTGCAAGGAATCGAAAGATTGGCATGTTGTACTCGAGCTTTATGTATCAAGATTATGTCAGCAACGGTTGTAATACTAAACACGGTAGCTCTTGTTGGTCTTCAGCGTCTTGCGATTGTAAACTCCAAAATATCTGAGATAAAGATAGATTGTGAAAGCAGAGAAAGAGGAGGAGGCTTCAAGAACCTGTCCACTGTTTGGATTTGGAAGGTCCAAAAGATTTGACTTGGCTGTTGTTTGCTCAAATGTCAAGTATCTATTTGTGGCGCGGTCATCGAAAATCAAAGAAATAATAAACAGAGAGAAAGGAATGAGTATTTGCAATGTGCATCCAGGTATTGTTGTACCTTTTGGAAAGCTGGAATTACTCAAAGTAAGTGATATGGATGAACTAAGGAGAATCTGCTGGAATCGTCCTACTATTCCAAACCTGAAACAATTTGGTTTCCAGAACTGTCCAAAGCTGTCTACAGCTGCCACTAAGTTTCCGAGACACGAAGGAGGCTCCTATTCCAGTTGATGATGGTCAAGTTGAAGGCTGAAGCTCTCTCTCTCGTTCTCTGACTTGATTTTCTCACTCTGTGTGTGACTGCAGCATCTTTTCTCACTCAGTTCCTAATTTGGTTTGTATTTGCATTGTTATTATTATTGTTTTTGTCAACAATTTGCATTGTTATTTATGATCATTATTATTACGTAAGATAAGCAATGGTTCTTGCCGCTTGAGGTTGCACAAAGCTTCAACACAACCGAGTTGTGTAAAGAGCCATCCTTAAGATCTGAAAACTATTAAATGTAAGTTTATATGTTATCCTGGATGAGAATTAGTACTTGGCAACTCATATGGTAAAATCTCAAAACATATACATAGCATACGGTAAATTCTTAAATGCTGTATAACTTGGCCGATATTGCTCCTATACCAAGTAAAAGAAGAGAAACTTCCCATTTGGTTGAGAGCTCTTTTCCATCAAGAAAGCTTTGTTTTGAACATTTTTGTTAACTTCTAAGACGAAAAACTAACATCAATAAGACTTTAAATTGTAAATGTCTACTACTTTTTAACACAAGCAAAATGAAGATACTTATGAGTTTAAAAGTGAAAACGAGATGGACTTTGAATGGTCGAGACAAAGAAAGATCTCATGAGTCTACTTTTCCAATGGCCTCTTGGAGTGCAGTAAAGCCAAAGATTTAGGAATCTCTGGAATGCCAAAATACCTTTTTGTAGATTTTAGAGGATATGAAGGTGATTTTAAGGGAAGAAGATTAGAAGAGAAGAGAATGAAGATGATGAATATAAGTTTTTTAGAGAAGAACTTCAATATTTTCGTGTGTAATGTTTCCTTACAATCCCATACACATATATGCACGATTTACATGAATTATTGAGTGAAAAATATCTCACCAACACCTCTACACAAGTATAGGCGAGCCATGCTTCTCCCAACTGCTCCCACCTACTCCTCTTTGCAACTGGCTCCACTTGTGCTGAGTGAGAAAAAACTGGTCTGCTTCTAACCAATTCAGTTCCTTCTCCACTTCTTGTTTGGTTTCGTTTTAGTTGATCTTAGCTACTCATTGGTGCTTTATTTCATGTTCACACACCTTCACATCCATATTCTCAACACTCCCCCTCAAGATAGGCTGGTAGGGGTTCTTTAAGCCGATCTTGCCATGGATGTATTCACATATGCGTGAAGAAGTAGGCTTGGTAAATATATCCGCCATTTGTTCTCTACTCTTCACAAACTTGGGAACCACAACTCCCTCCTGAATTTTGTCTCGGATGAAATGACAATCCACCTCAATGTGTTTTGTCCTTTCATGAAACACCGGGTTTGAAGCTATGTGTATTGCCGCTTGGTTATCACAATACAATGTCATTGGTTTGTCTTCTTGAACTCCCAAGTCATGTAGAAGCGCCTTCAGCCATATCATTTCTTTTGTGGCTTCTCTCATTGCTCTATACTCAGCTTCAGCACTAGATAGAGAGATTACCTTTTGTTTTTTGCTTCTCCAGGTGACAAGATTCCCGCCTACGAATGTACAATAACCGGTCGTAGACTTCCTATCTTGTCTATCCCCAGCCCAATCCGCATCACAAAACGCTTCTACATCTGCTCTTCCATGACACTCTAGCCAAATACCTCTTCCTGGGTTCCCTTTTAGATATCTCAAGATCCTTTCAATCATTCCCCAATGGTGTGTTGTTGGAGCTTGCATGTGTTGACTTACTTTATTCACCGCAAAACAAATATCTGGCCTTGTTATGGTCAAATAGATTAGTTTACCAACTAACCTTTGGTACTGCTTGATGTCAGACCATATCTCCACGTTGCTCTCTTCTTGGTAACCTTCTTCAATAGGAGTCTTAGCCGGTTTACACCCAAGCTTCCCAGTTTCTTTTAGTAAGTCAATCACATACTTCCTTTGCGATATAAACATTCCCTTTTCCTCTCTGCTCATCTCAATTCCTAGGAAGTATTTGAGCTCTCCTAGGTCTTTTATATCAAACGTAGAGTTTAGATCCTCCTTAGTCCGTTTCATCTCCTCACAATCACTTCCCGTAACAATAATGTCATCCACGTAGATAAGCACCACAACTATCCCATTTTTGCTCCTTTTGGTAAAGAGAGAGTGATCCGCTTCAGATTTTACAAACCCTTTCTCCAACAGGCACCGGCTTAACCGTTGGTACCAAGCTCTAGGAGATTGTTTCAAGCCATATATAGCCTTCTTTAATCTACACACTTGATCTGAACTTGCTCCATAACCTTGTGGAAGTTCCATAAACACTTCTTCTTCTAAATCCCCTTGTAAGAAAGCGTTTCTCACATCCATTTGCCACAAATTCCATGACAGATTAATGGCAATGGATAGTAGAACCCTCACCGAGTGCAACTTCGCTACTGGAGCAAAAGTTTCAGTATAATCTTCTCCATATACTTGTGTATATCCTTTTGCCACTAGTCTAGCTTTATACCTCTCAATTTCACCATTGCTCTTGTATTTGATAGTATACACCCATCTACATCCCACAAGTTTCTTCCCGCTGGGCAATTTTGTCAAGTCCCAAGTATTATTTCTCAACATAGATGCAATCTCTTCCCTCATGGCATCAACCCATAACTTGTCCATGCTTGCTTCCTCATAAGAATTAGGTACTTTTCTATCAATAGTGCTCAGAAATGCCTGATGATCAGCTGGAGTATTAGAAACCGAGTAGTATTCTTCAATAGGATATCTTATGGCTATCTTCTCTTCTTGTGCGGTGTTATGCTTAAGGGACAAGAAGGAGACGCTGTCGCCTATAGGATCAGGATCTAAGCCTGCCGTACGCCCAGTACATCCCTCTCTTGTCCCAAGCACAACATCAGTTCCCATGTGATCTTGATAAGCCATAGCCATCCCATTGTAATACACTCTAGTATTTTTCCAATTTTCAGGTCCGTGTCTTATCCTTTGGCTTCTTCTTAACTGAGGAGCTTGCACTTCTTCCACTTCTTCAGATTCTATCTCCCCCTCACCTCTTGTACTCTCCTCTTCTTCTACCAGTTCTGAGTCTAATGGTAAAGTATCCGGAACTATCGGAAGCTGCTCACTTTCTTCTACTTCTTCTTCACCCCTCTGCTCCTTATCATCACTCTCCTGGCCATCTATGCTTTCCCAAATGCTTCTTAGAACTTGATCTCTTTCTGCATTTGAGTCCATAATCTCATCTAAGTCTTCCCATTTCGTTTTTTCGAAGTAACCATACTCTTCCTCAAATTGCACCTCCCTTGACACATACATTCTATTAGTCTCCGGGTTAAGACACTTGTATCCTTTTTGAGTACTTGAGTATCCCACAAACACACACTTAATACTCTTTGGCTCCAACTTATTTCTTTGTGCCTCTGGAACAAGGACATAGCATCTACACCCAAAGACTCTCAAGTGACTGATACTCGGCTTCACACCATTCAAAACTTCAAATGGTGACTTGTAACTCAAGCTTTCAGTGGGTATGCGGTTGATTAAGTAAGCTGCCGCCATCACTGCATCTCCCCACAGATTCTTAGGAACTCCCCTATCAAACATCATGCTCCTAGCCACTTCTAACAAATGTCTATTCTTCCTCTCTGCTATCCCATTTTGTTGAGGTGTATAGGCGCAAGTTGTCTGATGTACTATCCCTTTCTCATTCACAAACTCCCTAAACTGTATGCTCATGTATTCTCCGCCATTATCACTTCTTAGTATCTTAATCTTGGTATCATACTGATTGAGCACATAGTTATAGAAGTTCTGAAATGATTCAAGCACTTGATCCTTAGAGCGCATCAATGTTACCCATGTATACTTTGATTTTTGATCGATGAAGGAAACAAAGTACTTATATTGATCTCTTGAAGTACACGGAGCAGACCATACATCAGAGTGTATTAACTCAAAAGGCTTCTTATACATAGTAGTAGATTCTGGAAACACTTTCCTACAATGCTTCCCCAAAATACATGCTTCACACGCCTCCTTGGGTACTGAATGGTTGGGCAAGACCATGCTGAGCACCTTGTGACTTGGGTGACCAAGGTGAGAATGCCATAAAGGGCTTGATCCAACCGAACTGACCGCAAGCGCTTTCAACTCTTTATCCTTTTTATTCAATATGTACAGACCATCTTTCACACCCCCTGATCCGATCGTATCTTTGGTTTCATTATCCTGAAACTCAACACCATTAACTCCAAAAACAACTTTACAATTCAAGTCCTTAGTTGCCTTATGAACTGATAGCAAATTTGAAGTAAATTCTGGGATATATAGAGCTTTAGTTCTCTTCCCAAACACCTCTAAGTCCCCAACACCCTCTATTGGAACTTCTTTCCCGTTTGCTATCCTAACACTACCCTTATGCGGTTCTACATTCTCCAGCAACTTAGCATCACAAATCATATTATGACTTGCTCCAGAATCTATTATCACGTTTCTCTTAGCCTTAGAGGTAAAGAAACCCTTACCAGATTCCGCTAGCTTTGAGATACTCTTGATGAGGCCCTCTAAATCGCTCTTCCTCACCAATTGGTCTCCTTCCATGCTAGTTACACCCGCAAAGTTCCTAGAGCCTTGACTGCTTCCCTGGCCATTTCCTCTTAGCCGGGCTGGTTTCAAGTGCGGGTAAAGTGTCCAGCACTTCTCCTTAGTGTGGCCTTTCATCCTACAATGGCTACACTCAACAGCTCTCCTTTCTCCATGCCCAAAATTTCTTTGCACCACATGCGCCATCTCACTAGCGGGTTTAAACAACTCTCTAGCACCTTCCTCTTTCTGAATTTGTTGACACACTTCATTTAATGTTGGAAGCTTGTCAAATCGAAGGATATGCTGAATGAGTCCCTTGTAAGAGTCATCAAGTGTGAGTAAGAGACCAAACACTTGATCTTGCTCTCTCCTCTCATTCAACTCCTTTGGGTCGTTTGTTGTAGGTCTAAGCATTTCCAGCTCTGCCCACAACCCTCTAAACTCCCCAAACAAGTCCTTGAACGCCTTCCCATTCTGCTGAAGGTCATTCAATGCCTTCTTCACCTCAAAGATCCTTGAAATGTTTGAGATGTCTCCATAAACTCCCTTGAGCGTCTCCCACAGCTCCTTGGAGTTCTCACAGTATGAATAGGCCGCCAGAATAGATGGCTCAAGGGAGCTTTGAAGTGCAGCCAAGACTTGAGCATCTTCTTGCTCCCGCTTCCTCTCCATCATACTGCCCTCTTCAGCCCTTCCTTCTTCAGCATTTATCACCAAGCTATCAACATACTCCCACAGCCCTCTTCCTCTTAGGACTGTCTTTGTGGTCCTTGACCACAAAATATAGTTATTCCCCTTGAGAATAACTGGTAGAACCATATTCTTGGAGCTTTCCATGACTTGAAATATTTGGTGAATAGTACACACGAAACAGAAAAAAACAGAGTGATTTGAAATGATTGAGAGATATGAACGAGTTTAAGATCTTGTTTAGGACCTTAAGTGCTCTGATACCATGTAGATTTTAGAGGATATGAAGGTGATTTTAAGGGAAGAAGATTAGAAGAGAAGAGAATGAAGATGATGAATAGAAGTTTTTTAGAGAAGAACTTCAATATTTTCGTGTGTAATGTTTCCTTACAATCCCATACACATATATGCACGATTTACATGAATTATTGAGTGAAAAATATCTCACCAACACCTCTACACAAGTATAGGCGAGCCATGCTTCTCCCAACTGCTCCCACCTACTCCTCTTTGCAACTGGCTCCACTTGTGCTGAGTGAGAAAAAACTGGTCTGCTTCTAACCAATTCAGTTCCTTCTCCACTTCTTGTTTGGTTTCGTTTTAGTTGATCTTAGCTACTCATTGGTGCTTTATTTCATGTTCACACACCTTCACATCCATATTCTCAACACTTTTCACTACTACAAGTTATATATGGGTTGTGCAAACACAATGGAGAACATCATTCAACTCATCATAAAGCAATGGAAGGTCTGCAACATAAGAAAACAAAACTAAATAAACGTTAAAATGAGTTTTGAGATTATTGCTTGTTTTTGTTTTGGTGAAAAAGCTACAGCATCACCTTCGAGACATGTATTGTCATAAGCACCACAGGAATGACCATAAACCGGACCACAAATCTAATTATATGAGGGGGCAGTGGCACGCCTTCGAAGCCTGGCATAGCTGCATCACACTGAGATGCTCGAGGTTTAGGATTTTTATCAAAACAGCCACAAGAAGTCATCATTTGTCAAATCAAAAAAACAATGTTTTACCTCCACAGCAATCCAGAAAATCACTCCTGTTAGAATTGGACAAATGTATAATGCATCTGGCGTTGTAAGATCAGTGAACCAAAGAGCACCACCTGTTTTGAAGGATGATAACCTTGGGGGGCAAGGAATATTAGGGATGAAGCCGCAGTGAAATATGAAGCATAAATCACTGTCACTTACTGCTATTCCCATGTAGATTAAGATCCAAGGGTGTACAAAAACCGTCCCGAAAATTGAATCCAAACGATTTATTTTATCTTTACCACCATACCTGCATCACCACCACAAGCAATGCCAGAACTAGGTTGGTAGCAATATAACTGAGATGTATGAAACAAACTTAAGTGAAGCTGTACCATAATACTAATCACTAGTGTCAAAGCCATGATGTAATAATGATGCAGCATGTAGAAGAATATCCTAAAGAAATGTATAAACAGTTCATAGAGTCTATCATACACTTAAAAGATGCTTACTCCTTCACCAGATCGTCATATTCTCTCTGACTTCTAGCAACAGAAGCTAGATCTCCTCCCTGGGCCAAAAAAAAAACATGAAGAGGAGAAATGAGGAAATAAATATGTGGTAAGTATTTGAGGTTATGACATGATCAGCAAAGTTATAGTACCTAATCCGTAGTATCCAAACATGCTCTATCGCGTATCGATAGCATCTGAATGATCCAAAAATAATTATAAAAAGAAAAGTGTATGTGTAGGTTCATAAATCTGAGCACTCAGGTGCTCTTTAGATTGACAAAAGAACTTAGATAATATGTTTAACTCGATGGTTTAATTTTCTTGAAATCTGAGCACTATATTCTATGAAAGTGAAAGTTTATTTTCCATGCCCTCTGCCTTAAACAAAATCTGACCACACCAATCATGTATGAACAGAAAACACAACAGCTTCTTTATAACAAATACATGTCAAAAAGCTTATTTCAAACCTATCTTTTATCTAGTAACAAGAAAGTATATCCCAATGCATACAAGAACAGTTTGCTTTTCTGAAATATTGTACCCTTTACAGTTTCCGGCTTCGGTCTGGATGGGCCTAACAGTAAGCAACTTAATTCTTTCGACGGTTAAAATCTTTATTACTGGTTTACACACACTTGGCCACCGTTACTGTCTAGAAGAACTATAGAATCTAGATGATGAGGAGGAAGCTTGATTCCAAGTCTCTGCTTTTTTCGGAAATTCAGAAAATTTCAAACCGGATTTCGAACTGAAATCACCATATGGGACATCTTTTCATGACAACTTGCTGCATCGAGAATATGACACGTCATCACTGGTAATGCCATCCTCAAACACTATGCAAGAGAGTTATTAAGTGGAAACAATCCTAAATCCCTTTCTTCTACTCGTATTGCAATTATCTTTTTATAATGTCTGAAAATCTCAAAAAAAAAATACAATTTAAAGAAACAAAAGGAGAATTAATTAAAGACTAACGTTTTTACCTTTTCAACAAATCTGTCTAGAAAACATACATTTAACTTGCAGCGAATTAACTAAAAACTAACGTTCCATGAAAATTTTATAATAAGCAATCTATTACATTCTCAGGTAACCTTAAACCTAAACATCAATTCATAAACCTTAAATATTTTTTACCATTATTGTTCCAATACACTCATAATTGTCTCATACATGGTATGTTCCTCCTTGTCAAGAGTCCAAATCATAGATCTCAACCACTCAAGTAAGTTCGCAACACTATTCGCTGCATCTTTCTGGTGCCTAGTGAGATTACACCAAATAATGAATTAGTTTATAAATATATTAGATAAAATAAAAAAATAAAAAAATAGACAAGTGAATAGTGTATCTCGTCAAGTGAATACCAGAGAAGTTGTTTATCAAAACTTAAGAAAAGAGTATTGTGAAGTTTCATCCACTTCAGACTTTTGGAGTCGGAGCACAAACCTAGAAGGTGCTGATTCTGACCATGAGGTGATGGTTCACATCAACACTATATGAATGGTTAGTTGGGTCGTATTATAGGAATGGTTGATTTAACCAAAAATAAGGAATTATACGTACCAATTTACAAAGTTCAGAATTCATCTCTTTCTCTTTTTCTCTAAGGGTTCAGGTGAACCCGAAGGGTCCTTGAATTTAAGCCATGTGGGATGTTAAGCTCTTAGATTGAAAAGAGTTTTGAATTTACTATGCTTGGTTATAGTCTCAACTCTGAACAGTTTTGGATCTTCTGTTATATGATAAGATATTCAAAACTGGAACTCAATTTATCTCATAAACATCTTGGATTTTTACTTGCTATTTGCAAAGTATTTTTGGCCAAATCAAGTTTATGATACAAATTTGTATTTCGTTGCAACTGTAATAACATGAGACGATTTGAAATTGAATGGCTCTCAGGATTTGTTTGCTTTGACCCTAGTCTACAAAATTTTGAATTGGCTCTTGTCAATCGTCTCGATTCATCCACAAGAAGCTGAAACACAAAACTATTACTCCAAATAACTCGGTCAATTTGGTTGACTCTCTCAATGCAAAAGTTGGAGTTAATGATACATAAACGCTTTTCTGATATAAAGTTGGAGTTAATCTCATATTTCTCTCACGATATGCATCTGGTGCAAAGTTTTGTTTAAATCATGCAATTTCTTACACCATCTTTTATATATTGTAAACTTATATTAAGCATATTTAATTAATTAAAAGTTTGACTTAAGCCAATCCAAAACAAACTTAAGCCAAATTAAACTAAAGACCATGTACACAAAGCCTTGTCACCAAGACACTGTTAGGATTTCTCCTGCTCCAACATTGCAATGTGCAAGTGACCTGTTGTCCTTTAAAACCCCGGCTTTTCCACTTAACATCTGTCTGTTTGCTGGAATTCGGATCTCCCCAGCTGCTATTTTCTCCTTCCGATTACGCCTGTACTGTGATCTCATTGGCTCCGAAGAAAACATTACCGGATTTT
The DNA here is from genome assembly GCA_963922655.1 of Cardamine chenopodiifolia. Classification (NCBI taxonomy): domain Eukaryota; kingdom Viridiplantae; phylum Streptophyta; class Magnoliopsida; order Brassicales; family Brassicaceae; genus Cardamine; species Cardamine chenopodiifolia. The sequence goes on along the minus strand of OZ000479.1, from coordinate 12,010,964 downwards.
GAGAAAGAAAAGACTCGTCAAACTTTTGTCTCTTTGCCTCTGGTTCCATTGAAGGGTCTCCAGACTGACCATAACTATAAAGATAAGGTATCTGGTTCATGATGACTGAAAGGAGCTCAGGTGGTGGCCTTAAAGCAGAGTAGTCAACATCCTCCACATGAGCAAAATAGTCAACACCACTCACAAAAGCATGCAAATCAATCATAGCTTCGCCCTCTCCGTACACGCATCATAGCAAGGCTCTAATACTCTGGAATACGCATCAACAACCACATTATATAAACAGAACTTGCTATTAGTTGGCTCCATAAACTTAAACTCAGGTTTCATAACAACATTCTTCATCAAATCCCGACAAAAGTGCATCCCATAATGCGCCACATACAGAGCTGTCAACTTCATAATACCAAGCTCCTTGAGTGTTATCCACCCACCAAATGCATATGAAAATAATAGCTACGTTTTATACACTGCTCCCTTGAGGAAATAAATTCAAGATCATGTTGGATATCCTGAGTTCCACCTTGATTCTGAGTAAGCCGAGATCCCAGTGAAGGCTGCATTTGTGTTAGCTGGTTAATCATCATCGAAGGGCGTTCAGGTGGTGCCATGATAACAGAATAGTCGACATCGTCCATGTGAGCAAACAGTCAACCCCACCACAAAAGCATGCAAAACAATCGTAGCCGTCTCCACTCCCTTGTGCAGCTTCCACAATTGAAGATGGTGGAAAAAACCCTCAAGCACGGTCGCCGTACAAGCATCACGCTTCTTCAGCATTTTAGAAGACTTTAACACTTTGGAATACGCAGCAAAAAAGCCCACTGTAAAAATTGAAATGGCTATCGGAAGGGTTCAAGAACTCAAACGATGGGTATGAATACACTATCTTCCATAAATCACGCCAAATGTACAACCCATTCCTCGCCACAAACTGCGCAGTGAGCTTAATAATACCAAGCTTATCCTTGGATATCCTGAGATCTACCTCCTTGACGGTATTCAGTAAGCTTTTGCTGGTACAATGCGTGATTAGGGTCTGAGCTCCTCAAAAAGCTGAATATTGTATTGTTCATATTAAGGATCATGATCGTCTTCTCAAGTTCCGGCCCCTTTTGAGCAACTATACGTGCCGCTCTCTCGACCCATATCTCAGTGGTTATTACACCCGCCGACATGTTTTTCCTAAAACCTAGAACATAAAAAAATCAGATTCTCCGTTTCTTACCTAAATCATTAAAAAATCTTCCCCAAAAACTATCAATTCTACTGAAAATAGGTTGAAACGCGGTAAAATTAATTAAGAGAAACCATGAATGTACTTTTGACTATGAGAGAAAGAGATTCGATAGGGAAAAAGAAGAGGACTCGGCGAGATAAGAAACACCGTACAATACAAGTAAACTGAAAAATCCTCTTGATAATCGAAGAAGAACCCTAGGCTACCAATATATATCCAAACGAAACTCGTTTTCTATTGGGCCTTTACTAATTGGATTTATAATTTTGATACATAATTATTTGTCAGACCGACTTAATTTGGTAGAAAGGAATTTTTTTTTTCCTTTTGTTTTTTTCAACCTTTTAACCCTTCCACTACATTTGAGAAACGCAGAACACAAAAAAGGAAAGAAAACATCTAGAAAGCTAGAGCTGATAAGCTCTAATTCAATCTCATCATGCTCAAAAATAACTGTAAGTTGGAACAGAGAGACTAACCTGATTGAAAATGTACACGGCGACGAAGAACAGAGCCGAGGTAAGTTAGGAGTTAGGGGTTTTAGTGGGCAAAGTAGTCATTGAACCTGGATTTATTGGGAGATTCAAGCTCACAATTTCTAGGTTGGTAAGTAGTACAATTTCATGACTTAACATTTACAACAAAAAAAAAGAGTGTACAATTTCATGCTTTAATATTTACACCAAAAAAAAAAGAAAAGTACAAGTTCATGATAAAATGACTTAATTCGCACGATCCACGGGTTAGTAAAAGTACCAGCAAATCTTCGATCTGTTTGACACGTGGATCAAAATCGGTCAACTCACATTAGTTTTGTTTAAAAATTTGTAAAATTTGCGGATAATCCGCTAACCTATTCGATTTTTTAAAAGATTTCAAATTAATTTATGATTTTTTGAGTTGAAGATCCGTCAACCCATTTTTAAATCCGCCAAATATCTATAATTAAAAAAATTACATATGCGGATTATCCTCCAATCCGCAGATTTTGATTCGACGACCCAACACTCATCCCGTAATTCAAATTTTCAATCCGCAACTATAACTGATCAGCAAAAAAAAAATTTCCATCGATTTGCACCCGTCCCTCTGAGTAATCGCAGGTTGAATCAAATTTTGACAGGCCTATTCCCGTCGCGTATCAAGAAGGCGACAAAATTGTAACAAGGAAAAATTGAAGAACCAAAATGAGACTAAATTAAAGTTGAGGGGTTTCTGAAAAACAATATTTCGTTCGAGGTAACTAATGCTAAGCCGGTCTGACCCGGTTTTAATTAGCTTTGGACGGTTAAAATCTTTATTACCGGTTTACCTATTACTCTTCGTCACCATTGCTGTCTAGAATCCAGATGATGAGGAGGAGGCTTGATTTCAAAGCTCATGAAGCGCATCGATGTCGGTCTTCGTCTCCGCCATTTTCCAAAATTTAGACTATTTCAAAGCCGAAAAGTGGCTTCTTCAGCACTCAAACCGGAATTTGAACCGAAATCACCACATGTGACATCTTTTCATGACAACTTGCTGGGTCAGGTACTTGACACTTACCCAGATCTCAAAACACTTAGAACAGTTCACTGTAGAATCATTCTGGAAGACCTACGCTGCAATTCGTCTTTAGGTGTTAAACTTATGAGAGCTTATGCTGCTGTAAAAGATGTGCCATCAGCACGCAAGGTGTTCGACGAAATTCCTGAGAGAAACGTGATCATCATTAATGTCATGATCAGAAGCCATGTTAATAACGGATTTTATCCTGAAGCTATTCAAGTGTTTGGGATGATGTATGGATTTCATGTTAGACCTGATCATTACACTTTCCCTAGTGTACTAAAGGCGTGTTCTTGCTCTGGGAATGTTGTCATTGGGATGAAGATTCATGGGTCCGCTACAAGAGTTGGGGTCTCTTCGACTTTGTTTGTTGGGAATGGTTTAGTTTCTATGTATGGAAAGTGTGGGTTTTTAGCTGAAGCAAGGCTTGTACTTGATGAGATGTCAAGGAGAGATGTGGTTTCTTGGAACTCGTTAGTTGCTGGGTATGCGCAAAACCAGAGATTTGATGATGCTTTGGAGGTTTGTAGGGAAATGGAATCTTTGAAGATAAGCCATGATGCTGGAACGATGGCTAGTTTGTTACCAGCAGTGACCAATACAACAACTGAAAATGTTATGTATGTTAAAGATATGTTTTTTAAAATGGGGAAAAAGAGTTTGGTTTCATGGAATGTGATGATTTGTGTGTATATGAAAAACGCGATGCCTGTTGAAGCTGTGGATTTGTATTCCCGAATGGAGGTTGATGGGTTCGAACCTGATGCAGTCTCAATCACAAGTGTATTACCTGCTTGTGGGGATACATCTGCTCTGTCTCTTGGTAAGAAAATCCATGAATATATTGAGAGGAAGAAACTGATACCGAATCTGTTGTTAGAGAATGCACTGATCGATATGTATGCGAAATGCGGATGTCTAGATAGAGCAAGAGATGTGTTTGAGAACATGAAATCCCGTGACATTGTGTCTTGGACAGCTATGATCTCAGCTTATGGAGTCAGCGGAAGAGGCCATGACGCCATCGCCTTGTTTTCGAACATGCAAGACTCGGGTATCATCCCTGATTCAATTGCCTTTGTCACAACACTCGCTGCTTGTAGCCATGCGGGATTACTAGAAGAAGGTCGTAGTTATTTCAAACTCATGTCAGAGTATTACAAGATCACTCCTAGGTTAGAACACTTAGCTTGTATGGTGGATCTTCTTGGCCGAGCCGGAAAAGTCAAAGAAGCTTATAGATTCATTCAAGAAATGTCAATGGAACCGAACGAGAAAATTTGGGGAGCGTTATTAGGAGCTTGTCGGGTGCATTCCGATACAGATATCGGTCTACTAGCAGCTGATAAGCTTTTTCAGTTAGCACCCGAGCAATCAGGTTACTACGTATTGCTTTCTAACATTTATGCGAAGGCTGGAAGATGGGAAGAAGTGACTAACATCAGACGTATAATGAAGAGAAAAGGGTTGAAGAAGAATCCTGGAGCGAGCAATGTTGAGGTCAATGGAGAAATTCATACATTCTTAGTAGGCGACAGCTCACACCCGCATTGCGATGAGATTTACAGAAAGCTAGATGTTCTGGTAAAGAAAATGAAAGAGTTAGGGTATGTTCCTGATTCAGAATCTGCGCTTCACGATGTAGAAGAAGAAGATAAAGAGACGCATTTAGCTGTTCACAGTGAGAAATTAGCCATTGTGTTTGCTCTGATGAACACAGAAGAAGAAGACAGTAGTAATGCCATAAGAATAACGAAGAACCTTAGGATATGTGGAGATTGTCATGTTGCAGCTAAGCTTATCTCGCAGATAACATCTCGAGAGATTATCATCAGAGACACTAATAGATTTCATGTGTTCCGGTTCGGTGTTTGTTCTTGTGGTGACTATTGGTGAAAAACTGATGTAAAAAACATTAGAGAAAACGCAGCGTTTTGATGATAGTGTAACTGTGAAAGTGTACATCATTTTGGAACACCTTTTATAAAATAGTTTATGACTAATGAGAATATGACACGTCATCACTGGTATTGAAAATTCACCAAATAGATAGCCTAATCTGCAAATCCTTCCTCCAGCTTCCGAGCTCAGAGAACGAAAGGTTGGAGATAATACTTTTACCGATGATTGAGTCGGTTATGGCCGTCCGTCTCTCCACTGGATTCTACTCGTCGAAGGCGTTACTCAGTAATCTTTACTTCTCTCTCTGTTCGATTGAAGAATTAATGTTCTTCAAGTCCTGAAATTGTGTCTTTTTCATTCTTCTCGTAAGATTTTTATACTAAATTGGCAGAGTATCGTCCTGGACCGAGCTCAGAGGAAGGAGGAAGCTGCTTCCATTATGCATCTCGCCGCGTTTTTCAACCTCAACGTCTCAACCATAGTGATAGGTACTGTTGATTGAATTTGTTTCGTCATTGAATTGTGAAATAGGTTTTTATGGTTTTTTGCCTACAAAAGTAATTTGTTGTGTAGTTGAGAATCAAGTGCTTTCTTGTTATGCGAGTTTTGGTTTCATTAAGATGTTAGATTCTAGTTTCTTTAATAGCTTATTTTTTATTGGGTACTAATGCAATATGTTTCTTGTTAACTGTGAATTTTGTAGTTAGCATGAAGCGGATGTTTCTTGATTATATAGAGCACTAAGTTAGATACTTTGTCTATGAACTTTGGAACCAGTTTAAGATCGATTCTTTTGAAATGTTGCTTGGATATTGCAGATGCTGAATAGTTAGGCTGTCTTCATATATGTAAATTCTTACATTCATATTTGTGGAAAATAAATGAATTGACTTATATGCACTTTTCTAGGTGTGGATTTCTGAAGTACAACAATGACTATTTAACAAGAAAATACTCTAGGAAGAATCGAACTCAAGCCACAGCTGAGTATGTTGATTCAGCTTCAGATCCAGAAAAGCAAACTGGGAAGTCAAGGTATCATCCTTCAGAAGAAATCAGAGCCTCTTTGCCACAGAATGCTGGAGCTTCCAGACTTTCACCTGCAGAAACTACTAGAACCATTATTGAGGTGTTATATTGCGTCTTTCAATCAGCATAAGCTACCTTTTTGGTGAAAATTTTGTTGGACCAATGCCATATGTTACATCCATTGGTACAGTCACATGTTAGTGTGTTTAGTAGTTTTGTTTCTTCCTATTGTGGGTCGCTTCAGTATTCATTTATCAATATACAATAGTCCTCTATAGAATCCTCTTATATGAGAAAAGCATTTTATCTTGATAAAGCTTATGTAAGTCTGCATCGTATATAGTGTATATATGGAAATATGTTCTTCCATTTTCAGTTTCTGTCTTTTACTTTTGTCCAGGATTCGTTTTGTGCATCTAATATTTCCCGTAGTGTGTCATGTTCAGGTGAACAATAAAGGAACCCTGATGCTTACAGGCTCAATTGGTGATGGAGTGCATGAGAATATTCTCTGGCCAGATATACCTTATATAACAGATCAAAATGGAAGTAAGAGCAAATCTAATCATCTTTAGTTCCGTGTTATCATCTAATTAACCTAAGACGCTCAAAGATTAAATTGAATGACCATAATGCTTTGCAGATTTATACTTTCAAGTAAAGGAGGATGAGGACGTCATGCAGTCTGTTACTTCTGAAAATAATTATGTGGTATGTTGCACAAGACATGCATATCCTATTTACATTATATGTATAGTGAAATGGGGAATGTTCCAAGTGTTTCGAATCCAACCTTTGTTGGATGAGAGATCTGTTCTTTTTTCTGTTACAGCAGCTATATAGTGTGGCTTTTGCTCTACCTTATTCTGTATTAACTTATAAGAAGTTATGGATGCTTTGCAGCAAGTAATAGTAGGTTTTGATACAATGGAGATGATCAAGGAAATGGAGCTGATGGGTCTATCTGATAGTGACTTTGAAACTGAAGATGATGAAAGTGAAGGAGAAGATGACAGTGAGGATGGGGATGAAGGAGAAGATGACAGTGAGGAGGTTTAACAAATGTTATTTCACCTTTAATATGATGTCATTAAGGAACTCTATGAAAGGAATACTTTTGCCTTGTCTAAGCATGCTTCACTATTGACTTTAGGAATGGGTTGCTGTTCTAGAGGATGAAGATGAAGACGAAGATGATGACGATGATGATGATGGTGATTCTGATTCTGATGAATCGCTTGGAGACTGGGCAAATTTGGAAACAATGAGGAGTTGTCATCCCATGTTTTTTGCAAAGAGAATGACTGAGGTTGATTTCCAATCTCAAATTCTTACAAAATGTGTTGTGATTTCTATCGAAAACGATATGCAAGCTCATTACAAACTTCATGTATTTGTCAAATTTAGGTTGCTTCAAATGATCCTGTAGATTGGATGGATCAGCCGTCTGCTGGTCTTGCTATTCAGGGACTTTTGAGTCATATATTGGTGGAAGATTATTCAGATATCCAAAAGAAACTTGCTGATGGCAATTCTACAAGTACTAACGGAAACAAGGATGCCGTAAACTTAGAAGAGAAGTTTCAAGATATTAGTAAGGCAAGTGGTGAAAAATCTGAGGTAGATTCGTCGCTGGTTGAGAAAACGAGAAATGTGGTGGCGTTTTACAAGCTGGAGATGATAAGAATTCAGCTTATTACAGCACAAGGGGATCAGGTTTGTAATAAAGCTTCTCCATCATTTTTATGTATATTTATTCATGTTGTTGCGAAATATTTATCTCTACTATCTAACCATTGTCTGCATATCTGGAAAGCTCTGTCAGAGTTTGTTCTTGCTTTGTTTCATGATTAGCACACCTCATGGTTCTTGTTTCTGAGTTTCACTTCTTATCTAGACTCTTCTTTTTGTTGCAAGCTTATGTTTAGTAATGTCTTTAACTATTGGGAACAGACTGAAGTTGAAGTGGATGATGTGAGAAACGCAAAACCTGATGCTATTGCTCATGCATCAGCTGGAATCATAAGCCGTTTAGAAGAATCTGGTGATAAATTGACCGAAGCCCTTAGATCTCTGTGTTGGAGACATAATGGTATTCAAGCAGAGGTAAAGTTGCTGCAACTTAACTCTAAGAGCTTTCAACAGACTAATAAGTTAAACCTCCTTTTTCTTTTTTCTTTTTTATGTTAGACCAATCACTTCTTGGAAAGATCATGTAATCTATATATACAGAGACTCCAGATTGATTAGACTAATTTTTTTGCAGGAAATGAAGCTGATTGGGATAGATTCCCTTGGTTTTGACCTCAGGCTGTGCGCAGGAGCAAAAATTGAGTCATTGCGATTTGCATTCTCGGCAAGGGTAAATTGGTTCATTGATCTTCTAAAAGATGATATCTAAGAAACTGTACGAACAGAGTAATTGATGATGTTATAATATCTCATGCCAATCAAAACTCTTGCAGGCAACATCAGAAGAGGACGCAGAGGGACAATTAAGAGAACTATTATTCCCGACAACAACCCCGTCAAAGCCACAGAAACCGATACGAACAAGTCAGGAGGGTTGATGTTGTAGCCATCTTCTACGAAGCTGGTCAGAGAAAACAGTACCATGAACCAAAATACAAAGTGCAAATGCATGTCAATGGGACAAAATATGAACAAACTCTTGGAGATCTAAGCTCAAGAGTAAGATCTGTGGCTTCAAGCAATTTTTCAATTGATTTTTGAACGCTGTAGTATTGTGTTAATTTGGTGTCAAGTTTGTGGGTTACTCTGCACAAATTGAGCATTGAAGTTTCAACCCATTTTATTAGAAAATGCTTGCTTATGCCAAAATCTTCTCTAACCGGGCCTCTGTTCTGGTACTTCTCGACCTATCTTGATCTCTTGGGTTATTACGGTTTATTCGATTATATTTGGCTCTATGGAAATATGATAAAGCATATGAAAGTTTCCCAATGTAATAAGCATTACCGAAAGTGATAATATCCAAACCAAAACCATCCTAAAACGCTATGCAAGGGAGTTACAAAAAATCGTTTTAACGAAGTTATGAGACTTTTGCCAAAATAAAAAAAGAAGGGGAAGTCTTGGACTTAATTTAAGAATCTTGATATTTTCTAGGAGTTGGGAATCTTCTGCGGAAATAGGTCGTCTAAGTACTTATAACTTTATAAAATTATACCTTTAGTAATGTACAACTGTTAAGAGGACGACAAAAAAAAACTAGTTTTGTAGGCACTTAGACGTGAAAGGTAGTACGATACGTAACGTACGACAGTAGAATGTGTCACAGTCAGGTTACTTTTGCTCACAAAAATGTTGTTCCTAATTATAATATATGCCTCTAAACTCGACCAACGTGTTAGTTCTCTATACCAATCTTAGAGATTGAGAATTCAAGAATATATGTGATTTACTGTATACAATAAATGGAAAGTATGGTTTTAGAATGTTCAAATTGAGCCGTATCTTTGGGTCATATGAATTGCATGCAGATTTAAATAGTTTCCATCTATTGTGGATTACTCATGATACAGTAATTAATAGTAAATGATTTATATATTTTCCATCTATTTTGGTCATATATGTAATCGTGGGGATACAAAATTTACCAAAATGATTGAGGGCATATATAGTACTTATTGTCACCACATTCAAATTCGTATATATTATTTGTTTTCTTCTGGTTAATTGCAAACATCATAATATATATTAGTTGGACTTTCACTGTTGACTTTTTCTTTGCTGACAAAAAAATCCAAATTTTCTTTTTAAATTTCGAAAAGTGTAGATTTCTATATATGACTTACCCGGTTACAAAAGAAAATAATATTATCAAAATACTTTGCATGCATGAATCATGCTTTTTTAGATTAGAATATCTCAACTTTCTATAGACAACCCTCGATTTTTTTACAGCCAATAGACAACCCTCTATAAATACCGAATCAAGAAGTTCATTTCTCCGCAACAATACCTAAAGTCCACACACAGACACAGTCACTCGTCTATACTTACGCATACACATAGACACAAATTAACGAAAACATGGGAAATATAAGGAACATGCTGAAGATGATACTTCTGTTTGTATTTATTGGATGGCTTTTTATCTGGATAATGATTTCGACTAAGGTTTACACGTACAATTGGACTCCGACACTTGCTAAGTATTTCAACACAATTTATTTTGGCCCTCAAGGTTGATTGATGTTAATATTTCTCCTCTTGCCTTTTTTTTTTTACTTGAAGTAATCTCTTGCAATTTTCAAGAATTTTTGTCTCTTTTGCTAAGCATTCAAGAATTTTCCTCTTTACTTAAATAATGTATTTTTTAGGAACAAATCTTGTGCTCCTTACAATTCCAATGATGTTCATTGCGATTCTGAGCTGTGTCTATTTGCATATCCAGAAGAAAGAAGCTAATATTCAACGTTCTGAGAGGTGAGAGTACTATATATAAACTACTTGGTTGTAATCTAGTTATTTTTTCCGTTTGATGATTTAGATAATAGATAATTTAGATCTCACTGGTCACTATATATTCGCATTTTACAACTATATATTAAACATGAAGACTATATATATAAATTACATGATTATTATTTTTTTGTAGAAGAAACCCAATTAACAGAAAAGAATAAATGAATAATATCCATTACCGATGCAAAAGCTTTTCAAAAACTTATATGCTACATAGATGAAGTTAGACGTGTGCATTAAATTCATATTTTGCAGTAAATGGAAGGTAAAAAGAGGGATGGGGCGGGTTATGATGGTGATGAACCCAATGGGGATCGTAACCGCAACAGACTTGAGTTTTTCAATTCTATTTGTGGCTCTTTTGACTTGGGCTCTGGCCAATTACCTCTACAATTGCTACAACGTCCAACTTTACAATGAAGACAACGCTAAAATGTAAGTTCATTCATTTTTTACTTGCAAATGACATTGACAAAACCTAATTGATAAGAAATTGAATGCAGATGGCAGGCCAAGTTTAGGGCTTTTGGGTTGATAATGGGGTACGTAGGACACATCTGTTGGGCTTTTTTGTTCTTCCCAGTCACAAGAGCCTCTACGATTCTGCCACTTGTCGGGTTGACTTCAGAGTCAAGTATCAAATATCACATGTGGCTCGGACATATCTCCAACTTCCTCCTTCACGCCATTGTTTTCCTTATCTACTGGGCCATGGTCGGCAGGTTGATCGAGGTCCGTTACATCTAACCTTTTTCTTATAAAATGAAATGTTCTCAATAAGGTTTACGGTTTAGAATTTATGATATTTTTTCTCGTGAAATTATATACAAGCTCTTATATATGTTGTTGTTTATCTATATATACGGGAAGGTGTTTGAATGGAACAAGCATTATGTGCCGAATTTAGCTGGAGTGATTGCAATTTTTATCGGAATAACGATTTGGGTGACGAGCTTACCTTACTTCAGGAGAAAGAAGTTTGAGATTTTCTTCTACACTCACCATCTCTACGTTCTCTACATAATCTTCTATGTGTTCCACGTGGGAGATTCGTGGTTCTGCATGATCTTGCCCAACATTTTTCTCTTCTTCATAGATCGCTACTTGAGATTCCTACAGTCAATGAAGCGATCAAGGCTTGTCTGTGCTCGGCTCTTACCTTCTGATAGCCTCGAACTCACTTTTGCCAAAATCCCTGGTTTGTCACACTATTTTTACTATTACATAACTCTATTCTTGTCTCGTTTCCTTTCATCGGTTTAACTTGTGAAAAGATTCATGGGATTTGGTCATAAAATTTAATTCAAAAACTTATGACCTTATGGATCATTATTTTTAAAATATCTTTTGGATGATTACTGTCAAATGAGTTATTAGTTCATGAGCTGAGCTTTTAGGGTGATATAGTCTTTTCGATGGTTTGATATTTTTAAAGATGATAATAGTTTTTTTGGGATGATTTGAATTCTAGGAAAACTGGGTTAACTCTAGCTACATCATGATGAGAAGTTTATATAGTTTGTTCAATTTGACATAACTAGGTCACTAACATTGCACTTTGGGTGTAATTCACTGACTTCAATCCACAAACATTTTTGCTATTCATTTTTTTACATTTAACACTTGAATAAATGTAGCTAATCGTAGTCATGGTGGACATTGCAGGGATACATTATAATCCAACAAGTATACTATTTATACATGTGCCAAGCATTTCCAAGCTCCAATGGCATCCTTTTTCAATAACTTCAAGCAACAATTTAGAGGAAGATAAGCTAAGTGTTGTCATCAGAAGCCAAGGAAGTTGGACTCAAAAGCTCTACAATCACATCTCTTCTTCTTCTACCGATTCTGTTGAAGTCTCCACTGAAGGACCTTATGGCCCTACCTCCTGCGATTTCTTAAGACATGACTCTCTAATACTAGTGAGCGGCGGAAGCGGAATCGCGCCTTTCATTTCAATCATCAGAGAAATCATTTTCCAGAGTCAAAAACAAAGAACAAAACTACCAGATCTTCTTCTTGTTTGCTCCTTCAAACATTACCAAGATCTTTCCCTTTTAGACCTAATCTTCCCTCCCTCAGGCATATCAGTCTCAGACATTTCTAAATTGAAACTTCGAATAGAAGCCTACGTAACAAGGGATAACGAGCAGTCGAAAAAAACAATATCCGATGATGGCAATCATTTGAAGACGAAATGGTTCAAACCAAACCATCAAGACTCACCCATCTCACCTGTTCTTGGAGCCAACAACTTCCTATGGCTCGGCATTGTGATCTTATCATCATTTGCAATGTTTCTAATCCTCACAGCCATCGTCACGCGCTATTACATCTACCCTATCGAACGTAACACAGGAAGCATCTACAACTTCACTTATAGATCACTTTGGGACATGTTTCTTGGATGTGTCTGCATTTTCATTGCCTCCAGCGCGGTTTTCTTGTGGCGCAAGAATCAAAACAACGAGGGACATCATGATTCGAAAAGGCAGATACAGAGCGTCGTAGACTTTCAGATATCTTCTCCATTTTCGTGGTTTGGTTGCAGCACCGAGAAAGAGCTGGAGAGCGTCCCGTATCATTCTATAGTACAAGCCACTAGTGTTCACTTCGGCTGTAAACCTAATCTAAAGAGTAAGTCATCTAGTATCTGATACATGACACAAATTCAATAGTATATTTTGACCAAACGTTATCGTTTTGCAGAGATACTGACTGAGTCAGAAGATTCAGAAGACGTGGGAGTATTGGTTTGTGGACCAAGAAAGATGAGGCATGAGGTGGCAAGGGTCTGTGCATCTGGCTTGGCTAAAAACCTTCACTTTGAGGCAATTAGCTTCAACTGGTGATCTTTTGCTTTATCAAAAAACTGGCGATTTTTCCCAATTTATCAGCTCCGATTTATTGTGTTTCTATTTCAAAAAAAACTAAAAGACTTAAGAAATTATATATTATTTTATGTGTGAGAAAGGAGTATGTTTTATTTTCTTTAATTAAATATTTATTTGGTTATTTTATGGTGTGTAGCGTACACTTTTTTAATTTTTGTTTTTAAATTTTCAGGTTAATATTAGATCAAAAATTAATTGTACAGAAGGATATTGTTTTTGGGAAACAGAGCATTAGCAGAGTTATACGACAGAGTATAGAACTTCAATGGAGATTGTGAAGAAGACTTTGCATAAACATTTTTTTTTGTTATAATACACACTTTATTATTAGTGATACGTTAATATAACTTTTCAAATAAGCACGAATTCGATAAAACATTCCAATTCCAATTCTTTATTATTTTGTTATCTCCTTGAACACCACGAGAGAGGATCTAGTGTAGGACTAAGTATATGGTTTAGAAAAATCTAGAAAAAAATGCGATCTAAGATAAATATTGTCAAGTAACGTCTTGAGAGTTTTATTCATCAATATATATTCTTGTATTCCACATATTGAGTAAACTATTCTCACATAGAGCTAACAAAGTCGACAACTTCAATCACATCATGGAGTAGAGAATTAGAGTTCACCACTCTACAATTCAACCTGATTTTTCCTTGAGCTCCTGTAAGAGGTGTAATGTTTCCCATCCTATTCATCGCCTCCACAAACGCATTGATGAATGTTTGTGTACTATTAGCAAATGATCTCACTAAAGGGATTGTGTCAGTGGCATTGGGGCTAGAGAACAACTCTTGGTCGCTTTGGATAAGACCTTTTCGTTCTTCCAGATTCACATAGTATTTGTTGTCAAAAATGGTTGGCGTACGCAGATCAAAATCCACCAAAACGCTTAGATTACCATTGTGGGACATAGTCCACGAAGAGTTTGGAGGTAAGTAGTATTGAGAGTATGACTGGGTAAAACGTTGTTGCTGAAGTTGTATAATCTGTCGACTGTAGACACTGATTTTTACCAAATGTGTATCCCCCTAACAAAAGAAAGACCATAAAATCAATAAACAACTCGCTAATTACAACTATATCAAATGGTGTTTAAGTTATTACAACTATACCAAAGAGCAGATCAGAAGAACGGTTGAGGCCTACAATTCTAAAGCTGGCTTTAAGTTGTGGAAGTGTGAAGAATGAGCTGGAAGATTTGCATTAGCCAGATCAAGAAATGCTCGTAAGCTATCTCTTCTCCCCAGAGGAACTCTCCAAGAAAGAACCTCCCGCCTATAATAATTACCATTTTATTTTGGATAACAAATTTAATTAGTAGTGTGAGGTTACACTTGGTATCGTAAATTATTTCTTAAAATGTTTGAGAATCCAAAACATACAAACGGTCTATTAAGGAGAATAAAGTTCTTACAACAATTATGTCTTTTAAACATACATTTAACTTGCTTAACAAAAAGAAAAGAAAAAGACATACATTTAACTTACGACGATTATCTCACTCACAAATAAGGTATACGACATATACTCACAAATTACATTATAATTTTTCGTGAACCAAATTATTATTGCATAAACATGGCTGTGTCGCGCTTAGGTAGATGCAAAAGCGAGCAACTCCTCGTCATGTTCGAACGCAATCATGTCGTCTTCAGGTAATGTAACCCACGCTTCAATCTCTTCACCATCATTTGCATCAACCAACACAACCTGCGTCTTGTCAATAGAATCAGCAGCGACCCAAATCGGAGTTCCCCAACCAAAATCCGCTCCGTAAAAGGGCATTCTACACCAACTAGTCACAACATATGTCTCTGTCTCAGGACTCATCTCATACAACGAACTCAACATGGCGCTCATGAGTCTCTCACCCACCTGATCTGAATCTTCTTTTATCAGCTCATCAAGTTCCTTCTTGGTATTCCTCAGCTTAAATACCATTTCCTGGATTTCAATCTCCTTCTCTGTGTTTTCTTTTACTGTAGGTAAAAAGAAGAAGTTTCCTATTGACTTGCCCGACAAGAAAGTAGAAGGAACCCTAGCCCGCAAGTCCATGGTTTGCGTTACAACCGCGTCGGCTTTTGATCGAGCTGCCTTCATCATACATTTGAACAGAAGCGCCGTGGTGGCTTCGTTACGGGTAGCGTGTGGGACAAGTTTGCTTGATGCTTTGGTTTTGAGCTCTTTAATCTTGGCAGGACCAAAGACAAATATTTTTGTCAAAGTGTTCGTTCGTTCCAAAATCGGAGGGAAATTGATAGAAAGATCACCCGGAGGATAGAAATCTAGCGATTCGAAATCGGGATTTACCGCCAAAATGTGCCCTTTTGCGGCATTGGTCCAGTCGCAAACAAACGTCCCTAAGGAAGTCGCGTCGCAAATTTTGTGAGAAACGCCAACCGCAACCGCAATTCCTTTGTTTCTAAAGAAACTGACTTTGACCCGCATCAGCGGCCACGTACCTGTTAAAATTTTTACATCAATAAATAAATGTAAGAGATCTAATTAAGTCTAATGTGTTTTTTAATAGTAACGTGAGTATGTATATCTAACATTTTATAGTAAATATTTTTACTTTATTTTAAAAATACAACAATATGTTTTTGTAGAAATATTTTTGCAAAGTAGAATAGCAAACAGAGTTTCTCATTATGTTTGAGTTAATTTGTACTTTTAAAAACGATTTACAAAGAAAAACATTCTAACGAAAACACTAAAAATTTATCTTTCTTCCTATAAAAGAAAACACAATATTATAACATGCAAGTGTAAAAATATAATTCAACACAAAGACACAAACACAAACAAACAATGGAAACCAAAATCGAGTATAATAACCATAATCGAATATATAACAGACATATGTATATGTTAATCCACTTAGTTTTGTTAAATGGAAGTCAATAAACCTTTAAAAGTTTAATACCTGGATCGGACACATTCGAAGGAGCTATTAGTTGCTGAAGCAAATCAGAACGAGGGTTACTTAGGACATCCGAGAGAAGTATATCGGCTCGTGCCTCAGTAAATAGAACTCCCTCATAGTTGCAATCAACAGCGACGCCTTGGATTCGTCCTGCGAGCGGGTAGAAACGAGTGAGATTCTGTGAGAGAGAGTTCTTGAGCCTCTGGATCACATTAATTATTATCTTCTCTTCTTTTGGGTTTGTTTGATCAAATATAGATTCCTTCTCGAAAAACAAAATAACGGTGTGGTAAGTTGGTGGAAGAAATTGATCAAAGAGAGAAGGATTAAAAGTTTTGTGATGATTAGGTGTTGGTGAAGAAGGTTTGATCACTTCTTCGCCGATGAATTCCATTTTCATACTCATTTTAAAACAAAGGTTCTCTTACAAGTCAGTGTGGGTATCTATATACTGTTGTTAGTGGATGGTGTTTTGTTTTCATTCACATGAAATTAATGGAGATGGCGAGATTATAACTAAGACATGTAGAGTATATGGTAGATCTTAAAAATTATATAATTAAAAATATGAGTCCATTAAATCATTGTTTCTAAACTACATTTTATTCATAAGTCATGTCGACGGATCACCCAATCATCATGTCAATGGGACATTCTAGTTTGCATCTAAATTGCATAGAATTAGAAAAGGATACGTTAAACCAAAACGTTTGAAAGGGTGGAAAGGGGTTTTATAATTATTTAAGAAAATGGGTACAATTTTTAGGCATGCTTGCTTTGTGATTTAACCCAAAATTACCCAGCTATAATTCTGGCACAAAATAAGATTCGGATTTTAGTAGGCTTTGTGATTTGGCATAAAACAATTTCTCTGGAATTATAAGTTGATGAACATTTTGGTAGGAACTTGTTAAAGTTAGAGAATGGTTTGTGTTTTTTTTGTTGTATTATTGATTAATGAATGACTTACAACTCTACATATACATAAGATTTAAACTTATTTCAACTAGAAATAGAACTTATCTTAATCTTACAATATATTTAACTCAGTTTAATCATTATCCCATTAGAATTCTAGAATATTATTCAGTTTGAGCTTCACAAATTTTACAGGTTTCACTTCACTAAGAGACTCTAATGATCTATAATATTTAATCCGTAAGACACATAGTTTGCTCTTCTAATACTTTTCCGCACGATAAATTTAGGATGCGGAATGCAAAGCATGTAGTTACCAAGCGGAATATGTATGTCGTGGACAACATGTTGATGACAAAGAAAAATAAATCAAATTACTCCTTCGGATATGGTTAGATGATAACCACACAAATTGAAGCGGGATCGGAAATCACTCTGACAATCCCGAATAAACTTTAACTTTGAAAATTAGGTGTAACTTCATAACTCTCACGTAATAGTTAAACTATAATCAAACAACTCCCATAATAAAGAGAAGGTAAAAACTCTGAAATCATTATTAACCCATGAGAAGCCATAAACCTTTGAAATCATTATTTCAAATTATCCTATTACTCTTGCTTTTTTCAAAACCTTTTAAGTTTTATAAGAAGTAATAAAATCGTAAGACACAACCAGGAACCCCATCAAATATAAACGAAGAATGAAAACCAAAAACTCACTGACTTTTCAATTAAAACATGCGTATACCTTGATCATTATTTCAAAAACCAATCACTGTAGTTAAGTATTTACTCACAAGAGTTAAATATATCTTAACTAGAGCTAGGACATATCTAAATTTTATGATAAATTTAAATAATTTAATTCTTATCCCAATAGAATTTTAAAATATTATTCGATTTGGATTTTACAGACTTTTACAGACTTCACTAACGGACTTTAACGATTTACAGTACTTGATATGTAATAGAACTATTTCAGAAAGGTAGGTAGCCGCACCACTGAGGGGGATTCAAACTCTGACGTTGCGTGTGTGAACATCTATGATTGGGCAAATCGATTTAGGTTAGGGGCAATACATAATTAAAGCTTGATACATAATTGCAAATTTCTTTCAAAATCTAACTTGCAGTATCTAATATTCTAATCAAATGAGTAAGGAAGAAAATAAATAAAAATAGCATCTGGAAAAAAAATTTCATCGCTAGCTAACATTAGCACTAACAAACAAATAACAAATCTAGCAAAAATTTGTTGTTTTAATCAACAAATCTATCACATTTGGAGGAAAAAAAATGGCAGGCGGCATGGAGCTTTAGCGGTAACCTCGGTAAACCTTACAAAAACGATTGATAAGAACATCAGAAACAGATTCAGCTCAATTCGAAAACAAGAGGACTTCTCCTTCGACGATGGTCTATCCATATGGTTCGCATCAAGATAGAAATCAATCAAGTCTGCACACATCACCTCTCAAGTCTGAAATCGTTGGATTTTTCTACACTCTATCGACCTCACTTATCAGCTCTTTCGACTGTGGTATGTACTATTTTTTCCAAATCTGGTTTTGTCCCAATGGATTTCCGAGATTTGGGTTTTAATGAGACAACCACATCGACTCTAAGTTTATGAGCTTTCGTTCGTTTTGCTTATTTTTAAATTCTATCAAAACAGTCACTAGATGTAAATTGTACTTTTGAATATAATTTAACATATTATTCAAACAAAAAAAATTGTTGTTTCTAACAACATGCTTGTTATTTTCTAAAAAAATTATTGTACAAACAAATGCGATAATATTTCATAAACATATTTTTAAAAAAAATTACAAGTCATTTTTTCTTATTACATCCTTCCGATTTTTTCCTCTAAAGTTGCATTTTAATTTGTAGCCCTTAATTACCCTGGCAGAAATCCAACTAATATGATCTCGGTCAATAAAGATGACATTGAAAGCATCTTCTGTAACGATTAATAGTTGTCACTTGACACCACACGTAATACATAGTAGAAGTTAGATATATGTGACTATTGAGAGATTGTAACGTGTATGGTGAAGCTTAAGAAGGGAAAAATTAAGTCCCATCAATGAAATGAAATCAACATGGGTTGATGTTAGATATGTGGTTGCTGAATATAGAAGATGAGTAGGTATGATTGGCTTACAGAAGTCTAAAGAAAAACAAAAACAAATAATGTTGCACAGAAGACTTTCATAGATCATGCAATCAATATGTTACCTACTTACATTCAAGCAGAACCTAACCCAGTGTAATTTTTCTGGTATTTTGAATATGGGTTTATAAGCAAATTCTGCTTTTTGATGGATTTGTAACGGTAATCAAATTGTAGTTATGTGTTCGCCGCAAATGACAGAATGAAGCAACCGGTAGCAAATTTGAGATTAATATGAGAATATTAATTAGTACAGTACGAGAAAATGCTAGACCGACACCTAGTGATCAATTTTTTTTATTAGAAAAGTCTAGAAAAAGAGAGGTCTAAAATAAAATATTCTCAAATAACATCTCTTTTATTGTCATTTTTAAACCGATACCGGAAGGTCGGAAACGTCTTCAAAGGCCAAAATCAAACAGAAAAATACAGAGCTACTCAGATACTCCACGCACCAATAGAGATCTTCTCCTGCTCAAGTAACATCTTGAGAGCGTTTTATTATCTTTATATATATTATGGTAGCCACATATAATGTCGACTATTCTCACATAGAGCTAACAAAGTCAACGACCTCCACCATATCATGGAGTAGATAGTTGGAGTTCACCACCCTACAATTCAACCTGATCTGTCCTTGACTTCCTGTAAGAGGTGTAATGTTTCCCATCCTAATCATCGCTTCCGTAAACACATTGAAGAATGTTTGTGTGCTATTAGCAAATGATCTCACCAAAGGGATTGTGTCAGTGGCATTGGGGCTAGAGAACAACTCTTGGTCGCTCTGGATAAGACCTTTTCGTTCTTCGAGATTCACATAGTATTTGTTGTCAAAAATCGTTGGCGTTGGCAGATCAAAATCCACCAAAACGCTTAGAATACCATTGCGGGGACATAGTCCACGAAGAGTTTGGAGGTAAGTAGTGTTGAGAGTAGGATCGGGTAAACCGGTGTTGCTGAAGTTGTATAATCTGTCCATAATAAACCGGCACTGATTTTTACCAAATGTGTGGCCCCCTAACAAAAGAAAGAGATCTTTAATAAACTCGATCATTACATCTATATATATCGAATGGTGGTTAATTTATTTTTGTTAATTACCAGAGAGCGCAACGAGATCAGAAGACCGGTTGAGGCCAACGTTTCTAAAGCTGGCTTTAAGTTGTGGAAGTGTGAAGAATGGAGCTGGAAGATTTGCATTAGCCAGATCAAGAAATGCTCGTAAGCTATCTCTTCTCCCCAAAGGAACTCTCCAAGAAGGACCTCCCGCCTATAATAATAACCATTTTGTTTTGGATAATTATTTTCTTAGAGATTATTTTTCTCATTTAGAAGTTTCAATGTGTTAGAGAAAAATATGTGTAACTTAAATACATTGATGATATGCTTAAAGTGAAGTCTTTTTAGTCTCCACCTTTTCTTGAAAAATTTGAAAACTATTCTTTTTGGGTTAACTAAAAACGTAGTCTTGTCAAGTATTTTCTTGTCAAGAGATTAATTTTTTCAGTGATATTAAACATGTTAAATTTTCTTTACGGGGACCACGCGTTTTGAAAATCCCCCGATTAATTTTGAATACTTGTCATATAATTGGAAAGTTGATACTAAATATTGATTGTGACCCTTCTGAAACAACTAAAATCATTTCCACGTTCTCCAAACAGCTAAAAATATCCCGATTTGTTTTTTCCAACTTAGGTTGCCGTGTTGATATGTAAAGTAACTATTTGATATATTAAAAATTAAAAACAATAATTGTAGTGGATAAAAGTTAGTGGATCAGTGGAGCATACCAAAGTGACAGATTGTTGAGCTGCAATGGTGAGCATATCTGCGCATGAAACGGTTCTTGGGCATGCCGTCTCCACTGCGGCTTTCATTCTATCAATCACAGGAAATCCTCGAGCCGAATTTGCGTTTCCAAACGCATCTTTCTCTGTCCGAATGATGTTGTGTTGTCTAACAAGATCGATGCGTCACAACCCTTTCAAAAATCCAATATACATCATTTAATGTATCACGTACGTCCATACAGAGTTGAACTTTCACCACGGTAATAATGTAAAACTATATTTTCCATCCATTAAAACCAATTTTTTACTGAGTGAAATATAATATTATACTATCAAAATGTTTATATATTAATCACATTAAAACTGGTTATATAATCAAATGAGAAGTGTAATTAGATAATATGAAAAAAGCATGAATAAATCAGTTTCATGAAACATACAGTAATTTGTAACGCAATAGAAATATGAAAAGTAGTATTTTACATTAACAAAGCAGTCGTGGAAGTGAAGACGAAGGATGCTCGCGGCGATACGAGGATCTGATCTTAGCTCATTGACAATTGTATCTCGTACGATGTTAGTGACGTTAGGACATGAATTGTCGTAGAAGGTAGGGGTAAGTTGAGCATCGAACAAAGAAGCATGAAGCATAGTACATCCCAAAGTGATTAAGGTTATCCAAGTGAAAGAAGTAGAAGAAGAAGAAGAGAAATGCACTTTTAAAGGGAAAAACTATATTATTGAGAAGATGATGGAGGTCCATATCTTCAAGAATCCTTTTATTGGCAAACAAGTCTAACTTGGCGGCTTTTTCTTTTGGGGTAATCATACTAATTAGTAGGAATTTTTTTATATATAAATCATATAAACATTTCAATAATAATAAAATGTGGACTAAATTTATTAATTTACCATCTGTCACGTTTATATTTTAAATAATTTAGAGTAAACCCCATAATATTTATTTTTTTCTAATTCGTTATGATTTTGTTATCTGTATACGACACAACACAAGACACCACACCTATAGTTATATATATGTTACACCACACCTAGTGATATATATGTTTTAGAAAAATGAAGAAAAGGAGAGGTGTAAAATAACAATTTCTCGAGTAACATCTTTTTTAAAAATTTTATTTTGAAAAGTAAAAAATTTCATTTTGTCATCTTTATTAGGATAGAACGTCCAAACCCGTACAAGTTTACACCGATTCACAAAACGCACTCAAAGGCCAACCCAAACATAAAAACAGAGAACAACTTAGATACTCTACACACCAATAAAGATATTCTCCTTCTCAAGTAACATCTTGAGAGCGCTTTATTTATCTTAACGTATACTCTGGTAGCCAGATATTGAGTTAACTTTTCTCACATAGAGCTAACAAAGTCAACGACCTCCACTATATCATGGAGTAGAGAGTTGGAGTTCACCACCCTACAATTCAACCTGATTTGTCCTTGAGTTCCTGTAAGAGGTGTAATATTTCCCATCCTATTCATTGCCTCCACAAAGGCATTGAAGAATGTTTGTGTGCCATCAGAATATGATCTCACCAAGGGGATTGTGTCAGTGGCATTGGGACTGGAGAACAACTCTTGGTCGCTCTGGATGAGACCTTTTTGTTCTTTGAGATTTACATAGTACTTGTTGTCGAAAACCGTAGGCGTACGCAGATCAAAATCTACCAAGACGCTTTGGTTACCATTACGGGGACATTGTTGACGAAGAGTTTGAAGGTAAGTAGTGTTGAGGGTAGGGTCGGGTAGTCCGGTGTTGCTGAAGTTGTATAATCTGTCCATAATAAATCGGCACTGATTTTTACCAAATGTGTGACCACCTAACAAAAGAAAAACCATAATAAGATCAATAACGAAGTCGCTAATTAAACTATACCAAATGGTGTTTAGTTTTCTTTTGTTAATTACCGGAGAGAGCAACGAGATCAGAAGGACGGTTGAGGCCAACATTTGCAAAAGCAGCCTTAAGTTGTGGAAGTGTGAAGAATGGGGCTGGAAGATTTGCATTAGCGAGATCTAAAAATGCTTGTAAGCTGTCTCTTCTCCCCAAAGGAACCCTCCAAGAAGGACCTCCTGCCTATAATAATATATAATAACAATATATTCAAAATAATTATTTTTTGAGAATTTTTTGTCACTCGGAAGTTTCAATATGTAAAGAGAAAAAGATAAACATGTGGTATAAGTTGATTGATAATATACTCAAAGTGGAGTTTGTTTTATCTCCACTAATTTTTGGAAAAAAAATGAAAAATATTCTTTTTGGTTAACTATAAAGGTAGGCTTTGCCTAACAAGGTAAATTCTTGCGATGAGACCTAATTTTTTCAATGATATTAAACTTGTCAAATTTTCTTAACGGGACCACGCGTTTTGAATATTTCTCGATTAATCCATGAATACCTCATAAAGTTGAATAGTTGTTGATACTAAATATAGATTGTGAAGTTCTCAAACAACTAAAAATATATTTCAAATTTACGCTGTCGTTTTTTTTTCTTTTTTATATATGTTAAAGTGAGGACTTGATATATTAATTAAAATTAAAAAAAAACAATGTTTGTAATGATAGAAGTTAGTAGAGCATACCAAATTAACAGATTGTTGAGCTGCAATGGTAAGCACATCTGCGCATGAAACAGTTCTTGGGCATGCCCTCTCCACCGCGGCCTTGATTCTATCAACTGCAGGAAATCCCCGAGCTGAATTTGCGTTTCCAAACGCATCTTTCTCTGTTCGAAATGATGTTGTGTTGTCTAACAAGATCGATGCGTCACAACCCTATGTATCAAACATCCATAATATTAATTAAAAAATTATTAGTAAAGGTATCACATCCATAGCTAAATCTTTAGCACCGGTAACAATTTAACAATGATTTTGTTTGTCATCACTAAATTCATATCGTGTTTGGTACGGCACCATGCTCTTAATACTGTAACACGGACAATTCATGTTCATGAATCCGATTTCGTAAATGTTTTGGCATTATCATTCTCGACGAAAGTTAAAGTATTATTTATTCAACAGCAAAATCAAATATACGACATCTAACCATGTGAAATTTTGGTATTGTTTTGTTTTTCTCTGGAATCAGACCCGTTACACGAGTGACTTTTATTTAGGATACGGTTTCACCTTAACTGACATCACAAAAAATAATAATTTTCTTATTTAATAAAAATAAAAATTATTATTGAATGTAGTTATGTTATAGTAAGGCTATAAATATTTTCCGAAGGCAAGTGAACTTGTAATTTTGTAAAATGAATCCAGTAAAATATGTTGTAGATGAAAACTAGGCAACCATCTAAATTTCAAAATGAATAGAATTAATTTTACCACCCAATAATTGTAGAAACGTATGATTTAATACATACTCACTCTTTTCATAAGAAATGCGTTTCAATATTTTTGACACAGATTTAAAAAAGGTTAAAATTTCTATTAATCCTACAAAACAAATTGACTCTTTGTATTATATTTTATTTAATGCTTTATTAAATTTTGACTTGAGGTGATTTATCAATATCTAAAAGATAAAACACACAATAATTCAGAACGGAATAGAAATATGAAAAAGTAATATCTTACGTTAACAAAGCAATCGTGGAAGTGAAGACGAAGGATGCTCGCGGCGATACGAGGGTCCGATCGTAGCTCATTGATAATGATGTCCCGTACGATGTTTGAGACGTTAGGACATGAAGTGTCGTAGAAGGTAGGGGTAAGCTGAGCATCGGACAAAGACGCATAAAACGCAAGACATCCCAATGTGATTAAGGCTGTCCAAGTAAACGAAGCAGAAGAAGGGGAATGCATATCTTTTAAGAGAAAAAGAAAACTACTTAACTGTGTTTAACCGAGAATATGAGTAAGGTCCATCTCTTAAAGAATCCTTTTATAGGCAATACGGGTCAAACCTGGAGGCTTTTATTATCTCAATTGAAGGGCTTTCTCTCGAACAGCAAAGGGAGGCTTTTCTTCTTGTCAATTATTTCAACTATAGGTGTTATTCCACACGATATCTATATGGATACTAAAACATTTAAAAAAAAAAATTAACATGTCAGTTTATAATATTGGTATAATTTTCTTTTTTGACAATTGTTTAAAATTTAACTCAATACATATGTATTATTCATGTTTAAAAACTAAAATATTTGAGATAACTTGAAAGAATAATATCAATATATGTATTTTACGGATCAACTACACTTTGAATCGTCAAAATTCGAATATGAAATATAAGTAAGATGGAAATATTCTTGTACAAAAACAGTATGACAGATGTAGAGAATATTGGCTTGTTCACACATCTATGCGAATGCCTTAAACTTCACGGGTTTCAATTCATTGTATAGTTTTGACGAATCCCAGTAGTTGATACATAAGATGCATACTCGTTTCTCGAGTTATCTCCGGTCATCCTCTTTTCCCGCCTCACATGACAAATTACCATGTAAAATGTGTATGAACTAAACCTTATATATATCGAAAATGCACAATGCAAGTCGAGACTACTCTTCATAGTAATAGACAATAACCAAACAAACATTTGGATTGGGATCGGAGATCCTTTTTTGACACTTTATTCTTGAAACTTGTTGATAGCAAGGGATGAAACGTCAATTCTTCTTCAATCTTGGTAAAGAGAATGAATAGTAATATCCGTAAACGCAAACATAAGATAAACCAACATAAGTGTTTCTAATTATAATAGTAATATTGCAACCAAACTCTTTTATTTAAAAAAAAGAAGAAGTTGAAACACATAGAAAACCTGCGGAATTCTTAACGTAAGGATAACTTTTAATAAAAATATATAATAACCCGTGGAAATCTTAAACATGTTGTCCATAGAAACTCCAAAATAATTCTTGTATTAAAACCAAAACAAATGTTAGTCAGGACAAATCCATTATAATTTTAAGAAAAATAAGATAACTTCTTCAAAGACCTTAGAAAATTTCTTGGTAGTCCCTAAAAGACAAAAACAAAATCAACATGGCCAATAGCCTTTTTTTCTTCCCTTTTTTTCCTAGTCGACAATAAGATCATCCTCGTGTCCGCCACGTTCTTCACCTACACTCCTAAACGGTGGCCTCTTCCTTTAATCAAGTTCCTCGTGATTTTTTTTCTTTTCTTTTCTTTTGTTAACAGTTCTCAGACCCATCACAAAAGAAATAATAATAAAAAAAATAATCCTACACCAATCAGAAAGATATTTTACTGCCCGAACAATTTTAAAAAAAACTAGAATTGAACCAAACTAAATCTTAATTTATCAGATATAATTTGCTTTAGTGAAAATGGAAAAACCTAAACTAAAAATGAATTTCTATCGAAATTGAATGTACCAGGTTCAAAGTTTGGATCAGGTATGCCGAGTGTGAAGCTAGTCTCCTATGTACTTATTTGTGGCTATGCGAGTAGATAACCGAGAATAAACCTTATTATATTGTGACTTTCCGGTTAATCTCATCCTGGCTGGAGAAACACTATAGCTAATAATGATATTTTGTTTCAAAGACAATTAATAACAAGATCGAATATGGACGGTGTCGTTTTCTGCTAGCAGGGGTGCGGCAATTATTGTACTAGAAAATAAAACCGAAAAAAAAAAGAATATAGAATTAGATTATGACACGTATAGCGACTTATGATCCACACCGCACATAAAGAAAAGAAGATTATCTGTCTAATCTATCATAAATATATAGTTCAACCCACATGACGTTCTCTCTATTTGGGTTCGTTTGTGAAAATCTCTAATTTTTTTTGTGAAAATAGAAAAAAAGCCACGTGAGTTCACAGTTAGAACACGCAATCCTCAATTATAGAAGAGGTCCCGTCAACATCTTCTACCGACGCACAGATCCAACGAAAGCTGACTTTAGTAGCCACAGTAACAACTCTCGCCTTCGAGTCGCTTGAAACACCACGTACAAATAATGTATTTATTATCAAATGAATTAGTAGTTTGTTAAATAAAAAACAAAATAAACAAAACAGATTGTAAAACCGTAAATGCAAACACAAATTAAATAATCTAATTTATTTGCTTTAACTTTGATCTTTGACAGAGTGACCAACATAAAAGGTACGTATGTTTTTTTTTTTTGGCATAGATAAAGGAATCAAACTAAATTAAAGTGTATTTAAAAAAAGCTTATATATATACATCATAACATTGATTAAATGGATTCTCATCTAGGATTTTAATCATACAAACTCTGTGCATCTGTCTGTGATCATGTGACTTGAAGGCTGCCAATTATTTTCATACAACCTAAAACCGAAAAGTTAGCTAGAAACCACTTGTAATCGGAAAAGAAAACGAAGAATAAAAGACGGAAACACGTGTGATAAATATGACCAAGGAAAGCTACTTTACATTCAGCATAATTAAATTTGAAGAGAAAAGTCCTAAAAAACACACCCCTTTATTATAAAATTCAAGAAAAATACACGAAGTTTTTTAGAGCCCCAAATAAATATTATTCTAAGGTGGTCAAAATATGAAAATATACCCAATAACCTTAAACAGTGGAAATCAAACCAAGTTAAAAGGAAAGCTCCGTTTGTGTGATGCGGTTGTAGTGTATGGGAATATATTATTTAGACTGTTTACCATATATAAAAGGAATCAAACCAAAGTAAAGTATATTATAAAAAGACGTAAGTATATTATAAAAAGACGTAACTATACAATAACGATACATCATACTGTACATAGGTTAAATGGATGATCATCTCATCTAGGATTCGAATCACACAAACTCCATGTGACCGAACACAGCCAATTATTTTCACACAACTTAAAACTCAGAAATGAGCTATGAATTGACCACTAGTATACAGAAAGAGGAAAGATAGAAACACATGTGATAAATGTGGCCGAAGAAAGCCTCTTATTTTACATACCACCATAGCGAGAATAACTTGCACAGTGGTAGAGTTCTCATCAAATGGGTATGTTTTCGAAGAACAAATAAACAATATAATCTTTCATCAACTCAGGATGACCCTCGAGAAGTTTAGGAATCTCGTGATGATAGGGAAAGGAAACGGGTGAGGCTTCGTCATTAGTAATTGGTTAAGACTCTTCCAAAAATCCAATATCATGATCTTGACCTCTTATGTGGCTTTCTCACGTGAAACACCATATTCCAATATATAACAATCAATCGATGTCCCTACGTGATTTCTTTTATGCTCAAACTGCATTATATCACAAGATCAAATACTATATTACTGTTTGCATGAAGCTGCGACATAAAATGGATTTGTAAGGAGATGTGTCCATTACGACTAAAACCTGAAAGTTAAAGCAATATTAGTTTAACGGAAAAAAGTTTACATTTTTGGGACCATTCTCAACCTGCCTTCAAGCGCAGCCTAATGCCAAACTAGGATCCCATTTTTTCCTTTTAAATTATGATCTCGCTAGATAGCATACCTGGCCAAGTCAGGATGTTTAAACAATTTTCGATAATCACTTATTTGTATTATAACGGGGCTCAAAGTGCCCTCCACAACTACCCACAAGTAACTTTTCGATCGTTCTATTCGTTGCATATGGTAGCTTCGCCTCGAGCTTTTAGATTTTTGTACCACCTAAAACATATCAAAATTATTCAGCCACTAATTCAGGTTTCTCCATAAAAGAGTTCCTTAGATAGATAAGATAATCCAGTTCCATTGGCACCTGAAGACTTGACCAAGCTCTTCTAACATTTGCAGAATGTTGAAGTCTATTTAGCAAATTCTAGCAAGGTCTGATCATACGAGTCTTCCTCTAATCTTTCAGATGATAATACTAAAAGATTACTCTTTTGGGTAAAAACTGTATTTTCAGATGGGACCCATTTTTAGATCCAAAGTTAGCTTTAGAACAAATCTTTGATAATCCTACCAACACAACCGCAATTTTTAAATATCCAACAAAAATGGATCAAAATCTTGATACCAAGAAAAAAAAAACAGATTCATCAGACTTGTTGCTTCCTTCCTTTTCCTTTCTTCACAGGGTGTGTCTCCATTTGTTCTTTTCCGGTGACTTCAGAAAGATCAACTGCAATATACACCAATAAACCGGATAGTCGGTGAGGAGTAGAACTTCGTAGCACCATAAAACAAAGAAGATTGCCTCTCAAGCATTAAGAGATAAAAAGCCATATTCGACTGTAAAGTTCCATTCTCTGTTTTATGTTTGGTAGGCGAAAATGAAGATTTAAGGAAAGAAGATTTTACCATCAGGTCCTCTAGCCATTAAGGTGAAGAATATGTTATTCAACTTCTCCATCTTCTTAGCTTCTTGTGCTTGGTCGGTCTTGAACTTGAGACACTGAGTTAAAACAAAAAGTAGAAACAAAATCTATCATATAATATACTTCACATAGAAATAATACACAAGATG
The DNA here is from genome assembly GCA_963922655.1 of Cardamine chenopodiifolia. Classification (NCBI taxonomy): domain Eukaryota; kingdom Viridiplantae; phylum Streptophyta; class Magnoliopsida; order Brassicales; family Brassicaceae; genus Cardamine; species Cardamine chenopodiifolia. Next base: position 11,981,590 of record OZ000479.1, on the reverse strand, counting down.
AAACAAGAGGCCTAACAGGGAGAGCTAATTAACCACAGATGTTGATAAAGTGCTTTATATCAAAATCCGCCTAGCTCAATGAGCTCTAAAGTATCGCATTTTGACTAACAAACACAAACATGCTTCAACATCCACCAATAACAATTGCTGTAAAAAGTGAATTCGATCTGCTTATCTAACCCACCAGGAAAGACAAGTTCAATTCATCAAGACGTACGAAAACTAAGAAACATCGAAGACCCTATTAACAATCACATTCACCAAGCCAAAACCAAAGTAACCACATTACTACAACTAGGTAGTACGGAACAAACAACCAGAAAAAATATATCATGGGGTCCTAAATTACATTCTCCAAACCAGCATCGTACCATCAAACTATCATTCGACGAATCAGATATCAACTTCGAAAGAAATATAGAATTCCATACAAATTGAATTTCAAATTGAGAAGTAATGAGAAACTCCAAGAACAAGTGATCATGGAGAAGTGAACACAGCTATTACCTCTTTGTTATCAGTAACCTTGAGAACCAACTTGCCATCGCAGTGTCTATACTTCATCACATACCGAGTCTACACCACAGCATTGAATCCAAATATCCAACTCATTAGAAACGAAACATGTACAGTCGCCAGATTGTGACCAACACGGCGAGATTCAAATCAATTATCAAAATTTATCGAATTTCAAGTATAAAATTCGAGAGATCATATCCAAATAGCATTAAAAAATCCAAATATCTCCAAAGCAACAGTAATGAATGAAATCGAGAAGGAGGAAAGCAAAAGGAGTTAACCTACAGATTCGGGATCAGCTCGGAATAGCTGAACAGATCGATCCACGAATTCGTCCCAGGAAGCGATATAAACCATCTTGATTCAACGGATTTGACGAGATTGGGATTGTATGAAATCTCTGGGAGACTCGACGGAGAAGCAGAGAGAGAGAGAGAGAGGTAAAAAGACGGCTTCTTATTTGTGTGTTTCGGAATTAAAAAATAAAATTGACTGGTGATCAAACCGGAATTAACCATCTAAAATCGGATCGGTTCGTTAGTGTTAAGACTTTAAGTGGTTTTCTAAGTAAAAACCTAACCGTTCTTCTTCAAACCTATGCAACTTTTTTTGTTCCCCACATCTGTGAATCTCTCTGTTCTTTCACCATCATGCTCTCTCGTTTATTTCTTAGACCTTCGAATCTACGTTTCGTAACCCTAGTTTCATCCAAATCAAATTCTCAGATCTTCTCTTCGTTTATTCGCCCGCTTTCCACCAACAGTAACAGAGGCGGAAATGACAATGGCAATGGACGTAATCGGAATGATGTTCCGTGGAGTTTTACTGGAGTAAACGATGACAAGTCCGATCCTTTTACTTCCGATGCTTCTTGGGGTTCTTCTGGAGTTACAGGATCCGGTTCAGCTGGTGGTGAAGGCAAATGGCCGGAGGAGCCTAAGAGATGGAATATGAATGAGGAAGATGATAAGGTTGTGTTTGATACTGGAGGAGAGGTGACGCAAGGGATTGAAACTGGCCGTGAGAGGAGAGGTAATGACTGGGAAGAGACTAAGAGATGGAATATGAAGGAAAGAGAGGAGAATGTCGTGTTTGGTGTTGGAGTTGAGGTGGCGAGTGGATTTGGAACGAGTGGAGAAGTGAAATCTAATGAATGGGATGTGTCTAAGCCATGGAATTTGAAGGAGGAAGAGGAAGGAGTTGTGTTTGATACTGGAGGTGAGGTGCCGTTGAGCTTTGAAACCAGTTTGGGAAATGCGGAGGACGAGCGTTTGAAGAAGGAGTTGATTGAGAAAGAGGAGAAGGAGCTCTATGAGGTTATCAAGGGTGAGGTTTTGTGAGCTGGTTTTTTAAGTTTTGATTTTGATATGCAATGTACTAGTACTTTGGAAATTTGTCAAGATTTGGAATGAGGGGACAAATGAGTAGCTAATAATGATCACATGACTTACCTTTTTGAGGTTTGATTTGGATTGGAGGATCAGTCAAATAGCAAGGTTGTGTAATCAATCTGTTGAAGCTCGGATTGTTTAAGAGGCATGAGCATTTGGGTAGAAAGAGTTGTGTTTGAAGTGGTTAGTTTGGTGTGTACTTATGTTACGGAACAGTTTGGTGATTAATGTGGGCTTTCTTTAATTAGTTTATCGCTGATGAGTTTGCCATTAACAATGGTCAGTTGAATGAATTGAAGAATTCGCTATTTTGATCACATGTGTGATAGTTGATTCTGTTGCAAGTAATATAGGCACCAGAAGTAGAGATTGAAATTTTTACTATTGCAGGTCCTGATCGAGCATTTGGAGACCTTATTGCTAAGTCGGGTATAACAGATGAAATGCTAGATAGTTTAATAGCCTTGAAGGATTTCCAAGGGGTTGAAGGATTGCCTCCACTGACTGAGATTGAAAACCTGCGGCGTGAGAAAAGTTCAAAGAAGTCCTCAAGAGCTGAGATAGAACTCCAGATGCAAGAGGACATTGCCAAAGCACGGGTGAGACAGGTGGACGAAACGGGCAGAGCCTATGGAACCGGAAGAAGAAAATGTAGCATTGCCCGTGTTTGGATTGCACCTGGGGAAGGAAAATTTCTTGTTAATGAAAAACAATTTGATGCCTATTTCCATATGCTTGATCATCGCGCTGCTCTTCTACGACCACTTGCCGAAACTAAAACCTTGGGTTGTTGGGATATTAAGTGCACTGTTAAAGGTGGTGGTACTACAGGTAAACCCCTCCAAATCACCTCATTTTCTTCGACTATTAGTCACCCAGAGCTCGAAGTTCTCTATTAACACTAGCAACCGTGATTTCTAGGCTAGAGAATTTGGTCATAAGTTAACAAATTAGATTGCCATCTCTTTACAAAAGTTGCAACATTTTTTTCCAAGCATTTAGTCTGTTCTAACCATGGTTAACCGTGTACTTAAATGCTTGGTTTATAGGTCAAGTCGGCGCTATTCAATTGGGTATCAGCAGGGCATTGCAAAACTGGGAACCAGATATGCGAACACCACTTCGAGCTGGTAAGCAAGATACTCGTATCTTAGAATTATAAAATCTGTGTAGACCTTTTAATGTTCTTTGGCAGAGATACAGTATTTTGTCTGATCTGTGTTTCCATTTGATAGCCAGTATGTGTGTGTTCATGTCTATAAAATTGATTGGTCTTCATCTCAATCTTTTTTGCACCTTCGATATGTTTCAGCTGGTTTTTTGACTAGAGACTCTCGAGTTGTGGAAAGGAAGAAACCTGGAAAAGCCAAGGCAAGAAAGAGCTTCCAGTGGGTCAAACGTTAAATACGATATCTTCTCCTTTTTGTCGCAGTCATTTTCATCGGGTCATCTACTTATACCGGGTTTAGAAGAATCACCGGAAAATAACTTGTTCTTTGGTTCGATCCCTTAGTTATCTTCTTGTACCAACACATTCTTCTCTTACGACTCGAGTCTTGGAAACTTGAGTTTCTTAGGTTTGTTGAGTCGGACATATATTTTTGTATGTTTTGTTCCGACAATTTGTCTTGCTTCTTCAAAAGGGGCTTTGAGTTTTTAAAACATAATGATCAATTCATTATATAAATTATGTTATTCGGAATATTTTGATTATTTTGATCAAACATGATATAATCAGTCAAGGGATGTCCAATTCTCATAGACAAACAAGAATTGGTTACATTTGCTATATATTTTTGGACTGTAAAATCCAAGATTTTAAATATGGCAAGCGTGACTTGTGAGTTTGTGTAAATACTTGCCATAAAAGGGGAATGGATAGATTTTGACATTTTGTTGATATCTTGAAGGTTCTGTTTTATATATTACGTGCAAGCATTCACTCATTTAATTTGTCAACATTTCTTCACTCCTACTACAAGTACTAACAAAATTAGCAATTTCCCAACGAAATCCTTAGATATCCTTTTTCTAGCAATCGAAGTAACTTTAATTTTCATTAAATTAACATATCACAAGGACTATATAATACTACCTTCTTGTCGTTCTCATTTTCTTCTCCCAGCATCTTAAACCAAAAAAACTCTTCTATTCAATATATACTTTTTCACAAATAAGTTTAGCATCATCCAAGAACTGGAGGATGGGTATAAAAGTTTCATCAAAGATCAAAAGGATTCTCGGATCCACAGGTTTATTATTGCCTATTTTTAATTCTTTAACTACCACATGCACTTTTTCTAATGTAATTTAATTTGTAATCAAACAAATAAAAATTCGAATTTCTCCTTTTTAAACGTTTCTCTTTATAGCTTCGGGTAGTTCAAGTCCCAAAGAAGGTGATGACGTGGATGTCCGAGAAGAATATGCAAACGCCTTCCGTACAGAATCATACAATCAGTTTTGGACGCGTGTCATATATTTAAGCCACAAAAATTCCACCGTGTCTTCTTCTTCTTCACCAATCGAATCATCCTCCACGTCAGCTCGTCTCATGTCATACCGTCTCTTCGCACATAATCTCCTAGACCCGGACTCAAACACCATCACTCGGATCCTGGATATATCCCGGGTTGGACGACCCACCCAAACTCTCCTCTCTGATTACTTCTTGGAGACGGCAAACGCTTTCTTGCTTTGCACGCTATTACTTAAAAACATTCATCGTCTTCGTTCTAAATACGAATCTTTAAAGCCCGTGTTTCAAACGGAGAATCATAGTTCATTGGATTTTATAGACCAATTCAGGGAACTATCAAGATGGTTCGACCCGTTTATTTCATCCGGTTCTCGGATCCAGTTAATCAGATCCGGCTGTTTAAACCTGCTAAAACGATTAGAGTCGAGACGAGACAAGACACGAGCTAAGCTCAAGCTCATCAACGGACTAACTCATAGTTCAGGGCTTCTCCTTTTGGCTCTAACCACTACATTGATAGTAACCATAGCCTCTCACGCCTTCGCTTTGTTCATAGCCGGACCTACTCTTTTAACGGGTCGATTCAAACCGGCCGGTTTAAGGAATAAGCTAACGAAAACAGCGGCTAGGCTCGACGTGGCTGCAAAAGGTACCTACATTTTAAGCCGTGATTTGGACACGATAAGCCGACTCGTGACTCGGATTAACGATGAGGTGGAGCACGTGCGAGCCATGGCTGAGTTTTGGGTTGGGAGAGGGTCCGGTCGGGTTCGAGGCGGTGAAGAAGTGGCTCGAGAGTTGAAGAGATGTGAAGAGAGCTTCAGTGAAGAACTTGATGAGCTTGAAGAACATATCTACTTGTGTTTCATGACTATCAATCGGGCAAGGAATCTTGTTGTTAGAGAGATTTTGGATTCGGATGATCCACCTGATTGTTCATTCGCTCCCAAATCCAAATAAAATTGAATTGTTTTTGTTTTCATTTTTTCTGTTGATTGTAGTTTTAAATCTTGTTGTGTGTACAATTTATAGTTTCAAATTTTTAATTTTTTGTATTGGTATACTATATGTAATATATTACAATACATCATTAAATTTTATTATAAAAAGGTAAAAATGGAAAAGATTTAAAAAAATCTAAACATATTATACGTACAACAGATCCTAGCATCCTAGGATTTTGGGAGCCGAGGTAAACAGCTCTCACGTTCCTAAACAATTTTGGTAAACGAACCACTCTTATGAACACACGAAACCGATCAAGCAAAACTATATACTTTTAACTATGTAGAGCACGTTTTCTCAATCGAGATAATATCAATGGCAAATTAGCAATGCACCTCACGTTAAAGAAATGTTCCAACCTTAAGTTGTTGATAACATCTCTCTTTCATTTAAACATCTGGTTGAAAACAGTTTTTTTTTTTTCTTTCTTTTTTGGAGATTTATAGTTCCGTTCTAAAAACCTCTTTTATGCTCCTCAACCCCTTTATAAGCTCACCCAACATTAGATTGGGCCAATAATTATTTTTTTTGCCAAAAACCTAGAACAACTTACACATTGCTTTTCTTCTTTTTCTTATTAGAAGCCAATTTTAACCATGCTATTTGTGACTCGGTAAAACATATCCCATACCGAAATCCGGAGGAAGAGATTTAAAGTAGTCCAACCTAACTTAACTTCACTCGGTGCTGATGTTAAGCATTTTAAACTGTTAAGACTGGTATTTACTTTTATGACCTGAACATCATTATGTGGATTCGTCGGATATTTAAATTTAGTATCCACTCTAAAACTGGATATCCGGCCAAAGCAAATTCAAATCTGGATATTAAAAACTTTAAAATGGATATTCGTATTCAGTTTAATTTTTTTTTACTGAATATCCGTTTTTACTTCTGGATATCCGTTTTATTTTTAGATATCCGAGAAAAAAAGAATTTTAATACAAATATCATCAAAAACTTTAATATTCGAATCTGTAAGACCCCTAGTCTATGGTTACTACGATTCCATCACCACACACTTTCTTCTTTTAAAAATAATTAATAATATTTGTCAAAAGAATCCCAAAATCCATTACATGTGTCAGTGTCAATGTTACGTTTCTTAATTGTTTATTTATTCCAACAAAAATATATATATAATGGTTGGGAAATTAGGAAGATCCATTTTAAGTTTTTAAATTTGGACGGCCTCTTGTTTTGGGTAGGAGGACTTAAGAGAGACTATTCATAAAAAATGAAGCATTTTTTTTTTTCTATCATCCAATTGTAGGTAAATCGGTTGACTCATAAACCGAGTCAGCGACTCGTCAGAACCATAAAACGATTCCAATTCGAGGAATCTCACGAGTTCTCCACTTTTATATAAAGTCACTTTGTAAAATATGGAAAATTGAACAAATTCTTGTAAAAAGTTAATCTAGAGATTGAGAAGATTGAGAGAAAAGGGGGAGGTTGGGAATAATATGGGCAGTATTGGAGAACTCGGTGGAGACGAACTCGTATTAGATGTGGATGAAACGATCTTCGTTGCGGTGGCGGAAGATGTGGAGAGAAGCAAAACGACGGTGTTATGGGCGGCGCGAAACTTCTCCGGCAAGAAGATTTGCTTGCTTTATGTTCATCGAACTGCTCGTCCGGCCTCGTGGAGTGAGATCTTCTTCTGCTCTTTCTTTCTAAATTACTTCTTTGTGGTTTATTGTTTTTTTGGATGCATAGATCTGTCTGTTGAATTATAAACCTAGATATAATCGAAATTTCGAGTATATTTTTGTTTGTTTAATTAAAAAATCTGAAAATTCTGGAATTTTGGAAGTTTTCTATGTATAATCCTGTACCTGATAATGGATCATCATTTTGAGTGCTAAGGATAGCAAAGAAATGTATAATTGTTTATCTATATAAGGAGAAAGAGAAACCATTTAAAAAAAACCACTCTCATGATCAGCCATTTAAGAGTTTGGAAGAACTAAACAAGGATTTCTAAGATTTTAATATCAAACTGAAGTTTATGACACCAGGATGATGATGACTGTTATTTGGTTATAATGTAGATAAGATTAGCTATGGTGTTGATGCAAAACTCTGTAACATTGCGTTGGTTTTGCTTGTTCATCAACCTTTAGATCCAATTTGTCTTAGAGTTAAGAAAGTTTTATTTCCGGAAGCAGGACATTGATGACTTTAGCTGCTATTTTTATAGCATTTTTTTTCCTTTTCCGTTCATTTCTAAGGATGTTAAGACTTGTTTACTTACAGCGCACAAGAAACTTGTTGGTGGTAGCTTTAAAAAACATGATGTCAAGGTGATTGAGCGCGTTGAGAAACCAAAAGTGGATGAGCTGATGAATTCTTATCTTCATCTTTTATCTGAAACTGAGGTATCAATTCTTTTTTTTCTTTTTTTGTGTAATGTTATTGATTGTAATCTCACGCAGGCCATCAGTTAGCCATTTTGGTGCTCAAGTTTAATTGAAATAAGGCAACTCACTTTGAATATTCCTGTTATCATGGTGGATGCAATTGTTCATATAAATATTGTACCTAAAAGGAAAAACCTTGTGGCGTGTTCTTGGGGTCGTCATAAATGTAGACCTTAGACTCTATAAATTATTAGGCATTCTTATTCAAGACCCTTTCATATGATAAATAACAAATTGACATAGTTCTTTTTAGGTTCAAACAGATAAACTTTGCATTGCGGGGCAAAATATCGAGGAAGGTATTGTTGAACTAATTGCTCGCTACAATATTAAGTGGTTAGTAATGGGAGCTGCATCAGATAAGCATTACTCATGGTAAGATATGATTCTATATTTTATCTATTAATGTTCAAATTCAAATTACCATTTTAAATTTGATATGCCAGGAAAATGACCGATTTAAAGTCCAAGAAAGCCATATTCGTATGCAAAAAAGCTCCTGATTCCTGCCATATATGGTTTCTGTGTAAAGGTTACCTAATCTTTACAAGGTAATATGTTTTTTTGCCTTTTGAAGGTTGTTAAATGAGATGTGTTAATCATTGTCTTTCCTAAGTTGAACTAGTAAGATACATCTGTAGAAACTTCGAGATAATATATTATATGTGATGGGATTTTGGTTATCGGATTTAGCTACTCTACTACCTTCAGTCAACTGCTTCTACTATCTGTTTTTTTTTTCTACCACTGTACCACTATTCATTTAACTAAAAGAAACACTCTTAAAAACAGGGCAACAAATGAGAATAGTAGTAACACACAAACAATGCCTCCCCTAGTACAGCTGGATTCAGATAATGAGACAAGGAAATCAGAAAAGTTGGAATCGTCTTATATGAGGAGAAGATTAAGATACTGGCGTAGCCTCCTTGAACAAGGTACAGGTTGGCGTGGATTTTGCAAGGTCCCTCTGCAGATCATTTTGTTTGCTGTCAGTTTTTTTTCCTGTCTCTGTATGTAACTTCGTTACAGAATTGTGCAGATGGTGAGAAAGACACAGGTCAATTGGAGAGAGAGAAGGTAGAATCAAGACCAACTCCTCATTTTTCTTCAGGTTCAAGTTCTTCCTTTGGAGAGCCGGTTGGTCCAGAGCCACTTGGCCCAGAATTGGTCGACTCAGATACATTAACTACTTCAAATGTTGAGGTAGGAGGAGTTTGCTTCATCTTTCCATTCATGCTGGCTATGCAGTAACTATAAGTCTCTTAAGATCTTCCTTTGCGTGCAAGATTTTACTTTGCAAAATAATTACAGGGGCTGGTTTTTGGTGGAAATGAATTATGAGAGTAATTTAGTCTTTGCAATATATTGAAAGCTCTGCTTAAAGTGAACATGGCTGCATACTTTTTAGTATGAGCAAACATTTAAACTGCCTTGTAATTGGGTGATTCTGTGAAATTTCAGGGAAAAGAGCGTGAAGGGGATGTAGCGCGCAAAGTTAATAGGTATGATAAAGCCATGCATGATATTGGCCAATCAGAGAGAGCTGTCTATGGGGAAGCTGAGAACAAATGGAAAGAGGATGCCAGTACCACGGAGGCTTTAGGCAAGGTTATATTTCCATACCAATTCTCAGTTATTAAAGAAATGGAGATGATAGTTTCAAAGTGATAGTCTCTATCCATTTCTGCTAGTAGTGCGATTAAATCAGTACATCTCGTTACCATATGCAAAAAAAGGCTTTACATAAACAAATATCTCACTGGGGATTTAGACTGCTAACATTAGGTACAGAACTTCTTCAGTTGATCAAAACAAATATATATGTCAATCCATCTGTCTTTGTGGATCACGACAAATGAAAACAAAAGAGTGTAGATTCTTAAGATGAACAAGCTTTGCCTCTGAGGGCGTTATAGATTTTGCTGTCAAAATCTGTAGTTGAATAGTTGATGCCAATGCTGGAGATTCTTAAGCCGCTGGCACTTTTTTTAACTAGTTTCTCCCGGTTTAATATTTTTTTTTTGTCATGCCATCTCACAGGCTAAAGCCTTGGAAGGCCTATGCATTAAGGAGTCGAGCCAAAGGAAGAAGTTGGAGGAAGTGCTGGAAAAGAAAAAGCATGAAGTAAAAATGGTAATAGAGCAGAACAATGGATTCATGAAAGAACTTCAGATGGTTCAGGGTCAGAATCTTAAGTTGGAAAGCCAGATAAGGAAACTGCACGACTTGGAAAAAGAACATGGTGAGAAATTTGATACGGCTATGGAGCTCTTGAAAAGTTTTAGGCAGAAAAGGGATGAGATCCGGATCGATCATGAGAACGCAGTAAAGGAAGTAAATGCACTGAGAAGACTGGTTAAAGGAGATACTGGAGTGTCTTCTGGGTCACAAATGCTCGAGTATTCTTTTATGGAAATCAATGAGGCTACTAACGAATTTGATCAATCCTGGAAACTTGGAGAAGGCAAATACGGAAGTGTCTACAAAGGGAATCTACAACATCTTCAAATTGCTGTAAAGATGTTGCCCTCGTATGGATCCCTGAATAACTTTGAGTTCGAGCGCCGGGTAAAGGACCTTATGTACATACAAAAATATAATTGAATGCATATACAAATTCTGAATGTTTTTTGGATTTCAGGTGGAAATTTTAAGCAGGGTAAGACATCCAAATCTGGTAACACTGATGGGTGCTTGTCCAGAGTCTCGGTCTCTCATATATCAATATATTCCTAACGGAAGCCTCGAAGACTGCTTTTCATCTGAGAATAACATTCCTGCACTTTCATGGGAATCTCGGATCAGGATTGCCTCTGAGATATGCTCTGCTCTCCTGTTTCTTCATTCAAACGTTCCTTGCATCACTCATGGAAACCTAAAACCATCCAAGATTCTCCTGGATTCCAATCTCGTCACCAAAATCAGTGACTACGGGATCTCTCAGCTGATCCCGATCAATGGAATCAACAAATCTGATGTTCATGTAGATCCGCATTACTTTGTTTCTGGTGAAATGACACTGGAATCAGATATATACTCGTTTGGGATCATTCTCCTTCAGCTTCTCACCAGAAGACCTGTTTCTGGCATATTGAGAGATGTCAAATGTGCTGTGGAGAATGATAATATCAGCGCAGTTCTGGACAGTTCGGCAGGAGACTGGCCAATCGCACGAGGCAAAAAGCTAGCTAGTGTAGCCATCCGTTGCTGTAAGAAAAACCCGAAGAATCGACCAGACTTAGCCGTGGTCCTACGGTTTATAGATAGAATGAAAGTACCGGAAGTTCCTTCATCAGAAGTATCATACGCACACCAGAAAGTTCCACGTCGGCCTCCTTCTCATTACCTGTGCCCCATTTTCCAGGTGAGTTTCAATACCTAAACAGGATTTAATGATCAAGGAATAAGACAAAACTCTTAACCTAATGTTTGTTGTCATCACAGGAAGTGATGAAAGATCCTTTGATAGCAGCAGATGGGTTCACTTACGAAGCAGAAGCGATTAGAGAATGGTTAGCGAATGGGCATGATACATCGCCGATGACAAACCTGAAGATGGAAGATTGTAACCTCATACCTAATCATGCTCTTCATCTAGCTATCCAAGATTGGCAAAACCAATGGTGATTTACCTTTGCCTTTCTTTTTCTCAGACAACAATATTGCTACATTCAACTCCCCATTTTTTTAGAAAATTGTCACTTTGTAAATTTACCCCAAAAACGTATGGAAAATATATATAAGCCTTACTACATACTAATGTATATGTCGCAGTTATACTAATTTGAAATGAAGGTTACCGAGTGTCCGTTTAATTAAAGTAGCAGATAATACGACGTCGTTCGTACTGCCCGCCAAAAAGAAAATATAAAGCTAAAGCGTTGAAGAGATGTTTTATGTGCACTGTCATTTGACTGTTAGGTGTTTGGCAAACCAGAGTCATCAGACATACTTTGCGTCCTCACCTATTGAGAAAACAACCGCTCGGATTCTCCTATCTCCCGTCAAGACCACGACCTCAGAAATTACTCTTTGTTAGACTCTGAACTTATCCGTCTCCGTAGCCAGATATTCGAGTCGACTTATCGTAAGACTGATTTAATTAGAGCGCGCCACAAGTTATCCCACGAGAGAGATGCGTTTAGGCGAAGAAATTTCAGAGGTGGCGATCAGTAGAGAGGAAATGAAGAGAGATCTGGAAGTTTATAGAGAAAGAGTCAGTGAATTGGAAGGAGAGACAAAAGAGAAATCTAGATTACTATCGAATATTTCAGAGTCCATACGGTCGATAGGAAATAGCTTGTCGAAAGGTGGAAGAGAAAAACTGGAGTCAGAGTAATATATTTCTAACTTTGTTTTGGAGTTAGTCAAGGATGTTGAAACGAAGGTAGAGACGTTAACGGAATCGATGGAGAAGAAGAAGATGGAGCTAAGTAGAAGTGTGGAGCTTTTAAAAGAGGAGAACAGAGACATCAATGTCTTGTTAAGGGCTGCTTTGTCTGAGAAAGAAGCTGCGGAAAAGCAACTGAAAGAGACGAATGAGCAGAAGAAATCAGCGTTGCTGCAAATCGCGGAACGAGGGTTGCAGAGAATAGGGTTTGGTTTTGGGTTTAGGGAATTAGGTCAAGAAAGCTCAGAAACGGGAAATCTCGTGAAGAACGAAGAAGAAGAAGAAGAAGAAAAAAAAGAATGATTTGGTATGTTCGTTACTCTAGTCACATTCTTTTGAAACAATGGTTTAAGTATAATTCGCTTATAATCGAATCTATGGAAAGAACAGGTTATAGCAATACAGAAGACAATGAAGAATCTACGGCAAGAGATCTATCAGCATAAGATATCCTTGGAGGAATCAAGGTAAGCTTTTTCTAGACCTCAAGACATTGAAGATTAAGCTTTGATTTTGATGGATGCACAAGAAAAATCTGACAATGAAAAGAAAAAATGCTATTTTCTTGATCTGACAGGTTAGAAGAAGACCGGTTGAAGAAATTTACAGAGGAACAAGCTCAAAAACGTAAGAAGAAGACATTGCATATCGACAAGCTGCAAAATCGAGATAAGTTTCTTGATCAAAAGGTAATGTATTTGCGGATTCATAGCTTCTGTTTTCCTTTATATGTTTCTCAATAAGAGAAGCTGAATCAGAACTAAGCAGATGGAGAGAAGCTTGTGAGCTAGTGAGTTTCATTCACTATTCCAAACTAAAAACCTTATCAAAACCAATACAAAGAACCGTAACTAACAAAGGCCACTATTACAATCAGATAGCGGTTTTAAAGGCAGAGGTTGAGAAGTTGAGATCAGCATTGGCGACATCAGAAGGCAAAATAAAATTGAAAGAAGAATTAGCCAAAGCTGCAATGACAGCAGAAGAAGCAGCTGAGAAATCGCTCTGATTGGCTGAGAGAAGAATAGCTGAAATTCTCAGCCGCAGCCGCGGAAAGTTTAGATATATTTGGGGCTTGTTCGTTTGCTTGTTATAGAAGGTTGCAGTTGCGAATTGGTGTTTGTTTATCTGTTATAGGAAGTTGCGATCAAACGTTATGAGTGGATGATGTGATATGTGTCAAAAAATTTTTGGTTACGGAAGAAATCTAGCAGTGTGTTTGTACTAGTGAGTCTAGTACTGTTGCGGTTACGGTATTTCTTGATGTTGTTGTTGTAGTCAATCGATATTTGTTTATATATTGTAAGAAGCTTTAGTTGCGACCAAACGCGTAGTTATTAAATGAATAAAAATTAAAGTAGTTGATCGCAACATCACCGCACGTCACAACATTAGCCGCAGACAACAAACAAACAAAGTGTTGGCCGTTGTGGCGTTTGCCTACCGCTGTGACCGCTACCAGCAGTGTATCATACATAAGCAATAGAACATTGTTACGATATGTTTGCATAAGAGTTGTCTCTACTAAACATAACCCTAGAACCTCGATTTTTTAATATATATATATATATATAGGGGGTGATTGGTAGGGATTCTAATGACTGCGTTTAATTTAAAGTTTAAAAGTAAAAAATTACCAATCAGATTTTTAGGGTTTTATTTTTTTTAAAGCTTTTAAAGTCTAACTGTTCACTTTAATTTATTTTAAGTTCAATTTTTTAAAGTCATAAATAATAGAGTTTGTATACTATAGCAAATAAATAAAAAAAGATCTGATATTTTTTTTTCTTCTTTCCCATAATAATTGAAAAACTTTTTCTCAGTATAATTTATCACACATATATTTTGATTAACTAGAAATAATTTTTTTATTTCTATTTTTTAGATTCATTTTTATAAAAAAAAAGTTTGCATCAAAAAACCATATTAAGTTTTCATCAATTACGTCGGAATGATGGTTTCTCAATCCAAAAAGCAAACCAGATTTTTATATAGATCAAATATATTTTTTTTATTTGTTATTGTATTTCCACATGCATTCACTTTTAGCATCATTTATATTTATAAAATAACAGTATATAATAAAAATAATAGTCACAACATCTACAATTTTTTGTTATCAAGCATATTTTAGTAACAACCAAAATTTACAGCCAAAATTTTTACAGTCCGAATTTATACAACTAAAACTTCTATAGTAAAAATTCTTACAGCCAAAAATCTAAAATAAAAGTCTATTTTAAAAATCTTTATCAATCGGCCCATTATAAGAAACACACAATTGTTTGCTGAAAAAACAACAAAAACACTAAAACAATTTCTGTCTTACGTTATTGCTGCAAGAAGCTTTGGATGTGGTAAACACGGTTGCATTTAAAAGAATGATTCATCGTGGCCTCGTGGTGCGTTTGCGATATGACAAGTCGACGATTTTAAAAAAGTAAACGTTGTCGCTCTGCGAAATTCATAACTCGAACCTTACTTAAACGGTTTTCGTTTGGGGAAAGTATAAACTTGAAAAGAAAACAATGGCTGGGACGCCAAAAATTGGATATTTTTAATATGGCTTGCCTCTAATAGTGTGATTCCGATTTTATCCTTTCACTTTATTTTTAAATAAAAATAAAAATATAATTATACCAAATAATATCCATTTGTACTACAAATATGAGATTAGAATTACAAAATTTTGTATAAGTATTATTAGCATTTGAGTGTTTTTTTAATATTATTTACAATTAAAATTATATGTAATTAAAATTTTCAAATAGTTTTATAAAATTATATTTAATTGTGTATCCACATGCATCTAGATACAACTAAATACAAATAATCTAGTACAAATAATCTGAGTTGTAGTAATATCAGTTATAATAATTTTATATCAGTTATAATATCAGTTGTAATACAAATAACAGATTTAAATTTTAGATACGTACAAAATATTTTAAACCATCCAAAATACCGTGTTTTTATCGTATCACTTAACAACTAATAACCCGATTTGATGGATAAAAAAAAAAATAACATTCTAGGTTTTATTTTGTGTGGCATTTGAGCTCTCTTCTCCTTGGAAAGTATCTTCATTCTTTGGCAGCCGAAACAAGTCTTCGAAACAAAGAACGACGGCGATGGGAGAAGAGAAGAAACCAGAAAATGTTACAGTGACGACAAAGAAGATAGCTTCATCGTGCGACGTGGAAGCGCTGAAGAAATGCTTGGAAGAAAACAAAGGAGATCACTCAAAGTGTCAGTCTCAGGTAGAAGCTTTTAGATCATCGTGTTCTAATCCTCAACCCAAGAAATAAACCCTAATTCCCTAATTCGATTTTCGAAGTTAGGAGAAATCTTCTGTAATAAAACTCAGACCAATGTGGTCTCTATGATAATGATTGTAACGAACACCTGTTGCTTTACATATTACAATATTCACATACATAGAAATAGAACAAGATCGATCAATGACGTAAATCTGATTTCTCGAATGTCAAGTTACCAGATTCGTCTCTCTCAAAAAGTCGTTCGATAAGCTCGTCCCAACTAACTCCACGGTGCCTTCTTCTCCTGTACGATGGCCTAAGAGAAGATGATGATGATTCACCAACCATTGATGCAATTGATTCTGTCTCTGTTTCTTCTTCTTCCTCTGTTTCTTCTTCTTCGGTTTCTTGAGCTTTGTCAAATGTTCCGTACTCAGAGGATATTGAGTCAGCGTGAGGAACATCTAATGTTACTGCTCGTCTTAATGCTGCTCTATACTCCAGATTATGTTCTCTTGCTAATGATGCTTGCCTCTCCATCCTTTGCTTCTCTGGGATCTCCATTTTCTTCTCCTTCTCCAACATTAGCTGAAGAAATTTCACAGATAGCAAATTAGAATAATAACTGGTCAAGAGGATTTTCGTGTCTAATGAGGGTGGTGAACACACTTACATTGAGAGCTTTCTGAGCTTCCCGTTCGATCCAGATGATGGCGTGGTCTGAAGTTGCATTACAAGAAAGAACAATGTGTTCGAACCTTCCGTCTACTGGCACTGCTGTCTTCACAACAGGAGGATATCTTCCTAATCTGCAAGAAACAGTTACCGGAAAAAGGTCAACATATTTAGCTCACATGATTGCAGAGCAAACTAAGTAGGTTCGTTTTATTGAGATTGTGGGTTAGTTTAGAAACAGGGTTCTTTATACCTGCAAGGCTTTCTCTCGACGATGTGATACATGCGACCAGGAGCGTAAAGCCGTCTAGGATCTTTGAGCATCTTCTGTTCTGGAACACATGTATCTTTCATACACCTTATGCATAGCAAACATGGCAAACTGTCCATACACACAAAAAACGCAAACCCTTTACAAGTAACCAAAGTAAAGATGATTAAGACGTCCTACAAAACAGAGTGAATTTACAAAAGCTGTTTCAAACTAAAAGAGAACTCTCATGATGAGAACAGAGTACCAAAAGCCCTAAAGTCTCCTAAAAGGACCGATTTTTTCGGGTTTTGTGTTGTGTGCTAACGTTTTAAGTTTCGAAAAGAAAAAGAATATACTTTCACAAACCTTTTACATATAGAATGGTGCAGATAACCGTCCAAGAAAACACAGATTATTTGAGATATAATGAGATCTATTTACCAGAATAGAGACTTGAATATGTCTTCTAAAGGCGTAGCTGTCCTGGGCAAGAAATCATCCTAAAGCAAAAATATAGAAAATACACATACTTTAGATTCAACTTAGGCCACATTTGATTTATAAGCCAAAAACATGTCTTGAAAATTTAGACACACCTGAAGCACAATAGAGTTGATCACATCAGCATATCTGACAGCCAAATTCAACGACATACACCTCGCAGGCGCGATAGCAAAACACCTGACTCTCTTTCTATCAATATTCCCCAATCTATCTGGATGACGAACCACTAACAAAGCCAACATTGTAGCTACACCAGATCCAAGTGAATGTCCAGCAAAAGTCAGAGTATAACTCGGATGCTTCATAACCAATTCTTTCAAAACTTTACATTCCTCATCTAACACATGACCAGCAGACTTCAACAGCCCATTGTGCACATAACCACCATCAAATTTCCTTTCACCAAGCTTATTATCCAAAAGCATTGCATAATCACTCTCTTTCGCCAAATTCAACCCCCGGATCGCGACAACTACATCTTTATGATCATGATCAAGATACAGTATATAAGCAGGAGCACGACCCTGAGTGTCTTCATAAGTCTTCTTTAGAAGCAACAAATCAGGGTTGATCCCATATCCTTCTGGAGGCTCCCATAAAGGGTTTCGAATATCATCCTCGTAAACCGCTAAGATGTAACGACAGAACCGAGGAACCGGTTCAAATTCATCAGTTGTTGCAAGCCCCCAATCTTGACTGTCGTGACCAGCCGTGTAAAGACAGCGTTTATAACCCCAACGTACACAACCAAGACAGTAAACACATTCTAAAAGAGGGCAACAACCACAAAAAATCGACATGAACAGATTTGATTCATACAGAGTTACTTATAACACCATCATCATTATAGAGCAATGAAGTAAAGTATAAGGATCAACGATCAAAACATAAACTTTAATGTTGAAAACAAAGAAATTTCGAAGCTTTACTACTCCCAACTGAAGAATCTTGGAAGAACCTCAATTCTGTAGCATTTTTATTTGGAATTGAACAAGGAATCAGAAAATAAGTGACTCAAGTTAAAACCAAGGAAAAAGTCAACTTTGTGAATCGGAAACAATGTGATGGAGATTCAAAGTAAGATGAAATTGAAGATTGAAGTCCTAATTGCTACTCTGTAGAGAAAAGCAAAGGAAGGGCACTAATTTTCTGTTCTCTTATGAAATTTAGCTTAAAGCACAAATCCAGGTCTATGAATTTGAGGGGAAACTGTAGAACTTTAGAGCGTAAAAGAAGAGAAGAGATGTTTCTTCCCGTGGAAAATGGAAGAAGAAATGGAACTCACGCCATAGAAGGAGAGGAATCAAGCTTGCCAAACTCGTGTGGTGGCGAACTCGCTGGACTCGTGTTCGCTTTGCCTTCTTAATTGTGGCAGTGACTGGGTAAAAATTGCAGAGCTTTGGAGCTTGTTGTGTTGTGTTGTGTTAATGAAGATCAAATATAAATACTATTTTTTGACAAATTTTGATGTTAATGTTTTTTTTTGTTTAGTTTGTCCGAGTTTTCTAGACAATTAAAAAAATCAAATTACACAATTAACAATAAATAATTTAGTGGTTGTAGTTTTCTTTGTCCCAAATAAATATTGATTAGTTGATTTTCCATCAGACATATTATTTTATTGAATAAATTTGGTATCACTGTTGTAATTGTAAATTCTGAAAATTTATATAATTTTTGATCCAAACAGGACAACATATTTAACCAGAGTAGTTTGGTAATTTTTGATAATACTATCCATAGCTCACAAGATTTCAATTATTTTTTGGCGTATGGTCCCTAATTTTTATAGTTTATTAAAATAAAAACAAATCACACCAAATGTGTAAACTTATTTTAATTTCAACTAAGTTAGTTAGTTAGCTACTGGCTTACTACCACCAAGCGGTCAAAAGAGTATATAGAGTTGAAACTTGGTTGAGCAAATCCCAAACTGGAAACACAACTTTGTGGTGTGGATCACAATTACAAAACTTGCAAGCTTAGAGTTTCAATCACTATATTAAGATTAAATTATGCAAATCAATTCATTTAGCTTATCTTTTCATTCAAAATAATAAGTAACGACTGATCTATCCAATATAATAAACAACTTATGCATCTCACTTTTGTTTTTCATTGTGTTTGGTGACAACTTCCAAACAATTTAATGTTATTGTTTTTGATTTCCCCTAATAATTTTTTAAAGAAAAATGTGAGCCATTACAAATTTATTTTTTTGAAAATAAAACCACTTTTCCATAGCTCTGAATCTCCAAAAATACAAAAAAAATTTGAGATTAAATACGTCTTTTAACTTGCGCAAAAATCTTAGCATCACATACAATACAGTTTAGACGAATATATTAGCATCATTGCTTTAATTAATGTTCCATTTTCGTTAATGACAACAATTTGGTACAAATCCTTGAGATTTACACGCAAACACAAACCTAACAGACAAATTTGGCTAAAGCTTAGATGTGATAATAAATAGTGAAGATTCAACTTCGAAATTATTGTAAAATTAGTAAAATGATAATCGAGTTACAAAATCCTAACAGAGTAATAACAGTGAGCCAATGTGAGATACTGAGACTAATCCGGTTTTCTTTGGGTTTGGTTTACAATTGGACCGAGTCCAACATTATTCAAAAAAAGGCTTTCTCTTTTAATTTGTTTATTTTATCTCGGCCTGTTAAGAAGAAGCCCAATTATCAATTAGGGCTTTACAAGATTAAATTGTATATATATTTAAACCTAGCCATTTCTGTATTGCGGCCGCAGGAGGAAGAAGAAGCTTTGTCTGTAAACTTGTGAGTTCTCTTTCTCTTATATCTCGTCTCCCTCGAGTGAGAGTATTAGGGTTTCTCAAGTAAATTCCATTGCTTCTATGACCTAGGGATCGATAAAGGCATGTATTGATTTTTCTCTTGATTCGTTCTTATGTGATCTCCAAGCTCCTACGTTGATTTGTTCACTCCTAGTTTCAACTGTGTTGATATAAGTGTTCTTTCTGAGTTCGTTGTGCGTTCTTCGTAGAGATTATGGAAGGATTAAGATTAGCGTTTCATTGATTGAGGTTTTTTCGTCTCTTTGCTGTAAATGGCATACGAATCGTTGAAATTTGGATTTTCTGAGAATTTGAGATTGCTCGCTAACAAGACTTACCTTGATGTAGTTTTAAATCCTTGAGATAAAACTAGTTTCGTATATATATTGAGATTGCTCGCTAATTTGAGATTGCTCGCTAATTGCTTGTTTGATGTTAGATATAGCATTATATATATTGAGATTGATTTTAGCTTTACAGAGTGAAATTACATCATTTTATTTCTCTTGAGCTGCGTAATTGTTTTAAAATCTGTATTTATGCGTTGGTGATTGTTGTGTTTGCAGCTTGACGTGAAGAAATGAAGCACAACAACGTTATCCCTAATGGTCACTTTAAAAAGCATTGGCAGAACTATGTGAAGACATGGTTCAACCAGCCTGCTAGGAAAACCAGAAGAAGAGTTGGTTAGTAACGTCACCACTTCTGCTTATACCGTCTTAATTTTTTCTGGTTTATTTATCTTTATGTGTCATGTTTCATTTAAAGTTACACCCTACTCTCTCTGAATTTAATTATGTTTACTCAGCGAGGCAAAAGAAGGCAGTGAAGATCTTCCCCCGTCCCACTGCTGGACCTCTCCGCCCTGTTGTACACGGTCAGACTCTTAAGTACAACATGAAGGTCAGAACTGGTAAAGGATTCACTCTTGAAGAGCTTAAGGTTTGTAATCTCTACTGTTCTTTATTTAATTTGCTATCATGTTTCGTTTATTGTTGGATTGTTGATTTCCGAATTGTTTATTAAATTAGGCTGCTGGTATCCCAAAGAAGTTGGCTCCTACAATTGGTATTTCTGTTGACCATCGTCGCAAGAACCGATCTTTGGAGGGTCTTCAATCCAATGTCCAGAGGCTGAAAACCTACAAGGCTAAGTTGGTCATCTTCCCGCGTCGTGCCCGCAAGGTCAAGGTAATCCTTCGAAGCAACTGGTTTAGGATTTAGTGGTCTTCATCAATGGATTAGATTTTGTTCTTATCTCTTAATTGTTTTTGTTTGTGTAGGCTGGTGATTCTACACCAGAGGAGTTGGCCAATGCAACCCAAGTCCAAGGAGATTACATGCCTATTGTTCGTGAGAAGCCAACAATGGAGCTTGTGAAGCTGACCTCAGACATGAAGTCATTCAAGGCGTATGACAAAATCCGTCTAGAGCGCACAAACAAGAGACATGCTGGTGCTAGAGCGAAGAGAGCTGCTGAGGCTGAGAAAGAAGAGAAGAAGTGAGGATCCTTCTTCTTAGGCAGAAGAAAGTTTTTTTATTATTATCATCTTTTGGATCTAAATTTTTGTGTATCAGACCCTGTTTTATCCTTAACATCTTGGATTTTGCTGCTACTTTGCTTCTTCGCTGTCTTTATGGAAAATCTGTATTTTAGTCCTGCTACTCTTTTTCATATAGCAATTTCACCATTGTTTCTTGGATTTTTCTGATGCAACTTGTGGACTGGATCTTCACTAGCTCACCTTTCGGCTTTTTCTACGTAATTTTCATCAATATGTTCGTTTGTTTCTAATGGGTTTGTTTTGGTATTGGCCCAGGCCCTGGATCAGGCTCAGGCTCAATCCCACGAAAAATCTAGGGCTTTACTAAATATATATAGACGTATTATAGTGTGCAGCGCAAGAAATCTGTGACTTGTTGGTTCTCTTTCCTCTGCTGCTTCAGCTTGTCCCTGCTATCTCGAGTGAGTATTAGGTTCAGTTTTTGTTAAGACGTAGCTATAAAATAAATTACCAAATTATCGAGAAACGGCATGTATTTTTCTCTTAAATCGAGATTATGTAGATGAAAGTGACTACATTAGTTACGACACTCTTACTCTCTTCAGGATA
This sequence comes from Cardamine chenopodiifolia, assembly GCA_963922655.1. NCBI lineage: Eukaryota > Viridiplantae > Streptophyta > Magnoliopsida > Brassicales > Brassicaceae > Cardamine > Cardamine chenopodiifolia. Next base: position 11,959,763 of record OZ000479.1, on the reverse strand, counting down.
AGTGACTTTTCAACATAAACTTTTTTGTTACTTTGATATATATTTCTTTTTTTGAGTCAAATTTTCTTATTTGATATTAATTTGAGAAATATTCCAATATGTTCAACACAACTCAATAAACTATTATATTCTATAAGATTTTATCAGGATAACCACATGCCTATTGCACGTGAAAAGCCATCTATGGAGCTTGTGAAGCTGACCTCTGACATGTAACTGTTCAAGGCTTATGACAAGATCCGTCTAGAGCGCACAAACAAGAGACATGCTGGTGCTAGAGCCAAGCGAGCTGCTGAGGCTCAGAAAGAAGAAAAGAACTGAGGATTTTCATCTTTATCATGTTTTGGAATTTAAGTTTTGTTATCAGACTCTGTTTTTTGTTTCATCAGTTTTTATCTTTTCAATTTTGATTTAGCTCCTACTTGATTCTCCGAATTTATTGAAAATAACATATCACACATCTCTACTAGTACCTAGTAGTTCGCCTTCAATACGTATCCGTCTTTTTTTCCTTGCGTTCTGATAATTTATTTTGCCAGAAATTTCCAACTTATCAAAATAAAATAATATTGGGAGATTAAAATTAGGTAATGTTTTATTTATCTAATCACAAAGCTAAAAATATATGCTTTTTAAAGACTGTTTAAAATGTCCCTTCGTGAACGTCTATACATAAAGAAGATTATTTTAGTTTCGATGTGAACAGTAGTTAAACAATAACCATGTTGACTTTAAAGACGGTAACTAGTTTTGATACTCTGTTAAGAGCAAGTGACTTATTTACGAGAAACATTATTAGATCGAAACTTATGATGATTATGTTACTAGAAAACTAAAACTTTTTGAAGTTGGGATAAGTAGGACAATGTGAGAAAAAAAAACAGAACTAAATCGAACTAAATAAGTATGAAGGAAAAAGAGGAATGGGTTTTAATTTGGAGGTTTAAAAAGTCGTGAAAATCATAACGGCATCATCAAGCTTAAACCTAGTGGAAGAGAGCAACAACCTCTTGGCTTTGACCTTATTTAGTCTCTCCTTTAATTCTCCTTCCAGTTTCTTCAATGACAACAACATCACCTGCCACAAATGCAACAACACTTCTTTCAGTATTATGATCATCTTGAAGAAACCCATCAAACCTAATCTTTTAGTAAAATTTGAATCGATCTGTGACTAACCTTTTTCTCGGATTATAAATCACTGGTCAACCTATCTATTCTTTTAGTAATTTCATTCAATCTGTCACTAACCTCTTTCTCGGATTCTAACTCATGGGTCAACCTGAGACTCAAGTTTAGTGAAGCATGAAACATCTCATCCAATATTAGGCTCGTCACAATCAACTTGTTAACCTTCCACAACAGGAAGGGTACATATGATCCGCCCGTGACCGCCAATATCTACAACAACAAAAGAGGAATCTCAGATGAACCAATCTTCTTTAGGTAAAAAAAATGAGATTTGGTTTTAAAAGAAATTGAAGATGTAAGTATCCATCTTTCCACATCTTCAAAAGAAATTGAGGCGTGTCTTTCTTTTCAGTCAGCGCAGCATCAGCAATCTTGACAGAAAATACAAAATGAAATACCGCTATTACCTAAGGATGCTTCTATATTATTAATCACAAGAAACGGCCATTAACCTTATCGGTCTCAACAAAACACCCTTCCTGTGATAAGTATCTGAACATTCTGAAACGCTTCTTTCCCATATCTTCTCATAACTACTGCTTCTACCTGAAAACACATCGGTCTCATTTTATATTTCAGAAATTTATTCAGGAAAAATAAAAATTATGAAACACACCTCGTCTTTCTGTGCTACGCTGATAATCGATTTAAAATCTGCAAAATCAAATAACAAAGAAAAACTTAAAGGTAAGTTAGGAAACAAAAATTAATTGACTAGACTTCGAATGGAGTTATTGTACCAACAACGTATGAATCATCCATTTCTATCACAGATGCTGGCAGATATTGAGATATAGCACTCAATTGCTCAAGGCATGCTTCAACTCGCTCTTGTAACATAGTGCGACCTGCTTCTGTCTTTATGACCTCTTCATAAATGGAACCAACTGACATTGGAACTGTTTCAAAGATTAAAGCAAATTCAGTTACCAAACATAAATCCATATGTGATTTTTTTGGTGGAGAGTGTAATATGATCATCAAAATCACACCAAAAACAATGGAAACTTCAATCAGTTTTGTTTATGTTAAGATATTGAATGAAAATGAGAGAGCATCTCAGATAATACCAGACTTGTCTGTTTTCACCTTCTTCTCCTGAGATCTTCCTACTTCTATCATTGCCCTCAAGACAATGGCACATCCTTCATCCCGGCACTCTTTCACTATCTCCACACACGCCTTTGACAAAGAAACATGTGATCAAAAGATAAATTAGGAAAATAAAATTTCAAATGTTGATAAAAAATGTTGGAACCAAAAAGATAAACAAGGAAAACAAGATTTGAAATGGAACAAGAACTTTGTGCATGATCGGACAACCTCAAAAGAGAAAGATGGGTAACTAACCTTATGTCTAAGATGGCTGATGAACTCCTCGAAATTAGGACGCCAAATTACTTCATTGTTAAGATCAGATGAGTCCACATCACGTTGTTTACGCTGAAATATTAGGTTCAATGCGAAACATCAAAACAAAATGTATTCAGTGCTACATCATTTAAAAATGTGCGCTTATGAGATATCCAAAACTGGGTAAGAATGCGTAAGAATGTGTAAGATTGCTGTTACCTTCCCCTCAGTGATGTTGCTATCGTTATCTGCTAAAGATGAATTTGAATCTTTTTCAAATATAAGTGGAAACCTTATTGCATCAACTGGAGTTGCTGCATCAAGAACACGTTCCTCAAAGGTTTCCGGTTCTTTAAGAATCTGTGCATTACCAAGAGATTGTTTAATAATATCAAAAAGATATTAATCAAACTGTGAGTCATGTCGCTGTTGTTGGTATGATAACCAATAACCTGATATATCCGACAATAGATAGAGCTGTTAGTTTTCCTACTGATATACCATACACCAGAAAGACCTTATCAATTACCTTGGCAGCTTTAGGGCCTTTTATCTTTGCCGGCTCTTGTTCTTTGTTTCCAAGAACTGGTTCTGGAGAAGGAATGCGCTCAACAAAACGGGCAGCAACTAATTTCTTAAGAGAATCTCTGATCGCTTCTGAACCAATGGGTTTTTCTGAAACTGATCACGTACCAAAAAACCGTATATAACAGATTAGCATCCATTCGGTTTGACACATTATTATGATCAAAACGAGATACAAAGGCCAAAAAGAAAGCCAGGGCTACAATGAGGGTAAACCGTGATAATATAACACGAGGTACATAAGATATCAGGACTCACCTCTGTCTCTTTCTATCAGATGTCCCAAGGTCAGCCTACCGTTACTAAGTAAGCCATCAAGAACTGCGCCACACTGTACATATAGATCAAAAGTATAAGACTGGCATCTCTTGAAGCTTAACCAGCTAAACCAAATACTGAACAGAGTGAAGAAGAAGCAGAATCACACCTGAACCCAAGTTCTTCGTTTACAATCCTCGAAAACTAGTTATACCTCACACAATGCAGAATGTTGTTAAACAGCACAATATACTGTACAGTAGCTTTGCTCTCAGAACCATCTATATATCAAAAGAATACAACAAAACTTTCATGATTTCTCTCTTTTGTGTTTGCTACTAATGAGACATAGTTGAAGGATATATCAAACAGTATAGAATAACTTCAAAAATCTTCAAAATGAAGAAAAGCAACTGCGCAAATACAAAATATAAGAAAAATCTAATAAATATAACACTGGTATAAGATAAAAGGTAGGAACTTGCACTCTATAATGAAACGAGAACAACCTTACGTGTTCATGAATACGTTTGATCTTCAGGTAACAAAACAAAAATAAACCTAAAATTACTACTTCATTCCATGCCTACGAAAACACTAAGAAACTCTTTCATATCTATCTATCATCTTAACAAGTTTCATAACTTGAAAACCTCACTAATCACAAAAACCTACTTGGAACTCCTCATTATCCGAACAGAACTAAGGTTTAGATAAGATAGCAAAAAACTAAGTGAAAAAAAACTTCAATGAACTAAAGCTAGTCAACTCTAAACGATTCTAATACTAACCATTCTAGTTGGAATCTAAGTCAAGATTCCCCAATCACATATCCACTAACCAAGTAACAAAGTGTTTACAATCAAATCCCACAAACTACAATGCAGAGTAGATATTGCCTGGAAATTGAAAAGCTAAGCCAAAGCCAAAGCCAAAACAACAAGTAAACCGGACTAACCAGGCGGTTTAATAGAGAATGCTTGAACACAATTGTGCTGAATCAAGAGGCACAAAATATCCTTGACTTGGTTATAACTGATGTCTGATTCAGCTAGACGAGATATTTCTCGTGAGGAAAGAGGTCCTGTACCGAGAAGCAATTCACAGACTTTCTGCAAAATAACCAAAACCCATCTTCAAAATTCTTTCTAATGAAATCATAAATTCATAATCAGAGAAGGGTTTTAAGGGTTTCAACTTACCGATACGACGGAGCCGAATTGGACGGTGATGATGTGAACAGCGTAAACAATGCCAAACTCAGTCGTGGTCATGATTTGTGTCTTCTGATACTCAAATTTGATTAACGATTTGCTTAAAAAAGGACAATTCCCGGAAAGCTTTTTCCTTTTTCGATTAGAAGGAACGAGAAGTGTCAAAGCCTTTAATGGTTTTTCGATGACGGTGATTGCTTCCGCTGGTGAGTGGCGGGAGGTTTGATCGTAAAGCTCTCAACTTTATTGCTCTGGTTGCTAGTTTAACCTAAGCCCAAGGTGATTGAGACAAGGCACATTTTGTTTTTCCTGACAAAACCCTATTTGGAAACAAAAAGTAAAGAAAATAATAAAACAAATATAATTTTTAAAATGGTAAATATTAAGATACAAAATTTTGGTGGAAATTATTATATAAACACAATAAAACATATCAAAACTTAATAAATCTTTGTGAAATTATAATTTTTCTAATGCTACTATGTAATTCACTAGTTTTATATAGTACTATGAAAAAACATCTTAAATTTATCTGTCTTGGCCAAAAAAAAAAAAAAGAAAAAAATCTCCAATATTGCGCTAGATAACTTAAATTTCAACGTACTTATCGATTAAATTATTATAATTCTTTTGTTAGTCAATATTAGTGGAATTAAACATATGGGTATTATTACTGACTGTTGTGAATTCGGATAAACATAGATAAATTTTAAAAAATGTAAATAACAAAAAATAAATAACTTTGAGGTGAATACTCTTGATCATCTAGGGGTTTTTCTATTAATAAATGTATTGTAAATTATAACCCTAAGACACTTTTATATATTCTAGAACCGATATTTTTAAGAAACAGAATTTATCTGCTTATTCGAGTAGAGTTTCAAAAAATCGTATACTTTGATTTTAAGTTGTCATTGAATAATATTGACTAATGACGAGTATAAAATGCTTTTATCAACGTAATACTATATAGATATATTTCTCTAACTGATTAGTGAAAAAATTTCAATTATAAGTTGGAATTCTTGATTCTTTATTTTGTAAATTTCAGTGATCGAAAATTGACTGTCACGCAAGAAGAACAAACACAAATCAAATTCTTTCTATTGTATGTGATGGCCTACATGAGACCATATATGTTTAGTTAGGCAAAAGGAAATTGACTTTTTCAGCAACATGAATATGACTTATTTTTATAACTGTGTTGCACGTTTTCATATATACGAACTTTCAACATTTATTTTTATTCAAATGAAATTTTTTAATAATTTTACATCTTTAACCAAATAAACTTACATTTGACTTGTAAATTTTACTCTATATATTAAGCTAGGTTACTTTCAACAAAAATATGGTCCATATATTTATAAAAGGAATACTTTGAAGCTGCTACATGTGGACACTAGTCACTGAATTTATACCAATTATTCGAATGAATCATGATAAATTGATAATGTATACGCGCAAATATATTATATTGACACATATGTGCGAGATTTATGGTTCTTCTACTCTATTATCTCTGTATATATGGGCATGGATTCGCATAACTAATTTTGAGTTAGATTAATGGTAGATCGGATTGGACAACATGTGGTTAGACTCATACTATATTAAATTATAAATTTTTAATACAAAATTAATTGATAATAAATAAATTTGTTCATATCTTTTATTTACTATTCAAGATTTATGTCCAACTTTAACGTTGGATATTCATATTATTCTCAGTATAGTTTGTGGTTTCAAATCCAAACTTTTTGGACTAGCTAAAGACAATTTCACGACTACCCGAACTATATAGTATTGATAAAAGATGTATAGTTGTTACGTTGGTTGTTGTAAGCTTGGAACTTGTAAATCATTCTCTTGAATTCATCTGTGTATTTTATTATATACTTTCTAGACAATTAACGATTCGTCTTTACCTAATATGTAGTATGTACATTTATACTTCTAATATCAAATTAGGAATGAACCCGCAGGTGTGTTGTTAGTTTTTACAAAAAAGTATTTTTATCTTTAAAAGTTTTAAATATTGGTGAATTATGTCAATTTTTCTTTTTTAAAAATAGTACATCATATATAAAATTAATTATCCAATGGTGATTTACCTTATGGCATATGCCATGTTTAATTGCATAGGTAAAAATAATGTTAATATATATATATTGGTGTTTAGAAAACAATAATGTTTAATATTTATATTATTCATTGGTGTTTAATAGGTAAAAATAGGTTAATATTATTGAAAACAATAATGTGATTGGTGTTTAGATTAGACATAATTTAGATTTAATATTATTCTGGTTAAATTTATTTTATTGTGTTCAATATTATTACGTAAATCCTTTATACATTATTAGTCCTAGTGTATCTCCTTTTTATTTTTAGTAGTGTGGAAAGGATAAAACTTCCGATTATGTTAACTTGGTTTATTAATTTGTTGATTTATAGTTAGTTTCTGTTTTTCCAAAGTTAATAAATATAATATGTGTTTTTTTTGTGTGTATAAAGACATTTGGATCTTAAGATCATAATATAGTTACAAATACGCAACCTAGATAAAATAATGTAACAATTTGTATAGTATGGACACATCAACATTGGTAACTTCAAAGAGATAGATATATCTTATTTTTCTCCTCTTTAAGGGTTTTGCTTTGGTCATCTACCATCTTTTCTTTTCTTTTCTTTTCCTTGCCAGCAAGTTCTTGGTATTTAACCTATATTTATTCAAGCACAGAACTGAAGCACTTTAATTTAATCTCCTTATTAATAAACAATAATTTCTAAAGAATCTCACTCTAAATGCGCGCAATTAGTTTATCCTACCCACCTCCATTTCTTCAGGTTATCTTCTTTTGTAATACAAAATGAGTCGTGCGCATCTTTAAAGGCAAATTTGGAATGTGATCATCCGAGTCAAATGCACAGCAAAAGGCCTAAAATACATATTCAATGATTTCGTTAGTACCCATTTACCCTATTTTCAGCAAGTAAAATGTTTTCTGAAGCTTTTGTTGATTACAAACTGACAAAGTTTTATGGATGTTTTTTTCTTCTTTTTAATGAAAGATACTATACAAACTCGTCGCAGTAGTATTGTAATTAATACTTTAGCAATCACTTTTCTGTTTGTAAAAGTATACTAATTTTTGAACTGCTGTTTCCTAAAATGTTGTGTTTCTTAATTTTTGTCCACATAGATTTCTACTTCCCACGAATAAAATTATTGTAATGTTTCTTTGGTAACTAACATGTGGTGTATATTATCACTAAACTGTTCTTACGATAAATTTCATTGACCGTAAATTTCAAATTTACAATCGCATGTCTATCGACTTTAACCGTTCGGTTCAGGATTTGTACCGGAAAAAAAAACCCACCTCTTCGAAAACCGAAACGTTGGTCTACGATGACCACACGATCATAACAAAAGCCGCCGCGATGATGCCCACGTGGCATCGTCTCTCAGGCTTTTTTGCTCTGCATATTCCTTTTTTTTTTGTTTTTGCTAATTTATAAATACTGCGTTTTCGTTTTCTTGCTTCTCTGCTTCTCTGCTTCATATCCTCATCGTCGCTCATTTTTTTTAAAACGGAACCATGGATAGCGATACACTCACCGGACTATTGAAAAACGTCGCCAGAAAATTCCCCGATCGGCGAGCTCTCTCAGTTTCTGGAAAATTCGATCTCACTCACGCGCGTCTTCATGATCTAATCGAACGCGCCGCCTCAAACCTTGTCTCCGCCGCCGGCATCAAACCCGGCGATGTGGTAGCTCTCACTTTTCCTAACACCGTCGAGGTAGCTTTTCATCTCTTTTGGATTTGAGCTTTGGTTTCTGGTTATATAAACAGAACTGGTGTGTTTCTCCAAGGAATGATTACTATGGAAAATTTAGAAATCGCTTCTTACCTGAGAAACTTGATTTTCCGATTCCTGCTTATGCCTCTTGATTTTGATTTTTTTTGTTTCTTAGTTTGTTATAATGTTTTTGGCGGTGATAAGAGCACGAGCCACGGCGGCGCCGTTAAACGCAGCGTACACGGCGGAGGAATTCGAGTTTTACCTCTCAGATTCAGATTCAAAGCTATTATTAACCTCTCAAGAAGGAAACGCACCGGCTCAAAAAGCAGCTTCAAAGCTCAACATCTCTCACGTCACGGCCACTCTGCTTGACGCTGACTCGGACCTTGCTCTGTCCGTAACGGATTCTGACTCGGTCGTTGAATCAGCGGCTGAACTCGTTAACAGCCCTGACGACGCTGCTCTCTTTCTCCACACTTCTGGCACCACGAGCCGTCCAAAGGGTGTACCGCTTACGCAGCTCAATCTAGTTTCATCCGTCAAGAACATTAAATCCGTTTACAAACTTACTGAGTCTGATTCGACGGTGATTGTTCTTCCTCTGTTCCATGTTCATGGACTGTTAGCTGGATTGCTCAGCTCGCTTGGAGCTGGTGCGGCTGTGACTCTTCCAGCTGCTGGTAGATTCTCAGCCACAACGTTTTGGCAAGACATGAAGAAGTATAACGCCACTTGGTATACTGCTGTTCCAACCATTCATCAGATCATATTAGACCGCCACGCGAACCACCCTGAGCCGGAATATCCTAATCTCCGGTTCATCAGGAGTTGCAGTGCTTCTTTGGCTCCGGTAGTGCTTGTGTTTCCAGTCACAATTGTTGAGGCGTTTGCAAAACGTTGGATTGCTTTGTTTTTCAATAAATTTATGGTTTTCTTTGTCTTGGTTTTGGTCAGGTGATATTGTCCAGGCTTGAGGAAGCTTTTGGAGCACCGGTTCTAGAGGCCTATGCAATGACTGAAGCAACTCATCTTATGAGTTCCAATCCCTTGCCGGAGGAAGGTCCACATAAGCCTGGGTCTGTTGGGAAACCAGTAGGTCAAGAAATGGCGATCCTCAATGAGAAAGGCGAGACACAAGAGCCAAATAACAAAGGAGAGGTTTGCATAAGAGGGCCAAATGTGACAAAAGGTTACAAGAACAACCCAGAGGCCAACAAGGCAGGTTTCGAGTTTGGTTGGTTCCACACTGGTGACATTGGTTACTTTGATTCCGATGGGTATTTGCATCTGGTGGGTCGTATCAAAGAGCTTATTAACCGTGGAGGTGAGTGTTCATTTACTCTTTGTGATTGCTTTACTGTTTCACAAGAATACTAGTCTTTGTTGAGCAATTTATTTGCATAGTCGCAATGGAGTGGTTGACTTGTCAAAGAAAACCCCCCAAACAAATTAGAAATGAGACAAGTCAAACAAAGAGGCTACTTTGTGCAGTACTTGGTTCTTTTGTATCAATGAATTAGATAATTCTATTACTTACTTACAATCTCTATTTCAGGTGAGAAGATATCCCCAATTGAGGTGGATGCAGTACTCTTAACCCATCCTGACGTTTCTCAGGGTGTTGCGTTTGGTGTTCCTGATGAGAAATATGGCGAAGAGGTAAAACAAAACCTGTCGGTGATGAATTGGTCTCCCTATCTACCATGATGTTGTGCATTATCATCAAAAAATTATGTGAACTTACTTCATTAATGCTCTTAAGAAACGTAATCAGATATTTAGATCGGTTAATAACTGTTTTATTTTCCTGGTTTTTTCGTTTATTAGATTAACTGTGCGGTGATTCCAAGAGAAGGAAAAACAGTGACCGAAGAGGACATTAAAGCGTTTTGTAAGAAGAACTTGGCAGCTTTCAAGGTGCCAAAGAGAGTGTTCATCACCGATGACCTCCCCAAAACTGCATCTGGTAAGATTCAGCGCCGTATCGTCGCGCAGCATTTCCTCGAAAACCCCTAAAAGAACAACACAACACCATCTTGCTCAAATCCTTGGTGATGAATCTTAGTTTTCACGTTAGTGGATTTTCATTCACTATTTGTTTTTGGTTTTTATGTTACTTTTCATATGTTTCATCTTTCATGGTTAAAAGAGAACATGGTGGTAAAGTTATAGTTATATTACAAAATTTGAAATAAAGTTGATAAGAGTTTATTCAAGTGTTGATAAAAACACAAAGAGTTTATTGAAGTATAATAAAGGAGAGTTTCTTCTTTCTTTCATTTTCTTTTTTTTATTAACATGGTATTGTCGCTGAGTCGTTTGTTGAAGATGCTACAAAACTAGTGGCGTCGTGGCCAATTTGACAACTACAAGCATAATGCCAAAACGGATACACATTTATTTTTCCTTTAAATAAAAATCACATTTATTTATATATATTCACTTTAAGGCTTGATTCCTAGAACAAACTGATGGTTGAGTGGACAGTTACGCTTCCACTATGTCGACCATACATTGTTTTTCCTGAGATTACGTAAATGGTTCACTTGCAAATTTTCATATTGGGATAAAAATATCTTCACAAAAGAAAACAAAACCTTTGATAAATTATTTAAAATCAAAAAATATTTTCATATAATTAGGTGTAAAAGACACTCGTGGCAACAATTGACTAAGCACAATCTTTGCCATTATTTTTTTTCCTTTTTTTTACTGGAAAGTTCCATAATACAGCCGACTTAAATGTCTTGAGTTTTATTTTCTTTTACCTACACAATATCAGAGCGATGACCGGTTAAAGAATTTAGAACCTGACCTCCAATTTTTTTGATTAATGAAGTTAATTTTGTAGTTTCAATCCAATCAATACGAGGATAAAACACGAAGTCACGAATCATTAGGAAGAATACAGACTCAAAAGGATTTTCCTAGACCCAAACAGAGATATTAAATCAAACCATACAAAACCAAGACACGAACCGGAATTAGGGAACAACCAAACCGCAAATCTAAAGGTAAGTCAAAAGCTACACTAATGAAATGAACACGAACACAAACACAAACAGACGAGTAAAAACCAGAATTAGAGTAGAAACTATGTAAGTAGCATTTAGTTCTTCTTCCATCATTGTTATCGCTCCTCTTGAACATTTTCTTCCTCTTCGTCTTCATACTCATACCCTTCCTCATCCTCCAACTGAACAAAACACCAAAACCCATTACCAAAGTGAAGACAATCAACAGCTAATCAAGCAATACATCAAAACTGTTGAGTAATATGTAAATATATCTTAGTATTCCATGTTTCCTCCTCAAATTCTTCATCATAGACGATTCGAATCTGTGACCCTAAGGACAAGGACATTTGAAAAAGAATTACATCTTCGATTTTATCAAGAACAAGTGAGTTTTTCAGTATACACCCTTCTTATTACTTGATATGAATTAGGAAAAAAACTAAAAAATATCTGAACAACATTTATGTCGAAGCATAAAAGAATATCAATTACCTTTATGATTATGTCACAGAAAATAAAAACTGCTAAAATGATGGGATAGGTAAGGACAATGTGAAAATACAGAACTAAACCGACACAAAAAAAAATGACGAAGAAAAGAGAAATGGGTTTAGAGTTTAGAAGTCATGGAAAAGCATAATGGCATCATTAAGTTTTAAACCTAGTGGAAGAGAGTAACAAACTAACAACCTCTTTTAGGCTCTTAGCTTTGATTTTAATCCTGTTTCTCCTTCAGCGCTCCTTTCCAGTTTCTCCATTGGCAGCAACAGCGACTTCCACAAAAACAATCACATTTTTTTTAGCTCTCTCTAAATCTCTCACAATCCGAAAAGAGGTTACAAGATTCAAAGAAAACGTATGAAGTAACACAAGTACATTTGACAAGGTGCTTGTTATAAAGCCTCACTCAACCTTATCCAGTACTCTAACTGAAATGTTAAATTGGACTCAACTATCAAAGAAAAGCTTTCTCAGCTTCACCTGCAAACCAAGTCGCAAGGTATCAAAGCAGAAACTTTCTTACAATCAGAGGCTTTGAAGAAATCAGAAGAAAAAACAAAGCCTCTGCATCAACCAGAGGCTTCACCTGCTTCAAAAACAGAACAGCGGCAACGGCTACCTCCGATAACAAACAAGAGGACGATTCGTACCTAGTATAGGACAAAGACCGGAACCGATTTGATGCTCTCTCAAAAACCGCGTGCTAAAGCATTGCAGCTGGCACGATGACCTGTTGAGCTTATCCGGATACACGATTACCTGTTGAGCTTATCCGGATACGCTCCTCTCATTCCCTTCTTTGTATCCGAGTCTATATAAAGAAACAGTGTGTCATCTTAAGTGTCAAGCTGAAATGAATCAATAAAGCATTATTCATCATCTTCTCTAAACGTTTCAAAATCTTTCATCAACCGCTAGCTGATCATCTTCTATAACCAATCACAAGTCAACTTGGTTCACTTCTTAAACCAGATCATGCCTTATAATTGTGCTCATCCAACACTTATTCTTCTTGGTTCATTCTAACTTCTAAGTAAGACCAAGAGTGCTTTAACATGGAATTTGGTTTCGTTAATTTTGATTATAGTTTTTTTTCTTATGTTTGTTTATTTTTAGAATGTTAGTAACCAAAGTAAACGAAACTAGTATGAAATTGAATTTAATATAGGAATCATAACTCTTTTTATTATATAACTCTTTTTTCACCAAAAATTTCGGAATCTCTAAGATTACAATAAGATTATAATAAGATAAATACAAATTGAACACTATCTCATGAGTATGTCTATTGTCTACCGACTAAATCGTAAGAGAAAAAAACAAAGGCTAAAACATCAAATGAATAGATATTCAAACTTATGAAAGTTTGATAATATGTTAACAAAGGTTTTGGTGTTTGATTGCTATTGATTTCGATGAAAATTCAAGTCTTAAAACAAATATTTTGTTAACCGTAAGATCTCTTTTTTTGTGACGCACATACTTTCGAGTTTTATCAAAACTATTTTTTTTAGCGTTGATTTATTATTATTTAATTACGAGTTATGAGAAATTTTACACTGACGTTTTTACAACAGATAATTTTACCGACTAATAATATTTACGCCAAGGGTTATACATGCACCACATTAAGATGTTTTGTAAATTTGTTTTCATTAATCTGTATAAATCATAATAAATGCAAATCTCCTAGTGTAGAATCATTAGTAAGTTTTTGATAACCACTAGACCAAAAGCATTCCACCACCAAAACTACATCCGTTGCATTTTTCGGTTTTCAAGATTATAATTTACAACTAACTTTTTGGTGGTTAAATTTATCACATTTCCTGATTTAGATGGAAAATAAATAGTATCTTCTTATATTCATGTTAACAGATTTGGTAGAAGGATTTAAGATTTTCTTAACTATATAGTCTTAGATAGATCATATAATTTCTAACTTGCCTTCGAATTCAAATTAAATATATACAAATAGATATTAAATTATATAAATAAATAAATAAAAGCCATCAGCACTTGACTGCTGGGTCCCACGGCCACGGTGGGCAGGTCACTTGTTCTCGCGCGAGGGTCGCATGTGTTCTCCGCAAGAGACGCTGTCGTTTCTTCGGCTCTACAATTATTTCAACTCTTTCTCCTAATCTCACCGTACGTTCTCTTTCCGTCCGTTTCTGTTTCTCGAGAAAATCTAGCTTTTTCCCGAGAAAATCCTTTTTCTCCGGTTTACCTTTTTTCTACTCGCTTAATACTGCGATTACATCCGGGCAACAAGTAACTTCACAAACGCACTTATGGATCGGAGAAGGGCGGGTAGCCCGGTGTTTACTCGTCAGTGGAGCGAATCATCGAACAGTACGGAAACAGCATCGCCGGCGATGTCTCCTGCTCACCGGAAGCAGCTCGGAGGTATCGGAGGTTTCTCCACCGTAAAACGGACTCATAACGTAGCTGCCAAAGCGGCGGCACAACGATTAGCTCAGGTCATGGCCTTGCAGAACAAAGACAACGGGGACGATGATGACGAAGATGAGGATGAAGATCTAAGTCTCAGATTCGCATCTCCTTCTCTTAAACCTGCTCGTCATACACCTTCTTCTTTTTCCTCCACTGGAAGCAATAGCAGCAATGGAAACAGTAATTTGCCGGCTGTTTCTTTCGCTCGGCGAACTAGATCGCCGTCGCCTGCGGTGAATTCCTTACTCTAGTTTCTAGAATTAGCTCAGATCAGCTTCATTTGATTATGTGATGAATTGTTATTTCTAGGCTTGGATGTAGCTGTGATGAATATGGTTCTCTAGGGCTAATCAAGTCTCTCTTTTTTTTTTATGATTTAATTAGTTAGGCAGGAACTTCGCCGAGCAAGTGCCTTCTGTGCGTTCTGCTTCGGCGGGAAGGCCGTCAATGTCTGCTAGATCCACGATTCCGACTCCTAATCTAATGCCGCCTAGTAGAGTGTCGGTGAAAACTCCGAATTCTATTCCTCCACTTGATCCTCCAACTAGGAGCAGAGATAAAAGGTGAAAAAAAATTGTGCTTCTTATTATAAGTTCTCAAATATTGGTAGTCAATTGAATATGTGGCTTAGTGGAATATGTCAAAAGTTCAAGACTAGTTTGGTTGAGTTGGTGTATAATATGATTTTTCATTTGACTTAATATTTGACCTCAAAGCTTAATAACAAAGCACGCTATAAAGGTTCATGAGAACTGGGAAGTGAATGGGCTCCTTGATCAAAGGTTGCTAAAAGAGTTCATGATCCCCTCTGGTTTTTGGTTCTGCTGCGTGTGTCTGATCTCGGATATTTAAGGTTTATAGGTTTTTTGCTGACGTACCATCAGTAAATTCAAAAGAAAAGGGTGATCAGCGAGAAGCTTCAGCTCTTCGTGATGAAGTATGTGATGGTTTCTTTTTTAACCGTCGGGATATCTGGTCAATTTTACTTGTAACTACATATTGGAAATTATAATCAAATCAGAATTTGTGTATGAGTCAGAAAAGTTGACATGAGGCTGATTCATTTTTAACTGCAGCTGGATATGCTACAAGAGGAGAATGAGATTGTACTGGAGAAGGTTTGATCTCTGTCATTGAATTTTATTTTGTATAATAACGCTCTTCACTTCCATTGTCAATAACATTTATCCTTGATTACAGCTTCGGTGTGCGGAAGAAAAAAGGGTGGAAGCAGAAGCTAGGGCTAAGGAGCTCGAGAAACAGGTTTTTAAATTAGTTGTCTTCAGTAGTCCATTTTTTACTTATGTTGCGTCTTGAAATTCTGAGCGAAAAAAATACTCCACTTGTTTAAATCTCTTTGTATGTCTTGTTAAAGCAGCCTCCCACCTCGTTTTTTTCCGCGTACTTAGATTTGTTCTAAGGTGAAAATGTAAATATGAACCATTTTGTCTAGCACATGCAAATCTAATGATATTCTTGTGTATGTAAATTTTACTTTGAATCGCATATATCTAAGTATTGGCATCTGTACAAGGTTTCATTTGTTTTTATTTTTGGTTCCAAAAGGTTGCCTCTCTTGGAGAAGGAGCGTCTCTGGAGGCGAAATTGTTAAGCAGGTGGGAGCCTGTGCCTTCTTTAGCTTCCCTTTGTTGTTCTCTTTTCCAAAAAATAGGCTGGTAGTTTTGATCGCTCATGTTGAATTGTGTCTTTCTATAGGAAGGAAGCAGCATTGCGTCAGAGAGAGGTTTGTGTGAACAGAAGTGAAGTACCTTCACTCTATTTTCTGCTCAGATGTAGTCTTCTCTTAGTCGAGTTTCTTTCGTTACCATTATGATCCCATATCAAAGTCTTAGATGTACACTTTATGGAAAACATACAATTTAAGCTTTGCAGAAAATTTGTACCTGTTACAGGCTGCTCTAAATGCTGCTAAACAGAAAAGGAGTGGGAAGGATGAGGAAATTGTTTCCCTACGTTCAGAACTTGAGGTAGGTACACTGATGTACTGTTTTCCGTTAGATGTACCACTTTTATTTACATGATGAAACCATGTCTTATTTTTCCCTGATATGTTCAGAGTTTGAAAGTCGAGGCTGCAACTGCTGCAGAACGGCTTCAAGAAGCAGAGTCTGAAGCGCAGTCTCTTCGTACAATGACCCAAAGGATGATTTTAACACAAGACGAAATGGTTTGTCAATAAATCTCGGGTCTCCTTATCTACTAATCATTTATAAGTTTCTGTGTTTATGAATTGTTGAACCTTCTAGGAAGAAGTAGTTCTGAAGAGATGCTGGCTTGCCAGGTATTGGGGTTTGGCTGTACAACATGGTAGGTGCTTCATCCATTCTGAGAGTTTATATTCTGAAGTAAAGAAAATATTCCCATAGTAATTTTCCTTTAATAGTAATTTAAGGCTCATATTTGTGGCTTGGTGGTTATTTAGCAATTTCATAGATATTTGCTTTTTCCTATGATGTTCTTCTGTAGGCATTTGTGCAGATATAGCACCATCCAGGCATGAGCATTGGTCATCGTTGGCTCCTCTTCCATTTGAGCTAGTCACCTCTGCAGCACAGAAGGCCAAGGAGTTATCCTGGGATAAAGGCTCGTCTAATATTCTGCTATAGTTTAATATGTTAAACTTTTCGTTGCTTATTATTGTATGCAGAATTTTTTATTTTCCAGCATATGAAATAAAGCAGGTGGGAATGATCGGAGTAAGGTTGCTAGAGGTTTGAGTGATCTGACTGGAGAAGGAAATATTGAAAGCATGCTTTCAGTTGAGATGGGTTTGAGAGAGCTAGCATCATTAAAGGTGTCCACAATTCTTTCTTAATTACCTATAAGTGTTGTCACCAAGCATTGATCTCCAAGGACAACGTTTTTAAATCTTCTTCTCTCTTTTGAAATATAGGTTGAGGATGCTGTTGTGCTTGCATTTGCCCAGCAGAGAAAACTGAGTTTGGTTCGTCAACCTGTTTCTGGTATGCATGTATTTGCGAGCTATAACATCAGCTAATGCTAAACACTTAAAAGCTCTTTATAAAAATGCATAACTAAAAGCCAATTTTTAACTATTTGTTTTCTCTTTATCTTACAGACTCCAGAGGTCATGGAGAATCCAGGTTTATAGATGCATATGGTAAGAGAAAATCTCTCCAATCCTAAGAGAGAGATTTTTTCATTCTTTTTCTTCTCTTTGTTTCCCACCCTAACGTAGAGGTTCTTGGGGTTGAACCCTGATGTGTAAGGGCTGCACCTAGTATAGCCACATCCACTCGGTCTTTGACATAGTGCATGAGTAGTTAGTGATAGAACCATCGATGATATCTTACCTGAAAATTCTTGACTGAGTTAGAGATAGAACCATCAATGATATCACCTACCTGAAAGGGTTTTCTGTGGTTTCAAATTTTGCCTTTGCCCTACACATGCAATCATCATTTGTAGACGTAATCAACCATATCTTAAAATTTATTTACAATGTTCTCATGTTGTTTTAAATGCAGAACTGGGTGAAGCAGAACAAGAAGATGTTGCCTTTAAGCAGGTACTTCACCACTTATGCTCATCATATTTAAGTTGTCAAGCTAAAAGCATAAATCTTCTGTCCATTCACTTGATTTTGAATCGACTACACATTTTCCACGTAGTATATCATCATTACAGAAAGATAATATCCGACAAACAGTAACCACATTGAAACATCAGTTGAAACGTGTCTGGATCTTGACAGAGTTCATGAGTCCAAACAATGTAGATCTTTGCTTATCAGTTTATATCAAGATATCGTCTTGATTCCAAGAATAACATAATGCAGGCATGGCTGATGTACTTCTGGGGCAGAGCTAAGTTACTTGGAGTGGAAGAAGACATCACAGAGGAACGTGTCCAATTATGGATCAGCCGTAGCAGCGGGAAATCTCAGACGACTTCTCATGATGCCTTGGATGGTAAAACTAGACTTGAGCCAAAAAAAAAAATTCGATATCTGATTTTTTTTTTTTGCTTAAAAGCTTTAGCGAGAAGTAGATTTATCATGATGATAAAACTAAAATTTCGCGTTATGATTGTCTTCAGTGGAAAGAGGTTTGGTAGAGCTAAGGAAGCTGGGAATAGAGCAACAGTTATGGGAAGCTTCTCGAAGAGAAATCGATCAGCTTCCTTCGCCTACTTCTTCTCCTTCGAATCAAGATCTCGATGCTGATTCATAGTAAAATAAAGCCTTTCCTCTCTTTGCTAGAAGAAATTTTACTTTGTATATTTCTCTTCATGTAAGTTTCACGAATCATCTGTGTGCCATTTTTCCCCCTTTTTCACACTGGAGTGGTGTAGTGTAAGCTTTGGTATTTTTTATTTTCGCAATCAAGTCCAACAAGTTTTGGAAAAAGAAAGAACACTTGAAATAAAAAATAAGATATCGGAAAACTAATTTCAAATTCATGTTAACTCTTACGAATAGCTTGACAGAAGAAAAAAAGACATGTTTCGTAGAGTAGAAGTGAATCTTGTAATTAGATCCTAATCTGACACTCAGAACTCAAATTCAACTCTCAACCAAATCCTGCATTTTTTGTGGGAAATTCTCCATGGTTCCCAAGCAATCGATATCCAGAAACAATAAAATACAAAAACGAATCAAACGAGGCTCGATTCAATAACACTTAAAAAGAGAATTCTCTAGATGAACCCTTCTTTCCTTCTACAATACTGGAACTAGATCTTCCATGGCTTCTTCAGCAACAAAACCACCACCACGTCCATTGTTACCATTCAACACAACCACACTTCCTTCCCCATCAACATCAACAATCACAGAATCTCCTTCTTTAATGTCCCTTGAAAGCATCTTCTCTGCCATACTATCCTCCAAAAGCCTCATAATCGCTCGTCTAAGCGGTCTCGCACCATAGCTTGGGTCAAATCCTTCATCCACCACTCTATCTTTAAACCTCTCAGTCACCTGAAGCTCAATCTCTTTGTCCTTAAGCCTCACCACTACCTCTTTAAGCATTATATCAGCAATTTCCTTGACTTCCAGCTTCGTCAACTGTCTGAAAACTATCATCTCATCTAACCTGTTCAAGAACTCCGGTCTGAAATATTGTTTTAGTTCCTCAGTCACTAAGCTCTTGATTCTGTTGTAACTGCTGTCTTTCTCGTCGTGGTCAAGATCAAACCCGATTCTTCTACCGCCTTTTTCAATCACGCTGCTTCCAACGTTTGAAGTCATGATCAGAAGCGTGTTCTTGAAATCAACAGTTCTTCCTTTGCTATCGGTTAGTCTCCCGTCTTCTAGGATCTGAAGCATCATGTTGAAAACATCAGGATGGGCTTTTTCGATTTCGTCAAAGAGAACGAGTGTATAGGGCCTGCGTCGAACCGCCTCAGTTAACTGACCTCCTTCTGTGTATCCTACATAACCTGGAGGCGAACCAATGAGTTTTGAAACCGTGTGTCTTTCCATGAACTCACTCATGTCAAGACGGATCATTGCTTCTTCTGAACCGAAGTAATAAGCAGCCAAGGCCTTCGCAAGCTCTGATTTCCCTACACCGGTTGGGCCAGAGAAGATGAAACTAGCGATTGGACGGTTCGGGTTCTTGAGTCCAACACGGGCACGGCGGATAGCCCGGCTGATGGCTTTGACGGCTTCATCTTGGCCAATGACTCGTGTGTGAAGGGTCTGCTCCATTTGAAGAAGACGGCTAGATTCATCAGACGAGACTTTCTCTACCGGGATTCCCGTCCACGTGGCAACAATGTGCTGGATGTCGGATTCTGTAACAGTAGGTCCTCCTTCCTCAGCTTCAGTCTCGGCTTTGCTCACTTCTTTGCCTTTGGCCAAAACAGCAGCTATCTCGGCCCTGAGCTCTATTTCACGGTCGCGATGAGAACCAGCCTGTCGAATAAGAACTCAGGGAATCATAAATACTAATCCTGGGTTTAAAGACGGTAAGAGAAACACGATGTGGATACCTTCTCAAAGTCTTGGCCTCGCACAGCTTCATTCTTCTCCTTAGTGATCTCCCTGAGTTGCCTTTCAAGCTCTCTAGCTGCCTCAGGAATCTATACAAGCAAACCGTTTTCTGAATCAGCTCAAGTAGATATAAACACACAAATTTTTTGGGTAATGCAAGAAACATGCAAATATGAACCTGAGCATGTTGTAGCCGAACCCGAGACCCAGCTTCATCAATCAAGTCAATCGCTTTGTCTGGAAGAAACCGATCACTGTTCACTCAAGAGAATAAACTTCATCAATCAAGTTGAGATATTGCTGCAACTTGTCTCAGATATTGTCAAAATGTTCCTTGTTGGTGAAAGACTTGAAAAAAACACACACACCTGATGTACTGATGTGACAATTGCGCAGCAGCAACCAAGGAATCATCGGTGTACCGAAGCTTGTGGTGGATCTCATATCGCTCACGCAGACCCTGCAAGATCTGTATAGCTTCCTCTACAGTTGGTTCAGGTACCTTCACAGGCTGGAACCGTCTCTCCAATGCAGGATCTTTCTCAATGTGCTTCCTGTACTCATCCAATGTTGTTGCACCAATACACTACAAATGGAAAAAACAAAACCTGTTAAACACTTGAGTTTCCAGTTCTGTTAATTGACATTTTGACAACACTAGACCAACAGAGAGAATTAGAAACGTTACCTGCAATTCACCTCTTGCAAGAGCTGGCTTTAAGATGTTAGCAGCATCGATCGCACCTTCAGCGGCTCCTGCACCGATCAATGTGTGCACTTCATCAATAAACAGAATTATGTCATCACTTTGTCTGATTTCCTCCATAAGTTTCTTCAATCTTTCCTCGAATTCTCCACGATATTTCGTTCCAGCCACTAGAAGACCCATATCAAGGGTTATAACCTGAAAACAAATGTAAAAGTAAATACCTAAAACATTCTCAGCATCTTAAATTCATTATAAATGATCCGATGGGGAAAATTTTACCGTCTTCCCCTCAATTGTTTCAGGAATATCACCACTAGCAATTCGTTGTGCGAGTCCTTCAGCTATTGCTGTCTTACCAACTCCAGGCTCTCCAATAAGACATGGGTTGTTCTTGGTTCTTCGAGCCAAGATCTGGACCACACGTTCGATTTGTGGCTGCCTTCCAACAACCGGGTCCAATTTACCCTGCATCCGAAAAGCAAATAACCAAATTCAGCAGAAACCTTCAAGCATTAATATGATACTCTTTTCAAGATGACTAAGCTATTTTTATTACCTCCTCTGCTAGTTTAGTTAAGTTAGTCCCATACTCTTCTAGTGTTGGCATTTTGCTGTTTCCGTTGCTTCCTCCACCAACGTTTGCTGTAACTTCATTGTTTTCCCCAACCATACGTATAACCTAAAAAATGTTATACGAATACTCAAAATGTTGTCAAGAAATGGTTTACTAAGCCATAACATGATTGTGAGAATCCAAAATTGGTCCATTTACCTGCGTCCGGATATTATTAGGATCAGCCCCCAAATTCTCCAAGACACGAGCTGCTACACCTTCCCCTTCACGGAGAAGACCAAGCAAAAGGTGCTCTGAACCAATGTAGTTATGCCCTAAAATTCAAAATAACAAAAAGTTCCCACATTGATAAGAAACAGTTAGTTTCATCAGTCAAGCAAGTATACATATTGCACAACACATAACATGCTCCGAGCCTAAATATTAATAAATAGGCTCAGATACTTACCAAGTTGTCGAGCTTCCTCTAGTGACAACTCCAGCACACGCTTAGCACGAGGAGTAAATGGAATCTCCACAGCCACAAATCCGCTGCCTTTCCCTATTATCTTTTCCACTTCCACACGTGAATCTTTAAGATTAATCCCCATGGACTTAAGAACTTTTGCAGCAATCCCAGTCCCTTCTCCAATTAGACCCAACAGTATTTGCTCAGTACCAACAAAGTTATGGCCAAGTCTCCGAGCTTCCTCTTGAGACAGCATTATGACCTTAATTGCTTTCTCGGTGAACCGCTCAAACATGGCTTTTGCTACACATCGGCTAGCTTTCTCTCTCCGAGATGAGATTATAAGGTGAACCTTAGAAAGGAAATCTTGACGAGGACTTGCCACAAAATCCAATGCATTGGAAGCCCTTAACCCTGAGAAGCTTTGAATTCTCAAAACAGGTGCTTGTAAATAGCACATCATCTTCACAGACGACCTTGAATTTCTGCATTCTTTGGACTGCACATGCCTTCCAGGACTAAGTAAAGGAAAGGCTGTAAAAGCCACTAACCTAGCCATAATGCACAGTTGGAGGCTGCATTGGGTAATGGCAAAACATAAGTTTCAGCAATATATTGGATTAAGCTAAAATACAAGAAAACACAGATAAAGTTTCGGTTTTTGTTCAGTGCGAAGATGATTAGGAAACATAAACATCATACAACGACAAAGCTACACGCAATCGAATAGATGTGTGTAGAGGCAATGCCGAAAGCATAACAAATACCAAACAATGATACTTAGATCCTTTATAACCAAAACAGAGAACGTAAAAAGACACCAACTTTGGGAAGTGTTAGCAGAACACTAGAAGACAGAAAAAAATGAATCAGAATATGCTTATGATGCTAATTTATAAGGATTAGAAATGAACCCAGGCCTTTAGTTTCACCCCACAAAAAAATAGAAAATAAACACTTCTAAGAATTGAATCTATGGCTCATTATCGAGAACATCAGCTAATCAACGTGTTATAATTTTGAATATACAGAGAGACTTCAAGCTAATCCTCATAAGTACATCACAGAAAGAGATCAGACACATAAATACACCATTTCAATTCACCAACTCAGAGCAGAACAGTTTCCCAAAGCTTGAGCTTTGTTTCTTATAAGCAAAGCATTCTTAGTGAGACGCAACCAAAATGATAAGTCTCTTTAACTACAAAGCAAACAAGCATTCATCTGTCAACAAATCGATACGCGAATACACAACCCTAATCTCAAAAGTAAACATTTTTGCAAATCAATACAACCAAATGAAAAGAGTGCCCAGATTTCTCACTCAAAATGAAACCACCAAATGAAACGAAACCAAACGACATGACAAACAGAAAAACTCCACCTTTAAAGTTCATACAACAGAGAAACACAAACCTAAAAGCTTCTTCAGTGAAACACAAAACCACAAGACAGAGAAAGTGAGAGTGTAGCAAAACAAAAGGGTTTGTTTTTACCGACTATAGCCTTTGGATGGAGAAATGCGAGAAAGCGAGAGACTTTTGATGGTTGGCCCGTGTAAGGAAAGAGATAGGAAGCGAAGATGAAACAAAGAGATTTTCTCTCTTTTTATTTCTCTTTCTCGCCTTCTACAACACTACACACATCGCCGCCCTTCAGAACACTCACCTACCAAAGTTACATATCAGCCGTTAGATTACTCAGAGTGTTTTAAAACGCCCAATCTAATTAAGACCGGTTTTGTCCAAAAACTCCGTCAAAACCAAAATCAAAATTCCAACAACATATAATAAACCAAATAAACCGATTTATCATTTTTGTCATATCTACTTTCTTTGGCTAGAGAGATTGTAACGGTGTCGTCGTCTCCAAACGATTTGCTCTTCCAAAGGTTCTTAATTTCTCAGTGCCCCTTTGCGTATTTCAGCTTCTGGTTTTTTGGTCTAATCGTTTCTCTGTTTCAGTTGTTTCTTGTAATATTGTAAATTGAGAAATGGGGATTCGAGATCTATGTTGGTTGTTTTACGTTTTTAGTTCGAGTGATTTGGTAATGTCAAGAGATCAGATCGAAGAGTCTTGGGGGTTTTCGATCTTAGTCCTTTGGATTTTCGAAATTCGATTCCTTTACATAAAATCTCTCGTAATTCTGAGTTTACGATCTTAGTCCTCTGTGTTGTCAAATTGTCTGTCTTTAATTATGGTTTCGAGTAATTATGTGTTCTTCTGAGTTTAATGGCATAATTCTGAGTTTACTATATTCAATTTCTTGGCCAAAATCTTTTGAGTTTGAGACTCTCTGACTTCGCTAGCAAATTGAATATTTTATATGTCTTGCGTAACTTTTCGACGGTGTATTGGTTTGATGTTTGATTACAGAGAGTGTTTACTCTGTTTTTGTTTTCTACTATTTTAATAAACTGTATGATTTTGAATTGCTTTCTTAACTCTTAACATTTTCATAGCTGGGTTTTGAGGGAATTAGCTTATTATAAAAAGGTCTTGAATACTCTGTTTGTGAGATTATATGTTCGGTTTAACCGGAAAGAAAACGTTATTACTTTTGTTATTCTGTTTGGTTCGTTTTTTTCTTATAGCAGTACATAATAAATCATCGAAGATTAACATTTCTTGTTTAAATTAATTTCTCTTAAGTGACATGTTAGTTTTACTTTTTATCTATATTTCATGGGTTTGGGGTTTTCCATTTTAACTAATGCTCTTATGCCTATATAATGACTAGTCTTCACATTGTTTTGGGGTGTGGAGTAATAAGATGGGTTTTTTTCTTTAAGATTTGGAAACTAAACTACCTAGTTTTCTGCTTGGAATATATCACAATTAGTGCTGGGAACGTGGGTAAATACCCGCCGCGGGGCGGGTTCGGGCATGGCATAGGAAGACAACTTTTCTGCGGGTTTACCGGGGCAGGTCTCAAAGTGTTGCGGGTTAGCAGGTTTTTACCTGCGGGGCTTGCGGGGCTCGCATTTGGACATGGCCCAATCAGAACAGTCAGGTCGTGACCCAATAACATTCAGGCCGTGGCCCAATAGAATTGTATTTGGTGTTTGCGGGTTGCGGGTTTGCAGGGTTTGTGAGTACTTGTTTTCGGTATGCGGTCTACCTGCGGGACCCGCGGTGATTGGCGGGAGGTTGCGGGCGTAATAGTTAATACCCGCAGTTTTGCGGGGCGGGTTTGAGCACTCAAATTTTTCTACAAAACCTGTGGGTTGCGGTCGCGGTCGCTGGCATACCTGCTTCCCAGTGCTAATCACAATCCTGTGATGAAATCGTGGGAATTAAGTAATATGGGGAGGATTGATTGATTAGAATCTCATATTTGTGAGAGGTTAAAACTTGTTGATTTTACTATTCAAATTCTTGTGAAGGATTTGAACACTTTATTAACGTTTTTCTGCTTGCTTTAGGGCACACAACAAGAAATGGAAGAAGAGTATGAGAGTCGTCGAGTGAAGAGATGGGAAGAGTTGGACACTGACATTCTAGTGAGGATTTTCCAGAAATTTAGCGTCTTTGAGCTGACTTCAGGATTAGCTCATGTTTGTAGCGGTTGGAGAGCTGCTTGTTGCGATCCGATTTTGTGGAAGACGCTTGATTTGTCTCACATGAGATCTAGTTTCATTAAGATCCCGTTGGAACCTTATGTCTATGTGGAACGTCGATCTGATGATGCCCTGACCAGGATTCTGAAACTGTCTATGAATCTTAGCGGAGGAAACACGAGGACTTTGATCTTCCATTTCAACTTGTTCTTGAGTGATGATCAGCTTACTTACACCGCAGAAAGGTATGTCTTTCTTCTTGTCTTGTGATTTGTTTTAAAATTTTGTCATCAAAACCGTTGACTATGGTTTATCTATGGCCAAAATCATCACTTTTTTCGCCACCATAAATTAGGTGTATACGTTTGAAATGTCAATTTGGTTCTGTTTTTCTGTTAAATGGGTTCGGAGAGTTCTATACCAAGTAGAACAGAATTATATATATATATATATATATATATATATGGTTTGGTTTGGTTTTGGTCCAGTTTGGTTATTTAAAAAAATCACTACCAATCAGTTTCTGGAAATTTTTTGGTTCAGTTTATATGTCAAAATTAGATGAATCTTCTATAGACTAAAAATTTGAAATTTGTTGTACCCAATATTTGCAGGTGTCCAGGGTTGAGACGTGTCGTCCTTCCAGCTTGGAACAGAATAAAGAAGACTGGGATATGCAAAGCGATAAGAATCTGGAAAGATCTCGAGTCACTAACAATGCCGAGCATTGCAAACCCGCCCTATCTCTTAACAGAAATCGCCAAGAACTGCAAGAATTTCAAAGAGCTGAAGATCATGGGTCCATTCGAGGTCTTCTTTGCAAACACCCTCATCACTTGCCTCCCAAACGTCAAAATCCTCAGCCTTAGATGCTCGGCTATAAAGCGGGAAGCGCTCATAAAAATCCTTGACGGATTACCAAGCCTAGAAGTACTCAACATATCGCACTCTCACCTGGTGGAATACAACGGGTGGCAGCCGCAGCAGAAGGTGATTGTTAGAGAGCTGGATAAGACGATAATGGAGAAAGCTGGGATGATGAAGAAGTTCTTGACATGTATGGAGCATAAGACATGTGTGATGTGTCAGAGGACTGAGAATGATGAAGGGATTGTGAGATGGTATAAGTATGAGGAAGGAGAGTGGAAGGTTGATGAAGTCAGCTCTCTTCATCTTTGATGTTTATATGATTTTTCATATGTGAAGATTTAGACTTCTTCTTCTTCTTCTTCTTCGTCATCTTTACTGTGTGAGTTGTTTTGATTTGGACGTATTGTGTAAATGTGTAGGCAATGCCAAAAGTTTGTATGTAGTGATCAATTCTTGATCACCAACCTTGACATCTGTAGGAAAATAAAACAATTTACTTTCAATTTTACAAGATTCTCTGTTCCTAGTTTTTGGTACTGACATAAATAGCAGAATCTCTTTGCATTTATACTATTACACATGTAGTTTTGTAAAATTTTTGTTTCGACAACACAAATACAATTAAATAAATATCATATAGGTTGTTCCGAATGGTCAAAGTTTACATACGATTAGAAACTAAAATATATTTATGCAAAATATTAGATTTACGAAGGTATTAGTCACATTTATTTTGCTATCATCTACCTACCACCCTTCTTGGACGGCAATAAACGACACCGTTTTTATGAACTCACCCACCATTAGTTTGGTGTAACAATATATATTCTTTAAAACGTTTAGGAATTTTTTTCTTACGAATATATATATATATATATATATATATATATCTCCAGATTAAAAGAGTATGTCTTTAAAGAATTTTTTTAACTGTTCGTCTTTGACCATCAACGGTCATTTCTTGATGACTGTTGAAAAAAAGTTTTAAATTTCTGTGTTGCATAATTGACCATTTATATTATTTTGTAGCAAATTCCAAATATTTTATGTTTAATTCCCTCAATTGCAAATAAATTATAAAATCTCAGGAAGAAAAAATATCAAAACACAAACGTTACTGAAGGATTTGGCTGTGTGACCAGACCCACCGACTCTCTCTATCTATCTCTCTTCTCGATTGCTCAATCATGGTTCTGCAACTATGGGAGGCGTTGAAGGAAACGATCACAGCTTACACTGGACTTTCTCCAGCTGCGTTTTTCACCGTATTAGCTCTCGCTTTCGCCGTTTATCAAGTCGTCTCCGGTTTCTTCGTTTCTCCTGAAGTTCACCGGCCTCGTTCTATGGAGGTACAGATGCAATCAGAGCCTCTTCCACCGCCGGTTCAGCTCGGAGAAATCACTGAGGAGGAGCTTAAGCAGTATGATGGTTCTGATTCCAAAAAGCCCCTTCTTATGGCAATCAAAGGCCAGATCTATGATGTTTCCCAGAGCAGGTATACTTGTATTATCTTTACTTCTTCATGAAATTATGGTTTAATCCAAATGATCCACAAGTGAATTACTGTAAACTATTGAATCCAATTCGAATTCGCGCGACAGTTTCGAGATTTGGGGGTTTCAGTGATGCTGAAATTTTGGTTGATTGTTTGATTATAATCCAAAGTTGCAATATCAGTCTGCTTTTGATTCTCTTTTAATTTGCTTTTGTATCTTAGTTTCTCTCATTTTATTTTCTAGTAACAATACCATTTCAAGAACTGATCAAATTGTATTGTGTTCAAGTTACCGTAAAAATCTTTACTTTTACTCGTACTGTGTGAAGAAAACATCTTGACTTAGTAGAGAGTAGATATGAGAATGATAACATACGAACTTGTGGAAGTTTTTGGTTTCTATATTGCTAATGTGATACAGTTTTGTGATGTTTTAGAGAGGAAGTGATTTGTCCGTTGTTTAATTATCCGCGTTTGTTTTTTATTTATGTGTTCCATGATGTTTATAAATTAAGTTTTGGCTGACATTTTCGGTAGAGTACCCGGTTGACACAGTTATCGCTGCACAATTGCACATTCATGTCGATGTATATGTATGCATATCGTGGTTTCTTTTTTACAGCATATCTATCTGAATCATATTCACATGTCCCAAACCTTAGTTTTTCAATCTTCATTTAAACTCTTACTTACTTGGTCACATACTCTAATGACATCTCTTCTTTTTATGCAGGATGTTCTATGGACCAGGTGGGCCATATGCTCTGTTTGCAGGGAAAGATGCAAGCCGAGCTTTGGCAAAAATGTCATTCGAGGAACAGGACTTGACTGGAGATATTTCAGGTCTTGGTCCATTTGAGCTAGAGGCGTTACAAGACTGGGAGTACAAGTTCATGAGCAAGTATGTCAAAGTCGGGACCATTCAAAAGAAGGATGAACAAGGCAAAGAGAGTTCAGAACCTTCTGAAATAAAAGCTGAGTCAAAGGAAGGTCCTTCTACAAACACTGGAGAAGAAGCTTCTGCGGTTACCCACGATGAAACTTCTAGAAGCATAGACGAGAAAACCGCGGAGACCACAGAGAAGAAGGATTTGGCAAATGGTGATGCTGCAAAGGGGTAAAGTCAATGTAATCGAAGCGTCACAATCTCTCTTGAGAAATTAGTGAGATTTTTCTGGGTTTAATTAAGTATGACTGTATGAGTCGTATATAACTCAAGGTGGAATAAAATTGGAGCCTTTTTATGTGGATCTTACAATAGACGTTTAGTTCTGATTATTGAAGCTTCAAAATTACATCACTTCTACAGTAATATTAAATGTTTCTTCTATTCTATCAGAAATTAAAAATAACGTTAAAATAAAAGACAATACGAAAAGGTGTTATCCATAATTTAAAATTCAAATATTTAGAATTTCAAATACTTCTCTTCCCCCTCTCACTCTTTCTCGAGTTTGGGCGATCTCGAAGGGGAAGCAATGGGAGTGAAGCATCTTTGGGATGTTTTGGAGCCTTGCAAGAAGACTTTCCCACTCGATCATCTTCAGTGAGTTGTTGCTTCGTTTCAATTTCTCTTTAATTTTCTGGGTTTTAAAAAAGATGAAGCCTTGACGAAATCTCCATTGAACGTTAATTGATGTAGAAACAAAAGGGTGTGTGTGGATCTGTCGTGTTGGATGGTGGAATTGCATAACGTCAACAAATCTTATTGCGCCACTAAAGATAAAGTTTATCTTCGGGGACTCTTTCATCGACTCCGAGCTCTAATTGCTCTTAACTGCTCCATCATTGTAGTCTCAGGTAATTCTAACCCTACTTGTTTCGAAATTGCCATCAGATTCACCAATTTGAGTTTGTTTGGAGCAACAATTTCTCTCATTTCGTGGGTGGGTTTGTTGTTTATGCAAACCAATTTGTATTGTTGTCACTGAAAATGGTTAGCAGAAGCATGAGTGATCACTGCTTTGCTCTAAAATTTTACTTTTTGATGCTTTTGAGCATCGTTGACTTACTGGTGCTTTGTAATTAGATGGTTCAATTCCTGGAATCAAAGTACCAACTTATAGGCGTCGATTAAAAGCAAGATTCGAGGTACAATGATACCAAATGAGGCACTAGTGCTTTTATTCTTGCATATGATGGCTAGTTGTCAGAATTTTTTCCAATTTAATGCTTTATGATTCAGCCAGGTTGCTGACGATGCTGTTGAACCTGGGAAAGAGACTTCACTCAAAAGAAATATGGGGTCCGAATTCTCGTGCATTATAAAAGAGGCCAAAGTTATTGCATCAACACTGGGGATACTTTGTTTAGACGGGTAATTCTTCAAGAACGCCTAGATTGACAATGAGACTTTGGTTTCAGTGTTTCGCTTTACTTATGAGAGGCTTTTGCAATTGTAAACATGGACATTCGAGCATATATGGTCTAGTTTCTTGTTTGAGAGACCCACTAATACTGATAAAGCAAATTCTCTTCTGTGTTTTTCCTTCAAGTGCAGGATTGAGGAGGCTGAGGCGCAATGCGCTCTGCTAAACTTAGAATCTTTATGTGTAAGACTCATTTTGCAGCTTTAATCAGTTTCTTGTTCGTCGTGCTGTTAACACAAGATTGAATAATAAATTATGATTTTCATGATCATTCATAGGACGCCTGTTTTAGCTCTGATTCAGATATTTTCCTTTTTGGTGCAAAGACTGTCTACAGAGAAATATGCCTTGGTGAGTGGAGAGCAATTCTTTAGCAGTCTTGGTTTCTTGTACCATATAATATGGTTAATGGTATTATATGACCTAATAATTCTGCCAATGAACTAGGTGAAGGAGGTTATGTTGTTTGCTATGAGATGGATGACATCAAGACAAAGCTTGGGCTTGGACGGAACTCACTGGTAACTTAACGTTAACTGATTAGCTTTATAAACTTGACCCTGATCTTTCATTTTCACAAAGCTGCACCATGTTCTGATAATATGATTTGATTGGTAGAAGCATGACTGATGAATGCAGACTTGTAAAACGTGGCCTTAGCCTAGAATGTTTTGTTGATGAACTCAGGCGAGATAGATACTGTGTATGAATGGTTCCACTGCAACATAGTAGCTTCAAGGACTCAATTCCTTTAGTTGCATCAGTAGACAAGAAAACTGGCTACACATTCTTGACTATTATTTCATACGCCAAAGAACTTTGAGATCCTAGCTATATTTCATTGAATGACAAGGTTATTTATACAAATTTTTCTTTGCGGATGTTCCAGATAGCTCTAGCGCTTCTGCTTGGCAGCGACTACTCTCAGGGAGTTCGTGGTCTTCGTCAGGTGTGTTGATAACTCGAGCTGCTAACCTTTCATCTATCGGGGTTGTATGTTATTCTAGTTTGTGTGTTTTATCAAGAGTTTGAATACAAAAGACTCATGATAAAATTTCTTCTGTGTACAGGAGAAAGCTTGTGAGATTGTAAGGTCGGTTGGAGAAAATGTTATCCTTGAAAAAGTTGCATCAGAAGGACTTGCCTTTGCAGAAAAGCCGAGAAAATCAAAGAAGCCTGTGTGCAGAAAAAAGGGGACGTTACCCTTGGTGGTTATAAATGGTATTTAAAGCAACAACTTCTTCGTCTTTGTGATATGGCATGCTTTGCTTATCTAGTTAGTTGATTTGGTGCTAGCCTAAACAGAATGTTTACATCATAGAAGCTCTTTCCGTAATCTTGATTTAGGAAATAATCATGAACCACAAGGACTGGAACAGATCAAACAGGTGATTGATGCGTTCATGAACCCCAAGTGCCACCAAGCAGACTCTAATGCAGTTTCCAGGTTAAACCTTCTTTCCAATTCTTTGTTGTCTGTCCTGTATTGATAATACTGCTCCTGATTATACCTATTTGTAGAGCTGGCATGTGAATCTGCCCATCTTTTGTAGCAATCATCTGTCACAAGAAATCACCGATTTTTGTACTGAATTAAGTCTTGGTGCTTTTTTAAAACTTTCGACGTATAAAGGTTCTAACCACTGGTGTTGTTTTTGATAAACTGATAATTAAAATCAGTAAAAGAGCAAAAAAGAAACTAAAGATAGAATAAATGTTTGCTCAAATGCCTGAAAGCAATCAAGGAGTTTTGATGAGAAACAAGCTTATAACAGGAATTATGTGCTAAGCCTGGAAAATAGTGAACTTGGAAAAATTTGAATGTCTATTCAGATTTTGGATGAAGGAAATAATAAAATTCAAATACTGGTTTTGCAGGGCTATGGCTGAATTCTCTTTCCAGCGCACCAAGCTTCAGGAAGTATGCCATAAATTCTTTGATTGGCCTCCTGAGAAGACAGGTATGACTTTGGATTTATACATGTTTCTTATCTCTTGTAGGTTGCATTTGCAGTATTTTCCAGAAACAATTGTGTTACCAATGTTTCTTCTTTTTCACTATTTTTCGTTTAGATGAATACATACTTCCTAAAATTGCTGAAAGAAGTCTGAGAAGGTTCGCTATTCTGCAATCAAGATCACCTGAGGTTGGAGTTAACCTTCCTCTCCACAAGGTACATTTATTTCTCTCCCTCTATCTCTCTGCAAGTTATTTAGCTATAGATGTTAGCTAAACATTTTTCTGCAGCCGCAGATGCCAGAGAAGTGCCCAGTGTCTGAAATCATAAAGACTCGCAGAGTACAGGGACGAGAATGTTTTGAAGTCTCATGGAATGATCTAGAAGGTTTAGAGACGTCCATTGTTCCTGCAGATCTTGTAGAAAGGTAATGACAATGATCAAAGCCTGACCTTCACTCATTCGCTCAAGTCTGGTAATACAGTTGAAATCTATCTAACCTGTTTTATATATGGCCTTCAATGCAAAAGCTCAACTTCACGAGAATCAAATGAACTGAAATAGTGTCTGAAGAAAGCTGTGGACTAAAACGGATACTGAAAACCCTCCATTTTCAGTGATTTAATTTGGCTTGGCTACATAAATTTCATGGAAGAGTAATGATTAGGTTTCCGGAAAGCTGCAAATTATGACTATGATTTTCAGTTAACCAAATAGGAGCTATGAAACGTCGAAATGAAACTTAATACTAGATCTATTCATGTAGCCAAATTTGCTACGAACTTTTTCTCATGGAACATTACTGTTTTTGTTCTGGTTTTGCATATTTATCCTCCTGTTTTTTTCTCAGGGCTTGTCCAGAAAAGATCATAGAGTTCAAGGAGAAAATGGCAGCAAAGAAGAAGAAACTGAAGCCGAAACGAAAACAGAAGGAAACGAGTTCACCTACCAAATATTCCTCTGTTACCGAACTCAGCCTCAAACTCCAAGACCTTGCTCTCAGCCCAAGCTCTGTAGGAACTCCAAGCACCGTAGAAGAAGCAGAGCAAGAGAAAGAACAGCAAAACTCCAAGAAACATGATTACTTGTGTCTTATCGATTCACCTGCTAGAGAGAATTGCAATAATGCTTGGTCGACCATGGATAGATTCGGTGTTCGCTCGAGTTCTTGTTCGTTGTATCCGGAAACAGAAGTCATTGATCTGATAAGCCCTTGTCCTGAAGCTCGTTCAAGGAGCGTGTCAAGAAGTTATCAAGAACAAAAGAGCCATGATCACCAACTTGAGACTGTGATTGAGCTGAGTGATTCAGAGACAGATGATGAAGAACATTGCAAAAAAGCTAGAGACCTTAGGATCTTCCTTGAAAATATCAGGAAAGATATTATCTTCTGAAACTATGCAATGTACGAATAGTTCTTCTACTTCATAAAATGTTATGAGTTCTTTGATCTTATTGCTAACTTTGTAGATTTCATGAAAACTATTAAAACTTGAAAGTTATACTTTTCATTTTTGTTGGTAATGTATAACTAGCGTATTAGTCACAGAAAATTATCTTACTGAATTAATCCTCTAAATTTAATTATTTTGCATGTAATAATAAATTCAATTTATATTAGAGTTCATGAATTATAGAAAGAGCCAAGTGGTTTTAAAAATACCATATTATTTTATTTGTATTTTTCTGAAAAAACCACAAACTTTTCCAAGAAGGCGCTTAAGAAAGTTTTAGAGTTTTTATTAATGTAATATATCACCATTTTGGAGAAAAAATATATCAGTTTTTTATGCAGTATAATAAAAATAAAATGATAGGACGGTTTAATAAGACTTTTGAAGACATCCATCGTCAGTGAAAAATTCTTTTTATATGCATGCATCATGACAAACCAAAAATGTACCATTAAAACGTAATATGAGAGACTGTTTCCAAGAAGACACATATCAATAAAATAGTAATCCTCCAACTCCGACCACGGTTTTCTACTCTCCGTGTGATTTACAATTCTGACCAGAGGTGTCCAATTCAAATAAATGGAAAAGAATATGGAAACTGGAATGAATAGTAATTTAGTTAGAATAGTCTATTTCTTAATCTGATAAACGAAACTCCAAATGACGATGTGGTATAATCTAAATTCAAATGAAAAAACATGTTTGGTAGACAACAACAAAAATGAATAGAAATTAGAAAATACGTGATTGGTCCACGGCTTTAATATTTAGTTGACTTAATTACTTTGCGCAACGTGGGATATATATTGGCGGTAGGCGAGGTTTATTTATTGTTGATGCACCAGAAGTATTTAACCAAACTATATTGTCACTGTTTAACATAACCACTTCTCTCTTTCTTAATTAAACTCTCCTTGATCGACACCTCTTCTTGGTGACCAAGAGGAAGAAAAAAAACAAGCATAAACCTCTAGGCTCTAACTAATTTGATATTTTGGTCAATTTCTATCCGCAAATGGGGGCAAAGAGTTGACTCCAAACAATACTTCTTTTATATCATCTCCAAACAATATTATTTATAGCCAAATTGATAATTACTAGTTCACCACAGACATACTATTAATGATATATTATAAGTTAATTCTAATATTTTACCATTACATATTCTTCGGTAGAATTTTGTAGTATCAAATTTGTGGTAGATTTTACGAATTGTTTGCTAGACTTTCACTATGTGTCAAGCTGTTAAATATATATATATATATAATGTAATAAAATGTAACATATTTTTCTTATTGGCTATTTAAACCTAATTTTTTCCATCAATGCCGCACACGGTGCGTCGGCTACACACCATCAAATTAAGTTCATCCTTTTTGTAATATTTAAAGCGATCACTATTTTTTTATTTACATTATTTAGATCGATAAAGTGATCTCAATTACTATATCGCAAGAAAACGCGATCTCTTGAAATAATACTCCAATGAGAATACCTCAAAAGTGAACTATGGTTATTGCTGTATGATTAGATCAGAAATTCGTC
This sequence comes from Cardamine chenopodiifolia, assembly GCA_963922655.1. Lineage (NCBI taxonomy): Eukaryota > Viridiplantae > Streptophyta > Magnoliopsida > Brassicales > Brassicaceae > Cardamine > Cardamine chenopodiifolia. Next base: position 11,924,407 of record OZ000479.1, on the reverse strand, counting down.
ACACATGCCAAGTAAGTCGTCGCACCGAAAACGATATCGGAATCTTGAATAATTTAAAATATAAATTATATAATAACCAGAGTAAACGTCAAAGGATGCACATTCGGTTTTTAGATTTAAGTTAAGATAAAATTTGATTGAGTTTATACATTTACTTGCAATGGAATAATTTAGTAGGTTTGGGTTCGAAAAACTTTTTGGATTTGTGCCGGATTCGGATTTCAGAGTTAAAATTTTATAATAACCCCAAAAATTGGGTTTTATGGTTTTATGGTTTTTCGGGTTTTTTGGATTTTTTGGATTTTTTTGGATTTTTCGATTCAGATTTGTATATATTATACATATAAAACTCACATTTATAGGATATGATCCTCGAATTATGATATTTTTCATGAATAATTATGTATTTTTAGATTTTTGGATTAGATTTTTGAATTTCGGATTTGGATCAGATTTGGTACAGATTTAAAAATTTAAAATTTTAAATTTAATTAAAATAATTTATCATGTTCAAATTCGAATTCGGATAAAAATTTTTAGATCAAATTCGGATCAAAATGCTGGGATTCGAATATTTGTCCACTTCTACAAATAATTATCCGCAGCTAACGTCATCCCAGTGTCGGTTGCTAAAGGTGTTTTGCTCAGTAGAGGCATCATCTTATCAATGGATCAATATAATATAGACGTTCTAAAAAATATGACATGTCTTATTTTATTTTTGTAGATAGTAATACAACAAAATAATAATAATAACATGTTTATATAATCTTCCTAAACTTTTAAAACGGGTTTCTAGTTGAATTGTATTCGTAGGAAGGTTTGTATGAACGTTATTTCTCTTATATTTTTTCAACAAAATATATATAACCGTTACAACTGTATAGTTTCTACAATCTTACATCTTTTTTTTGTTTGTCAAAGCAAAAGGAAATATATATATATATATATATATATATATATCGTCTCGCACGTGTGTTCTTGACTGACCTCATAGTGTACCATTTGAAAAATATTACATTCGAGAAGGAATTAACGGTTCTCCATCCGATGGGAAACCATCGTAACCATTTAATTAAACGAATATATATATATATATATTAAAAAGTTAGAGTGTTTTTGTGTGTTTTTTTCATTTTGTAGAAATTGTCCATAACAAGGTGATAAGTAAATAAATATATTATATATTTTACTATAATAATCATATTATATGTGTCATTTTGTTAGTCTAATCACGTTCTGTTATAACAAATAAACATTAAGTGGCATAAGACGTTAAACCCAAATGAATTTTTTTCGTCAATAATATGTAATCTATCAAAGTTCAGTTAGTGATTGAACGACAATAACGACGACACTGATATAAATCATTAGTTTATTTGTAGTTGTCAAACCAATAATTAGATTACTTCAATAATTTCAAATATGATATTAAGAAGTATATATTATTTAATATACCTGTTTATATTTTATATTTTACAAGAGTTTTTCTTTAGGAAGGCAAGTAGGTGTCAGTTAAAAAATTGCAAAGTCTTCATCAACTCTATCCTTAGAAAAAATAATTTAACTTGAACAGTTAAATTAGAATAATTCTATTCACTACCAATCAGAATATTTGACAATAATTTGAATTTTATTTAAGACTTGAAAAAGTCCACTTATGCATGTTCAAAAATATAACAGTAAAACATTAATAAATTATTGGCGGCAACTCCAAGTATTAATCGACTAATTCTAATCAAACATCTACCGATTAAAAATAATAAAGATACTTTTATAATATCACAAGATTCTATCATAGTTTGATCGTTTTGATATCAAATGTTATGGTATCAATTAACGTAGACGGCCATATCGTTTAAAGATTAACATTTTGAGGGAAAATAAATAAATTCAGAGGTTAATCAAGTGTATTAATCAATTGCAAGCAATTTCATTTACACCAATATATATATATATATATATACGAGTATATTACTGTGGCAATTATATTAAGTTTGCCTTAACCTAATTTGAAAAGGCAATCAAAACAAGAACAAACTTACAAAAGTCTGATTGTCCTGAAACAAATTATTTTATTATATACAGATATTATTAATTAATTTAATTAAATGCATTGTCGTATTGAAATTATGATACTGAAATTCAAAGTGTTTGGCTCCACCTAAAATTAATAAAGATTTGATGCAGCGTTTCAAATGCGAGATATCATCTACAAAATAATTTAGGTTTGTTTCGTGTTGAACAAGCCCTCTTCCATATGAATAGTTCTACACAAGTATGAATTTAGATACTCCTTTTTTTGTTACTAATCTTAGTTTTATTTTATTAAATATTAAAAAATTGACCTGCAAAACCCTATATATCTCCACCTTTCGGACCACGTATCTGTAGATTGTCATCACAAATCTACATATATTTTATATATACCTCCTTTCGGTATCATATACGTATATATGTGTATATATATGATATATTTATATATTCAAGTTATATAACTTAAATAAAAATAAAAATGGTGTTTAAATCAGAAAAATCCAACCGAAAATTGAAATCAAAGGAGAAGCAAAGGAAAGGATTATGGTCACCGGAAGAAGATGAGAAGCTTAGGAGTCATGTGCTCAAATATGGCCATGGATGCTGGAGTACTATTCCTATTCAAGCTGGTAATTTTTAAACATCCTGAGATTTTCGTTTTTTTAATAAAGAAAGCTACATTATCATTTCATTTTATAGTTACCATTATAAATCTGCGAATTAGATGAGCTTTTTACTCCAGTAAATAAATATTTAGGCTCTTTTGATCTTGTCATCATTTATAGAAAATAAGTATATAAAGTATTCTACATTGTATTAAATTTTTAATGTAAATTTGGAGTTTGATTAGGACTTTTTTTTGGATAAAATTTGGAATTTGATTAGGACTTAATGAAACTAAAAAAGTAATTGGTTTTACATAATATAGGATTGCAGCGGAATGGGAAGAGTTGTAGATTAAGGTGGGTTAATTATTTAAGACCCGGACTTAAGAAGTCTTTGTTCACTAAAGAAGAGGAAACTACACTTCTCTCACTCCATTCCATGTTGGGTAACAAGTAAGTCATACTATTTTTTTATAACAATTATAATTTTAAAATATGTTTGAAATTACTTATATATGGAAATAAAATAAAAAACAATAGGCTGAGTACTTTAAAGTAAAGAAATATACAATTTGATTTAGATTTTACCATTAAGAATTTAAGTTTTAGAGAGTGGGATTTCAGGTTTATTGTTTTTAGACTCTAGGATTGATTTTTAGAGTTTATAATTTTGATTTTAGGATTTAAATCCGAATTATATTTAAAATAAATATATATATATATATATATATATACTAATTTCTTAATGTTGTTATAAGAGTTAGCATATTTTTATAATTGTCCCTTTTAAACTTTTTTTTTTGACAAGATGGTCTCAAATATCGAAATATCTACCTGGGAGGACCGACAACGAGATAAAAAACTATTGGCATTCTTATCTAAAGAAGAGAGTAACTACGACACAGCATGAAACCATAACAACCCCTCAAACACCTTCCATCACAAACTCACTTAAGACCTTACAGAGTACAACCGAAAGATCATTTTCATCTATCAATGTCGGAGAATCATTTAATGCTCAAATCTCAAGCTTTTCACCAAGTCTCGTGTTCTCTGAATGGTTGTCAGATCACAGTTTGGTTATGGATCAATCACCTGAAAAGTCTAGTTATGTTCAAGACCTTATTGTACCGGAACAGAGAGGATGCATTGAAACATGTGGACCGCGTTATTCGGTAAATAACTCTTTGGATAATTTTTTACCAAATTCAGATTTTTTCTTGCACGATGAGATCGAGTTCTGTAGTTCCTTCTCCGACAATTTTTTGTTCGACGGTCTCATCAACGAGCAATGTTCAATGTAAGTGTGAAAAAAGGTCCGATGTAAAAAGAGTTTGTGGTTGATTTAAGTAGATCAGAATAAAGAGTAAACAACACACATTATTTAGACATCATCAATATAGTAATTTTACCATGTCATAATCCTTGTCTTATTTGAAGTATATATAACTATTATAAATAACACACTTTATTCAAGTGTCAGCGAGTTAGAAAAGATCTGTTCTACCGAACTCATTAACCCTTCTGATCTGGCCAGTGTTAGTTTGAACCGGTAGGTCAAACCGGTGTTTACAACATAATATTATTAATATAAGTTATATCGGACTTTAGAGAAAAAGTAGTAAAGAGTAACCATACTCAAGTTTAAACGAGAACTCTCAGATTGGGATGAAAATGATTCAAGATTCAAAGTACGACAATAAAACAGGAAAAATTCAATGTGAAAAATCTCCATAAATAAAAGGGTAATAATAGCACAATTCCAATTCAGCTCTATCCAGAAGCATAAACTAACATCAAAAAACGCATTACATTCCAGTGAAAGCCTTCTTTCCAAAGGAAGAAGAAGACCCAGCTGGTATCACCTTCACCACATTGAACCTCACAGTCTTTGACAATGGCCTGAAATTACCAATAACACAAATAAAGATCAAATCAACAGCAACTAAAATCAGAATCAACAAAGACAATGTTGTTCTTCTGAAATCGAATTCTAACCTGCATTGTCCAATGGTAACATGATCTCCTTCCTTGACACGGAAGCACGGTGAGACATGAGCAGGGATGTTCGAATGCCTCTTTTCATACCTAAGAACAAAAAAGGATAACATCAATGTACAAAGACTCAGTAAACACATGGAAGAAGTATGGAGGTAATGTATATAACCTCTGATACTTCTTCACAAAGTGGAGGTAATCCCGACGCACGATAATGGTCCTCTGCATTTTAGCACTGTGGCAAGTACCGGCTAAGATACGACCTCTAATCGAAACAGTTCCAGTGAAGGGACATTTCTTATCAATGTAAGCTCCTGAAATATATAACAAGATTCTTAAATATATATTTCATCAAACTTATGATTTTGAATTCCAACAGTTTTTGCTCCATATTCGAATCAAATGCTCATTATACTAATTCAAAATCTAGTTGAAATAGGGGAGAACTACTCAATGCAGATCCAATCAGATTCAACCTAGAATGACCTAGTTAAGCTAAATGAAACAAACCTTCAATGGCTTCACGAGGAGTTTTAAAACCCAAACCAATGCTCTTCCAGAAACGGTTTCCACCTTTTCCAGGTCGCTTCCCTTTTCCCGATTTCTTCGAGCTGATTTAACAGAGAAACAAAGGAACCATATATGTAAACAACTATGAACTTAGATTTGTATAAAATCACAGTGAATAGATAGAAATGGATTCGGGAATTACCTAAGGAACACCTTAGGCTGCTTAAGAAAAGCTTTCTCAGTCTGAAAACAATCGAAAACACACAAAAGAATGACAATGAGAACGTTTAAGAGCATAAGAATCGAGAGATCAAAACGAGGGTAATCTAGAGGGAATAAGGATCACGTAACCTGTTCCGCCATGGCTGCTGCTTGAAAGCTTGAGGTAAGGATGTAGGAGATGATATAGCGGCAGCGACGACGTTCAAGAGAACCCTAGTTGTAGAAGACCTGATTTTTATATAAGAAATTTTCACGAGAAATCTACAATACCACAGATTTTATTGGGCTCTAAGTTTTAGGCCTTAATATTTGGGCTAAGGGAAAAATATAAAACGTGACTTGGTTGTGTGTATAAGGGGTTTGGGTGTAGTCTGGGTTTGAGTTTAACATATGGGTGTTTTTTTCTTTGGTTTTGGAATAAGTATTAAAATAAAGTTTATATCTAACAAAATACATAAAATTTGTTCAATTTTTTTTTTTACTTGCGTTTGAATTCTTGCTTAGTTTTTTCACTTTTTCTTAAAATTACTTTTACTAAATTAAGAATTTACGGTATTTTTTTATATCTACTGTCATGGATGTTGTAAAGATACCTAAAATTACAGGTTCTACTAAGTCCTAACCACTAAACCACCATAAATTTGACAGTTTTTTCATTACAATCTTCAGTAAGTCTTATAAGTGCATTGGTTCTATTATGGTCACTTCACTTGAGCCATGACATTTAAGAAGAAAAGTGAATAGTGAAAACTAAATATTTGGGAGTTCAGAAAGTTCAAAAAAAAAGAAAAGAACCTTTTCAAAGAAAAGCTATACAGATGACAATTGAGCAAACGTATTACCCCAAGGCCTAAACATAGGAAAATGTTACATTATGGCCGTGTAACTCACTGTATGTTACCAAAAAAGCCCACACCAACTAACTGAACCACCACAAATATTATTTTCTTTCTCAAATAAAATCATAAAGCAACATCAAATTTCATTTCTCCATATAAATTAGAAGCATCCAAATAGTTTTGTTGGAGCAGTTCCTGTGGCACGATACTTTGCAGCTAACTCCTCTGCCTTTAGAACTTCTTCTCCACGTTTAGCTTCGATCATTGCTCTCTTCTCTTCAGCTTCTTTGTGGATTTGAGCTATTATGTTCTTCATTTCCTCTACATACTCTGCTTTCTTCTTAATTAGTTGTTCCTGTTATCATTCCGATTTCAAAAAAACTATACGGGCTAAACTAAGCGTTAAATGAAAAACAATTTTGAAATTGGAAAAAAACGTATTTTGCTTACCTCGATCTTCTTGAGCTCAACTTCCACAAAAGCTTTCTTGCTGTTTTCCCAAGCTCCAACTGAAGAAATCTTCTTCTGAGCTCTGTCACAAATTTATTAAAATTAGATTATATACAGTAGAGACAATATATTAAAGTCGCAAGATAAAATTTTCATAAATTACATTATTCAAAAAAAAATCAGAAATTCATTAGAGGCTTTAACTTCTTTTTTTAGTCTGATTTTTTTTTCAAAAAAAAAAAACTCGCTTGTTCTTCACTTTGGATTTCTCAGCCTCTTCCCAAGCTTTGATGAGAGACATCTTCTTCTCTGTCTCGAGTCAAGCCAACACAGCATCTTCAACACAATATATGTTACACACACCAAACAATAATCAGAAGATGCAAGAAACAAAATTAATAATTAATCATGCGGTAAATTACTGAAATTACATAAAGTTAAATTAGCCGAAAATCCTCCATTCCCCTTAAACAATAGTATTATTTTTATTTCCTGATTGTGTATCAATCATGTTCTAAACTTCTAATTAATTCGTTGATTACCTCGGTGAACAGAACCTTCTTTCTTCTCTTCCTCAGGTTCTTCTGCAACGGCAACAAAAATAATTGAGAAGGTTACAATTCTTTGCCAAAAAGTAACAATATTCCGCCGAGTTTTGTTTAAACATGGCCAAGTTAAATTAGAAAGACTAACAGGAACTAAACAATTGGAACAGCTAAATTTTTTATAAACTTTATAGCTTTCTAAATTGTGAACAAGAAAACAACAAAAACAAGATTTTACAATTTAAATGTGTAATTGAAAATATAAATGATATGTTACTTGCAACGACGAGAACAATGGCTTTGGAATCGTCAGACTTTTCCACCGTGGACGGCGGTGATGGATCCGACACGGCGGTTTCTGGCTCTATGACCTTCTTCTGCTCTTCTTGAGTCATGTCGTCTTGTGGCAGATATGATATTAGGACAGAAGAATAATCTGAAAACTCTTCTGTTTAACTTTTAGAATGAATTAGAAATTCGATTATTTAATAGAGATAGTGAGATTCGAGAATAACTGTAGATAAGAAAACTGAGCTGGATTAAGCAATGTTTTGTCTCTCGTTTGCAGATCATTTCTTTCTATTCTTTTCTTAAATTCCTAAAATGCACCTATCTAATAATGATATTTCTGAGTTCAACCATATTTTTGGTATAATGTAACTATTAATTAATAATAATACTTTATCAAAAAAAGCTGTTAATCATAGCAAATATATGTATTTACGCATAAAAATAAAAATAATTAATACGAACCAAAACCAACAAAGAACCACCGGTCACAATCAAATAGAGTACCGATAAATTGACACGAATCCAACTTTCAATGGGAGGAGAGCAGGTGAATCCAACCAACCACTTTGGGTCAATCCAATCTGAAAATGACTACAACTTCATTTCTTTTAGTTAAAGAGATTATATCCAATCTTTAAGTATCATTCCCAATTTCCCATAAGCAAAACGTCAATGTATTCTTACTCTAAATAGTTTTGAAATACGAGATTAAAGCCTGCAAGGCTATAACTAGCTTTTTGGCATAGCTTATACTAAATATTCTCACTAAATTCTCTTTTGATTTTTCAACTTTTTGACCGGTATACGTTAGTCTGCATACTGCGTTGAATATCTTTGGAAGAAGACGACATCGGTGTTTCAAGTTTTTTTATATAAAATTGTGTTCATCTTGTGCGTGTTCGTTTATGTGTAGTGTTTGAATCGTTTAGAAAAAATAATAATAAATTCCACTACATATGTCATCAAATATTTTTTGCTCTGAATGCATATGATACCGGATGTATTAATATTAACCAAAGACTCCAATCAGATGGAGTCTTCTGAAGACAAACCTACAGCCCAAACAAACAGGGAAGAACGATTGGGCCTGCACAACCAAATGAAGCCTAGTCCAAGAGATCACACCAAATAAAGCCCACTCCAAAGATCACCTTCGGAAGACTCTGATATGGGTCTTTGGTTTAGATTTTTTTTTTTTTTATAAGAAGGTAAATATTTCATTAGAATGAAAAGTTTTAGGAGTTATAAGAAGTAGATCCTACAGATTAGTCCCATGCCAAAAAAAGATAAAAAACATGGAAGCAAATAACAGTCAGTCCATCGACATCAACAAAAGCAATGACGCTTTCTTAATCGATGAAGTGATAATTGATTATGAAGTTTTCTTTTAGATGACACCTCTAGGGGGAAGTTTCATGCTGTCAAACGTCGATGATCGTTTCATCGGTAGCCCAAGAACACTGAGCCATCAACGGGGTAGAACAAGGGGCAAATAATCACTGGCTCCATCCGTGCACGTGAGAATAGCTTTTTGAACTAACCATGAACTCTCTCAGAACGGAACCACACAAACCAAAGCAAACGAAAAACGCAAGCTCACTCTACCAAATCGGCTAGCACAGATTAAAATCCACCAAAGCAAAACAACGCTTAACATCCTCATGATCTTACTAGCTCCTCCAAGCACCTAAGTTAGCTAATCCACAAACCAAAGCACAAGCCAACACTAACACAACTCCACATAGAGGCAACACACATTAGAACACAACAAAACCAAGGCAAAGCAACATCTAAGAGGCCTGGTCACTCCCATCAACCGCACAAACGAACCAGCACACCAGAGACACTACCACCACCGCCGGAGTGAAGAAGGAATCCCTACCACCCAAACCTCCATCAACGAAGGCTACACCAACCGGTGAAACCCCATCGCCGGAATCAAACCACCCAAACTAAACGTGAAGACGCCAAAGCCACCTGACCCGCTTGAACAGAGACCCACGAAGTCCATGGAGCAACTAATGTCGTCCTCGAACACCGGTAGAACTCTAGAACCACGGCAAGCCAAAATCCGAGCAGATCTGAAGCAAGCCTCAACGCAAGCCTCGCCATATAAGGAGAAAGAAGGTAACGCACTTTCACGGGACGAGAGAGAAGTGGAGGTGGATTGCCGGAGAACCCCGTCGAGCAATCACGATAACCAACCTCGTCAGAATTTTGGTTAAAAATTTAGCAGACTTAAAACTTATCTTTTAGCAGTGATAAAGATATCTCATGAGAAGACTACTCCCCCACACCACGTTCGGTGGTTGCTCATACGAACTAATCCAAACGGTATCATGCGAATTGCGATGATCAGATGACTTTGCACACCATATGTAGCTGTGCGATGGCAAGCCAACATACCAACTTTGCGTCATGAGTAGATTATGGCGAATTCTATAACGCCCAACACTTGCTTTAATTTTGATTTAGTGATTTTTATCAATGAGCACTATATTAATGTACTCGAATGCAAATCTCATAGTCAGCAAAATGCGGTATAAATAAATATAACATTCATATATATGTATATAACATTTAACTTTCGACCCAAAAGAAAATACCATTAACCATCAAATATGCGAAAGAAAATTAGACCTGGCCAATTTTTGATTGCTATGACTATTGACTAATATTCCATACTTATATTAATTACTTACATAGAAAAATCAAAACTATGACTAAAAAAATTGATTCCAAAATTAGAAGTGTGTAGTGTGTTGATTTTTTTCTTTTGGGTGAGAATGTAGTGTGTTGATAAGTGTTAATTTCAATTAATAACTTTGTTAAACAAAAGTCATGATAATTTTTATTTTGGGATTGTTTCGGAATAGTCAATGCCTCAATATTAAAGGAAATTAATTATCTAATTTAAATATATTTTCCATTTTTCTCAATGGTATAGAATATATACAAATTAATAACATATCTTTAAAAATGTACTGGTCAAAATTTAAGTTGGCAAGAATCAGGTCAGCAATGAGAGTTCTAATCCCAAGATGTAGTATGAGGTTAACTATTGAATAATTTGAATTCCAATTTTAGAATTGTATTATTACAAAGATGGAAACAAAATCAGATGATTAGAAGATATATAATCTTTTCATTATTATTTTCTTTCTCTTGAACTTTTGGTTATTTTATTAGGAAACTTTTAATTAAAATAGCACAATTGATTTAACAAAATTGTACGTTTTCTCATTAGGGATCCCATATTTATATTACTCTCTTCTGTTTTCTCCCACAGACAATCAAACCAGAAGGAAGACATATTTCTCTGTTCTTTTTTTTTTGGTTCTTAAAGTTTAAAAGAAAAATCCTTAAAGGTAAAGAACATATGCTTTTTTCTTCCAAAAAAATACTGTCGTAATAATATTGTTTGTCAAAGTTGGTAATTTTATATATCCGCTAATAATATGCATTATTCGCTCTTTGTGAAAAAAAAACTATAAGATTATATTTTATTAGATGTTGAATAACTTATACAATATATTTATCAAAACTATAGAAGATCAAATTCTCAAAATCAATAAAATATAATATATTCTAGATAAACTATTTTGATTAATTTTTTATTTCAGTATCTTCATCAGTCTTATTCATCTATTTGCATGTTTCTATGTTGTACAGATGATTAGGCCAGTGTTTGGTATACTAGTTTTTTTGGCTATATTCCGATTACCGGCGATTGAATCCAGGAATTACCAAACTTTGGTGACTTCCAAAATTGAATTTTCAGCATTGAATTGTCGGAAACATAGTGCAATACTGACTGATTTTGGTGCGGTTGGAGATGGAAAAACTTCGAATACAAAAGCGTTTAAAGAAGCCATAAGCAAGCTCAGCCAAATGGCAACCGATGGCGGAGCTCAACTCGTAGTTCCTCCCGGAAAATGGCTTACCGGAAGTTTTAACCTTACCAGCCACTTTACTTTGTTCATCCAACAAGGTGCTACCATCCTTGCATCTCAGGTTAGTGTTTAAAACGGTTTCATTCTTTCTTTTTTTCTTTCAACAATAGTAACCAAAGTGAAATTTTTTATTTAGGCGGTGTTGGATCCAAATTAAATTCCCCTAATTTCGTTTACCACAACAAGATATACTGACTTAACCAAATCAAACTATTCCTAATGAATTAAATTGTACGTAATCGAGGCGTTGACGTTGGAATTTCATTTCTAAAGCACCTCGTCCATTTGATACACATCTAATCTATATACTAAATGCATAAAAAAATGATTGTAGGCATCCGGTTCGGTTCGACCTATAACGATTTTATTTTTTTAAACTCCGGTTTTGACAAACACAGGATGAATCTGAATGGCCAGTGGTCGGTCCATTGCCATCCTACGGGAAAGGAAGAGACGGGACCGGAACCGGGAGATTCAACAGTCTCATCTCCGGTACAAATCTAACCGATGTGGTTATCACCGGTAAATTCCAATACAATCATGCACTAAATATATTTCGGATTTATATGATCACATTTCGGAATCTGAATTTGACTGTTTGTACTATTATAGGTAACAACGGAACGATCAACGGACAAGGACAATATTGGTGGGATAAATTCAAGAAAAAGGAGTTTAAGGTGACCAGACCGTACTTGATCGAGCTCTTGTTCTCCGAAGACATTCAGATCTCGAACATCACTTTGACCGATTCGCCGTCGTGGCACATTCATCCCGTCTACTGTAAGAACGTCATAGTCAAATCAGTCAGCGTTATCGCTCCCGTCACTGTTCCCAACACCGACGGAATCAATCCAGGTAATGTTGATCTTACGTGGCAGTTTTAGTATCATATGTGGCATTTTTAATATCCAATATGGTAGTGCGAATATCAGTTGTGGCAATACTAATATCTTACGTGGCAATTTTTTAGATAGGAGTATTAGGGATGCAGTCTTTTTGGGTTTTTGAAATTTCTGTTTTATGAAAATATAGAAATTGATTCGATTTGCTATTTTGCCTCTTATTTGGATATGGTTTTAAAAAGAAAAATCGGTAGACTCCAATTTTTAACAAAAATTAATAGTGGTGCGATATAAAAAATTTAGAATGATAAGTAAATAAAAAACTTTTTTTGGTTTTAACTTAAATATACCGTCAGTTGTATATTGTATAAACAATTTTGTCGGTATCGTTTTTTATCACTAACCTATACGTTTGTTAGTTCACTTTGGTTCTTGTTAATATATATTTAAACAAAATGAATCGGTTAATTTAATTCTTTCTTATACTCAAAAAAAAAAAATTGAGTGGCCACTTCTACTAAATATATCGTACGTGGTATTGTTAGACATCTGACGTGGCACAATGTTATCCTCTGTTTTTGGGTGTTTGACTCTGTTTCTGGTTTTTTTTCAGATTCTTGCACAAACACACTGATCGAAGACTGCTACATAGTCTCCGGCGACGATTGCATCGCCGTAAAAAGCGGTTGGGACCAATACGGAATCAAATTCGGAATGCCAACGCAACAACTCTCGATCCGACGGCTGACATGCATCTCTCCAAAAAGCGCAGGAGTAGCCTTAGGAAGCGAAATGTCCGGAGGAATCAAAGACGTTAGAATCGAAGACGTGACTCTAATAAATACCGAATCCGCCATCCGAATCAAAACCGCTGCGGGACGTGGCGCTTACGTTAAGGACATTTTCGCAAGGAGGATCACAATGAAAACGATGAAATACGTTTTCTGGATGAGTGGCAACTACAATCAGCATCCTGACGAAGGATTCGATCCCAAGGCGTTGCCGGAAGTTACTAATATTAATTACAGTGATATGACGGGGGAGAACGTGACGATGTCAGCGAGTCTCGTCGGGATTGATAAAGATCCGTTTACAGGTATTTGTATTTCGAATGTGACTATAGCTTTGGCGGCTAAAGCTAAGGAGGTGCAGTGGAATTGTACGAATGTGGCTGGAGTTACGAGTAGAGTTACTCCGGAGCCGTGTAGTTTGTTGCCGGAGAAGAAAGCTCCGGTGAAGAATGAGGACTGTGTGTTTCCGTACGATTTGATTCCGATTGAGAGTGTTATCCTGAAGAAGTGCTCTCTTTGATGTAGTGTAGCTATAGTCACAGATTAAAATGAATTTAAAACTTTTTGAAGTTCTTTAATAATATATATATATATATGATTCACATGTCTTGGTTTTCTATGCTTTTATGAAATAAAATACTCTTCTTCTTTTTTTTGTCGTCAGAAATAAAATACTGATATAACGACTAATCAAATATTTGTTGAGAAGCAAAGAGTCGTGACAAATCAGTATTTGACTGTTTGTGATGTCAGTCAATGGTAAAAGATGCAAATAGTGAGGGGGTAAATATGACATTTCAGGACTCAACTCAGTACCTATAAAAACATCAAATTCGATTCCACCAAATTCAACCTGAGATTTTTCGCATCTCTCCCGAAGAGACAAGTCAAAAACCAACAGAAGAATTTGAATTTTCTCTGCTCCTCTCCTGAAATGTCTGAGTCCAGCGACTCAACCAGATCGCTGATCCCTAGCTTCCTTTACTCTTCTGATCACCGTCTGTTTCAGTCGCCGGAGACAGCTACGACCATGACTCCGCTCAAACAACAGCCGTTGATTTCTCCGACATCTTCAGTCTCATCGAACGGTCCCAGTTTCGAGATTGCTACGCCGAACGAGAAAACTGCTTGCTAATAACATCTTGGGTTTAAATGGTGAATAACTAACGGAATATAGATGAATTATATAAAGGAATAATTATTTTCCATTCATTCTTCTGAAATATAGTAGAAAAAAAAAACTAAATTTAAAAAGGAAGAATTTTTTTATTTATTTGTCAACAGTTAACTTTATTCGCCAAATTACTTTGGATGAATTTTTTTTACGATGTATTTTATTATTAAAATGGTGAAATCTTAAATGCTATTTTTCTATGGTTTACCAATCTGAATTTTTATATACTTTTGTTCGAATAGTTTTTTATTTTATTTTACGAATTATTGGTTTTTTTTTTTGTCAAACGAATGATTCAATTTGGTAAAGTTTTGTTGATTCCACTTTTTCGTTATATTACTTTCCACCTGCTGTCAACTTTTGAGTTCTTGTTTTGCACGGCATCGACTCTTCAACGGCTTCGGAGACTTTTCAGTCTCATGCATGCTTTGATGTGCAATCAGATAGAATCTGAGCTCAAGTTGATAGAAAACAAATTTGATCCTTTAATTTTACAAAAAAACCCTTAATTTGTTGTTATTTCAGATTGATCCAGCGAAGTACAAGAACATAACTTCTGCTTTCAAGACAACAATCAAAGAACAAGGGCTCAAGGGTTTCACCAGAGGCTGGTCACCTACGCTTATTGGGTACAGTGCTCAGGGAGCTTTTAAAAACGGTCTCTATGAGTACTCCAAGAAATACTACTCAAGACATTGTTGGACCAGAATACGCAGTCAAATATAAAACCCTGATTTACCTCGCTGGCTCGGCCTCTGTGGAAATAGTAGCTGATGTAGCTCTCTGTCCAATGAAAGCTGTCAAATTCAGGGTCCAGACTCAGCCTGGTTTTGCTCGCGGCTTATCTGATGGTTTACCAAAGATCATCAGATCTGAAGGCGTTCGCGGGTTATTCAAAGGACTTGTTCTTCTCTGGGGACGCCAGATTCCATGTAAGTCTCTTTACTCAAGAAAATGTAGTGTCACCAAGATGATGATTTCAGTAAAAAAAAGATTTGATGTTTTGCAGATACGATGATGAAATTTGCTACTTTTGAAAACACTGTGGAGCTCATATACAAGAAAGTGATGCCTACCCCAAAAGAGGAGTGCTCGAAGCCAGTTCAGCTTGGGGTTAGCTTTTCAGGTGGATACATAGCTGGAATTTTCTGCGCCGTCATCTCGCATCCTGCAGATAACTTAGTTTATTTCCTCAATAACTCTAAAGGAGCAACCGTTACTGAAGTAAGTAAAACTCCATATATATATATATATATATATATATCCATACTCTTCACCAGAAGACAAAACAGCTTAGAGTAGTCCACTGATATGTATATAGCTTGAGAGCATGAGACTGTATATATCCGCTGTTACTGACTTAGTTTGATTCTTTCACGTGCTACAGGCATTAAAGAAGCTAGGGTTATTGGGTATGTTTACCCGTGGCCTTCCTCTTCGCATTTTCATGATAGGAACACTCACTGGAGCACAATGGGTTATCTATGATACTGTCAAAGTTTTAGCTGGATTGTAAGTTTTCCTTGCCTGCATTTAGAGATGTTCTTATCACTACGTAAATCAATTAAGAACCAACATATGAAAAACACTCATCAAATACCTATAATACCTATAACTAGTATTGAACCCGTGCTACTATGCACGGTACAAAATCATGACAATTACAATAGAAACATATTTACAAATCTAAAAGTTTCAAATAATTAACATTAAAATTCGTAATATGTAAAATAAGTTGTTTATTTGATTCTTGAAAAGAAAAACCTCTTCAACATTTGGATGCGTATTAGAAAGAAAACACAGAAGTAG
This sequence comes from Cardamine chenopodiifolia, assembly GCA_963922655.1. Classification (NCBI taxonomy): domain Eukaryota; kingdom Viridiplantae; phylum Streptophyta; class Magnoliopsida; order Brassicales; family Brassicaceae; genus Cardamine; species Cardamine chenopodiifolia. The sequence continues at coordinate 11,908,338 of OZ000479.1, read as the reverse complement.
ACGAAGAATAAAATGAAGATTTTGAAAATAAGAAGTTTTTAAGTGATAGAAGAAGAAGAAAGAAAATAGAGATTGTGGGAATTGTGGAAGTGAAAAATTCCTGATAAAAAGGATAATAAAATTTATACAAAAGCAAATATGGAAAGAAGATTTTGTGTAGGTTTTAAAGAAAATGATGTTTTTAAAAAATTAATATAGAAAATTTGTGAAAATGACACATATGCAAAAATAACTTGTCAAATAGAGAATAGTTATTGAAAAAGTGAATCGTGATTTAGTATATAAAGATTTTCTCATTTTCTTAGGCCAACCACTGGTGGTGTTTCTCCAGCTACCGCGCTTGATCTAGCTGTAAGTGCATAAAAGGGAAACAAAACTCCCAATTCATTTTCTTATTTGTTTCTATCTTTTACTAGACTACAAAAATGGTGTTCACTACATTTGAAGAGTAAAAAAGTGGTGTCACTACATCTAGCTATTATGTTCTACATATGAAAGGTATCGAAAATATCCTTTTGCTTTCTACCGTAACTTAGTTTAAACCCAACCAATCCAAGAGGGACTACAACTCTTGAGATGGGTTTAATGGAAAGACTGTGTCGAAAACAACCCTAGCAAATACGTGTCTAACTTCTGGAAGGTTGCCTGAAGATAATGAGGTATAATCAATTTTACTGTCTTGCTTAGGCACAAATCCCTTCTGCATATTTTCTTTCACACACTCAAATATTCTTCTTGCATCTAGGTACAACTGCAACGGTATGAAAACCTGTAAAAACCAACGATATGAGAGAGATAGGACAACAGCTAAACCGAGGAAACCTTGTTTCTAATCTTCAACCAAAAGATATGTCAAGCTCCATATCCTATATATAGTCTAGGCGTTCGGAGATAGTTCTGCATTTTCATTTGTATCACTGAAACTTCATTACATGAAGCTAGGAAAAGGAGTGCTTACCATATCGGAATATGGGGCTTGAGGGTACGCTGCCATAGCCTTAGAAATAAACCGCCCATCGGTCATCTGTCCCAAGGCTTCTTTGACAGATGAATCAAGATCCATGACTTCATCCAATAAGATTTGGGAGTCCAGTTCCTCTGGCTCCAGTAGCTCGAAGAAGCTTCTATTATGTGGCTTTGTGACTTTCCTGGTGATTTTTACAGCTTCTATAATATCTCCACCATTGTGGACAGCCAGGCTGAATGCGGCTACCACTGAAGGATATCGAGGTTGATCAGCAAGCGCTTTGTGAAGAGCTAAGATTGCTAACCTGCAAATTCCCGACAAAATATTGTTCGGTATTACAGTATTATCAGTTGATATAGTAAGGATGGTGCCTACATGCTCTTTATAAACGAGGATAGTACCATAAGCTGCTGTGGCAAGGTCTATCAGGAGCCAACAATTTATCCAAATTTTCGAAGAGAGACTGCATGGCGAAATGTCAATTATAAGTTTCTTTAGTCGTTGTTTTAAGCAATAGACACTTCTCTCAGATGAATACTGCAAAAAATGCGCATCTGTATATTACCAGAAGCATGTTAGTGCTTTTGTCGCGTCTCTTGAAACCACTGTGAACGAGATATGCTGCCTGTGAATATTGAAGTTAGATAGACGCAAAGATACGATAAAGACACAACAAGAAATGAGTGAAATCACTAACCTGAATTGGTAAAAGAATCTCTAGTATCCCAAATTTCCACAACAATCTTAAAGAAGCTTCTGCTGATCCATATGCTAACATGTAATTCATTTCCATCAAGATTCTTCCCTACACATTTAACACAGAATCATTCACGAACAAGATGTTGTAGTCCAAACATGACGAAAATATTTCTTTGTGGAGAGAAGCAATAACATAAACCCTCTACCCTGTGGAGTCTTTGTACTAGGAAGGAAAGATTCTTTACAAAATGAGCTGTTTCCTTGGAGATTGTGAAACCTAAACGCGCAGCAATTCTTGTCCCACGTAGAATCCGGGCTGAAAATGTTATAAACGATAAGCACTGATAAGCTTCCACTGTAGGGACTTGTAACCATATCATACAAGAATTTTATTTCTAGATTATGATGGATGTTTGTAGAAGAATCTGAGCTGGAAATGTTGAATAGATGATTTTTTTTTCTTCAGAAAACTCACCACAGTCCTCTTGAAAAGATGTGCCCGCATGAAACACCGTCCTTACCTGTGAACAAAGAACCACACTGAGAACAAAGGATTTGTAGATATTAGATAGTTTCCCGGAGAAAAGGTAAAACAGAAAACGTTCACACCTTAGCTTTTCTAATGTCTTCTATTCCCCCGACATAGTCATATACAATTTTGGCATATGGATCAAACATCAACCTGCGATTGGAAAAACAATATAAACAGGTAAAAGAAATGTATTAAAAGAAACTATTGGATCTCCATAATACTTATGAGTTGGGATTCAACAGGAAAAATGAAAGAATCAAATCCTTTTTCAAAAAAATGAGATTAATAAGATACCCATTAATAGTGAAATCACGCTGCAAGCAATTATTCAAACGGATACTGTCCTCATCATAGGAGCAATTGGATTTTTCACAACCAGCTTTCGTGTTTCTTGGAGAATTTTGTGCAGAGGTGCTAAAACTCGAAACCTACTCAAAAAGAATAAGGAGGAATTCGAAGAGAAAGCTAAAACAAAATGTAAAGAGTTCTTTCTCTTTTGCATTTGCTATGCTTATATTGGTATTCAAAAATCAATGACAAGAAAAAACAAACCTCTATAATATCATTCCCAATGTGCACGTGGCATATAGGAAACCTTCTTCCAACAATTTCACATCTTGAGAAAGTCCGAACAACCTAAACACATTGCCAAGATGAAATCAGATTAAGACGATGTTCAAGAGATGACTTTTAGATTGGAAACCAACCTGTCTAAGTTCTGCGGAAGTGAGTATATCGAAATCTTTTGGTGTCCGCTTCAAAATAAGATCCCGTACACAGCCTCCCACAAGGTAAACATCATATCCTATACATCATGGCAAAAGAAAACAAATTTCAAAACCAGCAAGAGAAAAATGTTGAAGAAAATGTTTGAAATTTCACTCGATTGGATTCTATTAGAAGATAAAAAGCATCAACCTTTACTCTTAAGGCCATTTAGCACTAGTCGCGTGGGCTTTGAAATCATAGAACTGGTTATCCCAAGATCTTTTGAATTCAATTTCTTCCACTCTGGTGCTTTACCTTTCAATACAATTAGCCAAAATTAACCAAAACATCAAATCAAGCCAAAAGATAAACGATAGAAATTCAAAAATTTGATGACTTGCGATGATTTTCACTTAAAAGAGTAGCTATACACTAAGAAATGAACGTTTACACAAACGTCTGAACTAGAACTGGAGAAATTAGTCTGATTCTACCATTACTAACTAGATAACACACATATGGGATTAAAAAGAACCACAATTTCCGATTAATTCTATTAAATATTTGATGTAACTTACTAGTTTCATCAAAACCCTTGTCATGATGATCACTATCCTTGTCATCCATAGTCTCAAATGCTGCAGCAGCGACTGTGTTGAATTGAACCTAACAGCAAAATAAAGAATTAAGAAACAAGGAACACGAATTCAAATATATTAAAAATGAATTGCAAAGGGAACTATGTCGTAATTGTTAATGTATAATATAACTAAGAGCGACCTTCGGCAAACTGTAAAACAGGGGACGAACAGAGAAATGGGATCTGCAAGCGAAACCGAGAGTTGAAACCGCCATGGAAATTAAAAAGATTCACCATTTCATCTCATCATGAGAATTTAAGCTTGTCGAGCTGGTTTAATGGATCTTTTTAAGTAGCAGATACTTACAGAGAGTTAGGGTTTAAGAAGAATGAACAAGGAAGGGGTTTATAGCCACGTGGCCAGTTAGCATTTGAAATAACGTTTCGTCAGTCGATGCCGTTTTTATGTCACTCACCAGAACATCTGGGCGTTCGCTGAGCTGTCTTTTTTTAATTAACTATCGTGCTGTTTTGAAGCAGCGTTAGTTAACTACGCATTGTTTTTGTATAGTGAAAAGCCTGTGTGAAGCCCCGTCTTAAGCTTCAGAATAGGGACTACACGTTGTTTCCATCAATGTTCAGTGTCTCAGACTCGCAGATCGGAACTTTCGCGTAGTTTACTTTGAAAGATCAAGAAATTCACATCGTCGCCTGAAAAAGTTCGAAGCCGAAGCTGAAGCTGGGGAATCAATGAAGCTCTTGCACTTGATTTTTCTATTAGCTTTAACTACTGGAATCTCTGCAGTTCTCATCTACATTATCGGCGTCTCAAATCTATGTAAGTATACTCCATCGTTTGTCCCAGAGTAGATGCTTGTAGTGTGTATTCGTAATTTTATGAAGTATGGCGATGATAATGATAAAGAAGATACTTCCGTGGATTTAGACGAATCTAATCGGCTTAGCAATGAAGATTTAGAGGCGTTGCAGTCGCTGCAGAGCGGATTCCAGAAGTGCGTAGTAAGTAAATCCGATTTAGAGATCTATGTTAGCTTCTTTATCTAGTGTTACTCCTTTTGCATTTGTTTACAATGAACATCAATCATTTGGAATTACGTCTGACTCCAATTTAGTGCACTGTATACGCATTTCGAGTTAGATCTTACCTCTGAATCCAATTTAGTTGAGTAGAACTGCTACAGTTTAGTGCATTGCATACTGAATGGAACCTGGGTTAAAATGAAACGTATTGTTTCATGGGGTAAGAGCCTCACAACATCTTAGGCGTGGTTGGAATCTGTAGAAGCTAAGACCAATGATGCAAATTTAGGTCCTGGGTTGAGTTTACATCTTCTATTGAATTTATGAGTGGCTATATTTCTTGTTAGTATATACATGTTTATTCTGTGATGCGAATAAGTTTATTTAAAAAAATTAATGGAAACAGCATGTATGACTAAAAGAGTTTAATTGGTGTAAAATATCGTAATGATGCAGAGTGCTAATGGTTTGGGACTACAAGCTGCTACTGGTAGAGGTTATTGCAAAGTTTCAATAAACTTCCCCAAGGATACTATACCCAAATGGGTAAATGCTCTCTTATGATTATTTATTGATTGATTACCTGACTTTATACATCAGCAGAGTTAAGCTTGTCATAATCCTTGCCTTAGTGTCTTGCAAAAAATGGTTTATGGAATATATTTTTTGTCTTGGATTTTATGTCAAACAACAGAAAGATCCCATGTCTGGAGAGCTTGAAGGACTGTCATATGAGTTTGACCTGTGTGAAGCAGTAGCTACATGGGAACAAGTGGGTGTTGCATTTCTTAAAGTCTGTGTACACTTAGAGTTCATATACTTTGTTTTAGTCTTTGCAGTGATGGGTTATTGGTTGACTAGGTCAGGAATAGCTCTACCATACTCACCAAGGAATACATTGATGCCTTACCAAATGGATGGGAGGACTATGCATGGCACAGAATCAATAAAGGAATACAACTGTAAGTGCATGATAATTGGTTACTATTATTTATCCGTTTTCATAGACAACAGCTCAAAACCTGCTAAATCTGATTGGTCTCAGTCAAATTATGTCAAGTAGTTTGTAACGGTAGTTGAAAATGCTGTGTTGTCTTCTCCTTTCTTTGCCTTAATGAAACTCGCACTCTGGTGCAGTAATCGTTGCCAAAATAAATCTTTATGCATCGAGAAGCTTTCATTGGTGCTTCCTGAAACACCACCATTTTTTCCCCGGCAGTTTGAGCGATGTGCTGTTATTGGTAACTCTGGTGATCTTTTAAAAACAAAGTTCGGAAAGGAGATAGATACTTACGATGCGGTTCTTAGAGAAAATGGTGCTCCAATTCAGGTTAATGATGAGTTCTTTTATATAACTTCCAATTCTTTGTTCCCTATTGTAGTCTCACTTATCTGAATTCTTTTTCTTTTTCGGAACATCTTCTTTAAGAACTACAAGGAGTATGTTGGAGAGAAAAGTACATTTCGTCTTCTTAATCGAGGGTCAGCAAAAGCCCTTGACAAAGTCGTGGAGTTGGATGGTACTGAATAACTTTTTTTTTGTTTCCTATATTTAATCATTTGTATCTGTCGCATTTTTTAGGCTTGCAAATAGATACTCCACTCTCTCTCTGATCCTTTGAAGATATGCAGAAAAAAAACAAGAGGTTCTGCTCATAAAAACAACAATTCATGATATTATGAACAAGATGATTCAGGTTTGTACATTGCACTTATTTTTCTCTTTGGTCTTTTGGTTTTAAATAACTGTAAGCTGCTCCTGGTCTTCGAAACACATTTGAGGAATTTTTTCTTTCTCTGCAGGAAGTCCCAATAAAAAATCCTGTGTACTTGATGCTTGGCGCTTCATTTGGCTCGGCAGCCAAGGGAACTGGGCTCAAGGCTCTTGAGTTTGCTCTCTCAACGTGTGATTCAGTGGATATGTATGGTTTCACTGTGGACCCAGGTTATAAAGAGTGGTATAAAGTCTACCTTTGTTTATTTTGTTAACCATGTTTATGTTTACATTTGAGAGTAATCTAATCTCTTGTAATATTCTTTCAGGACTAGATATTTTTCAGAATCCAGACAAGGACATACTCCTTTGCATGGTAGAGCTTACTACCAGATGATGGAATGCTTGGGTGTAAGTCCCTGGTTTCTTGTTTTTCTTCATTCTCCAGTTATCCAATACAAGTTATATTTTATCTGTGGCGGATGGCAATAACCTCTTGATTCGTTGATCAGATTTGCGTTGGTCTATTATAGATAGATTCAGAGACCCCTTCAAGCTTTTTGGTTTTAACTTGGTTCTCTTCTTTTTTCTTTAGCTCATTAAAATTCACTCTCCCATGAGAGCTGATCCAAACCGAGTCGTGAAATGGGTGTCAAGCCGCAATACAATTAGATCTGCAAGAATTGCAGCAGAGAAGCTCTTAAGGTAATCAATAGCATCAAAATTCATATTCTTTCTTTGCAAAAACTTTATCAATTCTCCAAAAAGAAAAAACTATTCTATCTATGCGCAGGAGAGTTGGAGCAGGATCTGGGGACCCATTAGCTTCATGCTTGATAGTAAAGAAGAGAAACAAAAAGAAGCCTCCAATGGTCTCACACCTTAGAAAACCTGTGATCGACCATCAAAAATTTGTGAGAAGCACGAGCATGTATCCAGTGGAGCACAGTCCAGGACATGGTCAGCTTTGCATAACACCAGCTGACTAAGGAACTGCATATCTAGAATCAATTTGTCACCATACACACTGAAGCACAAACAGGATCAATGGACAAGGATAGATTCATTCACAAGCAAGTCCCTCTGGTATTACACCATTGTATGGAGTTGAAGATCATCAAGGTGACAGTTTTCTGCATAATATATTGAGGTTAGGATAGATTCTTTTGTTATCTTGTTTTCCAAAATTTTCTTCACCAGAGATGTAGGTAAAATCATAGATGACTGAAATAGAACGGGAAGCTAAAGATTTGCTTGTTCGATGTCTAATTTTAAGATATAAGAAAATGTTATGTTCTTTATTCTCTTCACTTGCTTTTAATCCTTGTTTAACTTTTTACTAGTTGCGAAATTACATTATTAATTGAGCGGCAAAATAGTGTAAAGCAGTTGAGCCTCTCTTTATTTCTGCAAGCTGCATGAATAGGAAATGAAAATGGAACATAATCAAATGTTTAGTCAATAAAATCTGACAAGTCCTAGAAGACAAGGAAAAGGAAGCTTAGAAAATACCTGAAGGAAAAGTTGCTGAAGCAGGAAAGTTTCACCCTCCTGAATGTTCGTTAGAAGCTTGGATCAGTAAAACCCAAACCTTTAATTCCAAATTTCATCAAGGGCTTCAATATCAAAACTATACACAAATGAATATAAACTTCAAACCTTGGCCGGAGAAACCAAAGCTTTCTCTTAGAGCTCGGAAACAGTCTTTCGAGCAGCTTCTTGAAGGACTGGATCTTCATGCTGAAACAAAAATTGCAATCATACAATCAATACATCTCTTTTATCTTGTAGAATATACTCAAATAATCTAGTCTATCACTTGGGGAAAAAAGAAGGGAGCACATCTTTAATCACCTTATGGCTTGTCTGTAACCAAAATGATAATTTTAGAATAATGAATGCTGACCAAATAATCATTTTACAACAGAAGCATGACCAACGAGCATAATGAATGCTGACCAAATAATCATTTTACAATATGCTTACCAATCGCTCAGCAATGGAGTTGTCATATACCAAAGCCAATCGTCCTGATTTTTCTTGGAAGGATTGAAATATTTTCTTTGAGTTCTTCAAGGGTCCAGTGAAGACCCACAAGTCAAGCTTCCATGTGATCACAAGATTTCCATATATCCACCGGAGTTGATGCTTCTACTCATACAGAGAAGCAAATGGCTTCTCAACAAATTGAAGAAGTTTGATCATGGGCTCAAGATGTCATCGAGAATAAAACATCGAACCAATACATTCCATGTAGCAATACTTGGGACAATCCCTTCACTTATCATCCTCTCAAGAAGAATCACTGCATCCTCCTTACAATTAGATTTGCATAGACCCCAAATCACGTTTGTGTATGAGATTACATCAGGCCGCCACTTTTTTCCTCCGCATGAAACTTGATCCAACATCTGGGATGCCCTCTCAGCTTTCCCTTGTTTGCAATACGCTAATATTATCATATTCTTCGTTATCTCATCCAGAGATTTACCATCCACCACCATTTTCCCTGCTAGCTGCAGAGCTATCCCGGGCAGACCTGCACTACAGAATCCATGTAAAAGCGTGTTGTAAGTCGATGAGCTCCACTCCACACCTCTCATTGAGATCTCTTGGGTAAGACCATAAGCTTCTTCAATTCGGTTTTCCTTTGCGAGGCCATCCAGTAACTCGTTATATGTTACAATGTTGGGAGTACACCTGCATTGCTGCTCCATTAGTCTGAACACTTTCTCTGCCCAGTCAAGCCTCCCTGCATCGCATAAACCTTTGATAAATGCGTTAAACGTTGCCACAGAAGGAGCACAATTTTCTATGGCCATAATCTCTATAAGAGATTCAGCTTCTTTGAACTTGGAGTGCCTACAAAGAGCTTGCACCATGCTTGTATACACCACAACATTTGGGCAGCATCCATTAGTTGGCATCTTATTCCATATATCAACTGCACCATCAAGGCTACCACTTTTGGCAAAGCCATTGATAAGAGACCCATAGGTTCTGATGTTTGGAGAACATCCGTTTTCTTCCATGTGTGAAAATACGGACAGAGCCTTTTTCATATTCTCATGGGAACAAAATCCTTGAACCAAAGTATTAAACGCTCAACGTTTGGTTGTAACCCAAATCCTCTGATCATGCGGTTCCACAAGTCTAGTGCATCAATGGTCGTACCTCTGACAAAACAACCCTTTACAAGAGAACTCAATGTATGTATATTTGGATGACACCCTCGTTTCAACATCTGCCCCAGAAGCGAGAAAGAAAGCTCAATATTTCCAGAATTACAAAGTGCATTGATAGGTGTTGAGTATGAGATAACATTAGGAGATATCCCCTTCTCCACCATTTCCCTCATCAGTTCAAATGCCCCTTTGTAATCATGGTCTTTGCATAACCCATAAATCAAAGCGTTATACAAGCTCACAACAGGTTCAAATCTTTCTGTGAGTTCCCTACCTTCCTTCACCATACCGAGCTCACACATCGATGAGATCACCGTGGTGTAGCTCACAGTATCAGGAGAACAGCCTTTATTGGACATCTCAACCAACAACTTCTGAGCACCATCTACCTTATTGTTCTTACACAACGCCTTAAGAAGAACATTATATGTAAATACATTGGGCTCATACCCATCTCTCTTCATGCCTCTATACACCATATAAATCATCTGAATCCTATTCTCACCGAGTAGAGTATCCAAAACATGATTATATATCTTAACAGAAGGATCACAACCAAATTCCTTTATCCTATAAAACATCTCCACAGCTCGTTCAGCTAAACCCACTTGCCTATACACACTAATAACACTAACAAACAAATCTTCAGAACAATGAAACCCTTGGAGTTTAATTTGCTGCAAAATATACTGAACACTATCAACCTGACCATCAATTGCAAGCTTTCTGATCATTACCTCAAATGTCAAAGGTGTGTGCTTGAACATATTTGAATTGGCAATGGATTTGAAGAAATGCAAAGCTAAAGGAACACAAGACTCTTGTTTCAGCCTCTTTATAACATCTAATTCTTTGATCTCTGTAGGGTTTGGAGCTTCCTGGAGAAATTTCGCATTGAGATTTGTGTTGAGGACTAATGGAAGAAGAGGTTTTTGAACTTTCAAGAGCAACGAACATCCTTCTTTCAGGTACATCACAACAAACCCAAATCAAAAGGTTATAACTTTTGCAAGTGTACCAGAAACTGAACTTAAATCGTGGAGTTCGAGAAAGTTCTGGAGACGGCGCCGTCGTGCAGTGGCAACGGCGGAGATGGATTGAAGAAGGTGTGTTCTAACGGTGGCGTTTTGGTTTGGTCACAATTGGGAATTCGATTATCAAGTGAGAAAAATTATGGATTTAAATGAAAAAGTCCCTCAATTTCCACCAGTTTCCGTTTTATAAACCCTTAAGAGTACTTTTAGATATGAAAAACTGAAAAATAATCCAGTTAGTCTGTCTGCTAAAATTTCAAAATTTACCCGTTTGCTAATGTTAAGTAGCAACTAGAGCTCGTGGAATTACTTCCATAACTAAAATATAGTATGAAATTTATTCACTTCTCTAATATGATAAGGTTCAATAACAGAAATGTCTTTGTAACTCTGTTTTTGTATCATTGTACATCAACTATTGATTTTTCTTTTTCAATACTATATTTTGTAAAAAAATGACCATACATATTAGATTACACGATAAAATTGTTGAAATTAGTAAAAGAGACCATATTTAATCCAAATCTCTATCTCATTTTTGTGTTTTCTTTGCAACTTATACTACTTCTATTCTCAACTCTTTTTGTTATTGATCTAAACAAAGACTCTCCAACTTACTAAAAGTATCATGACAAGTATATATTCTTACAAAAAATAATTAATCAAAATCATATTTACCTATTTATTTTGATTTAAGTACCTTATTTTGTAAAACATTTTTGATTTCGGAGTTTTCAAACAATTTAGATTTTTTTGTTAAAAGTAAGATTTTTAATGTTAAAGTTTTTTAAATATATATATATATATATATATATATATATATATAATAGAATATCTTTTTGTTTGTTCGACAACTCCACACTTTTTTATCCAACATACTATTGTTTCCCATTCAATCGAAACACACATTTTATTTAAGAGACTTTGTTTATAAAACAAAGGATGATTGGATTTATTAACAGATTAAAGTTAAAAGTACTTCTGAGGGTTTAAAATGGAATTGGCGGAAGTTGAGGGACTTTTTCACAAAAACTTCTTATAAAATCTGTTAAGAAGCACACACGTGTCAAGAAGTGAACATTTTTATTTTCTTCCCTCCCTCCCTCCTTCCTCTCTCTTCTTCTTTCCTCGATTCTCCTGATGACAATTCTCTCTCTCACAGCCACTTCTGATTCCTTCAGATAAAACCTAATTAAAGAGACTCGCCCTTTCATTTTCTCCACTTGCTCCCCACTCTCAAAACTCGCATATGGCGCTTCCAATCTGAGAAACCGAAAGAAAGATTTATAAAAAAAAACACTAACCTTGAAGAAATCTCCAGAAAAATGGCGGAGTTGCAACCAGTGGATAATCAGCAAACAAACAGCGGCGTTCTTCCTCCTCCGGCGTCAACCTCAGCCAAAGCGCCACCAATTACATTAGCCGGATCGAAAAGATTGAGAAGACCAAGCGTTCGATTAGGCGAAATCGGCGGAGACCAGTACCAGCAGCATCAACATCACCACGTCTCGGCGTATGATTCGCAGGGAAGGAAATCCAAATGGACACCGACGACGACGGTTAGTAATAGAAAAGATACGAGTAAATCGTCAAGGACTCGAATCCTAACGAATTTGAGTTCTGGATATGAGAATATCGGAACCCTAGATGATGAAAGAGAAGGAAATGTGGATACTTTCGGTGTTGGTAGTTGGCGGGTTAAGAAACGGGTCGGGTCATCAACAACACCAGCAGCGAAACGAGTTCGATCCAATTGGGTATCGAAAATTGGGGATGGGGATGAGAAAATTAGTGGAGGAGAAGAATTGGAAGGTGGATTTAGGGATTTCAGTAGAGAAGACTCAGAGAGTCCAATAAAAGAAGAGTCTTTGGATAGAGATGGTGGTGGGTTTACCGGTAGAAGAAGGTATGAGAGCAATAATAGTAGTGGAAACCGAGAATTCGAATCGAATTTGGATGGAGTTGGTGGTGGAAGAGAAGGTGTGAAGATATGGCTACAAGATTTAGGGTTAGGAAGATATTGGCCTATGTTTGAGATACATGAGGTTGATGAAGAGGTTTTACCATTGTTGACATTGGAAGATCTTAAAGATATGGGAATTAATGCTGTTGGATCGAGGAGGAAGATGTTTTGTGCAATTCAGAAGCTTGGTAGGGAGTTCTCATGAGTGTGTGAGAGAGAATTTTGATCGGTTAAGAAGATAAGAGAATGGTTTTTGTTGTTGGTGATAGTCAAGTCATGGAAGAATGTAAGCTTGCAATGTCTGAAACCATGAAAGCCTTTTCTTTTTTTCCTCAATAGATCTTTGATTCGTCTATTGCTTCTTATCTTGATATTTGTTGTTGGAATGTAGCATTAGGCCTACCAGTATTAGTAAAGTAAAAGTGGGAGGAGAAGAGGATATGAAAGAAGAAGAGAAGAAGGTTTTTTTAACTCTTTGATATCTCTCTTTTTCTCACTTGAGATGTCTACATGGATAGGTATATATCCTAGAAACCGGAACTCTCTTTTGATAGGTACGGAAGATGTGGAATAGGTATGGAAGATGTCTCTCTTTTGATGATAAGGAACTCTCTATCGAATAGGTATATAGCCTAGAAACCAGAAGTTCCAAAGAGAAAAAAAAAGAATGAATGTATTTTTAGTCTAGCATTTGATTTACATGGTGAAGTGTTTCAGCTACCTCAATTTGTAGAAACAGAATCAATTAAGAAAAGGAAATTAGACTCTTAAAAATCAGACCTGCCTCTTTTTGGTATGTGTAGACAGAGGAACCATAGAAGGCTAAAACCTATAAGTCTCTACTAAAAAGTAAAATGTGTCATTTGGTTCCTATAGATTCTAGGTTCGTTCAGATGAGATTCAAAGGACCACAGGCAAATCTCATATGATGTGGAATCAAGTATGGACCATAGAAACATTATTAAAAAAAGCTCGGATTTTTGGAAGAAAAATATTTCAGGATATATACATACTGTAGTTTGAACGTTGAAGTGTTGTGATAATAAACAATCAAACTTCGTTTGATCTTTTCTATTTGTTTTGGACTTTTGCTTATGTTTCTTTTTTCCGGATTTTTAAAGAGCAAAGGAAAATAATTCGACTAAAATACGAATGGTCCAGAGAATTGGATACCCTTAGGGTCGTTGAGCAAAGCAGAAACAGAAATGTCTTAGATAGCGTCTGCAAAATTGGGGTAACAAAATAAAAAGGGACAGTAGCGTTACAAGGAGGGGACACTTGTGCATTTATGGTTCTAATTCAATGTGATGCCATCTTTCTCTTCTTGCTTGCTTCTTTGGAGCTGCCGGACAATATATGATTCCAGTGAGGTCACCTGCTTTGCTTATAACCTGCTTTGCTTATAACCTGTCATAACAGGAAGAGGAGTAATTGAAACGTATAAATCCATTAGTGTAGAAGCTATAAACAGTCGTTTTCTTAGGCTTTTGGGGGTAGACTCGAAATCATTTATATTATGATGAGAAATTGTCAAGGCTTCATGGAGTTGATCAACCCAGGGATTCGGGTTTTCTACTACTTCTTTGTGGTAAATGATATGGAAGAAAAAGCGAGTGAACTAATAAATGCAAGATTTATTAACCTGTAGGGCTTTCATAAGATCTTCTCTTGAGTGAGACGCGGACATGCAAAGACGAGCCCTGGCTAGCAATACAGTTGTAACTGGATTCGACAACAACAATAATTTTCTTCCTTCTAGGTTGTCCCTCAGTGATTTGTTCTCTCAAAACTCTTTCCAAATGAGCAGGTGCTGAGAAACAATCAACATGAGAGTATAAATTAAGATGATATGTCACCCAGTTAATTGGCCAAAAATCTGGAAAAATGAATCATGAGAAATGCTTACTGTTGTGTTTGAAAACGTGGATAATGGCTCCTGAGCCTCGAGCGCCATTGACAATTGAAGCATGGTTCAAAGAATCGCTTATTATCAACCCTCCCTGTATGCATATGGCAGCAACTAAGCTACTTTACAAAGAAGAAGCGTTTATCATAAGGTGTAGAAACATACACCACATATGCTGTGAATTAGGATAAATTATCAAAATCTTAGAAAGCCAAAGTGTTTTTTTAGGCGAATACTTTTTACCTCTAGGCTTTCTATATTAATCAAGGAATGAGTATTAAATATTCTTACGCTTCTTTATATAGGCGTCAATACAATCTAAATAGAAAAATGAAATCTTCTAAATCTTATTGTACCAGACAATAATCCATAATGATTATTTGAATAGGGTCCCCTAAAAACTCCATAATGATTTTAAGTCACTTTAGATTAACAACATACCTTGCCAATCAAGGCAGGAATGATAACGGAGTTTGTTGCTTCCATAGCCCATGCCAAAGACAAGAGCAGCAGTTCTGCATGCACAGATGTAGTTCCTGATGGTAGAAACAATGGATGTCAGGCAACAACAAAAGAGAAGAGATACGCAAAGACACTGTACCCTGCATCAGAGAGAGAGAGCTGCATGTACTTGCTGAAAATTTCTTCAGAGACTCAATAACAGGAGGCGTGCAATATTCGTCAAAAGAACCAAATCCAAGATAATTGTAGGATACCAAATTAAAAGCACCTGCTGGTCTTTGTCGTTTTTCCAACGGGACAATTCTCAACCTTTCATTTGGATTCATATCTATTTATTATTTATTATGTATACGTGCGTAGAAACTATTAAGTGTTCAACAATAGGAAAACAGAGGAAAATAGAATCATTGGTCAGCTCTTCTTGAACGATTCTCTTGTCTATCCCTTGCTCTGAGTTTCTATACAGATACAAAATGAAACAATCCAAAGATCCTAGAGTCACATTGGGGTTGTTATTGAACATAAACATAGTAGGAAATATGAGTAATGAGATTCATCTATAATACAATTCCACCTTTTCTATAACAATGGAGGAATCATCATATGTTACTACGTATACATTCTTTTTGGTGATGGCTGTACCACTTCCTCTGTTTCCACCCAAATCTTGATACCCGATGAAGTAAGATTTTAAGGAGTTGATCTTGGTTCAGTACCATGATCCTAGGACATAGAAATTTGTCCCCAACATTGGTCCCGCCACTTGTATTCTCTCCATAATCACAATCTCTGCAACTATCGTACGTTTATCAAAACACCTTCGTCCCAGTCTCCCAGAATCTTACTCCACAGAAACTACCTCTCTCTCACCTTTTCTTTTGAATCCCAAAAAATTAGTTACATTTTCATCAGTATCCAAAATTTTAAAAGATTTAAAGATTTATATAATCATACTTTTAAAAATATTTAACCAAAAATTGAAATATCCAATGCTTATAACACATTTTACTAATGAGTGGTATTCACCAATCTCATTATGGAGCACTCTTTGAAACGCTTTTACAATTCTTACATTTAAGAGGAGCGTATTGAACGACGGAGACAAATCCTATTTTAGTCAAACATGAATTTTTATTTTTATTTTTAAAAGCAAGTGTCAGTGATTTGAAATTATACAATCAAATCGACTGTTAAAATATACGATAAGTAGTGGATTTGAAGTGATTTTAAGGAGATTTAATTGAATTTATTATTTAAAAATACAAATATCCACATTTCATTATTTTATTTGATATTTTATAAAATTTTAATAATAAATTTCATATTTCACCAAAATTCATCAAAATGATCTCAAAACTCACTAAAACTCAAAACACTCCGAATGAGTATTTCAATACATCCCTCAGGCTTGACTGATTTAAATGAAGTGGATGTGAGAGGTTGTGAAAGTGGATAATTGCAATTACAAACATTATTAAACAATTTATACGTCTGGTCTAATAGTTGGAAGAGTGCGTTTGCAAGAAATTTCTAACTGGTTGATAGCGGTTGGGTTAAATATAAAACCTACCAAAATATTTACAATATATAATTTTTATAAGAAAAAATATTGTATTATTATAGTAAAAATTTAAAAAGTCTAACTTTAAATAAATCCTAGAATAACTAACTAAATATATTTATTTAAAGAGGTTTGGAACATTTTTTAATATACAAAAAGTATTTGTATATTTATAAATATATTTTACCCTAGTTTAGATCATATATATATATAAAGTATTTAAGAATTTACTATGATAATATTAGATAAAAAGAGAATAAAACTTATGTTTTAATTATTTATTATTTTTGTAAAATTTTAATACTATTCTAAACTAAAAGAAAAAAATAATTTTTTAAAACAAGCCCTGTCACCAGCCATAAACACTAATGATTTCCATGATTGTTATCAAAAGTTAATAACCCCAACCACTCATAAACATAGCATATACAGTGAAAACCAATCAAGGCCTTGAGAGTTGAGAGTATTATGAACGCAGTTCCTAAATGTTGGATATTTTTTGGTAATTTCGAGAACAACTGTAGGGAACAAAATAATTCAAAAAGACTTCTGGTCCAACGAATTGGGCCACTAAATTCGTGGAGCAAACCAGAAGCACAAATGTTTTTCGATGGCATTTGTAATTTATAAGAGGGACACTATACAATTATCTCTTCTGACACAACCAAAAAAAGCAAAAAAGAAAGAAGACAACAATCACATGTTTCACAAATAAGAGACTTACGTTTTCTCGCAAACATTCCCTTGAAAGGGCTGAGACTTTTGCAGCATTGTAAATCATTATTGGCATCATAGTCTCCAAGAACGTCAAACCCCATCTTCTGCCACTCAGCCCTGAAAAAGTTGCTGTTCTCCCTTATTCTTGCTAACTTTTGTGCCCCTGCCCAGTTTTTGTAAGAACAACTTGAGACTATGACTTGAAAATGTTTAGCTCAAAGAGCAAAAGAAACTATAGAGATACCTCTGTTTGAACCCTCCTCTTCAAGGATAACTTCTATGCCTAGCTTCTCCCTTTACACATCTACTACTACTTATACTATCTTTACTCTGTTAAATCTTCTGAAAGAACCTAACACTTGTTCTTCTCTTCATTAACAGCTTATCATGCTTCAGCCAGCTCAGCAAAGACTCTTATTTAATCTCTTTAGACGCTTCCGCCAGTACTCTTGGATTATCATAATACTCCACAAAAAGGAACATTTTGTAATTCGAGTCTTTACATGTTCAAAATGACTTCATATCCCGCCATCACTCAAAAGAACATCTCCACCATAAGCCACCAATGCCGAGATCGAACATAATTAATAAACAAGGCACGCGAAAACGAATTGAAAAGTACCTGAATCCGATGATAAAATCGCCGGATGTAGAAACCTTCATGCCCTAAGAAAATCGGCGCATATCCCTGTAAAAAAAAATGTTAATAGAGTTGACAAACATTGGAAAATTATGTGGAGAGAAACCTGGAGATGGTTGGCACGCCACCAATCAAATATTGGGCGGAAGTAATCGTGAAGGTGGCCAAAGAGGAATAACAAGAAGTAGGTGGATATTACAGCAATAAGGTAGGGGATTGTAATCATTGTTCAGCTCTTACTCAACATAACCATAGTAGGAAATATGAGTAATGAGATTCGTCTACATATTAACGCCTACATAAATATCTTAAGAGATAAGCCTCTCCTTATTCAACTTATCTTCTCCATAATCGCAACCTCTGGAACTATCCTAGGACTTTGTAAACACCTTCCTCCCACTCCCTCTCTCCGAACAAAATGGATAATCATATAAATAGTAGTTTCATTTTAATCACATATCCAAACTTTTAAAATATTTAAAGATTTACATAATCATATAACCAAAAATTGTAATATCCAATGGTAATAATCATATGTACAGTGTATAAAATTTTAACAATACATTTACTAAAGAGTAATGCTCACCAATCTCTTTATGGACCGTTATTTGAAAGTTTCAACCGTTAATATTTAACGAGAATTATGAACGCAATTCCAAAATGTTGGATATTCAAATGTTTTCGATAGCATCTTTGGGGCAACAATTTTAAGAGGGACACTATACAATTAACTCTGACAAAACCAAAAAAAAAAAAAAAAAGAAGAAGACAACAACCACATGTTTCAAGACCAGTAGAGTAGACGGCACAACAAAGACCAACGGCGACGAAATTGTACACTACAAATGCTAATTAATTGCTAACCAAATCTCTTTCGGAATGCAACTCATGCATTAATCCAACTTGATGCCACTTTTATCTTCTTCTTGCTTCTTTGGAGCTGCCGGAAAATATTTGATCCCGGTAAGGTCACCCGCTCTGCTTATAACCTGTCATAATAACACGGAAAGGATTAAAACGTACTAATCCGTTTCTGAATTAACTATAAGCACAGTCCCTTTCTTTACGCTTTAGCCTTTTTGGGTAGACTCAAATCATTACTGCTACTATGGCTCTTAATGGTAAATGATATAGGATAGACAGCAAGTGAACTCAATGCAAGATTTATCTACCTGTAGGGCTCTAATAAGATCTTCTCTTGAGTGAGATGCGGATATGCAAATACGAGCCCTGGCTAGCAATAGAGGTGTAGCTGGGAAACCGACAACCACAACTGCCAACTGTTCACAGTTTAAAATGTCCATTGAAACATAGAGGTGAGTCTCTCTTGTGTTGAAACAAATAAGATATTGGAAAAGAAAAAGAGACTAACGTTTTCTCGCAAACATTCCCTTGAGAAGGCTGGAATTTTTGCTGGATTATAAAGCATTATTGGCATGACAGGGGAATCATTGTCTCCAAGAACCTCGAACCCCATCTTCTGCAACTCAGCCCTGAAAAAGTTGCTGTTCTCCCTTATTCTTGCTAACTTTTGTGCCCCTGCACAAGGTTTTTAAAAAGAATTTGAGACGATAACCTGAGATTATGAAGCTCAAAGAGCAAAATAACTATAGAGATACCTCTGTTTGAACCGTCCTCTCCAAGGATAACTTTTATGGCCGATATGATTTGTTGCGCAGAAGGAGTTGAAATTGATGTTGCATAAAGGTGAGCCGGGCATTGGTGCTTCAAATATTGGATAAGGTCCTACATAAATTGAAACACAATATAACCTATAAAGCCTTTGGTTGATTTTGAAATGTTCTTCTACTTGCATAAATAATCACGTGGTCTGTTGTGTAGATACAGAAGGGCCTTAGTTTATCAGCTCTTTACTCATGTGCAAACAAACGATCAGTAAACAAAAACAAAGGTATATATTGCCTAACCTTGGATCCGGCAATATAGCCACCACAAGACCCAAACGATTTCGTGAAAGTTCCCATCATTATGTCCACGTCAGCAGTGTCAACTCCCAGGAGTTCACAGACGCCCCTTCCTGTTTTTCCAATTGCTCCAATGCTGTGAGCTTCGTCCAAGTAAACACATGCCTAAAACAAGGATATACAAGAAGTTAGAAAAGATAAGTTACACATCAGGTAACCAAATTAGTCTAGGAAACATTAATGTTGCAAATGATAATTCAGATGATCGAGTTCCATAATCCCTCATCAGTGTTGAACATGACAAAGATAGTTTCCCATGTAACCTCACCTTATACTTCTTGCATATTGAGACAATTTCAGGCAGATGACAAATTTCCCCTTCCATGCTGTAAATTCCCTCAACAACAACCATAATTTTCTTCCACGGTCTGTGTGTCCTGGGTTGTCCCTCAGCGATTTGTTCTCTCAGTACTCTTTCCAAATGAGCAGGTGCTGAGAAGCAATCAACCAGAGATCATAAAGATATGTTACCCAGTCAATTGAATAAAAAAATGAAGCATTTCTTATGCTTACTGTTGTGTTGGAAAACGCGGATAGAGGCTCCTGAACCTCGAGCGCCGTTGACAATTGAAGTATGGTTCAAAGAATCGCTTATTATCAACCCTCCCTGTATAAATGACAGCAAATAAGCTACTACAACATAGTTTTTTTTTTTTTGGGGGGGGGGGGGGTAACATAAGCGTTCATCATAAGGTGTACCAGCATACACAAACCTTTCCAATCAAAACAGGAATGATAGCCGAGTTTGTAGCGTAACCCATGCCAAAGACAACAGCAGCAGGTTGTCCCACATATTTAGCAACACAATCCTCGAGTTCTGCATGTACAGACGTAGTTCCTGATGGCAGAAACAATGGATGTCAGGAAACAAAGAGAAGGGATTGTTCCGCGACCTAATAACACAAAGACAATGTACCTGCATCAACACGAGAGCTGCATGTACTTGCTGAAAATTTCTTTAAAGACTTAATAACACGAGGCGTGCAATATTCATCAAAAGAACCAAATCCAAGATAATTGTAAGATCCCAAATTAAGACATCTGCTGGTCTTCGTTGTTCGCCTGCACGGAATTGCAATCAAAGGTTTATTCTATAACACCCTCCGCGTATGAATTGGATTTTTAACATTTGGTTTTCATATTCTCTCAGTGTAACCATAAAATTTATAACAGTTCAATAGAAAATCAGAGGAAGATAGACTCACTTGAGCGTCTTGTTGTTGTCATTAGAGTATCTCTCAACCACATCAACCCAAGCATCAGGTGCACTTGATATGGGACGTCCAAAACAATCCTTCACACATACAAATATAAAACATTAGGAATCAAGCACAAAACCTGTGGAACAAAGACTCGAACATTTTAAATTTCTTTCGGCTTTAACAATTACATGTTCAAAGACTTCACCTCCCACCATAAGCCACCAATTCCAAGATTCAACATTATGGTAAACAAGACAGGCGAAACGAATTGAGAAATACCTGAATCCGATGATATAATCGTCTGATGTAGAAGTCTTCATGCGCCAAGCAGATCGGCGCGTATCCCTGAGAAATCATAATCGAAAACGAAAATACAAAAACGTTCAAAGAGAATTCGCAAACATCAACACGCCACAAGCGATCAGATAATATTGAATGTAGACGAGAATTGAGAACTATGTGGAAACAAAACCTGGAGATTGTTGGTGCGCCACCAATCGAAGATAAGGCGGGAGTAATCGCGAAGCTGACCAAAGGCAAAGAGCAAGCCGTAGCTGAAATAGGTGGATACAGCGGTAAGGTATGGGATCGTAATCATTGTTTCAGCTCCTTGTCGTCTTCTTTATCCCTCTCTCTCTCTCTCTCTCTCTCTCTCTCTCTCTCTGTAGCTTTGAGTTTGAATTGAAATGATGAGATCTGGAAAAATCTGAGAGAGAGAAGAGAGAGATTTGAATTCAACCTCTTCTCTTTCGTCGAAGAATCGGATCATTAAAAACCATCTTCTCTTCGGCTTCAATTTTTTCGTTTTTTTCTTTTTTAGCATTTTTGGCTTTTTGTGTGTGTATTTTGTTTTTACCGTCGGACTATTTAACGTTTCATTATATTGTCCGGTAAATATTCCTAAGAAATTTACAGTATTTAATATTCTGAATTATAAATAATTCTTCTAACTGATGAAACCTTTAAGAGAATTTTTTTTTCTTAATCTTTTCAAATAACAACTCCTATCCTAATGATATCAGTAGTTCAGTACCCCAATTGAGTCGAAATATATAAAATATTATTTTCAAATATAACCAGCATTTGATAATAATGGAAATTGAATATGCTGAAAAAGTTGAATTTTTACTTTGATAAATGTTTTTTTTTCTAAAGTTGTGTCGTCGATACATATAGATAAGATAGCATTGATAAAATTACAAATTGGGGGTAATTTTCCTTCGCAAAAATGGTAGAAGTTTATTTGGTCAACAGAAATTAGACAAGTCAAAGTTGGCCATTTGAATTGAGCCCAAAGTTCATTCGTTCATTGAAGCAACCGCAAAAATAGTAAATTATATATTGCTTGGTTTATGCTGTATCCGGAATGATCATGTTTATTACTATATACGAGGGAAATTGTAATGTACACTATAGCTTGAAAATTTAGAGATATGGAAGATATTGGTTTCTCTGATTTTGTTAAGATTTTATTATGAATCGTGTCATATTTCCATATTTAAAAATGAAAAAATGATCTAGCTAAGGTTCCTAATGTTCATTTTTGTCTCCCGCAACTGTTGGGTTTAACTGACTCTTACCAATATTCGGAACTCACGTTTGAAGTTAAAGTCAACTTTTGGTCTTCTACTTCAGGACGCGTGAGACGACCAAACTCACTTTCAAGGGTATAGTCTGGTTTTCTACGCCCGATAACAATTTGTTGGATATTTGGATTCGAATCTAAAAAATGGATAGTTAGGATTATGGATTTTTGGATTCGAATAATAAAACATTTCAGAACGAATATTTAATTTTATCAATTTTTTTATATCAATTTTTTTATTTTTTTATACCAAATCCGAGTATCCGTGAATACAGATCATGCTGGATTCCTATATGTAACAGCTCTACTGTCTTTGTCTTCACCATTCAATAAATCGTTATCCGTCAATGGCATTTGTTTTTTTATTTTTCTTAAATGAAAATAACTCTCACTTACATCTTCAAAATTTTTAGTTTGATTGTTCCGATTTTCTCCCAATTCTTGTGTGTTTGTTGTCTGGCCTAATCTTTCTTATTGTTCACATATTCAACCGAAAAGAGAAGTTTGAGTGATTCTAATAATTTTGTTCAGACTTGAAGTTCTCTAAATAAAAAAAGAAAGGTTAGTATCGACTTAACATAACAGTTAGTATATGAGATAGATATAAATCTATATAGTTACAACAATTTCATAGGAGTATATCGTTAGATTCCTTGTATCTCTCGATATCTCAACTCCTCTCTCGTGTGTATATATATATATATATATATATATATGAGTGTAATCGTAGTATCAATAAACATATTATCTTTTCAGCTCATACATAGTATCAGAGGTGGAAATTTGCGTTAGTTTTATTAACTTTCTAAGAATCGGTTGTTTACTGTTTAGGCGTATGGCGCCACGATCTTGACCAAATCGTGGTTTTGATTGCATTTTATAATGGTTTATGTTATGATTGCATTTTCAGTTTTTTTTTATAACATTTACATTAAATGATTTTCTGTACTGATCATTTCTTATATTTGATATCATAATCATAAGTGTTTCCTTAAAAAATTTTAACATCCATGCAACTATTTTAAAATAAATTGTAAAAGAAAATATTTGACCGGATCGATTAGAATCATACCCATAAAATACTGACACTTTATTTTCTTTGCATATTTTTTTCGAATAAAAGAATTTACAGATGGACTTATCAAAATAAAATAAATAGGTCGATTCATAATGAATTTCTATTGTTATATATACCAAGTTGCATTGTTAATTTACACAGTACAAAGATGCTCTTTTTGGTTAGCCAATAAACGTAAAGTCTTCTGGTTTTCCCGTACAAAGAGCCCATAATCGAAACTATTGTCAACGCCTTAATTTCCAACTTTACTTTCCCTAAGAAGTTTTCTTCTCTCTTTTAAACTCCTCACGCAGAGGGAAACCAAACCATCATTACGAGAAAATATGTCGGAAGCGGCGAAGCAACACATTGATCGAATTCGGAGAACTAAGTTTTCAATCGGCGGAGCTGATAATCCGTTGACGGAGGATCTTCATCAAGCTGTGAAGAATCTCTCTGCTGAGCTCTATGCTAAGGATGTTCACTTCCTCATGGAGCTAATCCAAGTAAGTATATATTCTTACGCATCTCTGTACATTTTGTAAGATCACTTTTTTTAGTTACATTTTGTTACTATTCTCCAATCGGACCTGATCGTGGTTCTGGAAAATGTTGAACCAGAACCGGTATTAAACCGAACCATATCGTTTCCTTTCTGCTTGGTTCCTATATTCTAGCGTTATCATACCATGTTACCTAGTTTTCATGTATATGATGTTTAGTCTTTGGCACCCACAAAAAAGTTAACAGAAATGGTTTTGATTTGTTAATACCAGAAATGTAATTCTCTCAAATCAACTTATATTGTGATTGATACAAAAAACCGTATTTGTGGTTATTGCTAAGCATACGATGTTTACTTTAAATATATTACAGAGATCAACATTAGTAACGAAAACTTTTTGATCAAGAAATTAATTTGACTCTTACGGTTTAGTTAATGCAATTAATTTTTTTTCCTTTGGTTTACAGAATGCTGAGGATAACGAGTATCCAGAAGGTGTGGATCCTTCTCTTGAATTTGTGTTAACATCTGAGGACATCACAGCCACTGGAGCTCCCGCTACTCTCCTTATGTTCAACAACGAGAAAGGTTTCTCTGAGAAGAACATTGAATCCATCTGTAGTGTTGGAAGGTCAACCAAGAAAGGCAATCGAAAATGCGGTTATATTGGAGAGAAAGGTATGTCTCTGTCTTCTACCATATGAACACCTGAAGACTAACTCAAAATTTTCAAAATCCCTTGTTCTTACTTGTGTGTTCCGTTTCAATCTTGGCAGGAATCGGTTTCAAGAGTGTGTTTTTGATCACCTCACAGCCATATATCTTCAGCAATGGCTATCAAATTCGTTTCAATGAGGCACCTTGCAGGCACTGCAGCCTTGGCTACATTGTTCCTGAATGGGTTGATCAACATCCTTCTCTTGTTGATGTCCAAAGGATCTATGGTTCTGGTTCTGCTCTTCCGACTACAACCATTATCTTGCCTTTGAAGAGTGACAAAGTTAAGCCCGTGAAAGAACAACTTTCCAATGTTCATCCTGAGGGTCTGTTGTTTCTTACAAAGATCAAGCGCCTCTCTATCAGGGAACACTGCAATGATCCTAAGCTCAGCACAGTAAACTCAATAGGGATTGTTAGCGAGACTAATTTTGTCACGAGGAAGAGTATTGATGCTGAGTCTTACACAATACATCTCTCAGCTTGTGAAAAAGGGAAAAACTCAGAAAAAGAGTGCAGTTACTATATGTGGAGGCAAAAGTTTCCAGTGAAACATGAGAACCGTGTTGAAAGAAGAAATGAAGTTGAGGATTGGGTGATAACTTTGGCGTTTCCTTTTGGAGAGCGTCTTGGTCGCGGAAATAGCTCTCCTGGTATCTATGCGTTTCTTCCCACTGAGATGGTAACAAACTTTCCGTTCATCATTCAAGCAGATTTCATCCTTGCATCATCCAGAGAAAATATACTACTTGATGATATATGGAACCAAGGGATTCTCAACTGTGTCCCTCTAGCTTTTGTGAATGCATTCACTTCCTTGGTGAAGAAGACTGATGCTCCGGTCTCTAGCTTGGTGCCTGCTTTTAGGTTCTTGCCTGTAAACCAATCTTCTTACACAAAGCTGAATGTTGTCCGAGAATCTATTAGGACAAGGGTTTCTGCAGAGGAAATTGTGCCAAGCATATCACATTTGCGACAGAAGTTCTTCCACAGGCCGTGTGAAGTGGGTCGCCTCATTCCTGCTTTCTGGGACATCTTGGAGAAAGCGAGAAAAGAAGGTGCAAGCTTGCAAAATATATCATCACATTGAATCTACATTTTGGATTCTGCGTTTGATAGAACAGAAAACGATAACGTTCTGGACTTCTTGGGTCTCCAACAAGTCAGCAATGAGTGGTATGTAAAGTGTATTCAAGGTTGTGATCTCGTGACAAGTGTTTCAGAAGATACGTATGTTGAGGTTCTACTCTTCATCGCTGAGAATTGGCAGTCCAGATTTCACAGTACGAGCATGGCTAAAGTTTCGGTTATCAAGTATGTTGTCCAAAAGGGAGTGAGTTCTCTTGGAAGTTTGGCAGATTTCAGTCCTCGGACACTATGCTTCTCCACAGCTAAGAACCAGGAATGGCTACTAGAATGGAAGGATGTATTCATATCTATGAATAAGTTTGTTTTCATGCCACAAACAACAAGGACAGCGTTGCAAGCGTGCTCCAAGAAGGAGACAATACTTAACTGGCTCAAAGAGAAGGTTACTGTCAAAAATCTAAGTATCTCTGACTATGCAAAACGTCTCCGAGAGAATCTTAATGGAGATAAGAAGCTTGTGGTTGCGTATGCACATTTTCTTCATCACTCACTCTCAAAGGGTGTTTTATCAGAAGAAGAGGCTCGTATGTGCTGCAAAGACATGCCGCTTGTGGACAACTATGGGAATGTCAACACAAGTAGGAATGGTGTTCTTGTTCCTGCTAGTTCAGGTAAATGGGTTAGCTTAGTTGGTTCTAATCCGTGGAGACAGAAAGGTTATATTGAATTATGGGAAGAGTATTTATCGTCTTGCAGATTCGCTGGTGTGTTGTCTAACAAGAAAGAGCTTCTCGAATTCTTGAAGGATTATGCTAAGGCTGGAGACATACCTGACATTGAACCTCCGAATGCTGCTATACCTGCGTTGTCGGGGGCTCTTAGAAAGGAGAATGTTATGTTGTTGCTGGAGTGGATGAAGCGCAATAGACGTTCTCTTCCTCGCAACTTTTTGGATTCTGTTAAAGAAGGAAGCTGGTTGAGAACAACGATGAATGGCTTCTCTGATTATCGGCCGCCTTGTCAGTCTTTTTACCATACTTCATCATTGGGAAGTATTCTGCAGAATGGATCAATTCTTGTGGACATTCCACTGGTTGAACGAACTTTCTATGGGAAGGAGATTGAGAATTACAAAGATGAATTGAAAACTGCTGGTGTCATGTTTGAGTTTAGTGAAGCATGTAAATTTGCGGGCGACCACCTTATGAGTTTAGCTGAGAGTTCGACACTGACATGTCAGAACGTGTTCTCGATTCTGAAATTCATTAGGTACTTGAGAGAGAAGTGCCTCTCACCAGCTGATTTCATCACAGCCGTTAAAGATGGTCCTTGGCTGAAGACAACTTGTGGTTATAGATCTCCAGATGGAGCTGTTTTGTTTAGCCAAGACTGGAAAGCTGCGTCGCTGATCAGTGATATCCCATTCATTGACAAAGATTCGTATAATGAAGTTGGCCTCAATGAGTATAAAGAAGAGCTCGAGTTGTTAGGCGTTGTAGTTAAGTTTCCTGGTAATCACAGCCTCATTGTTTCTCATTTGAATTCTGCAAAGCTAAGTTTTCTGTCATCCGATGCAATGCTCTTAGTACTTGACTGCTTGCGTAATCTGAGTCCGCATAAGCTGATCAATGCCATGAGGAATTCTCAATGCTTCAGGACGAAGAGCGGCTATTACAAATCCCCTGCTGAATGTTTCATACCTGATCCGGAATGGAGTTGTCTGGTATCTGTTTTTGATTGCTTCCCTTTGATCGACGAGGACTTCTATGGATCGAAAATATTTTCCTACAAAGAGGAGTTGAAGCAGATTGGTGTTGTGCTTCAGCTTGAAGAAGCTGTGAAAATGTTTGTGAGCACGTTTAAGCAGAAAGCTACCTCCTCTGGGCTAACACGACATACCGCCTCGTCTCTTTTATCTTGCTACAGGAAGCTGATGGAAAGTAATCACAAATTCCCTGAAGAACTTATGAAAAGCTTCAAAGAGTTAAAATGGCTTCACAGCAAACTTGGTGATTTCCGTGAACCAAAGAACTGCATACTCTTTGATTCCGACTGGGAACCTCTCCGCCTCATAGCAAATCTTCCCTTTATCGATGATGGTCCAAACTGGTACGGCAAGAGCATACATGAGTTTAAAAAAGAGCTCAAGAGCTTGGGTGTTACAGTTGAGCTGAGAAAAGGCATGAGCCATTTGGTTAGTTCCCTAAGTCTTCCTGATCCATCTCGCATAACTCCTATAAGCGCACTCTCTCTTTTCAAGTGCATCACATTCTTGCTGGAGAATAGTATTCAGCAACTGCCTAAAGAGTTTCTTGAAAAAGTTTCTGTCAAATGGGTGAAGACGCATGCTGGTTACTGCAGTCCCAATGAGTGTCTTTTGCTTGATAACAACTGGAAACTAGAGCCGTGTGATGGTCCTTTCATCGACGAAGAGTTTTATGGCTCTGAGCTTAAATCTTACAAGGAGGAGCTTATTGCAATGGGAGTTGGTCATGATTTAACCAAAGCGTCAGAGTTGCTTGCAAGCCACATCTATACACATTCAGAAACTGATGCTATTTCCCGGATATATAGATTTCTCAGTGAAGCTGAATGGAAACCTGAGAAAGGTGCAACTTCAGGCCGGATTTGGATACCGAACGAGGAGAAATGGGTTGACGTATCTAGCTGCGTGCTCTTTGATAAAGACAAGCTCTTTGGGTCAAAGCTAAATGTTTTGGAAAACCATTATGAGAGTGACAATGATCAGCACAGAGACAAGCTCTTCCACTTCTTCTCATCTGCTTTTGGAGTGAGAACCAACCCTTCGATTGAAGATTACTGTGGTTTGTGGAAAGATTGGGAGAGAACGAAGAACAGATTGTCAAACGAAGAGTGTTGTGCGTTCTGGAGATTCGTTGTCAGACACAGTGACTCAGTTAAAGCCAAGAAGCTCCTCTCTGAATCCTTTTCTCGTTTGCCAGTAAACGCACCAGACTCCAACAATGATGAAGGACTCATGTTATCAAACATAAGCGACGTGTTCATAGCTGATGACTTACTCTTGCAAGATCTGTTCATTGGTTTCCCTGTTTTTGTCTGGTATCCAACTCCAAGCATACCGACATTGTCACGAACTAAGCTTGTTGAGCTTTACAGAAAAATCGGTGTCAAAGAGATCTCCAAATGCGTTGAGATAGCAGAAGCTGAACTAACCGGAGTCAAAATCGAGCAGCAAGAGGTCGTTGAACCAATGAATAATCTGATCGGACCAGGGCTAGTGAAGCTCATTCTCGGATTCCTCTCTGATCCATCTCTTAAGATAGAAGCTGAGGAACGTGTTAGAATCATACAGAGGAGTCTTGTTGGACTTGACTTTAAGGAAACTTCGGAGACGATCTCGACAGAGTATACTCTGAATCTACCATCGAATGGTGAGAAATTGATAGCAAAGGCTAAGAGGATGATAAGGTGGGAGAGAGAGAAAGGTGTGGTTTATGCAGAGAAGATGGAGAAAGCTTGTGGGAAAAGAAAGGTTTTGGAGTACGCCACTTGTTTTGCTGAAGTGATTGCTAAGGGAGTGATGTGGGAGAGAGAGGAGCTGATCGGACGGTTATCAGAGCTTGTGAAGATGGCTTACTTGGTGGAGTTTGATGTAGAAGCTTTAGAGTATCTTATGAAGTCCAAGAATCTTCAGGTCTATGAAGAAGATGAGAAACTTATCTCTGATGAATTCTCTCTCAAGTAACCTAAGGTACGTTAATGTCGAATCTCGTTTTATATACATCTTCTATATTTGGCTTCTGTAAAATTAAGAATGTTTCTTTCTTTCTTTTTTGCAGATTTCTTCCATCTCAAGTAACCTTACGGATTTTTGTGTCTAGTTTTGTTTCTGTGTCTATTTTGGTATTTGTTGCTTTTGTAAGACCTTACGACTCTTTTGAAGTTATTAAACTTGAAATATTTCAGTTTGTTTCATTTACCAGCAATTAAAAAGCTTTCATCCTTTAAACATATACTTTACACAAACAGGTTACAATGAGGTAAAGAAATAAAACAAACTTAAATCACAATCTTCTGTTTCCTTCTTAATTTTCTCGTAACCTTCTTTCTAGTGTAATTGGCTTAAACCGGAGACTATAACCGCCCTATGCCAGTTCTGGTTCTGCCTCTACTTGATATTGGATCAGATATCTCAACGCGTAAATCTCTGGAAGTATCAGTGTCTGAAGAGTCTGAGGTATCCTCACCGACTCTTTTCGACACAGAGTCATCTCTGCTTCTTAAATCTTCGTTAACCCGGCTTGAAAATTCCCAGCTCCCTCCTCTTCTTCCCCTGCTTGACTCTCTTGAATGCATTATCCCGTGTCCTTCATATTCTTCTGGTGGAAGCATTCTGCTCAAATCCCGTGATGTAACCGATGTTTCCAAGTCCTTATCCATGTCACCTAGCTCTTCTTCTACTGTCTCGTGCCACACTGGTTTTCTTCCAATCTCAATGTCGTGGGAAACTTTCTGTAAGCTCGGGCTTGGCATCCCTCCGTTTACTGTCCTTGGTGGTATCGCTGGCTCCTTTGAAACTTTTGCTCTGAAACTGTTCTGAGATAAGGCAATGTTTGTGCAGAATACTTCCATGAAATTCCCCATTATTCCTTTGTTGAAGGGGTTCTCGTGCCTATCATACCGGTACCTAAAGTTTTCATAAGTTGACTGCCAAATCACAACAGAGAACCAATGTTAACAAGTATCAAATGGTTTCAGGGCATAATGAAACAAGGAGCTTTTAGAGAGCAATGATTTTACCTGATTGGTACTGATTAGGTACAAGTGGAAACCGGTAAGCCCACCAACAAACCAGACACAGATGAAAGTATAGATTATTAGCGCGATGGAAGCAGGAGTCTTGATTAACGATTTCCAGATGTTTATGTTTTCACCATCCATAATGCGCTTGACGTAGATCCAGCAAAACACATGGACATAAATGCAGAGAAGAGCTGAGCACAACACAAACATGAAGTAGAACCTATAGTTTCTCTGCATTCACAAACCCCAAACTACAGTTAGTTTCTCTTGAACCCTCTAGGTCTATGCATTAATCCTCTTTACTAGTTTGATTATAAATTTATTCAAAAACATCACATCTAGCCGACTGGTTATCATCTGCAAAAATAGTTCTAGTTTCCAAATTTAGAAATCATAGACATGGATTATACACGTTTGGAGAGCCTAAGATTTAATCAGAGAGAACAAAAGAGTGAACAAGCAAGATTTTTGTTGAGGCATCCATTACCAATCCAATGCACTGACCAAGCCAAGGACAGTGATGGTCAAACTTCTCAACGCAGTTGTTGCATATCGAACAATGAGAAGCACGGGGTGGTCTGTAAAGCATGCATGTGTCACAGTATTTGATCTTCACAGTAATTCCATTTACAATCATATCCTTTGTCCGAGGTAACCGACTCTGAGGAGTATGCGCAAGACGCGGTTCTCCATTGCTTTCACTACCCTCTGGTTCAGGAGGATATAGGTTACGTGGTACTATTCCAGGGTCTCTCCCCGAGGTTAGAAGAAGAAATATTAGATCCTGTGGACAAACAAAGATTGAAATTTATTATCAAGATGCCAAGAGCTAAGAAGTTGCAGCAGAGATATGTGTAAGCAGAAGCGGAATTGTAATCAGAATCAGGGAACAAACATTCATGAGAAAGAGAGAACTCACTAAAAAATTCAGACCAACAGCGACGGCTAATATTGATACTCCTCCATGGTGAGGGAAATCATCGATAAATTTTCGGCCAACAAAAACACAGAAAATAATTACAGGAGCCGTAATCAAGAAGATGGTGATTAGTATAGATCGAGCATCGGGTCCAAACACGAGCCTTCCTCCAAGGAAGAACACCTGGAGAAGTAAAAGAATCAATCAAAGATCAGTAACCCAAACAGTTGAAGAAACAGCTTAAAGTCGATAACAACTCTTGTAACTATTATGAGATCACACATATATATACAAGTCATTACTCATACACACCAAAAAGTTCTTAACTTTATAAGAGACCAGCATCTTTGACAGCATAAACCCAACCAAATCTCATCAGCTTAAGACGACACATTATCAAAATAACAATCGCACTTCAAGACAAAGTACATGAGAAGCTGATTGGGAGACCAAACCAAACCAGGTAAAGCTGAATCATATGCCATCATCTCTAATTCTTGATGAATCATTAGATGAAAACAACCGAGAATTTGAAGGCTTTCTAAGTCAAATTCCAGATTAAAAAATACAATGAGCAAAAACTCCTCTAAAAAACAGCTGCAAACAACTTCTTAAAATCATAAATCTCAAAATTAGGGCATAGAAGTCAACTTATTAGTTCTAAACTTCTCAAGAATGAACAAACCCAGGAAAAAAAAAGATAATGATTGTGTTAAAAACAAAAATTTCACCAAAAATCTGAGGATTTCGATTCAGATCTTACTCAAAGAACCAAGAAACACAAAATCTGGCATAAGAGATAAAGAGAAGAAGAAGCTCACGTTATTTCCTTTCCAGCCTTT
The DNA here is from genome assembly GCA_963922655.1 of Cardamine chenopodiifolia. Lineage (NCBI taxonomy): Eukaryota > Viridiplantae > Streptophyta > Magnoliopsida > Brassicales > Brassicaceae > Cardamine > Cardamine chenopodiifolia. The sequence continues at coordinate 11,875,943 of OZ000479.1, read as the reverse complement.
ATAGGTTCTGATCAGCTCTTCACCACCACCGCCGCCGCCGCTAGAACTCGGAGCTTCAGGACGCCGATCTGACGGCTGTAACTCTAACATCGGAAACCAGAAAAATGGCGTTTTCAGACTAGTCGTCAGAGCAATAAATTTTGTTTAAAATAAGGAGAGAAATTATGAAAAAAAATATTAAAAAGAAAATTCAAAAAAGGCATTATTGACTTGGAGACAGAGAATTATGTTTTCTTCTCCGGCCACCTTTCTCTTATTACGAGTCAACTAATTACAATTAATTCAACGTAATTAATTTAGTTTATGGTAAATTAACTAATGCATTTTTGTCGGAATTTTCTGCACAAATTTACGGATGTGTAATTGATTTAGCAATAATCTTTGGCTTTTTACCCTAATATTCGTGGAATTAAAAATCGAATATTTGATTTGTTATTTGATAGGATCGATTCGATAATTTCAAGACGATCATGAAATCTCTAGTGACAGTGATCCCGACATTTAATGTGAATTTAATTTTGAAATTTCCGATGAGATCGATCTCGAAAATTTTAGTGAGATCAACGCCAAGAAATAATTGATCTTATTTAGTTTCTTCTAACAATTTTGTTTTTGTATCTTATTTGGTGGGTTTGTGTTGGATTTAACATCGTCAAATCTAGTGTTAAAATTATAACCAACATATTTCTTGTGCATAAATATATCAATATATAAGACGTTAAATCATAAAATAGAATATATAAATGATATATAACACGTTTGTTTGACGGAAATCAAAATTTATGTAATAAATTAAATATCACACATAGATAAATAACATGATACTAGAAAATATCATGTGTTCCACAACAATTAAGTAACATAAGTAAAACCTTCATTTGATAAATTAGACATCTACAAAAATATATACATCGCAAAGAAAAATCACAGATCATATATACCCAGTTAAAATTTACATGACTAAAAGTCTAAAATCGGCTAAAACATTTTTGCGTTAAATCATTGTTATTTTCTTAATTTAAGTTAAGTTCATTGCCATTTGCTACAATTTTCTAACATATTTTCGATATTTTTTTATGTTTAAGAATTAGAAAATATAATTGAATATTGCCTTTGATAATCATAATACGTTTATTCGTGGATATACAGTTCGATCTCTTTTACATGAGGCTATGGCACACGAATTAAACTGCGTCATCTATAATTTTTCAAACACCTTGAGTTCATGATCTGCAATTATTGCATATTTTAAAGTTTGAATCAGATTTAGAGTATGTTGAAAACTTTTTCAGATTTGGAACCTTACCTTAGGACTGTAGTTTTACTTTTACCCAATAATATGTCTAATTCGAAAGAAGAACAGTCCTTGCTTAATGAAATATCTGAGAACAATTGGCTTATGCTCAGCAGCTCACAAGATTCTATAAAAAAATCCTGGTGAATAGATTGACACCACTGCTGATTATTGTGTCAATTAATCTGTCAACATTTAGATGGTCATTATGTAATGATCTACCTTCATTTAATTTCTATTAAATTATTAACTTTTAATTTAGGGTGATTCGTCGTAATAGAGTAGATTTATTGAAAAATTACTTAAATAGAGAAAATGTTTAAAAATTATACGAATAGATTTTAAATTACGTAATATACCGTTTTACCTTTTTTGATGAATAAACAAAAACGTAATTACGAAACTGCTATTAATCAAACTTGTCACGTCAGCAATTGCTTACGCCCTAAACAAAAAAATCGAAATCAACTCTACTAAACTAATTGAATGCAACGTGGTAGAGTTGATAGTTCAATAATGTAGTGTATGGTAAAGTTAATTTTTTCGTGGAGAACTTAACTCTACCATGGATAACTTAACTCTACCAAGGACAAGTCAACTATACCATGGACAACTTTATTCTACCAAGGACAAGTCAACTATACCATGGAAAAAATGAACTCTACCATGGAAAAAATGAACTCTACCATGGAAAAAATGAACTCTACCAATGACAAATCAACTATACCATGGACAATTGAACTCTACCATGGACATATCAAGTATACCATGGAGAACGTTGTGTTACCTTCAGTAGAGTTAACCTCTTTCGTAAAAGAGTTGTGTTCGATATTTGGTAGAGTTAACATAAACGCATGGTAGAGTAAAGTTGTGGATACCTAGTAGTTGAAAATTATGAATTTAACCCTAACTAACTTTATTACCTAACATGCCACTCATTAAATGTCATTATGCCATTGAAGCTCCATTCATCTTATCTTCATTTGTAGGTCCATTTTTTCTTCAAATCATTTTGTATCCTTCATTTTAATTGTTAAAGCTGTTAGGATCTATGGATCAAATCGTTTTGGTTTGTGGGAGTTGGAGTTTTAACCAAAACCTGTGGATTTTTTTGGTGGACAAAATCTACGGTAGTCGGATCATAGGGATTGGCGAAGATCTTAGTTATGATGAATTTCTTGGGATGGTCTATGAAGATTTCGGTCTGGATCAACAAATTGTTGAGGTAAAATTAAGCTATATGTCAAATTTAGTCATGCAATCACTACCACAAGATACTCCTCCTGTCTTTGTGAGTAATGAAAGACAATTACATGTGTTTGTGTAACAATTTCGTAAACAAACAATGCGTCTATGTGTAGAGATTTCCATTAGATCACGTGTTTCTGCGAGTTTCAACGATGGTGATGGCAGAGTTCATTGTAAGTGGGAGAACAATGATTTGACGTATAATAAAGTTGACCCACGGTCAGGTAGAGTTGATGTTGAATGTAGTAGAGTTGATCCCCAGTTTAGTAGAGCTGAAGATGTGAAACACGAATTTGAACATGTTGAGGACGAAGATGCGGAATTCAGATTCGACTATTGCGATGATATGGATGGTGCAAGCTCAGATGATGAAGATTACATCAGTGTTCGTAGGAAATCAAAGGAAGAAGAAAAGAAATCAAAGGATGAAGGAAATAAATCAAAGGATGAAGATTACATCAGTATAAATGCTGAGCATTTGGACATAGAAATGTCATCACTAGAATTGGCGGTAGGGCAACGATTTTCATCCAAAAAATAACTGAAGACGAGGTTGAAGATTCTGTCAGTCTTGCAAAGGTTTGACTTCGATGTTGTGGCTTCATCTCGGTCACTGTTGGATGTGAAATGTTGGGTACCAAACTGTCAGTGGAGAGTGCAAGCTTCACGTATTGACGATAGTGCATGTTTCTATGTCCGAAAGTATAGTAAAGAACACAATTGTTCTGTAACAGAGAGATCAGGTCGGGCACGCCAAGCAAGTGCTGAAGTTCTAGGACGGTTGTACATGGAATTCGTAGGTGGTATTGGGCCATCTGTTCTACCTAATCATGTCGCTGATTCACTAAACAAGCGATTCGGTTAGAAGGTACAGTCGTTTGGTAGAGTTAACATAGATACCTTGGGATAGTTCATATATACCTTGGTAGAGTTAACTTTTACTTTGGTAGAGTTAACTTGTATCGTCTGGTAGAGTTCATACATACTTTGGTAGAGTTAACTTTTACTTTGGTAGAGTTAACTTGTATCATCTGGTAGAGTTCATACATACTTTGGTAGAGTTAACATGTATTGTTTGGTAGAGTTAATACATACATTGGTAGAGTTAACATGTATCGTTTGGTAGGTAAAGTTCATACATACTTTGGTAGAGTTCATACATAACTTGGTAGAGTTTATATGTTGGTTACCGTTAAGTTTCGTAGAGTTAACACATACCTTGGTAGAGTTCATATTGATATTGAGTTCCAATTCCGCAGATGGAGTACTGGAAGGCACACCGTACTCTTAAGCAAGCACGTGCACTACCTTCAGGAACTTCTGAAAGTAATTTCGAAGAACTTCTTTCGTACTTGTATGCGATAAGAAGAGCAAATCTTGGAACCTTTATCAAACTCAAAGTCGACGGGCAAGACAGGTTAAAGTTTCTATTCATAGCATTCGATGCAAGTATTAGAGGATTTCCTTATATGAGAAAGGTTGTTGTTGTTGATGGGACCTTTTTGCAAGGAAAGTATAAAGGTACTTTTCTAACTGCGAACATGCAAGACGGTAACTTCAACATATTTCCTATGGCTTTTGGTGTGGTTGATACCGAGAATGATGAGTCTTGGGAATGGTTTTTTAGATAGTTTAACCGTGTTATCTCCGATGACATAGAACTTGCCATCATTTCAGATAGGTATAAATCCATTGGTAGAGCCATAAAGAATGTGTACTCACTTGCTTCTCGGGGTATTTGCACCTACCACCTACGTAAAAACATTTTGGCGAAATTTAGAAGGGGAGAGTCCTTTAAGTTGTTCAAGAAAGCTGCCACTGCGTATAAGGTTGACGAGTTCAACGCTATCTTTGCTTAAATTGAGGCGTTAGATCCAAGGCTTCATGGATACTTGCAAAGAGTTGACGTTCGGTAGTAGAGTTGAGTTTATTTTCCAGGAAACAGATACAATTTTACTACATCGAACATAGCAAAATCAATCAACCATGCCTTATCCCAAGCAAGAACTTTCCCCATTGTGCAGCTTATAGATGCAACTAGAGCGATGTTAACACGTTGGTTCACGAAGAGGAGGATAAAGGCTTCTCTCACTACCACTATTCTAACTACAACAATTGAAAAGCTCCTAAAGGTATTACGTTTGGTAGAGTTCACATATAATTTGGTAGAGTTCATATATACTTTGGTAGAGTTAAAAGTTATCGTCTGATAGAGTTCATACATACTTTGGTAGAGTTAACATGTATCGTTTGGTAGAGTTCATACATACTTTGGTAGAGTTAACATGTATCGTTTGGTAGAGTTCACACATACTTTGGTAGAGTTAACATGTATCGTTTGGTAGAGTTCAAACATACTTTAGTAGAGTTAACATGTATTGTTAACTTACAGACAAGGGTTGAGGAAGCTAGGCAGTACAATGTGCAAAAAATTGACGAACACCAGGTTGTGGTTTCAAGAGCAGCATCTTCTCATTTGGTTAATTTGCCCGAGAAGACGTGTTCTTGCAAGTGGTTTAACGTGGAAAAAATTCCTTGTGTGCATGTTATTGCCGTTGCCGAGGCATGGCATCAATCAACTATCGAACTTACTCATCCCTACTATCACACAAGCTACTTATACAATACCTACTCCAATCGTATAATGCCAAGGGATACTGCAATTCTTGTTCCGTTGGATGTGAGCCGTAAAGTGTGTAATCCACCCCACGTACGTCAACAACCAGGAAGGCCAAAGAAATCTAGGATAAAAAAACTGGTTCGAGTGTTCACGAGAGGTAAAACGACCAAGGAAAGTTTCAACTTGTTGTAAATGTAAACAACTAGGTCACAATGCCCGTACATGTAGTGGAAACGTTCAATCATGACTACAATATTCGAGAATATCAACTCTGCTAAACATAGAATCAACTCTACTAAGCTGACTATGAACTCTACCAAGCTGACGTATTAACTTTAACTCTACCAAGCATAGATATTTACTCTACCAAGCTGACGTGTTAACTCTACTAAGCCGACATATTAACTCTACCAAGCATCATGTTAACTCTACCAAACTAGATGCTAACTCTACCAAACGATAATCTAACTCTACCAAATCTTATGTTAGCTCTACCAAGGTAACTCTACAAAGCCTTATGTTAACTCTTCCAAACTTCATGTTAACTCTACCAAGCCTTATGTTAACTCTACTAAGGTAACTCTACGAAACATTATGTTAACTCTACCAATATAGATGCTAACTCTACCAAACGATAATCTAACTCTACCAAATCTTATGTTAGCTCTACCAAGGTAACTCTACAAAGCCTTATGTTAACTCTACCAAGCCTTATGTTAGCTCTACCAAGGTAACTCTACGAAGCATTATGTTAACTCTACCAATATAGATGCTAACTCTACCAAACGATAATCTAACTCTACAAAATCTTATGTTAGCTCTACCAAGATAACTCTACGAAGCCTTATGTTAACTCTTCCAAACTTCATGTTAACTCTACCAAGCCTTATGTTAGCTCTACCAAGGTAACTCTTATCCTCTTTTTATATCTTCTTGTCTACTTACTCCCGTAGATCGCAGTTCCATCTTGCATATCTTACCATTTCAATATGTTTTCTGATATCTACTTCGTGACCCGGTCTTCATTGTTGATTAATGAGTTCGAGCTTCGTGATTTATCGTATTAGAGGATTTCATTTTACTATCATTTTACTACCAACCAAAAGGTGCATTAATTATAGCTAATCAACATATACAAAACAAACCCTACCAAAACTACACTATATGCTAACTCTACAAAATGAACAAAACAAATTGTACAAAACAAACTGTAATGTACCAGCCTAACTCTAGTACTCCAAAAGAAAGTCTTGGGAGGCTGAAATGAGGCCGGCCTTATCACACAAATTTGTTCCTGGATCTGTGTAGGCAATAGTCTCCTCCATCGGAAGTTGTTCTTTAAAGTCAACGGCGTATTTAAGGCGAGTGAAGAGAATGAACTCATCAGTCAGGCCTTCGAAATTGCAACCAAGGGCTACACACTCGATGAATTTTAAGCAAAACGCGCCACAGTCGCCTGATTTGGCATTACGCGGAGTTCCTTTCACCCATATTATTTTGTACGCCGCCGCACTTACATGATCAAGCATCGCAGGAGGGGAAAAAAACTTAATCATCTTGGAATCATCATGGCGTATGACCTATATCAAATGAACAGACGGAATGTAAATGTAAGATATACAAAGTATATGCTAACTCTAATAAACTATACGCTAACTCTACCAAACTATATACTAACTCTACCAAACTATATGCTAACTCTACCAAACTATATGCTAACTCTACCAAACTATATGCTAACTCTACCAAACCCACAAACCCAGAAACCCTAGACGCGGAGAAAATACTTAACTCTACCAAACTAATAACTTAACTCTACCAAACTATATGCTAACTCTACCAACCTATATGCTAACTCTACCAAACTATATACTAACTCTACCAAGCATCATGCTAACTCTACCAAACTATATGGTAACTCTACCAAACCCACAAACCCAGAAACCCTAGATGCGGAGAAAATACTTAACTCTACCAAACTAATAACGTAACTCTAGCAAACTATATGTTAACTCTGCCAAACTCTATGCTAACTCTAACAATATAGATACTAACTCTACCAAAAGAAAACTTTGCTTACTTGCATGACTCCTGAATGGCAGGAGTGGCCACAATAGTTGGGTCGGGATCATAAACTCGAATCTTTCCTTGTCTCAGATGACCTCTAAGGTCAACTAGTGGTTGTTGTTATAATTATGGGGAATATAAAGCGTATCGACGTCTCTCATCCATCGCTTGTTTGTGGCACAGAATTCAGGGAGAACACTGTCGTAAATTTTTTTATACCCATTCGGCCAGACGAAAATCTTCTCCTTTCCTATATAATCTATACCCGAACCCGATCGGGTTTTTCCCGAACCTGAACCCGATACCCGATTGTCCACCCCTAGAGTACAACAAGATATTGCTTACAATTCGTGCAACACATAGTCACGAAGCCGAAGTACTTTAATTTTAGGTATCAGGCCAAATGGATAGTACACAGCGGGAGAATGAATGACGTTTTTCATTATCCTCTTAACAATAGAACATCCTACGAAAGGGGATACCTGTAACATGGATAAACTGTTAACTCTACCAAGCTGACATATTAACTTTACCAAGTTGACATATTAACTCTGCCAAACGATAAGCTAACTCTACCAAACTGAATGTTCACTCTACCAAACATCATGTTAACTCTACCAAGTTGACATATTAACTCTACCAAACGATAAGTTAACACTACTAAACTGAATGTTCACTCTACCAAGCATCATGTTAACTCTACCAAAGCGGTGAGTGAACTCTACCAAGTTGACGTATTAACTCTACTATACATTCCAACTGAACTAGGTTACCTGGTTGGCAGAAAGTGCTTGTTGGCGAGCCTCTCTCGGTAACACATCCTCCATATGAACCATGGTCATATCTTCGTCCTTCTCATTACCATCCTTACCCTTTGAGGGAGACTCGACTATATTAACGATGCCTAACTGTGACATTCTGGGCTTACTTGATACCTCGAAATATGGTGTTTTCTCAACAGTATCTTCTTTGCTCTGACCCGTCGCCTCAAGGTTCCTAACAACACGTGATATTGGGCTATTAGGGTCGAAAGTTTCATGCGTCACAATTTTCCATTTATTTTGTAAAAGAAACGTTAAATGTTAACTTTACCAAGCATCATGTTAACTCTACCCAACTAGAAGCTAACTCTACCAAACGATAAGCTAACTCTACCAAACTGAACGTTAACTCTACCAAGGTAACTCTACGAAGCATTATGTTAACTCTACTAAACTTCATGTTAACTCAACCAAACTAGAAGCTAACTCTACCAAACGATAAGCTAACTCTACCAAACTGAACGTTAACTCTACCAAGGTAACTCTACGAACCATTATGTTAACTCTACCAAACTTCATGTTAACTCGACAAAGCATTATGTTAACTCTACCAAGGTAATTTACCTGGTCCGAGGGAATGTTGTGTGTGCCCTGGGACGACATGGTGTCATCAAGGAGAGAATCTGACACTGGGCGTTCTCTCTGACTTTTCAAGGCCGCTAGTCCGACACTTGGCGTTCTCTCTGAGTCAGACTGTACCATATTTGGCTTTTCCAATCCAGGTGTCTGCGAACTCAACCATGTTAGTGACTTAACTCTATCAAACTATTAACTAAGCACTAAGTTAACTCTACTAAAGATCATGTTAACTCTACTAAGAACAAGGTTAACTCTACCATACTTGATGCTAAACACTTGGTAGTTAGTAGAGATATACTCTACAAATCATATTTGGTAGAGATGTACTAAACATTATTTGTTGTTTGGTAGTAATATACTCTACCATATGATATTTTTGGTAGAGTCTATCAAACGATATACATAACTCGACCAAACCATATAACCTCTACCATTACACTACTCGACCAAACCGTATAACCTCTACCACACATTGACATGGACAGTTGTCACACACTACTTTTACAGAATAAACATTTCCAGTTGCAAACAACATGGATACGAATGTACACATGGACAACATAAATCAGAGTAAGTCTCATTAAAATAGAGCCTTACGTACCGAGTTATGAGCCAAATCTGGAGGAGCAATGTCCTTCTCTTTGTTGCATGTTTCATAATCATATACAGGTTCACGAGTCTGACTTCCCCCTTCAACGTCAGACTTCCCTCTGAACTCCAAGCTCTGTATAAGAGGTTGAGCCCTTTACTCCTCCAGCCTAACAAGCCTTTCCAATAACATTGAATGATCAGAACTCTTATCCTCCAACCTTGAAACACAATCAGTGAGCATGGCCCAGTCTGCCCTTGTCTCCTCTAGCCGAAACAGACGCTCCGATATCACTACCAAAGTGTTGGAGAACACATTATGGTTTGATCTCAACCCATTCAAAGTGTTGTTCAACCCTTGCAGAGTTTGAATCAAGACAATAGACTCATTTTCTTTGTTTTCATGGCTGTTTTTCTGTCTTTTCTCCTTCAACACTTCCCTCTTTTTAAATTTGACTCTTATCAGTTCTTTAAGAGGAGTAGACTCATCCATCTCCGGCTCACTGTTTTCAACAGAAGGAGTAGTCCTCTCCTTCCGTTTATTCTTATTAGGTAGGTCCTGATTCTTCTCTACCTCTTTCTTCTTCTCTATCTCTTTCTTCTTCTCTACCTCCTTCTTCTCTACCTCTTTCTTCTTCTTATGTAGGTCCTGCTTCTATTGGGCCTCTTTCTTTTGTCGTATTTCCCAGAATGACTCATCTAGAGTGCCATCAAGTATGTCTTGGATCATGTTGTCCACTCTCGGATCTTCATCATCTTCTAGCCAGACAGGGTAGATCATACCAGAAGGCATAGCACCTAGCTGCTTTACGCGTACCTGAAAGAGAAGAAGAAATAAAGGTCAGCACAAACAACTTTTCCAAGTTCAGAGTACTCTACCAAACGGTAATCAACTTTGAACTCTACCAAGCTGACATATTAACTCTACCAAACTGACATATGAACTCTACCATATTGAGTATCAACTCTGCTAAACAGAGAATTAACTTTACCAAGACTAATTAACTCTACCAAGCTGACTTTGAACTCTACCATATTGAATATCAACTCTGCTAAACAGAGAATATACTTTACGAGGACTAAACAACTCTACCAAACACTCAACAAACTTTACTAAGTTGCGGTGACATATTAACTCAATCGATTTGACATTGAACTCTATCAAGCTAACATATTAACTCTACCAACTTGACATATTAACTCTACCAACTTGACATATGAACTCTACCATATTGAGTATCAACTCTGCTAAACAGAGAATTAACTTTACCAAGACTAATTAACTCTACCAAGCTGACTTTGAACTCTACTATGTAAGCAATTTACCTTTTTTTCCTCTGCACGTGTATCCAACGCAACCAACTGTTCTATGTCCATGGATCCTTTCTTGATTGGACACCACCGTAGAAGGGGAACATCCTCATCTTTTCTTCTCACATCAAACATTTCTCCTAATATGGGGATTGAGTCAAATGCCCAGATGACAAGCGAGTGCACAAAACCTCCGAGAGTAAAGGTTCGGTTTTTATAGTATGCACATCTGATCGATCTGATCAGCGCGTTAAACGTCTCTCTTCCCCAAGGATGCCTCTCAAACCGCTCTAGATCTGTAACCAAAGCTGCAGAACCAGATGGAATCCTACTATTACTGTATAGACCATAAACACCAACATGCAACACCACTACCAAGCCAACCATCCTCCTCTTTTCGAAAGATCATGATCTGCACTTCTTCATAACCCCATACAACTCTACCCACATAGGGTCTTGACTGACTGTTATACCCATGTCCTCCCACAACGAATGTAGGGCAACTAAGTCCACAACAAAAGAAGAATCATCCACCAAATCGCAATTGAGCTGTGTGATTTCCTCAAACTCAAAGAGAGAAAATCTCAGAGGCCGACAACCTACCAATACCCATAATTTGTACTGCTTTTTAATATCTAGCTGCTCCGCCAATAAAAATTGAACATGCCTCCCGGCAAAATAGTAGCCATAGTCAGCCAGCTTCAAAAAAAATCCGAGGCATGAGTTTTCTCTTATGTCTCGATATGCATCTTCACCAATAACATTCATCATATAAAAAATATGATTCAGATTGCAATTGTTGTTTATGCTCCGGTTCTTCATTACTGGAAGACTCAAAAAGCTTCTTTGGATAATCCTTTGCTGCATCCATACCTGATAAAAGTAGAAACAAGAAACAGTCAAAACGTTACTCTATCAATAACTTAACTCTACCAAACTAATAATTTAACTCTACCAAACTGAATGTTCACTCTACCAAGCATCATGTTAACTCTACCAAACTATATGCTAACTCTACCAAACCCACAAACCCTAAACCCTAGATTCGGAGAAAATACTTAACTCTACCAAACTAATAATTTAACTCTACCAAACTATATGCTAACTCTACCAAACCCACAAACCCTAAACCCTAGACGCGGAGAAAATACTTAACTCTACCAAACTAATAATTTAACTCTACCAAACTATATGCTAACTCTACCAAACTATATGTTAACTCTACCAAACTATATGCTAACTCTACTAAACTATATGCTAATTCTACCAAACCATATGCTAACTCTACCAAACTAGATGCTAACTCTACCAAACCATATGCTAACTCTACCAAACCCACAAACCCAGAAACTTTAGACGCGGAGAAAATATTTAACTCTACCAAACTACTAACTTAACTCTACTAAACTATACACTAACACTACCAAACTATATGCTAACTCTACCAAACCCACTTTCCCAGAAACCCTAGACGCGGAGAAAATACTTAACTCTACCAAACTAATAACTTAACTCTACCAAACCCACAAACCCTGAAACCCTAGACGCAGAGAAAATACTTAACTCTACCATACTATAACCTAACTCTACCTTATTATAACTCTGAAGTGTAGAGTTAGGTTATAGTATGACAGATTTGCATAAAACAGTTATGCATTTAGCGAGATGATTAAGAGAGAAGAACGAAATCAAGAGAAATTGAGAGAAGAAGAACCCAGAAACCAATAATCATACCTTCGACAAATATATTAATCTCTGCGAACTTTGAATGTTTCGTAGTAAGACAGAAGACGAGAAAGTAGAAACGAGAGAGTAGAAGAGAGACGAAGAAATGAAAAAACGAGATATGAAATGACAAATGAAATATGGAACTCGTACAGAGGAAGTTACTTGATTTGGAGAGAAGGAATGGGTTTTTTTTTTCCTTCTTGAGGGTGCAATTACTAATTGCACCCTTCCTTCTTTTTTTCCCAACAACCATCTATTTGAGTAATTTCGGATAAATTACGCTCTATCTGAGCAATTCTTTCTTTGATTTATTTGAATGTAGACCAACTGTAAAATGTATAATCCATATTATTCAATACGTGTTGAACAGTTTAGGCCTTTTTGTTTGTCATTTTCAGTTCATGCGGTTGCGGCATGCGGCTAAGCTATATTAGTTTGTTAATTGTACTCTTTTGTGACCAAATGCTGCATCAAAAAATTTTAATCGCTAAAAATATTTGGCGATGTATCTGATACTATTGCGTTTAGTACTATTGCAGCTGCGGTTAATTGCTATTAGTTTGTCTGCCGTAAAAGGTTACGGTTGCCGCTGCGACCAAATACACAACTATTAAACAAATAAAAATCATAACGTTTGGCAGCAAGCTGCAGCCGCAACCACCTACTGCAGTCAAACGAACATGCTCTTCTCTTCTCGTCAAAAAAAATTTTGGTCGGCATACTTCTTGTCAATTTTGGTCTCATGAATGATTTGTTGGACCCTCTTCTTGTTATAAAATAAGAACTATTCCATCCTTAAAAAAAGGGTGGTATTTGAGTCGTAGTAAAATGACGACGTCAAAAAAAGATAAGAAAAGTAGTAATAAAATGAACGGTGGTGGTGCAAAACACTAATAGATCGTAGTCAAATTATCAGATTAACTTCGGTCTTATATTTTTGTTGTTGAATAGTTTAAATAATGAAAACACCCTATTTCAAACCATATTTTTTGTCCCGAGAAGTAAAGACACGGCGCATATTCAAAGAACAAAGATACAATTGTGAAAAGTAATTAACTTGTTGGAAATTTCTCTTTCAGAAAATAGAGGGCAAAAAAAAAAAAGTAATAGTAATATTATACGTTTACTAATTGAAGCAGTTCTACTGACAACTCGCTTGCCTCACGTTGTCCCTTCATATTTTTTATTTTTTATAGTTTTTCTTTCTAAATGAGGAAATTGAAAAGGCAAATTTTTAATTAAAATAAATGTATGTAAATTTTAAAAATATAAATAATCAGCTAATACCGGAAACTTTTATCAAAAAAAAAAAGAAACAACAACAATATACCATATAGGCATTAAAAATGGTGACTGAAGAAACGAATTTGTTATTTTTTTATCAAAATATCTTTTAACAGGAACATTGATAAATCTATATATTCTCTTGTAGTTTATGTATAAACAAATGTTGGGTTTAGATTTCAGTGTGGTGATGTTTTTGGGATATTAAATAGTACTCATCAAGGCTCACGCATATAGCTGAGAAGTTATTCAAGAAGGCAACTCGTCTAAACTTAATCCATGTCATGACTCATGCCAATAATCAAATGGATAAACCAAAAATAAGATTTGATGATTATATATGATCCGATGATAATCACTACAATTATACAGAAAAACTTACATAATAATATCATGATTTTGCAAAACAAAAACCATATAGGAGAGTATTATTCTGCGTAGAAAAAGATACAAGAAAATTATCTCAAAAGCTTAGAAGTAGGAATGGAACTCAGAAAAAGAATAAAACAAAACCCATTAATATTGTTCTTACTTTTCGCAGGATTAAGATTGAAAGATAAATTATATATAGAATGAAGGAGATTACTGGTTTTAGCCATTCTAAGGCATGACGTCAAGATCCTTGAAGTAATCATGCTCCAGGGCGGCTCTTGCGTTGATTCTTTTGGTCGGATCCATTAACAGCATTTTCTGAAACAAATCAAACACAGAGACATATTATCATCTTTTACTTGCACAGCAGCTTCAAAATCTTAGATAAGATTGTTCATGTTTCGGACTGGATTTGGTTTGCGGCACATAAAAGGAGCCAAACCAATGTCTCCGGTATTGGTTTAGAACCTCTGAAGACTCACCCGGGGAGGTTTAGTCCGCCGGCTCACGGTTTTAATCATACCAAGGTTCGTTTCTAGTCCTAAAGACCGAATATAAAAATATTGATGACTTTTTAAGACAACTAAAACCTCAAATGGTTAAGGGTCTAGGTCTAGGTCTCTAATGTAGCAGAAGTATAATATACAGATATATTGGCAGTGAACTTACAGAAAGGAGATCTACTCCATCAGGATCTAGATTGGGGACAAATGTTTCTAAGTCCTGTAGTATAAGAAAAAAACAAAAACAAAAGCAAGAATCATATTGTGTTGTGACCTCTTGTTTACTGAAAACAAGATGTAGAAGCGAATGAAGAAATTTGAAGTACCGTTGGTTTCCATTTAGGGAAAGCAGATTTATAATCCGGCAGCGAAGTTACCCCACGCCATGTATCCTCGTACGGAGTTCCCATGATTCTGGAAGAAGACAATAAAACATGGCAGTAATTTCTGTGTTCTTTACAACTACTACTCCAAAATTATATCTCAAGTTGAGAATGTTTTCAGAAACCGTTGTGATCACTGCAGACAAGTTCTTTCCACTTGTAATGTACAGAAGAAAATTGGATTGAGGAAGATAGTAATGAAACCTGAAAATCTTGAAGAGTTGATCAATCTCGGAGTCTCCAGGAAATAAGGGCTTTTGGCTGATCATCTCCGCAAATATGCATCCCACAGACCAAATATCAACGGGTGTAGAGTAATGATGAGATCCTAAGAGTATCTCTGGTGCTCGGTACCAGAGAGTGACCACCTAGAAGAAACAATATGCAAAAACTCTGTGAGTAAACCATTAACAGATGTGAAATCTGAATGTAGCACTGAAACTTTTTATGGTATCCTGATTCTACCAAAGTTCATCCGTCTATCTGAAGTGTCTTAGTCCTTTATTTACATTTATCAGATACATAAGGTGGATAATACTTAAGTGATTATTTACTCTTTCTCTAATAAATGAGGTAAATATGAAGCCATGCCAAAGATTTCATAACGAAAACATATGAACAAGAATTAAGCTCTTTGGCACCTCATGAGTAAATGTCCTGACAGGGATACCGAATGCTCTGGCCAGTCCAAAATCTGCAAGCTTTAGTGAGTTTGTGCGGCGATCAATCAACAAATTCTGTGGCTTTAGATCACGATGGAGAACCCTGTGAGAGTGGCAATACGCAATTCCGCGGAGAATCTGGTAAAGAAATGTCTGAAAACAGTAGATGAACAGCTCTGATCAGCCAGTTGAGTACTAAAAACGCATTGGGAGAAAATTACATAACTAAGATTTCACCAAAATTCAGCAGGACCAAACAGATAAAGATGTTAAAATGTCCAGAAGGAAGTTAATGGCATCATTACCAACCAAATAGCTCAAAAAGAGAGTAATTTTAGGGGTTTCTGGTTTGTTAAAATGCCTTCACATAAATCTGCATTAAGCACATAAACAAAACAATGCCTAAAGTTTCTTAGCACTCACTTTGATCATATGTAGATCCTTAGAGAAATCAGGAGTTGAGTCCATGTGCTTTTTGAGATCCAAGTCAAGATACTCAAAAACCAGATACAACCGTTTCTCGCTGTGCACGACATCCTGCAACCTGTGTGCCAAATAAAAAAAATGAAGTAAAATAGGTCGGTCACCAGAGTCGTGCTAAATTAGTTTTTGACAATGGTATTAACTTCATACTTAACAATGTTGCTGTGCTGCATCTCTTTCAAGAGGGAGATTTCTCTAATTGCTGTGCTAGGTACACCTTCATCCTCCTGTTCTAACCGGATCTTCTTCAAAGCTATAGTCTCATTAGTCACTTTGTCTCGTGCCTTATAAACCACACCGTAAGTTCCTTCACCGATCTTCTCAACTTTCTCGTACTGCAATAGTAAGAGCATTTTAACCAAGACTCATCAAAAATTGAGCAGTGACTATGAACTGAAACAATTATTGTACAAACCTGATCCATCAATTCCTGAATAATCAAGCTGAAGCAACTCCGTTCTTTTAAATCTGAATGTCACAACACAACTAAGCGAAAACTTCACCTGCAGATTGACAATGAGGCATCACAGGCTATATTAGTTAAGCTATCTAAAACACATTCTACAGCGAAGTATTCAAAAAAAATCAATCACAAAATTGAAGTCAAATCTGTACACAAAGAAACAATGAAACCAAAAAGTCTCAGATCTAGTCTATTATACTAAACCGAGAATGAAAAAAAAAATGTGATTTGATTCTTTGGACAGATTTTAAAAATGAACAATCAAACAAGACGGATGAACAAATCGGAAAAATAAAACAAAATCGAACTCAAATTTTTCCAATCCATAGAAACATGGAGCTGAGCGAACAATCATAAATACGACGACAAACAGCCAAACAAAAAAAAGGGTATAAATCTAGTGAAACAGTAAGAAACGGCACTGAAAATGCAATATGGAGGGGAAAAAAAAGAGATGAGCATGAAAGCAGTAAGATAATGGAAGATGGAGAGAAGAGAAAGCGATGGATGGATTAAGAACAAGATGAAGACAGAATTCGAACGGAATACAAGTTCCTCCGGTAAGAAACTAATCGAAATCAACAAACCGGTGAAGATCGGATATAGTGTCAGGGAGAGTAGTACACCGACGGATCCTCTCTCACTCTCAGTGGTAAAGAGAGAAGGGTGGCTTGAAGAGAAGACTAGGGGACTAAGCCTTTTTTTTTTTCTTTCGTTAGTTTCCACAAAATTGAGTTACCTAACCGCATTTACTTGGTATCAATTGTGTTTCTTTATACCAAGTCAGTCCAAAAATTATTTTCCAGGCGGGTGTGATTTGGTAATACCGCCAAAAACAATTCCTTGAAAAAAAAAATATTCTCTTTCTTCCCTCTCTAGTACCTTTGAGAGAGAGAGGCAGAGTTTCTTCAATAATCCATTTTGGTTTTGTTTCCGATTAAATCGGATTCATCTTCCAATTTCCGACTTAGCTCAGTCTGCTTTCCGACTAAACTCGAATTTAGTTTGTTTAGAAGTTGGATTGAGATCATGAAAGTTCGATAACGAGGTGTTTCAGAGTTTTTTCAAGGCTTTTTAGGTGAAATTTCGATGGATTAGCACCGATAGATAGTGTGGAAAGAGCGCATGATAATTAATTGTTAATTTCGGCGGTGGCGCTAAGGTGAATCGTAAATCGCCGGCACCGCTTGCTTCTTCCCCTCGTCATCTTAACACGTGGCACTTCTTCTCTTAGAAATGGTTAAGATGGACTCAGAAATTAAATTAAAGTTGTAAATGATGTCGGAGTAGACTTATCATCATCACATGTAACACCCTGGCTTTTTCAGTTAATGAAAAACATGGCCGATAAATAAATAAAAGTAATACCGCCAAAATGGTTAGTGATCATAAAAGTATAAAAATTACCAATATCAAAACAGAAATCACTATTTTATTTGTATATTACTACTTTTTATTGATATTTCTTGTTCTTTTGGATTTAAAATATTTTGTACTTAAACAAAAAAATATTTTTTTCTGTATTTACTTACAAAAAAATTCCCGATTTCATCGATAAATTAAGGTAACGTTTTGTTTCAAGTCTTAAAATAGTGACAGAGTAGAATAATATATTTGTGGATAAAATTGTTTTCTATCCACTGTTCATATTTTATATGGTCCCCACTGTAACAGAGAAAAAATTTGTTGTACACCGCAAACCATTTTTGTAAAGAAAAAATTTGGCCTATAGAGACTATGGCAGATTATTGTCTATCTAAAAAATAAAATGGTCTAATTCACAAACAAATTAGTTTGTTTCGTCTGCTGCAACCATTTAAAACCTAAGTTAACATGATCGTTTAGATCATAAGAAATAACAAAATAAATTTTAATAAAATCTTTAATTAATTGTCATTAGCTAGAGGGAAAAATTCAACAATGATGATTACGAGAATTTATCTGCTAAGTCTTTACAGCACCAACACAAAGATACATGGACAATAATATCAAAGTGCTTTTAATCAATATTATGTCAGTAAACAACTCAACATTTAATGTATTTTAAAAAGTCTGGCACCAATGACCAACACAAAGATAAATGAACATAAAATGAAAACTCATTTTTCAATATGTTAAGAGACATAAGTCTTATTCACTTGAATCTTCATCAATGCTGGATTTTTTTAATCTTCTTGTCAATTGATCAATGCTGAATTGGTATCTGAATTTAGCGGTTAGCATTATATATACAGTGTAATGTTTCAGCAGACCGATTTTACACAAATACTTCCCAAAACCCTCATTTATCTCACATTTGTGTGGTGCTCACTTGCTCACATAAAAAATCCTTTTGATTTCATATTGTTTATTTATAGACGACGTAGGATGGAATTATATATATATATATAATCATACAAGATCGATACTTACTTTTTTTCTTTTTGTTGACAAAGGGTAACCACATTAATACGTGCAAGAATCATGAGTAAAACGACAAAAAAAAAAAAGTTTTAAGAACTACACAAAAATTTGTGATAATTCAACAGAGAACATATATTTTGTGAGTTATGGAAAAGATGGTCTAACTTGTATGATTTTGGGCATGTTCGGCACCAAATTGCTGCGGTAGGAACAAAAACTAAAAAAAAAGTTAAAGAAGCAAGACATAAAAGTTTGGATATCTTTTTAGGGTTTAGTCGCAGCGACTAGTTTTAGTTTTCCCTGAATGCAACCTTTAAGTCGTTATAAATAACAACGGCACCTTCTCCAGAGTAGACAACACTAATATATATCTTCTCTAACGACGACTATTTGTTTTAATCATCATGATGTTTACCTTTGTTTTAACTAAACACGGATTTTTAAAACATTATGAACTTTTGCAATTCTTACATACCACCCCAAATTTTTAGTAGTTTATACTTTATAGACACCTACAACTTTTGCTAAATCAAAAACACCATAAACTTAACTTAAACTTATGTAAACTTCACAAATGGTTATAAAACATCACATGTTTTCTTAAATAGTAAAACCTTTTACCGAAAAAAGAAAAAAAAACATCACATGTTTTAAGACATACATAGTCTCTATAAGCTATATAAAACATGTCGAGCTTTTATATGATTCCCACCAACAAAAAAAAAAACACTTCGAACCAATACAATTACCACCAAAAAAGAAAAACGTGCATTTTAAGCACCCAAATTTTTATAAATATGGCAAAACACCACAAACTTATCACCCTTCAACTAAGCACTAAAGCGTTGACAAATACTACGGGACTCCAGTCTTTCCCCAGAGTTTCGCGAATAGTATAGAACACCTAAAACTTTCACAAATGCCACACAAAAAAACTCTCTGAAAATTTATCCCAAGAGTTCAAGAATATTTAAAATAAAACAATCTCGTGATCTATCTATTCAAATTAGTTTTTGAACAAGTAACTGCCACATATTAAACTTTTACAGTAGCTGTATATATAATTAGTCTGAATTGATCCAGATTTCAAATATTTCTATTTATTTTTGAGAGATATATAAAGTTCGAGAAAGGAAACGGGGCGAAACAAAAACTTGGCCCAGTTTGGCCCCAAGTTTTTATATGGGTCGAATATTAATGTTATCAATCGGATCCTAATAAAAAAAAGAAGTTGAAGGCCCAAATAAACATTAATAGAAAATTAGCAATAACAAAAAGGTCCTACCGGAAGTCGAATCAAGTGACCTGGATTCAAAGGTCCAGATTGCTAACCACTACATCATAGAACCGAGTAGTTAATGTAGTAAAGGGTTAATAATATTACTGGTACAAATGTACAAAGTATTTAGCTTATTTTCTTCCAATTTCCAACATCTTTTTATGAAATCAAAAGGTTGAAAAGAAATGAATCCTCAAATCCGTTACTGAACAAAACAGTTAAAAAAGGACATATGTTTGAGCATAATTTACCATTTCCATGAGTTTTAGAAACCCTATTATTTGAGTTTCTTCCTAGAAACTCTTTCCTTCTTCTTTTTTTTTTTACTGTGGCCATATTTGTTTCATTTTTATTTTGTAAAAAAAACGAGATAACAATAACAAAATTCATATTCATTTTTATTGGTAATAAAACAACATAATGAAACCTCTATACATTTTTATTGGTAACTTTTTTGTATTCTTAGATCATCTCCATCCGTAAGAAATCTTTTTGGATTTTTTACTAATATTTTTATTATAAATTGTATCGGTAAACGTATTTTTTAAAAAAATTTAAAAATCGATTCTTAAAATTCTTAATTAAGAACTGGTTCTTAAAAAAATTTCTTAAAATACGTTTATCGATGCAATTTATATTTTTTTAATCTTAAGAATTTCTCTTAAAAAATTCTTAAAAATTTCCAATGGAAGTGCTTTTACACCCCAAAAAAAAACTTTTTTCGTATTCCCCTCCTTATAAGTATGAGTTTTTGTTTTTTATTCCATATGTTCAAAATTGCAAACACTCGAACACAGCTGTGAAATGTAGACATATATAAGGTTTACTGCCAAAACTATTCGCAACTAAGTCCTAGTACTGTGGATTTTCCTTCGTTTTTCAACCTTGAGAATCATATAGATATTTTAATATTTTTCATTTTCTCAAAGCATCATTATATATATTTGGAAAACAACTCTACTCAAAAAGAAAAGGGAAATAAAAAGAAAAAAATAAAGAAAAGAAAAAGGGAAATGAAAGAAAGAAAAAGATTTCGATATTTCTTCTCTAGTTGCCAAGTAAGCCCCCCTAGGCATTGAGATATGCCAATATTGACACTAAAAAGAGAGTAAAAGAGGATTTAATCTCTCAATTTAAATAGAATGTGAAGTCGTTTTTGGTATGAAAAATGAGCAAACACCAACAAAAAAGGAAATCATATACAAATTGCTTTTTTTCTTAATGATATTTCATCTGAGAATATGCAAGTTACATGATCCCGTGTAAATATGTATATAAGGTAAATGTGAGGTAAATGTGAGTATTTTGTAATTTGCATGCCCTAGCTGGATGAGTGAGGATTTCCAGACCTGAACAAATGAGTAGTCACAAAAGAAAAAGAATGATCTCCAGACTCTAGCACTTTGGCCTCCGAGCAAAGGAGACATGATGTGGTGTTGGTGATCCCCCCCTCCCCCATTAGCTAGCCTCTCTCGTGTATAATTTTGGCTTAATTAGAGCAAATAGCCAGACAATGAATCTGTGTGTTGGGATTATCCAGTATCATACATTTTTAATTTCAGATTGAAAAAAACACTAATTGTGTACAGAAAGAGAACTGTCAAAACGCAACAAACTTCTCAGGTTTTTTTCTCAAATATTTAATACGAATTAGTTTATACAAATAGATAAAACTTTCGGTTCTATTCCATAAAGGTATCATAAGGCTTTTAAAATATTACAGTCTTGATTCCCGAGATTATTAGCAAAATTATGGGATTTGCGTGTATATATAAATAGTATGATTATTTTTTAAATAGTTTAGGAGATAAACTTAACAGCATAATAACCAAAAACAAAATATTAAGGGGAAAAGGATGGACAATAACTGGTGCACCAACGCTGCCGGCCAACTGTACACGAGACAAGAAATCTTTTTAACGTTTTCCTTAATGGATGGCGAGTGTGGTTTTATTTACTTTAGAACTTTAATTTATATTCAATAAAATTTCCTAACCATTGAAGGCAACATAAATATATATATATATATATATATATATGATATCTGGATAATACATATATATATTGTGTGCCATATGATTGTTCATCATTTAAAATTTTAACATTAAATAATAAAAACTAATATAATATTAAGTTGTTTTAACTTAATTAATTTAGATGAACTATGTTGATCATATATTTTATTTCATTCTGGAAAATTAATTTTGACAATTATCTAATATTTTTATATAATGTTAATATGCGCATTGCACACACAGAAAATAAAATATAAAATAAAATAAAAAGATTTGAAAATTAAGAATTCGGGAGTAATGAAATATGTATGCACTACCCAAGTTGCCAAGTGTTGTATCAAATTGGAAAAGACCAAAAGATCAGATATGTTCTCCTTGTAAAACACAATAAGAAAAAAAACTAAAAAATGAAAAAGAGGGAAAATGAAATAGAAAGAAGAAACAAAGTTGTGATATTATCTAATCTTTCAAGAAGAGTGGAATGTTCACTCCTAGAAAGGGCTAATAAAGCCTTCAATAATGCGTCTATCATGCGAACAAGTATAAGATAAACAAACCAACTTGGAACAAAATGTAAAGTCTTATCTCCAACGGAATAATTAAAAATCTTTTAACAAATTATTGTTGTTTTTTTGCTAGGAATTATTTTCTAAATTTTTATTTCAGTCAAATACTACTTATGAAAACTGTATCGAATAGCAAATAGGTGACGAGTTTGGGTCGATTGTGATCGATTTGGATTGTGCACATTGAAGCAGCCACATATACTGTATATATTTTCTTTTCTTTTTTTTTGTGTTAAAAAAAGAAAATACTTGAACGATTAGCAAAAGAAGCCAAATGTCTTTTTTTTTTCCATTTTGAGTTTGATTTAACACAACTGTACTTAAATTTAATTCAATTATTTTTGGAAGTAACCCCACAGTCAGTGTAATAGTGCAAATAGATATTATATATTTTAATGAGTTTTTTTACGATTTAATGATTGTTCATATTCGCGCACTTGTAATATCTATCAACTGCGTTTCTAAATTATCATAAGTTTTATATCCATTTTTTCACACTCTAAAATATTTTTATTTTAAATTTATTTTGATTTAAACACACTAAAAGTATTGAGCTTTTTTAAAGAAAAAAATTAGTTTTAGTGAAATCATTTTTATATACAATATAAATTTATAATTACAAATTCAGTGTGTTACATATAATCAAAGTATAAAGAACATATTATTATTTCAATCAAAATCAAAATTTTCAGAGTTAAATACTCTATTACTGTTATATATTTTTTGTTTTTGTTTTGTCCTGAAAGCTGAAGATACTAACATGAAAGAGCGAATGAAAAATCAAAAAGTGTATTAAATGTATGAATTTTAAAAATAATTTTCCTCTTTTATTTTAACGTCTAAACCTTTTATTAGTATGAAACCAATGTTAAGAAATAAAAGGCACAACGTAAGGCAAAAAAATAAATAGGGACTATATATTTTTTGGTGCCAACGAAAAAAGGGGAACATATACGGGTGAACATTTATAAAAGCGCAATCGTGAAAAATTATAAACTTCTACGTACGGAAACAAAAATAACTTGAATTTAAGCGTAAGTTATGATTATTTTTTTCAAAAATTTTACCGTATTATCGGCATAAATGTATCTAGAAGTTAGTGAAATTAGTGCTGAACTTAGTGGTTTCTCAACCAAGACTTAGGGTATTATTAGGAAAAAAGTAGAGTAATATTTGTAGAGTAAGTAAGTGAGAAGAAATGAAAAATAGTAGTGGGGGTAATTTAAATAAATATAATAATATTTATCTATTTACTCTATGTTACTTTGCTAAAGGATGGAAGAAATTTTTTTGTTGAAAACAGAAAGAAAAAAAAAACCCTTTACTCGACTGTAGAGTAAACCAGCTGAAAATAATTTTATGTTAATTGGAAACACTAAAAAATAAATGAGCTGAAAAGAATATTTATTCCAAAATATTTACTCTAACATGGCTTAACAATCAGACCTTAATCCTTAGTTATCTAATCATTCAGTGCGAATTCCTTCAATGGCAAGTTCTGTTCCATTGGAAACTATTAATGTACGGATAACAATGGTCACGTCTACGCCGTCATCATGAAAAATAAAGTCAATAGGTACGATGTAGTAAAAGTCAATAGCACATGTAAAGAGAAATTCGATAAAAACTGTTTTTTTCAAATATTATGTTAATATAAAGAGAAATTCGCTTGATTTTAAATTTTGAGAAAATATTACGATTTGTGGAGAAAATTTATAAGAATGAATTTGTTGTTAACTATTATCCCGATTACAGTTTGAATAATGTACTGTTTTCTCATAAGGTATAAATGTGCTGTATATTTATAAGAAATATACTTTGTTCTGTTTTTCAAAACAAATTATATAATAATAATGATTGATAGCCCATAACATGATGGAGTGACATCCTTGACAAAAAAAAAGAAATATGACAGACTTACGTATAACCACATGTTTTTACCAATCACAGCATCAGTAGAGATAATCTCACAAACTAGTTTGCACAGTGTGGATGGCGAAAACAAATTAAAGCAAGAATATAAAACAGACGAAACAATTTGTAGTGATTACTGTTTCTATTCAAAAATATTAAACTTTCATAACTCTACGACATAAAATCAGTTGAATTTTCTTATCCGACCTTATATATAAGGTTAGGGGCGGCATGAAAAGAAGAAGAAACTTGACACAAATCATTTCTAGAAATAAATAAATAATACATTTTAATAAGTGGCGATAATAAATCGGACGAATCATATCATATCCTCTCCAATGTCTCTTCGAATCTTTCTCTTTTTATAAGATCTCTAGATAGAGCCGACGTGATCGCTATCTTCATGGATGTTTGTTTCCCTTTAATTTTGGTAATCGTTTTTGCCTTTTATTTTCGTATCTTTATTGTAAAATATATAATTTTGCATGAAACGAACTCACACATCACGAATCACGATGGACATGGTTAACCATGATTTGCCAAAAAGTTTGGAGTAAAAAATCAGTCATGACATCATCATAACAAACTAATGGAGTTTCCCTGTTTCTTGTAATTTTTCATAAAAGTTATATGATTAACGTTGGGTCAATCATTCATCATGTCTACTTTTCTCTTCCATCAACACGATGTCGAGTGCTCGACTCCCTCTGTTAGATAACCAACAAAACTTGAATTGAAATAGTTTAGCACGTGGTATTTTGTTAGAACAACTTTATCGAATAGTATACCACGTGCTACGTACAAATGATGATGATTAATCGATCAAATATAACTTTTTTTATATATAAAACAAATAACTATTTACCCGATCACAATGAATAATTTTAATAATGATTTTCTCATATCAGTTTTTTTTTTTTTGCAATAACATTGATTTACAACAGAATTATACATGCATCACATCTACAATAGAAAGCTTTTTCTGCAACATATTCAAGATCATAACGTCAATTCTCTGTAACATATTAAAATTTTTGATAAGATTTGCATCAATAATCTGCAAAAAAATGCATTTCAGAAAATCGAATTTCATACTTGATGTATAAAATCTTAAACCTTTACCACTAGAATAAAGGGTTTCCAAAAAGTTAAAAGATTTATATATGACTCTTTCTATCTAACAAAAAAAATGTTAAAACCCAATTTTTCATGTAAGTCAAAGGGAAAAAAAAATCTAAACCCATAATCTGTTCCGTTTTCTTCTCATTTCATGTTATTATTTCTTATACTTTTCTTTGACATATCTCCGATTTTTTAATATAGTTCTGCTCACGTAAATCAAGTATTTGTTATCAATAATAACCTTCGGCTTGTGAATTTTTGTATAATATTTTCAAATATAAAATTATAATACAGTCATATGATAACTTCACGTACATTCATATTAATGAGTGTTTTGTTTATGATTTTTAAAAAGAATCATATTATTGTTATCTTATCTGATACACGCTATTTAATAAACTCACGATGTTAAAATTTATAATAGTTATTTCATTTTTTGGGTAAAATGAATATAATAATAGTTATTTCATCAAACAAAACATTATTTTTGTCAGATATCACGCTATTTTATAAATTACATAATTTCACAAAAATGAATTAGTGTCCAATCACAGTGAAAATTTCTTCCCTCTTATTTATTATTATTTTTTCATCAAAATAATTTACGTAAATATAACCTAAATTTTAGTTATCTGTCTAAATAACCCTATTAAAAATGATCCCAACAACACTGATGCCGCTTTATTTATTTATTTGAAAAAAAAAAAAGTTGGTTGATTATTTATTTATTTTATTTTATTAAATGAAAGGATAGAAAGATACAAAATTGGAGAGGAGATTGGACGGAGGAGGCTGAGAGCAACTACGTACAATAGAAGAACCACATTTTTGTTGGTGTTTCCTCTCCTCTTCTTTTGCTTTTTTTTTTTATAAATATTTTCTTTGTTCAATATTTTTCTGCCACTCGAATTCTTCTGTGTTTATTAGAAAAAGTGATTAAAAGGACATGGAAAACCTTCAAGAAAACTAGTGTAACGAGCTAGAAATATCTTGTTTTGAAATTTTCCTTTTAGTAAAATTCACAAATTCACGAACTCAAATTTAATGTTAGGAATTTACTGTAATAATTGGAAAACTAATATTTTTGAGTTATTATTGTCTCTAACGATTCAAGTGGTTGTTTCACCGTTGAGTTGAAAATGATATGAGTCGCGAAAATTAGTGGGAAAAAATATAGTTATAATTAAATCTAAATTTTGCGTCTACATTTTGGGATTGCCTAAAACTAGCGCGAGGGGAATATATGAACTTTCACCATGGAGAAAAAAATCAATGCTATTTAGAATCAGAAGTGTTGTCCGATTAAAGTTATGCTCAAAAAGATTATGCTTACGACAATACTTCTTATGCTTACGAAAATACTTCTTACCAGAAGTATTTTCTTAGGATTTTCCACGTTCAAGTTAAAAGGTTTTGCATGCACGGCGACTTTCTCTTTCAAATCGCCGAATCGTCCTTCCTCGTTGTAGATCTGTTTGCCTCTGCAGTGTTAGGCTTCGACCGGAACTGTCAGAGGGCTCCTGTTCCGTTACTGCTTTACTCTTTATGCCGGTCTAACTGCTTAAGAGTTCTTCCTTTCTCGTAGTTCATCGATCTTGCATTTGGCTTGCACTCCAATTTTTAGCTTTTCTGGTAGTTTCTCAAGCCGCCTTGGTTGTCTAGTCTTGGGTATGTTTGCATTCTATTTGTTTGTTGCTTCTTTGTGGAGTAGGATTAGTTTTGGCTTGTGCGTTGGTTGGTGGTTTAGCTGGCTTGGTAGTTGGAGGAGCTAGTCAGACTTTTGGGATGTCTAACGTTGTTTTTTTTTTTTTTTTTTTCGCTCTGTGCTATCCAACTTGGGGATAGATCTTGGTAGAGTGAGCGAACGCTTTCGTTCTTTTTGGTGCGTGTGGTTTCATTCTGAGAAAGTTCATGGATTATTCAAAATACCGCTCACACCTGGTTGCGGGTTGAGTGGGTGATCGAGTGCCTTTTGTTCTAAGTCGTTAATGGCTCAATTTTTTCAGGCTAATGGTGAAAGGCTTTCAAACGTTAAAATTATCTTTATCTCAATCTTTACCGCTTGTCGTCACTTTTTCTCCTCTTTGAGGTGTCATCTTTTAGAATTTTCATATAGTTTATCACTTCATTAACTTTAAAAATGTCACTACTTTTGTCGATGTTGATGGACTGATTGTATTTTCCTTCTATGTTTTTTTTCTTTTTGGGCTTGGGACTTATCTCCTTTTCATCTTCAATCAAATATTTACATTCTTATAAAAAAAAGGTTTTGCTCACAATTTGTTTTGCTTAAGATGCTACAAGAAGAAGCCTTTTTCATCCATAATACACTTGAAAGGTTATTTTTAGTGTGTTACAATAAATAGCTTAAAAATAATAATTAACGATAATACTTTCATCTCATGGTTCCCAATCTCTCGAGCTACTTTCTGAGCGAATACTTTCGTATACGACGAGTGAGAGAAGGTCACGACTCACGATAGATTTTGGTGTTGGTGAGTTTCAACGAAGTTTAAACGACGATTAGAATTTTAGAACTTGGTGTTAGGATAAATTT
Organism: Cardamine chenopodiifolia; assembly: GCA_963922655.1. Taxonomy (NCBI): domain Eukaryota; kingdom Viridiplantae; phylum Streptophyta; class Magnoliopsida; order Brassicales; family Brassicaceae; genus Cardamine; species Cardamine chenopodiifolia. The sequence goes on along the minus strand of OZ000479.1, from coordinate 11,847,681 downwards.
TTTGATTAAAAATTCATGATGAGGCTGAAGATGACTAGTGATTAGGATTTAGGGTGTTAGGATTGAAATTTACTTTTCACAATTGAGAAGTTAGATATGAAAATTTAATCATTCATATGAGGTATATGAATAGTATTTCTACAAGGTAAAGCATAAAGTTTATAACAAATTAAAGTTTCTTTAAACTTGTTATAACTTCCAAAAACTTGTGAAATTGCATTAAACTAATAAAAGCTTCCCAAATTTTGTAAAATATTGTTATATTATTTGAAACATGTTTTTATTACCAGTATATTTTCATTATACTTAAAAAATAGTAAGTACTTATAACCAACACTATTTGTCTTGAGAATAAATACTCAAGATCACTAGTTAAGTTATACTTAGGAGATGTAATTTATGTATTATATAAGGTATTATCAACGACTGGTTGCGGGCACTAAACAAATTATAGGCTGAAAATTCAAAAATTCCATGAGTTTTAATAACAATAAACAAAAAAAAAAAATTTAATATTGAAAACTTATACAAGTTTCCATTTCTATATATTTCACAAATTTCCGGTAATTTTGATAATATTATATATTTTACATAACTGCAAGTTTGTAAAGAATATTATCTACATACAAAAATTTATCACTTGTGAAAATACTTTTTATCACCTCAAAACTATTTTGGTCTAACAAATTTGAAAATGCTAGTTACTAGGTTTATTATCAAAATAATTTTTTCTTCAAAAGTGATACCTACATCATTAGTCATTACCCTAATTATTATCAACTGAATTTATAAGAATTTATTTCACAGTAGCATGACAAAGAAATTAGATGTGTGACTCAAAATTATGAGTGTTTTAACATAAAATTGGTATTTCTACTTCTTGTAAATAATTTTTCTTTCAACATGTTGTTTTCTTTTTTCTCTCAAACAATGTTCGAACTTTGGTTTCTAAAGCTTTTATCTTTTGCAAATCAGTCAACAACCAGTAAAATTACCAATCCTTTCTCATTATTGACATTTTCCTTGTAATTTTTGTTTTTCGTATACACGTCATTTGGAAATTTTGAAAGATACTGTTAGATGAGGACAAGTCCACTACATTTAATTAGTGTAGCAGAATATCTATCATCACAAATAATAACAATTCTAAATATTGCCATGAATTATCTTTAAATTTAAAAAGAGTTTGAAAGAAAATGTGGTGTGTGACCTTTCTTTAAAGCAAAGGCTCAAGTTGTATGAACTTTCCAAGTGGTGCTTGGATGGTGGAGGAGGTTGGAATTTGGAAACGTAACCAATTATGGGACTACCATTTTTTTCATTTTACTTAATTTTTGCACATATAAATCGTACATTACATATGCGTGTGTCATGTATATTCATGAAGCATAAGTTGGTACCTCATAGTCATAGGTCAGTACTATACATTATTTGAAAATAATAGTAAATCATATGGAATACGTAAAATTACATAATGGCAACAAGCTAAAACCATAAATTAGATAATATTAAAAGCTATTGGTACTAATATTGTTTACCATAAATTCGGATACATATATATCAAGTGGTACTAATTTTGTTAGTATGATGAGATTCAATCCAAATAAGCTATTTACAAAAAAAAATTTGAAGAACTGATAAGCAAAAGAAAAAATGGCTTCATAGTTGGGTTTTTTTTTGTGTGTGTATAATTCCCCCATTTTTGTGATTAATATTTCTTTTCAAAATTTACCAAAGATTAATTACCTTTTACAAAGATTAAAAGGTTAATTTAGCGAAAAACCACCAGTTATTTGGATGAAAAAAGTAGAAAAGGGGGCACACATCAATTAAACCTTTTTATTTAGGATTTGATTGTTCTCTTTGGAATCATCTCCAGACATAGTATTTGCAGGCGGTTTCATTTACTTGGCATCAATCATAAAACTTGTCTGGTGTGTTTTACAATGATTTAAACCGTTCTGAATTAAAAAAAAAAAAAAGTATTTCTCTTAAGCATTTGCGGCAAGCGATTGGAAATTTCTCTTTTAATTATTTTGAATATCGACAAAATTTTATTTCAAATTTCTTTAAAATATTCACAAAATTTGTACTATCGTCTATTATATTATTCTGTTAAACTCTTATTTATTTGAAGTACATATAATTTTTTAACTCCTTGATACATATATTAATTCAACTAAAATATATTTTAAATCATAAAAATGATTTTATATTAAAAAATTTCTAAACCTTTTAAAAATGTATTCTTAACTATTGATTCTATAATTAGTTTAAAATAAAATTTATAATGTTTTATACAATATGGTTTTTGTTTTTTTCAAATATGAATTATATATACATATGTATATGTACTTTGGTAGTAGTATGTATCACCGGTTCAAGATTTAATCAAATGATTACGATGATTGGAGACTTAGCGCGATATGAATTTTGACCCGAGTCTGGTGACTCAGGTGGTTAACCACAGAAAGGAAAAGACAAATAAGAAATTGTTTTTAGTATTTCTCTAAATGAATCTTGAACGAAGAAACATTATTTATACAGAACGGACGGAATTGTAGTCAATTATTTGTTGTAGTGGGGAGATTCCACGCAGGATAATTAGAAATAACATCTAGCTAGGAGAATCGTATTTCTTTGTCGTCATAGTGACTATTATTAATACTAATATAGAAAAAGATAGTATATTTAACCTTAAATTTTAATATATGCGTCTAATTTAAATATCGGTTGAATGTTAAGCCATAGAAAAAACCAAACTATAATATACTGGGATCACATTTGATCATAGCAATTACTTTTTTTACACTTATAATATATTAAATGATTTATCTTCAAAAACTAAATTCATTAACAACAATAAAAAGTGGTCATGACTCATGACGTCAGAGTAATCACAAGGAGCCAGTACGTATAGCTAATCTCAAATAATTAAGCAAATAAACAAGTAACCAATATTACAGGGTTCCAATTGGATTAAATCGAACAATCAAACCAAAAAAGTATTGCAATATAGTCAAAATTAATTTGGGTTATGTTTTTTTATTCAATTAAAACACATGCAAATAGAGAAAATCTTTATAAAACCTTATAAATTGTTTTTATAAGGTCTTTATAAACCTTATAAGCCCTTATAAAACCTTTTAAAACCATATAAGAATATAAAGGTTTATAAAACTTTATAAAACTTATAAGAATGTTTTTATACAGTTTTGTAAGATTTAAGTAAATTTTCCACAAAATTGATATGTTTCCTGCAAAAAAAAACTCGATTCCTTAATTTTTTTAACAAAATACAAATTCGTAATTTTTCATAAAAAAAAAAATTTGCAATTTTTTCGTCAAAAATTTATCCATTTTATGCAAAAATAAACTCGATTCCATAAATTTTCTAACAAATTAAAAATCTGTTTTTTTCGCCAAAATAAAAATTTTGCAATATTTTCTCCAAAAACTGATCCATTTAACAAAAATGCAAATCCATAATTTTCAGTCATAACGAAAAATTCACAAATTTTTTGCCAAAACAATCCATAATTTTTTCGTATTTGGTGAATTAAAATGATAATTTGTTTTAAACCAAACAAAAAAATAAATTATAAACTTTATAAAATTTTATAAATATCTCATAATTTTTTTGGAGCTATTTCTAAGCAAAAAACTTCATTTAGGGTTATTAAAGGAATTTCTCTTATATTTACCTATATTTTTCACTTATATGTATACTGTAATAATCTTTTAACATATATTTAAGATAAGATGTTTACATAATCGACACGTTTAATTATGTATAGTCTTTTTTCCAAATAGCACTTTAGAAGATAAATACATAAATGATAATAGAGATGATTACTAACTTTTACCCGTCAACTTTGGTCAAAACATAAATATCACGTCTGCTATATATATACGTACGAAAATATCTTACCTTTTTGGATAAATGACGCATGTCTTATTTATGTAGTATTAGCGTTATATCAGATTCAATATACGATAGATTGACGAAGAAGAAAAAACAGTTAATGGATCACTATAAACCAATTAATAAGATGCTTAATTAAATTAATTAATTAAACACCTAAACTAATGATCATATACATTTTCGACTTTGCCACTTTGGAGCGCTGAAAACAATACCTTTATAAGTACATGTTACGAACATCTCTATCTACTGGCAAAACAAAGGTAAAACGTATAATTGGCAACTTTGTCTAAAGTTTGCCACTTGTAACGCTAACAGAGCTTTCTTTTTGTTTCCGACAAAAGAAGTAATTAACGGAAAAAAGTTGTGCGTTTAGAGTTTTGCTGAAAAAAATATATAGGTGTGTATGTGACTTCGTCCTACCAAATAAAATAGAATCGGTAGTTTTATTGTGAAATTATATTCGTCGCAAAAGATAATAAATAATAGTTTTTTTTCATTGTAATTCTAAAAAAAAATTGTGGATGTCATATAGCATTATTTTTTCTATTAAATGGTTTCTGGACTTGGTCTCGAGAATGTACGTTAATCGAATCCCGTTAACAAATCTTTGTGTCACCTTTACTTTATGTTTTTACTATCTCATATACTTTCTTATCACACAAAACATGAAGATCTAGCACAAATATGTATTTTCAATAGTATCAGAGCCAACCAACCGACATCTACATGTTGAGATCGCGCAAAGGATATTTATTTGTGGTTAGAAGTGGTTTAGAAAGAGATTGTTGTGGGAAGATAAGGAGAGAAAATGGTTTCATAAATCTGTTCTTTAGAATATATGAAACAGAGAATACAGAGTTATTTAGATTAGGTATCTCTCTGTTATTTAGATTAAGCTTATTGAAGTCTTAAGTAGTTTTTCACTTGAAACTGAGCTTAAATAATAAAAAAGGACACTTTAATGGTACTTGATTAAGGGAGAGCATGTGTTCTTCAACTAAGTTAACAAAGTAGAGAGTGTTATGATGTATATGTGTGTTGACCGAGTTGAAGCTGGGTGATAAGCACGTATCACAACCACCAGAACAAGGCAAATATAGGTTGCAGATCATGAAGTATTATCAACCTACAATTCATTCAACAAAGGAGAGATTGAAGGTATACTATGTTGACTATTTGTAGGTATCTGAATCACACAACTGTAGGAAGAGAGTTTGCAAAGAGGAGTTTCAAGAGAAAAAAGATTGGAAGCATCATTGTCACTTGTTTATAGGAACTCATTATCTCAAGAGAAGGATGTGGTTCATGAAAATATCTATGATGAAGACGGAACTTGAAGAGTAAAAAGCTCTGCGATACGACAGAAGATATAATTGTTCAAGAACTGAAGATGCTACAACTTTATGTTCAATAAGTGATGCTAGCTCTATATGTCACCAAAGCAGAAAAGGCAATGGTGATGAAAGCATCACTTGTGCGGCTATAAGATTTTATATGAAGCTTGTGAAATGGAAGTGAAGGAACACATGTCAATGTCGGATCGTGGTACAAGATCATAGTAGTCATGAAGCAAAGCAAGAACATGTATGTACGACAATGTCAACATTGCTATTAAGCCTGGTAGTATCAACCATTCTACTACAGAGTAAAGCTGAGGTATGATCGTGGTATATACTCAAAGTGAAAAACATATACATGAAGCAAAGCAAGTCATGTGTGTTAATCAAATATGATAGAGTTGTTAAGCCTGGAAGCATCACAAGATTGCTAAGGAATGTATATAAAGAAGCAAAGAGTATTTGTGTGGTACAACAACTAATACAAGAAACTGTTAAACCGGAAGAGCTACATGAGCTGAGTCAAGAACATAGACAGGTAATATATATTTAAGTATTAAACAAAGTCTGTGTACTGCAATGCTTTGAGCTAGAACGGTATCACAATGCTCACCCATATCCAAAGTTGGAGCATCTTGATATGAACTTTGGCCCTGAAAGATATTCTGGAAACTTAAAAGTAAGATCTTTCCAAGGATAGAAAGATTGTTCTCTGGTTCCTTGTGGTTTGATGGGAAACTGCTCCCAAAGTTGGTTTGTCGCAGGTTTGTACAATTTCGGATATCTCTTGGAAAATTGGCCATAACTTTCAAACCAGAAGCCCAAATCATGATCCGATTTTTCTTGTGACTTTGTATGACTGTTTTTGATATATATACACTAAATTTCATAATTTTCTGGGTCGGTATGCTACTCCATTTGTTCTCTGCATCAAGAAAAATGTAGATGTTTCAGTCAAAAGTCTTTGCTTTTGGAAAACCCTCAATACAAGTCATTGAAGTGTCTGAGTGATGGAATGTGTCTATGGAACTTCTGTATTATGCTAAATTGGTGACAATTAGGTATCTTAAGTTTTGTCGATGTTTTGGGTGGCCAAATGTTTGAATCAAGTTCATGAAGGCATGAGTTAAGATCATTAAGTCAGGATTATGAATATCAAAATCAAAACATGTTGAAGACTCAAAATTGATAGTTTCTAAGTCTGATTTTCCGCTGAAAATTACAAGGTATTTGTGATATTTATGTATGATGTCTTTAAGGAATTGATTATATGAGCATAAGGGTTATTGTTTAGATTAAGGTGCAGTTTGTTTGATGATTAGAATTCTGTTGATAAAAAAACTCACTATTGTGATAAAGTTTCATTAAGGAATTCATTCTTCGGTGAAATGATGTTTCTTAGAAAAACAGAGCATTAATGGAATAAAATAATTGCGCTTAAACAAGAAGACCTCTAATCATTGAAAGAAGAAAGAAGAGTAAAAGCAGTCAGTTATAGAAGTTCACAAGAAAGATTTATTTTCACTAATAAGATGGTCATGATCAATATGAGGTAGGATACTCAGAGTTGTGCAACTCTGGTTTAGTTCTGCAAGGTTAGCTTAAATGACATTTGCGATAAGATGTTGGTCGGGATTAGTCTGAAGTAGAACACTTAAAGTTGAGTAACTCCGATTAAGTTGTAATCCAGGAAGTTGAAGTGTGTTGTAGATGAAAGTTGGGTCATCACAATTTGAATTCAAGAATCTGTTGATGCTCTAGTTCTTAAAATCTGAGGATCTTCATATAAGGATAATGTTGTTAAAGCCTGACATACCATAAAATGTAACACTAGGCTTTAACAACATTATCCTTATGTTGTTATTAATCATTTCTAAGCTGATGTTATTAATCATTTCCTATATGTGTGTTCTTACTCATTTTAGGTGTTTATATGTCCAAACTTTGGTGGTGATGGTGCGGTCATTTCTGAGAATTTCTGGAAAATGAATGTTTGCATATCAAGAAACTCATTTCTTTTCATGATAGCATCTTTAGCTTTTCATATTTAGACTATATATATCAATCTTCACAATTCTAATCTTTGGTATATAAGGTTTTATGCTCCCAAGAGGTACGCACAGGTGAAGATATCCACAATTTTCAAATGAATTGCTTCCAAGAGGTAAATTATAAGCTTTTGATATGTTCTCAAATTATAAGTAAGTAATATATATATATTTATTCGCAGGTTCATTGCACAAGAAACAACCTCTATAGTTACATCTTCAAGGTATTCAATCTTTTCTTCTTTTATTTACAGATTCATTGGATAGTCTTTTGTTTTTGCTTTTATAATTTTAGGTTACATTCTCCTTTCTTCGTATACAGTAGCACATATAATAGTTTACATGATAATGTGAACTAATCGCATAAACCAAAATATTAAATATGGCGGACATGATCTTGTTGAAACAATCAAAATTCTTTTCAATATACAATAAAATAAAGTAAGGTCTGTTTTGTGGTCTATTATTACTACAAAAAAAATTATTTGAAAATTTTGAAGGTTTTGTTCATTGTGAAATGACATTGTTGTACGTATAGTCATCTTGGATCTCTTTCACCCTCTCACGATGAAGAACAATCTCCAAGTGGATAATATCTTTTTCTGCATCTTTGACTTCACTCCTAGAGCAATTTTCTCCTCCAGGTTTCTAGTTTCAACCTTCCTAAAAATTCATCTTTGTCACCTCCCTAAGTCAAAATCCTAAATGCTTAATATTGTGACGAATTATTAGTTTTTATTTTGTTGCTAAATTTTGATAGTTATGTTTATTTGTTGCATTTGGGGATTATGCATTTCAGGCAATGGTCGCAATCATTGACTTACTGTTTGACATGGAAGTTGTCATGTAAAGGTTGTCTAAAGGTAGGTTCATCTGGGTATTACCTATGTCTTGCTCTCAAGCATGAGTATGGTTTTCTGGTTGTTCTTAGGTTGGCTTCATTGGGTGTTTGAGTATAAAGCTAAGTTAGAAGGAAGAGAACACATATATTTCCATATGATGTTATTGTTTAATACATGCAGAAAATGGTAAAGATGGTTTAATACATGAACCTATTGAAAAGTGTTTATGCTAATTCTTCATAGAACTGCAACCACATAAGAAAGTAATTGTTCTGTGTGTACGACAGGCTCAAATCCTATTCGTATTGGTGATAGCAGTTCCTATTTGATGGTGAAACAACTTCTTCTAACTTGTGTTCATCTGATTTGTGTTGCAGTCACAAGCTGGAGTTTATTTTATTTTGTGTGGAAGCTTTGTTGTACCATGCTACTACAACGAAAAAACCTTGTGTCATTGGGAATAGATTTAATGAGAGATAGTCTTCATTGAACGTAGGTCATCAAGATCAAATATTTTTAGATTACATTCAATGTCACAACGAAAAGCTATCATAGCTTGATTTATTGAGTTCTATAAGTGATGATGATATGAGTTGTAAGGTGTTGTCACATGGGTTTCACAGGTGATGATGTTAATTCAACAACGGTGTGTCTAGCTATTGAGAATGCTCTTAATTATTTTTGTTTACACAAGTGTTGCTGAAGCTTTCTGTTAGGATTTTTGGTTTAGTGACAACTTTTGGAATCTCAGAATATGTGCGAAAATTTAATGAAGTCAAAAGCAACTATATGTTTGCAAGGAGCTAAGGTTTACTTAACAAAAACTGCAAAGAGAAAGACTCTGATAATGTGATGTTTTATCTTATTTGTGCACTCAAGCAGGGGGAGTTAAAGCCTTGGTGATGTTTTGCATTTTGATAATGAAGCTAACAGCTTGGTTCAAAAGAGAGCAATAAATTCTCTACAGTGTCTAGGAGTCATGATCAGTTTATTGTCTTCCGTTTCCTCAATGTTTAATTACTTGAGTATCAAACTAAGCTAAAAGGGGGGGATTGAAGATGCCAGATTGTGTGAGCTATAACGCAGCCATCAATGGACATATTGTTAGTTTATTTGTGATGTTGATGAGTTGTGTAGTTGCTGGAACATGTTATGATACAACTGTTGCGATAGATAAAACATAGATATTGTGTTAGGATCATCACATATGTCGTGAGAACTTATAGAGATTTTGAGTCAGTATTTAAGCTTGGAAATCATCAAAGTGTAAAGTTACAAGGTAAACTTGAGTTCTAAAACTTAGTAACAAAGAAGCAGATTGAAAGTATATTTGTAAATGGTTGTTAGACTCAAGAGGCAGATGATATAGACTGCATTGCAACATGGGCAAGTGTGTTTGTGTCACAAGAGCGTGCATGTGATACACACGATGATACAAATTATGTTGCAATAGAGGTGAGTGTGATGTGACACAACCATCTGTTTGTGACACGATAACTGATGTTAAAAGTTATACATAGAGAAGATCCAATAAGAAAAAAAAGTGTCATGTGGCCTTCAAGATTATTAGAGAAATCACATGGGCCCTATTTTAGAGAGAATCCAAAACTTGAGGACCTTAGGGTTTTTGTTGTTGATGAACATATAAATAGAACGCATATGTAAACGGAAAAGGTTGCACGTCTAGGGTTTTGCTGAGAGAAACACACAAGCATGTGTGTAGATTGCGGCATTTTGTAGTAAATGATATTTAGGTTTGGTCCTAAGGATGTAAGTTAACCGAAGTCCATTAACAAATTTATATGTCACCTTTAGTCTATGCTCTTACTATCTTTTATATTTTATTATCAAACAAAACATAAAAATCTAGCACAAATAGGTATTTTCACTAATTAGTTATAAGAGATTGCATAATCCAATCTTTGTATATTACAAAGAAATTGTGATTCAAATTTAATTAGTTTGTTTATTGTTATTTGTCTATAACAACCAGATCGGTTATCATCAATTTTTCTAATGACAAATAGATTCATTTATTGCTTCATATGAACTAGGTATTAATGAATCATTATATAAGGTAAACTATTATTTTTTACTAAGAGATTCTAAACTGAAAACTTATAAAACCAAAAAAAGAAGCCTATATATTTCCTTAATCATAGAATAAAACGTGTAATATGGTCATTTTCAAGCGTAACTTAAACTGGTTTCATTTCATTTTCGTAACATGGAAACAAGTACTACAAGACCAGACAAGTGATTACTGATTCCGTTTGTCTTTTTTGTTTCTTTTCTTTCTGAAGTTTAGTCATTTTTAAAGATGGCTTCTCTTGTTCTACGATAATCTAAACGATTTTCGGGTGTTGAGACCGAGCCATAGTTGACTGACTCAACAGTTGGCTGGTTCTTCCTTGGAGCTGATCACGTAGTGTTTGTCCACAGTTCAAAGAAAGTAAAGCTTGAATTTATGATATCTGAATTCAAAGATCCTTTGGTCTACTAAATGTACTTTCTATCATAATATGAAAATGCCATTTAATTTGAAAAGGAAAAAGAATACTAATTAAGTTTGTATATTTAGAATTAATAACTAGTCGGGTAAATTTTTTTAATAAAAACTTAGTCAAATAGTTTTTAAAAAGATTTTAAAAACTTCAGTTTTCAACTATTTATTAAATAAAATAGAAGCTTAATAGGATTGGTAGATATAAACTTTGACAATATTTACTATACATTCAATTTCCCTATATTAAAAGGTACTCTGAATTCCTAAGTAATTGAAAGAAAGATTCTGTTACTTATTCAGATGGTACGGACAAAACATAATGATGGAGAAACGGCTAATTAATTTTTGTTTATTAAAGAAACATGAATATCAGGATTAAAAAGAGCTAAAAGTGAAAACGGCACAATATTGACATACAGTGTCACGTGAACTAATTTGCTTGGTAACGTAAATTTAGGTAGAATTTCCTATTCTCATTTTCGTTAAGAAAATATTTAAAGCAATTTCCAGGTTGGAGAAAATCATAACATTATATTTTATTTAGTGTAACCGGTTATAATAGTTCGTGCATGCATATACAATTAAACGGACATAAAACTGTTGATATAAGATTTTCTACTCCATGCCAAGCTGTTTTTGCAAAATATATAATATAACCATTAATTTTGATCATTTGTAATTACTAAGATGATTTTAGGTAACAACACTATGAAATCTTTTATCCAAAAAAAAAAAACACTATGAAATCACGTAGTAAACTACGTAAATATAAGCAAATCATAGGTAGTAACCAGAAAGACTAGTAAAGATAAGAACATTTTGCAGAATTAATTAAATGACATAATCATTACAAAAAAATTAATTTAACCGCAAAATCATCAAATAGGAATATATATATATATATATATGTTATTTATTCCTAAAAATTGGTCAAAAGACCACAAAATCTTTTAAAATAGGTAATTATTTATGTGATTATATTAATAGATGGCCCTAGATAACCATCACTTTATATCTTATCCCATTTCATTAAAATTTGGACAAAAATGATCCTAACACAATTTTAACGAGATAAATATTTGGTTAATAATTAAAATATTTGAAAGAAATCAACTTCAATTTTAACGGGTAATTATTTTGTTAGCACGATAACAAACATTATATCAGGTGACATATATAGATTCACATCTAAGTTATTATTTAATATGATATAAAATAGAATCGAATCTGGTAAACTACTCCAACTATATTGATTCTTCGATATATACCATAAACTTTTTGCCTCTTTTCTAAACATCATAAACAATTTTTTTTCTATTAAACATCACGAACTTTACATTTTTTTCTAATTGAAATATAGTAATTCTATTAAATAATAATTTAGATATAAATTTATATATATCACATAATATAATATATTTTTATTGTATTAGCAAAATAATTACCCGTTAAAATTGGATCTAATCTCTTCCAAATATTTCACTTTTTTAACAAAATACTTACTCTGAAAAAATCGCCTATAAAAACATTTTTCACATTTGAATATGGATGAGAGAGAACTAATTAAAAAAAAACCACTACCTTATTATTAATTGCCACATGATCTATGGCATATAACAAATTGCCCCTTATTTATGTCAGTCTTTAGTTCTACAATCAGATTGTATATATGGATGCATAGATAGAATCTAGACATAATCCTCAAAAAAGAGCTTGCCTAAACTGAGATTGACAAGCATAATCAATATAACTAATTAAGAAAGCCAAACCCCATTAAAAAATTTGTTTGGTAAAGGAATTGTTTTTTGTACGTCAAAATGTATATACTTTGGTAATGGATTAGCGTGTGAATTATTGTTGTAGGTATTTTTTTAAATACAACTACATGACACTCACGCTTTTTTAAATACTTTTTTCTAAAATATTTAAAATATTATTATTGTTCACACACATTTCTCTTTTTTCCCATCCCTCACACACAAACCCCATTCCTCTCTTTAGCCCTAACCCTCTATATATACGTGGAGTCCCCGAAACACTAAGCTCGTGCCATAAGCTTTTGTATCAAGAGAAAACACTTACAAATATAAGTGCGATCTCTCTTCTTCTTCCTCCTAAAAACCCTAAACAGCTTATATAAACCAAAAGAAAAAATCATCATGTCTCTCTTCAACACTCAGAACACATGGGCCTTTGTCTTTGGCTTGCTCGGTATGATAATAACGTTGTGTTCATTTCGTATGGATATCTTTCGTCAAGTTCTGCGACCCTAATCTTAATTCTATAGATTTAATCATCGATTTATTGATATCTTACTTTTCTTCTATTCTTGTATAATTTTCAGGTAATCTCATCTCATTTGCTGTTTTCCTCTCTCCTGTGTAAGTACTATTTACATCTTACCTCGACATCTATTAGAAGACACCTAAAAAATTATTTGTGTCGATCAACGTACTAATCTTGGTTTCTTTATGTTTAAATATATCAAAAACTAGCATAATGTTAATACACGTGACTATGTAGCATCTCTATATTCTTTATATTTTTTGTCAATACATAAATATGAGTTTAAATTTGAATGATAATAAATCGACAACACTAATACAAAACACTAACCACGAGGCTATATATCATGATCTTATCAATATATATATTCCGTTATAGTTGAGTAATTTTTAGATTCTATGAAATGGATGCAGGCCAACGTTCTATAGGGTTTGGAAGAAGAAGACAACAGAAGGGTTTCAGTCTATTCCTTACGTTGTGGCGCTCTTCAGTGCGACGTTGTGGCTTTACTATGCAACACAGAAGAAAGATGTCTTCCTCCTCGTCACCATTAACTCCTTTGGATGCTTCATAGAAACCATCTACATCTCTATCTTCCTTGCCTACGCTCCCAAGCCAGCCCGGGTACCTAAAAACCCTCAGTTCATATGTAAACATGTGTTTACAAAATCGAATAAGTCGCTAACTACAACATTTCTCGATGGATGCAGATGTTGACAGTGAAGTTGTTACTTCTTATGAACTTCGGAGGATTCTGTCTGATTCTCCTTCTTTGCCAACTCTTGGTAAAAGGACCCACACGTGCTAAGATTATCGGAGGAATCTGTGTTGGATTCTCTGTTTGTGTTTTCGCTGCTCCTCTAAGCATAATCGTAAGTACTTAGAAGAGCTAGTTATGTATATATATATAACGAAGTGATTAATTATGATTTAGTTTCAATAATTAACATGTTTTTGTTATATAATATAGAGGACGGTTATAAAGACAAGGAGTGTGGAGTACATGCCCTTTAGCTTATCCTTAACCCTTACAATCAGTGCTGTCATATGGCTCCTTTATGGTCTTGCTCTCAAGGACATCTACGTTGCTGTAAGCCTATTCATCTCTCTTTATTATGTATTTATATATACCTATATAAAAATATATATTCATTTGTGCAATATATAGATTATATATATACCGTCTAGACACACATGTAAACACACATACTCAATTTTTAATTTTACTAACCACGAATAAATCTGATTTTTTTTGGTTATACAAAAGTGAATATATATGTTTTAAGTCTTAACGTTATATATTGTCATGCGGCTAATGCCTTGAAGCATCATAATCATTTTTTTTTTAGTTAAAGAATCATAATCACAAGTTTATCATTATCTTAATGTGTATTACATGAAGTGGGTGCTTTTGTTTCTAATGTACCTGAGACTTTGAGGTTCTAATCATAGATTCATAGATAAAAAGAGATATGGATTGGCAAAAGATATACAATTAAAGAAAGCAAAACCCTTTTGTTTGGTATTGTCCTTTACGATTAAAATTATAAAACAAATTATAAAGAGACTCGCTTTATGTTCCACAGAAACATGAAAAGATTTTGCTTTTGCAAAAGAAATTTATAAGATTTTAAGTTCTTTTTATCTTTATTGTTACACAGAAACTATATTTTGTACGTAACTTCTATCGATGCCGCACAAGTTTGCCACAAACTTTACTTTATTCATAAGTTTGTTTTTTTACGTACTTTAATCATATAAGCTAGAAATTTGAAAGTGAGTATATTAAATAATTATCATGTTATCGCCACTAAATAAAATATTTATATATTTTTTCTGCAGTTCCCGAATGTGCTTGGTTTTGCTCTCGGTGCACTCCAAATGATACTCTATGTGGTCTACAAATACTGTAAAACGTCGCCATATCTAGGAGAGAAAGAAGTCGAAGCCAATAAGTTACCAGAGGTGAGCCTCGATATGCTGAAGCTGGGCACAGTGTCATCCCCTGAGCCAGTGGTTCGTCAAGTGAACAAGTGTACATGCGGCAATGATCGGAGGGCTGAAATCGAAGATGGACAAGATGCTAAAACCGGCAAACAGTCCTCTTCCGCAACAGCTACATGAAAAAATAAAACATTTCGTTGACTATGCATTGTTGACTTTTATCCCCAACTTGATATACCAACCACCACGTGTACCCGTTATGCTGTCGTATTTTTCTGAGCTTATCAAGTGTGTGAAGTAGAGAATTAATTTTCTGGAAGATAAATGTGCATTTTCGAATGACGTATATGTTTTCCGGAATTAATTTATTTACTTCTTTTTAAACTTTATGTAATTATCTGTTGGGGATATGTATATTTCCTATTTTTCAGATTTAACGAAAACTATTACAATTATCCATCATGATTCTTTTTTTTTTTTAATATATATAATTAATATATGTTTGCTGTTTATTTGAAGGGTATCACATCAATACATGAATAAAATTTTACCAACTCGCATGAAAAAATGATAATAATTCTGAATGAGAATTAGCAGGATGTTCTCTTTTCATATAATAAAAAGGTATAAAACAAAATTCAGAAAATTATAATAATGTTTCTATACAGTCATACAGAAAAATAGTACTGTCTGTATATCAAAACTATGAGCATTTTGTATGGACTCAATGGGCCAAGTCTTGTCTAACGCAATTAAAATTTATATTGGATCACTGCCTTACTGGGCCTTTCCAATTTCAACTGTACTTCTAATAATTCTCAATTCTGTCTGAACTAAAAGAATTTACAAAGTCGAGAAAAAGGAAAAAAAATTTACATGTAGGCAAGAACTTAATATCGGCCAAAGCATTGTCCAACAATGAGTAGTTCTTATAAGTGACATACATGTCTAAAAATTAGATAAACCATAAATGAAAATGTTTCTTCCATAACAGTGAAAGTCAGTGAGCTACTATGAAAACATCTACCAAGTATTTTGACGCCAAAGTTTCGACTTTAATAACAAAAAAAGAGAGAAGAAATATCACCATCTAAGTAACTCCATCACAAACAAACCAAATATGGTGTTAATAAGGAGCAGACAAATGCAGAGTTGTTTGCTTGATCTAGTACCTGCATCTCTTTAAGTGGTAAAAAGTCACCCTTCAAGATTACCATTTTTTGTATATATATTTGTTAAAACAATGCTTTAAATAGTTGCATAACTATTAGCTTCATATACAGCTAGCAGCTACCTGTAAAATTGATAATGATGCCTGATGGTTATGATGAAAATGCGTGTGGTGTTTTATGGTAAGAACAGTTATGAATCATTCACTCATTCAGCGTGATTTTTAGACCGTTGAAGCAAAGCATAAGCTTTTTTAAAAAATCTTCATAGACCTTTTGACTTTTTCTTACCACGGGTTCAACCTTTCTCTACTTTCAAGTTGAAAATGAGAACATGCCAAGAACACTCTTCAATCTCTTGAAGCTTCTGGAACATTCTAAATCCGACTTACAACCTTCTTGGCTGCTGAAATCGTGAATTGGATATGTCTTGTGAAGTGTGAGCCAAGCTGGTAAAACCAGCCTCAAACTGAGAAGGTGCCAAGTATTGCTCTTCCAACATTCCTCTGAAAAACTTTCCAAACTTCCCTGTATTGCTCTTCTCGCGTCCGAGAAATCCTAGACGGGTCCTTCACTGAAGAAGAAACCGAACATCCCGCTTACGTAACCGCCACACATCGCATGCCCGGTTTTCTTCCCAGCTTCTAGTATCCCATTTATAAGCTCTTTTGTGATCTTGTCTAAGTATTCATATGTCCCAGGCTGTCTTAACCGCTTCAGCATGTGAATACCCGCAGTCATAGCCAGTGGATTACCACTTAACGTACCAGCTTGATACATCGGTCCTGCGGGTGCAACCTACAAAAACACATGAATGATAAAAGCTCAGGACGTTCTCCTTCTCTTGCGGCAATTTCAAAGATTGTTTTGGTTCAATTTCGAACAGACTAAAGCTTTTCCATTTCCATAATGTCTCGTCTTCCATCATATGCTCCCACAGGAAGACCACCACCAATGATTTTCCCAAGAGTTGTTAAGTCAGGTGAGATTCCAAAGTATTCTTGAGCTCCACTATAGGCTAAACGAAACCCGGTCATAACTCATCGAAAATAAGAAGAGCACCATTGTCTTTACTAATCCGGCGTATTCCATCGATGAACTCTGGTTTAGGTGTAATGAAACCCGAGTTACCAATAACAGGTTCAAGAATAGTAGCAGCAATCTCTCTTTTGATTGCCTCAAACAGCTTCTCAACAGCAGCAATATCATTATATGGAGCTGTTAGGGTATCTGAAGTAGCTGATTTAGGAACACCAGGAGAGCCCGGTAGACCTAAAGTAGCTACACCACTACCTGCTTTGACAAGGAAAGAGTTTGCATGACCATGATAACAACCTTCAAACTTAATAACTTTTGTTTCCCTGTGAAGGCACGAGCTAGACGAAGCACGCCCATACATGCTTCAGTACCAGAGTTAACAAACCGAACCATTTCAATACTTGGAACAGCTGAAATCACCATCTCAGCAAGAACATTCTCTAAAAGACAAGGAGCACCAAAGCTTGTTCCTTTCTTCATTGTCTCAGCTAAAGCTGCAAGAACATGGACTACACACAGGGTTATATCAAAATGCAAAATCATCAAAGGTGGAAAGAATCAAAGAAACAAACCTCGTCATCAGCATGACCAATAATGGCAGGTCCCCAAGATCCAACATAGTCAATGTATTCATCATCAATGTCTCGCATTCGTGAACCTTTTGCAGAATCAATCACAATTGGTTGTCCTCCTACTGATTTGAAGGCTCGAACTGGTGAATTCACACCTCCAGGCATTAAGTTCTAAAGAGAATAATCAGTTTCAATATACTAAACAAAATGAAACAAAAAAGCAGAAACTTTTTTCCAGATTCTCATGTATTCTTGAGACAATCTAAACGGCTAATTTAACCCAAAATGATCCAATTCCTGCAAATTTCTTATCAATTCGAATGGAATTAATGGAAATTGAAAAGCTTACCTTAGCAGCATTGAAAGCTTCTTCAGATTTCTGAAGAGTGAAAGTCTTCTTCTTATCTTCTACAGAAGTCAACATTTTGATGTAGCAACGTTTGGACAATGAAGAAGAGACGAAGCTCTCTTAGACATCTTTGCGGAACAAGAAAATCCAAGAGCAATTCCTGATCATTTAAGCGTTGCCGCCATTGTTGCCAATCTCTCTTGTTCGATCCTTTCTTAGCCCAAAATAAGGCGACGATGATTTTGAGATTTGAGATGGAGCCGACCCAGTTATTTAAATTAAGACCCGATTTGATTGGATCCGACCCGGAATTTGAAACTCAAGTCAACGTTTATCTGTTTGACTTTGTTTTTCAAAACAAATTTCTCTATTAGACCAATGCCTTTTTAAAAACTTTCAAATTACACATAATGATTCGACATTCCATGTATAAATAGTGAAAAGAAAAGGAAAAAAACATAGAAATAATCATAATTATTTGTATCAATTTTTACGATTTTTGATTCATAGCAATGTGAATATGAAATGTATATAGTATTTTTTTTAGATCTTCATAAGCTCTTCAAACACTTCCATAGCCGAAGCAGGAAGTCCAAGAAACACATTGATACTCTTCATATCGTTTCCACTTGGCAAGAACAAGATCACTTCCTTCCCTGGTAAACCAACCGGTCCAGAAAAAACCGGTTCTCCCCAACCGAAATCCAGCTTATGCAATGTCAATTTTGACCACGACGTAATACAAAGCGTAGCGTTCAGACTCGGTCGGGTCCGGTTCACTTCGAAGTAATCCATAGCTGACCTCATGAAACCGTCCGTAACCAACTCGACCACATTCATGACCAAACCTACCGAATGTGAAAGAGGGTTCCCAACTATTTCCCTTGCTGATGTCACCAGACCGGTCAACACAATCCCGTTCCCGGAATATCCTTCCGGGAGACGCGGGACGAATCTCGACCGTCCATCAGCTGCGAAGAGAAGCTTAACCCGTTGATCCGGTTTAAACCGTAGCGCCTCGCACCGTGATTTCCAAAGAAACCCGGTTAAGGCTTGAAATGTCGATACCTTATTGTTTTTATTATCTTTTTCCATTCCCATGGTCTTGAGTTTGTCAAGCTTTTCAGGTTCAAAGAGGAATGATTTGTAGACAAGTTTTTCTTCTTCATAGAGTTTTCCGGTGCCAGAGATATCTTCGATATCGTCGAATTCATTATGTGAAAACTCGATTTTTGGCGGGTTTCGTGGCCGGAGAATCGTACGGTCCAAGAATGGCGGGAGAGATAAAGGAAGGCCCTTGGCCGTCTCACACCACGAGTTGAGGAATTCCATTGCGGCGACTCCATCGAACATGTTATGGCTCATGCCTACTCCTACGACAAAACCGCCACATCTGAAATTTGTCACCTGAGAAAAAAACGGAACATGTAAATTTATGTTAACATGTTAAAAAAAATAAAAATCATGCAACATTGTAGAATGAATTAATACCGAGTCAAAGAAAAAGGAATGAATCAATATTCAATAGTAATAGAGGATAGACATTTTACTTAACCAACCAATATTAACTACTAACCCTCGTTATTCCCTTTGTTTAGATGACTATTAATTACGCATGATTATAATCAGATAGTATGTTTGAATATGATGAGAGTATATAGTGTCCACTCTAGTCCTTAATTATATATAATGAGTAAGCATCGGATGCTTTGCTACTATTCTAATGTATGTTCTTTACCAGAAAGGAGCATGGAATTTTTCGTTAACTTGTGTCACAATATTACTATTTGGAAAGTGTTATTAAAATTAACGCATATTTAGTTACGCAGACATAATTTTATATAAATATTTTTGGATTAACTATTTAAATTAAAATATTTGTTTTTACCAAGCCTTGGAAGTGTATTTTGACGTCAAATTTTTATTAAAAAAATATTAATTTTACAAAAAAAAAAGTATGTTTGTCGTACATCAATAAATAATTATATTTGAATTTTCCATAGCAATCAATTAAAATCCCACTGTTCTTTCTACATTGTGGACAAAAATATGTACCTGATATTCGAATGGCTAGACTTATTCCTGACATTAAATACGATCATTTATATCAAACGGCTAAAATACGAAAATTACTCTATACATTATTGCTGCTCTATCGGCTGCCTATAAGCATAAAGCATGCCCTTGTCATTGTAAATACGATGGTGGATAACTCGAACCAACATCCTCCGACAAAACCTAAACTTAAGTAAATAAATTTTAAAATAATCTTAATAATTAAACAAGAGATCGATGAAAACATCACCTGAACTACCACCGGAGGAATCTCAAGAATATTCCGGGCATCGGGAACGTCGTAAACAAGTTTCTCGAGCGTCTCCATTCTATTCTCAGAGACAGCCAATATGACCTTCTCTATCCCACAGTTAGCCTCAGCTTCTACAACCACTACTCCTTCTCCGGTGCAATTCACAGCGATCTTCCCTTCCGGGCTGATCGTTAGCCTTCCGGCGACAGGGTAGTAATGAACAAGAACCTCAGAGAGAGATTTCTTGATCACATTGTAGGATTCTTGGTTGGTTCTTGACTCCGATTTGAAGTAGTATAACGTTTTGACGATGATGGCGATGTTTTGATCTAGATTCGAGAGATAGTAAACACCCTTTGGAGTTTCTGACACAGGAGGGACGAGTTCAGGGTTTTTCCTAGTGACGACGAACTCGAATGAGTCGGCCATTTCAAGGGTTTCAATGAACAAACCGGAAAAAAATGTTTGGTTATAAGCCTTTGAATAGAATGGAGAAAGTGATGAACAGAGAATATGATCTTGATAATTTATATAGGGGTCTTAGGGGATTAAGTGGAGATTAGGGCTAGGTGTATCTTGTATAGCAAGTATATAGCTGGATAGATAAGGAAAGCTAAGGACCACTTGACTTTTAGAATCGAAATAATGGAAAAAGTGAACAACCAAGAGTAGATCGTGACATAGGGTTTTAGGGGGGTTAAGTGAAGATTAATTAGGGTTAGGTATTTAACAAGTGAATATAATGTAGCCACATAGATAAGGAGGTGAAAGCTAAAGCTTAGTAAGGGCCACTAAAGCTCTGCCGACTTAAATACTTTTTTCTAAGTCGGCGATGGAACGAATACGTATATTTATGGATTAATTGGTTAGATGATCGATAAGAGTGATATATAACCATATTTGATTTAACGGGGCCATTGATTGATCACAAGCGTCATAGTTGTATGTTATATGATAGGTTCGAAAAATCATTTTCCAAATAAAACTCTTGATATCTATAATTCACAATATTTTTCACATATTCGGGCTTCGGAGTATTATTAAGTTTCACTTGGAAACTTATACACATGCGATTTGCAGAGTAATGTATAAAGACTCGAGATCTATAAATCACATCATGTGATTCACTCGCAAATCAAAGCTATTAAGTAGTAACAATGAAGGTGAACATGGGTATAAATATAGAAATGCCTGAAACACTCATGTTTATAAAGTGTGAATTATGTAGAAGCTAATGTTCTGATGGACTTAAGTGCTCCACGTCAGTTTGAGAACAGGATTGAGAAAATATTTTTTTTTAAATATTTTTTTTCCAACAGTTTGGATAGGTATCTACCACCTACTCAACATAAAGACCCAAAAAGAAAAATAAATCATTAACGAAACAATTTCAAATTAACTGAATCCATAAAATATCCAATCATACAATCATTATATAAAAAAGCTAGAAACTTGACAGCTACACAAGAAGCTGGAAGAATGTGAAAACTACATGAGGCTAATACATAACACAATACACCAAAGTACAAACAAATACCATTCTGCAAATCACAACTATGATTTACACATCAAGGTTAAGTTATACCATCTTCTCGGATTTGCGAAAACAAGAAGAAAGACAAAACTAGTCCTTTCTCTCTTTGTCTTCCTTCTCTTTCTCACCTTCATCCTCTCTTTCATCATCATCATCATCACTCATCTCATCAATGGCATCTGTGATGATATCCTTCACCTCTGTTTTCCTATGCATAAGATCAACTCCGAAATGGCTCCCTATTATTATCACAAGTAGTAAAAAATTGTTTTAATAAGAAACGTTACCTGCAAATTTAGAAGAAGATAGCAATTATGGATTGAAACAAATGGAAAAGCTTTTATAGAAACATACCAAGCTTCCGCAGAATATCGGATAGAGTTGCCTGTTTGGAAACAAAATTTAAATTGTTTTCAGTTCAAAGGTTTGGTAAACGAGTTTATAATCTGTTAAGTTAAATCTCAATCTATAGAAGTCTCACCTTATCGAAGTCTACTTCCTTCAGAATTTTGGCCACCTCTACATGCAGTTCTTTTCTGGTGGGTTCTATTTTAACTTTCTTACCGGGTTTTCCTGTACCCGCTGCAATCAATGAAATATACATTTATACAACTATCAAATTATGATATTTAAGCTTTCAAAACAGAGCTGAGAATTCGTTCAAACCTTGATCTTTGGATCCCTTTGCCTGTGGTTTACTAGTCTGTTTCTTGCCTTTCTCTTTAAAGGATTCTTTGTTGTCAACCTTTTGCTTCTTGCTTGATGATGAAGTTGATTTATCGACTTCTTTGGAGGACCTTCGACCAGATTTTGCAGAACCTTTAACAGATTTCTCCTCTTCAGGTGCTGGTTTCTCCTTCTTAGTCCTTTTTGAAGAGCTTCTCTTATCAGGTGACTTTTTCTCCTTAGCCTTAACTTTCTCATCTTCAGTTTCAGCATCTTCGTTTTTTTCTTTCTCTGGAGCTACATCATCTTCTCCGTGAGAGTCATTTGTTTCTTCAGAACCAACATCAGCCTCACCATTTCCTTCTTCAGTTTCAGTTAGCTGATCTTCCTTCTTTCCAGATTTTTTTGTCTGCCTTCTCTGTTTATATAAAACAGACACAGAAAGTGATTGAGTATCCAACCCTCTTCAAAGGCTTAAAAATCAAGTCACACAAAGACAGAGAAAGAGGCTTGTTCTTCATGAAAATGCCTAACCTTTGCTTCCAGAAATTTACACATTTTCTTTTCTCGCGGAATCTTAACATTTAAAGAGAAGGTTCAAAGCTATATCACACATGGAGCTAAATAGGGAATACAACCAACAAGAATACAGGAATGCCTATTGAGTAGATTAAAGTATGAAAATAGATTGGAAAATATGCTAGTACAGAGATGTATCCAAAAAATTCACCGAACGGCCTAATACCTTTCCTGACTAAAAACCAGCAAGTAAAAATGACCCAGCCTTGGAAACCAATCTTGGATTTGCTACTATTCCCAACATTTCCCATTATGGTATTACACATTGCTTAATACCTACAACTAATAAATTACGTAACAAAAGAAAACCAGATTATAACGCATTGGTCCACAGTGTGAATTGTAGAACTTCCTAGGTAAAGTTCTGAGTTCAAAATCAATAAGGGAATGCAGACAAAGCTACTCATATCATTAAAGACCACATCGTTCATAACGGCAAACTTGATTACAAAACTAGAAAAGGGGCTACTTTTACCAACTGGGAGCTAAAACAAACAAACCATGTCGTTGATTACAAAGTATAAAGAAGAGGAATGTTAACAATTACAAACCTTGGCTGGGACATCAGATGATTCTCCAGAATTCACGGTTTTTGGTGTGCTCTTCTTGCGCTTTTTTGATTCCTATATTATGTATTCAAAGAAAAGAGAAAACAATTCAATACCCTGTAGTGAATTAAAAAAAAACAATAAAGAACAGTAATCAGATTCAGCTGCTAAGTTAGAGTACCTTTTCAGTATCAGCAAGTACAACATCCCTTGTTGCTTTGGGATATACCAAAAAGTCAAGCACTGTTACAGCAAGTTCTTCCTGAAGGTATCGGAACAGATGTGTGAATATATAATCGAGCAAGACACAAACAGATTGATAAATAAAGCACTTATCACTTACCTTTTTCACACTATTTTTGTTTATCCGTATATCAAGCACATCACAGAAATCAATTAGCTTTTCTTTGATACATTTATCAAGCTTATCCTTAGCTCTTGCTCTTTGCTTCTCCTCCTGCAGAACATATAAATACCACTTTCAAAACAAGGCTGATTCATACACGTCTCCGAAACTCAATATCTACGAGATAGTATTACCTCTTGCTCTGACCATACAAAACCCGAAAACTGACCAATATTTTTCTTCAGCATCTGTGCCTGCACAGTTATTTTCACACAACTCTTGAGTAATCAATCATGCACTCTAGCAAAAGAGAACAAAACTTGAAATTCATATCATGTAATACGAGATCAAAATTTCAAAATCACCTTTCCTTTCTTCCCGTAAAGAATGGTATGAAGTAAGAAGAGGTTGTCATCAGGCTTTCTTTTGGATAGTTTATAAGCCACTGAAACAGTTCAACACTTAGCAGACAAAACATTCTAACACCAAAGCAACTCAGAAAACTAAAATTTACATTCTTTTAGGTGTACACACATAAAAGAAACACTTCCATCAGGCCAAATCCAAATCTAACCAAGTATTAATTGTGGTAAATACACATACCATTTGGAATTTCCTTAAGCCTTGTTCCACGACCCTAAAACAATCAATGAAACCAAAACCAAAACCTAATCAACATCCAATTCTGGAAATTTTTTAACAAAACTCAAAAGAAACAAAATTTCATCTTTATACCTGCTCAATTGACAGAGGCTTATTCCCAGAAGATCGAGAGGGAGTAGACAAAATGTAACGTCCAGTTCTCTTCCTTTCCCTTATAGGCCTCTCACTGACTGGAGTCACCGGCTCCTTCTCCATCTCCGACGATTTACCACTTTTCTCAGTCTTTTCTCCATCCTCTTCATCACCTTTCTCTTCCATGACTTCATCTTTCGCCTTACCTTTCTCTACTTCCTCCTTCTCTGTGTCATAACTTACCGGAGCTTCCTTCTTCTCTGTCACCTTCTCGGAATCTTCTTCCTTGGGCAGAGAATCTAACTGTTCTGGTGTCTTCAACTCAGTCGCCATGTGGACACTAGTAAACTGAAAAAACGAGAAAGATGAAGAGCGAACAGTTGAGAAACGAATTAAGGGTAAAGCAAAAAAAAAACCTAAATTTCAGAGCTTTTGGGGAGAAATTCGAAAAAAATCCTAGATCAAACCAAGTTTGGGGATTTCAAAAATTTTGTGGTGCGAAAAGAAATGAAAGACAAAGGCGGGCTCTTTATCTCACCAAATTCACAGCTCGCGGCAAAGCTAAAAAGCTCTGAACGAGGCTATCCCAAAAACTTTTTTTACCACTGTTAGCCATTTAAGGAGGGGGTATTCAATTCTTTAATTTATAGAAGAATTAAAATGAGCAAAATATTATATCTTTTAAAATATTTGGATGTTTTTACTAATTTTTATCCGAATGATACCATGAAAAAGTAAGATTTGATTCTTTACCTATTTTAGTTGATTTTGTGTTGAATTCCACTCAAATGATAATGCCATTCAAACCAGCTAATATTGAATAATACTAAAATTTAATAGAATTCTAAAATCTATAAGTTGAATAAAATATATAATTGAATAACATTAGATGTAGATAAACTTTTAATTTAATAAAATTCATATATTCAATAATCTCTCCAAACTCATTAACACTTTATGAAAATTTTGGGAGAAATTTTATCAAAAGCCACTATTTGGATATCACTTTTCACAACTATCACTTGTTTTTACCATTTCCAGAACTACCATTTTGGGTATGTATTTTGACTAAATTGCTTTTAATGAAGATAATGATTACTTATTTTAATGAAAAATTACATAAGTGATTTTTAGTGGAAAATTACAATATAATTGAAAATTACATAAGTGATTTTTAGTGGAAAATTACAATATAATTGAAAAATTGTGGATCTATTTTTGGCGGGATAATTGAAAATTTTTTATTTTGCCAAAAAATTACGGATTTGTATTTTAATGAAAAGACGGAATCGAGTTTTTGGCTGGAAATGTATTTTATAAAACCTTATAAAATCCCTAAACTTTATAAGAAGCATTATAAAATGTTATAAAACTTTATAAAAATGTTTTTGTAAGATTTTATAAGGCCTTCAAATTTTTTTTATAAGACCATTATAAACCCTTATAAAACCTATAAGATTATAAGGTTTTATAAAACTTTATAAAACCTTATAAGAATGTTTTGGTACAGTTTTATAAGGTTTTATAAAACCTTATATAACTGTATAAAAATATTTTTATAAGGTTTTATAAACATTTTATAAGATCTTATAAATATTTTTATAAGGTCTTATAAAACACTTTTATACGGTTTTATAAGGTTTTATAAGTAATTTTTCTGCCAAAAACTGATATATTTTGTGCATAAAAAATTATATATATTTTTTAACAAAATGCAAATTTGTAATTTCTCGCCAAAATAAAAAATTTGCAATTTTTCCGCCAAAAACTAATCTGTTTCCCGCCAAAAAAGCTCGATTCCGTAATTTTCTTAACAAATTACAAATCGGTAATATTTCACCAAAATAAAAAGTTTGCAATTTTCCAGCCAAAAACAGATCTGTATTTTTTCTGCCAAAAATGTATTATATAATTTTTTGTATTTGATGAATTGAAATGATAATTTGTTTTTAGGTTTAAGTGATGAAAAGAATATATTTGTTTTTTTTTGTCTTTCAAAAGTGGTAGTTTTGATAATGGCCAAATGAAAGTGGTAGTTGTAAAAATGTATTTATGAAAAGTGGTATTTATGAAATTTCCCCAAATTTTTGCAGCAATAAAACAATGGTACTCACATTTATAGGTGCATTTTAACTTTGTAAACGCTCAATCCAAGAAAAATGTTCGAGCGTTCTGGTATATTTTATAAAGAATTAGATTTATAAGAGTTGATTTAAGAGTTTGAGAGATTTGTTACAAAAATCTGTTAAAGTTGCACAGAGTTTTCAGAATTTAAAAATATATGATAGAATTCTACTATAAAAAACTTTAAAAAATCTTAGAGATATCCAAAATATTTTGAAAGTCATGTTTACGAGTTAAATTGTTAAAAATATATATTTCAATAACACTAAATTTTAATAGAAAAATATAATCAATAAAAATTAAAAATTTTGAACGACAATAGATTTTGAATGGAATTTTAAAATCATCAAAATAATCGGGTTTTTTTTGCCAAATTTACAAAATCACAATTTTTTACCAAAACTGTAAAATCGTGTTTTTATATCAAAATTGTAAAATTGTAATTTTATGCTAAAACAGCAAAATTATGTGTTCATGCCAATACTGTGTTTTATGTCAAAATCATGGAACTGCATTTTTCCAGAATGTGGCCAAAATTGCAAAACCACATTTTTAACCAAAACTTTTTATGGACCTTTTCTTCTTTTATGATATTACATCTTCTGTCAAAACCATAAAATCGTTTTTTTAGACTTCTTGTTAATTATTAAGAAAAATCATTTACATGGTCGTAAAATAGAGAACTTCTTATCCAACAAGGTCGATACTAATAAATAAGAGAGGTGATTCAATGCACTCTGCAAAAGAGTTTTTTTGGCCAATTTATCTGGTATTTGATTACACTCTTGTGAAACCAATATAAAAGATATGTTAGCAAAATGATCCGTTATTAAAGCTTCCATTGCTGCATTCTTGAGTTGACTATGTAGTAGTTTATGCAGCTCTTGACAATCTATTTTCATAATAATATCCTGAAAATCTCTGCACCATAAAGATTGAGTGGCGTGGAGGAGGGCCAAACCTTCGGCTTCAAGAGGGCTTGATCCCTGCCTTAATTTTGATGAACCTAATAGCTTATATGATCCTTAATCGTCCTGAACTACCCAACCAACACCAGTATGCGAGTTATTATAAACGTAACTTGCATCAACGTTACATTTTATAAAATCAGGTGGTGGTTTTTGCCAACTGAGACTTGGTGAAGAGGTTGAGGTTGCTGTGATGGAAAAAGTTGTTATGTTGTTCATGTGGCCGCTAAGCATTCAGTAACATTTTCATCCGCTTTGGTGATGACTGAGGCAGGGTCTTGGGACACTTTACTGAAAATTAAATCATTGCAAGATTTCCAAAGTTGCGATCCTAGCCAGACAGGAACGTGTTGTGTTTCTTGTGTTGCGGAAGATAAATAGATACTGAGCATTGACCGGGTATTGTCTTCAAGTGAGTTTGATGTATTCTGATGACTAGGAAGATCAATGTTTGAAAGGCTCCAGGCTGACGAGGAATAATGGCATTGAAAGAGGAGATGGTTACATCGTTGGCAAGTAGCATCTATCGGGATTCTATTGAGATCTGATCCAGTACTTAAGGCTTGAGATAAAACTCTCTAATAAAAATGTTTTAGTTTCCGTGGGAGTGAAGTTTTTCATAGTTTCGCCTTCATGTCTAGATTACCCGGCAATGGAATAGGCATGTGATTTGTATTAGCGGCGACGAACTCGTATTTTTAGGTGAAAGTCGTGAAATTACTTTTTCTACCAGAACCACAAAACTTTGTTTTCGTTGTGGTTATAGATTTTACCCACAATGGACACGTAAAGAAAATAATTATGAACGCAATTCCTATTATGCGTTTAAGTTAAACAATAAATGGGGAAAGATAGTGGTGGGAGAAAAAATGTATTAACGCGATGAGAGATATGAATTGGAAGAATATTATTGACTCTTATAACGATACATGTTTACGGTAAAGAAAAAGAATAATCAAATACAAGTATTATGATATCGAAGAGATGATAAGATGAGGTTAATGGAAGACGCCGCTTCTTTCTTTTCTGTACAAGTATTCTTTGTAAAATTGCCCTTTTCAATCATCAATAACATCCAGTTCGGTCGATTCGAGTCTTAATGTTTATCTTTAGTCTTACGAGAATTTAGACTTTTATCCTCATTAATTTAAATACAGAAACTTTTGTGTCTTAATTTGTTAAAAATCAATTAACCCTATTATCCATGATAAATTAATTAAAATTTTCTTCTCAGAATGATATTCTTTGTAATATTCTGCATTTTAAATGTCAATCTTTAAAATATACTTTCATAATAATATCATTAGAAATATATATATATATATATATATATTTAAAATTTTTAAAAAGATATTAAAAGATATTGCATTTTGTGTGTTAATCTGCTAAAAATCAATTGACTCTTTTATCCATAATAAATTAATTAAAATTGTCTTTACAAAATAATATTCCTTACAATATTCTATACTCAAATGTCAACCTTTAAAATGTAGTTCCATAATAATATTATTAGAATGATACAACTAAACCAAACCCAATAGACACATTCACCAAAATTAATATATTCAGCTTAAATCTGCAAACATATATTCACATGTAGAGAATATGATAGACTAATTTAAATTAACTACTAGTCTTTTTTTACGATTTATTAACTCGAACTGAAAAAAGATATTCAAATTGAACCAAATTCGAAAAACTCGAAAATCAGGAACCAAAGTGAATCCGTGTTACAATGACACAAATCACGTGGCCCAACCATTAAAAATCTCCGTAAGAAAATGTCCGATATATTAAGATAAATCTCTCACACACCAATAATACACTCTTATCATCAACCAATGGATTCCGAGATACTTGCCGACTTCTCTCCGATGCTCAAACTCTACAAGAGTGGTCGCGTCGAGCGTATCATGGGTGAAACCACAGTTCCACTTTCTTCCGAACCGCAAAAACGGTGTCGTTTCCAAAGACGTTGTTTATTCTCCTGACGACAATCTCTCTGTCCGTATTTACCTCCCGGAGAAAGCCGCCGCCGCCGAGAACGGTGAGAAACTCCCTCTCCTCGTCTACTTCCACGGTGGAGGATTCATTATTGAAACAGCTTTCTCTCCGACTTACCACACTTTCCTCACGGCGGCTGTCTCTGCTTCGGACTGTGTAGCTGTCTCTGTGGATTACCGACGTGCACCGGAGCATCCGATTCTGATCTCTTACGATGATTCTTGGCAGCTCTCAAATGGGTATTCTCTCATATCTCCTGATCTGGTGAAGAAGATTGGTTAAACAAACACGCTGATTTCAGCAAAGTGTTTCTCGCCGGAGCAAACATAGCGCATCACATGGCGATGAAAGCAGGAAAAGTTAAACTCTGTCCTGATTTAAACGATTCAGGAATAGTCTTGGTTCATCCTTACTTCTGGTCAAAAACACCAATAGACGAGAAGGAGACTAAAGACGTAACGTTGAGGATGAAGATTGAGGCTATTTGGAGTATGGCTAGTCCTAATAGTAAAGATGGAACAGATGATCCGTTGATCAACGTGGTTCAATCAGAGTCGGTGGATTTGTCTGAGTTGGGTTGTGGTAAGGTTTTGGTAATGGTGGCTGAGGCAAGGTTGGGGGTTACGCTGCGAAGCTTGAGAAGAGTGGATGGAAAGGAGAAGTTGAAGTGGTGGAGAGTGAAGGAGAAGAGCATGTTTTTCATTTGATGAAACCTACTTGTGACAAGGCTCTTGAAGCCTTGCTTAAGTTCTCAGGGTTTATCAAGGGAGTGAACTAGTCTAATATGCTCTAATGATATTGGAATAATAATTTGGTAACTATTTAGTTTGTGTATCTCATCAGTCTACGTAATGTTTCAGTAATTGCATTTTCGTAAAAAAAGCATCCGTAATAAAACGTACAGTGAAAGAATTGAAGTAATCTGGAAAAAAGACAGAAAAGCTTACGTTACAGCCACCAAAACACTATTCATTCTTTTATTTATGTTTAAAATTGCTACTTTATTATCTCAGCGAATCTTAAGCTACCTACTGAATATTATAACACTACTGTGAGCAAAAGACAAAATAAGTTTTTCACTTTCCAGTTTTCACCATTATCAGCTTATAGAAAGTTTGAACACAAGGATATGAATGTAATAAAAGAAAGAAACAGAGAAAACAACATTTGAAATACAGCTTTGCTTTTGTTGTTGTTCCGCAGCTACTTATTCAGATCAGATTCGAAAACCCGATAGATATAACAAAAAGAGAAGCTTTCTAAATAGGGAAGTAGCCAGAAACCTGTAAAAGGAAAGCTTTCTAGACGGCAATCCCAAAGGATTTCTTGAACTTTTCAACCTCTAGATAGACAGTTGAGTAAGGTAAGAACTCAGAGAAATAATCTCCACTAAGGTGGTTTATGGCAACAGCAAGTTTCGGAATCTCTAAGGTTTCTTCATTGGTGAGTGTTCGAATAAACCTTGCTGGATTGCCTCCCCAGAGTTCACCAGATGGAATTCTTCTACCAGGTGGCACAACAGAACCAGCTTCCAGGATTGACCGGGTCTCCACCAGTGAACCTTCCATTAGTATCGAGTGTTGCCCAATGATGCATTCGGGTTCGATAGTGCATGATCTTAAAAGACTGTATGCACCAACTGTCACGTACCTATCAATCAATGTCTGTGCTGGTAATCCTGAAAAATTCACAAGTAGAAGGTAACTTCTAGGATCAGATCTTTTTTTATCTCATATAAAATTCAAAAGGAGCAGCAAGAGATGCTCTACCCTTGAAGATGTTAGTGTAGAAAAAGCATGAAGACTGTTTGACAATACAGAGCTATTGACCCGAGAAAATAGTTAATCAAGTAATTAACTATTAGTTGTACATTTGAAAGATAACTCAACGTACTTAAAAACCAGAAGTTAATCAAATCAGGAGGCTGTTGTATTCAAGACTTTGACATGGAATCCACCTTGATAAGACTAAAAAAAGCTTATGTTCAATCAGCTTGACGTAGCTTTAGAACCCCGATTCCAACCACAGACTAGAAAATCTATTTTGTGCAGAATTCTCTCCGCATAATTAAAAATCCCTCACTATGACATAGTTCCTAAACTTCTCTAGAGCTACTAGGCAACTTTCGACAACTACAGATGATGGTCTTTTGTGGTGTTATTCACCGTGCTAATCTATTCAACCCCTGAATACTAAGATCAAGTACAAGTCTTCAATGGGTTTCTTGATTTCAGTATCCCTAATCACCTAAAGAACTATGCATCCTTGTCTACTTACTAGCAAAATGCTCGAAAGAGTAATTTCACTGAACAGCTATCATTCAGGATTCTTGTTCTGAGAATATCTGCACTCGAAACACACTATTTATGCAAAGCCAATATGCTTGCTTACAGTTCACTACTTCAGAGAACAGTGAAAAATCCCGAGCCTCTACATTTTCAAAAATCGAAGTGGACGATGAAAATGAAAACCCTAAATTCTAATATCACTGATTCCAATTCGCTAACAAGCAATTAACTATAGAAATTGGATAACAAAAACTCAAAATCCGATAGTAGACACAAGAAAAGCTACAATCGAATACTCAAATTCCGAAAATGAAGAGAACAAGAACCTGTAGGAGACGACCACGCGGCATGAACAACACACCGTTCCTGGACATTTGAGCAGAATCCAACGGTGATCTTATTGAGATCTCCTCTCAAAACGGCACCGTTCCAAACAGACGAACCGTCCCAGATAGTGACCTGACCAGCCAACACAACATTAGGTGCCACGTACGCATCAACGGCGACCTTTGGTAACCACTGACCCAGAGGAATAATCTGTCTTTGTCCTCTGTAGTCCCATTTCACCCGATCCGGAGACGGCGTCACCTGCGATTTTGGTTTAGGTGTTTCCGTCGTCGCCACCGCAACTGCTTCCGCAGCGAAGTAACGCCGAATCAGATTCGAAGAGACAGCTGAGGTGAAGGTTCTTCTAGAGATTCGAGCTAACGAAGTCGCCATTGCTATGGAATCGGATTCTTCAAGGACTTGTGGAAAGAGAGAGAGAGAGAGAGAGAGAGAGAGAGAGAGAGAGAGAGAGAGAGAGAGAGAGAGAGCTTCCCGGAGGAGGAGACAGAGAGGGTCGTCGGGAGATTCCTCGAAATCTGAAAAATGAACCGTTCGGAAAAGTATTATTGGGCCTTTCTTGGCTATGTTAATATAGGCCCATAAGCTATCCAAGAGTAAATAGTATTCTACGAAATTGATTTTTGGTCTTAAGCAGGGTAATTAAATCTGACTGGTTTGAATGAAACGATAAGCTAAAACTTCAGAAAATTTTGTTTTCGGGAGAAAGTTTATATATCATCTAATTCTATGGTTTCAAACATAAAATATTTACGGTTATGTTGTGTTCTAAACGTCAAAACATCATGTTCACAAATCACAAAACACAATATTATTTGTATATATCAAATATATTTTACAGAATGTAAACGCAAAGGATGTAAACTTTGGGTTATGCGTTTCATGTTCGTTATTATAAATGGTGAAAAATGTTGTGTGTTCATAATGTAAGCACAATATATAAACGCAAAATAGGTGTTGCCGTGTTGTTACACATTTATTAGTAAATATATGACCATGGCAAAAACATACAAGTGCTTCAAAAAGCTTAGGAAATCGTATGGATTATTGGGAATGATTATGATCAGTAAAACTAGTTCTTAGACTTAGAAGCTAACAAAGTAGCTAGCAACATTTTTGATCAATTGTGTAGTGTGTTGATGATAATGGAGCTGTAGCAATGCGTGTACAGTTGTTCTTGAGAAGAGAAGGGAAGAACGGATGCAATGGAAAGATATGAGGCCAGCAGTTTGTATCTACTGCTGAAAATGTTTTACAACACTCGGCTTCAATGTTTCCGAATTGACCAGAAAATATTGATTTGTAGATTTCTTGAACGCATCCTTGGACGTTCAATAGAGCTGACCAACACTTTGTGATATCAATAGAAGAACCCGGTGGGTAAAGTCCGGGGATCCTAGGGTTCAGTTGAGCTAACCCTGGCCTCACTTGAAGAACTATTGACATAGCTAAGATCACAAAGAGAGTAGCTCCTGATTTCTTTTCCATCTCTTTCAAGGGATCTTTTTTTCTTTATCCCTGAATGTTTTTTGCAATGATGTTAAAGGATACTTAGATGCTTGGATGATTTTGGCTATATGGATGAAACTTAGATTTTATAGGATCATAAAATGAGAAAAAAAACTGTGGTATTTAGTTTAAGAACGTTAGCATAATAATTAATATGGCTAATATTCAAAATTTAATTCGAAAAGTAACTCATGTCGAAGATTGTCTTTTTGGTTTGGTGTTGTGAGTTATTCAAATAAATCACTGCTGATCTAATTGACCAAAGTTTATGATCTTGTTACGGTTTTTAAACTCGATAAAGAAATGCACTATGTTATTCACTTAGCTTAAGATATGAGACACCAGAGAGACTAAAACTAGTGATACATACATATGAATACATGTGAATCTGAACACATGTGAATTATATTACAACAATATGATCCATTTTATTGCTGATTATTAGAAGGAAGTCAAACACCTACAAATGTTACAATGGAAGCTGTGTCCATAATTCACCAGTAAACAAACATAACCTACCAAAGTTTCATCAAACCAAACACATTTCCTCTGCAACTACAAACCTAACATCTCTGTTTTGTCCTCGTTTCTAAAGAATTAAGAAAAAAGAGAGAGTAGTTGGGTAAACTTACAAAAAGATAGGGGCTCAGTGTCCGGAAGAAGAAGAAGCAGCTCTCTCTCTCTCTCTCTTCACTTGTTTGTTTTATCTTGTCCTCTTTTCACCTAGGGTTGACGAAATATATATGTCACTGAAGAACATGTCATTTTTAATTTTAGTTTTTATTTTATCTTAATTTTAATTTTGATTTCATTTTAGTTTTATTTTTGATTGGTAAGCAAAGTTTGATTTTATTTTGATTGGTAACCAAATTTAAGATCTTTTGATAATCAATCATATAAGCGAATAAAATGAATAGTTAAAATAAGTGGTTGAAAAAATAATTAATAGTTCATATGAAACGGTTAGTATACAGATGAAAAAAATCGTTGTAATTCGGATGAAACGGTTGTAACCATCCTGAATTTACAATCTTTTTCTTTATCAAATGAGTGTTTTATTTTTAAAACTTTTTATGATCTTATGTTATTTTTTACAACAAATATATTTAAAATTTTACAGCAGTTACATTTGATGAAAAAGACAGTTGTAAATTTTCTTTTTAAATAAAGGTGTCGATTTTAGATATTAGAACTAAAGATAGCAGGTAAAAGTCAATATAGATCATTTAGATTTGAACAATCACTTTCCAAATTTGTAAGACACATATTTTGTATAATTCTGGTAAATTATAAGAATCTTTTGAAACCTATAGATAATTATTAAAGTTTTTTAATAATTTTAGGTTTTTTTACCTATTTAAGAGAATTTTATGTTTTAAAAGATTTGATCTTTTTAAATATCTATATAAAATTTATTGATTTAAATTTTATAATCATTAAAATTTTGTAGAATTTTATACATTTTGTTGAATGGTTTAAAAGTATGTTAGTAAAATATAAAACATTTAATTATTTATCTTATAAGGCCAAGTCATCTGCCCAATTTAAATTCTGCCACATAGATTTAAATATCATTAAAATATCAAAAATAAAAAGCACGAAGCTGAAAATAAGTAAAAAAAAAAATTTAATTTTAAAAGTAAACAAATCGTGGTGCTTTAAATCAGTTATTTGCATATTTCAACTAATTCATCATAAACGAACAAAAATTACAAATTTTTTTAATGAGATAGAAGCTGAAAATAAATTTGAAGCCAAACAGGGTCACAAAACCATATATCATACATAGCAGGTTTTGAAATTAACTTAATGCATTCAGTTCACATACACCAGACACAGAGAGTTGTAAACAAAGCCACAAAAGAAAGGAAGCAATTATAAAATCCAAAAACAAACCGGTAAGAAAACAACAACAATAAACCAGACAACAAGGAAAATTACAAATCCGGTACGATACAATTAACCGGTATAGATATGAAGACGAATGGCGATGGTGAAGATGGTGATGAGACCGAAGAAAATGATGGTGTGGACGAGAATAGACGCACCGCTAGTATGCATATTCCCGAATTCGATGACTCGACCTCTCGCCGGAATCTGAAAGAGAAGTCCCGGAGTCAAAAGCACAAACAGTATCACAGCGACCACTACAGGTCCCCAATCCGCCATACTTTGCCACTACAGAAAGAGACAGAGAAATATCAGAGAAGTTAGAGAGAAAAATATGTTTTGAGAGTTTTTTTTTTTGGTTTGGTTTTGAAGAAGTCGAAACTTCCTCGTGCGGTGTGAAAAATGAAACGGCCGGTGGCAATGTCACGTGCGGATACGTTGTTTTCGAACGATTTGACACGTGAGTCCGTGACTAATGTAACAGTTAATGAGTTGTGTGGGTTGAGTATGTCGAAAGCAAGAATTGTAATGGCCTGGTTTAGGATCGATCCATTTTGTTTTGTATCTCAATTGAGCCCAATACAACCTATTATCTAAACGACGTCATTGGTTTTTAACTTGATTGATTAGCTAGGTCCATGGCTTCTTCTCTTTTCTATTGTTCCTTGATTTTTTTTGGTTATAAATAGTTACAAAAAATTTCACATTTCTTTATTGTTCTATTTTATAATTCTGATATAGACAACGTAAACATGTTATTTAATTCCTATCTTAACATATGAATTAAATTATTAATATTTTTTAGTACGAGTATAGGTGTGTGATACACAATCTTCTTCTTTTTTTTGCTAAAAAGTTTAACTTCGAATATGTGAATGGTGATGAAAATGCATTTCATATATTTAGAGAAAAATTATAATGCACATTTGATTAAAAACATTTTGTATTTAATTATAGCTAGTAACTAGTAATCATTTTTGTTCTCAAGGTGGATTAACTTTCTTAACAT
Source organism: Cardamine chenopodiifolia (assembly GCA_963922655.1). NCBI lineage: Eukaryota > Viridiplantae > Streptophyta > Magnoliopsida > Brassicales > Brassicaceae > Cardamine > Cardamine chenopodiifolia. Next base: position 11,810,809 of record OZ000479.1, on the reverse strand, counting down.
CTTCAATATCCTCCAATCCACTTTAAGTCTTGCACCGAATCACTGACCTGTAAACTCTTTCCTCCTATTTCGAGAATAGGTGAGTGACAAAGATAAATAATACTTTAAACTTGTTAGAATTTTTTTTTACTAAAAATCTTATGACCTTATGATTAGAGTTAGGAATTAGGCCTGCAGATTTAGTGGGTTTTGATCCGTACGGAACGGATTTTTTTATTTTTGAGCTCCCATTTTGACGGGTTTTGTAGGATAGGTTGGGTTTTTGGCGGGTTTAGAGGGTAAAATCCGTGGACTCCGTAGGTACCCGCATAATTTTTTTTTTACAAATTTAGGATTTTTTACGGGTTTATGCGGGTTTTTTTGTTTAAGCGGATTTATACCAATTTTTTTTGTTTAAGCGGGTTTATACCGATTTTATACCGGTTTATACCTATTTTATGCTGGTTTATAGGGGTTTATACAGATTTTTTTTGTTTATATCAGTTTTTTTTGCGGGTAAATCTGTGGAGTCTGCGATTTATTGCGGGATGGATGCGAATTTGGTTTTAAAAATCCGATACAAAACGGAACGGATTTGGATTGAGAAAATTTATCCTAAAATCCGCTGGTTTTTTTGCCGGCACGGCGGCTCGGCCACCTCTACCTATGATATGAATGTGGTAGTCGTGTTCACACGACCAAAATCTAGTTACTTGCATGACGTGTTCAGTTCACTAGTCACGTTAAGATCATATGAGCAAAAGAAGCGTAGGTGTCCCTCAACAATTTTTAATGTCACAAAATAAAGATACAACCTTCCAGCAAATAAATTTTGAGATTTAATAGTTCTTTTCTATGTCACATATAACTTTTATTGATCTCGTTTGTACCTAATTATCTCATTTGATAAAAGCTGTAAGATCACAAATAATTTTGTTTTCTATCGTTTCGTCAATTATAAATCTGTCAAATAAATAGATTTTATGTTCACATCAATTTTTTGTTGGATAGTGTGGATGCAATTGGTGTTTCCTAATTCTATTTTCAATTGCATTCATAATATCTTTTTTTTAATGTAACTCATTTTGCATCTCTTTAGTTTGACAAAATGAATAAAATTGTATCCGGATGAAAAAAGGAACATCCCTATGGTAAACTAAAAGCACTATAACTTGTGGAAGAAAAAAAACACTAAAAGCACTAAACATTGTTTCGGTATTAAAAAGCACGAAACAGTGGTCGTTTCACTGGGGCACATTAGCCAAAAAGTAATCACCATGATGATGCTTTTCTTTTTTTGTTGCTAAAACCATATTTAAAGTGTATTAATATTTTTGGTACAAATTTATACAACACTCCTAAAATAGCTTTTAAAACAGATTTAATGTTTAAACTCCAATATACCCATTTTTATAGATTGTGGATCAATTGTTTGTTAGAAAGTTAGAATATGCGAATCAAGTCGTTTTGTCAATATATCACAAGTATTTAACTATTTGGAACTCTAGTAATCCACTTGTAACATCTACAAGAAAACAACATTAACCTTCTGGTCATTTACGTGGTTTTTCTCAAGGCCATCTTCACGTGTATGTTATTTCCAATCTTTATTAGCTATAAATAATATACTATGCCTAAATTTCGGATTCTCATTGACCAGAAAAAGAGTAATAAATCTCAAGAGTTCTTAGTTATTTTTTTCAGTAAGAACAGAATCTTCTTTTACAAACCGAGCCCACCTATATAAATTAACGCAGTAGTGGAAGAAGAGAAGAAAAAAGTAGTAAATAGACGCCATAGCTATCAGGTCCAAAATCTTTTTGAATTTTGAAAAACCCCCCAAGTTCCATTATCGAAGTAAGCTGCACGATTCTGATTTCCAACGCCGGCAGAATGGTTGTTAGCCAACGTTAAGGTGTGTTCCCAGTTCTTCCGTGCGTCTGTTGTCTCCTCCTTTTTCCCTTTTTTTAATCCTCGGCTTCCTCTTTTCGATTACGGTGACTTCTCTGTAAAATCATGAGTGATCAGAGGTTCTGTAGAAGCCGCCTTTCTCCCTTCCTCATTGCACCAACTTGTATTTCCGACGAACCTCGGTTTCGTCATCCGATGGGTGATTCCGTCACCGGCAAGATCTCTTTGCATTAGCTTCAAATTCGCTAGCGAGATCTATCAGACACCGGTGAGATTTACATGTCAACGACGAGTTCGATCGGTCAACGGCAAGAGCAAGATGAATAAATTTCCGGTGGTTGGAGACCTACTTCACTTCGACATGCAAGGTTTCTCTCTTCTCTCCATCGTTGATCTCAATGGCGGGAGGATGCTACCTCGGGCTCCACACTCGAAGAAGTGTCCTTCTTTCACATGACTCGCTTTCCCGACGAAAGCGATGTACATCCGGCTGAATTACCTTTCAAAAGTTTATCTCTGACACTGATATCGAGGCAACACCAATCAATTTTTTTTACGCCGGCGAAACCTTTGTATATGCTCATCTTCCCACTTGGGGTCGCATGTAGCCACGAGGAAGGTCTTTTCTCAGTTTTAAATTGAAATTTATTGGAGACCTGACTCACCACCGCGATCCACCATGTTCAAGAGTTGATGCAAGAGGTTTCGGTAGTCGGAGATCTACATCACATCATCAGGTGTGAACTTTGTTTTTTTCCATTGGTGGTCTCAAGGTCGGTGAGTCCGTTCCATAGTTTGACCTTGCCACCGATGAGATTTGGGTCCTGTTATGGTCTATTTCGGCTCGTTTGATTTTTTTGGTCGGAAAGATCTGCAACCGTTATTCTCCGGGGCATGTCCACTGTCCTTCTATATGTAAAACCTGATTCTTCTGTTTAGATCCGGAGGTTGAATATTTAGAGACGAGAAAATCGCGCCCAGTCACATTTATCGAGGGAGCTTTTGAGCTCACGATCTATGCTGTCGCAGAAGCCTTATCTCACACCCCGGGAAACCTCTGTCACACGCCCCTCCGACTCCGCTTTTTCCCAGTTGCTCTCCGCTCTTAAGCTCTATCCTTTTCTTTTCAACCTCGGTGAGGAGTTCGAGTCGATGTCTAGTTTTTGCAGATAGTGGCTTGGCTCGCCTTGAGCTACCGATCTCCTCCGTCACGATCTCTGACGGGGCTTTACTCTCCCTTGGGTTTTTTCCTTTCTTGGTTTCAAATCAAAGACCATTTCCTCCGCACCAAGTATTTCCTCTATTAATCAGATCTCACCACTGTACCTCTCCACCTCGGGATCTCAGGCGACCCTTCACCTTTTCAGCCGCAGATGCTCTTCGGACCGTTGGTGTGCAAGAGGATGGCTCGGGAGAAAGTCGAAACTTCGTCTAAAGTGATGCATGTTTCACCGTCGGTGTCCCCTTTTCTCTTTCGCCACCTCGGTCCCATCGGTTTCTGCGAAAGGCTCAAGTGACCTCAATCTCATTCCCTTTCTCGGTCGGCATGACCGACGACCTTATCTCACCAAGCCGGAGCTCAGGTCTAGCGATCCGCTTATTCACCATCGTGGCCTCTGGGCGTGTGGTGTCTCCCATATATGCCAGTAGCCACTGGTGTCATAGCTGCGCTCCACCTTCAGTAAATAGAAGCTTCGACATAGTTGCTTAGAGGAAGGGTCCTCAAGGTGTTTGGCCCATTTTCGCTGAAGCATGGACATGGACTGGCCATTTATCATTTATCATTGTGGGCTTATTGCCTAATGACTTAGGCAGAGATTTGAGCTGCTTTAATTTGATCTCAAGGCCCAAGTTAAAATCAGGCACATTTAGTTTTCGGATTAATTCTCGTGTTCCAATGTTTCGACAAAAAAGTTTTAATGGAGTTTGAAGATATTTGCATAGCTTAAACGATATCGAAATGCAAAGTTTTTCTCCCCCTCCGTTGGTAATCAACCTTGTTAACTTCGGGTTTATTGGAATTCATCTCTCGCCCCTCATGTCACCACCATATTCAAGCATCAAATATTTCGATATTTCAGGCACAAATTAGTAATTTCAAAATATAACGAATATTTTCGTATTTTGTGTGATATTGTCTTTTAGAGAAACCAGTCATCACACATTGACTGGTTTAAATAATATATTTATGCGGTATGTTCGGTTCTTACGCCACTTTAAATGATATATTTATGCGGTATGTTCGGTTCTTACGCTATTTTAAATAATATATTTATGTGGTATGTTCGGTTCTTACGCCACTTTAAATAATATATTTATGCGGTATGTTCGGTTTTTTCAAGAGTTATTAATTCTTGTTTTCTATAGTGTTGTTGTACCTATTTGCATTGTATTTATTTTTGTTGTATTTTATTTTATTCAGATAATATAGATTGTTAAAATTACGTGTTTTTTTTCCATGACTTTTTCAAGAGTAAAGTCATTAAACGAATAATTTAATTTAAGAAGTTTGACGGAATAAGAAAAAACACGCCATAGCTTTTGTTCTTGCTCTCCACACTTCACAATTACCCAAAAATCAAGCTCTTCTCCGTCTTTTGATTTTATCTTTTTGATTTTTTGGTATTAAAAAGGACAACAATCTCTCCGCTGTCTTTAGTGTTCATTCTAAAACCAATCTAACGCAAAACAAAACCACATAATCAAACACCAAAAAAAAAAAAAACTTAAATCAGATTTTACCAAGAAACACCATTTCATGAAACCATCATCAGCTTCAAGATTTCACTTTACTTTCTCACAATTTCTTGCACTCTATTGTCTTCTCACACAGAACCATGTAACTCTAGGATCTCATCAATGGCAATCACCAATCAAAACCGTCGTCCTTTTAGTAATGGAGAATCGATCTTTCGATCATCTCTTTGGTTGGATGAAGTAATCAGTAAACCCGTCTATAAACGGTGTAACGGGTCAAGAATGTAACCCGGTTCCGAATTCTACACAAACCATATGTTTCACTAATGATGCGGAGTTTGTGGATCCGGATCCGGGTCATTCGTTCGAAGCTGTTGAGCAACAAGTATTCGGGTCCGGGTCGGATCAGATCCCGTCTATGATGGGTTTCGTTGAGCAAGCCATTTCTATGCCGGGAAATTTGTCGGAGACCGTCATAAAAGGCTTTTGACCTGAAGCTGGTTAAAGAATTCACTGCGTTTGACCGGTGGTTTTCTTCGATTCCTGGTCCGACTCAACCGAACCGGTTATTTGTCTATTCGGCTGCCTCACATGGTTCTACTAGCCATGTCAAGAAGCAACTCGCTCTAGGGTACGTTATCAAATTCTTTCTTTATATTTCACTGATAGTTTAATTTTCACATTTAATAGCGGAATTTATTAGATAATTTTCCATAACAAATCTCGAGTAATTGAATTATCAATAATTAACATCTTAATTTTAGAAAAAGCATTTGTTTTAAGGGGATAATTGAATGAATGGTAAAAAATAATTCAAAAATTAGTTCTCTTACATACACTCTCTCTTTTGCATGAGGAATTGTTCCTGACTAAGTTTGGTGAGAAACTATTGATTTTAAATTATAGGTTGTGTTAGACAAAAATCCTTTCATTGATTATAATGCTTCCTCTTTTCTAATAGTTACTTGATAATGCTACCAATACTGGGATGATAAATTAATTTTTAAAATTCAGAGTTAACATATTGTTCTATTATTGAAATATTTACTACCGTAATACAAATATTATCAAATAAAAACATAATTACGATAACTAAATTACACTGTCATAATCTACCTCTTTGTTTACCTGTCACATCAGTTTTTTTTTAGTATTCGTTATCGCGGTAAAAAGATAATTTCCTTGGTATTATTGTTACATCCGTAATTAATATTCTATCCATCTCAGTTACCTATACCACTATGCTTTTTGCTTTCATTAGCATAGTAAATACCACTGCTTTGATAATTATTTTATTACTCTACTAAATATATTGATTAACTAAATGAATCCGTTATAATCTACGTGTTTGTTTATCTGGTATACTATGTTTCTTAATATTCGTTATCGCGGTAAGAAGAAAATTATATTGATCTTCTGGTAACAATTGGATCAAAATCTTTTAACTCCATAAATTTTTTTTTCTCAAATACGTTTAGCATTAAATGATTGTTATCTTCGAAGAATAGGCCATATGTTTGAGAAATAAGGAGTAAGTTGGCATTATTGATTTAATCATGAGAGAGAACTATTTAAGTAAGAACCACTACCAGAAATCTAAATATCAGGTTATTTGTTACCAAAAACCTCACTACCCCTTGTTTTAAGTGAATGTATTGGCTTTTAGCGTTTTACTATTACACATAACAAATAAAACTTACAAAAACTAAACTATAATTTGTTGGTCGATGTTTCAGAGTTTAGCAACTTTTTTTTTTGTAATACTAGTTAATTTATTTTCGTTTCTATAATTTGTCTTTACAACTAAAAAATAATAATTTTCTAGAGATACAAAATACTACTTAAATTTGCATAGATTGAATTTATGTGATTTTTTTTGTGAAATGAATTTATGTGAAATTTAAAGGAGTGATTTTGTTTAATGTTGTATCATTTTTCGATTTCAGATATCCACACAGAAGACGATATTCGATTCGCTCCACAGCAACGACATCGACTTCGGAATATACTTCCAAAATATTCCGACCACATTATTCTACCGTAATCTCCGACAACTAAAGTACATTTTCAGTTTGCATCAATACAATTTGAAATTCAAGAAAGACGCAGCGAAAGGAAAATTACCGAACTTAACCGTCATCGAACGGAGGTACTTTGACCTCAAAGGCTTACCAGCCAACGACGATCACCCATCGCATGATGTGGCTAACGGTCAAAAGCTGGTTAAAGAAGTGTACGAGGCTCTAAGGTCCAGTCCACAGTGGAACGAGACGCTCCTAGTCATAACCTATGATGAGCATGGTGGGTTCTATGATCATGTCAAGACTCATTTTGTCGGTATACCAAACCCAGATGGGAATACCGGACCGGCCCCTGGTTCGTTACATTCGACCGGTTAGGTGTTCGGGTTCCTACCATGGTTTCACCTTGGCTTCAGAAAGGAACCGGTAAGATTTCTTTTTCTTTTCTTTTTTTTATTAATGTTTTATCTATAATAATTTTACAAATTTGTTCTTAGTGTGCATTGTTTCTTTGGTAGAATTTTTTGTCAAGATTTTTACCGTATAAAAATATTGAAAAACCCGCTTTTGAACTTGATTAATTGATATATATTATGACTATATATGCGTATAGTATGCCTATTGCATATAAATATTAGTAGCATTTAATGATGTTTCTTATTTTACAAAATTTTACCATTTCTACCTACAATTTGTTTTTTTTTTCTAGATTTATCTGGAAAATACTTTTTCACAAATGAAGAAAAGCATAGTTAGTTGAAAAGTCTTTATTTCTCTAAACCCAAAAAAGAAAGTCATTTGTATTTCATGTGTTTCCACTTGCTACTACTATTTTCGACAGACGTTTTACTTTGACCATGAGAGCCACTGAGCCTAAAGAGGACACAGCCCTTTCTGAGTTTCAAAATGAAGTGGTTCAGCTTGCAGTAGTTCTCAATGGTGATCATTTCGTTAGTAGCTTCCCGGACGAAGTTGGGAAGAAGATGACTGTGAAACAAGCTCATGAATATGTTAAAGGAGCTACATATCGGTTCATTAGAGCTAGTAAAGAGGAAATGAAGCTCGGTGCCGATAAATCTGCCATTGTTGATATCCGTCTTCGCTTACTACACGACCACGCAACCTGTGACCTGATGAACAAAACGATTAAAAATCTTGTTTGTTTGTTTGCTTGCTTGCATTCTTCTTCCTCTGTTTTGATCTGAAAATGTGTGATTTGATGGTTGGAAACTGGAATTGAGGAACAGAATTCATTGTTATATAGTGTCACTATAAAGAATACTAACATTTTTAAAACTAGATTTATAACTGATTCGTATATCCATGCTGCTCAAACTCACTCGTTTAAACGCAATGGATGCAATAATTTGCGAAAGCAAAAGAGAGTTTGTGGTTATAAACGTTATTAAGTGATTTATATAATTGTTTTAACAATTAGAAATAAATATGTTTGTGAAAAATTTATGAATAATTGATAGCAGTTGTGGTAATGGTTTAACGTAAAATATATCAAACATATTTATAATATATAATTTATATAAGAACACATAAATTGTACTAATATAATAAAATTTTAAAAATATAGTTTTAAATAAATTCTAAAATAAATAACTAAAATTATTTATTTTAAAAGATTTGAAACATATTATATAAAAAGATATTTTATACTTATAAATATATCTTAGTTCAGATAATACATGTATAAAACATTTAAGAATTTAATATGATAATATTTCATAAGAAAAAATAAATTTTTGTTTTAATTTTGTAATTAGTATTATAGATTTTTAAAAAATAAAATAATTTCTTTTAACCAACCGCAATGTCCGCAACCGCAAACGCTAGTTAAAAACAATTTTAAAATCTAACAGTTTGAAACGGTTCAAAGCGACCTATTACAATATTCATGATTATTTTTAAATGTTTACAACCGTAACCACCTGTAATCATAACATTTGTGGGTGGTTGCGGATGAACCAATCAAACCTTCAATATAAACATATGGTAACTTATGTTTTAATCAGTTATAAAACATTATTGAGAAATCTATTATGCATATTCTTATTTTAAAGTAAATATTAATGTACTAAGCACATTTCAGGATAAAATTTTCCTCTCAAATTCTCCACTTTTTTACAAAGTAATTTAGAAGTTATAATTCCATTTAAATTTTTTTTAAAAAATGTTACATTCAAACATATATAAAGGTAATTAATTCTGAGATTAGGGAATATATATATATATATATATATATATATATATAAAGGGAAAATCAGCTACATCGCTGTCCACCTTATCTACTTCTAGCCCAATCCTTTTGGCAAAACTTGTCACACCCTTTGATAAAAAAATCACAAGACCCAATGGACAACAACAACAATCAGCAACCACCTCCATCCGCCGGCGGAATCCCGCCTCCTCCTCCTGGAACCTCCGTATCCGCCGCAGGAGGAGCCTCTTACTACCACCTTCTCCAGCAACAACAACAACAGCTCCAGATGTTCTGGTCCTACCAGCGCAAAGAGATCGAGCAGGTTAACGATTTCAAAAACCATCAGCTCCCACTCGCTCGGATCAAGAAGATCATGAAAGCCGATGAAGATGTGCGTATGATATCCGCCGAAGCACCGATCCTCTTCGCCAAAGCCTGTGAGCTTTTCATTCTCGAGCTCACGATCAGATCTTGGCTTCACGCTGAGGAGAATAAACGCCGTACGCTTCAGAAAAACGACATTGCCGCTGCGATTACTAGAACCGATATCTTCGATTTCCTCGTTGATATCGTTCCTAGAGATGAGATCAAGGACGAAGCCGCCGTGCTCGGTGGTGGAATGCTGGCTCCCACCGCGAGTGGTGTGCCTTACTATTATCCTCCGATGGGACAACCAACAGGTCCTGGAGGGATGATGATTGGGAGACCGGCGATGGATCCGAATGGTGTATATGTGCAGCCTCCGTCTCAGGCTTGGCAGAGCGTTTGGCAGACGTCAGGGACCGGTGATGATGTGTCATATGGTAGTGGTGGAAGCAGTGGTCAGGGGAATCTCGACGGCCAAGGGTAATTTTTATAATCTATTGCTCCTATTTATGTGCAATGTAGGTTAGATGCATTGATGATTGCATGATAATCTTAGGGCTTTAGGATTTGGAATGATAAACAATCTCTAATTCTGCTTTGATTAGTCTATAATCATGTCACTATTTGCAATCTTTAGTCCATGATTTGATAATTGGTTTCGTATCGTAATTCAAAAATGACTGTGAAACAAGCTCATGAGTATGTCAAAGGGTTAGAGGATTTGGAATGATAACAATCTCTAAGGTTTGAAGATTGATTTCATATTGCAATTTGCAAATATTCCTGAATCAAACACCTTGCTTCAAGTGTGCTGATGAATAGAGTCTCTTGCTCTTCTGCTGAATCTGAGCGGATCAATGAACTATCCACTTCTGAACTTATCTTTCAATGTCTTTGTATCATGTTTGCAGTTAAAGCTCAGAGTATTCCAGATGATGTGAGTTTACCCTGCTTGAAGACAGCAGAAATTAGTCGACCTCTCCTTGAATTATGGATGTGTCTAATCGATTATGCCTCAATTCAGTTTAAAAGGCTTTACATGAAAACAAAAGCAAAAAATGTAAAAAGAGCTCTTATTTCGCTGTTAACTTATATGTTGTTATTGCAGTAAAGCCATCACTGCTGCGACTTTGCCTAACTATATAATCTAATGTGCAGTTTCTAGTTTGTGCTTCTTCTTTTTGTTCGATTGTGCTTGTATTTTACTTCACTTCTTGTGATGAACATATCTGAGAAAATGCAGTCTTGTAGGGTACTTTCAGAGGTTCAGTGCTTGTAAGCCTTAAGCAAACCCAATCCTCCCTTTGTAGTTTGTTCAGATTGGTTCTGTGTAAATGTGTATCTGTATATGAACTCGTGATATGGCAATGTAGCTAGCAGGGAAGACGATAAAGTTGTAAATTTAGTTGATGATTAGTATTAGATAGAAACAGCTTGTTGTTATAAAGCATGTTACAGTAACATATGTTATTTTGTTTAAAGCTTTTCTTTTTCTTCCATAAGCTCTAACCCTTTGACAGGTATTGGATCTTTCTTTAACTGTAACTTCGGCATTCTTGAGGCATTTGACGATATCGCTTTCTGTCAGAGCAATAGTCATAATCCAGGTACATCTTCCTTGCCTTTATATACAGTTTCATCTCTGTAGAGTTTAGCTGTTTGCGATTCCACCAGAATGAAGGATTAGTGCATTTCTCTATGTCCATAAACGTAGTTTTACACCCGTCAATCTTTGTTGCTTGGAACTTAGCAATGTAAGGCATCTGTTTCGGGTCCATTATCGATCCGTTTTTCACACCCCCCATTATGAACATCGTCTGCCCCATTGGATAGTAAACATCTGGAGTCTTACTGTACACCCGGATTGGTACATCGTCTACATAAAACCTGAAATTGTGGAAATACTTTTTCTTTTGTTACTTATGATAACTAATAGATTAGGGGATGATCTGATAAAAGCGGTATATTATATGATACTCACACAAGTTGATTTGGGTTCCAAAGAAACCTATAGGAATGGTAATCTTTGGTTGGATCAAACCAGAGACGAAACCTCTGATCTTTGCCTCCTTCACCGTACAGATACATATTTGTATTCAGCAAATACGGTGGCCCATTACTTCCTAAAATCTGGAAACAGAGCTCGTCATGGCGGCTTGAACGGGAGAATAGCTGCCATATTATAGCAGAAAAAATCAAATCATATTTCAAGAAGCTCTTCCAGGTATGTAATCTCATCATATTTATTTCAGCCAAACATAATTTAGTGTCAATCATTCATACATACGTAGAAGGAAGTAATGATTTCCGTAGATTTGGTTTCTGGTGCCTTGATTTTTACGTTGAAAGATCCTGATCCGTATATCGATATGGATTCAAACCCGGTACCTGTAAAACATCATGAGACCAATCATTCATCGTCTACACACAAACACAGGTTCATAACGCATATAGAGACAAAAACACACACACATATAGACAGAAATAAAGAGATAGAGACCAGAGTTATGATCAAGGGTTAGGTCGAGCTCAGAGGTTTCATTAATAACCAAAGCTTGATGTCCCCATGTCAAGTAGTGGTTATTGCCCCATGTCACAAACCCACCAAGCTCTTCACCTCCAGCGGCGGCTACAACCGCTAAAACCACCCTAGCCATCAGTAGGATCTTCTGATCAGATCCTCTCATTTTCATTTCTCTCTATTGCTCTCTTTGCTTCTCCTTCACTTCACTTCACCACAGTAGAACACGATTCTCTTGTACTATGTTATATAGGTATAGAGCAGCCACGTAGGTCACGTTCCAACTTTTTCACCAAATGGGCTCTATTCATTGCATCATCATAATCCCATTCAATTAATTAAAATGTTTGTTTTTTATGTTTTGAGTTTAATCCATCGTAATTTTGGAGCTGATTGAGATTAAGTTTGTTTTTTAGTATGGTGAAAGCTGTTTCCAACTCGTTTTATATGCATCAAGCATTGCATCTCAAAAGCTACTACTAGTATTTTCAGGATTCTATTATCTATACCTTGGTTTTGCTAGCTTGTATAGTTTTCTATAGAGTAAACTCTTGAATAAATCATATCCTTTTGATTAGTAATCATTGGGTCTAACAATCCAAACTTTTCATTCTGGTTATCATTAAATGATGTGTTTGAGATCCTAAATTCCTAATTATCAATTTATATATAACCACTCCTATTCAAACTATTTGTTACTCCCTCTGTTCATAATATTCGATGTTTAAGGTTGTTTTTCTGTTCCATTTTATTGGATGTTTTGCAAGTTTTCATGCAAAAAAAAAGTTAATTTTATTTAGATTTTGTTATTATTAGTATTTAAAAGTATTATTTATCATTGGGTAGATATTTAATATTCAATATTTAATTATGTTTTCAAGAAAAGAAAAGGCAAAATAATAATTATTTAATATTTTTTAAAAATCCATGCTTTTAGTCAAAACATCTTATAATTTGGAACAAAGAAATATTCAGATTCAGATTGATATTCGGATTTCCATTTCATTTAAACTACGTCTTATTTTTTTAATGTAAAATGGTTACTGCATTTTCTTTTCTTTTTTTCCTTCGTTCTAATCCGCTTATCACGAGAATTCCGTGTTTGTTTCTTGCAGTAGGCTCATGGAAAAAATGACTTGTAGTGTGAAAGCCGTTATGTTGACAATTGTTAAGCTGATCTTTACATGACAATACCACTACCCTGACCCAATTGCGAATATAAATTCTTAATCATGGCATCGACAATTTCACTTAACTAACAAACTTAAAGGATCAAATAATAAACATTTTCTGAACATGTCGCTTGTGGTTAGTGATAAAGTAATAAATATTATTTAAGATGAAGATGATTGGAATTTGTAGAAAAGGATTAGTGACTGTTGGTTGGATTGACTCATTAATCTCTAATTAGGTTTATTAAAACGTGCCGCCAACTTGCTAAGCTTCATTTTTGCTCCGTTGTGGTAAATCTGGAAAGAGAAATAGAGAATGCCAAAAAGTTGCCACCAAGGCGACAGCTCATTTCACAACATGTCAATACGACAGCTACGTGTCTAAATATTTCCAGCTAAATCACATCTAAATGAAAATATTCTGAGAATAGTAATACATAGAAGTACATGTTGACAACAAAATATTTCTGATTTAAAACATGGTATAATTTGATTTGATAAGTTCGTACTCAGACTAAACATGGTATAAATATTCAAAATATTTGACCGGTTGCTTAATAAGTACTTTTTTTTTTCCTTTTCATTTTTCAAATCAATTTTTGTCAACATGTGAAACTTTATCGCATTTTGATTCATTATTGATGTTTTACCTAAGAAAATTTAGGTGGGAAACCACAAAACTTGTGTTTCATTTGAAAATCCTCAAATACATAGATGTAATATATTGGAAGAACACGATTTTTTCAAGACGGAAAATAATCGGTATACGGTGCCAAAAAAAAAATCGGAATACAAAAGACTCACAAGAGACCGAACCGGACTTTGTGTTCAGACCGAATCAATCTGAATTGGAATTATGGACGAGGCGAAGTCAACGGAACAAACCAAGTATAAAGTCAAAATGCAAATAAAACCCCCTTTTATCGTTAGCATTAAAACGACGAACCTCCTGAAACCCTAATTTCAATACCAGTCCGATCTAAGAAGCCATGGAAGCTATTGATTCCGCAATCGATCCACTCAGAGATTTCGCGAAGAGCAGTGTTCGTCTCGTCCAGCGCTGTCACAAGCCCGATCGCAAGGGTACGCCAATTTAAAATTTTTATCATTTCCGAAATTGTGGGATTTTATTGCGATTTGTTAGATTCTTACTTTTTTTTTTATCCTGGATCTGGAGATTTGGATATATCAATTTTTGTGATTCAATTGGCTCTCAGAATTCACCAAGGTTGCAGTGCGTACGGCGATTGGATTTGTGGTGATGGGATTCGTTGGTTTCTTCGTGAAGCTCGTCTTCATCCCAATCACAACATCATCGTTGGATCTACTTAGGATACTTTTATGAGGTTTTTTCACTCCTATCTTCTTACCTTTATGAATTTTTTCTGAATTTTGCAACTTAGTTTATAGTCAAATGTGGTAATGGGTCTTGCATAGACAAATTGTTGGTTGTGTGTTGTTGAAGTATAGCCATTAAATCAATAGTTCTGTGCATTGCTTGAAAGATCCTTGATTAGACCACATTCTTGGTAGATAGAAGTTGCTGTTATATAAAAATCATAAAGTGAGAGACTTGTGAATTTAGGATGAATTTCAGCTGGTTCTTCGCTTCTTGCCTGCTTTGCTATCTCCATATTTTCTGCTATCGATACGGTTTTGTCTCCTTGTATCTTATTTCGTAGCCCTCTATTTGTCCCATGAGTTTGTTGTTATGAATCCTTGAGGGTCTCTGTTTCTTAGTTAGTCATATTTGAGTATAAAATCTTGGGTTGTTTTGTACAAGAATCCTAAAATAAAACACTCATTTGTGAAAGTTTCTAAACTGTGAATACAGGCAATACGCCGAGGAGTAGGAGAAGAAGAACATTATCTGCCTTGGGGAAGCTCTTTTGTGTTCCATTCTTATACGATTTTCACTTTTCTTTTGCTCTCTCTCTCTCTTGTTATACCTGAAAATAACTCTAAATTTTAATCATTTCTTATTTATGTATGCAAAGTAATGTCATCAACAAGTATCTTTTGAACAGTTATCCAAAATGAAAACCAAAGACTATGTGATTATCCAATTCCTCAATCCAACTTGCAGCTTAGATTTAGATCTCACCATCAAATGAATCCAACTTTTATATATCCTCCTAAAGAAAAAATAATAATCATTTACAAATTCCTCATCCACAAATTTAACAATTTACAAAAATACATTAGAGACAAGATTCTCCCACATGACTCTTTTTTTGTCATCTTCACTATATGTTATCAAAGATATGTAGAATAATTACAGCGACGCGCTTCAATTATAAAATGAAGAACAAAAAGATAAAGAGTAAAATAAAACATTATTAGGAATTGGAGCTTTAGCTAAAATATCTGCCAGTATATTGTTTTTACGACTCGTCCAGCGGAATTGAACAGCTCTACACTTTGATTGCTATCGTCTAATATCTATAATCCAGTTGTTTATTCTAAAATTTAACTTTGTTCCGGTAAGAATCTCTACCAACTCTTTGCTATCACCTTCAAAACAAACCTTTGTGAATCTTTAATCCAACAATTCATCATCGCAATTAAGAGGTCCTGTAACTCTCCTTCTAGAGCATTCATTGTGATTTCTCAACCAGCAAAAAGCATTAAGGCTGCGAAGACTAAGACGCCAATTGCGGTGCAATAAAGTGCATGTCCTGCTCCCTAATAATGTCCTCTATCATTTCGTAAAATCCAACCAGCACGTGAGGGTAAGTGAGTATTGATGAAAGAAGTATCATAGTTACACTTAATCCACCCCTATTCCAGTAGCTTCCAGAAAGTGTCACTACCTCGTGATGGAACTTGAAAACCATTATCACCATCTATGCTTCGAAACCGGAAAATTTTAGTCCACTCTTTAGTATCGTTACATGCCAAGGTATAGCTCGTCTTTGATAACATAACATGCTATGACTCTTCCAAATCCTCCATATGATATAACACGGTAAATGATTAAAACCCGGTATCATTGATGACTCATTAATAAACAGAGCTGCCTTGATTTGAGATTCTAAACTTGCAGCAGAATCATAAAAGGTAGGATCAGGAAGACCTGAGGCTCTCCAAATTGATTTTGGGTACTCACAGTCAAAGAAAAGATGTTTTGTTGTTTCTTCCTCTTTGCAACATCTTCGACAAGAACTATCATGTGTTATGTGTCTCTGTTTTAAATCTGACCCTATAGGTAGTGCATTCGATGCGAGCTTCCACAAGAAGTGTTTATTTTGGGTGCACATGTAGATTTCCAAATCAATTGTTTAATCTCTAAGCTTCCCGGAGGTGGTATAATCCTTCTCTCCTCTCTGGTTTGAGTAAAAAGCCAATATGCTGACTTAACACTATAGAGACCTTCTTTAGTATAATGCCATCCGAGCATATCTCCGTCACCATTAGGACAAAGCTTTAGATTAAGAACATGATTCACATCTTCTGGATGAACCATATCCAGAACTTTACGAGTAATCCAATTTGTTCATGTATACTCAATTTGTTCAGACAGATCTTTAACATCATCAAATTTGTTCCTTGGCGGTCGAGGAGGATGAGTTGGGAGCCAAGGATGGAGCCATGTATTAGTCATTGATCCATCTCCTATTACATAATGAAGGCCTTGTTTCAGCAACCTTCTCCCTTCCAAAATAGATTTCCAAACAAAATATGCCTTTTGGCCCTGTTTCGCATTTAAAAAGTTTGTATTAATGAAGAACCGTCCTTTGAGAATTCTCGCCATCAAACAGTCTAGATTTTGAAGAATTCTCCAACCTTGCTTCCCAAGCATAGCTAGATTAAAACCTTCAATGTCACGAAAACCCAATCCTCCTTCTCTTTTAGAGAAGCTTAATCTATTCTAAGAGAACCAATGCATTCGTTTCTTATCTTCTCCATTATTTCACCAAAATCGATTAAGAACACCATTAATCTCATCGCAGATCAGTTTTGGAATCTTATAAACATTCATAGAGTATAATGGCATGGCCATAGCTACAACTTTAATCAAAACCTCCTTACCTCCCAACGATAGGTATCTCTTACTTCATCCCTACGTGTTTTCCTTAACCTTGTCAACTATATAATGCAACATTTCCGACTTCTTTTTATCAAATTGCTCAGGCAGTCCCAAGTATTTATTGTTTCCTCCATCGTTATAGATGACTAATATATGTCGCATTCTGCGCTTACCATCCGGTTTGACTTTACTTCCAAACGTAATGGCAGATTTTCTCAGATTAACAGTGTGTCCCAAAATCTATTCATATAGTTAGAGTACAGTCTTGATGGTAGTACATGATTTCACATTAGCTAGCATAAAAAACAATGAGTCATCGGCGAACAATAGATGATTAATGGCTGGAGAGGTATTACCAACTTTGATCCCTTGAATCTTACGCTTTAAAGTAGCCTGCTGCATCAAGTGAGATAAAACCACACCACATAATATAAACAAGTATGGGGAGAGAGGATCACCTTGACGGATTCCTCTCTGGGGTAATATCTCACCATAAGCTGATCCATTTACTAAAACTGAAAAACTGACTGATGTAACACATAACATTATCCATCGAATTCATTGTTTTTTCAAGGAATTTCCATTCCAATCGATCATATGCTTTTGTAATATCCGTCTTCAGAGCCATGTATGATCGAGCTTGGCGAGTTCTAGCTTTCAGCGAGTGATAAACTTCATAAGCTATAATAACATTGTCTGTGATCATTCGTCCAGGTATAAAAGCCGCTTGTCGTTCTGAAATGATCCCAAATAGGTGAGATTTCAGTCGATTAACAAGGATTTTGGATATGATTTTGTAACTAACATTGCATAATGCAATGGGACGGAAGTCGGACACTGAAGTTGGTGGAACAAGTTTTGGTATCAGACAGATATTGGTATGATTAAGGCTTGAATCTAATACGTTATTTGAAAAAAAACTTTGAACTTCTGAGATAACTACCGTACTTATTTCTTCCCAGAAATTCTGATAAAAGCTTACCGTGAAACCATCAGGTCCCGGAGCCCTATGTGGTCCTATAGAGAAGACAAAGTTTCGTATCTCCTCTATTGAAACAGGCCTAGTGATTTCGTCATTAACTTCATTTGTAATACGTGGTTGGAAAGCTTCAAAAGCTCTCTGATAACAAGCACTCAGAACTGGAGTAGTTTGAAAAATGTCACTAAAATAATCAACTGCTACTTCTGCAATCTGTTTGTTTCCTCTTCGATATACCCCCTAAGAATCTTTCATAGAAACAATCTTATTCCTTGTTCTTCTGACTTTCGTAGTTGTATGAAAGAAACGAGTGTTACGATCTCCAGTCTGTAGCCACTTATTTCGGCTCTTCTGTTCCTAATACTATTCTTCATCTATATAAGCTTTATGAAGTTCCTGCTTCAGCCGCTCCTTCTCAATTAGATTAGCAACATCAAAGGTAATTGCTCTGTCGAGTTGAGCCTTAATTACTTTGATCTGTTCAGAAGCATTAACTCGATTTTTTTTCTTCCAATTAGCTATCCCTTTCCGACTAATAAGTCGACGTGTCAAAGAGGCGGGCTCTGATAAAAATGAATGTTCTCGCCATCCCTGTATAACTGCTTCTTTAAAACCATCATTTGCAACATATCGACTATCATATCGGAAGCTACCTTTATACTCGTCTGTACCATCAGCAATAGTTGTCACAAGAGGCATGTGATTCGATGCACTGAACTCCAGAAATTCAGTTTCAGATCGTGGAAATTGCGAGTGCCACTCCGAATTAGCCATTGTACGATCCAAGCAACATGAAACCGTATGAATACCTCTCTTCCCTGTCCAAGAGAATTTATTACCAACAAAATTAAGGTATGTGAATCCACATACTCGGATCATTTGTCGCATTTGTTGAAAGGAGGCTTCAGATCTCACTCTGCCCCCTGCTTTTCATGATTACCTAACAAGTCATTAAAATCACCAAGTATAAGCCACGGTAAACTTGATCTGTTACTTGCAATACGCTCTAACCGTTCCCATAAATGATGACGATGATTCGAATTTGGAGGGCCGTAGACAAAGGACAAATAGAAGACCATTTCATTACTTCTAACACAACAATCTACAATATGAGAAGACTGGAAACAGACTGAGACATCTAGGGAAGACTTCCAAAGAACCGCTAATCCACCACTCAAACCCAATGGAGAAACAAATACAAAGTTACTAAAACCCAAATCACAAGCAATTCTCGCATAAATTCATCATGTTGCTTAGTTTCTAAAAGGCAAATGATGTCCAGGAGATAGGTTCGAGTTATCTCCTTTAGGCGTCGAACTGTCAAGTCATTGCCTAGACCTTGACAGTTCCAGCAGGTTGTCTTCTTGGCGGCTGTGGTGGTTTCGAACCCACCGCACCTCTGGTCATGTCCAGCTCATCCGCAGACAAGCCACTTCCTTGCCCTTCTTCACCTCCAGAGCCTTTCTGCATCTCTCGGCTTCTCACTCCCTCCATAAACTCAGACCTTTTCCATTTACCACTTTCCTTTATTGACACAATATCTGCAATATTCTTGTGAGCAGAAGTCATTATTAACCAAGGGAAAATACTACATGCAAGTGTTCGATGTGAGGAGCTCCCAGGTATGTCCCCCGTAGAATTGTCAAAGGGAGGAACAGGGTTGAAGAGCTCATTGTCATTATATTCCTCTCGATACATATCGAAAGGCCCTGTATAATCAACCAAGTTTTCCAATGCATCATGATTTGGATCAATGTCAGAAAATTCAGTATCGTCCTCATTCACCTCTGCATTTATTGCATTTCCATTATTCACTGGAGCTTCAACCCCTCTGAGAGTAACCTCTTGATCACCAGACCTAGTAGTGTCTAGAATATCATATTCACCCAACTCTCTAATGATCACTCCCGCATTTGGTCGCGCTTCTGGTGGGATATCATCATCGTCCTCTGATTCATTTTGATCCACCCTTCCATTTTGAAGCACGCAAGCGCCGGAGTCGTGAGCGATCAATCCACAAACCTCGTAAAAATCTCTGAGTCTCTCATAGCAAAATCGTAACAGAGTATTGACACCTGTAGTGGATTGGAAGTTCCGCTGAAACCGTAGAGGCCTTGTAATGTCCCAATGCAACTTTATTCGGACAATGTCCACCCTTGCAGCCGCATCAGCATCAAATTCGATCTCCAAAACTTGGCCCATAGCATGACTGATGTGCTCCACAACCCCCGGTTGAAAAACTGAAATGATATTCCCCTAATTTGGACCCAAAAAGGGATGAAACTCAATAGAGGCATTAGTGGATCCTATCTCTGGAGAATAATCATACGATCATTGAAAGCCCACAGCCCTCACCGTAACACCACTTCCATGGACTCCTCCGTGGGGAAGATAAATTGAAATTGAATGCCTTCAACAATACGTCTATGCACCACACCGGCTTGACCCCAAATACGAGGCATGGCAGCGATAATGGATCGAATGTTTTGCCTCCAGGGGATCACTGTACGACCGATCAAGATAAAACGGTTATCCGCGAGGGCTTGATTGACCACTTCGGAGGGAATCACTATAAGATCGTCATCAACTCCGAGATTGATATCCTGAACCGCACGTCTCAAGTTATGAGCCATTCTAAACAGGATTTTTTAAAAACGAAGGGGATAGAAATTTGCAAAATGAAAGAAGAACTTGATAATTCCCAGTCCTGATAGACCTTGTTTATATAAGAATCTATCAGTAACCATCAAAGATGCATCACGCTGGATCGTGGACGAGGACGTGGAGATAACCGGCATGGAGAGAGTTGCAAAGTAACCGCCTACTCTATCGCCAATAACACGGATAACCGCTAAGAAGTAAAAGAACCAACTAAGAACAGGAAATTGAAGAAAAAAAATCCCGATGAAATCAAACACTCACACACCGCAAAGATCGCGATGAGAATCACACCGGCAATTGCTTGTTCAATCGCATGCATTGTTCCTTCTCTCTATTAAAAGTTTTGAATTTATCTCCCACGTGACTTTTATCTATAAATAAATACAACAAAAAAATCAAACCTCAAGGGCATTTTCGTAATCACACTATAAAACCCTTCAGATGTGTGTGTGTCCAAGGGCATTTTTGAACGATTCATGTTCACAAGTCATTTCTGTGTGTGTGTCCCTCTCCTCTTCTCCTGAAACATCAAACCATGGCGGCGGCAACAACACCACCTCCTTCGATCTCCACAAAACCTTCTCATTCCTCCTCCAAATCACCATTACCAATTTCCAGATTCTCCCTTCCTTTCACCCTAAATCCCCAAAAATCATCATCCTCCTCCCGCCGTCACGGTATCAAATCATCACGTTCCCTCTCAATCTCCGCCGTTCTCAACTCAACAACAAATGTCACAACCACTTCATCTCCACCAAAATCAACCACCGGAAACAAAAATTTCATCTCCCGATTCGCTCCAGATCAACCACGAAAAGGCGCTGACATCCTCGTCGAAGCATTAGAACGACAAGGCGTAGAAACTGTATTCGCTTATCCAGGAGGTGCATCAATGGAGATTCACCAAGCCCTAACTCGATCTTCCTCAATCCGTAACGTCCTTCCTCGTCACGAACAAGGAGGTGTTTTCGCCGCTGAAGGTTACGCTAGATCCTCAGGTAAACCAGGGATCTGTATAGCCACTTCAGGTCCCGGAGCTACAAATCTCGTTAGCGGATTAGCCGATGCGCTTCTCGATAGCGTTCCTCTGGTAGCAATCACAGGTCAAGTCCCTCGTCGAATGATTGGTACAGATGCGTTTCAAGAAACTCCGATTGTAGAGGTAACGCGTTCGATTACGAAGCATAACTATTTGGTGATGGATGTTGAAGATATTCCTAGGATTATTGAGGAAGCTTTCTTTTTAGCTACTTCGGGTCGACCCGGACCCGTTTTAGTTGATGTTCCTAAAGATATTCAACAACAGCTTGCGATTCCTAATTGGGAACAGTCTATGCGTTTACCTGGTTATTTGTCTAGAATGCCTAAACCTCCTGAAGATTCTCATTTAGAGCAGATTGTTAGGTTGATTTCTGAATCTAAGAAGCCTGTGTTGTATGTTGGTGGTGGTTGTTTGAATTCTAGTGATGAATTGGGTAGATTTGTGGAGCTTACGGGTATTCCTGTTGCGAGTACTTTGATGGGGCTTGGTTCTTATCCTTGTAATGATGAGTTGTCGTTGCATATGCTTGGAATGCATGGGACTGTTTATGCGAATTATGCTGTGGAACATAGTGATTTGTTGTTGGCTTTTGGTGTGAGGTTTGATGATCGTGTCACGGGTAAGCTTGAGGCTTTTGCTAGTAGGGCTAAGATAGTTCATATTGATATTGACTCTGCTGAGATTGGGAAGAACAAGACTCCTCATGTGTCTGTGTGTGGTGATGTTAAGCTGGCTTTGCAAGGGATGAATAAGGTGCTTGAGAACCGAGGTAAGGAGCTCAAGCTTGATTTTGGTGTTTGGAGGAATGAGTTGAATGAACAGAAACAGAAGTTCCCGTTGAGCTTCAAGACGTTTGGGGAAGCTATTCCTCCACAGTATGCGATTCAAGTCCTTGATGAGCTTACTGATGGGAAGGCTATTATAAGTACTGGTGTTGGGCAACATCAAATGTGGGCGGCGCAGTTTTACAAGTACAGAAAACCGAGGCAATGGTTATCATCAGGAGGGCTTGGAGCTATGGGTTTTGGACTTCCTGCTGCAATTGGAGCGTCTGTTGCAAACCCTGATGCGATTGTTGTGGACATTGACGGCGATGGAAGCTTCATAATGAATGTGCAAGAGCTGGCCACAATGAAGGTAGAGAAGCTTCCAGTGAAGATACTCTTACTGAACAACCAGCATCTCGGCATGGTTATGCAATGGGAAGATCGATTCTACAAAGCTAACCGAGCTCATACATATCTTGGAAACCCGGCAGAGGAGGATGAGATATTCCCCAACATGCTGCAGTTTGCAGCAGCTTGCAGGATCCCAGCGGCCAGGGTGACAAAGATAGTAGATCTCCGAGAAGCTATTCAGACAATGCTGGATACACCAGGACCATACTTGTTAGATGTGATATGTCCGCACCAAGAACATGTGTTGCCGATGATCCCCAGTGGTGGCACTTTCAATGATGTCATAACCGAAGGAGATGGCCGGACGAAATACTGAGATGTGAATCCGGTGTAATCAGAACTTTTAATCATGTTGTATGCATATGGTAAAAAACCTTAGTTGCAATTTCAAAGTTTGTTTTGGTAATTTGGGTTTCTTAGTTGTTGAACTGCTTTTTGGTTTACCTCAGACTACTGCTGCTGCTGTTGTTTTGTTTCCTTTTTCTCTTTTTATATATAAATAATCCGGTTCGGTGTACTTCTTGTGAATGGCTCGGTTTAGTTGTTACGAATTGAGTGATTGAAAATGGAAGTTTATTCTCATAATTCTAAGCTGTTTTCGCAGTAACTCGGCACATGTCTCTCGAATCTTGCAAGGAAATTGCCTTACCATTGGTTTTGCTTGGCATGATCAATAATAATTTTGGGTTTAGATTCTGGTGAAAAAAAGAGGTTCCTTTCACAAATATCTGAGCCATGATTTCGACTTGAGTTTGATTGTTATGGGCTATCAATTGTGTACGATGGGCTAAGAAGATTGAATCCTAGAGAGGCGGGCCTAAGTATGATATCATCCAGACCTATTCCTATGAAATATCAATTGTGTCGACCACAGTTCGAACTTTATATGCGTTTGTTTACGACAAAAAAAACAAGTAACTCTCAGTTGAATACTAAATCCAATCTATACTGTATAAAAGTTGAAACTATTTGATGGTAGGACCGTCCACATGAAATTTTTAAAAAATTTAATATATTAGTTCACGTTACCATTTAACATAAAATATTTACGGTAACTTACAAAAAAAAGAAAAATTGATATTTCAAAAAAATTAAAACTCAATGCTATTGGTCCACATAATTTTTAACATAAATTTCCACAAAATAAATTTGATACATTCTAAAACATTAAAAAGAAAATCGATGTAAAAAATCGACAAAATAATAGAATCTAATCTCAAAATAAAAATAATTTCCTTACTTTAATTAAAAATAAAATCTAATAATATATAAAACTTATACTCAATTATTTATTTAATTATGAGTTCAATTATATAATATTGTTACTAAAATAGTATTTGAAATAAAAAAAACTTTTTCATGGTTTTTTAATGAAAAAAATAACTTAATATTAGAGTAATTTTATGATAATAATCTTAATTATCAGTAATTACCTTTGCATGCTATGAATGTATTTTTTTTAAATAACACATGCTAGAGCTATTTTATGAGTGGTATAAAAAGTCATCAGACCACATGTTAGAGTTATTTTATGTGTTTAAACTCTTAGAGTATATATGATTCACTAATAATTATCATAAAAGTTTTAAATACTATTGCGTATATTTTTAAAATATTATTGGACATTGGAAAAGGTGCAAAATTTCTATGAAACTGATATACATATAATTGAAAATAAAATTTCAAATATCATCGGTTTAAATTGAAACTTTAGAAATCCGAATTAACTAAATTATTTTTTCCTATTTTTCTTTAATTTTTAGGTTGATTTAGTAAATATATTAGATTGGTTTCTTAAAACACACAGACATACACACATTTGTAAAATTATATAGTTAGTTAAATAGTGAAGATTTATAGATTATAACGTGAAACAATATCCATTTAAGTGATAATTTGTTAATAAAACTAATATAATATAAAGGAAAATATATTTGTATTTGATTTATATGATTTATGTCATTTGGTTTAAATAATCTATATAACTTTGCAAAAAAGAAGATCATTTTATTTCCATAGAATTGTACTTCTAATAAAAAAATATATATTAATTTATTACAAATTTTATTTTTCTTAATAACTATTTATGCATTTTTATGAATTTGTAAGAGATTTTTTTTTCCTTAATATGTATGACTCAAAAGCACATATAAATACATAAAAGATGATTTATAGTTTCAGTTTAAATTTTAAACAATTTTTATTTAGTTAAGAAAACTATCAATTTAGAAATGTTCGTGAGAAAATCATTATTATTTTGTAAAAAAAGAAGTAATTTTTATATATTATTTGTATATAAACTATTATCTGATATTGATGATAAATTTTTCTTATTTTTGTTAGACTATATAACAAACAATGTTATAATATATCTTTAAATTTTAAGAAATATATTATTAAAACCAAAATAATTAAAAGTCAAAGAATATTGTAACTGAAAATTATAATTATTTTGTAAAAATATATTTTTATAGAATATTCGTAGATCAACTATGATTTGATGTTGATGATAAAATTTTAATAATATTTTTAGATTCTATAATAAATTATGTTATAATATATTTTTTAAATTAAAAAATATATTATCAAACTCAAATAATTAGAATCCAACAAATATTGTAACTGAAAATCATAAATATTTTGTAAAAAATATTTTATATAGATTATTCATAGATAAGTTATTATTTGATTTTAGAGATAAAAATACATAATATATGGTTAAATTTATATTTTAAATTATCTTGAGTTAGCTGGAAAAATTATCAATTTAGGAATGTTAGTGATTATTTAGTAAAAACTAATTTTTATAAATTATTCATTGATAAATTATTATTTGATGTTGAGGATAAAAATTTTAAATTTTGTTTGTATAATAAATTACATTATAATATTATTTAAATTAAAAAATATATTATCCAAAATCAAATAATTTTAAGCCAAGAATATTGTAACAGAAAAATCATAATTATTTTGTAAAAAATAAATATAGATTATTCGTAAATAAATTACTATTTGATATTGAGGATAAAAGTTTTTTAATTTTGTTAGATTATATGATAAATTGTATTAAAATATATTTTTATATTTAAGAAATATACTATTAAGACTCAAATAAATAGAAGATAAATAATATTGTAACAGAAAATCATAATTATTTTGTAAAAAATTATTTTTATAGATTATTTATAGATAAACTATTATTTACTATTAGAAGATAAAATTTTCTTAATTTAGTCAGATTATATAATAAAATTACATCATCGTGATTATTATTTTTTAATTTGGGAAATATAGTATAAAACTCAAATGATTAGAAGTCAAATAATATTGTAATTGAAATCGATAATATTTAAATTTTAAATTTTTTGTTAGAGAAAAATATATAATGATCCGTGGATTAGAATGTATAAAAAGCTTCAAACATCAGCTAAATAGAAATAAGCTAAAAATAGAGAACTCTTATAAATAGAAGTATGAAAAATATTCTGAATCTGGAATAATATGGATTCTTCTGATTTAGGATTCACATGATCCAAAAAAAGTAATCCAGAAGCATTAATCAGACATTGGAACTAGGAAAATATCCCAAAAAAAAAATAATGTAAGTGACAACAGCTTTTTCGTTCAAACTAAAAAAATAAATATACAGAAAAGAAATTATTATTAAAGTTGCAATTTAATAAACAGAAAGAACAATAACTATTATTTAAATTAGTTATGATTTATTTTTCCAGCAAGAGGTTATGATGGTAGGGTGTGGATTTCATTGTTTCCTTTTATAGCCTTTAATTAATCTATTATGACGAAACTTTTAAATTTATTATAGTTATTTTAATTAGTAATTAACACTTCCAAAAAAACTATGTAGTACCTTTTTGGGGATCAATTATGTGCCACAGCCAATATCTTAAATATGCTGCGTTGATGCTCCCTTTATTTAATGGTTAGTCAAATAATAAATACTTTAATATTAAATTTAGCATTAAAATTCATGTTAATACTCTGTTTTTCAAATCACCAATAGTTTTGAAAAATTTTAATCATGGAAAAGACATTAATTTTATATCTTTTGTTATTAAAAACTATATAATTGTCTCTATAATAACACTTATTTACAGGAAAGGAGCAAAAAAATTCATCAAACAATGATTTTTTCTTTTGGAAGTTCGGTATATTGTAAATTTAAGTTATAACATGTTAGAATTTCTAATGAGGATGATAATGTTATAGATTAATAAAAAAAACATATACCTCCGTAGTTAGTAACTTACTATATGGAAACTAAAATTTAGTTTTAACGAAGATAAAACTGTATATATCATACTGACTCGCACTTATCTTTTGTTCTATCAAACAGTCTGAATCGAATTATTTATATTTGACTGATAAATGTTTGAAATGAACAAAGTACAAAATGCACACAAGTCTAGTTTTTGATCGAAACAACATACTCGTAATCTATACGAAGAAACCTGAATGCAATTAACAAGGAAAAGTAGATCCAAAATAACAATAAAAATAAATTCATTATGCTACTTTACATGTAAGATCAGGATCAAACTTTATTTTCCATAGCACGTTCATAAAAATCTATAATATAACAACCACTCATAATAAATATATAAATGGTCAAACTTCAAATTTGTAATTGGTGAGTTGTTCAAAGAGTGAGACTCTTTCGCCTTTCTCAGACATTAAAAGTAAGACTCTCACTTTCTCTTCTTTTTTTTTACCTTGGCCCATTTATATACAAATAAAATCTCTTGACTTGGGATTTTCTTTTTCTTTCTTTTTGTCAATGAGAAAAATATTTAAAATATTTCTGTCAACTTGAGCCATCTGTATAGTATGTTTAGTACTGTATATACTATTATTGCCCTCAATATTATACAGGCACATCAATGAAATTGTACTTCCATAAGATTTTATTGCGTGCAGCAATTGAAATGTTTGCTTTGTAATTTTGTGGATCCGAGACTTTTTTTTTTGGTAATCGAGATGTCACGGTTTTATTTAAATTGTCATGGTCAAACATTGGCAATAGGTAAGACACTCGATCATGAATTATGTAGTCTTTAGAAATTAGAACAAAATTATTATTCCTCAATGGTTTCCAAGACTATCTAAGATGTATTCTTTAGTTTTTTTTTTTTTGTTTAACAAAATAGATCTTTACTTGTTGTTGCTTTAGAGCATCTTCATTGCAGGTTTTTTAGAATTTCTTAAGAGAAATTTTTAAGATTAAAAAAATATAAATTGCATTGGTAAATGTTTTAAAATTTTTTTTTTTTAAGAATCGGTTTTTAACTAAAAGTTTCAAAATCCGATTCTTAAGAAAAATTTCTTAAAACAAGTTTACCGATACCGTTTATAATAAAAGTATTGATAAAAATTCCATGAGAAGTTCTTACCAATGGAAATGACTTTATTTTGAGATTCCAGCACAACTCCCAAACTGAACTTCGTTTTATTGTTTTTATTTTAATTTGGCGAATTTTACCCCATACATGGTAGAAATATTGATTTTAAATTGTTCAAAACAAAAAAAACTAGTGTTTGTAATTTCAAGATTATAATAATACAAAAGATTAACTTAAAATGAATAAAAACAACAAAGTAAACGAAATTAAGAATCTAAAGATTGACTACATTCAACTTAGAATAATATTATTATGTAAAAAATAAAACATATTATCTTAAATGACAATCTATACCATCTCTATAGTATAAATATCTAAATGTCACGAAAAACTTTTGTTACTTTTATGATTATTATATATTTGTTATTGTTTGGGATATTTTTTAGTTATCATGTATTAATCGCAAATTGTATCATGTCACATGAATCTCAAACCTACAAAGAACCTCACAGAAGGCAATTCCACACATTAGTCGATTATGCGAGCTCCAAAACCAATTAATTGTGGAAGAAACTAACGCACCACATGTAAAAGCAGTAGTTGATAGAACATGTCACACACATCCTCGAAGGATTGCTAGGGCTTACGCCTAGTTAATCCCCACTTATACTCAAATGGCGTTCTATAGGAATACTAACATCAGTTTAATTATTCCATACATGATTTATGCGGAAGGTTGACGAGTAGATATGCTTAACACCACACTTTGTGGATATATGTACATTTGAACTCGATAAAGATATTTTTTATACATAACATTTCAAGTATACGCCTACGTAATCAACACATATACTGATCCTATGGCGTGTTGTAGGACTAGCAGCGATTCATGCAGAAAGTTGATATAATTCACACCACACCTTTCGGATGTCTATGTATCCGAACCCGGCAAAGATACGTACACTATCGTATACATATCACCTTAAGCATCATTTGAAAGGGATCCAAGAGCTTTTCTCTAGAATTCTAGAGAGATAATTACGTAGATCATTAAATCACAAAAACTCAAAACACACTAAATATAAGATTAGCTCATATCATCTCATGTGCTTGCTACACCATTTAACTTCTTTCCAAATCTTTTTGAATTAAGCGTCAGATAGTCTTTGTGGTGCATGTTCGTCTACTTCCCAACGGTTGACCCTCGAAGCTCAGGTGCAACATCCTGCAAACCAATAATTAGTTGAGTTAGCCTTACGTACATTATTAAAAACATACAAAGATTTGTAACCTAGTTGATTTTGCTAGTGATTTTCATGTGCCACCATCCCAATTCAAATCCGAATATTGCATGTTGTTGACGGAAAACAAAATGATATAAACGACTTTTAAGTTAATCGAAAATAATTTCTTAACATATTTTTCATTAATATTTTCTAAAAGAACATTTATTGCAATTATTGTTTCTAGCAACTTTGTAATGTATCCATTTGTTATGATGCACTTAAATTTATACAGAACTTTTAATATGAAAAGGATCTATAAGTTTAAAGAAAATATTTAAAAAATTTTGATGAAATATATAACTTTAATTTATAATTGAAATTTTAGTAAAATAAACAGAAAAGTATCATTTATTTATCTGATTTAATACAATAATTTTTTAGTTACTTAATTTAAAATTATGTCGCTTAATTTTATTGGATAATTGTTCTGGAAAAAAAAAGTTCGTCCCATATTATAATTGTATTGAGAATCCCAAAATCTCGAAGAAAAATAAATAAAGAATAAGAATGCATGCATAAGGAAGAAAACCAATTGAACATTTGGTTTCACTAGTGGGAATGAAATTGCTTGCAAGGTGCTGCTTATTCATGCACAATAAATATATAATTGGTAAATATCTGGCTATTAAATGTAATATATGTAAATTAGATATAAGGTAGTGATGGATCACACGATGAGAGTAAATTCCATCATCCATTGTCCCCTCTTCCTTCCCTAACACTGTCTTTTCATTCCCTTCCATTCTAAGGGCATTGTCCCTTTCTCTTTTAAATCCAACCAAACTTGGCCTCTTCTTCTTGTTTTATTTTCTCCCAGTTATTAGAACTAATTTAAACTTCCATTTCTATGCAAAAATTAATAACTAATCTATCATCAAAGATCTGATATTTTCAAAAATATTATTTAAAAATTACAGATACATCTACGGGTTACATAATTAATCTTGATTCCAATCCATAATTAAAAGATCTAATTACTAAATTAATATATATATATATATAGTATATATCTAAGATGAACATTAAGAATGATAATGTCTCAATTAGATATAATTTCTAGAAGGTGGAAGCAAAAGAGATAAACATGCACAATAATGAAGCTAACTTGTGTAAGGACCACAAAAATATATAGACATCGGAACTAAAGGAAATATCTCTCAAAAGGATATAAACTATAAGAGACAACACACATTATTGTTAAATAGTTTTTATTGTATAAAAGAATTAGACTGAGATTTAATATAATATTTTAAGGGGAAAAAATCTAACAAGAGGGGACAAGTAAAGATCCATCCCACATGGGATTCAGAAAATATATAAATTTGTGAAAAAGCTGAACAAAGGAAAACAACATTTGGAAAATGATGGCTCTCTTTGATCTCTCTCTCTCACAAACACCAATATGATTGAATCTATATGTACTGACGATACACATGGATATATGTATGTATTGTGTAAATACAATATTCATGTATAGATACACTGATGATATACATTTATATCTATATATATATATATAATATTATATATGTATTTGTGTGTGTGTATAATTTTTTTCAGTATAAAGACAAATGTGAAAAGACAAATATTAAGGTTGTGTCACAATGGGCAAGATTGCTGTCTATGCGTTGATGTATCTGATCAGTTTCCATTATCTTCCAATTTTGCAGACACATCTCTTTCCTTCTGGTGAATTCAACATTGTAATTATACATTTCCTCTTTTTTTTGTTTGTACGTATAGAGACACTTTATAATATTCATACACGTACGTTTCCGCTGTACAACAAATACGTATGTATATTTTATATACATTCTACAGTTACTATCTTTGTAAATTGATTGATTGTTTTACACATATATTTTGTTGGTTTCATACTATTTTCTTTCTTTTTTTTCCGACTGAGCATGTAATTATTACCAAGTTACCAATTACAAGGACATTAATTCGAATTACAAAAAGAATATTCAAATGGGTTGACCCAGAAAAAAAAATCAAATGCTTTTCAGTACTGAACTAGATGATTTAAAACAAATAGTATAGATGTATTTTTTTGGTAAAGGAAATATAGATGTTTTTTAGTTATCTAGGACTATTTTCTCTTCTTCAGAAAAAGTTACTGTTAATGAATCGAAACTATATTCTTCTGTCTTTTTACTTTTAACGTCTACTATATTCTTCTGTCTTTTTACTTTTAACGTCTACTATATTCTTCTGTTTTTAAGTATCAATTTAAAATCATAAATCTTTTGACCAGCGTATCTTTAAACTATTCAGAAGCATATCAACAGTTTAGAAAGCCAAATTGGATGATTTAGGATGATGATGGAAGGGAAGTGCTATTTTGTAAGCACTAAGAAACAAAATTTATATTTAAATTTGATAAACAAAATCAATAAACTTAATGTTGGAGTTTGTGTATAAAGATAGGTCTAAGAAGAAGAAGTTGGCAACAAGTGGATACTCCGACTTCTTCCCACCCCTTGTTGTCTTGTAATTCTATCAACAATTTTTCGTCATTTGTTTTTAACATAAATTGATTGCGGTTTTTTTGTTTTGATCCATTTGCATCTATCTTTCATTATCAAAGGTTCCTATCATAAAAAATATGAGTCATGGCCCCTCATGTTTCGCTCCATTTTGTTTCTATTTATATAAATTCTATAATAGTACAGTAATTATAATCCAATATGATTTCTGAACCTTTTTTTGCTGACTTGATCTATAACACATACTCGATTGCAGTAAAAAATCACATTCTAATATATATATATACTGTTTTGTTTTTCAGACTTACTATCAAAATCTAACATTTTCAAAAAGATCATGAATCTATTTCTAGAAATTTAGAAAAGGGTACTAAATGATTTAGAACCCTTAATTACTAAACTTTTATGAATCCTACAAACCGAATGTAAAGTTTATGGTATTTTTGGAAGTTTTGGTTGTGGTGCCAATTTGTAACTAGTTTTCTTTATAATATATTATAGGTTATTTCTCATGATAATATATATGAAGTTCCCTTTTGCTTCTTTTTTTTTCATTTCTAACCTCTGCTATTTGGTTTACTAATTGAGGCACCGCGAACCATATGACATATGTCCCATTCGTCTCATCTTTAACGAATTGATTTAGGCCCTACGCTATTTTTAATGATCGATAATAAAAAAAATTACAATATTATTGGCATAAATTGTTTTCTAGATATTTCATATAGACTTAACTGGTACTTGTTTCTTTTGTGTGTTATAAGCTTAATTAATACTAGTTGCTGATGATAGATGTAACAAATAAACAAAATACGTAAACTTTTATTTGTAATTTTTTTTTTAACTCCTCTCCGGCCGGTTCCGAGAACAACAATCTCTCGACTAAGCAAAGTTAGTTGGCTATATGATATTCATCACTATATATTTAGCCTGTAATAGCTTGTGTTTTTGTTTACATTTATGCATCAATATTTATTTAAGAAGAACTCTAATATTTTGCTCGAAGCTGATCCCGATAAAACATAAATGATCATTTTTTTAAGCTGTTGAACTATCACATGCACCACATATATATGTTTAGTTATTGAAGAAATTTACAAAAATGATCTAATAAATCTTCCTGAGAAGAGAAAATCACTAAGAGATTGCAACTTCACACGTATGTAAGAAAAGCAATACATGAAGTGCTACATATATATATATATAGCTATATGTTTGGCATTAGACAGTGTCCAGAT
Source organism: Cardamine chenopodiifolia (assembly GCA_963922655.1). Lineage (NCBI taxonomy): Eukaryota > Viridiplantae > Streptophyta > Magnoliopsida > Brassicales > Brassicaceae > Cardamine > Cardamine chenopodiifolia. Next base: position 11,777,667 of record OZ000479.1, on the reverse strand, counting down.
TGGAATCTTGATTAGTATATTATTTCTATAAATAATACATGTAAGTACATGCGTCTTTATACACGCGTCTGAATGGATGTGTGTTTGTGTGTGGTAATCGGTAAGGTATTTTTTTATTTAATACGAAATTATATTTATTTTTAAAAAGATCTTCATGTTGACACAAAAAAAGATCTTTATATACATCCAAAGAGAAATAAAGAAGCTCTCTAAGGTTTCATGGCCTTCATATATAACAAGATGTCATTTTCATCAAATCAATTTTAGTTATTTCTCTTCGCATAAGAGTTTGGTCCTTCGAAGTTATTACACTGCAAAATTATTTTAAGAGAAAAAACGTTGTAGCTTTTGCAGTGTCAAAAAACAAACAAACATTTCATAAAAATAGTAACGAGAAAAAATAAACTGCTCAAACGAAGAAACGTATAGTTAGTTCCAAATATAAACGATTTCTAAATTTAAAAAAAAAATATATATATATATATATACATATAAGATATTCATATGGGAAAATGTGCTTCAATTATTTTATATATTATCATAATCTTTAAATGTTGTATATTTATATTTATTACTACTCATATTAATCGAATTACATATATATCATTGTCTCTACAATATATATGACCAACCGAATCCGGATAGATTACCGCAGTTTAGCAATATTTTTCAGTAATTCGATTTTTTCACTTCAGCCATATATTTTAATTGAGAATTTTGCAAAAAATTATTTTATAGATTTCGCTCTTCGCTCCTCCTCGAAGTTGGACGATTCGGCAATACAAACACCTGGCTCTAACTAACTTCGAAGTTAAAATAAAACATGACCAACGTAACCGACACAAGTTTTTACTAGTGATATTTGGGGAGCTTATCATTTTATTGATTAATATAAATAATATAATCCATTATAATCGCTGCAGCCTGCAGTTAGTGTTTTTTTTTTTTGGTCGTGTTTCAGTGCTTTTACAGTATACATTATAAACGTGCTGGAGCTGGACTGTAGATCCAGAGATCAAACACATACACGTCATTACATACATTATCTGTAAAAGTCAATCACAAAACTATACGAATTACGGTATTACGTCGAACCTTTTTAATTACTACTTTACCAATACATCTGGATTAATCTAAATCATTATATTTCCACGGAAATTGAATGTATCAAATAAACAGGACACTATACTTAAGTGAAGCTAAGTTTTTTTTTTCTTTTCGACAAGTTTTTTTTAGTTATATTTATATATAAGTACTCACAAACACACAATAACAATATATATATATATATATATAATTTTTAAATCGACCTACGAAATTAAAGTAGACGAAATGAGCATGGAAATGCAATAATGATAACCATCATCTCCATGCATATGTCTTTATATATGTACGCGTGTGTTTGATAATTTGTTTTCAGAAAATAATCAACAATTTTAATTGAATGAACGTCTCAAAGATGATTACAACAAATAAAATGAAACATAGGTCAGCTGATTATATTCAAATCATGCAAATCGTCGATTATTTTTCTATTTTCCACGTTCCTTTATTATGAATGTTAATTACCATAATTAGTTATTTATCATTCGCTCTAACTCTTCTTATTGGTTACTTTAATATCAAGCAGTTAATGTAGACACCGTAACTAATTTAAATTTTAGTCTTACGTTCTAATTATCCTTCAAATTCACAAGTATTTCATGAACTGGTTTCTAATTAATGTAATTATTAATTTGTAAAAGACTAAGAGAAAGTTTGAGTGTTTTTTTTTGTTGGGCAAAGAAAAAGAAATAAAGTAATTGAAAAAAAAAATTCATCCTTTTAATGATCATATCATTGTTTTCTTTTGATTTAACGTAATTAATATCACCAAACACAAAAATAAAAACAAACTAAATTAACCACAAAATAAAAATTTTAAATAAAAAATGTTTTTCAATTATTTTCTCAAACTACTTAAACTAATATTCTCGGTCTTTTTTCGAACTTCCATTTATAATAACAATAATTAAAAAAAACAATTAAATACTTAAAATTAAAGTCTAAATATTTGTCTGCAAGAATGACAAGTGATCTCCAAACAAGCCGTATCGATCTTCGTCATTAATCGTTCCTTCAATCTCTCCGCTCTCTCCACCTCCTCCCTCGCCTTGTGCCACATCATCCTGGTTACAACTTAAAACGGTTAATCAAACCAAATTGAACCAAATAAACCAAACCAAAATTACTTGATGGAGCTTCTACTTGAATTTTCAATTACCTTGCACGAGCGAACTCAGATTGAGCCATCTCCATCTCACGGCGAGTCAACTCTCTAATCCTCTCGGCGTAAGCCTTCTCTATCGCTGCCAATCTTATCTGCTCCGCCGCCTGCCACTTTAACGCCTCCACACCTCCTCCTCCACCACCACTTGGATGCTCCACCGCCGCTGGGATCGGGTTGAGGCTGATGGAGAGTTTAAGGTCGAGATCGTGGTGGATCATGGAGGAGGAACGGTGGTAGTCGGTTGCTATAACTGTTGATCGGTGTTTCCTTACCGGAGATTCCGTGGACGGTGGAGAAGTTAAAAGCTGAAGCTCTTTGTAATGATCTTGTTGTTCAGCCATTTTTGTTTTTTGTTTGTTCTTTTTTTTTTGGCTAAAAGGCTGCAGATTTCAATAAGTGTGGGGGGTGGGGTGGCAATTACCAATCACTTTATATGTAAGCTGCTTCGTGTCTATGCACTTATATATCTACTTGAAATTACGCTTATATCCTCTTTTTCTAGTTTGTATTTATATATCTTTTGGGTTATTTGATAAATGGGTTTTATAGACAGAATTAACCTCTCGATAATCCTTTAAGGTTAACAAACGACCACCGTACCGCCATAATTTGAATTTGTTGTGGTTCATGATAAGACGAAATCATTTGATTGTACAACAATCAATTAAATTTAAAATTTGGTTAAATAATATGTAAGATTTTTAACTCTTATTGAGTTACACAATAACTAGGCACCAAAAACCAAAAGTTTAAATATGTTTTTCTTATGAATTTCATGCAAACTTATTTTAAGTTTGTACAAATTGATTAAATATGACTGTCACACAATAACAAAATTGAAATTATTGTACCAATGTTTTATAATTTAAACCTTTAACTATTATTGTACATTTGCGTTTACGTTGAAATTATAGAACATGTAAACGCAAACGTCAACATGTTTTTACGTTTAAAACTATAATAACAAAGTTCCGATTGCAAAATTTTATTGTGTTTGATTTTCAAAAAAAAAAGAAAAAAACATAGGAGCATTTGTAAAGAGAGACTAAATGTTATTATAACTAATACCTTTGCGACTTTATATTAAGGATATGAGAATGAGGATGTGGGTTGTGTAATAATTGGGGATGCACGTGGGTTAATGGGTTCAAAAGCTAACTAGCTTACTATGCTAAGGACGAACACTTTAGTTATTTAAGTAAAATTTTCTCATAAAACGGCTTTTATCAAAACAATTCATATTAGGTAATTCGTCAAATATGAAGCTAATGATATTACTTCAGGAGAGGTACATAAGGTCGAGTAAATCAGTTTGGAGAGATATATCTTGTAGTTATACTTTCCTTAGTTTAATCACTATTTTTCACTTGGGTATTTTTCTTGACTCGTGATTTTGATTGTGTTGCCTAAGTCCAAGCCAAAAGTTAATTACTTTTTTATGCATAGAAAAAACAGCATTTCATGTTTAAGACGTATGAAATTATAAATACTGTAAGTTGTTTTGAATTCATCCGGTTATTATTAAAATTTTAGCTTTGGGAGTTTTTTTTTCGTAAAGATAAAAATATTTTGTCATAAAATTACAAAGATGTAAACTGTTAATTGCCATAATTTTCTGCTGAGGAGTAGCGCTTAAACCGATATGGTTAGTTATTTAACCGAACCATAACCGATAATTTATATGGACCAATGGACCAACCTGCATATACATCTGAACCGGGTCCGGGATGGTGGGGATTTCACTATCTCATAGTTTCCCGCTACATTTGTTTCGTTGAGAAGGGAACAAAGAAGAGCCAGCAAGCGAAGATTTTTCAGGATAATTTCGATATCGATTTGAAGCTCCATGAAGTCTCGAGATTTTGCACTCGTCTCTACGTCTGCAATTTGTGGTGCTTTGATTTCAGCTCTGGCATTTCGCTTCTTCTCATCAAACCCTAAAAATCCCAAATCCCGAAGAGTTACTTCGGAAATCACCGCAATTTCTAGAAGATTCCCAGATCTAGATCCTTTCAGTACTTTAAAACGAAAAGGGTTTGTCATAATTCCATTAAATTCATCGATTTTTTGCTCGATTTTTCAGAAAATCTCATGTTTATTTTGAGTTTTGGGGATTCTCGGGAGTACGATAGACTTTGCTTTGATTTAATGTAGAATTTGCTTTGATTTTTGTGAAGGTACTTATCATGGGATGATTATTTCATGGCGATTGCATTCCTATCAGCAGAACGATCAAAGGATCCTAACAGGCAGGTAAATATTGTTGTTGGGATGAACAAAATGAGGGGTCCTCTCAAGTTTCTGTAAGTTTCAATTGATATTAAACTAGCGTAGTTCCTAGATATGACTGGTTATTAGAAATTATTAGTTAAGTTACAGCTGTAATGGCAAATCATCTTTTTAACTGGTGATGAAATAGCCATATGTAAGTTAAGTCTAGAGTTTATGTTGCTAAATAAAGTGGAGATATCTTTGTCGGTTGGTGTCTTATGTCTCTATTTGTTGGTTATATGGGGATTTATGATTCTTGAAATCTCCTGCAGTAACTACCAAACATCTATATGTTTTTCCCTGGAAGCTGCTCAAATGTGTTAATTTTATAATGTTTAAGTTTGTTATCGACAAAGTGGAGGTAATTTCAGGTTAGAGATTTGGTGTTGAGATAGCACACACTGGCTGATTTAGAGTTATCTTTCAGCTAGAAAATTTTTCAATGAAAGAAATTACCAGATACATTGGTCTTATTATGTGTAGCACATTTAGTGTATAAGGTATGGACTTTTAAGGTATTGAATTAGAATCGGAATCTAGGGGTTTGACTCGAGGTTCACAAATTTGAAACTGAATATTACCATCCATGACTTCCTTTTCTGAGAATTTCATATCTTTTTCTGATGGATCATTTGATGCGAAAAGGTTGGATCTTGTGTCGTGTCCATTCTTGTTTTAACTGTTGGAAGCATTCAAAATTGACTATCTTTCCCCGTTCTTATGCTTCGGCAGGTTGGTGCGTGTTTGGTGAGCCAAAATAATGTAATTCTGGGTAAGATAATGGATCACACTAGTCTTTTTTATCTCTTTTCAACTATATGAAGTGTGCATTGTGTAGTTTTATTTCATATTCTCACTCAAAGTTGTGCTAATTCTAGCAATCTGGTGCAAGTAAGACAGTTGAACTATGAATAAATACTTTCATCTATTCATTTAGGGATTGGCTATAATGGTTTTCCAAGAGGCTGCTCGGATGACAGACTTCCTTGGGCTAAGGTATTAACATTCGTCTGAAATCCAAGAAAATATAAAGAAGTTCTCTGTGCAAACTCATTTTAAATTATGTTCTAGGTAGTCAGTAAACTACAAGTAAATCTTTCTCCTAGATTTATTTTGGATCATTTTCTTTAAATTTTCTTCCACCAATTTTGCAGAAATCAAGAACTGGGGATCCGTTAGAGACAAAGTATCCGTAAGTATTGATCTCAGTGATGCAAACTATGGCTGAATCTTTAACTTCTTGTTTTGCTGAGTAGCGTGCACACTTTCTTTGGGAATATGTAATACGGTGAGATTTTACAAATCTCATCCGTTTCAGGTCATTGCTAAGCTCTGATGTTTATGATTGATTTTATAGATATGTTTGTCACGCTGAAGTCAATGCCATACTAAACACAAACCACGCATCTGCAGCCGGCCAGGTTCGTTTCTTTGAATTTTGTTCAGTTCTTTTCCTCACAAATCATCGATTTTCTTGCTTGAGCGAAAAGATTAAAACGTTTTGGAATATTCTACACAAGATGATTGTCAGAATGTGCTATCTGTGGTTTCTGCACAAAAGTTAATAAGTTGAAAATGCTATTTGCGATAGAAACCTAAGGGACTGCTGCAGTTTCTGTACTGATGGTTTATTTGAGTTTGTTTGTGCTCCTCTAATCTCTTGCAGAAGCTTTATGTGACCATGTTCCCTTGCAATGAATGTGCGAAGATTATTATACAGGTTAGTCCTCCATACAATTTGGATTGATTTGTCAAATCTGGATCCTAGTATACTGTAGTAATATTGTCTTCAGCTAACCGGTCATTTTGATATCGAACACCGAATCTGAACGATCTATATAGACCGGTTAACCAAATTAATTCAAGTAGATCATCACAATCACATGGACTTGCGTTGTTTTCTTTCTTGCAGTCTGGTGTTGCTGTGGTCATTTATTTTGTGGAAAAGAGACGAAATGACTCAGACATTGCCTATGTAGCTTCTCACAAGCTCTTATCCATGGCCAACATCAAAGTAATTAAAGCCTCTTAGATTATTATTATCACTACAATGATTGTAAGGGGAAATCTTGTTTTGGTTTCTAAATTTGTTCAGAACAAAATATTCAGGTTAGGAAACATCTACCGGAGATGGATCAGATCTTGATCAAATTCGAAGAACACTTACTCCAACCAGAGGCCTAATTGTTCCAATTCAAAATGTAGGAGCAAAATCAGAATCTTTTTCTTTTACTGTATTTCAGACATATTCACTCACTCAAAGACGGGCTCTGTCTTCTCTTCTTAATTCTGTTTGAACGTTTATAACACAAATTCAAGAAATTTGGCACAAACAGACAAAGAAGCACTACGAAACCAAAGACAATTTACACAAGGAAGACACACACTTTCTCAAACCCGGTAGTTTTGGGGAAGCGGCATAACGCCGTCAAAGAAATCCCCAAAATAACCAGCTGGCTCATGGACAAGTCTTGCTATGATGTCTCTGAGAGTGATGAGTCCTTCCAGGTTACCAGAATCATCCACCACATATATCCTATGGATCTTCTCAGCGTCTAGCATTAAGATCAGTTCCTTTAGTGTATGGTTCTTAGTGCAAGCGATCACACCGCTCAGTATAGGAGCTGATGTATCCCCGTGCTTCTCCAGATGTTCTCTAACAGCTACTAAGAAGTTCTTTGTTGTGATTGACCTGAAAAAGATCAAATATATAGCATTGAAGATTGACAATGCCACGAACCTCGCTATATGTTATAAGGATTAATGACGTGCTAACCTGTAGTCATGGTAGATCTCTGGTGCAGTGAGGAGAAAGTGAACATCTCTAAGGCTTATGTTGCCTACTGGCTTCTCACTTTTCCTTTCAACAACGGGTATGCCTCCGATTCTCTTTCTCCTCATCAGCTTGAACGCCTGAAGAACTGGTTCGTCCTCATAGATCTGAAACAGAAATGATGATCTGTTAGAAAAAAAAGAACTCAATAGAGCTATGATTAAGATTAGAAACTGACCTTTATGACATGATCCTTTGACATAATGGGAAGGCCGACTTCAGAGAGAGTTTTGATTCCCCAATCCTCGAACCAGTGAAGCCCAGCACATTCTGCCAGCATATGGATAACTCCTGATTGTGTGATAATGTTCTCGATCTTTGCTACACCTAAATCAACCACCGGGATGCTCTTCATTTTGTACTTAGAAAGAAGCAGCAGCATGGTTAGAAATGAGTTCTCTTTCTGCAGAGCCAGGAACGGTGCCCATCTGAATGTTCCAGAGATATCTCGAACCTGTCAGAAAGAAAATCCAATGCATTTCCAAAGCTGTGATCAGGACAAAAATCTATGGAAAATGTTAAACTTTTGGGTTATTTTCTCCTTAATAAAGATACAAGCTTCACCTTGGTGTTCTTGTATAGCTCTGAAGCAGTAAGGACCTCAAAGAAGTTTCCAGAAGTTACTGCTGAATCTCCATTATCCGGAATATCAGCGGTGAAATCATGAGAAAATCCATTTGAAGCTGCAACAGCCGGGCTCCTTGGAGATGGAGGTTCCAACTGTTTTTAAGTAGACAAGTAGAGCAAAGAAATGAACTATAGTTTACTAGGTACCACAATCTAATAGATCATCACTAACAAGTCTTGCCTCGTATTTCTTGGAGAATGCATAAGAATGATTTTAAAAGGATGTTAGAAAGAGAAGGTTAAAAGGGAACAATGACCTGATGCAAAAGCCAAACAACAATGCCTGGAAACTCCACAATACCGATGTAGCGATCAATCCAGCTGGCATCTTCAGGCGCATCAACATCTACAACAGGTGCGCTCAAGACCTGTAGTTTCGATAGTGTCTGAACAGCTTCAGCCAAACTTGCGTCTGATCTTATCTCAATGTCTACATAGGGAAACCCCAAAGAAATATTAGCACAAATTTGAAACAGCAGAACAGAACCATGTTTATTAAAACACTATGATAAGAAAATATGCAAGATGTCATTTTCAAAACGAAAAAGATGCAAATAAAAACTAATCTTCTCTTTTGGTACATAAGAAGCTTTTCAAAAATATACAACAAGGAGGACCACGAAACTAAAATCATCAACAATTACTTCTGATTCCTTAAAAGCTGGGTTGATTTCCAAATTTTAACTTTTATAACTTTCTATAACTTGAATTTCAATCCAGATCACATATTCCAACCACAAGTTCATCAACAAGTATATGATTTCATCTCAAAATCCACAATCAATCTCCATATCTTCCACATATAAGTCAACCATCCAAATCCATACATGAACTGATGAACATGATCATCCTCAAATTCAACACTTTTACCAATTCCAACTATAAAGATCAGCACATGAGATCAAATACCCAAATCATCAAATCCGCATACCTTGTGAATCAGATGAGAGAGGGAAAGCAGAAACAGGGATGCTCTCAAAGCAAGCGTTGAGCTTCTCATTAGGGCTAAGCTGTGGCTTTTGCTCATCCCAGAGATCTTCCACACGCATCCCTAGCTTAGCTTCCGGACTTGACACGTCACTTCGATGCCCTAAGCTCTCGCTCCTCACTATCTTTATCTCCGGTACATTCGCCATCTTTTCCGGTAAGTCAACACTGAAAAGGTTCCGTCTTTATTCTCCGGTAACAGAAAAAGATCAAAAGGTTCCTTTTATTTCCGTCTGAAGTTTTCTACGACTGGCTTATGATCTTTGTACTGAACTAGAGATTGAATAAACCGTAGTAGTAGAGATCTCGAAGTGGAGAAAAATTCGTAGACCCTATTGTCTTTTAAACCTTATGAATAAGGCCCTATATGTTTTAATTTTCAATTTAGGCATAAAAATGTGGGGTTATTTTAAAACAATTGATTTTTATTGGGTGGAACTGTGATTTGTTAAGTCTTGTTTCGGTTGTCTGTGATTGTATTACTCTACTCCTTCGACTAGACTCAAAATCTGAGCCGTTGAAGCGCTCTTGAAACGTGGAGGGAGAAGAAGAATTATTTGGGTATTGGTGGTAAAAGCGAAAGGCAATGATTATAATATTATCTCCATTTGTTGCCTTGTACTTATCTAAGTTATCTCCATCCTTTACAGTTTCCTCGCCAACTATTTGTTAATATATATATATATATATATTTATTTTTTTATTTTTTACAAAGATAAGAAGCAGCCGACCTATATGATGTGGATAACTATGTAAGTGTTTTCTTTTTATTTGTCAGCTTTAACAATCTAATTTGTTAATACTATTGTTTTCAAAAATGGTATTTCCTAAATCAAGTTAAAAACTATAAATGTTTTAGTTTTCTTATATTGTGACACTACATGATGGATGTAAAAATTTGTTACTTTGGCCCCATCATAATAACTTTCAAAGGAAATGTATTGGAAAACATATCACGCATGACGCAAGTAGTCTCCACTCATTCATATACAAGATCGATCAGAGTAACAACTCTGGGGAATACGAAAAGAGAATAATATGAATGTGTCCGCAGAACTAAAGTTTACCAAAACCCACATCGAAGTTTGCTTGGCTGACATACTTTTTTTTTACATTTTAGAAACACAGATTTTGGGAGTGTATTCAATTGTGCATTTAGAGTTATTTGAATTAAAATAATAAATAATATGTTATTGAAAAATAAAATTTAAAATATTTTTTTAAAAAATCAGCTTTATTAGATTAATATTTTTAAAATATACAATCAAATCTTTTGTCATTGAAAATATTTCAAAAATTAGATTTGAAAGTTTTAGGTGGGATTTCAGGAAATTTCTTATGTTAAAATACAAAAATCAAAATTTCATAGTTTAAGATGAGATTTTAGAGAATTTTAATAATATATTTCTAATTCACCAAAATTCATTAAAATCATCTCAAAACTCATTAAAACTCAAATCACTCCAAATTTTTAATCCAATACACCATCTTAGAGGTTATGTGACTTTTCCTTAACACTTGGAAATTCTAATGAGGGTAATATTGTTAGCAATGGAACTTTCTTGAACTTTTAGGTGATATCATCATGTCCAGTATTGGGTTCCAATTCTCTTATTTGATTTGACAATCATCACCCAAAATATTATCTTTCAAATAAGTGGTTCCCATAAGAAAATGTTAAAACCATTGTTTATTAAAGAGCTCCTAACTGATAAGAGCAATAAATCTAAATTATTAACAGCTAAAGATGTACTTCAATCAAACATTTTAAAAGGAGAACGGGTAGTGAGGATTATAGTCATAATTAACAAAGTAACAAGTGACATTGATCCTTGCCTTATCAAGAATAGTGTTATCCTCAATCGAACAACAGTATCTCGAAAATCTGAGATGAATTTTTTTTTTCTAAGTCATGTTTTCTTTAAAGCCGAAAAATATAAATTTCTCCAATATCTTCGTTGTCTATATAATCATACGATAAACATGGTAGTGGCGGCTTCGTATCATAAATATTGCATGAAAGTTATAAAGTTGAGAATAATTATGTCAGCAGAGTGTGGATTCCAAATTTGGATTAGGCTCAACGGAATAAAATTTGAGACATCTATCATGTTGAAGAAAAACTAAGATTAAAATTGAGATATATGTAAGTTTTGCGAAGATTCTTTTTTTTTAGTTTGTTAAACATTTACTATTCATTATCAGTAAACAACTTTCACCTAGAAGTTCAACAGGCATAATTTGTACAGTTGCCTATAATTGATTAAATATTAAACTTACTTATGATAATTCTTATGAGTTCATTTCAATTATTGATAAAAAAAAAATGTAATTCATAATAATATTTTTTCTCATGTTGAACCTATAGAAGAAGAAAAACCTTGTAGGAAGAAACTAATCTTTTACTACTTAAGCAATTATAAAATTTTCAAAAGAATCAAACTAATTAAAAGCATAATATGGAATTTATGAAATCAAAAGAAATAGAAGACATAACAATTAAGATTAACTAGTTTTTAGGCTTCAATTTTATTGTTGATGGATCTAAAACTTTCCTTTTACTATGGGCTAACATTTAAAAAAAAAAAAATTTTAATGGTGGCGAGCTAGATATTTTCGATCGCCAGCTAGGTCAGATTGAAACAACATTTTTTGAGAACAAATTACCCATCTTTGAGGACAAGGGGTGGAACGACATCTCGATTTACTTACAACAGCTCAAGAATAAAAATGCCCAGTGCATTAGATCGATGGATAAAAGAATTGAGGTAGATCAATAAGCGCTTGGGCATTCCAATAAAAAAAAAAAAAAATTTGTTTGAATGGGAATGAATGAAGAAATATTAATTCGTCGAATAACAAATTTTGAATTTTTTGTTGTTTAGAAATATTTGTGTTATTGTTTCGACTCATATTCCCCAAAAAGTAGATCCCGCTCTAAAAAAACTAATATCTAAATGCCTTAAACTTTGATTCCAAAAAAGCAGAACTAGACTGCCAACGATCTGGCGATAGAGAATCTTCACCTTGTAGACCTACTTTCGCCTAATGGTAATCTTTGTCTTTCCTTCTGTTTTTCGGGAATGGAATTGAGATTTATGGAAGCAACCAAACTCACCATGACAAAGGCCAGCCCTCTTACATCGAAAGGCTCCTTCAAAACGATTCCTTTTCTTCTTCTTTTTTGAAATTAGGACTAAGTAAAATGGTTGGAACAATTAACATTTATCTCGTTCGTACTTTGGATACCCGTAATGTTGAAGTGACTAATACCTGAAAATTTAGGAGCGTTGAAAACAAAGAAATTTTTAGAATTTACTTTTTTATTTTTATCTAACAGCAAAAGTAGAATAGGGTCCAAATTTTTTCTAAAACGTTCTTTGTAAGAAAAAAGATATGAATGAAAGCGTGTCCAAAATCCGTCTCACAGTTGCTCTCAATTGTTTGATTATCCAGCTTTTTGTAGCGTCATATAATATGAGAGTGAACCATTCGGTTACAACTTACAATCACATAAATACACATATCTTCTTCTCCCTCCCCTCTCTCTCTTTGCTAGGAGAAAATTTAAAAAATGGTTTCACAGAAAGTGGTCCATCATATGGCTCTCACGGAGATGAAAGCTTCTTGTCACACTGATCAACGTGAATTTCTCCTCGATTTTTATGGCACTAACATGAATGTCAATGTCGCGCACAAAGCTGAACCAATACGGAGATGGATCTACGATGTTCAACACTACAGTCGGAGGCTCCTAAATAGCCGACGTCTTATCGTCGGCCTGAGGTTTGGTGGTGAGCTTAATGACTCTCGGTTGCTAGGAAATCCTTGATCATCCAACTTCACCGTGATCGCAAAGCTCCACCGCCAGAGAGTCTCACTGACTTTTTCTCTGACAACCGCATCAACTTCGTAGGAATCAATAATGGACGACACACTATGATCCTGAGGAAATTGGGGATTTTGTAGCCCTTGGGATTGGTTGTTTAAAGGAAACGAAATAGCAACATACAAGGATATAGTTGATAAAACTTATTGGGAAATCGGTGAGATCGATCCAAATCTAATCGAAATTGACTGAACCGAAATAAAAAAAATCTTAAAAATTGTTAATAAATGTTAATATGTAGATTAGAAAGTTTAGCAAAATCACTAAACATATTATTTATATTTATCTTTTCATATAACATTATTATCACGATAGTTTATTATAATTTTTTCCTACACATATTTGTGTTCTCATCAATTTATCAAATCTGCAATCAATTTCCAATTTGAGCTTAATTCTCAGATTAGCAACAACAATTGGAGGAAAACGACCCTTAGTAATAGTCAGATATACCAAGGAGCTATGGATGCTTTTGTAAGCTTCAAGATCGGTGTCAAGATCTTGGAAAAACACATTGTGAGAAAATCTCTAAAACAGGTGAATCTTAGCATTTTAATTTATTGTTCTATGTATTAATGATACAATGAGAGGCTAATGGCATCGGGAATGGTTGTGTATGATGATTGTGGAGAAGCTCGGTGAACCTCAACAGTCATATGATGACTTTGAAGCAACTCTTACTGATAATGAATGCCGATATGCCATTTACGATTTCGTCTTTGTTACTGAGAAGAACTGCCAGCAGAACATGATTTTTTCCATCGCATGGTAAAATGAAATTACTCGCTACTTTCATCTTCTTTGATATGTTATGTCATATATGATCATCAACTAATGTATCTTTTGTGTTTGTTTTGTGCTAAGGTCTCCGGACTCTGCAAAAGGGAGAGACGAGATGATTTACGCGAGCTTTAAGGATACGTTCAAGAGAGAATTCGATGGAGCTTCAATGGGTCTTGATGTTCTTAAAAGCCACACCAACTAAGAAGAAAACCCCTTGCAAGGGACTCGAATACGTTTGTTTCTGGAGTCATATATGTCGCCTCTGACAAGTATGAAACTTTATAACACCGTCACCTTCATTCTATCTGCAGGTATTACTATCTTTTATATGTTTTATAGATTGTGTCTTGTGTATAACCACGAATTTTTTTCCCTTTTTGTCGACTATATAACCATGTATAGAGTTTTTATGACGTTAGAATGGGATAAACCGGAGATCAATTCATGTTTGGATCTCAATTTTTCATTTTTAAAGCTACCAATAGATTCAAAATTTCAACTACCATTAATTTATACATATATTTATAGAAAGTACTGTTAGATTCCAGTTTGGACCTAATAAATATTATAAGGTTTGGATGTCCATATTATCTAACCATTGATATAGATGTCGTGTATCATTTGAGTTTTTGTTAACCATTTTTAAAACATAGAAACTTCATACATTTAATAATGTACAGTTCGATATATTGCTGTAGTAGAGTATCTCAATGTCTCTCTTTATTAAAGTAATGAAAAATAATTAAAAAAATGTGAGAAAATTTGAGAATCGTTTCTCTAAAAGGAAACTTTGACACACATAAAATACTCATATCGCCATTTGTCATCATATCATTAATATATGTTTTTCTTTTAAAATTTAGATTTAAATTATTCAATTAAATTGTAATAAATATATTAGTATTATAATAGTAAGAGACTCTAATGAGTTTTTTTAAACATGTGTATTAGGTAGTCTTTCATTAGTGTCTTTCATTTATTAATATTTTATTATAAAAGTCTCTAAAAAGTATTAAAAAATATTTTAAGGTCTTTCAAATGAGAAATTTTCTCAACTTTATTGAGAAATTCTTGTAATAAAATATTAAAATTTATTAATTTATTAAAATTTTATATATGTGAAAGACTTTAGTGAGAGACCTGCTCTAAATATATTTTATTATAATATATTTTGCTGGCGTCATAGTTTCTATTCTTGGTTTTGTCGGCGAATATGCCACGTGCTGAGCTTTTGACTTCTACGTCTCCAAAGCGTTTGCAACACGTTAAATTTGGAAAACAAATGCGGCTTGGATACTCTACCGAATGATAAATAAACTATTGAATAAAATAATAAACTTTATAGTTAATTTAACCAAAACTGTATAATATATAAATAAATAGCTTAGAAATATTGTACATCTTTTTATTTTATAAAATTATGACTATATAAGGTATTTCCAGAAAATGATGTATCTTGTAGTACTGTAGTTATAATATTATCCAATTGATAGTTCATACTTCGTACGGTCAAACCCACAATTACATTACAAGTCTACAACAATGACATTAACTTACTTATGGAGCCTTTTACTATATCAAAACTTATCTAAAGTATTGGGAACTCGATACAATATTACTCTTAAAAGCAACCGGATTAAATATTCTCATATTTTCGTTACAAGCATTCCAAACAAAAGATATAAATTCAATCAAAGAGAGCAAAAAAAAAAAGAAGAAAGAAAAATATAAACCCTTAAACAAAAAAACAAAACAAAACAGAAGCATATACCTACACTGACGACAAAAATTAAACTTACCAATCAAATATATAACATTATACCTAAACACATAACACCGTATTACCGTGTCTGGTCGACCAAAATATAATATATGAAATAAAATTAATATTAAAAACGATGACCGATTGGTCGGACCCGCTACGTTTCCGCTCCTATATAAGACGCGCAAGTACGCAATACCCACCAAGAAAACACACACACACACAATTAAAATCAAAAAATTCACATCTGTCAAACACACACACAAAATTAAGAACAAAAAAATGTTGTTTCTTCCGACCTTTATGATATTAGTGTTTCTTATAATCATCATCATCATCATCTCCTTTTTCTATTCATCCTCAACTAAAGAAACCACCATCTATGGACCACCATCGTATCCACTCATTGGCTCCATACCCTCCTTCAAGAAAAACCGTCACCGTCTTCTCCAATGGTACACTGAACTCCTCCGTAAATCTCCTTCTCAAACCATCTCAATTCCTCTCCTCGGCAGTCGTCGTACCATTGTCACAACAAACCCAGAAAACGTCGAATACATTCTCAAAACAAGCTTCTTCAACTTCCCTAAAGGTAAACCATTTACCGATCTCCTCGGTGATCTCCTCGGCGGAGGCATTTTCAACGTCGATGGTCACTCATGGAGCTCGCAGCGTAAACTCGCTAGCCACGAGTTCTCAACTCGCTCTCTAAGGAGTTTCGCTTTTGAGGTTCTTAAAGACGAAGTGGAGACCCGTCTCGTCCCGGTGCTCTCCGCGGCGGCTGATGTTGGGACAACGTCGGATTTGCAAGATGTTTTGAAACGTTTTGCTTTTGATGTTGTTTGTAAAGTCTCATTCGGTTGGGATCCGGATTGTTTGGATCTGACCCGACCCGTTAATCCTCTTGTAGAGGCTTTTGACACCGCGGCTGAGATTAGTGCTCGCCGTGCCACGGAGCCGGTTTACGCTGTTTGGAAAGTGAAGCGTGTGTTGAATGTGGGAAGCGAGAGGAGGCTTAGAGAAGCGGTCAAGACCGTACACGTGCTGGTCTCTGAGATTGCCAGGGCTAAGAAGAAGAGTCTTGAGATTGGGACAGGAGAAGAAGCAAAGCAAGATCTTCTGTCGAGGTTTCTAGCCGCCGGCCACGACGGCGAAGCAGTGAGAGACATGGTTATTAGTTTTATCATGGCGGGAAGAGATACGACGTCAGCAGCGATGACGTGGCTGTTTTGGTTATTGACTGAGAACAATGACGTGGAGAGGAAGATTTTAGCAGAAGTTGACCCTTTGGTAAGTTTGGGGCTAGGGTTTGAGGATTTGAAAGAGATGAATTACACGAAGGCATGTCTTTGTGAAGCCATGAGACTTTATCCTCCAGTGTCGTGGGACTCTAAGCACGCTGCGAACGACGATGTCTTGCCGGATGGGACACGTGTCAAGAGAGGAGACAAGATGACTTATTTCCCGTACGGTATGGGGAGGATGGAGAAGCTATGGGGGAAGGATTGTGAAGAGTTTAAACCGAACCGGTGGTTTGATTATGAACCGGGGAGTACACGACCGGTTTTGAAACCCGTTAGTCCTTACAAATTTCCGGTTTTTCAAGCTGGACCGAGAGTTTGTGTGGGCAAGGAGATGGCGTTTATGCAAATGAAATACGTCGTTGGTGCTGTTTTGAATCGGTTTGAGATTGTGCCGGTTAACAAGGACCGGCCGGTTTTTGTTCCTCTTTTAACGGCTCATATGGCTGGTGGACTGAAGGTGAAGATCAAGAGGAGAAATCACATCCTTAACCACGTTTAATAGAATGTTATGTAAAACGAGTTCTTATGCAAATCAACCAGTTTAGATTTGTAGCACATCACAAACCCAAATTAACTAAGAATTTTTTTGGTTCCTTGCACCGTCCATCTTGGTTGAAAGTTGAAACAAAGCTTGTGGTCTTTTGCTGACCCAACCCAATTAAATTGGATTTGAGAAAATTAAAAATAACCAAATTAATAAGCCCATACAAAATCAGCAGGTGAATTTAATCTTGGGCCGAATTAGGAATTGGTGTAAATGTTGAATCCAAATGAAATATGAACCGGTCAGAACCAAATAAATGAGAATGTCTAAAGCGTAAATGCGAGATCAATTGGTTTGCCAAACGTTTTGATCATTATCACTACTTATTGACTACCTACTCATCGTCAATAGTCCATTTTCAAAATAATTATTTGAACTTAGTATGAGAAAAAGAAAATTCTTGTCTTTTTTTTTTATATGTTGTGCCAAAATACCCTTGTTTTCCAGATTTCCATACCGTTTCAGAACTTTTGAAACCAATGCAATCAAAGACAAAAAAAAAAGAAAAAGAAGCAAAGCTGCATAGTTTGAGAAAATCTTCACAATCAGAATTTAATACACACAATGACACAATAAATCAGTAAGGCTTTAACCAGTGATTCACCAAAGTCTTATACAGTGATCTGTCCGAGGAGGTAAGTATTCATTAGTTGAAAAAATCTATATACGTTAACACATGCACTAAATTTTCTCTAGCTCTCTCTCTCTCGCAGAGGCTATTTTAATAAACAAGGAGCTGCAGAAGCTAGTGTGGTTGTTGGTATCTTTGTGACTGGAATCAATGTGAAAATCAAATACTGTGACACATACATGCTTTACAGACCACCCTGTGTGCTTCTCATTGATCGATATGCGACAACTGCGTGGAGAAATTTGATCAATCACGGTCCTTGGCTTGGTCAGTGCATTGGATTGGTAATAATAATTATTTTGCCTCAACAAAAAACTTTATGGTTCTTTTTTCTTTCTTTATCTCTCTAATTGAATGTTGTGAATATTTGAGGCTCCCAAAACGGGTATTATCCATATCTATCCTTCTTCTTTATGTACATGTTTGGAAAACAACTCATAAAAGGTGAAATCTAAGTATGAAGAATCCTTTTTTTTTAATGTCAGTTTACCAATGCTCTTATCCGAGAAAATGCCAAATTGCCAACCCTTGTCAGAGTCTGATTCATAACTTGGATCGCTTCAAATTGGGTAGAACTTGTCTCTTCTCCATGTCCACTTATTATTTTTTATTTTGTTAATTCTCCATGTCCACTTCCGCCTACAGTGATGAGATGTGAATCTTAAAAGCCTCAGAGGACAAAACTACTACCTAGAAAAGAACCAATGAATGAATGATTGTAAATGTACTGCATTTGTCATTTTCTTTCTTTGATGCGATTATTCAGAAATAAAATGACAGTTAAAGAATAAATTCAGATTTTTTTTGCTTGTGTCCGTTGTTTTATATAAAGTAAAATCCCTATAAATTAATATTTGATAAATTAATAAACACTATAAAATAATAAAACATTTCAGTTATGAATCGGACCAGTGATAAATAATTCTCCAAAATCTCTATATAAATATATATATATACGAAGAGTTAATTCATGAGACTTGAAAGAGATTTAGTTTTTATAAAGTTTTCTCAGAAATTGTTGTTATTATCTTTGAGTTGCTTGCCGTTCCAAAGTAATCATAACTGACGAGGACGATCTTTACTACATAAACCATATCTTTGACATAGTCGTGGACAACGCTCTCTTCCTAAGCAACGATCCTTATGGGAACTTTGTGATCCAACATGTGCTTAAACTGAATAACTTGCATTGCACGCACAACATCGCTGTTAGCCTACGTGGCCATTGTGTTGATCTCTCGTTTCTTAAACATGGAAGCTACATTGTGGAGCAGCTTTTGGAGATGAAGGTGTCAATGGTTGTGGTGGTGGAGCTTCTGGAGTGCGAAGGAGATAGGTTGATGAGGTTGGCGAGGAATGAGTTTGGTAATTTCGTGGTGGGCAAGACATTGAGAGTCGCGCAGAAGGAGATGATTTGGACTGATCTGTTTTGGGGTTTGGTGCATAAGCTCAAGCCTAAACTCCAATTCTTGCGTATGTCTCATGGAAGCAACATTGCATCTATCTTGGAGTCGATTTGTTAGATTGTCTCAAACTAGTTAACGATGTTCTAGTTATAATATTGTTAGGATATGCTGAAAGTTCTTGATTTTATGGTTGCTTAGTTTCATTTTTTTTTGGGTAAATTTTTATGGTTGCTTAGTTAGCTCTCTTGTAAGGAAAGATTGATAATACGTATCTAGAATTCTCTCGTTCATGTTATTAGAACAGGTTTTAAAGCTCAAGCACTCGCAGTAGTTTCCATATAAGGACGTTTTGCCTTCTCAGATTTTACAATTCATGTCGCAGATCACTTGAAATTTCAAAACAAAATTCTAAATCCATCAAGGATTCAAATTGAGGTTCTTGTAGTTACAAGAGTCTGATCAAACAGCTATAGTTCATCTGATGATCTGAATGAAGTGGGAAGATTCATGATGCCTCATAATGCATCAAGCAATATACCATCTACGAAACAAAATGGCTTAAGAAACATATGTAGAGAAATCAAACATTAGGCATTGAGATTTGGAATAAATGGTAGAATTTTCTGTGATTATTACAATAAAGATGCACAACACTCATAAGCATTTTCTATGATTACTATTACTGACGGAAAATATACAAAACAAAAATTATGAAAAAGATAAAATATTTTACAGAAGTGTTATAATATAAAGTTATGCTGAAAATACCTGATGTTTCAAATAATTTTATGATTATTTTTTATTTCCTCATTTGTTTGTAGGCGAGATAAGACTAGCACCTAATCAATAGCATCTAATTAATAAATCAAAAATTACTTAGAAATTATTTAAAACTAGTTTTTCGTATTAATCTATTTAATTTATTGTTAAAAATTAAATATATTATGTCAACTATATATATTATTTATATGTATTATTTTATTTAGTTT
Organism: Cardamine chenopodiifolia; assembly: GCA_963922655.1. Taxonomy (NCBI): domain Eukaryota; kingdom Viridiplantae; phylum Streptophyta; class Magnoliopsida; order Brassicales; family Brassicaceae; genus Cardamine; species Cardamine chenopodiifolia. Next base: position 11,757,372 of record OZ000479.1, on the reverse strand, counting down.
AATATTAAATTAATTAGATTATGTTGTATATATACATATATTGAAATTGTGCATTTTTTATATATATCAAACAAAATATCAATTATATATATATATTTTTAAAATAATAATAATTAAGTAGTCAATTAATCGGTAACTTGAATCCAACTTGTTTAGTCGCCTATTTAACTGAATTAGAATAAAACATAAGCCACAGCTTATTCGAAAGCATTGAAATTTACTCTATGAAGATTTGCTTCTTTAAAGTTCAAGATTACAAATCACAAGCGAGAAAGAAAATATCTAAACTCAAGTTAAACGCGTCAAAATGACAATCGTTCGATCAACTTGACTTAGGATCATCCTCACCGTCAAACTTATTGTTAGAAAATTAAACGCATGTGCTTTCCCTTAAACAATCATTTCCTTCAAGTCATCTAGCGGGCTCGATTACTTTAAAAATATCTAACGGTTAAAATGGCTAATACCATGTGATTATTATACACCTGCCAACAATCGATAAAAACCCTAAAAATACTATAGAAAAAAAGAAGAAATTATTATTGGACGGCCGATTTAGTTGACTTGGTTTACAAAGACAAGAGGTAATCAATCAAAGGCCGTAAACGAAACGTGGCTTTGCTTCTCTCATTGAGGATTTCAGAAGATTCATTTCACGAGTTGCTCTTCGAATCGATCACTTTGGCTCGTTTGATCGATATCTTCTGGATTCCTTTTTCCCAATTTCACCGTCCGGTAAGACCTTCCGGCATCTTTGAGAATAGGCGAACGGAGAGAGAAATAACTCTTCCCTGGAATTGACTTTTAGGGTTTTTTTTCCAGATCTGATTTGATTTCATCGAGATTCTCTCTTGTTTGATTGATGTGATTGTTTTTCTTTAATCAAATCTATCGTCGAATCTGCTTATCCCTCTTTGAGATTTCTCCTAGGGTTTTCTTATCTCTTGTTGTGATTTTTCAATTGTTGATTGAGAAGAATTCTGGTTATTTAATACGATGGCGGCAGGAGGAGTTGAAGTTTCCAGAAGTTCTGTTGCCGTTGATCGTAGTCGTGATTTTTATTCTGGTAGAGATGGTGAGAGGCGTCAAACTAAACGATCCAACGAATTAGATCGCAGGTGGAAGGATGTGAGACGTGATTCACCTAGAGGACAACGCTTGGCTTCTCAAAGAGGAGAAGCTCGAGAGGATATTGGTGTTCAGAAGAGGAGGAAGTGTTCTCCTTTCGAATGGGAGAGGCAAGATCAAGTGGTTCGAGCTCCACTTAGTGAGAAGACTATAATATCTAATCAGATTGTTGATGTGGCAGATACTAGGAAGATATTTTATGATGATCGAGTCCGTGTTTTGTCACCAGAGCATGTATCCACAGTGTCACTGGTGCCTGTAAAACATCCTTTTGATGATCTTGAAGAGGGTCAGTTGGAGGATGAGCAGGTGGTTGAGGCACCTAATATTGCCACGTCTAAATGGGCGACGCGTTTGGAATCCCCAAAGGAGGAGGATTTTTATGTTGTTAGGAGTAGTAGATGGAATAGAAGCAGTTTGTCTCCTGAGAGCGGGGAATTACTAGCGGAGGTGTCTGAAGAACGAAGGTCTAATTCATCTGGGTCTGGTAGCGGCCGTCACAGCTTAGAGCCTCATAGTGCCCATGAAGATGCAGAGCATGAGTTGGAGAGGCATGTGGATATGGATGTTGGTGAAGCGGAATGTTCTACTTCTGATTTAAACGATTCAGAAATTGATGAACCAGCTTCCTCTGAGGTAGGTTTTAGCATGTTATCTGGTAGTAGAGATGTAAATGAATATCAGAAGCTAAGTAAGATAAATGAAGGCACTTATGGGGTTGTATACAAAGCTAAGGATAGGAAGACAGAAGAGATTGTGGCACTCAAAATGATTAAGATGAACATGGAAGATCAATATGGATTCCCGTTGACATCTTTGAGAGAAATCAACATTCTTTTGTCTTGCAGTCACCCGTCGATTGTGAATGTCAAGGAAGTTGTGGTGGGAAACAAGGATAGTGTTTTTATGGTAATGGAACACTTAGAACATGATTTAAGGGGAGTAATGGACAGGATGAAACAGCCTTTTAGTACCAGTGAGGTAAAATGTCTGATGATACAGCTGTTGGAGGGTGTGAAATACCTCCATAGCAACTGGATTATTCACAGGGATTTGAAGCCATCGAATCTTCTATTGAACAACAGTGGGGAGCTGAAAATATGTGATTTTGGCATGGCTCGCCAATATGGGAGTCCTATCAAGCCCTACACCCAGTTGGTTGTTACACAGTGGTACAGGTGAGAAAAATCTGCAGTCACCAACTGTTTTTTATTATTATTACTCATACTTGATGTTTGTGTTGCAGGTCCCCAGAACTTCTGCTAGGAACAAAAGAGTACTCAACCGCAGTTGATATGTGGTCGATTGGGTGCATTATGGCCGAATTGTTGTCTCTAAAACCTCTTTTCCGAGGGAAAAGTCAGAATGATATTGACCAGCTTCAACAGGTAACTATGGGGCTTTTAGATTCTTTATACCCTGTTTTCTCTGATGATTGTTTGTTTACCTGTTAGTAATCAAGGCTTTGAAATATCTCCACAGATCTTTGCGGTTCTTGGGACACCAAACGAGACAATCTGGCCAGGATTCACGTCGTTGCCAGGCGCAAAAGCCAAGTTTCGTAAGCAACCGTGAGTAGTCTTTCTCATGTTTTTATGATATTGTCTGTTATATTACTCAATAACAGGTTGGTCTGATAAATCTGTGTCTTTATTTCAGGTACAATTTACTGCGTAAGAAATTTCCTGCTGTATCTTTTACAGGAGCTCAAATTCTTTCAGATTTGGGATATGATTTGTTGAACAGATTACTGAATTTTGACCCGGAGAAGCGCCTAACAGTTGATGAGGCTCTAAACCATGGCTGGTTCAATGAAGTACCTCTCCAGAAATCCAAGGAGTTGATGCCAACATTTCCTCAAAAACGTAACTGAGAGATCTAAACTAAATACTTTTGAGTACCTTTGTTATATTAATATTTTCTTGTCCTCATATTCCTGTGTTATCTTCTTCACGAGGTTAAATACTAAAAGGGTTTACCCGAAAAGTGGGAAGGGGACTCTTGCCATCTGTAAGTTATTTCCACAACATATAAAAGTTTAACTTGTAGTAGTTGTTTTGTGTTTTACCTTATCATTTCGTCATCTATTCTAAAGGTTGTTTCTCTTCAAAGATCGTTTTTTTATTATTATTATGGTCTGAACGTGGTGCGTCCTGGTGAGTTACCCAAATGCAGAGACTCAGTTAAATGATTCAGATCTTTTTTTTGGCCCACTGTTACTTGGTTGTTTCCATTTAGCAGAGAGCTGATGACTTGAGTTTCAGAGGCTACTTATAAAGGACTTGAAAGCTGGTATAGTTTAGTAGCTGATTTGCTGTCGCAATCTAGTATGTGACTTTAAATGGTTTGTCCAGTATAAATTTTACTGCTTTTGTAGTTTAGATGTTATAGGAAATGTCAAATGTGTTGTTTCTAACTAATCAATACAGAAGATTGATTTTGATTACTGGCCTCGCGAATTCAAACACTCGCATTGACAATCACTTGAGAAATCAAAACGAATGGTAATCTGATAGTTCGTTTTATACGTTTCATCGATTCCTTCATGACCAACCAGTAAAAGCTTAGCTCAAAATTCTGACTTGATATGATTTCCGATGCATTAGTCTTTTAACTGGGTAGTTGAAACCTTTTGATAGGTCTATGATTGATGAGTGAGTTTACGAATGGTAAAAGAAATTGAATGCATGTATGTCACAAGTGCTCAACATTTGAGTTAAGAGCCAAATGCTGTAAAACCATCATGTAACAAAATTTGTTTATTAGACCGAGCTTGTTTCAGAAACTTCATTGAATTCTTTTGGAATGATCCCAAGACAACCACAGGGATATGTTACGTCATTTCTTATGTTATATCTTTACAAATATGCAAATCAGAGATGTAGTGGAACTGTGGAAACATTACAACATGTCCGTTATGGTCAAGAGTGACAAGCGCCCACATGCAATTAAGTTTCAGGTTATAAAGTAAACTCGTCTGAACTTATCTAAAATCTATTTTAAACAAATTTTAAGCTTGTATGATACAAATTTTTGTCGATGTTTAAAGCCTATAAACGGTAACCATTACGAGTTTTGGGAGTATAAATTTAAAATGGAAAATGAAAAATGGAGAAGTGGTCTAGTCATGGTTGGTATAATTGGAGCAAAGACAGCTAGTGGCTATTGCTCTAAAGGGGACAATAGCTTGGTGACTCATCCTAGTCTGCCAACCAGATTACAACAATCCAGACACGTGGTGCAAACCCATTTCGTCGTTTTTCCAAGTTAGGATTCTTGGGTTTTGGGACTTTTGTGGCCTTCAAGACTCACGTAATTCTTTTCTTCTCACAAATTCTGTAACCCCTAAATATCTAACTTGAGTTGTTGGACTTTCATTGGTCGAACATGCCTGCTTTTGTTTACTGAGTTCACTTGTAAATTATTAAAAGAATCTCCGGGGTGGTTTCATTAATTAATAATTAAATAAACTTGTCGACAGTAGTACAGATTTTTTCGTAATGAAAACTGTTGGCGAAGTGTTTAGCTTTCGGATATTCATTAATTATATAATTAGGTCTCAAAGCTGCAGGTGAGAGAGATTCAGAACGTAATCAATGTTTTTTCTCCTATATATTTACTTTTAATCAGCGTCTTCGAAAAGCATATGTTATATTCTAAAGATAAAAAGATTGTCCACCTTCCACTTTTAGAAAGTAAATCGGCCGGTTTAGTTATTCTAATCACTATTTTTAGGGACGTCTGTAAAGGGAAACTCTCCAATTATCATGTATAAGATTATATTAATATCATTTACTATATATAGATACATCAATTTTAACTATTAGAGATTTTAAAGCCTTTTTTAACCCCAAATTTAAGCTTTATATATGTATAGGGTTGGAAATGTATTTATTTTTATACATAATACAAGAGAGTAACGTAAATCTTGGTCGGTTCATATATACCTCTGGAACCTCAAGTGATTTTTTTTGTTAAAGTGAACCTCAAGTGATTATGTATATATTAATGTATATCATGTACTATATATAGATACACCATTTTGGATTGAACTATATACTAGGGAGCACATTTGAATTTTTTTCCCCCGAATTACTTATGTGTATATAAATTCAAATTAATCATTTGACACGCACCAAAGATATTAAAATGATGTTCTTAGTAATCAGGTGTTTATTTACGGTTTCCGAGAGAGTATTTTGATAAATTATATAGAATTTGATCAATCGTTTTTTCTATAGTAAAAAATCATAAACTTTGTTTTAGTGCTATAAATGAGTCAACTTTTGTGGTGTAATTTAGAATTTTTACAAAAAGAAAATCTTCCGGATATGTAATTTTTTAAAAAGCTTACGAATTTCTCCTCGCATGTTAAAGATAATACCGCTTTCATATTTTAGAACAATCTAGAAGTTAATATTTGAAGTGGAATATAATCTACATGATCTTCATAACAACTGTCTTTATCGTAAGATCGATACGATTATACAATCCAATCATATTTTATTAACATAATTAATTATGCGAGTTGATAAGATTTGTGAAACTTATCTGCTGAAAAAGACCAAATACTCAAATTATGTAGGTAGTGACGTAATGTGGCAACCTATATGGGATGTGCCACGTGCTCCATCTACGTGCTCCAACCTATATGGATCTTCATCTACATTTTATAAAAGATATGTAACTACAAAAGCCTTGCCCACCAATAAATGAATTCACTCTCCTAAACGTAGTAATTATATTAGATATTCGAAACAGCTAATCAATCCGGAAAAGTTAGACCTACAAAGAAAAAACAAAACCTTCAATTCTTACACTATGAACCAAACAATTTACTAAACTATTTGAAACTCAAATTAAGAATGAAAAGTAGTTGAAAGTCATCTAGATAAGTCTATGCTGTATATATCTGGGAGCGAAAGCAATGTAGTTCATCTTTAACCTTGAATGCATGATATGATCTATGCTTCTGATTTCAATTAAATGTTGAAAGTTTTTTCTGAATTATTTTTCCACTTTGGGATTCATAGATCAGCCACAGGTTCATACATTATCTGACATACTTCTTTTATCTATATGTACGACACTGTCTTCCTTCTTGATATGACCGTAGGGTAAGAGCTTGAAACTTTGAAGTAACTGGATCTTGTATGTGTTTCTTTTTTGGGTAGAATGGATCTTGTATATGCTGAGAGTGAATTCACTTAAATATATAGCATAAAATTTGAGACAGCGGAGAGAGCTATCCATCATAAAATCGTTAATATATGTAGTCAATTATTATGATCATATTTATTGATGGTAATTAGATTTGATTTGTTTGTTGTAGATGGTAGATTATCAGTTATGATTGACAATATCAAATATATTACTTGATGATGACATACGACAAAAATATATATATTTATATTCCCAAATAATTTATGCTATGTAGCCTTTAACAAAACATAATAACACTAATAATTCTTATTATGCTATGTACGTTTTTGTTTTGATTAAAAATAAAGATTGTTATTCTGTTTGCAATAAAATTAAATAGTTTGTTAAAATTTTATTTTGCTTAAAAGAGAGATCTAAACAAATGTAAAAGTATATCTACTACTATATTATTTAAGCAATTTTAAAAACAATTTAACCAATTTTTATGTGTTATATTATATAAAATGCCACTTTAATTTTATAAAATTCAATAAAAAAATCCATACAAAATATTTTAAATAGTTATTAGTTTCAAAAAAATAAAACTTATTTTCTCCCTCTCCTAATAAATATAAACAAAAATATAAATTGAATTTTATATTTTGATTATATTCTTACTTTATAAGTAATATGGTACATTTAAATAATAGTTTCTAAATTAGACTTATTTATCAAAAATTAATATTTATTATTTTATTTATGTACAATTATATATTTTGTTAAAGTAGAAAATATTTATATGTTAAACTTTAATTAACTATTTTGATCATAATTTTAATCCACTATTTGTTTTAATTTTAGCAAATGTTAAATTAGATGAGAATATTTACTAAGATAATATGTCTACTATAAATTTATATAATAATTATAAATAATAATTATTGTTAATTTCGTAATTAATAAATTTGATTTTTATTCGATTTTGTAAACTACTTAAATTATCAAATTTATGCAACCAAAATCCAATAAAAATCCAAACAAAAACTTTTAAATAATTATTAGTTTCTAAAAAATAAAACTTATTTTTTCTCTCCTAATAAATATAAACGAAAAATTTAAATTAATTTTAAAAATTCAAAAAAATCCAAACAGAATCTTTTAAATAATTATTAGTTTCTAAAAAATAAATTAGATTTTTATTTGATTTTGTAAACTACTTAATATCTCTATACTCATATTAACAAATTAAAATATTTGATATGATTTGATTTTAAATTAAAATTAAAAAATCAAATCTATTCAAAATAAATAAATTTAGATCAGTGGAATAAATTCAAATTAAATTATGGAAGAAAATTAAATTTTTTAAAAAAAATTGTTAACCAATTACAAAATTAAGGTTTGAGATTTATAACATACTATTTATTTTCGTTATTATATTAAAAATTAATAGAGATTTAGGCAAATATTGGTTAATTTTAAATTTTGAAAACTAATGATTTGTTATAATTAAAATCTTAACATATATTATCATTCTAATAAACGTAATCTTTAAAAAAAAATTGAAATCATGGCTAAACGATTAATTTATTTTTTTTTATCCCTAAATCTATATTACCCTATAAATAGAATAGAGTTTCATCTTCAATCTCTCACATTTTTTTGTTTTCGAGCATTTTAATTTTAATTTCTCATTACTTATTTTTTTTTTTTTTATATTTTGATTATTCATGATCTATTTGTTCTAACGATTGTTTACTTTTGATTTTTAATACAGTGGAAACAACACCATCACATATCTCCATATTCAATAACCGATCTAATTTTGTCGTTGCAATTTATTATGCCACTATCATAATGGTCAAAGTGAGTTACGAGTCACGATCATTTTTTAATATAGACATATGGTTAGTTATATGATCTCTATCGTTGTTGACGTATTTCTAACAAATTTAAATTATCAAATAAACATTTTTTCGCGGCGCAGAACGCGAGCTACTATCTTATATATATATATAAACTATTGTATTGATTATGCTTGTTTCATATGCAAAATATATGAAAACTAAGACTCATTAATGCTGGGTAAATAGACGACATGATTAGATATATGTAACAATGTCATATTACTCAAATGATTTTTAGTTGTGTATGGTTTGGAAAAGCAAATACAACAATGGTATACTACTGTCACTGAAATGACTGTATTTTTAGTTGTATATGATTTGAATCATCGATTCGGTCCAATCGGTAACACAGACCGATAAAACTTTTTTGATGTAAAATATAGCAGTTAAAAATAGTTAGAAGTCGTAAAATAGTGATAAGTGATAATAAAAAAATAAATTCATTGTTGTTTTCTTTCCAATATATATATATATATATATATTTGTGACTAGTAACCATTAAATTGATATAATATTTACCGTTCTGATAGAAAATAAATTTACCAATGATTCTTAATTTTTTTCATTCATGTAATTTTAAAAAGGAGGATGATATTTAATGTTGCAGGATCAGGCCTAACAAATCCAGTTTCGTGGGTGGCTTTTACCTTGGACAAACTTAGCAAAGACAATACATCTATTTTTTAAAACAAAAAATACATATAATTTCCATCTACGACATTACTAAATGTTAGTTGGCAAAAATTATATTACTAAATGTTCTGTAATTTATTAGATATGAAGTTTATATAATTACTTTTGCCAATATATATATATATATATATGTACTGATATATAATTGAAAATAACAAGGTTTGATATCAATGTAGAAGCGTGATTACCTTTAATATATTTATATATTTATTAGTGAGCGGAACTAGAGATATTTAATCAGATCAAAATCAATTTAAAAAAGGAAAGAACTGAGCCAAAGATGAACTTTTATCTTATAGACAAATAAATATATCATAGTTTTTCAAAACAATTACGGTATATTTTGCTAAAGAAAATGAATCAGAGGAAGACCATATTAACCTGAACCAAATTGTCTATTTTAATTCGATTTTGTAGTTCATAAAAACCCGATATTTCTAAGAAAAAGTTCTGACTAATCATAATTATAGTGGCTTATACCAAATTAAATTTGAATAATTGAGTACTGATGTCGTAGTCAAAAAAACAAAAGATTCAGGTTCTAGAGTCAAAAACACATCCAGCGATAAATGTGTTGTACTTAAACATATAAGAACAGATGGGTGTATATGCTTAACTACTGGTTTTGGTTATTTTACTATAATTAACTATATAAATAAAGTTAATTAATACTAGTTTATAACTTTATATAATGACTATTATAGACACTAAGCTAATGAGTTGTCTTTACGTGTCCTTAGAACATGATTAGTGGAAATCTCTCATTAAATGTCTCATTTTGTCATTTCCTTCTACATGAATTTTTGCTTTATATAATTCCGTTATTATGAGATTGTTGATCGCATTATCTTGATATAATATCCAAAGTATCAACAGACTAACTTTTGATGCATATGATTTGGACAATAGCCATTAGTTTGAACTCTTAATTAAGGCATTTTTCTTAGCCGAAGAAATGAATTCATTTGTTGATCTGTGTGATTATTTGGCAAACCAAGTTAGGTGTAAGTTGTTTATTATCCTACGGAATAGAGACTTCAAACAGATTGACTAATGTCTATCTGGGTAAAAATGCTTTTGCCTCATCAGTGTTAAAATTGTTTGGACAAGATTACAGAATTGTGTATCTGAAGCATAAAAGAGACTGAAACTAAAAAGTAAAAAACATTACTTGCTAAATCAATATAACACATTAATCGAATTCTTTCTTTTTAAGGTCCACTGGTTAGTGTCTTCTGCAACTTTTGATCGCATTTGGACAACTTAGGATCGAACTCTATGCCAGTAAAACAGACCAAGTGGCTTATAGCCATCAAACTAAGAAATCCTCGGCCATCAAACTCATTTACTTAAATATAAATGTTCGTCAAATCCAACTGGTTTAATATATCTTCAAAAAAGGATTTCGTAGAAAAGTACAATATTTGTATCTAAAAGTTTTTCCCATAATCCGTAATAATTTGCCTAATAGTATGATAGTTCAATTAAGAAAAGTATATAAACAAAATATAAATGATTAAACTTCTAATAATCATATACTATAAATAGGTAATAAGAGTAGATTTGATTAATTCATATCAATAACGATTACCTAACTCCATTGGCACTAAATCTTTATTTTTTGTCACCTTCATTGTCACTAAATCTTAAGGTCGTTTACGCATGAGATCATCTTGTCCCCTTTGAGATCTAACTTGTCACATTCACTTTAAATTGAGACTTGGTCAATGATTATAATTATAATCGATCCTCATCTTTTGGATCGTGCCTAATAAAAACTATTTTTTCTTGTAAGGCATAGTATTTTAACCTGATTTGGCTTTTCTTCATTAATGTTACAACAAACAATCGCTTCGTAAGTACGGGAAATTAATATGCAAACATTGGAGCTAATTACTGACCAGTGAGACAGTGATAAATTAAATATATGTTTTTTTTTCTTATATGAGCTGTTTTTTCAAAATTGTCGATAGTTCAACTATATATATTGGAGTTGGTAAACTTTACCACTTTATTAGTGAAGACAATAACTTGGGAAGAAATTGTACTTCTGTCAATAACTTGGGAAGAAATGGAACATCAAAGAAATTTTGGTTAGCTGATGTTTTACATGCGCGAATGTGATAAGAACATCTTTAATCGATTTTTTAGTCAAAAATATAAAATATTCGTTCACAAGTATAGGAATATTGTCATTTTAACCAAATTGTACCTTTTTAGCTTTTGCCTAATATTTCTTTGACGTTGCCTCAAAACGAGGCAATGAACTGAAAATTAGTGGTACATTAATCATTTTAGTACCTAAACTTCGATGAGCTTAACCTAAATCTATATGTGCATATAGCAAAAATTTATCATACCAAATATTGGTAGCTCGATTAAAAAAATATTTTAAATAAAACTTAAAAATCACGTTTAATAAGATAAAACTAATATTAAATATTATAGTTTTAGATCCGAGAAAATTATGAGTTTTGACTCATAACTTTATGATAATAAATAAAAAAATATTCTATCACGTTATGTTTCGTAAAATGGTTGTAATAATTACATAAAACTTTCCAAGATTGTATTCCATAATAAATGGCAATTGGATAATCCTTTTACGCAGACGTAACCGTATATCTGTCTTTATTTAAAGTAGTTAATTAATAAACAAATATCTTTCCTCCCCCATAAAATACCAAACAAAATTAGTTCAAGTAAAGAACAAGGGTCAAAGTGACCAATAGTTAACTAATTTAATTATTTATTTATTTGTATAACAATACGGAGATTTAATACTTGTGTTTGCACTCTGGTTTCTGACTTTCTTTCTACAACTAGGACTAATTAAAAACACTCCAATTTTGTTCTTTACATTTATATTTATGTCATCTATCCTACAAATTGAATAAATCACACTCTGCTAAAAGTATATAATTAATCCATTACCGGTCCATTAAAAATGATAGTTCGAATCATGGAAAACAAATCTATGACCTTTTATATAACTATCGGTGAGTTATTAACTTATAAGAAATGATCACTCATAGCTCAACTATAGTCTATAGTAAATATAATTTTACATTTTTCACATTATGGTAATAAAGTTAATGGTTAGAATTGGGAGAATAACTTGGGCAGAGAAAAGAAAAGGAGAGTAACTTTCCATGTGCAAAGCAACCCTTATTAGCGTCTCCTATACCAACACAACACACGCGTGCAGGCAACGAGAACAACACGTGTCCAGATCACAACGCGTGTAGACCCCACACGTGTTCAGATCACAGACGTTATAAAACCCTTACCATCTCTGTTCAGTGTTCCTCAGCTCCAACTAGTAAAAGCTTCTTAGCTAATTTCTCAAACATTCTATACAGAGAAAAATGGACGGTAGGGGGGGGGGTGTTGCATAGCAAGGTACACCGTTGGCGCTGGACCGTACGATCTCTCTAAAGCAGATCGTATCATGCTTCGATTTCGTCCCATAGCTCCTAAACCGGCTATCAACGGCGGAGTAAAGCCTGTATCCAGCGGAGACAGCAGCGGCGGAAGCTCCGACGTTTCCTTTAGAGCTGGTAGAGGGAAGAGGAAATGTCAGCAGAGAGATAATGGTGGTAACGCCAAGAGATGCACCCGGCGGAGGAGATCGGAGAAATCTGTCGCTCACGGCGGCGCTAATGCGGTGACTCTGTCTCTGATACCGGAGAAACCTGCGTTTACAGATCTGGAGGTATCAGTGGAGAAGCAGAAGCGGCAGGGTCCATTATGGCTGAGTTTTAGCGACGGCGGCGGGATGTTTGCGCCGGCTTATCATACGGCGGAGGTATTACGGAGAAAGGTGGTGATTTCGTCGTGTATGACGGTGGAACGTGTAACGGACGCTTGGGTTGACGGATACGGTTTAGGGAGGTCAGATGAAGAAAGGAAAATGAATCTTGTGAGAGACACGTGTCCTGGTTTCATATCCGACGGTTCGGGAAGAGTGACGTGGACGAATGACGCATATCAGAAGATGGCGAGGGATAATATTCCTGTGGAAGAAGGTGCACGGGAGACAACGTCCAGCAGCGATAATTTTCACGTGGTCGTACGGTTGGTGATGAGGGAGAGACCGATGCTAACGTCCCCTGGTTTCACATGCAGAGTGAAACTACAGCACACGTGTCAAAATCGTGAGAGAGGCTCCATCACGGTGCCTTGCGACGTGTGGAGAATGGACGGTGGAGGTTTCGGTTGGAGGCTCGACGTTAAGGCGGCTTTGTGCCTTTGACGACCATGCATGTCCACCTTCAGATCAACTATAGTAATCGGCGACGAACGGTCCTCTGATCGTTACATTACATGATCTACTCGAAACACAAAGTGTGGATTCGGAATACTCATTAAATTTCTAATGATTTAACATATATTTATGTCGCTTTTCTTTTTGTTTATTTTTAAATAGATTTTGTTTAGAGTTCTTGTAAAAATGCATCTTTTTTTCTTCTTCTTATTGTGTTGCTAAATTTCGAGCTTAGTGTTTAAAGATAATTAACGAAGGAAAAATTTGTTGAGTATTTAATGGGTTTATCGTCGGTGCGTTTGTCAGATTTAACGGCAAGGACGGTTGGAAATTACGGTCAGAGTGATCGTCCAACCATGCAAAATCCAAAAGTGGTCCAAAACGTTAAACTTACAGTCTTGATGACAAGAAGATGTGACTGAACCGGGTTTTTGAAACAATGTAATATGATCGAACTCGTATAATTCTTTTTCTTTTGTCGATTGGTACAGTGTAGGACCATGTAAAATGCTCTGATTCAGTCCTGTCAAGCGAGTTATATCTGCTCCGTCTAATCCGCTTTGTCGCAGGTGTGGATTATATTTATCTGCAAATTGAAAACAATCTAAGGATTGTAAATTTTTTATCTTTATTTGCTCGGCATTAGTTAAGTGGATTGGCTGATAATTCGTTAAAAAAAAATTTCAAATTAATTTACGGACTATTCGTCATTTTTCAAATTAATTTAAAACAAGTTATTTAAGTGAAATAAATATCAAAAAATAAAATATGCAAATATTCATTAATCCGTTTTTCTAAATACTATCTGTTTTGCAATAAATTTTTTTTATCCGCACGTGTATTTATACTGATATTTTTATTTTTGTCAATCCGTATTTACTCTGCAGCGGATCTAACAGGGCAAAACTCACATATTGTGATCTGACATGTCGACTCCTATCAAACTATTTGAACATTTTATCCAAATATATATATATATATTTAAACGATATGTATAATTTACCATTCAAGATCTAAACTCATAATTTTCTATAAATAAAACGATGAGAAATGTGGAAATAGTATCTCTTTTCCTTTTTTTTTGTGCTGACTTTACGTTAAAGAGATATTTTAGTCGAACTCACATTTTAATTTTGAATTTTGTTTTGTTTTTGTTTAGTCGGCAATCTCATTATGATGAAACAAGGAATATAACAATGTAAACGATCCAATAAGAAGGTGATACGTCGAGCAAAAGAAAACAAAAAAAAGGAGGGTGAAGAATAATGTACTAGAGTCTACACCTGCTGTAAAAGTGCGATATCCAATGATGCATATATGCAATAGTGCAAAGGCCACGTGTACCAGTGTTAACTATGTGTAGGCAGTGTAGGTGACTAGGTGTAACTTAAACATCAATTCTAATATGACAAAAAATAAAACGTTCAACGGTGACCCAAATTCCAAATCTATGGCTAAATTTTTAGAGATGAATTTGATATAATCGATTATTCGAAGCTACTTATAAGTTTTAGATTTTTCCCATTCACACAAACAGAAGAGATAATGTTTCTAATTTTGATCATAAATTAACTGAGCTAGTGAGCTCAAATCAGATTGGCCAAAATGATATCTTTCTGTTCTTCTAAAATGATTTTACTATCTTCGGATAAGAGGGATTTAGAAAAATCAAATAAAGCAAACCTAACAAACATGACTCATCATGAGTACAATACAAACAACCCAAATAGCCGTTGTAGGATTTCCGCAAAATAACTACATCTATCCAATTAAACTCATGATTTGTGTTTAGTTAACCGACAAATCGCGATCACTGTACCACGTTAGCATTGATCAATTATAGAGAGAGGGTTTTGTTTGGTTTTTCGAAACCCTCTAAGTGACTTAGTGATTTTGGGTGGGTTATGTTGATTATTCAGGTCACTGGATTTTAATCTCGGATCAATCCTAACATGGTACATTGATCAAGATTTTTCGGTTAACTAAAAGCAAATCATGAGTTTAATAGGATATGTGCAATTGTGAAGAGTTTTGTAGATAGTTTTGTGAAGATGGATAAGTTTTTGGGTTGTACAATGAAGAGACAAAAAAACTGGCCGCTTGAAAATGTAGATGTGGAGATTGCTACAACCAACATTAGAGTTTTATTTAAAGTAGACATTAGGACTTCCGCAGAATTTGTTTAAATTAGCATTGCGTCCAAAGTGAAATGAGTGACCAACGCAAGTGTTCTCTTCAATTAACAATCGAAATTAGGAAAAAAGTCTCAACAATTCATATTTTTACTCCCGTTTAAACATCAATCTGTGAAGACTTGAGTACCGTTAACAAGAGGTTGCTGTTCCGAGTAACCGATACTACTCTCATCACTCAGAATGCTATAGTCAAAATCGTCAAAATCATCGTCGTCGTCTTCTTCTTCTTCAGACTCTGTTTCTTCTTCTTCTTGATTTGCCAAGTTAGACCCATCTTTTCTTCTCTCTACTGTCTGCTTAATGGCATCATCGTAAGACATATCATACCACACGTTACCTTTCCCAACAATGGATTTGTTGTGTGCATCCTTCATTCTCTCTTGCTTGCTAATCTCTGAGTTCTTAGGCTCTCCCCAGTAGTCATACTGATAAAGTGCACTTGTTGGATCGTACTGGTCTTTCCCAAAGAAGCTTCCTGGCTTATACCTCCCTGGTTCCTCCAATGGTAAACCCAGTGCTTGACGACTGCAACATAAATCTTAAACATCAACACTTTTTCCAACAACCTGAACTCTCACTTTGATAAGTGAATTTCTTTACTACTTACGAGCTGATATCTCTGAGTAATGCTTCTCTTTCCTCCAAAGATCGGCGCCAGTGTAAGAAATCATACTCGTCCATCTCTATATTTCGTCTTAGCTTGTCGATTTTGTATCCTTCTCCTCTTGCTTTAGCTTCCATCATTAGTTTATTGTGGTACTGCAGAAGACAACACGAGAAATTTAACCACTGTCGGTATAAAGATTCATACAGCGATGCGAGTCTAACAATTGCATTACAAAGAGAAAACCTCAAATAGAATTATGACAATGAAGATAATTGGAGATACCAAAACACTGCGAAAAAGAAAACTATTGAAAACAAAGACACAGAGATGAAAATATTGCCAATGGAGCGGGTAAGGGAAATCAGAGATGAGAACTAGTTAAGGGAATTAAAACCTGGCGCTCGGTCAATGCAGCCACTAAGTCAAGTTCCTTGACACTGGTTTTCTGCGAGAAATAGAAAACATTTAATCGCAAAACTAAGACAATATGGTTCACGAACACACCAGACAAGAAATTCTCACCAGAATCACTTTTGGCAATTTGGTTTTCTTATAATAAGCTTCACTATACTCGATATCCTTTTGTTCATCAAAGTCTTCATCATCAGATAATTCTGATAGTTTTTTGCCTTTGTATTTTTCAGGGTTAGCTTCGTAATCATCCAAAATCATTTGCTCAGCTACATGTATCTGCCACAACTGCAAACGGGAAAGAAATGTGCTGAAGGCTTCACAAATATTAGAAAGCCAACGTAGTGATTTTCATAAAGCTAATGAGTAAACAAAGCAGAACACTCATAACCAACTCTTTTGCTTAGGAGACTACCTTGTCCACGTACGGGTGATCAGAGAGCAGCCCTTCCTCCTCTGGCTTTGATCCTGGATCTTTTCTAGGTTCAGGATGTCTTCCACAATCTCGCTGTACAAACAATGTATTTAGATAAGAGGGAGATACTTCAAAAGAACAAGAAATGAATTGACATTCTAGGAAAGGATTCTACTAACCCGTATTTCATCTGGATTTGTATCCCCATCGCGATGGAATATTGGTGGGAAGTCAAATTTATTAAAGCTGGAGCAGAGTTGGAAAAACAGTCAACAAACATACAAGAACCAAGACCACTTAAGGACAGTATCAATGTCAATTTTTACTCTTGATACGAAAAAGAAAATAAAGACGTGTGTATTACATACATCATGTGATCTATATTAGGATGAACGAAGCGCAACTCTAACGGAAACCGAAACCGGTATGGATCTCTTTTTGCCTGAAAGAAAAAAGAAACATAAGCATGAAAAATTTTCAATCAGCTTTTATTAATGTGAAAGAGGGATGTGCCTCAAGATTACCGTGATCTCTACTATAACATGCATCCCAACTTTTATGAAATGACGGATCCAAAACCAGTCATTACCTTTTATAGGCACCCACCTGCAAACCAACAGACACAAATTTTTCATATAAGGCGTACGAGAAATTTCTTTCATTGCTAAGAAACAAATTTTACCAGGTTATATACCCAAGTACAACAACCAAAGTAAGTTTTAACCATATTTACAAAGTAACAGCAAGTAGATATACCCTTCATGAACACCTCCAATGTCAACAAATGCTCCCTGATACAGATGTAAAGTGCTAACCGTGCCTTCACAAATCTGCATTGACATTAAGAATTGCTCATATAACCAATCACATAACTGATCATTAGTTACAATAAACAAGGCTTAGGAGTAGGATTCTTACCATCCCTGGATAGTAAAAGGGAAGCTCATACTGCACAGAAAGAAAAAAGCAATTAACTTCAAACATCTCATTACCTAGCAAACTAGTCAAACAATCAAACCAGAAGTAGAAATTTTACCATCCCATCTTCGTAATCCTTCCCTCTTTTCCTTCTACCCGGATAAAAATCCTGATCATACTAGATAAATAAAAACATCATCTTTATTACAATCCTTCTCTTAGCACCATTAAGCTAATGATGTCTCATTGTTCTGGAATACGATTACGAACCTTATAAGATTCTTCCTCCAACCTATCTTTATTAGCTTCAACCCATTCATTATATTGTTTCAAGAAAACCTTAAACCTCTCCAAACACATCTTATCAACAGTAGCATCTTCTCCAACTCTCAAATCCTTATCCAAATCCTCAAGCCAGACTCTTTCAGCCATTAACTTATGAGCTTCCCTTATAAACTCCAACTCTTTCCTATCAACTTCCCAACCTCTCGGCGGCCAATCACGCGGCGGAATCTGCCTAAGAACCACCGGACCAGCCCACGACGTCTCAAGAGGCGGTGGTTTATCTCCTCTGATCTCAAATTGCTTTGCGTACCATTCATCTTCCGTCATCCCCATCTCCTTAATCTTCTTCTTCCTATACGAAGGTCTCAGCATCTTAAACGCCTCTATCGCCTCCGGTGATTGAAGTGGAACTTCTTCACCTTCGTTAAGCGATTTACGCGCGAAATCAGCTTCTGGTGTGAGAATCTCTTCCCATGGAGCCCAACCACGTTCGATCCAGTTACGTCGACGAGCTTCATCCTCTGTATCTTTGTCCTTGGGTCCGAATTTCTCGAGGAATGTCTCGTCGACGGGGAATTCATCGGAGCTGAATCCACGGCAAGGCGGTAAGGCGAGGTGACGAGGTGGAGACCATAGATATCCGGAAGAGAGTGATTTGGGTTTGCAGAAATTAGGGTTTGTAGAATTGGGGAAGGTGAAAGTAAGCTTTGTTTGACAAATCTGCATCATTCATTCGTTTCTCTTCAGGGTTTTTTTGGGGGGTTTTAGAGAGTGAAGAAGTGAGAGTTTGGATAAAGCTTACTTTGATTTACTTACAATGAAGAAGAAAGGTTAAGTTTTAGATGAACCCCCCATATTTATCAATAATTTAGTTTTGCATCCACGGTTTTTGATTTATTAGTTAGACCCATATTAGTTCAAATTTCAAGGATCAGGGTAATTTTATCATTTTGCCTAGTCACAGTTTTGATTTTCCATATATATATATTTTTTAATATTATCCTCGTTACAATAGATCCGTGTTAAAAAAAAGACTTAATCTTATATGATTCTCATTAGTATTGAATACAATAACTACAGTTGTTTTTTTTCCCATCAAAAACTCTATAAATTAAATAAACGGTAGATAATTTTTCTTTATGGAGAACCACGTTGGAACCGTCGAACTTGCATGAAGAAAATAAAACCTCATATTTTTGCATTTTTATCAAGTGAATCCGCACGAGTGTTATTACATCTAGAAATATGACAAGAAAAATAAAATTAAGGGAAAACAATCTAAATTTTTTTAAATTATTGAGTTCTGCAATAAATGATGTCCAATTTTTCGGGGTCAAAATTAAGGAAATCAAATCCGAGCAATCCATCCATATTGTCTCAAGTGTTAGTGACGATAATTTTAAACACCTCATAACCTATAAGAGAGAATCCAACTCTGCGTGTAATGGGGATAAATTCATCCGATTCGCTTTTAAACCCAAAAGATAATCTCTCTCCTTTATAACAATCTATCCATATCCATGCCTGTTTAAACTATCGTCATGCTTCTATGATCGCCAGACCATTCCTATCCTGCCAAGTTGGTATCGTCATGACTTGGTCCTCTTTAGACCTCTCTGGTGCCAATGGCTCCACCAGGACTCTTCTCTGCCTCACTTACTTGGGAGTCTCTCAATCCTCCTGGGCATGTAGTCTTCTGGCATCCGTCAGTCTGGTTCTCACAACGTGCCAAAACATGCGTTCATTCACTGGATCGCCATGCATGATAGTCATAGATTGGCCACTCGTGATCGCCTCCTATCTTAGGGTCTCCAAGTTTCCTCGCTCTGCCTCTTACGTGACTCCTCGGCTGAGTCCAAAAATCACCTTTTCTTTGACTGCACCTATTCAACTCAGGTCTGGTCCTCCTTCTTCCATCATCCAATGCTCAATCCTCCATCATCTCTTCAAGGTATTGTTCACCGTCTCTACTCTTTGATTTGGTGCTAATCCTGCACTTGGGACTGCTGGTGTCAAAATGTGGTTAGAGTTTGGCGGAATCCTAGAGGAAGCGCTTGGTGTGTTGTTGAATGGTATACTCATGTTTGGTCTTGCCCAATGCAAAGGGTTCACTCCTGTCAAATCAAATCAAATCTTCCGGTTTAACAGTTCCCACCTGCGAATAATCAAATCAAATCAACACAAAACTAATTTTTCCTCATATTCCATAGATTTTTCTATTCAGTTTAAAAATGTTTTCCTCAATTCCTTCGTCTGAACACATAAAAATGGATCTAAAAGACGTACACGACGCGCAACAGCAGCACAAGCGAATCCAACTGAATCCAACGGATCAGACGATGGAGCACGATTGCGTTTCACTTGATCATCCGCAGGAAGGCCACTTGATTACCCAATCGCCTCCCTCAGATTTCTTTCTCTCCTTAATTTTTGTTTTTTTTTTTGTCTTTTCTCTCTCTCTTCTCCGTTGTCTTACGTGGAGCCGCCATTATCAACTATGGATAGTTGACACACCACAGATTTATAATCTCCAGGTATTTCCCCTCTCTCATTTACAGCGAACTGAATATCAAAGCTTCAATCTCCTTAAAGCTTGGTTACAATCAATGGCCAGTGTCTGAATCTGATGAAACTGATCCCTAAACTGTGAATTGAGTTCCCAAGCTTTCTGTTCCCAACCATCTCTAGCAACCTCAGATTCTGCAACATCTCTTTTCACAGCTTGCACATTCTCTCTACATCTCTCGTGCTAAAACTCTGAAGCTCCACAACGATGGTGCGGAACTTGTTTACATCTTTATCATACTACTTTCCTATATATTTAAAATAGTCAATGGCAAAATTATTATTATTATTATTATTATTAAAAAAAGAAATTGTTATTGTTAAAGTTGGCGCTGCATTAGATATTTAATGTTTGAACAGTTTGATTATATATATGTTTGTAGTTGTGCATATGTCCATATATGTATATTCACAAAATTATGGTCCATATGAATAAAAATAATCTACATATTACATATATTACATATGTTGCATAAATCTAAAACTCGTGTTGTAATTCGAATAAATTTTGTGTTTTAAGGATGGTTTCGGTCACGGTTGAGACACGGTCGTATTAATCAAGTAGCCAATTGTTTAATGGACGTGTCTGAGTGCAAGTAATTGCGCTAATATTTGCCACAATGAACGTTTCACATATGTTGACTGTCAATGATTGCTGTTTCTACAACAAATCATGTTGATAGATGAATATTCTCAACAAAAATAATTATCTTCTCTATCTCTACCATCATTTTTTTATTTTATCGTTTGCCTTTTGAAACAACATAGGAGAATCTAACTCTTGACACTTTTTTTGTTTGTATTTTCTGTTATCTTCCTAGATTAAATAATAATATCTTTTAGTAAGGATGTTCGAGTCTTATATTAAATATGACTGGTGAGACTTACTTATCCATTTAGATTGGATTTATAAAGCTAATCTAAATAAAACATGATAATATATAATGTAGGGATAGTTAATACCTTCTCGTATTCTACAGCCAAGTACCTTTTTTAATTTTAAAAATCAGTTAAATCTCATTTATTACATATAAATCAAATAATCGTTTTTACAAAATGTCATCGAGTCGAGAAATTTATCCTACAAAATCGCAAGCTCTGCTGCTTAAAATATTTTAATAATTCTAACGAACAAAAGCAAAACAAAACATAATGGATAACTTTTTTTTGTTGTCTGTCAATAATCCCTTCGAAACTAAAAACAGAGTACATATGATAACCAGCTCCACAAAACAGAGCAAAAGAAATAAACAGCTCTAAGAAATAGAGCATTGAAGATGGTGAAGCGAAGGTTCAACCCCGACTTTCTTCATGCTCGTTAGTGTGCGAATAAGTTAATCATGTTAATTGCAATAAATCAACAAAAATAGATGTAATAAATACTTAAATTATACTATTAAAAATCATGCTAGAGAGATGGTTAGTTAGTGTGTGAATAAGTTAATAATGCTAAATCACAATAAATAAAGTAAAATTAAGTGTAAAAAATACTTCAATTATATCGCAAACCCATGTTAGGCAAATACTTATACCAGCACACAATAAAATCAAGTAAGTAGTAAAGAAATAAGCAAGCTATTCATACAGCAAGGAAACAAATAAAGAAGTAAGCCATGATGTAAGCAGTGAAATCAGAGAAGGAAGAAATGAACCAAGCAGAGAAATCAACGAAGCAAAGAAGCAATGCCTAAAAGCAGATGTCATAGAAGCAAATAAGAAAGAAAGTGAACAAGTTAAGCATGTAAGGAAGCAATCAAGGAAAGAAGAAAGCAACGAAGTAAGTAAAAGAAGGAACAAGTAAACAAATTAAGCATGTATGCAAAGAAATAATAAACAAACCAAATAATCCAAGAAGCATATATGCATAAATATATGTATATATGTATGATGCATGCATGTGTATGCAGACATGTATGTATAAATGCAAGTATGTATGCAAGCATATATGTATATATGTACGTGTATGTGTGTATGCATGCATGCATGAAATATGTTCAGAGATTTAAGAGATCAACCGAGATCACTTCCTTTCTGTCAATAACTTAATCCGGTCGTAGTATCTATGTAGAACTTTTTTGCCTAATGAGTTAGCCACAATGGCTATGAAATCTGATACTGCAAAAAAAGGAGAAAAGAGACGATAACTTCAAACTATAACTATAAGAGAAAAACTGAAGAGTAAATAGAAGAATGAGACTGAAGACATACCTGAAATATGACGGGAAAAAAAACATACCTGAAATAAGAAACTAGAAGATGGAACTCTAGAGGTTGTCTGGCAAATTTTTGATCTGTAAATAAGTTATGTGCTTCTGATTTGAGAACACATCAAAATAAAGGCTGCAGTCTTTTTCTATTTAGTTACCTTCAACAAATTGATTTCTTGCTCCAATTCTTGAATTTTTTCTATAAATTCGGCTGTCTTGTTTTCTGAGCTACATAATGGGTGAAGAGATTCATCAGTCTCTATGCGGATACAAAATAGTTAAACATCAAGAGGACCCATCAATACTGTCTGATAAATTGTTTTGTGATGTCAACTTACAAAGTGGTTTACATAGGCGTAGCATGTGTTACACAAAGATGAAACTTCTTACAGCAATTTTCACTTTCTGGCAGTGTTATAGGCCATAAAATGAATGATAAGAAGGCATGTCAACTCATAATCTCTTGTTGGTTTATTTAGATTGGCCTCACTATATATATAGATTAAAACTAGTTTAAATTGGAATACCTTCCTTATTTGCTTTGGTATAAGTAATTTTGCTTGTAAGCAAGTGGTCACCGCGGCTAGGACCAGATCATCACCGTGTGGATATGAAATAGTTTATCCACTATTTTGTATCTCTACCGACTGTTTTCACCTTAAAATATACAATTAATCAAAAAGAAACAAGAACAGTTATGAGATTGTTGCGTCTTAAGTAGAAAAAGAACTTGTCGAATGTCTGATATAATTAACTAAATTATCTTACCATCTACACCCAATACAACGTCAAGGTTACTGAATAAATTAAAATACCAAAGGTTCATGCAATTCTGCAGATATCTTCAACAACTTAAAACCAAGTACGAAAAAATCAGAATAGTATCCATTCTCTAAATATACAAATCGAGATATCATGACATAAAGAAATATTTTACAACAGATGCTACCTGTATTGAATTCCGGAGGAATTTTGACTTTTATGCTTTTCTTAATGACACATCCTTCTTTTGAAATTTTCAGAAATGATCTCACCATCAAGACCACCTAAAATGGAAAAGAACACACATGTAATTCATTAAGAGATGACTATGCCTACAAAAATGAAATTTCATAATTAAAAACCCACAAAAAAGAAAAGCAACAGTTAGGACCTGTGAAAAATAAGGCAACTAGTATTTGCATATTCTCATCTTGGATCTTGTTTTGTACCTCAAGCTTCACATGTGTCAAGTTATTTCTTTCTCATATCCAAAAATAGCCTTCAACAGTTCTAAAGTGATTCCATACCTAAAAAAGGGGAAATAAATTGAAGTTTGATCATTTTTTTGAGTTTTCAAAGCTACTTCAAGTAATGAAGAGGATGAAAAAACTACTAAAATCAAGCGACTGAAAGCGGACAAAGAGAATGTAACCTAAAACTATAAAAGAAAAAACAGAAGATTAAGTAGAAGTAAGGATTGAAGACAAAATACCTGGGAGAAGGGATTCAACTTAAGAAGCTTGAAGATGGAACTCTAGAGGTTGTCTCTTTTGTGATGGACCTGCAAATACCTGCTTATGTGATTCTGATTTCAGAACATATCAAAAGATTACAATTTACAATATATTTTCAAAACCATTGGTTCTTGTCGTTTTCTATTGAGTTACCTTTCCACATATAGGTTTCTTGTTTTAGTTTTTTGCTTTTACGTAACATTATGTCCCCTTTCCGAAACTATTGATTGCGGTGATTTAAGCTGTAAATCCTACAGAAACATATAAATGAAGGATTTCACAATGTACTTCCGGATATAAAATAGTTTAGCATTTGTGCGGATTTATAAAAATGACTTGTTGGGCGTTTATAGTCTTGCCATTGCTTCTTCTGAACCTGCATAGAAAGAGAGAGAGAGAGAGAGAGAGAGAGAGAGAACACATACACAATCGGTGTTTAGGGCTCAGTCTCAGTTCCAATCTCAAAGCTTATGTGATTGCTTTGCAACATTCTTTTTTCCTACAGTTTCTCAACCATCATTTTCTTCTTTCTGGTTCTCCTGTGAATGGACTCAAATGCCAACATTAGATCCTTAACATTGCTAAAGTAAAGTAGCATTATGCTTGATTATTCTTTTTAAGATTACCAAAGTTAATGTAAGAGTAAGTGAAGTCAAATCTCACCGAGATGCCTTGGTGGTCGGTTACTTTAGCAGTATAGCTATTCTCTTCTTTGTCCTGCGTGGAAATATCAAAATGCTGAATATTAAAGTTGTCAAAGATTGTTTTGTCAAGTTAGCTATGTCACTGAAACTCAAATGCCTTATATAAATGTTGAAATGTCTTGATGATCCAAAACCTTATGTGATCCTTTCTCCTTTCTTCTCCCATTGATTCTCCTAGACGAGAAACAAAAGATGTGACATTAGATGGATATGCGTGATTTTTCTCATGATCTTGAAATAGTTAAGACCTATTTTTATCAAAGATATCTAACCGTAATGCAAAGTAGAATAAATAAAGCTCAGCTAACTATATAAAGCTCTACTAATCGTGTGTTTAAGCTAAATCTATCAAAACCCAAAGATTTATACCTTTTGATAAATTTTGGGTGAAAACATTACGAAAAATGAATTAACAAACAATCATGCCCATTAAAGATTGCCTTTTTACCTTGATTTTAATAATATGAAAACTTATACATGCCCTGCATTGAGCAAGTATATCTGAGAAGCAAAAAGACAGTATTATGATAGAATCCACATATGTAAAATTGATTTTATCAAACACTAATTAATTCCACATATACTCATAATAAAATTCGAAAATAAAATACTATATTGCATCGAGGGCATACCTTTTCATGATCATGAAGACTACTGTGAAATGACTATCGGAATCTGATGACATCACCCACAAGTCCACAACCTAAATTGCACATTCTCTGAATATTTGTTCCACATAAATAAACTTAGCAACCTTTTTCTGGTTTTGTTTGATTACTCTGACTGGATATTTATTCAAGAAGTGTTAAGATGGTAATACCTTTTCTGATGAGTTGAATGATGGTTGTTGCACAGTTTTAGAAACCTGAAAGAAGGAAAGACAAGTATCATCAGACGGGATTTTAATCCTTTCATTTTACTTCTAGAGCCTAAACAACATTAGCAACTACTATATCCCACAAGAAAAG
This sequence comes from Cardamine chenopodiifolia, assembly GCA_963922655.1. Classification (NCBI taxonomy): domain Eukaryota; kingdom Viridiplantae; phylum Streptophyta; class Magnoliopsida; order Brassicales; family Brassicaceae; genus Cardamine; species Cardamine chenopodiifolia. The sequence goes on along the minus strand of OZ000479.1, from coordinate 11,731,464 downwards.
ATTTTCAGTGAATCATTCATACCATCATTTTCTTATCTTTATGTGATTAGTGGAGTGAGCTTGTTCTGCAGAACATTCCTACGAAACACAACCAAAAGGCTAAGCAAGTAACCATGCATCTTTTCTAGTTCAGAATATTCCCAAGGCATCTGAAAAGAGTTAACTAAAGCAATGTATTTAACACATCTGAGAAATTATATTTGTCAAAGAGTTGTTGGTATGAGTCCTACAAAAAAAAGAGAAACTTTTTTCATGGTGCTAGAGAATTTTTGAGGCTCTTGGTTCAGAAGCTGGTTGCAAGTAAACCCCAAGATCTCAAATCCTGAACAATTGAAACAGACAAACAAAAGATTTAGATATAAATGAGATCACCTTGCATCAGTATAACCCACGGTACTTATCTATATATAAAAGCCCTACAATGAATCACTTGATGAAGAAGTATAGAGAGCAGAATGATCATAGACCTTGATTCTTGTATAACCGGATTCAGTGAAGGCATTGATGAAAACGAGGACTTTTTCTTGATAGATTTTCAGGAGTCTCGATCTGTGTGATTTTCAAACAGTAATCTAAAACTATCTAATACAATTGAGAAATCAAGCTAGAGAGTTAGTTATGAGAAGTTAGTAAGGGAGTAAAGAAGTTAAACAAGTCAAGTACGTAAGGAAGTTAAGTAAGCAAGTTAAGCATGCAAGCATAAAAAAAGTAATCAAGGAAGAATGTAAGATAATTAAGTAAGGGATAAAGGAAGCAAGCAAGAAAGTAAACAATGAATCAAGGAAGCACACAAGTCAGCAAAGGAATCAAGTACAAAAATAAGGAAACAAGCAATAAAGTAAACAAGCAAGAAAGTAAACAACGAATCAAGGAAGCAAGCAAGAAAGTAAACAATGAATTAAGGAAGCACACAAGTCAGCAAGGAATCAAGTAAAAAACAAGGAAGCAAGCAAGAAAGTAAACAATGAATCAAGGAGGCAAGCAAGAAAGTAAACAATGAATCAAGTAAGCACACAAGTCAGCAATGAATCAAGTAAGAAAACAAGAAAACAAGCAAGAAAGTAAAAAACGAAATCAAGGAAATAAGTAAGACATCAAGTAAGGAAGTATGTATACATTTATGCATGCATGTATGAATGAATGTATATGTGCATGTATGTATGAATGCAGGTGTGTGTTTATGAATATGCCTTTGTTTAAGTGATTGAGAAGAACCCATATTTCATTCTTTGGTTTCTGAGATACACCACATTAGATTATGAAACATGTTTCTGCTGAAGAAAGGAGACAACAACATCAAAGTGTAAAATCAAACTCAAAAGACCAAGCAGAAGAAGAGGATTTAAAATAACATACCTTGGGAGAAAAAAAAACCAAGAACAGACTTGACAAAGTTTGGTAGCCCTGTACGCCCCTTGATTGATTTCTACAAGCTATATTGTAACAACTACGAATCAACAATCCCAGAAGACACAAACTAAAGTATATGTGAACAAATAATCATATAATTGAAGTTTGGAGTCGTTAGTAAACATTCAATGAGAAATAATTAAGATATTAAACCTTTTGTATCAAGTTATTGGAGGATGCGTCCTTGAGCCTTCCACAGAAGCGAGAGTAACGGAGATTTAGGGTTTTGTCCCCAAACATCAAAATTAAAGCCACTAGATGAATTTTAATTAATTTATCGCTATGTTTATGTTATGGCTAAAGAAATGATCAACAAATTTACAATTAGGTAACCCTAATCTATCAATCGATTTTGCCATTAACATTAAAAAATAAACCCAAGTTAAGAAGAAGAAAAAGATGATTCAAAATTTAGAAAACAGTCGCAACAAATGCAAAATTAAAGAAACAAATCACATAGAATTTGAGAAAACCCCACAAGAATCTGAATATTCTAAAAAAAAATTATTAAAAGAATAAAATTCCAGAAGCAAATTTGGTTTCAAAACTTACTAGTCATGAAGCGAGAGAAGAAGAAGATCCACGCGCTCTTCGAATGGCTCTAAAGTTACAGAGACACATTACACAAAATTTGAGAGAAACCCATAAGAATATGAATATCTTTCAACAAAATCATTAAAAGAAAAACTCTAAAGAGAAATTTTGAATTCAAAACATATTGTTTCTGGATGCTGAAACGAGAGAAGAAGAAGACCCAAGCGTTCTTGGAACGGCTAATTTTGTTTTCTTTAACCGACTTTTATAAAAGTGACTCAATTTTATTTTGTTAAATTGAAAATGTTATATCTCTGAACATTCAAAAAAAATTTAAAAAGAAAGAAAAAGTCCAATATGAAAAGGCCCATTTCAAAAATAAAAATCCAATAAGGTGATTGGTGTTACCGTTATGACTTAATTACGAGTCTTATAAATGTTGCATATTTTACAACTTTGTGCCTAACAATTTTATTCCAAACAGAGATTTATACTTTTTTTATGGGTTCTTTTGTGCAGTATCTTTTGTGCAGGATCCACGTTTCAGAGGTGATGATTTGACCAAATTATCCATGCAAGTGAAAAAGAGATTTAGCTAAAGCGCGTGATTAAAAAAATAACATGCAGAAGACGATATATATATTGATAGATTAATAGTATATAAAAATATTTAGTGTGATAATAAAAAATATGTCATATGCAAATAATATTGTTTCATTTGAAAATTACGTTCAAACATAAATAATAACGTGTGATAGATAGAAAGAAATAGGTATATCGGATGGTTAAAACAAATAACACAGATTATATTTAAATAATACGATATATATAGATAGATTAATGATATAAAAAAAATTTAGCGTACCAATACAAAATAGCATGATAAAACAGAACAAACATTCTTCGAAAAAAGTAAATCTACTGAAATAAAAAAAATCGAAATAATTTAATTTATATCATAAATTATGTAAAAATAACATGACATAGGTAAATAATAGTATGTCACTTGCAAAGTAACGTGTCACTTTAAAAATACCACGGAAAGAACATAGATGAATGACGTATGATAAGGCGAAGAATTCCATCCGTTCTGACAACGACTGTTGGTCAAAGGATGTTTACTTAATTATTTTTTGGTCTTGGATTTACATTTATATCCCATTTTAAAGTGAATTACAAAGTATAACATATTTTATTAATCCGTATATGTCACATCGTATAATTTTTTTTACGTATAAGAAAATAATTAATCACAAAAATTAGAACTGATTTCTCCTTAATTTTTTATATTTAAAAAAAATATTTACCCCGCTAATATTGCAACAGGAACATTAAGAGAAATACCTAAATAAATAAAAAACCATTACCACAAAACTTAATTTCTAATTATCCATGGTTATTAACCTGAACTTTTTTTTCCTCTTTTAAGTTTTAGGAGGCTTTACATGCGCTATGTGCAGAAATTATTAGATTTAAAAACTAAAATTTGACTCGTTTTATTTGCAAATATCTTAATACACTTTAATATGGTTACTAAATTGTTTTAAATTAACTAATTAATATTTGTATTTTTACAATATAAAATTCCCCTTAGTTCATAAGTTTCCTCCTTGCTTCGAATAATGTGTTTTTAACTTTTTCGCCTCGGCGTTATAACCCAGAAAGAGTGTGGAGGAAGAAGAGAAGAAGAAGAAGAAGAAGAGATTCCGAGTTTAGGGTTTTGTTACTTGAGCTGCTATGTCTTCCGTGTTGCTACTGCTTCTGGTGTTCGTATTTGATCTCATAGTTTTTGGTCTTGCTGTTGCTGCTGAGCAGCGAAGAACCACCGTCAGTTTCACTATTATCTACTCTACTTCTTCTCTGTTTCAGTCATTATCTCTGATTTCTCCAACATTTCTTGTATAATTGATTTGATTCAATTAGTTTCATAGAAAGCTGAAAACTTTAGGGGAATTTGAGAAGATTAGATTCAAATATGATTTGTAAAAGAATTGAGATTTTCCCCTGTTTTGTGTTCATTGTGTTGTTCTTCTTGATGTTGTTGACAGTGGCAAGTTTCTAGAGAATCAAGAGATTCAAGCTACTGTGTGTATGAAAAGGATATAGCAACAGGTCTTGGAATTGGTTCTTTCCTCATCTTATTGGCGAGTCAGCTTTTAATAATGGTGGTGAGCCGTTGTTTGTGCTGTGGAAGAGCATTGACACCAAGTGGTTTCTAGATCCTGGGCTATTGTTCTCTTCATTACCACCTGGTAAAATGCTCTTCACTTCCTGCACAATCTATGTATTATCATCTTAGATTACACAAGTTTTAACTCATTATTCTTAGTCGATATGCGAGTAGAACGGATTGGCTGTGGCTGGTATGCTCTAAGTTTCTACTAGTCATAGATGTATGCAATTCAAACCAGCCATAAACTTGGATCAGGGTTACTATGGCGCATATGCTTACAATGGAGATTTAGGCTTAACTTATGTCGATCTTCTGATACTACACACTCAACTTTAAGATCAAAGAATTAAACTTTCTCTGAAAGTGGCTGAAATTGGCGATACTTCACCTTCCATCTGCTCTTAATTGCATAAATTGTTGGCTTGTTGTTAGCTACATGATTTTGTCTACTCTACTTGCAGAAAATGTTGGTTGAATTTCTTGTGCTCGACTTCAATTGATAACTTGTTGTGTCATATGTGAATGTGATGGATTGTTGCAGGGTTTTCTTCTTCATAACAGAAGTGTGTTTACTCGCAGGCTCTGTGCGAAACGCTTACCATACAAGATACCGTGTCTACTTTGGTGGGAACACCGCTCCTTCTTGTCGATCACTGAGGAAAGGCGTGTTTGGAGCTGGAGCTGCATTCATAGTGCTCACAGGGATTGTCTCCGAGCTTTACTATGTGAGCCTTTCGAGAGCCAAAGACTTTCAGGCTCCTAGAGATCCCGGTATCCCAATGAGTAGCATATAGAACTTTACACTTGATTTAGAATTAGAAACCTTTAAAGGCCATTGTTGTTAATGTTATCATCTTATTGTTCAAATTAGTGTGTATTCTTGTTTGTATATGAGAAATAGATTAAAGTGTTAAGTTGATGTTGTTTATCTCTCTTAAGTACTTGTCCTTGGAGATTCCAAGTCTGATATCTGCAAATCAGTCTGGTTAATTATCTTTTTGCCACTGGTCGTTGTGATAGGTAACTAAAGAAATAACTGTCTCAACCGCCACTCAGTGCAGCGGCTGAGTTTGCTTTTGGGACTCGAGCATTTGTCAGTGATTTGCAAAACCCAAAAGACGAATTTACCCCTGATGCTTTGCAATAAATTACTAAGATCCAGGCTTCTGATGTGCATTGTACACAATACACATTGCCTAAAATGTGGCAGATAGATCAGCAAATCTGTATGTCCACAACACAGACAGATATGTGTTTTGTGTGTCTCTCTCTCGTGTGGAAATTTACTTTACATGTTTTAACTAAAATGTAAAGAAGAAGAGTTACAAAAGATGCAAGAATGAGACATGAGTTGATGAATGATACTTCCTTTTTCAATCCTAAGCTTCTTACTCTCTCTGCTCCAAAGATGAACAGCGAAGGTATTTTTACGTAAATGCGTAAGCCTTTTCCACAACCATTTAGCCTCGCTCTCATCCGCTGGCGCTCTGTAGAATCTGCGGATTCTAGTCCAGTCCACTGGATAAAATGCAGACGGGGAAGAACAGAGAATCCCACATCCGCAGAGGAGGAAATGTTGAGTCTTGCAACAACTCTTGACACTAAGTATGGACCGTTGTGGCCCCATTTTTTACCGTTGAAGGTTCTTGAGAATTCGTCGATGAACCTTTTACGCAAAGGATGATTCTTCTCGAAGATGAGCACCGCGTTGTTAAGTCTGCTCCATTTTCTTGTAACCGAATCAACTATTTGTGCTCCGATTACGTTGTGAAGATTGGTGAGAGATTTTGAGGATTATAACATCTGTGTCTAAGTAGATTCCGCCTAATTTAAAGAGCAAGACTAATCTTAGAAGATTAGAGAGATTTTGCTCTAATGGAATCACTCCTGGACTGAACATTCCTTTCTTCGATCTCTCAAACCATTTCTCTGCTGATGTATCTTTGAAGATGTAAGCAAAATCAGGTTTAATTGGAAGCACTTTAAGCCCTTTATCTTTAAAGGGTTTCAAGATTAGGGTTCCTCTGTCACAGTCAAGCGAGTTTGAGATCAAAATCAAACAGCTATTTGAGTGAGATTTGAAGAGACTCTATGGTGAATCGTTTTCGATCACCAAAATATTCAATGGATGAGATCCAGGTCATGAAGAACAGTGACTCACATGAGGACTTGGACAAGAAAGACTTAATCCTCGTCTTGAATCTCTGTTTTGATTTCCCTTGTGGCCGCTGTGTTATCGCGAATGTTAACTCGATTCTTCTCTTCGATCTCCTTATCCTTCTTTCTATCCTTGTCGATGAAACGTTCTGCTTCTCTACGAAACCTAAAGAGATTTCTTTCACCACAAGTAACAATGAAGACTCTGACTCAGATGATGATGATGATGATGATGATGATGCTGATGTTGATGTTGATGTTGATGATGCTGATGATGATGTATGATGATGAAGAATCTGGTGAAAGAGTGGATTGAATAGGTGAGATGGGATCAAGATGAAGAGAAAAGACAGAAGCTGTTATAGATCAAGAGAAGCATGAGAAGAAGACCTAGAAGAGACATGGGAACACATGAAACAAAAGAGACGACCAATCTTTTCAATCTCTGCAATAACATAACTTGTTCTGTTCTTTTTCTCTGTTCCATTTTCTTATTTCTTCAAACAAGTTTGTCAAAAGATTGAGAGACTTGTTCTGTAACAGACTTCTATTTTTTTTGTGTGACAGGAGGGTGTGTACTATTATGTGATGATCATTGTTTGTTGAATAAGAAAATAAACAAATTATTATTATTTTTGGCATATATATATGTACCATGTATGTAAATGTCAATTAAAAATGGCGAAAGAGAAAGATTACATAGTATATATTATATAACAAGTGCAACGGATTAGTAAACTATCATCTAAAGAGTGTGGTTGGAGTTCTAGAATAGATTTATCAAAATTTTAGAATTAACTAAAGTATTATGTTAGGTTTTCAATAATTTAATGATGTTACTAGCTAATTACTTGTAATATTCAGCATAACTAGAGATGTAAATTAGGACAACTACAAGAAAACACTGTGACGATAATTTACGACGAATTTTGTCGTTTAAAAAAATATGATTAATCTGAGATAAATTTGCAACGAGATTGAGACAACGCTAAAATCATCGTAAAAATGTTTCAAATTTGAGATTAAAAATTAATCGTTGCAAAATAGTTGCAAAATTGCAACAAAAATTACGTAGTAGATTTTTAACACAGAAAAATGCTTTCATCTCAAAATTGTTGCATTTTTGCGACTTATTTACCACCATAATAGAACAAATGTGTTTCGACATATTAATATTGTAAATTCGTCACCAAGTATTTTTCGCATATGGTAGTATTACTATGTAATTGTACTGATTATTTGCAACGACAAATTTCCGTTGTACATTGATAAGAATTAAATCGTTTTTTTGTCGCACGCATATTTACATATAGGCTATTTATGCTCGCAATTGTTATGTACAACAGAAAAAACAATAACAAATGTCAGGTTTTTCACTAAATCAAGTTTCTAATTCTTTACCATTGCTTAGTTACGGTGATGTCATTGATTCTCAATTCCCGGAACTTGTAGCAAAATGGGAATGTGATGTGCTGCACGATTCATGTGAATCAGAGATGCAAAATGATTCTTTGGAGCAACCAATCACCAAAGATCTGTTAGATAACGTATCACTCATAACATTCAATCACCCGTCTATGAAATTATTTGAGTCATGCGGAAAGATATGCGATGGGTGATGGATTCGCTTAACAACCAGAAAGCATCATGAGAACTTATACGTCAATGAAATTGCCAATCAATTTAATTTTAATATGGTTCCTGCTCTATCAAACTCTCGACATGAATTATCATATAAATATACATATAAATACCCAAATGATTATTACACAAATTCAAGCATAATCACTAATTGTATTAGTGAGAATAATTATTAAAATAAATAAATTTAATAAGTGAGTTTATATAAATATATTGTAATGAATAACTAATCAATTTAAAAGATAAAATGTTTAAATTTTGGTGTAAAAATATCATATATATACATATAGTATGAAAGAAATTATTCTTCGAATGGAGACGACGCAACTTTTGAAAATTATGGTATAGTTCTAATAGTAACAAAAATATATACTATAGACTAGTACACATTTTCGTTTACCACTAAATGATGTATACAAAGTACTTCTATGATTTTTTAAAATGTTAGATATTATTGGGACATAAATTATTTGCAATTCAGTATTTTAAATGTACCTAAGTTTAACAAAAAAAATGGTTTGATCATATAATTTCTTAAAAAATATCAAGACAAAACTTGAAAAGGGTTCAATAAATATCTCTACAGAAACCAAAGCGAGATTAAGTAATCTTGAACGTTGAATCGTTGACTAGCAAAAAGTAAACAAAATCAATGGCTAAAGGAGCCTTTTCGTATTCGGCCAGGTATATTAAGGGAACCAAAAAGTTTAGAGGAGAGGAGAAGAGAAGAGAAGAGGGAAAGAGCTGCACTGAGCTCTGCGAAATTTTTATTTTTTTTATCTTTTTGGAATTCAATTTCAATGTCAAGAAGAAGAAGTAATCGTGTTAGAAATAGTAAATACGGCACCGTTCCTGTACCTGTTACTATAATTGATGGTAAATTCAACTCCTTACCTCAGGCTCGATTCTATTCTATTTTTTTTTCTGGGTTTAAAAATAAAAAATAGTTTCTTGGTATCGTCAATTTGGGGAATTAGGGTTTTAGGGAATGCGATTTATCTTAGAAATTCATTTTTTTCATGTGAGAAGACTGGCTATATTCCTGGGTCGACCCATTATAACTAATTAGCTTAGAAAAATTATTTATTTGACAGTTTGAATGTGTGGATGATTGGTTGGTGAATTGTATCAATTGGCTTAATTTGTTGAAATTTTGGATTTTTATGTTATCACAATGAATCTATGGTGCTTGAAAACGTAAACACTTTAAGTTTGATCAACATGTCTATGATTAACAGATTGTGAGGAAGATGAATTTGCACATCACAGAACATGTTGGAAGCATCTTGCTGCTTTTAATAAGTGTGTTTCAAAACCAAAGTCATCCAGTGAGGAGCTTGAGATATTCAAATTAAGTGCCCCTTGTTTCTATGAAGAATGTGTACGCCGTGGAAGGTCAAAAAGAAGAATGAAGTGCAAGTATTTAGTCTCCAAGCTAAGGAAAAAACTGAATTCCAATACATTTACGGATTATTTAGCGTAAGCCTTCTAAATGGAAGGATTTTGTGCTTGTTTACGGTTTTTTTTTAATGGTTTTTTCTTACAATTTTTGAATAATGTGAATAGGGATTTGTGGAGGGGCTTCTCGGATGAGAAAATCAACTCTTTTGTGTACTTAGATTGTCTATGGTTCAGTATGTACAAAAGCGAAAACAATAATATTAGAAGCATTGTTTTTGACTCCATTAAGGCTAAGCAGATCTTCTCAAAGAAATATGTGTTTCTTCCCATTGTTTACTGGTAAGTTACTTTCGCCTTTTATATGTTCAAGAAATGGTTTCAAATGTAACTGTTTATGTCTGTGGAATTTTGTTTTTAATAATTTCCTTAGGAGCCATTGGAATTTGTTGATCTTTTGCAATTTTGGGGAGGCTCTTGATTCAGATAATGAAAACACATGCATGTTATTTCTTGATTCATTAAAAACAACAGACTCTTGGCAGCGGATTGAACCGGATATAAGAAAGCAAGTACTCTCTCTCTCTCTTTCTCTTTTTTTTCATCTTGAGCGAAGAAGAATGATATTTTTGTGTAAATTCTCACCCAATAATATGTTTGTGCTTCTCCATGTATTTCAGGTTTGTGCTGGAGATATATAGATTTGAGGGGAGAACTGAAGAACCAAGCTTGGTTGATGAAATCCCGCTCTATGTGCCAGATGTAATGAATGCATCTACAAAGATTTTTTGGATTTCTTGATGCTTGAATCTCAGAATTGGACTGACTTATCATAATTTCAGGTTCCACAGCAGACAAATGATGTGGAATGTGGAAGCTTTGTCCTCTACTACATTCAGCGGTTCATAGAAGATGCCCCTGAGAACTTCTGCAATGATTTCGTAAGTATATCACTCGATAAACGATTTATCGCTGTTAGCCATAAGTGGGGTTTTGTTTCTGGGGAATCTTGAAATGCTCACCTGGTTTCACCTAAATTTGCAGATGAAAGAGGACTGGTTTAGCCATGATGACTTGGAAGAGTTCTGCAACAAGCTTGATTCTTTGGGAACCATTCATGGACAAAAGTGATAACTTCTAACAGCTTTAACACAGTAGCATAGCGCAGAAGATTAGTAGAAGATTAGGTCCATCTTGGAAATATGAGAAGATGAACTTGGGAAAATTCAAAAGGGTAAAGAGATTCTGAAGAAGTCACCAGTTGGTATGGAATCTTCGAGTTTATCTTCTTCTATCTATGTGTATATTTGTTTCTTTTTTTCGGGTTCTTTGATTTATCTACCAAACTGTAATTCTGGTATTGTTAATTATGTTTAGTGGCAACTTATTGATTTTTTGCTTAAAACATTTCTTTGGAATATGAAAAGTATCTATTTTTAGCACCTACAATCGTATTTAAAGCTGAATCTGATTTGTTTAATCAATTTGGTATCTGACTCGGTAACGAGGAACATCTCAAAACTTGTAATAGATATCAAAAATCGACTAACACGAGTTCTTTAGTGAAAAATTGTTACTACATACAGGAGTAATTATAGCCACATTAATGGGAATGAAGTTTCTAGAGATGAACATTTAAAGAAGAAAGTTTGATTGATGTCAGCTTAGAGATACCAGAAGGTAGACTTATGTTCATTGGTCCAATGCCGCTGCTACTCCCGCCGGTTGATTCTAAAGCTCTGGAAGTTTGGAGAGCCATCTCGGCGTGAAGTTGGAGACATGACAAAGCCATCTACCACAAGAAATTAGTAAAAATGTTCAATCATGTTGTGAGCAATCAAAAACCCCAAGACTTTATTTCTTTCTCCTATAACCAAAAATCTACTAGAGGGAAATCGGGCAGGCACATGGGAGAATGTATGACTTACCGTATAACAGTCTCTGTCGATGTCTGAGTCAGCTATTTGAAGAGCCCACGTTCTCATCCATTCAAGTGCTCTGGAAAGTTCAAGATTTCCTTCAACTAAGGTTGAGACTATGTAAGATGGGTGAAGAGCAACCAAAACAGAAGAGGCTGCAAAAAGGACCGCTCTTCGGACATAGGCTTCTGGGTGATGCATACTTCCCTGTATTGTGCTTTGTGAAGCATATAAATATTCAGTATACATGCAAAAGCCTGTATAAAAGATCTATAAGATAAAAACTGATGACGTGCCTTCGTTGTAACATATCTAGAAGAGAGATAGCTAATGCAGATGCTTCTGGATGCATTAATGAACTGCATACAGACGCCGAGCATGTGAACAAGTTTCCCAAGGACAACAAAGTCCCTGCCAAGTAAGTCAACACCATGTCGTTTCTTGTCAAACTCTTTCATGACTGGAAGCATATATGCTGCTGCATATAGTGGAAACCTATTCTGCGACCAGTCACTACTGTTTTGATCTCTGTCTCCTGATTTAAGGCTCCACCTTCGAGTTTTTCCTTTCTTCGTCTGTCCAGGTTTTGACTGTAGCTTTCTCTCAAATCGATTCGCCCAGTTCAGATGAAAATATCCCATCTCTGAGACCTTTTTCCATGGGATACTCGCATTGCTAGGCAAATACCAGGGTTGAGGATCTGAGATATTTGATATAAGAGGCCCCCATGCTTCATGTTTAGGTTTCAGGGTCCTGGAATTAGCCAGCTCCCGAGCTGCTTCAGCCATGACATCAAGTATCATTATGCGCTGACTTACGTCTACATTAGGCGAATACAAAATATTATTAAGAGTTTCAAGGGATTCAAATGGCCGGTTCACAAGCAACGCAATTAGAGCTCTTTGCAGCTTCTCTTCTGCTGAATTTTCTTCACCTTCGATTGTTATATCAGAGCAGCGAACCTGTACAAGAGTTCGGGCAAGATCACCAGCTATATGAGTCAGTTCATCAGGTGATGCTCGCACAAGTTTCTCTGCAACATATATAACTTTCTCCACCTGCAACACATAATATACATAAAATTACCATATAATGTTGCAAAGATTTAATGTCACAGACAATTCTCTCTAGTTACGTACCCCATCAGCATCATCAGTTTTCCGAAGAGCTTCCACAACATCCACCAAATGTGTAAATTGTTTCCCTAAATCCTTGTCATCATCTAATAGATCATATGGCTCCAAAGAAGTGACACTTGAATTATCAGAGCTGGCACTTGCGTTATCATCACCATCATCTTTATCACTCTCTGTTTCACAATTTAAATTACCCAAATCAACTATTTCATCTGGATCAGCCAATACAAAATCAGATATGTTCTTGCTCTTGCGATTTTTCTTTTCCTTGCTTCTGCGGCAGGAGTCATTTACTTCAGTTAAGGAGGCTGATGTTTTGTTTTCACGATCTTCATTTTCCATTGAATTTGTGATTGACTGGACCCCTCCCAATGCCGTTTGCAATTCAAATTCCCAGTCAATTGCATTCCCAGTGAATGAATCATCAAGGCGCAGAGGATTCTTCGGGTCAATTACTTTAGAGAATAGAACTCGCCATTTTCCGCACCAGATCTCCTGGGTTCTCCAGTCTACCTGTTGGCAATAGTAAGCACAAAAAATAAGACCGCGGAAGCGTTTAAGTTCTTTACCCAAGATAACAAAAGAGATAAGTCTATACAGCTAACTCCTTGAAGAATATTGTGCATACATCCTTCGTTCTATCTAATTCCTCTCTTGACATGTTCTCCAGGAGCTGTAGTTATATCTGCAACATATGTTACAGGAAACAGGAGCTGAAAGACTTAAACAGTCACAGGAGGATTCAAACATTGCTTCACCATCTAATCAAAACCCCTATTAAAATATACAATATGTGATATTTTCATAGGCATAAATCAAATTTAAAAGTCAGAAGAGGATACAAGCTTGCTGCTCCAATGGGATGGACCGCAGAAACTCGACTTTCGACCAAACTGAGGCTATTCGCTGTGTTGTTTCTAGCAGCCCATGCGTGATGTCACCTTTAGCAAGTGTATTAGTAAACGGTGGGCACTCGAGAACCGAAAACTGTAAGATCCATCGCAGACAACGGATAGGAAATACTTTCCACAGCAAAAATTTGTCAACAAATACAGACCTGAAAAATAAAGTCCACACAATTATTTGCAAAATAGACTAAAGTGGGAAAAACCAAAGACAGCAACACTTTTCTCTTGAAAAACAACATACAACATGGTTTCAGTTCCTAGCCCACTTCTGTTGAACCGCATTATTTCACATGATTAGCAAGGAAATTAAGATCGACGAAAAGGGGGTAACTAAACAAAGAAACAAGCTGCCAAAGAAAACATTTTGCTTGTCTCACTGATGCTTGATATTTTACATTGCGATGAAACAAAGTCCAAATAGTCCAGAAAGCTTCAACATCAATTGCATGCTCAGCATATAGCTGATGTAAAAGTTGGTCAGCCATTTTTTCAACAACATACGGATCTGTCATTGCTTCCATAGTTTTCGACCAAATCCGGGGTGTAGGGTCCAACTGAAATGTTTCAATCTCAACTGAACCCTGCTTTGAGTTTAGTAACCTCCTAACATGTGACAGGACATGAGGTGTTACTTCACTTAACAGCAAATCTGCAGATTAAAAACATAAAGTACATCATAATTGTGTGTCATGAAAATAACTTCAATCAAAAACACATCGTCACACCATCCAGAGCTGATAAGTCAATAACAGAGTACAAGCAGTACTAAGATAAAAAAATATTAAGGCACATCCTTTCTCCTGTCTGTCATGGGGATCAGATTTACATTATCACAACTCTCCATTGTAGGGGAAAGATAACGAATACTTCTCGTTCTGCTTTGAATTAGCTACTTTCAGGGAGAGTGGTTTTTGGACAACACAGTAGGGAAGTGTAATGCTCGGAGCATATATACCTGCTAATCCACGTCGACAGATGCAGGAAAAAATTTCCCCAACAAATGATAAAATGATAATTGTGCTATTGGCCTCAGGACAGGAAGCTCTGTGTTCCAATATTTCTAGAAGCTGATTGGTGATATGCTTGAAGTACAAGCTTTATGACTCATGTAAGGATAAACAGTGACCTCAAAGAAAATTAATAAGCAACAATAAAAGGTATCTAAGTAACAATTTTGAAGGTCTGTGTGCAATATAGAGAAAAGGATACTGAGATGAAAGTAAAGGCGGGGCTTTCAACCATGCTTTATCAGGGATGGAGGTCAAGATCTGTGATAGCCTGGATAACAAAGGCTTGAAACTTCCATTCCTAGAATTATCTCCTTGATAACTATCACCAATTTCTTTAATTATCTTGAGCACTCCAGCATTTTCAAGTAAACACAATATAAGTAATCTGTCATTAAAGCAAAATCAGATCACCACAGGCTAAGAATATACTAATAGTAACATTTGCATCAGCTACAGTCAAAATAGATCACTGGACATATATTTATATGCAGATAAACGTCAAGATGGAAAATTGCGATTTGGGCCATTAAGTTAAGTGCTATTGTCTACATTTGCAGATTTTCCAGTGGGATCAAACAAAAGAAAGCTTTGGTCTGCACTGACGCAACAAAAACACAATAAACTACTCTTGGGCGTAAAATGTCATGAAAGCAAAAAAATTGTTGAAGAAGCATGGACATATGCTTACTAGTTCTCAAACAGTAATGGAAAAGAACAAAGGAAAAAATCCAAAACAGAAGTGAGTCTTAGGGTACCTTTCCACATTAGTCTGGACAGAATCAGCATCAAAGCGACCATTTTCCACATGATGTAGGAATGGAATCAAGAGTTGAACAACCTCAATAACAGGTCCATCTAAGAAGAACAAATCATACAAATGTTTCTGCACTGAAATAGGGAATTAGTTGAACATAATTAGATCAAGGAAACAACAATTGTACAACTCAAATTAACCAGAGCTAACAGAATCACCTTAACACAACAAAAAAAGGGAATTTGATAAAACTTACCAAGCAACAAAACCCTAGAAAACGTTGGAAACGCAACACCTCCATAAAACGTTTGCGACCAGTCATTTCTCTCATCTACAGAAGGAACTACAGAGCTACAGACCTGTGTGACGACCAAATACAAAATCATAAGTAAGCTACAGGTTCCTTGTTACAGGAAATGAATAAACTCTGGTGAAAATAGAAGGTTCACTTAAATGAATATCAAGGGCAGAGAAAGTGACACGTGGACGCACGAGATGAAGACTGGTTATGGATTGCAATGTCATTAAAAGGAATAGGAGAAGAAGACTTACTCATTGATAGTGAAAAGAAACGTTTTGTTACATTCTGTTACAATAATCCACCATTGTTAAAGCTTCATTGAGCTTGGCATTTGGTGAGTTTTTTAGTTGTTCCTTGATGAACATCTATTCAATTTCGTTCTTAATAAAGAGGATTTGGTTAAATCAAATTGAGTTACGATTTTCGTCATCATTCCTGAACCGAAAACAATGTTGAAATTTTCAAATTTCTCAAAACACAGATAAAATTACAAACCCTTTCTCTGTACTTGTCACCAACATTCCCTACAATTTAATTGGAAAAGAAAAAATCAATGAGTTTCATAACAACGAAACAGCCAAAATAAAACTTAATTTTTGAATGGAGAAGGGACTGAGATTAAGTAAGAATAGATGAACAAGTACTGACGGTTGATTACCGGAAAAAAACGATGGATCAACCGGGAAGAGAAGAAAAGCGACGGAATGAGTAGCGGAGATCACTTGGTCAAGTGCTTCGCATCAGAAATAGCATAGATGGCTTCTCCGACCTTGTCGAGTAATTTATTCTCAAGTGTTCTCTCTTGCTTACTCGCTTCGGCCATGGAAGAAAGTCTGGAGACAGCGAAATTAGAATTCCTTAGTCCGTGAACTCATTTTTAGAAGAAGAGTAAAACGTTGTCGTTTGATATTTTTTTTTCAAATAGCCAAACGACGACGTTTTAGGAAACAAAAAAGCTAACTAAAACAATGAAATAAGATTAAATCTTTTAAAAAGAACTGTCTGTTTCAATTTTAATATTTCTTGTTTAAATTGATATGCTGATGTGAACGCAGCATTCATCATCGATTATGATTTCATCGAGCAGGTTAATCTGGTATTACTCTAAAATGGTTGATCAATGTGTTGACAACGAATGTGAAATAGCATTGTGACCGAACATAATGATTTCTAAATGCTTTCAGGCCCAATACAAATTACTTCCGAAAAATATGGACATCTCCCAATCTTTTCTAACCCCATTTGATTTTCTTTCTATTTTTTAATAAATCAATGCTTTCTATACAAAACAAAATACTATAATAAGAAAAAACTAAAACAATCAGGCAATATTTTCATGTCATTAAAAATTTAAATCCACTAGTATACACAAAAACAGAAAAGATTGAATGACCTCTTTCTACTTAAAATTATGATTTAATAGTATTTTATGCAAAAAAATGTTTTATCATTTAGTTATCTAAAATATGAGATTTTAATTTTTAAAATCAAATAAAATTGAAAGATAGTATCAAAACCAATTCCAACTCATTAGTTAGAGAACATATTTTAAAGGA
Source organism: Cardamine chenopodiifolia (assembly GCA_963922655.1). NCBI lineage: Eukaryota > Viridiplantae > Streptophyta > Magnoliopsida > Brassicales > Brassicaceae > Cardamine > Cardamine chenopodiifolia. The sequence continues at coordinate 11,714,567 of OZ000479.1, read as the reverse complement.
CATAAATAATGTTTTTGTTTTTTATATCCAATATTTATTCATATATATAAACTAAATTAATCTAAACATGAAAAACAAGACTCGAGTAAAAAGTCATACACCTACAAATAATTGGATTTATAATCTTCTAATTTTGTTTCATTTTGTCATAAAATATATATTATTGATAATCGAATGATCTCGGATCTTAGTCCATACTAACATTTATTTATGTTATGCGTGATTTGAACTCTGATTACAAAGAATTTTGGAGCTTCAGATCGAAAACCCAAGAAACAATATTAAAAAACTACAAACCATTAAATCTTATATATATATCGGCAAAACAATTCTTTCATAAATGGTTTAGTTTCTTGCTCAACAAGTAACTAAATCTGGGACGAGTGAAAGTGCCGGCGAGGAACATATCGGCCATAACCTTATACATGGCCTCGGTTAAGTGGACTCCATCCCAATTGATGTACTGACTCGGGTTTTTACACGCCGTGGCTTCAGCCCCTCCACACGTCTGGAACACCTGGAAGTTATACGGATCTCCGGTTCCACAGCACGCCTTGAACTTCTCGGTGATGCCGTACTTGCTAGGGTTTTGAATCACCGCACGGTATGCATTCCAGTAGTCTGCGTACACTATTGTGGCATTCGGATACTTGATCCTGCAGTATTTATAAAAATATTATTAACAAGTTGATTACAAAGATACTGAACAACTTTTGAAAAATTGTCAAGGAAAAAGAGTTCTTTACATTTGTTTCAAATTGTCAAGAAAATAATTGTTTGTTTTTTCAAAGATTATTAGCAAACTGTTTATATATTTACCTATCAAATCACCTCAAAATTCTATTTGATATCGTAAAACGTATGACATTGATGTTATGTCCATTATATATTCAATCGCAGCAAATCTTGATGTTTTTAGTAAAAAAAATACTAATAAATAGTTGATGGGTGTTTTTTCACGAATAGTTTTAAATATGTTCACTAAAGTTCAATATACTAATAACATCAAATTATTAGAAATATTTAGAATGAATAAACTATATAACATGCAAATTTAAAAGCAACTCTCCATTGGTTTTCTGTTCATTTTGTTTAGCTTTGGTTTAAGGTTCCAGATGGGTTTAGTAAAACTTGTCTCCCAAATTGAGAGCAACTGTCTGTTGGGTTGGTTAATTAATCACATGATCCAGCAAACAAAGCAACATATGGTTGGTTAATTGATGGATCGAAAGAGTCGGTTCAGTACGTTCGTTTTGTTAAGCATATGTATAAACCGGAGTATAGTATAAAAACTGACCTAAGTTGTTTAAGTTTGGATTGTAGAACAAGATTGTGAGTGTAACTCTGGTTATTGATACTCTGCACACATCCCAGACTGTCCCGGTCGTCTTCTTCGGCCAGCGTCATTGTTAACGTCAAGCAACCAGTTGCCGGATGTCCTTGTACCAACATATATTTCACACCTTTGTTCAACAATGTCTGCAATTACGATTACGAAAATGACATAATTCGAACAGATCATAGCTCCAATCCAAACCAATCTTGTCGGTTAGGTTCACAACCACCACATCTTTTTCTTCCATTGATCCGATTATATATTTTTGTTATAAAATATCCAGTTTCTTGGAAATCGAGGGACCAATTGGTTGCGTTAAGAGAAATAGACCAGTAAAATCAACCAAACCGGAAAAGAGAAAACGAAAAACAGATAATTCGGTTCTATTTTTAATTTAATTGTATCCAAAAATCAAACAAACGGAAAAGAGAAGAGCCCAATAAAATCAATGATGTGTTGTTAGAAAACCGAATTCAAGAAACCAAACTTAAAAGCATATCAAACTATATATATATATATATATATATATCATAATATGTTAACTATGCACTTAGCTGAAAAGAAATTACCTCTAAAAACCTTGTAAAAGTTGAAATGCTAAGTGCTCTAATGGTGTCACTTGACATAGTAGATCCAACGGTGTACGCATAATCGTTAACTCCGATTTCTCCGATCCAAAAGAGAGAATCTCTAAACAACGAAACCTTCTGGTCCGTTCCAAGGGTCTTTAAATGCTTGTCGAACCAACCAAGCTCTGTTTCTATAGACTGAGGAGTCATATCAAACGTTAGATTGTTCTTCACGAAAAAGGCATGTTTAATCGCCGTTGCTCCAGATACGGCGAAATTAACGCCGTGAGTATCCGTAGCGGTGCCGTTACCGTTACTTGATCTGAGGGCGAGATACGGTGGCAGAAATGGTAAATTCATCGACTGCGCCACGAAATCGATGGTGAGTCGGCCGTCGGAGTAACGGTTTGTTGGCCGCCTGAAGTAAGTCATGCCGTATGGAGGACTTGACAAGTGTCCGAATCCGGCTGGCCCTTCGCCGGAGCGTGAGTTTCCGGTGTCGGTGAAAGAGTCACCGAAGGCGTAGATTTTGTTGAATGGACGGTGGACGCCGGGAATTGGTGCAGTGGCGGAGATGGTGGAGAAGAGAAGGGTCGCGCCGGAGAAGGTGGTTGCGAGGATGAGGTAGATGGAGGAAGGCATCGTGAAAGGAGGTTGAGATTTGAAACTGAAGCTTCCACGAGAATGGTCGTGCGTGTTCATATATAGTGGTGAGAATAAAATGAAAAAATAAAATAGTTTGTATATTTAATTAAACGAATTTTGGCAGCTGAGATCTAAAGTTTTAAATAGTGTTAATTTTATTGTTGATAAGAATAATTTAAGCTCCAAATAGTATATTTCATACCAAATAAATTAGTACAGAATATAAAAATTTTGTTGTTTTTGGTAAGTTTTATTGGCTCTGCTTAGTCCAGAGTACTCTAGAGTAACCATTTAGAGCCTTGGACGAAAATTGTGGTGATTGTATTTTTTTAACAAACAAGAAAAAGAAAAAGAAAAAGATATATATATATATATATATATATATATATATGTAAGCGTAAACCACACAAGTATTTGAGAATTGGATGGTTGTTTGTAGTCGTGTGGAGAATGAAAAAAATAAAACTTGTGGTGTATATGGATACCTTCCAATATAATTTCTAATTTTTTGTTTGTTTTTGTTTATATGTATACTGTATTTTAAAACCTTTTTTATTTAAATTTGCAAATGATCATTGTCACTTAGAGGAATAAACTGAATTTTGTTTGCACTTGTAATTTGTAAGTAGTTTGACAAGATAATTAAAATTTCTCTACAGGTGTTGCAACAAGTAAACGTAAGTAACATTTTTTTTATATTTTTCGATTGATGCTAAAAGTCTTGTGGCTCTATATATTCAGTTATATGGAATAACACAATTTGAATGATTATATAATAGGGAAAATTCATTATAAAGGAGGATTTAAAAAAAATGTGTTAATCTAATTTTTTTTTGAAAAAAGTTGTTGATTTATTTTTTTTGAAATATTTAATCCTCTTTTCTCTTCATTTTTTTTTTATTAAAATGAAACAAATAAAATTTCTCACTTAAAAAGAGGCTTTCATTTAAAAAAGAAATTATTTTACATTAATTTTAATATCATTAAAATAAATCGGATATTTAAAAATTAAACATTTTAAAATAATTATTTTCAATTTTTAAAAATATATAACACAAATTTTTTTTTTAAAAATAAATATGATTTTTATTTAATAACATAAATTATTCAATAACTTTATTTTAAATATGATTTTTATTTGATAACTTAAATTATTTTTAAAATATTTATGATTTTATATATTTAAGATTCAGTCATTATCTTTGTTATATTTTTAAATTATTTTCAAATACGATTTTATTTAATAACTGAAATTATTTTTAAAATATTTTATGATTATATATATTTTAGATTTAGTCATTATCTTTGATATATTTTTAAATTATTTTAAAATTCAGTTATTATCTTTTTTGGATATTCTAAATTTTTCAGAATACATATTCTAAAATTCTCAGAATATGTATTCTAATTGTTAGAAATCATAATTTAAATTTCTTAGATCATGTACAACTAGTAGAATGTGTATTCTAAAAACATCAGAATATGTATTCTAAATATTTCAGAATAAGTATTCTAATATTTTCATTCTAAAAATCCTAGAACATGAACGATTCCTAGAATATGTAATATAATATTTTCAGACCATGAACAAATGCTACAATACGTAATCTAATAATTTTATCTTGCTATAATACATATTCTAAAATTTTCAGAATAACTTTCATCAAGCTAAAAACCTAATTAAACCTGTTTAAAAAAAAATATATTCAAATCTTTTTAATAGGTGTGTATCTACATGTTTTATGATTTTTTTGGAAAATTGGTATTAATCTAATAATATGAATAGTTTAGGAAAAAGTGACAATTTACAAAAGGATATAAATAGACAAATTTTTAGCTAATATTCTTTTATAATGAATTTTCCCTATATAATATATACCGTTAATAGAGTAATATGGGAATATATATTGGATAAATTATAAACGAAGTAAATAGAAAATAAAGTAGGTAAAGCATGGAAGTGGTTAATGTAGTCTGTGGATAGACTTTTAGTCAGCAATTAAATACCTTAGCCACCTCTCATGCAAATTCTTGCAATGGCAGCTAAAAGTTCGGCGATAAATTTCCATAGAAAATGTATTATCCAGTATGTACATGCCGTGTCCGCTCTAAAAATAAGTTCCAACATATAACAAATGAAAATCGTTTTTTTTTGCTTTTGATGAAATTAATATGATTAACGTAAAATAAAAAATTACTATTGTGTCAGTAGAATATTTAAGTATACACTTGATGAAATTAATTTTAATTGTGGGTTTGGAATTGTGAAAAGTTTACTAAATTGTTTAATTTTCTTCCCAAGTAGATAATAAGATTTAGTCCCTCGTAGCATGTATCTAACTAATTTTGTAAGAAAACTCGTCATTTACAAGTTCACTTCCAATAAATTACTAAACCGAAACTCAAAACCGTATAGTTAATGTTTTCTTTTTCATTTTCACATAAATGTTTTTTTTTGGTTAAGTTACCTACATATAGTTGTATCACGACAGTTGCCAAAAAGAAAAAAAGGAAAAAAAGTTATATCATGAGTCATGACAATGATCGTAATACTTATAAGACGTTAATTTCATTTATATCTTGATGTTAGTAGGCTAGTAGCTAGTGAGCGATGTGCTCAAAGACAAATCCAATTCTTGGAGGAAAAATATTTTTCTCTTTGGTTAGTTACATTTTGCTGTCACAATTTATTTTCTTAGTGGCCATAAGGTTCGTAATTCATAATCATAAACTACACGGGTTCGGTGCAGTGTGCACATTAAATGCGAGCTCACTATTTTGCAATTTTTTTAAAAAGTTGAAGCTGTTAGATGAATGATAATGATAGAGAACGTAATATTAAAAGTTTAAAACTTCAAAGGAGAAATCTAGAAGTTGATTATTAGTGTTGATGCCATAATTGGTCTTTGACTTTTAGTTTAGTGGCCACTTATAAACTTCTAAGTATGGAGGTTCGAACCCATTCAGACTCGAATTAACATTGAGCATTTAAGGCCACGATACCACTGTCGGTGTTAGATGCCGTGTTTTATTTAGATTCTCGAGGGGTCACCATTTAGTTATTGCTTCTTCTTTTCTAACAACAGTTGTTGCTTTTTCAATTATAGCTCGCACTAAAAATATTTAATATTCAATGGAGTATGAAATACAGACATATATTGGCAAAAGATATGAGCGAATATTACAAACTTTTGATTAAATTATGCAAGTCTACATCATAATTTTCTCAAGGATAAAATTTTTAGATTGAAATCATATGAGAAGACTAAGAAGACACTAATCAAGCAAATCAGCAGTGATAACATTATTCTTTGTATTTAAATTAAATACATTGGAAACTAAATATAGTAGAGGATAATTGTAATCTATAGAAATGAAAATTAACCATATTAAATTACTAATATGACCATAGGCGGCTAGAACATTTTATTTCAAGAAAAAGAGATGGATAGTGATCTAGACGATACTGACATTAATTCTTCAATATATATCTATCATGATTTTTTCTTATTTATGGAATATCATTGCCTTTAAACCTATTCTTTTAGAATTCTGATTTTTTTAATGAAAATGACGATGAAGGTTTCTAAAAAAATATTTGTTTATGTGCTTCGAAATGGATTTATTTTGCAAATACCAAGATGAATTTGTATTTATGTGTCTTTTTTATAAGTTGCATCTATGTGTTGACATCAAGTTAAAATGAGATAAGTCACGTGTTTTTGTATATCTATAATTTTTGTAAGGATTGTTTAATTGTTTTTCTAATATCCATATATTCAAGTATATCCTAATATTATCATTATATAAGTACATTAAAAATAACTAAGAATTTTTTAAAATATATATGAAATTTCATTGAGAAGTATACAGTTTTAATCATTTTATCAAGAATAATAGTTTCGAGTTTAATGCCTCCTAATTTGGATCAGTCTGGTTTGAATTTTTGGATCCGAATATCTTGCCCATGCCTACCAGTGAATATATATCTACTGAGAAAGTCATAGACATATGGAGTTGTGTAATGACTTTCACATATGTCGTCCAAGGACTTTGATAAAAGAAAATTGTAAAACATATTCGTCGTCAACCGTTTCCTCTCGCTCACAGTGAATATATATATATATATATATGTGTTTTTAGGTAAAACATTGTTTATTTAGACATGATTCATTTGTTCAGAAGAAATATTTTTCGTATATATCTATATTGGTTGCTACTGGCTAGATATATCGTCAAATTTTGTTCGGACGAACGTATACTACCATTCAAATGTAATTATATTATTTTATTTTCTTTTTTGATAAAAAGAATGGGTGCGTTACTTGAAAACTTCGTGGTAATCACCCTATACTATTTTTGTCCAAACATGACTATCGAATTCTTGTGGGATCTATTGCAAAATTTGGTTGCTGTTGATGGATTATTGATGATATTATCACATCCAAAAATATAATTATTTCTTAAAAAGCTGTTGAGAAATCTTAGATTTTTTGGCATCCGTTACATCATTATTATTAGAGACATCTCATCTAATTCTAATATAATGATTATTCGATTATATGCGGTAGATGCAACTATGATTAACAATCTTTTCAAACAATGATTCCATTATGCAAATTCTTTTTGACAAACGTTTATATATTTACGACATTCTATGATAGACATACTTTCTTTGCAACATTCGAATTTATGACAAACAGTTCTGTAACTACGATGTTCCTATAATAAACAAACTTTCTCCACAGTATACAAGATCACAACAGATGATTCTATATGCAGTATTATGAAACTTTTAAAAAACTTTGCATCATTTAGTATACAATAAATTAAGTTCTCTGGGTTCGAACTCCAGATCTAGTGTAGTCTTTACCAACTCAAAAATATTTGATTTTTGGGAAGACAAAACGTGATCGCCTAACGCAGTAGAAACGTTTAAACTTTAAACCAATGAGACAAAATGTTGGAAATATTTGTTTTTAAGAGATTATTTTTGGACGTTAAAAATTATAACGTTCTATGAATTTGTTGACTGATCCATAAATACTAAATAGACTGTTTACGTTGTGAGTTTACCTGCCTTGTGCGCAAACTCCCTCATTTTGCTTAACTCACTTCCAAACGGTTACGTTCACCAACCAACCTATATTCATGCAAAAATTTTAATCTACATTTTATTCAAAGAAAATGCCAAACTACACCAAATTAAAAGGCAATATTTTGGCAAAGAAAAGGACTTTGAAATTTTTTGGAATAATAAAGTGAGCTTGAAATTTCATTTTTTGTTAATATTTTTAATGAAAACATATCATAAAACTTTCTTTATTGTATCTAAAATATCTTAAAAGGAAAGCTCAAATATTCATTTAATTTTTTTATAGTTGCCAATCATAATTAAAATAATTTAATTGCAATTAACAAGAAGATTCTCAGAAACCCTAACCTAAGCCATATAATGAATCTTCAAAACCATCGAACCATCATAAAATTGGTTGTAAAAGCTAACTTATGATAGACTGTAAAAGTGATTTGTACAATGTATTAAACTAAAGTACGTACTAAAGTCATGTCTACCTCAATTTAGAATCTTTTCCATTTTACACTAACAACTGATATCTTCCTTAGCAGCAGTTTATTGTTCATATAATTTACAAAATGTTTTAGAAACCTTTTTCTTTCATTTTATTTGAACTTTTAAATTTATGAATTTTATTTTATTTGATGTTTTGTGACCTTTTGTATGATGCAATATCTTTATTACAAGTTTAATTTAAAATAGAATGTTAAATACACCATTTGTTCTTTAAAATATAACATTTTGGATACTCGGGTAAACTATAGACATGTTAGTTCGCGCCAGAAAAGAGTCATACAATAAATAAGGCAAACGGGTAACCCTCGAACCGACCGTTTCTGACCTGATGAATTGTGATTGGTCCAAACCTTACGACCAACTTATTTTCGAGCGAGCGAAAATGTAAACTAAACCCAACCAACAACTTGTTGGGAGTAAGGGCATCCAAGCTTGCCCAACTGTGGCAAGCTGAGTTGGAGGTGAAGATTGTTCATAGCCAGACACACAATTATTTAAGAAAAAATGAAGTATTTAGTAATTTACATTTGATTACCAAAACATTTATTTTCATTATTACCAAAAATATTGTAATATCAATTATTCACTGTCTTTAATTTAATTTTAAACTACTAACAGTACAAATCATTGAATATAAATAAAATCATTTGAATTTAAAAAATAAATATAAGAGAGATGTCTCCCACTATATATATGATTCTAATAAAAATTTTTTTGATAAAAATATATGATTCTAATAGTTGCGATATACTTCTTGTTTTGGGCTTAGAAAAACAAAACCCAATGATGACATATCCGGAGTTTCATCGTCTTTATATCCCCTCGGTCTGTAAAGTATGGCTTTGGAGACTTTACCTTTAGGCCTGAATCACGCTGTTAGTATTTGACGATCATTGGCGTCTTTGTTTTACGTTGAAAAGCAAGCTTTTTCTAATACAAAGTAGTTCACGAAGTTGAACGCCAACCATCATAGAACGTATAATAATAGCCCACAACCTAGGTAGAATATATTCTTTAGTTTAAAAAGAAAACAGAGCTAGAGCCTAGAATTATACCCACTATATATTTTTATATGAAATAGAGAAATGTTAAAACTCAAAGCTTTAGCACGGATTAATCCGTAAGCTTTTTTTTCTTCTTCTCATAAATAATATATAAATCCACAATCGGATAAACCATAAATACTGTATATAGAATGACAATATATTATTGATGAATTACTAAATAGGGTAGGTGTAAAAGGCAAGAACTTTTGGCATGCTCCATGTTTTTAGTCTTTGTTTTCTCAATGACTTATTTAATTTACTAATTTATTTTAGGTATTTCTGTTGGGAAAGCCGCGGGAAGAAAGAAAATTGTGAGAATATGAAAAAAGGAGATTGGTGTTGTTTTCAACGACGACCGCTTCTCCTCTTTCTTCCTTCTCTATATTACAATTTCATCTCTCCTTTACCCAGATCATTATCATCATCATCATCATCAAGATCTGTCTTTCCTCTGTTCTAATTCCGACAATGGCAACGGTAAGAACAATACCCATCTCCTTGTATTTGTTGATATGAATTCAAAATTTCCCTTTTTTCATACCATCTTTTAATGTTTAATCTTGAAAAAAGTCTCAAACATTCGTCAATTCCCATTACCAAAAGTTTGAGAATTCTGCTTTTTTGATGATGAAAACTTCTGTGTTTGCCGGTGTGTAGGGAAATAAAGGGAGACAATTGCCAAAATTTGGGGAATGGGACGCGAGTGATCCAGCCTCAGCCCAAGGATTCACTGTCATTTTCAATAACGCTCGCGATGACAAGAAGACGAAGAAAACCGCTGTCGTAGGACCTGAGCGTCTGGTCTCACCTCCAATAAATGATGAATCTCATCAAAACAACAACAACCGTCAAAACCGTAATCCCCAAACCCCACGATCAAAGGTACTTTTGTTTTTTCCAGATAAGAGACAACTCAATCTTGATAATAGTAGACTACTCACCAATATTAGATAATTCTCTGCTTAGCTTGTCTTGCTTTTGTTCTTTGGTTGTGCAGAAGAAATGGCTTTGTTTCCGTTAACTATGGTGCTGATCTCTGTTCTGAAAAACCCGACGATAAGCAAGCAAGAATCGTGGGGCCGAGTAATCTCCAACAAATGATGTCTAAGATGTTGTTGCAAAACTTCTCTTCTTCTTCTTGCTCGTTGAGTTTTTCTTTTCAACTCTGTTTTGACCACATTTGGTTGTATTAAAATATACATTATTCTTGCTACTATTTGATTTAAGAATATAAAGATTAAGACATAGTATGCATGCCATAAATCATAAACGAACTATGATTACTTACAGCTTGCAAACCATTTAATAACACAGCAGGCTCTGGAATCGAGCAACTCTGTTCCAGGGTTTAGCTCCTCCATCACATTCAGTACGAACCAACACAGGGTGAAATAGAGGAATTGGGTTTCAGAAAAATAAACAACCAATGAAAGAAACGGGGCAGGCTCCATTTAACCTCAAAGAGTCAAAGGGTAGTTACAGATTACAAGTTCTTTGGTGAAAACTTGTCAAAAGCATTGAGGATAGGCTTGCCACATAGATATTGTTTGGAGAGTATAATTTACCCAAAACGTTTTGTAAAGAAATTTCAAACCCAAGACAGAGACAAAAGGTATCAATTATGTAAGCTCCTGAATGTTTGGTTCTCAATTCCAATCGTCACTTTCATTGCCATTTGCATCCACTTGAGGAGGTTCAACTACGGCTTGGGAGCCTCCTGTCAAATATGGCGGCTGGACTGAATGGTCGAATCTACAAGCCGGACCGAATTTGCAGATGCCATACCGACTGTAATGTGTGCAGATGTTTTGATCCTGGATTTCAGCCAAGCAATCAGTCAAAACCCGAGGGATTCTGTTTTAAACAATTCATATCGGGTCAGTTCTAGATTGATTCACTATGTTATTTGGGGCTATAAGAAGATTCAAATAGTTCATCAAACATTCATGAATTACGAGCATTAGTTAAGAAACGACGATCAATAACACGCACGCAAGAATGAAGGAAAAAAGAGCTTACAGGTCTAAGGGGTAAGCCTTTGTCATTGAGAGCATAAGGAGGCAATTTCGGCAATCGATTCTTAGGATGATGGTATTTGCAACTGAATTTGAACATACAGTCCCCAGTTTTAATATAATAACTGCACTCAGGTTGGTCTGGACGTTCTGGAAATTCTTCAGCAGGCATTTGATGTTGGTATTGTGACAACATACTTGTTTCAGCTGATGAATTGTTCATAAAGTATGAGGTGGAAGGAGAAAACACACTCCTTTCGGATGAGTACACAGAAGCCTATGCAAATACGGAAGACAAGATAAAATCATCGTAGATAAATCGAATAAAAATAGATAATTATTAAGATACAGGGCTGAAGTACATACTACCTGATAGCCATTCCATTCCGGATTTTGAGATGTAACTCCATGAGTTTGTGACATCATGACTGGAATAAAAGGATTTGTACCATTAGCATGCCTCGGTGAAGACCAAGAGGCAGAACTTGCTTGAAATGTGGACTTTGGAGAAAATGTTCCAATAGATGCTCCATTATTACCATGAAATGATGGTGAGTCAGTTCCTCCAACAGGTGTAGGATCAGGATGATTGAATTTGCACTCAGCTCCATATTTGCAGGAGCCATTACGCATGTAGTAAGGGCATTCTACTTTTCCCTGAACCACACCATTATGTAGCTATGACAAAACTAAAAACAAAATGTCGAAAAACAGCCAACAAAATCAATTAAATTGGAAATACCGGTCTGATAGGAAGGCCGAGGAAGTTAAGCTCGGGTACTAAGGCTAGACAAGATTTTGGTTTAGTATGGCTGAATCTACAAGTTTCTCCATATTTGCAGCCTCCAGTTCTGAAGTAATACTGCAAACATCATGCAAGAAAATGGAGCACGTGAACAATTTGACTTATAAAAAAGAAGAGACTCCAGCTTAGCAAATGCGGATCAAGATGATAGAATGAAACTTTTAGAAAAAAATTGTCTGATACACGAAGAAGGCATGTAACAAGGTTAAAAGGAGAGAAGTAAAAATTAACCTTGCAATTGATCAGTCTGAGATTATCAGCATCCTCTTCCTTATCTCTTGCTTTATTATCCCTACCAAACTTCACAAAAATGAAGTCCGCAAAGTTTAGTTTTATCATTTAACTAATATTTGGTATGCTCTCTTATAAAGCAACATTGATTGGTTCCATCACAAGCAAATATCAAATAAAGCTTTGTCCTTTGGTCTTAGCAACGAAGCACATATCACACATTAATATATCACCAAGATAAACGCATGTGCCACTGATTAAAAAATTATGTTTCTTTATAAACAAGTCTTCCGTAAGATGAATAAAAAAAACACGATTAAGAAGTAATATCCTTGTCAGAAACAAATCATATAAGAAAGTGAAGTTTTACTTTGATTTTTGTGGAAAGTGGATGATTGAATTTGCAAGTGGATCCAAATTTGCAGCTCCCGGTTCTCATATAAAACGAGCAATCCTCTGCATCTGGCCTCACTGGATACACAGTTTCTCTATTCTCACTCTCACTCTCGCTACCATAATCATCATCATTAACTTCTTCTTCCAGGTAGATCTCTACCGCATTCGTCTCACGCAGCTCTTTCGAGACTTCATCCAAACCCACATTCTTAAACTGGTCACTGAGGTCCTCCTCCGCCGCGTGATTGAGATCAGAAAGAGATCGATCAGCAGATAATTCCCATGAGGACGATCGAGAAACAGGTTTAGGGTCAAACCCGTTTACAATTGCTTCGGAATTGATCATGTTTTTTTTCTTACAATCACATAACATAAAAAAAACCCTAATTTTCAGGGAAGAAGAAGAAGATCAAAGGGTGAGGGAAAGAAAGACGAATAAATAATAAAGTTGCTCACTTTTTTTGTTTGGGTTTAATTTCCTTTATGGATACTTTTTTAATTTGTCGTTTATAGCGTCACGAATGAGAATCCCAAAAAGAAACCGTTGCTTTTTGACAAATTCCAATAGTTTTACTTTACATGCACAGATTTAAGATTTATGCCGGCCGTTTCAGATATTTCCCCCCTTCATAATTGCTATCAAGTCCTTATCATATTTTAAGAATTCAAGATTATACACCTAAAGTTTCTAATCTAAAACAGATCCATTATTGATCACAAACAATGTTTTCTTTGTACATCAGGATTCTACCAGTTATGTCATAATTGTACCAGTTGTAACACAAATAACAGATTCGAATTTTGGACGCACATTATTGATTTAAACTATCTGAACTACTGTGTTTTTTTTGGTATCATTTACAATTACAAATATATAACCCGATTTGATCGAAAATCAAATTTTATTAAGAATAAAATAGTAATTTTATTATTTTTTAAATTAAAAAAATCAAAAAATAGAAAAAAAGTATATTAAATTTTTTTTGCCCCGAAGGGTATATAGGATTTTGATCCCTTCACCAAAAGGGTTTTAATTTTTGGTTAAAGGGTCATCTATCTACTTTTGGGACCTCGAACAAAACGACGAGATTGATCTCGTTTCTTCTGCGACTCTGTTTTTAAATGAGTTTAAAGAAACAGAGCAAAAATTTTATTTTTTGAGGGGTTGGTTTGGGCAGAGCAATTTCTGAGAATGTGTGATTTCTCATTTCTCTGTTTTGTTCTTTTTTGGTTTTTAAATTAATCTCATTGCATAAAAATGAAGTAAACAGCAAATGAGTAGACCAATTTTTCGGGGGAAAAATGTCAAAAAAACCACAAACTTACCAATTTAGGCTATTTAAAACATAAATTATGATGTAAGTCATTTAAATCATAAACTTTTGTTGACTAATGTTTTGAGACATGGATTTTCGTTGACCAAGCCGAAAAAGACACGACGTTAACTCCGATGACAGACTAATTAACAGTCGTTAACCAATTTGTTAACTAACCTGTTAGTATCAAAATGATGGCGTTTTGAATCAACTCGAAGATTAAAGACCCAAATCCCTAAATCCCCAAAATTCCCACTTCAAAATCTCCAAATCCCTAATCCAAAATCCCTGATTCGAAATCCCCAAAATCATCAATTCAAAAATTCCCAAAATCGTTCTCTAAGGTTGTGGATTTATCACTGAGTATAGTTGTGTTTGACGGAAGCCCTGTAGATTAAAGGGTCAGGAAGTTCCTGTTTCTGACAATGATTCTTGGCTCTACGATGATGAAGATGAGCTAAACTTTGTTCTTCAAGAGAGGCAGAAAGATATGGAGTTCTATAACTCAAAAAAGGAAAGCAAAAAGAAAGTAAAGGAGAAGCTAGAAGCGGGAAGCTCACCTGATGCAAACGTGGGGTCGTGTGCTTGTGAAAACAGAAGATGATTCTACAACAGTAGAGGTCAAAAACCATACTACTGATCATTCAGGTTTTTCTTCTAATTTATCCACTCCAGTTATCTTTCGAATATTTATGTGAAGCATTTATTCCTGCCTTAGGTACCCTCAATGGCTGTGGCTTATTTGGTGTCTGTTTTTGTTAGTTTTGTTCCTCTATAAAATGTTCTGTAATTGGTGCAGAAGCCCAAAAACCTTCTCATGATGCCAACAATAAGGAGGCAGAGATGATGATGCTCCTAAAAATGATAACAGAAAAAGGAAGGTGATATTTGATTTTTCAGATGACGAGTATGAAGATGTTATCAGCTTAGCATCTCTTAGTAGTCCAAAGGTTAATTCACGTCCAGATGGTGAACTCAGTTCCAGAGATTCAGGTCCAGATAATCCTGATGCAAGGGTTTCTCGAGAGATAAAATCTGATGAACCAGAGGTCAGCGAAGAAGAAAAGCAAAAAACTGCTTGTGTTGATGCTGCGGCGACTTTGCCAATTGAGAAGATCCAAGCCAGTGGTTCTGAAGCTCAAGTGAATCCCTCAAAGGGAAGAATTACTAAAGCTCCTAGTTCACCGAAAAGGAAAAAGGTGTTGAAGTCACGGATTGATGATCGTGGGAGAGAAGGTATACTCTCTCACACGCTTAAGCATCCTATATTGTTTTAAATAGTAACAAAAATAAACACAGGTATGCACCGGTTAATCGAGAGCTGGCTAAATGCGAGCTCTGGTTTAGAAATTTCAATCTCTCTGACTTGTACACTGATTCTCTTTTGACTGCATATAGTAACTGAGGTCGTTTGGGAGAAGACAGAAACAAATGTAAAGAAGAAAGAGGACACTGATACAAGCAAGAAACTAAATGATGGCAAAAGCGCAAATGCGGTTAACATGTAAGTATTTGAAGATGATCTATAAGAGCATTGGAAACAAATCTTAAAGCATCAATCGGAGTTTGTTTGTTGTTTCAGGGCGGTTGCGCAGAAGAAGAGCCCAGCCATGGGAAATGGGGGAGCCACAAACGCAGGAGGAAAAGCAGGAAGCAAGAAAGGCGGAAACGTGAAAGATGATAAGAAAGGGAATATAATGTCCTTCTTCAAGAGAGTTTAAAAGCATTCTCTGTATTAGTTGCTTGCTAAATTTGATTGAATTTCAAAATCAGATTGTATCTTTTGATCTGTATGTCTAGAAAACGTTTATGATATTCTTATTAAATATTCACGTTTTTGTTAGAAATGAATAATTTAGGAAGAAGGTGGAGAATTGGTGATGGAAAAGAATGTGCGTGGAATTCAATGATACAACTAGGCAGAATCAGATGATCAACAATTGCTTATATAAAGAAAAGTTGAATCGTAACTCTCTATCTTTCTCATCTTCTACCATTAATTCCGAGATGTGGAATTACATGTATTTACCGCTTTTACTTTTGGTTTGGAACGATATAGGTGTGGCCAAGGCTGGAGTTGTTGACGGTTCTCGGAGTCCTGTTTGTTCTTACGACTTAGATAATGCCGGAGAACTACTTCTATGCAAGAAGTCCACCGCTACCGCTGCGAAATAAAAACTTAAAGTCTGGTTGGTGAACCAAGTGAGTTTGATCTTCCCATGATGGTTGAGACCGTTGTCTGGGCCTCCCACCATGAAACGGCTCCTCTTCAAGAAGCAAAATGTCATGTCCTTACTTCTGCTGGCCGAGAGCTAGACGACACTGCTCAGAGATGCCTTTACACAGCTCTCTCCGGGAAGATTCGAACCTCCTTGGAAACATTGAAACTCTTAGCCAAGAGGTTGTGATCAGAATCCGATTCACATTTTTAAGTTTCGGTCTAGATCCGAAATAGAGATCAATTATTTTTGTATTTAATTTCCAAACCTGAGAAATTTCTACAAAAACTATAATTGGGGAGATAATGAGAATGAAATCGAATTGGCTAATCTTAGAGAACGATTTTGGGAATTTTTGAATTGATGATTTTGGGGATTTCAAATTGGGGATTTTGGATTAGGGATTTGGAGATTTCAAATTGGGAATTTTGGGGATTTAGGTTTTTAATATTTGAGTTGATTCAAAACGTCGTCGTTTTGATACTAACGGATTAGTTAACGGATTGGTTAACGGCTGTTAATTAGTCTGTCATTGGAGTTAACGTCGTGTCTTCTTCGACTTGGTCAACGAAAATCCATGTCTCAAAACATTAGTCAACAAAACTTTATGTTTTAAATGGCCTAAATCGGTAAGTTCGTGGTTTTTTTGACATTTTTCCCAATTTTTTCGGTGTATTGTCTGAGGGTTTTTTTTTTAATTATAAATCTTTGATTAAAGATTAGCGATTCTTTTACTATCTATGATTCTGCCACTTCCGGAGTTAGACACTATTTACCATTCTGCCACTTCCGGAGTTAGACACCATTGTTGTTGTCCTGCTCGTTTTGCGCATTCAAAAACTACTCTTTTTCGGTTTAGCATTTTACCTTTGTTTTTTCGTGCTTTTTATTGTACAGGCCGGTCCAACAATATCGATGATCCTGAGTGAAATTAAATTTTTTTTCGACATATTATCAATATTTATCAACTTTAAATGAAAAAAATAAGGCTGTACTTTAAAGTAACGACATAAAAATTTTAAATATTCGAAAAAAAAAAAAAACAAATATATAGAACCATAGAGGACAAAATATACAAGTCTCAGTGAGCTAAATAAAACTTAAAACTAAATATTAGTTAGTAAAAATGATCTTTCTTGTATAGCCAAAAAGATTGTTGTTAAAGAAATATGATCTTTATTGCATAGCCCAAAAAAATATGTGCCTTCTTGCAAATCGGTAGATTTCCACCAAAACAAAAATATTATAATTATTCTGTCAAAAATCAATCCATTTTTCGTAAAAAAAATTCGATTTAATAATATTCTTAACAAAATCCAAATCCATAATTTTCCTACAAAAATGAAAAACTTGCAATTTTCCCCGAAAAAACTGATCCGTTTCCTCAAAAAAGCTCGATTTTGTAATTTTTTAACAAAATGCAAATCCGCCAAAAACGGATGTAATTTTTCCGCCAAAAAAATTATTCCATAATTTTCCATATTTGATAAATTGAAATGATAATTTGTTTTAACCCAAACCAGAAAATTTAAATTATAAGCTTTACGAATGCTATAAATGTCTAAGAATTTTTTTTTGGGACTATTCTAAGGACTTTCTCTATATTATATAATATAAATATGCCATTGTTGCTTTTAAAGAAAAGCAAATATTATCTAACAAATTAAAGATGAAAATAAGTAGACAAATATATATATATATATATATATATATTAAACTTATATTTTTCTTTAGTTTTAACTAAAATTTTAAGTATGCATGCATGTTACTCTGGGAATTATCCCGTTTGCGACCGTCGTTCACAGTGGGTTTAGTCTGTAGATTTTGAATTTCGAAAATTACAATTTCCATAGCAAAACGGTTTGTCTAATCCTCAAATTTATATTCGTAGCTGACACCTGTATACTAAATTGTCTATGGTAATTAGCAGAATTAAGTTCGTTAAATAAATTTATCTCAAGAGGTCAGTATTGAAATTAGATAATGTCATTAGCAGTTTGGTAGGTTGAGTCTTTATCAATGTCAAATGAAGTCCACGGCGATGCACTTAGACAGTCAACCAATCAGTATGAACCACGTACACAACTATATTATCATACAATTAAATAACTAAAAAGTCGTTGTTCATATATTGTCTTTTCCGAATTTATATTAGTTTTGATTTTATATTCATATTTTACATATACATATGAATATGATCCCTTGGTTTAACGAATGCTGCATCTACCCACTGACTGAACAATAAAGCAAAGGTTGTATATGCTTCAAGTACACAAAAACAAATCTGAACATATAGAAATGAACACTTGTCTGGGTTTATAAACATTTTAAATCTGAAAATTCACTTCTAAATATATGTTTAGTGAGAAGAAACAATGGTTTCAAACTGCTAGTGCGCAAGAGATTTTTCATTTTTGTGATGATAACAGACCAGGCAACAATATTTTCAAAAATACCTTATTTGTCAAACTTAAAAAGTATATTTTTGGGGTTTGAAACATTATCCAAACAATATAAGTTTTTATTATCAGATCCGAGATTATGCCCATACATGTCTAATCATAAAAGTACCTCCTTATTAAATAAAGCCAAGAAGAAAAGAAAACATGAACACAATATTTTCCTACACCAGGATTTGTTACAGATTCATTCAACTGCAAAAAAGACAACAGAGAATACAACAAAGATAGAATCTGTCTGAAAGTGAAATGTCTGCCACAGCAATGTTGGCTCTTCCAAATGTTAAAACTTTGACTGAATAATCCCAAATAGACAAGAACCAGAGAGACATACACACTTGAAACCACTAAAATCCCTACAATCCAATTCTCTTCTAAAGATCAATCGATTAATCTCTTCGTAATAGATTCCATGTTAGAGCCTAAATTAACTTTTCTTAGTCTTCTTAACAGAATGACCAGTCTTCCTTTTATGCCGGCTAAAATCTGAGACAAATCGGAATGTCTGACCACAACCCAGTTCAGCACAAACATAAGGCCTAGCGCCTGTGTGAACCCTTATGTGCTCGGTTCTAGACCATGCCCACTTGAACGTCATCTTGCAGCCCTTCCAAGGACATTTCAGAGGACGGTCGTCTAAGTGAACACGCCGATGTTGAACCAAATACTTGTGTGAGAAGAAGTTTTTACCACAGCCTTTAACAGGGCAGATGTTTCTTTTATGCAAAGCCAACTGTTTTTCCGTACTGAAACTCATCGTGCAGCCCTCCATGTCACATTGATACGCCGCACATTCCTCTTCCTCATTCTCTTCATCTTCTTCAACTTCTTCCCCATCATCTTCACTTGCAACTCTGGAGAAGGAAGCATTACTAATTCCTTTCTTAAGAATTTTCTTTGGTTTTGTTTCTGAAGACCCTCTTGAGGGATTCAGGTTTCTCACCCTCAGCCGTGTGCTAGGTCCTTCCATGTATGAATCCAATTCTTGATTCTTCTTTCCGGATCCAGAATGTTGCAAAGTGCGACCTTTTGTGTCTCTCGAACTCTGATCTGTCTTTGTTTTTACTTTTCGTTTGGCTGTGGACCTGGTTTGCCTTTTCCCTGAACTGCAAAAGTCTTGTTCCTCCGGAGAATTCTCTGCTGAAACATACTCACCATCCATTCGCCTAGCTTGCCTATTACTTGTGGATATTCTTCCCCTTTTCGGATAAACACCATTTTCTTCTGTATCATATGAAACCGGATTCCTAAACACTTTAGTTCGTTTGCTCCTTGGAATCCCTCTAGGGTGCCTGTAGATATCATCATCATCATCATCATACATTGATTGGTTCTCTCTATACTGAAAGCCATCCTCCATTGAGCTCTCTGAAGCTGCACATTCCCTTACAGCATATTCTTCTCCAAGTGAACGGTCTGAAACCCCATCTTCCGACTCAAATTCTTTATAAACTTTGTGTCTGACAATTCCCTTGAGCTGCTGCTGATCAGACAATTGATTTGACGAATCACCAGAAGCCGTGTTCCCTGTCTCAAAATAAGACTCTTCCTCATTCCCGGAAGCCCTCCATTGCTGCTTATAAGAATGATCCTCTGATGTGTCATCAGAAACTCCGTCTTCCCTCTTAAAAGAGGTAAGCTTCTTGCGTGGCACAGCCTTTGCTCTTGTCTTTCTCTTCCTACAATACTTTCTTCCAAACATTGTGGTTGCATCTCTAGAAACATTACAAGGAAATAATCTCTTTCCAGTGACGTCCTCA
Source organism: Cardamine chenopodiifolia (assembly GCA_963922655.1). Classification (NCBI taxonomy): domain Eukaryota; kingdom Viridiplantae; phylum Streptophyta; class Magnoliopsida; order Brassicales; family Brassicaceae; genus Cardamine; species Cardamine chenopodiifolia. Next base: position 11,694,177 of record OZ000479.1, on the reverse strand, counting down.
TCCAGAGTAACTCGCCAATGACGACTTCTTTCAGATTCTTCCTCCTCTAAGTCCTGCTGCAGCAAAAAGGGATGCACCTGAAGAAGAAAAAATATGTCTTAAATTGAACCAAACCAAGCAGAAACAGAAGTGTGCTGATGTCTAAGTTAGTATGTTTCAGGTTAGGTAATAGTACCTGATGCGACATCCAAACCTTACCACACCATTTTCCAACAACATATTTCCTCTGTCTGGAAGATCTTTTACCAAAAATTTCGGGTTTCAAGGGTGAGCTAGTTGCTGAAGAGTTGTGACCGAATGCATTGTATATGATGGCGTTATAAGGCATCTGCTTACTGTACAGAGGAGAGCGACTGAGAATAGCACTGTAAGAAAGGTTAATACCCAATTTTACAGTCCAATCACTGTTCCCACCCTTGGCTTCAACATTGTCCAATGCTGCCTGAATCGTTTCCTCATCCTCTCGGGTCACATTCCTGAATTCAGTATCATCCCATTTGTGATTGATGGCAAGCTCTTCGGCAACTATCTCTGCTTCAGCCTCTATCCTGGGGTACTCTGCAAATATTATGCGTCTAAATGATGAAAAAGACTAAAGATTTTGCATAACAGATACAGACAAACCCAAAAAATGTTGCAATACTAATAAAAATGAATCTTGTAGTTTGCTGTTACCCGGATGACATAGCAACATTATGTTAATCCCCCCAATAGGACGAAGTTGCTGTTCCACTTCTGCAGCATGCTCAAGACAAAACACATGCAACCGACATGAATCATCATCAGATCTTGGAACAAATGGCAAAGCTATTTCCAGAAGTGATGAATTTCCGCCTTTGCTTAACCTATTCTGTTCGCTGGTACAAGAAATCGTAACGCAACTTGAGGTAGCATGTGATACCTTAACCTCTTTTCCTTTTCCACATGCAAGTCGTTGGCTGTTAAAATTAGATGATTGACCATCTCTATCCTCATTGTCATCTTTATAAATAGATGATCCTTCAAATGCATGAGCACCTTCTTGATCATACCTTTTTGTTTCCCCCTCAGAAATAGGAGCATCTAAGCCTTTGTGATCTTCTTCTTCGGAATCAGAAGAGTCTCCATAAGCTGAAGCTAAAAGCCCAAGAGCACCATCATCTTTATGTGCTTTTGTTAGGGAAGTTGTTGACGTTCTTTGATCGCCAGTGTTCGTTGAATGATCTGTAGTTTGAACATGAGCTTTGTAGAAGTAATCTACATCATGATTTTCCGTGCTTTCTGCATGACGAAACAAAGTAAGTAAAAGATAAAAAAAAAAACAGCCATTAACAGGAAGGGCGACTTGTAACTTACGCGGATGAAGTGATCTTGCATCCTGACCAAGATTTGCAGATCCGGAAGCAACTGTCCAGTCGTTGAAGAAGCTAAAATCTGCAGACATGAGATATCTAGCTGCTGCTTCTTTAGGTTGAACTATAGCTACACAATCAAAGCTTAAGATTCCACATGTAACACAAGAGAACAGCCTCTGGTCCGAAAGCCCAACAGCTCCATCATTTTTCGTCTTTTCAGCATAAGACAGAGTTTCTTGAGTTTCCTTCTCTCTGCTTGCCAGATGATCTCTGTTCCTTTTACATAAAGATGTAAACTTTTCTTTCACTGAAACTATATCCTTTAAACCGTTACTGAGACCAACCATAACACTATCAAAACTTAAGTCCTCAGACTTCAACTGGATTGGGTTTTCTTGGGTAGTTCTCAAATGGGATCCAATTCGCAGGTCAGAACAAACTGATATATCTGAAGAACTCGGTGGGAGAAGGGCCACTGGGGATCCTTTTCCGAGAGAAGAAAGCAATTCATTGTTGTGGATAATGTTTTGCACAAATAGCTTTTTGGCCAATCTTTCCCCTTCGCTTCTTTTCTTATCTTTCAATCTAGAACTCCGTGGTTTGGTGTTGATGCTTGTTGGCACTCTGCAATGATTGAAACACACCTTATATGAAGCTTTCAAGCAGTTTAAAATTTGGAGAATTTTAAATAAAAACAAAGAGTACCTTGAACCTAGAGCCAAAGCAAAGTCATAAAGTAACTGGAGATGAGAAACCATTGGAGGATAATTTACTGCAGCTCGCCGGATGGCAGCATCTTTCGCCATTCTCAACCATCCGGGAGTTGCAATGTTAGATGCTTCTCCAAAATTGAATCCTAAAACCCCCAAGATTGGTTGTTTTATTTTTGGATACTGTTATTAAGCCTTGAATGATTACTTGAAGAGATACTAAATAAAGGTTGCTTACTTACCATGACTAAACCCCGAATGATAAGCTCTTGGAAAGGTGACGACAAACTCTCCAGGATTTTGCACTAACCTGATACAAACAAACCACTGCGTGAAAAAAACTAGGTGAAAAAAACTGTGCCTCTGGATTTTCCAATCAATTGAAAAGAGAGGAATAGAATCGAAGCAATTAACAGTTTATTTTCTAACCAAAGAAGAGATATGGAAGACAACAAGATTATGAGATAAACAGAGCACAAAGAAGAAAACCATTACCTGCAACATGGTATTCCGGCTTTAACAAATACTTCAGGAGACATCACAGTTGTCTTCTCACCAAGAGTAGAAAATGTCACTGGTAAGACAACATAAGAGTCATAACCATTTACTTTACTTGCATATGGTAACATACGCAGCTTCTTCCAGGACAAATTTTGGAGGAATAAAAAGGCAGAGAAACAACAAAGCCAACAATCAGAACAAGGAATTGAAACATTGATTATATAAGTCACCCACACATAACACTAATTAACCTTTACACGATACTCACCAAGAGGATTGAGCTCTTCACCATAACCATGAACCCTAACCACCTCCTCAAATGCCACAGCAGCATCCTTTGGCACACCGTACCAAGTCTTAGAAGCACCCATATGCAAGTAATTGAGACTATGAAGGTCATGGTCCTCCACATGCCAAGCAAACCAACTAAACATCATAGCAACATAAACCATTGGAGATGTAACACCAGGGATCTCCTCTTTCATAAATTTAAGTAATGATCCTTCGGCTCTAGCCATTGCTCTCATGTTCCAAGCAGTCTCACCAACTGTTCCTCCATCACCACCAGACTCTCTCCTCCTCGCAGCAGCCAGACTCAGAGGGATAAAAGCGGAGCCAGGCATGTCATTGGCATACTCAACAGAGAAGGGTTTATCCACTGTAGCTCTCCAGTAAAGGGTTTCGATTTCTAGTGGTGAGAGTTGACTCTTTTTGCCGTATTTCTTAAGATAATTCTTCTCAAAGCTCTTAGCTTTGGCCTCAAACTCACCAAAACTGTAATGCTCTCCGCTCTGCCACACAGGTCTCTGCACCGGACGCTGTTTCCTAGGGCAAAATCCGATCTGCTGTTGCCGCGTGGCGAATGTGGGACCACCGTCGTAGTCAAATGCACATCTGCCGCCGTCACGAGCCCTCGCCGCCGCTCGCGCCGCTAGAGAGCGGTTGAGGTTAGAAATCGAAGTTTTCTTAGAAGGAGGAGGCACCGGAGGCAAAATTTTGCAGATTCCGTATCTAGAAGCTTCTTCTTCGATCTTAAAAATATAAGCAATCGGATCTTGAAACTCTGCTAAAGTAGGTCGGAACTCTGGAGCAACCGGTAACGATTTAAGCCATGGAAACACGTCTTGGCTCTGCTCTGAAACTGCCATTTCTCTCTCACACGGGGAAGGAAGAAAAATCAAACCTTTCTCTCAAAATTTGTTTACTTTTAACTGGTGGGTACTAAGAATCAAAACGCCATTACAGAGCAGAAACAGAACCAAATTTTGAAAGAAGAAAATAAAATAGAGAGAGATTCGATGAGTTTCCACCATTTCTACGGCCAATAGGTTTATTTTTGTTAAAGGGTAATCTACTTTTTCTCGAAAAAAACGACGGGGCCTGATCTCGTTTCTTAGGTCTCTGTTTTTTTTAAACAGAGGAAAACATTTTACATTTTTTTAAGGGGTTGGGTTTAGCAGATCAAAGAGATGTGGATTTCTCAGTATAAAACAATTAAACAATTAAATATGCATTTAGTGTGGTATCGTATCTCTCAACTATCGGCCTTTAAACATCGGTTAATTTTATATTATTTTGAGTGATATATTTTTTACAGTGTGTTCTGTATTTTTTCAAGAATTTTTAGTTTTTGCTTTTTAAAATTTCATTTTACTTATATTTTGGATTAGTTGTTTATTATATTTTACTTTTGTCTGAATAATAAAGATCGTTAGAATTGTATTAATTTGTGTTTTTTTACGTAAACACATCGATTTAAACCGGAGTTTGATAGAGTTTTTTTTTTCTAAGTATTGTATTTAAGGGAAAAGGGTTTTTGAAATCTTGTAGGAAGGGTAGTGGTTTCTAATTATTTACAATTCTGCCATTACATTTAGTTCTAGACACACATTTGTTGTTTGTTGTCCTTCGTCGGTTTGCACATTCAAAAACTCATTTGGATTTTAAAAAACTCAATTTTAGGAGTAAATTTCTTATGTAATAAAAAGGTCAAAATAGACTTTTCCATTGAACATTTTTGTTTTCTTTAGTCTATTAGTATTTATAATTTATAAAGTTTCTAAAGTATCTAATGTAAGTACTAATTAGCAGAAATTAGTTTTAAGAACAAATATTATATCCAAATGCCAACAAGGAATGATAATGATTATTTTAAATGTTCATATATATATTGTGTTTTTCTGGCTGAATAAATTTGGTTATGTCTGTATATATAAGCCCTTGGTTAAACGAATGTTGCCTCTACCGAGTGAGTACTGACTACACAATAAAGCAAAGAGTATATATGTTTAAAATACACCCCAAAAATTTTCTAAAGCTTTAGAAACATGGAAATATATATGCTTCATATTTTGATAATTTATATAATTATAAATTATTATTAGTATTTTATATTAGATTTATTTTATGTTTTTAGCATCTTATTTATTATAATTATATACATTTTGTGTTATGTTAATTAATATTGGTATGTTATATTGTTCTGGATCAACATTATTTTCGAAATCCTGATCCCTAGGATTCACGCGTATTGAGATGTTTTCTATATTTAAAATTTTATATAGCTACATTCTTCATTTTTGTCAGATGATAGTTAATCAGCTAATTAAATCCAAAAACTTTAATAATTAATACATAAATATACATGATTTTTAAAGTTCAAAATATTTTGTTCTCACCATATAATCGGTCAAATAGAGAAATTGGGTAAAGAGCAAGCAATAATCATTAAATCAGCAATATAGTTTTGCTGACACTAGCAACAAAAATATTTATCCGCGTTTACGTACTATTTTGTCCCTACACACACTTTCAACACACATGTAGTATATGCATTTAAATTGGTGGACCCACTAAATGAAATGAGTAATGAAATACATCATTCGCGTTTTCCGCGTTGTGAACGCTGTCATATCATATATCTCTTATTTATAGAGTAATTATAATTATTTTTGATGATTGTAAATAAATATATTGGGAAGATGTTATTTTTTAATTTTAAATTTATTGATAACATTAAAATAATAATTAAAAATTTGGTTGCAAAAGGAAAGATATTGGAAAGTGGTAAAATATTGGTCAGATTTATAAGACCCGCACACGTGCTTTCAATCGAGTTAAAAATTTTCAATTGATTGAAATTTTTAGATCAACGTGTTGTCCAATGGCTTCATATTTTCTGCATTGTTTTACCTTTTAATCGTTTTTCTTCTTTTATCTTGAAATTAATTTATTCTAATGTCATTTTATGTAATATAACACATGAAAGTTAGTTATTTTCTTTTCAACATTGCTTAAATAATAGTATATAGATTATAGTTTGTATTAAAATAATATAATACAAATTATAAAATCTTTAAAAATTATGATACTGTCAACTAAATCATCTATGTATTTTGATAATCTTCTAACAAACTCAGAGCATAAGATGCATCTTTATTATAATTTATATGATATCACATAGTAGAAAAATAATACTACTGTATAAGTATCTAATATAAGTATGAGATATTTGTTCAAAATACTACAAAAAAAGAGTTTCAAAAAGTGTTATTTATCTGAAGGCTTTCCATTAAAACCATGGATCACAAAAAATCACATTTATACATGAAATTAAGAGGACTTTCCATAAAAAATAGATATATAAAAAATTTTCCATTTAAAAATATACTATTTTATCTCGATTCGGGATTTCTCGCTTTCCCTTCATTTTCACCATCATCAAATTTTTTTTATCTCGATCAACATCACCAAACTCTTCTTTTCCCAATGATATGAACTTTTTTAATATGGTTATGCTATTTTGTCTACCAATAAAAATTGTTCAAATCTTTGTTTCTAAATCTCTTTGATGTAGTGGAGAAGAGAATAACAACGAAGTGTCAACAAAACAAATGTTATAGATGAATAAGGTATGATACTACGACTAGCGTGGGAGAATTTTTATTAATTTTTCTTATATTAAACATGTTATTATGTGCATATTATTATTTTTTATTATTTGACATGTTATTAAAGATTATAATAACCTCTATATAATATATGGTACTTAGTATTAATTTATACTAATGTACAATAATTATGGATTAAAATTAATTTAATTAGAGATTAGGTGTATATAGAAATAAATTTATATTTGTATCATAGTATGTATCTAACAGATGTGTATAAAATATAAAGGTGACATTTGGTTAGTGACATTTTAAGTTGTTAAATTATAATATGAATAATCATAGTAACTTCATTTATATAATATTTTGTTTTCTTCTTATATTTTTTTTGTTTCATCATTTTTAAGATGAAACATATAACTTTATAACACAATAGGAATGTGATATCAAATTGGAAAATTTAAATAAAATTTTTATTAATAATATATATAAACATAAATTATTGGTAATGAATTATAAAATTATTAATTTGTATATAATTTTATATAATTAAATATAAAAATATATTATATATATATAATCAATCACTTACTTTTTTATTCTAAAAAATATATTTGATTTTATTATATTAAATAATTAACCACACAAATATAACGAACATGTTTTAATAATTTTATTTAGATATCACTGTTTTTAATCTAAAATTTTATATGCACATATTCATAAAAATCTTAAATATGGAAATGTTTTTATTTTGCATATTTAATAAATATTATTATAATTAATGTAGAGAATATACAAACTGTAATCTTTAAATAAATGAAACAAATTTTGTTAGTTGTGTGAGTTTTATATTATTAATTGAATTTTAATGTGAATTATAATTTTATAAATAAAAAAAAAATTGAATAGGATCCACATGCTTTTTCTAGTGGCATTTTTTGAAATATGCCACCTATTCAAATAATAGTATAGTGATGAGGATCACAATTAAAAATATATACATTTCTTAGGAAAATAAAGCATTTGTTAAACCACAACAATAATTAATAAGTACCTTTGAAAGCTCATCAGAGTAATAAAGCCAAAGAAGTGTCTCAATAACATCAACCTAATCTTCATGGCATCTCTCTCGGCAAAGTAAATTAAAAGATCATCTAAGCTTAACTCTGATAACACATCCTCTGGGTTTGAAATTGAGTCTAAAGATGGATTATGTTCTGATAGAAACCTAGTTCTGTTCCGCATCTGAAGATGGCTATGAAAGCTCGAGTGTAACCGGGCAGTGATCACTCCCATAGAAACCTGAAACAAATCAAGAACCAAGTTGTTGCAAAAAAGAGATAAATAAATCATATTTTTCAATGAATCTGTGTGATGAACATGGCGTTAAATCTTAGCTATGGTACCTTGTAATTCTATCCCACGACCATGCATCTTACAAGAAACTATACGGTCTTTGAGTTGTTCAGATACCAGAAAATAGTCAATCCTCATTCTCTTTCCCCGGTACCTATGCAATAAAAAAATCCATATACAACTTTAGAAATATGAGAAGGAGGTTCCAGACTCCATACCATGTGAAACCCGCACATTAAAAAACCGTGAAATTCAATGTTGGTCACGCCAAAAAAAACCTAATATACAGTATGTGGTGTCTACTCACTTTCCAATGGGATTCCCAGACCATGAGAAGCCACTGTCCATGTCTCGCTCCTTGTGTAGATACCGGTATGCATCAACAAGCCTTCCTCTGTAACAGTAATATTCCCATGAATTTAATTTAGAATTATAAGTTCAGTAACTATAGTCTCTATTCTAGAAAGTACTACTACTAAGATATATTATGCATACTCTTTCATAATTGCACCAAAGCGTCCTCTCTCAGATGGTGTAAATCCAGGCTGTCCACAGTCCTGCATATCAAAAGATTCAAAAACATTTGTAGTCACTGTATGAGTTCTAAAGTCCATCTCACAGATAAAGATTAATATAGTCATCTACCATAAGAGGTTACAGTGCAGATGCAGAGACAGGATAAATAAAAGGCTGATCTAATGAATAACCACAGAAACGTTATTGAGAAGCCGCTCTGTTTTTCAATAATATATATAACAAATGCATAAAAAGCAATGATCTAACATTTGGTATTCATTACCTCTTTGTTTGGAGGAACATAACCATTAAGTTTTGCTGTTGCGAAAAATTCTGGATGGCTAACATCTATCTCCTCATGACTGCATATTACAAAAATCAAATCGGGGAAAACCTCATGACACTGAAAGGGCTTGAAGAAAAGGGTATGCCAAGAGAAGAGATAGAAAAACTTCCTCATTACCTGACATTTAAGTCGCCACACCATATTAGAGGTTTATCAGATGTTCGAGTGAGGAACTCAACAATCCTCTTGTCCCATTTTCTTCTCCTCTGAAACGAATTCTCCTCCTCTTTCCAACCATTGTTAGGTGAATACGTATTCAAAAGACGAAACGTCTCAAATTCAGCTAAGATAACACGACCATCAGGTTCGTGTTTAGATGCTGCATGATATCAACAAGTATTTAAGTTAGTCATCACTCTGATGTAGCTATGATATATTTCTTCTAAGTAGACAAACTTTGAGGTCAAGAATATGGCAGAACCATTAGGAAACAGATCAAAGAAACATGTATTTAAATTTCTACTATGCAAGAGACTTATATGATGATAAGGAACAGGCAACAAGGTTTTCAAAATTACCTAATTTGTCCAGGTTAAAGTAAACTTATTGGGCTTGAAACATTTTTTCACTAACAAAGCTGTCCCTGCATACTTCGAGTCCGCAAGAGACCACCAAACTCGATAATTTCCAAATGGTGGACTTGAGAGAGCCCGTGTCAAAATCTGCGGTTTGGACAAGAAGAACAATTTCCCAGAACTATTATCAGGCTTGAACATTATCCAAACAACAAGAGAGTTTGTTACTCCAAAAGTGGCTCTTGCATTCTTCTAAATCTTTCTATAACCATGTCACTGCAATGTTGATTCTAACTCATACACCAAAATCTCCTTGTAATTGCAAATACATCAAAATATCAAGCTTTGAAAATTCTTGTTCCGTTGATGTTATAATACAAATGTTAACAGATAAAACAAGGCAGTCAATACAGAACCAAGGTACCTGTTTTTCCTCACGCAAAACCTTCGGGTCATCGCTCAACTCTGCAGGATTTTTAGGTTTTCCTTTTCCACCGGCAGCAGGCATTCTTACTTCCTAACATTAAGAACAGATTCAACCACTAAGGTCAGAATCTGGCCCCAAAACACAATGACACTAAAAAAAACAGCCCCATAGCAGTCACTAATAAATAAAATTGAAGTTTGATAGTTCGCACTACCAACCATTTTCAGTGTAATAACTCATAAGTGACTGAATTTGCATCAACAAGTTGGACTCAACTTTAGAATTAATCCAAAACACAAAAGCTGGCATACTAACATGGTATGTATAAAAGCAGCAAACTTTGAGAACAAAAGAGAACTAAACAGAATACGAAAATCATAGGCATATATTTCCATTGCATTAACCATTGGCTTGAAGTGATCTACACTTCCAGCTAAATTTGAGCAAACTCAAGAGAACCAAAACAAACAACAAGCAAAAGTATCTCTTTACATCATACACTAAAAAATAACCAAAAAAATACCTTTCCTTCAGCAAATGAGGTAAAAAAAATACATCAAGAGTACTCGAGACCACTTTCTACGAAACCCTAGAGGATTTCGAGGATTTAAAGTTGCACACACAAACACCTAAGCACATTTACTCACATTGCTCGAAATCAACCCAATGAATTCAAAAAGAAGCAGAAGAAATCACCTGTATGGCGATGACATCCGGGTCGAAATCGGAGATGAACTTAGAGAACTCAGACCAGTCGTTTTTCACCCGAAGGAGGAAGCTATTAGCGTTCCATGTCAAAAACTTTGACGGCGCTTTCTGATTCTTCTCTTCTTCAACTCCATCTCCGTCTCCGTCACGCTTTTCCAGCGAGAGGCAAGGTTTCTTAGCCGCCGTTGAGCCGTCCTTCTCTATAGGCTTGAAGAATCGCTTCATAGCTTAGCAATTCAGTTCCCTTCTTTCGTGTTTTACTTCTTATAAGGGGATAAAACTCAATTCATCAAAATTTAGATAACAAATTGAATAAAGGAACGAACTTTACGTCGTCTCCGTCAAAAAGACTCGAGCTTTGTTTTCGACATTTGGTGTTTTGCTCGAATTTAACATAGAAATTAGCAACAATGGTCGATCAGAGTGAACCCTACCGAAGCAAAACCATTTACACAGTAAACCCAACAACGCTCACAAGCCCAAAATATTATAACGTTTTTGCATAATGTATAGTCGAATTATATGTTTCTACAAGAATGTTTCTCTTCACTATACAACCAATGTTGAGATGGAGACAATTTTCTCAATGTGGTTTGTATTTTTAACTAACGAACTGTTTCTGGAGAAGGCTTCCACAGAATGCCAAATCAAATCTCTCCTCTGGAGGGTCTCCAATGCAATCAAAAACTGCATCTGCATTCACAAAATCTTCATCCGCAGTGTATCTGCAAATCCAAAGATGAATGATCATTTCATATCTGATTGATAAGAATAAATTCAGATTTTAGAAGAGGGCTGTCTACTACAACTCACCCACTCTTTGTAACTATACAAGTCATTCCTGCAGCTTTTGCAGCTGCTAGCCCAATTGCGCTGTCTTCAACCACAACACATCTGCACATTTACAAACCCAAATCTTTAGAGAGTTTTCTAAACTGACTCCTTCTACTGTAAAAAATCTTAGTAACACTTGCTTTGAGGGATCAACTCCAAGGGTTTCAGCTGCTAAGTTGTAGATGGCCTGTTTAAAACAAAAGTTGATAACTCGGTCTTTAACCAAGCAAACTTGTTGTGATAGAATTTGGAAGGTGAGTAAAAATTACTGGGTCAGGTTTCTTTTTGGGTACTACATCTCCTGCGAATATTTTGATGTTCTCTGCTCGTTCTGGTCCAAGCAAGCATGAAACTATAGCAGAAACCTGAGATCAGGCCAGAATGAGAATAAATAGATTTACATTATCCATAATATTATACATTTCTTTGAAGCTAGATGATCCTCGCATATTCATGTTAATAATAGTGATGCTGCGCGTAGTCTTGTTATAGAGTACTCATCAGGACATGAGAATAAATAGATTTATCAGGACAGAGATATATATGGTGAAGATTATTATGGCCACAGGAAACTGAAGTAGTAGAACCTGATTGATCATACCGCCTTCTCATTTGAAGTGCTGCACACAGCAACTTTTACTCCATTCGTTAAAGCTTGATCAATCAACCTGCAGAGTTTTAGCAGGAAGGCTCAGTTAGCCTGAACCTACTAGATCAATAAAATTCTAAATTAAGCCATAAGTAGCCTTTAATAAGTTAGTTAAGCCTTGTTTTGGGTTAAAGTTTAAAACTTTAACAAAATCAATCTCAAGAAAGATGGGATATTGAACAAATATCAAAAAGCAAGTGATAGCATCAAGAATATAGATTAGGAGATAAGAAGTGACACTAACTTGGCAACACCGGGTCGAAGTGGAAGCAACTTTTTCTCGATGAGAACCATGAAAAGTTCAGTCTTCTGTTTATGAAGGCCAGCTATGAACTCTTTCCTCTCTGCTTCATCCTTGGGAGCTTTCTCTGGCCAACCTACCTTGTTAAAATACGCCGTCATCCTACAAAACAAAGCCATAGACAAAGGCCATTCCAAGTTCCACTATCACTCAAGTTTCATTGATAACTTTATTAACTTGAATTTTGGTACAGTAAAATGCAATTTGATAGTTGATTAATTAGCCTCTTATACCTTTCTTTTCCACCACCGATTTTAAGCAGCTCCCCGTATAAATCAACATCCCAGGTAACACCCAATTCTCTCTGCAAAAAAAATCCAAATCATCACCGAAGCTAAACAAGTGAACAAAAATCAAGGGGAACAAACTGAGGAAACCTCTTTGAAAGTGTCGTTGAATGAGATCCTATGACCGTCCTTCTCAGTATCAACAAGGACGCCATCACAATCGAAAAGAAGAGCAGAAGGAATAGTCGTCGGAGAAGATGAAGCAGAGCAGGTGATTCCACTGGAGCGAGATGCCCGGTGTACAATTGGTTTTGCTCTCAGGCACTTACCATTGAATCGCAACTTCGCCGCTTTGGCCGGTGCCGCATTGAGGATCAAAGACCGAGATAACTTACTTGAAGAAGAAGAAGATGATGGAGATAGTGAAACCAAAGAAAGAGAGATTTTCACTGTCGCCATTGTTTGATTTTCTCACTCTCTATCTCGGACAGATAAATAACGGTCGCGAGTTCTTCAACTTATCCGGTCTTGCGTTAACGACCACAAAATAATTACAACCAGCCGGTCCGGGTCGGATCATTTTTGTGACGTGTACATTTGTCTGGCAAAGTATTTCAGTTTTCTTTTGATAACATTAAACTTTAATATTTAAAAAGTGATTTGCTACAATAACCTACATTATTTTTGAAATAGCCTAACTAACTCATCTAAACTTTAAAATTTTGGAAGACAATTTTTTCTTTAAATATCCTTGAGAACATTACATATTTACATTCTCTGCTACTAATGAATTAATTTTAAAAACGAAAATATTTCAATTAATGTAAATAAACGAAAATTTTTAAAAGGAAAGTATAGATTTAGCATTTAATAAAAATTCAATTAAATAAGGAAATCAGCAAGTTTTAAATAAAGAAAATAATTCAAAAAACAAACTCTTCTTCAACCATAAGAATGTTCATCTTCTTTCTAAATTTTATATTCTTCTATATCCACCAAGAAACAAAAAAACATCATGGACCATCATAACATCACCTTTCTCTTGTAGATTCGTTGGAAGGAGAGTTTTAGTCAACTGAGACATCTACAGTAAGTTTCCGTTTTAACTATATTTTTTATGAGATGAAACTACAGTTAAAATAAAGGTAATTTAAGAAAATAGATAGTTTTTATGTTTTTATTTGCCAATAGGATAGTTTTTACTTGAACGATGTTTTTAGGCTTTTTTTAGATAGTTTTTTGGTTAGTTTTCGTGAATAGTGTTTAAAAAAATTACAAAAGTTAAATCTGTTTTAGAAAGACAAATGAAGAGAAAAAAAAAGACAGGAGGAGACGCCACAGAGAAAACAGGAGAGAAACATAATGGTATTCTTTAGGAAAATAGATGAGTCATGTCTATTAAAAAACAATTACAAAGTTGTAATTATTCAATTTTAGCAAGGATAAAGATGTTATTGAAACAGTAAAAACATCTCTTAGGCCAAAACTAACTATTTGGCAAATTAAAACATAAAAATTACCTTTCTTCCCAATTTTCTCTTATAATATTCGTGATTTTGAGTAAAAAATTGTAATCTAAAAGTTTGTGTAAGAATGTCTTTTGTAAGAACCCTAGTAGTGTGTACGTATCTGCACTCATCTTTAAGTCTGCACTCATCTACTCTTTCCCAAGATATTTCTCGAATTTGGATAAATTGAAGACCATGAGGGCTAGAGAAGGAAGCTTTGTCTTCCAATCGTTGCCTATGATAAAAGTTTCTAAAATAAACAAATACGCAAAGTAAGTTTTGTCTTTTTCCACGACCGGACATCTTCAACCACACTCATCAACTTTTTTTGCTTGGGTTCCTTTTCTCATCAACCTTCATCTTTCTCTACAACTGTACATGAACATTGGTTTCCAATGCATCCTCTCCTTCAGGGAAAGGTGCGCAGTTCAAAGTTGTTATATCCTTAATCTCAGACAAAGAGAACCGAGCCGGTGTACCACCAAATAGGCACCATAACTTATATTTTTTCTTGCATACAAATTTTCTTACGAGAAAGTGTTTGACAAGCTTAGATGACCAGATGAAATCTATCTCAACATATCACACAACTACTCCCAAAGGCGGAGTTTACGAATATCACTCCACACTTTTTCCCCAACAACAGTTTTGATAATTTTCAGAAATTCAGTCTTGCTGTGATAATTGATGCTTCGTTTGGGTTCCGGCTCACAACCAAGTAAACATAACTGCAATGGAAATCTCAAATCCACACTTTTTGAGTTGTCATCCTGCAAAACATAAATTAAGGATGAATATAGGTTGCTGTCAAACAAATAACAAAAAAATAATTGGAGTCGAGGTAAAAACACACTAGAGAGATAGAAATATTAATAGACGTTAGGCATGATGTTTTTATTATTGATATGTATGATATTATATATTAATGTGGAAACACAATGGAACGTTCAAGTATGTAACCGAAGCTTCTTTTTTTTTGCCCAAACATCAATTTAACGTACCCAGAATCTAAAGCTCCCATTAATCAAGTATTTTCCGCTTAGCGACAGACGTGAACAACATTCTCCTGTCTCCAAACCCATGCCTTCTCACATCTAGAACCGTTCAAAAACTCAAGAAGATTTTTTTCTCAAAAGCAAATATCAGAAACTAACTCGAGACATCTCATTTTCCCTCTCTAACTCTCAACTTCTGACTTCTTCATGACATTGTTCATCTTGAACCATGAATAACGCTTATCAAAAATGTCAGATCTCAACTCATGCTTTCTTGAACTTGAAACAGACTGACACCATGGAAGAACTCCACCATTAAACAACCTCTTAGTTAGTTTAAAAACTTCGTATACAAAGAACACTTTCTTCTGCAGATACTTGACAATAATCCCACATCTTGTGTCAAGCTTAACTCACCAATCCCTAACTTCTTTAGAGACAACCATTGTCAAAGATTTAGTTACCCTATAAACTTGTTAACGTGATTAATAATAACATCAAACCTTTTGCAATCTGATTTCAGTGCAAGTATTTTTTTCATTTTGCTCACGGGCATAGAGAATTGAGTCAAATTCTCCTTGGACTAGCTTGTTGAGTGCACATGGATTTTTTTCACTATCATACCAATTTTTACAGAATACGTTTTACAACAGTACCTCGAACTACTTGCAAAAAAATGATGAAATTGTGAGAGAGAAAGATAGAGAAAACTTACAGAGCGGCAAGAGAGAGGGTGAACGCCATTGCCGGAGTTGTAAGTGAAAGATGTTTGAAACGGCTAAGGTTGAAGATTGACGACAAAATGGTTTTAGTTTTTTTAATTTATTTTTCTTTTACTCATGTTAAAATCATTAAGGTATAAAAGAATTTAATTACATATTTTAAATATATTTATGATGAAAGTGATATGGAATTATAAATTTTGAAAAACTCATCTACCATTTTACCTTTTAAAAAAAACAAAAGACAGTTTTGGAATTATGAAATTTGTTTGAGAATAAGTAAGTTATGTAGGCAATAAAAGTTAAAAGAGGTTATACTAGCTATTTAAACAAAAAAGTGGGTTATCTTAGACAAATTTCTCTATTTAAAATCTAACCAAATGTTCACTAAATGATATTTTCTATTAATATTAAATCTGTTTTTAATAAAACTCCTCAAACTTAAAAATACTTTATTAATGTTCTTAGTTTTACAAAAATATAGTGCCTAGACTTGGAACTTAGGTCTCTCCATATTTTCTATTCAAAGAGTGTTGGAATTAGCAAGCATATGAGAAGCTAAGGCCATAACATGTACCCTCCTCGAAAAGGTATAGGAGTTATGTTATTATAATACATAAATCCATCTTCTTGTTTTGAAGTGGTACACTGGGTAGTGGAGGAGAAGACGAGCCATATGCATTTCTCTGACTATTATCGCAGCCAAGACTCTTCCTCCTCGTGCTCACTTCGGTTAATGGGTTTGTACCATTTGCGTAATTACACAGAGCCTCCAGTACAAAAATTGTAAACCATTTGCAATTGCCCTCACAGTTCCTCAGTTTATTGCAATTGGTATCAACTCATTTCGAAATATATATTTCGAGGGCATGTTTTAAATCTGGATTTCTTATAAACACTGGAATTTTTAATTCTTTCATATCAAAGATTAAATCTTTAGTTTCTTTGTTTTTATTGTAAAATCCCTATAATTTTTGTGATTTTTTACGCTTTCACGTGTGTTTTATTTGTTTAAAGTTTTATTTTTAATTTGTAAATTAGCATAAAAATCATTACAAAATCCTGCCAAATATTAGCAGAATCTACTATATATTAGCATATTCTGCCAAATATTTACAGAGTTTGTCATATGTTCGCAGAGTTTGTCAAATGTTTGCAAAATCTGTAAAATGTTCGCAGAGTCTGCAAAATACTCGTAAAGTTTGCCAAATGTTCACAGAATCTGCCAAATATTTACAGAAACTATCAAATATCTGCATAATCTATCAACTATTATTATGCAGAGTCTGCCAATCATTTACAAAGATTGACAACTATTCCTGCAGAGTATGATAAATATCTCCAAAGTTTGTCTATTATTCTACAAAATCTACCAAATATCTGCAAAATCTGACATATTCTCGCAAAATTTGATAGATTCTCCCAAAATCTGTCATTTACTCAGTAGAATTTACCTAATGTCTGCAAAACTGCCAAATGTGTATCAAGTCTGTTAGATGTTTGCATATTTTGCCTAATATTTGTAGAGTCGGCCAAACATATTTTAGAAAAAAAAACTCTCTCAAATTTTAAAAGTTTTAATAAATTACTTTGGTTATTTTAAAAGTTTATTTCAAATCAAATTTTAAAATCTTTTATAAAAAATTAAGTTAATCTGGTAAACCCTTCCAAAAAGATGTTAGTTGAGTTGTTTTCCTTAGTTTAGAGTAATTCTAGGTAATTCTCACTTTAAAATGTGTAAAACGAATTACATTCAAAATTATATAAAACGTTAGTACAAATTTACGAAAGTGTGGACCAAAAATCGGAGAACGAAGCACCGAATTTGAGAACTTTTCAAATATCATGTGTTTTGGTTTTTAGTGTTTACTCTGCTCGTCATCCAATGTCCTATCGCAATTACTAATTATTAAACTCGTCCTGGAAACTAACTCGAAAGTCACGTGCGTCACGTGTCGTAACTTCCCTACCTGCCACTAATAAATTTACGTCCTTTTTAACAAATATAAATGAGAAACCAGTTTCATCATTAATTAACATTTATATATAAAGACAAAAAGCCATAGAGAGTCGTGCTCTCAAGCTTCGCCACACCACACCAAAACTTTGCTACTGTTATTTGATTTTCTTACTCTCTTTCTGTATATTATTTTCGGGGGGAAATTTCCAAGAGAAAGAGAGAGAATGTCTGGAGGAGTAACAGAGATGAAGAAGAAGAATGTAGCTTCTACAAGAGCTAACACCAGAAACACTCAACAAAGATCTTCTTCTGGTAATTAAATCTGGGTTTTGGATTTTTAATCTTTCTCATTTTCTTGTTTATGTTTTTTTCTTTTTTCCCTTTCTTATTTCTTTACATATCAAATGCTTTCTTATAAAAAAGCTGTATATTGATAAGATGGGCTGTACACCGGAAAGCTAGTTGCTGGTTCGGTTCAAATGATTAATCAAATTTGAGCCGAATCGACGAACTTGCTGGTCAAAATTATCCTTTTTTTTTGGGTCAAAAGTTATGCGCTTTTGTCCTTCAATCACTACACAGAAATAACAGTCTTAACGATTCTTTATTAAAAATCTCGTAAAATTGAGGAACCTGTAAATGTTCTTAGAAGCCTTACTTATTCGATAATGCAGGTTTCCTGAATACGATTCTCCTGGTAACGTTCATCGGAGCTTTAGCATGGTTTTATCAATCAATCCAACCACCACCGCCTAAAATCGTCGGCTCTCCCGGCGGAGTCGCCGTGACAGCGCCGAGGATCAAATTAAGAGACGGAAGACATCTGGCTTACAAAGAATTTGGAATTCCTAAAGATGAAGCCAAGTTCAAGATCATATATATCCACGGCTTCGATTCTTGTATGCGCGACACTCCTTTCGCCAATTTCTTATCTCCGGTAAGTTTTCCGGTCAAATTCCTCATTACCCATTTGTCTAATCATCGACAGCGTTAAAGTTTGTGTCTTTGAGAAGCTAATGAGTTAAAGTTTGTGTCTTTGGTGAAGCTCACTGAGTCAAAGTTTGCGTCTTTGGAGAAGCTAATGAGTTAAAGTTTGTGTCTTTGTTGAAGCTCAATGATTCAAAGTTTGTGTCTTTGGAGAAGCTAATGAGTTAAAGTTTGTGTCTTTGGTGAAGCTCAATGTGTCAAAGTTTGTGTCTTTGGTGAAGCTAATGAGTCAAAGTTTGTGTCTTTGGTGAAGCTAATGAGTAAAAAAGGTGTCTTTGTGCATAATTCTAGGCTCTTGTGGAGGAATTAAGGATATACACTGTGTCTTTTGACCGTCCTGGTTATGGAGAGAGTGATCCTAACCTGAATGGATCACCGAGAAGCATAGCATTGGATATAGAAGAGCTTGCTGATGGGTTAGGACTAGGACATAAATTCTATGTCTTTGGTCACTCCATGGGTGGTGAAATCACTTGGACATGCCTTAACTACATTCCTCACAGGTACTACAGTTGAGTCTCTCTTGTTAGTTTTCGAAATGATTCGATGTATCGGAAAAAGATTTCAACTTTGATGTTGAAACAATAGCTAAGATGCAATGTGAAGGGAGGTTTGTTTGGTTATGGACTTTGTTAACAGGTTAGCAGGAGCAGCGCTTGTAGTTCCGGCGATTAACTACTGGTGGAGAAACTTACCGGGAGATATAACGAGAGAAGCTTTCTCTCTTATGAATCCTGCAGATCAATGGGCACTCCGAGTAGCTCACTATGCTCCTTGGCTTACATATTGGTGGAACACTCAGAAATGGTTCCCGATCTCCAATGTGATTGCGGGTAATCCCATTATTTTCTCTCGTCAGGACACGGAGATCATGTCTAAGTTCGGATTCGTCAATCCAAATCGGGTACAAGCACATATATAGATGTTAGGTTGGATTTGTTTTGCAAAAAGTTTTGGTGCAGTTTGGTTTGGTTTCCATATCATAAGTTGTATACCTCTGCAATGAGAAGATGATTTGGAATCAAATGCTGTGCTTATTCTTTGTTTTTTCCAGGCATACATAAGGCAGCAAGGTGAATACGTAAGCCTACACCAAGATTTAAATATCGGATTTTCAAGCTGGGAATTCGATATGTTAGATCTTCAAGATCCATTCCCGAACAACAATGGCTCAGTTCACCTATGGCAGGGTGAGGAGGATAAGTTTGTGCCAATGAAGCTTCAACGTTATATCGCGTCAAAGCTACCATGGATTCGTTACCATGAAATTTCTGGATCAGGACATTTGTTACCCCTTGTGGAAGGTATGACTGATAAGATCATCAAGTCACTTTTGGTTGGGGAAGAAGAAATAAGTGATAGTAGAGAAGCCTCTGTTTAAGTCAGTGTTGGTTTAAGGATAAATAATTGCTTGTACTATTTTCATTGAATTCAGACTTATTATCTGCTTGCAATGGCTACAAACTAGTTATGATCAACGATAAATCCAAATCGAAACCTCGAACTCAAACCACATCAAAACCGCATTGAATTGTGTATGAGCAAGAGATTAGTACAAGAGTACTAATGTCTCAAATGAAAGGGCTGGCGACATTTCCCGGGAGAAAATGTAGACATCAATGCATAGATCAATTAACAACATTGCAAATTGTTCCAAGCCTTTAGAATGAAAAGTTCTTCACGTCGAGAGTGGCATTGATTGCAGAATGGTCGAGAACTCCTACTGTTAGGAACCACTTCATAGTCATATCCATCGACATTGATGTTGCGTCCTGGCATGAGACGCGAGAAGTCTCCAAGTACATACGTAACATGTAAAGTTGCTCCACAGGCATAACAAGTGTAGAACCATTTCTTTGGATCTGTTTCACATATATCAAACCAATATTTCTTATCCTGAATCGCATAATTCTCGCAGTAGCATAAAGAAAGAGGATGCTCATCGCAGCTGTGTTTTACCGTTTTAGGTAAATTAGCACAGTAAAAATCCAAATCAAAGTCACAAGCATCACAGCACAGTACTCTAGGTTTCACCACTTTGTTGTGACATGAATGACATGACTTGCCTTGCCTTTTGTAGTAATATAACGGATGTGAATGACCATCATGGAGCAATGGTTCTGATATGGAACCGCAACGCACATCTAGAATCCAATCACCAGAAACGTACCTAAAACCATTGGAGATTGTTCTACAAGCATAACACTCAAACCAATTCTTGGAAGAACCTTTATCTCCTCCGTGTAGCATAAATGGTTTGTTGCTGAACATATGTCTCTTCTTTCTACGGAGATTCGCATTTTTTGTGAAGAACATAGTCACATTTCCCACAACTGTAGCTCGGATCAGACAATAGAGGAAGGACACACGCTTGACAACGTGTGAGTTCATCATGATGAGTGATGATATCATCCTTATTGAGCATCAAATTATGGTTTTCATGGCTGAAATGTTTTATCGTGTGGTCATCAATAACCTGAAATGGTGCAATATCTTGATCAGTATCTTCGGGTGTCCCTTCGAGTTCTATTCCATCCCATACATCTTCTCTCATCGCACATTGTGGATGAACAATACAGTTGGGGCAAAGAGAGCAAGAAAACCACCATAGTATCCATTAACATTTTGACGACAAACTCCACATTTTGAATACTCAAGACCAAGATGATGAGTGAGAGAAATGCGATGATCATGAAGATTGATGTTAATGAGACGAGGTAAATTGATGCATTTCCTATGCACTAAGTAACCACATTCAAGACAAAAATAAGGACATCCATCGCCTTTCATTCCACAAGCATTGCAAAGAAACTCGACTCGGCTAGGCAAGAGATTCAGCATATGCTCGTGGGTCTTAACATGTTCTATAGCCAGCGGTGGAGGATTTACCGCGCAATAAACACAGATGCTGAAGTTGCAAATGGAACAATAATGATCCAATCCTTCTCCACACAAAAGACAAGTCTTTTGAGCATCATCAGGTACCGATTCAGATTCAAAAAGCTCGAGAGTATGATCAAGATGAGAAGAATAGTTGACCTCTCGCAATATACATCACATTCATGACACACAGATACCTACCAAAAACTGTTTTCTTGAAAACTCCACAAGAATCTTTTTTCACTTGCTTCTTCAAGAGAACAAGTGAATGGTTGAGATGTTCCATAGCAACGAGTGGAGGTAGTAGTTTCCTCGCACAAGCTATATCGATATGAAAGTCGCATATAGAACAATGATAGGTAGGACCAAACAAGAAAGCTCCACAAAAATCACACTTACCATTTCCCTTATAGTCGATTAAGCGGAGCGAGATGGGAAAGGTGGGTTATCTCAGGTAAATGACTCACCGCATTCTTTGTGATACCAAATATGGTTACAGTCAAGAGTCATTGCAACGGTAGCCACCATAGATGGGAGATATCTGTTTGCAACCACGACAACGACCATTTATAAACCTTGATGAGTGGTACAATGGATGCTTGTGAATTGGTAAATCTACTGATTTCTCCATTCTGCTTTTGTGATTCAGATCCTCTTTTTGAGTCAACTCTGTTTCATGTGTTGTGACGATTTCAAGATGTTCGATATGTATGTCACTATCTGCTTCAATAAATTAATTATGAGAATTAACAATACAAGAAAAAATGCAGTGGAGCATCATTTGGACTAATTAATATTTTCTTGGGTTCGGTGAAGTGAATTATTATTTCAAGTTCTAACTTAATAATGTCTGGATTATGTCGACCATAGCTCAGCAACAAGCTCACAATGCTATCAAATCATCAGTTAATAATGATTATACATATTAAAAAAATGTCAAACAACATACCAACGCACAGTAATAAATCGATTAAATTTATTTTGATTAAAAGATTTGCAAGAGAAGATGATCCATTATAGAACCTCAAGCTTGTCATCTATGGTTACTTCGTGTGATGACAAGGTTCCTAGTTTCTTAAGTTTATTTTCTTTAAAGACAAACAATTTCTTTGATTCGCCATAGATTTGTGTATATTTGAAAAACCAAAAATAAAAAAAGGTGCAAAACTTTTACCATTAAATCTGCAAACTAGCTGAATAGCTGATATAAAAATTCTATGATTCCCATTTTTTTCTGATTAAGACAAAAAGTAATTGTTGGTATAAGAAAATGAAAAATCAAACCATATTAGGACGCTGAGGAAGAAGAAGATTGTAAAAGCTATTGTGCAAGAAAAAGCTCTTCCCTTTGCTATCAACAGCTTTTTTCCACCCACACCATCCACCATTGACAATCTTCTTGTGATCCTCACTCCCTGTATAATGCGGATCCAGGATCAGGAACGCGCAATCCCCGCTTCCTTCATCGTAATCCACTCCCAGTAACGTGTATGCAAGAACCCCACCTCCTGCATAAACCAATACACAAGACAAAGTTTGTGATGTCAGAGCCAGGGTTCTCATACTGAAGAAGTTCACTGGTTTGGACCTTATCAGATTCTTCTTAGAAATTTTCAACTCACAATCAAGACTAGTCGTGTCATCCTTTATATAATAGGGTTTATGCTTCACTTATGTTCTTTCAAATACAGACTATCTATTCACACCTGTGCTTTTGTTTTGATTCTATTCGATAAGCTTGTGATTTGCTTGACTTACCGATCATTATTGGAGTTCCTTGGTTCTCAAAGTGCATAGCTAACTCACGGCATTTCTCTGGGAGCTCCGATCCAGATCTAAAGTTCATGATTTTGGAGCTTACCTGTTAAAAAAAAAAACAAAAGTTTTGTAACCTCAGTTTTTGGTATAATTTTATCTGAAAGATTTCGACTTTCACAAGTTGATGGTGAAACTCTACCATCAGATTCTTGTCTTAAGATAATTCAGATGGCAGAATATATTCAAACAAGGAAGTTTAGAGTAGAAGGCTTACACCCAGAAGCTTATCCAACACAAAACTCAGCTCTATGGCACCAATCCACTCACGCGATCCTATAAACGAAGGTTCCCTGTCACCTACTTCCACAAGTGTCTGCTGTATTTCCCTGAGAATCCAAAAAGTGGTACTTAACGGATCAAGAGATAGAAGAGAAGCCCTGAGTTTCACTGACGAGAATTGTTTCATACCTATGTGAAGGAACAGGAATGGATGTATAGTGCTGAAGTCTGAACCATGAGATGATAGTTTGCAGTGATCGGTAAGCACAGCCCCATCCCTGGCACATCAAGATAACATTAGTATCAGAAGTAGAGACACCATTTCCAACTTTCTACAATGAAATAGCAAAACTTAAACTGCAAGCAGATATCGTGCCAGTAATCATTTAAAACTTCAATTTCCGTTGAAAGGTCTAGAAAAGATTCCAGTTATTAGCACGAAGCGATTATTCCCTATATCATCAGCTAGTATCAAGTGTTTGGACTGACACAGTATTTGAAACCTTGGAAGAATGAGAAATTAAATACCGAATCATCAAAGCCATCCTGAAGATAATGATAATACTCATAAGAACCTTGGATAAGAGATGCCACACCCTCCGAGACTGCATTAAACACTGCAAACTTAACAGAAAGAATAGCTAGAACAAAGGCTGAACAACAAAAACGAAGGCATATATAGTGCTAACCTCCACTGCTGGGAATCCCAATATGCACATTTTTGAGCAAGGTTGAACCTGGCAGTGCCCATGTAACTTAACAATTAGAGTCACTGCAAATATTAAGACACAAGGAGAATATAAAAACTAGGCAAACCTATTTACCCCTTTTCTTTATGTTACTCTTTGAGTCATCATTCACAGACAAATCCAAGGCGTTAGCGGTTCTTAGGAGTGGACGATCCAGTGGCAGACCAAGCCTCAAGTGTAGAGATTTTCTAACATCGACTGCAAAGAAAGTCAGAAGCAAGAACTATGTGTCAAATATCATAATATCATCCACACAAGATAAAAGAGACTGCAATAAAAGTGTTTAGAAGATCAAAATTTGTGTGAAGATGCTAGTTCAACATAGCAGAATGCTAAGCTATGTTTCTGAGCCTTTCCTATAGATACCTTCAACTCTACTATGAAAATAGAATCTTAGCATGACTCAATCTATCATAGCCCTCTTTTAAACGTAGTTACAATAATTACCTTGCTTCATTTCAGTCTCCCCATAGTTAAGCTCGTATATAGTCGTTATTGGATGTAAAACTCCAGGTGGATTGAAGTGATAAATATGCAACTGTAAGAGCAAAGCAATTCTTGAGATAGTCAGGAAATATATTGATAATTCAAAGAGGGAAAAAATTGCTTTAGATGACTAAATGATACTATCAGAAATATAACTTGGGAAAAATGTGTGAGATAACTAAAAAGAAGAAAACGTAGCCCTACCTGAGGATGTACCATCAAAAGGTATGGTAAGATAATCTTCTTCAGGGAATATAGCTGATCAACCAAAGCAGGGATAACTAAATTTGAGACCGCATACATAAGTGGAAGATCCTTGGGTGCATAAGTAAGTACATCAAGATTCAAATCAACAACAATGAGTCTTGCTTCTTCCATAGCTGTAAGAATAGTAAAAATTTAAGATATAGGAAGACAGTACAGGCGTATTCTTGAACATGTTCTTAATAATATAATATATTTTACCTGGAAAATATTCTGCAACAGGAGCACCAGAGGTTGGAGATTTTTCAGATCTATTAAGCAGAACAGATATGTGGATTTTCTCTGCATTCTAAGAAGAAGAATTTTCACGGGAGAAGAAACAACAATAAGGCCAGGTGGTAGCGATACGGAGAAGCGATATGAAGATAAAAAATTCTTGGTTTACTTACCTCAGCTGAATTTACTGCTGCAGCAGTTTTGCTGTTCATACAAAAATGTGAGCATGGCAACATCTTAAAGTCAGATACTTGGTCAGCAGTAGGAAGACGGTTAATGTTTGATGCATCAGGACCAAATCCCAAATCTTTACCGCGGAGTACGACTGGCTTTGGAATATCTCCAGAAGCTTTCTGTAAGGTCTCAGCTATGTATACAACATATGGTTCTTTCAACTGAGTAACAACTGCATCAATTGCATCTGAAAACATCTCCTTTGAATCTGAAAATAGGATATCCCTAAACTTAAGAAGCCAAAAACAGAAGACAAATAAATAACAGACATGTTAGATCATACCAGAGGGCGAGCTTGCGGGAAAATAGAATGGCAATTTGATTGGAAGCTCACAATGAAGCAAGCAACCGTTCTCCCATATATATTTTCCACACTTATCCTCATACACAACGGAAGCAACAGGCTCTAACTTTGTTGCATTTTCGGATTTAGAGATGAAAAAGTGAATGGTACCAGTTCCTACATCGCAACTAGCCCCAACTATCTTTTCATCATCTAACTCTCCACCTTCGTATAAATGCTTTCGCAATCTACGAGCTGCTCTAACCGCCTCAAAGGCGCTTTTCTCAGCATCAGAATCTCCAACTATCAAACCTCCAATAACTTCAAAACCTTTTGGTAACAACTTCCGTAAATCATCTGCTTGGTGTTATCACAAGAATGATTAATTATTAACTTTATGATATAGTAGGACTCAACAAAGAATAGTAATAAGCGAGTGAATCAACTACATAAAAAATGCACACAAAAACTCATACAAAACCCCCGAAAAAGAAAACAAATTTTAGTGAACAATCAAAAGCCTAAACAGAATCATAGGATAAAGTTTAAAGATGAATACTTGGCTTCTTAATTCATCACTCTTTAGTTATAAAGCATTTGATCCATGATAATAAAAATTTCAACTTTCGTAATCGAAAACAAGAATCATGCAATTGAACATTCTGATTTCAATAATCTAATGTAGAAACGGCTCTATCCTTACCAGATTCTTGCTGGAAATCAGAAGAGTGATGAATACATCTGAAGGTGGAGACGATGGTGAAAGGCGGGAAAAAGGGAGAACTAATGAGCCATTGGAGAGTTCCAGGTTGGTTCCCTGAGAGAAGCAGCCTTTGACAAAGGACTCGTACGGTCGCTGTCTCGCTCGAAGGAGCCATCGGGGATCCCAAAACAGGGAAAATCAGTTTTAAACTTCTGTTCGATGACTTGTCGTGTCGTGAGACTACTATTTTGACAATGTTGCGACTATTTATATGGGCCTGGCCCAATATAGGGGTTCTAAACCCCATTTAACTGATTGGAGGCTGAAATGTAACGAAGAATAACCAACGCATTGTCTCAACTTTTTCAAAATAAAATATTCGTAAAATTTGTTATGCAAATGGAAGCACCGCTCTTTTGTTGGCTCATTTACGTTTCATATCTAAAATAAAGAAGGTTATCTCATGGTTAGAAAATAATGTTATCTCATTAGCCAATAAAATCTAGGTGGAAGAAGAAGACTCGTGTTAGAATAAATGATTCAGATAATCGAAATCACCTTTGTCGTGTGAGCGGCACTTACTCCGAACACCCAGGGAGGAAAAGTCAACGGGCCAACAGATATGATTTGGTCAAAACTTTTAAGTGTAAGACTCAATTTCGATTTCTCGACGATGCAACCTTTATTTGAATAGAATAATACGTATCTACTCATACATTTTTTAAACCTAAGACTTCATCCATGTCGGACCAAAAACTATATTCACAATCAACATAAAATTGTTCTTCCCCATCAAACTTTTTGATCCTCGGAAAATATGTTTATAATGATTTGGTAGAAAAATCTTGGTTTCATTAAACTGTTACTATTGGATTAGAGGGATCGTTTGTCTAAGAAACACAATTAAATCTTTCATTATTAATAACAAACTATTCCCCATAAATGTGCTGATATTAACGATGAAATAGATGACAATTAGCAACTTCAAATTCAAAAATAGTACGATACATATGTTTATCTATTTTAATTACAATATAATTAATTGAAATCCCCAAAGAAACTACTTTTGTTTATCAAGTTCGGATTTCACGAAAATAAAATTATAGCATAACTACAAGTCTACAATATAATATCGTCTAAACTCAAGTGGTCGTAGTTAGTTTTGGTAATTGTGATCATTCTAGACTTAGAGTAAAGACTAGTATACTAATTTCCTTGACAATATATTTCATACTAATATTAAGCTAGTATAGAACTATAATATAATATTTTAAAACCCGTACTTTAATGTCCAAATAAAAGTCGGTCACTAGTTTGACTAAAATGTCAAGGATTATTTGGGTACCAAATTACTCTTATCAAACATAAAATATAATTATCAGCTAAAAAGATCCAACAATAGACAAATAATTGAGATATATATATATTGAGATATATATATATATATATATATATATATTTTCTATTAGGCAAACTTGGATTAATTAGGTCAGACGTGAGATCATAATGTTAACTCCATGTTTACCAACTGTAAGGATAACCATTGCGCGGAGCCAACAAGAATCCGACACGTCGACATCATATATGCGGCGAACATTTGTCCCCAAATCCAACGTGACATCATATAACGTTTATACTTTTATATTCATAATTGGTTTTGTTTTTGTTGCTAAATGTATAATTCATTTATTTTTTGTTAGTCACAAATTTACAGAAGACTTTTTCAAAAATACCATGCAACTACATTCAAACAAAAATTTATAGAAGACTTTATCAAAAATACCATGCAACTACATTCAAACAAAAATACAACTTTCTTCAGACTATTAATTTGAGAAGAGAACAAAAAAAAAAAAATCGAACATCAAATTTTAGCCCCGATTAACACAACACCCTAAGATATCTTGATTGGGTGCTCTAGTGTTGTAATTCTCTTATTGAATCAACATATCAATTTTTCCACGTATATCTTCTCTAAAGCGTGCATAATTATATTGTCTATCAGAAAATAAAACACCATTATATATAAAAGAAAAATACGCTCTCTACTATTCTGAAATATCAGCATAACCAAAAGTAATATTATCTTTATTTATATATATATATATAATGAGAAAAGATTCTCTCCCATTTTAACACATCATCATAACTAAAATTAATTCTATAATTAATAATTATTTTCTATATTTTCATCTTTGTTTTCAGTCTATC
Organism: Cardamine chenopodiifolia; assembly: GCA_963922655.1. NCBI lineage: Eukaryota > Viridiplantae > Streptophyta > Magnoliopsida > Brassicales > Brassicaceae > Cardamine > Cardamine chenopodiifolia. The sequence continues at coordinate 11,665,625 of OZ000479.1, read as the reverse complement.
AATTAATAGTTTATTTGATCACTTTATTTTTATTTTCATCTTAAAATAAAGTAAATGAACACGATTCCCAATTGATCGAAAATCTCCATTCACATTTCAAACATGTAATCGAGAGATGTAAAAGTTGCATGATAATGTATTCTTCATAAAATGGCAGAAAGGGATATATAATCTCTTTTCTATTGTTATACATTAAATTTTAGTTTATCATTTTAAATAAATTATTGAATGCAAGTTTTAAATTTCATGTGACTTTCGTATTTTTTCTATTTTTAATGCAATGCACAAATAATTGTGGATTTACTTAATATAATTTAACTTCTTAAATTTTTTTAAAATTTAAAATCAAGAAATTATCTTATTCGTGGAACATAAATTGTTTTAAAATATATGTACATTAGAATTTTAAAATTAGAATTTTAATAATATTTACGGACTTATAAATTAAATATAAATATACAAATAATATATTATTAAAAACAACTAACATGTCGTCTATAAATTATCATGTTTAGACAACAACTAAAACTCAAGATAATTGTTGAAAAAACTCAAAATAAGTATAAATCACTTTTAAAAAGACCAAAATAATTCATAAAATAATCCGCACATATGCACCGGTATTGGCCTGATATGAATAATAGGCAATCTAATTAGTTTTGATATAATAGTTTAAAAGATTATCCAATTTGGTTTTAGAAACTTATGATTATGACTAGTTATAATGGCTTAGTAAGTGACAATTTGTACCCTTATTAACCAAGAGGTTGTAAGCCTAAATCTATACATTTACTCGTGCTGGAAATTAAAACATGTATTATGGTCTGTTTCCAATCACGTTTTAAACTTTTGATTTCTGGTTCAAAGATGTTTTAGTTCACCATGTTTATTGGTGTTGCTTTTTTTTATCAAATGTTAAATTTTATACTTAATTTGTAACAGAGGTTACAGAGAAAATAAAAACATGAAAAAACCAAAAAACAATATAAACGTTTAACAATCAACAAAACAAAAAACGGAGCAAATGATACAGTAAAAAAAATTCTGACTTAAACAAACGCAGAAAAAAAGTTAACAAAGAAACACCGATTCTGGGTACAGAAACTTAGACATTCATATCGATACCGTAATTCCAAAGAACAAAGAAGGGATCACCTACACCTAAATTTTATTGGTGTTAGTTGATATGATTGTTCTCTTTAATCGAAACAATAACTCAAATTTTTATTATAATTTTAGGTTGTTTATTATAGATGAATTAAATGAAAGAAAAATTTAAAATTTTACATATTTTTGATTATTGTAGACTATTATCTAAAGATATATATATATATATATATATATATGTGTGTGTGATTATAGAGATTTATGTGAGTACAAAGAAAATGTTCGATAAGAGGATACGAGTTGAAAGCTATTACTAAGAAAATTAAGTATGTAGGCAAAATGGATAAGAACGTTCGATTTAAAAATCGTGTTTTCTTTTGTCATATGGAAAATTTTTTAGTCGAGTAAATTTGTAGACACAAATTGAGTTACGATGGATAAACAAGAGGAACGGAAGTGGCAATGCAAGAGGGCTACAAAAATGGATGAGAACAAAACGCCACGTGGGATGTGGAGAGTGGCTCTTCGGAAGAGGCAAAGGTTGGTTTATTGCAATAACCGGCCTTTCTAAATATTAATAAGCATTTTCTTTCACGACAAAGGCAAACTTTGGTCCCGGTTATTGCACTTTCCACATAGGATTGATAAGAAAACATAAATCTGCCTACATGGAACAAAAGCTACTATTGTTTTTTGGGATCACAAGCAAACCAACCTTATAATAGTCACTTTTTCTGGAAAATAATTATATTATTATGTTTTCATTTTATGTTTATAATGTTGGCAGTATATAATACCGACAGTGGCTCAATACAAAAATTAAGTAGAACATTATCTATGTTAGATTTTTCTGTTACACGAAGTTGGTGATAGTTAAAATGTAAAACAAATATAAGATATAGAAGAAGAAATACATTATTGAGTTTGTATTAGTGGGCAATGCGACTATTGGATTAAACATTCTTTAGCAAAGTTTTGTAATTTAATTTAGCTCTGGTGGAAATCATTTTTGTGTTTGTTGTATTTTTTTATAGTAAAAAGCTTCGGTGATGAGAAATTTTTAATTCACTGGATTCCACTCAAAAGTATTCAACATATGTTTAGGAAAACAAATCCATTAGTTTATAGCTATGAAAAGGATCATGTAGAGATTTCTTTAATTCGTACTTATTTGTTAAGAAACTAGAGGATTGTAAACCCTTTTTTGTTTACACTTTAATTGTGGTTAATTTCCCTCTTACCTAATAATTTTAAAGTGATTCGTTTATAAAAATGAACTCTTGTACTATTTTGAAAGTATAAACAAAAATATTGGCGTTTGACCTTAGATAAGCTAGTTGTCAAAAAATAAATAAAACACTAGGCGAGTTGCTTCCCGTGACATTATTATGAAATTATGGGATAAGTTGAACCTAACCATCAGATCAGTTTCTCTCAATTTCATAAAGTTCATGGTTACAAAAAAAAAAAACTTATGAAGAGTTTACCAAAACTCAAACATACTTAAACTTTGAGATATTTGTGTCCAGTCAGAGACTAGATTAGGAAGTTTCGTTCTACTATGATTTTCTTTGTTCATTTGGTAGCTTCAGGTATCTGCGGCTGCAACATACGGCCAAACAATATTCATTTGCTAACCGTAATCTCCTGCAGTCAAACGCTGCAGTAGACATAGATCGTTGCGTCAGAAATTTTTAGCCGCTGAAAAAATTTGACGGCGCGTTTAGTACTGTTGAGGCTGCGGCTGCGATCAATTTTTATTTGTTTATTTGACGCAGATCCTGCGGTTGCTGCTGCGACCAGACGCGCGGTTATTAAACGAATAAAAATCGCAGCGTTTGGTTGCAGATCGCAAATCGCAACCGCAGCTGCCTACGACTGCCAAACAATCACTATATACATGAAAGATAAATTCGTATATGAATTATTTGGTCGTTATACTTACTCTATTATAAAGAGTAATCCAGCTTCAAACCTTTATCCAAAAATACTATTTCCACCACCACAGAACATGAGAACAATACCAAAAAAAAAAAAAGTAATCTATAGATGAAACAGATCACGCGCCAGCTGAAGAACGTGTGAGATAAGAATAGACAGACGCAAAAAAAAAGATATTTGTGAAATGCCACGTAAGCAATCAAAAGTTTTGGAGTTAGGGGAGGGACCCACCTCGCAAAATGTCTATATAACCAGAAAATGTACCGAATCCCTCTTCTTCATACGGCCAAACCCACACATTAATCTCTCTCTCTATCTCTTCTTCTTCTTCTCTCTGCAAATTTAATGGAGGCTGCCTTCGTCGCTATGTCCGTAACAACCACAACGGAAGATGACGGTTTTTCGTTAGTCTCCGATAAAGTTTCATATAATCTAACGACGTCGTCGGACGTTGAGATCGTTACCTCCGGCAACCGTCGGATTCCAGCTCATTCCGGCGTTCTGGTGAGATATAAGTTGATGGTTAAGTTGATTCGGTTTAAATTTCTACGGTTTGGTTTGGTTTAGTTTAACTAAAATTATGGTATAATCCAGGCTTCGGCTTCACCGGTACTGATGAACATCATGAAGAAACCGGTAAGACGTTACAGAGGCTGTGGATCTAATAGAGTCATCAAGATTCTAGGCGTTCCATGCGACGCCGTTTCAGTCTTCATCAAATTCCTCTACTCTTCTAGGTTTGTTGTTCTTCTTCTCGAAATTTCAAATGCAGAAAAATCAAACGACTGTGAACGATTCTTCACACAGTTTGGAAATAATCAACGACTGATTAAGTAATCAGTTTTTATTTATTTTCTTTAAATCTTAAACCGTGTTTCTAAGTCACGAAATGACTAAATTACCCTTTTGTATCTCTGTTTTTTTAACGCTCAGTTTGACGGAGGATGAGATGGAGAAATATGGAATCCATCTTTTAGCGTTGTCTCACGTGTACATGGTCACGCAGCTTAAGCAACGTTGCTCAAAAGGCGTCGTACAACGTTTAACGGTGGAGAACGTTGTCGATGTTCTCCAGCTGGCTCGGCTCTGCGACGCACCCGATGTTTGCCTCCGATCTATGCGTCTGATTCATTCGCAGTTTAAGACCGTTGAGCAAACTGAAGGATGGAAGTTTCTTCAGGAACATGATCCTTTCCTCGAGCTCGATATTCTCCAGTACATCGATGACGCCGAGTCGGTAATCTGTTATTTATTTTGAAACACAAAATCTCTGTTTTTCTTATTATCAAAGGAAACTAGATTTGTTTTGATTTATATAATGTCATACGAAATTAAAAAAAATTTGTTCAGGTTCAGTTCGGTCTAGATTTGGTTTGGTGTTATATAATAAACAAATTTAAAATACAAAAAATGGGTTTATTGATTTTTTTTTTAATTTGGTTTATAGACCTAATTTAGCCCAAAACGTTTGGTCATTTTCTGATTGGATCTTGGTTGATAATTTAATGCAGAGGAAGAAAAGAAGACGACGACACAGAAAGGAGCAGAATCTATACATGCAACTAAGCGAGGCAATGGAGTGTATAGAGCACATATGCACTCAAGGTTGTACATTGGTCGGTCCAACAAACGTACTAGACAACAATATGCCAACGATTACGGAAAAGTCAAAGCCTTGTAAGGCGTTCTCTACGTGTTATGGCCTCCAGCTTTTGATACGTCATTTTGCTGTATGTAAGAGGAGGAGTAACGATAGGGGTTGTCTTCGTTGCAAGCGGATGCTTCAACTCTTTAGACTCCATTCTTCCACTTGCGACCAACCCGAATCTTGTCGCGTTCCTCTTTGCAGGTATGGCCCTATGTTTTTATTAGGAATCTCACTTTTAAAATGATCAGTTTTGTTAATTAGTTTTGAGTTTGAAGTTTAGATGATTTTAAAAATAAAAAGTAAGATTTTGTTGGTAGTGAAAAAAGTTTTCACTTTTTGAAAGAGACTATGTTGGATTATCTTTCTTTTATGGTGTCCCACCTTAATTAGAAACGTTGCAAATTGCTATGAGAATTGATGATGGGTCGTAATCCGACGGCTGCAAATCTTTGTCACTTTTTGAAATTTGTAGATATTAGAATCTCATGTGTCCGTTTCAACTTTTTTTTTTGGGAGCAGGCAATTTAGGAAAAGGGGAGATCAAGACAAGAAGATGGGTGAAGACATCAAGTGGAAGCTTCTTGTGAGAAAAGTTGTGTCTGCAAAAACTATGTCATCGTTGTGTCAGTCAAAGAAGAACAAATTTGAAGGAGAAGGTGAATGTTTTAATCAGAATCAGGAAGGAGCTAGTTGGGTTCGTAGATAATAATGAAGATTAATTAAGAAGCTTTCTTAAAATCGTATTTGTTTGTGTTTATTTTTTTGTAGTATGGTTGGAAGTATGAAGGGGTATATAATCATGTACCCTTTGATCGATTTAAAGGGTTTAGATTGTAGAAAGTAAACCCTTTTAAGTTGGCAGTGTTGTAGGTCACATTTGTTTGTTCACTTTATCTCAAAATGCTAGCATGTAATATAAAAATTAATAAATGTTCTCGAATTAAAGGGACGATCATCATGATTTATAGTGTTTATGCGAGTTACAAAAGGTGTTTTAATGTAATGGTCAACCAAACCTATACATGTTATATGATAGTAAATTAACCTTATAACAAATTTCTCCGCAAAGTATATATGTTGATCAATATAAAAAGGACACAAAAATGGTAGCAACTGAAGATGAATACAAGATAAATATGTAAAGCAAGAACCCCATAAAATATGTGATCTCAATCCATAAAGTTATAAACTCAATGTGTCGGATCACCATATATAATAATATGTTGGCACAACATAAGAATCGTTGAAAACCAATCTTCAATGACTCAGAATCTCTAGAGTTCGTCTTTAACATCATCACGAGCTACTGACTCATGAGTAGAGGGATTCGAAGAGAGCTTGATGGGATAAGAAGCCTCCATGGCTATACCGCATCGTCCTTCGTCCTCAGATATTCCTCTTTCTATCCGAACATAGCCTCCTTCTCCCCATTCCGGTCCCCATGAGTTCCTTACTATCCAATATTTTGTTCCGTTTTCGGTCTCTCCATACCCAACAATCACCACTCCGTGGTTTAACTGAGTCCCGCATTCTCCGGTAAACACACCCTACAATAGAAGGCATGCACGTTTTATCTAGTGAAACATTGTTCGGAATATGTTAGGAAAATGTTCTCTATAATATCCTATTTGGAGATTTTTTTTAAAACCAATGATTATACATACCAAAAACATTCTAAGATTAGAGATGGATGTTCCCTATATACATCTTGATTAAGAGAGGCTTGCAGTCTAAACATTAGACCATGAGTCTATGACTGGCTGATTTACATTGATATGTGATTTATAGGGTTAGTAATATTATTAACAAAGGTATTTCTATTTGATTATTAATTAAAGATTACCTCAGAGTAAAGCTGGAAATCGGAGCTCCCAGCATCAATGGCTACAGAGACAGGCTGATGAGCAACAGCTTTGAGAAGTGCTTCCTCGTCATTCTCAGGGACGTGTTCGTGTCCATCGATCGTTACAGTTTCTCCATCAATATATTTAGCTCTGCAGAGTTGAACGTCATTGGAATCGTAAGGATAAGTCTCTTCAGTTTTGATGCCACCATTTTTCTTGATAAATTCAAACGCAGGTTCCATGAGACCTCCTGCACAACCTTGATTATCTTCATTGTCACAATCAACGAGCTCTTGTTCAGACAATGAAACCAGTTTGTTTGTTCTGATCTTGTTTATTCCTTCCACTGCTGCAACCGTCGAAAACGCCCAACAACTTCCTGGAGATTTTAGTTCATAATATACTAGGTAGCTTAGACATCTCACCTTAAATGTTTAATTTAGTTCAATTTTTTTTTTGGACAAACTAATTAGTTCATATATTTAAAATTTTTATTTAGTGATAAGTCTAATATCCAAATTAAGACAGAAACTCAAGTCTTCAACTGAGGCAATCAGAAACAGAGCAAGAACAGAACAACAGAAACACAGAGCCGTACATTGATTTATTTCAGAATTTTCTTAAAGTTTCAAGAAATCAAACACCAAACAAAACCCACAAGAAAAGAGTCAATTATAATTTAATTAATTTTTTTTTTTGGTAAATGAGTCAATTATAAATTTCCTGATTCAGAGAACCCAATAAATCATTTAAGCTTGGAAAAATATCTTACCACAATCTTGTTGATTCTTGACTTCAGTGACAGCTCCTTTTTCTCTCCAATCAACAGAACTCGGAACTCTAGTGACATTCCAATACATAAAACCACCAGATCCGCGCTTAGGTCCACGGAGCATCCGGTGATGCTTAATATTAGAGCCAGCATAAGAGTTTCTAAATTCGTGGTGAGTTATGTCGGAAAATCTATTGATCTTGAGTTTGTAAAGCTTGTTCTTCTTGTTCGCCTTGTGGACATGAAGCACATTGTGTCTAAAAACGTTGAAGCGCTTTAGTGTCTCGTGGGAGGCTCTAGATACAGAGTGGTGGCTTCTCCACCTCTCATAGAGCTTTGATAAGCTCTCTTCAGTCTCTAATTCCTTTTCGTGGAAATCGAATCCTTGGGATGCTTGGAGAAGGAAGATAAAAGAGAGAACGATGAATACAAGTTTCATTTTTTATTAGTTTCTTCTTTTGTATGTTTATCTTTTGTGCCTTGTGGTATATATGCTTGTTGAAATGATTAGAGATGAGAACATTCAATCTATCGATATTATTGTTTTAAATGATTTGCTGCTAGTAATTTGATTTTATGAAGAGAAAGAGGATTTACGAGTCTTAGTTTATTCGAACCAAAAATCATAATCAGTAAGTAACTCTTGCGTGCAGTATTCTAGTCCTCACAACGAGAACTAATAAAGCTTTTCTTTATGTCTCAATGTATATTAAATTATTAATACTTGTGTATGCGTTATATGCTACGTGAGATCGACTAAATGAGAAAATGGATTTTGAGTGGCATATTTCTGCAGTTCTGTTATTTTAAGAATTTGTAGTTTTTACTTTTTTAAATATCGTTTTAGTCATATGCATTATATTTATTTATTTATATATTTTATTCTTATTTATATAATAAGAATCGTTAGAATTACGTTAATTTGTGTAACCCTTTTGTGAAAAGAAGGTGGAAAGAACGTGCGTGAGACAAAAGCAAAAACGGGTACGTTTCATAAAACACGTGAAAAGCAACGAATTTTATAAGCATTAAAGTCTAACCAATTTGAGAATTTGTATTTGGTAGAAACAGTTGACACAAAGAAAAAATTATTTGGTAGAAAGAAGCACAATAGACACATCCGCTCCCATGCGGACTTTAATGGTAAAGATAAGATTCATAAGAAAATGGGTTGGGTCCTCCTCATTCAATTATAGTAATCTCAATGGAAACTTTTCCAATCAAAGTAATGCAAAAGCAAATAAGCTTGAGCTGGCATGACTCTACGTCTCTTAGGCCTTAGCACAATAATTCATGTTAAAACTACGTCGTCTCTTATTTTTTGAACGACGCTCTATTCGATTTGATAAGTGTCTAATATGCTATTGGTGACAGAAAATAAAATCTTACCTTGCCGTCGTTTACGAGCTAGCATGTATAATGCAGTTTACGTTCTAATTTTATTGAATATATATATATATATATATTGTAACTTTTATTGAATATATAACAGGGCGAGATATATAAATGTGTGCATATGTAAATAAAGACTCAAAGAAACGTGTCCACATAAAAGAAATGATAAACTGATTAGATAGAGCTATTAGTGCTTTGATTCTAGCTATAGCATTATGTGCTGCCAGTGAATGAAGCGATCACCACAAAGATCATTTTATTCAACTTCAGAACCAACATCAAAATCACGAAACTAACAACATGAAACGATAAAGAACTGGGGATCACCATTGATGTGGTTATACAAAATGTGCTCACATATCACTGAGCTCATCATTGTATTTTGGGGCATCTAGATTAGAAGCTGAGAACTTGACCGGATACAACGCCTCAATCACAATACCGCAAGACCTTTTCAAAGGGTCAAACCCTCTCTCCATCCTTGTATAACCTCCCTCTCCCCATTCAGTTCCCCATGAGTTTTTCCTTATCCAATACTTTTTCCCACTCGGATCAGATCCGTACTCAACCACTGCCATACCACGGTTCAGGTTCATTTCACAATCTCCCGTAAACACTCCCTACAAGATGTTACCAAATATATTACATATGATTTTAATTTTTTTTGTAGATTCAAACCTAAAAGCATAGTAGCCAATATTAACAATAAAACCACAAAAAAGCATAGTAGCTATACTTACTGAGTTCAAGATATGAAACTTCTAATATCAAAAACCCGAATTTATTTATTTTCTTATTACCTCTGAATAAAACTGGAAATCTGAACTTCGGCAAAATAGCAGCAGATAGAGGTTGGTTTGCAACAGCCTTAAGAAGAGCATTTTCATCGTTTTTGGGTACACTTTCATACCCATCTATCGTCACAGCCACATTACTATCCCTTGCTTCACTTATTCCATCAAATCCTACATATGGATAGGTATCTTCTGTGGTGATTCCACCGTTCATCCTGATGAAATCAAATGCAGACTCCATATGACCTCCGTTACAACCTTCATTCCCACTAGTATGACTACAATCCACTAGTTCTTGTTCAGACAGTGAGACTAGCTTGTTCGTCATGATCTTGTTGATTCCCTCAACAGCTGCAACCGCAGAAAATGCCCAACTACTGTCTGGTAATTTCAGCAATTTAAATCATTAGATCACCAAATAAAAAATATTAAAAATATTGTTAATTAAAACAATAAGATTCAACTAATTCATGCATATTCATCAAGTTTCAACTATATGATATATTATCTACTCTGCATTTCTTAGCCATGTGCATATGCTTAGATTTTTTTTGTATTTTTTATTTAGCAATTACTTTTGTGTATATATATATGTTCTTAGTGAGTGTATGTTCATCTCAAATATGAATACAAAGCCATTTTCCATGTTTTGAAACAAATTAATCTTTAAACTTTAAATACTAATATTTCCTATAAATTCATAAAGATAAAGATGAGACCCTGAAAGAATTGGCTGACTGCAACATTACTTCTACTCTTCCTAGCATTTATGCTTACTGCACCCTCCTTCATTCTTGATTTCAGTGACTGCACCTCTCTCTCTCCAATCAATAGAGGACGGAACTTGTGTTACATTCTCATACATGAACCGTTCTGAGCCACGTTTCGGTCCTTGCGACATCTTATGATGCTTGACCTTAGAACCGGAGTAGGCATTTGTGAACTCATGAACCGTTAAATCTGCAAACTTGTTGAGCTTAAGTTTGTAGGATTTGTTCTTCTTATTGGTGTCATGAACATGCATCACATTGTGTCTGAAAACGTTGAATCTCTTCTCCCTTTCATGGAGACTCCTAGGAACGGAGTGGTGGATCCTCCATCTGTCGTAAAGCTTTGATAAGCTCTTTCGCTCTCTATTTCCTTGTCGTGGTATTCGAATCCACAAGCAGTTTGGAGAATGGGAAGAGAAAAAACAAATATCAAAAGAAGTTTATTCATTGTTTTTTTTTCTGTTGATTGATTACTTGTTTTAGGTTGAAAGTTCAATGAAATGGTGTTCGAGAGATATATAGGCAAAGAGGAATTATTTTTCTTCTTTAGACTAGAAATTACTAAAATACTATCCACATTTCTCGGTCAACCTTCATCGTTTGGATGATAATGATTTTGATATTTTTCATATTGATAGATAAGGATAATAATATAGTGGAAACATTAAGATGAAGCAACAAGTTTGCTTAAGAAAATGATGCAAGCAATTAGTTAAATTATGATACGGCCTTCGGGATTTGGAAAAAAAATGTGGTGACAAAAGCTGTTCACACCATGGTATATCTTAGGGATGGACGCAAGCAAATATCCTGAATTTTGGTAGTATCATGACTTCTTCCACTTCGTCTGAATTATCATTTTTTCGATCGATATCCGCTTGCAACTAATCATATCAGTAGTTTTAATAGTTAAACTTCCCCGGTTTAAATATTTTTTTTTTGTTAATAGCAAATAATAATAAGGAATATTCGAAAAACCACTTCTTAGGAGAGAGAAAGAAAGTATTTGAAACAAAACTAAGGGAAGTAGCATTCCGAGTACAAAGTTTGACTAATTGGCTCAGTTGGACTGAAAGGGTACCGGAAGGAAGAATGATTCGAGAAAAGTTACTTTGCGCAGTAACTTTGAACAGTGACGTTACAAAAAATTTGTGCTGATTTTATTATTATTAGGTGAAGAAAAATTGTGGTACACGAAAATATTATTTGATACATAGAAATATAATTTTTTTGTAGACAAAACATAATATAGAGAGTAACATTGATGGTGTATAATAGACGAAAATACAAAATAAATGTTGAACAGTTTTCATAAGAATAACAATTAAAAAAGATGATATTATTAGGTTTGAATCAAAAACTATACCCTAAAAACAAAGTAATAAAACGAACCGAACAAACATGTGTTGTGTGTGAAAATCAAAATTCTAGAATAAGAGCAAAAAATTTGATGTGATTATGGTTGAGTAAATGACTAAAAATTACACCATAATTTTAAACTTATAATTTTATAGTATTTATTCTGTAATAAGGTTATAAAAGAAAGATATTATACCCTACAACCACACATAATGAAGAATTCAAACATATGATTTTACAATATTTATTTCATAACAAAGTTATAACAAAATAAATTCATACCCTATATTATTAAGAAACCCAAACATATGATTTTACATCATTTATTATGTAACAAAGTTATAAAAGAAAATACTATACCCTACATAAAAATGGAACGGGGAACACAAACAAATGATTTTACAGTATTTATTCTATAACAAAGGTTATCAAATAAGGATATTATACCTCACACTAAAATATGATAGGAGACTAAACATATGAATTTACAGTATTTATCTCATAACAATAATACAAAGGAAGCATATTATACCCTATATCTACATGGAAGAGGAAGCCAAACATGTAATTTTATAGTTTTTATTTCGTAAAATAATTATAAATAAATGAATATATTTGTAAAAAAACAAATTCTTTGAATGGACAAAATAAAAAGAATTTTTTTAAAAAAATTCAGCTGATCAGGAAGGCAAAATAGTTATTTACGAAGTCAAAAGCAGTCAAATGAAAATATAGCATAACAAAGTGGGTTTTCTGAGAGTTGATTAAAAAATGGCTTTTTCGAATGCCATCACCGAATTGGTGGTCTTCTTTAAAATAACTCTAACAAATTTATAACAAAATAAATATATATTTTAAATACATATTAGGGAATCCAAACATATGATTTTACAGTATTTATTATGTAACAAAATTATAAAAAAAGAATATAATAGCCTACATCAAAATGAAATAGAAAACACAAACAAATGATTTTACATTATTTATTTTGTAACAAAGTTATTAAATAAAGATATTATACCCTACACTAAAATGTGATAGAGAACCAAACAAATGATTTTACAATATTTATCTCATAACAATGTTACAAAAAAAAAATATTATACCCTACGTCCACATTAGAATAGGAAAACTAAATATGTGATTTTCTACTATTTATTTAGTAAGATGATTATAAATGAATGAATATATATATATATATATATATATATATATCTTAAACACATATTGGTGGATAAAACACATTGCATATATTTAATTACGAAAACACATGAAAAAAATAAAAATTTAAATAGAATTGTTTAGTGGACAAAAAATATAACATATATTTGTTTATGGAGACATAAAAAGGAAATATGATTTTTATATGAATATTATCCGTTAACCAGTTTTTTTGACAAAATAAAAACAAAATTGAATTTTTAGAGTATAAGCGAAAAAGTTGATGTCAATAGATTTAAATCAGTTATCAAAAATTATACTTTAATAAGCTAAACTCTAAATTATAAATAAAAAAACTCAAATAGAAATTTTATTTATCTAAACATAATTATTTCGTGGATAAAATATATAACAAATATTTGTCAACAAAAACTAGAAAATAAAAATAAAATTTTGAAACTAAGTAAGTGGCTTTTTCCGAGAGTTTATCAAATAATGGTTTTTTTCGAATGCCTATCACCGAATTGGTGACTTTTTGTAAATAACTCAATATATAATGTATTATATAGTTGGAAATTGTTTTTCTAAATTATACCTTTAAGACGTCCCCTTTTTGTAGAAGACATTTTTTATCCGGGTAAGGCCATGTGTTCTCTGTCGTGGCGATTAATTTATAATTCCAACACCTTCATCTCTAATTAATTGTTATTCTGAATTCTAAAGACAAGATGAGTGAACATTTCTGACGCAGCTGTGTGTGTATATATATACACATAGAATTCTAATTTAAAAAAGGTCAGATCACAGCATAAACGTGCAAGGAATAGTTTAGGCGGTTCTATTTAGTTGTTAGCCAAAATATTGGTGTTCAATCAAGTTTGAGATTTAAAATCTAAAGATGAATTAAACCGATCGTGGGTTAAGAATTTTTTATAAAAAGCTAATGTCGTTTTAATTTTATGTAGTGGATATAAATGAATGATTTGAATGGATCTTGGCTTAACACCCGCAACGTGTGTTAATGTAAGTAATACATATTGAATCATTTTTGTTCTAAAATAATTTACTTTGATCTCGTGATCCTAGTCCAATTGATGAATATTCATATGTACGAAAAAAGATTCCATTTTTCTCAAAAATCTGTAATAGTTTTATCAAGAAAAATATGTAATAAGATTTCTTTTGAATGATGAAGTTGAGAGAATTGCTATCTTTTTAGAGAAAAAAAAACATCAATATAATAGATATATAATCTTCTTATTTTCCAACACTATATAACGCAATTGCAAGTCCTAAAGAATCCAAATTGTTGACACTGTGTGAAAATTTTGACGAAATTGTTGAGGAAACAAAGACTGTAACGTCGTTAGTATAGAGATTCCTCAATATTCTGTAACATTATTGATCTAATTCAAAAAAAAAATATGATCGATCTAACATTATAGACAAATACCAAGGAAAACGAGGTCTTTTTATTCAACTCCAGAAACAACATTAAAGTCAAATCATGAAAGACGAAACTAACAACATGAAACGATAAGGAACTGGGGATCACCATTGATATGGTATTACACAATGTGTACACGCATATCTAGAGTTCATCTTTGACGTCAACATCTTTCGGGGCAGGATTAGAAGATGATAGCTTGATCGGATATGATGCTTCCATCGCAATACCGCAACGCCCTTCCGAATCATCAATGCCTCTCTCGATCTTTATATATCCTCCCTCTCCCCATTCCGCTCCCCATGAGTTTCTCACTATCCAATACTTTGTCCCACTCGAGTCAGTTCCGTAGCCGACAGCTGCCACACCGTGGTTCAGTTCTGTTCCACAACTTCCCGTGAACACTCCCTACAACACGTTACCAAAGATATGACCAAAAGTTTATATGTACATGACATATGGTAATAGAGATGTTGGGCTTGATTTAATCAAAGGGTTCAAAGCCCATTCCTACCATATGGCTTGGAGTTAGTTGCTTTATTCTTTTATTCAAATATAAAAGCATAGTACCATACTATGTTCAAGATATAAAATTTCTCTTCTTTTTACCTCTGAATAAAACTGGAAATCTGAACTTCCAGCATCAATTGCAACCGATACAGGTTGGTTTGCAACAGCTTTAAGAAGAGCCTTCTCGTTGTTTTCGGGCACATCTTCATGGCCATCTATCGTAACAAGCACGCCATTATCTTTTGAAGCGTCGCATTTTCCATCAGTAGCTTCGTAGGGATAGCTATCTTCGGTGGTGATTCCACCGTTCCTCTTGATAAATTCAAATGCAATCTCCATAAGACCTCCATTACAACCTTGATTCTGGTAGGTATCACAATCCACTAATTCTTGTTCAGAAAGTGAGACTAGCTTGTTCGTCTTGATCTTGTTGATTCCCTCGACGGCTGCAACCGTAGAGAATGCCCAACAACTTCCTGGTAATTATTCAGCAATTTTAATTCATCAGATCAACAAAAGGGATGGCGTTTAAATTATATTTAAATATATTGTTAATTCAAACATTTCTATATATGTTCTTAGTGAGTGTATGTTTATATATTTACATGTTCATACAAGGCCATTTTGCATGTTTAAAAAAAAAACATCTAACTTTTAAAAAACGTTGAAAAAAAGAATTGGGATGATTGCAACATTAACTTATAACAGTTTCCACTAATAGACATTGCTTTATATATACTTACCACACTTTCCTTGATTCTTGATTTCAGTGACAGCACCTTTCTTTCTCCAATCAACCGAGGATGGAATTCGGGTTGCATTCTCATACATGAACTGTTTTGAGCCGCGTTTTGGTCCTTGCAACATCCTGTGATGCTTGATGTTAGAACCGGTGTAGGTGTTCCTGAACTCATGAATCGTTAAATCTGCAAACTTGTTGAGCTTAAGTTTGTAGGATTTGTTCTTCTTGTTGGTGTTATGAACATGCATCACGTTGTGTCTGAAAACGTTGAATCTCTTCTCCCTTTCATGGAGACTCCTAGGAACAGAATGGTGGATCCTCCATCTGTCGTATAGCTTTGATAAGCTCTCTTCGCTCTCTATTTCCTTGTCTTCGTAATCGAATCCACAAGCAGTTTGGAGAATGAAAAGAGAAAAAAGAAATATCAAAAGAAGTTTCTTCATTGTGTTTCTGTTAATTGAGTACTTGTTTGAGGTTGAAAGTTCAATGAAATGGTGTCGGGGATATATAGGCAAAGAGAAATAACTTTTTTTTGTTTAGTCTTGAAATGACTAGAATACCATCGACGTTTATGAATTATTATTGTGTATGTCTTGGTGAGACTTGTGAAACGCTTTTAGGAAACTTGTACACGCATCTGAGAAGATTAAGGAACCCATCATTTGTGTAATTTCTTTTAAAATAGTTAAGATCATGAAATTTATAATTTCTGGTTTTATAAATTTCATGCTTATATATAAGTGTGTGTATATATGATATGATATTTTTTTGTTTTTGGATAAAGGTATGATATGAATGTTTGATTTGACTAAATTGAATGAGTCCTTAAAATAATTTCAAGATGATAGTGACATTGTCATGGTTGGATGGATAACAGGATTAAACAATAATGGAAAAATTAAGATGACGCAACAAGTTGCTTAGGAGATTAATGAAAGCAATAGTTAGTTTAAGATATGGCCATTGGGATTTGGAAATAATGTGGTGACAAAAGCTGTTCACACCAAGGCATTGTTGACTTGTACAATCAAAATTCTCCTTCTGTAAAAGGTTTAAAATGGGAAAAGATATATTTCGATCATGTTTAATTGTGAACAAAGCTATTTATAGGAGCATATCTTTTATTTTTTATCACAATATTTCGGTCATGTGTAGACGGAAAAAAAGTGACGAGTATATTACGTGACAAATACAAGAAAGTTTTCATATATTGCATGAAATTTATTAGCAGATTCTAATATCAATCTGATTACAAATATATGCAGATTTATCTATCCATTTATAGTTCGCATTACTCGTGATTATGTAAAACTCCGACGATTTCTAAGATTTTTGAAAAACTTGAATCCCCAAACTATCATTTACATTCTTTGAAGCTTAAACTATATAAAAAATTGATTAGCCACTGCGCATACATAAAAAATCTTTTGATTGTACCACATCAAAGCAACCTAATTAGCTTTTATCTCAAACCACCGAGCAATTACATACCTATATAATTTACTAAAGTCGACCATTAATTAATGATTAATAATTTACGAACTGGTCTTATACAAAAACATTTTCTCCATGGATCGCGGGAATGCCATGTGTTCTTGTAGGGATTATCTCGTCGCGGTTATTCATTTCATATTTTTAAAACAAAAAAAAAAGAAAGAAAAAACCAAATCTGAAAATAAATAGTTTAAATCCGATCGTGGGTTAAGATTTTTTTCTTTAATAAAAGCTAATGTCGTTTTACGTAGTGGATATAAATGAATATTTCGAATGGATCTTGGCTTTATATATATATACACGCATCGTGGTTGGATCGTAGATGCTTCTTAATGTAAGGAAACATATATTTAATCATTTTGTTATTAATCTCGTTTACTTTGATCTCGTGATCCTGAGCCAATTGATGAATATTCATATGTACGAAAAAAAAGATTCCACTTTTCTGAAAAATATATAATAAGAGAGTTTCTAATATTATTTGGATAACTGTCCCACCTCTAAACTAATACTAATAAAACTAACTATAGTAAAATATTCGAATTCAATTTGTCAATGCTTTTACTTTCATGCTTTAATGGTTGGACATAGTCCATTAAACTCACCAAAAGCTGGTTTACGACCATCATTGTGAGAAAATTTTTTCCATCAAAACGAATACTCCTATTTGAAGATCTGAATTACGTGGCGGTTGTATAATTTTAATTTTCAACATATACCGATCGAATCTTGGTTTTACGCCAATGTAATTAGTTTACTTTAATTTGCCTTTTTAACAAGTTAACAAGATCCCCAAAATGCAACGACGTGGTTAGATGTTTCCTAGTTTATTGCAAGTGATTTTATTATTTTATTTTGGTTGTAAATATTATACGTTCGAAACCCAATAACTTATATTTACAATAACGTGTTTTTTTTAATGTCTAGGGATCGTGGACCGATCCACATAGCTAGCGTGCCATACTAAATGTTAAAGATTCCCAATTTTTTAAAAAGCTTCAAATAATTGAAGAGGAATCCGTAAAAGAAAGTCCAATAGAAACGTGTATGTTGCTCAAAGAGGATTCAGCCCTTAATTTCAGGCTAACAATAATATAATTGATCCTATAATTTGTTGTTTAAGGTTTTAGAAAAATCTGAAACCGATAAATGAGCTCAAAGGAACTCTCGTAGGGATTCCTTTTCTAATCCTTTTTTTATTTCTTTCAGCAACATACATTGTCCAAGTTTAAATCTAGATGGTGGTACATGTAGGACACTAAATTTCAAATGACGGTTGATTTGGTTTTATTGGTGTAGTAAATATAACACATGTTAAACCAAATTGTCTAATATAACTTTGGTATGATTCAATATTTTTGGTTGCAAAGTTTTCTTTTGTCCACTTAATACTTTTGATATTTTCATAGTATTAACTTTTTTTATATTAGATATTATTGCAAAATAATAGATATATCAAATTATTTTATTAAAATATTTCAAAATTAAGCATCTCGTGGGTAATTACATGGAAACAAAAAAAATTATCAAAAGAAAAATTAGAGAAAGAAGAAACAAGAAACAAGGTCTAAGGATGATTGTTGGAAATTAGGTCGACCAAACCCTGGAATTAGTAATCACTCATTAGGTTTGGAACAAGTAATCTCAGTTGACAATTGTAGAAGCAAGCAACTCTATATGCCAGTTAAACCTGGACCACCAATTCCTACGCAACCCCAGTGAAGAATCAAGACCTTTTTTTAATTAGTAATCACTTATGTTTTTGAATTCCTCCATTAAGAATTTTGATGAATGCTAATCCTCATTTCTGTCCAAAGAAACTAAACAGAGTATTTGCAACAACAACAAAATGGCACATAGTTGCCATAGGATGGCAAACCCAGCTCTTAAACAATCTAATGATGCCACCCTGATCTCATCGGCTGACTAGAAACATCAAGTGACTACAAAATAATCAGGCTTTTAGCCTACAAATTCTCAGAATCTGTGGTGATTCTTAGGTTTCCCTAAAAAAGATTAGAGTAGTAGTCTCCTGTAACACACTTAGCTTAGATTTGAAGAATATGACACTATCCTTAGTACATTTCCAGGATCAAGATACTTAATAAGAGGAACTAAACCAAGTAAAGTCAATACGATCACAAACTCAAGCTTATAAAAATCTCAGCTTTTCTGATTAGTTAAAAAGATATGAAGAAGAAACCATAATGGGACAATGCAAGAAAAGAAACACACAAAACTTGGAACATCCCAATCTATAAGCACACTCAACTTGCCTAATTTCATTTCTTGAAATAGTTCAAGAATCCAAAATGTTAAAAATCATTGTAACGAGAAATACATTTACAGAGATTCCTCAATACTTCAGTAAAATTATCGATATAATTCAATAAACTATGGTTCAGACTTGAAATTACCCAACATTGAGAAGACAAGATTTCAGATTTTCTCAGCTGAATATTAGCAAGCGAGTAACATCTACGATTTGCGTCCAAGACGTTTCCTGAGTTTCCTATACTTATGCTTATTCATCTTCTTCTTCACACTATCTGCATAAATCACCGTCTCCTTCTCATCCTTCTCCTCCACAACCGCCTCCGTCTCGATTAAAACCGAATTATCATTAATCAAAGTCCGGTTGAACCCGTACCTGATTGGGAAACTAGGGTAAAACCGGAGAGATTTATCGGCGACGTTAATCACAGGGTTAGTAAGAGGAACTGAATCGAATTCTACAGATACAGACTCGACGTTGCTAATGCAAGGCTTCTGATTGTTTATAAGACTTGGGATTGCTTTTCAGAAGGACTGATTCCTGAGAACTCTCTGCATTAGATTCGCCATTTTCAGACTATAAACCCTAGAAAACCAAATGCGAGTGACGATGGTCGTCCGTTCTCGTCACCATCAGATTGAGTGACGTTTTTGGAGTCCGAATCTTCAAAACGACGTGTTGTTAGCGTTTTTACATTATAAACTGTTACGGCGTCGTTTCAGATTTCACCTTATGAGGACATTTTGGGCGAAACTGGTAAAGACCAAAATATGGGATAAATACTAAAACATAACAGAAAATAAAGGCCCTTTACTCTAGTTGCGTGCAGTTTCCGCTATTATGCGCATTCGCCAACAAGTCTCCGATCACTTCTCAGTTCTAATCTCACTCTGCTTTTGGCTCCATTGAAGCTTCTTCTCTCTAATTACGGGAAGATCTCTGTCAGAGAAGATGAAGGTATTCTTTCTCTCTGATGTATAATCGTTTTGATTCGAATCAAGAGTTGTAATTGTCATTTCCATGTGATTGATTCATTACTTGAATTTCTTCTCAGTCTTTAAGAGTTTCGATTGAGATTAGTAATCCGATGATCAGACTTGAAATCATTGTCAGTTTTTTTTGTCCTGTTTTGTTTTGTATTGTAGCAATTTTGGAGTCCAAATAGTATTAACAAGAACAAAGCTATGGTGGAGAATTTGCAAAATTATGGTATAGTGACGTCAGATGAAGTTGCTAAAGCTATGGAAGCTGTGGATAGAGGCATCTTCGTACCAGATCGTTCCTCTGCTTACGTTGATAGTCCTATGTCTATTGGCTATAACGCAACCATATCAGCACCTCATATGCACGCAATGTGTCTTCAACTTCTTGAAAAGAATTTGAAACCGGGAATGCGTGTTCTTGATGTCGGATCGGGTTTGTTTTTTCCGTTCTTGAATTGGTTTCTTATTGCTTTTGTGGATGATGAATAAGCATATGATTAATCTTGATAGGGACTGGCTATTTAACTGCTTGCTTTGCGGTTATGGTTGGATCCGAAGGGCGTGCTATTGGTGTGGAACACATTCCTGAATTGGCGGCTTCTTCCATCAAGAATGTTGAAGCGAGTTCTGCTTCGCCATTGCTGAAAGAAGGATCTCTCACGGTTCATGTTGATGGTGAGCTTTGATAAAAAGTTATCGAGATTGTTTTATGTTCCTTTTTCTGATTGTTGCTTCAATGAATTCTTGTTTTTTCAAATAGATGGGAGGCAAGGATGGGCTGAGTTTGCCCCTTATGATGCTATTCATGTCGGAGCTGCAGCACCTGAGATCCCAGAACCATTGATTGATCAATTGAAACCTGGTGGGAGACTGGTGATTCCGGTGGGGAACATATTCCAAGATCTGCAAGTCGTGGATAAGAACTCAGATGGTTCGGTTAGCATCAAGAGCGAAACTTCTGTCCGTTATGTTCCTTTGACTAGCCGTGAAGCCCAATTAAGAGAGAACTGATGAATGCTCGTTGTACAGAACAATGAATTAAGTAAGCTCACTTGGCTTTCTAAGTTAGCCTAGTTAGTCAAGAACTCAAATCTCAAAGATCTCTTTGCCAGTAAGAGTTTCAATTGAGTAAATGTGTTTGTGTACACATAACATAATACAGCAATATATATATATATATATATATATAAAAATATATATATATTTATGCCCAAGTCAAGTAGTAGATGACGCAATGGCGTAAAGAGGGAACATGCGGCGAATTGCATTACCGGTTGATTCAGCTACATCAGTCTGATCTTCTGTAGATTCTACTGGTAGTCTCCAATCCAACTGATGCACTAAGTTAGCCAAAACCTCCTCTTTCAATACCACAGCAAATGATATTGCTGGACAAATCCTTCTCCCAGCTCCAAATGGAATTATCTCAAAAGTCCTGACCCTGGAAATCAACAGAAGAATCTAAATGCCTCTCCGGTCTAAACACCTCTGCGTCTGGTCCCCATGTCGCAGCTTCTCTCCCGATCGCCCAAACATTGATCATTACCAGTGTACCTACGGGTATGTGGTAATCTCTTAATCTGCAATCTTGTGTTGACTCGTGAGGAACCATCAATGGAACTGGAGGATGTAGCCTGAGTGTCTCTTTGATCGCAGCTTTTAAGTATTTCATGTCTTGAAGGTCTTCTTCTGATACACTTGATTTGTCCTTAGAAATCGTACGGAATTCTTGATGAAGTCTGTTCAGACACTCTGGTTGACGAAGAAGCTCTGTCATTGCCCATTCCATAAGTGTGTACGATGTGTCCGTACCACCCACAAAAACATCCTGAACCGTGAAAGCAAAACAAGAACTAAGGTTATATATACATTAAATCATTGCATCTGAATTCAATTTTATTTTGTGTTCCCATTTACCAAGATGATTGCTTTTAGGCTTAACCGGTCGATTTCAAACCCAACGCTCTTTTCTCTCTGAATCGCGAACAATACATCGACAAAATCAGTCCTATCTCGGTTACTCTCTACATGATCTTGCACAACTCTCTCAAAAACTCATAAAGATCATTCGCCGTCTTTTTTAGTTGGCCATCCAAGGCACGGAACATAACTCCCCACACTGAACGTCCCCAATAGCCCTGTTAGCCTCTCCATTAACTCCGTAAAATCCGTTTCACCGCCGTACTTCCTTCCCAAAGCAACTGTACATATCACATCGTTAGTTAAACTCGTCAAGAGCTGGCTTAGGTTCACCCGCAAAGAACTTGATATCAGGATCTTGTCCACCATGAGACTGATCTCTTCTTGTCTCACGTCTCGAAAGGACCGTACCATTTTGTTGCTGAGGAGATGAAGGACACACGCACTTTTCATTTGCCTCTAATACTCTCCATAAGGAGCTGTGGCAACATCACGATTGTTGTAAAGAAGCATCTCGGTGAATTTAGACCGTTGACGGCTCGCAAAAACGCGGTCGTGCATCTTCAAAACGTCTCGAGCCGCGTCGGGGTAGACCTGGTAATTATAATTTTAACATGCGATAATAAAATTTATGTAAAATATTACATGTTTTTAAAAACAAATTGAGTACTTTTTTATATAATTATTAATATATATATATATATATATATATTATAATAAACAATTTTTTTGTTTATAAAACAATCTAAATTTTTTGATGTTACAACTCTCCAATCAAATTTTGTAGTAGAACGTATGCCACATGTTAATATGCTTTAAGCCTCAAAATTATTAGGACCAGCTACAGTTGCTTCACCATCACCAACAGCCACAACTCTTGCGAAGTTAAAATAACCCAAAACGTCGCTATGGCGAGCTACGTTACTTTATGAGAGCGAGAAAGCAAGATAATTGATTGAAATAGCTGAAATCACTTGACAATTAACGAAAACAACAACTTAGGGAAGAAAATAAATAAAACCAGACCCATGTCGCCAAGAAAATAACGATCCACACATAACATAACAAAGCATTTATGTATAAAACGCCCAAGTCAAATAGTAGGTGGTGACGCAATGGCATAAAGAGGGAACTCACGGTGAACCGAAAAACCGGTTGATTCAACAACATCGGTTTTGTCTTCTGTAGATTCAACCGGTAATTTCCAATCAAACCCATGCACTAAGTTAGCCAAAACCACCTCATTCAACACCACAGCGAATGATACTGCTGGGCAAAGCCTTCTCCCAGCTCCAAAAGGAAGAAGCTCAAAATTCTGACCTCGGAAATCAACAGATGAATCTAAATGTCTCTCCGGTTTAAACTCTTCCGCATCTGGTCCCCATGTTGCAACCTCTCTCCCGATCGCCCAAGCATTGACCAACACTTGTGTACCGGCAGGTATGTGGTAGTCTCTTAATTTGACATCTTCTATTGAATAATGTGGAGCCATCATTGGAAATGGAGGATGTAGCCTGAGTGCCTCTTTGATCACAGCTTTCAAGTAAGGCATGTCTTGAAGATCATCTTCTGATACACTAGATTTGCCCTTACAAATTGTACGGACTTCTTCTTGGAGTTTGTTCAAACTCTTTGGATGACGTAAAAGCTCTGTCATTGCCCATTCCAAAAGTGTGAATGATGTGTCCGAACCACCCACAAAAACATCCTGAAAAAAACAAAAAACAAGAACTACAGTTATATGTGCTAAAACATCATAGAATCTGAAAATTTTGTATGTAATTTTCACTCACCAAGGTGATTGCCTTTATGCTAACACGGTCGATTTCAAACCCGACACTCTTATTTTTCCGAACAGCAAGCAATGCATCAATCACATCAGTCCTATCTCGGTCGATAGAGCTATATTCATGATCTTGCAAAACTTTCTCAAAGAACGCATCAAGTTCTTTTGCTAGCTGTTCTAGCTGACTATCCCAACCCCGGATCCAATCAATCCACGCAAGCCACGGAATAAAACTTCCCACACTAAACGTCCCCAACATCTCGCTTAGTCTATCCGTTAACTTCTTAAAGTCAGTTTTCCCACCATATTTTCGTCCCAAAGCGACTCTACATATCACATTGTTAGTTAAAGTCTCCAAGTGATGGCTTACATTTTGTAAAGAACTCGATTTCCGGATGTTTTCCATCATCAAAGTGATCTCTTCTTCTCTCACATTTCGAAAGGATCGTACCATTTTGTTGCTTAAGAGATGAATGACACATACACTCTTCATTTGCCTCCAATATTCTCCATAAGGAGCTGAGGCCACATCACGATTGTTGTAAAGAAGCCTGTCGGAGAGTTTCGTCAGTGGGCGGCTCGCAAACGCGCGGTCATGCGTCTTCAAAACGTCTTGAGCCAAGTCCGCGGAAGAGACTACAAGAACGGGGGCACGGCCTAAGCGAAGGAGCATGAGAGGACCGTAACGCTTGCTGAGAGAGCATAATGATCGGTGAGTGTGGCGGCCAAGCTGGTGGAGGTTTCCGATCAACGGAAGTCCCGGTGGTGACGGAGGTGTCTTACCTTTCTTCCCACTCGACAGTTTTTTTAAGAAGAGAATGGTAACAAAAATTATCGAGCATAAGAGAAGTATCATCATCATCATTTGTGTATTTGGATTTCAAGTTCATCAATAATTTTCCTGTGAATTTGTGTTCTTTTGGACTTGGTAGTAACGCTTGTATATATATAAGCCAAGTTTCTATGCGGTACGTTACTACTCTTTTTTTTCTGTACGTTACTACTTTCTAGTGTCCACTCAAATTTTCTTCTTTTTCTTTTGCCTAAAGTGGAAAATAAATTTCCTCCTCAAATCCTATACATAAAAGGTAAGAAATCTCTCCATATAGTATATACACCCAATCACATCACAATATAATTGACACATAATCTTCTTTTACTATTTAAAGACAAAATAAACATATATGTTTCAACTTTCAAATACCTCATTTGTTAGATTTTTTGATAGCCACAAAAATAACTATTTATCTCCTAAATATTATATATCTTTTTTGTATTTCAAATTACTTCTCAAAGTAAAAGTTATATACCTTAGTTGTTTCATCTCTTTTGTATTCATGTTTTTTTCCAATAAAGTATAATTAGCATGTCTTGATTATTTGATAGAAGTATCATCATCATATCTGCATGTCTGGATTCTTTAAGTTCTTAAAAAAACATATTGTGAAGGGTTATAAAGATTTTTGTGACCTTTTGGACTTATGTACACATTACAAGCAAAGTTTGCCACCTATACGTATTACTGTACACGCAGTCTTTCGGAGTTATGTATGGATGCACACATTAAACATAATTAATAATTTACCACATTTAAAATAATAATAAATAAGATTAAAAATTATATATTAAATAATTGTTTGTATTTATCATGATTTATTTTGAAGTCCAATTAATCACTGAACTTGGCATTGATAACCAAAATTGCATTGATTTGTGTAATATGAAATTACAATATTTTAAAATAATTATTAAGATAACTGAATTTATATATATAATAAATATGATTTTTATGTTAGATATTTGGAAATCAAATTAATCATTAAAATGTTTGAATTTTAGTATTTATAATCCATGATAATTCATATGCTATATTTTATATAAATAGTTTTATTTCATAATCGCCTAAACAGCCTCAAATCATCTAGATTTCGATTGGGCGTTTAGACTGTAAACGGTTGGTTGCTACATGTTTAACGTTTAAAATTTTCAGAACACTAATAGAAACACACAAATAAAACGGTTATTCAAACGTAAGCTCAAAATAGAAACACAAAAATCTTCAAAAGTTTTATGTGAAATGTATAACAAAAAGTACCCTTAAGCAGTATTGAACTATGAAACCTAGAATTTACAAGAGTTCTAATGCTTTACCAATAAGGTATAAGGGTATTTTTTTACCGGCACCAATGACCAGGTCAAGGCCCACTAGTCCGAGGGTGAGCAGAAACTTTAGCATGAGTTTTGTGCGATCCTACCTTATCAAGTACCTGGCCCGAAGCTTAAAAACCTAAATGGCCATGAAGTGGAATCAAACTCAATTTTTTGCAAATTCACACCTTGAAACCATAAATCTCAACCATCCCACCACCAGAAGCCAGGTTTAATAAGAGCATCTTTGATTAATTGTGTAAAAAGAATTAAAAATAAAAATACGAAACATTTTAGGCCAACCTGATAAGACCAAAATATGAGATAAATACTAAAATATGATGCGTGCAGTTTACGCCATCATGCGCATTCGCCATCACTTCCCCCATTCCTCCTGAAGTCTCCTGTCACCTAACTCTGCTTTTGGCTCCATTTGAACCTTATTCTCTCTTATCACGGGAAGCTTTCTCTCCCAGAATATGAACATTGCATAATGATGTGGTTGAAAAAGCATCAAGCAAAACAATCCAAACACTCAATATTGACAATAATAATAACACAAAAGGAAAACAATTTACCAACAAAGATATTGCATTGTTGTTTAGTATCAAATTCCATAAAGCCAAACCAAAAAACGAAATGAAGACATCCACTCAAATTAGGAGGAAGAAGGAACATTTTCAGATCCACAAGTCATCATTATAATTATAAGAAGAGATCTAGTCATAACTTCTGAGAATCTCAATCTAGCAAAAGCAAACCCTGGAGGCAGATTCTAAACAGGGTAAGTAATAAGAGTAAACCAATTTTTAAGCCTCAGTCTTCTGCTCTTGCTCAGAGCTGCAACGTCTTTGCAGTCGTTTTTTAGGATCTTCAAGAATCTTATTCCCAAAACTAATCACACGCTTGCCAATTTCATCGTGATAAGTGTCAAGAATCTTAAACTCACCCTTAATTTGCTCGCTCATTTCTTTGGTATAATTAACGTCAAGAAACTTATATATTAAACTCACCATCATCACTCCACACGACGCTCGACACGGCGCTGTCATTTTTTGAGTGAAATATTAAGGATTCTAAAAAAATAATTTGAGATAGAAGGAATGATCAGTTTTGGCGTTGTTACTATGTTTAGATAATCCAATATTAAGAAAAATCCATAAACCTAATTTGATCATATTCATGTGTATGTATGTATACGTTGCTATTTATGGTTAAGTTGTTGAAGCTATGGAGGCTGACTGTGGACAGAGGCATTTTTGTACCAAAGTGGACAGTGGTGAACAAGAACTCACTCGGTTTGTTATGTTCCTTTGACTAGCCGTAAAGCCCAATTGAGAGGGGACTGATGAATGGTCGTTGTACAAAACAATCAATCACTCGGCTTTCTTAATTAGCATTTCAAGGCTCTCAATGAATCATTCTTTATGTTACTTAAGAACTCGCATCTCAAAGATCTATCTCTTTGATAGTAAAAGTTTCACATGTGTAAAAACATGTTTATTGTATACACTTAACAAAGCAATTATTAATATTTATGTCAAGTCAAGTAGTAGACGAGGCAATTGCGTAGAGTGGGAACATGCGGTGAATCGAACTACCAGTTGGTTCAGCAACACCGGTTTGATCTTCTGTACACTCAACAGGTAATCTCCAATCAAACCGATGCACTAAGTTAGCCAAAACCAACTCATTCAACACCACAGCAAGTGATATTGCTGGGCAAATTCTTCTCCCTGCTCCAAACGGAATCAGCTCAAAATCCTGACCTCGGAAATCGACAGACGAATCTAAATGCCTCTCCGGTCGAAACTCCTCTGCGTCTGGTCCCCACGTTGTAGCCTCTCTTCCGCTAGCCCAAGCATTGATAAAAACCTGAGTACCGGCAGGTATGTCGTAACCTTTTAATCTGACATCTTGTGTTGATTCGTGAGGAACCGTCAATGGAAGTGGAGGATGTAGCCGAAATGTCTCTTTGATCACAGCTTTTAATTACTTCATGTTCTGAATGTCTTCTTCTGATACACTCGATGTTTCCTGACAAATCATACGGACTTCTTTTTGAAGTTTGTTCAGACACTCTGGGTGACGTAGAAGCTCTGTCATTGCCCATTCCATCAGTGTGAACGTTGTGTCCGTAACAGCCACAAAAACATTCGAAAAATGAAAAAACCCAAAATAATGGTTATATACTAAAACATAATGGAATCTGAAATTTGTATAATCCAAAAATGTGTATTGTCTTTTACCAAGACGATTGCCTTTACGCTGACTCGGTTGACTTCAAACCCGAAGCTCTTCTCTCTCTGAATAGCGAGCAATATATCCACAAAATCAGTCCTATCTCTATATCCACCTTCATGATCTTGCACAACTTTCTCAAAGAACTCATCAAGATCGTTTGCCGTCTTTTCTAGCTGACCATTGAAACCGCTGATCCAATCAATCCAAGAAAGCCACGGTACATAACTCCCTACACTGAACGTCCCCAATAGCTTGCTTAGCCTCTCTATTAACTCCTTAAAATCCATTTCACCACCCTATTTTCGTCCCAAAGCAACTCTATATATCACATCGTTAGTTAAACACTCCAAGAGCTCGCTTAGATTCACCCACAAAGAACTCGATTTCTGGATCTTTTCCAACAACAGAATGATCTCTTCTTCTCTCACTTCTTGAAAGGACTGTACCATTTTGTTGCTGAAGAGATGAAGGACACAAAAACTCTTCATCTGCCTCCAATACTCTCCATAAGGTGGCGTGGCCACATCATGCCTGTCGTAAAAAAGCTTCTTGAAAGTTTTAGTCCGTGGACGGCTTGCAAAAGCGCGGTCATGTGTCTTCAAAACGTCTCGAGCCGCATCCGCAGAAGAGACTACAAGAACGGGGACATGGCAAAAGTGAAGGAGCATGAGAGAGCCGTAACGGTGGCTGAGAGAGCATAGTGATCAATGAGGGTGGCGGCCGAGCTGGTGAAGGTTCCCAATCAACGGAAGTCTCGGCGGTGACCGCTGGTGTGTTGCTTTTCTTCCGTATCGTCTGTCTTTTGAAGAAGAGAAAGGTAATAAAGGTTATTGAGCATAAGAGAAGTATCATGATCATCATCATTTGCTTGATGTCTGGATTCTTCAAGTTCTTCAAAAAATATATATTTTGAAGAGTTTTTAAGATTCTTGTGATCTTTGGATTTATTTACAAGTCAAGTTTTACCACGGTACGTAATTGCTAGCAATCTTTTGGATTTATGTATATATGCATGCTCCGTGTCTCGTTTCTTTTCAATCATTGGTTCTTTGATATTTTTGTTGTAAAATTCTTTCGGTGCTTTTTAAGATGTACGTGCCTTCTTTGAGAAGTATATACACCAGCTAATTGCCGAGGAGTGTCTAGGCTAGTGGTCCCGGACCGTTAGTTTTTCTTTACGTCTCACTTATAAAATGGGTTAAAATCACTATGGTCCATGGGCCTCACCAAAAAAAACATACACCAGTTAAGGAGACCAGTTAAGTTTATCCTTTCTGATTTCTGCTCAGTTGAAAAAAACTACAATAAAACTTCTATAAACTAAAAATGTCGGAATTAAAATATTTAATTTATAGAAAGATTTTTCAGATTTTATAATTTATATAAAAATCTATTTAAAATAAATTTTTTTGGTAAAATTCAGTTTTATTTTAAAATTTGTTTATCTAAAATATTTTATACTTTATAATTGACATTCATGAACTTGATATTATGATTAATAATCTCGGCTATCTATCGCAACATATACATGTTTAGATATTTAGAGTTTAGAAGAAATTGTGCCTATTATTTTTAATGTTGATACTGAAATTGAAGACGATAATGCAATACCACTAAAAGAAGTTACACATAAAGAAACAAATATCACATTTACAACTTTTCATAATTTTTGGATGTAATTTGAGAAAACAACCCCAAAATTTTTTTGATGCAATAAGAAAGATTAGAGATGAACTCCAACAAAAATACAAGTTTAAGAATAAACAAATAACATTAGAGTCATATTTGATTTAATTGCATTAGTTATATTTTAAAATTTATATGATTATTAATTTATGTTATTAACATGACCAAATATTTACATAGATGTTTTCTAAAAAATATTTTGATTCTTTTATCGAATTATGTCAATTATTACACTGACATAATTTAAAAAAAAAAATTTTTATTAATTTATAGTGATTATTAATTATGAAGTATTAATTTATAGATGTTCTAATGGAATTTGAATCATATACCACTTTCGGTGGCCGGTCGATCTATAGGCATTAAGAAGAAGAATTTTGAGTCTTTGACTGGTTTTATAAAAAGGATTTATGTAGATCTGGTTCAAGAGAACAAGTCAACTTCAACCCAACATATTAAAATCAAACTCTGTTGAATCTTGTTCTACAGTGTTAAAAAAAGTCTGAACGTTCTATAAGTGATTATCATATTCAAA
Organism: Cardamine chenopodiifolia; assembly: GCA_963922655.1. Lineage (NCBI taxonomy): Eukaryota > Viridiplantae > Streptophyta > Magnoliopsida > Brassicales > Brassicaceae > Cardamine > Cardamine chenopodiifolia. Next base: position 11,635,064 of record OZ000479.1, on the reverse strand, counting down.
TTTTCTGTGAAATCATAGTTAGAAACATCAAGGAAATTTAGCACATGAATCCAACGAAAGGTACTTTTTACCTTATAAACTCGACCATCCGATAAATTTTGGTAAGATTATTTCTCAAATATTGTCCAGACAATCAAAGCACCAGTGGTCTAGTGGTAGAATAGTACCCTGCCACGGTACAGACCCGGGTTCGATTCCCGGCTGGTGCATATTGAGCTGTGATGAACTTGGCGTAAACAAGTTAGATCTCTGTTCTTTGTTATTACATGAAGACAAAAAAAGAGAGAGCTTTCTTTGATCAGAGAATACCTCAGATACAGAGCATTTGACCAACTTGAAGGAATTGAAGTGGCTTGGAATCAAGTTAAGGTTGATGATAAACCCTGTAGCTCAGAGGATTTAGACCGTCTTTACTCTGAAGTTCACTTACTCAAAACGCTTAAACACAAAAAGCATCATCAAATTCTACACTTCTTGGATCGATCACCAATACATGACCATTAATCTCATCACCCAAGTCTTCACCTCCGGAAAATTTAAACAGTCAGATTCCTCTCTCAGATCCAATCTTTTTGATTTGAACAAATTTATGATAACCTTATGTGGATCCATTCGAATTCTTGAACTTTTATAGGTACCGGAAGAAGCATAAGTGTGTTGATCTAAGAGCATTGAAGAAATGGTCAAGGCAGATTTTAGAAGGGCTTGTTTATCTTCATAGTCATGATCCTCCTGTGATCCATAGAGATCTTAAATGTGATAACATTTTCATTAATGGGAACCAAGGTGAGGTCAAAATTGGAGATCTAGGGCTAGCCGCGATTCTGCACCGAGCTCGCTCTGCTCATAGCTTGATCTATGAAGAGAAACTTTAATGTACTTGTGTGAAACTATAATTGTGTGTTGAAATTGTTAAGGAACTCCTGAATTTATGGCACCGGAACTCTATGAAGAGGACTATAATGTACTTGTTGATATATACGCGTTTGGAATGTGTTTGCTTGAGCTGGTAACTTTCGAGTGATCAACATCGTTGGAATAACTAGAATGCTCACCCCAACCATATATGTTTTATCCATATCATATATAAACCGGTCTTAACTTATAGTAGTTTTTTCACTAGGAGCAAAATTATCCATTGCTTTACTTAGCTCGCTTCTGTATTCCAATTCTCCTTTAGAAAACATCAAATTGAACCACGATTTTTCCATAGAGCTTCTGCCTCTATGTACACGAAAATACAATAACCCCGTATTCTGAATGCACGAATGTTGCTCAGATTTATAAGAAAGTTACATCGGTAAGTGATCTTTCACTCCACTCAAGAATATGGCTTTTTCATACAGTCAAATCCATTTTTCTCGATGCTTATTAAGGAATAAAACCGGCCTCACTTTTGAATGTGACTGATCCGCAAGTGAGAACATTCATAGAGAAGTGTATCGCAAAGGTCTCGGAACGCTTGTCGGCCACGGAACCACTTGATGATATATTTCTGAAATGCTATAAGGAAAATACCGAAATCAAGCTCTCACAAAGGTAATCATATTTTTGGATTTTGGTATTTCATTTCATCTCGAATTGATATGCATAGTATCTATCATATGCAAGTTACATGGAACTATATCTTAAAACTAGTAATTGCGACCTGTATTACTTTTATATACAAATACTATACATATGATTTCATCTTTTTGCGATGTGAGATTCCTAACATGGAATTCAATAACGCTGCTACTTGAATTCGATACAGCAAATGGCTGCAACGGAGGAGTAATCGAGGATAAGCTTACGGATTCTGCTGTAGGTTATTAACAGTAGAAAGCCAACGTAAAGACCTAAACACAATCTTCTTAAAACTACGCATCACAGATTTAAAAGGTTCCAATCTTTTTTGCTATCTTCATGTTTATCATCATTGAATCTTCTTTTGACACAACTACAATATTTGTAAACAGGTCAAATCCGTAACATCCACTTCCCATTTAACATAGAGACAGACACATCTTTCTCAGTCGCTATCGAAACGGTCGAAGAATTAGACTTAACCGATGATGAAGACATCTCAACCATAGCTAAAATGATAGACGTTGAGATACATTCACACATTCCAGATTGGACTCCTAATCTTATCGGAGATGATTTAGCGATCCACAAATGTTTTTCTTCTCCCGAATCACTACGTTTAGATAGAATTCCTTCGGGGAGAAAGTTCTGGTTCTCTCCTAAAGCTGCAGCTGGAGATTCACGTTCGCCGTTCGCGCAACGTTCTAACTCTAGGTTTTCTTCATCACAAGGACCGATCAATCAAGATGTTGAAGTTATAGTAGAGAAACTTGAGTCTTTGTTAAGGAAAGAGATAGAGAGGAGATTGAAGAGATGCAGAGAAATCATGAACGTATTGTTTCTGAGTTTTTGAAAGAGTTTCCTCCTGAGATCTGTCAAGAGGCGTTGTTGAGATTGCAAGTTAAAAATTCCGACAACTTATTGTGTTAGTTCGTTTGTTACATTACATATATACTCTCGTCAAGATTAATTCGGTTTGTAATATTATGTTGTAGTAAAGGTAAATGTGTTACGAAATTGTGACGCTTATCATCTAAGGAAAACAATTTATTAAATTTGTCAAATAAGTTTTTTCAAGTCACCTATTTTTTCTTTAAACAGTTTTAACTCACGATTCACGAACACATACTTGTAGGGTTTGGCCGAATTATGACACAACGGTGATATTATTAACAAATAACAAAATATTAGTTACATGTCCTGGTCAAATTTGATTGTTTATTTTTTAAATGCATTTTCGAATACAATTAAGGAAAATAAAGCTATTTTTATTTTATTTTCTCATATAAAACAAAACAAACATTTTCTTGCTGGTAAGCGAATCCGAGACCCAAGTATATGGTATACGGGACACAAATCCTCTCTTCAGAATCTTCTAAATAGTCGTGAACATTGAAAAGGAGTCCAGTGAATACGGACGCATCTGCTTCAAAAATGTCAGGTGAGGACGAATCTGGTTCGGAAGAGTCGAGTAAAGAAGAACGATGATAGGTTTTAGGTTGTTGCTGTGAAGAATTCGAAAACAGAAAATCTTGATTTAAATCCGAAGTAAACCGGCTCAGAAAATCATCAGAACAAGGGTGATTCCGGTTCACCATCAGAGCTTAAAGCAAAAAGTACCAGCTTTTGTTCTGAAAACTTTCCCAACTTGTTTTCTTTGGATTCAAATTAAGATTCTCTGTTTTTGAATTCTTCAGTGCAACACAACAACCTAAAACCTATCATTGTTGCGTTCTTCTTCACACGACTCTTCTGAACTAGACGAGTCCGTCTCCTGATTTTCTCTTCTCCTCCATCTTATCTCCTAAGAAGAAGACGTAGCTCGCCTACTAGGTTTAATGGGTACTAGTGTTTCTTATATAGCTTATACCTCAAGATATTCTAGGGGTTTTTTAGATATAGATAGATTTAATTTTCTTAATATGATGATAAGCATCGCAAATATTAACATTTTCATGTCGGTAAATGAACCTAGCACTGGACCCAAATATTTAGTTTAAATGGACTAAAAGCCCAAACTTGATTAAGACCAACTTACAAAAATCCATACGACAAAACGCTGCGTTTCAAGAGACTCTTAAACCCCAAAATTTTCATGAAATTGCATTTTTGCTTAAACCCTATATTCTCATTTGTATCTTCGTCTTCCTCTTACTTCTTCTACCAGACAACCACAGTAGCAGCGGCTGTAGCCATGTACAGATCAAAGACAATAATGTCTTCTCTTCGAAAAGCTTACTCACAGATCTCAACTCGGTCGTATCTAAGCAGAACTCAGGTGAATTTTTCCTCAAACTCGTCTTCGCCTTTCAATTCATTTGCAATCCCTAGTCGATTTCAGTGGCAAGGCCGCACATTTTCTTCAAAACCAGATTCTATGCTTCAATTAGTACTTGAGAACGATTGGTCTAAGGCAGTAGAAGAAGGATTGAGGAAACCAGATATGGCTTTAACCCACGAGACTGCAATTTACGTTTTGAGGAAATTGGATAAGCAGCCAGATAAAGCTTATTGCTTTATTGATTGGGTTTTGAAAGAATCAGGGCTTAGTCCAAGTACTCCACTTTATAGCATTATGTTGAGAATTTTAGCGCAGCAGAGATCTATGAAACGATTTTGGATGACTCTGAGTGAGATGAAACAAGGAGGGTTTTATATGGATGAGGAGACATATAAGACTATTCATGGTGAGCTTAATAAGGAGAAATCGAAAGCGGATGCTGTTGCTGTGGCTCATTTCTATGAGAGAATGCTTAAGGAGAATGCAATGTCTGTTGTTGCAGGAAATGTTTCTGCTTCTATTTTGAAGGTGAATTGGAGTTGTGAGGTTGAGAAGGAATTGCAGGAGATGAAACTTGCTTTGTCGGATAATTTTGTTATCAGGGTGTTAAAGGAACTAAGGGAACATCCTTTGAAAGCTTTGGCTTTTTTCCATTGGGTTGGTGGTAGTTCTTCTGGTTATCAACACAGCACTATTACCTATAACGCGGCTTTGAGGGTTTTGGCTAGGCCTAATTCGGTTGCAGAGTTTTGGAGTGTTGTTGATGAAATGAAGACCGCAGGGCACGAGATGGATCTGGACACTTATATAAAGGTGTCAAGGCAGTTTCAGAAATTTAGATTGATGACCGAGGCTGTAAAGCTTTACGAGTTTATGATGGATAGTCCCTTCAAGCCATCTATTCAAGATTGTAGTCTTCTTTTGAGGTCCTTATCGGCTGGTGCTAACCCAGATTTGGATTTGGTATTTCGAGTTTCAAGGAAATATGAATCAACTGGGAATTCTCTCTCAAAGGCTGTTTATGATGGAATCCACAGGTCTTTAACCAGTGTAGGTAGGTTTGAGGAAGCCGAGGAAATCATGAAGGCTATGAAAAATGCGGGTTATGAGCCTGATAACATCACATACAGCCAACTCGTGTTTGGGCTTTGTAAAGCTAAGAGATTAGAAGAAGCATGTGGAGTCGTAGATAAAATGGAAGCACAAGTATGTTTTCCCGACATAAAAACTTGGACTATTCTGATCCAAGGTCACTGCAAAAACAATGAATTGGATAAGGCCTTTGCGTGTTTTGGGAATATGCTAGAGAAAGGGTTTGATATCGACTCTGATCTGCTTGATGTCTTAGTTGATGGGTTTCTTAGCCAAAACAGAATAGAAGGCGCATGCAAATTCCTTATGGAAATGGTGAAAAATGGCAATGTAAAGCCTTGGCAAAGCACTTACAAGACTCTTATAGACAAGCTGCTAGAAATCAAGAAGGGTGAAGAAGCTCTAGATCTTCTGCAGATGATGAAAAAGCAAAATTACCCTGTGTATGCAGATGCTTTTGATGAATACCTCGCAAAATTTGGGACTTTGGAAGACGCAAAAAAGTTCTTGGATGTGCTAAGCTCAAAAGATTCTCCTTCCTTTGCAGCCTACTTTCATGTTATCAAAGCTTTCTATCAAGAAGGAAGACTCTCTGATGCAAAAATCTTCTCTTCATATGTCCCCATCACTTTAAAACACACCCTAAAATCTCTGAACTCTTCGGTGCAGCTTGAGGTATTATGTCACCCAATTGTTCTGCAAAGATATGTACATGACATTCAACTACAAGAGGTCGCCTACGGTTTAAAACTCTTTCCATTCAACCTCTCTGGACTAAAACTGTAACACACTCTTCTCGAATAATGTCAATTTCATTCTTCTACTTGTTTGCATGTTACACGACCTGCAGGGTTATGAAGAAACAACCTATAGTAAGTTGATTTTGTAGGCTTTGTTGATGGAATTGAAGGATTCATAAAACAGTTAATTTTCTCTCTCTCTCTCTCTCTCTCGTTCTTGTTTAATGTTTATGGAATTGAATAGAAGTCGTTGTTTTCATCAGAAAATGCAGTTATGGATTGAGGTGTTGCTCAAGTTCCAGTAGATTAGGACCAAATAAATTAATTTTGATTCTTCAGGGCATCTGGTAAGAACTTAACAATAAGTGGAGAGCAAATGATAAGTCTTTCTATCTGCTTTACAGTCTTTATTGAGGATCTTGAAGAAGATTCTGATAGCACATAAGCTTATATAGATCATAGAAGAGCAATTGTTTAAAGGATCTTGATGCTATAAATTGGAAATTTTGTTTCTTGTTATAGAATGGAAACGTATTCAGATACTCATAACTTGTTAATATGATTCTTAAATCACAATCACATAGAAAGGGGTGAATTTTGCAGTACTTTTTGTTTTTTTAAATGTGAATTTTAGACGACATGAAAAGTCATAAAACTCTTATCCGAATATAAACCGCCAAAACTTGTCTGCCTTTGGCCATGTGAAGTTTGTTGCAGAAATCAGATAAGCTTACGTGTTTCTTCTTCACACATGGGACTGTCTGATTTATTAGCTGAAAGAAGAGAAGCTCACAAAGAGACATCATACCAAAAATGTCACTTTATTTATCAGCCAAGTGTTGTAGTCATAGACACTGTTATCTTTGTTATCAACTTCTCCTTATCACTTTTACCATATCTTTCTGTGGTTGCATTTACACAGTACAAAAACATTTTATGGAAATTTTAAAATGTTTTCTATGTAGATAATATATGATAAGGGTTTCGTCAGAAATTTTATGTTATCTTAGCGCAATGCAAACACATAAATTGTGTTGATATCAATGTAGGATCAGATTTAAATTTTGAAAACTTAAGGGTTTATTTTGAACATATTTTTATAAAACCGGGCCGGATTGAACTGGTTCAACTCTACCAAACCATTTTTACTGGAAACTAACAAAGCAGGGGGAGAAGATTACGGAAGAAAAAAGCAATTTATGATTCAGAAAATGATGCAAAGAAACCAACTTTTGACATGGAAACCGTTTATTCATACTTAGGTTTTTCGGGTACGTATCTAATCTTGTGTGTGATAGTGATGGTGATGCTGACGTTTAACCAGTTTATTCGCACTAAAGTTAGATTTGTGTCCACTTAGGCCTTCACGTTTTCTATTCCTCCAACTTTTAAACTGTAAAAGGCAGATCCAATGCAAAGTTTTTTTTGCTGTTACGTTCGCCCCAATTTTTGTAAACCAACTAATGCATTATGCAAATTTCGAGTTTTAGTCCGGTCCTGTGGCTGATCTTTGAACCAAACTATATTAGGGATTCCATAATCCTGACTAGACGAAAAAGACAAAAAAAGAAAAGAAAGAAAAAGTGTATAATGGGACTTGTATTCGTTTTTATACAGACATAAGTTCGATTGGTTTAGAAGACTATTTTAATTTTAATTGACTTGAAATCCGATTCGAATGTGAAGTTGAACATGAAGACGAATGACTTGTGCTTTCATTACTAACCAGTTTGAAAAGACCATGGATCATGGGATCAAAAAGCTGAAATTATTAAAAATATGCCAAAGAAAATAATTCGTGTTTTAGGGACTCAAGTTGTTATATTGTTTGGACTAATTCTATATTGTCCGAGTTAATGTTACGAAAAATGTGCAAGTTGTGCAGCAACTTTTCAACTCTACGTTTGGGTTCTCCTGAGGCTGTCGCCCAAAATTAAGTACCACATCTTCTGTAGTCAAACAAGGAAAACTTAACAAAAAGTTGTCATCTGTTCTTGCCATATATGTTGCTTAACCATAAATTACTTCTGAATACAAAATTTCTCAGCATCTTTTATGAAATAAAATACAGTTATATCTTCGATTATTATTTTAGGCTTTTAGCTTTATCTTTATTTATTTTGATAACTAACTTAATCTTAATTGCGTTATCAGAAGTCAAAACCCTGGGTCTTTGGTCAAGTCGTTTCACAATAATATTTGATAAATTTTTGGCTTTGGTCCTTTGGAATAAGTAAAGTAGTATTCATTCCTCGAATTTGGTCAAGTCGATTTTATTGCATTTCTCATGGCCTTAGCAAAGTCGTCACAATAAATAACCTGTTATTACTTAACTTTGGACCAGTGGATTTTAACTAAATCGAAATCAGCGTTTGAGACGCAAATTTCGATATCCAAACTTCAATCGCCAATTGTTTACAAATTACAACTATCGTGCTTATACGTTTTCTGCATGGGATGTCAATATTCCCTTTTTAATAGTTAATTAGCTTTTGCATTTTGAGAAAAATAAAACTGAGTTGGATATATGTCATCATGACTAGACATAAGATAAAACAAAACAAAAACAAGATAATTTTATAAGAAATAAAGAAACTTATAAACAAACAAAACTAAATAAACTTTAGAAAACTAGAAATAAAATAAAAATGTAGAACAAAAACCTCACTGAGTCAGAGAAAAAAAAGAAAAACCTAAATGTCCCGATCCTACACGTGTGAGGAACGCATCCACTGATCTATACGACACACACGTGTACTCACATCTGACTTCGACACATTTCACGTCTGGAACGGTCGCAACGTACCACGTATTGCAAAAAACTGTAACGTTGTACGTTTCCCACATATCTTAACGGCAAAGTTAACGGTTTGATAACCGGCCGGATGAAAAAATCCGGCTTCTTCCCCGTTTGTTCACCGACCTCAAATTTCACTAATTTTCTGAACTCTTCTCTTCACAAACAACAAATTATTCATTTTTCTTTTTCTTTTTCTTTTTTCTCACAATTATTTTCTAAAAAAAGGATTTTGATTTTTCCGTCAACGTTAATGCCAGATGAGTTTGGAGTCTCTGTTGTGAACACGGCAGTTACGGCAACGAGAATATTCTCTCGCTCTCATACGGAATCTACTGAGAAGATTCTCCGTCGGAGGCAAACAATACCGAGGCGGAGAAGGAGAAGCCACGACGGAGAATGGCGACTTCGGTGAGAGATCACCGCCGCTAGATCGAGGCGACATGTGCTTAGGAGACGACAAAATCGCTCGGATCTTGCCTCCGCAAACGCGATCGTATTCTTCGACGATGTTCACCAGATCCTCGTCCGATTTGACGGAGATAAGTGTCTCGAGATCTCCATCTGGTAATTGACACTTCAATTCAACGGAGTATCCACAAAACTCCTCCAATTTCACCATCAACTCTGAAGAAGAAGAAGAAGTAAAATAAATTTCGCTGAATCGGTAAGGTTAGATAAAATCGAAATTGGGAAAAAAATTGAACGGACCTGAGAAAGAGATGGAATGATGAACGGAGAGTACTCTAGTGAATCCGCCGACGTACCGGAGCTTTCCATCGATAGAACGAGGGAGAATTCTGCCACCGTAACTACAGAGGAACTTGAGACTGTTTCCGCCACTCTTCGCTTTCTGATTATCAGCTACCATTGTTAGGGCTTTTTGCTCAGAAGCTTCTGGATTTCAAAATTTTCTGTTGTTTTTTTTTTGGTTCTTCTTTCTCTTAAACCGAGAATCATAGGGGTCGAAGGGAACTTATTTATAAGTAGGAAATGACGTCATAGTATGACCCACCTTTATTTAGAGATGAAAATATTCGTTAATTTGTTGGACATTCAGGGGTGTTTTGGACAATTTCGTGATCACTAATGGAATATTCTTTTTCTTCTTTCATTGCATCAAGCAAAGAAATCGAGTTGGTGTAATTTTCAAGTAATTTAAAGTGGCTCATCTTTATTGGCTTATAATTATTTATTCTACTGATTCGTGTGTCCAACCTCAACCCAAATCTTCCCATGTGGATGACTCGTGTTTTTTGGATAGCAATAATTGGGATTTTAGTTAGATATAAAGAAATTTTAAAAAATATTATTAGTATTTAATAAAAAAATATTGTAAAACATAAATTAATTTTAGTTTTTGACGATGTAATATACATGATACAAAGCAATAAAATGATACACATTCTGACATGAATGTGAATATGTGATCATATGTAAAGGAACTATTGGTCAGACGGATATATGGGGTTGATTTATATTGTACTGAAAAATGAAAAAAAAAAGAAAATACAATCAATAATAGAAAATTCCAAACACAGTGGAGATAAATAATAGTTAGAATACTATTGGAAAGGCGCTTTAATCTTAAGGTTAGGTCTGGGATATCAATAAGAGATAACTGAATATCCCATAACCTAAATGACAATGTGGGAAGAGATAGAAATGCAAATAGACAATAGTATTGTTTTGATAATATGAAACGAGTTTGATTTAGTATAACGTATGTTACATATTAGTATGTGTATAACCGCATCAAATTATTCATAACCCCGCGAACAGAAAAAATAATAGTCTAACTGACCAAGTGGAAGAAATTCTTAAGGAAATATTTTGTTTTTATCTTAAAATTGTAAATTCCCTTATAAAATAGTTAAATAAAGAATCCGAGAATATATATATATATATATATATATAAATACAACACAAAAATCAAATCGGAGTTATCTCGTTTCTCGGCGGAAAAAGAAAACGCAGAGAGAAGGAGAAAGAAAACGCAGAAAGAAAATGGAAAATGCGGTGAGCTTAACATCGGTTACCGATGGCCGGAAACGGCGCGTGAGCTACTTCTACGAGCCAGTGATTGGCCAACCAACGAATCCTTCAGATATGACCTCATATGGTAAGACTCACGAGCTCATCCTCAAGTATCAGCTCCAGTACCACATGGAAATGTCCCGTCCAATCCTTGCCGACAATTCCGTTCTCCAACGATTCCATACGCCGGAGTATCTCCAATTCCTGGCCTACCTTACGCCGATAACCATAACTGATCCTTCCGTCAAGTATAACCTCCTCAACCGCTTCAAAGTAGATTTGATGAATTGGTTCGGGAGAAAAGGCCCGATCTACTATGGCTTATTCGACTATTGCCGTGCTTGTGCTGGTGCTTCTTTAAACGCCGCCGATAAATTGAGCCGTGGTGAGGCCGATATCGCCATCAACTGGTCCGGCGGGATGCACCGTGCTAAGAGAGATCATGGTTCTGGCTTTTCCTACGTCAATGACATTGTGATTGCGATTAATCATTTGCTCACTGTTTTCAGAGTAAATTCTTAATTCATTTTCAAGATTATCTGCAGAATTTCCGATTGTTTTGTGCTTTCCATGACTGAGATGAGATGAGATGTTTCTGGGAATTATTTGGGGAATGTTCAGATTTAAGCGTTAACTTTGAAATCTTGATGCATCGTTATCAGCTATTGAATTAGACCTAAGAATAGAAGAGTTCGTTGTTCAAAAGCACATTTTGGTTATTTATTTTACTTCGTGGCCGAGACTGTGCTTCTGAATGCTTTGTTAATTTTGTTTTTTGACAGAGAGTTCTGTACATAGAGATTGGCTATCGCCATGGGGATGCAGTGGAAGAAGCATTTTACGACACTGACAGAGTTATGACTGTTTCTTTCCACACAGTTTGGGACAGCCTTTCCTGTTTCCCAAGAAACGGAGAAAGAGGAGAGTTGTATTCTCTAAATGCACCATTGAAGGATGATCTGAGTGATGCTAGTCTTCGTAGTTTATTCGTACCTGTTATCAACAAGGCAATGGAAGTTTATCAGCCAGAAGTAGTTGTCCTTCAGTGTGGTGCTGATTCATTAGCTGGTGACCTCGATGGTGGTAGATTTAACTTGAAAGTCAAGGGTCATGGTGATTGCGTCCAGTACATAAGATCTTTTAATGTTCCTCTCATGCTCTTGGGTGGTGGAGGTTTTAATCTTCTACATGTTCCCCGTTGCTGGTGCTACGAGGTCTCTTTCATCTCTTTGGTAACTTGGACTATGTTGTTTGCATATCATACAAAGTCTTGTTCTTGAAAGCTGCTATTTTGTTTTCTTGTTGCCTTGTTGCAGACAGCGGTTGCGATTGGGCTTGGAGAACAACTTGAAGACGAACTCAGAGTCAATGAGTTTCATTTCAAGCCAAACACCCTGCAGGATTTAAACACACCAGAAGATATTGCGACAATAAGGTAACATTCTACTAAGACATATCAGTTTGGTGCCAATAATAGTTTTAGATATTCACAGCTTTTGCTTTCTAAACTTCTTTGCCATTCCTCGTTCTTCTCTTATATCGAATTACCGAGCTATAAGACTTAACTTACCTTGTTTCCTTCAATTACAGGAACAGATTACTAATGCAACTTTCACAAGTTATACACGTACCTAGTGTACAGTTTCAAGACACTCCTTCAATCAGTCAAACCATAGAACCGGTACATCTACAATCATTCATTCATTGCTGTTATATCTCTCTCTTTTCTGTGTTACTAGTTTTGTCCTTTGAGGATTTTAAGACTCACATCTCATATCTGTAGGCGGAAGTGGACATGGAGATGAGACAAGTTCTACGCACTTTGAAGCGATCCAAGCTATGAATCAGACTCTGACAAGGATTGGCATTTTCTAGGATAAGAGCATTGGTAAACTGACATAAAAAAAGGATTCTTCATACTTAGATTTCATCTTTTGTGATTTTTTTTTACAAACATGTAAATAAAAGATAGAGATGTATAAGCATAGCACCCATTCAAGTAAAAAAACTCAATATTGTGTATAAGCGTGAGTATCATAACAGTCAAATGTTATAGGAAATTTAAACAACATTGTTGTGAAGAGTAAAACAGAGCTCTACCTTCATTTCTTACCCTGTAACAAGTTAGAATCACTATATTTGTTATCTGTTGGAACTTGGAACCTATGGGCTCCATGTGACCAGCTAAAACTATTAATCAGGAAGAAATGTGTATCCTTGTATATCTCTTTTTTTGTATATCTGTGTAGAGTGAATGTAAGATAAAAGTGCTTACATTGTGTTTTACTCATTATCATCAGGATGTATCAAGTGTTCATCGTCACATAGCTTAGACAATCTATAGGGGAATTTCTTTGATCAAGTCATTGAATTGCAATCTTCAAAGCTTAAAGCTAATTACATCAAATTAAAATCAGTCTCGTCCTATTTTATCTACCAAAATTTGACCTACTGACAAAGATATAGATATCTTAACGCCGATCTTTACTCACCTTTATTTCTTATCTGAAACAGGTTAGATAACAGTTGGTAAAAAATTACGGATTGGAGGAGATAAATAGAAATAGAATGATCATATGCCATATGCCATAGGGATAGATAAGTCTCTGTTATCAAATTACGGATTGGGATACCAATTAGTGACTTGGTGAAAAAGATGATTTCAATCAAAAGTGATTTTATAGTTTTCATGACAATTATGTTTTATGTTGAAAAAGATGTTTGATTTATTAAAATTATGTGTTAAATTTCGGGTTTTTTTTGGTTATCTTTGAGATGTGAGGATTTATTAAAATCAATCTCCAACATAGACCCACGTAAACTCTACACCTCAAACGGAGGCCACAAACCTACCACAACCTAGTTGCATGCATGCATTGATGGTCGAATGATACATTATTTCAATGCATTGTAAATAATTTCATTGGGGTCATGTGTTCGTAAACACATACACAAGACTTACAATTTTCTCGATTATGAAAATTTTATACAAATTAAAATTACATAAGTATTGAACATAAAATACTGACAAAGAAAGATATAAATTAAAAGTACATAAGTATTGAACATAAAACACTGACGAAAAAGATATCAATACAAAATCGAGGAATAAATTCCTAAACCAGTGGCTGGTATAAGGATTCATCTTCCAGAAAAATGAAAGTAACTATAGGAAGAAATACAACCAAAAGAACCCAAAACAAAAATACTACACCAACAAAAATATAGATTAAAATGAAAAAATCATTTATTGGGATCGCTACGAAGCAAGGGATAAGGAGGAGAAATCCAAAAACATGGTGAAAATATAATCCTCCCCAACCAGACAGCGGCGGCTCAATATCTTTACTTTGGTAGCTAGTTCGAAATTTGTTAAAGATGATGCATATTATATATATATATATGAAGTAAATATTAATTGTTGACACTTGGTATAATTTAATTTATTGTCAACAATGCCAATAAATAGAAAACACTGTTTTATGGAAAGAGAGAACTAAAGTTGAAAAAGGCTTATTTAGTTATTTTTACTTGTTAACGAAAAAAAAACCTTTAACAAAAAGAAAGCTGGAAAAATATTGCAAGATGTAATAAGCATGTGATCGATACATTGAAAACTTATTAAATATGAACTTATGATATGTTTCCATGTATAGTACTATTTACAAAAATCTAAATGTTACTTAAAAGCTAAGAAAATTATATTGAAAAAAGTAATAGTCAAATTAAGTCATGTGTCATAATCTCATATTCAATGATTAATCATATCAACAGAAATAAATAATATCTCTTTAGTTTAATCCAAACCAAGAGAGGTAAAATCCAGTATACAACTAACTCTTCTCCTAATTGTTAGCAAATCCCAAGAAAGAAAGCTATAGCAAAAGTATGGTCAAAATCAAAGAGAAACGATAACAAAGTATCTGTAATAGTAATTGTTGACATAAACTTGAGGAGCGGCAACTGTTTCTATCATGGAGTGCGTTCCTTCTCTATTATCTCACGTCCTCGTGTAATATTTTCTTTTAACAAATATTGTAACAAATAATATTGTAAAATGTAAAATCATATTGATGAAACTGGTTGCAAATTACTTCAATCAGACGTAATTATTTTCTTAATTTTACGGTGTCTCGTTTGTGTCTCAAAATTAAATACAAATTTTCTTAATTTTTATATTTGTGACTACAACTATTGACCTCAACTATAACCGCAGCAGTATTACACATACCGTCAAATAATTTCCGTGGCCAAAAATTTCTAACGCAAATTGCAGCATTCAATCGCACTGTTTAGCCACAGCCTCAAACAAACAGGCTTATCCTCTCAAAAAATTTCTTATGTTTATTTATTTTGATAAAATTTAGATTATTTTTCTTTTATTGTTTAATGTTTATATTAAATTGTGAAAACAGTTATTTTTTTTACAACGAATGGAATAAAAAATAAACCACACTTGAAAAGAATGTAAAAGAAACAAGTAGGTGGATGAAAGAAAAATAAAGAGAATCTTAGTATTCGTGGTGGTGCCCTAAGAAGAATTTCAGAATGTTATTTAGTTTATAGATGCATTTAACATTGGTATTTCAAAGTTATCGATAAGGTTTTTTACGAGATTGAATGAATAAGATTTAAGATTTTGAAGTTATGTTTTAAAGAGCAAAAAAAAGTCTTAGCATTTTGGCATGGAAGCTACAAGCTCCGATTCTTGGCTCACCTCTTTCTCTCTAAATGGTAGTTATATCAAATTTACCCGCATGCAATCTCCACACTATATATGGGTTTATAGTTGCTTTAACTATTTTTTTATGGTCAATCTAAAAAAAAATTATTAAAAAAAGTTCAAAGTTACAAAAGCTATCGATAGAGAAAAAGATAGAAGAGTGTAAGCAGTCTGCTTTAAATTTTGATTTAATTTTAACTTCATGGTTATTTTTTTTATAACCTTTTATTCATTTACTTCAGTATAAGTTTACAATGTTTGTTATAGTTACCTGAACTTAATTAACCGTTTCAAAAAAATTTCATAACCGCGAAAATCCTCAAACAGAATAGTCAAATCCATAAGACCGTTACTGAAATAAATATTTAATTTTCTTTTAAATTATAAATACAGAAAAAAAAAAATCAAATCGGAGCTATCTTGTTTCTTGGCGGAAAAAGGAAACGCAAGAGAGAAAGAGAACGAAAAAGAAAGATGCAAAATGCGGCGAGCTTAGCGTCGGGACCCGACGGCAAGAAACGCCGTGTAAGCTACTTCTACGAGCCAAAGATCGGTGACTACTTCTACGGCAATGACCAGCCAACGAAACAAGAACGGATTCGTATGACTCACACTCTCATCCTCAGCTATAAGCTCTATCGCTACATCGATGAAATTAAAACACCAGACTTAACTACTGCTTCCGATTTCGAAACTTATCACTCGCCGGAGTATGTCAAATTCCTCGCATCCGTCACACCGGAAACCATAACAAATCCTTCAATCTCCCAAAACCTCGAGCGCTTTAACATAGATGTGAAATGCGACGGCCCTGTCTACCATAACCTCTTCGATTATTGCCGCGCGTATGCTGGTGGTTCTATTAGCGCCGCCGCTAAATTGAGCCGTCAGGAAGCCGATATCGCCATCAACTGGGCCGGCGGGATGAGCTGTGTCAAGAATGATAAGGCTTTTGGCTTTGGCTTCGTCAATGACATTGTTCTAGCGATTCTCGAGTTGCTCAAGACTTTCAAGGTAACAGTTTAATATAATAACCTAAACTTAGTATTCAGATTAAGATTTGATTCTTGAATCTTTTTTTTTGTTGATAAAATTGATTCTTTAATCTTGATGCGTCCAGGTGTGGAAATTTAGGTTATTAGGTATTGAATTAGACCTAAGTAGTTTCTGGGAAGTGTGACTGAGACTAAATATGATTTGTTAATTTTGTGTGTTTGACAGAGAGTACTGTACATAGATATTGGATATAACCATGGAGATGGAGTAGAAGATGCATTTTACGATACTGACAGAGTTATGACTGTTTCTTTCCACATAGCTGGGAACTCCGGAAACATAAGAGACGTTGGGGTACAAGAAGGAAAATACTATTCTCTAAATGCACCATTAAAGGATGGTCTGAATGATGCTAGTCTTCACAATTTATTCGTACCTGTTCTCAACAAGGTTATGGAAGTTTATCAACCAGAAGTCATTGTTCTTCAGTGTGGTGCTGATTCATTAGCTGGTGATCCGTATGGTACATTTAACTTGACTGTCAAGGGTCATGGTGATTGCGTTCAGTACATAAGATCTTTTAATGTTCCTCTCATGCTCTTGGGTGGTGGAGGTTTTAATATTCCAAATGTTGTCCGTTGCTGGTGCTATGAGGTCTCTTTCATCTCCTTGGTAACTTCATCTATGTGTCTGTCTTCATACAAGTTTTGTTCTTGAAAGGTGCTTTTTCTTGTTGCCTTGTTGCAGACTGCGGTTGCCGTTGGAGAAGTGATTAACAATCTTCTTCCATTCCATGAGTACATGAACTATTTCGATCCAGTTTACGAGCTTCATATAAGGCCAACCACCAGGCAGAATTTAAACACACCAATAGAAATTGCAACAATGAGGTAACCTTCTAGTAAGACATAGCAATTTGGTCTCAATAATAGTTGTTAATTTATATGTTCATAACTTTTGCCTTCTTTCTTAACCTCTTTGGCATTCCTCATCCTTCTCTTATCTAACTATGTAGCTCTAAGGCTTTTAAATTATTTGTGACTTTAATTACAGGAACAGATTACTAATGCAACTTTCAAATGTAAGGCACGCACCTAGCGTACAGTTTCAAGACACTCCATCAACCAGTCAAGCCACAGAAGCGGTAAAATCTACAATCATTCATTCATTGCTGTCATATACCTCTCTTTCCTAGTCAGTATTTTCCCATTAGGTTATTAACATTCACATCTCATATCTGTAGGCGGAAGTGGACATTGATTGAGACAAAATCCACAAGTCTTGTGTGGCAATCCAAGTTATGAATCAGACTGACAAGGATCAGCATTTTCTTGGATAAGGCCAATGGTAAACTAACATAGAAAAAGGATTCTTCATACTTAGATCTCACCTTTCTGTGAGCTGTTTTACAAACATGTACATATAAGAAGAACAATAGGTGTATAAGAATAGCACCCACACTAGTAAAGAAATCAACATTGTAAATAAGCGTGATTACTGTCATAGTCAAATGTTATAGGAAATTCAAACAACAGATTGTTGTCAAAAGTCTTCAAAACATCATCATCATCTAAGCTTTAGTGTTGATCCTTGATGCTAGTGAAGAGTAAAACAGAGCTCCACCTTCATTTCCTACCCTGTAACAAGTTAAAATCACTATATAAGTTGTCTGTCGAACATTATAGGCTCCATGTCATCAGTTAGTTATCAATCAGATAGAAAATTACTTTGTCCACTACTTATAAAGATAGGTTCTGGTGTCCTACTTTTGGAAAGTATAGTATCTAAGAACGATTTTGAATTTGGTTTGGTGTTGTAACATTAACAACAACACAATGAGTATCTGGTACCTTAAAGCGAGAAGAACGGCGAGTGGCAGACGTGGATACAGGAGATAGGAGTGGTGAATCGCTAGCTCTTTTGTGTCGCCGATTCACTTGAACCTTAGATCCCTTGTTCTCTGGAGTTGACATTGTATCAGTGGAAAATGACATAGCTGGAGCTGAAGCAGATATGATAGACGTTTCCTGTTGCAGATTTCCTGAATGTGTTGGCAACTCTGACAAGTCACATACAAACACAAGTCTTGGTCAAATTCAACTTACATATATCAAAAACTAAATGTCTAGACTTTTGGAGATAAAAGTTATAAAGGATAGGCGTGAGACTATTTACCAGATAAAGTGGCTCTCAGAAACTTATCCCTCATCAGACGAACAAATCCGAAAAGGTCATTGGTTTTATTCAACTCTTGAACCATCTCTTTGATTTCATCTAATTGTAGGTCACAATCCAATACTGATAATCATACAAGACAATGGTTGTAAACAGTTCATGTTACTAGATTCTTTGTAAACGTTATAATGTCGTTGATGCTTGCTTCAAGAAAATATATATGCTCACGTGTGTAGGTGTCACTTCCGTAGTGCACTGTGAATGAAAACTCGCGTGTCGGCCTTTTTGCATCAATGTTGGTGAATGTGAATTTAACTCCTGTCAGAGAAGTTAAAATAACAAGATCTATGGTCAAACTTTAATAATAAGAACTATGATTGTTACAAACTCAAAATATATCTCATTACCATGTCCAGCTTCAACGTGAAAACCGAGAGCCTGATTGTACCAAGAGATGGCTTCATGGATATTTGATTTGTCTTCAGTGACTTTCCCAGCATTTTCTGCAGATGTGGACAAGGCTTTATTGGATGAAGAATAGAAATATGTTAGCTTGATCTTCAATGAATCATGTGATATTTTTAAGTAAAATTGAAACAAGCAGAGTATTTTTAATAGATCTTTACTTTAGAAAGTGCCAGAACATGTAGCTGACTAATTGAAATCACAATGTGTAGTAAACTTGAAAAAGATATATTACTCAGTAAGGCTAACAATACCTTGCAACTGTTGGGAGATAATTCTCGCACACTCTTCCTTCTTTGACTTCTGTAACTGCAAAGTCCTTCTAAGCACTTCAATTCTAGATTGTGTTGCAGAAATGGAATCCCTTATCCCCATTTGTCGCGCCTCTTTATGGGTCTTCACTAAACACCAAATATATAAAAAGATCAAAAGAACACAAAGCAGTAATACATCCTAGCTCAGCAAAACATGATACTGCTGCTCTAACTAGCAAAATTTTTGTATATAACACCAAAGGGGGATACATTTTCACTATCAATCTTATTTTTAAACATCTTATTTAAGAAATTATAGGGCTAAAAAACTACAACCAAGCAAGCACTACAGAGCCTCAAGAAGACAATTATTTCCAGATTCAGAAAATTTGTTCAAAGTTTAAAACTTTTGAGTAATGAGATGTGAAATTGATACCTGCCAACACTTTAACGAGCTCATCCTCTGATTCTCTCAGATCCGCTTTCATTTTCGCTAGTTCCACTACAAAATCAAAAGACAGAAATTTTCACAAAACCCACCAGTCTAAATCGAATTTCAAACCCTAATTTCACAAAGACAGAACCTAAGCCCCAAAAATGTGTGAAATTAACGATTTGGTTCATACAAGACGGAATGGTATTATGTGAATTTTAATTAACCTTGGCTTTGTGCAGTGGCTTGAGCTCGCTCCAGTAAAGAATCCATCGATCTCCGGAACGGAGAAGCGATAAAGGAATCGATTTTAAGACGCTGTTCATCTATATCTTTCTCACACATGAGTCCCAGAGACGCCATAGTTTTCTTCGTTGTATCACCACTACCGATGTCGCTAATCTTTTCCATTACCAGTGAGAGAGAGAGACTCGTTCGAAGTTTAGCCCGCCATTCGATTTGAGTTTCGAAAAGCTTCAAGACGCTAATCATCGTGATAAAAACTTTGAAAAACGACACCGTTCTTCTGTTTTGCTAAGTCTAAACTTATTGGGCTTTTATAACTATATGCTTAAAAGGCTATTCTAAGACAGGCCCAGTGAACAATGTGCTAGATTGCTTTGGTGCTTAAAACAAATTATCACCAAGGAAATTCACCATAGCCGATGATTATTGTGTTTTTTCAACGATTATAAATTTGTGAATTTAATTAAGTTTTCCTTTTAGACTACTCGATTTGAAGAAAATAATGAGTGTGAAGGAAAAGAAGAGGAAAAAATAGAGCATTATGTTTTGAATTTAACGGTAGAGACAAAGATGGTAGATAGCTTTGGTGCTTAAACGAATTATCACAGTAGATCTTTGCTTGGTTATTTATTTCAACCTGAAGTAATTAGCCTTATAAGCTATTTAATTTAGATTAAATTAATACTTTGAGATTACTTAGTTAAATTGGGTTTAAGTTATATTTTTAGTTTAAAAAAAAAAAAATTTGAATAACCAAGAGGTTCAGAGTTCGTGGACCCCTAATTTTCTTGGGGCAGGAGTTAGACCAATGTTAAATTAACTTATTTTCAGAAAGCAGACTTCTCCTAACGGAAATCAAACTCGTGACCTCTTGGTCTTAATTTACAAAAAGTTACCAGTACCAACTCCACGTTGGTTATGCTTAATGTTATATTGGTTGAAATATTTTGGAGGAATTGTTTTTTTTTTTAAGTTTTTAATATATAAAATCTGGAATGGATCTAAAAACCTCGAGCGTAAAGATTTTCGTGGCCAAAATTAGGGTCGACACGCTCTTACATTGGACTTGAACCCGAAAGGCATGTGTTTTAAAAGAAAAATTGAATCTACACATTAGTATTTCTTATGAAAAGAGAAAAGAAAAAAAAACAGTGACTTCATTATTCTTAATGATTGGTGAATGGTGGAACTTTTCTTTAATCAACGATAACAAATACATTAGAATATATAGACGATCTACCCTCTGTTGTTTCTCATTCCTACAACCTTTATCCTTCAATGTCACCATAAATATAAATCATCTGTCGTCACAAAGATATACATGATCCATATACATATATAAGAGGTTGTGAATTATTACATCGGTGGCAAGCAAGCTCTCTCGAGTAGACATTTACGGAGACAAGGGGTTTCAGGGACAGTGATACGGGCCATGCGGCCGCCACAGTAGTCGATACAACTTTGCTCGCATTCCGTTATTAATGCTTCTCATCCTCTTATGGATGCCAACACCATCATCATCATTACCATCATAATCATCATACTCCATTCACTACAAAAACCTGTGAATATTGTGACAAATATTTATGTCACAATATTGTGACAATTTATATACAACATTGTGACGAAAATATATGGTCACAAATCGTTACTTTTACGTTACAATGTTGCGACGAGAGTATCAAAACACGTTACTAATAATCTCAAATTTGTGAAAAAATATAATCACAAAGTTTGTTATAAATTTGTAACCAAAACTTGTCAGTAAATGATACGATTTTGTTGATTACAATTGCGTCACCCACAGTAACGAAAATTGGTAATCATTTCGTCTCGAATTGTTACCTATTTTATGACTTTTATTTTTGTCACAATTTGTGATGAAGATGCTACTATAATCTATCACAATTTGAGTTAATATATTTTTATCCATTTTTTAATTTCAAGTTTATGACAATTTTTTTCTCTTCTCTCTACCTTCTATTTAAAATTATTTTGTTAGTAAGATTAAAATCATTTTGATCAATGATATTTGTAAACTAATTTCTAGTATATATTTAAATGGTTCAAACAAAGTTGTTTATATTGTCTTATGTTTATAAAGGTTCTTCACAATTCGATTATGTTTTACAAAATTATAGTCGCTAATTTTAAAGAGAGATAGCACTGATCGAGATAATTGTATACGGTAATTTGAAGAAGAAGAAATTTAGTCGACTCGAAAAAAAGACAAAAGATAATAGACAATATATAAATAACATGCAAGATGAGATTAAAAAAATATTTTGTACAATATATCATAATTTTTTTTTCTAAATATGTTACAGAAATAAATTTTTATTTACTAGGTTTAAGTTAATATTGTTTAATTTAGTCTATTTTATTATTAAATTTGTAATCACTATTATTATTTATTAATAATTTTAAAATTTAATTTATTTTTAGTAATACATACTGCAATTTATTTAAAGAGGTTTAGTCAGTCACTTTGAAAAAAATGCTAATTCATGTTGATGTTAACTAATATTTTTACAGCAACCTCATCACATAAATCAATAATTAATATTACATATTTTTTTATTGCAATTCTCTACCTCAATTTTAATACTACTTGTTAATTTGTTATTATTAGAGGGGGAAATTCTTTTGAATTATTATTATTAATCTTATTTTTAGTGGGTATTGCTTTCTAGTGGACTGGAGACATGTATAATTTATACATATTTTTTCAGTGGGAATTCATTAACTTTGAAGATAAATAATTCTAATTTTTTTTTAAAAAAAAACTAAAAGTCTCAATTCTCAAATGTTTGCCAAAATTTTGAATTAACCGCGCAAAATTTTTGGTCCACGAAACCCTTTATAAAATGAAAGTTTTTTTCTTCGGTTCACTGTATTTCTAAAACGTCACAACATCTTCACCAAAAAAAAAGTCACAACATTTAAAACCCCAGAAATAAGTATTTAGACAAACAGATACTTATCTCATGAAAACTAAACGTTTACAACAAAAGCAAAGCCACTTTAGCTCTTTGTATTCGCTGAACGAATAACCACACAAAAAAAAATTCGAACTGACAAAACTTTAAATTGATGTCCGATATGATTCCATGGAGATCAGAGAAATTTGATTTTGTTGTTGCTGTGATGTCGTTAACCAATTGTTGAGAATCCGTTTCGACTATCAAGTTTGAGAAGCCCAGATCTATGGCTTTATCAATTGCTGCTCTAATTGCACCACAAGAGGACATCCAACAAAGGGAATTGCTTGTAAGAAATGAGAGACTGATGGCTTATCTTGCCTAGAAGAGGTTTGGGTAACTGAACCCTTTTCCTATTACCCTATTACATGTGTTTTGTTGTTTGATTGTTTGTGCCCCTAACCAATTTCAAGCCTCTGTAATCGCCGCCGTGGCGTTCTTAATTCCTGTTCATAAATTAGGTTTTACTTTTTTTTGATTCGCCGAAATTGATTCAAAGAAAGAGTGAGTTTTGGAATTTAGATTTTGGGGATGAAGTTGATGGATACAAATTTAATTAGTTACAAAATAAAAGTTTTGTGATGATTATGTGACTATAATTTAGTCATTACTGGTGACTAATTTATGACATTATGTTGGTCAAAACTTGCTATGTATGATTTGTGACACAATTTTGGTAGAAACTACGACAAATTTGTTACAATTCTTTTGTCACAAATTGTGTCATATTTGCAACTTTATTCTCCGTAGCAATCTGTGTTGTTTTATGACTATTTTTATGCGTCGTAATTTCTGACAAAAGTGTTACTATTGTAATCGTCACCAAGAGTGAGAATTGATTTGTGACAACTTTATTGTGATTTTTCAAAAGTTGTCATAATAAAAAGTTTATGAAGAAATATGTATATATTGTGACCAAAAAATCGTCATAATATTATAATTTTCTTGAAGTGATTTATTTATCTATCTGTTAAGTTCTTTCCTTTGGTTTGAATAATTGTGTATGTATATATATATATAGTGTGTGTGTGAAAATAATGGCCAAAAAGTTAATATTATAAATTTAAAGTTTAACTAAATTATAAAACAATTAAAAACCATTATTACTTATAAATATTCTAATTAGATTTTTGTCATATCACTAGGTTTTAATCCGTGTTGCGCACGGATCTTTATAAAAATTTTATATAACTTTTTCTCTGATAAAAAATATAATATTTAAATATTATTAATTTCAATTACAATATTATTAGATTTCTAGTTATTTAAGTTTTAATATATTTCCCAAATTAAAAAGTGCAGATCTTTATAAAAAATTTCTATTTTGATATTATTTTTTCTCTGATAAAAAAGTTTAAAAATTTAAATATTATCGGTTACAATTACAATATTACTTGCCTTCTAATTATTTGAGTTTTAATAATATATTTCCAAAATGAAAAAAAAATAATCACTATGATCTAATTTTGTTATATAATCTAACTAAATTAAGAGATTTTCATCCCTAACATCAAATAATAGTTTATTTATGAATAATCTATAAAAATTATTTTTTACAAAATAATTATGATTTTAAGTTACTATATTTTTGGTTTCTCATTATTTGAGTTTTGATAATATATTTCTTAAATTTTAAAAATATAATATAACGTAGTTTATTATATAATCTAACATATTTAAGAAAATTTTATCCTCAACATCAAATAATAGTTTATATACGAATAATCTATAAAAATTACTTTAAAAAAATAATTATGATTTTCTCATGAACATTCTTAAATTTATAGATTTTTCACTAACTGAAAATCATTTAAAATTTAAATTAAAACTATAAATCATCTCGATTTTGTATTTATGTGTGCTTTTGAGTAATAAATATTAAGTAAACTTTTTTCTCTTATAAAATCATAAAAATGCATAAATATGATTGAGGTTATATTAATTGTGTGACTAAAATTTTCATGTATACGACATTTTTTAAGAGATGGTGGATAGTTTTTGGACTTGTGAGTTTGTGGTCTAATTAAATCTATTAGTTCTGTAATTAAAATGGATTAGTGAAGTGTATATACATATGTATATGTATGTGTGTTTTTAAGATATCAAATTTGGATCCTTAAGGTGAAAGAGAAAAACTAATTTTATATAGATGACTAAAAACATATCAATTATTTCATAATGTTGTTAGATTTTCGTCACTAAGTGATTTTACATATGATGTGGTATATTGTCATCTAAGCAATATAGGTTTTAAAAAAAACAAAACTCAAACAGATGAACCAAACTGAATTATTGTTATATAAAAAACAATAGCAACAAAGAAGCCAAAAACACATCTAAACATCAAAGTGTTTTATGAATATTACGAACAATAATGCTACGTTTTTTAATCTTTCGTAGCGATGTTTTTGGTCCAAAAATAAATACTAATCTATGCTCTGATTTCATGATTCTGTGGAGCCTTCATCCTGCTAAAAGCCATAAAAAATGAAAAACCAAGTCAGATTTATTATAAATAAATAATTAACTTTTTCGTCAAATAATTAACCATATACACAAAAAGTATATAAGAATAGTAGAGGGTAATTACTTAGAATGATAAATATTGGTAGGGAGAGAAGGAGGACCACAATTAAAAAAGATGCATTGACGGACACAATTCTTATCTTGAGGTTTGTCAACGCACAAGCCCTTACACCGTTTCAAACAATCATCATGTGACTCAGCCTTAACCTCACCTATTATGGTTCCAACCAACACCATCATCACCACCATGAACATCACCTTTGTCATCGCCATCTCTTCTTCCTTTTTTTTTGTTTCTTTCTTCTTTTAGCTTTTGTTTTTGTTTTTTTTCTGTTATGAACTTATTAGAAAATAGAGTGAATGACCCCTTATTTTATAGTCGTAAACCTACTAACAGTTATTGACTCTCAGTCGTAAAACTAAAATGCAAAAAGTAGAACCCAAATCCAAAAACAAATAAAAACTCTGCATCCATTCATGGCCTTAATCTTACAGAGAAAGTTGTTTTTCTTAAAAAAGAAAGAAATCGTGTAGTAAAGAATGATATTTTCAATTTTTTGTTGATTTCTTTGATCATTTTCCCTTTTAAACGGCTTGACTTCTCGTAATAAA
The DNA here is from genome assembly GCA_963922655.1 of Cardamine chenopodiifolia. NCBI lineage: Eukaryota > Viridiplantae > Streptophyta > Magnoliopsida > Brassicales > Brassicaceae > Cardamine > Cardamine chenopodiifolia. Next base: position 11,609,140 of record OZ000479.1, on the reverse strand, counting down.
GATAACATGATATTTATCCCTGATATTTTTCAGTGTTTCCTATTTAGAGATATATTCCAAGAAGAGAATTCGAAAATTCTGCTAAAAATCATAAAAGCACAATATCCCGAAAGCAAAATGAAGTGATAGGCTTTGAGTTTAAAGACTTGAAATAGCTCTTAAAATGTATGTTTTCTAATGCAAAAGCAAAAATTAATGTAATCCATAACACATTGAAAAAAAGGCACGTTTTAACTTAGTATTTAGTAAATCATATACTATTACATAAAAATATATATTTTTCACGATATTATATATATATTCAAAAAAATGCCAACTTATTATTTGAATCTTTACTACACACAATCTGGATTAGACTATAAAAGAACCTGGGGAAAGAAGAATACATGTGATTGGTAAAAAAATACATTAATGGGTAGGCCGGGAAGCTCAATTACATAGAAGATTAATTAATTCCTGATATTACAAATTGAGAATGAGATGGGCCTCTTTGTTTTCAATAACTTTCAAGATACCATAATTTCTCCTTCCTTGATAGAAAGTCTCATCATTGATCTGAAACCGATGGTTTCATGTCTGTTGAATGATACAAGTAGGAAGAAACTTTAATGCTTCTTGTTGGTTTATATAAAGATTAAATTATATGTTCTTTCTTCCAAATGTTTTTGAAGTTTTGGTATAAACAAGTATATATATATATAGCAGACAGCTCTGTAACAATAATAAATTCTTTAAGAGTTTGTCTGTTTCTGGAATTTGTGTCTCTCTCTATCTTCCAATCACTGCATCTCCCATCACTCTCATGCATACACTATCCGTTATCTCTCTTCCTCAGCCATCATCGACCACAGAAGCAAGTATAATCCTCTGCCTCTCTTTCATTTCCTCTTCAACAACTTATTATCTCTACAATGTCTTCTTCTACTTTGTCCAGAATAAACCCAGACAAGCCCATGGCTCTTATTTGCTTATAAATGTCTTCTCTGTCTTAAGAAGTTTCAGGCTTGAGATTTTATTTTTGTGGAGAAATGGGTCTTCTTAAAAGTGCATGGCTTCTTTTGCTTTTCTGTGTTGTCTTTTCCCCTTTTTGTTTCAGGTTTCATCATTGTTATGGTTCAGAGCTCTCTGTGAAGTTCTTGAAAGCACCTCTTCCTACTTCAAGATTTAACTCAGCCAAATTTTCTTTTCAAGCTTTTGAAGATGGAAACAGAACTTGTTCAAGCTGCAAATTCCGTTGCAAGGTTGAATTTATTGGGCTTTCTAATTCTAGTTTGTATTATTTTTATGTTAACCTAATAATTTCTACATGTTAGCTGGGAATAGAGTTTTGAGTCTGAAATCAAAGCTTGTGTTATGACAAGATAAGATTTGCATTATTTAGGAATTTTCATGGAGTTGTAATTATTGATGAACAAGTCACACATGTTGATGAAACGAGATTGTGTTCTCTGCAGCTAGATGACCATTTTAGTGTGGATTGCCAACAAAGAAAAGTTTCCTACTCGAAGTTGCTGGATGGGAATCATACACTTGAGGTCTGCGCTAATAAGATGGCTGAATCTGGCTGCAATAGTTATAACTGGGCTGTTGGTAAAGAAACTATTCTTAGACCTCTCTGATTGTCATTTTTTTGAACTTTCTTGTCTGAAATAGATCACAGTTCTTTGGTTTGAGTGGCTTCTCTTAGTACCCCTCATATCTCCCTTTGTTGCAGACTATATATTCCTTTTTCAAGCTGTAAAATTGTGTATGCAGATACGGTTTCTCCTACAGCTTTTGTCACTGCATCAATGCCATTTACAAGTGCACAAAATGTGTCTGTTAATATTACTTTTACTGAGCCATGTGTTGATGGAGGAGGTTTCAGTTGTTCATCTGTGAATGCCTGTGACGTGAGTACGTAACCTTGTTTACATTAATATTGATATTTTGAGCTTTCATCTTCTTGTTCTATACTCTTGACACGGTTTAAAATTATCTAACAGCTTCTTGTCTACGGTGCTGGCCAAGTTATACCATCTTCAGTCACTGTTCTTGAGAAATATCTCAAATATTCACTGCTTGTGGGATTATCTCCTAATGCTCAATATGGAAGGATTGTGTTGGTGATGAATAAGAATGTCTGTTCTGATACAGCCGGTAACAATTTTAAAAGAGCTTTGGGTTCGCGTTTCTTTGTCCATTTTGGTGAGTGTGTTTGCACTTTTTTTTCTTCTCTGTGCGGTTTTCTTCAAGGCTAAGAGCTTTAAGGGATAATGATTATGAAATTTCTTGGCATCTAGATCGAAGAAACGTTTTTGTCAACCTACGAACTCATGTCCCAGAGAAGTTACTTAAGCTAGACAATCAAACTAGGACGGTGCAGGCAACAAATGATAACGAAAAGCTGAATGTTTACTTGTATTTCTCAGAACCAGTACTGAATTCTTCAGTTGAAATTCTTAGAATATTAAGCACAAACCAAGGTGATTTGCTTCCTATTGATGGAAAAACCAACGGGAATCGCCGTTTTGCGTTTATGGTTTGTGCTTTTGCTGCTTTTCCTCAAGTTTATTTGGTGCTATCTTTCCATTTCATTCATTTTCATCCCTAAAATGTATCATTCAAATTCTATTTATCAGGTCACAAATACATCAAAGCGTGCTATAGTCACGGTGACTCTTGACTCGAATTCAATAAGAAGCAGACATGGGACACCTGCATCTCCAACTGCACCATTGACTTTTCTTTATGGTAAGTAAGTTACAGATTTGTTTTTCTAGTTTCTTGTTTTGCTTCTCTCCTTGAATGAAACATGTATGTGTATGATCTTAGATACCGAGAGACCTCATGTTTTATTAAACACAACATCTGGTATGAGAACAAGAAACCAAACCATCCCTGTCTGGATAAAATTCATGAAGCCAGTGTTTGGTTTTAACTCCTCATCTGTATCGATCTCAGGTGGACATCTTGATAGGTTAGCGATTTTTTTTGTTTCTTATAACTTCTTAGTTTTAATGCTAAGTGATTTACAGAAGATTTTAAGCTTCTCTTTTTTTCCACAAAATGCCAGCTTTGAGGAACTGAGCGGAAGCATATACATTGTTTATGTAAAAGCCAACACAAGTACAATTTCTGTTAAGATTCCTGAAAATGTTACTCAGGATGTTGCTGGAAATAAAAATCTAGCATCCAACATCCTAGAAGTGAAACATTGTAAGTGTTTTAACCACTTTATAACTGTTTATCAAGTGTAATTTTGTTGTTTTTTTTTTGCTTCTGCTAGTGGTTTTCAATGTTGTACTTTAATTGCAGATTCTGTGCCTATGATATCTTCTGTGATTTCTTGGCTATCAACTTACATTTTCTTGGTAACATCTTTCGTTGCGGGACTCCTCACTCTTTCAACTACAAGTCTTTATTCTCTCGGCGCATTTCCAAGACTCTCTCCTTATCTGATATCAGATCCCACGAGGAACCTTTTTGTACGAGTCTTTACTCTTTTATAAAGCCATACATATATATGTTGCATTTGTTTTCCCTTTACATAATTGATCAATGGTATTGTGGTTCTAATGCAGAGAACTGCCTGTTACATTCAGTTTTTTGCGCTCTCGAGATGGCTACCGGTGACATTGCCCGTTGATTATTATGAATTTGTGAGAGGCATCCAGTGGATAATCCCTTATTTTCCTCTCCCATGGGAAACTAAGCACAATGAGCAGATCATGGTGGCCACAAGTCCTTACATTGGTCCACATTCCTTCCTTTCTGAAACTCACAACAACAGGATTAATCTACAGACATCAACCAATGCTGAGTCGGTATTCGGATTGCCACTCACCGCCATGGAGTACAGATTATTCTTTGAGGTCAAAAGAAACTATTATCCTCAACGCTTCTTCTTTCTAGTCTTTTTGCGTTGTTTTAGTACTCTTTTGTTCACGGTTTGGTACGGTATGACTGTTTACAGACCTCAAATCTTAAGCCAGAAGCAGAACATGTTCTTGGTCTACCGCATTCAACAGTGTAAGTAACTATATTCCACGTTTATACAGATCATTTCAGCATAGTTGCTTACATTAAATAGAAGAAGAAGCCATTAATGTTCGATTTTTCATTTCTTTATTGCAGGTGGAGAGATTTCTATAGGATCATGTTTTGGATAACTATAATTGGAGGAAGTTTGGTACTACTGCATATATTAGTCTATCTGTTACTGAAGTTCAAGAAAGCATACACTGAGAAGAAGAGGAGTTTTGGTGCTTTTGTCTTCCCAAGATTCGAGCTGTTTCTTCTCATTCTCGCCTTACCCTCAATCTGCAAAGCTGCAAGAAGCCTTATACAAGGTATTTTTCATTACCAGCCTTGGAAATATCGGTTTAAATTTAGAAAATATTTGTTAAAAATGTTCTAAATTCTCTCTTTCTCAGGCTATTTTAAACATCAAGGAGCTGCAGAAGCTAGTGTCATTGTTGGCATCCTTGTGCTTTGCGTAGTAGCTATTCTGCTTCTGGCATTGTTTCTCTTCCTCTCAGTCGGGATAACGTTTGGGAAGTTGTTACAGTATAAAGAGATTCACCAAGAAGGCCAAACTTTCCATTGGTACCAAGAACTCATCCGAGTGACCCTTGGTCCTGGTAAAAGAGGCCAATGGACATGGAAAACAGACAACTCTATCTATCTAACTAGGTTAGGTCCAGTTTTCGAAGATTTAAGGGGTCCACCAAAGTACATGCTCACACAGATTTCAGGAAGCAATCCACTTAAGCAACGAGATGATCGCATCATCGCATCAGATGATGAAACAGAAGATGCTGAAGCTCCTTGTATACAGAAACTGTTTGGAATCCTTAGAATTTACTACACATTTCTCGAAACCGTGAAGAGGGTGTGTTTGGGGATCATTGCTGGTGCTTTCTTGGACAATGAAACTTCAAAAACTCCTATAGTGGTCTTGTTGAGCATCACTTCCTTTCAGCTGTTCTTCCTTGTTCTGAAGAAGCCATTCATCAAGAAAAAGGTCCAGCTTGTAGAGATCATCTCCATAGCATGTCAAGTCGGTGTATTCGCCTCGTGTCTAATGCTCTTGGTCAAAGACTTCCCAGAGGCGAGCGGAAAGAAACTCGGGACATTCATGGTCATATTGTTCTTGATTGGGTTCACTACACAGATGTGCAACGAATGGTACTCATTGTACAAACAAACAAAGCGGTTAGACCAAATCAACAGATCATGCTTGAGTGGTCTCAAGATGTTTATCATTGGACTTGCCGCGTTAATCCTGCCTCAGAAAATGATGAAGAAGAAGATCCCTGCAGCTCAACTAGAAGCAAGCAGCAGTAGCAATAAAGGTGTTTCTTTATCAACCCCAGAAAACAGGTATAGAAGTTCTTCTGGTAGCCGAAGCTCGGGTAGCTTGGACAAGCCATGGCTGAGACATATTAGGGAAATGGCAAAGGCTAGCTTCACCAGAGACAGGAGCAGTAGTAAAGTTCCTAGTGATCCTTCAGGGAGCAAAAGTGGTTGGAGCACTAGTATTTGGGGAACAAAGACAAGTGGAAGCTCTTCTAAGGACTCATCTTCAGATTATAAATCCAGACCTAAAGGACTTTACAAAGATTTAGAGGCCATTTTTGCTTCAAAGTGAGAAATAATAATGTCATAAATTCTTGCTCTGGATTCAATCTTATAGGTTGATCAAAACGTATTATTATATTTCAAGTCATGGTCTTGTACTCTTGAGGATTTCTCTGTTACCTTAAATATGCTATGGGGTTTAGTAGGTGTTGATACGAAGTCTGAGGGCTGAATTCGTAAATAAAGAAAACATGTTATGACTTAGGATAATCATATTGTATTTTTCATTTTCACGAACATATTATTTAAATATTTCCTTTTAAAATTATTAAAAGAAAATAGCGGAAAATTTCAGAAACTGTCCGCGTCGTTGTGCCAATCCTGCTTTCATGCTTTGTTGTCTCGTTTGGCTCTGTGAAAATTTCATCAATTCGAAGGAAACGAAGAAGCTACGAAGCTAATCTACGCATCTTCCAGCTTTTATCGTGCACCTAAATCTCAGTTCCTCAGTTGCTTCTTCTTCCTCAAGTACTTTGGCTCGATCAATTTCTTCTCTAATTGGGTGGATCTACATCAATTGGTGTGAGAATCCGTCTCTGTTCGTCATCTCTTGATCGTTTTTGGGTAGACTAGGTTTTGATTTTGGTTGTGGTTTCAAATGATCAATGGAGATGAGGAATCATCGAGAGTCGATTTTTCCGATCAATTACAGCAAAAGGAAAGTAGTATAGATGCATCGCCAGGTTCATCGTTACATTACTCGTCCTGTGGTGAATCAGAGTTTGAGCGTTATTGTAGTGCCAATTCGGCTTTGGGAACGCCAAGTATGTGTAGCTCCACTGGACCGTTTCACGATTCGTTGGAATCTGAATTTGGATCTTTCAAAGGAGGTTTTTTTTCTGGAGATGCCACTGAGTTTGAGAATTTTAGCTTGGGACCAAGTTTAGTAAAGCTCTCTTCTTTTGATAAGACAAAAATTGGTGAACGAAGAATCCAGTTTTCCGATGAAGGTACCATTAATGGTAAAATTAGTAGTGCACCGGGGTTAAACGCTGAGACTGTGAACACCGATATGGTAAAAGAAACTGGATGTAGTGAAGATATGTGTAGTGATTTGGCGGGTGGTGAAGCTACAATTGAAGAAGATTCCATGAATCAGTTGGATGAAATTGTAGGCAAGGATATTTTAGAAAGAGAAGATGGAAGTTCAATAGAGGATGGACATTCTGATGTTGATGACTCACTTAGTGATGCAAGTGATCTTTCTCGTAAATATGTTCCACGGAACTTGAAGTATATAAAGGAGCCTAAAGCTGAGAATGATAATCCATTTCTCATCAGTTCTTCCACTGCCTTTGGTACTAATGATTGGGATGAGTTTGAGCTTGAAGCCACAGAACTTGTTGACGCTCATTTTGACTTCAGCGGGTTTGAGGGGCTTGATAAAGGGTGTACTGAAAGTGAAGGGACATCCGCAAAATCATTTTCTGTAGCTTTACATAAGCTTCCGGATGTAGCTCAAGCAGGATTAGGGGAAGAGCATACAAACGTAACTGTGAGTACTCGACATGCTCCAGATGTAGGTGACTTCCATGCACATATTGAAGATATAAGATCTAGGGATTTAATGGTCTTGACTCAAAGGGAACAAGGTGACGTAGTAAGAGACAGCATAACTGCCAGAGAGTTTGGAGACCTGAGCGCTGGAGACAAAACCTTGGTAGTTCCTCAATCACTGGTAACAGATGAGTCTCTTCGTGACAGTTGGCTTAGCAAAAATCAAACTGAGGATAGACCAGTAGTCATGAATTACCTTCAATCTTGTAGCGCTGACGACAATTTAGATATTACACCAATTGAGTTAGGAATCGAAGATTCTTCAGGTGGGGTTTGCGACCTAGAGGGTGATGTTTCTTTTGGACTACTTCATGAATCATCTGAGAATGGAAAACAGTCAAATCCATTTGGAGAGTGGATCTCAGAACCGTTATTGGGATCTTGGAACTCTGATAAGCCATCTGCTAGAGATTCTCATTCTGTGACAAATGCTTTACAAGTTGCTTACACGCAACCTAAGGTCAGCTTCTTGATATATGAACCATAAATTACGTGAATTTTTTTTTCCTGTCAACTCTGCTTGTATTGGTAGAATGTTTCCTTGGATTATGTCCAAGTCTGTTAGATTTTCATGCTCTGTTTCTGGGTTTACAATGCATTTCAATTTATTATGCTCCTCTCACTTATAAACAATGTGAATCTGAGGGTTTAACTGGATGTCCTCCTACTACTGTCGTGTTATTGTCCCCATTATAAGTTGATTGTTCATTAAAAAGGGTCCATGCAATCTGTAAACTTCTAGGATTTTACGTTCTCCTTTTGATTTGGTTCGTCTATTTTTAATGAAGTTTTCTGGTTTCGGATTACTCACCATGCAGAAGGAGAACACAGAGCTTAATGACTTCTATGATGATTTTGTTCATGATATGGAAGAAATACTGCTCGACTCTGGTGAATCATCTGGGGCAAGGTTTTCTAAGGGTGACAAGATGTTCCAACTACAGCTCTCTCTGCCTAGCAGGGATGGGGGACAAACTGCTACAACGTCTGGTCTAGATGGTTCATCTCCAATAGTTTCCCAGCGTTTTAGGATTGAAAGGTTTGAAATTGTTGGGGTAAAGCAAAAGAAAGGTGATGTCTCGCTGAGTGAGAGATTGGTTGGGGTGAAGGAATACACGGTGTATGTCATAAGGGTTTGGAGTGGGAAGGACAAGTGGGAAATTGAAAGAAGATATCGCGATTTTTATAGTCTTTACCGTCGATTGACATCTTTGTTTGCTGATCAAGGCTGGACGCTTCCTACACCTTGGGCCTCTGTGGAAAGAGAATCCAGGAAAATATTTGGAACATCCCCCAATGCTGTGGCTGAAAGAACTGTCCTTATTCAAGATTGTTTAAATTCAGTTCTCCAGTCCCGATTTTTTCCCACACTTCCAAATGCGTTACTTAGGTTTTTGTCCCCTCAAGATGCATATGCTAGTTCTTCTGGGTCGGACTCTATAGTGTCTCCAACAGGCTCTGCTGGCATCACTGCTACTGCAACCAGTTCTTCGTATGGAAATACCATCTCGCTCATTGTTGATATTCGACCTCACAAATCAGTAAAGCAGTTGCTAGAAGCTCAGCATTACATTTGCACTGGATGCCACAAATACTTTGATGATGGAGCCACTCTTGTGGGAGATATTGTGAAAGCTCTTGGATGGGGTAAACCTCGGCTTTGTGAATATACTGGTCAATTGTTTTGTTCTTCCTGCCATACAAATGACATGGCAGTCCTGCCAGCCAGAGTGCTACATCATTGGGATTTTAATCGTTATCCAGTTTCTCAATTGGCAAAATCATATCTGGACTCCATACATGAGCAGGTAAATTTAGGTCTAGTTTATGTTCCCATATTTCCACACACTGTAAGAAGTCAGGGTTGAAGCCATGATGTAGCCTAAATTGTAGAAAATGATTCGTAACAAACATAGATGTTTGATTCTGTAGGAATAAGCTGTGCTTGCAAGTCATTTTATTTGCCTTTGTCCCCATTTTAACCTCTTTTTGCCACCAATGTTTGCATTTTGCATTTACGTATCAGCTGGCTCATTGTTCGAAGCTTATGAAAATATGGTTGATGTTTGTGACAAATCTTATTTTGCAGCCTATGCTTTGTGTCAGTGCAGTCAACCCTTTTCTGTCCTCGAAGGTCCCGGCACTCAACCATATTATGAGCATCCGAAAAAGAATAACCATTATGCTTCCGTATGTACGCTGCCCATTCAGCAAGACACTCATCAAGGGACTCAGTTCTCGGAGATACCTTCTTGAAAGCACTGATTTTTTTGCTCTGAGAGATCTAATTGATCTTTCTAAAGGGCCATTTGCAGGTGAATATCTTTTCTTGAACCATGATTTAATAATGTTCACGTGTGTCTGCACTCATCCTGACACATATACTTTCTCTCATGCTTGTACATGCTGACATATCTTCTTTATTGGGGCTGGATTGGTTCTTCAAAGATAATGAATATAGATTCAGAGTCCATAATACTCTAGCAATAGATATACCTGTCAATTCTATGCTGCTACTTATGTTTTTATCTACGTCCTTGCATTTTCAACTTTTGTTAAGAGATTTAAAGACATTAACCTTGAAAATGGCAGCACTTCCTGCAATCATGGAGACTGTTAGGAGGATAATCCTGGAGCATATTACAGAACAGTGCCTTGTTTGTTGCGATGTGGGGGTTCCCTGTTGTGCTCGACAAGCTTGTGATGACACATCCTCTTTAATATTTCCATTCCAAGTGAGAATCTACATTATACTTGCAATGAATATATTACACATTTTCTCCTACTCTCAGTTTTGGGTGTTGTTCAGTCTATACTGTGTTATCTATCACTCAAATGTTTAATCCAACATAAATTGATTGAAATGATTAGCAGGAAGATGAGATTGACAAATGTCGGTCTTGCGGTTCAGTTTTCCACAAGAGTTGCTTCTCAAGACTCTCAAACTGTCACTGCGGAACACAGCTAAAGCCGAACAAGAGCTCTGGAGAGCTGCAAGTGTCGGAGAAGAAGTCAGATTCGGCATCTGGCTTGCCTTTACGATTCCTCGCGGGTTTATTTGGAAAGACAAAAAAAGACAAAGAAAGCACTATTCTAATGGGTTCGCTTCCAACCAATGATCTATAGATATGATTCTTTCTATTTATGTAAAAACTTGCCTTTTGTAACGTAAAGCCTCAGCTGAATTGCAAAAAAATCGAACTTTGTTAAAACAGAACTTCTTTTACCATTTTCTTGTTAAAAGGATAATAAAACTCTTCAGCCAAATCACTTTACGCAATATGAGCAAAAGAAGTAATATATTATAGGCTTGAGCTTGTTGTTGCTTCACATATTCGTTCTGTACCACGCAAAAGCCATTTTTTAGAATACTCTTCCTCTTGCGTTAGACAAAATTTGGCAACAAGTATTTTGAGCTTTACATAAAAGATTTCTCTATTTACGGACAAAAGAATTGGAACATGTAGAAGAAGGTTACATCCAAGCTCCCCAGCCAGGGAACATATGGGATAAACGATCTGTGTCAATTGCATCTTGTATTAGTTGCTGTGCCTACAAAAAATAAAGTGTTGAGCAAATGCACTCAGTATTTTGTGACTCAAGAACAAGTTAGCTTTTGCTGTTTTTACCTTTGATTAAAATGTCGAAAAACTTACCTGTCCATGTATGCTTCTCATCTCACCACCCTCGTAGCCATCAAGTTTTTGCTTGACACGCATCAAGGCACGTGTAGCATCCTTGTTTCCCTCGAATTCCTCTTGTAACCCTTCCAAGTTCATGCTATCATAATCTTCGGTTTCCTGGATCAAAGACCTTTGTGTGAGCAACGACGACAACATATCTCTGCGTCAAGAAAATGTCTCAAAGAAAGAGCATCAGAATGGCATTTATTTAAACATGTAAATATTCATTCTGGTCTTCTCTACATGCAAGAATCCGTAATTATGTCCACTTTATAACCTTTTTGCAGAGGCTGCAACCGCATGCATTGTATTGTTCATTTACAATTTAAACTATAAGGGTATGAAGTACCTTCTGTCTTTGCAAAGCCTTTAAGGGGGACAAGGCCCATTTGTACAGAGGATCATGTATAAAAACCTGCAAAACAAGCGAACCTTGATTAAGCATTCAAAAAATGCTTTTCTACTTTTTAAAATTCCACGTTAAACTTTCAGATCTGGTTACTTCGACAATTGTAAGCAGCGCCTCTTTATTTGTTCGCATCACAGACAGGGTTTCTTCACAACATCTCCTGAAAACGCCTTCCACTCCTGTGATACCCATTCCATCAATTATGTCTCTTGTCAGTCTGAACGGAACCTGTCAAATCAGAACAAAAATGAACAAATGCGAATCGTGCAAAGATTATATAGACTCACAGGAAGACCCAATTCTCAATATGTAAAGAGAGTAGATGGAAGAGAACACACCCTTTCAGGAGTCTTGAGCATCAATCCTTGTTCAAAGGCAACACCAAGATCTATGTGGACAACTTCTGCTGTGGCTTGATCGATTAAAATATTCATGCCATGACGATCACCAAGACCAACAATGTACCCAACCTGATAGCCAATCAAATGACAAATTTTCAAAAGGATATGAATCAAAGGGAAAACTAAAGCACAATCTGTTCCAGATGCCCCAACTAAGAATAGAACCATGTCCTATTGGGTGAATAAGATCCAACACCCGTCTTCACTGAACAGTTGAGATTAGAAGGGTGGCAGCTCTCTTTTGCTAACAAATTTATGATCCACCAAGATTTAACAGCTTCCTAAATATATTCCAATTTCTCTGATAGCTTATTTCACTGACAGGGTGGTAGTAACGATTTTCTCCGTTTTATATTCTAAACTATGTACGAATTGAAATTACCATCTATTATAAACTCACAGAAAAAGTAAATATCATCAAAAGTGAATATACTTGCCATTGAACTAGCTGCAACACTACGTGTATAAGCAAGCCTCTTCACAAACCAGTCAGCAGGCTGCAAAAACTTTTCCAGGAAAAAGTAATGCATGACAGGCCTGCAAAATGGATGAATTTGTCAGCCACCAACCAGTACTAACGGAGTAAGTTAAATTAAACTTTCACAAAGAAATGAAACCTGAAGTTTGTGCAGACATCCATGAAGGCTTTGCGCTTGTCCTTGGCCTACAAGTCACCAAACAACAAAGATCAATTGAGGCAAATTATCAGATATCAGTGATGGCCAACTAAGAGGATGGGAGAAAGGAAATAAGCTTACGTTCAACATATGTTCTCGGCATCTGGGATATTTCCAGTTTCCAATGCCATATCGACCATGAGCGCCCTCACTCCTTGAGCTGTGATTTGATATGCATACTGTCACGCTTGGAAAAGAGATTCTTGTACCATGTTACTGTAAATACAAGTAATAGACCAACCTTCCTATAAGATAATCTCCAAGTGGAATTGTGCCATCGACCCACTCAAGAACACCAGCGCTCGGAGTAAAAGGAATAACCTGACAATATGTATATATATGCATTATAAAAAGATTTCAAGTTTTCAACTTACTGAAAGGATCAAATTTCTTGAAAGAAACCGAAAACCTCTTGTAGATAGATAGAAAGAAGTACCTTGTATGTGCGCACTGCTAACCTTCTCTTCCATGTGTCTTGGTTATTGTGTAGAAAGGTATTGACGAGACCAAAAAATTGTTCCATAACCTGAAACAAATGGTACACACTTTGCATAACTAGACCATTATATCTGCAACCTTGGCTAGGTCTGAATATTATCAATTTTCTGCCAGTACAGGGAGCAGTGCCACACACGATGTATCATATTATAGACATTGCAAGTAAAACTTCTGAAACTCTTACAGCATCTTGTCTGAGGTCATCATTGCCAGACTTTGCAAGTTGCTTATATTTTTGGCCATCAGAACCAAAGCATTCAACTACTTTTGGAGCATTTATACCATTCATTATTCTGTATATCATCCAAAAGACATGGTTTCAAATAAGTTACTCTTCTAAACTAAGAATGTCAAAACATTATTGTTATATTGATTGTCAAAGGATTGATTAAGCAGGGACTTACGTAACAGAATCTGATAAACCTCTGAAAAATGGGAATGACCCTTCATTGTATTGGCAGCTACGATCAACAGGAATTGTAGCAGTCACTACAGGTACCTAATCTCAAACAAAAGCGAAATAAATAAAAATTTGACACATACCTCAGAAGCATAGAGAAAAAGTGGAATTCAATGTCTGAACCAGAAGGAAAATGGAAAACATGCTAGCAAGCTCATCTAACGAATTAACTCTTACAACTAAATAAACAATGAAAAGACTATATCGCCTAAATTCTTTCAGCCAAAGCTAGATAAGAATGCAAATGAATAAATTAAAAAATGATGTGCTTACAAGTTCCAATTGTTTCACACTACGAATTTCTCTTGGTAGTGCTACCCTTTTATTGGTATCCTGCAAAGAAAAGAGTTCCACAATGTTTCAAAAAAAATTCAGTAAACAGCATAACAAAAAACTTCCTCTAAATTCAAAGAATTATCTGACCTCTCTCCTTGTTTCAAGCTCTGCAAGCTTGATGTAGATATCTACCAGTTGTTTCATCTGAAAAAATAATCAGATTTGCCGATAAGTAACCAGGCAAAATGGTCTACGATGCATAAGATTAGGTGAAAATAAGGTTTACTTGTCTAATCATAGGCCCATGATAATGTGATACATCCTGCAAGAGATGCTCTGCTGCAAGCTTTTTATCCATATCAACCACGAATGAATTTCTACTGCGTTGGTTATCCTTGATACGGTCACCATTTGCCAAAGCCAGAAGCTAGAACCAAAAGCAAGATAAAAATATGAGACATATATACAACATTTAGAAACAGAACTTCGACGAAGACAGACAAAGTCACTAGCAAGTAATGTAATTCCGATGGCATACTACACAGCACAACAGACTTTACTGTTTTCACCTTCTTTCAACAGATTCGGTATGCCATAGGCCATTCAAGGATTTTACCTTGTGCACTTCTAGCAAGTCCTATCCCAGTTAACCAAATAGGAAGAAGAAAAATAGAGTACAGAAGATGGATAACATGTTCTACAGAACCTGAAAGATTGTATGGTATGGATGATCAATTGCCATTTTTCTGATAAGTGAAACCAGAGCAGACTGCAGGTAATAAATTGTAGAGATTAGCATCATAGTCCCAAGTTTTCTATGATAGCCAAGTAAAAATGCATTCCACCTGAAAGCTGTTAGATCCTGATTCATCCCTGGAACTACCCAACCTCGAAGCAATTTGATAAACAAGTGGCACAAATTTGTAAGACTGAACCTTCAAGACGTTTAGGGAGATGAAGATTGCTTAATCAAACAATAAAATTTCTCTATAAAAGATAAAATCTGATCCCATTAGTAAGTACCTCATTAATGGTTCTCAACATGTTATCAATAACATTTTTCTGGGAGGCAAGATTGAACCACATGGATACTAGGCGAAATACCTGTAGATAGAAAAATTAGTTCCAACAGTGTTCTGGTATTTTAAAAATATATTGGAATACACCACGTTTCAGCTAAATCTCTCAAATATGTTTCTAAAAGGCCAGAGAAAACGTTGAATGTCTTTCTGGGTTAATGTGAGATAAAATTGGACATGAATCCTAAATAAGAAAGCGTATAAAATATATGATTTTACAGGTCTCATGAACCTGGCATAGCATATATAGGCAGGTCTATATGTCCCAAACCTTACACACCTATGTGAACAAGTCCACACTTTCATTTTAGCATTGAACTAGAGATCCACCATTTCACATGGAACTAAATCTAACCTATGTGGAGCCATTATTAAATATATTTTATCACGTACCCAAAAACAAAAGAAAGATTGAGATGACCGATTACTATACAAACACAAACCGATCGAGAAATATTGACCAGCAGCTAGAGACTGCAACCCAAAACAGGAAAAGAGAAGACACTGTTGGACCATTGAAGGCCGCTAAATATATCCATTGTTACCCTTGGTAGATGTGGAGGCCAACTCTCATTAATTGTGAAGAATTCACAATCGTGAAACATAGATATGTAGATTCATTAAACGCTGTGACCTAACAATTAAATCTATCTTCTTAAGGAGTTCTATATTTGACTAAAAAGCCAACCTAACACTTACTCACCTGACATAAAGGATGGAATCTAGACACTAACTCACATCTTACATTACATCCAAACCTTACTGAAAGATAAAGATTAACGTACCACTCGAACATCATACTTGTCACCAATTTCCAGACAACGTTTATACCCCTCCAATGCAAGTTTCAGAAAGTTATCCCTGTCATCCTACGCAATTGAGGAGAAAGAGGGAGATCATGTATCAGTAAATATCACCTATCTAGCAAAACCCACGACTACTTTTCCATAACAACCAGATTCTCAGGCAGAATAAAGAACACCTGCAGTTTTACGGCCTCTTCTTTATCCATTGTTAGTTGCTTCTGCAGATCTTGAATCTTCAGTGAATAGTCAGATTGCTCCGCCTAGTACAGTAAAAGACCAAATATGAATTCAAATGAGAGACTTGCCTAGACTGGCAATCATATTGTGCTGTGATAAGAAATCTGTTTTGAGATCAAACAAACAGAAGTAGACTACTACTTGCCTTCTTTGAACTCTTAAAACGTTTAATAAGCACTTCCAACTCCTTCGTCTGAAATATGAAGCACACTAGTTAGTTTCCCCGAGTTTCACCCACAACAGAAGAAGAACAAACTTTGCAGTTGAAGCTGTTTAGAACCATTACTGATTACAGCAAACAAACGGATCATTCATTTACTTGAGCTCATTTAGAAGGATAACAAAATAGGCATATTCTACACCCAAAAAAAAGTTAAAATAAGTGAATCTGAGCGACCAAGGTACCTTGTGTTTTCGTAGCCGCATTGCAGCTTGCCATTCACTGGAGGAGAGTCTTTCCTCATAACTCTTAAATAAAGCATCTGCATAATGAGCCAGATGAAACCAAGTTTGGCTCTGTCTATCGACCAACCTTTTGCAGATCTTGGAACTCTGTTCTTCAGCAAGCGAAACTGCAGGCCTGAGATACTTCTCTAAAATTGTTCTAGAACTATTTTCAAGAAAAAGCAAACAAAAAAAATCAAGATGAGATTTCTTAGAAGTTCATAACGACCATAGATGGAAACTGCTTTCAACCAAAATAAAAAGTAACAATCTATTTACTTGCTAGATCTGGTTTCCGCTAGCCACTTTCCAATCACACGATATATATCTGAAGCCTCTTCTTTTAATTGATAGTTATGTAAAATGTAGCTTGCAAGACTAATGGAAACTTCATGCCGCCCTTGGGCATGTAATAGCTTCGCCTCTTCAAGCTGAAAAAGCAAAACAGTTACCGGAAATCATATCTCTAGTTGCGAGCCAGATATATTGCCATGTTCTACATTAAGAGGCAAAGTAACTAATTGATGTCAAAACAAGTATTGTATGCCTTTGTTCAATTTATTACTATTTTATGTCCTAGATCACAACTATCTGCTGACAGAAAGAGGTGCTGGTCAAAGTAGGAGTGATCAGAATTTAGTTGTAACTTTGGTATCACCCTCATAAATGTGAACAAGGAAAACATCTCCGTAGAAATATGTACAATTTAGGAAGAAAAAGGAGGCTATTCAAATTCCACAAAACATGCAAGATTAGATATAAAAATGTACCTTTCCAAGCCAATCTGGAACGAGTTGTTGTCCATCACTTCTTGCACAGAGAAACTTGAACTCATGCAGAGACGCAGCTGCATGAGAAAACCTTGTTCCCTGAAAGCAACAAGATAATGTGTTGATCCACTACATTTACTACAAGTGAAACTGTAGCTTTTCACATTATACATACCTTTCGAAGTAACGAAGCAGACTGCAAAAGATGTTGCATTGTACATTCCTCACATCCCAAGATTTGGAGGAGAACTCGCCTGAATGCGATAAATGGCTCCAACAAATTCATGTGCAACTGAGTTTGCGTAATGATAGAGCTCCAATCCTTATTGAGCCAAGACAACTGAATTTCATAATTAAACATGGCCTCAGGCAACAAGATTATCTCACTTAGCTTGTAGGTAGTTTGTGCAAATACATGCACTCCCAAGACTAAAATCTAATTGTAAATGAAAAATCCTAAATAACCTTGGTATTTTTCCAACTTATGACTTTACTACTAACATAAATTCTTGAAGCTTTATATCATTCACTAGAAGCTAGTGAACAACCACTTGAAAAAAGAAGTTACAAGGGAAAATACCTGATCCATAGTTGGAATCACGGGGTCTGCGCATGCAATTTGCTTGATTGGATAGCCATGCACACTTTGATGTGAAGATGTTGTCCAGCGAAGATTCCAAACTAGTCCAAGATGATGAAGAATCTGGAGATAATAAAACATCAAAAATCAAGTGGGAAAAGTCAAAACCATTGTTTACCAAAGAGAGACGGAGTCTTAAGCATCAGCACATTTCCTTAGATCAACAATCAGCTTGCATTCACAAATTTCCCCAGGTTTGAAAGTTCACACATGAAATCTTTAGTCTATGGGAATATAAGTTTTTGAGGAAACATTGAGATGGTAAAGTATTTTTAAAAAAGGTGAACATCTCAACACAGTTGAGTTTTAAAACTTGCGACAACTGGATACGTTAGACTTGAGAGCTATTGAAGAGTAATTGGCTAGTTAAGATCAAGACGATTTTGACCAAGAAACAAAGTACGGCACTCACAAAGTGTGCTAATCTTTAAAAGGGGCTGTGGCAAGAGAAAAACCATTATCAAATTAAAGACATGAACAATAAGGAATAGGATTATAATTTGGCAACCAAATGATAGGTATGATGGAAAAAGGTATTGTTCTTTAATGTCAATTTAAAATTCTGTACCTGAAGTTTCACTACTGTTGAGTATATAAATTCAGTGCTTTCTTCGCTTGCACGGGAAATGGACAACACAAGATCCTGAAAAAGACAGAAAGCAAAATTTTCTTACCACATAGAAGCTTGCAACCTTCCAGTCCGATGGTGATAAATTGAAAGCATGCATTACCTTTTTAGAACCTCTCAGTTTTCCATAAAACCCATTGTAATCCCCTTCTTGCAATGCTCTCAAACAACTGAGAAATAAACATGTTAAAACATGGAGAAAGAGACACCTCTAAGGTGGGAGCTAAGCTAATGTCTCATGCGTAATATTGAGAACTTTCCAAAGCTAACTAGGACTTCATCACAACTGACCAAGTGATACTAGGACATGACCCAAGAAAGAAAAGCCAGAGACAAGCAATTTATGGAGACTTCACCTACTTTATTCTAAAAATCCTCTGTAACATATCATTCCTATTAAATAAAAGTATTAAGGCCAGGCAGCAAATTCAGTCTTGATAAGATGTCAGATAAATTTGGTGAAATCCAGAGGTACAGATATGGAAAGATATCTAATGGCTAAGAATAGCATCATTGCTACATAAGAGTAGAAATGTATTACCAGTGCAGATTTTCATGATAATTATTGTTCTTGACTTGTTGCAGAGGTTGGCAGTGAGTTTGTGGATAAAGTAAAGAAAAATCCCATTTCCCTGCTCGCCATGCAGCCTCATACTGCAAGCAAGAAGTCGATTTTCAGCTGAATTATCATAGCCGAGTCTTGTTCAACAAGTTAAATGTTAAAGCAGAATTTGGGCCGATGTTCCAGCCAAAAGATTTACAATCTGGTAAATTGTTGCTAAGCTACTCCTTCAGTATTCCGATACATCATATCTTTTCTATATCCCACGACATAATTATGTTTTAACCAAGAAACTTATGTAGACAGAGACTTCCATGTATTGGAAAAATAGGAGAAAAATTAATCAAATCAGGATGCATACCTGCAATTCGATGAACTCTGGATCATACTGAAAACATCCTTCTCGGGAAGTCAAGCCCCGGCAATACAGATCCAGGACATGCATACAGCCTGTCTGCTGCAACGACCGAATGAGTCCTTTGAACGGTTGTCTCTGGACTTCCCCTTCACCAAAAACAGAATGTCCTGCACTAGTTGTTGGCTGAAATTGATCCACCTCTAGATTTTCAGAAAGTCCACCAGTCACCACCATTTTCTGTGAACGTGCTTGTAGGTCATAATACTCGAGTGCCCTAGTCCAGTTGCCCTCATGCTCGAATGTGATTATTTGAGCAGACAACTTTCAGATTGCATCCATGTAACAGAAACAGAAAATATTATTCACATATATGAAACCAGTCGAAGATAAAAAAAAACTGCTGCGTATGATTTGCCCACTTCATTTTTACTGTACACGTTTAATTTGATTGCCAAAATATATTTTTAAATTAGTTACCCAAAAAAAATTTCTAGGTATTAACTGTTTCATTATTTGGTTGTGATTTTCTATTTGGACCTGTTTCATTTGATATTAGCAGCGGAATCGAGTTAGTTTTCTCACAAAATTCCTACAGTAGGTAACAAATGGTTAATGTTACCACGTTCAGAGAAATACTGTGACTACCCAACCATTTCCAATAGGCAAGAGTTCCAAATGTGTGGATGAGATACCCGATATGTACTCTGTAGGACAGAATTTTAGTATCAGAAACAAACCTTATTTGAATGTATAACCCCATACAAGCTGTCAGGCTCGTTTATTCTTGTTATTGCAGACACAAGTATCTCAACATGATCCGGCAACTGTTAACCACAAAGAAAAGGAACAATTAGAAATCGGTACAAACCAAACCACGTTCTCTGCTGCATGAAACCATGAAAAGAAACTCTTGTTTGCATTCCCCTTTTCTACATGGAGACCACAGTTTGCAGTTTTGTATAGATGCATCCAATGAAAGTTTCATATATGACGATGATTTACCACTAAATAGTCAATAAGCATAAACCACAATACTTATAGTTATTTGGTTAAAAAGATGGAAACCATGGAGGAGCCAGTACAATATATCTAGTTCAATAATCCCCAATGAATAACATGCATTCCTTATAAGTACCATATCATGATAAGAAAAATCAGGATCTCCGAGGCTTAGATTGCCAAATTTCTCCTCACACCAATACTCCACATACATGGAGGCAGTCAAATATGCGCCACAAACCTGGGAAAACAAGAAGAGTTATGCAATGCAACTAACTTAAATTTGTTCTTGATTTAAAAGGAAAGGGATGACTCACTACTGCTGATCTGGCAACAACAAGATAATCAATGGAAAGCCAATAAACCTGATCAACAAAAGTCACTCTGAATTATGGAGATATTAAAAGAAACAAGAGGAATAACTGATTAGCCAACTAGCGCCATATGTAATGATACAAAAACACTTAAACTACAAAATGAATTAGAAAACTAATACCAAATAAATTTTTATCATAGAACTAGCACCACATCTGACAGGGATAAATTAGTTTTGCATGGTTTAACAATAAATTAAGTTACTAAACTTCAAAGTTGATCATTTGAAAGTAATCAGTTCTTCTTACATGGGAAACAAAACATATACAAGACATATCATAATCAACAAAACTAAAGGTGTGGCACCTATCACATTTTCCTATAAAATGTAATTGAAAATCTTAGCAGGAAACCAAAAACTCTTTGAGAAGGAGATTTCTGGTAACACCAGACACATGAAATATTGCATAGATCAGCAATGCTCATCCTAGGAATAATGCATATGGTAATTGAAGCTAATATATACCTTGTCCCAATTTGTAGTTATGGATGCTGCCATTCCATTTGGTGCTGCTTCAACATCTCTAGTCTTAGCAGCTGTGGAACCAGATCTTGAACTGTAGCCGGAAAGCTTAGCATTCTGCAAGAGCATTTCAAATGTTAGTTTTGGTCATCTCTCATATTTCATAAGGATCTTTTATACAAAAAAAGAAAAAGAAAAAAACCGATGTGATACGGATCTCTATAAAAAGGATAGAATAGCAGAATGTCCTTATACACTCCCTATAAATTGCGCTACTTTCTCTGTTACTAATGTTGAAGCTTATTTCTTATACAGGATAACAATTTTTCTCAGGAACTGCAAACAGGTCAGTGCTGAAATCAATACCCTAACCTTTTCTCTCTTAGTTTGTCCAGAAAAAATTGATCTTTCGAGGACATAACACATCCGCAGTTCATTCAGGGTATTTAACATAATTTGCTTCGATTTTGTTAGCTTGTTCGAATCAATGAAGATATGCTCTTTCACCTGCCAATGGGAATCACAAGCTTTAATCAAAATAATACACGACCCTAAAAGAAAATCATGAAGCAGATGACGAGAATAATGCTTAGCTCATCAACAAAAACAAACAACCATGGTTCTCGTAGTTTTTAAGTTGTTCACAAAAGTCAAGATGGGGTCAAGATGGGAAACATAAAAGTAAGCAAATCTGTACTATAGACAAAACCGGAAAGAGTACACAAGCGATGTGGATTTGACTCAACAAAGAGAGATATCCAGAGAAGAAAGAATGCAAGCAAGTAGATAAAAGAAGCATTACTGTTAGATCCAAAAAATACAAGAGATACCTGTGATGTGATTAATTCGTGTAAATTGATATCCATCCCTATCCTTCCCGCAAGACTAACAACAACACTAGGGAATAGAAGCTCAGAGATTTCAGCTTTCAGCATTGCTATATTCTGGCATAACCTGTCACACAAAGTACCAACAATGATCCATCCAGTACAAAATTTACTTGAATACTTTAAACGGATAACTCTGGTAAATAGGAACCAAACAGATACCTTATTGGGACATCCTCACATAAAGCGATCATACAGTACACAAGCTGACAAATCCATCTATCAAAGTTTTTATTATCTGTGGACCACACTTCGGACTTCTCCAGTGAAAATTTCTCAGCTGGGGCCAAAAATGAACCATTCTTGAGTAAAATGAACCATTCAAAAGTGAAAATTTCTCAGCTGGGGGCCAAAAACTACCTTTGAACTGCTTTTGGCTATCCAGTAAGATTTTTTCCACAATGTCAAGGTTCACACCCCTGCCATGCACCTACAAAAACGAAAAAAGAAGAAACATATCTGAACAGGCAGAGCACTTTTGAACTTAGGATAACCTAACAAGAATGGGAAATCCAACATACATCATTTATTTATTTTGATGTAGTCGCTGACTATCTATAGTTTCATAAATATCACAATATGATTCTTGAAATCAATTTTCACAACATTCTGAAAGAACCATATCTTGTATACCCTTAGACATCAGCATTCTATTGATAAAAACAACGCCTGCCGATGGGAACAATTCTCCAGTATATGAAAGAATTCCCTAAAATAATGCTCGCTGGAAAATAGCATAAGATCAGAAAGCTAATGCAGAGAAGCTCACCTCAATCGAAGATCTCTCACATGAATCTAAAGATGATAATGCTCGCTGGCCCCTTTCCGTTGAAAGAATTCCCTAAAATAAAGAGAAAGGGATATCTATATAGCTAAATAAAAAAATTTAAGCAAAACTTGCAAACAAGTAGCCTTTCCAGACAAGAGACAAGATATTACAGAATAAATCTTTGGAATGAATTGCAACCCCTATAATGCAGGACAATTGGGAAGGAGATTACACATCTTTTGACTGAAATATGACGGAACTTAGACAGAAAGACTCATAACTTTCATGTGCATGATACTAGATTATTAAATTATCAATAGATCAGACATTCGATAAGGAATAAAGATGAGAAAAATATGAGTTTAGCAGGAGTGTGACAAACATGAAACAGCAGAACAAAAGTTATAGGCTATTGCAGAATCGAGAAAAATTATGCCAAATTAGATCATAGCCAGATTACAGACTTTAGAGGCACAGTCAAATTACAACAGGTAAATAAAAAAACTAAGACCAATCAAACAACTGACAAAAAAAGAAACAAGTACAGTCAAATCTGTATAGGTTCGAGAGTTAGAAAACTGACCCGAAGGGTTTGAGATGTTACATCAATAATCTTTACAGAGTCATCCAAAAGATACTTCTTCAAAATTTTCAGCAGTGTGATAAGGGTTTCATCAGATATGCCGTTCTCAGTAAAAGATCTGACTTCTGATCCAGTATTACGGCTAAAAAATTGAAGATCATGCATGGAGTTTAACTCCCCAGGAAGATGGAAAACAACAGTGTGCGGGTCCCTAATACCAACCTACAGTAAAAAAAAAAAAAAAAAAAAAAAAAAAAAAAAAAGAGGAAATAAGACCATAGATTCAAATTCGCCAAGAAAGAGATACTGACCACAAAAGAGAATGACAGATACCCTGGAAAGAAAATCAGACACCAAAAGTCCCATACTATCTGCTTCATCAGAGGCAGACACACGGACAAGAGTCCAAACAGCATTTACAATTTCATCGTCAGACTGCCAAAATGTTTCTGCAGTTTCTGCATTAGTCTCTTCTTGAGAAACTTCAGAAACTATGAGCTTGTTATGCAGTGCTTGGAGACTGCAAGGACATGACAAGTTGATCAAATTGCAGCAATGTGATAAGCGTAGAGGACTAAACAATAGTAGACTCTAGACAAAAGCTTCAGTACCCATATTATGGGATAATGATATCAACTTTGTTGCTATCAAGGTAAAAGCCATATCGACAAGATTGAAAGAAAAACACTCTCTGCCTTCTAAATTAAGTTGTAAAACAGACACAGAACCAAACATTTCACCCATGAGCACAACCTAGAGGCTCTGGTAGATAGTCCACGGATATGAAACAAAGTAGATCACACATCGAGCACTCATTAAAAAATAACCAGAAACGTGTTTACGAGAAGAGAGAACCTTTTTTCGCTTGACTGTCATTTCTTTGCGTAATTAGATAAACTAGTCTTCAAAGTTAAATAAAAGGAACCATGTGTGATCTTAATTCTACAGTTAATATCCTAAGAAAATCATGGCACATAGGGTAATCTTAATTGATACCTCCTGGAAAGGATTCTCGGTGGAAGATAACAAGATCTTCTAGCACACTGTTGGATAGTAGAACAGGAAAGAAACAAAAGTTGGATAGTGATAAAAATTCCAACAAAAATGTAATCATTAAAAATTGCACAGTGCTTGACCTTCAACAGATGATTCCTCGGAGAATACGCTTCGCATATCTTGATGTGTGATTCACGAATGACTTGAAAAATTTCCATATTAGGGAATGGTTCCAAATCCTGAAATAGATGAACAAAGCAGAAGGGATAAATTTCACGATTATTCCAGGCACTGGTAGGACAAAAAGGAAGGGAGCATCATATAGGTAGGACGCCTACTCTGATATCTTCATCAAGGGAAGAATCTGAATTAACAACTAGCTTGTGTAGCAAATTTACGAGTTGAGATGACTTAGAACCAGAAAGTTTGGTATCTGCTTCAGCATCAATGCAGCATTTAACGAGCTTTGAGACCAAAAACTAAAAAAAAAAAACAGATAGAGAAAAGTAAACCATTTTTTAAAAAAGAGTAATAAAACCCCTTGGTATTTCAAAAGTGGACACAAATAATAACATTAACACATACCTGGAGTTGGTCACCTAGTACACTAACAATTTCTTTGGCCGGATTGCTTTTGAACGAATCCAGCAAACAGGACGCTATACTACAACACTGGTCTTGTAATGAGGGATAGCCGATAAATTGCCCAACAAGATTGAATATGTAACTGAAAGAGAGCACAATTAAAGATCAATGTACATAGTTTTTTAAAGCTCGCAAATAGAGACCCACCCTTCAATGCCACCGAAAGATTAATTTATAGATGACAGTCATGTTTATTATCAGAACAACGTAGCAGTTTCATACATCATAGAATGTAGCCTTGGCTCCTTAAATATCAACTAAATATTAAAATTAGAAGTTACTCTCACCAAAAGAAACATTACGCAAAGCTTCTGTCGAAGAAAATGTTATGATAGTCAGTATCTTAATTTTAACAAACGAGTTCAAGACAATAGCAAAACCAAGGTCAAGTAAAACTACACCTTCTAACATCTACAACTACATAGTTTCTACTCAAGAAAAAGAAAAAAAAAAACAAATGGTCAAGCTCATAGCTAGCAATCCGAAAAAATCCGAAGAAATCAGAAAAACAGTAAAATATTAGTCGCTTTCTTGTTAAAGAATTAGAGTACTACCAACCAAATAACCTCAAATAGATAAATTGAGAATTCTGCTCACTTTAAGGAACTTGGAACTGAAGCTCTATGGCCAAGAAGAATTGTAAGCTCTTCAAGAGCGGCCAAATGATGACGTGTATGCCGATGATGGCATGCAGCTGACATTCTATAGTGCATTTCTGTGATGAACTGCGAAAATAACAAAAAAAAAATATTGTGACTGAAGTATCAAATTTACAAGAAAAGCGTGATCTCGTCAATAAGCTTCGGCAAATTAAAATTTCACCATGAACACTCTATCCGGGCGAAAAATGTTTATCCTGTCAGTGATGACCGCATTCTTAGGATAATCAGCGCTGCATAAACCAAGTAAAACCATATAAAGAAAAAAAATAAAAAAATAAAGCTGCATTGAGTGAGCAAGAAATTTTACGTTTCCAGAAAACCATCCACAACCGTTTGAACTGCAAGCGAAATAGTGTCACGAGAAAAAGCAGGAACTGGAGGTTCTGGTGAAGAGGAAGCGCATGATAAAATAAAACTAACTATAGACACCTGAAAACAGAACAGAGTGCCCATTAGAGATTCAAGATGTTATAACTGAAAAAATATATTATAATTTTTGAAACTAGGATCTCCGACAAAATGAAATTAACAACTTTTGATCTTGCAATTCCCTATGCTTTGATCTTGGATCAGAAGGTTTGAGTAACTGTGGCTAGCTGATCAAACTAGCTTAATAATGGCAGCATAGAAATTTTCCACCACAAACACCAAAGACAGATTGCTGGAATCATGAGTAAAATATTACACGTATCATACCATATTCTGTTTAATTAGCTTATCCCTCTCATTCTCGCTGATCTCACCCACATACAATATTGAATTCTGAAGCACCATTGCACCTTTATCACATTCTGACGTTTTACTACAGTGCAATCCCATACATATCGAAAATATTGGCACAAAATTTTCTTTGACCAACACAACCGCCGATTGGCCAGCCATCTGCAAATTGTAGACCATGTCAGTGAAATAGAGATCGGAAAAGGGCCCATACAAAAATTGAAGACAAAGCAACCAAAAGTTTGTACATATTCTAGATTTCATTAAAATGTCCTTGAAGCATCTCCATAAAATGAGATTACAGTTTTCCAACACGTTCAATGATGTCCATAAAAGATGTAAGGAAGCAACCTTACCTTAGCTACCCAATCAAGGTTAGTATGATCTTCATGCAACAAAAGAGCTGGAAGTAGCCAGTGGGAACAAAAGTGGATGAAATATTTCGGTTCAGCGTTTGGAATGAACAGCTGGCTTGTCTGCAACAAAGCAAAAACCAGATAACGTGAAATGCTAAAATGTACTCAATTCCAATTTTCAAACTGCTACAATACCCAATAGCGCATGTTGATATTTCATTCTTTCACTGGCAATTTACTTTGATTTTGTAGTCAAACTGTGCGTCATCTTCAATATTGTAGATCCATTTTCAAGAGAAACAAAAAAAATTGAATCTACTTTACTGTACTACAAGTTTGAATCTAAATGCTATTTTGGTTGAAAATATATAATACAAATAAAATTCCAATAAACAAAGTGCACATATATAGTTTCGTGAAAAGGTAATATAACCATCGCAGAAAACAACTCCTTGATCTATGAAACAGAGAATATCAACTTACGGCATACCTCAACAAGACCAACTAAACTGACACCACATGCAACCCAGAAAAAGAGGATTGGGCCCAAGAGTTCCTCCAGGTACTGCACAAACCAGTTTACAAAGAGATGTAAATGATGTCACCAGGCAGCATTTACAAGGTTTAAAGGTGATTCAAGTCAGGTAAGTCCGACAATATTCAGAAAGATGCAAAAATAAGAAGAAGATTTCTCATGCAGGTGTGGAAGAGATAAAGAAATGAGAATCAATAATAACACCTTGAACCTAGATGGGTAATGGAGTTGTGCTGATAGATTGTCAAGTGCAGCAATGATTAATTCCCTAGTAGGAAAAAGGCCAGATAAGTCGAAGAAAGTTTCAAGTAAAAAAAAAAAAGATGGTAACAGTTACAAGCAAGAAATACCTCTGACAAGGATCTATAGCCGAAATAGCGCACATCATAAAAACAGCCTGTGTTTCGCCCGGTATGGAATAGGATGTTAATACACAGCTAATTGATTGTATACTCAATCCAAGAACTCAAAACAAAATGAATAAAATATTACTTGCAACTCTATGTTCTCACTGTGATAAGCAAGGTGCATAAGAGTAATGATGACTGTCTCCATTTTTTGGCGAGGCTGAGGACCAGCAGCCAAAACATCCATTGCAGTGACTAGTTTTTCCTTTGAGGAGGTTACCAATATAATACCAAAGCTGGAGCTGGAAAAAGAAATGGGGAAAAATAACAACTAATGAGGTACTTCAATTTCACAACGATATCTGAAAACAGTGATAAAAATTAACTATTAACAACTAATGAAGTACTACAACCGAACATTATAGAAACGGATACTGAGGGCCAAGTATCAAATTAACATTTTGAAGAATAACAAGCTCTGTGAAGCATCAGACCTTACAGAATGCTGATCGTCATAAGACTCGCAATCAATAAAGGACAATGAATCAGAGAGCTTTGAGAAGGTTTTCAAGAAATATAACTAAATTTATTGATCGTCATAAGACTCGCAATCAATAAAGAACATTCCTTGTGTTTATCAAAAAATACTTTCTGCCCACAAAAAAGACAGAAATCAGCCTCTTTTCCTTTTTTTTTCTTTTTTGGTAAGCAACAACAATCTGTATAATCAAATGTCTAACAGTTTCTTACTAGGACAACACCCAACTAGAAAAACCCAAATCAAAGGCAGAAATCAGCCTCTTTCTCTTATTTTCTTTTTTGGTAAGCCACATGGCCATCCCACAACAAAGGCAGAAATCCGTACAGCCGAGTATCTAAATAGTTTGTCTTATTAGGGAAAAAAAGCCATAGGATAATAACAGTTTTGAAGAACAAACACCAAACTTACCAAATATCTTGGAACAATGCCTCATGGCCATCCCACGTCTGGAATAAAATCCCAATCTTTCTTGCCAGGACAAACCTCACTCGATAATCGGAGTCATTTAGCATTAACAGAAGTCGCTCAATCATTGTCTGTAATAAAACAGAAACTCAAATTAACTGTACAACAAGAGACTAAATAAAGTATAAATTCCAGAAGGACCAAGTAGAACATTTAACCGTAACTGGCTTGTGTAAAATTCCGAAAATGAAAACTATTAGCACTAGTGGGTAAAACAGGAAAACTATCCGTTTACTCTTATTACTCCTAAGATAAAAGACATGTTTATCTTGAACACACTGTAAGTTTTCTGCTTTACTTGAACAATTTCGCTACAAGTAATGAGTGCAAGGAAGATTTCAATTTTCCATCTGCAAACAACAGGAATCGACTTATCTGAACAAACTGTACAAGAAAATGTAATTTTTCAAAACTAAGTTATGAAACCTTAAGGCAGGAATATTTTTGCTTCATAAAAACAGTTCAAAGAGAAGCAAAAACATAAGTAGGAGTGATGGTAATCAATATCGCTTATATCCCTATGTCAGCTCTTCATGCCTGAAGAAATAGTGAGTTATATGAGAAGTAGGCACCTGACCAGTCTGAGGATTAAGCAAGACCAGATCACAGATACAGTTGATCAGCTTTACACGCCCAAACCATCCCAAGAGACCAAATTCAGAAACTTTATTCACTATTGCACTAAGTTGGACAAAGACCTGCATGTTACTTGAGCAATGAATAAAGCAGATTATGGAAAAGAACCAAGTAATCAACTTAAACAAGAAAAGATAATACCTGACAACTTTCTCCTTCTTTCAAAGACAAATCACAGTTTTTTCTGAGTCCAGAAGAATCCATCCCCGAGGATGATAAAGTGCAAAGTAAAACATGCAAAGCAGTGACTATATTGAGACAGTTATGCTTGATCTTTACTTGTGTGCTAAGCATGCCATCCAAGAAAATAACCTTAAAGTAAAATAATGAAGCAAAAACACACAAAACACAAGAAAAGTTGGTTAACATGTTGATATAAAACCCTCCACTTTTTCTCTAAATATTTCACAGAAAAATTAAATCAAAAACTTGAATTCCATACCAAATCCTTAACTTTCGGCATAGAAGTCAAGCATGAAAGCTGGCATAGATGATATAGTATATTTTCCAGCACCTACACATATAAGCAGTTGGTTGCTGTAAGGTCACCACAAAAGCTTGAGATATTGATATGTGAAAAAAAACTACCGAAATACCTTAGGATCACATTCCTTCTCCAAGAGATTATATAGAACATCCCATGTAGGAAACTGAAGTACCGGAGAAAAACATGAGATAAGTGATATCATGCCCAATTTCCAGTTCCCCCTAGAAACGGGCAAGCCGGGTACAGCTTTTCCACCAGCAGTTATAATATCCATCTCTTTAGTGTCTTCAGGTAGATCTAAATCCATATCCACAATCCTGCCAACTTCTGGGGAATCAAGTGCCAACGATTTTGAAGGTACAGTGTCGGATTGGGTATTCCATGCGTGCTCAGTATATTCTCCATAGACTTTAGCCAAAGACCGCAAAAGGTTCTCTAAGGAGTGAATTACAGCATCATAACTAGCGCCAAGAAGATTTTGGTCTCTTTTGATGCTGAAGATGGGAGATTTAGTAAGAGACATCAACGAAATTATTATAGAACATTTCTCATTAAAATCTGAGCCAAACCCCAAGGAACCAAGACTTTGAAAATCATTGAGGCTCTTTAAAATTGCTTCAACAGCATGATCCAGGCCTTCTAACAAATACTTGCATGCTTTTAAGAAGAACGAATTGCTTCCTTTACCCGTCCTGAGAAATGAAAACGAAAATCCAATTGACTGAAAGAAAATTTTACTCAAGGAGCTACAATTAAGCTAGTTCATCGAGGATCCGAAACTACGCAACCTTGCCTCTGACAGCTACATGCAAAGAACACGATGACACTAAAAACAGAACTAAGACGCATCTACAAGTAGTGCTCACCATCTATCAAGACAATTATGAAACTCCTGTCATAAACTACATACACATTCTAAAGGACTAAACAATTTTGACAGAGAAAATCTGAAAAGACAATAACAGTCATTTACAAGTTTTAAGAAAAACCAAGAATAGGATGAGTTGACTAACCGCGTGATATAAGAACCATGCATAAAATGACACAACAGAGCACATCCCATAAAGATGTCAGAGAGTGGTCTTCTCTCATTGTCCTCCGGGGTAATGCTAAGAAAATAGATATCCATGTCATGAAGCAACGGATCTCTTAATACCAGAGGTAGTTGTACTACGTCAGGAACTTGACAACTAGAAATCTGAATATACAGAGGAACAAAAAAAATTGTCAGCTGAGAAATGAGCCAGGAAAAGGCGAAAAAGAAATTACGGATCCTCCACCTTGCTAGATTTTGCGCAAACTATTGTTAGAGCCTCCACCGAACATTCAAAGAGTCCAAATCTTTTTTCTAGTTCAACATCATCTGTCTGCAAAAGAAACAAAAACAGTGATTTCCAGTATTAGTCCTGTAACTTTTCTGAGATGAAAAATTATTCAATTCTTAAATAACAAGAAAACAGGCACCTTCACCACATCATTCACCTGTTCACAGACATCCCATACCGATGGTGTTGGAAGATGTTCCTTAGGTAATGGAAGTGAAGTCTTGAAACCAGCACATAGGGAAAATGCAGCTGCTGGTAAAAGCTGAACCATTCTCTCATTTAGTGTCAAACGACCCTAAAAATATTTTAGCCATAAGCAGGATTTCCAATTTGATATTCTGGTACAATGAGGTACACATCATTCGAGACTTGTAAATGTACGATGTTTACTTCAATCAGTGAACCTGATGAGATTTCGAACTATCTCTTATGATTTTCAGTTTCACAAAACACGGTGGAAATAGAATGCAGCAGCTCTTAACGACTAGTTGGCAGGAAATAACACAAGAGGGTGAAATTTCACTGCCTGAACCAAGAATAAAGTGCTTAACTACGACTATTAAAACTATGCCATGATCAATCTACATTATGGAGTAAAAAAACTCAGGCTAATAATTTTGTTTGGTCAGATCCTAGACAACACCTTCTCCACAGAGAGTAAGAGGTAACACATATCATCAGACCAAAAATATGATTATTGATGAGATCTCTGAGCCAACTGTACTTGTGGTCTTCTGAAACAAAAATAAACTACCTTCCAACTTAGGGGCGCACAAACTGCTCTAAGAAGATTGCGTCGAAGATGTAAATCATCTTGCAGGTTTCCCTGCACAAATGTGTCCATCAGTAATAGGAATCACACCATGATGATGTACCAACTTTTCAAGACTTGTAAGGTTTAGTAATAAGTCAACATAGAATGTAGATACCAAATCAATACAACTGCACTGAGAAATTTGCTTACCTGACAATCCATACGTGAAAAGTAACATGCAATGAAGTACAAGGCCGGCCTGAGTAAAAGTTCTAAGTCTTTAGATAACAGTAGAGCCATACAGCATCTACTAATTACAGCAAACCAACAGTCAAACAAAATTTAATCTCATGGAAAGAAACAATAGTAAACCTTTTTAAATAATAAGATGTATACAAACTTATTATGATTTTTTGTTTCAGGAAAAGTGAGGCTCTAGCCTATGTGCACCTCAGGAAATAGCTGAACAACATGGCTTATGAAGTTTCGAGGATGAAAGGCTTACTCAGAGGGTATGTGTCTGAATAACTGATGATCCCACACTTCCTGAGGCAGAATCCCAACGTTTATATGGTTCTGATTGAAGAAACAAGAATATTAGAAGGATGAGTCTTTAGAAAAATTTATAAAAATTTATTTACAAACTCACACTTGAAATAATTGATCCAAGAAGGACCAAGACAGCATCAACCTGCATTAAAATAGTGTAGCATCAGTTCGTGAATTTGTGGCTCCTAATCAGCTAAACAAAGCGAGTAGCCGAAAATTGTTCTTAGCTAAAAGAACTAACAACCACCCTTTAAAAGTATTGGGTAACCAATAAACCCCTCGACCTTGGTCCCCATCAAAATATCTACTTTACCTAGATATATATCAACTTCTGACGAATTACCAAAACTATTACAGAGTTAACGTAAGAAATTGATTTATATGGGAAATGGTATAAAAGAAACCCTGAACAGATAAATCACTAACATTTGATCCAACAAAAATCCCTGAAGAAAACTTTTTTCATTAAAAAGGTTAAAACTCCAAAGTTCAAGTTGTTTGCTGGATACCTATATACAAGTTCAAGTTTCACTGGTGGAAACTTATGCTACCAAGTGTTTAGGGTCTTGTAATATTTTATCTAGTTTTGTCCATAGATAGCAACAGTTTTTGAACAAATCGTATACTGTGCGAAACAAGAAAGAATATAAGCAGATAAGTGCAACATACAATTACACTCATGCTGCTGAATGTTGCTAGCCCATGGATTAAAGAACTCCAAATCAATTGCCAACCACGATCTAGCTGCAAATAATGTGGTTTAGAAACCAAAAGCTAACTACAAGCAAATTAGATTCATAATAAGGTATATAGATGAAATCAGGAATTCAAAGCTGAAAATTAATAGGGCATGAATACCAATTCAACAATCATAAAGATTTCCAGAACTCAATCAGTAAATGTAGGATTCCAAAAGCTTAATAACCACCTGATTTTTATCAAAAATGGTCACATAATTCTCTAACAGTAAGTTGAGTCCAAACTTAGCATAAAAAAAAAACCCATTATGCGGATAGGCTTTTAAATTTTAATGTTCAGTTTATTCTACACCAAACTGTTTGGCAAGATGCAATCATAGAAACAATATAATTCTTCGACTTCTCCATGTGATCAAGAAATTCAAGTATTATTTTACTTTAGGAACAATACCGAATCAGCTCTAAAACTCAACAATGCATGTTTCTGTGAACAAAGCTTGTCCAATAACCTATCATATGCATATCAGACTCACATACACACAAAGGCAGTAAAGGCTGTAAAATACCTCACTTGAGGAAACGGATGAGTTTGATATGTCCATAATGGTATCTGGAAGTAACAACCCAGAAGAGAGCCCTTGCAAACTCCTTCAAATAAATTAAAGTTTCATAATAAACTAACTGAGATATAAGATCAGCGAATTTAACAACTTGAAAAGTTACATTAAACAAAATCCCTAAGTGCCTCATATCAGTTTACATTGTTTTGGTACTAAACACCTCGAGGTCCTCAACCACAAGTTACATTTGCAAATATATGAAGGAACTTGCTGCAAATTCAGAATATTAAACACCTGAACTCCATCATAAACGTACCTCAAAGTCCACAGTAGACCATCATAAGAACGTCTCATACTGGCATCCTCTAGAAGTCTGTCATATAAAAGATTAAGTAAACCAAATCAGTCCACTGTTACGGAGGCAAGTAGTATGACACTGAAATATCTAGGAGTAGCACCACATCTACAATCTGCAGCTATTATGCTATGGGAATAGGATACTTCAATCAGGTTATTCATGAGGAATTTAAAATCATAAAATGCCAAAGTTACTACCATAATAGGATGCAACAATTGCCAACTAATGTTAAATCATATTATTGTTTGGAAGTTGGAAATATGAGAAACTAAACTGAAATCAAAAGTAATGAATCAGCACACTCCTGATTTGCACTCATAGAATTGTGTTTGCTTGTTTACTTGGTTAATGCAGTGTAGTCACATATTAACAACCAAAAATATACAGCACGTCACATAGATAAAAAAAAAGGGAGATGATATATAGAGACATATAAAAACACACACGAGAAAAAGTAACCATCACTCAGTCAATAAACACGTCATTTAGACAAGTACTATTGAGGTGTGGTCTAACCACGATCTTACTTACTTAAATATGGTCGTGTCAACTGCTTCTTAAATTTTGGTTATACAGTAAGATATGTTCCCAGGGAGGCATGTTCAAGGATAAAAGTGGCAACAGACATTCTAAAAGAGCACCATAACAGAAAGTACAAATTCAATACTCCTTGTTGACAAAACATTCCTAAGCTCTTAGCTACTATTCTCCTAGAGGCAAAGAAACAAGATCCATGTAATATCTAACTCTAACTTCCCAAATTACCTTTGAAAGTTTGTGCAGATGGCTTCAAACCAGTAAATAAGGAGATCCTTATCCATGCGACTACAGTAAGTCCGAACTAGACAACCAAAAGCAGCACACCTGGGTAAAGGTTATGTACTTCAGTCCACGTATTCATATATAAATAAAGTTTCTAGGGGAAACAGGGTGCAAAAAATTAGAATTATTGCAAGGATAGCATCTAGACTGACAGAAATAATACAGATGTTTCTTAGAAAGGGATGTGTTGTGCCCTTGAAACTTATTCCCAGCATTACGAATTGGAATGAATTATAAGTGTCATAACAAACAAACGTGTACTCATCAAAGGCATTCTTATGATATGCCTACACATATATCTAGAAAACAACTCTCGCGAAGAAAAAGATATCAGCAGATTGGATATCCTTTTGTAATGCTCTGATCAGAAACATACCAAAGCCATTTTCCTTCAGTAAGTGTCTCCACCAGATGCAACGCAATATGTTGCCTCCGAGCTCGTTTCTCTGACAGTGATGGTCTAGATGTATTGACACATGCCTGCCAAAATTCTAAATGTCAGCACTCTTTCTCTAAGACATTCGCTCTAGACACACAATGGGACAAAACACATATTCAAGGATACACAAGGCTGTGAGCAAACACGCGCTTCTATGATGGGATTCCATTGACTGTCTTGCTCAAAAAATATTCTCAAAGTATAAAGATCAAACTTTAGTACAGAGCAAAAATCCTTCAGAAATCATATTTAGAATCAATTAAAAAGGGGGTGAAGGTAGATGAAACAAAATCCAGACACTGCTAAAAATAAATTAAAAATGGTCGGATGAGTTGGAACTATGTTGTTAGCCATGTAAAGCTACTCAAAGAACAAAGTAATTTGCATATAGAACAGGTACCCGGTACAACACATGTGCAGCTAGCTCAACCAAGCTATTCTGATAGCTGCTCAATGCCCCTAACTTATCATCCTTGGTTGAATCACCCCTAAATAATTTTTTTAATTAGAAATCCATAACTTTGCAAGATGTGTACAGAATTTAAAGAAGTCATCCCTCGGAAGAGAGAAGACTCAAAAAAGATGTACCATGATGCAGAACTTGATGAACTACCAAGATCCAATTCACGCGTAACCACGTCCAAAAGTTGTTCCACCAGAGAACTAGATTCACTAGAACCCCTTGTTAAATTTAGCTGAAGTCTTCCATAAGAAACAAGTATCTCCTACAAGGCAGAACAAGAAACAAAAAAATATAACTTAGACCATGAAACTGTATTAAGAAAAAATTCATGTATTTAAACAAAGGGCTACCACGCAAAAAAAAAAAAGAAGAAAAAGAAGAAAACCTTGAGGTTTTTATCATGGGTTGTTAACCAGCAATGGAACACAAATTTTTCAACCGCATTATGAATTTCCAATGACAAAGAGCCTAAATTAGGACCATCCTTCAGCAAGAAGGTATTTACACATTCAATAAGCTTGCGTGAAAGCTTTCCCTCATCTCTGTAAGTGTTAAAATAAATTAGTATAAACTTTTACTAGTGTTTGCAAAGGAGAGTACAGATCTGAGTGAGAGACTGACTAACAAATAAAATCAAACCTTACAGAAGAGAAGATAAGAATGAGGCCGTTCACAATTTCTTCTCGAAGATCATCAGGAAAATCTCCAGGGGGGTTCTCTAGAAGTGACTGAAGCGTAAGAATATAGCGAAAAGCCTCCTCCTTCTGGCTATGTTGACCACTTCTTTTCTCAGAAAATGCTGCTTCAGCCCTTTCCATGTATAGCAGCACCAAACCTTGCAGAAAAATTATATTATAAAGATATCCAACACCAGCATATCACTAGACCATATGCTCCAGATCCATGACAAGGTGAGACATTTAAACAATATAGATTTGAAGAGAACTCACTGGAATATGTACGCTTCCTCATTTGGAAACGGTACTCCCTAATTTCCAAAAGATGGCGGAGTATGGTACCATACTCGGACTGAAAGCTTGGTGCATTGCTCAAGATATCATGTACATGTGTAAAGAGGGTTTTAGCCATAGATAGCAAAGGAAATTGTACACCTGAGACATTAAAACAGAGTAGTTACATAAAAAAGGGAAAAGATGATAAAATAACTAGCATGCAGAACAGACAAGAGCATGGAATATTAATAAGATGAACATTAACTTATTCCAGATCTATAAAACTATTTACCAACAATGTTTACGTTCATCTAATTTCTTCTCAGATTGTCTTCTAGAAAGAAACATACAGCACTTTTTCGGTTCCATTAATTAGCTGATACAACTGAATACGTTTTTTAAGGTGATGAGAGCACATATTAACTACAAGAAACATTCAAAGTCAGATTACAAAGTTTCTGACCAAGAGACTTGATACTTCTGTTCTTAGAATGACAACATGAAGCGTCTTTGCAAGCACAAAGTATTTACAGGAAAAAATTAAAACCATATTACAATGCTTCTAATTCACCAAAAAGTCCTTACTATATTTCTCACCAGGAAACTTTGTTTCTTCTGTTCTCTGAATAACAACTCGAAGCGTCTTTGCAAAAGTTGGCTTGGGCAGCCGTCGCTTACTACCTGATACCTCCATCGAGACACATTGAAGAAGAAGTTTAACCAAAAAAGGCCACGTTTCAGCTGCAAGGAGAAGTAAGGTTCTGGATTAACTTCAAAGCTTGATGCAGTGTGTAGTAGCATCAAAATTGCAGAAGGAAATATCACTACCTAGTACCTACCATTTGGAATCTCGTCCAACTTAAGCTTAGCTGTGTTTTGCGAAAGAAATCTACAGAAGGTAATTGACCTATCCCCTTCGAGCCATGTATTCAAAAACTTGAGACCATCCTGGATACACAGATTATTTAAGAAACTCATCAACATGAGCAACCTTGAAATGGAATATTTATAGATCAACATAAGAACCTAGTTGCAGAACATTACTCAGGGATAGATACAAGACTCAAAAAAATTCTAGATTCTAGTAAATGAGACACACAAGTGTTAAAAACACTTTGGTCAGACACTAAACGCAACCAGAAACAAAGCAAACAGGCCAGTATAGTGGGAGGACCTAATTTCAACACGATTCAGTTGTCCTTGCTCAGATTTTACACACAACACATAAGTATCTCAACAATTTCAAACTAAACCCACACGGAGATTATCATAGAAACGGACCCATATTGCAGTATAAGGAAACGCTAAAGGATCGTTCTGAGACAACACAACGAAATCAAGAAGAAAAAAGGAACATAGATACACCAATCTCAATTTCTCATCCGTTTTCCGCCTGAAACCAAAAGCTATAAAAGGGGTAACTGAAAAGTTTACTTCACGAGTCTTTGCTTTATCCGACGAGAGCTTGGAGACGATATCATGGACATCCCTCGAAGTAACCATTGTGAAATCGAACTAGAGCATAATCCGAGAATCGCGACAATCTTTGGTGAGTGAGGAGTTCAAAGCACACCCAAGTGTCACTGCGATTTTGAAATTTCTAGGGAAAGGTTCAGGGTTTATTGACGGGAGTGTGGACCGACTATAGCTATTTTTATATAACCCCTTATATTTATAAATTTCACGTATTTGCCCTGATTTAACCATTAGTTTTTTTTCACCTTAATATAAACAAAATATTAAAAATAAGCTAAAGTTATTGTAGCAGTCATTCTCAAGTTTTTGCATTAATTTTTTTTTTTTAAAGTAGTCTTCGAAATGTTGTGGGATGAAAAGGGTATTGCATAATTGAATTTAGAAGAATCGAAATGAGAAAAAAAAAATAGATTTAGAAATATTTAAAAAAAATTATTAAATTATATTCAAATGACTGGCATAAAAGTTGAGAATTGGTTGTTCACATTTTTAAGTAAACTTTCTATTAAACTCCAAGCAAATAACATTGCTAACAAAACCATCTTAATATTGAATAACATTAACATTTAATAAATTATAAAATCAATCAATTGAATAACATTAAAGTTTAAAAGAATCTATGAAATATATAATTGAATAACACTACATTTATACTAAATGTTAAACTCTTTCAAATTCAATAAAATTCTTACATTAAATAATTTTTTAGGTGAAGACAAAATTAACGACGATAAAATAATTTTTCAAAATTGTTTCTAAGGACCATAGCCTCGAACAAACCACATAAAAGATCAGTGGTAGAGTTTGCGGCAGTGACAACGATCAATTCCCACATGTGCTTAGACTTAAGTGGGAAAAAAGTGAATGTAAAGAGTA
This sequence comes from Cardamine chenopodiifolia, assembly GCA_963922655.1. NCBI lineage: Eukaryota > Viridiplantae > Streptophyta > Magnoliopsida > Brassicales > Brassicaceae > Cardamine > Cardamine chenopodiifolia. The sequence continues at coordinate 11,570,294 of OZ000479.1, read as the reverse complement.
CTCCAAAAGCATCTTCAAAGAGCATTAAACTAACGGTCCACATCTAATAGACATTTAGGATCAAAGACAAATTTAACAATCAAATCACTTATTTATTTAATCATTAGTTTATGCTATGGAGTATGGACTCACCATTTATGCAGCCACTTTTTGACTTACTTTACTTATAAGCCCCTACATGCTACAAGTTAGACGTATTTGGCCTTATCCCATGGGAAACAATTCTAACACTTAGATATGTTTTTTTATAACATCATTTCCATATCTTTTCAATGCACACTTTTTGTACAAGTTACACCTTTCGAGAGGAATTCATTCTAATGGTTTCTCGTGAATAAGAACGTAAGTTAGCAATAATATAGGTTTAAGCTTTAAAATCTTGACACTAAATTTAAATTCAATACCTAAATTAAAAATTCAAATTATTGTGGGAACTATACTAGTATTTAGATTTAAGATTAGAATTGGTTATTGATGGATTTATATGAATTTGTTCCTCTCACATTTCCTACATATGTTAAGAACATGAACATGTTTTAATTTTGCTTTTATCTTTTGTGAAAACATTGAAATAATGGCAGCAACATCAATTTTTTCTATCGTTGTTTTTCTATCGCTATTGGAACATCAATTTCAAAAGAAACTTGTTTAAAATTGTTTGTCTAAATCTAGCTCCTTCCAACAGTCTCAAGTCCTACTTGTGTCAGTTCCTAGTTTTAGTGGTCTCAAATCAGTCTCTCTCATTTGTGGACAAGATTATTCTTCTCTCTCAAATCAGTCTTTCTTGCATGAACTAGACCTTTTTGGTTGTTGTCGGTTTAAATATTTTGAGAACATTGAAGCAAGGCTTCTGAACCGTAAAGATTTTGGGGTTGACTCAGAAAAAAATGTTGATTTTAGGTTACTTTGATTGGAAATTTTATACCTCTTGGTGATTATTCATAGAGTTGGAGGGTTAGATGTTGTAAATGCTAATTTCCAAAAAAAAAATCGAGAAAGGTGAAAAATATAGAAAATAATTGGTCATGAGTTACTTTTGTAAGAAATAGTTGTTATTATTTTAGCGAATTTTTTCCATTTCTATTTTTGTAGTTCATAAAACTTATTTTCACTCTTGATCTCTCATTTTCTTTCGACGAAATTAACGGCAGAAAAAACACAGGGGTTAGTTTTACAGCGCGGGGACCAATATAGAAGTTTAAAATATTAGCAAAAATATTTTAAAATTTTTTAATGTTAATGTAATATTACCAAGATTTAAAGTACTAGCATTCGTCATTTTGAAGGTTTAAAATATTATTTTTCCTTTTAATATCTACACGGGTTGCAAACAAAAAAAGCAGATTATTATATTCTAAAATTTCAAATGAAAAGAATCATCACAGAGAACAATGTTCCAAAGTTTTAGAATCTCTTTCATTCTATAAACTAGTCCTACATCGAAAGAGAATATTGCAATGCAAGTATGATTTTCATACATCACTGTATTGACTAAGCGGGGAACTTGGACCAATTTTATACGCATATTTCATGCTTCACCCTTGTAGGTTTTGTTATACCATATATTCACACCTAAGCTAGTCCTATCTGTCTCCAAGTGATCGTATGCTAAGGCAACCAAAAAAAACACTAGACAGAACAGAAACATTCAGAATATTACAATAAAGTTGCAATTATCGAGAAGTCAAACAACCTGCAACAATCTCATTTATAATCTCATCAGAATTTCCTTTCTGACAACTTATGGAATTCTCATGATTAACTTCTCTGCAGTTATTGCTCCAAAGATTCAATCCTTGAACGCATCTCATCTCTGGTTTAGGCACAAAAAATAAGCTAATCCACTACAAGAGTAGCGCTTCATGATAGCTTTGAGTATGGAATATGGAAGAAGCGAAATGTATGTTGAACAAACTTGGAATATGCCAAAATTTATGGAGACGCCAACTACTTTATTCTAAAAATCCTCTGTAACATATCATTCCCATTAATAAATAAATGGCTTTATAAAATGTGAAAAAAAAAACAAAAAACGTAGGAAATAATTAGTCATAAGTTACTTTATAAAATGGCTCTTACTTTAAAATTGTTATGAGATAGAAAAAGAAATATAATGTATACCATCAATCTTCAACCTTCATTTACATGGTATTGAAAATCTATGGAGGTTTATAACTTTTCTTGAATCAATATTATTCTTTTCAACAAAATATGTGGTATACAATTTCGAGAAAGTATTTGCTAGTTAGAATACGAGTGTGATAAGAACAAAATGTATGAAACTGTCTTTCTTATTATCACTTGTCAAGAACAATTATACGATGTAGATGTTGTTTATTGAGTACACCAAGAGGTGCCTCAACTCTTTGATCACAATCGATACCTCTCAGTCTCTCACAGTAGCCTCTCCTTGTCTTTTATACTACCAGTTCTAGTTAAAACTCTAAATACTTGTAATAAATCTTTCTTATCTTTTCAACTGTTCCCAGCTGTTGTCACCTCGTCATTTGGCTTACTTTAGTCTTTGCGTGATTAGTTTCTTGGAGTTGCTTCAGTTATAGAGAAATGACCAAAAAATGACCTTTATTTCACAGTTGATGGTTGGTTCGAGAAGATGGTACTTGTTCAAAAGAAAAAAACTAACAAGGCTGGGTCGTTACGTGCGCCGGAGCAAGAAAGTAACTGTAGAATGTCCATTTCCATTCCCTGAGGGTTATCATGATAGAGATTTCGTTGTGTATTTTGCTGTGTCTATGTGATTGCGGTGTAATGCTTCTTAGAGTTCATTCCTACTTTTTCTATGTGATCAGACCTCTAATTACTATCTTGGATTATAAACACTAACATGGGTTTGGTTCGATTGAGAAATGAAGGTGTAGAAACAGAGTTGTTGCCCGAAGAAAACTTTTCAATTTCTCTCAATATGGAATCTATTCGGAAGAGAGATCACGAGCAAACCAAAGTAACCATTTGTATGTACAACGCAAATACTTTCACATCTTGCTGGAAATATTCAAGTAGGCAAAAAATGAGCCTGAAGGGTAGAGATTACTAATTAGAGAGCTTCAAGCTATCAAGGAAAATTCTAACAATGCAAAAGCTGAGAAATATAGCCAACATCTTCTATTATCTAATCTTTTTCTAGAACTACCATCAAACTTTACACTGAAAACAAAAGAACCAAGTTCACAGAATGGGGCACATAAGTTACAACACATGGTACATTAGAAAGTCTGAGAAGATCGCATTGATATATGTTACGGACTGTTCAGGAAGAAGAAGAGCTCGGCATAGAACTAACCTTTTCGAGAAGTCCTGTGATCTCCCTTTTCAATTTTGCCTTCGTCTCTCTTGATAAACAATCCCCAGATTTCTCCAACATCGCCGTCATCATCATCAGATTCTGCCTCATCGCTTCCACAGTCGTTGGTGTATCGTTCAGTTTCAGTACTGGACTAATGTGCGAGATCACCGGCATTAGTGGGGCTATGTTCCTTTGAACGTATATCAGCTTCTGCTGTAACCTGAAATTCACTAAGGTTTCACCAAATGGGTTAGCTTTCTCTAAGCTTTTAACTGCTTCTATCGCGTCGGCACTACTCACAAAGGCAACCTGCGCACCACTAATTTCTTCTGAAACATGTGTTTCAGAAGAATCCAAAGGGCCAAACGCAGAGAATGTCGAGGTTAGGTCGTCCCTTGAAGGCATTGACACTTGGGAGGAAAATTTCAAGAAGAGAATTGTGATTCCTCTGGTTACTCCATTAGGTAACTCCTCTTTCTTCCGACGTCTTCTAGGCTGAGTAGGCTCAACTTGAGGCAGAACCGAAGTTGGTTCTGTAATTGTTCCATTTAAGTCCAGTATGCCAGTAGTAGCATGTGCAACTATTGGAAGCTCTTCTGCATTCTTCCTCTTCCTTCCTCTTTTTTTCTTCCCTGAACTAGTGACATTAGTGAAAAGGTCTGCACTCGTGAAGTTTCTGACAGAAGCTGGCTGGCTAGAAACTAACTGTGCTCCTGAGACTCCATAGGTTGAAGACGAAGCTGTCACCTGAAAGTTAAACATCATAGATCTTGGTGTCTTCTCCTCTTGTGGCCAGACATTGGGCAGTATTAAAGTCTCGGGTCTTTGCAGATGCTCAAATTCTGCAGTCCCTAAAGCATTGCCTCCTCTGTTCAGGTCTGGTACAAGTGTAGTAGCAGGTCTGCTGAGTTTATCTGCCGTAGTAGGTTTCCCATCTGGAGATTGTTGTACCATTGGCTTTTCATGGAAAACTTTCAGAAACGGCTCATTTGCAACAGAATTAGAAAATTCTGAGTGACCAATGATATGCTTGATCTTTTTCTTTGACTTGGACGCCTCTTGCTCATTACCTGGAGCTGAAACACCATTCAGAGACTCGATGTTCAACTTCTCAGATTTCTGCAACTCAAAGGTCTTATGCTCAGTATCAGCAACTGAAACACCACTGAGAGGCTGGATCTTCCCTATTTTCTTTGACTTTGAGGTTTTCTGCTCAGTACCTTTAGCTAACATCAAATCCTTAAAACCAGCCATGCTAGCCAACTGCAACTTGTAAGCATTTTCATCATGAAACACAGAAATTCTGAACTTGGAGAAGAACCACTCAAAGAGACTGATATTGTCAGTCTCTTCTGAACACTTGTAATCCACAGCAAGCAGCTTGAGTATAGATATCAAATCAGAAGAAGGCACGTTTACTAGATGGTCTCTTGCAGACACATTGTCAACCTCACTTACAAATTTCCTAAACCATTCTTTCCGAAACCTCTTCCTGCTATTACCTGCAACAATGGATGGAGAACCAACGAACTGATTGTCATTCATCTTTGCAGTGAAACTTTTCCTACCCTCATTTTGGTGTAGTTGACCCATTGGTATCTGCTTATGCCCAAAGAAAGTATAAAAAGCCGATAACCGAGTCTGCATGACTGTCGCCTCAAGTAGTGTCCCAGCATTCAAAACACAATTCGCAATACTCTTCAGCTGAGTGAAAAACTCTTTTGGTTCCAACCGATCTACCGAAAATTCACACAATATCAAAGGCTTGTTCTTTCGGTTTTTTCCATTTTGGGCTGATATTATTCCATTCCCATCAGCAATGCAAGAACAAGTCATATCAAGTTTTAACGAGTTTCCCAGCAAGGACATAGCTTTCTCTACAGCAAGAAAAAAGCCTATATCATTCCCTTGATTCACCACTTGCTCAAAGCTCTCCTTGAAAGGCTTCAACTTGGAAGATGAGAACCACGACACAAGATGGCTCTGACCAATATATCTAACCATAAAACTCTCCTTTGCATCAGCTTTGAAACCAACCACTTCTCCTGGCCACCATTTTTTGTATCTATTCATCACCCATACAAGATTCCCAACCAGAAACTCCTGAGTTTCATCCTCTCTAAACCCATTATTTCCTTTCACCAGTTTCTCATTGGAACAGCCACCATTAGATTCAAAGACCTCGTCAGAACTAACCCCATTTAAAGCTCCACTAAAATCAACAACAAGTGATACATTTCCCGCAGTAACCTCAATCTTCCTCACTTTATCACCACCTTCGTCATCGCATTTCAAGCCATCCATAGAATCTGAAGCCACTAGACTAGATTCTCTTAGGGTTTTCTTATCTGGGGTTTGTACGTTCATCACTGCACCCAAAAACCAAAAAAAAAAAAAACAACCTCTCTGCATCAAGACACCATATTCCTCATATTTGATTACCAAACAAACCCCAACAAACAAAAATCAAAATTTCATCAGGAAAACGAAACCCTTGATTCAAAAATAACAAACTGAAACTCCGAAAAAAAGTAAAACCTTTTTCTACGGAAAAGAAATTAACAAATTACCTGCGAGGAAAACAAAAGAAATTCCCAAATTTCTTTTGATTTCTTGAGTCAAATGTTTGTGTTTTTCTCTTTAATCCCAAGCAATGTGATTCCTTTAGAAGCGCAAAAAGAAATTGTGTATAAGAGTGACAGTAAGGGTGAGAAAGAGAGACATGAGTGTAAAATGTACTGTACGGTGTTCGTCTTCGATGTCGTCGGTGAGATTCTTTCTACGTATTACCACTCTTGTTCATATCTCAGTGTCAGAGTTATAACCTTAAACCGTAAATTATACCAAAACCGTATTAATAGCAAAACCGAAAAAAGTCTCATCGATAAACACGAGGCTTCAACAGTTCCACTGGATTCGATTCTCCCCCATTTAATACGCATTTTGTTTTACGTGACTCATTAAAAATAATTAAAAAGCACTAAAACTAGTCAAATTAATTTATTTGTTTCAATGTAATCAATAAGTTTGTGGAGTACATTTCAAAATAAATAACAGTGTTTATTGATTATGACTAATATTTTTAAGAGTTAATAAGGTGAATATACATAGAAGATAAATTTATTACTTTTATGACCATGAAAAAAATTATTAGGTGCAAAACAAAACGAATATCATTATATCTCAGTTTTACTGTTTCACCTTTCTCATTTGAGATAATTACATAGACAGTAGTGTATCGGATGAAATTTTGGTGCTGGTAGTTTAACGAAAATCGGCTACTGTTTTTAATAGTTATTTGTTTTTCAGCATATAATATATAGTATTGTATATTGATAAATATTAATATATAACGTTAATATCATGTTAAATAATGTATTAAACTATGTAAAACATAAGTATCAAATCTTATATAATAAAGTAAGGTTTTTTTTGTTTTGTTTGATAAAATGTTAATATATATTACCAAATGGAACATTGTGTATTTACAAAAGCTTTGGGGCAATAAGCTTCTAGTGGCCAAAAAAAGATAAAAAGCCAAGGAGAAACTAATACAAGCAACTTTGAACCAATGGGATAGTATTCTTGTACAACCCTTTCGATATGGTCAAGCAAGGAGAGTGTCCTGAATGCTTATGTCGATCTGACATAAGAGCATTTGCGGAGAGCTAGTGATTGAGTTATGGATCATGTTGTTCCTTTCTTTCCAGAGGAGGTAAATGGTGGCCTGAACCACAATGTGTCTCAAAGTGAGAGGAGCCAAATAATCATCGATGACCAATCTACAAATATGCAAGCAGGTACTCACTCATAGCCGGCAGGAGAAGGTGTCAATCTGTTTTGAGAAAGGACAGTGGAGAAAGAGGTGGTCCCTCATTTCATTTTCTAAACCACAAAGACAACATTCAATGGGGATGGGATGACCCCAGCTTGCCAAACGTGAGCGAAGCGGAAGTCTATCAAGGTTCCGTGTTTAGAAATAAAGTAAGAATTTTTAAACAGTTCCAAGATGTTGATATGTGTTACCTAGAATCTTTTTTTTTCTTCCTTATTTTTTCTTATCTCTATGAATAAGTTATTGAAAAGTATTGTTAGAAGATTTTTTGAAAATTAGTAATAATTAATTCTTATATAATACAGTAGGTTTTCTTTAAACTAGAGTTACAAGAGGCTGATATGTGTATTTTAAATTTTCGACATTTGTCTTTCTTTTTCAAAATTATTTTTATTTCATGATTGTGTTCTAATTATTTCAAAAACATTTAAATCTAAATCTATTTTTATATAAATTGAAAGTTTTCTATATTTTTCACTACACTAAAAACGAGCTTGAACCAAGCCGTATATTTCAATTTATTGTATATCGCAAGAGATACATAAATGAAAATAAAGAAGTGAAAAATAATTAAAATTTTATCATAAAACATTTTACACATTTCTTCTTAAAAATTATTATAATAAATTAAACAGAACTATATTTTTTTTTTAAAACACCATTTAGATGTAAGATAAACAAAATTTTCTCTTACTAACTAATCAAAAAACTCTCTCAACATATTAAATAGGACAATGTATTATATATATCTTTTTCAAACTAACAATGTATACGTCTAATAGTTTCTTACAAAACTTTAGTCATACGTACAGTATGCATTAGTCAGTAGAGACAACAAATTCAGATAAATATAACAGTGAAATTAAAGAATTGAAACCATAATTAAACAAAGTTTTAATAACTAAAAATAGAATAAAAAACTCCACCAAAATTTTAATAAATACAAACTTTTGTTGTAACATGAGTGAAATACTATTCCACTTTGCCCAAATGATTTCAATTATTTTCTATATTGAAGAATTAATGAATTTTTCTTCACTAACCTTATTCTTTGTTTTCACTGATTAGTTTAACTATAAAGAATTTTCATGGAGACAAACTAATACATACTGAAGTTATGTTTTAACCAAAAAAAACTTGCAAATATATTTTTGTGAGGCTAGACACCAATTATAAGTTTCTAAAATTTTGTATTAAGAAAGAAAATGAATGGTTTAGATGAGTGATATATTGTAATCTTCAGTTTCATTATTAACGAAAAAAAAATTACATGTTGGAACATGACCAAGTTAAACGAACAATATAACTTGATCACCTCTTAAAATTCAACAAAAAAATATTTGAGATTTTTTGAAAAAGTAAATAAATTTATCTATTATAATATTTAAAAAATTTCTAATGGGATTACTAAATTAACTTTAAACCCACGCGGACATTTCCTAGTTTAGTATAAAAATTAATCTACTATATATGTTAATATACAAAAAAAAAAGAAGGAAAAGTTCCTTATCGTAACCAGAAACATAAAAAATCATATATAATAAGATTTTCAACAGATTTAGCTAATGTTTTTAATGCAACTAACATATTTAATTAAATAATACTCACAAATGAATTTTTTAATATATTGAAAAAACAAAAAGTATTTTTATATTCTTATTTGAATGAAATTTTTTATCATATTTTATTTTAAATAGATATAATAAGAATAAATAGAATTTTCATTTTTCAGCATAAATATCAATAAAATGGTGCTAAGGGTGCTGATTTCTGACTTCGGAAAACTAGATTTGTAATTTACTATGCGATTAGGTCTCTCAGTGTTGAAAGAGATATTTGGTGTTAACAATTTATATTACTAAAATTTTAATATGTTAAGAATGAAATTATAATATATAAATTAGCTTTCTACTTTTTTCCTAAAATGTATTTAAGATACATCACCTACACCAAATTTTTAATTTTTTTTTTCTTACATATAGTGTATTTTAAAATAAAAATATAGTACATATATAATAGATTTTTAATATAATTAATTAACATTGTACAACTGATTTCCATATTAGTAATTTAGTAGTTCCTTTTTGTTTTTTCTCAGGTATTTGTATTTCCCATAATTTTATTTTTAAATTAGTCATATTTCTATATTTCTAGGTATTTTTTTGGTTCTCTCCAAGCCGCATAATCTTTATATACACAACCCCTTTTTACTGCATGTGTCTATGTGCATTGATCGACTAAAATTTCTTTTATCGAGCCATGTTGCTGAAACCTAACACAAGCAGGCCCGGTCCAGAGTCCAACCAAGTTAGGCAATAGCCTAGGACATACAAATTTTGGGACAACTTTTAGGCAAAATATTTTTAAGACCTATAGGCTTTTTTATAAAGTTAATTTTTGTTGGACCTTTTATTAATTATGATTGTGGGTTTTAATTTAACAAAACACTAAAATGAATATTAAAGATTTTGTTTTTGTTAAATTCTGAGTTAGAAAAAAAGAGAGAAAACTAATCGACACAAACTTCTTCTTCTAAGTCGATTCCTTTCTCTTATGTCAAAATTGTGAAGTATCACTTATCAGTTATGTAAATTTTGATTTGGTGAATTAACTATCAGTTTATATTATAATTTAGTAATAGCACTTAGAAACAAAGTTATTATAGATTCCACTTGGATAATTGTCAAGAACCTACCTTACGGATTTAGTACTTCCTGCACAAACTTATTATTGCTCTGATGTAGAAGTTATTACTGCTCTTATTTAGTACTTCATGTGCTTTACACGAACTTATATAATTTCCAATTGGATTATAGTGGCTACGATTATACAAATTAAGAAGTAACAAGTTTAATACAATATTCATGGCTTCGTAACATCATAGTGAGATTACTTATTAGATATTATTCATGAATTCATTGGCTTCATAGTGAGATCAATTATAAATTAAACTATTAGATTTAATAAATTATAATTTCGTATATGTATGATTAATCTCTTTTTTTGTGCAGTAATAAAAACATGCCACCATCTGGAGTTAAAAGAAACATCAGGTTATCAGAAATAAATAAATAAACATATTCTGGACCAATAAAAAGTCAATCATTGGAATCTAAAAACAGAAACAATAAAGAGAAACAAGATGAAACGATAAAGTCTGAATCTACGATACGTAAAGAAAGTTAAAAAATCTGAAAAATTCTACCATTGGCGTCGATGTAAAGCGACAAAATGAAGATATCAATAATAGCATCAAACATGATAATTCAGATGAACGTAATCAAATTCATTAAGATGAGATTGAAAAGTAAAACGAGAAAAATGAGTAACAAAAAGTACATATTTCTGATAATTCTGCTTTTGAAAATTGGGAAAATTTTGATATAAGATTGAGAGATTTGTTGGTTAATAATGGTTACACAAAATGACTATTAAGTGACTATTAGTTTCGTCAGAATAGAACTGGTAGGCATATTTCACAGTTATTCTACACAAGATATATGACAAATGGTGAGAAATAAGATAGACGATGGTTGATATACTCAAAAATTGTCAATAAAACTTTTTGTTTTTGCTGCAAATTGTTTAGACATGAAAAAATGGTGGTAACTTGGCAAGCACTAGGTATAATGATTGGAAATATTTCACCGAGGTTGAAAGAACATGAAAGTTCTCATGATCATCTTATTGCATGACACGTTGGACGGAGTTGGAAGTGAGGTTTAAAAATCAGACAATTGATACGCAAGCTCAAGAAGAACTAAATAGAGAAAAAAACCATTAGAGAGAAGTATTATTGAGAATATTTGCAGTAGTGAAAACTCTACCTCAAAGAAATTTGGCATTTCGTGGGGATAGTGACAAGATTGATGACGAGAATAATGGAATTTTTTTGGATCTTATTGAGATGATTGTATAGTTTGATACAGTGGTGAGGGAACATATCCGGCAAATTGAGAAAAAAAAGAAATTTGTTCGCATCATCTTAGTCACAGGATTCAAAATGAATTGATTGCAATGCTTGCCAGGGAGATAAAAGTTATGATCATAAAGAAGATTAATGATTCGAAGTATTTCTCCGTGATTCTTGATTGTATCCCTGACATTTGTCACAAAGAACAAATGACTTTGGTTATCACATGTGTGGATGTTTCAGCGATGTCAACCAAGATTGAAGAATTCTTCTTGATATTTTTGATTCTCAAAGATAAATCAGAAGGGCTTTTCTCTTCGCTCCAAGATGCATTGATTGAACTAGAATTAAACATTGATGATGTGAGGGGACAAAGATATTATTACGGATCTGATATTAAAGGAAAGAATAAGGGAGTTCAAAAGAGGTTGCTGAAAAAATCTAAGGGCATTCTTCACTCCATGTGGTTGTCATAGTCTTAATCTTGTGTTATGTGATATAACATCTTCTTCCACAAAAGCTGTGTCATTTTTGGAATTGTTCAACGAATATATGTCTTGTTTTCTTCGTCAACAAATAAGTGGGACATATTGATGCCGATGGTTAAAGGACTAACCTTTAAATCTTTTTCCCATACACGTTGGAAAAGCTATGTTGAAAATGTCAGAGCAATATGGTTTCAAACCCCAGAAATCAGAGAAGCTTTACTTTCCTTGGCTGAAAGTACTGACAATTCAAAAACACCAAGTGATGCTGAATCCCCTGCTCTAACTAAAACACATTTAATTGGAGGTTTCGAGTTATTGTTTGATATGGTTGTTCGTTTTGATCTGCTTTTTGTTGTCAATACAGTAAGCAAGAGCATGCAGTCATAAAACATTGATATTGATCTTGCAATTCACTAATTTAGAGGGCTTGTGTTATATTTTCAAAACTATCGGGAGACAAGTTTTGAGGAAACAAAATCTACGGGTAGAAAAATTGCAGCCGAGATAGAGATTGAAGCTGAATTTTCAGTGAAAAATAATACATCATTAAAAGAAAGGAGCAATTTGATGAGGACGTATATATAGTTGACGAAAGTGTGTTATTGTCGCCAGAGGAGGAATTCAGAATTCATTACTTCAACACACTCATAGATCAAGCTTTAGTTTATCTTGAGTCAAGGTTTTAACAATTCCAAAAGTATGAACATATTTTTTAATTGTTATTTGATTAAAAGAAACTAAAATCAGTAAGTGATGATATTTTGAGGGAATCATGTGTGAATTTGGAGACTTTTCTAAAATATGGTAAGCATTTTGACATAGATGATTATGATTTGTTTTTGAAACTATAAGTTCTTCGAAATGTATTACCGAAGAAAGTATGTAACCCTATTGAAATACTTGATTTTCTGAAAAGAATGGAGGGATGTTATCCAAATATAGGATTTGTTTATCGCATATTGTTGACCATTTTAGTATCAGATGCTATTGCAGAAAAAAAAATTTCGAAATTAAAACTGATAAAAAATTATATACTATCTACCATATCACAAAAAATATTGAATAGGTTAGCTTTGCTATCAATTGAGACAATTATAGTTGAGAAACTCAACTACATGAGTTCGATGGTTAGTTTTGCTATCAATTGAGACAATTATAGTTGAGAAACTCAACTATATGAGTTCGATGGATGATTTTACTGATAAAAATAGAAGGAAGGCTATATTCCAACACCAAAAATTTTCTTTTATTTTTATTTTCTTACTAGACCGTTTATAAAATTAGAAAGAGTTTTATTAAGTAATAGTATCATTTTCTTTATGTTACTATTATTTATAATTTTGCGTAAAAAAACATTGGACCGACTCTGAACACAAACACAGAGGTCCGCCAGGACCAGTACAAGGTTGCGTAGATGCAGAGGAGGGCCGACGGATGAGAGACGACAACATGGTTAAGATCCGTAAAAGCAAGCGTGAAGAGAGTCTGATGAAGAAGAGGCGTGAAGCTACAATCTCGGTTTTGGTCGATAATAAATTGGAGAATTTCTCGGATATTGCAGCTGGGGTTTGGTCCGATGATCCTGCCTTGCAGCTTAAGTCAACTACTGAGTTTAGAAAGCTTGTATCTATGGAGAGAAGTCGTCCTCCAATCCAGGAAGTGATAGATTCTGGTGTTGTGCCTCGGTTCGTTCAGTTTCTAAAGAAAGAAGAGTACCCACATATTCAGTTTGATTGGGCTCTAACAAACATCGCAACTGGAACATCAGATCATACAAAAGTTGTAATAGATCGCAATGCTGTTCCAATCTTTGTCCATCTTCTTGGTTCATCTAACGATGATGTTCGTGAACAAGCTGTATGGGCGTTAGGTAATATTGCTTGTGTATCACAACAATGCCATGAATATGTTCTTAGATGTGGAGCATTGGTTCCACTTCTCAACCAGATTGATGAGTACGCTAACTTGTCTATGCTTAGAAACGTCACATTGACATTGTCAAACTTGTATTGTGGTGGCCAAGTAATACCCGGGGCGGTTCCAGCACTTAAACGTCTAATCTATTTGAATGATGAAGAAGTCTTGGCAAATGTATGTTGGGCTTTCGCATATCTTTGTAACGGGGCTAGTGACAAAATCCAAACTGTCATTGAGGCTGGTGTTGTACCAAGACTTGTTCAACTTCTCCGACATCCTTCTCAATCTTTGGTAGAACCTTAACTGCTCTCTATCGGAAATATAGTTACTGGAGATGATTTACAAACACATGTTGTGATCAACAGTGGTGCTTTACCTTGTCTTGCACACATTCTCACTTATAACTATAAGAAAAGTATAAAGAAGGAAGCTTGTTGGAAGATTTCAAACATCACAGCAGGTATCATATAACAGATCCAGATGGTACTTGAGGCTAATTTGATTGCCCCCTTAGTCAAGTTGCTTCAATATGGTGAATTTGATATTAAGAAAGAAGCTGCATGGGCTATTTATAATGTAACTTCGAATGGTTCTTATAATCAAATCAAGTATCTTGTGGAGCAAGGATGTATAAAACCGTTATGGGATCTCCTAGTAAGTCTAGAGCCAAAAATCGTAAGTGTATGCCTTAAGGGATTGGAGAACATTTTGAAGGTGGGAGAGGCAGATATGAACTTTGTTAAGACAGGGGATATGAACTATTATGCTTATCTGATTGATGATGCAGAAGGGTTTGAAAAGATAGAGGAGCTTCAGAGCCATGAAAACAATGAGATCTCTGTTACGGCTGTAAAACTTTTGGAGACATACTGTCTTGATGATGAAGATGACGAGATACAACAATATCCAGGTGTAGATGGTTCTCAGGCGGGTTCCGGTTTGGAGATAACCAATTTCAAGTCCCTTCTATGAATAATAGGCAATGGTGACACGCGCTTTGTAGGGGAGGTGGTTAATGCACACGCAAGCATGTAACATTCTTCGCACAAAACAAAGAAACGTTTGGCTCAGGATGAGTCGGGTTGCGTCATTGAAACTTTACTTTACTAACTATTAGTTTTGGGCTAAGCCCACTGTAATAACCATTTGCTTTTAGCCCTTGACACATCTTTCTAGCCCATGATAGAGTGGACTTGTGGGAGAGAGAAAAATATAAAAAGATATTTTTAATATTAAATAAATAATTTCGAGGGTTGAGGTTGGACCAACCTGGTTAGTTGACAAAAGTAAAAATAAAAAAATGAGGTTGGTGGTTCACCGATCAACTTTTTTTCCTTCGTTGAGTCTCTTAGTATGATATGAAGTTGTAGGATTCATACTGCTGAATTTTTATTATTTCACATATGCATTTTTAACAACGAAATCGATACGGAAATAATCGTGTGAGTGTGTCCAGAATTTAGAAATTGTAAATTATATATATTTAATGTTACACCGATCATGAATTTTTTTGTCTTGTTTTGTTACAAATAGAGTTTTATCATGCGCATACATATTAAAATTTAATTATTTATACATAGGATAGTCTTAAACTTTGTTTTAATAAGAACGCTGACATTTTAGCACTTTTGAGGAAGAAATTCCCAACTTTAAGAAACCTCATTGCTTTATTAAGCTCATTCTTTTCTCTTTTTTTTTTCCTCAAATTTTTTCCCTTGATTATACAATACGGCTATACCCCAATCTGTATATTTTTAAAATATGGCAGAAAGATAATTGCATTTGAGGTTGCTTTTACAGGAAACAAAAAAAAAAACTCATTCTATCTCTCTCTCTCTCTCTGGTTTCAAGGCACTGCCCTCCCTGAGTTTCATGATTTTGATTCCTCTGTCATTACTTTTTTTTTATTGTCCTCTGACTCCAATCACTTTAGAATTTGATAATATATTAGTCTATATATATAACTTATGGTATATAATATACAAGACATGGACTGCCAAAATTCTCCTTCTTTAACTAAACCCAATAAAGCTCATATTAGCAATCTATTTACTACCCCCCCCCCCCCCCAAATACAGTCACAAACAGCATTTTCCTTTCATCAGTAAATTCGGTTGACTAGAAAGAAAAATAAATTACGAAAAAGAATACAAATATTTTTGAGAGTAGGAAAGTATGGTAGTATCCAAAATAAAAAATGTCGAGTGTGGTATTGAATGAATTACATTTTATTTTCTAAGCATTATTTCTTCGTTTTATTATCCGGAAAATTTTAGTTTTTCAGATTACAGTGTAAGTTAGCCATGCTAACTCTTGTTGGACACCATTCTTTTTTTGTTAAAGGGTTTTCTATTTGCACCAATTTAATACTTAATGAATTAGTTATATTTGCAACCAATACTGTAACTAATCAAAACTCAACACACCATATGTGAAACTCGAACTAAGTAGTGACTTATGGGATTTTCTATTGCCGGCAATGATATAGATCTCGGTACAATTCAACGCAATGGGAATTTGGTGTATTTGTTAATTACAACCTAGAGCTCAATGACATGTCAAGTTTGGTGGAAAGAAACCTTTAACTTAAAATATTGTGGATATTAATCAATTAAAAGTAGGAAAAATAAAGCACTGAGATTGAACCGAAAAAGTTGGTTTATGGACATTCGACATAATGTTTTGCATATGGAATGAATATCCATGTGCTTTTAGATTAAGCCCGATCGATCAAAAAGTTTGATCCATCCTTTAACTTTTCTTACGTTACTTTAAAATTTAAATGAACTTAAAAATAACACACATTGGTGACTGCACTATATGAACAAATATCAATTACGTAAAAAAAATGACATCAATTTATAAGAGTAACAAATGTGTTGAATTTTTTCCCTAAAGATTAAAAATAGTATAAAATAAAACTATGCATATGCTTCATATTGAAACCTAACAATATAAGTACGTATATCTCTTTTGCCACAAGCTCGAATCTATTGGAGGCCGAAGGATTTGTGATACACCACAGTCCACATTTTTGAGTAGAAACTAGAAAGTTAAGAAGATATGTAACATCAATACAAATATTTTAACGATTTCTATATATGGTAAAGAAATTTTATTAATTAGGTTTTTTTTATGGCATTTTAATTATTAGATATATTTGAATAACGGGATAGATCATGAACTGAAATTTAGACTAATGTATGTATGTAAAAACCGGATATTTAATCAGTTAACACGTCTGGTCGAGAACGAAACCGAACACTAGAGTTCCGTGAAAGGTGGGACATGACTTAGACCCACATAGAAATCCATTTTTCGCCATTCGAACGTGGGGCCACTTGACTATCACTCTGTGTTTTTTTCAGTTAGATAGTTTTGTTTCTTAAACTCATAAGTATATTAAAAATTGTTGCATATTGGACTAAAAAGAAAATGTCAAGTGTAATGATGACATTAAGTTAATCTCGAGTTGTAAACCGAATTTGTTTATGCATATTGGACTATAATAGATAAGGTGAACTGGTTTCAGACTCAGATTAAGTTTGGTTCAATGTTGATTTACGCCTATACGGCTAAAATGTTTTTTTTAAATGTCTACTTTATTTTGAGAAGTATTGTCTACACGATCGCTAAATAGAAAGGAACTTTAAATTTGAGAAATAACACTTTGAAGTAAGGTAGTGCTCTTTTTGCCAGTTTATCAGCTACTTATACGGTTAAAATGTTTGAAGTTTGTTGTATTTGAGGTTTGCTTATAAAGGCAGCGCTCGAATTGATCTTGGGTAAAATTATGATATCTGGTAAAAACTATACAAATCGTTTATTTTCGTCTAGATGTCCTAAGGGCAAAAGTTGGAATTTAAGTAAAAATGAAATAAAATTAGATATTATTTTATTTTTATTTTTTTCTCATGGAACATGGAGTAGGCAATTGAAAAAAGTTGCAAGGCATATCTGTCATTCATAAATCTAGAGAGAGAAAGATGCAAGGGCATATAGATAGTAAGATAGGGTTAGGATTTTTCTTGAAAGCCCAAAATTAAAAGCGAAGCTAGAAAACATTTTGTTCAAAGTAGTAATGATAATTTTCCTCCCCTACCTCTGACTTCTCTTCTTCCCTTATCATCATTACAACCTCACTCCTCTCTCTCTCTCACTTTAATTTCCCCAATATCATGATGATAGTGATGATGATAATTCATGCTCGTATTCGTCGTCTTCTTCTCCTTCTTCTTTCTCTTCACCTCCCAAGTCCCAATACCCAAGAAGAAGACATCAACACACAAACCCAAGATCAAGAATCCCAAGAAAAAGAAGATGAAGTAGTTGATTCTCATAATTATCAAGATTTTAAGATTAGGGTTTACCTCATCTCTCTCTACTTTTTCATTTAGATCGATTCTTGATCATCATCATCATCATCATATGTTTGTATCATCATCCACGTGTGCGTACGAGATCCAAAAGGGGAATCAAGCGTCTCGGTCCGATCCTTCGCTGCTTCAAAGCGATTATCATCTTATAAATCATCAAATCAAGTGTGTCTCTGTTATCTTTCTTTCTTTCTTTTTGTTTCTTTTTCTTTTGACTACTTTTGTTTTTTCCTTTTGTTTCTTCTTCTAGATTTATCTTTTCTCGATCGGTGTTTTAGTTTTGACTTATTTAGATTTATGAATCTACATGTATCACTATCTATCCCTATATATGTTCTTCTTTCGAATTCTACTTAAGAAAGTAAATCCTATATATGATGGTTGTTTGCATTTTGGAATTTTTACCATGTAATTAATTGCTTGAATCGATGAAATCTAACACAAGATAATGATGAATTTATGTATGTATGCGACAACGATTCATGTTTGTGTATGTATGCTGAATTTGTTCGTGGAGTGTCATTAATGATGCGTGTAAACTATAAACATACTAACCATGGTGGATAATGTTTCATGGAATTTAGAATATGAAGCATGTTCAGGTCATATACATGTATACGCATGATCTATAGATCGATATGGTAAGATCATTCCTTATATATTCTAATGATTATGTCGTGTTGGTACAGTCAAGAAAGTTATGATGGCTAAGGCGACGAAGAAATGTGTACGTACATAAATGCATTTACACAATAGTTTTCTCGTTCGATATAATATTTGACAGCATAATTTATAAGCAATTGTAAGATTTCCCGAGACTGCATTTATTGCTCTAATTTGTTTTTGTCGGTTTTTGTCGCTGCACCAAAGTGAATGTACAATTTCTGCTTTAGTCTTTGATCTGTCTGTATTAGTAACCTTTACAGCTTACACAACATATATCCATACGACACAAATTACGTGAAAGTTGAAACAAGCGTTCGCATTTAAGAGCATTAATTTATGCATAACAAGCAGAAATACACAGATATGCAAAAAAAAATTTGTTCAGCAGATGCGTTGGAGATAGAATTGTTTCATTTATTGGATGCAACCTATATGCGATGGCTCAATTAGGTGTGCTACCTTGTTATCTTGCTTAAGAATTAGCTTGCATCCATTAAACCACTTAATCAAATAGGCATTTTGTTTGTTCTTTTTTTTTTTTAAATTCATTTTGGGTTTTGGATCAAGTTTTAAAGGTTGGGAGATTAAAACGACTAGTTAATGAGTATGTGTATATATATATTACCTTTAAAAGAGCTAGTGACTGAAAAGTTCTTAAATGTCTATACCGTTTTGGCCTGTCACGCCGAACAATCAATTAACAAAAATCTAAAAAACTCAAAAGCGAATCTGTTCATTTTGCACAAGTATCAAAATATGAGAAGTTAAAATATAAAAGCACATGAAATGTGTAACATAAACGATAGAGCATCGGATTTGAATCGTAACATTTACCGCAACAAATGAGAAATATTCTTTGATGATTCTCATTTTTTAATCACAAAATTGAAATAATTAGTATTATTAAAAGCGCTACCACCGTTACTTTACCATTTCTAATTATTCTGTGATTTTTCACTACTATCTCTTCTCGCTATTTCTTTATTGTTATTTTGTATCACTAGTGAGATCCTCCATCATTCTACGAGGATCTCCCTTCGTTCAAAATGCTCATATCTAAATATGTAACCGTAGTTTAAACTATGATAGCCCGAATAGATCTGAAGTTTTTGTGAGCTTTGCGGTGAACTTATCGGACCGTTTTTTGTTTTTTACTGATTGACTCAGGTCCTAGGTTACATTTATTATACCAAACCCCATCGATCCCCGAGGTTAAATCTGTCATACTAGTTTTGTGACCAAAGTCATATGTATCGACCCAAATCAGGCCAATAAGAAATATTCGATGACCAGCCTTTTAAGGACCCTCCCTAATTAGTGACTTGTAGATTGAAAAAGGTATTCACCGCATTTGGAGAAGATCTCAAACAAAATTGAAGACGAACGACTCAGAAGGTCAAAAGATAAACACAAGATTTGCATTTGTAATTAAATACGTAATGGATAGAGACTAATGAGAATTAGGAAACTTCATTATACATACACGGAATCCAGCATGAACATAACCAAAAAAAAACTGTATTTATCTCAAATTATCATTTAATTTGCACCACCAATTGATCAATCAAAATATTAGCATTAATTGTTAGTCTACTAATATAAAATAAATAAAAGATATAGAGAAGAAGTAATCTTCTAACTAATCTACGCGACTTTGTATTAATCACGTTTTAATTTAAACAAATACATTTTCTCACCGAATCAAATCTTTCTCTCTGTCTCATAAAAAATGGAGAAAATATCTGTTTTTTAGAAAATTCTGTTGGATTCCTGTGATCTTTTTTTTATGGTTCCGTTGAAATGGGTTGAATTGTTAGATTGGATGAATCATGATACACTAAAAGTTCTCTTATACAATTGGATTAGAAAGTTATAAAACTCAAAATGAAATTTGATTTTGTTCGGAAATTTTGGCTTATGGGGTATGGGATTTTCTAGTGCCTTTTTTGAAGGATCAATTAACAAAATAATTAATTAGCACCATTTACAGAAATGGTTTAACCCATAACCAAAGAGGCATATTAGAATCGATCAGAAAACTATACAACTCAAAGCATGCTTCGCTAAAAGGTATGTATACGATTTTAGCAGGGAGGCCATGTTTAGAGTAGTTGGCTCGGGTCGCTCTGGTCATAACACGTAGAGTCCATCCCATATTAGTTTAGTCAGCCTTCAATGAAGCAATTTTGAAGGATGTATTTGTTCCCATCATTCAGTTTGGTTACTTGCAAGCTAATCACCTCAAAACTATATATCGTGTGAGAGTAAATTGTTTTTGATAATTTTGTTTTTTAATTGAAAAGTTAGATTTACTGAGTTTGGTAAAATTATAGTAGTGATTTAAATAGACGAGAATAGTTTTAGAGTTGAGATTCTGTTGGACTTTATTATCTTTCATGTGATGTGTAGATTTGTTGTTTAATATATATATATTAGAGTGGATCAACAATTGAGTTGGAATGAAGTTGCGTGGATTGTAAATAGAATTTCAGGTATTAAAACTCATATGTCTTCGGTAGATTCGAGATTAGATTCATTGGACAAGAATATTTCATCAATTTTTTAAACACTAGTTCGAATGAAAGCAAATCACTTTGCCGACAAAGCATTGGAAAAACGAAAAGCATCTCTTAACACCATCTCACTAACGGACTAATATTAGAATATGATACTAAAAACTACATTAATTGTTAAAACAAAATTTAATATACAATCATCCATTTATTAAGTCTACCATATTGAAATTTTTTTGAAAATTGTCAAAAAAATTTTAAAAAAAGTTTAAATTTATCATCAATTTAATAAATAAACCATTTAAATAGAAAATGTTGTAATTCCCAATGCACCGTGAAATATTCTGCTTCAATTGTTTACTGATTTTATAAAATATGATATTTGTTCTCCAAACGATCAGTTTACTGCTTCAGCACATCTAGTAGCAAGAGTATGGCGATTACGGTGCCGAGACGGCAATTTTTCATCGGCGGTCAATGGTCAGAGCCTGTTCGCCGGATAACTCTCCCTGTTATCAATCCCGCTACTGAAGACATCATCGGTACACTTTTTTGAACCGAGATCAATCAATTTCTCGAGTTTTGATTCAATCGGTTGAGATTAGGAGAAGGCATTTACCGATTCTACTTTGTTCGCAAATTCAGAGAGCTTTGAACTTTTGTCTGCTTAAGATGATGGGAGGGAGATTCTTTTGTGATGCGGCTTTAATCTCTAGCTAACTTCGGCTGTTGATCTGGATAGAACTTTTGTGATCTTCGTCTATGGACTAGCTATTTCCTATGTTGCACGGGTACTCAATATGGACGAAGTACCCGTTCTGGGTACATCATGGGTACCGGGACACCGTCGAAACGTCCCCACGACGTTTTGAGACAATTAAGACGGCATCCAATAGAATGACATGGTTACGGGATACCGTTGCAATGTATCGATAAAAGTTTTGGTAATAATACATTTCCATGGAATCACATGAAAAGTTAGGTTTTAGAGACAATGAGTGACGCTGATTTCTCTTTTTTTTTTTTATGTTGGGTTAGTGAGATTAAAAAAATTGATCTTTTTAATAAAAGGGAAGTTTATTTTATAAAACAAAAGAGGAAGACGATGAAACAAGGTACAAGATCCGTTTCAACGACGTCATGTTGTGTAAGATTGATTTTGATAGAATTAACTGATTGTGACGTTTGTTTAAATTATGAGTATTTAAATAAACGTTAATTTAACTTTCGTAGAATCACAAGATTGATTAGTTTGTTTTTTTGAGATATTAAACTAAATATTTTAAGTATTAAAATTTATGTATGATATTTTTATATTATAAATTATGAGTATTTCTCTTATATTATTATTATTATTGATGTACCTATACGGTACCCGTTTCTATAAAATTTAAAGTTGCCGTTTCTCGTCTCCGTCCCCGTCCCCGTTTCCTGAACCCGTATCCGTTTCAGTGCAACCTAGGCTATTTCTGCATAGAACAAGATCCAAAGCTGTTTTTGCGTTAGATCTGTAGATTATATAATAGGAGATATCTAGTTGAAACTGTGGATCTTCTATTCTGCTGAGGAGTTTTGTAGTGTTCTAAGTTTATTGAACTAGGATTTGGTGGTGTTTTTAGGTTATATTTCCATCTGTAACTTCTGAAGATGTGGAGCTCGCGGTGGAAGCTGCTAGGAAAGCACTTACTACGAACAAAGGAAAGGATTGGGCTAGAGCATCTGGGGATGTTCGTGCCAAATACTTGCGTGCTATTGCAGCTAAGGTATTTGCTGAGTTTACTAAATTTGTGTTCCTTTCATATTGCATACTGTGTTATCTGTTTCTTCTGATGTAATTGTTAATGTTGTCATATGTACATCTATATCCAGGTAACAGAGAGGAAGTCTGAACTAGCTAATCTTGAGGCTATTGGTTGCGGTAAACCTCTAGATGAAGCAGCATGGGACATGGTATTCTCATTTTACTTTTGTGAGTATTTGCCAATTTTGTGATTCAAATGTCATACATGATTCGTTTATAACCCTTGCAGGATGATGTTGCTGGCTGTTTTGAATACTATGCAAAGCAGAAGGCTCCTCTTTCTCTTCCGATGGGTACTTTTAAGGGTTGCATCCTCAAGGAACCCATTGGTGTAGTTGGGCTAATTACTCCCTGGAATTATCCATTACTGATGGCTGTCTGAAAAGTCGCTCCTTCATTTGCTGCTGGGTGCACGACAATACTGAAACCTTCAGAGTTGGCCTCCCTGTGCGTATGTGATTCCTGTTTATACCATAACTAGCCGTTTTAACTATTAGTTCATGAACTCGCCAATCTGATGCGATTTTACTTTAGGACATGTTTGGAGCTCGCTGACATTTGCCGCGAGGTGGGTCTGCCACCTGGTGTTCTTAATATTCTTACTGGTTTAGGAACTGAAGCAGGTGCTCCACTGGCGTTGCATCCACATGTTGACAAGGTTTGATTATAGTCACTTTTATCCTTACTACTATTCTGAAAGTCAAACATTTGAAGATCGAACATTTATTCTTGCTTTTCTGGGTTAGTAGAAGTATTAATATTTTCGCCTTTACCAGATTGTATACACTGGAAGCACGGCAACTGGAAGCAACACTATGACTTCTGCTGCCAAATTGGTTAAAGTAATTCCAATTGTCCTTGTTGCTTTCCTTTGGAACAAGTATCTATCTGGCTTTTGTTTATTTCACCTATGATTTTTTGGGGTCTTGTACTTTTCATTCGACAGCCTGTTTCCTTGGAGGTTGGGGGGGGGGGGGGGGAAGCCCTATCATCGTCTTTCATGATGTTGAAATTGACAAAGGTTGGTGCTTTTGGAACCTTAAGAAAACCATGGTATATGTATTCGTATGTTCTTAACTATCGGTTTAATTAGTGATGATACTTTTATTATAAACAGCTGTGGAATGGACTATGTTTGGTTGTTTCTGGACGAATGGTTAGATTTGCAGTGCGACATCTCGACTTCTCGTGCATGTAAGTGAGCATATAATCTGCAATAGTCTCTGATTATAAATTCCTATTGAACTGTACGTGATATATGATACCCTTTAACACAACTCCCCGTCCACCCAAACCTGCTCTCTAGAGAAGCATTATGTTAGATGTTATAAAATTAAAGGTTTGCTACTGAAATTAAATGATTTCTCTAATAGCTTAGTCTATTCTAGTCCTAAAGCAAGTAGAAAATATAAAGACAGTTTCTAACATCTCCTTTACATGAAACCACCAATTCAAAGGTCAATACACAGTTTCAGAGTATTTATTTTTCATTTTTATTTGTAAGATTGGTCATCAGCAATTCAGATAGATTGTGGGCAAGTATCAGTGATCATAAAACCTTGGAATCCCCTGATAAAGGTAGGACAGAAAAGCTTCGCTATACTTCTTGTGTAATGTTGTTTTCATGAAAAGAAAATTCTGGTGAAATGACAGGAAAGAATTGCTGGCGAATGTTTGGACAAGCTGGTAAAATGGACAAAGAACATTAAGATTTCAGATCCTTTTGAAGAAGGCTATAGGCTTGGTCCTGTTGTCAGCAAAGGACAGGTGATATTTGCTGAACAGAATTGATATTCTCAAGAATCAACACCTCAAGCCCCCAAAACCTTTCTAATATAATAATTTGGGGTAATCACGTTAAGATTTTCAGTCACGGCTTACATCTTAATCCTGTGCAGTACGAGAGAGTACTGAAGTTTGTCTCAAACGCTAGGAATGAAGGTGCAACTCTCCTCTGTGGAGGAGCTCGTCCTGAGGTACATGGCAGATATAGACTAATCTTCTTTGTATGTCCAAATACTATCTAGAACCCGTAACACTTACAAATGTTTTATTTATGTTCGGCAGCATTTAAAGAAGGGAGATTTTGTTGAACCTGCCATAATTTCAAATGTGACTACTTCAATGGAAATCTGGAGAGAGGAAGTCTTTGGTCCTGTTCTGTGTGTCAAAACATTCTCCACCGAGGGATGAGGCAATTCACCTGGCAAATGACTCCCAGTGAGTTTTGATTATTCTTCTTATCTTGATCAAGAAACTCCACTGATGATGTATTAGATGTATTAGATTTGATGCGTGACTTTATTTGTATATGCAGATATGGATTAGCAGGCGCAGTATTATCAAATGATCTGGAGAGGTGTGATGGTGTTAGTAAGGTAAGTACCTAACGTTGCTATTAACAAAAAACATCAGTAACTGCACGCATCTCTTGAGTTTATGAATCCTGATCATTGTGTATTCAGGCTTTGGAAGCGGGAATTGTGTGGGTCAACTGCTCTCAGCCATGCTTCACCCAAGCTCCATGGGGCGGAACCAAACACAGTGGGTTTGGCTGTGAATTAGGAGAATGGTGAGTATCTCTCGTTTGCTATAAGTGTGAAGATTATGAAAACATAAGAAAAGACTCCAACTAAATGAAATTGTGTATCCATAATAACTTAAACCTCAATAGTTACAAAAATTGAATATATTTCTGCTTTTGGTGTTGAATTGAAAGTTTAAACATATTTTGCTTCCTTGCAGGGGACTTGAGAACTACTTGAGTGTGAAGCAGGTGACTCAGTATATCTCTGATGAACCATGGGGATGGTACAAAGCTCCTTCCAAGCTCTGAGACAAACACTATACTTCCTGATAGTTCCTTGAAAAATGTTATAATGAGAGTAAACCAATATATGGTAAGAGATCCTTCTATAAGAGAAACTGTGTTGCTAGTTTTAAATTCTATAAAAAATGGAAAATAAGATGGGATGATATTTCGTCTCTCTCAAAACAATGTGCCATACACTTTTATAAGTTGCATAAAACTGGCATCAGCATTAAGCAAAAGATGATTGCTACAGCCTACAGGGACATCAGAAGGCACAGAGGTCAAGTGATCTGCGAATTAGTGTCTGGATTCATGCAGTTACAGTTGTGTGGTGAAAACTAAACCACAGTAGTCAAAAGAAACGACTCTTGAAGCTCTGTACTATTGATGATGTCCACAGGTAAGCAAAGAAGATCTATTGGTGTTGCGATGTATTTGGTAATGGATTCTTCTGGGTGACCTCGCTGTACCATGTCTTCCAAGCATCCATGTAATGGGAAAAGAGGTCTTTCAAAACTGGAATTTGTTCAGAACAGAACAGAGTTAATTTCATATGTTTTGTTTTCTCGCAAAATCTTATCAAATGGATGAGTAAATATGCACCTTGGTTTTGGTAAGAGGGACGGTAATCAGAAACAAGATTCTCCACATCTAAAGCTCTCCTGGAGTTATCCTCCATAGCAGCAGTTGGATATGTACCAGTAGTGGCTGGTGCAGAAGGACCAAAGTGGTAACCTCTTGATTCATGAGCATCAAAGCTTTTGCTATAAGAACTCTCTGGTACTGCATGTTTTCTCATCTTTAGCCTTCTCTCTGTAGCATTTTCTTGGGATGAAGATGATGATTTGCTTCTCTTGACATTGACATTCGTAAGATCAGTTCCGAATGTTCTTTTTCTTGACTCCATTTGCATGAAATCACTGCTCAGCGTGAAAGTAGGCTCACCATTGTATCCTAACCACTTGAAAGCTGGTTTCCTAGAATCTAAGGTGTGAGTCTGTCACCAGAGAGAACAGAAACTAATAAGACTAATCAACGGCTATAAATTATAAATGGTTCACAATTGTTGCAGCTATGGAAAATTTAATTACCTTCTCGATGAGATTCATTGAGGACAAAACATTAGCAATATCATAAAGCCGCCTTACTTTAGCTGCAGAAAAGTAATCAATGTGTCAAAAAACACAGATCAATTTGTCTCAAAGCTGAGTATGTAACATAAAAGATCATTACTTCTCATAATTGATGTATTGTGGGCATCACCAAGCAGTAACTTTGCAGCCTCGTCAAGGGAGATGATCCTAGCCTAAACAGTTAAAAGCACATTAAAAAAAACAATCTTTAGAAACTTGGTGATAAACACTTAGTTCGTAAAACAAGTCTTTTGAACTTCTCACGTACTTCAGAGCAAATAAAGAGTTTGATAAAGTTCTGAGTAAGCAGTCCTAAGGATTTCTCTCTTCGGTTATCTGTCACACATAACCAACCAACAAAACGTCAGGGAATCCACATTATGTCTCATAAACCATAACTATTCTTTGGCATAATGGTCCAGTTCCACTTATATAATTGACAAGAGGGCTGATTCTAACCTAGAACTCACTACTTTGCAAGTGAACTAAACCCCAAACACAATGAAGTCAGTACCTATTTTTGAGGGATCAGAGGATTGGGGAAGAGAGCCAGGTTTTGAACTATCAGTCTGGCTACTAGAATGGGGCTGAGAAGACTCTTCCTCATCATCTTCATCATCAGATCCCTAAAAATATAAAATTTAAGCATTAGGAGCATGAAGACAACGAAAATTAAAGACTTCAATAGATCGAGAAAAACAAAATCCAAAATCACTTACTTTAACATTCTCATTTACATAGAAACGGTGAAAAGTATCCTTAACTCCCTCATCCTGCAGCAAGTACACTTCCTATGAGCTTATCCAAATCAAACTGGGATTGGATTCAATTCAAATACAAACAAACAATAAAATAAATAAAAACCCCACTTGTAACTCCTTCAAAGCTCCTGGAATTGCGGCAAATCCTTTCCAGGTATACTGATTTTTAGCTCTTCTTGTCAAAACCTAAAATTTTCACCAGACTCATTTCTAAGCAAACATAACAAAAGAGATTTAAGAAAATCTGGAAAGAAAATGAAAGCAGTGAGGAAATAAATCTCACCCCAACACTCTCCAACACATTAACAATATCATAGATTCTTCGTCTCTCGACTCCTGAAATAAAACCCCAAAACCCAAATCAACAAATTAAATACGACGTGAGAAGAATTGGAAAACAAAAATACAAATAAAAATGGTAAATTAAATACCTAATTTCGAGGCAGCATCGTCAAGCCCAATCATTTCAATTCCATCTCGATTATACAAAGCTAAGAAACTGAGAAGGAAGAACTAATCAGAAACAAATTCAAAAAGCGAGATTGGGATTGATTAAAAAGACACTAACTTAGTACAGAGAAGTCCGAGAGATTTCTGTTTCCGACTATAGGAATGGTGAAGCGACGAAGAAGATTCCGGCATGGAAGAAGAAGAAGAAGAAATGGGCATTTTGGATCTTTCCGGTGGTAGATCTGACATGATTGAAGGAATCAATGGATTGAGAAATTGGGTGTGAGATTAAGGAGGGATTTAAGCCAAAAAAAATGGGGGGAATTTGGGAAGATACGTTAAAAGCTTGAGCGCCAATTTGAATTCACTCTTTTTTTTGGCTCCTCCTTCCTCACACACACACTCCTTGAAAATTTGGTAAAGCTGAGTCCTTACGGTTCAGATCTGAATTTTCGGTTTTTTTCTTTTTGTTTCTTCGGTTAGGAATATTTTCGAATGCACTTCAACTTTTGTTTTTCTTTCCCAAATTTAGATTAGACGAGCCTATAAAGACATATTAAATTAAATACTAACCATATGTAACTAGATTTGTTTTGGATTATACTTTGAATTCAAAAAGTAAAATTGTAAAGAATTTTGGTTTTGGTTTGGTTTCTTGGTTTAGGAATATTAAAACCTTTTACGGTATTACGAGTAATTAATTTGACCGATAGGTTTTACTACATCCAAAAGAGCATAAGAAATAGAATCACAATGGTCTATCTTTTATTCATTATATTAGTACTATTATTTTAAAAGTTCTATTGACCAAATAAAAACTGTTGTTCTGTCATTCATTAGCTAAGTTCAGTTTTTTCTTGTTTAATACTTTTTCATACTTATTATATTGATATTTTACGCTTTTTCAATAATGCAGTGTTGCCAAACTCAAACTAATGCAATGTGACAGAATTGTGGATATAAAAAAATAAAATAAACCAGAAAAATGTTATTTTTTTCTTCTTACTCTCATGGGCCTGTTGAAGACCAAATGTGTTGATGCATACTTAATGGGCCCAAGACGTCCTCTCTTCTAATTTGAATATTATTAGATGAAGGTAGCGATGTGTCTGAAATCTCCACGAGGAACAGATTCTTCATTCTTTGATTCTTTTTGAACACTTTTACGCTATCACAGCTTCTTCTGCTATGGTCTCCAAAGACAGTTGCCGCAACGAATTGCGTGCGGCGATTAGACAGCTCAGCGACCGGTGTTTATACTCCGCCGCGAAATGGTCCGTTTCTTAAAACCCTAGTCTTACCATTGTTGCCACTTCAAGCTCACTACTGCATTAATTCGATCAAAAATAAAAAAAAATTCAGTAATTTTTTTATGGGTTTGCTATTTTTTTAATCACGGGCAAACTCTAAGTAATCGGATGCCAATTTCGGTTAAGCAGAATCGTTTCATTTGTATTCACTGGTGTCGGGAATTTGGTATCGGGTTTTGGATTTTTGACATACGATTTTGTGGGTTTTGTGTTCTGATATGTTTGAGATTTGTATGTCTAAGTTTGAGCTTGATACTGATTGTAAATTGTGTTCTTTTGATGGTAATTTCTTATTTTGGTTCAATCTCTTTTGTGAATTATGAGTAAAGTTTTCATTTTTCAGCCCTCGTGTTGTAATGCAATGGTGATGTACTATTAACCAGTTCCATATCTGACATCTCTTTATTGCAGGGCAGGAGAACAGCTTGTGGGGATAGAGCAAGACCCTTCTAATTCTACACCTTCGAATACCAGGTTCCAGCGAGGAAGCTCGAGCATCCGTAGAAGATTCAACACCAATGAATCTATTTCAACACCACAACCTTCTGTTGGCTTCTCTCAAGCAGCTACTCCTCTCCTGGAAGAAGATGAAGCGATTGATGGTGACCTTTACCTTTTAGCAAAGGCCTACTTTGATAACCGGGAGTACAGACGGGCTTCCCATGTGCTTCGTGATCAAATGAGCAAGAAATCAGTGTTCTTACGTTGCTATGCCCTTTATCTGGTATGTTCTTTTTTTTCCATCTCTTTCTTCTGTTTCAGATAGAGCTTCTATATCTTATGAAAATAGAGTGATGGAACGAATTTTTAGAAGATACTTCAATGGCTTTTGAGAGTTTTTTCAGTCTTGGCCAATAGACTGCCTTCAAATATATGCAATTAATGACGTTATTAGAAACTTCCAGGATTGAGCCACTGATTCATAACTATGTTGATGTCCAGTCGTAATTATGTTCTATGGATACAAGAGATGTTAGGGTATGCAACTGATATACAAAAACAGAAATTGCAACTTAATTGGAAGTTTTTCTTCCTGTTTAAACACAATAATGTGTAAATGTTTATGGTAATTACTTATTGAGTGGTTTTTTCAATTTCCTGTCTGTTGACACCAAAGCTGATAGTACTCTTTAACATGTATTTCACTTTGTTATTGTCTTAATGAAGGCTGGAGAAAAACGGAAAGAGGAAGAAATGATAGAACTTGAAGGCCCTTTAGGTAAAAGTGATGCCATAAACCGTGAACTGGTATCTTTGGAGAGGGAATTATCAGCCCTGAGGAGGAGCGGAGCAATTGACTCTTTTGGATTGTACTTGTATGGTTTGGTTCTTAAAGAAAAAGGAAACGAAAGTGTTGCTCGTGCAAGCCTCGTGGAGTCTGTGAACAGCTATCCATGGAACTGGAGTGCCTGGTCAGAGCTGCAGTCTCTGTGTACTTCGATCGAAATCTTGAATAGCCTTAATCTAAACAATCACTGGATGAAAGAATTTTTTCTTGGCTATGCTTATCAAGAACTCAGAATGCACACTGAGTCCTTGACGAAGTACGATTATCTGCAAGGTATTTTCAGTTTTAGCAATTACATCCAAGCTCAAACTGCAAAAGCTCAGTATAGTCTTAGGGAATTTGACCAGGTTGAAATAATGTTTGAAGAACTTCTGAGAAATGATCCCTATCGGGTGGAAGATATGGATTTGTATTCTAATGTTCTGTATGCAAAAGAAGCATGTGCTGCGCTGAGTTACCTTGCACATAAGGTGTTTTTGACTGATAAGTACAGACCTGAGTCTTGCTGCATCATTGGCAACTACTACAGTTTAAAAGGGCAGCATGAGAAAGCAGTTATGTATTTCCGGAGAGCATTGAAACTGAACAAGAAGTACTTATCTGCGTGGACTCTTATGGGCCATGAATATGTTGAGATGAAGAACACACCTGCTGCCATTGATGCATATCGACGAGCTGTTGATATAAACCCTTGTGATTATAGAGCCTGGTATGGGTTAGGACAAGCATATGAGATGATGGGGATGCCTTTCTATGCACTTCACTATTTTCGCAAATCTATATTCTTTCTTCCAAACGATTCTCGGTTGTGGATAGCCATGGCTAAATGTTATCAAACCGAACAGCTTTACATGCTTGAAGAGGCCATCAAGTGTTACAAAAGAGCTGTGGACTGTACTGACACGGAAGGAATAGCACTTAATCAGCTGGCAAAGCTTCACCAGAAGCTTGGACGTAATGAAGAAGCTGCGTTTTACTTCGAGAAGGATTTAGAGAGAATGGATGCTGAAGGATTAGAAGGACCAAATATGTTTGAGGCTTTGGTTTTTCTTGCTACACATTTCAAAACTCACAAGAAATTTGAAGAAGCAGAAGTGTATTGCACCCGTCTTCTCGATTATAGTGGCCCCGTAAGTTTTCTGCTCCATTTCTCTCCATTGTTAACACTTTAGTTTACAAGGATCTGAGTATCCTTATATACTTATTACACTTAAGTGTGACGAGATTGCTATCATGTTTTCAGGAGAAAGAGAAGGCAAAGAGCTTACTCAGAGGGATCAGAATGGCGCAAACAGGTTTTCCTTCGATGGATCTCGAGCATTTTCCTATTTAGCTGTATTGTACCGAATGCTCAAAAGCTTTTTGAGATAGAATGTCTACCCATCATGTACGCTATAAGCCTTTGTACACCATAAATTATCTATTCATCTAATTTTGTCACAGCAGTTTCTGGCTATTTATAACCTAAAAAGTAGATTATATAATTCATCAAGATGATTGTCCCATGATCCTTTGTTCAGAATCTTGATACCAGAGTCTGGAAAGAATTACATGGATTAATGATGCATTTGAATTTGATCCCATTCTCAATTGTAGTTATGACAAGTTTCAAGAAAGTGAAAGCTTAATGTTCTCGAGCTTGGGATATCGTCATTATTAAACACTGCAGTTATGTTTCCAAAGAGCAATGCATACAAATAGTTATTTTCTGGTTTAAAGTGACAACATAAACCCCAACCATAATAAGTAGTCTCAGCTGGACGATACATCACAATGTGGTGACAAAGCAGGTCCTTATACTTTTGTTCAGTATTTAGGATCAGTGAAGAATTTGTTGATTCCAGGCATGATCTCTGGATGCTTGTTGCGAACAAACTTCCTCAGGAAATTTTCCTTATACTTCTCTCCCTCTGCAAAGTTATCCAAAATTCCAGCAGCCCTATTCTCCTTGGTGCATCTGGCACAATTCAATAAACAAAACCCATTACAACACATACTGAATCCAAAAACAAACCTTAAACTTTTAGAGTCCAAATATATCTGTTTCTAACTCTAAGTAGCCTCCGTTACAATACAAAGATGATCACATCAAACATAATCCAAATCTGAATTGCGTTAGTTGAATTCAATCTATAGTCTAACAAACTAAACGACTAAAGAAGTGATTCTTCTTTATTTATAGAACTAAGGCTAAGTTTTCATTTCGTTTATGAATTATCTGAACTAAACGACTTCGTTTTCATATTTACACTATCATCAGTTAAAGACGGTCAATATTGTTCAAAGATCTAAGAAGCAAATCAATATCTCAGAAGGAGATACAAACCTGACTTCAGGGTTTCCGGTGATGTTCCTAATCAACGAAAACGCGCAGATCCCAACGGCAACTCCGGTAGCAGCGAACAGAGGATAAACCTACGGGTACAGACCAAAGACAATGAAACACGTTATCATATTGAATTGCATGCTAAATCTAAGCAGAATCGAATCCAGATCTAAACACTAAGCATTTGGAAATTAGACCTAGTCAAAAGAGAATCAATGGATTGATTCAATCTTCTCCGATTTAGGGAAAATCAAAAGATTATGAAGATCGATCAAGTACCTCAGGTCTCAACCAACGGCTCGACATTGGAATCGCAGAGAAGATGAATCGATGAAGAGAGATTGAAGTAAGAGGACGGCTTCTCTGAGAATGTTAGGGAGACGTAGAGAGACCCCACTTTGCCTTGTATTTGACTTTAGGTTTTTACGATTTTTTCCAAGTGTAAGAAAATAAAATTATGATTTCTATTATTTTTTTCTGTAATTCGGAAAATTGGAGTACTGAATTCTGATTGGCAGCTAGGCGTCCAGCTTGAAGCCAATGAGTTGTTGACATCTGTTGATTTATAATTTCGAGGCACGGTTTCTTTACCTGTTGTTGGCTATCAACGATACCAAATGGGCAAGTTGCAAGATACGATTTCTTTTTATAATTAGGAGTTCATCGTGGGTCTTTAGTTCCTTTGGGAGAGTATATCATTCCTAACGCAAATCGAACTCGTGATCTCTTTGGCTTTAATCCACAAAAAGTTACCACATTCTTATCTTCTGTTTTACCCAAATATAATTTTTTTTTATTGATAGTATTAATTATGTGTGTATGTTCTTCTTAGATAGTTGAAAAATGTTGATTGGATCGGAGAAGAAAAATAATTTGACGAGCCGTTGGTATGTGGCGTCATTCTTGAGTCTGAACGGCACAACTTTGTAGCCGTATATGTCTGAATTTGTGATGAACGCAGTTTTCTTTATCATCGGGATGCATTATGATTTGGTTATACTCAGAGAAAGCGTCCATGAAAGAGAAGAGCTCATTGTCTGTGGTTGCTTTGACTAGCCGATCTATACGTGCTAATGGGAAGATGTCCTTCGGACAAACCTTGTTAAGATCGGTGAAATCAACGCAAATCACGACCGAGTTAGCTAGCCACTCTAAGTATCTAACTTCAGTGATCGACCTTGCCACATATAGGCATGTGCACTCATCGTTTACTGCCTTTGCCCTCTTGGGACTGCACTTGCGTCTCTTTTGCTTAATGGGTTTAAAGGTTAGGTTCAAGTTGAGTTCTTGACTTATGACTGTCGGATTGATTCCTAGCATGACCATGCGAATGTCGAGGCGTTCAGACACAAGAAGCAAATCAGCTCGGTTTTGATAGTTTCCTCAAGGTCTATTCCAATGCTGACGCAACACTTTGCGTACTTATCGTCGATGTTTACTTGTGTGATAAGCCCCCGGCTCGAATTTCCGTCCATCAGAGAATAGTCATGTATCTGAGGCTTGATGGCTAGGGATTTTTGCGGCTCCTGCGACATTTTTCTTAATTTATGTTCGGTGATGAAGTATGAACTGGACATCGTCCGATCACCGTAGAGGGTATATGTTCCAACCACAATGGGAAACTTCAAGCATTAGTCGTATGTCGACATGATCGCTCTTATTTGATGTAGCCACATGGTAATTAGTATGACGTTGTAGATCGCGGGATTGTCGACAATTAGGAACTTGGTGAAGGGTCGAATGGTCGGCTTCATTTTGTAGTCCCCGAAATCCATTATGTCCAAGATTTCTTTGATGATGACGTCTAAAGAGCTCCCAGTATTGATGAGTGCTTTGGCCATGGAATAGTCAGCTATCTGGATTTCTATAACCAAAGGATCGTTATGGGGCATATCGAGTCCGTTGATATCGGTTGAAGAGAAAGTCAGATTTTTGGTCTGGTCTGTCAACTCTCCCACGCTCTCGGTTTCGACTTTTCGGCTGTCACAGTTTTTCTTTGGTATTGTTTGATTGACATGACTAAGTCGTTACAATTGTTGAGGCCTCCTATTATCATCGTGACCCTCTCGTGGGCTTCGGGAGCAGATCATTGTTATTAGGCCAAGCCCTCTTGGGCACTTCACATACCGGAGTGGCAAAGCTGGTACTAGAGCGTTTGGTTGGACTCGGTCCTCACGTTGTTGATAGTTTGTTTCTACCGCTCTGAAGTACTCGGCCTCCGACCTTTGTTGAGGCAAATTTTTTGCCTCTTTCTCTTGTTGGTACTAGGTGAAGAAGTAGTTCCAGAATGAGCAGCATTGCGAGGTTTTGTGCCTAGATATCTCATGGAAAGTTGAATAATCAGGCTTTTTGCTTGATGAGGGGTTTGCTCTGACGAATTTATTCCACGGGAGTTGCTGGTTACTTGAATGCTCAGCTCGGTTCATTCGTTCGGCTCGTTTATTATTGATCAAGAAGGCCGATGCACACCTTCTTTTCTCCTTGCGACTTACATAATGCTGTTGAGACTCGTAATAAGCTTCCTTTGGTTTTTCTTTTAACAATGATGCCCTTTTGTAAGCATATTTTTTGGACCTTGATACATGATCTTCCTCAATTTTGATGAATATCTTGGCTCGGTGCAACGCATCATCTATCGAATTCGGCCTATTGAGCTTTAGGTTTCTCCACAACGGTGATTTGTGCCATAACCCGTGCTGTAGTGCGTATAACGCGGTGTCATCGGTATCTAAAATCCTCCCAACGATCGCTTTGAACTTCTCGATGTACGATCGTAGAGACTCCTTCGATCATTGTGTTATAGTCCACGGGTCGGCACTGGATATGATTGGTTTAATGAACATTGAATAGTGTGTTAAAAATGCGATAAATAATTATTTTGGCTTTGATTCGGGAGAACCAGACTAGCGCGACACCCGTTAGACTCTTAAAGAATTGCCTATAAGCAGTATTTCGCTCGTTGGGGGTGACCTGAGCTCAACCTATTGCGATTGTGAAAGCAATCACGAATTGCGATGGGTTAGGTGCCTCCCTTTGGAGTTGGCTTTTGAGGACCTAGGGCCAGTGATTTGTTCGGGTCTCGATTGTTGTTGACTACTTTTTTGAGTCTTGCGTAACCACTAAAGGCCTTGCTCCGGTTAAGGTCCAATGTCTTATCATTGTCAACTTTTTTTGCGTGTAGAGAATAATCTAATTTCCCACAGACGACAATATTAGGAAAGATCATAGAGTTTCTTAAAATAAAAAAAGTTTTGGAATGGACGAGATCCGAGCTTTGATTATCATTTTGCGGAATAGGTCGTACAATTAAGGATGTAAACGGAGTTTGACTAGTTATAAAGTACACCAAAACTTAAATGAGTATGAAACGGAGTTCAAGGTCGTGTTTAGAGACGAACCGAGGTTGAAGGTTCCACCGAAGCCCTGTGTGCCGATTGTTCTATAGATAGCCGTGTTGTTGTCGGAGTTAGTGCTCTGCTCGATTCTCTCTGTAATATCTCGATTATATTGATATGACAATAATCTTCCATATTTATAGTAATCACTTTCACCTAATCCTCACATAATTCCTTCTCTTTAGCGGGATTCTCTGAAATCGAGTTTCGGTGATGGGCTAAGCCACTTCTCCCAATTCTGAGACAAATTTGGCCGAGCTTAAGGGTGTCCACCTCCAACATAAATCCGAGTAATATGCTCTCTACCAAACCAAAAGAACATATATAGGAAGAAGGTAAGATCATATGCTCTCTACCAAACCAAACTAACATATATTGCAAGGTCATATGCTTTCTACGCCTAGTAGTTCACATTCATACTATATATATATATACACTTTTTTTTTACATCTAGAGATAGATCCATGAGGTGTCTTCCCGTTTGAGCACCACAATCACAGATCATGTTCTCATCACATCTTCCACTGATGATGTAGTCATTACTATTCATATTATATGTTCGAGTATAGTTCATGAAGCATCCTGTTGGGGCTATCTCAATATTCACATGAAGCTTCTATCAAAAACTGTCTCACCTTTAAGACTGCTTAATATTGTTTTGCTGAAAAAGTCAATAGAAAAAGTCAGTGGATACAAATATTTTTTTCCCGGAATAAGTAACAGTGAATTAAAATTTTATTCTCAGGAAAATAAGTATTAAGCTCATCAGTTTCATTAATTTCAATTATTATGGAAGGTTATAATGGATAGTAGAGGCAAATGTTATGATAAGATTATAGGGATGAAACAAAAAGAGAGTAGGGAAATTATGATCCCTTATTTGTCTGATTGCACACTTGCACATATGACATTATGATTTGGCCGATGGCATATTAATATTAAACAAATGGGATAGTTAGTTAAGAGTTAAGACTTATTAAGAAGAAGAAAAATGAAACTCATTCTGGCGTTGAAATGTCAGCTAATTTTTTTCTACAATGTTCATTAATTAATATCTAAAAGATTTTGGAAAACAAAATATCTGAAAGATTTACATAGAAATGTAGTGTTCTATGTGGTACAGGAAATTAAAAAATAACACGAAATTAATTGGAAAATATGAATAAAAGTTGCATGATCTGAATCCAATAATTGGATACGATTTCCAAATCGATAATCCTTGGCGAATATGATATGATTTCACCACTCAGCACTATCTGACTATTCTTACAGGTAAAAATATATATACAAAACTTTATTACTTTTGATTTTATTTTTGTCTTTGCCAAATTTGAATATGACTTTTTGGAAACAGAATAAACAAATAATTTCCACGCGCTATCGACAAGCAAAATCCCACAGATCTCTCAGAATCTCTCGATATCATATTTTCCCTCTCTTTTCTCCTCCATCCTTCCTTATAAATCTATAATCTTCTCTCAAATCCTTCATCTCTTTGCAAAATCAAATCTCACGATCCTACTCTTTTGATATGCCGGAGGTTTTACGTCCGGAGAAGTTAGAGATGTCCAACGACACTTCGTCCTTAGCATCGCCGGAACTTCTTCATGTTCTCGCCGTCGATGATAGCATGGTTGATCGGAAATTTATCGAGCGGTTGCTTAGAGTCTCGTCATGTAAAGGTAAGTGTTGTGTTTTGTTCTTCGTGTGGAATCTGTTTGAATTGTAAATCTTATAATAGTTTCTTTGTTTGTTCTCAGTTACTGTTGTTGATAGCGCAACGAGAGCTTTGCAGTATCTTGGATTGGATGGAGATAATAGTTCAGTTGGATTTGAGGTAATAGATCTGAAAATAGTGTTTATATTTTTGGTGAATCCATTCGAATTTGGTATTGAGGATTTTGATTTTGAAAATTTTCAGGATCTGAAGATTAATTTGATAATGACGGATTATTCTATGCCTGGGATGACTGGATATGAACTATTGAAGAAGATCAAAGTAAGTTCTGTCAAAAAAAAATTCTAATGATTTAATCGATTTGAAAATTTTAACTAATCTGTTTATGAATTTTGAATTTTTATAGGAATCATCAGCTTTCAGAGAAATACCAGTGGTGATTATGTCGTCAGAGAACATCTTGCCTCGTATCGATAGGTATGATCCTTAAATAATTTGTTTAGGTCAAGATCATGTAAAATTAAAAGTTACCTGTTATAGTAATGTTCTTAGATTTTGTGCATTTATTAGTTCAGGAGAAGGTATTGTTTAGGAAACTTTTAAGTAATCACATTTTCTAGGATTTGTGAAAAAGATACCGTTAAACGATACGTATTGACCAAATTAAATTGTTTGTATAATCATCAAGATTTGTTATGATAAAAGTTTAATATGCTTTCTTTAACCATCATGGGGTAACTCTGGTGGTGGCTGCATATTGGATCAAGCTGAGATTTGGTGCTATTTTAGTGGGTCCTTAGCTGATTTTTTAATGGATCTTAGGAATAATAATAATATAAAATTGTTTCTTGTGGCTACAAAATAAGAAAAGAATAATCCATCATAAGTTAAACAAGATCTTCTCTTGAGATTTGATTCTATAGCCGGTGACATGTTAGGTCCCCCAAATTTTTTTATAAGATTAGGTAGGGTCATTATAAATCCTCACATGCTTTTGCTTATTACTAAGGAACCCTCTTTACCAAATTAAGTCTAATAATGATCAAATATGAGCTGGCCATCTTCTGCATTCAGAGCATACTAACTTTATTGAATTGGATCACTAATATTTTATCTTTTTATATATTCAGATGTCTTGAAGAAGGGGCTGAAGATTTCTTATTGAAGCCTGTGAAATTGGCTGATGTGTTGAGATTAAGAGATTCTTTAATGAAAGCTGAGGAGGTAGCTTTCGAGAATATTATGTACAAGAGAGAGCTAGAAGCTAATGATGTCTACTCGCAGCTAAAACGCGCAAAGATCTGAGTTACTATATTCCATTAATGATCCTTAAATGCTTCATATCAAAGCTCAAAGCTTCACTGATTCTTTCGGCTTTTTTGGGACCTTATAGCTATTTTTGCTGATAGAGCCAGTGAGGACTGAGGTGAGACAAAGAAGGATCTTCGTAATAGAAATGTAAATTGTAGTCAGACGAAAATTGGGATTCATTAGAGAGGGATACATATTTTTTTTTCTTTACATTGAGATATGTAAAGTGGTGTTTGTTATTTTGGAAATTTATCAGGAACTATTATTGTTTTCGCCTTTACTTATTGATTTAGAAATGGATTAGTATCTTTCATTACATGAAGCTTGCTTTAATCTCTTGTCTAATTAAATAAAGCTGTTTACATTAATCGAGTCCAGCGAGAAAAGTTAGTTATATTTTAAACGTTGGACCACTATAGTTGGCTACTTGGCTTTACCTAGAAATTTCCCCAAGAGCAATTTCGTAGAGATTTCGACGACTCAACAGAAAGAGAGAAAGTCAACAACAAAGGGATTAGATCAATGGCGTTTCAAGCTTTTCTCGGGTTCAATGTTGATGTAATCACCAGATCATGGATGGCGTCGAAGAGAGCTTACCAAACCAACGAGCACTATATCAAAGAAGAAGCAGGGGGAGTGGTCTTATTCGCCTTCCGACCATCCTTCTCCACGAACGATTGGTTTGCTCCGGCGAGTGAATCTCCTTTTGGAGAAATTAAGATGAAGCGTGCTCAATTTCCTTGTATGAGAAGCATCGGCAACGACGTTGACGCTACTGTTAACGAAGCCTTCCTCAAGAATCTTGAAGTTCTCATTGATTCAAGAACCTCATTTTATGCTTCTGTAAGTAAAAACTGCTTCTTAACTTTGTCTTTTAACCCTTAACAAAACAAAATAAAATAAAACGTTGTCTTTTAATCTAAAACCTTAGAAGAATTTGTGTCTGAAACTTAACTTTAATCCTTCAGGTGAAAACTGCGGTTGAAAGAAAACAACAGATTGTGTTCACAGGACATTCCTCAGGAGGTGCAACTGCAATCTTAGCAACAGTTTGGTATTTGGGGACATACTTCATACGCAATCTGAATGGTCTCCTTGCCCTTGAGCCTCGTTGTGTTACATTTGGAGCTCCTTTGGTTGGTGACTATATCTTCAAGCACGCACTTGGGAGAGAGGATTGGACCCAGTTTTTCATTAACTTCGTCACAAGATTCGATATTGTCCCTCGGATTATGCTTGCTCGAAAGGCGTCAATAGAGAAAACTCTGCCTTATGTTCTTGGTCAATTGGCTTCAGTCCAACAGAGTGACCCGAGAATAACAGAGTTTTACAAAACAGTGATGCGAGACACATCAACTGTTGCTTGCCAAGTTGTATGTGGATTGATTGGAAACCGAGATGCATTTTTAGAAACTCTTTCATGTTTTGTTGAGCTAAGTCCTTATAGACCTGTAGGCACTTTTTTCTTCTCTACAGAGGGGAGATTGGTTGCAGTGAACAACTCAGACACCATTCTTCAAATGTTGTTTTATACTTCTCAATATAGTAATGAACAAGAATGGTCTCAAATTCCATTTCGAAGCATAAGTGATCATCATAGCTATGAGGAACTGGTGCAATCAATGGGGATGAAGTCATTTAATTACTTGGATCTGAATAACTTGCTTTT
The DNA here is from genome assembly GCA_963922655.1 of Cardamine chenopodiifolia. Lineage (NCBI taxonomy): Eukaryota > Viridiplantae > Streptophyta > Magnoliopsida > Brassicales > Brassicaceae > Cardamine > Cardamine chenopodiifolia. The sequence goes on along the minus strand of OZ000479.1, from coordinate 11,529,348 downwards.
GGATGGAGAAAACTCGCTAGGGTTTGCGCTCAATGACCTTGGACTGGTAAATCTTTCTCTCCCTTTTTTTCAAATTTTTGTTTATTGATTAGAAAATGTTTACAAAGTCTTGAAATAAATAACTCTTTAGACATCTAGGAGGATAAACATGAAGTTGAGAAACATGAGTTTGATATTTGGCTAGTCTAACCAATTTATCTGCAATTTGGTTGCATTTCATGCGAGAAAGAAATTTTGGTGAAGCGATCCGTTAATTGCATTCTTTGATCAGTTAAGAATCCAATGACTTGTTCTAGGAGTGCCTATCTTGTGGGGACATTTCTGAGTGTTAGAGTTTGTAGCAGCTACCCATTAGGCCACATCATCTTCATCTTTGTTAATTAAAGAACTCGGTTCTCTAGTGATGTTGTTGAAAATGAGAGCATTCCAAGATTTCCGTATTTGCCAACCAATCCAAAAAAAAAAAAACAGTGCTGCGTTTCTTTGTTAGGAGCCGAATCATAGACCAAGAGTAAAGTCTTGATGTTTTGTTCTAAAGAATCTGACGGATGTTAAAGACCAATAGCTGATATATTAGATAACCTCTATATCGATGTAGCATTCGGACATTGGAACAACATGTGATTTATGGATTCTGTTCCTGTACTTAGGGAAGACAGAGCCCTCCCTTTTTTTTTCAATTGTTTCAGCTCCATCCTTGCATGTGTTTGTAATCATATGTAGCACTGATGTTTATTTTTTATTTTTTTTTCAGAGCACAAGAGCCAGACAGTGCGTTCATGCTGCATTAGAGGCAGAGAAGCAACGAGTAGAGAATCAGATGAAAATAAAAAACAACTTGTCTAAAATAGAAGAGAGACTAAAATGGGTAGTGGATGAGTACAAGCCAAAGTGTCAAGCTCTTAAAACCGGGTATTACGATTCCTTTAAAGTTTCCAATGATGAGAAGGACTTCAAAGCAAACGTCAAGAGAGCTGAGTTAGCTGGTATTTTTGACGAGGTGCTCGGTTTAGTGAAGAAAGGTCAACTTCCAGATGGATTTGAGGGGCGCAGAGATTGGATCGAGTTAGCAAATCGCTACCGCAGACTAATTGAACCTCTTGATATCTCAAACTACCATCGCCATTTAAAGAACGAAGACACAGGGCCATACATGATAAAAGGAAGACCAAGCCGCTACATATATGCTCATAGGGGGTATGAACATTACCTGTTGAAGCCAACAGGAATGATCGCAGAAGATGCATTTTGGAGAAAGCTAAATGCTCTTAACTTAGGGCCACAGCAAGAAATGTCAGAGATGCTAAAGATATTGGGATCCAGGTGCGGATCGAGCTTTTGGGCTGAGGTCGAAGAACTCAGGGGAAAACCATATGAGAAAGTTGAGGTAAGAGTTAAGATATTAGAAGAGTTGCTTGATGGATGGATCGAAGAAGGGGAAGTAGATAAGGAAATATTTCTGGAGGATTCAACATTTTCGAAATGGTGGAATACACTTCCCAACAATCACAAATCCCGTTCTCCTGTGCGAAAGTATTTTAGGGATGAAACAAGAGCCACCTGAACCTGAAAGTGGCCGATTATTTAAGCTATTGGAACACTTGGTGGCGTAAATTTGCACAATAAGATATGTAATAGCTCCTATGCTAATGTTTTTAAATCTGGTTTCCACTTGAGGATGATCTCAGAATAAGAAACATGTTCTAAGATCATTGCGAAATAATGTAATAGCTCTCTGTTCTAATGTCAAATTTGGTTTCCACTTCACAATAGTCTTAGAATAAGAAACATTACTCTAAAGCCTAAAGTCATATCAAATAGCATGACCCAGCAACAAAACAACCTTCCTTAGCGTTGACAGTGTAAGAGAACCAGAATATCATCAGAAAGTAACCTGAGGTTACTAAATTGGCTAAAACATTACTAACCTCTAAACATATGGCTGTGAAAACGATCCAAGTTCTAGCTACTACAGCAACCAAAGAAGAAGACGATTAAAACACAAGAAGTAATTTGAAACTGGCCCTTTGCCTTTCGGCGTTGCTAGTTTGCTCGATAGGAAAGCTTAGCTCAAGTAAGTTTCCTAAATACAAAGAAAATAAAAGAGTAATCACATCACCAAGAAGTTCCTGTTAGATTTGCGTTCCACCAAAATCCTGCATTGGTATTATTCATTCAAAGTTGCATACCATATAGCAAAGGAGGAAGTAGATCAATCACAACGAAATTAGACCACAGAAATGAATACAATATTCAACCATTTCGCTGTTTAGTTGAGCCGGGATATTCAGTTTCATATACTACCAAACTTGACCTTCAATATGCTGTGTTCTCTTGCTCAACAGAGAATCAAGTAAAAAGATATAACATTCATGGTCCACTTTAAAATAACAGAAGGTACACAATGATACCTTTAGAATATTACAGATAAGCAAGGTTCTTGGAGGCCATGGAAAAGAGACTTATTGCAACTTTATTTATTTGAAATTCGTGTACCACCTTATGTACTCACACACCACTCTACATAACCACTACCACCACCACCACATGTTTCAGACGAAGAAGAGTCATTGACATAGAAGAACATAGAACATAGTTCTCAGGTGCCAAAAGACAATCCTATACCCATATCTAAAGAGTTTTAAAGACAGCTGAAAAACGTAGAACATGCGACGAAAAAACAGAGAGAGAAAACAAACAGACACAGTCCGAGAAAAGAAAACATCCTCTTTCTTCAGGACCTGCAAAACATGCTAGACGAACGAGCAAGCCGAATAGTCAGACCACCACCTTGAACACTAGCCTCAACCTTGATTGTGTTCCTTTTATATGGCTTTCTGCAACCTGGACAACGCCCATCTCCATCGCAAATCGTCTTGTGGCAGAAAAGGCAAAGCCGGAATCCACAAGGACATGGTAGGAAATTAGAATCTGTTAAGTCCAAATCTTCGTAGCAAATGGGGCATGAAGATGGCATTGCCACCGAACTAAAATGCAAGTTCATGACCGGAAAACTACGCTGTTTTTCCAAATTAGGCAGACCCTGAGGGCGGAGCTTGTCGTCTGGCCTCCACGCCTGGTTACTCTTTTGCTTCCTTGACATTGTTCTTGGACAATCAGCCTTTACATCCCCTACAGCTACATCAGATCCATTCACTAAAACTATAGGAGAAGATGATTCCTTGATATTCTCATGCTCTTCATAGGACTCAGGAGGATTCTCTTTCTCATGCTTTTCATCATCAGCTGCTAAAGCATCAGCAATAGCCTCCCAATCATCCAAACATCCATCATCATCAGCATCAATATCTTCCTCCTCTGTTATATTACCAGAGCAAGAACCACCACTTCCACTGCTACTGCTGCTGCTAAAATTGGGGATTGAATTCATACCAATCAAGATACTATTAGGGCTATTAGAGAGTGACTCAATAAAGCTCTCATGACGATGTGTTCCACTGTTATCATCTTCTTCTCTACGCTGCTCATCTAAATTCTCCACCGGACGATCTATCTGATCAGGTTTTTCACTTCCAATTCTTCGATTGGAATCCATTTCCTCCTTATCTCCTTTATTAATCATCGCAACTAATAGCAAAAAGACCCAAATCCAATATAATTGAAGTTCCAAGAACCTAAGCAAATCATATAAAGATTAGATCTTCTATAATAATCATTACCTTGAGAAAGCCATTGCTCACGACGAAGACTTAACTTGCTCTGTTTCAATTTGGCTGACCTGTTCGTCTGCAACCCAATGCAATAACATTTAACAAACCCCCAAGAGAAAACACAGTACAAAATCAAAGAGCGAAACACAAAAGAATCAAAATTCGGAGATAGAATTGAGATTAGAGGAAGATTGAAAAAGAGGTTTTAAAAACATACCCTTTTCTTTTTTTCGAAATCCCTGGCGCGTGTTGGGGCTGCAGTAGCAGAAGCTTTGGTGATCGAATCAGAAATCATGGTTTTGAAGATGATTTCGAAAGCGTATAAAATCAACACAAAGAAAAGGTAATTAAGAATTTCGAAATCACAAATGAAAAATTTCTCAAAAACCCTAATTCAGATTTTTCGCGAGAGAGAAAGAGAGAAACGTGCGATTTTTGTTTTTGTTTGTTGTCTGGTGAGGAGAAAAGGAAAGAGGATAAAATACAAAGGGATAACGGAAACTCTTCGTCTCCGCTCAGAACTTTCTTTATGACTACCGTACCCTTGGTTTTGACTTTTGCACACGCTTGAGTGTAGGGGTGTTTTTGTAAATTAGGAGATTTACACGTGTGAGTTTCTTCTGTTAATTAAAACGGTGGCGTACGGTGGAATTCACGTGAGGAAAGTTCATATGATTCACATATATCATATTTTTTCCTAAAAATAAAACAAATCTTTGAATCTTCCTTTTTATGGATCAATGTCTCAGACTTTAAGTATAAAAGCTTAAGCCTAATGACCTTCCTTTGATCTAGATAACTTTTTTCTAATAATAATTATATTCATACTATACCATTTATTCAATTGATTAATTGGTAAACTTGTATAATTAGTAAAACCATATTTAATATTTTTTCTCACAATGTCTTTCTTCATTTCTCTAGTAATAATAAATCGTAAGTCAATATAAATTAGTGTATAACTAGTGTAACTAAGACAATTAATATACTTATTTTGCGTCATATAATTTTATTAATGAAGATAGAAACTAATAGTATAATATATAGATAGAAACTAGTGGTATAATTGGTATAACTTTTATAACTAGTATGAATTGTATAACTAAGTAGTAATTGATGGTGTAAATTGTATAAACTGGTTCTGTAATTAGTATATCTGAATAGAAAAAGATGGTGTAATTAGTATAATTAATAAAACGGATATAACTAGTAAAATTGATATAACTAAGTAATAATTGATGGTGTAAAATATAAGTGGTCGTGTAATTGGTATAACTGCTATAACTTATATAATTGGTATAATTAGTACAACTTGTATAATTAGTAAAATTATGATAATTGTATAACTAATAAAACTGATATAAGTAAGTAGTAAATGATGGTGTAACTTGTATAATTGTCGTGTAAATAATATAACTGGTATAATTGTTATAAATTATATAACTGGTGTAACTAATATGATTATATAACTAGTATAAATGAAGATAATAATAATCTGATTTCATTAAATGTAAAATTGTAATTTATCTATTTTTTAATAAAACAAAATAAATAAAAAAGAAATTATTTTTCTAAAAGAAAGTTATATGGGTCTTTTTTATTATGTTCAAGGTTATCTCACCCTTTCGTCCCTTTTTTATACTAGAGTTAGAAAAGAAGAGCATCTATTCAATCAAATGGGTTTCTTGTGCTTACAAACTTATGATTTACAAAAGAATTAAGTTAGTTTTTAACTCCGTGATGATTAATTATGTACTATTTTGACCATATTATATAGGATAAGAAAGTTCATATAGCACAATCCCTATGAACCTGAAAAAGTAAGAATGCAAATTCACCAAGAAATAAAGGAGCGATTATACATCCACAGGGTTTAAGATAGTGATTACAGAAAGAGAAGTCACGTACATTAAGACTCTTAATTTAAGAGAGAATAGAGATCATGGGCCTCATTGGCGACAATGCCAACAACAACAACAACAAAAAGAGCGTTCAAGCCAGTGTCTAAGAATTTACAGCTAAAACAAGGATTTGGGTAACAATTTCAAAAGCATGAAGATAGTTTAACAACGTCAAAAGCTGAAACATGTGGAATGTTTTTTATTCCAAAATTGTCCAACAAGAACAAAGGTTTGATTGATGACTTTATGTCATTTTGAGCTAACACACTGTTCAACGGAGTCGGAACATTCAATATGAAATCAAGAAAATAAAAACTGAAATTAAAGAATAAACGCGGAAATCTACCTGAAAAAGAGAGCTAGATACGAATTAATGGAAAACGACTTTATGGATCAAAATGAAGATTCACTCATAGACTATATACATCGTCTAAAATGGCTAAAAGATGATCGTTGGTGGCCATGGGATTCCATACCCGGTTTGACTCTATTCGTGAATCTTCATTTGCTTGTAATTTTCTCTTAACCATTTTTGAAATGAGATAAGGAATTAAATTCTATTTAGAATAGAGTAAAGACTAATCCGGTAAGAAAACAATCCAAACAAAACCTCTTACCGAATCATAATCAAATTAGTCAAGGCCAAATAAAGGATCGGGTTAAGAAACACTACACATGCTTACAACTCATAATAAGTAATGTGCAATGTTAGAAAGTATGGTTCGTTTTCAAAATCCACCTAACGGTTGGAATAACTCAAAATATATCCATGAATTTCCTATCTATATAAGAGAGACATGTATAATATAATCTTGATTGTGACACTTATAAAGTAACGATACAGAGCAGATAAAAAAACTCGGTGTCCTTTGTAACATTTCTTTCTTATTGAAACTTTATGTTTTGTTCTAATGAGAGTGATGGCTAACCGCCAATTAAGGGATAATATATAGAGCAAGTTACATTTGTTGGTCTAAACATACTAATCACATAGAAAACTAGTCTTGAGGTGATCGAAATGGGTTTGAGGATTAATAGTCAAGTGATAGTGATTTAAAAATAATATCATGTCAAAAGTAAAACAAAGTAGTGATTGAAACCTAGGTTCATCTATGAGAGAAAAAGTGAGGCTCTTAGTATGAAACTCCAATACGTCCAATATATATAACACTCTTGTTTGTATTTGCTACCTTGAAGAGTCTCCACAAAAATCGATGCATAAAATTTGTGAGTGAGCATAAACTAATTGACAGGGTTGAAGGAGGTAAGAATCTTGGAATAGAGCCAGGCTTGCTCATATACCTCCGCCTCGTAGGTCTTGCTACCTCCGTCTTTTCAGTCACTAACATCAACCACTAGCGTTGCTCTGTTTGTTGACCTGCATGTCGCCTGAAACTTGAGTAAAGAGTTGTTCTGTTTGTTGAACTCAGAGATAGCGAACTTGGCGATGGCATCAACGTGAGGGTCCATAATGTCTTCGATGGGAAACCAACCACCACTTATAATACTTTCCTCCTGCTGTTTCATTCCCTCCTCTTCTACTCTCTTCTTGTCTAATCTCGTGTATTTATAACAAAAGAAAGATCTAGGAAAAGTGTCAAGGAAACAAACAAAAAAATCGCTCAATCCAAGAAGAAAAAAGAAATCAAATTATAACAGTATGGGATAAAGTATTGGATAGCCAAGAATTCGTATGGTACCCAATGGGGAGATAGGGGCTACGTTAAGATCGAGAGAGGGATTGCTGATTCGAAAGGGCGTTGCGGAATATGAATCCTATGATTAACTAGTTGAGTATTTTTATCATTAATGGCGTTGCGAGATTAATAGAACCCGGAATATGATTCTACACTCTTCCAATCTTATTCGAAGTTAAACATAAAAGAACGAGAGTAAAATGTGTTCACACAAATATTTAAATTTTAAAAAAATACAGAGACACAAGCAGAGACAAAACCGCCAAAGCAAGGTCCGTAATCAAAAGGCTAATACTAATAGATCCAATGCACAATTTCACGGATTCTGCAAATTCATAACAGTCGTTTCTTTCACAGGAAGTCAGAATATTGTGCATGGCAAATTCTGACTTCTCTCTCACGTCTCGGAAGCGTTGCTCTTTAAGTCTTTAACATCTCCGGGGGTCAGCAAGAACTCTTAAGCTTCAAAGCAATTATTAAATTGATCTGTACCTTTCAAACAATTTTTTTTTATTAAATTGATCCATACATTATATGTGCTACTTGTAACTTAGCGAATTGTGACCAACTTGCAATTTATATCAGAATATTGTAATAGTTGCTCATATACTGTGTGATGAACCGTTCATCATGAACTTAATAGTTTCATTGAAACGTACGTGGCCAACGTAATAGTTAACCGTACGAAGTCTAACCTCCTCAACAAGCTATATATTTGCCTTCTCTTGCTTACTTAGAAAAAAATACGACTCAAAGACCGTCTCAAGTTTGTAAATCTGTTGAGCTTTTATGTTTGTAAGGTTTGTTCTTCTTGTTTGTGTTGCGGATACACATCGCATTGTTTATGAAAATTTCGAATCTATTCTCTGTTTGGTCAATAAAAAAAAGGGAACATAAAAAATAAGGAAACATCTTTTGTCAGCATGAACCTCGACCAAACAAAGAATAGTTTCAAAATGTTTAGAAGCAATGCAATATATAACCACAACAGAAACAAGAAGAAGAAGCCCTATAAACTTACGCTCAATAGATTTGCAAACTTGACGGTCTTTGAATTTTTAAAAACTCATACATGTTCTAAAATTCAGGATTGCAAGATGATAATCGGCTCCAATCCGTTCACGTATGAGAGTGTGAAGTGAACCAATCCCTTGATTCGTTTGATTAGAGACAAAAAAAAAGGGTGCTGTCACCGATGTCAAAGTTCAAGGAATGTACGGTAATTTTCAAGAGATTAATCAAACTAGACTAATTCTTGCGCAAATGGGCGGTTTTTTAATACATGTTTTTATTTTATATTTTATTTAATATATAAAATTTTGAGCTATAAATATATAAATTAATAAATACTATAATATACAAAATGTTGAACAAATTGTTTATCCGTAAAGAATGACAAACCAATTATTCAAAAATAGACAAAAAAAACTAATATAGTGATTTGATTTCTTATTTAGAACATAAAACTTAATCGTAAATTTATTGATCTTAGAAATTAATATATGTTGTACTATTTTAATATAATAAAAAATAGTAGTGAAAAATATGATTAAACTTCTAAAAAGGATGATTAAAATACGATAAATTAAAGTTTTATACTATGTAATGTTTATACTGTATTATTTTTGAAAATTAAATTTTAATTTTTTATGTTTTATTTATTTTTAAAATAACTAAATTCAAACTATTTGATTTGTTATATGGTATTAATAGTTAAACACATGTCAAATTTTATATGTTCACAAATGATAAGGTTTATCAATGGATAGCTCCTCCCAACTATTATATATATAGGATCAAAAGGTAAAGCAAGCATGGGATTTCGTTTCTGATTTTTTAAAACATAAAATTAGTGTATTTAAGTAAATTTATTTTTATAGGAAATAAGATTGTAAAGTTCATTTGATATAATAAATAGCTAGTTACCAAATAAATAAAACACTATAAAACTAAACAACAACAAAAACAGGGAAAAATGGATTAATATTAAATGTTACTATGCCACGTGTAGCAGTCAGAGAGTCTCCCTTCTCCTTTTATACATAGGATTAATTTTCTCTAAGCCAAACTAAAAATTAAAGGGGAAAAACATGACTAGCCAAAAATCATTACATGTAGCGAGCCCAATGGACCTGTCCAATTTTTTGTTTTTTCAACATCATCGAATCCGACCCGTTTCACAGAACCGTCGACCCTACCCGTTTAACAAAACCGACTCGTGATCATAACGGCATAGCCACGATCTAACCGTTTAAATCCTAATCGTTCAGTTTTTAACTATAATCAAACCGTAACATTATTAAATGGTTAATAACCGTAATCGTTAATCGTAAAAATACAATAATTATAGTTAAAACAAATTATTAACCATAACTATTAATTAACTGTAACCGTATAAAACCGTGTGATGTAACCTTTAAATTATAATCTGTTATAAAAATTAAAAAATGTATATACAATTAATTATAATAATAAAATATTAGTTGAAATATTATTATTTAGTTATTTTAATAGAAGTTAAGTATTTTTTTGAATAAAATATAATAAATTAATTTTTATCATAATTATTAAATAATCGAATCGTATTTAACCATAATAACTATAATTATTTTTAACCAAAACTATATTAATCGTATATTAAATAATTAAAATTAATCGTATATTAAATAGTTAAGACTAAAGTTAAACAAATATTATAAGCATAATAAGTTAACCTTAACATGCAATAACTGTCGGTGGTCATGCTCACACGGTCTCCGGTGACGAACAGGCACGCGTGACTGATTGCTTGAATACTTGGTTCTCTTTCAGTTTTCATCTTTCATTTTTCTTCTTGCATTTGATCTTCGCATTGGTTCTCGAGAAGATGAGTGCGGTAGAACCTGACATGGAAGATCTGTTCCAGGAGAAGAAGCGGGCCAGGAATCCTCTCGTTCCTCTCGGTTTGTCTTCTTCATCTCTTTTCTTTTGATCTCATCTTACGAAATCGATTTTGGGCTTCAATTGTTTATAGGGTTACCTATTGTTGATTTTAGTTTCTGGGTTTTTGCTCTGAAACACAATTACTTGTTCCCTTGGATTCAAAATTAGAATCATGGGATTTGGAATTTTGTGATCCCAAGTCCGATAGATTATCAAATGGAGTTGATTTGATATTAAGTTATGTAATTGAGATACAATTGTCGGTTTTTGTTACAACTTTGTATCGTTATGATTTGTGTTTAGAGAAGCTCAACCATGGTATATGGTAGAGCTATGGAGACAACATACATTTTTTTCAGATTGTGTAAAGTACTAAATTCATAATAGCTGTAGCTGATTGTTGTGAAGCTGCAAGCAGATTTGAAATTAGTATGAACAAATTAGCTTATGATATCGGTTTCTTGAATTAGTCTTTATGTTCTCGTGCTGGTTCGTATAGATAGAGGTTGTTTCTTTGGAAAACTCTATGAGAATTATGTAAATTGGACCTCAGCTAGCAATTCCATGATCATGTATGTATAATTACTGATGAAGACAATATTGTTTCAATGTGTCAATCGATGACAAAACACATGGCTTTCACTATTACTTCATAGGGATTTTGAATTATTGAGGATTGTTAAATTTTGACTTTTTTTCTGTTCTCTGAATTATAATACTCCACTCTTGTCTTGGTCAAAAACTGTTAAGACATTCAAAATTGATAACTCCTTGTGAATAACACTATTGCAGGCGCACTTATGACTGCTGGAGTGCTAACAGCTGGACTGATTAGTTTCAGAAGAGGCAATTCTCAGTTGGGTCAGGTTTTGATGAGAGCTAGGGTGGTTGTCCAGGGTGCTACTGTCGCTTTAATGGTTGGAACTGCTTATTACTACGGTGATAATCCGTGGAAGAAATGATCTGAAACTACTTGTTCGTTTAAACGTTTTCACATAAATGAGATGACACCCAGGAGATTGCTGGGGAAAGGTATGTGCTCCCGCTCCGAGTGTAGAAATCTGCGGTCTTGCTAGGATTCATACCTTGTAAGGGCACATTACATGATTCGAATAATTTAAGAACTAAAAAGTATCGTTGTATCTTGATCAATTGATTATATTGATTTGAGGAAAGTCACAGAATACCATCTTTACTATATCTGCCAAATTCTCATTATCTTTTAGCCGACAATCTGTGTTATTTATTTGCTTACAGTTATGATTGAGTTTTGACTTCTTGAAACTTGAAAGCTCCTTCGTGAAACATGGAACAATGAATCATCACAAAAGTATTTACATAGACTCTATAGTCTATTTTCAAGATATATAATAGCAAATGAGTGGGAGTGGAGAGAATATGAATTAGAAGGCAAGCCATGTTTAATGATTTAAGAACATATAAGTGGAAGACAATGGTGGGCCTTATAGAATTTTGTTTTCCATAGGTGAAGTTTCTTAATCATATTCTTGTTTTTTTTAGCTTATTGTGGTTCTTGACCCTCTAAATGTGAAATCCTAATTACATTTACGTTCTTTTTAGCCAATAATGATTATGGTTTAGCTAATGAAACGAGGGGACCAATGAGGAGCTTTTGAAATTATACACTTTTAAAGCGTGTCTGGATGTGTGAAATATCTATCAGAATTTTTATTATATATATTATACAGAGGCAGATCTCTCAGCTTAACACAAACTGTTCTTCTCCCCCAACACCCAAATGTCTAGGATGATTTTTTTCTCTGAAATCCATGAAACGGAAGCTCTTTCACCTAAATCTTCATCTGCAGCAACAGTAACTCTATTGAACCAGAAAGATTCATCTTCAACCTCAATAGTCTCTGTTTTATGTTTAGTTATCTCTGTTCTTGCTCTTCTCATCATATTCCTCGGTGTCCTCCACTTAATCTTCAAATTTCTCCGCAAGTCCTCAACTATGTTTCAAATTCGTAATTTGAACATCATCTCAGATCTCTCTCCATCCTCCCCTCAGCTCCAACACCTCTTCTTTCTCCATGACTCTGGTCTAGGCCAGACCGCCATTGATGCACTTCCCGTGTTTCTCTACGGTGACGTAACCATGAGTCTGAAAGAGCCATTCGATTGTGCTGTATGTCTCGGTGAGTTCTCTGACGTGGACAAGCTTAGGCTACTCCCTGTTTGTAGCCATGCCTTCCATCTTCACTGTATCGACACGTGGCTTCTCTCCAACTCTACTTGTCCACTCTGCAGACGATCACTCTCAACATCAAACGTCTACTTCAACCGCGCTGAGACTCTTGTCGTGCCCTTGTCTGGGCTTCAGCAGGTCGATGAAGGCAAAGCCTCTCTGGCGAAGAGAGTCTTCTCTGTTCGTCTCGGGAGATACAAAAGCATGAACGAAAGTCAAAGTCAACGGCATGAAGTCAAAGGTGAAACAGGGGTGGGAATGCCAAGAAGGTGTTACTCGATGGGCACGCATCAATATCTCGAATGCAATCAAGATTTTGTGGTGGCTCTGTTTTCGTCTCCTTGCGAGGGAAAAACCGGTAATAAATGCTCCGTTCACGAGGGTAAATCGGTAAAACAGGACTCTGATGGTTTGGATAGGTTCTAATGTTCTGTTATAGTACGAGAGTCTGTCTGTGTTAAAGTCTGGTTTTGTTCGGAGAAGGACAAGAGAAAACTATGGCTCGGTTAAATAAACAAAAATAGAGTTTTTTGGTTGCATCAAGGAGGACAATACTTGAGTACTTAGCCTTCCTAGTTACAACAGTAGACATAAAATCGTAAGGAATAGTTTTTAGGATGATGAGAAGATAATGCTAAAAAAAAATATACACGTATTAATTCATATTTAACGTTGGTAATATTGTCCAATGATATGAAGACTTTGATATCTATTTGTAAATTTGAATTGTAGTGAAAGTGTTTTTCACTCGGGGTTTCTAAAATGGAATAATAAGATAGAAGATAAAACGATAAGATAGTAAACTAAGAAGAGTTGGGATCTCAGTCCCATACAAGCCAGGATAATAATGTGGGTTGAACAAACAACCACAACATAGATAGTTAATAAAGACAACAAGAGGCTAGAGGTAGGGAGAGAGATAATTTTGATACTACTACTACCACCATAGTGGGTGGGATAAGCGGAGTCTAGTCTTGGAGTGGGGGAAGCGAGAACGGGCCCCAAGTGAGATCGGCTTAGACCCTTTGGGGATGTTGAAATTGCGGATGGTATGGGTGGGGAGATGGTAAGCCCCGACGCCAGAGTCGATGAAGTAGAAAATGTTTGGGGTGAGGCCCGGGAAGGAGCTAGCTTTGAGACAGAAAGGCTCAGCCTTTGAAATGAAAATGAAGAGATCTCTGATATCCTCGATGTAGCAAGCTTTGTTCCCCTCCTCGATGCTGAAGACCATGAGACGGGTAGGTGTCTGGTTGACTCCAACCACTTCATCTGAATCGTTCAATGCTTCTTTGCTATGGCCGTAACTACCAAACAAACAAATAAGATATTATTATATAAGATACTAATTAGTAGCACAAGAGAATATAATAGAGTATGAGAGCATATATACTTCTTAATGATGAATTATTGGCCCATGGATGACACACCAGGTGTTCACTGCTCCTGAAGCAAGAGTCCAAGAGCTCCCACTCAAACTGTGGCAAATGCGGGATGTTGCAAAAGTGGAGCTTGCGAAACTTAGGGGTTTGGTTGCGGTTGATTAGATTCCATGCACTGGTATATTGGGCTTCACGAATGGGGTAATGGAAGCAATGGTTCCTCTTGGAAAACATGAGGTGGGAGGAGTAGAAGTTAGTAACCTTTGTGTACGAACCACATTATTTGATTTTGATTGAGTCTTCCAAGGACACCCTAAATAATTTTAAGTTTCTGGTGATGGGATGTAGATAATTTGTTGTATGTGTTAGATTTGTTTTGAGACCATAACCATTTCTATTTATATAGAGAAATAATTTTAATTCGGTCTTTCATCACATTAAAAATTATTAATTGTATTCACACATTAATTTTTCATAACACTTGTACTTCGTGTTATTTACTTTATACGAAAATGATCATATAAGTTTTGACTAATTATATAATAACCCTAACACATAGATTAATACACGTGGGATCCCAAAATAATCTACTGATAAAAGAGATCCTTTAGCCACCAAATATTATATGATCAAAATATAACAGCAAAGTTGTATAATAAAAAAGTAGACCCTCCTTATATATTCATATGACTCATAGAAAGACAGTAACTTTCAACGACAGATAAATCAAAGTTATCAAACCAAACTCAACTTATAACAAATAAACAAAGAAACGCAACTGACTTGAGAGACTTTTCAAACACCTATCATAGAATGCGTCCCAAGAGATATCATTTCACGGCATCAACGCTGATGACGGCAGGAGCTCTACTAGAAACGACGGGGACAGAAGCGTAGCGCATCGAGAAGCTCCGGAGCCCACCGAGTCCAACTTCGTCGTCGTCTTTGTCTTCATCTTCGAAACTCAATGTGTAACTCAAAGGATCGTATTGGAATTTGGCTCTATCATTAGAGTCGCGGCCGAGGCGTTGATCGCGGTTGAATCTTCGGATGAAAGTCTTCCACCGTGGCCCAGCCATGATCTCCGACCACTCTCGGATCTTCAGAAACGCCCGGACCCACCACCGTTGCTCGTGGCGGTGGTTGCTGTGAATTCGCTGCCACCAGGAGGGTTTAACGGTGTTGGATCGGAGGGCGGGGAGGCAGGAACAGCAAGGTGAGTCACGGAGAAGCGGATCCGAGGTGGTCTCCGGCTTCGGATCTGTTCGTTCATTATCCATTCCAAAAGGGTCGAAACAGAGTTGAATGTTTTTGGTGTAATATAAGCCGATACAAAACTGTTGTCAGCTGTAATCAAATCATTGGCTGCATTTTTATATTTTACGCAATCATAGATTAAGATGACACATTTTGTGAAAGGTTGACATTTTATTTAACAAAAACATGGTGGGCATTTTAAGGTTAATCAAACTAACCTACGTAATATTCAAATGCGAATTTAGTGCTAAACATCTCGATCATGAATTGTTTTACTAACAAACTATCTTATTTACTATCCATTTTAAAAGATTTATATACATAAACCACATCTTTTTCATAAGTTTTATCATATTAAATTTAACGCATATTACAAATCATAACCGAACTAAACTATAGCTAAACTAAACTGCTGTCAAAATATAAAAACTAGATTAAATCGAACCAAATTTTAACAGAACTAAACCGAGATAACTTCGGTTAAAATTCAGTTATCTTTACTAGAATCGAACTAAACCAACTAAATGAAAGACAAATTGAATTGCTGACCCCTAATTTTGTGTAACACCATTATTTAGAAGCTTCATAATCTGATGAAAGATTCCTTAAATATTATCTTGTATAATCTCCTATATTAATATGTAGAAGAAATAGTTTAGAAAAATGTTAGTGGCTGTTAAAAATGTTAATTTTAATTACTAAAAGAAATTTATTAAACAAATATAAGAAACAATCATAATTTTTTAAAAATCAAATTTAATTTTCGCGTTGTTTTGTTTGTTTCTGTTGCAGATATTTGAGGATTAATTTTTGTCCATCAAGCAAAATAAATAATCAAGAAATTGAGTAACGACTATCATCTTCTGTTTACTTTTCGTTTAACTCTCTCTGTTTTTGCCTCTGTTGTCTGTAAAAACATTATTGGTCTAATAATTTCGTGACGACAAAAACAAAATTCAACCAAACAAATGTTTATATCACTTGATAATTTATTTTATTTCATCTAAAACAAAATTTTCATAGACACGGCCTTTCTCTCTTCTCTCCTTAATTGTCTCCAATTTCGTCTCATTCTTCCACTCCCACAAATCTCTCCCTTCCATAACTTGTAACACACGCAAACCGAAATGAGCAACCTCCACCTCTACACCTCCGCACGCTTCCGCAATTTTCCAACCGCGTTCTCCCTCCGTCACCACCATAACGACGTTAACAACCAACGCCGCCGATCCATCTTCTCCGAGCTCGGTGACAAAACCCTCGACCCAGGCGGTGACCTAATCACGAGATGGAATCACATTTTCCTCATCACCTGCCTCCTTGCTCTCTTCCTCGACCCTCTCTACTTCTATCTCCCCATTGTCCAAGCTGGAACCGCCTGTATGTCCATCGACGTCCGTTTTGGTATCCTCGTCACCTTCTTCCGAACCCTAGCCGATCTCTCCTTCCTCATTCACATTCTCCTCAAATTCAAAACCGCCTTTGTCTCCAAATCTTCTAGAGTCTTTGGTCGTGGCGAGCTCGTCATGGATCGCCGTGAAATCGCCCTCCGTTATCTTAAATCCGAATTTGTCATCGACCTCGCCGCCACGCTTCCTCTTCCTCAGGTTCAAATTTAACTTTTTTAATTGTTCCTAGTTCCTATGGCTCCGTTAGGTCACAATGGCAGAATCATAAAATGTTCTATTAAATTGAAACCTCTTTATGTTTTTTTCAGATAATGATTTGGTTCGTGATACCAAATGCTGGAGAATTCAGATACGCCGCTCATCAGAACCACACGCTTTCCTTGATCGTTCTAATACAATACGTGCCTCGCTTCCTCGTCATGCTTCCGCTCAACCGTCGGATCATTAAAACCACCGGAGTTGCAGCCAAAACAGCCTGGTCTGGTGCAGCCTACAATCTAGTCCTCTACTTACTTGTTAGCCACGTAAGTATACCCTTTCTCTGTCTCCACATTAGCTAAAAATGTCTCTGTTTCACAATTTGGTTTCCTTTTCTAGGTTCTTGGCTCTGTGTGGTACGTTTTGTCGATCCAGAGACAGCACGAATGCTGGAGATTAGAGTGCATTAAAGAGATGAATGCAACGCATTCACCGTCTTGTACTCTCTTGTTTCTAGACTGTGGATCGTTGCAGGATCCAGGTAGACAAGCTTGGATGCGGATCACTAGGGTTCTCTCCAATTGTGATGCACGAAACGACGATCACCAACATTTCCAGTTTGGTATGTTCGGTGATGCGTTCACTAATGACGTCACTTCTTCTCCTTTCTTTGATAAATACTTCTACTGTCTTTGGTGGGGTCTCCGTAACCTCAGGTTAGGTTAATTTTCATCAATCAAAACCGCGGTTTTTTGCAATTAATTTACTCATTTTTCGTTGGTTTGGTTTGTGTAGTTCTTATGGACAGAGTCTTGCAGCGAGTACACTGAGTAGTGAGACTATATTCAGTTGTTTCATCTGCGTAGCGGGTCTTGTTTTCTTCTCCCATCTCATTGGAAATGTTCAGGTAATTTATTAAATTCGTATGAACTTTCTGTCCTTCCATAGTTTATAACAAAGGAGTCTAAGTTATTGTCAAACTCTTGAAGAACTATCTTCAATCCACCACGGCTAGGTTAGATGAATGGAGAGTCCGAAGAAGAGATACAGAAGAATGGATGCGACACAGACAATTGCCACCGGAGTTACAAGAGCGTGTAAGGCGATTCGTCCAATACAAATGGTTAACGACTCGTGGAGTCGATGAAGAAGCCATTCTCCGTGCTCTACCGTTAGATCTTCGCCGCCAGATCCAAAGGCATCTCTGTCTCGCCCTAGTTCGCCGTGTAAGCCGCACTAAACAAACATGAAACACCACATTTTAGTTACTTCCTGCTCAGGTAACAAACCCTAATTTTACATTTTTTTGTCTTTTTAGGTGCCATTCTTTGCACAGATGGATGACCAGCTCTTAGATGCGATATGTGAGCGTTTAGTTCCATCATTGAACACTAAAGACACGTATGTGATACGCGAAGGCGATCCTGTAAACGAGATGCTATTCATCATTAGAGGTCAAATGGAGAGTTCAACTACAGATGGTGGACGGTCAGGATTCTTTAACTCGATCACGCTTAGACCAGGCGATTTCTGCGGTGAAGAGCTTTTAACATGGGCTTTAATGCCAAGCATTAATCTTAATCTCCCATTGTCCACGAGAACCGTGAGGACTCTCTCCGAAGTAGAAGCTTTCGCTCTCCGGGCAGAAGACTTGAAGTTCGTAGCTAACCAATTCAGACGACTTCACAGCAAGAAACTACAACATGCTTTCAGGTAATTTAACTATACTTTCTTTCTTCACACGCTATAGAGGTTTCTTTCTTCGCAAGATAGGGTTTCTTGATCTTTTATGTTTTGACTCTGATCAGATACTATTCTCATCAATGGAGAGCTTGGGGAACTTGTTTTATACAAGCTGCGTGGAGACGATACAAGAAGAGGAAGTTAGCAATGGAATTAGCTAGGCAAGAGGAAGGAGACGAGTACTATAATGATTATGATGATGATGATGATGATGATGAGGGAGGATATCAATATGAAGAGGTCATGCCGGAAAGTAGTAACAACGTAGACGCTAACAACTGCAATAATCAGAATTTGAGTGCGACGATATTAGCGTCTAAGTTCGCGGCTAATACGAAAAGAGGCGTTTTAGGGAATCAAAGAGGGTCTTCGAGAATTGATCCTGATGATCCCAATTTGAAGATGCCTAAGATGTTTAAACCAGAGGATCCAGGATTCTTTTGATTTTTTGGTGTGAAAATTACATTTAGGATTTTCAGACGCTGACTTGATTTGCTGTAAGGAAAATTATTAATCAGGTGTATAAAGAAACATTATTACAGTTTTAAATAATTGTATCGTCAATGATGTATATATATATATATATGTCGATTTCTAGCCAACTCATTCTTGGCTCCTACAACTTTTATTGGTATGGGATTTCTCTCGTGACAATAGTAGCCTAGTAGGTTTCACAATTAAATTGGGGCTTTGAAACTCAGAAACAATTGCATTTGATATTTATCGATGCTTATTTTTTAACGCTTCATTTTTAATCGTTTTAAAGATTACGCCTCTTTTTTAATATAAGTATCATTTAACATATTTTTTGCAAAGTTTTTTTTTAATATACTATTATACTCGACAAAAAAACAATATACTCTTACAAAAACAAATTACTCTTAATATTCGATTCTATTTCATATTTTAATTAATTTTAATTAGGAGTAAACTAGATATTTATGATAAAAGTTACATTGAATTTTTAAAATGATATTTATTTTAAAACAAAAATAAATTACACTGACATTTATATCAAAACAAAGATAGTACCGATTAAAAGCTGTGATAAGAGTAACAATTCAAGAGTATGTAACACATCGTTCAATAATATATTTCTGATATAATAGTAAAAGTTTCTATCAACAACATTCATTATGTTTGAACTTAAAATTTGAGGGTGCAACGGACAACACTAGTACAAATTGTCAAAGTTGGACGTCATGATCGTATTATAAGAGTTTATCAAATTAAATAGTAAATATGATTGGGAAAAAAACTAGAATCTTACGATTTTATAAGAAGATATGCGTACATCAAAACTCCAGCATAATATATAAATAAGTATATATAAAAAAAATATTAAAAAAAAAACTAGTTTGCCGTTATAAATTACACAATGCAGAAATGCACAACCAATCAAATATGATCCAGGTCGCCTATTTCTTCCGCTTCTTCTGCGTCGCTTTTTTCTCAAACTTTTAATCATTTTATAGATTAGTAATCTTTTGAGCCGTAGAATTTGGTCACCCCAGTTTAATGCTACCAATTAAATCTTCAGATGAATATTTCTTTATTTGTGGAAATCTTTCAACGGACTAGAACATCACAAAGTTACCTACATATACAAGAAAAGACGAAAAACATGTATCGAATAGATGACACAACCACCGCTCTGAAAACGACATCACACCATAACTTCCGTTTATTCCATTTATCTATATCTTTTAATTATATTTTCCATAATCTACATATATTCCAATTACATATGTCCACAATTATTTCATTTTTTAGTTGGTCAAGATAGAATGAAATATTATGTACGTTTCAAATCTGAAATATGTTCTGATCTGTTTTAACAATTCGGATATCCAAGAAATTTGAATCCAATTATTGAAAATTTGGTTCCAATTAAACCAGATCCGAATTCGTAGATTATAGTTTCAATATCCATATGTCCAAATTTGGATTTATTAAATATATAAAAATAATTTTAGAAAATTTATAATATATAAGATTTTTTTCAAAAATATTATCTAAAAATTAATTATTCTTAGATTTTTTTTACTCTTCCATTTTAATTCAAAATCTGGATAGGTAGATCTGAATAGTTGTAACTGAACTTCCACTCTGGTCTCTGTAGTTCTAGTTGTAACTAAAACTAAAATGGAAGAAAACAAAAAATTACTGATAATACGAGATACGTATAGAGAAATTAAAGATTACGGATCTGTGTCTTTTTATCCTCTTGTTAAGGTATAAAAATACTTTCTAAGGTTTCTTTTGTCTTTGATATTTTTTTTTCTTTTTTAATAAACTCACAAGTTTCGTTCCAGTAGTCAAATACTCAGATAGCCATTCAAAGTACGGCAACACACACCAATAGAGTGCAAGTTAAGCGACAAGTGTGTGAGAGATATCCGGAGATCTTGACCGTTGGATTATTCCTCCTTCAAATCAAATTATATATCCCATTAAAGAGACAGAAGTGGAAGAAAATCTCAAGAAAAAAAGATAATAACTTTGACAAGTTTGAAGCAGGTTTCACATCCATGGCTTCTCGTAGACTGTCTTCTCTACTATCTCGATCTTTTTCGGCTTCTTCTCCTTCTCTGATTCGTTCTCAAGGTACCTCACACCATAAAAGTCTCTGCTTTATGTCTCTGATTCACTGAATCTCCAAAACTATCTTCATGTTTCAATTTCTGTTGTTGTGGTTTGTAAACTTGTAATAGATAGTTTCAGTATGTTCTGTTTCAACTGATCATGAATTAAATCAACGATTAGTCTCTTTTATTGTATGGGTCTATGGCGAATCTGTAATGATTTGATTTTTCAGGGAGAAATTGTTACAATGGAAAGATTGCAAGGAGATTTGGAACCTCTGCTGCAGCTGAGGCAATCATAAACCCATCAGTTCAAGTTTCTTACACACAGCTCCTCATCAATGGGAACTTCGTTGACTCTGCTTCTGGTGATTAAATTTTTCATTTTTAATTCAAAATTTGTTAAAAATGATTGCAAATTTTGAGTCTTGAGATTTGAGTTTCATGAGTACTGATAATTGATTTTTGGAACTTGGGATTTAGGGAAGACGTTTCCAACTCTTGATCCACGCACAGGGGAAGTCATTGCGCATGTAGCTGAAGGTGATGTTGAAGATATCAATCGGGCGGTGAAAGCTGCAAGGAAGGCCTTTGATGAAGGACCTTGGCCTAAGATGACTGCTTATGTATATAGATACTCTTCTTTGAGTCTTGAATTGATGAACTTTAATGTGATATATGGTCTCATCTGGTTATGATTTGGGTTTCAGGAAAGGTCAAGAGTAATGCTAAGGTTCGCAGATTTGCTTGAGAAACACAGTGAAGAGCTCGCGGCTCTAGAGACATGGGACAATGGGAAGCCTTTCTCACAAGCTAAGAACGCAGAACTTCCAATGGTCGCCAGATTGTTCCGTTACTATGCTGGTATCAAAACACTAACCAAAATTTTGAGAATTCTGGTGAAAAGTTTCTTGCTTTTGCTGTGTGAATGAACATTCTTGGTTTTGCTTTAATGTGTAGGATGGGCGGATAAGATTCATGGGCTAACAGTTCCAGCTGATGGAAACTATCATGTTCAGACATTGCATGAACCAATAGGTGTAGCTGGACAAATCATTCCGTGGAATTTTCCGCTTTTGATGTTTGCTTGGAAAGTTGGTCCTGCTCTTGCTTGTGGTAACACCATTGTCCTCAAAACCGCTGAACAAACGCCTCTAACCGCTTTCTACGCTGGAAAGCTTTTGCTTGAAGTAAGATAACATAAGATAGAATCTCTTTGTGTTGTTGCTAAGGAAAGAGAGAACTGTTATAAGTAACAATGTTTCTTGAAATTTATGATAGGCGGGTCTTCCACCCGGTGTTCTGAATATAGTTTCTGGATTTGGTCAAACAGCGGGTGCTGCCCTCGCGAGTCACATGGATGTAGACAAGGTAGAGATATCTATTTGCTTGTTCCTTAACTTCTTTCAGAGGCTGAATTTATGTGGCAATGTTTTTTTTTTTACTACAGCTTGCTTTCACAGGATCTACTGATACCGGCAAAGTTATACTTGGATTGGCTGCTAACAGCAATCTCAAGCCGGTAACTCTGGAACTTGGAGGGAAATCACCGTTCATTGTATTCGAAGATGCTGATGTCGATAAAGCTGTAGAGCTTGCACACTTTGCCCTCTTCTTTAACCAGGTTTTGTCACTAGTAAAATATATAAATTAGTTTACTCAATTTCTTAGCTAGTTCTTAAGATAATATGGAGTAATGGTTTTGTAGGGGCAATGTTGCTGCGCTGGGTCTCGGACATATGTTCACGAGAAAGTGTATGATGAGTTTGTTGAGAAATCAAAGGCACGCGCATTGAAACGTGTGGTTGGTGATCCTTTCAAGCATGGCATTGAACAGGGTCCTCAGGTTACACATACATATTCCTTGCATTAAAAAGAGTATATCTTTTTATTTGTTGATTGATTTTGTAATTTGGGTTTCTTTCTTTCTAAAACTTTGTATAGATCGATTCAAAGCAATTGGAGAAAGTGATGAGGTACATAAGGTCAGGTGTCGAAAGCAATGCTACTCTTGAGTGTGGTGGTGATCAGATTGGAAACAAAGGTTACTTCATCCAACCTACAGTCTTCTCTAATGTTAAGGTAAAAAACTCTTCTAGCTAGTACTTGTTCAATGTTGTTCTGTTCCAATTCTCTATGGCATTAACCGCAATATTCCTGCCTCGGTCAAAAACAGGATGACATGCTTATCGCTCAAGACGAGATTTTCGGTCCAGTCCAATCAATCTTGAAGTTCAGGTATGTAGAGGTACCAATAACCGTGAAATTAGACTGACCAAGCTATTCATGATGGGAGATGTGGTTCTATATTCGAAAAAGCCGAAATTGAAAATGTGATTAGTTTTGTTGATGTTTGGGTTCAGTGATGTGGATGAGGTGATAAAGAGGGCGAACGAGACGAGATACGGGCTAGCCGCAGGGGTTTTCACAAAGAGTCTAGACACTGCAAATAGGGTTACAAGGGCTTTAAAAGCTGGCACCGTTTGGGTCAACTGTTTCGACGTCTTTGATGCAGCCATTCCCTTTGGTGGTTACAAGATGAGTGGCAATGGAAGAGAGAAAGGCATTTACAGTCTAAACAATTACTTGCAGGTCAAGGCAGTCGTCACTCCTCTTAAGAACCCTGCCTGGGTCTGATCTCTGCAGTTTGTTTCTTCATAAATGCTCAAAAAAAGAGACTTTTAAAGGGTTTTTTTTTTCCTTTTCTTGAGACTCTAAAAGTTACAATAATAAATAAAATTAAGGTTTCTTTGAGTAACGATTGTGATACTGTAATAAATGTGTTATCAAGTTCTAATTGTTGTTTGTCTCATATCAAATTGCTGTTACACTTGGTTTCCATTTTTTTCTTTTTTGTTAATCGAATATTCATTTTGTCACGCAAGAATTCTAGCAAAACTGAAAACTCATGAAACTGAAAATGCAACAATAATTTATCGAAAAAAATTATAAAAATACAAAAAAGCAATTTATATAAAATAACAGAGACGTATTGCTAAAAATTTCTTAGTGCTAATCTACTACGATTAGTATTCGAATGACAAAAAAAAAATGTTGAATGCATAATCAAAATGACTAAATCGTGATTCCTTCTTCCTCAGCCAGAAGTTTCCGTTTCCTCTTTAATTTTCTTCATCGCAATTTGCTAATTGGCTCCAAATCCCTTCTTTTTCTCTTTTCTCACTCTCGATCCTAAATCCATTTAGATACTCTCATCAGCTGAGAATCCGACTTCAATTTCCGAATTTGATCTTCAAAACTTTCCTAGGGTTTCTCCTTCTTCTTAGATTTTAACTCTCTTCGTTCATTCCCCTCCTCACCTCTCTCATGGCGATGAGAGGTGTCGATTTCAAGTGGTGAGCTCTCTCTTTCACTCGTGTCTCGATCTAATGCAGACGGATTCTGATTTTGGATCCATCGATCCCCATTTCTAGACTTTTAGGGGTTTCTGATTTTATTGGTAACGTTTTTATAAATTCTGCAGGTTTGATGGGTTCTTCTTGTCGATGCTTGCAACTAGTGTGTATCCTTTATATTATCTCTGCGAAATTTATTTCTTTTCCGTTATAAAGTTTTGTTCTTGCTTGAATCGAGCTGAAAATTCTCAGTCCTGGAGATGATATCTCCACCTTTTTATATATGAATATAATGATCAAGATGCTGTTTTCGCATTAAATATTGTTATCAGAAGAAAAACTAAAGTACTTTTTACATTTTCTGTTTGTTCTCCTGAAGATCTGATTTTAGTTTGGAATAGAGGAACTTAGTCGTAATCTTGTACTTGGTTTTGTTTTATTAGTGTTTAAAGGTGATCTAGATGAACTCTCGAATTGGTTTCCTTAATGGTTATTTGCGTTGTAGAATCATTGTAGCTATCAACTGGAACAGATATCGACTTTGCGAATACCCGTTGCATATATGGATAGTGGTGAGTGCCTCATTTCAACTTTTTGTTGCTCTTGCTTATTATCAGTTCTGTTCTTTTGTGTTCTTTTCCTCAGAATCTTTACATTGTGTTATTTTGCTCATGGTTTTGTTTGTCTATATGAATTTAGGTTGATTACACCACTGTGTTTATCTTCCGTGTCTTCATGTTTGTTGATAATGGTCTTGCTGCTGGACTTGGCTTGTAAGTTCCATCTAAATCTCCTAGTTCCTAGAGTTACAATGAACTTGAGGTTATTTACTTTTTGGAATCTTCCCGGTTTCCCAGAGTTCTTCTTTAAAGAAGAAACTTTTGCCTGTTCTTTTCTTGGCTATCCTTATTCCTTAGATAGGAATGTAATTCACTGAGAATGATTAGATTATGATAATTGGGAACCATAGAATTTCTTTGTAGTTCCACTCGAATATGCTCTTACACTATTCTATCTTGTCTTTAGAATTGCAAGCTTGATCTCAGAAATAGCTAGTTGCAATGTTTCTCTATCTCTCTAGGTGGCAAAGTTCTATGAATATCTGATTGGTTTATCATTGATTTCTGGTATGAGCATCTGTTAGGGATTTTGGAAGTCAACAACGGAACGCCATGTTTTGTGGGAGAGTGGTGGTCCTGTCTGTCCTATCTCTGCTGCTCTATCCATTTCTGTGGGCTTGGACTGTAATTGGTACACTATGGTTTACAAGGGCGAGAAACTGTGTAAGCATGTTTTACGATCATGGCATATGATTATTCTTGTTGGAAATTTGTTGCTGAGTTAGTATGTATTCTCTTGCGATAGTTACCTGAAGAAGGCCAAAAATGGGGTTTCCTCATTTGGCTGATGTTCAGCTACTGTGGCCTCTTCTGCATTGCTTGCATCTGTGTCGGAAAGGTAGATTTTAATCAAACTTTCTTTTGTTGGTTTGAAGAGGGCACCCCACTTAATAGGAATTTACTTATATGAGTTTACTTGATAGTGGTTGGCACGAAGACAAGTACACTTACTACGTGCTCAGCAGGGAATTCCGATTTCAGAGTTCGGGGTAAGTTTCAGGATTCGGTTATTCAACTTCACTTCCTTTACACAAGAAGATCATTTGCGGAGTTTGTCATTATGATTTTTGTGTCTAAGTGCTAAGTTGCTATTAGTCTCTGAC
Source organism: Cardamine chenopodiifolia (assembly GCA_963922655.1). Taxonomy (NCBI): domain Eukaryota; kingdom Viridiplantae; phylum Streptophyta; class Magnoliopsida; order Brassicales; family Brassicaceae; genus Cardamine; species Cardamine chenopodiifolia. Next base: position 11,503,298 of record OZ000479.1, on the reverse strand, counting down.
ACTTCTGAGTAATTTTTCAATGTCTGTTTTCTTGTGGCCAGATTTTAGTTGACATTATTAGGGTACCTGACTGGGCATTCGAAGCCGCTGGCCAAGAGATGAGAGGCATAAGTCAAGATGCTGCTACATACCATCCTGGACTTTACTTGACTCCAGCCCAGGCAAGTCTGGCCGTTTATTCTCAGCACGCTAAGCATTTAGTAACTGGTCTCTAACATAAATATGGCTCAAAGCTACTCTATTCGTGGTTTCAATCTCTCTCATCTGGGGAAGCACATACTCAACCATTATGTTATCCAATACTTGTTGAACATAATCTGTAGAGAAGGAGAAATATTCTTTGCCAATGATGTCAAAGAAGGTATCATTGGCAGGATGTGATTATGTCCAAATTTACGTTTACCATATCTCCCTCTAGAGATTCCAAACATCTAATGCTTGATGCTTTGATGAACAGACAGAAGCTGTCGAGGCACTCATTCAAGAACTTCCAAAGTTCAGGTTAAAAGCTGTCCCAGATGATTGCGGTGAATGCTTAATCTGCTTAGAGGAGTTCCATATTGGACATGAGGTGCTAACTACTAAACATCACTTTCCTAAATCTTCTCCATTGCTAGGGATTAACTAACTTCTTATCATATTTTTCTGGTAGATATTAAGCACTAGCTTTGCTTTAATACTATGTTTGCGTGTTTTTTCTCGCTTCAATATTAAACACAAGCGGAATTTGTCTGAATATTACAGGTTAGAGGTTTACCTTGCGCCCATAATTTCCATGTGGATTGCATAGACCAGTGGCTGCGTTTAAACGTGAAATGTCCCCGATGCCGGTGCTCGGTTTTCCCAGACCTTGATCTCAGTGCATTATCCAACCTCCAGAGCTCAGGAACAGAACAACCCTCAGAAGTAAACACAGAAACAACAGAAGCTCGGTACATAAGAAGCCAACCTCAAAGCGAGAGCTACATCTTGAGACTTCAATCCCTAAATCACCCAGTCCACTCAGACGCTGCTCTGGAGACTGCAGAGAACGGTGGGGTTCCTCCTTCCTTGACCGATCTATCTCCATCTCGGAGATGAGAGAAAGAAATGAGACTAAGGAAATTTCACTTATCACTAACTCTTGACTGATTTGCCTACCCACCCCTTAAAAAAGTTTTCAGCTTTGTAAATAAATTGGGGTTTTAAGAAGAGAAAAAAAAAAGAATCTTGGGGGATGACATTTGGTAAGAATGAAGAATTGTTCATGTCCAAACACTTTAACGTTAGACAATGTTCAGATACCTTTCACTTAGCTATGGTTTCAGTTATAAACCCAAATCAGTCCATGTTAAGAAACCCAAATCGCACGAACAGTTCATTATTATCATTAGCATATATTTTAATTTCGAATTTTTATTGGAATTACAGAGTTTATAATTGTTACTCTTGTTGACATCTCGATTTTGGCCTAATCCTTTTATTAAACGAACAACTTTTGTCTGCACTAAGCTCTCGTGACGATGGGTTTTGGAAAGGGTTGGTGGATTTTGATTTCCGCTTTACACAACTTTTTTTCTATTTCTTGAAGGATTTGGTAGATGTGTATTGGTTTTAAATATTAGTTTTCATATTCGCTGAACGCAAACTCTTATTAAATAATTATTTAAGTGGCACAATCGTAACTGAAAAGTACTCACTTTGAGTATGTATTGCTCAAAATATCTTTCACATAAATATCTCACTCTACATAATTATCTGTCATGTAATTTTACTACATTACTTCCTTATCAAAGAAAAAAAAATTACTACATTTACCACAAAATTCTTTCGTTAAGTAATGTTGGTATTACTTTAATATATATTGTTACCAATCAAAACTCCTTGTGTCATTTATATCGATTCTAATTTTCTTTAGATTGTGTTTTTTCACATCAAAATAATACCACAATACACATATTTGGAAGATCGTACTAGCACTAACGCAGTTGTTCAAGGATTACATCAAAACTCTGTAGTTAAACATATTTGAACGAAAATAATAATAGGATGGGTGACATCTCGAAAAATTATTATTATACCATTTAAAATAGTTGCACAAAGAAAAGGAAGATAAACGCCATTTTTTTTATAACCAGAGGATTTTCTGCAAAATTCACATCTAGTTTATGCCGGTTGTGAAATAGTTACGTGTTCTGGCCATAAAAATAAAATAAAATATATATTTATATATATGGTGGCTAATCACAATTGATTTTTATAGTGAAAAAGATAAATGTAATAACTACTACATCCTGGAAAGAAATCCAAAAACCCTAATTAATCTACTTTGAACATCAGGAGTTGTACAGTGTCGCACAAACTAGATCTTCCATTGAAACATATAACTTTTTTATTTTTTCAAAACTAAGAAAATAATCTAAAGTCTACGATGATTATGATGATGCATCGGCTTGCATTATTATTTCAGTAAAAAATGAGCTTAAGGTAAATACCAAAAAAGGAAAGAAAAAGAAGATCTAGTATATATATTCATTTATATACGGGTTATACGAATACGTACGTCTAAACATTAATCAACAATCTTCACAGGATTTCGTCCAACAATATAAATATATAAACGCGTGTTCATTTTCCACATTCGTCAAAATTTTAAGTTTTCCTTCAAGAAACACACCATCTGTTGCTGCAAAATGGAAAAAAAAACACTAATTAAGCAAAATAATACTTACAAAGCAGAAACAAAAGTAAGCAAAAGGTAACTTACGAGGAAGCAGAGGAGGATACAAGCGGCTGCGCCTGGGAATAATGCGTACCAAAAGTTCAGCTTATGTAACTTTGCTCCGTCTATGAATAGTAGTGGTAAACTCGCCGCTTTGTTTGCCAATATCATAATAGAGATTTATGATATTTAATACGGTAGCAAAATGCGAATTAAACTCAAATTTGATTCTCATATTTCCCTCTCCCTTACAAATGAATATATAAGAAATTTTTGAATCTTTTGCTAGGATGATTAAATAAATTCAGAAGTTTAGCTAGCAATGAATCATTTCTAAAGTTCCGGGACAAAAAGGGAGTATAACTGAATTACCAGGTGGATGGTTGGCACGAGTGATGACCATGAACGCGATGGAACAGGCGAGGGCGGTGCTGCGGGCAAGCCAACCTGGCCCAAAGACGGAGAACGCCAAGACTCCAATGGCTGCACAGCCTATTTGAGCCATGAACATATTGTATTTCTGAAATACACATCCACCCATCACCATGTTGATATCAACACTAGCTACTAGCTAGCATTTAAGGCTGCGTTTCTTAGAAAATTAATACCCGAGCAGCAGGAGCAGAAGGAGTGGTGAAGAGAATGGCAGAGACAGCACCAAGTGGTCCAACCGGCATTGATATCCCTTTAGGGTTTAATATATGATCTATTCTTCCCATTATTGCCATCGCCGCAAACGCTCCTTTTCTCATACCAAAAATTAACAAACACTTAATATTTGATTTGATCAATTGGTTTTAGATTCAAGGTTAAACACACACAACGAGAGGTTTTATGATCCAATTAATAAACCAAGTGATTCAGTTCTTTTGCATGCATGTTCGAAAATTATGATACCATGACATTATTTCATTATAATTAGATGTTTCCTTACAAAATATAAAATGATAAAGCCATAGCTAATTTATGCCTCCATTTAAAGATTTGATAGACGATGACTAGTTTCGAATATTATGATCTTAAAAATTTTACAAACAATTTCCTTATACGTTTCTACGAGTAAAAGGTTATACGAATTATTTAACAAAAATATCAATGATCATGATTCTTACTAAATTCGAGAAATGGTCAAGGTCAACCTCGAACAGTTAGATTCATATCCTACCATCAATAGCTATTTGCTCGTTAGAAGAGACCCGACCTCTCTGTCTCTCTCTCTTTCTTCCCTCGTCTTCGGACAAAGAAAATTGCTAATAACATATTTTTATTTCAAAATAAAAAAAAACTAACCCGCTGCAGGCCAAATGACGTCACTCAGTGACGGAGCCACCGTGGTCTTGTCAGGCTTCCAAGACTCCCAAGAAACCGCCGGAAAATCTTCAGCCGAAGCCACCGGCATAGACACTCCGGCGCTTTTGCTTACTCGCCGGTTATTGCTAAACGACCTAAGGCTTCTCATCTGCCTCACGGTCACAGATTCATCAATACATACTCCTAAGAAATGCTGGCTTTTGAAACCAGCGGATACCATTGAAGGAGCTTTTGAAACCGCCGGAGTAATGAGATTCCGACGAAGAAGCTGTAAGTGGCCGGAAGGTAGAAGCTTCACCGGATGCGAAGCCATGGTTCTTGGGAAGAAAATATCTCAACAAAGACTCAAAATATGCTTCTCCTCTTTCTAATTAGGAGAGAGAGGATTGTATATACAAACACTCAGATTTGTGTGTGTATATATATGGTGTGAATATAGGAATTTACTAGTTATACAAATCTATTAAATCATAAAAGGTGGGAAATTTTTATAACGCAAGTAAAGTCATGCGACCATATATGGACTGGAACTAGAATGATTCTTTTAGTAATTAAACAATGTTATCTTGGTCAAATATAGTTTATACAAAAAAATAGTTCGGCCTTGAATGGCTGTCGTTTTTAAGTAGTTTTGGCTTTAGTTTTTGTGATAATCTATTTTGTAACCATTCAAGATTTTGAAAAAATAAGTTTGCCTAAAAATAGAGAATCTAGCGTTTGAGTGTTTTAACAATTTTTCAAAAAAAAACCAAAATTCATATTTTTGGGTTTCTTCCTCAAAAACCATCGATCACACTATTTCATTTTTTTTGTAAAGAAAAATATAATCTATCAACATAACACCAAAAATTAAACATACAACCATTCAAGATTAAAAAAAAAACTAAAATCTATACCAAAAATATAAAAATAATCTAAATCTAAAAATCAAATACTAAAAACCAAAATGCAAAAACCATTTAAAAAAACTACAAACATTCATGCACAAATGTAAAAGTTTTCTGTTAATTGTAGTCAACTATCAATCTTATCAAATATTATACGTTTGAAATTAAGTTTTTTTTTTTCAGAAAAACGAATTCTAAAAAAATGTAGTATGTAACATATAGTATAGTAGTTTGTGTCCAAGTTTAAATTTGTTAAAAAAAATTATAATGTTATTGTATACATGAGGTTGTAATGTTTTTTTTCATTTAAATGGAGGTTTTCACTAATTATTTTTATGTTCTTTTATTACTTCGTCTCGACACTTCAAACCCCACCAAAATTACGACCGAACTTTAATTTTTAATCTGTTTTACCAAACTATTATTTAGCTGATACTATTCATACTGATTATTTAACTGATTAAAAACAAGGACCTACATGTATTATAGTAACAATTAATAGAAGAATGACTATATATTAAAATGATATATGCAAGTTGAAAATGCCAAAAAAGCTGTGGCCATATAAGAGGTGGATGGGGTTCAAAGGTGAGTCTCTTTGATCAGTCGAAAGGTCATTAGATAACAAGAGGGCTTCATATAGTACTTAAACAATTCATATTCATCGTTATTTTAATTTTCTTTAATATGTTAAAAACACAGATTTGTATTTGTATTTTTGTTATATCCAAGGAACTTGTCGCCTTCAAATGCATACACATGTTCCATGTTTCTAATCGTGAACACCAATCATGATAAAATATATATTAGATAATATAAATAAGTTTTAGAATAGCCCAAAATTTGTTACATCTCTTAAAAAGGAACGAATCTTCGACTACCGGTAAAAAAGGTCAATTGATAGATTGAATCTTATCACCCAATAACTTCTTGTATGGTATTCACTGTTGTAGACCGATGGAAAAACAAAAATTCTGATAAGATTAGTACTTGTACTTGGACAAAACATACAAGGCCAAGTCTTTGGTTTGTTCCTTCAAACCCACATCTATCAATCAAATAGAAACACGTATAAAGCAAAGCAAACCCAAGTTATTAAAATATGCAAGCTGTCGACAAAAAAAAAATATGCAAGCTAAATTTTACCTCCTACAACTGATTTCTAAGCCCAAAGACTCTGCCACAAAGCCCATTTACATCATCCATATTTAGAAAAAAAAAATTACCATGAAATTTATCTTTTTGCTCTTAGCAAATTAAGTAGCATAAACACGTATGAACAAAAATTTTTTACCATGAACTTCAATGTTCAGTGAAACAGTAGGTGAGGTGTGACAACTTGAAATAGAAAAATATAATAATTGCATTTGTTTCACACGTCAATTTGAGTATTTGAGTTTAAATGTCGAAAATTAATTTATTTTAAATATAAAATTTTCAAATTTCAAGATATTTTTGATACAAACAAAGTTTTCCTTTTCGTGTCTATTTTTATTTTACACATGTAAATTATTTTCTTACGGAAATGTTGATCGGGTTGTAATACTAACTAAAAATTGATTGAGAAGAATATATAATTTTGTCCTTGATTGTAAATGACTAAATGAGTATATAAAAATCTAGGGATCCATGAAAAAAGCAAAATCGTATATTCCATTTACAATAAAATCAGAAATAATATCCATTAATAAAAATACAAAGTAATACAGTATAGAAAATATTTCAATACATAGCTACGGCGACAAGGTACTTGAAAAAGTGAAGTCAGCAAATAATATTATTATCTTGACAGTTATCAGACAAAAGGCTTCTCTGCAACACACTAAGGCAAAGACTTTTACACAAGAAGAGGTTTTGACGAAACAGAGAATCTCTCTCAAACAGAGTTTCTCTCTATTTCAAAAGAAAAACAGATGCAGCATCTGCAACGGTCGACAAAGCCAGAGGACAAAAACAAAGTGTGCAGTACAGCGTATAGGACGAAGACCACGAACAAATTTGATGCTTTGCCAGCTGAAACCGTATGCTAAAACATCATCACAACTGGCGAAATGATCAGGCGTTCTCATCTACATACGCTCCTCTATTATGACTCATCGATGCTGTCTATATAAGTGAACTCCATGTAACTCTCATAAATAAGTCGAAATGAATCAATAAAGTTACTATTCATCATCTTCTTCACTGTTCTTCAAATTTCTTCATGGTATCAGAGCCATGGCTCTAGAACCTTATTCTCAACCTACTCTAAACATTACCAATTGTGTTACAATAAAGCTAACTAAAAGAAACTACATACTATGGAAGACACAATTCGAAACCTTTCTGTCTGGCCAAGGTCTTCTCGGATTCATCAATGGAGGAACACCACAACCGGAACCAAGGCTTCAAGTTCCCTCTATCGATGGAAGGATAAATGACATAACAAATCCAGACTATCAGCTGTGGATTCGGACAGATCAAGTCGTCAAATCTTGGCTTCTAGGCTCTTTCTCTGAAGACATCTTAAGTATGGTGGTTCACTCATCTACCTCAAAGGAAGTTTGGACAACTCTGGCAAATCACTTTAACCGAGTCTCATCTTCAAGACTCTTTGAGTTACAGAGAAACCTGCAAACTATTATCAAAGGTGACAAATCAATGCCTGTTTATATAAAAGAAAAAAAAGATGTGTGCGATCAACTCTCTTCCATCGGAAGCTTTGTCAGCGAGCAAATGAAGATCTTTGCGGCTCTTTATGGTTTGGGACGAGAGTACGAGCCGATCAAAACAAGCATAGAAGGCTTAATGGACTCTGGTCAAAATCCCATGTTCGAAGATGTGGTGCCAAGACTTACAAACTTTGATAACAGAATTCAAAGTTACGAAGCATGGCTCACAGTATCACCACACCTTGCGTTCAATGTTGTTAGAACCAACAAAGGCTATTATGAAGACAGCGGCAGAGGAAGAGGAAACAACAGGTTCAATAACAACCGCGGAAGAGGAAGAAGCTCCTTCTCAACCCGAGGACGCGGCTTTCACCAACAGATCTCTTCCTCGTCTGGCTCACAAAGCTCTTATAGCAGTGATGATAGACCCACTTGTCAGATTTGTGGAAAGATTGGTCATCACGCCTTAAAGTGTTGGCACTGTTTTGATAACAGCTATCAAAGTGAAGACATACCCTCAGCCATGACAGCTCTACACATCACTGAAGTCACTGACTTAGGCAGTGAGTGGTATCCGGATTCAGGCGCTACAGCTCACATTACCAACACAACTCAAAAGCTTCAGAAATCTCAGCCATATCATGGAAATGACACTGTGTTAGTAGGCGATGGGAGCTTTCTACATATCACTCATGTGGGATTTGCAGGTCTACCATCCACATCAGGTATGCTACCTCTAAAGGACGTTCTAGTTTGCCCTGACATTGCTAAGTCTTTGTTATCTGTATCTAAGCTCACCACATATTACCCTTGTTCGGTTAAATTTGATTCTTCTGAGGTTCGTGTGAAGGGCAAGGTAACAAAGAAGCTCCTGACTTTGGGAAGAAATCATAATGGTATGTATGTTTTTGGGAATCATAAGCATGAAGTTTTCTACTCTTCAAGGCAATCTATAACAAGCTCTGAAGTTTGGCATCGAAGACTTGGGCATCCCAATGATAAGATTCTCCAAACTTTGAGTCAAAATAAATCTATTTTCATGAATAAGCTTCCTCTGCAACTCTGTGAAGCGTGTCAGTTGGGTAAAAGCAGTCGTCTTCCATTTCATGTGTCAAGTTTTTCTGCATCAACTCCTTTAGAAAGAATACACTGTGACTTGTGGGGTCCTACACCTGTTTCATCTTCTCAAGGCTTTCATTTCTATGTAATTTTCATTGATCATTACTCTAGATTCAGTTGGCAGTACCCTTTAAAGATGAAATCAGATTTTCTTTCTACATTCCTTATGTTTCAGAAGCTTGTAGAAAAATAGTATAATCACAAAATAAGAATTTTTCAGTCTGATGGTGGTGGAGAGTTTATGAGTAACAAATTCTTAACACACCTTCAAGACTGCGGTATCAGACACTATATTTTGTGTCCCCACACCCCTCAGCAGAATGGTTTAGCTGAGAGGAAGCACAGATATGTAACAGAGTTGGGGCTTTTGATGATGTTTCAAAGCAAGACTCCACAAAAGTTTTGGGTTGAGGCTTTTACTACAGCAAATTTCCTAATCAACCTTCTACCATCTTCAGTAACACAAAACCAAAGAAGCCCCTTTGAAATGCTAAATGGAACAGCTCCAGATTACTCTTCTCTACGTGAATTTGGTTGTGCATGCTACCCTACTCTAAGAGACTATTCAGAAAATAAGTTCGATCAAAAGTCCCTCAAATGCATCTTTCTTGGGTACAACGACAAATACAAAGGATACCGTTGTTATTATCCTCCAACTGGCCGTGTTTATATCAGCCGGCATGTAATGTTTAATGAAGTCTGCTTCCCTTTCTCTGACACTTATAAAGTTTTACAGTCACCTGCACTTACTACACTGATAAAAGCTTGGCAAAATGCCTTACCAGCAGTGTCACTGCCACAACCTACTCATCTGGATCCCTCTCAACAACCTCATGGCAGTAGATCATGTCTCAACAGATAGCTTCATCAATAGATGCCTCTACGGAAAATATTAATCCCACTATACCTGACAATGCATCAAGCTTACCAATGCAAACGATTCACCTATTCCTGCTACAAATCAACCTCCTTCAGTTCACGAAGAAGCAGAGCCTTCCATTGAAAGGATCTCCACAAGCGAAATATCTTCATCAAATGGAGAAGAGAGTTATGAGTGTACGGCAAGCTTAGACCTTGATCCTATTGGCAACAGCTCTTCCTCCCCATTTAATGATTCAAATATTTCTGTAACTACTTCATCAACAGAACCTGCTACTCATCCAATGATTACTCGATTGAAGGCTGGTATTACTAAACCAAACCCAAGATATGCTTTGCTTGCTCACAAAGTAACATACCCTGAGCTGAAGACTATGACTCAAGCGCTTAAAGATTCAGGCTGGAAAGAAGCTATGAATGAGGAAATGCAAAACTGCTTTGAAACTAAAAACTTGGTCTTTGGTTCCATTCACCTCAGACATGAATGTCTTAGGCAGAAAGTGGGTGTTTTGGACAAAATTGAATGCTGATGGAACACTTAACAAGCTTAAGGCCAGAATTGTTGCTCAAGGCTTTGATCAAGAAAGGGAATCGATTATCTGGAGACTTATAGTCCAGTTGTCAGAACTGCTACTGTGAGGTTAGTATTACATCTTGCAACTATTATGAAATGGGAAATCAAATAGATGGATGTTAAAAACGTTTTCTTACATGGGAACTTAACATAAACGGTTTTTATGAAGCAACTTGTTGGTTTTATTGACAAAACAAGACCAAGTCATGTCTATCATTTACATAAATCGTTGTACGGCCTAAAACAATCCCCTCGAGCGTGGTTTAATAAGTTCAGTACTTTTCTGCTGAAGTTTGGGTTTATATGCAGTATTTCAGACCCTTCCCTATTCATATATGTTAAAGGAAACAACATAATCCTTTTGCTTCTCTATGTAGACGATATGGTGATTATAGGGAACAACTCAGACGTTCTGCAGAGCCTTCTACATGCTCTAAACAGTCAGTTTAAGATGACAGACATGGGACATATGCATTATTTTCTCGGTATCCAAGCTCACTTCCATGCTGAGGGATTATTTCTGTCTCAACAGAAATATGCTGAAGATTTATTGACAGTTGCAGCAATGAATACCTGCACATCCATGCCAACTCCATTACCCACTCAACTACAGAGAGTTCCACATCAGGATAAAAGCTTCAAAAATCCGACCTACTTTCGAAGCTTGGTTGGCAAACTTTAATATCTAACTTTAACAAGACCAGACATTCAGTTTGCTGTCAATTATGTGTACCAAAAAATGCATGCTCCAACAGTAGCGGATTATAATCTTCTCAAAAGGATTCTAAGATACATTAAGGGAACAGTAACAATGGGGATAAGTTTCAGTAATGACAGCACCTGCACAGTTAGTGCTTACAGCGACAGCGATTTTGCAGGTTGCACTGTCAAAAAAAGATCAACTGGTGGCTACTGCACCTATCTCGGCCAAAACTTGATATCCTAGTCCTCCAAGAAACAACCTACTGTGTCTAAAAGCTCAACTGAAGCAGAGTATAGATCATTGTCTGAAACTGCATCTGAAATCACTTGGATCGCTTTGGTATTAAAAGAACTCGGTGTTCCTCTGCAACAGACTCCAGTCTTATACTGTGAAAACTTATCAGCAGTATACCTCACGGAAAATCCGGTTTTTCACTCCAGAATAAAACATTTTGAGCGTGATCATCACTACGTTCTCGAGAGAGTTGCTTTAGGTGTTCTGCTTGTGAAACACGTTCCCTCACGACTGCAAATAGCAGACATCTTCACAAAACCTCTGCCCTATGAATCGTTCTGCACTCTAAGATTCAAACTTGGTGTTACTGAGCCACCCACACCAAGTTTGCGAGGGAGTATCAGACAAAAGGCTCCTCTGCAACAGACTAAGGCAAAGACTCTTACACAAGAAAAGGTTTTGCCGAAAACCTAAACCAAAACAGTCTCTCTCTGTTTCAAAAGAAAAACAGATGCAGCATCTGCAACGGTCAGCAGAGCCAGTGGACAAAAGCAAAGTGTGCATTACGGCGTATAGGACGAAGACCACGAACAGATTTGATGCTTTGCCAGCTAAAACCGTGTACTAAAACATCATCACAGCTGGTGAAATGATCTGGCGTTCTTATCTACATACGCTCCTCTATTATGACTCATCGATACTGTCTATATAAGTGAACTCCCTGTAACTCTCATAAATAAGTCGAAATGAATCAATAAAGTTACTATTCATCATCTTCTTCACTGTTCTTCAAATTTCTTCAACAGTTTCATGGTTTCAAAGCAGCATGGATATTTTTAAAATTCACTCCCCAAGGTTATGCCGCAAAAGCACATTAAAATAGCCAAGCCCATTTACACAATCACATTTGTTTATTAGACCCGTTTCTTTTTCCTTATAAGAAAATCTACTTTCCTTCTAAGTTATCGCATATGGTTTTTAAAATAACAAAGATTTTAAATAAGATTTTAATTTTAATAACTATTATTTTGTCCGACAATACAATATTTTATACGATATCAATCAAACCTTTTAGTTTTAATCACATGTGAAAGTGATATTTTCTTGTACCACTTTGTATAAGTGGAAAATCCATAAGTTTTTATAATACAGAACGAGGAAAAAAATTAAAATAATATGACTACTTTTTGCCATAAATTAAAGTTTAAATGAAAATATTACTTATCCATTTTTACACACTCTTATTTATTGAATTGGAAATTTTATTAAAGTTATTAATCAGGAAAATCACATTTTTAATCTTGAAAGTGTCACTTTAAATCGCCAAGGTAATTACACTACTATTTTAAACATTCAAACTATTTTTATTAACACATTAAACTTTGAAACTATCTTTTGCATTTTCTCCGACATAAAATTCACTGCAAAAAGTTACCGTAAAACTAACAGAATTTCGGACAAAATCTTAATCCATCGAAATTTTTTTACAGTAATTTGACGGATTTCCGATAATAGTTATATCAGAAATTCGTTGGAAAACATGTATGTTGATATAACTGTTTTATAGTCTTTTTAATTTTGAAAATTCTGACATAAAATTAACTACAAAAAAGTTACTAGAAAAATGACTGAATTTTCTACGAGATCTTAATCCAACAGATTTTCGAAAAAATGACTGAATCTATCGTGCAATTTCCGATGAATTTTCGAATAACGGTCGAAAATTTGTTGGAAAATATATATGTTAGATATAACCATTTGAATTTTAAAAATTCCAACGAAACTATTTTGTCAAAAATCCGTTGGATTATCATCATAATTTTTTTTCGAAATTCCGTTTGTTTTTCGGTAACTATTTTGTAGTGAATTTTATGACGGAGAAAACACGGAAAATAGTGTTAATATTTTAAAATGTTAGTAAAAATTATTTTTAAAATAATAGTATAATACTTTCGAGATTTAAAATGCTACCAGACACATTCAAAGATTAAAAATGTAATTTTTCTCACTATGAAAAACAAAAAAAACATATGTGAAATCAACAACCAACAGATTGGTCGAGAAATGATAGAGGTAAAGAAGACAACACTCAAATAGAGATTTAGGGATATAGGTAAACACAAATACACAGTAGTTCATCCAAAGAAGCACTCGGAAGAGTACATTCGAAGAAGGAACCTTCCTTAACTTGGCAGCCCAAACCAAAACCACAAAGAAAAGGTATCAAAGCCTCAATAGCTGTTATGGCCAAAAGGTCAGCATCATCCATTGATGATCAAAAATTACATGAACACTTATCTCTAGAACACCAAAAGATGCGGATAAAAATTTGGAATTCATTGACCTCGTTGTGGAGTTGGAAAGTGACATGAGAAATTGAGAAACCGATTCAAATTTACATCCATGCAACAAGTCCATTCAAATGCAGGGAAATTGGGGAGGAAAACAAACTCTATAATGGAGAAACAACAGACGCTCAAAAGAACAATATTCACTTGGAGAACAGGAATGTCAAGTATTTTATTTTCAAATTGCCACAAAAGAAGATAAAACAACCTCATAGCTTTAGGGAGATAGTCACTAAGTGATGAAACTCTACAGAAAGGCGATAGACTCTTAACACCAGAAACTGGTACGAGTATATAAAAGAAGTTGCATACTGTATTAAGGATTCACACAGAGATCAAAAGTGTGCTACCAGAGGACACACATTAGTCAAAACGTCCTTCTGATTGCTCAACCACCTCGCCAGCCAAAACGTTTAAGTGAAATGATATTAAGTTGTTAAATGTGATTTTTAATAGATGAAAAAAATACAAAAAAATAGTGATCTACATGAGTCATGACTACTCAACCATGTCCTTCTGATTTTTGTAGAATATCGAATTAATATTTGGAGGAGAGTACACACGGACGGGAATGAACTTGTAAACGTGAGCACCACAAATGAAGACGATTAAAGTTTCAAATTATTATTATTATTTTTTACTTTTTTGACAATAGTGCCAAAATAGCTTTTTTTTTAATTTCCACACAAGTATCAGTCCCAAAAATAGCCTGACCAAAATAACCATGTTAACAAACAAAAACAAATTAACATGGTTTGTTAAGAAAAAATTTGTCTGAATAAAAAACTGTACTTTATAATTTCACGCTTTTCTCTTGGTGATTGAAAGAGGATTCCCATCTCGAGTACTTTAGCTCGAGGGTACAACTCTCCCACTCATCATAATTTTTATCATAATTAGCCTCCCTTTTATACAAGTAAAAAATATCTAGATAACGAGCAATATCTGAAGTCCGACCAAGTATAGAAAAATACTCAAATAACAATCAGTGAAGAATATTTACGCATTATCTTATCATTCATTATCTTCCATCGGTGTCAAAATCTACATATAGTATCGTAGCATTATCCTTTAACCAGATTTTATTTCAACCACAAACCATAAGATACATTGCTTGTATTAAAATCGAACACGTAAAGGTCAAAAGAAAAAAGTCAAATGCTTGACTTGTGCACGCAGTGCTCGAAGCCTCGAAACATCCACTAATCTGGACGGCTGTGAACAATAAAAAATATTGCTCAACCACCTCGCCAGCCAAAACGTTTAAGTGAAACGCTCAAATCATTGGCAGCTCTAAAATCTTATAAGCTTTAACATATTGGTTGAGACTTAGCAATCAGAGTTTCTATATAATCCTTATTATATATTTATAAGGTTTTCGTCGACATATATTTCTACTCTTTAAATTTGAAGAAGCTTAATTAAGTTAAGTGCGTCGACGTCAAAGCTTTCGATAAATAGTGTTGCTTTGGTAACACATTTTAAAATATGTTTCACGTGAAGCCTTCGAGATTTAAATAACGTGCTTGATTTTGAAACACATTTGTAGTGCGTAGATAGTTTTGTAGTGCGTGCCTGCGTGTTGATTTTGAAACACATTTGTAGTGCGTAGATAGTTTTTGCCCATGTAGATAATAGTGCGTACTTTTTGGACACTAATAATAAAATAAAATAAAAACTTTTAGGCTTTTAGGAAAAGTATTGATCATAAAGACCAAACTGAAATGAAAAGTGTGATTATGGGTTTGTATAATTGTATGGTAAAATGTGGTGCTTGTATGATTTTAACGACATAATTATATACCGACAACAATTTGTTACTATTCCAGAAATTTTACTTTTTCTTTAAACATAATAAGACAAACAATCACTTAAGATAATATTGAAATATTTTTTTACTGTATACAATATTCTTTGAAAATGATTTGTAGAGGAATTCAGTAACACTTTGTACATGAGGCGATCTATCTCACGGTTCAATAAATATATATTTTTCTCACGAGAATAGAAAATTCTTTTGACAAAAATTTATGCAAATGTTATATATGAACCGAACAGTTATGTTGCAAAGATTGTTTCGATCATCAGAAATGATAAAGAAACATAATATTCAAATTTTATTGTTCTATTGCTATTATGTTTTCATTTGAGTCAAATATATAAGAATTAAAACGCGGGTATTTAGTACGTAATCGGACGCGGAGCTTAAACAACGAAAGGAAGTGGTCGGACGCGGAGAGTGCATGTGGCACTTGCCGGCCCAATTATGAAAAAGGCAACTTGTCTTTGGTTCCGGCCTCGAGGGTAGGTTTAGCTATTAAAATACATATATTTATACATACATACAAAAGGCCTTATTGAAATCGAATGGCTCATATTCTAAAGTGTGAACTTGTATAGTCAATTATTTGTAAACAATAAGTCCAAGTGTTGGACCAAATTTAGTTTCTTTGGTCCAACTGATTGATGTTCGACAATGAATATTAAAGCAGACAAAATTAAACAAGTACGTTCATACAAGCGATTAAGACTTTATATTAAAAAAATAAACACAAAACATACTGTTCCATTCCATTAAGACTTTTTCATTCAGAAATTAAAATCAGTTTATAATATATATGTATATGTATATAGTTTTTAAAAAGAAAATATGATTTATTTAGAAAAATAATAATATATTAAATTCTCTTCATTCCACTGATTTCTTTACACTTTAAGCCTCCCGATCCAACTAATTTTACATAAAGATTAGCATATAAAAAGGAGCTTACTCTTCTTCTATATGATTGACAAGGGATTGGCATATTGTTTATTTTGGGTTCGGTTCAAATATGGTTCGAATTGGTTTACTTCCATTCAAAAGAAAAAGTGTTGAAATCAAACCAAGTTCATTCGTCATTTCGGTTGGTTAGGAAATATTTTGTAGTTGTGTTCATTGTTTAGGCTTATGATTTAATTCATTTTTATCAAAGTCTGTCTATATGACGTCGATATGATATATATCCGGTCATCCTGTTTGATTTAGTTCGATTCGGTTTATTTGTGTATCCACTACCTCCAATGATTGACCGCGTGAATTAGATTAGCCCATGACCGCATGAGAAGGTTGACTGTTGTAGTGCTTACTTTCTACAATTTGATCAAATCACTCACTTCCATATAAACACGTGCCAATACTTTATACACTGTATATTGCGTAGCCCACGCATATGTCTTAGCGTTGTTAACATTTTTCTTCTTTAAGAAGAAAAAATGCTATTATTTAAATCTATTAAGAAAATATGCTAAATGATAAATTCTTTCCATTTTTTCCCATCTTAAACATATTTTTCTCTTGCAGAGAAATTTCTTGTTCAGGCCATTTTGTCGGAATTGAAAATGGACCGGGGTATTAATTATACAGTCATACAAGCTAAATGAAAATGTCTTTCACTACAAGAAAACAAACAGATTTCCAATAGAACTATAAAAAAATTATACATTAGAATTTAAATAAAGGAAAATCTGGCAGAAAAAAAAAATTTAGAATAACCGTCGCAACGTATATAATAAAACAATTATTTTACGACAAACGACAGATAATTCAAAAATATATTTGTCTTAATGTTAAAAATAATACGTTTCTTGGAGCGAAGTCCATATTAAATTTTGTACAGGCGCGCAGACAGGTTTTCTTAGTCCGTAAGATTCTGAAGTCTTCCTTGATTTTTATTTTTGTTAGTTCAATGTAATATTTTGTTTGTGTGCTAAATAAAAATGCTGTTATGTGTGAACTGTGAACAGTGGCCCTACATAATAATTGGGGATCTTTAAAGTCAAACCCAAATTGAGAAGAAAAAAGTCAAAACAACACCGGTAATACTATGACTTTTTTTGGGTCGGCTTAACAACGTAGGAGTTTAGGACTTTATAATTTATACGGATCATCTCTGCCATATCTTCCTATATCAAAATTATAATTTTAAACTACGAATTATTCAATTTAGATATTCTTTTTCTCTCTATAATATTATTTACATCAATTAATTGTTTATCCTGAACTCTATTAAGAAACTATGAGCATCAATTAAGTGAAACAAATGCTGCATAGATAAGCTCTTGGGTCCCCAAGTTTACGTCAACAACAATGGCTTGCCATCGTCCATGCCCATGCCTAGGGATTCAAATTTGAAGAAAATCAAAAGAAATAATTAGCAAGTAATAGAAAATATGAGTGAATAAAAGCACTCCGTGACAACATTGCTGAAGAATTCATATTTTAAAACAACATTTATCATTTATATTGTCGTGTTCCTTCTTCCAAAATTTTCCACTTTTCAATTATTAGTGGAATCTTTCAGAAAATGCGCTAGGAGAAACACATGCTTCTCTTGATAATCTTCTAAATATTTCACCTGTCAGGCCATATTAAAAAGAAAAAAATAGAAAAAGGAGAGTTGAGCTCATCACACAAACATGAGCAACTCAAATAAAAATTTCTGGACGACAAATTTAAGAGACAAAACCACAACAACAAAAGAGAAAATATCTACAAAAGATTAGATTATGAAACTTCATCTATCTGTAATGGAAAACAGAAAAAAAAAGAAGCAAAATATAGATAGCCAAATGTTTTACCACATGAATGCACCAAAACTTCTTCGATCCTTGTTCTTAGAGTGGCAAGAGAACTGAGAGAGATCGTTGGAAGGGAAAGAGCTGAATAAGAAAAGTATATTTCGTTTCAATTTATAGGGTTTTGATTTGATGATATTTTTTAATTGAATGAAACAAAACAGTGTTGCTAACTGTGTTAACGTGATGTTAATAATATTTGGCAATTATGTAGAAACTTTGGCATTTAAACTTTAATGAGATAGTTAGATATTTTTTGGCAAAATCTAAAAAAATGTGTGTTTAGGTTTTTGATTAAAATCTAGCAAATTTTGTGGACAACAATAATCATCATATATGCCAAACTTCGCAATCACATCAGTAATGACCCCAATAAAATGTGAATTGTGAAGTAAACTAAGTGGACCCATTCTATTCTATGAACTGAATCTTATGTAACTATAAACTATTAGCATTAAGTAAAAGTTATTAATTATTGAACTTATAGAATTTTGTTTCAACCCCACTTGGAATTCTGGAAAATCCAAATTCCAAAGTTACCTTAGCTCGAAGTAGAAAACAAACTTACATAAGAAAACAACTACTGTAGAGTCTATAGACCTAATATTTCGTGCTAAAATTATGCTGTAGATCCAAGTCATTGCAATATGTTATATATATATATATGTATACTTAAATGTGAAAGTACCAAAGGCGCTGAAACAAGAAATGATACATTAGACCAGCATACATAGAATTATACATTTGGTGGTGATGTGATGTGATGTAATGAACTCAGTTGGAAATGTAGAAAACATTTACATAGATTTATTCAGCTAAACGTGAAGATATATATATATATATATATATATATATACTAGAAGAAAAGACATTCATATATCTTGATGTAGGGCAGAAAGAACAAGACACTTTTTAGTTTTTAATACAAGAGAAATAATGTGTTTCTAGGATTAGCTGGCAAAAAAGCTCTATATATTTGTACTGGTTTACCAACCCGACTTGCAACTCTTAATTATCTGCACATAGATCCTATATATTCAACGAAAATTACATGTATAGTTTACATTAAATTATTATTTTCACTCTTATAGTATAAATATTGATATTATAAAAAACGATAAATTTATTAATACATAAAACTCAATTACAAAATAGGTTAGACCATTTGCTTACGATTTCTGGTTAAGGATTTAAATTTACAATTAAAATTTGTAATTTAAATGTTAGACCATTTTATTAATTAATAAAAATAGATAATTAATAATATAACGAAGTTTTGGTGAGCCGGTGATTAATAATATCAGTTAATATTTAATAGAGTTATGATTGAATATCTCTAAAATCATATATGTAAATGGATTATCTCAATTTGAAAAGGGAATGGAGATAAATAACTAAAAAAATATTAATTAATTGACTTAATATGGAGGGAGCGAGTGAAAAATGGGCCTACATCCAGGACCAGCACTAACTCAGCCCACACAACCCTCTCATAGATTTTCAAATTTAAAGAAAAGGTATAAGTTTAGGAAATGAAATAAATTTGCATTAAAATATTTTATGAGTCACTCACACATGTCTCCACAGCCAAATTCACCATCGTGTTTTTTTTTTCTTTTTTTTCCCCATTTGTACAGATTCCGACAAAATTCCACTCTCTCGAGCTACCACTATATAACAAGACATTTGAAGCATGTTCCAGATGAAGAGCAGAGTTATCCTCAACCATAGAGATAGAATACATAGAACAATAACAACAACAACGATATCTTCTGTAATTACACACAGATTGAAACCATGGAGAGAAAGCCCCTTGAGGTTGAGACATCGACGACGACTCACTCCGCCGTCAATGGCCGTGGTTCTGATTTGACATCGACGGTTGATTCATTTCAAGAGGACCAGAAAAAACTCGTTTATAGAGGCTGGAAAGTCATGCCCTTCATCATTGGTAACGCTTTTTTTTTTTCTCTTCAGACATCTTTCTTTTCTGTGCTTTGTCGGATTTTAGAAAAAAAAAATGAAAAGAACTTTTTGTCCGTGATGTTTTTAAATTTCGTTTCTTTTCTCTCGTCTTTGACTTGACTGTGTCAAAAATCTCGAATTGGAGTTCTTGCTTTTGTGATTTCGAAACGAAATTGGTTTAAAAACCCGAGATTTGGTGGAAACTTGAAACCAAATTGAGATTTCTTGTACAGTTTTTATATATTTCGTCTAGATACTATACCAAATTTAGGCATCGACAAAATAAACCGTATCAGTGTACCAGAATCCGACCTGAAAAGTCGTAACCTAATCCGTTCCGTACCCGAACAAATTATTCTATTGGGTATGAAATTTATAAACCTATATCCGAACCCGTTTCGAACTAGAAACCCGAAACGAAAAGTCAAAAATACATAACAATCTATAAAAATACCCTAATTCAAGAATCCTATCTTAAATGTGAATTTTTTATGTGTAATATATACCGATCCGAATTCGAACTGAAAAATCTAAAAAATCCGAAAAACTCCAAAAATATAGAACCCGATCCGAAAACTCCCGAAAAAATCCAAAAAACCCGAATCCGAACCCGAACCACATTAATACCCGAATTTTCCGGGTTTTTTTATGGGTTGCAACTCTCATGCCCGAATTCGATCCGAATCCGAAAATTTTTACCCGAACCGAATCCAAAAAATTATTCCATTGGATATTAAATTTTTAAACCCGAAATCCGATAAGATTTTATCCCTCGGTTTACCCGATTGCCCACCCCTAATTAAATCTATCTATGGAAAAAAAAAAAAAAAACTACAGTTGTTTTCTTAAGTTTCTTTTAATTTTCTGTGGTTAAAAAAAAGAGCAGTTAATTTTCTGACAAAAGTAGATAACATTTGAGGATTTAGAACCGCTTAAAGACAAAGTTAGTTTCTGGGAGTTACAGCAGTTAAATGTGAACCACAGTAAGAACATTGAAAGTCCAATCTTTGATTTTTGTGTTTCGGTTTCAAAGTTGTACGTTAAATGTAAAAAGTTTGTAACTTTATGAGAAACCCATTAATCATAAGTTGTGTTATATCTTTCACAGGTAATGAGACATTTGAGAAGCTTGGGATCATAGGGACGTTATCAAACCTTCTTGTGTACCTAACTTCTGTATTCAACCTTAAGAGCTATACAGCTGCAACTATCATCAATGCCTTTAGTGGCACTATCAATTTCGGGACTTTCATCGCTGCTTTTCTCTGTGACACTTACTTTGGTCGCTACAAGACTCTCAGTGTTGCTGTCATCGCTTGTTTTCTGGTACTTAGATCATCTTTTATGACTATAGCTATAGAATCCGGTTTTGTTTCTGCCAAGGTTCAGTTTTGTTTTTCTAAACGTTTTTCATCTTTGTAGGGATCGTTTGTTATACTAATGACTGCTGCAGTCCCGTCATTGCACCCGACTCCTTGTGGAAACAAAAGCATATGCCAAGGGCCAAGTGTGGGACAGATTATGTTTCTGCTGTTGGGTTTAGCGTTTCTTGTGGTAGGCGCTGGTGGCATCAGACCGTGTAATTTAGCGTTTGGTGCTGATCAGTTCAACCCCAAATCCGAATCCGGAAAGAAAGGGATCAACAGTTTCTTCAACTGGTATTTCTTCACTTTCACGTTTGCGCAGATTATCTCGCTCACGGTTGTTGTGTATATCCAGTCAAATGTGAGTTGGACGATCGGTTTGATTATCCCAGTAGTTCTAATGTTCTTGGCGTGCGTGATCTTCTTTGCTGGCGATAAGTTGTATGTAAAAGTGAAAGCCTCGGGTAGTCCATTGGCTGGTATTGCTCATGTAATAGTAGCCGCGATCAAGAAACGAGGATTGAAGCCGGTTAAGCAGCCTTGGGCCAATCTTTACAACCACATTCCGAGTAACTATGCAAATACTACTCTAAAATACACCGACCAGTTCAGGTAAATTGAAATATCGTTTTCTTTGTTCCCTTGCCTTATGTTTCTGCCTTTTTGTTTTTGCTGAAAAATTAATGTTTGTTATGTTGCCAGATTTCTAGACAAAGCAGCTATTATGACCCCTAAGGACAAGTTGACCTCTGATGGAGAGGCGTCTAATCCATGGAAACTAAGTACTATGCAGCAAGTGGAAGAAGTGAAATGCATTGTAAGAGTGATTCCAATCTGGTTTGCTTCAGCGATTTACTACCTTGCAATAAGTATCCAAATGACTTATCCGGTCTTCCAAGCGCTCCAGAGCGACCGGCGATTGGGTTCTCATGGCTTTAAGATCCCCGCCGCCACCTATGTTGTGTTTTTGATGACAGGCATGACGATTTTCATCATATTCTACGACCGTGTCTTTGTCCCGTTGCTCAGAAGAGTAACCAGGATAGAAACCGGTATAACAGTCTTACAAAGAATTGGAGCTGGGATCGCATTTGCAACATTGAGTTTATTAGTTTCCGGGTTTGTAGAGGAACGGAGAAGAAACATTGCGCTGACAAAACCGACACTCGGGATGGCACCTAGAACTGGAGAAATATCCTCAATGTCAGCGATGTGGCTGATTCCGCAGCTCATGCTTGCAGGCATAGCAGAAGCTTTTGCAGCCATTGGACAAATGGAGTTTTACTACAAGCAGTTTCCTGAAAACATGAGGAGCTTCGCAGGTTCTATCTTCTATGTTGGTGTAGGAGTTTCAAGCTACCTTGCTAGCTTCTTGATCTCAATTGTTCATCGAAGAACTGAGCATTCACCTTCAGGGAATTGGTTAGCCGAGGATCTGAACAAAGCCAAATTGGATTACTTCTATTTCATGCTCACAGGACTCATGGTCGTTAACATGCTTTACTTCTTGTTGATGTCTAAATGGTATAGATATAAAACCAGTAATGATGAAGACATCTCTGAAATTGAGACCAGTGAAGAAGAGACCAAGCAGCAGCAGCAACAAGACAAAAACTGTCTGATTTGAAAAAAACTATTTATTTTTGGTCTTTCAATTCAGTCTCCTCTTTCTTGTTGTACTTTCTTCTACTAGAAGTCTTTCTTGTTGTACTTTACAGATAAAATCAGTGAAGAAATCACTTCATCCTTATAAACATGTATTGTAAGGTAAGATTTTTGTTGCTAATTTCAAACTTTGTACGACGGTTTCGTCTTTGACTACAACAGAACAGAACAAGCCACTAAAAGAAGACTACTAGGATTCGATATCTATATGTAATATGCATGTATCAACTAGAGACACCTTCATGAACAAAATGAGATCAGCTTGCTTCTTTCTCTAACTGTCTCAAACAGTGTAAGCTTGTTGAATGGTTTCTATGTCGAGTCCTTTGAGTCTCACCACCGATTCAACGTGGCCCTTGAGCGTGTGTAGTTCCCGCAACCTATGAGAGCAAGAAACAGAGAGACGATGATGAAAAATGCTTCTTGTTATGTTCAAAGGCTGAAGGATTTGGCTTTGAGTTACTTACCTAGCGATTTCAGCTCTCCTCTTGGCTTCTTCAGCCATTTGGTTAAGTTCGTTGAAATGGGTTCGATCTGTGAACATCTTAGTATCTGGTGCTTGTAAACCATGGAGAGTTCTCTGTGCATGCGCCCATTGCAGCTCCCTTTGTTCTTTCCCGAAATCCTTTTGCCTTGTGAATGCAATCTATGAAAATGCAAGAAAACCGATTAGAAACATTTGAGCATAGAGCGGCAAAAGCTATTCATGTTCCTGATACATACCCTTTGCTCGATAACAAGATCCCAGGCTCTGCCACTAAGAGCGTAGCGGATGAAGAACTTGATGAAATCAAGTGGGATATAGAATATGATGTTGTAAAGCCATATGACCCCGGCCCATCCCCAACCGATTCCTTCTATGGCAGCAAAGCTCCAATTTGCATAGACAGCAATTAGAGTAGCTACCTGTTTTCGGAGTAAAACAATGGTTCACAATATAAGACCCAAAGCTCAGAATTTTGAGGTTCTGCATCACACAGTTAATGAAGTTCCGGACTTACCAACTGAGCAAGGATAAAAGCAATCACAAGCCACATTCCAGGACGTTCAACAAAAGACCAGCTTCGCGATCGGGTCACAAAGATAAGCGCCTGACTTATAATACTGACTTGCAGGTATATGGCTGAGGCAAGCTTCCTGAAATCATCATGCGCTGTTTTCTCAAGTGTCGCAACTCCAAAAGTTCTCTGAAATGTTCAAGTAAGAAAAGCCTGATTGCTAAGATATCCGAAAGAAGACATACTATTTCAGCTAAGATTAGCTGTTAATGAAAGTAATAACAAAGCAAATAAAACCAACAAGATAACAAAAGTACCGGGAAGAAATCGGTTTTGTATGAAACCCAGAAAAATATAACGGTCATCATAGCCATGTAACTCCCAAAGATAACACCGGTAGCAAAAATCTCGGAAAGTTTCCAGCTATCTGGAAGAGGAGAAGGTTTCACCCTGTCCTTTGATATTGTCATAATTGTACCTATAAAGTCAACGCCACAAGAGTTCATTGATAAAACAGTCTAGAGGAACAAATACGAAACTGCAAAAGTCTATATATGATTAACAAAATGAGGAAATAAGAAACGAACCATCATTAAGAATGGCGATGATAAGAACCATGAAAGGTGGGAAGTCAAACTGCCATATGAGAGCCAGAAGCATGAAGCCCAGCTGAATCGGCAAAAGTGAACAAAGAAGTCAGGAAATCTAGTGGAAACAGTAAAAGAGAAACGAGTAGGAAAACCCAAAAAACTGAAACGAAACATACAACAATACGGATTGTGATGGAGACTGCGTAGATCTGTCCAGTAAAACAGAAACCAAAACAAGTTACTTAAAGGAAATTGACATGATGCCTCAAAATTTTTGAGATTTCGAAGAACTGTGGTGCTCACAGTATAATTTTTCATTCTCTGGAAGATAGCACGACTGGTCAAAACAGCACTGATGATAACGCTAAGACCAGGTTCAGTAAGAACAATATCCGATGCGCTGCGAGCTGCATCAGTGGCATCAGCAACTGCAATGCCGATGTCAGCCTTTTTAAGAGCAGGCGCATCATTTACACCATCGCCTGTCATTCCACATATATGTTTCCTGGCTTGTAATCGCTTCACTATCTCATATTTATGCTCTGCAAAAACCATTATGCACACGTCAGAAAATTCTGATCTAACTATGCTGGAACTAGTTTTAGAAATCAGAAGTACACATATTTACCAGGGAAGACACCCGCAAATCCATCAGCTTTCTCTATAAGATCATCGACAGGTAAAGCAACTAAGGACTCATCCTTGTCCTGTCCAAGCAAAGCGGATGACGGGTACATGTTGGTTCCCATCCCCAAACGGCGCCCAGTTTCTTTTCCTATAGCCAGTTGATCCCCTAAAGAGAAGCCTCAAGCCTTTAGTAAGGATAAATTTTATCTTGACAAGAAATGTCAAAATGAATAAGGATCAGATTGGAATATTAATATGAGATAGGAAAGTCACTCAATGAGAAAAAAAAATTCACCTGTGATCATTTTAACACTCACACCAAGATTCAAAGCCCTTCTAATCGTCTCAGCACTGTCATGCCTAGGGGGGTCAAAAAGAGGCATGAGACCAACAAATTGCCAAGGACCTCCAGCACTTTCCTTCCTCTCTTCAGGAACATCCTGCAACAGCCAAAACCTTTTCAACCTTGAACTTTATATCAAATTTCTGTGGCTCAATATCCTAAGAATCTCTGAAAAGTTCATCTCCAATTACCTGGTATGCCACAGCAAGAGATCGCAGGCCCCTTTCAGCGAACTTGTCAATAACAGCATGAACTCTCCGCTCAATCTCTGATCTATTGTGTGCAAGATTTAAGATCTGAAACATTTTTAATAAAAGGTAACTGTTCAGACTATGCTCTAACCAAAAATAGAGAGTAGTAAATAATAGGCATAACTGGTGCAAAGAGCTTACTTGCTCAGGTGCACCTTTGCTGACTCTATGTGTGTTACCCTCATTGTCAATATAAGTCAGAGCCGTCCTCTTATCAGTAGGATTGAAAGGAAAGAAGTGAACCTCCTGGATATTAGCTCGTGCCTACAGAAAACGGTTGACCATAAGCGCCAAAAAAATAAACAAAAAACAGAGGAAGTTTAATAAATCTTATTATGCAGTTCAGTGAAACCAAGTACCTCTCTAGGGTCAGCCAGCATCCCTACAATAGCAGCATCTATGGCATCTTGGTTCTCTAGTCTGGAGGCTCGAGCTGCCATCAAGACAACAGTATCTGCATCTACTCCTTTCATGAAAACTTCGATAAGATTTTTGTCAACAGTAAGTTTATTCAACGTCAACGTGCCAGTCTTGTCACTGCAAAGAACGTCCATGCCAGCCATTTCCTCAATTGCAGTCATTCTCTTAGTGATAGCTCCCTGCTGCGAGAGTCGGTGAGAACCAATGGCCATGGTCACAGACAGAACGGTTGGCATGGCAATTGGGATTCCACCAATGAGAAGCACAAGAAGGTTATCAATCCCAGGGCGGTATGGCCGGTGTTGAATTGGGTACATCACAACAATCTCGATGATCATCCCCACAGCAATAGAGCAGATGCAAAAGTTCCCAATTGCAGTTAAAACCTGCACATGAAACAATCAAATTCAAAAAAAATATTAGTTTCTTCCAACTGAACAAAGCCCATTAACAACAATGAGAATTATTGGGCGTGTAAGACAGAAATCCCTATTAAAGAGAATGAAATTACACATGCCTGTTGAAAATGACCAACTTGGTTAGTCGTATCAACAAGGTGAGCAGCCTTCCCAAAAAAGGTATGTACGCCAGTTGCGATAACAACTGCTTCGATCTCTCCTTGTTTGCATGTGGAACCAGAATAGACACCATCTCCAGGACCTTTAGTTACCGGTAGAGATTCACCAGTAAGAGCAGACTACAGAGCAAAAGGTTTCTTATAAGCTTCAGTAGAAAAACTATAATCCGGTAAGTAACAAAAGCTTAAAGCATCGCAGAAACTATTCTCTAGACATCTGAAGTGACTAAATATTGACGCCAACGATGATCAGTTTCAAACCTGATCGATCTTAAGGGGGTCACCCTCAAGAAGGCGTGCATCAGCTGGCACAATATCCCCAAGCTTAATGCTGATTATATCACCGGGAACAAGAATTGCAGCATCCTGCTCACCCCACCTTCCGTCTCGAAGAACCTTTACATTGGTAATACAAAGATACATATTAAACAAAGGTATAGGAGCTAACCGACAGACTGATAAATTTTCAAACGAGTAACGAGTATCCAGCTAAGCAAACACACAAAAACCACAGACACATAAAAGACTCGGTTGTAAGAAACAATTGAAAACAAGCAAACATATTGAACCTTTGCTTTTGGGGCAAGACGCGCCATCAGAGCAGCTGCAGCGTTTCCGGCATTGTTCTCCTCAATGAAACTGATGGTGGAGTTAATCACAAGCAGAGTGATAATACCAACAAAGTCTTGCCAGTCAGGAGGTTTTCCCTGGCACACACATTATCAAGAACAATAACCAAATAAAGAAATAAAAACGAACAAGCACCTACTAAGAGTAAGCTTTCAGAGAGGGTTTAAGAAAATGCTCACTCCTCCATTAGCAAGCGCAATAGCCATAATGGCAGCAGCTTCCATCACCCAGGAAAGAGGATTCCACATGAAACCTAGAAACTTAAGGAATTTGCTTTCCTTCAAAAAAGAAAAAAAAAGTGGATATCTACTTTAGCACATACATAAAACACATTCAGGAGCAAAAACCCTAAAAAAAAAAAACAAATTGTTCCCAATTTGTACAAACATGGAGAAAACAGGAAGCATAAAGAATCATGCAAGTTTAGAAAACTGTGTTACCTTTTTCTCCTCGAGCTTGTTAGGGCCAAAGAGAGCAAGTCTTTCATCAGCAGCTTGTGTAGTGAGACCTTCTTTGGTACATCTCAAACTCTCAAAAACTTCTTCAATTGGCACATTTTCCTGAGAACGAGCAAAAATAAAACACAATCTCCCAGAAAATCCAAGGGAAATAAACACGAATCTGTTACCAAATCCACCGCCTCTTTCAAAACAGCCTCAAGGACCTCGCTATTGTCCTCCATAGTCGCCTGCTGACTGCAAAACCAGTCACATTATAAAAAATCCGCCATGAAAAAGGCCTCATACGACAAAAAGAAGAAGAGAAAACCTAAAGAAATTTCGAATTACGGATCCGAGTTTGATCAGAAACGGCCAACGAAGAACAATTAGAAAAGATTAACAAATTTGCAGAAATTCTCCAAGTAGCGAGATTTAGAGAAATGATCTCTTCGTGTCGTACCTTGTTTTATTATTTATTTTGGGAGGACGAAGAAATCAAAGAGGAGAAGAAGAAGAAACCGCTAAAGGTTTAGTGGCACTATGACTCATCTGAGAGCTAAAAGACTCCAAAATCTTTATTTCTTTCCCTTTTTCAACGGATTTTTCAAGCGTCAAGCGAAAAAAAATAAAAAAATAAAAATAAAACCGTATTTAATAGGGAAATAATATACAGTTTCTAGAGACCAATTATAGACGGTGACTAAATGCAACAGCTTCTGTTAGATTTCGAATGTTCTTTAATATACTACTACCTACCCACGCACATGTAAACGTCCTCCGTTTCTTTCTAGGTTGTTTTACATAAAGTATTATTATTTTTTAATTAATATTTTATTTTATTAGTCCAAATATTATAACAATAGAAATAAATCTCAACATTTTACCAAACATCTGTTTAATAACATAAAACAATAAGTAATATAAAATAAATTTGATCTTCTAAAACAACAACTCATATGAAATAGAGGAAGTATAAGTTATATCCAAACTTCAAATTCTATTAGGGTTAAGTTTATTACCATATTTTTCCTAAATATTTTTCGATTTCCTAGTTTTTTTTATCTGGCCGCAAAGATTTGTTCATTTAAAATTTGAAATGTTTGGCTTCTATCTATTCTGGTTTTAAAGTCCAAATCCAAAAGTTTTTAGCGATTTAAGGCAGAACTTGTTAAGGGATAATGATATTTTATAGTCATTGAATAATATCCTCTCTCTCTATACTTGATGTCCACAAAATTTGACCAATTATTTGACCAAAGCTGCAAATTTCATTTCCTAGATTAAACTAATCTATTGTGAATGGGTCCGAATAAGATGCGTCCAAGAAAAGATTACTAGAACATTTTCCTACCTACGTATATAATTTTATGCGTCAAGAGGTGTTTTATTCGTCATAACAAGGCACTAATTATGGGAGGAGGAACTCCTTAAGGGAAGATATATCATATATTTGGCAAACCTATTGACAATAGATTACGTGCACGTAAGTGATATACATGTTGGAAGGTATTATAATTTGCTATATTGATAGGTAAGTTAGTTAATTACTATGTATGTTACTTGTGCCATTAGTTTAATTTTATAGATTCCGCAAATTTTTTGATAATGTTACTAGTAGGTACGGTCGACTAGTAATATTATGTTCACTTTGTACAAATGTTTTGTTAACATTTTTTACGGTTCGATGTTTTAATAAGTGGCATACATTTTGTTAGATTTAAGTAATAATTTAGTATGGTTTGTCACCCCTATGTGGCTTCAATCTGATCAAGATTAGGTTCATGTTAAATTAATTTTATTCCATTCTTTGGATATATATGTAAACAAAAAAAATATCAAGCCGCCAAAAAAAAGAAAAAAAACTATTGAAAAACATATTAACGTATTCGTTTTCAAAACAGAAAAAAATGTTTGAATTTGGTTTATTTGACAACCAAACCCTACCCGATGTAAGTGAATCCAAAATGTTCAAAGGAACTAGTTCATTCGAACTTATTCAAGTGCAAGAAAACTTTTAAATAGAGAGGAAAAAACTTTAGGAGATCAGAAAACTATGATAGACTCTTGACTGAAGATAGAAAGAGAGTTGATTAAGTGACATCTCTCTAAATTATATTCGTTGTTAACATAACAAACATATGTTTTAAACATATGGACTTACTGACACTTCGAACACCCTAATATTGTTCTATTGGTATAAAGTTTGTGGATTAATCAAACCTACAATGAAAAAAATAGAACCACATCAAACGTCTCACATTCTTATCCGTTCATTAAAGGAAAAAAAATAACAATAACAAAACTAATACAGCCTTAGTTCAGTCTATTTTTTAATAATTAGTTTTATTTCGATACATTTTAACAGATATGTTATATGATCAGTATCAGTGTTATTTTATCAACGCAAATATTTTAGTATGCATTAGATGACTAAGGTTGGTTTTTGATAACATACTTCAACTTCCTCCTCCCATTAGAGATCATAGCAAAAAATATTGTATTCTGTTGGGTTATATAGAAAATAGAGTGCGATAAATCATAAATGAGATTCCAAGTACGGTTATAAAACATGAAAATGGAAATATATGAATATGTCACGTGTCTTGTGTGTTGTACTTTGGTGTCAAATATTTTAAGTTTTGATTTGAAAAACAAAACAATAATTCTCTGACTGCCCTACAAATACAATGGCGTCACCTTCTTTATCTTTTTCTATCTTCTTGGAAAAAACCCGTTTAAAGAGGTACCCGTCCGTAGAGCTATAACTCTTTCCACTCTGTTATTTTGTTTTCAATTATTTTATTCCTTTTCTTCCAACAACTTTAAAATTGTGGAATTGGTAGAATTAGTGCATTGTGAATTTGTGATTGTAATAGGTTTTTTTTTTCTTTTCCACCTTTGGTTATTTTAGTTTTTCAATATATATTATTAAATTATGTTTATTTCAATTTTTTTTTGTGCTAAAATCATTTCAATTTTTTTATCGATGTATTGTATCACTTTTAGGCTTGTAGCGCGTACTGTTATCACTAAGGAGGTTTTTCTGAATTTGCCAAAAAGGAAGTTTTTATGAAAACAATATATTTGTTATGTGGATTTCTACGAATGTGGGCCACTTATATCAATTAAGCCCATTTGAAATTTGAAGCATTTTTGGGTCACATGACTTGAAGTTAATGCAGGTACTTAACAAATTTATATTTTTATTAATTGAATTTGATATTTTAACCTTATTATGTAGCTCCTATTTATATTGAAAACATATTTCTCAATGTGGGAGAAAGTAAAAAATCTGTTGCATAAATCTTTATGTTACTTTTCGAAGAAAATATTTCTAAATAAGATTAGATTCATATATGTAATTGATTTTTCATTTTTTTGATAAAAGACTTAATTAACTTTTCATTTTACAATATATATAAAACCAAATGAACTAAAATTGGATTCCTAATATATTTTAATCGAAATAACTATACAATAATTTATATCTAAATTTTAGATATGTTTTAACCAAGAGCATTCCTGTCATAACTTTTTAATCATAGTTGTTATATTGTAAAACAAATTTGGAAAATATAAAAGAAAAATAGAAAGAGAGAAAATAAAAACTATGTAAGGAATCAGAAATAAATTTCATATTACAAAATAAAGAATGGTAAAAGAAGAAGCCTAAAATGTTTTTTAGTTAAAAAAATTAAATTTTCATTGTAAAACGTAACGGTGGAAACATCGCCTCTCTCCCTCTTCCCTGGTCTCCTCCTCTCCATCGCATCTCTCTCTCATTCTGTTTCTCTTTTCCTCCGGCGACAGCCAATCATTGTGAAAATTTCCGACGAAAGACAGATTCGTAAAAAGCTAATTCACCTCATTATTGTGATTAGAGATGGGTGTAGATTACTACAATATACTAAAGGTGAATCACAACGCTACAGAAGATGATCTCAAGAAAGCTTACAAGCGTCTCGCGATGATCTGGCATCCCGATAAGAATCCTTCAACGCGTCGAGATGAAGCGGAAGCTAAATTCAAACGGATCTCCGAAGCTTACGACGTTCTTTCTGATCCTCAGAAACGTCAGATCTACGATCATTACGGCGAGGAAGGTCTCAAATCTGGCAAAATCCCTAATTCCACTGCCGCGTCTTCTTCATCGGAGGCTTCTTCTTCTTCTTCTTCTTCGCGAACGCATCACTTTACTCAGCATAGGCAGCATCCGCCTAACGCTGCGTCGTTTCGTTTTAACCCTAGAGATGCGGAGGATATCTATGCTGAGTTTTTTGGATCTGAAGGTGGAGGTAATTCCGGAGGTGCTGGTGGGAGAGGAAGCAGAACGTTCAAGAACGGTCATTTTAATACCGGTGGTGGTAATTACGGTGCGAATGGTTATAGTGGTGAGATGAGAAAAGCCCCAGCTATTGAGAATCCATTGCCTGTGAGTTTGGAAGATCTTTACAAAGGAGTGAAGAAGAAGATGAGGTTATCAAGAAATGTCTATGATGCTTTTGGGTATGTCTTCTTCTTTATCTCCAGAAGCTTTCCTTCAGACTAGTTGGGTGATTTTGGTGGTTGGCTTAGCTGAGAAAAGCTTATGCTTTGAATATCTTCATAGCCTGTGGAAATTATTGTAAAATTGAAGTTGTTGGATAGAAAAAAAAAACGTTACTTGATCAGTTGGAATCCAGGAATGCAGCTCATCACTAAGATGGCATGGCATGTTTAGCTTTTTTAATCTAGGTGCTGATTGATCTTTGGTTGTGGACAATGTCTGCGTAGAGAGATGAATTTGTGTTTGTTTACCATTTGGTTTGAACCATGAGAAGATGTTTATTTTGTAGGTTAACATTTCGAAAGACGATTAATGTTTGGATACTGTTATGATTCGTGTTGTTGTTTTGATCTTGCAGTAAGATGAGGGTAGTTGAGGAGATATTGCCGATAGATATAAAACCTGGTTGGAAGAAAGGCACAAAGCTCACATTCCTTAAGAAAGGCAATGAAGAGCCTGGAGTCATACCGGCTGATATTATTTTCGTGGTTGAAGAGAAGCCACATCCTGTTTACAAGAGAGAAGGCAACGACCTTTTGGTCAATCAGGAGATAACTCTACTGGAAGCTTTAACTGGTAAGACCCTCAACTTGATCACGCTTGATGGAAGGACTCTCATGATCCCACTAACCGATATCATCAAACCGGATCATGAGATTGTTGTTCCAAACGAAGGAATGCCAATTTCTAAAGAGCCTGGAAGAAAAGGTAACCTGAGAGTGAAGCTTAGCGTGAGATACCCGACGAAGCTTACAGCGGAACAGAAATCCGAGCTAAAGAGAGTTCTTGGTGGGGTCTCGTGAAGAACTCAATGATGAATGTAGATAGCGAAAGTAGAGGAAATGATAGATTGTGAATGGTAGGAGGGATTCTTCTTGGGGCTTGGATTTGAAAGTCGAAGAACCAACACAAGCTTTGCTTTTGTCCCTTTTTACTTCTCTTGTTTGAAATTAGACTTTTTCCCCTTTGTTTTTTTTTTTAGTCAAAGTTTCCTCTTTGTTTAATTATTTTATTTATTTGTTTTTGTTTCGTTGCCTTATGGGAGTGTACTCCAAACATTGAGGTATGCTTTGGTACCTGTTTATCTTATTTATTTGATGAATTCTTATATCCTCCACCTTTAATGCTATCTTCATAACTAGGTATGATAAGCTTAGCGTAGAGGGCTACTAAAGGCCATGGAGAACTTAGACGATAATGTAAACGCATCATGTGACAACAGTACAGAACAATACCTACCAATCCATACACAAGCCAAATAAGTCGAGACCAAGATCAGCTTAGTCATTTAGATTACACTTTTGGTGGCTAGGCAAGACGGCCACAACCCCTTGTTCACAACTTGCAACTGAGATTCAGAAGTCCAAACAACACAACAAGAATGAGAAAAGTGAATAACAACATTTATTAATAGGAACGATGAAAGAGTAGCAAAACTCAATGTACACTTTTTGTGACCGATATATTGGCTTCACTCTTTCCTTCATCTCTTCTTAAAGGCAAAAGATGCAATGAAAAGATGTATAGGGTCCCAAAAAGGAGGAAATAACCTATTGATGAAAAGTTTTAAGCCGTATTGGGGACCGGGAAGAGCTTTTCCACCATGTTGTTGGAGAGGATTCTATTTGGGTCTAGCTCCCTGCGTGCTTTGTTGTATGCATCCACCGGGAAACGTTTTCTGAGTCTTGCTTGTAGGGCTTCAAGTTCCTCCTTATCCTTTGGTATCTGATTAAATAAAGATCAAATAGTAAACATTGGCCTCTATTCACATCTCTTTTGCTTACAATGAGGACAAATTGTATTTGAAGCAGAAGAATTTGTATTAAGATACATAGATTGTTTGTCTGTTCGATTACAGATACGGATTTAACTAAAATATTCAATTCTAAAAAGGTGGGTGAATCAGAAGGACATATTTAAGTGAAAAGTTATGGTATCTGTGTGTTGGGATTTAAGAATCTACAATTACCTCAATTTTAGCCCAATGTTCATACGCAGAATATTGATCCCACAATTGTGTCTGTGTCAAATGTCTATAGTGGAAAAATTCATCTGTGATGTCCTTCCTCTGGCGAGGGTCTGCTGTGGGAAGGTACATGATTATACCAACCTGAGACAAAATGTAATGTAGCATATTATAAGCATAGATTACTAGCAATTGAGAGAGAAAGAAGCGGCAAGCAGTCAGTGCTGGAACAAGATTGGTAAATAGCAAGAATCTACCATGTGATGCTACACAATCTATCCCCTAAGAGTAAAGTATGTTGCATAATTGCTACCTGCTTCTTCTTGTCTATGAATATAGCATCAATATTCAAATGTTTTCTCTCCAACAAAGGCAGAGAGGCAGAAAACGAGCTTCCCAACGACTGACATTAATTTTTCTTTATACTAAGATTCATGAAAGTTAAAGAAAAGATTAATGAAATAAAACAGAGAGAAAACAAGATTTACCCATGAGAAAATGTCATCCTCTGCAGTGCTGAATGCAGGACTAATGGGGCTCTTACTTCGAGCCGTCCAGCGCTGCTCTATTGGAGCAGGTGCTGGTATTGCTTCCTTTTCTATTAGTTCTTTCAGCTTTTCTATGTATTCAAGGTCTTTCATGCTAGGTTTGGCGAGGGTTCCAGCAGGAAAACAACTTTCTGATACCCATTGTTGACCACCACAGTCAAAGCCCAGAATTTCATCACTCCACCCTACTCTATATCCTTCTGACATTTTCCAAAACTCCGCTTCAGCTTGATTTACTTTAGCAACATGAACGTCATTGAGAGGATCAAGGGCAAGCAGCTTATCTCTCAACTCTGTAAATGAAAGCTCGTTTATGTCTGGCTCACTGCTGTCCGGAGACTTCTTACGAGTGTCCTGGACCCTACACATCATGGGGAAAAAATTGTTTTGTATTTCATTTTAGTCCGCTACATTATAGAAAGCAAGTTAGACATAAGTATTAAAGCATAACGTTACCTATACTTCACAATGCTCTCTCTATAGAGGTCACGGACATGCTGTATAGCCTCATCTGTAGTGTATTTTGGTTTGTCTTTAGGTGGTCCACTCCATTTAGATACAGGGTTGCATGTTACAACCACGACTGTGTCAGTATAAGGAATATACAGGTACTTCACATGCTTGTTTGCAGAGAGCAATTTTCTGAACAGCCAGAAACAAAAAACAAAAGTTAGGAAAACTTCGATCTGAGCCAATTTATGAAATCAATTTGCTTCATAGTAAAGGGAATGTGCTTTCCCAAATGCTCGAAATGAACTATGCCAAGTGAATAGGGCAGTAACTATAAAGTGAAGAAAACTAAAAGCACTTGCATCAACATAATACATCTGGTAATCTGACCAGAAGCAAATTTGTATACCGAGCATGATTTTTTCATGGATGAAGGCATAATACTAAGACTAAGATAGCAAAAGTTAGCAACACTTAACTTGTGATTTTTCTTGATTTCTTGCAAGTTCGAGACGTATGTGTGCTCCACAAGTTCATGTCTTTCAACACATTGGAGGGTGACCTCAGCAACAACTCCAAGTCCACCAAGGCCACATCGAGCTAGATGAAAGAACTCTGGATCTTTCTCCTTAGAAAGTTCAATTGTTCCCTTTGCAGGAGTGACCAGCTTCATGCTGATCACCTGCTCATCAATAGGAGGCAATCTAGCACCTGTCCCATGTGCCCCAACCTGAATATAAACAAACATTCAAAGCCTAAACCTCAAAGCACAAGATAAAGATGAACAATTAAATTTGTTTCTCTCCATTAGTTTTCACAATCAAATTGAACATGGAAACATAGAGTACACTCAACAGTTACAAAGATAAACCTGAATAATGCCACCAATCTGCTGCTCTCTAATGGAAGCAAAGTTCTGAAGAGTAAGATCATAGTCTTTAATGGCGTCAACCAATTGCTGGACCCTAATCCCAGCTTGCACCGTAACTCTCTTCTTCTCTTTATCCACCTCAAGAACTTTGTCCATGAGCGCCAAGTTCACCATCCCAGAACGAGACAAACCAATCCCATTGGGCGAAAGACCCGATCCAACAGGTCGAATCCTAGACTTCTTCTCATGAGCTTCCTTGACGAGAGCTTCGAGATCAGAAAGAGTCTCCGGTTGGTTAAAGTTCCTAGTCTGTACCTCATGAGTACCACTCCAATTGGAAACAGTGTGAAGATCTTCAGGCAACGGAGCGTAACGGAAGATTTGGGCCTTCTTGTGTTTGGCATTTTCAGGGAATGGAAATGAGAAATAGGTAGCAACGCCAGAGAAGACAGCGAGCGCTGCGTATCCGGCGTATTTGCGGAATTGGGCGTCTGAGGCGGTGGACGAAATCGGAGGAGGTGGAGGTGGTGGTGGTGGTGGGGGTGGAGTCAATGTTTGACCGGAGGTGCAGAGAGTACGGAAAGGCGAAAATCGAGGCCGGATTGTGGATGAAGATGGAGTTAAGGCTCCAATTGAACGGACGACGGAGCGTCGGAGAAGAAGTGACCGGAGCATTTTGTTTAACTTGAGGGATCTGAACCTGAGCGAAAGGTTCTTGTACAGGATCGGGTTTAGTGATTTAAGAAAATTTTCACTATAAGCCCCGCTATTATTTCCATTTTCATATCTTTAGCCGATGTAAAATTTTATGAATAAATCAGCCCCACAAGTAGATCTACTTGGTATCAGATGGTTCGGATTCCAAAAACCGAACAAAACCAGAATTTTGGTGACTAGACGAAGTAACAAGCCACTTCACTGAGTCATCGACAATATAGTTTTCCTTAAAAAGGGAACTTTCGGTAAACTATAGGCTTGCTGCATTTTTCTTTTTGTTTGGATATTTTTTGCTTG
Source organism: Cardamine chenopodiifolia (assembly GCA_963922655.1). NCBI lineage: Eukaryota > Viridiplantae > Streptophyta > Magnoliopsida > Brassicales > Brassicaceae > Cardamine > Cardamine chenopodiifolia. The sequence continues at coordinate 11,466,012 of OZ000479.1, read as the reverse complement.
TCTAATTGTGTGGACAATGGTTCATCAGAATCGTCTATGAGTTGATGAAATATTCAATCTTCATATGAATTTCACGCGGTAGACCTTAATCGCCTTAACTTGCTGGACATGAACTTTAAAAACCACGATATATGACTTTTATCTTTCAAAGTAATTTTTGTAGGCAAACGCTATTCTACTTTTCAAACACTATTCTAGAATTTTCTTACTACTATAATTTGCCTTAGCAAAGCTAGATTTATGTGCTTTTCCAAACATATTGTATAATTTAAGAATAAAATATTTAATATGTAAGGTTTTAATTCGATTAATTTGTTTTGATAATACGATTAATTAACTAATGAACAGACGAAAACTTAACGAGTTCCTCTCAAATTAGAGAATATGTTTCGTGTGAGCCGATCTCACAAACATTTACTAGAAGATAACTTGTAGGATTATTGTTTATAATCTCTCTTAACTCTTTTTCTCACCAATCTTATGTTTTTGTGATAAATACCTCACGAAAAAACAAAACTAACTTGATGAAGTGCCATGAAATCGAGATTTTGGACCCTAAACCCGAAACTAAGAAAAAAAACAAGAACCAAAAAATTCACCCGCAAAACACCCTTTAGAAAGTAGAACACCCGAGAATTTTAAACCTAAATTTCTCTCTATGTTTTTCTTTATGTTTGCTTTGTTTTATAGAGGATGAATTATGAAGCCTTGTCTCTCTTTATATAGTGTCTTTAAACCACCTATTATAAGTCGAAAAAGATTTGAATTTCCTTTTTCCTTTTGAAAAATTGTTTTTCTTTTTTCTAAAGAAAATATGAAACCATAAAACATCTTGTAAGATTTATCTTCTAGTTTTTTCTTATGGTTCAACTGATGCGACACCCCAATTTACGATCTGAACCGGTTCTTTAATCAAATGACAAATATCCACGTAACCAAAAAGTATTAAGAATACAAAATTTGAGAAAAATGGATACTAGTAGTGTCAATTTAGATGACAGGGGTGACTAGAGACAATAGAGCGAGAATAAACCAAAGTAGAGTAAGTATATGTGTAATTAATGCAGAACAACCGGATTAGATGGATCATATATAATGTTGAACAAACAAAACAAAAATTAAATGAGACCAATAATCGCAATGCATTTATAACAATGAACAAACTTTGACTAATTTTTTTTCCAAAATTTTGAAGGTCTGAAATAGTTAAAATAAATAGATTTATTGATCGTTAAAATTAACTTCCATGATTTTTGTTCAAATTTTTTTTATAAACTTTTTTGAAATTAAAGAATCAAAAACCACATTTGATCTGCATTTGAAAATCCTATTTTGAACGGTTGATGTACAATCCAAATGCGGTTTGAGAAAATAATCTACATTAAACCGCACAAAATTTAAACCACTCCGCACGTAAACCATATTTAATAGAATTGAGTGCTGACGGTTCAACCAGAGCACCTCATCGAACCGGTGTGTAAATCTCTCAGTTGGTAAAATCCCCTTTTCTCCTATTTTACCTTTTCGGCCAATGATTTAATCCTTTGGCTTCGCACTCCATTCACAGAGAGCACAACAGCGACTCTTGTTCTACTCTCTATCCCTTTCCCCTCACCAACTCTCTCCGTCGATCCTCCACCGGAATCGTCGTATGTTGACTGCAATTTAGTTTCGGATTTGCCCGTATTTGCTCATTTGGTGGGGCGTATATACACACACACTCGTATACATATCTCTTTCATGCCGATTAATTTAGGGGTTTTGAGCTGAATCGTGGATGGGTCAAAAGAAGAAAACCCACGCGCCTCGCTCCAAACAATCGCCGTCATCTGCTACGGCGACGACGGTGGCAGAGGTGGAGCCGTCTGAGATTTCCGCTGACGAGGGCAGAATTTCTGGGATTGGCTCTAATGTCGAACCGTTGGATTCGCCTGTGATCAAGCTGGAATGTGAGAAGGCACTGAAGTCATTTGGGCGGGGAAGCTACACCAAGGCGATTCGTCTCATTAAGGATTCGTGCTCTCGTCATCAAGACTCTGCCCTAATCCATCGTGTTCAGGGAACTATCTATGTGAAGGTTGCTTCTCTATACGAAGATCTAGCTTCGAAACAGAAATATCTGCGGAATGCAATTGAATCTGCTAGAAAAGCTGTGGAGTTGTCTCCCAACTCGATTGAGTTTGGGCATTTCTATGCCAACTTGCTTTATGAGGCTGCCAACGACGGGAGAGACTATGAGGAGGTTGTGCAAGAATGTCATCGTGCTCTCTCCATTGAAAATCCAATTGATCCTGCTAGAGAGAGTCTTCAGGATGAGAATCAGCATAAGATATTGACACCTGAGGCTCGTATTGCACATGTTCAGGATGAGCTTAGGTCACTGATACAGAAATCTAACATTTATTCATTATCTACTTGGATGAAACACCTGGGAAATGGTGATGAGAAGTTTCGCTTGATCCCCATTAGGAGAGCAATTGAGGATCCTATTGAGAGTAATTTGATTCAGACCAAGAGGCCAAATGAGATTAAAAAAGCTACCAAGACTCTTGAAGAGAAGAGGAAGGAGGTTGAAGTGAGAGTAGCTGCAGCTAGGTTGTTGCAGCAGAAGCCAGAGTCATCCCCATCAGAGAATGGTGGAACTGTTTACGACAAGGGATCAGATGTAACTCTAGGCGCTGGGCAGAGAAGCGGGGAGAGGAGAAAGCATGGAAATGCAAGGAAAAATGGCTCCACAGCTGATAGAAGGGACCGGGTTAGGTCGTACTGGGATTCTATGAGCAAAGAAATGAAGAAAGAGTTGCTTAGAGTTAGGGTTAGTGATCTTAAGAGTCACTTTAGTGCTTCAAAGGATGGGCAAGCAAATGACATTATAAGTGAAGCATTGTTCTTTTGTGAAGCGAATAAGACTTGGAGGTTCTGGGTTTGTTGCCGGTGTTGTGAAAAGTTCATGGATTCTGAGGCTCATATGCAACATCTTGCGCAGGAGCACATGGGTAACGTCTTACCGAAGATGCAAATGGTTTTGCCTCAAAGTGTCGACTGCAAGAAGATTGATATGCTTCTTACTTCCCAATGGAAACCATTGGATCTCTCTGCTGCGGTGAAATTGCTTTGCAGTCAGCAGACAATAAAAAATTCGGAGTTTAATGAGTTTCACTCTGGCGATAATAATATGGAAGATGGTGGCGACTGCTTCAAGGATGCATGGAATGATACTTCACCAGAGAAAGAAAACCTTGGAGACACTTATAACGGTTGTGTTGAAAATGAATCTGAAGAGGATAAGCGGTTGATTCCATTTCCTCTTCCTGATGAATGGCCTATATCTGATGATCCCGAACGTAAAAATCTCCTTGAGAAAATTCGTGCAGCCTTTGAGCTACTTATCAGACACAAGTATTTAGCTGCCAGCCATTATGATAAGGTTATACAATTTACGTTAGATGAAATCCAGAATCTAGCCTCGGTTTCAAAATTCTTAAACTGTGATTTGAAGCAGTCACCTGTATGCATCTGCTTTTTGGGAGCTTCCCAGCTCAAGAAGATCCTCAAATTCCTGCAGGATTTGTCACAGGCCTGTGGATTGAGTCGATATTCTGAACGAAGTAACCCCAACGATGAAGTTAATTTTGCGGACCTAAGTCGTGAAGCTACAGAGGAGATTCTTCTTGATGGTGAAGATTCATGTCTTCTTCTAGATGAAAAATTGCTTGGCACTGAGTGCATCCAAGATAAGTTTATGGACTCAGCATTGAATAATGGAAATTACGTGTCTTCTGGTGTGGATGGATTTCTTTCATGGATCTTCACAGGACCCTCTAGCGGGGAACAAATTGTGTCATGGATGCGCACAAAGGAAGAGAAAACAAATCAAGGACTGGAGATCATGCAGATTCTTGAGAAGGAGTTCTGTCACTTACAGAACCTCTGTGAGAGAAAATGTGAGCACTTAAGCTACGAGGGAGCACTGCAGACTGTTGAGGACCTTTGTCTTGAAGAAGGCCGGAAGAGAGAGACTTCAGCAGATTTTACCCATGAAAGCTATGAATCTGTGCTGAGAAGACGAAGAGAAGAGCTAAATGAGAGTGACCATGAATTGGTGTTTATCAGTAGTAGGTTTGAGTTAGATGCTATAACGAATGTTTTGAAAGATGCAGAATCTCTTAACCGCAATCAATTCGGATATGAAGAATCATATGCCTGCACAAGTTCGCAGCTTCGTGATCTGGAATCTGGTGAAGCTGATGAATGGGGGATGAAGGATTCCTTACATGAGGCTGATAGTTTTATAGAGATTGCGATCCAGAAACAAAAAGAGCAGTTGTCTGCAGAGGTAACATTTTCTACCTATACGCGACACGACTGAGATAATTGATAACTGTCATTCTCCTAAACTAATACTCTGTACGTTTCCTATCACAGCTTAGCAGAATTGACGCACGAATGATGCGGAATGTTACTGGGATTCAGCAATTACAGCTAAAGCTTGGACCAGTTTCCTCCATTGATTATCAGATAGTATTGTTACCTTTGGTGAAGTCCTATATGCGGGTAAGTATCTAACTCTTTAGACCTTGTTACTTTTTCTTCCATCTCCTTGCAGTGTACTCTCAGGTTCTAAATGACATTATCATTTTAATTACTACTTCTCTCTCTCTCTCCCCAGGCACATTTGGAGGCATTGGCAGAGAAAGATGCCACTGAGAAGTCTGATGCTGCAAGAGAAGCATTTCTTGTTGAGCTCGCCCTTGATTCTAAGAAGGAGGCTCGCGGAAGAAATGATAACTCGAAGCACACACAGGAAAAGTCCAAGGATAAGAAAAAGATGAAAGACACCAAGAAACAGAAGGATCTGAAGGTTTGAGCCAATCTGTTGTCTACTATTTCCCTATTTCTTGTCTATATTTGTAACTAGGCTTAATGTTTTGTTATAGGCTACTATTGGAAACGTCCAACGGTTCAATGTTGAACACAGGTGAAGATATTTTCTGTACAAATTTTTTAGTTAAGATGGTGGGAGCCTGGAAAATCTTTTATTCAATAAATGTTGGCGGTAAATAATCTGTCGTTGATGATTTCTTGTTCCAGCCTCTCTCCGGTTGCATCTTTTGGTAATCAAACAGTGGCTGACGTTGGTTCTGAAGCTGTTGAAGTCTTAGAAGAACAGGAAGAGGAAGACAGACGTCGAATAGAGCTAGAGGAAGAGGAGAGAAAGCTTGAAAAAACCCTACAGTATCAAAGAAGAATTGAGAATGAAGCCAAGGAGAAGCACATGGCAGAACAGCAAAAGAAATACAGCTCTTCAGTTCCCATGATTGTTGCAGAGGCAGTTCATAATGTTTGCACAGATGAAATAGATTTAAAAGACCAAGAAAAATCCATAAGTCAGGTAACCATAGAACGACAAAGTTGTGGAGTTGTGTTTTTTGAATCATCACTTGAATTAATTACTGGGTTTCTTTACTTTACCAGGAGAACTGGATTCAAAGGAATGGACAGTTTGATGACTTTGAAGGAACCAAAGTGAATACGAATGGTATTTTTCCGTCAACAAATCATTATGTGATATCTGATACTGCAAAGGTGCAGGATGTAAAATCCCAAAAAGGTTACCACTTTTCTTCGAATTTGAAAGTATGTGTCTACTGACCCTCCTGAGGCACTTATATTGTTTATTGTGTTGCAGTAGTGTCTAACGGCATGACAACTCAAGCTGTCGTTTTCCAATCTGATCAACATACCGGGAGGAGGGGTAGACGCCAAAGAGCTTCAAACAAATTAGTTGATGGAAAATATCAGGTCGCACCTTCTGAGACTGAGAATAGTAAATGTCAGTGGTCAGGCACAGATGGTGAGAGACAATCTGAAACTGTACATAGCAATGGTGGTAAGTCGTTTTTTTCCATTTTTGTCCTGATATTTCTGTCTCATGTTTTTAAAGCATTGATAGTTGTGATGTGGAGATGATCTGATTTGTATCTAGACTTGTTTTTCCTAGCTTACTGATTTTTAGAACTTGAATGTTAGATGCGTTCGGGAAAAGACCATTTAAGACACTAGTGAAGCTGCTTTATCTGTTAAAACTGATGCCACTGTAACTAGTGTATCTTGATTTTTGCTTTTCAGTCATCTATGAATAATAGTGTTTCCATACTGATTTTTAGCAGTTGGTAAAATAATTTATTTCTGGTGTTGTAGATGGGGGAACAAAAACATTAAGACAATTACAAGCTGAAGAGGATGAAGAAAGGTATCAAGCTGACATTGAAAAGACCTTGCGTCAAAGCCTTGGTAAATTTTCAAACATACCTGTTTATATATTGTCTCACAGTAAACTTTTGCTATATTTTTCCAAGTGACCCCATTTCGTGATTTTCAAAATGACTATGTTTTATTGTGTATGCCACTTTTCTCCAAGACACATTCTTTTATCTGATTAGTATATATGTCATAAACTATTTTTTCCACATGTTTTACTTATGCCAACAGCTGCTACCTTTCTTTTTATTTTCATTATATTGTTCTTAGGGTGTCAAATGGTCTTGATATGAAGCATCTGACACCAGAACATTTTGTTTAAACCCAGACGTGTACCAAGGAGGTAGAAATATGCCATCAAGTTTGCGGATACCTTTGGAAGTAAACAATGGTGGGGTTTTATCTGATGTCACAATGGAGTCTTGGAGCTCAACCGAAGTTGCCATATTAGGCACAGGTCTTCAGAATGAAGTTGGCGAATACAATTGCTTTTTGAATGTTATCATACAGGTGACCTTCATTTCTCATAAACTGTTTGATTTCTCAGGTATCAATATCTATAATATCCAGTTATTTCTATTTGCTGAAATCTAAATTGTTTTGATCTCAGTCTCTATGGAATCTGGAGCTGTTTCGGGCTGAGTTCTTACGGAGTTCAACACTAGAGCATCATCACGTGGGAGATCCTTGTGTTGTCTGCTCATTGTATGAAATTTTTACTGCTTTAAGTGCTGCTTCGACTGAAATGCGAAAAGAACCTGTGGCACCTTCATCTCTTAGGATTGCTTTGAGTAATTTGTATTCAGATAGCAGTTTCTTCCAAGAGGTAAAGGAATGATCTCTGGTTTTAAATGTTTATTCTAATACAGAGTATGCTTTTGTTTCATCAAGGAGCCTAAACTTGGATGTCATATGGTCGACAGGCTGAGATGAACGATGCTTCAGAAGTATTGGATGTGATCTTTGGCTGCCTTCATCGCTCATTTGCTCAAAGCTTAAGCGTGTCTGACACAGAATCTGCTGAAAGCAACAGTACAGGTTCATGGGATTGTGCCAACCGCACATGTATTGCTCATTCTCTTTTTGGAATGGATATTTTTCAGCAACTGAATTGCTACAGCTGTGGGCTGGAGTCCAGGCATCTGAAGTACACTTCCTTTTTCCATAACATCAACGCTAGTGCCCTACGCACCATGAAGGTATCATACAAGTGTTCATTACACTTGAGTTTTCACATATTATATTTTAGATAACTCACTGTGGTTTTGCCCCACTTTACACCTTACAGGTTACATGCGCCGAGAATTCATTTGATGAACTTCTAAATCTTGTTGAGATGAACCATCAACTACCCTGTGATCCCGAAGCTGGTGGGTGTGGGAAACCCAACCATATCAACCAGATTCTTGCCACTCCACCACACGTTTTTACTACAGGTAAAACTTTTTTAGGTTTTTGATTATTGCAAACCTTTTCAGATCTCTGATATTTGTCTTATTTTGGGGCTAGCAGTTTTAGGGTGGCAAAACACATGTGAGACTGTAAAAGACATATCAGCTACTCTTGCAGCCTTGAATACCGAGATAGACATCAGCAACTTGTACCGTGGTCTGGACCCTAAGAGCACATATAGCCTAGTCTCCGTGGTATACATTTCTTCTTCTTTACTGTCACATTACCAGTACTTTGTATTTTCCTTGTTTGCTTTCACCCTAAAATCCTCAAGGTAACGTTGTTCTTTTACGGTTTCTGCAACTCCAGGTTTGTTATTATGGACAGCATTATCATTGTTTTGCATATAGTCATGAGCACGATCGGTGGATCATGTACGACGACAAAACCGTCAAGGTAAGGCTATCAATATACTGGAATTTTGCAGGCAGATACACTTGTCGACATTATCACCCATTTATGTATTATCTTCAGGTAATCGGTAGCTGGAGTGATGTACTTTCTATGTGTGAGAAAGGACACTTGCAACCACAGGTTCTTTTCTATGAGAAACATAACAGGGAAGAGAAAAAAGAAAAAGGAAAAACAGACCAAGTAGAGTTCTGTTGATACAGTGTAGGAGGTCTCTTAAGTACATACTACAAAGGGAGTAAGTACTTGTTTTTTTTTGACAATCAGAGCGAAAAACTCGAGAGGAAGGAATGTAATTTACTCATCAGTGGTTATAAGAGGATGGGGAAGAAGATTTTGTTTTAAGATTAGGCAAGAATGTTTTTCCAGTGGAAGAGGTGTTAGAAGATCTCAGTCCACGTTCATATATCTATTCAGTCGTCTTCCTTGTCTGTCATCTCTGTTGATCATATGATTATACATATATCTTATCTTGACAACTAATTAAGTTAGGAGAGAAATTGCATCCTCTGATAAAAATGAAACCCTTTGGGAAGGGGAGATGAAGAAGAAAATCGAAAGGTACAGCAAAAGTGTTTGAAAAATCAGGTAGAAGAGTCGAATGCTTTGAAACCTTAGCTAAAATTTTCGGATATCTCCTTTGTATGCAAATATGCAATGAAGGTTTTATTTAGCGTTTACTTGATTGAGTATGTAGACTGCGTTATCGGATTTTGGATCAAGCCTAAACTATGTCTGTTCAGACTGGAGCGATCTCTAATTCGTTCACCGAGCAGTCGGACAACTTTTCGGTATACCTGTCGAATCCGCTATTGCCTACCAAAAACGTTTTAATTGTATCCAAGTTCGACATAAACCATATCAAATGAATCTGCGTTTGACCCAAAAGAATAATAAAAATAATAAAAGCAAATGAATCTATGTGAGTGGGTCAATAGTCAGCGTAAAAGCTTTCAAAAGATATACATTCGTGGGATCAAAATTAATCTATGGTAAGCAATTTGTAATTCGCATTACGAAGCAGGTATATATGGTGTAGAAACAGTAATAAACTCTTGGCCAACCATTAGGCTAAAATTGAATAATAAGATTTGAGTAACAAGCGTCCAACCTTTAGAATTATGCAACTAGACTAAAACAAATTTCACAGAGAAAGAGAAAGATCTTTCGTCCTACTTGTCCTACCTGTGATCATCCTATTTAGGGATTGAGTATTTCGGTACTAATTACAAGTTTTGATTTTCAAAATACAACAAATACTTATGTATTTCGTATGGTACTATTTCTTCCGAATATCGACCATCAAACATCGGTTAGCCTTGCACTACTTCGAGTGGCATATCTCTGCGGCATGTTCTGCTTTTTCAAGCTTTCTTAGTTTCCGACTTTTACATTATCACTCTAAACTTATGTCGTGGGTTTGTTTTGTATTGTATCTTTGCTTTGTCTGGATAATGTGGATCGTTAGGAATCGCATTAATCCGAGATTCTCTTTTCCCATGCAAAGGCAATAGTCTTCACTTAGCTTTCTCTAAAACAGAATTTGTAAACTGTTAACCTAATATATTGAGTTTGACGACCAAAAAAAAAAAAATTCACATAGAAAAACCAAAATAAATTATAACATTAATCCCCATACTTGGTATGCTTGATCCAAGAACCGGCTCTGATGATACTCTTAGGTTTTTTGTACCGTTATATCTTACCGGTACTTTATACCAGTTTTAACTACTTTGGTCTCGTTTACCGTTTTTTTTCCCCTCAATAAAATATTTATTTTGCAAACAGATTAATCTACTATTGTTACAATAAATTTGGATGATTTGGCCTTTTTGCTAACTGAGTAAAATGAATACTAGAGTCGAATTATATTATTATATTTTTCTTCACACAAAGTAGTATTTATTTTCGGTTTAATGATTTTCTGCTCCGGCTTCGCACTCCACAGAGTAAGAGAGCACAATAACAACTCCAAGTTCTTCTTCTTCTACTCTTCCCTTATCAACTCTCTCCGTCGATCCTTCGCCGTACTAAGGTGTCGGTATCTTCGAGGCGACGCCGTCTGTTGACTATAATTTAATTTCCGATTTGATTCTTTGCGCATTTGCTGGAGCGTATATATATACACACATACATGCACGTATACATATCTCCTTCATGCTGATTAATTTAGGGGTTTTGAGCTGAATCATGAATGAGGCAGAAGAAGAAAAATCCCGCACCTCGCTCCAAACAATCGCCGTCTTCTGAGAATAAGACTTGGAGGTTCTGGGTTTGTTGCCGGTGTTGTGAAAAGTTCATGGATTCTGAGGCTCATATGCAACATCTTATCAGTAGTAGATTTGAGTTGGATGCTACAACAAATGTTTTGAAAGATGCAGAATCTCTTAACCGCAATCAATTCGGATATGAAGAATCATATGCCTGCACAAGTTCGCAGCTTCGTGATCTGGAATCTGGTGAAGCTGATGAATGGGGGATGAAGGATTCCTTACATGAGGCTGATAGTTTTATAGAGATTGCGATCCAGAAACAAAAAGAGCAGTTGTCTGCAGAGGTAACATTTTTTCTACCTATACGCGACACGACTGAGATAATTGATAACTGTCATTCTCCTAAACTAATACTCTGTACGTTTCCTATCACAGCTTAGCAGAATTGACGCACGAATGATGCGGAATGTTACTGGGATTCAGCAATTACAGCTAAAGCTTGGACCAGTTTCCTCCATTGATTATCAGATAGTATTGTTACCCTTGGTGAAGTACTATATAAATCAAGAAAGTTTTAAAATCACATTAGCTAATTAATTTGAATTCTGCATAAAAATTATATAATTATATTAAAGATTTTTCCATTTTCAGTATAACTATTCCAAATTTTTTATACCCACAAATAAATACATACCACTTTTACTAATAAACGTTTACATATATTTTATGAAACTTAAGATATATTATCATAATCTTACTTAATTCTCATGTATTACAATACAAATCTAATTATAATAAGTTTAAATTTATATATAAATATTGACTAAAGTAATAATTCTAAATTTGATTTTTATGGTAATTTTTCTTTTTTTTGTTTTAAACGGAATTATTATTTACACAAAAAAATTGAGATTGCATCCAGTGTACCGAGCCACCACTAAAAGTTATTATCATTCATAAAACACTTAATCAACATTTAAAACATCTATATGATCATTAATATTAATAATCACTCTACTAATAATTTATATAAAGTATATTGTAATACCACCAAATATTTATAATGGATTTAAATTACAGTATAACAAATTACATTTAAAGTAATTGTACTCGGGGTAGCACATGTTATTAATTTAGTTATTTAAGTAAAAGAAAACAACTATAATTAGGGGAGGAAATACTATCAAAATCATAATAAAAAAAATCACGCTGAAGATTCGGTTTTTAGTTTTCTTTTCTGAATCTTAATCTCTTTTTTTACTTGGTCTTCTCCATACTCAGCAATCTCCGCTTTATATATCAGACTCTTTCTCCTCCTTACTTCCTCATTCTCCAAAAACCATTAACATTACACAACAAAACACACATCTCATTTCAAAATCCTTGATCTCTTCTTTTTCTCCATTTTCAAATCTTTTGATTTCTTCGCATCGAATGAGCCACATAAAACACATCCACAAAAGGTCACTAGAGAGGTTTTTAGATCTTCTCTTGATTGCTTTTATAGTTTTTATGACTCTGAAAGGCAGCGCAAGTGGGGCTTGTGCCGCGTGCAAGTACCAACGCAGACGCTGCGGTGCGGATTGTCCCCTCGCTCCTTATTTTCCAGCAGAACAACCAAAACTATTCCAAAATGTTCACAGACTATTCGGCGTAAGAAGCATCGTCAAGATCTTGGAAAAACTCGATGAAACGCAGAAACCAGAAGCCATGAAATCTATCATCTTCCAGTCTTATGTCCGTGACCGCTCCCCTGTCCACGGTTGCCTCGGAGTCACGCAACATCTTCAGTACATGATCTGGCTAGCAGAAGAAGAACTCAAAGCTGTCAATTCACAGTTACAATTCTATCGCTCACAACAACCAAACAATGGTCAAAATCGAAACCATAATCATAATCAGATTATGCATGAGATTGGTGATAATAAGCAGGAAGAAGATGTAACATCGCAGCTTGATTTGGGGATGAGATTAACAGTAAAAAATAATCAAAACAATGTTGCTACACCATTCTTTAGTCCATTACCAGTTTCTGAAACGCAACAGCCTCAAATGTCTTATACTTATAGTTGCAGTGAAGTTAACAACAATGGTTATAGTCCTTGTGCTTATAATACAGATTCTTGCAAGGAGATTCTCAATAATAACACTAATGCATGGGGTGGTCTGAATCGATTTCATTATAACAGCAATGGTGGATTTAGCAATCAAAATGAGTTCAAGAGTAATAATGGTGTGATGGCTATACAATCACAGCTTGTTAATCTTCAGATGGCATCAAATCATCAGCAAAAGGAAGAAGAAGATGATAATGATTACGATGAAATCCATCAATACTTAGAGATCATCGAAGATAGGCAATCATATGCTGATTCGAAAGAAGCTTATGCCTCAAGGTATGTATGAGTTTTTTTTTTGTTTTTTTTTGTTTTTTTTTTGTAAAAAATCATTGAATGAATCGAGTATTGGTGGTTGCAGCTCCTGTGAAACGTTGAAGGAAAAGGTTGATGAAATCGGAGAGAATGAATTGAGAAGTGCAGCTACTTGCTTTAGTCTGACCAGTGTGAATTGATTTCTCAATTCATAATCCTAAAGAGACTTGAGCAATGGAGAAGAATATTGTTTTTGAAGTGAAGCTACTTGTTCAAGATCCTTGTTGTTTCCGGCTTTTGATTCGAATTTTGAAATTTTTCTTATTCGCTGGTTGACATTTTACGTTTTCTTAGAAGTATACGTACTGATTTCAGTTTTTCTCTATTTGTTTTCTTAATAATAAAGTACCAATTTTGAAACACTTTTATCGGTTATTCATTGAGCTTGAATATTAGTTCGTGCAACGTAACTCTACTTGCTCTGTTTTTTTTCTTTGTGTTTTATTTAACTATCTTCAAGGGATGCCACTTACAAGAGACGATGGCTAAAGCTAAATCTGACCTGGCTGAGTGGAGTAGGTTCGATCTTGAAAAATTTGTGGTCGGTTCTCCAACCCTATAGATAAGATTCATCTCTATGACTCTCTATCTCTTCTTCTTTTGATAGATTGTTTTTGTTTTTTTTGTCCAACAACTTGTAATATCAGGTGGCAGATCGTGTAGCCCACCACTCATATTCTGTCCCGATCCTTGAGTTCTTTTTGGTTTTGTAATTTTGTTCCGATGTGGTCAGCGTCCTTGGATGGGTTTATGAGGGATGAGATGGGTAATGAGAAATGGTTGGATTGTGCTCTTGTTAGGGTTTAAAGGTTGATGTTGCAACACACGAGTTTCCACACTAAATGGAAAAAGATTTCGACACATTTATATGATCATCAAAGAGTATCATCAGGACGCATCTGACTCTGATAATCAAGAAGAGCAGAGATTTAGTGATCGATAGATATAAAAGAGATCGGAGAAGATATTTGTTTATTTTGATTAGTTTTCCACAATGGTCGAGTGACCTACATTTCAGTACAAGTATAAACCACATGTTTAACAAGCCTATACCGGTTTACATAATTGAACCAAGTAAAATAAGATAAAAGAAGAATGGATTTACTGTCACATCTATCCTCGGGTCTTGAGGCAGCAGCAACATTTCTCACTTGGGCCATGTCTTGGATAGGAGAAAGTCATCATCTTTGGGAGTGACTGTGCAGAAGCCTGATTAAAGCTTTATAGTAACACCGAAGGACTGGCCATCCTTATAAAGCTACTGGCAAGCGACGAGGGAGACTCTAACCATCCTTACCCCTAGGACCCTAGTTTGTTGTCACTACTTGTGAGTTTGTTATTACTTAACCAATCATGCTTTGATTTTAAAATACATACTGTATGTAGTAGACTGTGCATCCAACATATCTACGGCCAAAATCCTACGGCAGTAAAATTCTACTGCAATTGTTAATCAAAAATCAACTATGCAAGATAATGATGTAACAGAAGATAAACAAAGATTATAAAATTTGAAATATTTAGTACTATTCTTTTGCAATTAAATTTTACTTTTAACATAAATATTTTACTTGTCTATATAATGTTTTTTTCTCTTCTAGTTTTTATTTTTATTTACATATCGTTTAACTGTTCTTATAATATATGTAAGAAATCTTTTCAGTTATCACAATAATTTTAACTACTGATTGTGAAAATATCTTCAAGTTATCCGAATTATTTTAAATTTATTTTTAGCTAAAATATCTTATACATTTTTCCTTAATAACTTACACTTTTTTAAAATATTGAAATTGATTTTTAGTTAAAATAAAAGAAATCTAAAATTTAAAAATATATAGCTTTTTAGATTATATTTTTAGAAATTGTAATAAAAAATCATAACATTGTAAAATTCACACAAAATTATTAAAATCATATAATTTTTTATTAAAAACTGAAATGATTCAAAATGCTAAAAAAGTTTGATTGAATTAATCTTTAATAAAAAAATATTACAGAAAAAAATATTATATTTTGCGGACATGATTTAGTAGACCTTGAAGTAAAGGTGAAGCTGTTCACTTACGGCACCTCCAACAAGTACTCAAAACTTCAAATTTGAGGGTTTTTTTTCATTCCAATAGATTTTTAAAACTTATTTTTTTGAGGTTTGTCATTTTTAATTTGCATTTGAGTCTCTACAATTTATAAATTTCCCAAATAATTTTATTAAATTTAATTATTTCAAATATTTTTTTATAAATTTGATTATCACATATAAAATCATATAAATACAATAAATAGCAAATAAAAGTTATTAATGTAAAAAATTAATAGTGACATCATGCATTATAATACACAACATGATAATTGAGGATGATGAACGTTATATGAATGCACCGATTAGAGATGCAAGATCAGTGCATTAGACAACAGTTGAAATGACAATAAATAAAAATATTTGATTTCAACAATTTTTATCTCGTAATCTATAGATAAAAAATAAAGAGGTTCATTTATTATTTCGAAATGCTTTGGTTGATCATATTCGAGAGCATTTTGGAAATAATTTTGTTGACTAATTTGATATTTAAATGTAATTTTATGTAATTTGGTTATTAGTTATATGTAATTTCCTATATTAGTTTTATATTTATTTATGAAAGTTTTAATGATAAAACTAATTCTTATTAATAGTAAGGGTTAGAATGCAAAATACAAAAAAATTAATTGTGGGACCCGTCAAGGGAAGATAGTAGCCTTAGGTCCTTTCCACTAAATACTTAAAACAACAACCACATCACTTCTCAAAGCTGTCAACACAAAAACAAAATAAATAAATAAAAGACATAAAAAAGAAAAAATCTGTGGAAAAATCTGTGGCGACAGAGGAAGTGAAGTGAGAGAAGAGAGAATGATAAGTAGTATAAGCCTCTCAAGACCAGTTCTTTCCCAGAGCTTCTCTCCACCTGCTGCTACTACAAGGTTGGGTTTTCTATTTTTCACTATAACTTCGTTAGCTCCAATAAACCTGACATCAATGCTTGATAGTACATAATTTAGCTAGATTTAGGAACAGAACTAATCCTGGAATGAAACTGTCTTGGATTATAGAGATTGTGTCTCTAGATTCAAGAATTACTAATGTCAGATTTCTGTTCTTCCTATTGTTTGCTTATGAAACAGAAAATGCTCCCTGATCCGGATAGACAAGAGATCTCATTTGTCTGTTACAATCAGGTGCTACTGTTCTTTTAGAGGGTTTCTGAAGAAGCCTGAGTTAAATTGTTCCTTGGAGACGAATGATACCCAGGCTATAAGAAAGCATTTTGTTTCAGGGTTGGCAGCTATTTTGATTCTCTCTCAGGCAGGCCAGGTATGCTGGAGCCGACATTGCAATAAGAGCATGTCTGATTGGAGCCATAAGTCTGAGTTTCCTTGTATTCTGGCAGGTTGTAGCATTGGATCTGTCATCTGGTCATCAGAACATTTGCCAATTAGGGAATGCTGCATTGGAAGAAACCAAGCTGACTCTTCCACTTGAAAAAAATGCATCTGATGGAGACTCGGAAGCTATGATGATGATGATGATGAAAGGCATGACTGCTAAGAACTTTGACCCAGTTAGGTACTCTGGAAGATGGTTTGAAGTAGCTTCTCTTAAGCGTGGATTTGCGGGTCAAGGCCAAGAAGACTGTCACTGCACCCAAGTAATTTTTTATCCAACTCCACAAATTGTGAAATTGCCTTATCCTTAAAACCATCTTGAGTGCCAAATATTCAACTGTTGCAGGGGGTATACACATTTGATATGAAGGAAGCAGCCATCCGAGTAGATACATTTTGTGTTCATGGTAGCCCTGATGGGTATATAACAGGAATAAGAGGAAAGGTTCAATGCGTGGGAGCGGAAGATCTCGAGAAAAGCGAGACTGACTTAGAAAAACGAGAGATGATTAAAGAGAAGTGTTTCCTTCGATTTCCCACAATTCCTTTCATTCCAAAGTTACCTTATGATGTTATAGGCACTGACTATGACAACTACGCTCTTGTTTCTGGTGCCAAAGATAGGGGCTTTGTTCAGGTGATGATTCAACACAAGAACTCATGGGTTTGAAATATCTGTTGCACTCTATTTATATAACTTCATGGGTTTGATATGTTAGGTATACTCAAGGACACCTAACCCAGGACCTGAGTTCATTGCCAAGTACAAGAACTACTTGGCACAATTTGGCTATGACCCGGAGAAAATTAAGGATACTCCACAGGACTGTGAAGTGATGTCTGATGGTCAGCTAGCTGCCATGATGTCAATGCCAGGTATGGAGCAAACACTGACAAACCAGTTTCCAGATTTGGGATTAAAAAAGTCAGTTCAGTTTGATCCTTTCACAAGTGTGTTTGAAACCTTGAAGAAACTTGTACAGCTCTATTTCAAGTAGTAGACCAGCTTCTTTGCTCCAAGTTTTTCAAATTTCGTATGTAGATTATTATCACTGTTAATATATGCTTAATACACTTGACTGGGTGTATATAAATACATCTTTCAGAATCAAATAGTCTTGTGTTAATAAAGAGCCACAAGCGAGGCATACACTGTTCCTTTCTTGAAGCTTCCTTGTCTTTCAAATAACCAATTAACTTCAGACAGCCTCTGTCTCTTAAATTCTCACTAACCACATAAGTAACCAATCGTTAGCTCAAGGTAAAATCTGCTGCTTTATAGTCAAATCAGACTAATCTAATCTATTAAACCATTAAGGAATAACTTATAAATCTTATATTATACAAACAACTGTACGCTATAGCCGGTAATAATGTCAGCTAAAATGAAGAAGCACATCAACGGCGTTAGATCGACGGCAGTGTAGCTCCTCCGTCATTTCTCATCCGCCGCTGGCTGATTACTTACTCCGGTGGCCAAATAAATTACAATTTTTTCCAAGGTGCTTGACACGTACGCGCCAGCCTTCATTTGTCCTTTGACGTTATGGGCCAAATATGGGCTTTTTCTTTAAATTATTCTGTATAGCCCATTTGTATCTGTTGAAGCACCGTTTAATGTTTTTAATCGGTGATTGTGACTCATCAAATTTCGATCAAGGGAAAGTGAAATCCTAATTTTATTTCGAAGGCAATTTCTTTTTTTTTTCATTTCCATATTATTGGGAACGGATGTGAAGATGAAGACGACGAAGGGAGGGAAGGCGATGAACCCTACAGATGCATTCCGCAAAGAGCAACGGAAGAAAGAATTGAAACGTGTAAGGTTTTTTTAATAATCCTATTGGGTTTTGTTTTAATGATTATATCGAATTGCTGAATTACTTTAGATAATGTTGTACATTGTGAATTCAGGTTCTGCTTAAATTGATGTATTTAAGTTGAGGTTTGAATCTTCTTAATTCTTATGTTGATTTTATGAGATTTTTTTAACTGTTTACTAGAATAATCTCCGTGCATTGTTTTTCCCTGATTCTGGCAAATGGCTGTTTTTTTACTGCTTCTCTTTGCTCAACTTCATTCTTAATCAGCGTTTTCTGTTGGTGAAGTTCCTCTTCTAGCTTAAGGGTTTTTGGAAAGTTTAAGTTTTTGCAAGAATTAAGAGCATTCTTCTGAACAAAGACCATATTTTCACTATGATTTATAATTGTTTTAACGATTGAAAAAAATTATTATTGCTGTGTGGTTACTGGTTAATTATGGGATGTTTTCTTATCTTATCCTTTAGCTAAACTTTGTTGCTGAAACAGAACAAGATAGAGAGAAAGAAAGTGAGAGAGGTGGGAATTTTGAAGAAGGATCCTGAACAAATCAAAGAACAGATCAGGAAACTTGATATGTCAAGTAAGTCACTCCTCTATTTTCTGCAAGCTCTCACTTTTTAACCCGTGAGTCCGTGACACTATCAGGGTTCTTCCACAATGCAGAACTTAAATGTCTCTGATTCTTTTCTTAAACCCTGCTTATGAGTTTTGTGCATATCTCTGTGGAACTAACACAGATGTGCTAATTGATTTGGTGTAGAGGCTGAAGGTGCTTTGGATAAAGCAAGAAAACATAAAAAGAGGCAACTTGAAGATACCTTGCAGATGGTTGTGAAGAAGAGGAAGGTATTTTTATTGTGTTGATCTAGGCTTGAGTTCATTTTGGTTTCTTATAATGAGTACACTTTTGGATTTAGTGTCGTCTTATTCTGCTTTCTCTTGTGTTTCTTCCAGGAATATGAGGAGAAGATGAAAGAGCAGGGGGTGGCTACAACCTCTGTTATGTTCAGGTGAATAATTTCGTTCTCAAGTTCTATCACTATTGACAGTTAATAAGATGTCGCTGGCTTCCTATAATTTGTACCTCGTTCTTATGTTTCTATATAGCCACCTACCTCCTCAACGAAGACCTGGAGAGGAGGATGAAAGATCAAAAAACCTAACACCAGAAGTACTTACCTTGTCTTCGCCTTTGCTTCTCTTGCCCAATTTTAAATTTCCCTCATTTTTCTGTTGTATGGTGACAGGACTCTGTTTATTATCACCCTACCTTGAACCCGACTGGTGCACCACCCCCTGGAAAGCCACCCATGTATAAATCCTCAATAGGTACTCTTTTTTCTTTTGCTAAATGCCAATCTTTACCCATAAGCAAAACATTATTGCTTCCTACCTCCTTTCTCTTAAGAAGATTTTTTTATATTGCAGGACCTGGAATCCCCTTAGATGGTGCTTCCTCTAGCGGTGCTGCACCATCTTCAAATACTGAGTCTGTAGATGCTGTAATAACTGCTCCCCCGCCTCCACCTCCTCCTCTGCCAGATGGGAGTGTTCCAGGCTCTCAGGATGTAAATGCTTTGCCTTTTCCACATCCACCTCCAAACCCTCTTGCTCCAACTACAGGACTTGCTTTTCCACCACCGCCTCCTGGTCCCCCACCAAGTGTGCGGGTTTTGGTTCGCCTGCCTCTTCTGCCACCTCCTCCCCTTCCTCAATCTTCACAACCACTTCCACCTGACCTTAGTAGAAGTGAAACTGATAGCAATATCCTTCCATCATCAGATCAAACCTTCAGCGACCGTAAGGTAAGTTTGCACTGAAACTCTTTCTAAAGAAGATACCAAACCAAATGTGCCACTGACAGCTTGCTTAAACTTTTAGGAAGGATTTTTAATAAGTTACGATAAAACAAGTTTGTCTATTATTGTAATTCTGTATTAAGTTGTCCATAAGCAAAAATTTCAAATGAAGTTTACATTTTGGAGAAAGGTTAAAATGGGATTCATTTTGTATTTCCATCGTGCAGGTCTCTGTTGTGACTTCTATCCCTCCTCCCCCACCTGGGCTGCCCCCGAAACCTGTAAGCAATGGATCTGATGGTGGTCCATCAAATTCTAATTGCAGTAGTAATCTTCAAGATGCTAACTTCTCCATGATGGTTGCACCACCACCCTTACCTCAACAACAACTACCAGCTTTACTCTCTAATAATTTACAGCCTGATCTTCTACATCCAGGGATGCTACATTTTCTGCTGCCGCCTCCAGATATGCGTTCCCCTCCTGGACTCCCTCATGGAATGTTGGGTCATCTAGGATTGCCAAGGCCGCCTTATGGTCCACCACCTGGACCACCTCCTATGATGAGACTGCCGCTTCCTCCAGGTCCACCGCCTAATTTTCAAGACGAACAAGCAATGAGTAGGCCATTTGTGCCACAGAAACCATCTTACACAAAATCTGCCGCTCCTACAGTTGTCAAGAGACCACTTGCTCAGCACACACCTGAGCTTACATCTATGGTGAGTGGACATGATTACAATAATTAATAGTGCATAACTACAGCATATGGCCCCTTTAATAATGTGAATTCTGGTTTGTTTTTTGATATTCAGATCCCTGCATCGGTTCGGGTTAGAAGAGAGTCAGCAGCTACAGCCAAACCAAAGCCAAAGATTTCGACAGCAAGCAGTTTGGGATTTACACCAAGGTCTATTACAGCTCATGCTGTCCCGGTGAAGCCAGTTTTGGCCACCAACACATCTGCACCATCAAAGCCACAGAGCATTGATGACTCTTATTCAGCCTTCTTGGAGGACATGAAAGCTCTAGGAGCACTTGATGGCTAGAATAGAAACTATATGTGACTGCATAAGGAGATGGTAGCAATTTCTTTCTGGATCATATTTTCAAAACATTCCAGTGAGAAAAAAGAAATTTGACTACCTGGACTCTAGTTTCTACAGGAGAATTGAAGATTGTTTATCTTCAGCTGTTGTTTTAATAGCACCTGTATTCATTTACCAACTCTCAAGAGTTTGCATCTCCTGATTCATTCATCAGTATCTCCACAGATGTTTCGAGGATAAGCTAAAACATTTTGAGAACATTTGGTTGGGTTGTAAAACATTTTGAGACCATCTAGAGGGATGTTCAATTTGACTTTGGTTCAAGTGTAACCAAAATTGAATTTGAATTTATTGATAAAGGGTAAGAATGAATGTGAATGAAGGAATCAGCCCGGATCCATTGATCTGCTAAAAGATAAAGACATACATATATACAGCAAAGGCTCTTTTTATTGTAACAAAAACTGTTCTCATCACATATCTATTATCTTTTTTCTCACATCCAACAACATAAACCGAACAGAACAATGCACTGTTTTGTCATCTCAAGTTGCAGCAATAAGGTTTGCCCGTCGAGACCAATTGTCCCACAAACAGATCATTTGTCTAGGTGATTGGTAATGCGCCGTTAAGTAATTCTCTGTGCAACCAAACTGGCAGAAGTTGAAGCTGTGCACATAATCCACAGACTTGGCGCTATTGTTGAACTGTTTCACCCACATTCCCATGCTCACGTCTTCCATTTTGAATAACTGGAACAGAAAGAAAATGATAAATATTACACATTACATAGTTATAGATTCTTGTCACTGATAATTTTTTCCACATGAAGATAATCGGTTACCCCTCAGTTTGTGTTGCTCAAACTCCTTAACGATGAAGCGAGAGATATCTGTTGATAATATGTAGCCAGGACCATTGGCATAAGGTGGATAATCTTCCTCTGGCCATTCCTGGAGAATCCATTGAGTTTATTTCATCCCTGGAACAAAGAAGGGAAAACCAATTTTATCACTATTCTTGTTCTTCCTTTTTACCTCATATGAAACAGCCCATTTCCCCTGGCGTAGAGGCTTGTGATAGTAATTGATGTTGCCAATGTACGAACTTCTATCTGTAGGTGTTTTCTTTGCTTCACTAAGAACCGCATCTACGCTGACAAATGTGTCATCGTCACACTTCATGATGTATTTGGCAGCCAACTGATAAACCTGCAAACCAAAATAAAAGAAAAAGGATTTTTCTTTACCAACAATCATTGAAGGAACAACTGAAATCAAAGTTGTAGACTCGTTGGTTCTTAGAATAAAAAACTCACCCCGTCCTCGCAGATTGCAACAGTTTTCAGAACAACCAGGTCGTAGCTGTCCATGTAAGGCACTACAATTATGTCAGTAAAGAATTCAGCTTCCTTCTTTAGCTCCACATTGATTGACTTCCTCGAGTGCTATGAAAATACCAAAAGTTCAGCACCAATTTGATTGAAAGAGTTATTGATTCCAAACCTAATCTAGAAGACCTAAACCTACTTGCCTCAAAGAACCTCACTGTAACTTACCAATGCTACAAAGAACCGAGCCACTAACTTTGGAAGTTTTGATAAGTTTATGCTGCATCCAAGACTTCCTCACGGCCATCCGCCAAGCAAAATGATTACCCGCAGAGAGGATACCAATGAATAACTCAACTTCTTCATCAGGTATTGATGGAGCCTGCCAACTGCTTGAGAGCTCAAGATGCCTCTGAGGTGCAAAATTAGGGTGAGAGGTTGGGAGAGAGCCAGCAAAAAAAAAGTCAACATCTATATCCCCAGTAACAGTTAGACCAGTAGCATCCTCAAGCGTAAAACCCTTCGTAAGACCAAAACCACACACATACACAAATATCACTTTCTGATTGTTATTACTGCTCCAAAAGTATTTCACTAAGTATTCTGAAGCATCACTTACAGTTCGAAAAGGGAAAGAAGTGATATGCTTCCCATCAATACTAACATGATAACCTTCCAATCCAGCTCTTAGTGTAAGCACAAAGAGCTTGTCCTCAGTGAATGGAAATGGCCATTCTACAGTTACTTTCTTACTCCGGCGTATTAAACGATTCAGCCACCATGTTGCCTTGTTAGGCTCTTCTTCAGAATAAACACCATCTTCTCGAATCGCACTTAACCTGACCATCAACTGTGAAAACGTAGGTCACTCTTTGGTAGTCTTCAACTACTAATCAAGCAAGGCAGTACATAAATTTTCACTCACCTGTTTCTTCATCATCATTAGATCTCCAGCCTTCACATCTTTGCGCTGAGCTCCATTGCATTCTATAACAAGTGTTCTGCTCAATCACAGGCATACCACCCCAATCACCCTTAAGCCTTGGATTGAAGTGAAGAATCCGAGGTGGATCTTCTCCTTCCACCGCCTTCAACCCTTGTAGCTCCAGCATAAACTGTGAAACCTTCACAGCTTCATCTCCTTCCTTCAACGTTGATATCCTTGGATCCGTCTCTAAGTGAGCAGCGCGTGGCTTCGCCACCACCGTAATGTGTGATCCCAATGCTAACCCTCAGGGAAGCTCAGTGAGGCTCCCAAGGGTTAAAAGATCCGACCCGGATAAAGAAACTGAGACAGAGCACGAACTGGAGCCATGTTTCTCAACCTTCTTCTTCTCCTCTTCCTTCAAAGCTTTTAGAGTTTTCCCAGATTCCAGCTCCTCCCATTGCTTCTACCAACTTCCCAAGCTACCTTAGCTGGTTCATGGAGCTTAAAGGATTCATCTTTGCTACTCGGGTCAAATTTCAACCCGGATATGATCCTTTTTGCAACCGGAGGTCGAGTAGGCGGTTCCGATTCTGTTTCTTGGTAGATGAGGCGTCTGAAAGGACGACCCGGAGCTCGTCTCTCTTGGATATCCAACTCGCTACCGAGCTTCTCGGGTCAGGTTAACGGATCGTATGATAAGGTATTGAATCCAGTTCTATAGACGATGGGGATTTCAAGCGTGACCAGAAGTATGTACAGTACACCAATAGCCATTAGTATCTGAATAGATCTCTTCTTGCTCAGAGATACGAACATTGTGAAATTATCAGACTTTTCTAGTTTTGATAGCTCCGGGTTGCCCAAACGAAGATTCCGTGGGTAACAGAACCCTAGAAACGCGGGAAAGAAACGATCAATGATTCTAGTGAAGTTGAGTAGTGGAATGAATTCAAACAGTTTTACAATGAAGGGAAGCAAAAAGACAAGTAAATGGAAGTTGGAAATTCTTGTAGAAAAGTAGAATTTGAAGAGAATCCAAAGGGAAAGTGAAGAAGATGATGACAGACCAAAAGAGGATCCTTTAACAGCCATCATTGCTGTTGTGCTGACGTTTCCAGAAAACCGCCGTTATGTGTCCAATCAAAACTCTTTTTAATATTTTATTTTTATCTTTCAAATGTAAGGATTTTGTTGGATCCCTTTCTCAACGGCATTATTTTAAAATTTTCAGCCAAAACTAATCTTACATATTAAAAGAAACATGTCAAACTCATTTTTTAATATGTACTCATACTCATAGATCTTTTTACTTTTTACTATACAACACATATATTTTTTATTGAATAGTTTGTTTTCTGAAAGTTTTTAGTGATCTTATAATTTTGATTTGATATCAATAAATTTTTTTGTCGTAAAAAAGAATATGAAATTTAGTTTTGATTGAATCTATGATTGAAGAAAACGTATGTTCATAAAAAATTTCTTAAATAATTTGATATTTTAATATTACATCAAAAATCGCAAATGAAAATAATAATTAAAGTTAGCATTTTCGTTGGAATATTTTGTTTGTAAGTAAGTTACAATTTACGTAAACAAAGAGAAAAAACAAAGATCATTACGTTACAGTTTTCAAGAGAATTTTTGATAAAAGAAAGTTCTGAAGTAAATATATAAGATCGTTTTTCTTATGTGTGTAAATACAAAAAGTTTAAATGCAGAAAATAAAACCCTAATTATTTGGGCTCTAACCATGTGTACGTATAAAAAAGATAGGATATTTTTATATAGCAAACAAAGCAAAGTGCAAGCCGTAGCATTGCATTTTTCTTATTCCATTCTTAAATACAAAACAAAACAGGACTGGACAAACCAATCAACATTAACGACATGAGGTAGATGATTGGTAGAGCTGAAAAACATAAAAACATTACATACAGATGTGTATAACATATACTTCGGGACATTCAAATGAGGATTTTTTGTATTTAGTAAGGCGACTCGCCAACAACGTTACCGGGAGGATCATAGTTGCAAGTGATAAAGGTTTGTCCATTGTTGCATGTCACTTTTGCGCATCCCAAGTTCACCGAGTTTTTCCACACAACCTGAGTATAATGGCCACATACTTTTCCCTGAGCACATGTGTTGGAATCATAATCGTAGTCCGATTGCTCGTCTACCCACATGTTAACCGCTTCAACGCCTGACATGGAACCGCTGCCCCAAGCGATGTTTTCTCCATATGGCCCTTTCGAATGTTGCAAAGCGCAGTCATCTATACGCTGGTTCGCATAGTCACTGGCATAAGCAGCGACCTTCTCGTCCCAGCTTAAGGGATCCACCCCAACCTCAGCTCGTGCTTTGTTGTGAGCTGCCAAAAAATCTTGAGGACTGTCTTGAGCCTTTAGAGGAACGATAAGAACAAGGAAAATGGTTGTGACGACGAACAGGTTTTGTGATGGGTTTAAGGTTTTCATATTTTCTTGTTTTTGACGTTTAGAGATTTTAAGTTTTTGTGGGTTTTAGAAGTGAGGATTGTAGGAGTTATATAGTACTTTTGTATCAATACATGTTGAACGTTTAATATTTCCGAAATAATCACTTGTAATTTTTTATGTTAATTTGTTTACCACAAATTTTTTTTAAAATTACAAACTAATACTTAGAAAAGTATATATGCGTATTCGGTCTAATATAGTATAGGCCAGTTGATTAAGTGTATATACATATATAATTATCAGAAAGTTCAGATCAATTGGACCTTGATCAATCAAAAGCTCGATTTACCATATTAATTGCAGTCATTAGTAAAATTTGAATTCGAATATGTGAAATCCTTAGATGGCTGTTTGAATACCATCACTGGTTATGTGTGAAAACTTAAGTATACACTATACATATGTGTTCGAGTTTTAGGAGAATTATTTTGTCATGTTCGTATTTGTCTTGGATTGAATCGTCCATACATCAATTTATACAAGGTCGACTCAAACTCATTTAACATCTAAAACTCATACAAAAATTAAAGTTAATGGTAGATTACTCGAACTCAGCATTTTATGCCCATAAATAAAATATAACCATTATAGTACAATATATTTTACAATATTTGATGTCTCTAAATTATTAATATATTTTGGCACCTAAATCATTTCGTTCATGAATTTTAGGTCAGGGTCATGTCTTAATTTATAGGTGATCTTTATGTTGTTGTCCATGTCAAATTTTTATGTTTAAGATGTTAATAGTGGTGTGTAACGATGAAAACACTGATGATTTCGAACATGTGGATAGAAGTCGAGACTAAGAAAACTAGGAAGGACGTACAAAAAATCGAGGAAAAACGTAAAACAATATCATATGTTTTTTTGTTTGTTAAAACTATATCATTTGGATCATTTGATTTTTAATTAATTAATACTTTGGAGAAATGAGGAAATTCTTAAATTAGATGCATAGTTGTGTCTTCCGAGTTCCGACCTATGATAAGCCAAACCAGGGGCGGAGGCAGCTTATTACTGGGAGTGTCAATTAACACCTATAATTTTTTTTTTAAAGTATTTTATGGTTTGTTAGTGTTTAAAATTGACCCTTTTTCTAAAGGATTATTGACATCCCATCAAATATATATTCAAGTAAGTTAAACACAAAATTTAGTTAGTCCTAGCTATATTGTTATTTTATTTTTTTGACATCTATCTTAATAATATGAAAATAGATTAAACGTTTACTCATCTAAAATATTTTTGTGTGATGGTGAAGACAAAAAAATATATTTCTCATTTTGGTTTTATCCACTTTTAAAATTAATTTTGATTCCATCCGTTGTAACTGCAACAATTAAAAGATGTTTTCTTTATAAAAAAAAGAAAGAGAACTGTTAAAAGAAGTTTTATGAAATGAAAGTAGACTTGTATATTATATTAGTGATAATTTTTAAAGTAATTTTCTAGTTTATGTTATAGAAAATAAATATTTAATTGACACTGTAAAAAATGAAAATCATAAAAAAACTTCTCAAAAGATAAATGGACTGGTTCCGCCACTGACCAAACAATCTAGATAGTATATTGTCATCGATCACGAATTCTTTTATCTAATTTGTGATGATGGTTGTTCATTAAATCCTTTTGTTTTTCGAAAGATGGCCATTTATCATCAACACTGTTTCAAAAATATCTACTTATTAGTGTTATTGTATATAGTTTAATTGACCGAGTATTCTTGTGTTTCTGGTAAATATCAATGCATCAAAAGACTTTACACAGAGAGTTGAAGCATGGGGGTTCTTTTAAGAGAGAAAAACTTAGTAATTAAAAATCAGAGAAAAGAAAACTACAAAAAAAAATAAAAAAAAATTGTGGAGATTTAGATATTAGATACTCGATAGCATGCATTTTTAAAAACAATTTTTTTATTTATTTTTAAACATATAATAATTTATAAACAAATTGATATGATGTTTGATTTTAAAAATTATTTTTTAAAAAATTGAAGTGGTGTTAACGGTATATTTTGTTAATTTTTATAATCATGTTTAATCTGTTTTAGGTTAAAGATTCATTAAACTTTATAATTAATCTATATTTATTTGTGTAAGACTCAAAACATGATTAATTTTTTAACAAATTT
Organism: Cardamine chenopodiifolia; assembly: GCA_963922655.1. Classification (NCBI taxonomy): domain Eukaryota; kingdom Viridiplantae; phylum Streptophyta; class Magnoliopsida; order Brassicales; family Brassicaceae; genus Cardamine; species Cardamine chenopodiifolia. Next base: position 11,438,250 of record OZ000479.1, on the reverse strand, counting down.
TAAATTAATTTTATAAATCTAATTCCATAATAATAGTATTAAAATGAACTGAATATTTGAAATTAATGTAGAAACAATTTCTGCTTATTATTTTTTGTTTAAATGTGAAATTTATTGAAATAAATAAGTTTATTTACAGATAATTAGAAATTGGTTTTCTGCTTATTATTTTCATAAAACCATTTATTTTAGGTATAAATAAATTTAAAAATATTGGACTCAATCTTAATAACAAGTTTTATCCTTTAATAAAAAATTAGCGATCACCAAACAATTTCAATCCGAAAATAAAAAAGATTGTAATTATTTAGGATCTTGGACTTCAAAGTAAAAATATATTATAATCCTACAAGTATAAGGGGTAGGTACCCGCTTAAATAAAAAGATCCCAGAACTAATATCAACACGATAAAATAACCAAACAGCTCAATAAATTATGCTCTATCTACTTTGAGAAATTAAAACGAAAGTTCAAACAACCACAACAAAAGAACCTAAATTTTCCAACTCTAAATTCCTGTATAGTTGTCTTTTATAAATTGTTAAGCCATGTAGAAGATTGTTAATTCGTTGTACTACTAACGATTTTAACTAAAATTATTAATTAATAAAAATATATCCTTCCCTATTATTTTATAGTATTGTTACGACCTGAATCGGTTAAATTTTTCCCAAAATCTTATCATGTTCGCTTACGTTGTTTCACATGATTCTATAACTACTTAATTAGTCATTGTAGAAGCAAAGATGATGTGAAATTTAATTTCGAATACAATTATAAAAGTAAAAACTAATAAAAAGCAGACCTTGACACGTTGTGTTACGTACTTGTGTGTAAAGCCTAGACGCATAAACTTTCAAAAGTTATTCCACAACGGCACAACCTCAACAGAAGTAAGTAACTATCGGTTTTTGTTTTTGGTCAACGAAATAACTAACGTTTATTGTGATCATTTGGAAAGTAGCTCAAGTTGAAGAAAAAAATTCTCGATTATCCTTTGGGTTAATATATTATATAATACAAATTGGGTTTCGATTGTTTTAAACGAAAATTTCTGACATTTTAAACACCACCCGAATCAAATATAATCTTCTTTATCAATATGCAAATATCACTCTGATACAATATTTCATGAGTTGAATAAATATGTATAATCCAAGATATACTTTTCATTACGTTGGAGTTGTTTTATGCACAAGTAATAACACTTGCGAGCTATTTTTTGACCAACGAGTACTTGTAGTATTGTTAACTTTTAAATCTGTTTACCAAGTCTTTTAGGCGAAGGGGTCATGAGAGGGACTTAAAAGTGCCCCCTTAAATTTAAAATATAAAAATAAAAAGTGCCCCCTTTTAATAAATAAAAAACAAGGATTTGATACAGACGATTTTAAAGTATTAAGGATGAAAGAAAAGTTCTTCAAATCTTTCCATGTACATTTGTAGGCTATTTGTTTATTACATATATAATTCAGAATAAATTTTGAAGCACAAGATTTACAAATCATTAAAATATACTTTCGTTACGTGTTGTATATTTTTATTCTCTAGATATTTTGTATGTTTAGTGCTAGTTAATGGTTTATGACTTTTACTAGCTAGGTCAGGTGAATGCATGGCATGATCCTTACTAGAACATGTGTTTTTTTTTTTGATAAAGATTATTTGAACAGGTATCTTCATCGTAAAAACTATTTCTTATCAATGTTGTTGGAGATGGACTACGAATCCTTTATTTAATCTTACCTAAATCAAGAATTAATCCATTTAGTCTCTAACAAAGTCCATTAAGCTCGACCCAACACATAGACGCCGATTTTAGTGACGAAGAAGAAAACTCAGGAAAAAAGAAAATCTACTCAGAAAAGCAAAGTTTTAACTCCTAACAGTTCGGTCTCCGATAACGTGTCCACTAGAGGCAGTTTTCTTGATGAGCTGCCAACAGAACGACACAAATCAACACACGAGTCGTGAATGCTCAGAAGAGTTTCGCCTTTGAATCGAAAGATGAAACTATGGTCAATCTCGGCGGGAGCTCTGGATCGTCCCCTCTGCCTGCAGCTTTCATCGCCACCACGACTTTCTACTTAGATTCCTAACATCCTCCTTTTTTTGTCCTTAGCCACCTCGGCAGTCTTCAGTTCGGCTTCAGCAGTCCTTCGAGCGTCATTATCGACCTGATTGTCGACATGGTTGGGCACTTCAGTTGTGCCGGTTTCTTGGTTTGCCGCTTTAGTTACGACAACTTCCTTGTCGTCTCAGGATTGACGACCTGTTTTAATGAGACCGCAATATCGTCTTAGCCTGTCGTAACTACAGGCATAGGCGGCCACATTCTCATATACTTTTAAGGGACACAAACGAACTAAAAAAAAGTTTGCTGCATCAGTGTTAATTTGAGTTACTTATTAGTTGACCGATACAAAATTTATAAATTAACATCAATAAAAATAAAATAACAATAAGTAATGATATTACTAATTATTTGACATCAACTAAATACAATTTATACTAATTTATATTCGCATCACTTAAAAAGAAAATACAACATAAAAATTAACATCAAATTTTGTCTTACATAAGAATTTCAAAAAATATATTATCTTATTATTTTATAATTTATAGAGATTTTACTGTATTTAGTGAAATCTGCCTACTGTATTTACTGTGATTTTATTGTGATTACGGTGTTTAGTGAAATTTTAGTGTTTAGTGTTTGATATACGTGTTGTTTGAGAAATATAATTTTATCTTCCTTTCTTTTTCTTGGTATTGATCTTTGGGAAAATCGAAAGAGCTAGACTTAAATTGTGGTATGGACCTCATTATGCTGGTAATCCGGTTGAAGTGCTTGGTAATAGAGTGGATCCACAACTCATATGTGTCATCAACAAACTGGGAGCGAAAGAAGATTGCAATTTCATCCTATCGGGACTTTATTTTCTTAGCCATCAAACTGGATTCGTCGGAAACTACTGTGTTATATAACTCTTTGCTCGTGGTGACTCCGGTGAGACTTGAAGTCGTAGGAGAAAACAAAACAAAAAACAAAAGCTATACTTTAGTGTTTAATTTTAGCGTCAATGACTTGCAGCCAAAAATCTGCATCAATGACTTACAGCCTAGTCCTTACTAATCACTCGTAGTGAAAAACTATAAGAAGCTTTTTTGTTTTCAACAATAACTAAGCTATAACTGTAACAATTTATTTTTCTTTAGAAAAATCTTAGATAACCGTTTAACAAATATCAAACTTGTCGGACTCATTCATATTTTGCGCAGAAAAAATGAAAATTTGAACAGGAAATCTAACATATAGTATATATATTGTAAATGTTTAAAGATTAAGAAGTTGTTATTGGTTTCTGCATTTTAATTGATTTATAATCTATATGAGACTGATTTGTAAATCTTTACTAATTTAAAAATCATACTTATGGATTTTAGAATAACATAGTTTACCCTATAGATTTGAGTATTTGTATTTTTCATTTCCAAATTCATTAAGGGGGGGGGGGGGGGTTATTAGTTCTAAGATTTTTAAAGAGTTAAAAATCTTAAAGACTACATTGATATTCAATCTTCAATTTTCAAAACTCTATTAAAGTTGTGTGTTATTGGTTTTGGTAGTTTAAAATTTTTTTTTACAATCATATAAACTCATGAATTATTGAGTTGAAGATTTTAAAAAGTCAATCAAAGTTATGTGTTATTCAAATAAAATAAATGTAATAAATTTTATGGTTATGTTAAAGTCTAGTGTTATTCAATTTTTCTGTTCAACTCTTTCAAAATACTAGATATTACCATAATATTTTGAAAGACTTTATAAAAGTTATATACATCTACTATTTGAACATAGGAAATATACAATGTATAAACATTTCTTTATTTAACGTATATGTCTACATTATTTTGAATTAACTATAAATCATTACAATTTTTTAAACTACAGAGATATTTTCCAAATAAAAATAAAAGTGCAGTTTGCAACTTTAAAATATATATACAAAAAATTCTTTTAGAATTATTTCTCCATAGTTGAACCAAAAAATAAATTATTCTAACATTAACTATCTTTCTTGATTAAAGAAATATCAAAATACTACTATTATTAAATCATTCTTTAAGAAACATAAAAATATAAATTGATATATAGAATGTCTATAAAACATCAAGTATACCATAACATAAAAACTCTTTCAATTTTTTGGTATTAATCATTGACATATAAATTAACATATATTTCAATTTTACAATTTTACAAAACAACATATTTTACTAGCTGCAAGTGGAAATGTGGTATCAATTATATTCAATAATTTTTCATTGTTACTTAGAAATTAAAGAATAATATAATAATTACAAAGTTAACAAAACTTTACAATATTATTTCCTTAAAATCTGTGAAAATATGTAAAAATCTTTGATAAAATATTTTTAGTTTGAGAAAATATGTAAGAGTTTTCAAGATTTTAAAATTATTATAGTCATTAAAACTCTACCTAAATCAGAATTGAAAAAACCCCTAAAATTCAATGTAAATTTTGAAATCCAAAAGTAAATTATTAAATGAATAATATAGGATTTTGACTAGTATTTAGAAAGTATTAAACCAATAACATATGATTTTTGATTAAAATTTTTTTTTTTAATCATAATTTTTTAAAACATGATTTTACTTAAATTTTAAAATCTTTTAAAATCTATGTACCAATAAAGCAATAACCCTTCTAAAAATACTATTTCATACATGTCATGTGTCACATTAGACTCTGTGTCGTTTCATCTCCACTTGGCTTTTTGCTTCTTTTCATGTTCAGACTAAATAGTAAACAGGCCTACTTTTTGGGCCCAAATTCTTCGTCTGAAAATATTTAAACAAAAACGGCACACGTTTCTCATCTTCCAGAGCAAAACGTCATGCAAGTCAAAATCCCATCGTCATATGAACACGGAAGCAAAACGGAACGGCGAATTCGACGAACGGAAAACACAAAGAAAAAAGATGGTGGCAATATCCATGTACAGAGGCAACCTTCATAAAGTTCCCGACGTTCCTCGCCGGTGGAGAATGCCGGATCGTAATCTCTCTTTCAAGGATTTTAAATCTCTCCTTCATCGCCGTAAACGAGCGCTTTCTCACCTCTCCATTAATTCGAGCCCTAACCTGAACCTTAAGGTCAAAACTGAGTCGGTTACCGATCAGGAGGATGTGATTCTTCCATCCGAAAGGCCTAGTTCTTCTGGGAAGCAGAAGCTTGATGAGGTGAAGAGAGAAGAGATTGGTGTGAATCGGATTAGGGAAGATGAAAACGCCAGAGGTTTTGAAGGAGCTCGATCAGACGGTGGAGATCTTCATAGGAGAGTGACGGAAAAGGAAATCGATAATGTGCCACAGGAGGAGAAGGCTGAGGTATGTTTGAATTTTTCCTCTTTGAGATATACCGTCGGAGTTTGAGTCCAAATTAGCTGATTCGAAACTGGAATTATCATGCTCATTGAGAATATTTGGGTGAGTTTGATGAAGTAGATAGGAAGATTGGTAAAGATAGGTCAATTTAGGTTAATTTATCAATTTTAGTGGCTGATTTGTTGAATTCTAGAGTAGCCATTGTAGAAGCTAAGCAGCCATGGTCACAAGAAGGTTTAATACTTTGTTGTGTGTCCTCATGTAGTATAAGATGTTGTGATGTAAACAAGTCTATAGATGAAACAATCAGCTGCTATATCGTTACCAATTTAAGCTCTGCGAGTGTGTAAATTGTAGTTTTTAGCCAATCAACGATGTCCATATTGTCTAGCTTTATTGTATTTTCGTTCTTCGAAACAGTCAAAGGAAACAGCTGAAGAAGTACCAAGTGAAATAGAGAAAGAACAGAAAGAAGTGGAGGAGAGATTGCAAGTGTTGAATGCAAAGAAACACAATCTAGTCCAAGTGCTTAAGCAGGTGTGGTTCTTCGCTCTATAATGGTGTTTTCAGCTTAAATTAATCACTTTATCGATGAAATCATACTTGTACACAGATTTTGAATGCTGAGGAAGAATTAAAAAGGCGCAGCAACGTGCAACAACAAGGAACAACAGCAGCAACTTGTCCATCTCTTGCACTCCATGTGGATGTCTCTAATGAGTCGGGAAGTAATGCTGGTGCTCAAATGGAAGGTGGAGAAACCAATGATGCAGCAAATCATAATAATGCTCAATCTCGCACTGTTCTTCGACTATGTGGTGCTTCTTCGTCATCTGAATCTCCCCTCAGACGAGCAGCAGTCTTTTCGCAACAGAATATGGTAAATACACAATAGAAACATACTTAGAATCGCTGGATCCAAAATAAAACCTGTCCTCTCTTTTTCTTCTTGCTCAATCTCTGGTTTTGCATCCATATATATGATGATTGACTGTTGTGGCTGTTTCTCAGGTTCTGCATCCTTCTCGATGGAGTCCACTTGTTGGTCCCTCTCAACCCGGTGCTGTAGTCACTGTCTCTGCGTCTGGAAGAAACTACATTGCTTCATCTCCTTCACCAGCTGGTTCTGGTGGCACTTCTGTTTTCAGAGAATCACGGCTTCAGAGCCCATGGAATTAGCAGCGTCTCCCCATCTTTTTGTTTTTTATTTTTTATTTTTTCTTGTAGCTACGAAAAGGAAAACTAATGTGATATGTGGAAAACATGTTCATATCCATGGATGTATAAATCAGACTCATCCATATCTAATATCTTATTAGTATTATTGCAAACTAGTGTCGTATCTACGTCGAATATTGACTGAATCAGCTGAGCGGAGGAAAAAAAAAACTGGATGATGAGAAATGTTCATTGTTTTATAACATTTGAAGGCATTTGTGATGCTAAAATTTCCAATGTGTAGTGTTTGTCTTTCATGAATATGAATAAACCCCATAAGCTCTCTTTATTCTACAATCGAATCTATGAGCTTCTTCTGCACTAGATACAACTAATTCCAAGATACTGTATATATTTTCACTTTGAGGATGGAAACGATCGCCAGATACAAACGCTGAAACGCGATCCTTGATTTTGATTGATGACCATCCAGGCTCTTTGATCACGCCTTTTGATTTCATATCCTTCCTTACATTTGCAGCTTCTTTCAAGTTCCCTGTGCTTGAATATATATTTGCTAGTGTTACAAGTGCAGTTGCACAAGTAGCATCCACCTCTAGAATCCTCTGGGCCGCTCTTCTCCCACGTTCAATGTCTCCTTTGGCTCTACACGCAATGAGAAGTGTGGTCCAGACCACACCGTCCTTTTTCCATGGCATCTCATTGATCATCTTCTCTGCATCACTTAGCCGTCCTGCTTTACATAACAGATCAACCATACAACCATAATGTTCCTTTTCTGGTCTCATATTATACTTCTCTTGCATCAAGTTGAAATAGTGAAAACCAAGGTCAAGCTGTCCTGTATGAGTGCAGGCGATGAGAACGCTGATGAAAGTTACCGCGTCGGGTTTGAAATCAACCTTCAAACTCTTCTCAAACAGATCAATAGCTTCTTTGCTCTGTCCATGTTCTGCATATCCATTGATCATAGCTGTCAAAGAAACAATATCATCTCTATCTGTTTCTTCGAATATCTTTGAAGCTTCTTTGATACTTCCACATTTCGAGTACATATTAATCAGACTACTATGAACCGTAGAGTTCTGTTCTAAACCAAGAAAAAGAGCAAGCGCGTGAACTTGCCTGCCTTGCTCAAGAATCGCCATGTTTCCTGAAACACTCAGCAAACTAGCAAGAGCAAAATCCGTTGGTTTTGGCCCTGCTTGTCTCATCCATGAGAAATACTTAAAACCTTCTTCACCAAAACCGGCTTGAGAGTACCCTCCAATAATTGTGCTCCACGAAATAATGTCCCTGCATCTCATTCCGTGAAACAAAACAGAAGTAGAGTCTAACTTCCCACATGTTGAATACATCTTCATCATCGAGTTACTCACTGCCAAAGAATCACCTAGACCTAGAGAGAAAACATTACAGTGGAGCTGCTCGCCCCACACAAGTCTAGAAAGACTCGCACACGCAGAAAACATCGTTGCAAAAGTATGATCATTGGGAGGTACTTTAGAATTTCGCATCTGTATAAACGTGTCCACGGCTTTTTCCTCTTGACCCATTCGACTGTAAGCCACGATAAGGCTTGTCCAAGAAACCACATCCCTCTCACTCATATTTTCAAACACACAAAGTCCGTCCTGCATTTCCCCACATTCAGTGTACATTGTAGCAAGCGAGTTAGCCACACAAAGAATGGAATCAAAGCCTCTCACTATCACATGAGTATGAATCTCCTTACCGTACCTAACTTGACGTAAACCAACACAAGCCTGCAAGGCAATAGCAAATGTAAAATTATCAGATAGTTCTTTCAATCTCGACATTTCGGAAAAGTACATAAGGCCTTCCTTGTAATAACCAGCGTGAACCAACCCCGTTATAATTGCAGTCCATGTTACAGTATTTCTAAAAGGCATTTCACTAAAAACTCTGTAACTCTTGTCAATCTGTCCAATTCTCTTGTACATATCCAACAGAGCACATCCCACATATACAGAGCTCAGCAACGAAGTTTTCTCAGCATAGGCATGTAAAGATTCTCCATATGAAATGTTTGAACTTTGACCACAAGCCTTGAGTACAACACTTAGCACAGAGGTATCTGGTGAGACGTGAGGATCAACAACACGCATTGCGGAGAACAAAATCAGTGCTTCATCAGAGTTAGTTGCAGTTACGTATCCCTTAATGATTGCTGTCCATGAAACAATATCTCTCTGTGACATTTTATCGAACATCTTGCGAGCAGCTCGTAAATTTCCGGTATTGATGAGCTCTCGAAGCTGAGAGTTGGTATCAAATGTTACCACTTGATTCGAGATAAGGATAGTCTTCTCGGCCGGTTTGTGGTACAATGCTGTACAAAACCGTTGGATTGTGCCGCCATTTCTCAGAGTCAAACTCATGGTCAACTTTTTCTCAGAGGCCAAAATGAATATTGCTCTCATACCATACCATGTAAAAGGGTATTGAATCAGTAACAATTACATCCAAAGAAGACAAAAATAGATGGTGGATCTTAAAATTGAGGAAAGCAAAGATATGCAATATGTATTTTTTTGTGTCTGCAAGAGTATAGGTATTGTTATCGACTTACAGTAAAATCTCAATAACTTAATAATATTGTAATATTGTATTAATTTATAGAGATTAGTAATTTATCAATAATTATTAATTTATAGAAAAAGAATTGTCTAATTTTAAAAAAAAATCAAATTTTAAATAAGAAGATGAAAACAATATTTAAAGGCAATTACATATTAGTAAATAATTATTGCATCTAAAATTCTTCATAACTTTTAGTTATAATTTTAGAAAATAATATTATATGTTTTTGATATAGTAAATTTTTTTATAGATGAGGTCTAATAAAAATAAAATTTTACTAATAAATAAACAACACTAAAATCATATTTCACTAAATTATCTTATTTATACTTTATAAGTTTATATAATTATTAATTTATAATATTGATGAGACCATATATTTACATAATATTTTTAAAAAAACTTATTTTCTTAATATTTTATCGAATTATGTTAAATATTACACTAGTCCAATACAAGACCTACTTAGAGTTGTCAACCGGGCCTTATGTCCACGGGCATAGCTCATTTAGTACCATTGTAGAGCAGGCATGGACATTGAAAAATTTGTCCACGAATAGGGGGCATAGCGGGCATGGTTCAAGCGGAATGCAGGTGTAACGGGCTTACCCATTGCATTTTTGCAGGCTTGCGGGTGGTCCGCACAATTGAAAGCTTCTTTGTCTTGTAGAGGTTTTGATACTTCTAAAGCTTCAGTCTCTTGAGGTTTTGATACTTCTGTAGCTTCTGTCTCTTGTAAAGGTTTTATAATTTTCAACCTAAACGTTTAAAAAACTACATAATCAAGCTTCGTTATTGTGTAACTTACAAGGAAACTGAAGAGCCACGGAGACGACTCAGAATCTGAAATTTTGGAGACGACTCAAACTTAGAGGTTCAGAGATTTCAGAGACGATTCATAGTCAGAGGGTCATATCATTAATCAATCATCATCATTCATCCATCAGAGATTGAAAAACCCACATTCAAGAAGAACCTGAAATTGTAAAAGTAAGTTACTATGTTAGTTGTTGAGTTGTTTGAAGTTTTATTCTCTCTTTACCTTGTCGTCGCCATTGTAACTCCTCTGTTTTCAGCTTCCTAGAAAAATCAAATATCGAAAACAAAACATTATACGAAATCTGAAACATTTATAAATCGTTTTTTTTTTTGTTTTAGGAGTCACGTGATTCTTGAGATTTTAGATCGCTAGACCCAGAATCTCAGAGAGTTATCGATGCTGCAAATTATGAAACAAGCAGATGACTTTTGATGGATATGAAGCTTCTGAACGTGATAAACGACCATCCATTGAGATTGACTATGTTAATGATGGTGTTAACAAAGAAAAGTCACGAACAAAGGAAAAACATACTGATGGAGCTGAGGTATCTAAAACTCGTAAAAGGTTATCCATTGATATTGGCGATGATGATGATGGTGACAAAGAAAAGTCACCAACAGAGAAGAAGAAAAAGCGGTATAATGGAGTTGAAGCGTCTAAATCTTGTCAAAGACCATCCATTGAGATTGATGATGATGATGATGATGGTGACAAAGAAAATTCATCAGAGAAAAAGAGAAGACAATATTCATACGTGTGGAAACACTTTACAATGATTACTAAGAAAGATAATAAGGAAAAAATTGAAGAAAGAGCACAATACAACCATTGTAAGAACGAGTATGCATATAATCCACACAAGAACGGTAAAAATTCATTCAGATGTTTGGGTGCGTGTAGCTTAGGATTAGAAATGGTGATATTGGTACAATGATGATCAATTGAAAAGCAAGGTTGCAAGATAGGAAGATCGATCATATGGTTTTTCGTGAAATGGTAGCTAAATGTATCATTTAGCGTGATCTCCCATTTTCTTATGTTGAGTATGAGAGAGTAAGAGTAGTTTGGAAGTATTTGAATACATATGTGAAGTTAGAAGCCGGAACACAGTGGTAGCTGACGTTTACAAGGTCTATGAGAATGAGACAATGGATTTAAAGAGAGAACTAGATAATCTTCTTGGAAGGATCAACCTAACTTCTGATTTATGGACTGCAATCACACATGAAGATACATGTGTATAACAACACATTAAATTGACATAAACTGGAAGTTGAACAACAAAATTCTTATATTTTGTGCTTTACCACCTCCATATATAGGTACGCACTTAGCAATGAAGATTCTTGAGAAATTGGAGGAATGGGGAATTCAATAAAAAGTGTTATCCCTCGCAATGTTAGTAACAATAATACAATGCAACAGAATGTGAAGAATCAGCTTATGCACTACAAGAAAAATGGCATTAATAGCTCACGAAAATGTTATAATAGGGTCACCCCATACGATAGCATTTTTTTGGTGCTATTATGAGTTCTTCTATCGTAGCTTTAGTTATATGTTGTAATATATGTTGTTATAGCTCATTTAAATTGTTGTAATATGTTATGTTGTAGCTCATTTAAATTGTTGTAATATATTATGTTGTAGCATTTTCAAGTTGATGTATTATATTAGTTATAGCTGATTATTTAGGTTTATGATCTATTATTTGTAACATTTTTGTCTATGCAATAATTTTTTTATTTTATAAATCATCTACAAATCATCCACAACATACATTACAAGTCTTAAACTAACATCATAAATGCCACAATCAACAAAGTCTTACATCAGTTATAGTATTGGTCAAGACAAACAAGGATCAATGATACCTTAGAGCAAGACCTGAACCTAGAGACTCTTCTTATTGCTCCTCAAATGCCTTAGCCAAGTTACTAAATCTTACACTGATGATTCCCCGATGTGTACCTCTTGATAAGCTTAGCAATCTCTAGATCCATTTCTTGAATCAATCCATTGTAAGTAGTGGCTTGTTCACCAGGTTTCTGTTGTTCTTGAGTCAAGTGTGTGGACTATGTGGTTTGAGTCAAACAAAAGAATGATTGAACAGAGACAAGTACCCTTAGATACGCTACTATTGGCTACTGATTCCTAATCATATTGCTTGTCAGTTTTGGGGCTTTTGGTGGACACAAGAATCTGAATGCAGAGAAAACTATAAGACCCCTCCTCATAACAAGTACAGTAATCAAAAGACACTAAGAAACAAAAGTTTAAAGTCTTTACCTTTTTAGGAACTACGAAAGCAGAGTAAAACCCAACGCCAAACTATCCTATCAAACCATTGTCATCAACAAGATCCTTGTTTTCCTGAATAAAGAGAGAGATAATAAAACAATGAGTATGAAAACTTGACATTGCTAGCAACAAATTTTCAAAGAGATATAAAATTAATCTTTAGGGTCTTCAAGAATTTTGAAGTACCACTTTGAACAATTGCTCCAAAGCAATCTATAAGTTCTTCCTTTGTCATTCCAATACCAGTATTACTACATATACGCATCAAACCTCTTTAAGTAGACATTTTTTTCAATTATCAATACTCAAGTAACAAAAAGAAATAAGAAGTCACTCATATGTTATGGTGATGGTGCCGTTATTAGGATCAGGTTTAATCTTAATCTTAAGATCTACACCATCTCCAAGCAAAGAAGGCCATGTCACACTCAAGAACCTCAACTTATCCAAAACCATAGTTTCTGGCCAAAGTAGGCATATCCAACTGCATAGAGAAGCACAAGATACAATATGAACCATTAACCATATATATAATCTTGTTAGTAGGTGAAAACATTGTCTAACAATCAAACTTTACCTTCCGCTCTGAAATAAAAATTAAGCAAAAAAATGATTGTCCCCATAAAGGAGAAGTTTGATAAGTATTAGAAAGAAGTTAGTGATATATTTGCAATGGCTACAATGTTTGATCCAAAGTTGAAGCTAACACTTGCACACTTCTGTTTTAGTAAACTTGATAAAATTTCTTTTCAAGGAAGGATTGAACACTTGAGTCTTAAATTAACTACTATATTTTTGGCAATTATGAGAACAAGTCCATTTTTGCATCACCTTCTACAGAGACCTGTGAAACAGATTAACAGATAGATGTTAATGAAGGAGAAAGATTAAGTTTTGGCAATTATGATGTAAGTACACGTAAAGTTTATGTCTCTTATGTTCTTTAGAAGTTTCAGGTTCTGGTTTTGAAAATAGCATTGGTTTTGAAAGTTGCAGGTTTTGCTTTTTTCAAATATGAAATTCTTATCTCTTATGTTCTTAAGAAGTTTCAGGTTTTGGTTTTCAAAATTACAGGTTTTGGTTTTCAAATTATGAAAATTTATGTTTCTTATTTTCTTAGGGAGTTTCAGATTTTAGTTTTTGAAATTGAAGGTTTTGCTTTTTAAATAATGAAATTCTCTTTCTCAGTTTTCAAATAATTGCACATTTTTTTAATGAAATTGCATGTTTCTTATGTTCTTATTGTACTTTAGGTGTTTTTTTAGTTCTTATTGTACTTTAGGTATTTTTTTAGTTCTTATTGTTTCTTATGCATGATTTTTTTGCCTTTCGCAAAGAGACTGTTGTTGCTAGTGAAAAAGTCTTCTTTGGAAATGTATCTTGAAGAACCCCCATTAGACATGAGGAATTTTACGAGTTTAGATATTCTAAAGTATTGGAAAGATAACTCTCAGCTTATGGAGAATTGGCTTTCATAACTTGTGACCTCCTTAGTATTCCAATCACAACTGTAGTCTATGAATCATCTTTTAGCATTGGATCTCGAGTTTTGAGCAAGTATGGACGATGCCTCCTCCCGAAAAATGTCAAGCATTAATATGCAGCCGCAATTAATTAAAAGATTTTGAAGCATATGAAAACGGTAAACACATATGTTTCATAAGTTTTTCAATTTCACAATCTTAAAATGTGTAGTAACTTTGTTTTTATTTTGAAATTTGTAGAGGAAGACGAAGACTTTGATGGTGAAGATGAGACACTAGCTTCTTTCCAGTTAATTCTTGATGATGAAGATCAATATTGATGAATTCGGTTTGAGTTTCATGTTTCAGGTTTTAGCTGAGCTTCAGGTTTCATGTTTTAGTTGAATTCGGTTTGGTTTCAGTCTTTCATACATTAAGTGTTTTTCAGTTTCACCTTTGTTATATAGTTTGAGTTTCAGTTTCATACTTTTGTTTGAGTTTCAGCTTTGGTACTTCAGTTTGAGGTTCAGTTTAGTACTTTAGTTTCATGTTTTAGTTGAATTCAGTTTGAATGTTTGAGTTAAAAAATTCAATGTTTAAGTGTTTCCTGTTTGGTTTCATACTTTCATGGCTTCAAATTTCAATGTTACAGTTTTTAGTTATAAAATTCATGTTTGGTTTTAGTGTTGTTTTCATGTTTTGTTTGATTAATGAAAATATTTACTGACAGCTTTACTTTAAGGCTGAGTTTGAGTTCTACTTTGAGTTTGAAACATATATACTTGATAGTTCTACTTTGTGTTTTAATGCTTAAGTTTCATGTTTTACTGGTTTATGGTTAATCTGAGAACAACTCATACATTCAAAAATGACAACACATTCATTTATCACATTGGAGAGGTTAGAGCCTAGCCTTATAAAGTGTTTTTTAGTCCTTAGATTTCAGCATTAGCAGACCTGCAATTCATCATTGTCGACAAACCAAAATACTAATCGGAGGAACACATTCAAAAATCAAAATCAATTAATTTGCTCTTATCAAATCAATTTATCTTACAGGTTACTCTACCATTGTACTAAACCATGGTTCTTTCAATATACTTCTAAATTGCTCAACCAAAAACATTGTAGATTCCACAAACAGACAGAAGTCAAATTTCTAAAAATTAGAAGAAACTTTTAAATTTGAATAACTCAAATACCTTTGATATTGATTCTTCCAGGTTACAAGTAGTGACTGAGTAGATTGAACATGATCAAAAGAACGAAGTTGAGGCGCGAGAAGATCAATATTGAATTGCAGAGAATTAAGAATAGAAAGACCACAAAACATCCTCAACATCTTCTCCGTCAAATATTTTTGATCCTTATCATTTTCTCCTTCGAATATTTGAGATCAAACAACATAACTGGTCAACAATCGGAGATCAATCATTAAAATTCAACAGTTGGAGATCAATCAACATAATTCAATTGACATCAATCAAGAAAAAGATGATCTAACCACCTGCATGCGGGCCTACCCGCTAGTATTTGTAGAGCATGTATGAACAGTCCTTCTCGTGTCTGCGGTTCTAGCGGGCATACCTGCAGTGGACTAAGAAATTGGTAGTCTCCAGCGGACGCAAACATGTCCGTTTGACAGATCTAGTTCTACGATATTTTTATAGTAATATTTATTCCATAGTCTGATACTTATTTTTTGTAAACATAAAAAAAAAATCGCTAAAATTCCAAGATTATACTAGGCATGTTAAAATTCCCAAACCGCATCCAATTTTCTGTTTGTAACACACTGTCATAAATCAAAGCTGTTATTCCCAAGGTAAACTCAGTTTATACTTTATATAGTGATTTTTAGCTTCGTGAATCAAAGTTGTTAATTCCTTAGATAACGCAAGACGGTTGAAGAAAACAACTTTCTCCACAAAACGCATTGATCCGAAAAAGCTCGAAACGTTGGAAAAGAGACGTGAGATGCTCAACGAGTTGGCTAGTGTGGACAGGGCTTCAAATTCATGTCACCTTGTGTTCGATTCTATTTAATACTCTTGAACTATAATATGGTGTTTAAGCCATTGGGAATTGTAATATTCTCAACTTTATCTATCTATAGGATGCTAATATTTGTGGAAGATATTCAGAAGACAATTTGGCAATTTAAGGAGTGGATTTAACAATGAAAAAGGTAGAACAAAAGAAAAATATCAAAAGCAGTAAGTGAGTAGGGGAAGCAATTATTAATTCTCTTTCGTTTAAAGTTTTACAAATCTACTGAACTTTTTTAAGAGCTTCTTTTTCTTTTTTTTCTTTTTTAAATTTCGTTTTTGGTATATATATTGTATATATTTATAAATCCAAGTAATATTTTTAAATTTTCTTAAAGAGAATTAGTGGAAATCGAAAAAAATATAGACGACACTAACATTAAAATAGCAAATGAATCAAAAAAAGAGAATATGGTTTGTAATAGAAACTTTGTATAAGAAGTTGTCACCAAATACTGAGGAAAAAAAGATGACATGAATAAAGTATGCAAGATGGTATACATTTCATCTGCCAATCCTTAACGTAAAAGGCAATGAGCCAATGACACAACTTTAAATTTTGGAAGTACAAGGTTTTTGGTACGATAGTATCACGTTTAAAGCGTAAATCCCTTATTTCATATAGAGTTGAAATAATAAATTTAATTTTTCACTCTCAAAACAACTAAATCACTATCCACTTGGTTGATCGTATAGTTTTCTACCCAAAAAAAAGTGAATTTAGGTTTTGAATAGTAACGGCTTTCTATAGACGACAAGGAGACACATGTGATGTTATTGGAATTAGATAAGGTCATTTGCTACTTAATTATTTTGACCGCTTGGTAATAATAAGCCAGTAGCTAGTAGCTACCACCTAACTCGGCCAGTAGTTAACTCTATTAAACGGTAGGAGAGTGAATTCGTGTGATTGGGCCTTACTTAAAAAGGGCTGAGTTGATAACCCCATTTTAAAAAGGCCTCTTTTGCTTGTGTTGGGATTGGATTCGATTTTTAACCATCCGTCTCATTTTGACTTCACTTTTCGTCCCCTTTCTTCTCCAGATCATGTGCTCGCTCCAGTGGGATCGCTAAGTGTTGCTAATGCAATAGTTTTGAAACTCTGCTAGGGTTCCAAATTGTTACCTCTATTAACTCCAATGGAACCGCAATTGTATGTATCTCCGTTTAGTTTATATTTTTCTTAACTGTTATAAAGATCCAACCCTAATTCTGTAAACCCTAAAATTCCTTCTTCTTCTTTTTTTTAACAGCATAAGCGATGGTTTAGGATCGAGTAATCTTCGAAATGGTATGAACGAGGACAGAATCAGTGAGTTGCCTGATGCTTTGCTTCTGCAGATATTGTCTTCACTTCCGACAGAAAATGCAATAGCCACAAGTGTTTTGTCTAAACGTTGGAAATCTCTATGGAAGATGGTGCCAAAACTCAAGTTCAATTTTGATTGCAAGTGTCATCAGGTGTTTGATGATGATATAGAACTAGAACCCCATATATTTTCAGAGAATGTTTACAAGTCTTTGACTTTACATAAAGCTCCGATTCTAGAGAGTTTGCATTTGAAATTTGAAGGGAAGACAGATTGTTTGGATGTTGGAATATGGATTGCAACTGCATTTGCACGTCGTGTGCGTAAATTGGTATTGAATGCTTTCTATGAAGAGGAGCAGACGGTCACACTTCCGAGTGTTTTGTTTAGCTATAATGATACACTTGAGATCTTGAAACTTAAGTATGCTATTGATTTTGATTTTCCTTCTCTGGTTTGTTTGAAGTCCCTTAGAAAACTGTACCTTTATGAAGTACACTTCAAAAACGAAGAATCTGTTTGTAACCTTTTATGTGGCTGCCCTAGTCTTGAAGATTTGATCGTGCATAGATATAGCAATGCCGATGTGGCGACTTTCACTATTGCGGTGCCATCATTACAGAGATTAACCATAAAAGATCTTAACCAAGAAGAAGGTTATGGAGATGGAGGCTATGTGATAAATGCCCCTACTTTGAAATACTTGGACATTGACGGTTTCAATTTTCTTGAGTCTTGTCTGATTGAGAAAGCGCCAGAGCTGGTGGAGGCTAAAATCTGTGACGTTTCTGGTATAATCAATGAGAACATTCTGGAATCTCTAACTTCAGCCAAACGTCTTATCTTACACTTATCACCCCTTGAGGTAACTTTAAGATTGAACATTTTTGCCTGGTTGCAATTGGGCTAACACTGTTGTGTATTAAAATGTTGCCTTATGCACAGATTACAGTTCCTACTGGTAAAATCTTCGATCGGCTAGTCTGTCTAGAGCTACGTACACATGAAAAAGAGTGGTGGAATCTGCTTTCGATCATGCTCGATAGTTCTCCTAAACTACAAATCCTCAAGCTCATGGATGTAAGCAATTTCACCAGTCAACTACCTTTTTTTTGTTTCCACAGCTCCACTTTTCAGGTACTTTGTTGATCTAGATGGCATAAACTGCATTGTTTTCTCAGCTATATCTGCATGATGACAAAAAAAGTCCGGACGAACGAAATTGGGATCCACCAAAATGTGTACCGGAATGTTTGTTGTTCAATCTTGAGACATTCGTGTGGATAGGATACGAATGGCAACGAGGAGATGAGAAAGAAGTGGCCACATACATCATAGAAAACGCAAGACAGTTGAAGAAAGCAACTTTCTCCACAAAATCCATCCACAGGGAAAAGCCCGAAAAGTTGGAAAAGAAACGTGAGATGCTCAACGAGTTGGCTAGTGTGGGCAGGGCTTCAAATTCATGTCACCTTGTGTTCGATTCTACATAATCTCTTGAACTTTCACTATGTTGTTTTTGGCTATTGGGAAATGTATAATTCTCAACTCTACCTATATATATAGGATGCTAATATTTGGTGACATTTTGAGGAAGAGATTCAGAAGCCAGTTCATGGAGTAAATGTGAAATAAATAAAAATGTAGACCAAGGGATATAGAGAACACTTGTGAAAAATTATTCCCATCCTACTATTCGTATATTCATTCTGTCAAATATTTCTTTAGGAATACTTCATACATATTCTCGATTCTTACCCTTAAATCTTTTTTTACCCGACTGTAAATTACATTTATTTTGAGAGATTGGAAAAAAAAAGTAAGGTTAAGTTTGGTTCTGTTTCAGATTTTGGATAAAGTGATCCACTTTATATACACTTGACTGATTTATCCAAAGTCCCAAACCCAAACGGTAACAGCAGCTTCTCGTTTTTCATTTCCGATGCTCCTAAATGCTAATGGATCCTCCGCTACTAAATGAGTCATCCTTCTCCGCTGCGAACACCATCTCTGAGATTTGGCCATTGTCTATCAACGATGGTCTCCAGTTACCGCTCAATCCAGGTCAAGACTTTGGGTATCCCGATCACAAATACTTCATATCGGCAGCTGAAGAGTCTACGATAACGGAGCAAACTGGAGGAGGAATAAAGAGACGAGCTTTGACCTCTCAAGACAAATCTTCTAAGATGCTCTCTTCTTCCTGCAGCGTTAATGGATTGGTGAGCTTTATTTTATCATTCCCCTGTCTCCTCGCTAAATCTGATTCTTCTTACAATAACTTGAAAAAGGCGAGATTTTTTTTAATCTCTGGTTTGCAATTTTACAGTTTTAGCTTAGGATGGCTTAGCTTCAAGTAATAATGGTGGATTCCCTGATTTTTGTGGCAAAAATTTGGAATTGAGACATTGAATTTTTCTTCATGGATTCACCTGAAGAAATTGATCTTACCAGTTTGTACTTGAAGTTTGAATCTAGAACCTCAGACTTGAAACAATCCAAAGTCAACAAATCAAATAGTTTCTAATAAAAATCTAAGATTAGTTTATATCTGGAATTGATCTCTGTCACCATTGACTGTGGAAAATATGACTAGTGGATTCTTTTTTGCTCATCTTAATGGTTGTTGCTGTGAATACAAGTGGTTACTTTATTATGCTATAATGGTTTGTATTTACCTCTGAGCAGAGCAAGAAAAAAATGAAACTTACCGGATCTGAAGGAGGTAATGAAGATGGCTTGAGACCTGAAGGTGAAACAAGTTCAGCTGGTGGAAGCAAAGCTACAGAAGAAAAGAATCAATCTGAGCCACCAAAGGATTATATTCATGTGAGAGCAAGACGAGGACAAGCTACTGACCGTCACAGTCTAGCAGAACGAGTATATTCCTTATCTTGATTCTGTTTCCTAAATTCTCCTTTTATATGACAACAAAGACTACAGCTTTCATAATAGAGCAATACCTTCATTTATTGGTAACATGGTTCAATGTTTTATCTGTAAACTGTTTATGTACAAGACTACAACACAGTTTTTCTTCCTCAGGCTAGAAGAGAAAAGATCAGCGAGAGGATGAAGTTTCTTCAAGATCTGGTTCCAGGATGTAATAAGGTACTTACTAATGACCTTTTCTCTTGCTCGTGCACATGAAAATACAGTTGCTTCATATTCACCGCACACGCTGTTTGACTAAAATGCATTAACACCTTTGAAAATATTAATAAGAGTGCTTCCATGGTTCAGATTATCGGAAAAGCTCTTGTGCTTGATGAGATTATCAACTATATTCAGTCGTTGCAACGACAAGTTGAGGTATGGTAGCCTTTTCTGTGTATTTTATATCTTTCTTCTTAATGCTACAACATTATTATAGGATTAATAATGACTTTGGTTGCAGTTTCTATCGATGAAGCTAGAAGTCGTTAATTCAGATGTGAGCACTGGTCCAAAAATAGGAATGTTTCCTTCTGGACATGTAAGCCCAAAACTCCTTTCTGTAGAAATTCATATGATACTACTAAAATTACAGTACTTAGCTATTGTTGATCATAAGGTTTTCATTATCAATACTACATGTACTGCAAAACATCATTAAATTCTCTGTTGTCATTACGGTTCAATGGTAGTTTTGGTTCTCTTAAACACGCATGGATTTTTTGTTTGTTCCTCTTTCGCTGTTGATTGGGCAATGGACATAAATGTTGGTAATGGATCTTTATTTAGATTATTCATCACAAAGTCAACCTTTACAAACTTGCTTGATCTTTGGGATCAGAAGAGCCATTGATTTTTAATATTCATGAGCTTAGGTGTTGTGTTTTACAGCTTAATACTCTACCGATTGAGGTTCAACGAACAATATTCAATCAAGAAGAAGCTGATGAAGCGGGAGGGTCTCAGCCGGACAGCCTTATATAGGGATTGATGGAAACTTGGACCGAGCTGCAATATTAATATTCTTGAAGGTGGTGTGTATAAATTAGCTGACTGTAGGCAATAGAGAAGAAACGTTATTATTCACAATTAAGATTTGATTTAATGCACCAGAGATAGTCTCTGCATCCTAGGTTTCCTTATTAAACAACTTTTGTTCATCGAACGTTGAGTGATTAATTTTAGGTTTAAGAGAATACCAAAACCAGTGTGTTTTCAGTTTGGTTATCTAAGTTAAACCTTGTTTAAGTAGTTCCACTGTAATTTCGTTCACGTAGATTATGGTTTTCCTTTTTATAAAACTGATTGTTGATTATATAAAGGTTATGATAGTATTGTGGTTTTTCTTGCCACTTTTCCAAATTTTATATAATATGGACTCCTTAGCTGAATAAGGCCCGCATAGAATATTAGTGACTGACCATACGTTGAAATGCCACATGGCAACTCACAATATGTTGTATTCCACATGTCCTCAGATCAACCAGAGATTTAACATTGTTCATCAAATTAAGCTTAAGACTCACTTGAAGTAATTAGATTGTTAGCTTATCCTCTAAATCAGAAGAGCTCGATAGATAGAGAAATAGATTGTTAGAAAAGTTATAATCCCTTAATCCTAATGTAAAGTGTGTACGTAACAAAGCTAGGAAACTCAACCAAGCCAATTACAAAAAATAAACGAAGCTGTATATATACATTTTCGCATAGACTCTTTCCTCGATACCAAATTCTTAAATATCAATTTCTCAATTTTTTTCATTGAGCAAAAATATCAATTTATCTAGATGATGAACTTTGCGGATGCATGTTCCCATAATATACCATGCATTGTTCATGGTGGTACCGACAATCAAATATCAGAAGAATAGTCACAAGTCGTTTTTTTCCGAAAACTATCTTAAAAGTGATTCTTCGTGTTGTCTTTTTATGTTGTTGTTTTCAATTTACTGTTTCATGTTTTCTTTTTCATGCGGTTGTTTCTAGTCCATTTAAAATAAATACATATTGTGAGCATTTTGAACGCTCAAAGTAAAATTCATCTTCAACCATTCACGTGTGATCAAACTTAAATATATATAGAGTCAAGACCAAACATTAGTGTATATATTATATATCAATAATCAATATCTATGAAATGATAAGATCATGTTGTGTTACCTGATTCATAGGAAGGTTATTAAAGCAGTCATTCGGGAGTTCGTGAACTCCAAAATATCTTTTTGCTCCTACTTTCAAAATCTCCTCAACTGTGATCAGTCAGGAAACTTTTTCTCTTATTATATGGTTTAATGTGATTTTATTGGAGGGTGTCTGCTCCAAATCAATTTTAAAGGTGACAGTCAACTTTCCATATGGTGTAAAATCCGTTCGTGATATACAATATAAAAAATTTCAGATGAAATTACTTGTGAAAATGTCCATAATATTAAAACTATGATTAATATTAGACTCTGATATTTGTTTAGTGTGAAAGTATCCATGTTGTCTCTGGCGTACCAGAGGTTCTTACTAAAATCAGTTTTAAGAAGACAAACAATATTAGAATTGTCAATTATTGTGTTAGTTATACATATGTGTTTAAGTCTACATAATTATGAATTTATAATAGTAGCGAAATCATATTATTTACATATATTTTTCTTAAATTATAACAAACTTGACCGAAGATGATGACAATCTCTGATGGAAACTCTCCTCGAGTTTCAAGGAGTTTTTCATTGTTGAGGATACAGAAGAAGTAAGCAAAATCATAATCTCTTTGAAACGTGTCGAACTCGACATGTTTCTGAGAGTGAAACGCATTCAAAAGCTTAGGGAAAAAACCGTAATTGCACGTATCAACTCTATATCTACTATTTTGCAAATCCAAACCATATCTCTTCAAAAACTCGATCAAAATCTTGTTGCGTGTCGTTCCGGCTAATACGACACCCACAGCTGTTTCCATCAGAATTTCAAGGCTTCCACCGTGCCTGGCCCAAAGTAGTGAAAGCTGTTGACATAATATTTTAGTGTTAGTTATACATATGTGTGTCTGGGTCCATATAATTATTAATTTATAATAGTAATGAAACCATATTATTTACATAAACTGTGTTCTTAGATATATAATGTATTCATATTGTTTTAATTTTACAACTAGTCCTAGCGAAGATCGGATAAAATTATTATTTATAATATTTGTTACATCGTATTAGTTTAAAAAATTATATTGTATAGTCAAAAATTTTTTAGGAAACTGAGATTTACGAACTAAAATTCAGAATGATTATGAACATCTTGTTGGATTGTTCGTTTCTAGTTGCTTTCTCTTTGTTCTTAGTTCCTTGCTGTTTGTTCTTAGTTCCTTGCTGTTTGTTCTTAGTTACTTGTTGATTGAGTGAAATATAACTAAATAACTTTAAATGTGATAAGAGAGAGACCGACTGTTTTATTTGGGATAAAAGAAATTTCGAAAATTAGTAGTCTTGTAAGAGCTTATTTAAGTGTCAGCAAATTATAATTCTAACAAATAATATTATTTTTCAATATATACAATTGTGATAACACCTTTTTCTATCTCTCGGATTGGTATTATTTTTCAATATATAACACCTTTTTTTATCTCTCGGATTGGTATTACTTTTCAATATATACAATCGTGATAACACCTTTTTCTATCTCTCGGATTGGTATTACTTTTCAATATATACAATCGTGATAGCACAAACTTGGTGTTCTCAGAAAAATTAAGTTAAAATAATATCGGATTTTGAACCATTATTTCGATTATCTATAAGTTTCTTTTTTCTTTTTTTTTTGGGGTCAATATCTATAAGTTTCTTTTCATTAAAACAGTTGAAGTACACGGATAAAGGTTTTTTTTTTATCAATTTTTCAAAGTGATATTTCTAACATGTATAATCAAATAGTGCTAATATATGCTCAAACACTTTTTAAATTTAAATTTTATATCCAAATTTTTTATATCATGTCTAATTCTGAATTCTTGTTAATGGATATTAGTCAACTGTTATACATGATGACTCGACTAACGCGTGTTTGATGAGATGACATAAAACGATGCTATTTTGGTATTTTGGTATGAAGGATTCACCGTCGTAGATGATGGTTGGTGGATCGGAACGAGTGATTTGGCATCAAAAAGATTTGGTAAGCAAGAGTTCATGAGCCATTCAGGGAACAAATTTAATTCCAAAATGAGAAATAAAAGAATCAATAAATCTGTGCGAGTTATCGAGTTGAGAGAGAAGTTATGAAGAAGAAGAAGATGTTTATGGAAGATGTTTGTGTTTATAAATATAAATATTTAGATTAGTCTCGTATATGGTTGTAAATCAACTGGTAATGGGTATGTATAAAATAGTTAGAGGTCAACTGAATCAGTATATGTAACGATTAAGTAACATATGTTAACAACGATTCAGAATTAGGTACGATTTAGAAAATTTGATTATGAAATTAAATTTTTAAAGTATTTGATCATACTATCATTATTTGATCGTACAGATTGAAAATGCCACTTAAAAAAATACGGGTAGAAAAACACCCTTTACATTACACTTTACACTTCAAACCAAATCACTAATGTAATGGTCATCGTTACCTTAACCAACCGTGGAGCAAAATAAACCGAATCCAAAACCAAACCAATCAATTGAGCCAGTAAACACATAGCATCGAACCATCATAAATATCTGGTGAGGAGGAGAAAGCTGAAAAAGAAGAGCAAAGAGGGAAAGAGAGATGGGGATAGTTACTAGAGCTGGAGATTGGTCGTTCAAAGCTTTCACGGCGGGGCTAGGGCTCGCCACTATCTACCTCACCGCTACTTTCTCCGTTAATGTCTATCGTGGCCTCTCTTGGCACAACGCTCAATCTGTATGTTCTTTTTTATCTCTCTCCCTTCGCCTCCAATGTCTTTCACTTGTTAACTCGGTATCGGTGTTCTTGTAGATCATCAGTATCGTTTATTGTTAGATGATTGAGAATTTTCTACTCTTCCATGATCCATACATTTGTAGAAAGTTTCTTTGATTTTGATTGGGTTGATGTTGAGCTAAGGTCCAAATTTAGGGTTATGGAAGGTTCTATATTGCTAGTTCTGATTTTTGATGATCTGATTCTCTGGAAATTATGATATGTCTGGGATTGTTAGAGAGATTACTACTGGTTTCAAATATTATATGCAATGCATCAACTGTGTTAATAATATCTTTATCTTTCTAGCAGCTAAATCTTGTCCCAGTTTTGGATATCAGATATGTGTTTTAAATCCATAGTTATAACCTCAAAACTGATAGAAAGGGTTTGAAAAGTTGTGAGGGGATGTAAGAGATATTAACCTCTTACTGCAGATTTGAGATGATTGATGTAGGAGCATGATAAGAACTTCAGTTTCATATTCAATTAAAACAAAACCAGATAGACTTGGTTAGTGAGACACACTTATAAGCTTAGTACTCACTATCTGCTCTCTAACTAACCATGAAATCGTCACTCCTAGGCTCGACACAGTAGACCTATAGCTTAGAGTGAAGCTTCTGAACTTCTTCAAGGCATAAATTCTCCTGCCTATCTATTAAATCTTCACATCCTTTTTGTCCATTGTGTCTTGGCTTCAGAGCAATTTTGTGCATTAGGTTGCTAAGATTTTTTCCATGGCGGATGTTCATTCACCTTATTCAGTTTTTTGAGTAATGTGCATTAGTAGCTAAAAGAAATTGCAAGGGTTAATTAGTTTTTCTCAAGACTCAGAACCGTTTTGGAGAAATTCAATGTTCCTGTCAAATTGTAAGAGATCTCAACTGGCAGATGCAATGTGGGGTAACAGATCCATGGTTTTGCTTCCACTTTTTTCACGCTCAGACATACTCTATGACATTGTGTTATGTCCTTCTGGACTATAATATTCACTCCTTTTAATGTCTTGTCCAAATCTAAATTCATTTTTATCAACACTTTCGGTATCTTACAGAGAATTTGTGTTTCTTTTCCTTGCAGAAGTTGGAGATGGAGCAATCTGAAGAACAACCCGAATGATCCGATTACAACAGCAGATGCCTCTTTGAATCTTTGCGTGTGTTGTTTCTTTTCATACACTTAGAATATCTTTGTTTCGATTTTAGGAGCAACTAAATAAAAGAAATGAATTTTTTTGTTTGATACCTTCACTGTAATAGAGAAGGAACAAAAATTTCCAATAATAATTCCATTAAACTAAGCCATAGCTGTTCAAAATAATATGGAATATGTGATAACAGATTCAAAACTGGCTTCATGACAACAGAACATGAACCCAGAGGAAGAAGAGTATTGAACAAAAGCATGATGGATAGCAAAAGAAACTATCATAATCAATATTAAATTCTACAGTACACTATTACAATACAGCCTTCTCTTCAACTGTTCATTGGGTGAAATCCCTAAATCATCAAGTGGTTCACCATACTTTCTAAACAATTGCGACCCTACAGAAAGGTCTCAGCACAACACTGTTTGACACCAAAAGCTACATTTACTAAACAACATGAGTAGAAGATTGAAAAGGCAAGTAGGGAGATCCCTACTCGAGGAATGCGGAGTACAATTTCCGGTTAGCTTTGATTTCTCAAGAAAATTTGACGTAAGATCCTCTTCAGAATACTCAGGAAATAAAGAGGTATAGGGTCTGTGTATACAATGTTCGAGTAACTCAGAAGTATTAGACTAAGTTGAGGCATCTTCAAAACAGAATACAAACTGAAAAGAAACTGCAATGTCATAGTGTCTTTGTCCCATTCTATGAAAAGATCCACATGATCGAGTATTAGGTATACCATCTTTCCCATGGGAGCAACTACTGATTCTGAATCGACTCGAAGAAGATATGAGGATTGTAACATGTATGACAGCTTGAATAAACAAAGGGACCATTGAGATGCTTGAAGACCTGATGAACAACACTGGTTTTGCCAGTAGAAGGGTCTCCATAGACTATTATTGGAAGAGTAGGGCAATCCAAGGGGCCTATAAGACGAATGAGTTCAAGCATCTGAGAGCTTCTGCCTGGAAAAATAGAGTAGAGCATCCAACGTGATTAACAGTCACAGAAGATGAAGGCTTCGAGTCTCCTCTCATGCCATGCTTTTTTACCGAAATCAAATTCAAAGCTCCCGAGGAAGAAATTTTCCGGAAGAAGAAGACATCAAAATGTAATCTCCCAAAGTTTCTGTTCCAAACGGCGTCGCTTGTAATCTCCCATAATTTCAGATCAAATCTTGTATAGAATATTGATCAAACAATAACATGAGTAAAAGGCCTTTGATCAAACTTGCAATGATCTATGAGGTCGTGATACATTCAAGTACGACTTGCATGATTTCATGTATAGCGATTTCGGTTTCTCAAAAACAAATACAAGGTTTTCGCGATACAAAAAATACCAAATCCTTTTCATTCCTTCACTTATTCAATAGCCAACAAGATGAATTATTTGAGACTGTTAAAAAGAAGGATGGATGATAAAAGCATAAAGACGACTCATGAGCTTCCTCCTGCAGCAGCCTGAGCTTTCTTTCTCATCGTCGCTCTCGCATAGATCTCGTAGCAGCATCCTGAAACAAGCGGCACATATGGCAAGGGTATTCAACTCAAACACACAATACTATGTCATCAAACCTAACATATATGCAAACAGCTAATCACATAACATATCAGACGAGGAGTTCTATCTTCATAAAAGATTTGATAATTTAACGAAAATAATTTCTAATACCAGCAACAACGACAACTGTGAGCACATCTCCAATCTTTTTCAATCGGTGCACTCCTTTCTTATGCGACTTGAATCTCCCCAAAGAAGCATCCTCAGCCAATAGCTGTAACAAGACAACCAAGTGAACACAGGAATCTCAGAGGAGCCATTCTCTTGCCTTACTTGGCTATTTAGATTCAGGTTTATACATAGAGACTTTCAAAGCAGTTACACTACCTTCAATTAATTATTTCACAAACAAGGATCCTTCCAAAGCAAATTCAAAATGAATCGAACAATCCAATCTGACCGAATCGATCCACGATCCCTACCCTATAACAGAGATAACTGTAGAAAGATACTTACAGCTTTCTCGCGAGCTCCTAGCTCCACATGGAATCCGCGACGGGATTGAGCTAAAGCACCATCCGCCTTCTGAAAAAGATCAAACGATCTTGTCATAAATCAAAAGAATCGAATCATATCCGTCAATGAGATTTGTGCAAGAAAATAGATACCTGGGAAGAAGATCGGAGGTGAGATGAAATCGAGGAATTGTTGAGTAAGAACGCCATTTCCGATGACGAGTAAAGATTTAAGCAGCCGGACGAGAACAAATTCGCAACGATGGATGAAGACGAAAGCGCAATTAGTAACTTTCTGTAAAGTTCCTAGTAATATACGACTTAAATTGTAATTTTGTATGTTTCTATTTTTACCCATACCTTTAAGAAAATTCCATTTTGACCCCAAAGTTATTTTATAGATACTTCTCGACCTCTTCTGTTATAATGATACGAATCTACTATTTGATGCAAAACTAATGTGTGTCGTTTTAATTTTTTACTATTCATCAGATTAGACTAGAAGCAACAAGTCAAGAAAAGGAACTAGAGGACATATGCGGAAAAGAAAAGAGCAAAACCCCCAAACAAAAGAAAGAGTTATAATTTTGGTAATCTATACTAAACAGAAAAACTCAGAAGAGGGCAATCATCAGGAGACGCTGCTTTAGCTTTAGCTTTTGGTTTAGCAGCATTCTTCTTGCAATTGCTGCAGAGCTTACCATGTGTATATAATAGACAGTTCAGATCAAACTTGAGCTCATCGGGGATCCTGCAGTTGAGATGAACATACGTTTTGTTCCTGTCAGCGGTTTTCGGGACCCAACCTAACGCCTTTGAGATCTCAAATACCTGTTTCAGTCGGTTTCATATCTCATTCTTGAACCAATGAAAAACAAATACCAAGCACAAGAATTATGTAAAACGCTCACATGGGTGTCTACAGGGAAATCATTGTGCTGGAGATTGAACATCAGAACACAAGAAACCTGTCAATCATCGATACACCTCTGTCGTCAGTTTGCAAAATTTATCTTGATTCTTATTGTTACATTGATACCAAGAGTTAGGTGTCCAAATAACAGTAGCTCCAGCATAAGAAGGTTCTCAAAATTGTTTCTTTCGAGTGAAAAAGGCGAGGGGCTTTTACCGTTTTGGGTCCTATTCCTTTAAAATGAGAGAGCTCAGATTTTACTTGTTCGACTGATAAACTGCGGAGGTATTCCAAGCACAATGTGCCTCTTTCGTTCTGCAAACGGTTCAATATGTTCTTGACACACACCGCCTTTTTCGGAGCCAATCCTCCACATCTTATAGCATTCTCAATTGATTTCGGCTCAGCAGCCAAAACCTACAATGGAGGCAAAAAAAAAAAAAAAAAATCAAGATCATCACAACTATTTTCCATTAAACAATGTCAAGATACAAAGGAGAACTAAGCTCAAAGATTCCCCAATTTTTCTAAGAACATGCTTTAATGCTTAAATTTAACCAGGAAAAGAAGAGATTGATTTACCTATATATATGCCTTGATCCAAGATTAAATCTTAACCTAAACTCATAACTATATTAACATCACAAGTCATAAAACTTCACAATACCTAAGACTTATACAATTCCCAAATCTTCAGTTAAGAGAACTTACATCTTCCCATTTCGGAAATGCAGCCTTCAGAGAAGCGAAAGCTCTTTGGGAATTGACCTCAGTTGTATTCTGGGAGAGCAGAATTTTAACCATTCCATCAAGCACACTCTCCTCCTCTGGTTCATCCAATGGCTCAGCTTTCACTGTTCGTTGTGTATCGTGATCATCTACGGCGGAGGATGATCGGAGTCTCTGACGACGGTACTTGGCGAACTCGGGAGGAAACCCATGGAGAGACAACAAAGCATCCCTTACGTCTCGGCATTCTTCAGCGGTAGGTCTAAGAAGTGTAGGGTAAGGATCGCCGCCGTCGTCTTGGTGTAGGCGTTTCCTTTTCTCGGCTTTGCTCATCTCGCTAGGAAAACCACCGACCGCTGCAATTTTCTGATCGGTTTACTCTTTTATTTTCTTTTGAATCGGTTTATTCTTACCCACAGTTTTAGTTGAAATTGGATCGGTTTACTTTTGAATGTGAAGGTTGTGTTCTACTTGTGTAGAAAATTAGATCCGGTTTCTTAAATTTTCATGGAAATGGGATACTTGTGAAAAATAATTGTTGCAATTGGTTTTCATTACTTATGAATTATGATTAAACAAAATTTATGCAAACAAATTACAAAGCATAAGTATTCCAAAATATTTTCTTTTTTCTTCAAACATAACCAATTTTATAGCAAATACTTAAGAACAAGTATGTTCCTCATGTTCTACATTTGTAACAAACCATAATATGTCGATATTTTTACAAAAAGCTCATATCGCTGCTCTTTCTTGACAAACATTTATCATGTGCGTTCTTGAGACAACACTTTAACTACGAAAAATGTTAATTATATATTAGATATCATAATCAGTCCTTTTATAATCTTATATACGTTACTAATCATACTTAGGTTGACTCCAATATGGTGAAACTAGAATTGAAAGTAGAATATGGTGAAACTAAATATATATGGTGAACCTAAAAGGGATGTATAAGATTCTACTTGCAATACACCTTTTTTAGTTTCACCATATATATATATATACATATATATATATATATAATAGTTAGGGTGGACATAAATAGAAATTCTCGGAATCCCATTCAAAAAATGATTTATAATAGATAATATTATATATATATATATATATCCCATAAATATAATAATAGAAAATTAGAAATATTGAATTCCATAAATATAAATTTTATTTTTAATATAAACATTTTGATATTTTGTATGTTTAGGTGTTTTTTTAACTAACTACTATTTTTGTTGACTTTGTATGCACAAAACTCGGTAAAAGATAAATAAAGAATGATGCAAAGGAAGATGAAGATTAGTTATTTGGTTTATTTATTGTTTTCGGCATGTACTTGATTTATTAGGATTATAGATTGAAGGAATTTATTTTGGTTTATTTTGATTTTGATGATTAATGACTATGAAATTTATTTTTTTGAAATGTTAAATTTATTGATCAACAAAAAATGTTATTTACAATTGTCGAAGAAAAAAAAACAAACACATTGAAGTTTATGTTGGATTTTTTTTTAATTTTAAGTTTTATTATTATTAAACACACACATTTGTGATAATTTATTTGTTTGTTATGTTTATTTTTTGCGAATACTCGTTTCCATCTCGTCTTATCTCGTTGTTGTCCCAAATGTTATATAGAACATAAATGAAACATCTTTTGTTATTCCAAATTTCTGTCCGTTTTTTGTTTCCGTAAAATGTCATGCCAAATTTCCATTTGTCTACCCTTTGTTTTTTACGTTTACCCTTTTTATAATTTCAAAATTTTTGTTAGTTTAATGATTTCATCAAATCTTTAATCCATATAATATTTTAATAACGGCAGTAACTTGTGGGAGTTTCACAAATTGTAAAATTTACATCATGTTCTTGTAAATAGAATGCAGATTCGTATTGACAACACTGAAAATAACGTCTTTAACCAGTTGAAGCTTGAAATGTTTATTTTGACTTTAGAACAGGAGAAAATTATTATTAAGTACTATATAAATTAAATTAACGCGGGTGCAGATTATTGGTTCAAAATCCGCAGGTTGGTGGGTAACTCGTTAATATTGGGTTTTTTTTAATACATATTCGGCGGGTTGGCGAGTTGAAAAATTCATCAACCCAAAAAATCGTAAAATTTTTTGAAATTTTTTAATAAAAAGAGTGGGTAGCGGATTTTGCGGGTTTTGAGCGGGACGGATACGGGATGATCGATTTTGATCCGCTGGTTAAAAATTTGCAGATAAAATTTTTAAACTAACCCACGGGTGAATCATTTTGAGAAGCCTACCAATCATAAAACATTTCTTACAAATTTTGAGATACATATATAGTTTTCAAAACTCACATGTATGTACCTAAACGTGTAGCTTAGCCACTCCAGCAAAAAATGCCTAGTACTCATAATGTGTTACACGATCAATCCTAAAATTAATGCAAAGATTGATATTCTATCCAGAAATGGTTTTAAGTTGATATAATTCAAGTTGGTTCGTATAAATTAGAATATGGGCCATGGTTCCAAAATTTTATAAAAAGTAATCTTATTCTGTATCTTCCTAAACTTGTACTAGAATTTAATCCTTTAGGGTTTAGGCGGAGAAGATTCTACGACTCAGCTATTCTCGTAACGTATAATGTATGGTAATGCAGGCATGACGTGTTGGCATGACGAATGGCAAATTGGTGATTGGATCTCATGACTTCAGGCAAAATGATTGTAGATTATGCCAACTTGTATAGTTGAAACGTTGACCATATAATTATTTGACCAAAGACTAAATCTTCGTTCCATATCTTATATACTTTAATATATCCGAAAAAAAATTGAAATTTGATATAAATAAAATATTTATTTTTATGTTACAATATACCACTCCTTGAGACGATTTTTATTTGTCAACGGCCTCACAACTCACAAATGAAAACACAAATTTTTTAAAATACTTTTTGTCGTTTCATTGGAAAGGACAAATCAAAGAAGACTAAAACCAGTTATTACATATTCACTCTCAAATAATGATCATTCCCTTTTCCAAGAGTGTTGTATGTATAATGAAAACAATTCAAGAGAGAAAAAAAATCATGACAAAATACTTTACCAACAAGAAAAAGATTAAAAAAAAAAACAATTGAATAGAGCTAAAATTGAGAGGAATAAGCAAAACCCCCTTTTTGCCCTCCTTGAAACTGAGACCGACTTAGCCCACTCGCTTCCAGCATACGGTTCCACTCACGCGCCTCCGCACCTTCACCGAACTCCCTCTCTCCGCCTCTCATTGACTGCAGAATCTTCGCCGCCTTCTCCTTCAACCGCGCGCTTCCGCTTTCACTCTCCACCATTTCCGTTAAAATCTCCTCCAAACCTGCCTCACTAGCCAATCCTCTAAACCTCATATTCCCTACACTCAGCGTCAACAAAGCCCCCACGCAATTCTCACGCGCCGCCGCCTCTGACTCGCCTCCTCCATTTTCTCGAAGTTTCCCAACCAGTATCGTCACCGCATTTCCATCAAGCATCGCTCCTTTCCCTTCCGAGCAAGCCGCTAAGTTACAGAGTAACAGAAGAATCCGGCTCGCCGATTCTCCGGATCTGATCATCGACAGCATCATCGGAACCGCACCGGCTCGAACCAGCCTGTTTCGATTGTTAGGGATTAGTGACAAATGGTAAAGCGCAAGCGCCGCGTCTTGACGCGCTCTCTCGCTCTCTGATGATCGGAGAACGTGAAGTAACGGCTCAACCGCGCCGAGAGCTCCGATCACCATCTTATTCTCTTCTTCAACAGCTAAACTGAACAAAGCTCCGACGACGTGTTCTTGAGCTTCCGTTGATCCTGATTTCAAAACATCGATTAAAAGAGGAACGAATCCTGACCGTACGATTTTCAATTTGTTCGGTTTCTCTAACGAGAGGTTGACCAATGATGCGGCGGCGTTCGTTTGAACGATATTATACCGTGAAATTATCAGAGACCGGAGTAAAGAGAGAATCCGATCTGTGCAAAGCGAAATCCTCGCGCTCTCGTTTGATCTCGTTGTCTTCCTAAGCAGAATCAAACCTTGCTCGTGATCAATTGTGATTGTACTTCTCAATTTGTTGTAGATCTCTTCTTCTTCTGGTGACATCGGAGGAAAAGACGAATAATCCGTTGAAGAGAATGAGCTAGGATTCTCAGTTCCGATGAAAGCTTCTGAGGAAGGAGAAAGCATTGAGTGACTAACGGGTCGGGTTGGGTGCTGTAGAAGCGAAGTGCTCGACGATATTGAGTTCCTTGCACGAGATCGAATTGCGCCCATCATAGAATCATAGTCCGACGGTGAATTCTCAGCTACCGGAGGTAAAATCTCCGATTTAGAGACCCGGTAACCCGAACCCGGAACCGTATCCATACGGGTACGAACCACACCTTCGACGTAAGCGTAATCAGGAGGACGTGGATGCTCCAATTTGTTTCTATCGCACCAGCTGAGAATAGTTGATTTCATGGCGAGATTGGGGATTACAGTTGATAAATCAGGTTGAGTACCGTCGAGAAGCTTAGGAGCAAACCCGAGATTCCGGCAAACTTGGACGGAGATACGTTCAAATGTCTGACCAGAGGCGACGACAACGGGATCCGACATCAAAAATCCGGTGATGGGACAGAGGAACTCTGTCGGAGTTTCTCCGGGGTTGTGTTGTGGCATAGTTGTGGCGGAGGCTGAACGGTGGTGGTGAAAGGAGAACCATTTGTGTCTACCGGTTTCGCCCATTTTGGAGACAGAGCTTGAGGAAGAGAAAACAAAAGAGAACGAATCTGAGAGATTGTTGTTGTTGTAAGAGAGATTTTTGACTTCAACTTTGAGGTTCGTTTGTAATATATTAGTCGTTGATCTAAGTTCAAGAGATTCTCTGGTTGATACTAACTAACAGAGTCTCAACAAAATTTTATTTTTTACTTTTTTAACACAATTAGTAAATACAATAATGATTATGATAATCATCAGATGTATTGACGACCAACACAAATGGTTATAGGATATTCGGATTTTTTAATACTAATAATTTTGTATGAAACAAAAACAATATTAGTGATTTTCTGAAATAATTTCAATAACTGATAACAATATTTAAAATTTTATTTAGAAATTTGAGTTTTAGGTTAAAAAAAATGATTACATAAGTACAGATGTATTTCAAAATAAAAAAGTACGTAGAGATTGAAAATAATATAGATATGGTGCACATAAGAGAGAAGAGTTTAATAGTAGTATCATTGCATCATTCATTATAAAGCTTTGTTGAGATGAAAAATAAAAATAAAGCTTTGCTGAATAAATTATGAGAGTAAAAAACTAAAAACCAAAAACACTATGGATCTAAGTTAACCAAAACAGTTTTTCTAAAGCATATTTTTAAGATTATACTCCTTTCATTCTTTTAATATGTATGGATAAAATCACAACTCGTTCATTCGGGAAGCTTTATATATATATATATATAGGTGAAATTTCATAATCTCACTCGCTTGAACCAATCCATATTTGATATACAATACATTCTTTTTTTCAAAATTTACAGTATATTCAACTAGAAAATTTCCAAACAAATGTGAAAATTTGATAATTGTCATCGTGTGGCTACGTTTCTCTTTGACAGTTTTCGTTTCCAAAATAAAATTAGACCATTGAATAAATCTTGTAGTGGACCAAGAAGTTTACCAGGGCGAGGAATAGATGTTTGTATAGATTATATGCAAATTGTGTTTAGATAATTTATAATTATTATAAGCATGATATAAGTAATTCTTATTGACGAAAATAATCAAATAAAACTGATGCATGCACAGCATCATCAGCTGATGACAGTTAAAGGCGTGTTCCAAACCCGTTAAACAAGAAAATTTAATTTAAGATTTTTCATTGTTGGATTGTTTTTTTTTTTTTTTTGGGGTCAAATCATGGTTGGATTGTTTGACTAAATTGTTAACGAAAAAGTCATTTTGTTTTTGGTCTTCTGAGATATAATTAAAACAAGAGGTTAGGGGCAACTGAGAAACCGAAACGAAAAGGAAATCACAATGCAAAAGGAAAGGAAAAAATTAAACCAACGTCAAGCTCGATTTGGACACCATAATGATCTTGGACGCATGATGCTTTAAGAAATAGTCCAGGCACACTGATTAGTTGAAACCTGTTCAAAATCAAGAGACTACACTGAGCCAACAAGTCAACAACACAAGTTCTTCAAAAATATATTGGACAAACTGCCATTCTTTTGAGTTTCTAGAGCTTGTTACAGTATGTAACAAGAGAAATTGGATCTTGACCCTTGTCCTTAAGCAATTAAAGGCCCAATGCGGATTGTAAACATAAACTTCAAACACCGAAGTGGTGTTAGGGAACAAACCTCAAAATATGTTTTAGTAATCAAACTATAGAAAACGAAGATACATATAACAATTCAGTTAACAGTTTTGAGTAGCCATACAACAATTTATTGAATAATAAAATGTAATAAAATCTAACACAAAATATAAAATTACATAAAAATACTTTTAAAATAACTTATAGCATGTTATGATCTATGTTTCTGCTTTTTTATGTTTTATGCCATCATCTTATACCACCCAAAAAAAATCTGTCTTTTGTTTGATTAATAACTTTCTTACAGCAAACTTTATTAAAACTCTAAACTCAAACTACTGTTGACGACTAAGTGAGCAATATTTTGATTATTCTTTTTTTGCCAACAGTGGGGCAATATTATTTTGAAGTTGAAGCTTTCGTGCTAATTTTGTTTTAGTATGTAAAAATAAAATAAATATTGTGAGCCAGTATTTGACAATTGACACCACATATCAAACAACTAGAAAGAACCTGGCGACAACAAATCGATCTTCTCTATGATTTTTTTAAAAAGAAATAAATTACAATAAAGCTATATTTATGTATGGCTTTTTCTTAGGCTAACACAAGGCACGTCCTGGACAGAAAACCAAGGCAAGTGAACTAAAAGAAATTTCTAGCAATTTTTGTTGTCAAACTGTTTCTCGCAGTTTTAAACTACATATTGTAATCGTTCCATTTATGTCCCAACTATGCAATTACTTATCTGATTCTGCATCCATAAGGTTGGTTTTGTGTGTCTGAGATTCTATAGACATTCAAGAATACGTGTTCTACTCGATTATACAAAAAAAGGTTTAAATCGATACTTTATATTTCGAGAAAAATTTGTTGGGTGGCTTCGGTTTCTATGGGCTATTCTCATATAAGATGTAAACAAATACGTTAAGGTCGGGAAAACACTCCGCCAATGTTTTCTCACAATTCTTCAATGTTCAAATGAGTAAAACTAAAAATATTTGAAAATAAAACAGATTTGTTCAGTTTAAGAAAGAGTGGTTTATGGTCACTTCAACTTTTGAGTGAGTTATTTTCCGGTAAGAAATATATGAGAAAATCAGTGTTTTCTAAAAAATGAAAGGTGGAAGGTGAGTAAGAACGTCTTCAATGTCAAAAACAATTAAATACATTTTTCTAGTAAGACCATGTTTGTTTCTCGTTTAATGGTTCATCTGGAGGAAAATGAGAATTTATATTTATTTAATATCAAAAATTGTTCATTCAGATGGTTCATATGAATGAAGTATCTAAATAAGTTTTAAAATTTAGGCAAAATTTTGAAAATCATTTGGATGAACCAAATTGGACCATTTGGATGGAGATAATTCATCCAAAAATAACAAACGACAAATGGACCCCTAACAAATTTTATTTTATTTATTGGTTTAATTTAAAATTACATCAATGGTAAAATTTTGAAACATGTAAAATCATAAATCAAATTATAATTATTTTTTGAATTAGATTAATAAATATTGAGACAATTATTTTCATAAATATTGATATAATTATTTGTTAAACATGTAAAACATAAAAAAAGTGAATTTATTTTTTGAATTACTTTTATAAATATTGATATAATTATTTTCATAAATAATGATATACTTTTCTTATAAACTTTATATATGTATTAGATATTAAGTTTGTTGATCTTGTTTTTCCGCCAAAATTACAATTTCATGATTTTGGCAAAAAAATGCAATTTCAAGATTTTATGGTTTTATCACAAAAATGTAATTCCACAATTTTACGTTTTAGCAGACAAAACTCGATTTTACTAGTTTTGCGGAGAAACTCAATTCCAATATTTTATGGTTTTATCGTAAAAATGTAATTTTGCGATTTTGCATTTTTAGGAGAAAATCATCATTTCATGATTTTCTGCAAAAAATTCGATTTCACGATTATGGAAAAAATATAATTCATAGATTTTGCAGTTTTGGTCGGAAATACCATTTTGCGATTTTTGCTAAAATTGTGATTTCACGATTTTGGCAGAAAAACTTTATTTTGCGATTTTTCTGAGAAATTGTGATTTCACTGGTTTTGCAGAAAACCCCAGTTCGGAGATTTTCTGGTTTTATCTCAAAAATATAATTCCGCGATTTTATATTTTTAGCGACAAAATTTATTTCATGAATTTTTCTCAAAAATTTCAATTCACAATTTTGGTAAAAATCTAATTCATGATTTTGCCGTTTTGGCAAAAAACGTCGATTCACGATTTTGTGGTTTAGTACAAAAATACAATTCCGTGATTATAGGTTTTTTGTGGAAAATAAAATCACAAAATACATTTAAAGCGAAATAACCGTAAATCGAGTTTTTTACGAAAATTTGTAAAATGTTGTCTTTTAAGAATATAATTAAAATTCAAATATGATTAGATTAGATCATGGACATTTTATTCATTTTTATTAAAAGTATTTAGATCGATATGAAAATTTACAAAAACTAACCGAACAAAAAAAAGTTCATTTAGATGGATTATCCAAATGAACAATCTAAAATAGAAACAAACAACATTCTCATAAATTATCTAGATGGAGTATTTGAATTAATCATTTGGATGAAAATTGTCGAAGAACAGACAAACGGGGCTTAAGAGAGAGAGATAGAATGAGAAAATGTGAAGTACTAAATTCTATCTTCGTTGCTAATTTTTCAACTATCTTCGTTGCTAATTTTCAAACACGTAATGGATTCATAGTAAAGTTACGTAGGTCTGAGCAAAATAGGCGAAACCAAAAAATTGAACTGAAATCAATATAAAAAAGGATATTAATCCGAACCAGAATTGATAAAATATTCGAACGAATCCCTAAATTTGTATATCCAAAAAACTAAAACTGTATCTGCACCGATAAACTGAATGGGTATCCAAATACCCTAAATACAATTATAATATCTTATCTAATATAGAAAAATTATTTTTCTGTAAAGTTCCGAATTATTGTCGCATGTTTCTTTTTTTTTTTTTTTTTTTTTCCTATGCTCTTCTTTCTAACTAAAAAATCAAACCATTCAAAAAGAGGAAAATATCATAGAAAACCTCCAGCTTATTACATTTTCCAACTTAAACTATCAACTTTGTGTGTTTCCAGTTCAAACCTCCAATTAAATTATTTTTCAACAAAATTTCAAATAATCTAAAGTGTGGACTACGTTAGGTTGACTAACGATCAGCGCTAAATCCATATAACACCATTAACAAAAATAAATTGTTTAAATAATTGTTTTTCTATTTAACTAGAAATTTTAAAAAAAAAACATAACTAGAAAAGACTAAATAAAAATAAAATTAAAAAGAAGAATATAATAATAATAGTTTTATGTTTTCTAAATAAAATATTTTATTACTTAATTAAATAAAAATATAAGTATCTTCATTAGTTTTTTTCTCTAACAAAAAATTGCTTTTTTCTTTTTCTTAAACTATTTTAAAATATTTTATGTACATTCCTTTGAAAGTAATCCAGTACTTTAAAGTATTTCTTAAAATTTTGGTTTAAGATTTAAAAATATATTTTCAAACATGTTAATACTCCCTTCTTTTTTATTACTTGTCATTCTATGTTGTTTTACGTACATTAAAAAAACAATTTTTTTTTATGTTTTACCTTTAATTAATGTTTATTTAATTTTATTTTATTGGTCAAATATTAAAACAAAGAGACAAAGTTACCAAACATCTGCATTGAAAACATAAAACGACAAGTAGAATAAAACGAGTTTTAACTTCTAAAACGACAACTAATATAAAACAGATGAAATATTAGTTTTTTAATTATCACATTTATGTTTAGTTTTCTTAAACTACCTCCATACTAATAAAATTCAAAAGTTACCATAAACTTTAGATTTATGAACTTTTCTTAAACCAAAGTTTGAAAGAACTAAAGATTTTCCACCTTTAAAATAACTCTTTTAATTTTATTATTGCTCGACAAAACTGTTCCTAAAGAACTACCATAGATTTTATTAAGTTTTCGTTGGACTATAAGATATTTTTTTGAAACTAGATTTTGTTAGATTCAACTAGAGTTTCAACCCAAACAATATGTCTTTGAGATTGTAGAAATTGATGTGAGTTATGTTTAGATATTTAAGAAATACTTAAACTAATTCCCTAATTACAATTTGTTTCAACATTAGTAAAGTACAATTTAGTATGATTGTTTAGTTCCACGATTTTCATTTTTTATATTCCATGATTTCTTCATTGCATAACTGATTGTTTGACTCATAAAACTAAGAATCATGACTATATCTGTTTTTTTTACTAGGTATCTCATCTATGGGTTCGCTTGAAATTACGAGATCAGAATATATAATTATACATATGTAGTAACTTATTGGCAATCCTTTGAGTTATTAGAAACAAATTGATGAAGTTTTGACTAGTACGTTTTAATTGTATGTAACTAATAAAAAGCTTAAATCATTGGATTACACTACAATTAGATATGTAGGGTATTAATGAAAATCCTAGATTTGTCGTAAAAAAATCTAGATTGCGTTTGGAAACTGGAACGCTTTCTCGATTTGTGGGTACACGGTCTAGAAATACAAGAATTAATATTCATCAAATTGAGAGCTATCAAACTTCATAAAGCACATAGGTGCTCACTGCTCCGTTTATGTTTATACTAGACCTTAATTTGACCCGAAGTGACAAAAAAAAGTTTAAACGATCTCTACGTCCGGTTTTAATGTGATAAAACCGGGTAATGTCAAATGGTCATCAATACGACGTCGTTGTAAGTTTAATTTCTTAGTTTTCTGAAAACGCAGTCAAGGAGCGATCATTGTTCCTAAAAGAGAAGGAAAAAAGAAAGGATCTTCAATGGGCGATCTCTGAGATCCCCCACTAACCAAACACGAAACCCCCATCTGGTGATATCAGTTTGAATCCTCTTCGAGATTTACCTCGACCACCTGATCTGGTAAGCTCAATCTACTGAAGCCACCCTTCCCTTTTAACTTTGGGGGAAATTTACCTTTGTCCAGATTTCAATCAGTTCTTTTTCTTTTAAATAAATCTGGAGAGCTCGAAATGGTGCTGGTATTAGCATTTCAAGATTCTCATGTACCTTATAGAGCAGCTAGTTGTGAATATTTGTGTTAAATTACATCTGGGTTTTATCCTATTTGTGTCAAACCATGTTTGATTTGCACTAAATCTGATTTAGATTCGATTTTAGTGATAAGAAATAGTAAGAAGAAGACTTTAGAGTTGTATTCAACTCAAAATTGAAACGGAAGACGAATTTATTGGAAGGTTTTGGAAATTATTCCTCGTTATATCGTTAGATTTCATTGAATTGTTGGTTCTTGATCTGTTTCTCAACTCGGATTCTTTATGCTCAATGTCACAAGTGATACAAATGATAACTTTGATCTTGATTTGGAAACCTTTATGGTTGATATTATTAGCTGGCTAAGCTTTATCGCTCTCATGAATACGTTTTTCAATGGTTTTTTATTTTCATGATGATGATGATGTACAACTTCTTTGATTGGCTTTGAAGGTTTTTCCTCTCGTGAAAGTTTGAAATGGTGCTGGTATTGGCATTAGGGGATCTCCATGTACCCCATAGAGCGGCTGATCTACCTCCCAAGTTCAAATCAATGCTTGTCCCTGGGAAGATTCAACACATCATCTGCACCGGAAATCTCTGCATCAAAGTAGAGTTTTCTCAAATTTTTAGTCTTTTCATCTCTAATAGTCTTTATTTTGTTTTGTGAAATGTCCTTTTAGGTTCATTCTGTCTGAAGTAATTGTTTCTGGGATACTTATATATGAGGAAGAAAAAAGGATTCAGAGCGAGAATAGACATTAAAATTCATATGATGATTTTTTCTGATGCAAACCTACTCTAAGTTAATCCTGTATCTTGGATGTTTCAGAACTACTTTCTTACTCTTTTGTGTGAGATTTACTGGAAAATGGAAAAGGAAACTCGATGGTGAATGTTATCTACTCGGAACTTGTTCTGTATCTGCTGATTGTGCAGAGTTTAATTCCTGCCTGGTAGTGTGAGAGTCATGGACTACGGGAAAGAGGAATTCCATTAAAGTTTCGCTTTGATCAGTATTAGTTTTAGATTTGCTTGTGACGACCTAAAGATGAGTCATTTATGAAAATTCGATGATGTTCTTTTAGTTGGAAGATGTGTTAGAAGTTTGTGAGGCGTTTAGTTGATAACCATTTTAGAGGAGTTGCAGACCTTGTTTGCTCTTATCCTGTGAAATCTTTTGTGATTCATGTTTGTGGTAAGCTTAGCATCTGTTGACTGTTTTAGGAAATCCATGACTATTTGAAGACTATCTGCCCTGATTTGCATATAGTTCGAGGGGAGTTTGACGAAGATGCACGATACCCTGAGAACAAAACCTTGACTATCGGGCAATTCAAGCTGGGACTGTGCCACGGCCACCAGGTTCAGAGTTTTCTTCCCTTTCACATTTCATTATGAGGTTTACGAGTTAGATGCTAGCATTTGCAGCATAGATAATCATTTGTATCATACATCATCTGTTAATCGAAATTTCAGACTAGATAAACTGAATTTGGCTTGCCTTTTACATCACTGCTT
The DNA here is from genome assembly GCA_963922655.1 of Cardamine chenopodiifolia. Classification (NCBI taxonomy): domain Eukaryota; kingdom Viridiplantae; phylum Streptophyta; class Magnoliopsida; order Brassicales; family Brassicaceae; genus Cardamine; species Cardamine chenopodiifolia. Next base: position 11,395,447 of record OZ000479.1, on the reverse strand, counting down.
TGTTGGTGTGTGTCCCTTACCCAGTGAATTTCTGAGTTTGCTCGCTTATTATTATTTGCATGATAGCTCTGACTGACAATATTCATTATATCAACTATGTATATCTTTACTCTTTACATTGTCAGTAGGTAAACATTGATAAAATTGCTTTTGTCTAGATGCTTCTATTGTGCACTTAACTTTTCTATTTATGATAAAGAACTGTGTTGGAGATTAGTAAAAGGGGAAAGTCTAGGATTTGAAAAAGTTTAAGCATTGTTGATTTTCTATGTCAATGTTTTAGACTAATCTATGAAAGAGATATCTCCTTTAGTTTTGTTTCCCAATTCTTGTCGTCATTAAAACTGGCTCTGGCTCTGGCTCAGGCTCTGGCTCTGGCCCATCCATGTTCCTTAGGAAGCTATGGTTAGTTAAGTTAAAGAACTTTATTTGCAGTGCTATGAAAAGAGCTTCTCTGTTTGTTGTACAGGTGATCCCATGGGGTGATCTAGACTCACTAGCCATGCTTCAGAGACAACTCGACGTGGACATACTTGTAACAGGCCATACCCACCAGTTCACAGCCTACAAACACGAGGGAGGAGTTGTGATAAACCCGGGGTCTGCAACCGGAGCTTATAGCAGCATAAACCAAGATGTTAACCCTAGCTTTGTTCTTATGGACATCGATGGTCTTCGAGTGACAATCTATGTCTATGAGCTCATCGATGGAGAGGTTAAAGTCGACAAGATCGAGTTCAAAAAGACCTCCACTACCAACTCTGCTCCTTAGCATACTAAAAAACCTTAACCCGTGTTATGTCTTTCGTCTGATGGAACCACCCCGAAATTTGGACCTTTCTTGTGAAAACAATGTTTTTAAAAATTGAAAATTGGACCACCGAGAACAATGTTTTGCAAGTCTTGTGACTTTGGTTCATGTCTGTGTACAGAGAAAATTCTATTTTGAGGCTCTATGTTGTCTGAAAAGCTGTCTGTCTCTGGTATTCAAGATTCGTTAATTAGATTCTAATTAAAGACAACAACATTTTCATATTTTACACAATGGTTAAAATTTCGATACTATATTTGTAGAGAATCCAATGATTTATTGACACTACGACGACGTCGGCGAATTAATTTATTCATCTTCAAGAAAAGGAGAGTTTCCCATGGTAAAATCGAGCCCTAACTTATTATTAATCGCAAACATTAAACCCGACCCGACTAGACTCAAACAATCCAAATAATCAATGAGCAGTGAACCTGAAGAGCATAACATGCAAATAGCTCTCTCCAGGATTCACAATCTGCGATGGAAAATTCTTGTGATTCACGGAATCTGGGAACCCTTGCGTCTCCAAACACAAACCGGCGTATTTTTTATAAACCGCACTACCTTTTCCGACGACACGTGTCAGCAAATTACCCGTGTAAAATTGAACACCTGGCTGGTTCGTCCACAGCTCCATCTTCCTCCCTGTAACTTCCTCCGAAACAACCGCCGTTTTCCTCAGATGCTTCCCGACGGTTCCGTCGATGACGTAATTGATATCGTAACCGCCGGGTAATTCGTGGATCCGGCGTCCGATCTCGCGAGGCTCGAGGAAATCGTAAGGAGTTCCGGTTACGGAGGTGATTTCGCCGGTGGGGATGAGTTCATCGTCGACGGGAGTGATTTTTCCGGCGAGAAGTTGGATTTTGTGGGAGAGGATGTCGCCGGAGTTGTGGCTATGGAGGTTCCAGTAAGTGTGGAGAGCTAAGTTGATTGGTGTGGGTTTATTGAGTGGTTTTGCCTCCATTTTTACAGCGAGTTTGTTTTCTCCGATCAACATGTACGTCACTTTCACCGTTACGTTTCCGGGAAAACCTACCAAATTATTTTACATTTATATAAATATTTCGTATGACAAAATAAAAAAAAAATCTTAAATACTGTATCTGTAAAATCGGTATATATATCAATTTCGAAAGAATATATTATGGCTGTTGAGAAAAGAGAGAATAATTTCTGTTGGTAAACTAAAGAGAGAAATATTTTGAGTTTAGAGTAAAAAGATTGTGAAATTCATAAAATGGTAAATACGATATATATTTTACCTTCTTCACCGTCAAAACTATCGTATTTGAAAGTAATGTGGCTAGTGGGAACATAGTTATGGACTGACCAAATTACATCGCTGAATCCTTTTGCACCACCTGATTTTCAAGGGAAGAAAAAATCAAAAACCATTAAGAATATTTTTAAATATATATGAAATTGCCAAAAAAAAGATTGAAATTATGCAAAACAATACACGTGAATAAAGAAAGTACCATGGAGAGTGTTATGGCCTTCGTTGGGATCGGTTTTGTACAATTGACCATTTAACTTGAACTTAGCACCTCCAATTCTATTAGCCACTCTTCCCACAATTGCTCCAAAATAAGTTGTGTCGTTCTATAAAAATCCAAAACCGAAAATTATATTATTCAAAATTGAATAAATTTAATTATATAAATTTAAGTAACAACCAAAAAACTTTTATCTTTTTAATAAGTGGGTATTGAATAACGTGACGATCTTAAAAGTTTATGCTTTTGAGCCAAACAACGAGTTCTATCCAGACGAAATTTTTTGACAAAAAAAAAAGAGAAGAAGTGAAGATAAGAAAAAAGGAAAAAAAATCACATTAATAGGAATAGAATATTATCTTCTTCTTTAATAAAGAAAGAAAATGATATTACCTTGTAACCGTCAACAGTATCAAATCCAAGAACAACATCATCTTGCTTTCCTAAATCATTATAAGAAAAAATAATAATCCAGATTTAACACAGAAAAATAAAAAAAAATCGAAAAGAGACTGAGACAGAGAGAGAGAGAGACCATATCTGTCAGGGAGGAGAAGAGAGGTCATGACAGCACCATAGTTAGTGAAGGTGACACTCAAGCTTCCTCTGCTGAGTTTATAGGTTTGGATCTTCTTATCTTCTTTACAGAAACTGTAATCAACACAACTTAACAACATCATCAATACAGACAAACCCACAACGTGTAACGACAATGACTTCTTCACCATTTTTCAGATCGATCAAGATTTTGATTAGTGATTACAGAGAAACGTGAAAAAAGAGAGAGATAGAGACAGAGAAAGTTTGGATTTTTCTTCTTGTAATGTGTGTATGTATGTGTATCTTATTTATATTAGTGTAGATGAGAGAGATGACCATTAGTACTATTCCAACATTTTGAATTTTCTTTTTCTTGTTTGTAGTTTAGATTTTAGAAGATACTTTAGTTGGACTTTTATTTTAGGACTTTTCAATAAAATATTACGATTTTTTTCAATTTTATTTTCTTTATTTTAAAATTTGAAGCATTTTTTAGTGTTTTTTCAGTGTCCTGTATTTTTGGGTAAAAATTAAATTTGAAGGTGTATGTTTGACTATTTCTTTTGAAATTTTTCTGTTCAGTTTATTTTTTCACGAATAGTTATTCTATTTAAGTATATACATCTCTTAATGAAATTTGTTTTGTTTTTTGTTTAATTGAGTTTGGTAAGTGTGCGTGCTCTGGTAGACATTCTTAAATGCTTAGGCATGGGCCACTTGCCAAAGGACACGATTTTTCTCTGTGCCAATGGGTAAATTTATTGAACTAGATTCATTCTAATTTTATTGTTTGAAAAGTGTATCATAAAATAAATTAAACTGTAGTTCGTTGAAAACTTCAACCCTTTTATTTTTGATGGGATCAGAAAAAGAGGAGCAGAAAGAAGAAATGGATAGGGACAAAGCAGAGTTAAGAAAGCGAGAATAAAGGGATAAGCTGCAGAGACTCAAATACTTTTGTGAAACAAATCAATAACTAATGTCTAAATACTATCATCCTTTTTACCAGAAAGCTTCTATTAATTATTTACGGAAATGAAGCTGATGTGTAACTAAGCTTTTTTTTTTTTTTGTAGTTGGGTTTCGTATTTTGTATGAAAATAAATGTGTCAAAGTTGAAAAATGTTTTATTGTACTATTGTTTTCTGGCACCTTTACTCCTTTATTTTCTGTTGTAAATAGAAGTTATTTTTTTAACAGTATGTAAAATCTTGCAATTATATTGGTTAAATGGTAGATCATCGGTTTTGAACTTTTTACATCATATCTTATATTCAGTGTCGAGATAAAGTAATTTATTAATATTTTGCCTATTAGTGATCACTTCGTATTCATAGTTATACTATATATAAAACATATATACAATTTTTATATGCCATTATCCTCGGAGTGCTGAAATTTTGTCTTATCTCTAGTGTAGCCGCATGGGAGTAACATAAACTATAGTTTTTATAAGTGAAATTATTTATACAGCAAAATCTTAGTTCATAATATAATTGAGAATCTTAGAAGTGTCACATCAAAATATCCAAAACGACAAGATGAATCATATGTTGATTTAATAATTTGATTAAAATTTATGTTAAATTATTATACTAGTTGACAAAAAAAGTTATTAAGATGAGAAAAAAACTATACTCGTTTTGTTGTATGTACATACATATGTACTGTACCACGATTTGCACAATCTGCGAGACATTTAAGCATTCTTATTATTTTAATCACCATTAACACTTTTGCATATTTGGGCTTGTATTTAAACATTTTCCAGTTGGGGCTCTTTAGTTTAATTTCAGCCACTAAGATCACAAGATTTTACCCCACCATACAGAACCAAGTCTATGTTTGCGGCTGTTCATTTCTCATTGGTGAACATAGCAAATCCTGGAGACTAAACTAGCCCTGAAATAAAGACTACCAACAACACTGTTTATGCCATTGCAGCTGTGGACATGGAGGGGTAATTAAGCCATTGCAACCTGTGCTTTAAATCTTTTATATTAAAAGTATAAGTGGGTAGAGATAGTTATATAAAATATAGTTTGTGACTTTGAGCTCGACATAAGATGAAGGACAGATTGAGATTGATCAAGAGAAAATGTTGAAAGAGTTGTTAATTAAGAAGTTTGAGTAACCTTTACAAAGACATCTTCAAGAGTTGTGTCTGAGAGTCCCCAAGCCACCACCGGGAACTGCATCTTTGCCTTCTCCATTGCCTGGAATACCTCAGCAATCTTCACCTCTTGCTTTGGCAGCTCAAACTTCTGAGTCCCCGGGGTTCGATATATCTTCTTTGCACTCACAGAGATGTTATCCACTAATATCTCCACTTCTTGCTCGTGTTCCTCTGAAGTTGTCACAGTCAATACATAGGATCCTCCATATCTACCCTTCAACTGTCATTAAGATTTCAGTTAAAACTTTATTCTTTGGATTTTTCTGATTCATTTCAATACAATTTTTGGCTCAAGTTCATGTTTTGAACAGTGGCCGTTAATACAGTTATTCTCTGTTTGATTTATTTATATAAGATGTGTTTAAGTTCTTACCTCCTTTGGGTTGCCTATGCATTGCAAACTACCATCAACGAAAATTCCAAGACGATCACATAAAACTTCAGCTTCTTCCATTGAATGTGCTGAAACATAAAACCATAGCTGAAGTTTTTCTTTTGTATGAAGACATTAAGAGGCAGAGCAAAAAGAAGATAAGAAGCTTAGAAGACTCTACTGGTGAGTATTATCGCTCCTTTTCGCTTAGCTTGTTTCACTACATTCCATAAACTCTTCCTCGAGGCTGGATCAAGCCCGGTACTTGGCTCATCCATGTAAACAACCTTTACATATTTCCATCAAAAGCCTTGTTACATAGAAACAAGTTAAAAAGTTATATCATAGATCTTATATATCAAGAAGGTTTCAACTTACTTTGGGGCTTCCTATAAGCGAAATGGCAACACTGAGCCGTCTCTTCATCCCTCCGCTGTATTTACCGACTTGCTTGTCGCCAATTGCTCCATGGTAAAGGTTGACACTGCGAAGCGACTCTTCAACAGCCTAAACCCCGAGAAAACTTATCTTCTTTTTTTTTGCTTTATACATAGTCATCCACAAACCAACCAAGTTAAAACATAATAAAGCTTACTTGTGTTAAGACAAGACCTTTGAGATTCTTGAGCCTTCCATAAAACATTAAATGTTCCCTTCCACTCAATTTCTCCCACAGAAGACTGAAGAAAATTCAATGAAATGAACTAAGAAACGAGGCAGCCTCAAAGTAAATAAAGAAACATAAATTATATTATAGAGATTACTCATGTTGTAGACAGACTCCGATTGTTGTATATATCCGGTCCATATCAGTTAGTATATCAAGACCTTGTACAAATGCTGTGCCAGACGATGGTTTAGTGATTCCTATCATCTACACAGAACATTAGAATGCCAAAATATTGACCCTATCTGGCAAAGGATCAATAGATAAGAACCATACGGACCATGTTGATGAAAGAGGTTTTGCCTGCTCCATTAGGACCAAGCATGCCAAAGCATTCTCCTTGAGGTAAAGCAAGAGATAATCCTTTAACCGCGAGCTTATGAGGATTCCCGTCCTTACCTGAGTACACCTTCTTGAGATTATTGCATAGAACCGCGCAGTTTCCAGTTGATTCAAGTAGATGCTGCTCTACTTTCTCCCTCTGACACCAAAAAGGATGAATACAAATCTCACTCAGCCTTGTTAATATTGAAACTGAACTTGATCTTGTATCTTTCTTTACCTCTTGACACACATCTGGTTTTTCCATTTCGACAACAACTTTGAAAGTTTGGCTCTGAGAGAAGTGATGTTGTTTCTTCTTTGAAGAGCTTTGTAGGAGGAAGAAGAAAGGATATTTCCTTGAGTAAGTGATTTGATCAATGTAATATACTGAAACAAGTAGTAACAGCCACTCAATGAGCATGATACAAGTAACTTCTTTCATTCCACTATCAAAATTTCTCCATCTCATTCCATCAATCCCACGGTAATCTCCCGCAAACGCAGATTGTGATAACTCATATAGCCCTCGGTACAAAGAAAATCCAGGGTATAACTCCATTGCAATGATCCATCCTCCTAGAGAAAAACACATGAATCAAAATAAACTTGCTTTGTTCTACTAGAATTTTTTTTTTATTTGGGTTTTAGAACTTACTTGGGAAGAGAGGATCTTCCAAGAAGAATTGGAAAAGAAAGATTCCTAAGAGCCCGGTTCCAAAGACATATATGTATGCTATAACTGAAATTTCAAATGAAAATGTAACAGTTGTGATCATCATTTTGATGAATCTTAAACCAAATCCGATATGATACAGTACCTGTAGCAGTTTTAACATCTGAAAACATTGCAGAGGCTAAAAAAGCGACTGATATTTGAAGATTTATGCATATCAGAAAGAACACAAGTTGGATACTATAGTCATTAAGCCTGAAGAAGTTTAACCCTGCAGAAAAGTAAAAGCATCAAGAACTGACAAGGAACATAAAAAGATTTATAGGTAGCATATACATCAAGAACTGGTTTGTGTTATTATTACCGATGACTGAACCGAATATCGCAAAGCACAACATGTATAGAATCGATATTAAAAGAAAATAAGTGTATGAAACTATCCAATAAGGAGCATCGCCAAGTCCATGCATTTTCATCATGATTCTTAGCCTCTGTTGTTTCTCATAGACCAGTGTTGTTAAGATCACCTATAATATGATTTAGCCCAGATGAGGAATACTTTTAAAATATTTCATTGAGATAATCTAAAGACTTACAGGGAATAACAACAAAATGACCCATGTGAAGAAGAGCGGGCCAATTAGAGAGGCGATGTCTAGGCTCAGTTTAGTCTCTGGTTTAGGCATTTCCTTGACATACTCAAAGACTATCTTTGTCTCAGAACCTCTTAGAAACTCAAGATACGCGTTAGATGCCTGAAAAATTACAGACAAAAACAAAAATGAACTCAAGCTTGTGTAAATGATAACATCTATGTTTTGAGTCTTGTATTGATGATTTTAGTAAAGGGCTAACAAGAAAATGCACCAGGTTAACTAAGCGCGGGACTCGAATCAGAGCCATAGGGCGAACCACTGTATCGTTCTTGTAAGTGGAGTTGTACCAAACACAAACATTGAGATTGTTTACATTTGTGTTCTGAAAATCAAAAGCTATAAAATGGAAAGTTAAAACACACAACACTATGTTAAAGAAGTGAGATGATGATGATGATGAGAGACCTGTAGCAAACTCATTGATCTTCTCCTCTAGATTTCCTTTTCGGTAACCCTTAAAAAGGTCGTTGTTCACATCGGTAGAACTATTCCTCCATAGATTTAAACCTTGGACACAGTTTACCTCTAGACACAAAAAATAAATCTTCTGTTTTTAAAAAAGCATTATTGTATACACTTAAGATTTTGGAAATTTTATTTGTTATACCTTTAGGGAAAGCAAGAGGTGATTGTTGAATTAAGATTGAGAAAGAAGAGTTTGATGAGCATTCATGTTGGATGTTGTAGATGGGAAGATCTGAGACGAAACCAGAGTCCATATAGTTGGTGTATGAAGTCAAAGATGATGAGCCCTGCTTATATACTTTAAAGTTAGAGAATGAGAAATACAAAAAATAAAAAGATATTCAAGATGTAACATTGTTTCATGAACTTACCAAGACATGGTTGGCTAAATCTCCATCAAATTCAGATGAATCGCTACACATATTTCCCATTAGAACTGGAAAAACAAGTAATTTTATTGAACATTTTTGAAAAACATTATAAACATTTCATATCCCAAAGGAGTAGATCGATAGGATTTTATACTTTTTCCGAGCGACTGATTATTCCCGGTGAAGAGAAAAGTTGCAGGGGAAGAATGGCTAGGGTATAGTGTCGCGGCTCGGTATTGAGGAGCCGGAATTTGTAGTAATGGAGTCCATTGTGGTGGATCAGGAATGGCGCAAAACGCTGCTTGCTCTGAAGTCGAATACCTTAAACCGCAAGCTTTCTCTTTGCAGCCACATTGACCATGTACGTCGTTGAATTGAGTGTCGAAGAGCATTTGAACAACAAGGAGAAGTTGACAGAGGAAGAAAGGGATCGTGATGAGACGTACATTGCTCCATATGTTCCGTTTCTGCATCAAATAACATAAGGCAACAAAACCTTATTGTAAATTTTTTACTCTGTTTTAGCCGTTTGAGTTATAAAGTATAATGAAACCTGGAAAACTAAATTCTTCCTAAGTAAAGCGTCGGCTTGAGTCAAGAAACTTGCAGGACTCGAATCAGCCATTACAGAGAATGTAAGAAGATTTGATGGAGTTGCATAAATTTTCAGGAATCTCCAAATGTTTTCTTGGATACATATACCACCAAGAAGGGCCATACAATTTAACAATTCTAGTAGGTCATGGTAATTAGAATTATTCAATTCTAGTAGGTCATGGTAACAATTCATTATACTTAATTCAGTTTATCCTAAAAATATCAAGAAATAAGAGAAGACATATATTAACTGTACAAGTTACTGAAGTGGCATACATGTATTGGACAATAGCACTGTGTTTTACTTTTCCGTGTAGATCAAGTAATAGTCTTGCTTGCATCAGTCACCCAAGAAATCTACTCTTTACCAAAACCTATATAAATCCTATATATATGAAGAAATAAGTCTCTCCATAGATGAATCAGCATCATCTCTTAATTAATTTATTAATATATATATAATAATAAAAATTTCGTTGTTTGCATCTAATTATTAACTTGAATTTAATAAACTTAAGAATCATAAATATATACACATTAAAATCAGTAAAATTTACACAAACTATATTATATCATAAAGCTAAAAAATTACATCTAATTGAAAAAATGAGTTTACCTTTACGAAATATATGATTATTTTAAAAAAAATATGAAAACATGAATTACCAAAATGTAAGAAAAGAGTAAAATATAAGTAAAATATTAGCAAAACATAAGTAATACATAAAATATGGTTCAGTTTGTTTTCAGGTATATATTTTATTATATAATAATTAGTTACTCATTATTGATTTTTAAAGATATTAATGAAAAATCAATTTGAATAGTTGTAACTAAACAAAATGGATATAAAATAAGAGATGACTTGCTTCAAGTTAATATCTATTGACCATGTCTATTTACTTTTATTATTCTTTGATGACTAATACTAACCTTTTGCTATCTTTTTTAGTATGTCAAAACAAGATTATACAAGACATCACTTACCATTGAGTTTTTGGAGGTAATTGTGTGATTAAAGTGTAACTGTATTTCGTTTTCTTTTAAATTTGTTGGGTTATCTAATGGAATTTATTTGTATACATGGGCCAAGATACTCCCGAACAATTTGCAAATCAATTTACTCAGCAGGGATCTACATATAAAGAGCTTGTGTTTCACCTTATTGTGGCAGATCCGATGCGTTGAGAGCTTTCTCTAAAATTACCGAAGCAAATGACAATGCTTAAAAAAAATCTCAATTCATATGAAACAATAACAACCATCATCTTTATGTTGGATTCAGACAAATGATGAAGCCTACAGAACAACAACTAATATTCAGAGAGTTTTTGATAGTGTTGTCCAAATATAAATAAAAGCAAAACATAAATAAAATATAAAATATGATTTTTTATTAGGTATGTATTTTATTATATATTAATTAATTATTCATAACTAATTTTAAAATATAATGTAACTAATTTAAATATTTATAACCAAACAAAACTATGAATACAAAATTTCGAATATAAACCTAATATATATACGAAAATATGGGTTCATTGCGCCAATAAGTTTAGTATGTATATAATAATAATAAAATAAAAATATGGGTTCATTGCACCAAGTGAACATCTCAACCACTTGGATTAAGATTTTTCTTATGAATCCAAACTAATCCAAATTTATCTAGTCAATATATGAAATCCCCGTTGATGAAATATGTGTATTCTATAGAAATTGATCACCTGAACCAACAGAGTAATACCAAAGCTTGTGAAGTCTCACTGAAGTTAGAATTTGTAAAATATTTTTAGTACTATACATGTATAAAACCACTAACTTTGCATCAAATGTGGTAGCAATTTCAACATACACAAAAGATATTGACATTAGAAAACAGAAGGAAGTATGAATCTAAGACGATCAAGAGAAAACATTAAAGGCCTGACCAGTTCTCGCAACCTTGATGAAGACATCTTCAAGAGTTGTGTCTGCGAGTCCCCAAGCAAACACTGTGAAGTTGCTCTTCGCCTTCTCCACAGCCTGAAACACCTCTGAGATCCGAACCTCCTCCTTTGGGAGCTCAAACTTCTGAGTCCCAGCGATATGATATATCTTCTTGGCATTTGGGGAGACATATTGAATCAGCTTCTCCACGATTTGCTCGTGTTCTGATGATGTTGTCATCGTTAACACATAAGATCCACCATACCTTCCCTTAAGCTCTTTTGGGTTGCCGATGCATTGCAAGCCTCCGTCCACAAATATACCCAATCGGTCACAAAGAAACTCTGCTTCTTCCATTGAGTGAGTAGTGAGGATAATGGCAGTGTTCTGTTTAGCACGCTTGATGACAGTCCAAAGGTTCTTTCTCGAGGCTGGATCAAGTCCTGTGCTTGGCTCATCCATATAAACCACCTTCAAAGAAATGAGAACGAGTTTGTTAAGCTTAAAAAAGCTCAACGCTGTAAGTGTACTATTTCTCTAAGGTTTAATGTTTGTACCTTGGGATTCCCGATAAGTGAGATGGCTACGCTCAGCCGCCTTTTCATACCTCCGCTGTATTTCCCAGCAGGTTTGTCGGCAACTCCTCCGTGGAAAAGGCTGACACTTTTAAGAGACTCTTCCACAGCCTAATGCAATATACAAATAACAATGAGATATAGATTGATCATCACTAAATTGACGTTTTGATAGCTTTCTCAGTAATTGAGAAGCCAGAGAACTAAGATTTTCATACTTGTTTGAGACCAGAGCCTTTGAGATTCTTTAGTCTCCCGTAAAACAGTAGATGTTCCCTTCCCGTCAGCGTTTCCCAGAGCAAGCTGGTAGACAACAGACAATAAAAGAATGATGAACAACTAGGTGATCATATAGCTGAACAAAACAAGATATTTCCAAGAATTTCATTACTCGTGCTGCGGACATACGCCCATGCTGGTGTATACTCTGTCCATACCATTGCATATATCCAAACCTTGAACAAGCCCTGTCCCAGATGTTGGTTTCAGGAGCCCAGTCATCTGGCCAAGAAAACACGATACATATTTCTAAGGCTATAAGATTATATTCTGATATCAGAAACTAATCTCAATTGAGCACAAAAGATTTTGTCTAATTGGGTACTGACCATATTGATGAAGGAGGTCTTGCCAGCACCATTGGGCCCTAACATGCCGAAGCATTCTCCTGAAGGCACAGCGAGAGATAACCCACGAACTGCCAACTTAGGTGGGTTCCCATCCCTACCAGGATACACTTTCTTCAGGTTGTCACATACAATCGCATGGCTTGTGCTCGACTCAAGCATCAACTGCTCGACTTTTTCTCGCTGATTTGAACAACTTCTTAATCAGAAACCATATTATCAAGAACATGGAAATATATTGTAAAATCCTTTTGTCATACCTCCTGAGTGACATCTGGTTTTTCCATCTCAACCGCGACTTTGGAGCCTTGCCTCTGCAAACTAGGCCTTCGCAAAGGAGGAGTTTTCTTGAAAAGGTTTTTCAAAAAGAACAGCGGGTCTTTCCCGGATGAAGAAATCTTATCGATATAGTATGCTGCAATAAGTGCTAGAAACCACTCAACAATAATGATGTAAAAAACATCATCCATTGCACTATCACTGAAATCTTTCCACTTCATCCCATCTTCACCTCTCAAGTTTCCACGGAAAGCGAATTGTGAGAATTCATATAGCCCACGGTATAAGGAGAAGCCAGGATACAACTCCATGAAAAAAATCCAGCCTCCTGGGAAAGTATAATTTGATTTGCAATAGTGGTCAATTGTTAGAATAAACACATAAACGAGTGTATTGTATATTATTCTTCAAATTAATCATAATAACTTACTAGGAAATGATGAATCTTCAATCAGAAACTGAAGTAGAAACAAGCCCAAAAGTCCCGATCCAAACACATATATGTAAGCAGCAACTATAATTTAGACATAAGAGACAGCCCATTAACTCCTTTAAACCTCAAGATGTTCTTGAGCAAATTCAAGAAGTATGATATTAGTACCTGTTGATGTCTTGACCTTTGTAAATACTGAAGAAACTAGAAAGGCAAGGGCGATTTGCAGATTTACATAGAGAAAATAGAATATGAATTGGATGCTGTAGTCATTAAGCCGAAAGAACTTCAGTCCTGCAGTAAATTTTCTCTTTGTCAGCAGCTACAACGTTATAGCAGGCCCGGATATTATCATTGTAAGAAATATATTGACAGAAAGGCTTCAATTACCTATTGCTGAACCGAATATCATCAGGCATATAACGTATAACACGGATATGGTAAGAAAATAGGCATAGGAAATCACCCAATATGGAGCATCTCCTAGCCCATGCATTTTCATTATAATTCTTAGATGTTGCTGTTTCTCATACACTAATGACGACAAGATCACCTGCATACAAATGGCTCTGAATATGAATCTCATATCTTACGGTGAATACTTGTGGAATAAAGCCTAAAGTATAGTCTACTGAAAGGAAAACTTACAGGGAACAGAAGAAGAATAACCCATGTGAAGAAAAGAGGGCCAATTAGAGAGGCGATGTCCAAACGAAGTCTAGTTTCTGGTTTAGGCATTTCTTTGACATATTCCAACAACATCCTTGTCCCCGGGCCTTGTAGAAATTGAAGGTAAGCATTTGACACCTGCAGTTTTGCAAAGTGTAAGCATCAGTCCCAATCAAGAAAGCGGTCTCACATGAAAAAAGAGCATATTGAGAATGCAATGATGAGGATGTCTTGAGTACATTGTTTGTTTCCTTACCAAATTGACTGAGCGGGGAACTCGCAGCAACTTTGTAAGTCGTCTATTGCCTGAATCTTCCTTGAATGTTGAATTATACCAGATGTGCACATTGAAATTGTTACTGCCCGTGTTTAAAAGATCATATCCTAAGGCAACAAAAAGAGTCAGAAATCTCATATGCATATTAAGCATTGTTATAGATAAAGGACTGAGATGTTGAACAACCTGCAGCGATCTCATTTATCTTTCCTTCGGGATTTCCTTTCCGGTAACCCTTGAAAATCTCATCATTGACCTCTTTGGAGCTATTTCTCCAGCGATTTAATCCTTGAACACATCTCAGCTCTGATTTTGGAAACAACCATTAAGTTAATCGAATGCAAGAATGTTTCCTCAGAAGCTAACTTTGAGTAATATGAACATATCTAACAATCAGTATCCTCTTAAACTTTTTTAAATGACATCGTAAACAGGTATAGGGATCAGAAACTTAATAAAACCTTTCTGAAACGTGAGAGGTGGTTGTCCGAATGAGAATGGAAACGTAGCATTTGGAATGCACCGAGGTTGGATACTGTAGATGGGAAGATCTGAAGCAATCGCTGGATCAAGATAATTGGTGAAATCTGCCTTAAATGATGTACCCTGAAACATGAACTCAAGAAAGCTAAGGAAACAGATTCACACACTTCATAGTAAAAAACAAACAGAAATCAACAACAGAACTTACCAACACATTATTGGCTAAAGTAAGCAAGAGGTCAGAGGTGTTCACCGATACAGAACTAGTGAGCAGATTCCCAGATACAGCTAGAGAAAACATGAACATAAGATCAAGTGAACACAATATATAAAAAAGCCGAAAGAAGGGAAAAAGAGACATACTTCCTCCGAGAGAAGTGTTCTTTCCAGTAAATAGTATAGTTACAGGACAAGATCCAGTTCGTCTACAAGAATCATCAACAAGATCTCTAACATCACGACTCTCAGGGCGCGGAATTTGTAACAAAGGAGGCCATCGTGTAGGACTAGGGATGGAACAAAAGAAGGCTTGATCGGGAGACGAATATTCTAAACCACAAGTCTTTTCGCATATACCATCTCCATTGGTATCAATGCATTGACAACCACAACGATTATCAGCAGCGTTATTAACTTGTGTATCGAACAAGACTTGAATCAAAACTAGAAGTATACAGAGGTAGAAAGGGATCATGATGAGTCGAACATTGCTCCATAGATTCCGTTTCTACACCACACAATTTAGGAAAACGAATTAGAACTAAACAACACACTTAGCAAAAAGTTTGTTTGTATTTCAAGTTTCAAAGATAAAACAAAACAACCTCTTATTCATATATTATAATTAGATTATCCCAATTAACATCAATGGATATCAAATTACACTGAAAATTCTAGCAAATTTCTGTAATTATGTCTCATATTCAATAAATTAGCCACTAAATTTTTTTTTTATTGTAAAACTGATCTATCAAGTTCCTGAATAGCAAATAAATCTCGAAATCGAAAAATTCACAGAGCAGAATCAACTCACATTAGACGTATCTACGTACGTACAGGAAACGAAACTCCTATGTATATAATTGGATTACGTAGAGGGAAAGAAAACGCAAACCTGGTAGGTTAAGTTCTTTCTGAGCAAGGCATGGGCTCTCGTTGAGAAACTGGCAGGACCAGGATCCGCCATTGATGATGATGAAGATTTGGGTAATCTTTGCTTTCTGTGTTTACTCTTCGGCTAAATTATTATATTAGGTTTCTGTTTTGTTGAGTTTAATAAAATTGAATCCTAATTTTAAACTGAGAACGAACGAATCATCGTCTGGTCATATCACAGGCGGAGAACAGAAACAGTGAGATCAGATACGATATAGAATTACAATACTACCCTTATGCACACGCTTTATATATTTTTAAGCACGTATCAAATCATAAAAATTCCTAAAGATATTATTACTTTTTTGTGCTTTTTCTTTGGTCAAACAATCAAAAAAATAAAATAAAAATTAATTCAACAAAACCAAGAAACCGACACTTATGCTATCTACATTGCTCAGATTTTTTTATAAAATATTTATTAATATTTTTATTATAAACTGTATTAGTAAATATATTTTAAATTTTTTTAAAAAAACTGATTTAAAAATTTTTAGTTAAAAACCGGTTCTAATCAATTTTTTTTAAATATATTTATCGATACATTTTATATTTTTTTAATATTAAAAACTTTTTTTTAAAAATCTCCAATATAAATACTTTTATACCTATCAATTTGAATTAGTCCGTTCTGCGTACTCCCACGAGCCATAGATTCTTGAACCAGTGGAAGAGAAGAGTTTCAATTAATGTTTTATATTTAATAAAGTGTTTTAATTGTTATATTATATGATTAACGACGTCATCTCATACGTAATCAAGTGTGAACAATTATATTTTAATATCTCACGTAAACGTGTCGGGTAATTTGGTTGACTTTGATATTATGACCATTTAAAAAACAAGAAAAAACAACTTTGTTTAAATTCAAACCAAATTTACCAAAGCTGCAATTTCTTGGACAAGAAGCAATGCATGATCCGATAAAAGACAAAATTAGTTAATAGTTTTATGTATATAAAAAAAGTCTTGGTTCAGTTTTTAATTTGTTTGTCAAAATGTCTTGTTATTTCAGTTTAAAAACATAAAGTCATAACTATACGTAAAAGTCTTGATTAATCAGTAGCATATTTTGCTGCAAAAAAAAAAGGAACAACTAGTAGCATATTTTTCGGTTAAATTTTAAAGGATGGTATGTGATAAATTATAAATAGTCTTTAAAGTCTAGATGATGTCGGGTGCAATTTTTTTTAAGCGAAATAAGTTAGAAAATATCAATTTATAGTTGAAGAATCAAATAAATTGTTGACAAAAAAAAATATCAGATAAATTAGTAATGATTAATTCAAATAAGTTATGAATATGCTGAATTTATTGAAATTTATCAAATAAACATTATATCTAACATGTTTACAAATACTAAATTGCATGGATTTATGTGTTAACGTGATAAAATTATTTATTTAAATTTTTGGAATTAATGTGAATAGAACATATAATTTGCAATCCTCACAAGTCACGACAAAAAAGTGAAGTAACGCAATTTAACGACTGGTATAGTTTATAACATATTCACTAGATGGAAATAAATATAATGATAATTAAGAAAATGACAATATTGTAGTTTCTTTGTCCAAAGAAAAATATAGTAATGATACTATCATTTGAAAGTAATGCTATGTATTATTATAAAGGATATATATTTATATAACATATAATTTACAATTCACAACAAAAAGTGACCTAATACACTTTTATGACTGGTGTAATTTAGAACATTTTACTAGACAGATAATTAAGAAAATAACAATAATTGTAGTTTTTATTTTTTTATAAACTTCGGGAGTTCCAAACCTTTGGCCCATAATCTCTTTTCGGTACCTGAAATCAATATTTAATTTATTTTGATTTTAAAAAATGCATCCTAAAAGGAGATCGAAACTGGAGCACAAGAAAATCAATCTTGGTAACAATAATTCTAGTTTCTTTGTTCAACGATATATAAAGGTTAAAACATGCATTTTGATTATTTTAGTTCTATCATCTAACTGTTGCGAGATGCATGATTATCATCTGTAATATGTTGTTTTCTAAATGAACATCTAATTTACCGGTTGGATGTTTTTGATGGCTTCACTCCTATCATTTAGCTTTTGTGGAACATTTGTTTTCCGTACATGTTATTTTTTTATATGAACATTTTGTTTATCGAAACGAATTTCTATTTCCATCAACAAAATGTATATAATTAAGCATCACATATTCGGCAGTGGTACACCCAAAATTTATACATCCACAGTTTAGACATTTTCTATTTAAATAATCTACACGAAACAAGTTATTAAACCCTCCGAGAAATTCACAAACCTGCAGCTGATTTCAGACCTATGCATGAACAAGCAAACATTGACGTTGAACAGAAATAGATTTATAATCTTAAGAAGATTCAAGAAAAGACATTAAAAGCCTGACCGGTTTTAGCAACCTTGATGAAAACATCTTCAAGAGTTGTGTCCGCAAGTCCCCAAGCAAACACCTTGAAATTGCTCTTCGCTTTCTCCACTGCCTGAAACACTTCCGAGACCCGAACCTTCTACTTTGGGAACTCAAACTTTTGAGTCCATGCTATGTGATATATCTTTTTGGCATTTGGAGAAACATCTTGAACCAACATCTCTACATCTTGCTCATGTTCTGATGATGTTGTAATTATTAACACGTAGGAACCACCATACCTTCCCTTTAGCTCTTTTGGGTTCCCTATGCATTGTAACCTTCCATCAACAAAAATCCCCAATCGGTCACAGAGGAATTCTGCTTCTTCCATTGAATGAGTCGATCGTGAGAATTATAGGAGTGTGATTTTTTGCGCGTTTTTGATGACTGTCCATAGGTTCATTCTAGAAGCTGGATCAAGTCATGTGCTTGGTTCATCCATATAAACCACCTTTTATACAAAAGATAAACCAAATGGTAAAATGGATTTGCTAAAGCTTGAAAAAATTTTACTCTCTGAAACTCACATGCAAATAAGGGCTTATCAATAAGTTTTCAGGAGATGTGTAAGAGAAAATGGTGTACCTTAGGACTCCCGATAAGTGAAATGGCTACGCTAAGCCGCCTTTTCATTCCTCCGCTGTATTTCCCAGCAGGTGTATCAGCAACTCCTCCACGAAATAGGTTCACACTCTTAAGAGACTCTTCTACAGCCTAATAACCATCAGTTGACCTTCTGATACTTTTTCACTAATATAGGATATAAGTAAGATTGATAGGATACTTGGTTGAGATCAGATTAAGTATTCCATAAAAGAGAAGATGTTCTCTCCCTGTCAATGTTTCCCATAGCAAGCTGGTAAACGACAGACAATAAGAGAACGATAAAATAGCTATATGATTGTTAGGAAACCCACATCAAAAATGAGGTGAGACCTAATATACAAAAGAAATGAATCAATCAAATCAATGTTAATTGATCTTGAGTTGGAAAGTCCATGAAACTTAATAATGATCTTCTCTTATAGTTCAACAAAAAAATTGTTTTCAAGAAGTTACTCGTGTTGTGGGCAAACACCCATGCTGATGTATACTCTGTCCATATCCTTGCATATACCCAAACCTTGAACAAAAGCTGACCCTGATGTTGGTTTAATGAGTCCAGTCATCTAGCCAAAAAATTACAATACAACTTAGAGTGTGCTTGACGAAGTTTTTCAATCACAAGCTAAGCACAAAAGGTTTTTATCTGTCCGACTGTCCCTTTGGGTACTAACCATATTGATGAAGAAGGTCTTGCCAGCACCATTAGGACCTAACATGCCAAAGCATTCTCCTGAAGACACAGCGAGAGATAAGCCACGAACTGCCAACTTAGGCGGGTTCCCATCCCTACCAGAATAAACTTTTTTCAGATTGTCACATACAATTGCATGGCTTGTGCTCGGCTCAAGCATCAACTGCTCGGCTTTTTCTCTCTGATTTGAACAAATTTCTTTTCATCGAAACAGCTTGAAAAACGCAAAGAACATGGAATGGGTTGTAAATTTTTTTGCAATACTTCAAGTAGGATTTGAGTTTTAACGATGTCACCACTTCTGATTCTATTTTCTCATATCTTTAGTTTTTAAACATTATTTCGAAACGATAGCAATTGCTAAAAGGGTTTTTTTAATAGAATTTTACATTTATTCAAAAAAAAAAATACCTTGGACATCTAGTTTATCCATTTCAACCAAAACAGCAGATTCTTGTTTTTGCAAGCTAAGCCTTTGTGGAGAAGGAGATATCTTGAAAGGGATTTTCAAGAATACAAAAGGGTCTTTCGCGGGATGAAGAAACTCGGTCCATATAGTATGCTGCAATGAGTGCGAGAAACCACTCAACGACAATAATGGAGAAAACTTCATCCATCCATTGCACAAGTTCTGAAATCTTTCCACTTCATCCCATCCCTCCCATTCAAGTTTCTTTGGAAAGCAAACTGGGAGAATTCATACAACCACGGTACAAACAAAAGCCCGGATACAACTCCATGACAAAAATCCAGCGTCCTGGGAAAAAGTAAAAGATTATATATAGTAGCATTGTGGTCAGTTTTGAGTATATATCTTCAAGTTGTTCTTGATAGCTTACTGGGAAACGACAAACCTTCTATCAAAAACTGGAAGAGGAACGCGCCAAAGAGCCCAGATCCAAACACGTATATGTAATCTGCAACTACAATTTGGGCATAGAATCTTAACACCAACATGTTCCCGACCAAATTTGAAAATAATGTTGACTTCGGTTAGTACCTGATACTGTCACAGTCTTTGAAAATGCAGAGGAAACTAGAAAGGCAATGGAGATTTGCAGATTTATATAAAGAAAATAGAATATGAAGTGGATGCTGTAGTCATTGAACCAGAAGGACTTCAGTCCTGCAAAGAACTATAGTTGCTATAATAACCCGAAAAGGAGGAAACATGTTCTATATGACTATATATATATATATATATATGAACATAAGATATATAAGAAAATTTTAACATAAGATATGGCAATGATTTAGTACCTATTGCTGACCCAAATATCATCAAGCATGCAATGTATAACGTGGATATGGCGAGAAAATACGCGTAAGAAACCATCCAATATGGAGCATCTCCTAGCCCATGCATTTTCATTATAATCCTTAGACGCTGTTGCTTCTCATACACCAATGAGGTCAAGATCACCTACGTAGAAAATTTCTCTAACTATTGAAAATACCTATTAACCAAGGCTTAGCTCCATAATCTCTTGAGCTGGAAAATAGAGCAGGTTGATAATATTTTGATCATAATGGAATAGCTTCCAAGACTTAGAGATCATCATATAATTGTAAGAGTATGAAGCAGTTCACTTAAAACGCACTTACAGGGAACAGAAGAAGAATAACCCATAATATTTTGTCCATGCGAAACCTAGTTTCTTGTTTAGGCATTTCTTTCACAAAATCGAATAACATCTTTGTTCCTGGGCCTTGCAGAAACTGAAGATAAGCATTTGAAACCTACAAATTTTTGTAGTCTAAGAATGGGTTTGATCAAAAGACCAATCCTAGATGTAGAGTCATGACCACGCTTATCTATATATTAGTGTTGCTTTCTTTAAAATTTCGATTTCTATGTAGTATCCTAACATAAAACACTTATAGTTTCTTACCATATTGACTGACCGAGGAAATTGAACATACTTTACACGCCAATCTTGTAAATTTCCCTTGTATGTCGTGTAATACCAGATGGTCACATTGAAGTTGTTCTTATCGGTGTCTAAGAGATCGTATGCTAATAAAATCCCCAGATCGTATGCTAATAAAATCACCAGATATATGAAGAGAGAGAGTCGGAAATTGCATATATTTATATATATAAACACATAGACAAATGATAAGAGAAGTTTAATAACCTGCGGCGATCTCATTGATGATCTCTTCATGACTATCTTTATGATAGCCCTTAAAGATCTCATTGTTGACCTCTATGGAGTTATTTCTCCAGAGATTCAATCCTTGAACACATCTCATCTCTGCTTTGACAAATTAACTATGAAGTTAATAAGCTCCAAAAATGTTATCTCAAAGTTAGTTGTGAGTGAGGAGTAAAAATTAGTCGGCAACAAAACTATTCAGAAGGTTATTTTTTAAAAACTTTGTTTTGTTATTATATACATTTTATGTCATTAAATATATCTATATAGATATATATGTATCATATCATATTATATCATTTGCCTAATTACTTGAGAGGTTTATAAGTAAATTACACACACAATTTACTACATATCATTTGTATGTAATCGAATTTAATTCAATTTTTATAATTCAATTTATCATCCGTAAACACATTTTATGGTTTAATTTATAATGTTGGAATAATAGTATATATTTTAGTTATTTTTTTACCAGTTATCTTAATAATCGATTGTTTCCATGCACATTTTAGGTCATCATCTGGTGTTACTATATTTTGGTTGCTATCATTTTTCTAAAATATTTATAACTTACAAATGAAATCACAACAATTTTTTTGTACGCCGGTTAGGTAATAATTAAGTAAAGTTTACAAATTCTACGAATATATTAACATCATATCACTTACCGATTGATTTTGGTAGTCAAATTTCATAACGTTATTTCAGAAAAAAAAATCATTCTCCACATGGCGCGGGCTCGAGTATCACTTTCACAACCGATTGTTTCGGGTAATCAAAATTTTAACGTTATTTCACATGCACATGAAGCGGGAAAGAACTTGGTGTATAGTTATAGTTACCGCTTATTTTTGTGAACTTAATACCTTTCTGAAACTTGAGAGGTGATTGCCGGAAAGAGAATGAAAATTTAGTGGCTGGGGTGCACTGTGTCAGAAATATACAGTTATGATTAATCAAGATTTGATATTTGTCAATCAGTTTACATTTAGTGTATAATATTTATATTTTTTTATACTTTTACGAATTTATGTATAAATGTAATATTCTATTATATATTGAAATCATCACATTTTATAACTCTTTATGGTATCAAATCATTAAGATATCTTTGATCTAAACTTTTTTTTTTCTCTCTTCTTTGTCTTTCCTTCGCATCAGTCTGGTCTTTTTTTTTTCTTTTTTGTGTTGCATCTCTTCTTTTGTCTTTTCTCTCTCCTTTAACTGTTATCATGTCCAATACAAGCTCTCATTCTCTCTCAACAGTTGCTGAAATTTCGGCTGATTCAATTCCTACCAACACCTCCTATCTTAACATCAATATGATGAATGTTACGAAACTCTCTGCTACAAACTACCTCATGTGGAGCCGATAGGTGTATGCTCTAGTCGATGGATATGAGTTGGCTTCATATCTCGATGGCTCCTCTCCGCCGGAAGCAACTGTCATTGTTGATGATGTTTCGGTGACGAACCCAGATTTCTCAAAGTGGAAACGTCAAGACCGTCTCATCTACAGTGCTCTCCTTGGTGCTATCTCTGTCTCGTTTCAGCCTATTATCTCTCCTGCCAACACCGCAGCTGACGTGTGGCAAACCCTTGCCTCGACCTATGCTAAGCCTAGCAGAGGTCATACTAAGCAATTGAAGCTACAACTAAAACAATGGACCAAAGGTACAAAGAACATTGATGAATACTTCCAAGGTTTCACTATGCGCTTCGATCAACTTGCCCTTCTCGGCAAACAGGTAGATCATGAAGATCAGGTGGATTTCATCCTCGACGGGCTACTTGAGGACTACAAGTCCGTTGTCAATCAGCTGGAGGGCCAAGACACACCTCTGACTTTCACAGAACTCCATGAGAAGCTGCTTAATCTTGAGGCTAAGCTGTTGACATTACTTGTCGTTGAGTCCTTTCCGGTCACAACAAACATTGTTACCAACAACAACTCTCGTCCTCAGCCTCGCCACAATCAACTTCAGCCTCCAAACTGGAACCACAATCAACTCCAGAAAGGTTCGTCTCAACGCAACAACAAGCCGTTTTTGGGACGGTGTCAGATTTGTGGGAAACAAGGTCACTCGGCAATGCGATGCTATCAACTTCAGTATGTCTCTGCGTTGTCTGCACCTCTGCTGCCTACACCACCATACTCGCCCTCTTCATGGCAGCCTCGAGCCCACTTCTCAGCAGCCTCGAGCCAGAATCCATGGATTCTTGATACCGGTGGTACCCACCACATCACTTCGGACTTAAGCAATTTGTCCATTCACAATGGATACCACGGTGGTGAAGAAGTTGTGATTGGTAATGGGATTACTCTTCCGATTACACGCACTGGTTCTTCTACTCTTCTTCTAGCTTCTCGATCATTATATCTTAATAACATTCTCTATGTACCGGATATTCACAAGAATTTACTCTCTGTTTATCGCTTGTGCAAAAATAATAATGTTTCTGTGGAATTCTTTCTTGCTCATTTTCAGGTGAAGGATCTCAGCTCGGGGGTCCAATTACTCCAAGGACGAGTTAACGAGGAACTATATGAGTGGCCAATCATCAACAATACTCTTATCTCAATTTTTGCTTCACCAAGCGTGAAAGTCTCTCTTTCCAAGTGGCATTCTCGTCTTGGTCATCCCGCTTTTTCTATTTTAAATACTATTGTTTCGCAATTTTCTATACTTATTTCGCAATCTCTGTCCAAATATTTCTCTTGCAGTGATTTTCTTACGAATAAAAACCACAAATTACTGTTTTTTGAAACCTCGATCTCCTCTTCACAACCTCTAGAATATCTCTTTTTCGATCTGTGGACATCACCGGTAATTTCTGTAGATAATTATAAATATTACTTAATTATCGTAGATCATTTCATTTGGTATGTCTGGTTCTATCCCCTCAAACTAAAATCTCATGTTAAAGAAATATTTATTCGCTTTAAAGCACTGGTGGAAAATAAATTTCAATCCAAAATCGATACATTTTTTACCGATAATGGAGGCGAGTTTATTTCACTATGAGGCTTTTTTGCGTCTCAAGGAATCTCTCATCTTACCACTTCTCACATACCCCAGAACATAATGGTCTATCAGAGCGTCGTTATCGACATATTGTCGAGACAGGTCTGTCTCTTTTGACTCATGTTTCGATTCTGACCACCTATTGGTCCTATGCTTTTGTCATTGCGGTTTTTCTAATTAACTGTATGCCAACTCCTATCCTTTCTCTTCAATCCCTTTTCCAAAAGCTCTTCAAAACAAATCCCAACTATACTCGCCTTAGGGTTTTTTTGTTCTCTTTGTTTTCCTTGGCTTCGATTTTACACTCATCATAAATTAGAGCCTAGGTCCACTCCTTGTATTTTCCTTGGCTACTCATTAACTCAATCAGCTTATCTTTGTCTCGAACCAACTTCTCATCGTGTTTTTACATCTCATCATGTACGGTTCGTTGAACACACATTTCCCTTCCATTCTCTTTCTTCGTCTTCCTTGGCTATCTTTTCATCAGACATTGTGTCAATTCCTCCGGTCTCATATGTCCTGTTGATGTCGCCCACTCATATAGCGTCTCTACATGCTCTGCCTCCGAGCCTAGCTCCTTCACCATTAACAAATGATGTAGGTAAAACTTCTTTAGCAACGCCTCCAGTACCGGTCGTATTACCATCTGGTTCATTGTCACATGAGGCGACCACCTCCTCATCCTCATCATGTACACGCTCGCCCATGTCTCCAATTCGTGACTTATCACCTACCAGCACACCATCTAGGGCCCAACACGAGGATGTGTCTCTAGCTCCAGCTGCCAACTCCAACGCTCAACCTCTTAATAGTCAACCTCCACCGGACCATCCTATGCAAACAAGGTCCAAAACCGGTATCACAAAGCCTATCACTAAATATGAGTATGCCACCTCATTGTCTCTTCAACACATGTTATTCCGAAGACAGTAACTAAAGCTCTTAAAGATCTTCGAAGGAGGAAAGCCATGTGTGATGAGATAGATGCACAATTTCAGAATCACACATGGACATTGGAACCACCTTCTCCGGTACACAATATTGTTGGTTCGCATTGGGTTTTTACGATAAATTATTGTGCCAATGGTCCAACGATTTCTCTCCACACGGTCCAATGATTCAAAGATTTACTTTGGGGGTTGGAATACTAAAATTTAAGTCTTTCATTGCAATCGTAATTGATTATTTTGGATATCTTAAATGGAAAATATATCTTGGTTTTCACAAACCCTGAAGATCAGTTTAGACTTTTTAGTTGATAATTTCCAACCATAGTTGATTATTGTTATATTTCTTTATTCGACAATAGACGTGTCAATGTGCATCCCAAAAAAGTCAAGAAAGAAAAAGCTCTTAGCTCCAATGTCCATCTAACATTTTCAAAAATATTTTCATATGAAAGGATCCATAACTAAATTTGTTTCTGTATCCCAATGGCCATAATTTTTTCTTTTGTATATTTGTCATCACCACCATGTCATCAAAGCAGAATATAGCGATCCCTGTGACTTAACCATCAGCGAGTTTCGATACCTACCTATGAAGACACACATATGATGATTATATCTACTCCGATCCTCCTGAAACTTGTTTTATTAATACAACACAACACGACACCACAACGACTAAAACTCTACAAACCATTGTATCAAAACAATGTGATCGTATAATATAAGAGACACAACTTTACAACTTACGGTTTATGAATCTTTCTTAATAACTAATTTATATGAATCATGACTTTATGTTATACGAAAATATTATTATATTCTAATACTTCCCCTTAATCATATTTCATCTTCACTCCAAATCTTTTTCTACGGTTTTCAAATCTTGAACTGTTTAGTGTTTTTGTGAAACTTGTATGATCACCATTCTCTAGCTCTTCCAAACATCTTCTTCGGCTGTTCTCACAACCTTCTTCCACTCCCTTTCTCTTAGGTGAGATTTTTTCTCATTCCCTTTTGGTGTCCTCTTGATCAACAAATTTGTGTGAACTTCTTTACATCTTCTTCTTTTATCTTACAACCGGCTTATACTCCCTTTTTTCTTAGGTAAGCAGTCTCCTTCCTTGCTTGGTGTCTTTCTTTGATCACCATCACGTCTATGTGATGTCTTGTACGTAAATCTTCTCCACATCTTCTTCGATTATCTCTGTAACCAGATCCCGTCTTGTACCGTGCGTGAATCTTCTACACGTCTTCTTCGGTTATCTCTGTAACCGGCTTCTGCTCCCTTCTTCTCTTAGGTAAGCAGTCTTCTTCCTTGCTTGGTATTTTCCTTTTATCACCATAACGTCTCTGTGACATCTTGTGCGTGAATCTTCTCCACGTCTTCTTCGGTTATCTCTGTAACCGGCTTCTATTCCCTTTTCTCTTAGGTAAGCAGTTTTTTTTCTTGCTTGGTGTCTTTCGTTGATCACCATAACGTCTTTGTGACGTCTTGTGCGTGAATCTTCTCCACATCTTCTTCGGTTATCTCTGTAACTGAATCCCGTCTTGTGTCGTGTGTGAATATTCTCCACGTCTTCTTTGTGTTTCGTTGAACAAAATTTCATAATTCTCCTTCCACAACTCCAACTCCACATATGTTTTCTCCATTGCCTTTTGAGAAGATTTTCTATCTCTTTCATCGCTTTTGGAGCCTTCTTCTTGAAGGTACTACTTGTGAATATGTTTGTGAAGGTTGATGGTGCTCTCTCTTCTTTTTCTTCTTCTTCTTCTTCTTCATCTAAGAGACACAACTTTACACTTTTTCTTCTTCTTCTTCATCTAAGAGACACAACTTTACAACTTACAGTACATGACTCTTCCATGATAACTAATTTATATGAATCATAATTTTATGTTATACGAAAATATGATTATATTCCAATAAAAACTTGGGAGCAAATCATTCAGGGTGTCTTAAATCTCATGGAGTCGAGTCGTTTGGTATCTCCCAAAGAATTCTGAGGTCTAGTTTCATCATTTTTCTAACAATCTGTAACCACCTTACAATATGTAATCGCACACTAAATTGGGAAAAACCTCAAAGTTTTGTTTCTATAGGGAACTAAACGAGACACACGAGCATCATCGCTGTTTCACTTATCTGACCCTAGACAAAGAAGACAATATGAGTGTTATTAGCTCTGGCTACAGTGAAAGAATATAGTAGATCCTGATCCGACTAACTTTTCAAACATGATCAAGCAATAAATGATAATCTTAAGAAGATTCAAGAGAAGACATTAAAGGCCTGAGAAGGTCTAGCAACCTTAATGAAAACATCTTCAAGAGTTGTGTCTGCAAGTCCCCAAGCAAACACCCTGAACTTGCTCTTTGCCTTCTCTACCGCCTGAAACACTTCCGAGATCCGAATTTCCTCCTTTGGGATCTCAAATTTTTGTGTCCCTGCGATGTGATATACCTTCTTGGCATTTGGAGAAACGTCTTGAACCAACATCTCCACATCTTTTTCATGTTCTGATGATGTTGTCATGGTGAACACATAAGATCCACCATATCTTCCCTTTAGCTCTTTTGGGTTGCCAATGCATTGTAACCTTCCATCTACAAAAAGTCCCAATCGGTCACAAAGAAACTCAGCTTCTTCCATTGAATGAGTAGTGAGGATTATTGCTGTGTGTTTCTTCGCACGTTTGATGACTGTCCATAGGTTCATTCTTGAAGCTGGATCAAGTCCCGTGCTTGGCTCATCCATATAAACCACCTTTTAAAATTATTAAACCGAATGTAAAAATGGATTTTGTTAAAGCTCTCTAAATCACATGCAAATAAGGGCTTATCTATAAGTTTTCAGTAGATGAGTAAGAAACAGTGCACCTTAGGACTCCCGATAAGTGAAATGGCTACGCTTAATCGCCTTTTCATTCCTCCACTATATTTCCCAGCAGGTTTATCAGCAACTCCTCCACAAAATAGGTTTATACTCTTAAGAGACTCCTCTACAGCCTAGTAACCATGAATTAACGTTTTGATACATTTGGAGTAATAATAGGAGACACGTAAGATTGATGGCATACTTGATTGAGATCAGAGCCTTTGAGATTTTTTAGTCTTCCGTAAAAGAGTAGATGTTCCCTTCCTGTCAGAGTTTCCCAGAGCAAGCTGGTAAAATCCAGAGAACAACAGAATGATGGCAATTAGATAAAGTGGAATAAAATAAAATGTTTTCAGGAATTTAACTCAGGGGATAATTAATTACTCGTGCTGTGGGCAAACACCCATGCTGGTGTATACACTGTCCATATCCTTGCATATATCCAAACCTTGAACAAAAGCTGTCCCAGATGTTGGTTTCACAAGCCCAGTCATCTGCCGAGAAATATGTTAGAATATCCCATATCCGAAATAGAGATGATTCAACACTAATATATAAAAATATGCAGGAGTCTCTATTCATTGTCAATTGATTTTGAAATAGAAACCTATAAATTTTCAACACCATCATAAAAAATACAATACAACTTATATTTTTAGGAGAGTTTTCAATCAGAAGCTACGCACAAAAGATTTTGTACTGACCATATTAATGAAAGATGTCTTGCCTGCACCATTGGGCCCTAACATGCCAAAGCATTCTCCAGCAGACACGGCGAGAGATAAACCTTGAACTGCCATTTTAGGTGGGTTTCCATCCCTACCTGGATAAACCTTGTTCAGATTGTCACATACAATTGCATGGATTGTGCTTGGCTCTAGCATCAACTTCTCTACTTTTTCCCTCTGATTAGAAGAAATTTCTTTTCATCAAAACAACTAGCAAAACGATGGACATGTAACTAATACATTGTGAATCATTTTTTTTTGTTATACCTCTTCAACGACATCTAGTTTCTCCATTTCTAGGGAAACAGCAGATCCCTGTCTCCTAAAGCTAAGCCTTTGTGGAGAAGGAGATTTCTTGAAAGGGTTTTTCAAGAATACGAAAGGGTCTTTCGCGGATGACGAAACTCGGTCCATATAGTATGCTGCAATGAGTGTGAGAAACCACTCAACGATAATGATGTAGAAAACTTCATCCATTGCACTATCAGTGAAATATTTCCACTTCATTCCATCGCTCCCATTCAAGCTTTTCTTTAAAGCATACTGAGAGAACTCATACAACCCACGGTATAAAGACAAGCCTGGAAAAAACTCCATGACAAAAATCCAGCTTCCTGGGGAAAAAGTAAAAGATTATATATATAGAAGCATTGTGGTAAGTTTTGAGAATATGTCTCCTTCAAGTTGTTGATAGCTTACTTGGAAATGATAAGCCTTCCAACATAAACTGGAAGAGGAACCCACCCAAAAGCCCAGATCCAAACACGTATACGTAAGCAGCAACTACAATTAGACCATAAAACAGAAAGTGTTTCTTTTAATTGTACACCATTATGTTCCTGAGCAAATTTAGAGAAAGTGTGGCTTTATTTAGCACCTGATGCTGTCTCAACCTTTGAAAATGCTGAGGAAAGTAAAAACGCAATGGAGATTTGCAGATTTATGCATAGAAAATAGAAAACGAACTGGATGCTATAGTCATTATACCGGAAGAAGTTCAGTCCTGCAACAACCTATAAATCTCAAAACTCGTTGAACTTTATATAATAAGATAAGAAATATTAACATTATGATATGCCAAGGATACAGTACCTATTGCTGACCCAAATATAATCAAGATTATAACGTATAGTGTTGATATGGCGAGAAAATATGCATAGGAAACCATCCAATATGGAGCATCTCCTAGACCGTGCATTTTCATTATAATTCTTAGACGTTGCTGCTTTTCATACACCAATGAGGTCAAGATCACCTATACATATAAAATGTCTCTAACTATTGAAAAACCATGATAAGATTGATTGTTTCCAAGACTGAAACAGTCTATTGAAAATATACTTACAGGAAACAGAAGAAGAATAACCCATGTTAAGAAAATGGGGCCAATGACAGATGCTACGTCAAACCGAAGCCTAGTTTCTTGTTTAGGCATTTCTTTCACAAAATCAAGTAACATCTTTGTCCCTGGGCCTTGCAAAAACTGGAGATAAGCATTCGAAGCCTGCAAATATTTTGCGGTGTCTAAAAATGGGTTTGATCAAAAGACATGTTCTAGATACAAATAAATGAGGCACTTAGATTCTTATTATACCAAGTTGACTAAGCGAGGAACTCGTACTATTTTTACACGCCTATCTCGTAATCTGAATTCTCCCTTGTCCGTAGAGTTATACCAGATGGTCACATTGAAGTTGTTCCTATCAGTGTCCAAGAAATCGTATGCTAATATAACCAGAGAAAGAGTTAGAAGTTGCATATGTAAACACAGAGACAAATAATAAGAGAAGTGGAATAACCTGCAGCGACCTCATTGATGAACTCCTCATGGTTTCCTTGCCGATAACCCTTAAAAATCTCATTATTGATCTCTTTGGAATTGTTTCGCCAGAGATTCCATCCTTTAACGCATCTCACCTCTGATTTTACACATTAACTATAAAGTTAATCAGCTGCTAGAATTTTTTTTTTTTGTTAAACCATAAGAGTTCTGGGTCTTCGTCCTTTAATCTCCCCCAGTCCTGGGAAGAACGTTTTGAAAATTCCGATTTAAAAAATAATCTTCTGTACCAAAATAAAATCGAATCCGGAATATAAGGGAACCAACCCCCCTTGTACTACCATTAGGCCATTACCCTTTTGGTTACGATGTTATCTCTGACGCTTATATCAACATGGAAAATTAGTATATTTAAAAATTATTTTAACTATAGCTAGTAGGTAAAGATTTTATCCAAAAGAAATCGTTACCTTTTAAAAATTTACTAGAATCTTTATGGTGACAACACTTAAACATAATTTGGTGAACTTAATACCTTTACGAAACTCGAGAGGTGGTTGTCGGAAGGAGAATGACAAGTTGGGGGTTGACTTGCACCGAGGTTGGATGTTGAATAGGGGAAGATCTGAGTGAATCCCTGGATCATGAAAATTGGTATAGTCTGCTTCAAATGGTGTACCCTGTATATAAATATTCATGATAAATCCTACGAGACAAAGACTTAATGATAATTAAAACAACAAAATTCAAGTAGAAAAATATCTTACCAAGACATTGTAGGCGAGATTACGCAAGAAAATGTCAGAGGAGTTCATTGTGAAGGAAGTTCTGAGCAGATTCCGAGATAAAGCTTAAAAAAAGTGAAGATTAGTTCGAGAGGAAACAACAATCTTGTAGAATATCGATATGGGACTGGAGGAACATTGTGAATATGAATGATCACCCACATGAGTAGCCTTGATTAATTTTCCACAGAATTAGCTAATTTAGTCGTTTACGAGCTCTTTTTACTTCTATTAATGTTTCTTGTGTTCAAACTCTAAGACCGACTTTGGTTGTTATTTCGGTGTGCCTCATCGCACCACGTCACGTTTGATTAATAGAATAGCCGTTCCATGTCAACAGAAAATAAAATCAAAGACCGACATTTTGGCTTGCCTTGCTATGACATGTACTAATTCGTTTTCGTTTGTTGGCACTTATGTACGTGTGGCTTGACACACCCGTTCAAGTTGAGTAATAGAAATGTCGTTCCAAGTAAAATAAGATAAAAAATAAATAATTTAAGAGACATACTTGCTCCAAGGGATTGGTTATTCCCAGTAACAAGAAAGGTTACAGGACAAGATCCGGTTCGTCTGCACGAGCCGTGGCCACCATCAACAGAACGAGTTTCAGGGCGTGGAATATGTAACAACGGGAGCAGTGATGGAGGGTTAGGGAAGGCACAAAAGGCGGCTTGTTTTATAGATGAATATTGTAAACCGCAACTCTTTCTTTCGCATTTGCCATCTCCATTTTTCTCGATGCATTGACAACCACATCGATTATCAGCAGAGTTATTAACTTGTGTATCGAACAGGACTTGAATCCCCACTAGAAGTATGCAGAGGTAGAAAGGGATCACGATGAGCCGAACGTTGCTCCATATGTTCCGTTTCTAAACCAATGAAGATAGTTAATATTCAATAGATTTTGTATCAAGAAGATAAACACATGCATGTATTGTTTAGCCAAACCTGATAAGTTAAGTTTTTTCTGAACAAGGCATTAGCACGCGTCAAGAAACCCGCGGGAACATGGTTCGCCATTGATGAAGTTTCTGTAATCTTGATTGTGTCTTTTTCTTCGGTTTTATCTTTTTTTTTGTTTTAGATTTAGTGACATAAAGTTCTGCTACGTAAGATCCATGTGACAGCTTTTATTACCGCTTGCGGATTTTTATCTGGTTGAGGTCATTAAATATGTCCGTTACTTACAAGAACGTCCATTTTGTTTTTCATTTGTTTTAAAAAATTTCCTATTTACAAAAAATATTATTTTGAGAGTAATTGGATGAACCCAACTAATTCTACAACTAACCCAACTAATCCTACAAGACGTGCAAGTTTATGAAGACATTTGTATATCATGTTAAGCATCTACATATAATGGGAAGTCCGCAAGAAACCCCCCGGGGCCCCCCATTTATGTAAATTTATTATTTGGAATCAAACTTATCATCCTATCATAATCACATGGTCACCATCCCTAAATAATTAATAAAGTATATATTAATATTTTTCCCCACTGACGGAAATAAAACTTCAATTATTTGCATGTTGACAAGAAAAAGACTGATCCCACGATCAATAAATACCTCACGAATCGAAGAGATATATATGGCCGGGAAATTTCGTTGACTATAACTTTTAAGTTTCCAAAATTTGCTGTGAGAAATACTCTATCGTGTCTTACTTAAATGATACTGTAATTTCCGTAAATTAATACTCACCTGATATACTATGAGATCATCACCGTTTACCAAAACCGATTTTGGCTCCATTCGTAATGCAAGCAAATATACCAAATGTTGTACATTAGTCAATTTGATTTATGCACTCGAATGTTGCGTTTGTATGCAAAACGAATTGCATCAAAATATTCTCAGTTTGGATGCATATTTTGTATCTTAACTTAACAAATCATCTTTTACAAAACTCATGAAACTACCAAATATTCTAAATAAATTATGTCATATTTTATTTAAATTTATTATTTTACATCAAAATATAAAAAATTCATGATTTTGTGCCGTTATTAAAAATGCGTTTTACTGTTAAAACTGCAAAAAAAAAAAAAAAGCGTCAGATCTCCGTAATCATGTTTTGGTACCTAACCATCGATATCCCCTTTCAGCATCAAAACTCAGAAATTTCCGCAATTTTGACGCCAAAACGGTATATAAAATATCTTCTTCTCTTGAATCAATATTGACGTTGGGCAGATTAAACTGATCATCTTAAGAAGATTCAAGAGAAGACATTAAAAGCCTGACCATTTTTAGCAACCTTGATGAAAACATCTTCAAGAGTTGTGTCCGCAAGTCCCCAAGCAAACACCCTGAAATTGCTCTTCGCCTTCTCTACCGCCTGAAACACCTCCGAGATCCGAACTTCCTCTTTTGGGATCTCAAATTTCTGTGTTCCTGCGTTGTGATATATCTTCTTGGCATTTGGAGAAACATCTTGAACCAACATCTCCACATCTTTCTCATGTTCTGTTGATGTTGTCATGGTGAACACATAAGATCCACCATATCTTCCCTTTAGCTCTTTTGGATTGCCAATGCATTGTAACCTTCCGTCTACAAAAATCCCCAGTCGGTCACAAAGAAACTCAGCTTCCTCCATTGAATGAGTAGTGAGGATTATCGCAGTGTGTTCTTTTGCACGTTTGATGACTTTCCATAGGTTCATTCTTGAAGCTGGATCAAGTCCTGTGCTCGGCTCATCCATATAAACCACCTTTTTCAAAAGATAAAAAATGGATTTGTTAAAAATTGTAAACTTGAACCTCTCTAGCTGGTTAATAAATCAAAAATAAGTAAGCCAAATGCATACCTTAGGACTCCCAATAAGTGAAATGGCTACGCTTAGCCGTCTTTTCATACCTCCACTGTATTTTCCAGCAGGTTTATCAGCAACTCCTCCATGAAATAGGTTCACACTCTTAAGAGACTCTTCTACAGCCTAATATGCATGAATTGATCATCCATGAACTGAAACTTTAAGAGTAAAACAAAAAAGGGAAGTAAGATTGATAACTTACTTGGTTGAGAACAGAGCCTTTGAGATTCTTAAGTCTTCCGTAAAAGAGCAGATGATCCCTTCCTGTCAGCGATTCCCAGAGCAAGCTGGTACACGACAGACAATAAGAGAATGATGAAGAACTAGGTGATCTTCTGTATAGTAGAACAAAACAAAATGTTTCTAAGAGTTTAATTACTCGTGCTGCGGACATACGCCCATGCTGGTGTATAATCTGTCCATATCATTGCATATATCCAAACCTTGAACAAACCCTGTCCCAGATGTTGGTTTCATGAGTCCAGTCATCTGGCCAAGAAAACACACAGTAAATATTACTACGCTACAAGACTATAGAGTTTGTCAATCAGCACAAAATATTTTCTATCCATTTACATACTGACCATACTGATGAAGGAGGTCTTGCCAGCACCATTTGGACCTAACATGCCAAAGCATTTTCCTGAAGGCACAGCGAGAGATAACCCATGAACTGCCTTTTTTGGCAGGTTCCCATCTCTACCAGGATACACTTTCTTCAGGTTGTCACATACAATCGCATAGCTTGTGCTCGGCTCAAGCATCAGTTGCTTAACCTTTTCATTCTGATTAGAACAATATATATAATTAAAAACAACTAGAAGAACACAAAGAACATGGAATGGGTTGTGAAATCTTTTGCAATACCTCCTGAATGACATCTAGCTTCTCCATTTCTACGGAAACTGCAGATATCTGTTTTCGCAAGCTAGGCCTTTGGGACGAAGGAGATTTCTTGAAAAGGTTTTGGATTTTCAAGAAAAAGAAAGGGTCTTTTCCAAATGAAGATATCTTATCAATATAGTATGCTAAAATGAGTGAAACAAACCACTCAACGATAATGATGTAGAAAACTTCATCCATTTCACTACCCCTCAAATATTTCCACTTCATCCCATTGGTCCCATTCAAGTTTCCCTGATAAGCATTTTGGGAGAACTCATACAACCCTCGGTATAAAGAGAAGCCTGGATACAACTCCATGACAAAAATCCAGTGTCCTAGGAAAAGGTAAAAAGATTATACATAAGCATTGTGGTCAGTTTTGAGTATATGTCTGCTCCAAGTTCATCTTGATAACTTACTGGGAAACGATGAACCTTCCAACATAAACTGGAAGAGGAACGCACCCAAGAGCCCAGATCCAAACACATATAGGTAAGCAGCAACTACAATTGCACCATAAAACAGAAAGTATTTCTTTTGGTTCATGTTCTTGAGCACATTTAGTTAACGTGTGAATCTAGTTAGTACCTGATGCTGTCTCAACCTTTGAAAATGCTGAGGAGACTAAAAAAGCAATGGAGATTTGCAGATTTATACATAGAAAATAAAAAAAGAACTGGAAACTGAAGTCATTAAGCAGAAAGAACTTCAGTCCTGCAAGGAACTATAGCTGATATAACAAC
Organism: Cardamine chenopodiifolia; assembly: GCA_963922655.1. Classification (NCBI taxonomy): domain Eukaryota; kingdom Viridiplantae; phylum Streptophyta; class Magnoliopsida; order Brassicales; family Brassicaceae; genus Cardamine; species Cardamine chenopodiifolia. Next base: position 11,359,370 of record OZ000479.1, on the reverse strand, counting down.
CCTAGTGAAGGAAACTTGTTCTATATGTATAAGAATATATTAACATAAGATATGACAAATGATTCAGTACCTATTGCTGATCCAAATATCATCAAGCATATAATGTATAGTGTGGATATGGCGAGAAAATACACGTAGGAAATCACCCAATATGGAGCATCTCCTAGACCATGCATTTTCATTATTATTCTTAGACGTTGCTGCTTCTCATACACCAATGAGGTCAAGATAACCTACATAGAAAATGTCTCTTAATAGGATTTTGATCAAACTGCTTCCAAGATATACTTGTAAGAGAGCCTAAAGCAGTCTATATTGTAGGTGAACTTACAGGTAGTAGGAGAAGAATAACCCATGTGAAAAATATTGGACCAATTAGAGATGCTATGTCTAGACGAAGCCTAGTTTCTTGCTTAGGCATTTCTTTGATAAACTCAAACAGTATCTTTGTTCTAGGGCCTCGCAAGTACTGAAGATAAGCATTTGAAACCTGCAGTTTTTTAGAGTGTGAGAATCTCTTCATTCTAGCAATGCAAGTATGTTTTTGGTACATCACTTGGTTTCCTTACCAAATTGACTAAGCGGGGAAGTCGGACCAGCTTAAAACGCTTATTTCCTGCTTCACCTTTGTTCGTTGCGTTATACCAGATGTTCACATTGTAGTTAGTACTATTTGTGTCCAAAAGATCATATCCTAAAGCAACAAAAAAACGCCAGACAGAACAGAAACGTTCAGAAAATTTCAAATGCATACTTAGCAGTATAATAAAAAGACAGAGAAGTTAAACAACCTGCAACAATCTCATTTACCCTTCCATCAGAATTTCCTTTCTGATAACCTTTGAAAAGCTCATCATTGACCTCTACGGAGTTATTTCTCCAAAGATTCAATCCTTGAACGCATCTCAGCTCTGTTCTCGACAAAAGATAAATTTAATACACTACTACAGGAGTGTGTTCTTCAGATGGTAACTTTGAGTAAAAAATAGGAATATACAAGAAGGTAAACATCAGTTTAACAAACTTGGAATATCTCACATGTGAAGTATGTATTTTTTAAAACGTCTAAATTAAAAAAAAAATTCAAAAACGTTATACCTTTGGTAAAATTGAGAGGTGGTTGTCCAACTGAGAATGAAAAGTTAGAGTTTGAAGAGCACCGAGGTTGGATGTTGTACATGCTAAGATCTGAGACAGTCCCTGGATCAAGATAATTGGTTTCACTTCCCTTATATGTTGTAGCCTGAAACATGAGCCCAAGGTAAAAAATGCTAAGACCACACACACTTCATAATGTAAACAAACAGAATTTTCAACAAAAACAGAGAACTTACCAACACATTATTCGCTAAACTAAACAAGAGGTCAGAGGAGTTCATCGTAAAAGACCTCCTGAGAAGATTTCTAGATAAAACTAGAGAAAACATTCACATTAGTTCCAATGAAAACAATGTAGATTATGCCTGAAGAAGAGAAACATACTTGTTCCTAGAGAATGATTATTCCCAGTGAAAAGTATAGTTACAGGACAAGTATTTTTTCGTCTACACGAATCATCAATGAAACTCGAATCAACAGCACGAGCTTGAGGACGTGGAATTAGTACTAAAGGAGGCCATGGTTGTGGTTTAGGGATAGCACAAAACACTCCTTGATCTCCTGACGAATATTCTACACCACAGATCATTTCGCATTTGCCATCTCCAGTTTGGTCAATGCATTTACAACCACATCGATAATCAACGGCGTGATTGACCTGTGAATCGAACACAGCTTGAATACAAACAAGAACTATACAAAGGTATAAAGGGATCATGATGAGTCGAACATTGCTCCATATGTTTCGTTTCTGCCAAAAACACCCAAAGAACAAGCAAGAACATCAATAGAAGTTGATATATATATATATATATAAGGATATAGATGTTGATATTTGAAAATAGAGTACCAAAATTTGATCAGATATTTGGAAATTGTTGTAGCTTTTTCTGATATTTTCGAAAAAACAGGGAATGAAAATTTACTGTAAAAGTAATCTACTCACACTGTTAGAACAAAAAAACTCGTAGATATGCATGTAACTGTAATTATGGATTTTACTACGGGAAATGAATATGCCAAACCTGATAGGTTAAGTTTTTTCTAAGTATGGCATTGGCTCGCGTCAAGAAGCTGGCTGGACTAGAATCCGCCATTGATGAAGCTTTGCTAGCTTCCCTTCTTCTTTGTTATTCTGTTTTAAACCATATCCAAATACGTACCTTTGTTGGAAAATGCAAATTTTGGCTCAATTTACCATTATATCCCTAAGACTGGTTTTTTAATTTTCGTTAATTCTCGCTTGCGTTTGTAACTTATGATTCATCTAACAAATTTACAAGCGTACTTTCAATACCTAATGTTGACAGGTTTTAGTTATTCCAATTGGTGAAACCAAAATTATTATTCCAATTTGAAATGAAGGGATGAAATATTAATATTTTGATTTTTTTTAACAATAGTGAGTATTCAAGTTCATTTGATCAATTTTAGTAATATATATATATATATATATAGATGTTGTTGTTTTCTTTTTTTTGTAATAATTAGAAGGTTCCAGACATTTCAAGGTAAATGTAGCCATCGAATAATCCATTTATCGAATTTTCTAATGAACATAAAACATGATATTATTTCGATTAGCCAAATAAAATAGTTTTAATAATTTCACGTTTGAAGAGCACCACAAATTAATATGTTGACAAAAGAAATTATATTATGTTATCCCATAGCAAAAAAATAGATCAACATTGGCACCTTCGATACAAATTTACAAGAAGAACCGAATGAGTGACCCTCACGACCCTTTGGATTCGTCAACCTGTGGGATATGAATTTAAAATATTGTAAATTATTACTATTACGTTATTGTTAATACGTGCACACACCATCGATAATCGATGTACGCACGCGCTATTCAAATGCTCTACCAAATCCTTACTGTGGGTATGTGGCGGTTACTTGGAGAAGAAGTAAATATATGTTCCGACAAAAATTTAAATTTTTTATTTGATATGGTTGGAATTTCCTTTTTAGTAGACGACTAGCGCGGGTTTTTTGGTTTACTAATTTTTTTGCTTATATTATATTTTTAGTATTATACTTTTATATCAACTTGTCAATTACGCAAAGTGTTCTTTGATAAAGCTCCTAATACTAGTAAAATTTTATTTTGGTCGACAAACAAAATTAGAAATTAGCTGATTTTTTATCAACAACAGATTATATTAAAACAAAACTCTTCACTGATGAACCAATCTAGAAAATGAGTTTACAAATAATACGTCAGCAAATTTCGTTCTAAACGTCTAACCTAAACAATCTACATTAGAATTGGTGAAAGAACCAAACTTGTTTATATATATAGCAAATTTAAAAATAAAACTCAAAGCAAACATTTATTTAAAAATTTGGAAAAATGAATCGTTTGCCAAAAGACTGTGTAATAGTTCTTCAAAAAATCTTCGTTTATTTCTAATTTATAAATGATGGAGTTCTGTTTTATGCATGTTTTATTTTGTTAGAAGATATTTAACCACAAGGGCACAACACATATTTTTAAAAAATACACATTAAAAAAACTATATTTCCTGTTTGACAAAATAAAATCGACACAGACCTCCACATTAAATGATTCAGAAGTTTGAACGTGGGCTAGCTTGTTGGACTATTCCACGGATTATTATATCAATGATTCAATGTCACACTTTATTATTTTTTCTGGGTGTTGTTGAAATCTGGGAAGCCAGATTCCCAGAATTTAAAAGTGTTGGATATCAACGATTACGACGTTGGATCTAAGATATTATTTCGTACAATATTTTTCATTTTTATTAATTTTAATATGTAAAAATATAATAGTATTTATTGAAAATTAAATAAATATAGTCTTATATGTAAACGGGAAGAATAGATTAAAAAAAAAACAATGTAGCGCATAATTTAATAGGAACAGTTGCTGACAGTCAAAGCCTAAAAAAGTACTACTTTTTCCTGGTAAGAAGTAAACATTAATCACAGGAATTATTAAAACACAACCACAGGAAATAATATTGTTTATTTTTTTCAGTTTGACATACATTATTCTGTGTAATAAATAATTCACAATTATTATTGTCTGGGAGTTATCTGTTTGCGAGGTAGTTTCGGAGGCAAATCTGAGTGGTAAATTCGTAATTATCTCAAACTCCAAGGGCATACATATAAACTCTTACGTCTCCCTTAAATTGTCGTCTTCCAAAATCAAAATCCGATCACAGTAGTTCCCAAAATTCGAAGGCAATGACGTTGCAGAAAGGTCTGCCTCTTCTCTGGCAACAGTACACGGCGTTATTCCGGAAAAACCTTTTGCTTTCATGGCGAAGCAAGCGAGCAACGTTTCTTCAGCTCTTCGCTTCTTTCTTCTTCATTCTCCTCATCTTCTGTATCCAAGAAGCTATGGAGAAGAGCTTTGCGTCTTCTACGGCGCTCAAGACTGTTACAGATCCAAGGGCTTTGATTTCGCCGCCGATTCCGCCTTGTGAGGATAAGTTCTTCGTGAATCTTCCGTGTTTCGACTTTGTATGGAGCGGGAATCGTAGCCGGCGAGCGACGGAGATTGTTAATGCGATAATGAAAAATAATCCAGGGAGACTGATTCCGACTGAGAAGGTAATGGAATAAAAAAAAAAAAAAAACTTAGTCGTTAAGATAAACTATATTGAGTTTTAATTTAAGAAACGTTTTGTTATGTGGTTTATTCAGGTTAAATCATTCACGGAACCTGATGAAGTAGATGCGTGGCTTATGGCGAATCCTTTGGTAGTTCCAGGAGCCTTGCACTTTGTGGAAAGAAATGCTACAGTGATCAGTTATGGTATCCAAACTAATTCAACTCCAGAGATGAATAGAGGAAGGTTTGAAGATCCCACGTTTAAGTTCCAGATACCACTTCAAATTGCGGCTGAGCGTGAAATCGCGAGGTCTTTAATAGGAGGTATGTATTATCTTTTGATGAATCTGGTAACCAAGTGTTTAGTTCTGATATGGGAATTTGTTATAAGTTTTGCAGATCCAAACTTTAATTGGGTTGTTGGATTTAAGGAGTTTCCACATCCAACTATTGAAGCTATTGTTGCTTTGGACACGATAGGACCGACGTTTTTCCTTGCTGTTGCGATGTTTGGTTTTGTTCTTCAGATTAGTTCTTTGATTACTGAGAAAGAGCTGAAACTTCGCCAGGTATAAATATTGTTCCTCTGTAGGTTGTTACCAAAATCTATATAGTAGATTGATTGTGTTATTCTTTTGTTTTGCAAACAGGCAATGACAATGATGGGTGTTTTTGACACTGCTTATTGGTTGTCATGGCTTACATGGGAAGGAATTCTTACTGCTATCTCCGCGCTCTTGATAGTTCTCTTTGGCATGATGTTCCAGTTCGACTTTTTCTTGAAGAACAGCTTCCCTGTTGTCTTCCTACTTTTCATGCTTTTTCAGTTTAATATGGTAAAAACTGCATCCCTACGACTAACGTTGAAGACCTATTAAACTATATATGTTTCCCTCGTTTGGCTCATCAATCAAATTATATATATATATATATATATATATATATCTTTATTATTTGTGCTGCTAGATTGGACTAGCATTCATGCTATCAGCTTTTATCACCAAATCATCTTCAGCAACAACTGTTGGATTCTTTGTGTTTCTCGTTGGATTTGTAACACAGGTGCGCTTCTCATGCAAAACAGAATAGCTGAAACTGTTTCCTCGAATTATGAATTGTTACTAATCATAAATCTAACTACAGCTTGCAACATCAAGTGGGTTTCCCTATGCCAATAATTTTTCTCGCACGATCAGGGCGCTTTGGTCACTGTTCCCACCCAATACCTTTTCTCAGGGTCTAAAGCTGCTTGCTGCTGCAACTTCAACCCCTCAAGATCCTGGAATTAGTTGGAGTAAGAGAGCAGAATGCGGACCCAATGATGACACTGATTGTGTGATTACAATTGTACGTCAACTCTCAATATAAATTCCATCTAATAACTGTGGCCAAATCGTTCTCTGATCATTACTTATTTGGTTTCGACAGAATGATATCTACTTGTGGCTTCTTGGGACATTCATTTTGTGGTTTGTTTTGGCTCTTTACTTTGACAATATTGTTCCAAATACCTCTGGTGTAAGAAAATCTATCTTTTACTTTCTAAAACCTGGTTACTGGACTGGTAGAGGTGGCAACCGAGTCGAAGGTACTTTATCCTCAGTCTTGTGTCTGTATACATTAGTAATTTTGGTGTCGAAAAAATTATCCTAATTAACTGTTTTTACTCTGAACAGAAGGTGGAATTTGTAGTTGTACTGGTTCAGTCCCACCTGTGGATCACGTCACCCCAGATGACGAAGACGTCCTTGAAGAGGAAACTTTAGTTAAACAACATTCAATGGAGGGCTTAGTTGATCCCAACATTGCAGTTCAAATACGTGGTCTTGCAAAGACTTATCCTGGGAAGACGAATTTTGGATGCTGCAAATGCAAGAAAACTTCCCCTTATCATGCTCTGAAGGTATTTCTTCTAAGAAAACAAAAAGTGAATAACCTTCTTACGTTGGTTAACTGCAATTTTGCCAAAGATGCTCAACATATGAAAATCTTACCACTGATCTATAGCTAGGACTATGATAAATTATACTGATACTTGTTTCTTTTGTTCCTTAACTAATTTTTGGAATATAATCAGGGGTTGTGGATGAATATTGCCAAAGATCAATTATTCTGCCTTCTTGGACCCAATGGCGCAGGGAAAACAACTACTATCAATTGTTTGACAGGCTTATTTCCAGTTACTGGTGGTGATGGTAAGATGAAGCTTGCTCTTTTTATTTTCTTGTTTTTGTTTCTTAGAAGCTAGTCTCTTAAGCATTTTCATCATACTAAAATCTCTCTGATTGGCTTTAACAGCACTAATTTATGGAAATTCTATAAGAAGCTCTGTTGGTATGTCCAACATCCGTAAAATGATAGGAGTTTGTCCTCAGGTTAGCCATTTTTCTGTTGCTATTTGCTTCTGGCATTTGCCTTAGTTACAGACATTTGTTATGCTTTAAATGATTTATGACATTCCCACTCCACAGTTTGATATTCTTTGGGAAGCTTTGTCTGGTGAAGAACACCTCCAACTCTTTGCTAGCATCAAAGGGTTGCCACCTGCATCTATCAACTCGGTAAGTAACCAAATAGTCGAAATGAGTTGTTGGTTTCTTCAACAGTTTCCACTAAGAATAGATAGTTTCTAATTTCAACTTCAAATCAAAGAGTATTTCCTCTTTTGTTGCTTAAAAGAATATTTCTTTCCTGTCATACAGATTGTTGAGAAGTCACTGGAGGAGGTAAAACTGACAGAAGCAGGGAAGATCAGGGCTGGAAGTTACAGTGGAGGAATGAAACGCCGACTCAGTGTTGCAGTTTCACTCATTGGTGATCCCAAACTGGTCTTCCTGGATGAACCGGTTTGTTACTTTCTAGTTTCTACGTTCCTATCTGAATACATGTTTACTTATTTTGTTGATGGTTATATTTATCTAAGTTCTGTTTCCTTTTCACATGCGTGCTTGTCATACATGTAGACTACAGGAATGGATCCCATCACGAGGAGACATGTGTGGGATATTATACAGGAAACCAAGAAAGGTCGTGCCATTATTTTAACGACACATTCGATGGAAGAAGCTGATATCTTAAGTGATAGAATAGGGATAATGGCTAAGGGTAGGCTCCGCTGCATTGGAACCTCGATCAGGTTGAAATCCCGCTTTGGCACAGGTTTCATTGCTAACATCAGCTTCGTTGAAAGCAACAACCAAGAACAAAATGGCAATAACCACAATGGCGAAACTGGTGCTGTAGATTCACGCGAGCCACTGAAGAAATTCTTTAAAGATGTATGTCTGTTTTAGCAGCTGGTTAATTTTTCCATTTTTTACAACGTGGTTAAGTTAATCTAACACCCTTTGAGCTTTGATATTTTCTTGCAGCATCTCAATGTCAAACCAGTAGAAGAAAACAAGGCCTTCATGACTTTTGTTATACCACACGACAAAGAGAATCTTTTGACAGTAAGCAATTCCACACCTTATCATATATAGAGTTTTTACTACCTATTGTGGAACAAAGTTTACTGATTTCACAACTTTTCCGTTTTCTTAACAACAAAACAGGGCTTTTTCGGTGAGCTGCAAGACAGAGAAACAGAATTTGGAATCTCAGACATCCAACTTGGTCTTGCAACTCTTGAAGAAGTCTTTTTGAACATAGCAAGAAAAGCTGAACTCGAAAGCGCTGCAGTTGATGGAACAATGGTCTCTTTAGACCTAACGTCTGGCTCATCCGTTGAGGTAAATAACTACATCTCAGACATTCATATCTTATCTATTAGATAGACTTATGACACCCGAGCTGATCCGATTCAGTCCAATCTACAGATACCGGTAGGGGCACGATTTGTTGGGATACCAGGAACAGAAACTGCAGAGAATCCGCGGGGAATCATGGTAGAAGTGTATTGGCAACAAGACGAGTCAGGATCATTGTGCATCTCAGGACACTCAACGGAGATGCCAGTTCCTGAAATTGTTCCTGCGACAGATCCCGTGGCACCAGGACGTGGTGGAGTAAACTTGTTGGGACGGAGAGGACGAAGACAACAAGTTCAGGGAATTGTGATTGACCCTCAGTTTGTTAGCGTTTCAAGAAGCGGTTCCATGTCTTCTCGACGTTCTTTTTCTTCCCGACGTTTTTCATTGTGAGATGAAATCAAACATAGTTCATAACTTACCGGTCTGGGCTCTACATGTTCTGGTTCGTTGTTGTATTTAAAAAAAAATCACAGGCGTGTTTATTTATTATGTATTTACATAGCTATGATGTAAATTAGACAAAAGTTTGTGATTAAGAAACGAATACTTTAAACTGCTATGTTCATATCATTAAAGATCATCTATGTTACTCTGGTCCAGTTCCACAAGACTGGTAAGTTCGAATTTACATTGAGCTAATAAAATGTAAAACAGCAAAACTCTGGTATAATTAACATTGAGCTAATTAAAACTTCTCTATGTATGCAATTAGCCACGCTGTGATTGTACATTCATCGGTCTTGATCCTTCCGGTGCCTGAAACAATCGAAGAAGCAACATTGTTGAAGTTGTGTATGAGAAAAAAAAAATGGATTTGAATTCTTGTGGCTACTATGAAATGTACCTTTTGTCCAAAAGATTTGATGATTTGAATCAATAATCTATCTCCGGTTATACTTCTCAGTCGTTGAATCAACTCAGACCTCGAGGTTCTCCCATCCTGTGAGTGGCCAAAGAACCAACAATTAGAATGTTATGATAAGGATGAAACAGAGAGCCAAATATAACATAAATCCTCAAGTGGACTTACTTGATGCTCTTTATAGTGTTTCTGAATGAGACGGATTTGTGACGGATTTATAAACTTCGATATCGAATTAATCAAGACCGGAAACGAAATCCAAGGCGATTTCGGGTTCTCTACATCAAAGAAATACAAATTTAGTCAACTGAACAACTTGTGAATCAAAGAAGAGTAGAACAAACATTTTGTGTACTTACTTCTTCTCAAGATAGATGGAGTTTTGATGCATACAACAAACTCAGGCAAAACATGAGTGTTCATGTGTGTGCTCCAAATAATATACTTATTCGGAGATGTTAAACTGTCTACACCTGAATCAAACTCTTGAGAACTCGGATACGATTGTGTATTCGATCCTTGAGGAGAAACAACCTCTGATTTTCCCATAATGATTCTTGAAAGCAACAAGAATCTAATCCCGTCTTCGTCACAAGATGACGAAGAATCTATCATACTATATACAAAAAAAAAAATATATATCAATCATTAAACGCAAAAAAGACAAAATGTATTAAGTGTTTAGTTATGTTACCAATGAAAAGGAGCATTCTTAGGTGAGAAAGATAAGCCATTGTTGTTACTAAACTGCTTTTGGTGGCTAAATCCATACATTAGAATCGTTTTTAACTCTTCCTTCCCCACACTGCAACAACCGTACTTCACTCTCGCCATTTCAGCCGCAGCTTTGTTTCCACCGCACTCGCAGTAAACGCCGTTTTTCTTAGCCACAGACTGAGTGTATATCTGAAAGGCTTTAAGCTTGGCTTGTCCCAATGGAGTTTGAAACTCGTTCTTGAGAATGGATATGATCTGAAACTGATCGCCTAAATGAGAAGTTAGATTAGATAGGCAATGGTTATAGATTAGCTTGTAGGCTTTATCTTCTTTATGTAACTCCATTAGCCCGAGCTCTTTAGCAATTGAAGACGGTTGATCACAATCTGAGAACTCATCCTTGCTTCTGCTTTCACACGATTTGGTTGATCCTTCTTGTTCTTCGTAATGGTTTAGCTCTGTCGCCAGGAAATGAAGACGGTTAAGCTGAGTTTCTTCGGTTTTTATATAATCCATTGCTGAGAAACAAATAACAAAAATCAGAGTGAGAATCAAGAATTCATTAAAACAAACTTTAACAAGAAACCAAGAATTCAGAATCGAACCTTCTTGATGATTTAAGATGAAATGATATTGTTTAGCTTCTTGTAGTTTTTGAGATCAGATGTTTGATTTTGAGTTTGAATTTCAATTGGAGAGACATATATCATATATATACTGAATTCTATGTTCTTACTTTTTTAAGTCTTCCTGTTTTGGGTTTGTTGTCCATTTTTTTATTTTTAGGGACGAAAAGTCAGTAAAGATCCATATTTATCAATTAAAATAAAGAACAACTTATTAGGAAAAAAACAAAATTAAGTCCCGAAGTGGTAAGAGTTTGTCTGTCTATGCGGCGCAAGCTGTTTTGGGAAAGTGCAAGGCTGGTCGTTTTACGTACTGATATTAATAAGATGAAACTGCCCTTGCAATAGAGGCGGGTTGGAGCTTGAAATGTCCAAATTACCCCTTGGTGGTTTATTATAGATCCGTTGCTGATTCTGACGTTTAATGGTTTTTGTTACCAGAAAAAATGGAATCCCCGCTGTCTCACCAAATTTATTCCATTTTTTTAAATACTAACATTAAGCTAAAATCAACGACTAATTTTATCAGAAAAATATCACGTGCGTTAGTTTCCTATCGAATATCCACTATAATCTGGAGTCTACAGATCTTAGATAATTAATTAGTGTCCAATGAACGAAAATCACCCACGATTTTAAAAAGATTTTCGTATATATAATTACTATAAGTGAAAAACCATGTATGGTTTATGAAATTATAGGCTTTTAATAAGTTCTCTAAAAAAGATGACTGTTTGATTCATCATTTAGGACCAAATCTCAACTCTTCTAGATTGATTATCAGTGCTAAAACTATGTGAGAATATGAATTTTTGAACTCAAAATCAATTGACTATATATGTAGAAAAAATAAATATTTTTAATTATATACTAGTATTGAATTATCTATACTTTTACGTACGAGACATTCTAACATCATAATGTTATTTCTTTCGTAAACATTAAGGATCTAACTAGTGATTTTAATTGAAGTGGTTAAATGTAGTCTTACAAGTTAATAATCAAAATAAGTATGTTTTGGTATATTTTTATCACATTATTTGGCTAATTTATAAGAAAATGGGAAATGGCAACTACCTGCAGACCACAAGCTCATGTCAACTTTCAGATCATCATCTAACTATGGTAACCATATCAAACTCCAAATATTTATACGAATGGTAGATTAATGGAAGCATGAAATTTGACTACTCAACAAGGGAAGTATATCTTTATCAAAAAACAAGGGAAGACGATCAAGTGATTTATAAACATAAACCAACAACTACCTGGCAGTTTGGCACATAGAAGTTCAGTTCTGAAGAGGTCTCCCCAGGATTGGACCCACAGATAAGAGAGAAGGTTCAAGTTACACCTTTTATATATAATATTTTAATGTTTAAAGAATTTTATTAAACGTTGAACCCAACCAAATTTTGTTTTTGACCCCCCAATCCAGACCATTGGTTTTGCTTTGACACCTTTAAGCTACGATCTATTGGGCTAATCCGTAAGTCCAATATTAACTCTTATTCCAAACTTAAAACAAGAATAATAGTCCAATGACCTAGAATCATCTAATTAACATTTATCTTAATAGTCCAATGACCTTGAACACAATTAACCTAAATCTTTCTATGATGCAGGAAGATTGATTGTCGTTCTTCAATTTCATCTGAGAGAAAAGAGAACCATATCGTGTCAATTCATTGGCGAGATCTTCATATTCCAATCGGTTATAGTTATATAAGCTTTATGTGAGATTTAGATTTCGTTAGTGATTTTAATTTAAGTTTCTCTAATATTCTTAATACATTTATTTATATATATATATATATATATTAATCTATTTAATATGTACATTTTCATTGAGATTTTTGGTTTAAAACATTATGAACCATTCCTCTTGATTCTATCATAATTCATGAGCATTCTGAGAAGTTGCCGTTCGGAACCGGCCGTAGGATCTGTCCAGGGATGGCCACAGGGAAGACCATTGTCGAGTAGGCCTTCTTAACCGTCTTTACTTCTTTGATTGGAGTTTGCCCAATGGAATGACCATTACAGAAATTGACATGGAAGAAGACGGAGTTTTCGCTATCACCAAAACATTTCTATGTTTATTTGTCTCTTTTACTTATCGATTTGATTTTCTTTGTCTTTTGTAATTGGTATATTTCAAGTTTAATTATAAATTAAGCTGCATGTTAAACTTTATTTTGAATTTAAAATTATAATTTTCCGCTATCTTTATTCATTATTTTTAATCGTATATCTTTTAACTATTAAAACAATACAGATGATTTAGTATCTTGCACTGATATATACATTTTTCTTTTCAGAAATTCAAATTTTAAGATTTTGTTTGGCCAATTAAGTGTGCAGAATTTGGTACAAATCTTGGAATAACAAGAATCTAAGAAATACTGAATTATCGAGTGTTTTTACAACATTGAACTATTTCATTGGTAATAGCCCAATTAATATAGATGGATGGGCTTATCCATTTCATTTTATGTTTGTCGCCGGGTCTTTTCACTATATTTTGAAGCCCATCATGCTGTTTCTAATTATATTATTTTTATGGGTCATATTATTTTTACGGGTTTCTATTGAAGTCAATGACTCAATAGGTTAGGCAGAAGTTGAGTTTTTAATTAACCGGAAAATTATTGATTAAAATCTAAACTAATCTTCAGATTTATGAATAGTATGTCATTTTTATCGTTTAAAACATTTATAATAGTAAGTAATAGCTGAAATCGCATTTAAATGGTTTGAAGAGATGCATGGTAAATTTTTCAATCAATCAATATATATACATATATATATATATACTTTTCGATTATTTTTATTTAAACGTGGAATGGAATATTATATACGAACGTAATTCCAAGCTGACAAATTTGTTTGCCTTAATTTAAATAAAGCAAACCTAAATCCAAAACCATTTGATTCGTTCAACAACTGACAAAACAAAACCCTAAACAAAACATTAGATAAAAGAGAACACAAAACGCCAGAATGATCAACATTGTAAATACAATAAGAAGGGGAATTAAATTGAGAAGGCATACTTCTTTATCAAAAAAGAAGAAAGACTGAGAAATTTTTTTTTCCAAAAAGTAAAGGAAAAGAAATCCTTAGTTTATTGCATTAAATTAATTCTACTGCATAAGCAAAGTTCGGATGAGTGCAGCTTGAGCTGAATCAGTTGATTCCAAAAGTTGAGACAATCTTTCACTAAGATCATCCACTTCTTTGTTCAAGTTCCTTATGTAACTGCATGTCTCTTGTAATACCCGCGATGCTGAAACCTGAAATGTAACTAAAATTATTTATCATATTTTTAATAAGAAAGGATATCTAATAACTAAGTAATGGAAGAAATTAGATAAATAACTCTCTCTTTTTGTCAACATAGTGTTCATTTTTAGTTTGATGGAAGAAATTAAAGTAAGAAGAAAAAAACACATGAAAATGATAAAAGTTGATTGATTAGATCATTATACCTTTTCAGAGCGTCGTCTGTTGTTACCAAGTTCAGGAAGAAGACGATGAAGCTGGACGACAAGATCGTTGATTTGGTCTTCGGTGATCATGGAAGCTCCGGTTTGTCTTGACCGTGATTTTCGGCTAGACATTATGTAATGATCTAGTAGAGTATAGCTAGAGATTTATAAATTTTAGGTTTATTAACTTTGATCAACGTAAATATATATGTGAGTGTAATTCTTTTGTTTGTATGTTATTTATATTGTAAGAGTAATTGCTAGCAAGAGAAGAAAAAAGAAAAAAAATATAGAAGTGGAAGGGACTGCAACTACATAGAATAAACATGAATGGTTTCAACTTGTGTTTATATAGAAGATTTTCTTCGGTTTTGGCCTTTGGGGAAGACTTTTTTAATAGAAAAATACAAATATGTTTCTTATATCAGTTGATTAAAGAATTCGTTAAGTAATTGACAAGAGATGAAAATTGATCCCAAAATTGCTATCAGAAAATAGCAACATATATTTGTGTTTGTCGTTACATTTTTTTATAGAATAACGACGATGGTTTTACGGTCATAGCAAATTTCACAGCTGATAGCTTTAGAGCTACAGATCAATAAATAGTTTTTTTTTTGTTTGGGGATAAAGACAGATCAATAAATAGTTTTTAGTTTCTTTTGTAAATTTTAACGATACATTTTGCAATAAAAAACCTTCTTTGTTATGTTTTTAAATAAGGAACATATTTTCATTTTATCCGACTCAAATATAAGTATTAAAATTCAATTCAACTCCACATTATTTGGTTTGCTATTCTAATCTTCATATTTCTCTCTGTTTCTCTAGTGACCAACATTCAGAACGAGTGTGATCCTATGATACGCTTTTTTTCTTGTCACGAGTAGGAGGATAACATTTCGGGAATTAATAGACAAAGGGAATATGCATGGTACTGAATTATTAAATTGTCCATATTATTGCCATACTTATCGGCAAACTTGCACAAATTCTGGAACTACTGATGATAATTAAAAACCATCGCACTCTTTATTTGTACTGATTTCTTTTGGTCAATATATGACATGCATTATCTTGGATTTAAATATATATGATGACACAAACGATATTAACACAACCCATTACTATATAATGATTATTTATATTAATAATTATTCATCTGTATATTAGTTATTAGTAGGTGTATGATTTGCAGTAATGTTCGAATTAATCCAAATTTCATACATTTTTCAGGTTTTTACACATCCTCTTCACACCAAAACTGAATATTTGATATACGTAAAACATTTATAAATTAATACTTGATAAATAAGTAAATATTAAAAAATAATAAAATTATCGGATTCCGAATCGAACCAATATAAAAATGAACAAAATACAATAATATAATTAGATAATACTTTTTAGAAATATTTATGTAAATATTTAGTTCCAATAAAATCATAAATGAATAATTTTGCGAATATACACAAATATAGTTAAGATAAATATATATTGTTTTCTTATATTTGAATTTTCTTTATATTTAAAAAAAAATTCTTACATATTTAAAAAAAATGCATTACACTGGTGTTATGTTTTCGAATTGCAAAAAAAATCGTAAATAGTTTCAAACGCTACAACATTTTTTATAAATATTATCGGTTGTAAATCAATTATACCATGTCTTTAATTTTATAATCTAATGTTATAAATAATATCCACAATTTATTTTGATCTGTGGACATATCATTTGCATTTTCTTACTATAAGAGACTATTATATCTATTTTTACGATCATTGAGATCCCTAATCAATATCTCAAATTAATGAATGTTATTTTTAAAAATAAACTCATCTAAATTTTTAGCATTGCATCGTCCAAACAAATTTTGTAGTGATGAATTATTTTGTTATTATTTTTTTCTAAATATGATTTGTATAAATAAAATTTCAAAATTGATAGTTCACAAATTACTACTATTAATATAAATTGTTTAAACTTGTACTTTTTAATTTATGGTAAAATATCTTATCACAAATTGTTTTTATTTTAAAAATTTTCTATAATTAATATCACGATAAATTAATAAAATATCATAAGTTTCTATGTTATTAATTTATAGAGGTTTTATTGTAATTACTAATTAGAATCAAAATTTGAAGGACTGTAAAATTATAGTTTAATTCCTGAAATTGTTTGTCAACCCTTTTTGTCAACTTCTATATAGCCCATCAAGAGTTACATACTTGATCAAGTACAGACATACTTAGAATAGAATCCTAGAAAAATACCGTTGATTTGTGAAAATGTTTGTCAATTTCTCTAATAACCCATCAAGAGTTATATAGTTACAGACTTGATTAAGTACTCATATTTATGTGAGCATGTACAGACAAACATAATATATACTTTAGTTGATTTTGTTTTTGTTAGAGATGAAATTAAATGATTCTAATGTCGGGTATTTTCTATGTTGAGTGTTCCTCAGTTTTTTCTCTTTTGGTCTTACTTTCATTCTTATTTTTATATCATGAACATCAATCAGTTGATCAATTGGAATAATCAATCAGACGTTTGTTTATTTTAATTGATTTAGATCTGATAGTTGCAAGCCATGAGGTAGGTCTTATGGAAATAAACAAGCATTTATAATCAATGTGAAGGATTCCTATAACCCAATTTAAATTGTACTACACTACAAACTTCACACCAATGTGAATTTTTTTTAACATCTAAAGCCAATCTGGTTTACCATTAATACATTTGTTCTTCGCTATTTTATATCATTAAACAGTCGATTGGTAAGACTGATAATTTAATAGAAAACTGTTACGAAAAAGAATAAGCATAGTTCATATAGTTCCATCACTATTCCGTAGAGAATAAATAGGTTTTGTATGGATGCTTTTGTATTTTTCGAAGGACTTTGCTCCGTGGACAAAGAACGGCTAGGTGGAATTCGTGAATCGACTCGCGACGTGGTACGTTTTATAATTCTTCTTGGCACGTAATTTTAAATTAAAAAAAAAATCACATGAACCCATTAGGTCACAACATTATTAGTATATCATTAACCGGTAACATATGTTAAATCGATTATGATTTACGTAACAATTAATAAAAGTGTCCAGAGATTTGGAAATTAATAGATAACTGCTTTTTGACAGGTCAAAGCAAAGCACATATTGCAACTTGTGGTATTATTATTTTTTCTTGTCGTTGCAACTTGTGGTACTAGTTATTGTAAAATGTGTACTTTCAAAATATTAACTTAAGGTATTGTTTTGGTTTTTATAATCATTAACGAACCGAGGATTAAAAATAGGTATTGTATATTAGGCAAAAGAAATCCAAATAAAGAGTATTTCTGGTTAATTAATCAAAGTATGGTACTATTGCGTGGTCAGCTTGGGTCTCGGGCCACATGATTTTATTGGAATATACAGCGAAGAATCACGAGGTACTCTGTTAATTTGGTTTGTATTTCCTTGATTTAATTTTTTCCATTATTCACATTGTTTTCCAATTTAAATAACAAGAGCTATATGATATTATTTTTTTATGTACGATATACACTCAAGTTCTTAAGTCCACTTCTCAGTCTAATACCAATTCTGAAATAAATAAAAAGAATCTTGTTGCTCTTACTGTGTTGTTGCTTCTTCTTTTTTCGTCCCAAAAAATAATTTGTGTGTAATAAAACTCTAGATTATTTTACATTATTACTAAACGCAAACATCCAACCTAAGTTTCAGACGTATAATTATTGGCATTCAACCAAGCTTGGATGATGGAAGTAGGGAGATTCAGCCTAAAATTTTAAGTAATTAAAAAGAAAAATGGTTGCCAGCTATATCAAGTATTGATCACTATATATGATCATACATCCAGATTAAAATAATATATAGATACCTAGATGACACTAATACCATAACCATCCTTTTGTTATTATTCTGGTACGGTTCGATATCGACAGACCATAAGCGTACATCATAACCATCATTTTGTTAGTTTTTGAATATTGAAATTGTATTATAGATGCTTAAGTATGTTTAAATTGGTTTTTAGATATTTAAGTTGGTTATAAAGTATCGGTTATGGTTGGATGGTGTTGAATTCTGTCGTACCGATTTACTGTAAGAGTGACAAAACAAAGGTTATATGGATGATATGTCTTCTGTTTATGAATATATGTAAATCTAAATTGTTGGTGTAAGTACTAATTCATTATTTTAGTTTGAATGTGTAACCATGTAGTGACTGATATTTGGTGTATTTAGTTGTCAATTTTTTTCTATTGAAAATCACTCATTTGTTTTATTTATTCACATTTTCGAAATAAATTATTTTTGAACTTTAAACAATATTTAGAAAATTTTGATAGCAAGAAATTTTTTTTTGACGATCAATATATTTTCCCCACTCTACCCTTAAGTACGTCTAAAATCAGTTGACAATAAAGGGAAAACTCACATCTATAATCATATATAACCGAACACAAACTAACATATAGAAATAATTTGAAATAGTGTAGAAACCCAAATCGAAGCCTTGAAGGAGTCTTTTAAATAGTGACAGAACTTTCTTAGATTTTCGTAAAATAGAATTCCAAGAAAGATTTAGGAGATCTCTATGCCAGATGGTTTCTGTCTGATTTATTCGCTTCTATGTTATTGTATAGAAGTATAAAAATAATCTTATACAAATATTTACGTGACTCAGTACTACGCCTTTTCAAAGAAAACATGAAATTCATTATTTAATATCATACTCTCGCTTATATTTATATATGAAGCATGTGCATGCATGCAAATATAATCTTGAGTTTGCCGGTGCGATCCTATCGTTCCAGTTAGTCTCAATATATTCCATTGATTAACAACTTACATGGTTTATTTATAAAAAGCAAACATTCTAAATTTAATACCAATAATACACTTTTCACTTTGGTTATTAAGAAATTTGAGATCTTAGCGAGCCTTACGAAGTTTAGAGTACAATTGAACACAGATGTTACATTTCCGAACTTCTTCCTTTTTTTTTTGGTTTTCCGTTCATAAACTTCTTTAACAAAATACAATTAGGTTTTCACTATTTTAAAATAAAATTTCTCGTGTTACACATATATATATATATAAAGTGAAAATTTAGTGGTTCGCATGATATATATGATTGTACGGGGATGCTAAGCTGTAGGATCTTTATAAAATTGCCCATATATAGACTTACATAAAAAATTTCCTTTTAGTTTTAGTGAGAACTACTGACATAGCATGTTCATATATTAATATATTTTTTTAAGCTCTCCGTTGTCAAAATAACACAGATATTTTCCTTATGTGGATTATTTGCGTAAAACATCAACTAAAACTGGAGAAAATGTTATATATGGACTAGAGAAAACTTATTGGAAGATTCTATAAAACTAGATCAATAAGACCTTAATCACTATGCTAACTAACTAGAGTTTGGTAAATCTAGGTAGCTAGCATATATTAAAAATCAAGTTTATTAGCTCATAATATATATCTACTTTATTTTTTTATTGGGTAGGCTAACATTTATTTTATCAACATGTATTATACGGGTTTGAATTTTGAATCTAAATGATAACTTATCAATAATTCTTACATAAATCTTAATGATACGTATGGACGGACCCACGGTATAAAAGGTGGGACAATTGCACCATCAAAAATATAAATATTTTTGATTTTTACATTAGACAAAATATTTAACAGTGGCAAAATAGTTATAACACACATCTTTCTTTAATAAAATCAAAGGTTTTATGTCTCTTCTATTTTTCCAGGCTCTGCTATATGTATATGTATTGCATATTTGACACATTCTAACCTCTGATTTTTTAGAGTTTTACATGTTTATAGAGTCTTTTCAGGTCTAATCATATTAGGAAGAGTTCTATTATATTTGAAATGAAATGTAGAGCAAGAAAGCAAAAATGAGTCGTCATACGTAGTTAGATCGATCGATCCGTCGATCTCAGGAATTGGCCATGCCTATCTAGATCGATCGATCCAACCACTGGATCGATCGATCCAAATCCGTGGAGTTTTCCATGTATTTTCAAATCGATCGATCCCACCAATTGATTGATTGATCCATCCTCACCAGCACATTACCGTGAAAAACCAGATCGACCAGACGAGCTCAGATCGATCGGTCCAGCCGAGGATCGATCCATGCATCATCAAAGATGATCGATCATGTTTACCGTAAAGAAGCAGATCGATCGGTCCAGCTGAGGATCGGTCGATCCATTATCAAACACGATAATCATATTTACCGTAAAGAACCAGAACGATCTACCTACCAGAGAAAAAATGAAACTTTGCTTATTTTCCTACTTGGATTAGGATTTCGACCTTGACGTGTTTGTACCTATAAATACTAGTTTTAAGTCATTGTTTAGCCTATGTTTTATCTTATCTTAAGCTTTATTTTAGTGAAACCTTGTGAAGAGATGTCTTTTGGTTATTTTATTGGATTATTATGAGTTCTTCATCAAACCTTAGTTGTTTCTCATCTTCCATGGTTGAGTAGTTCTCTAATTAGGGTTTAGGGTTTCAAAGAAATGAAAAATCATTGAATCAGACACAAATAGAGTTTTATCTTATGTAATCTTCATTTATAGTTGTTGTTATTGGTTAGATTTAATTGATCACTTAGTCTATAATATAGGGTTTAACTTATTTGCCAAAAGCGTTATAGGTTGCTGGATAAAACATAGGTGACCGTATTATCCTTAGCCAACAAAAGTTGATGTTGTTACGATACGTGAACATATTAAACCCGCTAGTTAATGCTTGTATAGGATTTTAAGTTCAAATGATAGTTTTGATACTTAGGTGGCTAGTCATAGTAATTGATACTACTTGATACTACGACAATAGATTGGTTAGATTTTTTTGTTCGAGTTCTAAATGGTTCTTATTAATGCCTTGAATAGTTGTCTAGTTCGTCATTTCTGATTTCCGACGAATATCTTTAAAAGCTAACGTTTTTAATCCATAAATTTTCATCATTTATTTACTTGCTTATTTACTTTATTACATTCACAAATAACAAACAATCTCTCTTTTGACTTAGTTTGACATTCATTCGTTAAGAATAGTAATCCAACATTGATTTCTATAGATTCGATCTCATTTATACTAATGTTTTTATATTTACACTTATATTTTTAGGTTAAAACTCTAAGTATCACTATTAATGATACATGTCTTAGTCAAATGCATGATACATGTCTTAGTCAAATGCATACTCTGCATTTAAACTCAAAAGGATATCAATATATTAATAAGTAAATTAGCAACTAAACTGATAGCATTCTTTTTTACTTTTTCATTTATTTTATTTTATCTGGTACAATAATCTGCATGATATCTAGTGTTTGTTCTACTGCTACTTTTTGCAGAGTTAAACATTTTTCAACGTGATTTCAATTATTTTTTATCACTCTTTTTTTTATTGTTAATGGTTTTTAATCACTCATAGTTCGTAGATGTTTTTACTTTTTAGTGGCAAAAAAAACTCTGAATTTTCGGAGTTTGAGAGCCGGCATATCTTTGGATTCTCTCTTTAAAGTCATTGTCTGGTATAGAAGTCTTTGGAAAGTTGTTGATAAAAAACATGTTATTATGTTTGAGGGCTAGCCTATTTCTCCCTTTTGCTCGTGCTAATTTAAAGAGTTTTGGAGTTTGGAAACTATGTTAGGTTGATCGAGTTTATGAGTTTTTCGAGTTTCAGTGTTTTCTCCCGTTTATAAAAACAATGTTCGGTTATAAAAACATTCAGTTATAAAAACAGTGTTCGGTTCGTGCTATTGTTGTTTTGTGTTAGATTTTTGGTCTTTACGCTTTTTTTTTATTATCTCTATAATCCTGTCAAAAATTTAAAGTAGAATAAATTAACATCTTTACGAAGAAAACAAAAAAAAGCACCGAATTTTATGCATCTGAGGATTACTTTGGAAATATATATTTTTTTTTTGACATCAGATTGCTTTGGATTTTATGCTGGGATATTCCTGCGTAAAAGAAAAAATATTGTATCACCATTAACCAATGACTAAATTTATTTGAAAAAATAAAAAAATAAAAAAAGACATATGTACTTGATTGAATTCCTTGTGCTCTGTCCTTGGATGGACTACTTGAGAGGAAAGTAAGATGGGCTTAACAACGAAGGCCCATTAATCCGAGTTACCCGAAACTCTCAACTCGTTAACATTCCGAGTCATTGACTCAGTATCCTCTTCTAACGAATTCTCAATTTCTCATTTGATCTCTCAATGAAATTGAGACCACGACGAACCGCGAATGGACGCGATCAAACCACTTCCACCGGTCTCGAGCTTCTCCGCGTCGGTCTTCACCTTCCTCGATCAAAGATTCAGAGACTCCAGCGATCTTTCCCAGTCTCCGGTTCTGGTTTCCGAGTTACGGACTGAGATTTCCGAATTGGATCAGAGATTAGCCGGATTAAATCGCCAGCTCGAGTCCGATCTTTCTGCTTACGCTTCGTTTTCTGATCGCGTCGGTGGTCTATTTGTAGAGGTTAATGCTAAATTGGCTGATCTCTCATCTTCTACCTGCCTTCTACGCTCCGCGTCAGGTTCGTATGATTAGGATTGTGAAATGTTGTAGTCAAAGATAGAATGAAAATTCTGTTTGTAGTTGGGAGATTGTTGCAATGCTGGAAATAATTGTAACATTTTGTTAAAATTTGAGATTGTTATCTGTTTTATTGATTCAGATGGAGGGAAGGAGGAAGAGACGACGGAGAATGTAGCTGGGGAGGAGCTTCCATCATTAGCAAAGGAAGTAGCACAAGTTGAGTCTGTGCGAGCTTATGCTGGTAAGTTTGCTTCATTTGGTGTTAAGGCGTTTCGGATAAAAATAGTCTTATGAATTTGGAATCTCAAGTCTTCCTTCTTAGTTTGGTCACTGTGGTGTTCATTTTTTTCCGTTAAATCTATGTTTTTCAGAGACTGCACTAAAACTTGACACTCTTGTTGGTGAAATCGAGGATGCTGTGATGTCTTCTATGAATAAAAACTTGAAAACATCTCGGTCAAGCGGTTTTGAAGTAAGCACAATGACTTCATCTAGAATGTGCTGTTACAAAATTATGATCGTAGCGTGTATAGCATCATCAATGTTTAAACTTTTACTGACCTCAGGAATTGCGTCTACATGCTATCAAAACACTTAAAACGACAGAAGAGATACTGAGTTTAGTGGCAAGCAGACATCCTCGATGGGGGCGTCTTGTTTCAGCAGTTGATCATAGAGTAGATAGAGCTTTAGCCATGATGAGACCTCAAGCAATTGCTGATTATAGAGCGTTGCTTTCTTCACTTGGATGGCCACCTCAGCTTTCTACCCTAACTTCAGCGAGTCTTGATTCGAAGTCAGAAAATGTCCAAAATCCGCTTTTCACCATGGAAGGAAGCCTCAAAAGTCAATACTGTGGAAATTTTCATGCCCTGTGTAGCCTGCAGGGGTTGCAGTTGCAAAGGAAGTCGCGGCAGCTTGGGAGCCATAAGGGAGAAAATGTTCTTTTCCACCAGCCACTCTGGGCCATTGAAGAGCTGGTCAACCCTCTGACAGTTGCATCTCAGCGACATTTTACAAAGTGGACTGAAAAGCCTGAATTCATTTTTGCACTTGTGTATAAAATCACAAGGGACTATGTGGATTCTATGGATGAGTTGTTACAACCGCTCATTGATGAAGAAAAACTAGCTGGGTACAGTTGCCGAGAAGAGTGGGTTTCGGCGATGGTAAGCTCACTGTCGTTGTACTTGGTGAAAGAGATATTCCCTACATATGTGGCTCCGCTAAATGAAGCGAATGAAACTGATGTTCTTTCTGAGGCCAAGGTTTCATGGCTCCATCTCATTGACCTAATGATCTCTTTTGATAAGCGAGTTCAGTCTCTGGTATCGCAATCAGGAATACTTTCGCTTCAAGAAGATGGGAATCTTGTGAGAATTTCCTCTCTCTCAGTTTTCTGTGACAGACCTGATTGGCTTAATTTATGGGCAGAGATAGAGCTAGATGAGAGGCTCCTCAAATTCAAGGCGGAGATAGATAATGACAGAAATTGGACAGCGAAGGTCCAAGACGAACTCATCTCCACTTCCAACGTTTACAGACCACCAATTATTTCCAGCTTGTTTCTGCAGCATTTATCATCAATAATCGAACGATCTAAATCAGTGCCGGCCATTTACTTGAGGGCAAGGTTCCTGAGACTGGCAGCCTCACCAACAATTCAGAAGTTCTTGGATAGTCTTCTTCTCAGGTGCCAAGAAGCCGAAGGACTAACTGCTTTAACCGAAAATAACGATCTAATCAAGGTCTCAAACTCAATCAATGCTGGCCACTACATTGAATCCGTCTTAGAAGAATGGTCTGAGGATGTATTTTTCCTCGAAATGGGAACTGGACAGCACAATCCACAGGAAGTTCCAGGATTGGAGAACTTTACAGAACCTTCTGAAGGTATTTTCGGAGAAGAACTTGAGAAGTTGGAGAAGTTCCGGTTCGAGTGGATTAACAAATTGTCTGTGGTGGTCTTAAGAGGCTTTGATGCTCGAACTCGAGACTACATAAAAAATAGAAAGCAATGGCAGGAGAAGAAAGACAAAGAATGGACAGTGTCGAGGGCACTAG
This sequence comes from Cardamine chenopodiifolia, assembly GCA_963922655.1. Classification (NCBI taxonomy): domain Eukaryota; kingdom Viridiplantae; phylum Streptophyta; class Magnoliopsida; order Brassicales; family Brassicaceae; genus Cardamine; species Cardamine chenopodiifolia. The sequence continues at coordinate 11,334,543 of OZ000479.1, read as the reverse complement.
TCGGGGCTCTAGACTACTTGCAAGGAAAGACGTCGATAATAGAAGAAAATCTAAACAAAGCAGACTTTACAGCTATGTGGAGAAGTCTAGCCTCAGAGATAGACAAGTTGTTCTTCAACAGCATCTTGATGGCGAATGTGAAGTTTTCTAATGATGGAGTCAAAAGGTTTAAAAAGGACATGGATGTTCTGTATGCGGTTTTCAGGGCATGGTGTGTTAGACCCGAAGGTTTCTTTCCCAAACTAAGTGAAGGGCTTACGCTGCTAAGGATGAAGGAGAAGCAAGTGAAGGACGGTCTAAGCAGAGGTGATAGGTGGTTACGTGAGAATGGAGTTCGATATTTGAGTGACGCTGAAGCCAAGAAAGTGGCTAAGAGTAGAGTGTTCTCTTAGTTCGACCTCTTTCAGCAAATCACGTCGCCATTGATTTTAGACTAAGAAGGTACATTGAATTGATATGTTGCATAGACGCGAACAATACGGATAGGCGAGAGCATTTCATTTATTTGTGGATTATAATATAAAACTCAACGTTGAATTTTTTTTTAATTGAAATTTTACTAACCACCCCTGGTTTTGTTTCATCTTGGTTTGGCCTTCATTACAATAATGATTTGTTTTTGTCCAGTGCTCATTACTCCTCTCTTAACCACCTCTTGATCTTCGTTCCACTGGATTATAGTTCCTATAAGAAACCACTGGTTTTACAAGCTTAATAGTTAGGGAAACAATGAAAGAGAGACAATTCCAAAAATCTGACAGATGAAATCCCATACTCATTCAGAATGCCACCATTAATGGAATCACAGAAACGTTTCAGCCATTGCAGAAACTCCAAGTTATCCAATGGTCGACCTTTGACAAGCCCGTTAATTTCCAATGGCTGAGGTGTTTACCCAGCAAGAAAAACAAGGTGAGTGATATACATATACACAACTATTACAGGAACATGAAAAACTGAGAGCTTATTGATATACCTTTGTAATTTGCAGCTTGTTGAACACATCTTGCAAGACCTTGTAGTTTTGTATCATCTCGTACATTCTTCGCATCAAAGTTAACCTTGCAGAGGAGGATTTTGAGATATTATGGCAGCAAGAAGTAAACTAAACTTGCAAATGATAAATATAAAAGTAAAAATCACCTTATGCATTGGTACAACTCCTGGAAAGGTCATATCAAGCATCTGACATTGCACAGCACCAGATGCAGCCTACCAAAACTCAGATAAATTTTACTTAGAACAAAGACAACAGGGACACAAATTTTCATTCAAGAACAGTTCAATACAAAACAGTAACAACAGTGAATCTAATGCCATTACAACTATTAACATTCAAAACAACTAAACAATCAAACAATCCCAAAGCCTAAAGCCATAATCTTACTGTCATAAGACTCAACATAACTTATCCCCAAATCTCATAAATCCCAATAAATCTTGTTAACCAGTTGAAACAATTCAAACTCAAATCTACAATTCTCTCCAGTTCAAAACCCTAATTTCTCAATTTATCCAGCAAATGAACTAAATCAACACTACCACCATCACTATGACAATCCATAACACGAATCAATGGCCTTGGGCAGCGAAATAGCAAACATAAAACCCTAGAAAGAAATGCAGAATCATATACAATTCTCTTCTCAGATGAATTAGCAAAAGGAACCATAGAAGAAGCAGACAAAACCAACATGCAGATATACTCGCAAAATCCAACAACACATACCTCTTCGACGCGAGGAGATTGAGCTGAAGACGATCATTGATCCAAGTTAGAAGCTCATTTCTTCCGACGAAGTAAGCACTATCCATCATACCAATGTTCGTCGACATTTTATTTTAGGTAATAAACTTAAATCCTCTCTAAATCTGTTTCAAAGTTATTATTTATAAAGTGTTCGTTAACAAATCACAAACACACGAAACATAGCACAACTAAGCCACTTCATTTTACTAGTGTACCCACACTTACAAATTTCTGTTAGTATAATAGTCGCAAAACTAAGCTTCCTTATCACCTTTTAACTCATAATAACTTTTTATTTTTGGTTTAACCATATAATTAATGGCTCAAATTTTAAATTAGATTTAATTTACAACAATGTATATTTTTTGTTTCACTCAGACAATCTATCATTGCTTTCATGTTTCAGTGTAGGATTTGTTTCTCTCTTATTTTTTATCCCTCTTAGACTTTAGTTATGTTATGGAAGAGTAAAATATGGTTTATGGTATAGTTAACTTTAAAAATATGTTAGGGTTTCTTATTTTTCAGAGTATGGTTTTTGAAAAAGTTGTCATGCTTATTATATCATATTAGAACAAAAAAGGAGAAAAACCATATGTAGGATTTGAGCAACAAATATCCTAAAGTTTTGGTTCGTTGTAATCAACAATCGAAATTATTTGTCTCGATTGTTTGAAGGCAATAAAGTGATTCGACTCTAGTTGGATTTCTAGTAAATTTCAGTTTCTCTACATTTGATTTGACACATTATAGATTTTGAAAATTGAAATTGCATCTTCTTTTAGAAGTTGATATTTTAGGAATAGATTGGAAATTGATTTTGCTCATTTGATATTTAATTTTTGTTACGTCTCAATGTGCATGATGATTTTCCTTAGATTACACATAGGTGGATTTTGAGCCGCTTAGATGTCGTGAAGTCCATCTTTGTGAGAAATTCTGAAGTGAATGAGGTTTCAATACGCAATAAAAGTTGTATGATAAGATGATTGAAACTCAAATTTCATGCGGTCAGGTTTGGCATCTTAAAAAAATCCAGTTGTCTATCTTCACATGTTGTTATACTTCAAGACGACTACAATAGTTAATGAGATTGATTGTTTTTTGATGTCATAATTCACAACTGATGATCAATTTTATGTTGTGGATGACGCAAATTCAACTCATGGTAAAAACATACGCTTAACTTGTTTTTGCTTATTACTTGTGTATATATTTTGTGGTGTACGATTTCGATATATTAAGTCAAGCAACTTAAAACAATATCCTTGAACTCTCGCTTCGAGTCACTTCTAAGGCAATCTCAAGCCTTTCTATGTCTTTCCGACCAATCAACGATATGTCTGAGGACGCAGCGGTTGGTGATTGTATAAAGCTTTACACAGACGCGCTGAGTCAACTCAACGAGTCAATGTCAGAGATCGAAAAAGAGAAGAAGAAAGGAGGGAATTGGTTGACGAAGAAAGTCATCGGAGATGTTAAGACGTGGATCAGCGCCGCCATGACTGACGGTGAGACTTGTTCTGATGGGATTCAAGATATGGGAACAATTGTGGGAAATGAGATCAAGAAAGAGATGCAGATTGCTAATCAGATGATGAGTATTAGTTTGGCCATTGTTAGCCAAATTAAGAAACTTTTGTTGATTTTTCATTAAAACCAAAAAAAACACAAAAATCAAAAATCTACTAAACAAAAAAGGTTCGAACTTTATATATTTTCTCTGTTTGTTAACTTCAAATTCAGAAGTGTGTTTTTGAGCTTCTCTGTTCTTTCTCTGTAATTAACTACTACATTAATGTATTTATTTTGGTATGTAGGATAAGAGCTGTATAAAAGTTCTCGTATTTTACATTCTCAATCTATTCAGTTCTTGAGGTTGTTCTCCAGTTAAAAGGTTTAAATTAAAACGAGCTTCGTCTCCTTGGCTTGTCTATTTATTTCTTGGTTGTGTTCCTCAACTAGAAGAAGAAAACAAGATTGAAATCTCTATTACATAGAGGTAGAGAATCATATTTCAAAAGTAAGGACTTAGCAAATGATTCAGACAAGCAAAAAATTTGAGTGTACCTGCAGAGTTAGAGGCCTTACTGTTTCCTCTAAAGATTTGATCTTCTCTATATCATCACGCGCCATCATCACCGCAACTTCAAGCTTCTTCGAAGTCATTCCCAGTTCGGCTTCTAGTTGTTTCGATTTTAGAGTAAGCTCTTCGACCTGAGTTGATAAAAGTCTTCATCCACAAGTTCCTTATCCTACATTTGATTCATTAAGGTTTAAATGGTTGGGGACTTACCTGTGCTTTGAGTACTGATATTTCATGACTAAGGCACTGATTCGATTTCTTTGGCCCTTCTTGTAGCAATTCCGTATCGGTAATGTCTGTGGTGAAGTCCGAAGTAGTTGCAACAGACTCAACCGGGCTGGATTTGATCAATAAAGGAAACAACTCAACAGAACCTCTACGCGAAAACGGGAGACCAGAAGTCACCGAATGTCTTATAATAGATGATGTATCTGATTTCGAAGCACAATGCTTGGTTCGTTGTTTGCCTTCTTGATTAACCGAATCGAAAGAGGTAAGCTTAGAGAGTTTCCGTATGCCTTTCAAGTTAAAACTACCTTTAATATCCATAGTTGAGTGATTTGATGACGTGCAGTTTCCTCCTGAAGTTTCACCAATGGTTTTCAAGTCCAGCATCGTAGTTTGTCTGAAGAAATCAAATGAATTAACTCTAAGAAGCTGGCGCTGCGGTGTTGTGCCAAATTCGTCCAGTTCATTACTGCTAGATGGTAGACTTGCGTTTGAAAATCTAGCACTATTTGCAGGAGTGCCAAAACATTCTCTAACTCCTTCGAGTTTTATATAGCAGTCATCACAAACACGGTAAGGCCTGTTAGTCTTGGGAGCCATGGTTGCTGCTAAGGATTTTCTATTAGTGCATGAATTACAGAAGACACTCCCACAGTTGTAACAGTTGTGGAGCTTCCTCATGTAATTAAAAGGATGGCGACAACCAGAGCACCTAGAACTATCAGTACCCGAAATTGGTTTGTGAAGACATATTGTTGTTGTGTAGTTAGAACCACACACCACTTTGCTCACTTGTTTACCTTTTAAAGCTCTCACAAGAGTCGGCATGCGTCTATATTCAGTGTTTCCGTGCCCGAGCTGTCCATTTGATCCTTTGCCCCAAGTGTAAACCTCAGCTTTCGCGTTCAAAACCACGATATGGTAAAAACCCCTTCAATGCAAGAAGGAACTCTCACAACATTATCTTGACTTGGATCAGAAATTCCCATTGCGTAAACTTGTCCAGACACATAGAGAGCAATAGTAATCTTAGGGTGATCCTTTTATCGACGGATGCTCCTATTACACTCGTAGTCTCTGAAGGATGAGAACCAACTATGTGAGGAACTTATCATGAATCCACTGGTTTCTGCTGCTTCGGTTATTGCTGCTGGGTTGGCTGTTGGGCTTGCTTTAAATGCTTTGTCCACAAGCTACCTGTTGAAAGCTAGTTGTATCCAGTTCAGTTATACAAGATGGGACTAGTCTAGACTCTTTATCACCATGCCCAAGCCTCTCATCCTCTCCATCACCCCAAGTAAAGAGCTTACCCGATGACATGGCCTCACCGAAAACACTAACAATAGCAGTTGAATGCTAAACGCCACAAGCTGTCTTTATTGTTCTACAACCATTTAGCACTTCGACTTCTCTAGGTATGTTTGTGCTTATACGATCACCATGTCCAAGCGTCAAAAGAACCATCACCATATGTAAATAGCTTACTTTCTGATGTCACAAAAGTTGTATGCCAAGGTCCACAAGATAACGCTTTTACTTTTATATCTTCCATCTGACCGAGAATTCGTACTGGTTTCCAATGGCTACCTTCACTACCAAGTCCAAGGAGACCAACATTATGAGCTCCATAACCCCAAGCATATAAATCTCCTAAGCTATTACAGCACAAGTATGAAACTCCCCACAGTCAGCTAACTCCACTGTTGATCCGTTAAATTCATCGATAAGTTTCGGCTGTGGAACATAGGAACAAGCTCCATGTCCTAACCTACCACCAGATTCTTCTCCCCAACCATACAGCTGTCCGTGCTTTGTGACTAACACTGCATAATTGGTACCACAAGATATGCTCTCTGCATCAAGTGCCACATGTGATTTCAGGACTTTAGGTAAAAAAGAATTAGTCATTAAAGAAGAGTTGCTACCACTTTTTTGCATACCACCTCCTAATAGACCCTCTCCAATACTTTCTCCCCAAACAAAGACATCACAAAGAGACTTCAAATCTTCAAAAGTATATCCTTGACTAGATGAGCTCACTGCACTCGAAACGCTATATTTACTTTTATAAACGGCAGGGGAGTGATTAGTAGGTCGATTCTCTAAAGTCTCTATTAGAATATAAGTCCGTTTTAGTTAAATGTTGTTGTAAACCGGTGTAAACCACATAATAGCTCATTGTATATAAGGAGTAACAACCTGTAATCAAACAACAAGAAATAAGAAGCAAATGTTCAACGACTTCATCTTCTTCTTTTCTGCAATTCTTCTTCTTCCAATACTTTCTGCAATTCTTCTTCTTCCAATAGTCTCGGGAGATGAATTATGAGGTTTATGAACCAGTTCATCCAAAGAGAGTGCTTTTAGTACTGCAGTTTGTGACAAAACCTCTGAGAAAACTTTCCCTAGTCTCTGTGGAGTATTGCTGTGAGATCCTGAGGCCTTTTTTGCATGTTCCTGCAAAAGTACTACAGATGAGATATGATATGAAGTAGGAAACAACCTTCTCATGAAGAAAGAAAACAACCACAACGAAACCTCGTAGCTTGTGTCACTGCTGACAGATCTGATGGTTGAACTACTTTGTTCTCCTCCATAGTCAGGAACAAAACTACGGCTTCTTGAATGAAGTACCAATGCAGAAGAAGAGTTGTTTCGTGCGAGAAGAGCACAAAGAGTAGTGAGCCAGAACTCAGCTTCATCCTTGTCCTTGCATACCTATTCATGAAGGTTTCAGTAAATGCTTATCACTTAGTAGTAATTAGAACCTCTTCAACTGACCAAAGGGAGCAAAAATACAAACCAAATCGAGAGAGCGGTCGCCATATATAAGAAAAAGGATTGATATTCCTTGGTGGATTGAGGGTATCGTCGGAAAACAGCCTGGAACAATAACATTCGTTTGTTCAGAAATCTGCAGCAAAACTGTAACCAGATAAAATGATATACATTTTTTAACTTACAGTTCGTTGTCCAGGTATGATTCTTGTCACAGAACTCAGTTTAACACGTTTCTCCTTTTTGCCACAATACCATAACAAAAATATTTCATCCTGCAAAAGATTTGAGAAAACACCGTATCAAACACACACAATCTTCATCTTGAAATAAACTTTGAGAAGTCATAAATCGTTACACTGGAAAGCCTAAAAGGATAGAATTTAGGCTTCCCACGGCGGCCATATTTTAATAGATAAGCTCCTTTCTTCAGAATTGCTATTGCCTGAACCAAGTGTTTAAGCCATTAAGTTTTTAAGACATTATTAAATCAAAGTTAACAAATTGAAGCTAAATTTTCACACAAAAACTCAAGAACACACCTGTTCATTCTCCCTCTCTGTGGGAAGATTTCTTTGGAAACAAGCCATTCCAAGTTGATTAGATTGTTTGATTTACGAAAGAGAGCACCAGATGATTCCAATGCTCGCCCCATATAATAATAATACCCCTTTTGCCTTCAATCGCTAAATTTTCTTATCTAACTAAGCCTTCGAATGGATAATCTCATCAGGACGTGTAGTAACTGCTGATTTCTCCTACAGTGTCGCATTTGCGTTAATCATTTCTCCCTCGAACGAACTTATAAATAACCTAATCATCAAGTAACATATACGGAATCAACCATCTCGGTTAATCAATCGGCAATACAATGCTGATTACACACAATGTGATCGATGATTAAAAGATTAGAGAGAAACGCACGTAGTTCCTTGGTCCGCACGCCACAATTCCGAAATTTTTTTTTTTTCTCAGGCACAAATCAAATCAAATTAAAATTACACCTCCCTTTCTGGGTTTCCTCGTTTAGGTTTCTCGCTTGAGTTTTGCCGAGAATCAGACAAGATTTGTGTTGGATTTGAAAAGGGGAAGGAGAGAAAAGAAGAAACAAAGGAGATTCTGACCCAACGACGACGACAACAGATAAGAGAACAAAGGTCTGTGTAATTCTCCTTTTGTTGGTCTCAGATCGTTTATCTGTTATTTTCAGTTATTTTTCCTTTCTTCTTTTTCTTAGACCTTCTGAAAATTATTTTTCAGTGTATATGTTTTTATTCCTAAACTATCATATCAAAAAAATATCACATTTGAATAAATATATTCTTGTGACCGTTTGGTTTAGTAAAATTTGGTAAAGAAGAGTTCTTTGGCTAAATCACTTAAACTTTTAACATTGAATACGATACTAGGGTGATCTAATAAACTCTGCTACCAAGATCAATGTTAAAACAAAACTTGAAATTAGTTATTCTCCAAGCCATTTCAACTTTTCCATCTAAAATGTATCATCAGCTAGGACTTTCATAAAGGTAGAAGAAAACTAAAGAGAAAAGCATCTGACAATAAAAGAGGGTGTGCAGTAACAAAATAGTAATACATTTTGGTTTAGAAAAGCATTGATAGAGTGAAAGATTACTTCTTCTAATGTTTATAAAGAGTGTCTTTGAGTAATAATAGCACACGATCCAATGTATTCAAATCCATTCCTCTTGAAAGAAGCTATTCGAAACTACTCATCGAAGGTACTCAAGAACCCACCAATGAAACCAGCTCCATTGCAGTCCCCACACAACACCTCCTTTTTACCTCTGCCACCCAATAAATTAAAATAATATATTATTAAGTAATAAGTTTATGTGTGTTGTACAGAAGGAAGAAGATGAAGAAAGGAGATCAGATGTTACAAACCTACATAGCCAACAGAGTCCACCAGCTTTAAACTGCCCATTAAAATGATCAGTCAAATTCACACCACCTCCTTTGCATTGAGAACATGCTACAGCACCTGTTTCCACAAAATATTTGTCAAATTACTAAACAATTCAGTTGTATACACTAAGAGAATTTATAAGCACTTACCATTCCCTTCACAATTTGCACAAACTAAACTGTTCGGTTTAGTGCTCTGAGTATTGTTTGAGGACTATTAAACAACAAAAGATGAGATTTTTAATTAATTAATGAAATGGTAAAATGAAGTAAGCAAATTTGATAGAGAGGAACAGTGTTCGAAGATTACTAACGTTAACCTCAAAACTTTGGGATTTGGAAGTATGAAGCAGTTCTCTCTTCTGGACCAACGATGAGGTGTTATCACCAGTTGACAAGAATTGAGTAGTAGGTTTAGGGTTTTTGTTGGGAGATTGGAAGCAAAAATTAGGAGGAGAAGAGAAGAAGCATAGTGAATTCGCCATTTCTGTTTTTCTGATTCTTCTTACCCACTCGATAACAGATAAGAACCTCTCTTTCTTTCTTTTTTTTTTTTTACTGTGAGCCTATTTTACCAAAATACCATTTCCTTACCCGCTTTTACCAATCTAAACCAGAACCAATTGTTATACTGGTTTTCTTTAGACCCAAATTCACATTTCACTTCACACTTCATTTCCTCATTTTTATAGTTTTGATAATTTTTTGTTGTTATGCCCTCAAAGTCACTATCTTTTGCAACTTTATCATTTATCTTCACAAAATGCAAGTTAATTATGTAAAATCAAAAATAATTCACGGTATAACTTTCTTATGTGTTTTCGAAGAGATTTTACGGTCATATATATTATATTTTCAAAATGTTAATCGTCTATTTGGACTCTTCGTTGCGAGGAATTCGATTTAATATGTTTTTATCATAATTTTACAAACTTAAAACGGTAGTGAGTGTGACTAGCGATATATATATTACGTATATTTAAAACTTTACGAGGAATTCGATTTAATATATTATTTATCATAATTTTACAAACTTAACGGTATTGACTGGCGATATATATATATATATACTACGTATATTTATAAGTGGAATTGATCTGTATTCTGTATTTTTCAGAGGTGGAAGGTAAAGTGCAATAATATGGTGACTTTGAAGGCTTTTTTTGGTTGAAAACACTTATTGTGTTGTTCTAGTATCTTACGTGAAAAGAACATGAGAAAATGACAAAGCTTAGAGCTAATTTACTTATTTTTCTCAAACGACCCATAAGGGCAATAACTTCCTGATCCTATGAACAAACCAAATCAAAAACAAGAAATGACCAAGGCCAAACCCACAAGGACATTAGACGATGTTAAAAAATACAAAATCAGGGTACTTCACAAGTTGCCCTGTCTCTATTTCCGGTTAACTCGTGTTGCTACTCCTTGTGGAACCGCCTAGGACTCATTCACTAGCTTTCAACCGCTCTCCAAGTAGCCGGGAAGGCCACGAGTCACCTGCACTAGCATACCTTGGACATGGCTTACTCACATTTGAGCTATTATACATCAAAGGCGCTTGAGTCTGCACACGTCCTGCCAAGTCTGCAATATCTTGTGTTTGGAGATCAGGTTGCATCGGAAGGACAAGAACTGTTGCAGCAGATTGTTGAAAGCCAGGGCCTTGGAAAATGGGAATTCCTGGAAACTGAGATGCAAGTTCGGGATGATGTTGTTGATGATGATGATGATGATGATGATGGTACTCGGGTACAGGAGAAGTGTTCAAGTCAGGTTTCGACTGATTAACTCTCGCTTCTATCTCGATTTGTAATTTCGAGATCTCGTTCTCGAGCGCTGATGTTTCTTCCTTGAGCTCATTCGTCTCTGTTGTTACCTACACACCCCACAGTTTCCATCACAAAAGGATTATTAAACAATTAAGACAAATGTATAAACTAAACACTGTTGAAGCATCATCCGTCTACAACATCTAAAGCTTCTTAGGAAGTGGCTTACATAGCTAGATTCAGAGAGGAGAGAAGTGTTCTCCTTTCTAAGAGCCTCAATCTGACCAAATACATCCTTCAAGAATCGAGTAGCTTCGCATAGTATGGAGGCTTTCCCACTGTTTTGCTGATTCAGTTCTGAGACACAGAAATTCACAATCGATAAGACCATCACATAACATATATTTTGCACGGTAACACAAGTCATCCAATTGTTCATTAAAATCTAAGTGAAATTTACCAAGAGTATCAGCTAATTCAATGAAAAGCTCATTCAAATGCTCGCGTTTAAGCCTCTCCCGAACAGCTTTGTGAATCCTTTTTGGTACTTTACCTTTTCTACACCTGTTACATAATCATTAATCAATCAATCACCAGAAACAAATATAAATGGAAAAAACAAAAACCCCTAAGTACAAATCTCTATTGGAGATTCACCTTTCATCTGTAGTAGCATTAGCTTCATCAGTCGATGTGGAAGGAGTTTTCGATCCCATCTTCTTGCTTTTGTAAAAACAAGAATCTCTATCAAATCACCTGGAAATAATAGATAAGATGATTGAATTCAAAAACCCTAATTGAAAATTCTACTCTGATATTAATGAATTTGACAAATCATTCATCTTTGACACCACCCTTAATGACAAAACTCCCCCAAGAAACCTAGAGAAACTTAGGAGCAGAAAGACAAAAACTTTACGATTCAAAACTTTAATTCGTCGTGTGATTTTGATTCCTCAAAAATCAAATACTTTTCGATTCTCACTTTTTATCACCACATTTTTCTTGTCAAATCAAACAGTGAAGAATACTAAAAACTTACGGCTAAACTTCTCAGCTTAAATCGAAACACAAACAACTAAAAAAAATTCTACCTTTCTCCGGTGAGAATCTCTTCGAAAATTTTGTAGATGATCAGGATTCAAAACGAGTAGAAGAAATATAAAAATAAGCAATGAGAATCTGAGAAATCGAAATTGGAAGAAACAAAAACATAAAAGAGGAAGGGGAGGGGCGTGTGGGGAAAGAAGGAGGCGCGTGGAGAGCACAGAAGAAATGGTGCGTGTCAGTGGACACCTGAGTTTGACATGTGCCTTTCGCTTTTCCTGTTTTGTCGTTTTCTTTTACGTTGCGTGCCACTTTGCTCATTCTTTATGGACACGTCATCGTAAAACTTTCATTAAAATATAATTATCGAGTGGAGTGATTTTTATTCAGGTAAAGTTATATTGTTTGTTGAGTGTACATTCAATTTTGACTTGCGATGCTCATATTATGAAATTGTTATGTAAAATCAATAATTAAACTTGTAAGTACAAATTGTTGTCCAGTTTCTACGGCTTATTTTTTTCAATCAAATATTAATATTAATGGCCGGTTTTGACTTTTAGGGGCGTGTGGGGTCCACGCGACGGATAATAAAGGTATGGAAACGGTCCGTCGAGAGTCGATGACGTCTGTCGTCCGCCGCTGCTGGCGTGTGCCTCCCACAAACTCGTGTATTGATAAGTGTTACAATTCTAATGGTATAGTAAAACTTATATATTTGACTCAAAATAGTAAATATTTCAAAAAATATATTTTACAGAAACGAAATTCAGGCGTAATGAAGAATTGAAAATAGGAACTTATGAATTAAAAGAAATGACGTAAATATATTAAGTGGTTTCGTTTTTTTTGTTTTTTTCTGGTCGTCAAGTCGTTTCATTTTAGTACTAGGCTTTGGTCGTTTTTTTTTTCTTCTGTCAACAAATAAATACAGAAAAATGACTCAAATATATATCAACATCTAAAATTAATTCAACAAAAGATAGAAAGAAATATAAAACTAATATGGCTAATTTATCCCACATATGAAAACTAAAGATATTTCATAACTAATTATGAATATTTTGCCATCAAATATTATGTTGTGGGTATCTATATTTCTATGTTTAACTGGCTCCGTAATTTGAATGTACATCTAATATAAGTTACACATTTGTTAAAAAGTACTTTATCACAACAAAAAACATTTGTTAAAAAGTAATCTCTTGGTTTAGAGTTAGACTTTAGAGCTAGGCCAAAAGAAAAAAAAAAAAGAGTATCCAACTGAACCGAAATTTGTAGTTCGGTTCGGATATCCGAAACAATCCAACCGGACACTTCTTCCTAGATCGGTTAATTGAAACTAAACCCAAACTTTAATTTATGTCTGTTTAGCCGTTAACTGTTCATCGGCACAGCTTCCGTTCTTTTCTCTGAGTTTCTCAATTTCTCTTCTCGAAGTCACTTAGTCTCCGGCCACCGGAACCTAGCTCCGGCGTTTCCGGAAACTAGGACTCTGACTCCAGCTCCGCAGCAGACAGCGAGTTCAAGGTGAGCTTCTCCAATTGTCCTCTTAGATCAATAGCTCTTTCACATTTCCTCCTCTGGTTTCGTTTCTCTCTTTTTTCCAAGTTTTGTGTCAATCTCAAAAAACATTTATTAATAAAATTTACTAAAATTAATCGAAATCTAATTGAGCAGTCTAAAAGAGAAACCGTTTCTTAATTTGAATAGGTCTGCTCAGTTGAATTCTGGAACCAGTGGAGAAAGTACGCATTACGTTTACTACAAGGGTCCTTTTGTCGGAATGGAAACTTCTCAAAGAGATGAGCTTTCAAGCTTTCGAAATGTTCTTCCACCTGTGGATTTCTGTTGTGTTTATGGTTCGACATTGCACCCAAATAACCAAGATAAGGTTTTTATCTTCTCCTTGATCTCTCTTTGATGAGCATTTCTGTTTCTGAATCGGTTTGCTAATTGGGTGTGAAAAATAAAAAATGCGATTTTTGGTTTTGTAGTCTAAAATGGTGGACTATATCCTTGGAGTCTCTGATCCTATGAAATGGCACTCTGAGGTGAGCAATATCTTTTGATTATAATTTGTTAGATCAGGAGCTATTTAAAAGCTCATAGATCCTTATTAATATTTTTTTTTGTGTGACCAAGAATCTGAAAATGAATTCAGATCACTGTGCTTCATGGATGGTTCACCTTGGTGGAGCTAGGCTGGTATGTTTCTCTCGATATTCGATATTCTTGAATTGCGTATACAGTTTAATCAAACACTGAACACGCAGTTTTTTTTAATTCGAGAACAGATTACGAATGTTGCTGATAAAGTAGGAGATGGAGTTCACTTCAATCCATTTGTCAATTGGAACGATAAGGTAAGAACTTCCCAGAAACTGTAGTATTTTGTTAATCCAAGCTTGTATTTCTATATTTCATATGTTTATATACTGGTCAGGAATCAAGATGATCACATTGTATGTAAATTTAAACCATTTTTCTTGCATGATTTATTTTCTTTGTGAAGCTCAAGTATGGGGTTGTTCGGATGCATGACCTAGTACAGGACATTCTGAACTGGAATAGATTCTACTTGAGTGGCCGTTTACAAAAACCGGTATGCAAGTTGCTTGGTGTTCTTACTAATAACCGTAAATCATGAGATCTTTTAGTAAAATCCCTTTCATTGCAGGTTCATATGCTTGTTGATAATCTGGACATAGGGGATGTGAATTCTGTTAATAAAAGAGCTGCAATATCTGCAGCTCTTCTTCTCTTGCCATCAAAATTCACCGAGGTTGGTTTTCTGTTCACTGCTCAGAAATTTTGAAGGTTCATGAATTGTACATGATTACTCGCAGAACTCTTACGCAGGAAGATCTCTGCGCCAAAATATGCAGCCTTTCTTACATGGGAGACTTGCGCATGTTTTTTGCAGAGGACACTAATAAGGTGAGAGAACCCAGTCCTGCTCTTGATTAACATCATATAGCTAAAACTGTTTCCAGAACATGTAAACTACTTTACATGTTTGGCTGATTTGATTTCTGATTCAATTAGTTCAATCCCTTGCCTATTAGGTAAACAAGATTGTGAAAGGACAATTTAATCTTTTCCAGTCAATGTATAAGCCTTTTCTTGAAGAGTGCGAGACCAAAAACTTGCTGAGATCCACATTTCCTGAAACTAGTCACACTAAATTAGTTCAGGTATATACATTTTATAGCTCCATCACCATGGATATAACTCAACTTTGAGATTGCTCTTATATCGATCCTTTTCAACTTGTGAGCAGGATTCTAGCCTTTCAGCAACACGTTCTCTGGTCTCTTGTCTTCCCGCATCAGTGAGGAGCCAAATGGGGAAGTCACTAGGGGAGAAGAAAATCGTGAGTGAGACCGGTATCAACTCTGATCTCTATCTAGTTATATATCCTATAAAAAAGGAAACCGAGGCATGATTCTTGATAGTTGAACTGGTACTTATATATAGGTAGAGTTACGGGAGAAGTTTGTATAGGTTCAAGAGAAGAAGCAGCGAAGTGTATGGAGAACGTAATGAGGCGAAGGGTAATGGTTTCAAGCGCAAGACAAGCTGTATCTGGTTTCTTGGCTGCTGGAGCTATAAATGCAACTATGTATCTTTCCCAAAAAATGCGCAAAGTTTGGAACTCTCGCGCATGAATTATCAAAATCCCCACGAAATTTTAGATGAGCAAGTTGAATAAAGTTTAGATTTTGTCTCCATTAGTTGATCACAATCTTACCTGCAACGTTTAGAAAGTAACCAGCTTTTTCTCTCAAGGGATTTTTGTCTTCCGATGTCATCATAGAGGATAGAACAATAGCAACAAGGACCACCTATAGCTACAAGTTTGTACAGTTGGGTTTAGGTCATGAGTCTGTCTTTCTCATGAGCATATTGTTACACGAGACTAAAAGAGTGTTTTAAGTAATAATAATAGTTATAATTATTGATAAGAGTTCAGTCTTATAGCCGTACTAATCCATGGTAGTCTTGCAGCTAAGAATGTTTGCATTTTAGGAAGGATTATCTTATTATATGGTAAGAGATAACCCACTAATTAGTTCGCTCACATCTTTTTCTCTCTTATACTACTATAGCCTATTTTTGTACGAATTCTGACAAAAATATTCCTATTACAACTTTACCAGAATTAATTTTTTGTTAACGATCAAAATTTGTGAGAGAAATTAGCTATAATTTTAACAGTAATTATTTTGTTAACACGATAAAAAATATTATATCATATAACATATATTAATTCACATTTATTATTTAATGTAATAAAAATATATTATAAACATAATAATATATTCATTCAGCGGCTAAAGATAGAATTTTTAGGAGTAAATTTTTTATTAACATGATATATATTGTGGTATACTAATAAACTAGTTACGACGTTAATAGATAAATTATCGTTAGAATTTTATCAATTAACCGCGAGGTAAATACATTACTATGTTCATATTATATTTTATATAATATTAAATAATAATTTATATGTGAATTCATATATGTCACATGATATAAAGTTTTTTATCGTGTTAATAAAATAATTATTCGCTAAAATTACGAGTGATATCTCTCAAATATTTTGAATTTTAATAAAATATTTATCTATTAACTTGTGATAAAAATATTTTTGTCCAGATTTTTATGTGGAAAAAAGAAAACTAATTAAAAGAAAACCATTACTAGTCAGATTATTTGTTAGTATAAAACTCATGGCCCAATCCTCACGATTCATGACAGACGGTATAATTAAAAATGCTTACTCGCGTTTTAGGAATTTTTCATGGCACACGATATAATTAAAAATCTACTCCCTAGTACATGTAAATTATAACTGTATTTAAGGATAAATAGTCGTTTAAAATGTTTATTTTAAGAAAAAAGGAAACAAACACATTATTTCATCTGGCCCCGTGACAAGTTGAAGATTGACAATTTTAATCGTACATTGCTACTTTAATGTAATTTTCCTATGGGGACCAATATTTACATTTCCGTACGATGGCTTCCGAATTTAAACACCCATGTGATCTAAAACTTACCCGCAATAATACTAATTTAACTATTTCAATTTCTGACCTAAAAATCAGTTGACTAGATGCGTACGTAGTCCGAAATTTAGTGGCACATCTGTGAAAAGCTAAACAGAAATGAAAAAAAAACATAAGTAAAAATACTAAATACTGAGAAATTGAAGAAGTATAAACACAAACTCATAATCAATTCGTAGCCTAATAGGATCCGTAAAAACTAGCATGTCATTCATTGATTTATTTACGAATTTTAAAACGTTAGATCAGATTTAGCTATATCATAATGACAACAGGAAAATTCATTTTATCAAAAAGATAAAGAAAACCAGAAAATTCATTAATATATAAATACAAAAAAAAAGTAGTGTGGAAGCTTTTATTCTATAATTAGCTTACTTTGAATATATCTACATTTCATTTAGCTTTAGAAAGGTGTAATTTATAAAAGAAAATAATATATTGTGAATAACGTAGATTTATTGATGGTTGATTACTACGACTTCCATTTTATTACAGTGAGTGAGGTGAAAAGAAGAGAGAAAGAATTTGTGTCAGTGAGGGAAAAAAACTAAAACGTTGGTTACGGAGATAATCAGATGTAGTGGGGTCCACACGACAATCACTGCACCTGATCACGTTTTGGGCCCCACACTCCTTACAACGTTACACTCCTCGTGTCACCACCACAACCAATCTCTCTCTCTCTACTTATTGGATTTGTGTAAATATTTATTTATTATTATACATTCAATGTTATATAGTATATAGTCTGCTACAATAATTCACATCCATTTTTATTATTTGTTGTCTCCATCCTTTTGTAAACTTATTAGACCCATGAGAGAGAGTAGATTTTAAAACCGTATAATAGAGTTTTTCCATCAACCTCAACCTTAAATAATCAAGTCCCCGACTTGGAAATCGAATCTAGCAAAAATAATTTACAAATGAAATCTCAAAACATATTTAATTCCGAACAAAATGTTTCGAACAATCAGTACGGAGAACTAATGCTTGACATGGACAAGATCAAATTTTTAAAACTCCAAATATAGAGCGGGTCGACTTCTTCTTTGACCTCGTTGAGAATATATTTCATAGAGTAATTTACGTTCTAACTAAATATATTACTAATATAAACAGATGTTCGATAAAATAGGTAAAATGCTACGTTCGAAAGGTAATTAACACACAAAATAATATATGGAAACAATGATTTATTTGGTGTGCCTTGTTAGAACATTTGCCAAAAAACAAAAGAATTTTGTCAACCATATTCAAACTATATGAGAGTTTAATTCAGAGTCTAAATTAATCTTGATTTAAATATTTGAACATCATATACAAAATCATATCGATCTTTCGGTGGGGACAAACGACAGAGAAACAAAGATGAAATGATGTAATAAAAAACATTTAATATATTAAACGAGATATTTTTATGTTTTTTTGTATCGTTTTCGTTCGACCATGTACAACAAACGAGACACTTTGCTATTTTCTATTAGCTTTGAAACAACAACTTCAAGGGCCAACTGAGAAGGAGATTGGTGGGCCAAGAGAGAGGCCCATCTCCGTTCCTCGATAAATTAATTTCTCAAATTTTTTGAGATTTTGTTTTGCATTTAAAAAGGTTAAGTTACTAAAAAAACAATAAGATTGAAACATGTTATACAATTTGATGTATATAATATCTTTATGCATAATTAATTTTCTTAATGGATAAAGAAAACCAAGATGATTGAGAACCGAGACAGTGACACTAGCACAAAAGAAAAAAAAATAATTAAAAATAATAATGATAAAAAAGTGTCATATTCTCCTCAAAATCCAAAAAACCTGACATAAAAAATCTCGTGTACTATTTAATCACTCACTCACAAGAAAAATCAAAGTAAAAAAAAAAAAGAAATCAAAACTAAAAAATCTCACGTGTTTTGTTTTTTACTTAGCCAAAAAAAAAATTACTACAGAAAATTTAAAAATTAACGGCGAAACAAAAGTATTACACAGCCGCCAAACGCCGTCGCCGCCACCGCCGGCAGCGTATCCACGGTTAAATTGTTGTGTGTGTCTAATCTTGAGGATCCTCTTCACCGCCTCCAAGTGATCCACTAGCTTGAGATTCGCCGGAAACTTGCCGTCCGTACTGATTGAAACCGGAGAGAATATTATGATGATGTTGTTGTTGTTGTTGATGCTGATGATGTCTCTGTGTATTATGACGATCACCACCACCACCGTCACTTCTTCCTCCTTCATTATTATTATCTTCATTGATCTCATGATTACTAGTAGTTGCTAGCTGTTGTTGTCCAGTAAGAAATGCCATTGGCGCTGCGAAATTCATAAAATGTAAACCGCTCGAAACGGCGCCGGTTGAAACGCCCGGAACGCCACTTCTGTATAACGCAGCCGCCGCGGTGTTAATAGAAGGAAACGCCCAAACAGGCTCACCACCAACACCACTACCAACAGAAGTTGTCATAAGACCGGTTGTTTGGTTGTTATTACCACCACCACCTGCCGCAGCCGCAGCCGCCGCAACCATCCAGAAATTTCCGGGGATTTGCTGCCCGGCTGCGGTTGCTGTAGATCCACTGTTGCTAGATTGATGAGTATAGCTTCCGATTTGATCATGTTGGTGTTGATGTTGTAAATCCGACGTCGTTTGGAGTATACGTTTCTTCTCTGAGCTTAATTCTTCTGAATCTTGATCTCCTTGCTTTGTTGGATTATGAAAGTTTAAAAACGACGTCGTTGGTGTGAAGTTATCAATCCCAGGAAACAAAGACGACGTCGTTGCACGTCCTTGTAGATGATGATGTTGAAATCCAACACCACCACTACCTCTGTGTTGTTGTTGTTGAAGCATCGCCGGAGAAAAGATGTTATTAGGGCTAAAAGTGGAAGCAGCGGTTAGGAAATGAGAAGGGAGAGACATAGAGGAGCCTGAAGAACGGAGAGAGATGTTTAAAGAAGTGAAATTCGCCGGGATAGTTCCGGTTCCGGTGGCGGCTATTACAGATGGTTCAGCTTGTTGAAGAAGCCACTCTATTGTCTCACCGTCAGATTTATGACCTAGCTCTCTCGTTAGCTGAAAAACCCTAGCTGCACATAACGCCGGCATCCTTATCCTCCTCCCTCTTCCGTCTACTTTCGTGTGTCGGTCTTTAGTAGACGCTCGTTTTAACGGCGGCTTTTTAGCTGTTGCCACCGCAGATTCCTCTTGGTTCTGCGTTATTTGTAACTCTTTTTGCGGTTGTGACTTTTGATGCGTTTGCGACTGAGATTGAGATTGAGATTGAGATTGAGATTGAGATTGGGATAATTGTTGGTGTTGATGGAGGGAGAAAAGAGAGGAGGAGGATGGAGATGGTTGTTGTTGTTGGTGGTCGTCGGGGTCGTGTTTTCCGAGGAGTTGGAAAGGAAAAGTAGGGCGGTGGTGATGGTGAAGGTGACGGTGGTGATCGTCTCCTGCTCCTCCTCCTCCTCCTCCTCCAACGTTGTCTCCACCGTCCATTATGACATTTAAGACACTCGATATTGGCTTTTGCATATATAAGTGGGGAGAGCTATAACTATTGTATATTTATAAATTAGGGTTTTGGTTTTATTTATATGTGATTTGTTTTTTACAAGAGGGGAACTTTAAAGAAAATATGATTGAAGGAATTGAGTGAGATGGAGAGGATAAGAGAGATAGAGGGAATGGGAAGAAAAGCTTAAAGAAACAGAGGTCATGAGTGAGAATTATATGGGTGAGCTTTACAAACCATTAATTGAATAAAAAAATAAAATAAAAAAAATAAAACTCTCATTGCATCTTTTTTTATTAAAACAAAAAAAAACTGTTCATCCTTCTTTATATATGCTTCATCTTTCGATCTCACGCAATATAATAAAAACAAACTAAAATAAACATAAAGAAGAGAAACGTCAACAATGGGAGTGTCATTTAATAGATGAAGAAAAATACCATTTAATCAACGCAAATGGATTGATGCATGCAATTAGCAAACATTTTGTTGAATACTTTAATCAAACCATATATTTGAAGATTTCAACATTGGTTCCAGCTATAAGCAATCAAATCAATCCGTCAAGAGTTACTTAATTCGTCGTAGAATTTGACGCCATTAATATTTTCTAAATGAATTTGCTAAAAACTCCTTGCCAGTTAAAAGTATAATTTCTTATATGCTAACTTCGCTCAATAACACGTCAACCTTTCTAAACAACATTAACAATATACAAACAAACAAACAAACAAAAACTTTCACTATATCTTAATATGTGTGTATGTGTGTGAAATTTTATTGGATCATCGTTTTAGACATTAGTTAGACAAACCAGATTTATTTTCGTTTTCTCTTTTCTCGATGTATAAATCATTCAAACTGGAAGAGCCCACCGTAAAAAATGGGCTACAATATTCACCGTACAATGATAATACTTTTTCACGAGTAGTTAAAAATGGAAAAATCTGAACGTTGCGTTAATAAATGAGATGAAATTGTACAACGTCGTCTTTAATATATACATGTAAGAGAAATAAAATAGAGAGGGTTAATAAACTTAATATACATATATACGAAGATATGGTTGGAGAGAGTCGTTGTGGCTGCAGAGTCCACGTGAGGTGTCCTCTTTTATCATCCATTCCATAAAGACAATGAAGAGGTCGATGGGACGATAATGGGCCCCACACTCCTCTTTAAAAATCCATTTGGTCAAAAAAATTAGAAATATTTAAAAACCTTGGGTCCCACATCATTCACGTAATCATTCTTCCCCTGCTACTTTTGCCGGAAATACTACTGTAGTTTATTATTCTATTGTTTAATTATCAAATTTTAACTAAAATCATTCTATTTGGTTTTTTAATCAAATAGCAAAATCAATATACAAACACCACTGGCCAAATTTTGAATTATGTTTTCGAATAGGGTATTTTTCAGTTTAGTTCTTAAAAATAGGAATATAAAGGAAAAATCAACATTACAGAAAGAAAAATATATTAATTAGCATCTAGACTTTTTGTTAATAAATCTAATTATTTTTGAATTTTCAAACGAAAATACTTATCTTTCAGTTATTGAAAATAGAGTAAAATAAACTCTAATAATTACACATGAATAAGGTAGCAAAAACTATTAGTTTTGTTACAGATTTTTCTAAATAATAAGTGCAATAATCATATATACACAAATTACTAGTTTAAGATATTTCAGATGTGGTATTTTCCAAATAAATGCTACAGTTTAAGTTTACTTATGCATTACGAACTTTTGACGTATTGAATTGTATTACATATTTATTTTAAAAAATAGCACCATGAAATTATATTTTTGTAAAATTTATTTTTCAAAAATTTAGAATTAAAAAAAAAGAAACATACCTAATTCATAAAAAGTATGGTAGAGTAAATTTGGATCATGGTAGCTTTGGGATTCCCTATCTTATTTTTAAATTATTTATGCAAAAAACTTTGATAAATATGCATGATTATATATGATGATGGTACTTGCTTTCTTCTTCTAATGGGCTCTTAATTAATTGCTTTGATAGGATTTAATTAAAAAAAGTTCGGGCACTAGCTAGGGCTCAGCCTTGAATAATTACTTCCTTTAGTTTATTAAGTAATTAATTCACTAATCAAGTGGTTTGTACTATTAACTAACTATTGTAGATTGAAGTCTACTCCCACCTAGGACGGAATCAAATGGATGGTTCATATTCATAAATGAAAAATGACAGAAACACAAGTGGTCGGTCTAAATTATAAGTATTACTTACCATGTGTCCTGTAAATTGTAATATATATTAAAAATTTAAATCCATTCAACCAATCAAAATTTAAGTTTTATATAAAAACTTGCAAAACATCTAATAAAATGGAACAAAAAAAACTAAAACATCTTATAAAATGGAACTGAGGAAATATATTTTTCCTATTTTTAATATCTATTTTTGATCCACTCGATATTTTAGATAGTTAGAATATACCTGCAAAAAAGGTTAGATACCGACTACCGAGTATTGCCATTTTTTATTTAGTCGTTGATAAAACACGTGTTTGAATTTACTTATATATAATCAGTAAACTTACAAATATGTTTAAAAATATAATCTTATGTTAGAGTATATATATATATATAAGTAGTGTTTGTCAATTAAACATTTAAATTTTTATCGACTATCCAATTCGGAAAAACACCAAATTTGGTAACGGCGAAACATGTTAAATAGTTTAGTTTAAAATTCAATAGACATGAAAAAGGATAGAAAATTTGTAAATATTTTATGAAAATAGCAAAAATATACCAATTTTCATAAACTTGTGACATTTTTTATCATCTTTGAGCAATCCATCTTAAAATTTATCATGATGTCTGTTTTTGTATAAACTTACCATTCTAAACTAAAAAAGTTTTTAGAACTATGATTCATATCCCTGATAATATACTCTATGTATCCAAAATTTGATATTGATCAAGATACGTCTAGGTTGAATCAAATAGTTGGGACCATCAATTATCTCTAACATAAAAACTATCTTATATTAGGACGATATACAGGCAAGAAAATACAATTGAGGATTTGGATATGAAATTAATATGTTTCCATTTCGTGAAACAATTTACTTTAATACAGAGAATTTGATGGGTCTCATTGATGTAACATATCTTAGCTTATTGTACAAAACAGGCTGGGCATGTTTCATTAACTAAATGTATGATATGAGTGGTGGGTCATCTTCTAAGTTCCTAACATCTATCTCATGTGTTTTAGTTTTCTTTTTTGTCGCAAGCTTATTTAGTTTATGGGTATGATTGGATGTCACTTGAAGCGTAATAAAAAGTGAAGTAAGTAATAATTATTCTCACTTCACCTACATAATTATATATAATTACTAATTAGATGTTTTTGCAAAATAATATTTACTCCAGTTTACTCCATTTTAAAGGAAGAAACATATAATATTTTTACTCCACTTAAAAGTGGCTAAGACTTTTATTCACATTTCTATTCATTCTCTTTCCACTCTTTAATTACGCCAATATTTTACCAATCATAGCATATGTTTTCATTTTGTTTACAGGTATGAAAATTTGTCCACATAAAATTAAACTACACATACTGATTTTTAAAATTTCTCAAAGTATGGAAATAAACTTAAAATATTATTTCTTAAGTTTTATTTACAATTTTAGACTCATCTAATTCGTTTGGATAAACTAGTTATCTTTTTAAAAATCATTGTAACTAGTACCACAAAAATAAAACAACGAGACATAACAAATCTTTGTATTTCAAGACAAAGGTACTCCTATCCCTATTTTAATTTCTAATTAAAAAAATTGTATACTAACGGATAACTGTAATGACATTTCATGTGTATATGTGCATCATAATAATGACTAATTCTAATAAATACTTCTAAACGAAATTGGATAATACTTTATAAAAGGTCTTTTAGTAGGTTTTGTAATATTTTTAAGGATAACAAATAAAACAAGATAAAAATAAAATATAAGAACATGTAATCAATAATTGTGTGTTTTAACATATAATATGCTTCATTCATATTAAAAATATTAATATCAAAAGTGATTCAGTAGATTTTATGATTTTAACTTTCTAACTTTGTTACGTCAATTGTTATAGCTATTAAGCTAGTGACATTCTCTTTCCAACTTTACCTCCATTGCCCAGGTTTGAACATAGCTCATGTCCCCATGATTTACTACTTTAAAATGTACCCCACGTTTTTTTTTGTTCGTCTTGTTTTTATTCGCTATCCTCTAACATAGAACGATGCTATAGTTCATATTCCTTAAAATCTGTCCAGCAGTTTAATAACTCTTGTCTATTTTTCTCCATTAGTTTCTTCGTTAGCTTCTTCATTAGTTTCTTCGTTTGGTTGACATAAGTTTTTTTCTTTACTATATTATGTACTTAACTAATAAAAAGTTGTTAACGTAAACAAAACGAATCAGTATCGCACATGTTTAAATGATAATTTACATTTTTTTATTTTTTTGGTAAAGTATAATTTACTATTCTTGGTAGTTTTTTTCCCCCAGAAATTAGGAGATGTGGTACTAGATATCGTTATATATATGTTGTAGAAAAGAATTATGATTACAAGTTACAACCACACTTTAACAAAAAAAAAAGTTACAACTACACTTCACATCTTCGTAACTCTTGAATACAAAGCTTTCAAATGAATTTCTAACACGAACATCGAAATTTCTCTTTTTATCTTTTTTTTGTTAAATGATTTTCTTGAATTAATTAAATGGAAATGAAAGTACAATTTTTTTAGATAAATAAAAAACCTAACCGGGTATCCCAATTGGGTCCGGTTAGAGATACTAATGGATTACACGTGGAGCTCTAAACTGGCCTACATCAGAGGAACTAGGAACTGCCATATCGCAAACGGCTGGAGATTCGCCGATACAAACATTAAGAGGAGAGAACCGGTATCGGTGGGAAGAAACCAACACCCAGACATCGAAAGCGCAAGTGAGCCAAAAGACGATCTACGCCTCGCCGCCTCGATTTCACCACCGCCGGAGAAAGACCGACTTCGTTGAAGGAACATGAACGCCGGAAGGTTGGGAAGCTCTTGCCGGAGAGCCGAGGAGCGGTCGAAAAGCAAGGTTCAAAGACGTCGTCATCTAGCATCTCCAATTACCTTGAGATCTCTTTGTCTTACTCTTCGCCGCGAAATCACTTGTAAGCACGCCGCATCGGAGCCACCACACAAACCGCGGAGCCACTGAGAAGAAGTCCCCACCATCAAGTCACCGCCTTGAGGAGACCCAGATCTAGGTCCGGTCCTCACAGATCTGGAAGCTTGGGTCCCTCGAGGTTGCTCAGAGCCGCCCTGGAGTCACCATGACTCGCACACGCACCGCCGTATGTCTCACCCTCGCCGCCGCGGAGTACTCTAACCGCGAGTGAAGAGTCTTAGGTGCAAAAGAAAGAAAACGAGAAAAAACAACACGAAAGACAAAGGAAGAGAAGGAAAGTCCCTCTCACGGTGATCGGCGACGATGCTGGAGACCATAGAGGGCTAGATCGGAAAAGTTTTTGAGTGACGGATAGGATCTTTTGTTGAGAGAGACCAAAATATATGCATATATATCGATATTATACTGTCAAATAAGACATTTTTCTCGTTTTATCTTTAGATTTATATTAGAACTAGTTTGAGATCGTTTTCTAAGTTTTGCATCAGAGTTTGTTATCGACAAACATTTTACCAGTTTTAGGCATTTCCACAGTTTTTTATGCGTGTGTTTATTTATTCTTTGAGGCCACATATTCTTGGAGAATTTTATAATATAAGATGTTTTCGTCCAATTTAACCATCTATACTTTTTAAAAAAGATTTGGTGAAATAAGTTTTATAATATTGGAAACTTCATTATATTTTTTATATAATAAACATATTCCAAACCTTCTAACCCACAAAGAGTTTTCCATTTTTTATATAAAATAATATATATTACAAATCTATACGATCTAAAATTAAAAATATTAAAAACTATAACTATCTTATTACTTAAACAAAATCGTGAAAAAACCTTTTTCTTGTTATATTTTCAAATTTTTAGTTAATAACTTCTAAACCATAAATATAATTTTAAATATTCTTTGAATATAATTTAAAATTTAAAAATAATTTTTCAAGAAAGCGTTGAAAGATGTAGTAGTGAAAGAAATTTATAAATTTCAAAAACCATATAGAATATAGAGTTAATATTTTCAAACAAAAATAAAATAAAAATCTATTTAATTTTATGCATATAATCGATTTTTCAAAAAATATTAAATTTTGTTATTTTTAGATTCAATTTCTATGTCTAACAAAATTAAAAAAAAAATCAGAATGTATATTCTAATCTTACTAGAATATACATTCTAAATGTTGTAGAACATGACCAATCTTTAGAATATATATTTTAATTTTTAAAATACATATTCTAATTGTTGTATAACATGAAAAAGTGTTAGAATATGTATTCTAAATTTTTTAGAAAGTGAATTCTAAAATTTCTATTCTAAATTTTCTAGAACATGTACAAGTGTTAGAATACATAATCTATTTTTTAAGAACATGTGGTAAAAAACTTAATTTGAAAATTTGAAAACGTATTCTAAACTTTTCAGAATAAATTTTATCAAATTAAAAACCTACTTAAAACTATCTAAAATTTTAAATTTTTTTTCAAATCTTCTTCTTAATTATTTATGGACATGTTTTTCTAGGTTTTTTGAAAATATATTTTTCTATTAGTAGGGACAATTTCAGATAAAGTGAAAATTTAGAAAAAAGTATAAATAGACAAAGTTTTTGTTAAATTTCTATTATTTTTAATTTTTTCATATTCTTTGTATCTTTTTTTTCTTTTCTATCTTGATCTCGTAGTTTCAAAAAAATATCCAAAATCCTGCTCAAATAATCAATTTACAGTGAGGTAATATTTTTTAAATATTTTATCGAATAGATATATTTAATACTTAAAAATACTAATATTGTATATTTAATGTGCTTCCAGGAAAATATTGTTTAGTTCATTTATAAATTGCCGAAAGTCTACGTATGTAGACAAAATATAGACTCAACTAATTTTTCTGTCAATATGAATATTTATTATTACCTAATTACAAATTGATCTATAACCAAGAACTCTATGCTGGCCAAAATATAGGCACATTTTCTAAGAGTCAGAAATTTCATATTAACGATCGAAAATATTAATATATTTATGCAGGAGGAAATTAATCGCTATTTTTTTGTTAAACGCTACGGATCATGGATGGCTTAAAAGTTAAAATTAATTAGTTGAAGGATTAGATATTTATTATAAAAGTTTTGTCAAAAGGTTTAAAGTGTGAAGTTGCAGGTTGTAACCAGCAAGCTTTTTACAGATACAACTTTCTCCATTTTTTTGGCCCCACTTATCTATAACCTTATAACCAAAATGCACCAAAAGAAGTTTGACACATGAATGTATTACTCGTTGCACAAAAGAAAAAAAAAGAACGTATTACTCACCAGCTCATATATGTAATTAATGCTTTGTATTTTGGAATTATTACACGTGAAAATTAATGAATAATAGATATCCTTTAACAAAAAAAAAAAAAAAATTGAATAACAGTAATTTATATGAAATATAAAGGTAAGTGTAATGCTAAGCAAAACAAGCCAATTAAAATATAGAGTAACGTATTGTTTTCTTCTCTTAGAAAAAAGGAAGAAGGAACAATGTATTGTTTTCTTATAACCAAAATTTCTAAATCCAAATTCATATTAATATATACTAGTAGTGTGAAAGACGCCGAAAATGACCAAAAACAAAAAAATTCTGAAAAATCGTATTGATTTTAAGTTGTAAAGACATAGGATTATGGATTATAGGTATTATATTTAGTACGATCCAAACCGTTTATTTAGGAACTATACATACACACCCTAGATTAACTAAAAAAACTTTAATTATTGAAAATTATAATTTTTTTTTGGGTCAAACCTGAAAAAAATATAGTTACATACCCAAATTCCTATTCGAATTCAGGGAAGCATGGAAGATGACATTAGTTATGTTTAAGGACAATAATCTAAAGTGATAGATTAAGTCTAAGTTAACAAACATAATCATAATTTGGTAATGCAACAGTAATTAGTCAGTTAAACAATACAATGTGAGGAGATCTGGTTGAAAGTTGAAACGCAGTCGCATGCGGCATGCATACAGCGATTGGTACAGCTGGTGGTTTGATTGATACAAAGTGTTGCGTTTTAAGAGACCACATGGCGATTGCGGTATCGTTTGCACATAAATGTGGCTATTGAAATAGACATCTTACCATCTAACATTTTTGCCAGATGCTCTGTTGGCTTCTTTTGTCCAAATCTCACACCTTTAATTTCTCTTCTTTTTCTGTTTTCCCTTTCTTCTTTTAATTTCCAGATCAACATATATGTATATTTCAGCTATACTATGAGTTGTATTGTCTTTGTTTATAAGAATTTCAATATATTTGTTTAAAATTAGATTAAGAATTATTTCATCCGTTTTTGTTAGATTGTTTTCATTAAAAACACAAAGATAAAAATTTAATACATATTTTATTTTGTCTATTCTTGGAGTAGACTCTTCCAATGAATAACACATCAAACCGTTTCACAAAAAAAATAGAAATAACAAATCTAATTTCTTTTGTCCCTTTAATATTAATTTTGATTGGAAATCCACTTAATGATGGAATAAAAATATAATTTTACAATACTGCAGTTTTTTTACCAACAATTTTTTTGTGATTTCCACCAATTTTATAACCAAATTTTGTTTTTTATATATTCTATGGTTTAATGTAAACAAAACTTTCTATTGTATTATATGTGTATATATGTTTAATGTGTGTATAAAACTAGCTAGTTTTCTGATTTTCTGGTAGGGGGCAGATGGAATCTTTTCCATTATAAGAAGTCATGGGTGGGTGACGTCATAAATGTTCTTTTACATTATTTAAAAATAAATGGGATTTTGGGTGGGGGAAGGTGCGGGTAACAAAGGGACTTGTGTCGCATCATATCAATGTTGCTTTTTTATCGACCTTACCACTATTCATTACTTATTATGAGGGGAGGATTAATATATTGTTTTAATCATAATTATATTAATACTAATACAGTAGCGATATTAAATTATTAATTTTTATATTTCACCATCAGTGGGTGGATTCAATCAAACAGGGCTCGAATTTGCAAAGTTTTGCTTTTTGGTAGTTCAATAAAAATGTAATCTCGGCGATAAAAGGATTGTCTATGGACTATCACATATATCAAAATTCGTTAAGATATAAAACAAAATGAACTTCTCTATATAGCCACAAAAATGAGTATATAGTCAGAAAACAAGTTTAAATAAATTGATTTAAAAAAATATTACAATTAAATTATTAAACTAATTTTTTTCACTACATTCGAACATATTCTATTCCCATGACAACGAATTCAAATGAAAAATAATAAAATTAAAATACACAGTGCTCCAAAAAAAGATTTGATAGCTACGAACACGTGGAGACGAATAATCTTATCTTAATAAAACCGAGAGAATTCAACATTACCCAATTACATAACTGCACGTAAGCATATGAATAGCCCAAACTTCCAAACACGTGATTC
This sequence comes from Cardamine chenopodiifolia, assembly GCA_963922655.1. Lineage (NCBI taxonomy): Eukaryota > Viridiplantae > Streptophyta > Magnoliopsida > Brassicales > Brassicaceae > Cardamine > Cardamine chenopodiifolia. The sequence continues at coordinate 11,304,674 of OZ000479.1, read as the reverse complement.
TTGACCGACGGCGTATATCAACCATCTTTCATCCGACGTGGACTCAACAAGAGAAAAATTGTTGACTTTTAAACTCAAGAAAAAGTATCCGGTTCACTAAACCGAAATCCTTAACCGGGTATAATGTTCAAGTATGAAAAAACATCGACAGTTTGGTTAATAAATTCTCCAACGGCTCCTAGAAAGAAAAAAAAAAACTGAAAAAAATTTCAGTCGTAATCTAAGGAACACCCACCACCATCTTCTACATGAAGCCCATCGTGTCCTGATGATGGATTGGCTTGTAAGTACTCAAGTTCACTTCTGTCATGTTGTACCCTTCCTGTGATCTCCAGACACAACCCATTTCGATTTTTCTTGTTGTCTTTCCTGGAAGAGCTACTGTTTGTCTTCTTCTCGGTTGGTCCCGGATCTAAGAAGATTGGAACCAGTTTTGCTGTTGGGTTTGGTTTTATTCTGTTTACGGTTTTAGTCTCCGGTGGCCCCAGAATCCTGTTCCTTGATTCTAGTTCTGAGTTGTCATCTTCATTTAACAGAACCTGTATGTTAAATCATGAATCATCAGTACTTTGAATAAATAGTATAGCAATACAAGCATGCCCTATTGTAGAAGAAAAGTAGGTAACGATCGAAAAAATGGATAGGTAACATTGCAGAGAGATTTGAGACAGGGAAAAAGAGTCGATACGGCAAAGATAATCTAAATGCTAGGCTTTCTATAACTTAAATTTACTTTTAAATGTAAGGATACTTGTAGTTTCAAACGAGTAGAAAACAGTGGATTTTCGAGAATTACCTTACGGCCGACTAAATCAAAGGTCATAACCACTTTGTTCTTTTTGGCTCGTTCAGCTTCTTCAATCTCCTCTCGTTTTTTCCTCACAAGCTCTTTTTCCTGAGAACAGAACCCGAAATATTAAGTCAATGGTGAAACAAAACACCAAGTGTCATTTACCACTGGAGACTATATATACCTCTGCAGAGAGCCAAGTACTACTCTCACTTTCATAGTAATCGCTTTGGTCATCAATAACTGTTGTACATGCACTGCGTTTCTATCATACTCTACAAGCCTTTTTGCATATGCTTCAGCTGCCGCATCAGCATCGGATACTGAAGTAAACCCTGCCTCTAGCCCAGCATATGTACTTCCTTCTTTTAGCACAAAAACTGCAAGGCCCTTCTCCTTTTTGTTCACACACTATTTTCCCACACGACAAACAGTTGCTTACTAATCTGTGTCTACGAGGGCATGCACACGGTTTTCCTTGCTGAAACACTATCGATTCTTTAGCTGCCTCAGCTAGAGAAATCACTTTTCCGCCTTTTTTCTTCTTTGGATTCACTTGCTGGACTAGAAGTTCCCTCTTTTGGTGTTTTAAACTGTTTCTTGATTCCACTAGAAGCAACATTATCCACTTTTGGCTTAATATACATCTGCAGTTCTGGACCTGAACTGTTTGCTACATGACTGGATGGTTCTTTGTATCCTATTCACTGTAGATATTCTGCAATGATGCTTTTGCCTTCTTTTACAATAATATTCTGGATAAAGGCGTCAATAAAATCCCCTTCTTTTTGCCTTCTTCTTCGTGCTCTGGGACTAGATGAATTATAATATACCTTTTCTAAAACTTATTTTCTCAGTCAGACTTCAGTGATACACAACTCTCCTCAAGCCATAAGTGATAAATTCTCATTTAAGTACTCAAATGTTTGCGCTAACAAAAGCTAGACAATAATTTCTATCCAATAATGCCTGCATAACAAAATTATTTCAACAATAGGTATAATCATATGAACACTAGCTAACTTGACCTAGTATCTCCAAGAACAGTGTTCAAGAATGAGAAGCTAGTACAATGTCATAACTTTCAAACAATGTAATTCATCCAAAGTAAAAGTTTCTGGTGATAAGATCATCTAATCTTTAGGGCCTACACCTTTAAGGATCAGTAAGAAGAATAGTCTCGATGGGAACTAACTTGATCACATTGACACTTACAGAGATTATTTAGTTCCATCAATCTAACAATGGAGACAATTAGAAGCAACTCAGAAATAGTTGTTAAAAAATCCCCTTATGTGATGCTACAGTTCATGAACTATGCTTCTCTGATTCATACTAAAATTCTATCATGAAAACTAAATTAAACAAACTATATGTAAAAATAACTTCTTCAACGATTCAGAGAGTTTAATTCTAGAAAAAAACTAATCAATTGAAATCATCGAATACAAAGAACACAAGAATCAAGCGAGAATCTGAAATTCAATAGTTTTAGGATTTACGTCGAGATACTCCTTGGCATCGACAGGCTGAGCAAGATCGCAATAGGAGACTAAACCGGAGAATACATCACGATCGAAATTTAAACCGGTCTCTGGTTTACGGCAGAGATCAACGACCGCTTCCTCTCGCCAGTGTCCCACCGCCGTTCCCATCTTCTTCTCCAATACTCCCGTCGATTTCAGTCTCTTCGAAACGTTGAAAAATAAATTTATCAAATTGGAGAAGAAGAAATATATTTACTTGCAATAAAAATTAGAATACATTTAGGCCCAATCATTTCATTTTGGGCCTTTATTGGCCGAAATGTCTGGTCGAGTTGTGGGTCGATTTGTAAAACGGGTCTAAATGTCGACTTATGCACGTCTCTTTCTATATCAACTTTTTTTTTGTTGGGAACAGACGTTGCCAAATTTGAATTAAATTAAACAATTAGCCTCTGTTTTTTCTGGGAAATAAAATAGTATCAATTAAATACTTTTTTCTATAAATATTGCTAATTTTGTTTATAAATGTTAAAACGCCTATTGCATTATTAATATAATAGCATTCTTCAAATAATAGTCTACAATTTATTTTCATAAATTTGAACTCTTTTTTAATCTTTTGAGGGGACTCAAAGAAAATGATATACTTTAAAAAACATTTTGATGAAATCAGAATACATTTTAATTTTAATGAAAAATAATCCTCAAGTAAATTTTTAAGAAAAATTCTGTCAACTAAAACTAACAAAATAAATTTTCCGTCTAAAGTCTTCTAACATTCTTTTATCTTCCATCTCCATTCGGATAAGTTTTTGGCCTTGATCGACTAAAACTTACCATACCACAAGTAATCAAATATGCCCAATTAACATTATGCTACTGTAAGATGAATTATAATTTTTTAATACATATTTTACCCAAATTATTATTATTTTTATCATGTTTGATATTTATATTATGAAATACAAGCAAAGTTTAAAACAAGATATATTGAAATGACGTAAGCTTAGTAATTTATAGTAATATCATTGCCGTGCTATAATTCGAATTAAAATGTGATAGTATGCATGCGTGAGTTGTAGAGGACAAATATAAATAATATATTTTATATACACTGATATAATTGCAAGCAATTTATAAGCATTTTCGACCGTTTAGGTCATTTGATTACAAAAATTAATCACGTAAGCATGTTATAATTTTGTTACAAGTACTATCCTCTTTTATTTCATTTACTTATAAGGTTGGCATAGCTTTAATTAATTGTATTAATAAAAAACTATATGAACAATATATAACATATATACTTTGCAGTTTTTATTTTCTTTTATAAATATAGGTTATAAAAGTTGTTTATGTTTGCCTGTTTGGTAATAAAGATTTTATTTCTTTTTAGCATTAATGTTAATGCAAGATATATCATATGCCGAATAGATAAGTTATTTCAATGCTCATTTAATCTATTGGAATTTTCTTAAAAAACCTCTAAATAAATATTTCTTAAGGTTACGAGTTCATGTTTAGGCGGTGGAAAGAGAAGCAATTTAACCTGATTATGGATCCAAGTTTGGAAAACATGGAAAATTTAGTTATATATTGAAGTGATGATATTGAATGGATTCGACCAATACTGAACAATGTTTTGTGGATTATTGCATACGACATCATATAATATACCTGATCTATGAGCTGATCAAATTCATTCTGGATTGAAGTTTTATGGACATTAATAAATTAATGAGGTATCCTAAATATCCAAAGTATTAAAACTTAAAACTTAAAATTGTTAAAATGTTTGTAATAGTTGTATCCCAATGATTTAATAATTCCTTTTAATAATTAACAGACCACATATAAAATATCAAACTAATTTTATGTAAATTTAGTATATATATATATATATATATATTGAGATCCGACATATAAATTAAGAGAAGACATATTTTATTATATAAACGACTTAACACAATCCACATGTTGTTAATTAATTTTGAGTTGAAAGTATATGGAACTCAATACGGTATTAGAGCCAAGTTTATGACTCAAGCATAGCCGATCTTGGAAAAAGGCGGATCAAGCACACAGCTTGTGGCGTTCAATATATTAAGTATTCCTTCAACATTGTTTTAAGAAGAACGTCAATAGTTAAACTTGTTAGTATTCTTAATGTGTCTTCACAGGTGGAAGGTTCAAACTTCACCTCCCTCATTTTTACCCATTTTTAAAAAGTTTTTATTCACAAATTATTAGCCATAATTTTATTTTTGGCATGTAGCCTATGAATATTAAATGCCAAGTTTACGTTTAGATAAGGTGGTGTAAATAGAGTTTATTGCCGATTGCAAAGTAGATTCGATTCAAAAATGAATCGATAAGAGAGACACCGTCTCGATAATACTGGTTAGAATCGCATAACTGAAACTAGAAAAACATATATTAATATTATATAGATAGCATTTTAACAAAAAAATTGTTATATAAATAAATTGGTCAATCTATTCATGACCAATATATTTTAAATTGGAAGTGCATAAAATTAACTACATATATATTACTGGTTTTAGAGTAAAACATGACTCAGTATGGATCTAGAAGAGATATTATCTCGATAATGCTTATTAGTTGTCAGGATTCCACAACTAAAATTAGAAAGAACCTAATTAGATAGTTGTCTTTAACTAACAGATATATGACAAACGAATCCAAAAATTTGAGTTCTATCCGTTGACATTTTGTTCGACACCTTAGAAAAAGAATAATCTATCCGTTGTAGTCTCATGAAATTACGGATTTTACGGTATAAACAAATGACAAATTAATTTCATCGAATTAGTTTTTATAGTATCGATACAAAGCTACAATAAAATTCCTTGAAATTGATGTTTTAATATTTAGTTCGAAGTAGTGGCGAATCCAATTATTTTTTTTACCGGAGTCAGATATTTAGAATTATCAAAATTAAATTACTTATTTATTAAAAAGGAAGAAAAGAATTAAAAAAGCAGCAGAAGGATTTGAACTCAGGGTTGGAGATCAAAATTGAATTTTTAACCATTTGAACCAAATTATCCAATAGAAATAAAAATTTGAATTTTAGAATTTAAAGAGTTGCAAATGACACCCCTAACTTGCACCTAGGTCCACCCATGGATCGAAGGAATAAGCGGTATCAACCCTTGAAGATATCATTAAACACAATGTGAACAAATCCAAATGAAAATTGACTTACACACCTCGAGCTCATGATAAATGTAAAGTGGTCAAACCTCTCGGATCATGCCACGTTGAAGAACTATAGCACGTATCAATATCTTGAACTTATATAATATGAATGAGATGACCAATAATTTGCAATTTCACAGATAATGCGCATTTGATATATAAGCCAAGTATGCAAAATAATAGTAGTAACACACATGACATTGACAGATCCCTTGCATTTGCAAAATTTCGAAAACTTGCTATTGAAATGTCGAGATCTTGTTGTAATCTTCATTTTCCCGACGACACGTTTCCACGGTCACGATGGGAGAGGCGTAAGTATAGAATCGTCCAAGTAATCATATAACGACACGTGACAATTGAAAGTGGGGACCACATACGAGCTATACGATAAAATATTGCTTTTTCCGTTGTGTCCCACAAACATACCCAACAAAAGAAAGCAAAGTGTGGCTTGCTTGCTTGATATTCGGTGCCAATGTCTTGTCCGAGATCATCGCTTTCTATATCCGGAGAGAGTTTAGGTGGATGCATCGTGGCCGTACACGCCTCTATCCCTCCACACTGCTAGATTACGTGGCAATTTAATTATCTTACTCTAGTTTATTTTCTACTGAGTTTTCTTTTCATTTTCTTATATGAATTACCGTATTCTGAAAAATTTAGTTACAATTTACTAACTAGACCAAAAATATTGATTCAAAAAATAGATCCTTTTCTATTTTTTCGGTTTGAAATCTAAAATAATTCTTAAAATTTTTAACACTTCTTTGTTACCAAATATTAAAAGTAGTTTCGAATTTAAACGGAGATAACAATTGAACGTTCTTGAACATAATTGAACAAAATTTTAGAGTGAAACAGAAGGAATCCCCAAGCTAATCTCCTTCTCATTTGCACCTCAATTAGCAAATTATATGACGAATCAAATAGCAAAACAAACTCTTTTTTTACTACTTTCAAAGCAATTGTTTATTTTTATATTCTTGGATTCGATCCGGTCTCTTGTAATGTCGAATAAACCCACAAATCTTTTAGTAATGCATTTTTGATCAACTAAGAAAAAAGGGAGCTACTGGTTAGGAGTAAATAGTAAATTTTTACTGTATATCAAATGCATTAAGTATAGTTTTACAAATCAAAAGATTAAACAGTAGATATGATAATATATTACAGAAAACTACTATTGAAAACTGTATAAAATTTTTAGATGAATGTATTTAATTAGAAAAATTATATACATATACAAACCTATTTTATAGAGCAGATGAAATTAGGTCTCAGATCAAATTTTGGTTCTAAGATATCTTACCAACCCCTAATAGTGTATATATATGTATCAGATAAGTTTTACATAGTTATTGTTAAAAATAATTTATTTAAATCATTCATCAATAACAAAAATAATTACCCCGTAATCGATAGTTCGATTTAATTTGTGCGTCTAGACCAGATTTTAATCCCTGAACATGATTTCAATCATGACTAGTTATTATGGACGTACGTAATAAGTATATTTACATGAGATTAATATATAGTTCGATTTAGAACTCGCAGCTTAAAAATGCGAGTGCGTGTATGTAGTATGTACACATTCGCATAAAAGTTTAATTAACATTAAGAAAAAAAGAATGTACACATTTGCATGTTGAAAATTACGTTTGTAATACAACACGTAGTGTGAAAACTAATTTAGAAAACCACGAAACAAACTAATTAATCAAAAATAAATTATTATATTTAACCAAAAATAAAACCAAGAAATTATATTTAAAAATTAGTATGAACTCGATGAGATAATTTGAAAACCTGTCTATTCGACCCATAAAGTGACCCAAACAAATTTTGATGTGAGTGCTGTCTTTGTTTTGTTCTACAAAATTTAATATTCAACTTCTTACCCATTTATATGAAGACGCACCAAATAAACTTTTTATTGTTGATTTTTTCTTCTTCTAACTTTATAAATAAATTTTCCGATATGGTTTTTGGTCTGACCGCCTTCCTAATCAAATATACTATTTTGACTAAAATAAACCAATAGACATCAATTGTGATAGAAATGGTTTTATTTTAGTGATGACAGTCATATTTCGATGATTTCGATAAGTTACTATACCAAATACAAAAACAACTTAATCCTTTTTCCTATCAATTATAATCTTTAATTTTTGTCACTGAAATTGATTATGGTCATTAATAATTATGTTCTAAGATACTACTGAATAACAATCACATAAATTTATATCATGTATAAACAATTAATTATTTATTTATATCATCATATCAAATACAAAATCATCATAGCTAATTTTAAGTATAATTTTTATTGGTATGAATTATAGTTTTACTTATTTATTTTAATACTATAATTCACAATGCTTCTTTATCTGTTATCATTTTAATACTATTGATTTTGGATTTAAATATATTTAATTTTAAATAGTCATAGTTGTTGTAAGTTTTTTTTGTACATTACATATACATGTCATTAATTATAAATTGGTGCTAGTTTAATTTATTTAACTTTTTAGATATTAAATAATACAAAATAAAATTACACCATTCAGTTCTTTATAAAAAAATTTGAAAAATTTACTATCTCGGTCATATAATGGAATGCAATCTAGTACTCCTATATGCTTCATTATATTAAAGATTTTTTAAAAAAAAATTTCTGTTTCATTCATTTGATTTTCTTACAAGTTTCTGAAAAATTTAAACTTATCTAGCTTTTGTTACAATATTAACAATTTTTGTAGTAATCTTTTGGCTACATTGGTTAAATTAGATAATAAATAATATTTTCATGTTAAAAGAATAAATATTTATAATTTAATGTAATTTCTTAAATCATGTGTTTTATATAAAAATCTAAATAAACTGAAAGGAAAAAATATCTTTTTTATTACAAGAAATTTTTGAATGTTTGGCCCCTAATTTTTCTTGATCTGAAACTAACATTTGAAAATATCTTACATATTACTTTTCCGTTGCATATTAACTTATTAAGTATCTTATTTCACACATATTAATAAAATAAATTATTTATTTTGTTTTAACCTTAACTAATACACTATATATATATATATTTATTAATTAACACATTAAAAATTAAAAATCTGCATTTAAAAGCTAAAATGACGCTTATTATAGAATCAATTTTAAATTCTAAGCGACACTTGATATGAAACATAAGAAGTAGTTAATTAAGATGTATCGTTGAGAACTAATCTAAAATTTGTAATAAATTACTATATATATATATATATGTATGTGTGTCATGCTGACATATAGATTTTAGAGGCAAATCTAGCTGACAAAATCATGCATTTCGATCTTTAAACGATTCTACTCCCAAAAATTCTTGTTACATTAGTCCAGTTTTTTTTTCTCTTTTCTTTTGGGTGTAAAATATTAGTCCAGTTTCTTTTATTTAATATTGACTAAAAGAAAATATATAAATATTTATAAAATGTTATGAAATAGATGGAAATTATAACTATTACCATTCGTTGATTATTTTTCAACCTATGCAGTTTATGTTGGTACGGTGTTAATAAAGATAGTAAATTACCAATTAATCACACAGCGTGTACATTAGCTAACATTAAAATCGCAATGTATTAAGAATGTTCATTACAAAATCTGATATTATTTCTCGAGTAAATTTAACTGCTCATCTATACAAATTTTCATACAACGAAACATTCATTTTTTTCACAATGCACACTTTTTTATTATTTTCTACTTATTTGTTTAATTATTTTCGTTCAAAGGCAAACTTTTAATTTATGAACCCGTTTTAAGGCTTTATTGATGACGTAAGTGAAAATGTAAACATTGCGCATCAATGCCAATGAATTGAGTAAGTAAAAAAATATTCAAGATTAAATGGTTTAGAATATCATTTATAAATTAAATTAACTGGATGATGACTAGTTTAGAATATCAATGCAATATGTTAATTTATTACTGTGAGTTATTTGATTGCTAACAAGTAAAGTCAAAAACAAAGTTTCATTAGCAAGTGGCTACAAGAAACAGCTCACTAGATTCCGGAAGAAAGTATATTGCTAAGTCTCCAATCACAATGTTAAGCCTACAGTTAATAGGTTTTACCTATATTATAATCCGGATTAAAAGATAACTAGTTATAGTTAATTATGATATTTCGTGCATAGCATGTAAACTAATCAGCGTAGGCCTCTAATTAAGGAGATCAAAGTTTACATATCCTAAATATCTTGCTGTTAATGATTTTGACTTCAAACTATCTCAAACAATAGAGAGAGCAAGTTGGATTAGACAAGTATACATATATCTAAAGGTTTTCTTGAATTTGAAGGATTTTCTTAATTGATTTTGACAACATGGACTATTATATGATTGCTCACGATCTTGGGTTTAGAGATGTAACCTGCCGAAATCAAAGGTTCATTTGTAATTAATATATACATCGTTCCTTGGAATAAAAAGATATAGCTATTTGGTGTTATACATATTGTTTATAACCATGGTTTATAGCTAAAATATTTATGTTAATGCAGTCAATGTATCATAATCCGAATTTAATTTGTATATTGCTTATTGTTAACAAATTCTGGTTTTACTAGAATCAGACTTATCTCCAGGATCTCTTTTGTCTTTGGTTCTATCACACCCATCGATGATTTTCCCTCCATGCTTTATAATTGCGTCTCTGCGCTTATTGTTTTTTTTTTGGATTTAAATATTTTGTACGTCATTCTTTGTTTGAGTAATGAATTTAATTAACCTTTAGCAACATTTCTTGTTGTAGATCAATTTATAAGATATTGACCGCCAAATCACATGACCTCTAGCTATTAGGCAATTTAATTATAACGTACTGTTTTTGTACCTGTATCCTCGCACCACCCGTTTAAAAGTCGGTCCTTGGGTTTGATTACAAATTGGTTTGCTAGGATTTTTGTATTTGGTTGATAATAATTCGAATAATTATATATACATATATATGTATAAAAATTTTGGTCACGACTTCATCTCTAATACAGAAAATTGTCAAAAATCTACCCATATTACCGCAGAAGAGTTACCAAGGAACCTTAGGTTATGTTCCGTGACAATTACATCAGCTGGATTACATCGAGACCTATGGTTATATATATACTTTTTTTAATCATTCTATCATGCACATCATTTAATGATGGTCCAAATACTCTTACTGATTAGTATTATTTTACTGCAGGTTGTATTATTTTCTGCACAATTTGACATGTGTCTCTCATTCCCAATTAACCGTTTGGGGGGGGGGGGTAGTTTAATCTACGAAATTTTTTAATTGGTAGTGTATAAATTAAGATATGAGGGAAAGCCGGTCGAGATCCAAAAGACGACCATAGTCGTTGACTTATACTCACTCGTAAATATATCTCTTCTAGAAACTGTAGGAAACATCGGAGAACTTTCAATTTTGATCGAGAGAAACAAACGAAACCCTAGCTAGCTAGGCCTTGAAGATGCATAAATAGTATCGTATATACTATATACAAAACTAGATAATTAAGTCAAAAAAGTATTTGTTGATAGATGACAAAATAAATAATTTGTGAAAGCTATGGGTGATTTTTGTTTGTAACTTGAAATTTCTCATACGTTGACCACCAAACTAAATAATTAAAAATAAGAAGTATATTGTACAATATGGTTATATTACATATACTTCACAAAAAGTTATGGTCTTATAGTTTTTGTTATTGTTGCTAAAAAAGTGTCATTTTAAGATCTTGAAAGGATTTTTCTTCCCAAGAAATATCTATTTTACCTTTGATCAAAACTAATGAATTTTGAGTTTATAGCATTACCATTAACTTAAATAGAAGCATATTGACTATACTATACATGTAAAAGTTGATGATTCTCTCTTTTTAGTCTTTTCACGTTGTCACCCAAAACTCTTAAACAAAAAAAGCTAATTAAAATCCGCATCCTGTCATTACTTTTTTTTTTAATGTCAAAAATTATAATCGATCAATTCTTTGATCGACCCAAGTGTTGCTTTACGCTCTTTTTCCACTAAACAAAAGGTTTGATCTTTTACCAAAGAAAAAAGAAAAAAAAAAGAAGGTTTGATCCATATTAAAAACGACCAATTACTCATCCGAAAAAACGATGATGCATCGAAACCCCAAAAATTGTTTCCACATCAAACCCTACTAAGTACTAAGGTTTAGAGTGAAAGAAGACATAAATTAGCCGGAAAGGTTGAAAATGTTTATCTCGTCTTGGACATGAGATATATCATTTTCTCTTTACTCTCAACTTACTTTTGACTTGCATTATTAACATTGATAGTCACATAATTTAAAACTCGCAGATAGACTGATATCTAATCATATACTGAATTAAGTAGATTAACACATACAACTTTTTATATCTTCATAAAAAAATAAATAAGAAAATTTCATCTTCTACTAATTTACCATTTCAAATACCTTAATTGTTAGATATTTTAATAGCTACAAAACTTATACATCTCATATCTATACCACATTTCAAAATTTTTATCATCGTTGTAGCTACAACTTTACACTTACTCATACAAGTCTTCCAACAAAAGCACAATGAAATAATTAATCAGAATAATTAGATATCCACTTTAATAAAATCAAACAAATTAACCCTATAACGTCAAAAGAGTTCTGAAAGATGAAATGATACAGGAAACAAACCAGTAGAAATTGAATCATGAAAGATATTTACAAATAGATAATTAATTTTCTAGTAAAAACATATCCGCACAATACTGATCATACTGAGTCAATGATATAAAAAACGGAAAGCAAAATTTTAATCTCAAGGACTAGGGAAGTATATGTTTTATTTTCTGTTGAATTTTTATCCATTTGAAAAATGATACCAACAACATAAAATATAGTTTTGAAATATAAGTAATCACTCCTGATATACAATAAAATTAAGATTTATCATAAAAATCATAGTAACATTTATAGGTGTCTAGGTGACGATTTTAGTCAAAGAAAACTTTCAATACTATCAGCCGTGGGATATGGGTTACGTATACAAAAAAGACGTGGCGTATGGGGTTTCAACCTAATTTGTTCAATGAAGTTCCTACGGCCCGTTGAATTTGTATCTATCGTATATCGATATTCGATTTTTATTTTATTTTTCTGTATTATTTAGATAAGTATAATAGAATTTCTATCCAGTTTAAAAGCTCAATACACAACGACGACGTGCTTGGCAACATTCCTCTCGTTTCTTGTAAAAATTTTGAATTCATTAAACTGATTTTATACCAACCCTTAGTGCGGTGAAAATTCCAATCCTAGATTGTCCCGCTGTTCTTTCTTTTTGTTGTTTAGAAGTTTCTTTCCTCGGTTTTAAGTTTTTTTCAAATCTTAAACATTTTGTGTACGTATAACCCATTTTTATTGAATAAATTTAACATTACAAAAAAAAACTTTCAATCCTCAGTAGTTTGTATAGCAAATCTATCGATCTCTAAATATGACCAACATCACAAAAGATCTATATGTGTGGCTATTTTCCTTATTGGGAATGTGGGGATATATATGTGTTACGATTATCTTTTATCGACCGTTCAATTCAATACCTACAAAAGCTCACATCACTGATGATCATTTTATATATTCGACTATTCTCATCAATTCAAGTTTAGCTACTTCATATATATAACAAAGTTTGCTACTCATCATTTGGTTTCTTTTGATGTCCATATTTGATTACCAGCAACTAGTAAAAGGGTGTGAGTTTGGGTTTTCGTTTCGGTTAGATATGGTTTATACGGTTTACGCCTTTTTTTTGTTTACAAGAATTTTACGGGATTGAAACTAAAATACTTGGTTTGATTCAGTTTGATTTTAGTTTTTCAGCCAATATTTAAATGTTTACAGTAAAACAATTTAGACTAAACCAAATTCAACAACTGATTTAGTAGTCACTATTTTGATCTATATTTGAGATCATAAAATAATTTTCATATGATTTATAACAATTTGATCACAGCGTAACTCATACAATAGCAACAATTTTAGAGACAATGACAGTTAGTTAAAATTTCTGCCGGTTCATGGTACTCAATTACTAGAAAATATAGTATCTAAACCAGATAATATATAAACCAGATAGTATCTAAACCAGTCGAGTCATTTTGGAATGATATTAATTAATCATGCCATGTATAGTGGAAACACAATTTACAACTCACACTAAAAAATAGTTTTCAAATTAATTTTTAATTTATGTGCATGGTTTCCCGAATATGTAATTAGAAGATCTTAAGTACATCAATATATAGAAGTTATATTCTCACACTCTCATTGTGGATCCATAAAATGCGATGGTACTCTTTTAAGTCTTAACCCAATCAGATTGAACACCTAAAAAATATACATGCATATAAGTGTCTCATGTGAAGACGAATTAAGAGTTATTTTGCGATAATATGAAAGGACTAATTATAAAGAAAATTGAAGGCTAATACTAGAGAGAGGAAGCAAGGTGTAGTCGTGGAGAGAGAGAGTGAGAAGGCTGACTTTTAGAAAGCAAGAGAGTAAATGCATTTGGCTGTCCATGTTGACTCTTTGAAAGCAAAACCCCACTCTTCATTATTGTTACTTTTAACCCTATTATCATTGTTACTAATTCACTCATCAGCTTAATTCTCTCTCTCTCTCTATAAATATACACAAGCTCTCTCTCCACATCTTCAGACAAAACCAACCACCACTTGTACCCCTTTGCCCTTTAGTACTCTTAACCCTACAGTTCCTAAGCTCTCAAGAAAGACCTTCAAAGATTTTACTTTTTCTTCCTCTGTATATATATATCATCAGCAAAACCCTTCTCTCTTCTCAGACCACAAACTATTCTATTCTTCCCCTAAACACAATAGGAGGTTGAGATGGGAAGACCACCATGCTGTGACAAGATCGGAGTGAAGAAAGGGCCATGGACACCAGAGGAAGACATCATCTTGGTTTCTTATATTCAAGAACATGGTCCAGGAAACTGGAGATCTGTGCCTACTCATACAGGTCTCTTCTTCTAACTTATGTTTTCTTTTTAATAAAAATAATATTTTAATTTCAATTGTTAACCCCTATGTTCTTAAGAAGTACCCTTTAATGTTTTTTGTTTTTTCTTGGGTCTGTGATCCTTTTGTTCTGGCTTCAATTTGGTTGGTGTGACCATTAAATAAAAAGAAAAAAATGTAATAAATATCCGATTTATTGGCACCAGCTTTTTTGTCCCCACATCACAAAATTAATATTACTCTTTTAGTGAAAGTTTTTCATTATTGTGGTGATTTAGGTCTAAGGAGGTGTAGCAAAAGCTGTAGATTGAGGTGGAGTAATTATCTTAGACCTGGGATTAAGCGTGGAAATTTCACCCAGGATGAAGAGAAGATGATTCTCCATCTTCAAGCCCTTTTGGGCAACAGGTAACTAAATACATACATATTCACATGCACATGATCTATAAAAATATTCAAAAATTAGTTTCTTTTGGTATGTATTAAGATAAGGTTTTGAACCTTTTTTTAATAACTTTGGGGACCAAATAAATATGAAGGTGGGCAGCTATAGCATCATACCTTCCAGAAAGGACAGACAACGATATAAAGAACTATTGGAACACTCATTTGAAGAAAAAGCTCAAGAAGCTGAATGATTCTTGTGATAGTACTATCAATAATGGACTTGATACTAAAGACTTCTCTTCATCAAACAAGAACAATACTTCACATCAAAGCAGCAACTCCAACAAAGGTCAATGGGAGAGAAGGCTTCAGACAGATATCAACATGGCTAAACAAGCTCTTTGTGATGCCTTGTCTCTTGACAAACCACAAAACCCAACTAATTTCTCTATAACCGATCTTGGTTATGGTCCATCATCTTCTTCTTCCTCTACTACAACCACCCCCACAAGCAACACAAATCCGTACCCATCTGGTGTCTACGCTTCAAGTGCTGAGAACATCGCTCGTTTGCTTCAGAACTTCATGAAAGACACACCAAAGACCTCGGTGCCCTCGCCGGTTGCAACCACCGGGATGGCTATCACCACAGCGGCTTCGAGCCCTAGCACAACCGAAGGAGGCGGAGAAGGGATTGATCATTCTTTGTTCAGCTTTAACTCCATGGATGAAGCTGAGGAGAAGCCTAAGCTAATAGACCATGACATTAACGGTCTAATTACACAAGGGTCTCTTTCTTTGTTCGAGAAATGGCTGTTTGATGAGCAAAGCCACGATATGATCATTAATAACATGTCATTAGAGGGTCAAGAAGTGTTGTTCTAGCAAGAATAAGAGTTTGACCATTTACTGGAAGAACCTTGAGACTTAGTTTTAAACAATTTGTATAATTAAGTACTCTTTAGTTTTGTTTTAATCCTTAATTATGTTTCATATTGCAGTAATTAGGGATTCTAGTCTTGAGTAGTACCTTTTAAGTTTTAACACGTACGATCTTCTCTATTTTTTTTCTGTGGAGATGTCAGATCTTCTTTTTTTTTTTTCTTTGTCGACGTGGAGATGATATCTTCTATGTAGTAGAAACTCAAACGTGTACATCATCTTTATTAATGTAACGTTGCTTTATATTGTGGCTCATTTATTAAGGTAATTAAATCACACTACTTTGATCTGAATCTGACTTTAATTTTCAAAATTAAAATTGATGATTTAAACCCATCCCGATAACAAAATTTGAAACATTATGTACAGTTAAATAAAAAATAATATTGTCATTACCATGATTCAAAAAACCAATGTAGAATATTTAGTATCTATAATAATGAAATAATTTTGACATTACCATGATTCATATAGTCACATTCAAACCAAATTTGAATTAGATAGAATACATTAATGCTGATAACACTAATAACAACGACCATTAGCTAGAACCTCCGTTCCCTATTGGTCAAGTTTCTTAGCCGCGACCATGACTTCTACGATTTTGACATATTACAACAACTTAGTTCTACCTAAGTTTTTCAGCAATGTATTTAATCATATATCTTCTCCACATCAATTGTGACATTAGCTAGAACCTCCCATTCCCGAATTACAGAGCTTTTGTTTTTGCCCCCAAGAGTATTTGGGACAAAACACCGAGAACTGCTACTTCTTTGATATATGCAAGATCTGTTACTCAATTCAGAACAAAAGTGACCATATTAACATGTGATAAAATCACACATGTAACCATCCTAAGACATCACTCACAAGTTGCTTTAATCAATGCACTCACCAAAACAGTTATCGTTCATCCTCAGAAATATACATAAAAGTTGCAAATTCTACAGAATATCATTTAAAAAAAGGTGAAAAGACCACTCAATCATCCCAGACGAACATATTTCCAATCAGACATAAACATCTTTGGATTATAAGAAATTAAAAAGCGGGGAGATTATTAATAAACTTGAGAATTAGAAGCAAAATGGGAGAATTATTAATTATAAAGCTCAAACACACAACTTTTATATTTTTGTCTACAAAATAACAGAGCATTTCTTGACAATATTCTGAAAGCATAGGTATTTATACATAGAGAAAAAAAGAAGAAGAGAACCACACATTATTAAAAGACAGATATGATATAGGCCTCACAATAAGCTTTTATTTCATAGGTTGCAAAGTTTACAGGGGAAACCATAATCATTTCAACGTCTAGCTGTCCTTCTGGATCTAAAGAACTTCTCCTTGATTGAGATTAATTCTTTGAGAACTTCACTCATTACCAACCGGTTTGTAGGAGATTCTTCAGAGCACCTAAGTCCTACCTCGAAAACCAATGTCAAGCACTCAACAATTGGGAAACCGACTCTGAGACCAATGTGAAGAATCGATTCGTCAGCAATGTCCAATACTTTCTCTGGTAACATCGACTTGGTGTAACTGTGTAGTGTCAATTTTCCCCCAAAAACTCATTGGTTGGTCTTTTTCCAGTGAACATTTCCAAAAGGAGAATCCCAAAGCTATATACATCACCATGTATTGATGGCTGTCCTCCCATTCCATATTCTGCACCATTAATTCAATGAAACAAACTTGGAGTAATCAGAGAATACACTAATTTTCTTCATTAAAACGTTACAGATGTGAGATAGTTTTACCTGGTGCGGCATAGCCGATGGTTCCTCTGACGCTGGCCGAGCTTAGTTGGTTGAGGAAGGAATCTTTGTCGATTTTGAGGAGCAGTCGAGCTAAACCAAAATCACTAACATGGGCTGTTAGATCATCGTCCAGAAGTACGTTGCTTGGCTTAAGATCGCAATGAGCAATAGGGTCATGACAATGAACATGAAGATAGTCCAAAACAGATGCCACATCTTAGGCAATGTTAAGCTTTTCAAGAAGTGTCAAAGTTGTTGAGGGCCTACGAATCTCTTCGACTTCCTCCAGATGTAGCCACATCTAGGCTTCCGTTAGGCATGAACTCATAGATTAGAGCTCTAAATCCTTTGAAAATCACTACTCGAACAAGATTACGATGCCTTATATCTTTCAGAGGTTCACATTCTGCCTCTTCATTGAACGACCACCTCCATTGGAAAACTA
Source organism: Cardamine chenopodiifolia (assembly GCA_963922655.1). Classification (NCBI taxonomy): domain Eukaryota; kingdom Viridiplantae; phylum Streptophyta; class Magnoliopsida; order Brassicales; family Brassicaceae; genus Cardamine; species Cardamine chenopodiifolia. Next base: position 11,286,571 of record OZ000479.1, on the reverse strand, counting down.
ACTCAATTTCCTATAACTTTCATCATGAGGTCTGAACTAAATCGCAATGAATGATCTTCATTCGAGTCGATTTTTGAGACACTTTGGATTGGTTGTGAATCATCATTTCTCTTATTTGCTTTCAAATGATCCTTCTTGATGCATAACTCACTCGAAAACCCCTCTTTTTGCCCACTCCACTTCATGTATCTTCAATACAAGATAATCATGCAAAACATGCATCTAGACACTAGAATGAATGCAATATGAGACCAAACTTATGAGGAATGTACCTAAAATGAAGGTAAAAACCCAACATATCAAATGGTGCTTGTGCAAGGCATGACTTTAGTTGCAACTCCCCGATGCCTCCACATAGATTTTTGTTTCCATATACAAAAACTAAGGTAGAGTTCTTAAATTTCCTTTCTGTTGACACCCTTCCCTTGAAATTGTTAAAAGGATAGATTGAGATGCTGCAACTTGGAAAAGTTTACAAAATAATCAGGTATACTTCCAGAGAAATTATTGTTCGACAAATCAAATCTTTTAATACCCACCAACCCACTTATATCTGGAATGACTCCATCGAGAGACACTTTCCCAAGGCTTGTGGGAGTTTCTCTGATAATCTATTATATGCAACTTTAAGTGTAACAAGATTTTGTAGTTGTTCAACAGCGTTTGGTAGAGAGCCAGTCAAAGAGTTATTTGACATGCTTAGCTCAGTAAGCGATCGAATTTCCATAATCTGCCGAGGTATAGTCCCATTCAACTTACTATACCCAATAGATAAATGTAGTAGGTATCTACAGTTTCCAAGAGTAGAAGGAATGATCCCTTCAAAATTATTGTCTGACAAATAAAAGAAGGTATCTCTCCAGACAATCTAAATATCTAAATTAACAAGCTTTGTCAAAGACCCTAGTTCCAAGAGGATTTGAATATAAATCAAGGTCCAACAATCTAGAGCAATTAAATAGACTGACAGGAATCCCTCCTCACAGAAAATTATAATTCATATACAAGTGTTGAAGCCTAAACAAGTTTCCCATCTCTCGACCAAAAGAGTTACGAGAGAGATTAAGTGATATGAGAAACGAAAGATTACCAATAGATGGTGATATCACTCCACCTAACTGCAATCCTCCGAGGTTCAAACGCGTAACTCTCTTGTGTTTGCGGCCACATGTAACCCCATGCCAGTTGCAAAGAGGGAATGAGCGATTCCAAGAGGACAAGACAACTCTTTTGCCTTCAGAAACTTGAGACTTGAACTCCAACAACGCTTGCTTATCAGTTTCATAGGTAAAACCATATGCTTCAAGTAACATGAGAGCATTGAAAGAAAATAAAAGAAAAAATCTCATGCTTCTGAAAATTTTTTGGGTGCTTCTCTTATTTTGAAGGAAAGTGAATATAAAAGACGAAACAATTGCAAAATGCCTTAAACATTTACGTGGTACTAAATGAACTTGCCGTCTATACTCTTGCCATCTAACTCAACAAGTCAACTGAAAACATTTCTTTAGTCTTTACGACTTATCTATACACATCTTGGGTTTACGAAGAAATCCACCAATTGATAATGATGTTTCGTGATTTTATTATTCCAAAATTGGAAAAGAAAAGTAAGCAAAAGTTTATTTGACGTTTACTCACAATTAGAGTTTTCCGGAGACGACATCAGAGGTTTACGGACTGAGTTCAAGGATGAAACCTATGTCTAACCAAACACGAAACAAGAAGAGAAAAAGAGAAAGAGAATTCAAGTTACCTTTTTTTTTTGTTGTCCATCTTCAGAATCTAAAGATTTTTCGTTTTCAGAATAGATGAAGATATTGTTGGGCAAAAAAGATTCTTCATAAAATTTGTGATATGGTTTACGAAAAATCATACATCTACAAAGATAATTCATTAACACTACTGAATCTGTAATAATGAAACATTCCGAGGTTTAAATGTATATTCAGTAAGCAAAACATATCTAAAACAATTAGTGCGAAGAAGGCGAGTAGATCACCAAGAGCTCAGAGTTCTTAAAGATTTTCTTATAAGGCCACTTTCAATCCTGAACAAACCGGTACGCTTTTGGTCCAAAAGTAGAGATTCAGCCAATATCTGTCCACAATTTCCATAAAGCCTGGAGCTTGTGGGACATAATGCAATGAAAGATTTTCTCCCATTGCAAGGGCATCTCATTGACCGCATCTACTCAATGCTTCTGCCTGAGAATGTTTGGATCGCTACAATTTCTCTAACCAGACTCTGATTTTACGGTTCTGAGAAAGCAGACAAATTGAGATGCATAGATAGAATAATACTCAGATATCACAAATATCATAACACAACTGGTTGATCAATGAAGTCACCAAACATCCACCAACTCTCTGTTTATGCTAAGATCAGCCTCATAAATTAAATTAAAGAAGGCTGGGGAGACTTATCTTGATCATTCAGATTTCCACAACCTCAAAATGATCACTATGGAAAAGAGAAAATCCAAATAAAAATTGGGAATTAAAAGGGAATATTGAGGATTAGCTTTTATAAAGCTGGTAACATAACATTCCTACATTGTCTGCAAATAACACAAGCACTCATTAACATTATTCTACAAGCATAATAGACTGAAAACCACAAATTATGAACGACGATACTATATAGGCCTCCGATTAGGCTTTTTAAATGAGTTGCAAAGTTTGTAGATAAAACCATTAACACTTCACCATTGAGCTCTTCTTCTGGCTTTAAAGAACCTCTCTCTGATTGAGATCAACTCCTTTTCGGCTTCACTTGTTGCCAACCGGTTCGTAGGAGATTCTTCACAACACCTAAGTCCCACTTCCAAAACCAGTGTCAAGCACTCAGCTACAGGGAAACCAACTTTGAGACCGCTGTGAAGAATTGATTCGTCTACAATGTCCAATACTTGCTCAGTCAACGACAACTTGGTGTAGCTCTGTAGTGTAAAATTTCCCCCAAATAAGTCATCCGTTGGTCGTTTCCCGGTGAACATTTCTAAAAGGAGAACCCCAAAGCTATATACATCACCATGCATTGATGGTTGCCCTCCCATTCCATATTCTGAACCATAACTTACAGAAAGAACGACACCAAGATTGTAATGATAATAGAATACACTAAAATTACTTCATTCAGTAATAAAAATGTGTGATAGTTTTACCTGGTGCGGCATAGCCGATGGTTCCTCTAACGCCAGCAGAGCTTAGTTGGTTGAAGAAAGACTCCTGGTCGAATTTGAGGAGAAGATGAGCGAGACCAAAGTCGCTAACATGGGCAGTCAAATCATCGTCTAGAAGGATGTTGCTTGGCTTGAGATCGCAATGAGCTATAGGCTGATGGCAATGACCATGAAGATAGTTCAAAACTGAAGCCACATCTATGACAATGTTGAGCTTTTCAAGAAGTGTCAAGGTTCTTGAGGGTCTACGAATCTCTTCCACTTCCTCTGGGTGCAGCCACGTATCTAGGCTTCCATTCGGCATGAACTCATAGATTAGAGCTCTGAAATCATTTCCTTGGAAATCAATACTCAAACAAGCCGTCAACAGTTTGACAAGATTACGATGCCTTATGTCCTTCAAGGATTCACATTCTGCCATAAAGCTCTTCATCGCTCCCCGTCTCTGGAGGTTTAAAACCTTCACTGCAACAACCTTGTTCTCTGCCGGGAGCAATGCTTTGAACACAGTACCAAAACTTCCTGACCCGATCAAATTGCTCGAAGAGAAGCCATCTGTCGCATTTCGGAGATCCCCATAACTTATCTTCTCATGGAAGATCTCCAAAGCAGAAGAAGCTGGATTATTAGTCTGTTGTTTCTTCTTTCTTTTTCTAAACCAACATAGAGAAGCTATGAACAGGAACAAAAGCGAAGCAATGCCTACGCTTACTCCAGTTGCAACTTTATTTAAACGAGAGGAATGCTTTGCCTTCACTGGTGGTGCTTGCGTGATACATGGTTTTAGTTGCAGTTCTCTGATGCCTCCACATAGATCTTTGTTTCCAAATACTGAAACTATAGAAGCATTCTGAAACTTTCCATCTGTTGGCACCCTTCCCTCTAAATTGTTAATGGATAGATTAAGATACTCCAACTTGGAAAAGTTTGCAAAATATCCAGGTATACTTCCAGAGAGTTTATTGTTCGACAAATCAACTCTTTTAACACCCACCAACCCTTTTAAATCTGGAATATCTCCATCAAAATAGTTTCCTTGCAGATTAAGTCGTTCTAACGAAAGACAACTTTCCAAAGTTTGTGGGAGTCGTCCTGATAATTTATTATTCCGAAGTGATAATCCAACAAGATTCTGTAGTTGTCCAAAATCATTTGGCAGAGAGCCAATGAAGGAATTACCTGACATGTCTAGACGAACAAGGGACTGAATTTGCAAAATTTCCCCAGGTATAGTCCCATTAAACTTATTAGACCCAATCAACAATTGTAGCAAGTACCTACAATTACCAAGACTTGGAGGAACAATTCCTTCAAAACTATTGTTGAACAACATGAGTTTTTGTAACTGAGTGATATTTCCAATAAAAGATGGTATCACTCCTGACATTCTATTTGAAAACACAATTAATTCCCCTAGTCCTACAAGCTTCCCAAGAGAGGTTGGGAGTGGTCCAGTCAATAAATTTTCCTGCAACCAAAGTGTTTGTAGGCTTATAAGATTTCCAATGTCATGAGGAATGCTTCCAGAGATAAGATTTGTTCCAAGGTCTAAAGTGAGGAGCTTCCTGGACAGATTGGTAACAGAGGTAGGCAAGTCACCTCCCAACCTATTTTGACCAACATATAATCTTTGCAGTTGAGTGCAGTTAGTCAAAGCACCAAGAAAATCAAGATCTCCAAAAGAGTAACTTCCCAAAAAATTACTTTGAAGTCCTAAGATTTGCAACTTGTGTAGTTTTCCAAAGCTCGAAGAAATACTTCCTGTCAAAGAGTTATACTCCATTCTCAACATTTGAAGATTAGAGATATTGGCAAGTGTAGTTGGAATGGCTCCTGTTAAATTGTTCTTTCCCATATATATCTCTCGAAGGTTTGGTAGTAGATTACCAAAATCAGGCCTCAAGCTACCCGAGAAACCATTACCAAAGATGTTTAAAAACACAAGTGAGGACAAATTGTAGACGGAGGCAGGAAAGGCCCCTGAAAATTTGTTCACTGATAAATCAAGAGCCACCAATTGAGTCAATCTAGCTATATTACCCGGAATTCCTCCTTGTATATTGTTATTGGTAACACTAACTTGCATGAGTGATGTCAAGTTTCCTAGAGATGCAGGGAGCTTCCCTATGAGGTTATTTTTACCAAGATCTAAAGTAAGAAGCTTTGTCAATGACCCTACTTCTGAAGGAACACCTTTCTCTAGATGATTTGAATATAAAAAAATCTCCACCAATCTAGAGCAATTAAATAGAATGAATGGAATCCCTCCTCTTAGGAAATTAAAGCTCATAAACAAGTATTGAAGTCTGAACAAGTTTCCCAACTCTTGAGGGATGGTACCACCAAAAGAGTTATCAGAGAGATTAAGCCATGTGAGAAAGGAAAGATTACCAATAGATGGCGATATCACTCCACCTAACTGCATTCCTCCGAGGTCTAGACTAGTAACTCTCTTGTGTTTCCGGCCACATGTAACTCCCTTCCAGTTGCAGAGAGGGAGTGAGTGATTCCATGAGGACAAGTCAACTCTTTTGACTTCAGAGACATGAGACTTGAACTCCAGCAACGCTTGCCTATCTGTTTCATCCGTAAAATCGTATGCTTCAAGTAACATGAGAGCATTGAAAGTAAGCAAAACAAACAGTCTCATACTTTTCATTTTTTTTTTTGCAGGAAATGCAACTGATAGAGGAAATAAACAGAGGAAAATGCAAGACTTTTCCAAAATCAAGTAAAGTTGATTTGGGCGTCAACGATGACATTTACTCAAAGTTTGATTACCTTCACCATAAAAGTCTCCATGGCAACGTCATCCAAACAGAGAATTTTGAATCATATCTCTTAAGAACTCTCAACCACATTAGTTTAGTTTTTTATTATTGCAAAATAGTTTTTTTTTTTTGGCGTCAACGTTAACGTTTACTCACAGTTTGGGACCGTTAAGTTTCCCGGAGACGACATGGATTGCCCAAAGCTTGATAGAATTTTCTGGAATTTTGAAGCATCTGTTTCGATGAGTTTTCCGGGGATTTTGTGAGGAATCTGTAGATCAAACGATGACGGGAACTGTCAAAAAAAAAAAAAAAAAGTTTGACTCAAAGTTCAAACCGGTTGAAGAACAAATTTGGGAAATAAGAGGTTTGAAGAGAGCAGTAACTAGATGGGCGGCTTGAGATCGAGTTCGCAATGGTGAACTGTGTGGTGTTTTATTGCTAACAAAACGGCAAGTAATGCTCAACGACTACAGAAAAACAGCTGCTAGTTCATCCATCTGTGGCTGCCTGGATTATTTGCCCCATGATGGGTCCTTCAGTCCCCACTGAAGAACGTTTGGCGCAATTAACGCAAAATAGACAAACCTAGCATTATCTCTTTATATTATTTTTTTGGGTTCCGTTTTAGATCTCGATTTGGTTTTACTAAAGTTAAATAAATGACACTCTCAAATGATATTTTGCAGCAAATAAACTATTTGGCAAGAATAAAATACCAGGGGATCGGTCCCATGAAAATACCAATAAAGGGTTTGTTTTAGTAATATATGTGAATAGTTTTTTAATTGGATCTAAGGACATTCAAGATTTTTTTGACATGTTGATGGTTCGGTCTTCTGCAGAATAGTAGCTTGTTCAAAGAACTCGAGTCAACGCACCACTCTGCACCTTGTGTGAACTAGACAAAGAAAAAGTCAGAGATTCAGTTCAAAAATGACAAGAGTCTCTGGTTTACGAATTTTCTTTTTCATTTTCAGGTTATGTAAGGTTATCATTTTCCGGTCATCTCTCGGATAAAAAGGGTTTTTGGAATATTTATTCTATGATTGATGAGGCTCCTTTACAATTATGTCTAACTAGAACGAATCTCTTTTTCTTTGCAAGAATAGGTATGAGCTTGATGATATAAATGGTTCATGGACCATGGTACCTTCATCTATAGATATGCTTAGTGTTAGAATTTGCTTCATCACCTTCTTCTAAACAATAAAATAACTTACAAAATAGAAATATTCGATTAAATGTTTGAATCAACTATAAATGGACAATTTAAAATGAATATTGATCTTATAGAGTAAACCACTTATACTTATGATTAATGCTTGTTAACTATTTAGAAAAGAAACTCAAATGTACATCATGATCCAAATATTTGTTTTTTCTGTCAACAATTATAAACTTATTAACATTCATAAATCTAAACCGACAGGAAAGAGTTTACATAAATAATAAATTATAGATAAAATCTGGCACTACATGTTAATTTGTCTGTTTTTAAATTTAAAATACTAAAATATCTTATCATGATCCAAATATTATTTAGGCATTTATTATTTGTTGTAGGCATTTCTTATAAATAACGGATTTTAGTCATATTCTATTTTTCATTAAAATAAAATATAATTTCATGACCCATCCTCAGTCGGTCGTTCTTAGAACTGAGGAAGTGATTAAAAACCTGCCACAAAACGGATTCGGATATACAATATGAAGATGAAGTTTATATTATTGTGGGTTACCGAGTATATATTTGTGACGCTTACGAGTTATCGGGTATAAGACCATAATTTTGGCTCAATAAAATTGGTTTACAGATTTTTAGTATTTATTTTTATTTTGCGGATTTGCGGATTTTTGGGAATTCATTTTTGGTTTGTGTTCTATCTGCGGATTTCGCAGGGTTTGACGGAGCAGAGCTTACATTATTGCGGATTAATATGTATAGGTCTGCGGGGCTTACATGTTAGCGGATATAGGATTCTAATTTTGACCTAATAAAAATTGGTAGTATATGCAAAATTGGTCCTAAACGTAACCCAATAAAAACTGGTTTACGGGTTTACGGATTTTTAGATATTCGTTTTTGTTTTGCGGATTTATAAATTTTTTGATACTCGTTTTTGGTTTGCGCTTTATCTATTGGTTTCACAAAATTTGATGAGACGATCACGAATTTATTAATTATACCCGCTATTTTGCATAACATTAAAATTTTGCTTCAAAACCCATGATCACGGAAGGCGATATTACCTGCTTCCCAATGCTAACCGTTCCTGATATGAAACAATGAGGACTATTTTACAAGACTTCCATTTCGCACCTCAAGATTCTCTATATTACAAAATTTCCCCTTTTCCCACATTATCTTCCTTCAACTTTCGCCTTCCCATCAAGAACAGTCAAATCTCCTGCAACAAGTTGAGAATGGATTCGTCTCAGGGAACTCCAGCTTCCATACGACAGAAGATCGTCATTCCAAACAGCCACAATGAAAAGCTGGTGGGTCTTTTTCATGATACTGGTTCCAGAGAAATTGTAATCTTATGCCATGGGTTTCGATCGAACAAGGTTAGTGTGTGATAGTTGATTCGGTTTATTTTGATTTACACTTTCTTCTCACTTACCCTTGATCGAATTATGAATCTGGGAACCATAATCAGTGGCTCACCAACCTAAATCTGCAAGCTTTTTTATTTTTCTGTTTCTCAGCTCTTGGGGTGACTGAGATCTGAGGCTTCATTAAATCCCGAATTGTATAGGCATTTCGTGTTTTGCAACTTATTTGTACATTATTTCATTTCTCAAACCAATATCTCATAAAGTTGCATAATTTTGTGCAATTTTGTATATTGATTAAATGTTTCGCCATTAGTAGCTCTGCTTCTTGTTTGTTTTGGAACTTTCTTCGTTTTTTGCATAGAGAGTGAGATAATGGGTGAATCTTGATTGAAATTTGTATGAATTTTAAAGGCAAACTTCAAATCTGTTGAATCCAAAGTCTCCTCAAGCTGTTTGCTTTCTCTAATTAGATATCAAGACTTCAAGGCCTTTGTTGTTTTAGTCGTTTCGATCACATCATACAATAATTGATTTGAAGGTTACCAAATCATTTAATGTGCTTTCTTTCACCATAATAAGCTTTCACGTTCTATTTTGGATAGATAGTTCTCGAATTCACAAGCTTTGCTGTCTAGTGAATACTAACAGGTAGAAGATTCCTAGAAATAAAATTGGGTTTTGTTTGTTTGTTTGTATCAATTCGTTTGATGTCTTGAAAATGTTTATTTCCTCAATAATATCTTGAGTTTCTCTCTTTCTGTTTTCTTTCATTGAGGAAGTGCATAGACCATTTGGCTTATGAGCAATTTCTACACTAAAGGTGGAGTTCTCATGTCGGTGTGGGGTTGCATATGTTGGTATGAGTTACGTCTGAATTAACTTGTCTTTGGCCTATGACTTTGTGCAGGATAACCAAATTATGAATAATGTGGCTGCTGCTATAGAGAAAGAAGGGATCAGCGCTTTCCGTTTTGATTTCTCTGGGAATGGGTATGTTTCTCTTGCTTGCATTATCACTGATTTGAGTAATTTGGATTTTGTTTTGATTTTGGGGTTGTGGTGCTTACATTGTTGCAGAGAGAGTGAAGGCAGTTTCTATTATGGTAACTATAACCATGAAGCTGATGATCTGCATTCTGTTATCCAATACTTCTCTAATATGAACCGTGTGGTTCCTATAATTCTCGGCCACAGTAAAGGAGGTGATGTGGTCCTCCTCTATGCCTCCAAGTATCACGATATTCGCAATGTAATCAATGTCTCGGGACGTTATGATCTGAAAAAGGCATGAGAGAGCGTCTTGGGGAAGACTTTTTGGAAAGAATTAAGCAACAAGGATTCATTGATGTTGATGATGGTATTGTTATCGCTCTTCGTTTTTCCTGCATTGTTAAAGATCAAAACTCTAGTGCCTCGATCAGTGTGCTGATATTTTACAGGGAAATCCGGGTACCGTGTTACCGAGGAGAGCTTAACTGAAAGGTTAAATACTGATATGCATGAGGCTTGCCTCAAGATTGACAAAGAATGCAGGTGAGATTCGCCGAGTTCTCTAACTCATTATGAACAAACTACGATTGATTATTTGTAATGGCAGGGTCGTGACGGTTCATGGATCAGATGACGAGGTAATACCCGTGGAAGGTGCGAAGGAGTTTGCGAAGATCATACCGAACCATATGCTGGAGATTGTGGAAGGAGCTGATCATTGTTATACCAAACATCAAAGTCAACTGGTTTCAATAGTTATGGAGTTTATAAAGACAGTTATGGTGAAGAAGAATTAGTCTTTTTTCTTTGAAAAATGTTCTTGATACATATTACGAAACCAGAACTTTGCATTACGAAAATCCAAATAAAAGTGGGAATTCAAAGGGAACATTTATTTGAGTGGATGGTTTAGGAGAATTTTGGATAAGGCGCATAGATTATCATAATGTATTATTGGTTTCAAATTTTTTCTAATAACTGTGATTATGGTTTTGATTAATGGTCACGACTAATATGATTATGACTGATCCAAGAGACTGTTACTAACCGGGAATAAACCAAAATCAACGAGAGCGATTAAACCAACGAACATTGGACTCTCACAGACCGAGGTTCAAATTTCGGGATTAGATGGAAAATCAACACATTAAATGATGAATTAATTACCTTTTACCCGAATTGTTCCTGGTTAGATTTAATTTAGCAAATCGGTTTACCTCTCGGTTATTTTTAGCGTTTTAAGTATGATTAAATTAGGACTCATGTCATCAATCGGATCACCAGGGATCGATGGTACCCTATAACAGTGAATTCTATGAGTAATAGTGACGTGGAATGGAAGTATTTGAGGTGATTCTCGTAACAAGCTTGACTTTCGAGGTAATTAAATTACATCTCTTTTTTTTGTCTATATAAATTTTTTAAATATCAGTTAAGATTATTTTGGGTTTGACATGAAAACAAAATTATATTTTGCAGATTAGATTAATCGAACCTGTGACTTCTTATCCAAAAATCGTACACGTAGAAAATCAAGAGAATTCTCTATAGAATAACATGTAGAATAAATATGACATTATTATTTTTGTTGCTATGTCAATATTTTTAACTTTATTTAAAAAAAAAAACTAAAGTATTCTCTTGATAAAAAATATTAGTTATAAACTTTTAAGTTTCATGTGACTTTAAATGTGCTTTCGTATCTAATTATATCTTATAAATTTTAATAAACATAGAGAACATATGGACAAAACTAATAAAGTACAAGACATGAAAGAAATATACATAAAATAACTGTAATAAGTATTTTTCGGGTTATTGATTAAAAAATTATGATAAAAATTGACTACCTAATCTTTCTAAAATTTGAATTAAATGAATTTATAATTCAAGAAATAATAGTATTTTTTGTTTTTCAAAAAAATATATTCAAAGAATGTTATTATGCCACGTAAGCAATTCTAACCAAATTTTTCGAGGGATAAAAATATGTTGAAAAATAAATAAAATTTTTTTTCTTACAACGGGGTCATAACCATAAATTTATATGCTAAATTTTTGTAACACATTTGAAAAAGTATATAATCACTACTCCAACGTCTCGCCAGAAACATTTCTTCTCCCTCATAGACCGTTAGCGAAAATTGAAATTTGAATCCTGTTTGGAAAACGAGTTAGGGTTTTACAGATTCGCATGTAGAAGCGAGTTTCTTTCTTTGTCTTCTGATTCGTATTTCAGATTGATTGAACTTACCTGTTCAACGGACAACATCTGGTTTCGTTGAGGCAGTTCAAATCGGGTTTTGATTTTGGGTCGATGACGAAGGATACAAAGATTAAGACTTTTATAATTGTGCGATAGCCCTACTACCAAATCCATGAAGGTTTGATTTCATTTTGTTTTCAGATTTGGAAGTTACTTGATTCGTTGTGTTGGTTCAATTTGGGAATCTAGGGTTTTATAACTTGGAATTTTTTTTTTCATTTCTGATGGAATTTAGTCTTTTAATGTTTCATACATGGTCCAATTAGGGCAATCACGAACTTGTTTTAATTTGGTGATTCTGAGAGTTTTATTATTCACAAAAAGTTTCACAAAGATCTCTACATCAAACTTTATCGTATTTGTTGAGATAGACGACTCTAAATGGTTTCATTTTGTTAACTATCTGTGTATTTTACCGGGAATATTTTTTTTAAAATGGTCAATTGTTATGTTCATCTTCGGTCTTTCTATCTTTGTATGTTTTCTCAACTCTAACATAATTCATTTTGTGGTCATATGATTCAGCAATCAAGTGGCAATTCATATCTTAATTTGGAGACATGAGAAAATGTGAGTTTTGAAACTCTGTTTAAATCATATTTTCTGCTTAGATGATGACTGGAGTCTCATTTTGTTATCTTAGAATGTTCTCAGCCGTTTCAGAGTTTTTATTCCTCACGACTGAGATTGTTTTCCTAACTTGGATACTTATGTTTTTCTCAATCGGGTTGGTATACATGATTTTGTAGTTTCATTTATTCTTTAGGTGTGTTTGCCAATGACATTTGCTAACAAAATGCTTTGGATACTAAAGGGTTGATCTTTCTTCTCTTGTCTCTTGCCTCATGCAAACATCTTTGAGATGCAGAGAACAAATTTTCCAGATGCGATTTTGTAGCAAAAATCATATGAGAGGTCATGTGAAGTAAATCTCTTCCTCTATTCTTATGTCTGTTGTCTCAACAGGTTATTTGCATTTGACCAACCGATCTTGCTCGGGTTTTATGGGTTATTCACACGATCTTGAAACACACAAGTTCACCAACACAAAAGACACTCAAACATATTGCACCACCCAAACTCAAAACACACCCAAAGATAACAACTCTCAAACATATATAAACACGCACACAAAATGAGTAAAACAAAATCATGTCACACACAATAAACTCAAACAAAAGAAACTCATAACACAGTCAAACGCAATAAAACCAAAACACAACATAATAAACGAGTAACTCAGAAACACCAAACTCTAACACTCGAAAGAAAAGTTTCAGTGGCAAAGAACTAAAATTTATTTTTATTGAATTTCTTGCTTTTAAAACTTGTTTTACATCTTTTATGATTATGTCATGTTGGCTTTGATCATGTTTGGTATTCTGTTGGCCAGTACATTGAGATTCTGTGGGCAAGAACTTTGAGATTCTGTTGGCAAACACTTTGAGATTCGTCAATTTCAGGTAATCTATCTTTCTCTTTCTTTTCTTAGTCTCTTACTATGAGTCATTTTATTGGTCTGAGCTGAAAGTATTCGATAACTTATTAATATTTTAGTCAAATGAGCTCACATTTAACTTTAGTGAGTTGTCTTAACTATTTTGGTAGTTTTTATGCTACTCCAAAAGAGGAAGTTATCGAATACAAAAACAAAGAGGTAATGAATATATTTATTTAGATATGTTTGCTTTATCACTTTTTTCCCTGTGATTTCAGGTGAAGGGAATCTTAGTGATCATTCAAAATCCAAGAGAAGACTAGAGTTTTAAGGTGAACTTTCTCTATTTCTTCTCATCTACATCATAAAAAATTCTTATCAAAGTGAATGATTATTTTGGGTATCAGTTATTGACGTCGTTTCCTTGTTAAGATTAACAGAGAAAATATGAGTTGGCAGTCGATCTCGGTTTGGATCCAAGTTAATAAGATTTCCATTATGGTTCTTCCTTGGCATTAATTTTGTTGTTTTATTTATAATCTTGTGTACTTATTTATAGTTTACAACTAAGATAATGGTTTTGTATCAAGATATAGGATCCTTAAGCTAATTCTAAGGAAGCGATTCAGTCAGCCCCAAAAAAAAAGTCTATTGAGACAATAAGCCATTTTACAAAGTCTACCGAGACAGAGGAGGTAAGGCTAGGCTTTTTTTTCTTGTGCATCCATTATTTTATAGATCTATTTGTTTTCACTTAATTTATTGCTTCTAATAAGATGTATGTTACATCTTTCATGATTATGTTGTGTTGGTTCTGATCATCTTTGATAAATATTTTGGATAATCACCGTATGAAGATGGATGGTTGTTCGATTTCTTCTCAGTTTCTTTTTGTTCATAGAAAATTCTTATCAATACATACTTCCCAAATGACAAAACTAACACTGAAAAACGAGTTTTTATCTAACGTAATAAACACGTTCAACATTTCAGCTATGGACTTTGTTCCCTTGTCAAGATTAAAGGAAACTATAGGCACACAGTCAAATCCATGCTTTGTTCAGACTTAGTAAGATTTTCAGTAAGTTTCTTCATTATCATCAATTTTGTACTTTTATTTTATAGTCTTGTGTATTTAGTATACTGCTAAAAACGATTTTATATCAAGACAAAAGACTCTTAAGCTGAAATTAATCAAATTAAGAAAGCGATTCAGTCGACTCAACATGTAGCTATACTATCTTCGTCTCTTTACTGTATTTTTGTTGTTTATATCTAATGGTATTGTCTCTTTTATGCTAACAAAATGGTTTTGTACCAAGATAGATGATTCTTAAACTGAAATAAAATAATAAGAAAGTGATTCAATCGTCCCGAAAAAGAAGGGTCAGGTAGATAAACTATCTTTGTCTCTTTTCTGTGTTTTTTGATATTCATCATTCTAGAATCCTTGTCTTGCTCATAAAAGTCTATTTGGATGAAAACAGTGTTTTATTTCAAGCTCTGAAAATGGCAACTAGGATGGCTGATTATTTCTATGGTCGTGTTCGTAATATGATAAGGATCTTGTTCTCTATCATCTATACAACATCACTGTGAGTTCAAATCTTATCAGACTCTCCAAAAACCAACTTTAGATTTCTATCTAGATTCTGCAGGGAGAATCCAAGTATTTGCTGCTCGCGCTACTCCATTTATTTTAGTTGATTTTTTCTTGTAAGTGCATGCATTATTATATAGATGAAGTCTTCTAAGATTTTGTCATGTTGGATTTGATCATATTTAATCTACAAATAAAGATGGACAGTTGTTCATGATTTTCAGTTATATTGCATTACCCTATCAAGATGAAAAGTAAAAAGATGAGAAAACAATCAATTTTGCCTTGGAGTAAGCTCTGTAAATCTGTGGTAAGTTTCTTTTTTCGTGTTAATTTTGTAGTTTTATTTTAATTTTCTGTGTTTTCAATTCTTTTCATAATAACTCTGCTCTTAGTTTTCTAGTAAAGAAAGGGTATCCTTCAGCAAAAAAAACAAAATTTTAGCATCATATTAAGCAGTTGAGGAAAAAAATAAAGAGTTAAACAAACTCTCTTCGTATATCTTTCTTAAGAGTAGTCGTTTGATCAATTAAATAATCTCTCTTTTCTGTGTTTTGTTGCCTCATGCAGAAGTCTTTGAGCTGCAAACAACAAAAGTTCTCCAGGCAATTCTATAGCCAATGGTTAAGAGTCAAGTGAAATAACATTCTAATTAAGTTGGTTTAGTGCTTTTTGTTGCTCACACTCCCCAGAAATTAAAAAACATACTTAAACACACAACAAACCAAAACACAACAAAACTCATACAAATCACAACAAAACAAAAATATCACATAATATAACGTAACCTCACGCACACACTCAAACATAACCACAAACGAGAAAATTAAAAAGAGTATATGCTAAATAAAAACAAAACAAAAATATTATATATTTTATTTTATTTTATGATGAGGGCTGATAAGCTTGGAGAGTTTACACAAGACGTAAGAGGAAGAGTGAACCTGCAAACGAAGATTGAAGAAGATGGTTAGAGTGTGAAAAGATGACGCGGACCAAGTCATGTGCAAATTCATTATGTGTCTGCATTACATCAAGTCATATGCAAACGAAGATTGTTCTGGTGTTTTATCTTACATATTTTATTTTATTTTACGATGAGGGCTAATAAGCCTTGGAGCGTATACACAAGACAGAGGAAGAGTGAACCTGCAAAGGAAGATTGAAGAAGAAGAGGGTTTAGAGGTGTGAACAGAGAAGATGACGTGGAACAAGGAAGCTGATGTGGAGGTCAACAAGTCAGCACATATAGATGTAGTATAGTTTGTATGAGAGTCTGTATTGTCTTGTAGATATAAATGATAGATTAGTGAGTCTGTTACGGTCAGTGAGAAATTTGAGGAAGAGGTGTAAAGAGAGAGTCTGGCTCTCGTCAAACCAGTACACAGCTGTAACCATTGTTGGAGATCAATAAAAAATTGAGTTTACCTGAATGTCACGGCAAACCAAACTGATCAGTTTAATAAGGTGGTCCATGCTTTGATGAACGAAGCTGCAGAGGAGGCTGCTTCTAGTCCAAGAAAGCGAACTACACAACAGAGAACTGTTCAAGCTGTCTACAACAAATTGCCTCGTAACAAAACTGGAGCAAGACTTGTTTGTACCTCAAGGTACGACCTTTACCCTTTCTACAATGAAACCTTAAATTACTCTATTGCCACCACGTCATATAAATGTGGGAATTATAAAGGAACCTTGATTGGACTAACAATTATAAAGCTGGTACACAACATTCATATATTGTCTGCAAATAACACAAAGCATCCATTCACAAGATTCTGCAAGCATAAGTATGTTTAATAGAGTAAAAACCTCAAATGATGAAAGTAGATATTATATAGGCCTCATATTAAGCCTTTTAAGTGGGTTGCAAGGTTTGTAGACAAAACCATAAACGCTTCAACGTCTGACTGTTCTTCTGGTTTTAAAGAACCTCTCTCTGATTGAGATTAACTCCTTTGCGGTTTCACTCGTTGCCAACCGGTTCCTAGGAGATTCTTCACAACACCTAAGTCCCACCTCCAAAACCAGTGTCAAGCACTCAGCAATACGGAAACCGACTCTGAGACCACTGTGAAGATTCGATTTGTCTGCAATGTCCAGTACTCTTTCCGGCAATGCCGACTAGGTGTAGCTGTGGAGGGTAGAGTTTCCGCCAAATAACTCACTGATTGGTCTTTTCCCGGTAACATTTCCAAAATGAGAACCCCGAACCTATACACATCACCATGTATTGATGGTTGTCCTCCCATTCCATATTCTGCACCATAATTCAAAGAAACTACAACAAGAAGATTGTAATGATAAAAGAGTATACTAATTTTCTTCATAGAATATTGCAAATGTGTGATAGTTTTTCCTGGTGCGGCATAGCCGATGGTTCCTCTAACGCCGGCAGAGCTTAATTGGATAAGGAAGGACTCTTGGTCGAATTTAAAGAGAATCCGAGCCAGACCAAAGTCGCTAACATGGGCTGTCAGAACGTTGCTTGGCTTAAGATCTCAATGAGTTATAGGTTCATGAGAATGAACATGAAGATAGTTCAAAACAGAAGCCACGTCTATGGAAATGTTAAGCCTTTCAAGAAGTGTCAAGGTTCTTGAGGGCCTGCGAATCTCTTCCACTTCCTCTGGGTGCAACCACATATTCAAGCTTCCATTATGCATGAATTCGTAGATGAGAGCTCTGAATTCATTTCCTTGGAAATCAATACTAGCGCAAGCTGTTAATAATTTCACAAGATTACGATGCCTTATGTCCTTCAAGGATTCACACTCTGCCATAACACTCTTCATCGCTCCACGTCTCTGTAGGTTTAGAACTTTCACTGCAACAACCTTGTTATCCATCGGGAGCAATGCCTTAAACACGGTACCAAAACTACCTGACCCAACCATATTGCTCGGAGAGAAGCCATCCGTCGCATTTCGAAGATCTCCATAACTTATCTTTTCATGAAAGGCCCCCCAGAGTGGAAGGAGTTGGATTATTGGTCTGAAGGTTCTTCCTTCTTTTTCTGAACCAACGTAGAGAAAATGAAGCCGTGAACAACAACAAAAGCAAAGCTATGCCTACGCTGACCCCGACCGATTGCAACTTTCTTTAAAACAGAGGTATGGTTTGTTCCCATTGGTGGTTCTTTCGTAGAGTATGGCTTTAGTTGCAACTGCTTGATGCCTCCACATAGATCTTTGTTTCCAAATACTGAAACTAAAGAAATATTCTGAAATTTTCCTGCTGTTGGCACCCTTTCCTCAAAATTGTTAAAGGATAGATTGAGATACTCCAAGGAGGAAAAGTTTGCAAAATATTGTTCGACAAATCGACTCTTTTAAAACCCATCAACCCACTTATATCTGGAATATCTCCATCAAAAGAATTTTCTTGTAGATAAAGTAATTCCATTGAGAGATATTTTCCCAAGGTTTGTGGAAGTCTTCCCGATAACTTGTTACCCCAAACAGATAGTGTAACAAGATGTTCCAGTTTTCCTACATCTTCCGGGAAGGAGCCAGTTAAGAATTACTTGGCATGCTTAGCATAACAAGGCTTTGGATTTTCATAACTTCTTGAGGTATAGTCCCACTCAAGTTATTAAACCCAGTCGATAACTCTCACAGGTTACTACACTCACCAAGACTTGAAGGATCAATTCCTTCAAAACTATTGTTGTATAGTAAGAGTTTTTCTAACTGATTGATGTTGCCTATAGAAGACGGTATCTCTCCTGACATTCTATTTGAAGCGACAGTTAATACCCCCAATTCTTGAAGCTTCCGCACAGAGGTTGGGAGTGGTCCTGTAAATTGATAAAAGAAGATTTGTATTTGGATGATATTTTCATTTGCAGAGAGACTGAAGGCGGTTTCTATTATGGTAACTACAATTATGAAGCTGATGATCTGCATTCTGTTATCCAATACTTCTCTAATATGAACCGTGTGGTTCCTATAATTCTTGGACTGTTCGTGCTTCTGCCTCTAGCAACGGATTCAAGGGAAGTGGTAAATCCGACATTGCAAGATACTGTCAGTTTATTTTGACTGCTCAAATCCTCCTTTATGCTTCCAAGTATCACGATATCCGCAATGTAATCAATCTCTCGGGACGTTATGATCTGAAGAAAGGCATAGACGAAGATTTCTTGGAAAGAATTAAGAAACAAGGATTTATCGATGTTAAAGATGGTATGTATTGTTATCGCTCTTTGGTTTTCCTACACTGTCTCATATCAGAACTCCTAGTGTTTTCTATCAATGTGCTGGTTTGTTACCGAGAGCTTAATGGACAGATTAAACACTGATATGCATAACGCTTGTCTCAAGATTGACAAAGAATGCAGGTGAGATTGGTTAACTTCTCTAACTTATATCGTTTGTTTGAGATAATATATATAAACAAGCCATGGTTAATGTAATGGCAGGGTCTTGACGGTTCATGGATCGGATAATGACACAGTAGCCGTGGAAGATGCCAAGCAGTTTGCAAAGATCATACCGAACCACAAACTGGAAATTGTGGAAGGAGCTGATCATTCTTATACCAAATATCAAAGTCAATTAGTTTCAACAGTTATGGAATTCATAAAGACGGTCATTGTGAAGAACAACTAGTACTTTTTTGTTTCTCTTATAAATGTTCATGACGATCCATACTACATTTTGGTTTGTGTTTTTGGGTTTAAGAATAATTCATAGTAACCAAAACAAAATTTTAGATTTATACGGTTAACACTTGAAAACCACTCTTATTATTTTTCAAAAATGAAATGGACAAATCGTATAAGCCAAGTAGTAGTAACCCTTGCTTGCTGTATCAAACTCAGTTAAGCACCAAAAAAATAATAATAATAATTATTATAATTATTATTATTATAAGACTGTACATAGTACGGTGAGATCTCTGTTTAAACATTTGAGAGTCGAAGTAAACATAAAACATTTAACAAATTCAGAGAACACAAACACACGAGGTAGATAATAACATCTAAAGAAGCTTAAGTAGGTGAAGGAGTTCTTACAATCAAGTTCAAGATTTTGTCTAACAATCTTACCAGATAATCATTGCTGGGAAAGATCAAACTGGCGATGGGTTTGATATAGGTGGCTCTGGTGCTACAGCAAAGTGCAGTCCCCTGCGTTGGGGCCCCCCACCATGCATCATGAAAGCAACTTCTGCGGCAGTTAGAGCAGCTGCTTCCTGATTTTATAGAAACAAAAGCGGTCCATTGTCTCGTCTATTAGATTCAGCATTTTTACAATTTAGTAGAGTTTGATACAGATAATATATTTCTGTTCACACCTGTCTTTGTCTCCGGCGTTGTAGTATACCGATGGCCCATGCCATGATGTAACATGGGAGGAGAAAACCGGCGGCGCGAAGAAGGAAAAGCTGTTGAAACCAGAGAGAGCAAAACAATCAAACATTAAGAAGATACTAAAAGATGTGTATTCAGCGACCGTATGAAGAAGCGGGGAAAGTAAGTAAAGATGTTCATACAGAGAAGAAGGCAGTTGGATCATCCTCGTCATCTGAGTTAGTTGTGAGATTTAGCGCATCTCGTAACAATAAAAGTGCCATTAGCTGCCATCACAGAAGTACAATTCAGGCATTTAGTATTGAGTATTTGAGTTACAGATGAAGATGACCAAAATGAGAAAAACAAGCTAATTGAAAAACTGTGAACTTACAATGAGAGCAGCAGAGCGACAAAAGGCAGCTCCGCTTGAGTTAGACTCAGAATACTCATCATAGTCTGCTTCCAAGAAATGGCGTTCTGCAGCCGCCATTGCCAGAATGCGTGGGTCGCTCAAGTCCAAGGGAACTCCATTCTCCCAATCGTCACTGCGCCATAAATTTGCAATAACAGAAACACATTAAGAGAAATGAGACTCTGGAATAAAGGACAAAATCTCAGAAAGAGATATCTACCAAACAATGCAAGTAAACCTAGATATATTGCAAAAGTACTCTCTTTCTTGTGATGCTACATGAAATAAATTACCTTTCAGAACCTTAACATACATAGATAATATCCATCAGAACAAATAAAGTATGAAAGAGGGTACATCTTGAAATTTTCCATACCATATCAGAATCAAACCATGACTGGTAAGATAAGGTTGGATGAATAAACTTAAGAAAATGGATGAGGATTACTTTATTAATTTATAAGATATCAAATTTGTTATAAATGGTTATGGAGAATTTACTCGTATGACAATTCATCCAGTCATTTGTTTACTACTCATAGATTCCGAAAACTTACCCGATGTGAATTATAGTTTCATTAGGAGGAGGAGGCGGGGGTGCTGTATATCCAGGTTGATAAGGCTGTTTCTCAGGGATAAAACAAAAAAAAAACACAGAACATTTTAGAAGTTGTAATCAACAATAAGATAATAGGAGTAAGTTAACTACGCATTTAGCAGCAATAAAAAGATTAATCATTCTAAACTAACATAGAAAAGAAACAATAAAGATCTAAAATTCAGGAAAGTTATGTAACATAATAACTACAAACAGTATTACAGAAATGAAAAAATGGATTATTGTTGATTCATTTCATCATCCAAAAGTCAAATCTAATTTGCGTTTCTGGTACCTTAACTAATAACTTAGATAGGTAAAATGACATAAAGATACAGTATTTAGCAGTGGAGTACGAGAGCTTGATTACCTGATGGCATATTTCACAGGTTATGTCGCCTTTCTCGTTACACCAACGCTGAACACACTTGCGATGGGCATACTGCGTAAATCAAAACTCATAAGAAGATTTCAAACCAATACCATCAAAATAAACAACAATGAGATCCTTGATAAGAGTTAATAATTTTACCTTCAAACTGCCATTACAAGCACAAGGAGCCTCAAGGTTCTTAGTGGTATCTTCCTCCTGGCAAATGCGGCACTCCACAGATTGGAGAAGTGGTTCTTCCTCATCCGCAACAGCGTAGTACTCCCTCGGTTCCTCAGTTTTATTCACAGATGAAGAAGCTAAGTCTGTGCCTTGAGGACGAGAAGAACTTTCTCCAGAAGAATCTGAGGACTCAGAATCTTTTTCTGACTTCAAGCTCTCAGATGTTATCAGACGATCAGTACATAAACTCATATGATCAGCCATTTTTAAAGCACCAATGATATCTGTAACAAGAAGCTCCAATACTTTAAAATCAAAATCAATAGCAGGACATTTGAAAACCTAAAAACATCAATGAAAATTATAATCTCATAGTCATGGCAAAATATTCAGAAAATAAAACTATCCTGGAAAAGTGTTTGATGCATTCAATAATTTCAGAATTACCCAGGAATTAAACAAACCCTAATCAAAAAAGCCTCAAATTTGAGAAATAAACAAATAGAGAGATAGAAATGATTCGATCTACAGAATCAAACCCTAATATTCTACAAATGAAAAATCCAGTCGCAAAAGACAAAATTGAACAATGACCATGGAAGAAGAGTAATAATTGAAAGCAAATCAACATTACCTAGAAATTATTCTGGAATCGAATGGAAGAAGAGAAAAAATAATAGTTCTTCCGAAATATGGAACCTTTAATCTAAAACGAAACTCTTAAAATTCGTGTTTTGTTCTGTTTCTCCGTGTTCGGTCTGAAAAATCAGATAAACATAATCCAATCTATTAATATTTTCGGGAGCGCGTTTTTATAAATATCTTAAAAATTGTATTACATTACAATACATACGTGTACGAACCGGCAAAGAGACTCGGTAGTACGAACCTGAGCTTCAGAGCTTGGTAAGATAACGTCTGTTAAACGGCTAGTTGATAAAGGTAATTGTAGCTCTCTCGTCTGTCGTCAATTTAACCAAACGGTAACGGAAGTCGTTGGGTGGAAAGGAAATTGTTTAAAATTTTCTGCTTTAGATTTTAAATTGTCACTGTCTACGATAATTTCAACATTCAACATTCTGTTTTTTTTACTCTATATCATTTTTTTTTTCATTCACTTCATAATTCAACATTCATTTTTATTTTAATTCTACAATAATTTTGTTTAAAAAAATTTCAATATCATATCCTACATTTTTATTAAACTTTTATTAAAACACACTTAAATTTTATTAAACACATATAATTATTATAATATTATACATACAAACTATAAAACTTTTACATTTACAATTTTTTTTTAAAAAAAATTTTAGTCTCTAAACATTTTGAATTTTGTCCATATATGTTTGACTAAATCCGCTTGCAATTCGTGATGTATATTTAAATCGCACAACTCGGATCTAACACGCATATGATTTGCAAATGCAGAAAGCACTTCAATCCGCTTGCAATTCGTGATGTATATGTTAGGCTTGGTTAGGAAGTTGATTTTGTAATTGATAATTATTAGGATTTGGATAGTTGAAAGAATAATTATCAGAATTTTGGAGATTTAAAAGATTATTATTTGGATTCATTTTGACGAAATAAAATATTTTTTTGTGTCCAAATCAAATGAAGCGAATCTTTATTTATAGAACTTGAAAAATGATGAGTTTTGATATAAAAATAAAATTTAAAATTTTAATTTATTATTAAATATTTGAATTTAAAAATAAAAATGGATAAAAAACACATAAAATCTAATTAGTCAATCAAAATTTAGTTATTTTAAAAAATATATAAATCTGATCCACGATATTTATAATTAATGTGTTAAATTTATTCAACTGAATCCACTGGATTCAAGTACCCAACTTATTAACCCTATTATAGATAGTCTAATAAGAATTAAATATTTGGTCCCAAATATAATTATAAACGGCTGAAAAAGAATTTTACTATATGTGACAGATATTAAAATACATTATTTGCCTTCTTTTTCAATAGAGTAGGCAAAATTGACCAACTAGCCTTTAATAAATAATTTGAAAATTCTAGACGTTCCTTGATTTTTCATCTTTGACTTTGACTTTTTCCTCTTTGGCAAATTCGAGAATTAACTTTACAGATACTTTTAAGTGGACAAACTCACAACTAATACAGAAACCGTCTTCAAATGTTTACAATGCACGATTGAACCGGTCCGGTTTGAATAAAACCGAGATAGTGTAAAATCGTGGTTTCTCTAGGCGTTGTTGTTCACTCGAATGCTTAAACCCTAAACATTGAAAGCACGAAAGCTTCAGAAACGATTGAAAATGGCGGAGAAACAAGAGATCGTTGATTCAGCTTCTGTTCCGGTTAATACAGAACCGGAAGAAGACATGGAAATTGAATCAGGGAGAGAGCAAAATGAAGAGAACGGAAGTATCCATAAGAAGCGGAAGGTGGAAGAGAAGTCTGTGGAAGAGAAGAGATTGGAGAAGACGAAAGATGAAGTAAACGGGTCGGGTAGGGTTAAGCTGGGTCCAAAGGAGTTCGTTTCCTCAGTGGAGATGTTTGATTACTTCAACAAGTTGTTACATTTCTGGCCGAATAATCTCGATGTCAACAAAGTAAGGACATTTGAGTTCCTCATCTTCAGGTTTTCAGATTCTAATGTTTGCATTTTTTTTGCTTATACCAAATGGTTAAAATGAGGATTTATTATTAGGAATATGATTCTAATCGTGTTTTAGTTGAATTGAGATACTGTACGATTGGTTAGCTAATGATATGCTAATGTATCTAATTGTTTGTGCAAAGTTCTTGTTATGAGTTTTATGAGAGCGATCTTGATTATTGTATCTGTCTATTTTGAGATGAAAGCTTGGATTTTGATATTGTAAATCAGTAAATGATATTAGTTTGCATATCCATAACCTCTCATGTTCAGCTTTGTGTATCCCCTCTGAATATATAATGTATATTAATTTGACATATTGTTCTTGGTCGTACATCTCAGTTTGAGCAGAGGGTGCTACTAGATTTAGTCAAGAAGGGTCATCCCGAGCCCGAGAAGAAGATTGGAGGAGGGGTCAAAGCGTTCCAAATCAGAAACCACCCGATTTGGAAAAGCCGATGCTTCTTTCTAGTGAGGGAGGATGAAATTGCAGATGCTTTCAGCTTCAGGAAGTGTGTCGATCATATCCTCCCATTGCCGGAAAACGCGAAGGCTCCCAATTCTAGTGGCAATGGCAATGGCAATGGTGGAGGAAGAGGCAGAAGGTTCAGAAGATAAGAGTGTGTTTGCTCCTTTCTTAATTTGTTTGCCTGTCTTAGTTGGAAATTTAGAATTGATTTCTTTCATATGAATTTTGGATCCTTTCTTTTTGTTATATGATAAAGGCTCAAAAAGATGTATGATGTTTGTATTTTTACTAATCTGATAGAGAGATTTATGATTTGTACATTAGAATTAAAAACATGTTCTAGATTAGATCTCTCTTCTTATAACAAAAGGAGAATATTTACATAACTTATTATAACCAATACACATCTAAAACTATTAGCCACAAAGAACTATAAGTTTCCAAATATTGATCATTTGGAGAGCTTCAACAATGAGTAATTAACTCTTAACCATCAATATTCTAGAATAGAAAGGAAATAAAACTAGCCAAAAAAATTTAAAGACAGTTTTCTCGGATCATCCTATAAAAATTGTACTAGTAAATACTAACTAGACTTCTATATATAGTATACATTTACATGTAAGGTTTTCTATTAAACAATTCTTTAAAAAGAAATTAAAGAAAAAAAAAATGTATCGTGAATAGAAAAATCACAATGTCGACATCCAAATTTGCTATCTATATATATAATATCTGCGAAGTAGATTCTCTGAGAGTATTGTTGGGGGTTGCAGTTGTAAATTTTGTCCTTGGGTATGAAAAGAATCTGTCTTAAGAAAAATAATATTCTCAAACGATATAATTTTCGTGGGCCAATTTAAATTTGTATTAAGCCCATTTACAAATTGGGCTTATTGGTATGACCAAAACCCTAGCTAAAGCATAACTTTTTGCTTAAAAATAGTTAAAACCCTAAATCGTTTACTTTCATGATTCTAAATTATTGAGCATCAATCTAATAGTAGTGTGTTATATTTGTTTGAGGATATTTATGATCATCATCTCAATGTTTCCCTCGCAGCTCATTCCCCCTTGCTAACAGCGATTGTTCTGTTTCTCTTAACCAATTTCTTATTAGTGTTTCTGTTCAAATTTCATGCTAAAATATCACCCAATTCTCTGTTTCATCCAAACGTAATCAATTACTATGATTTTTAAAACTATATAAAACAGCAAAACCATTCATTTTGAGATGAAAGGCTCAGTAGAGGTTTCAAATACCAGATTTCTGATGTTTACAGGTTTCAGTCTCAATTGTATGAGTATTAGTTATTGGTTGAATTCTATAATGGATATTAATACTATTTATTTGTTTGGGTTTTACGAAATCACTCGCCATCACGTTTGTTTCAGAGATTGGCCACAAGACTTTTTTTGCTGCTGCTGTAAGTGTTTTTTCTTTGCAAAAGTTTTTGAGTATTTTTGCGTTCTGTAATGTTAGGTGTTTAAGGTCGAACAAGTTAATGACTTCTGTAAAAGTTTAGTTTGATTCTGTTTTGAAACAACTCTGGATTTGCCTTTTCCTAATTGGGAATCTAACTGAACTTTTGAAATTGATTGAAGATAAAATTGTCTTCTTGAGGGCGTAAGATACTTCTGTTGTTATCTTGGTTTGCAAGCTTTAATCTTTTTTCCCTTAAAATCAGATTTTGGCGATGCCTTATCCTAGGAGACTTGTGTAGGCTGGTTGTCTATTGGCTTTGATTGTAAGTCTTTCTGAGTTCTTTTGACTAATTTGGTTTTAGTGACCCCTCTCCTAGATTTGGAAGCTCATATATCTTTACTAATTCTTAGGTCATGACTTTCCTGTCTCCTACTCTTGGTAGGGCTGCTCCAAATCTGGTATGATTCTTTTTACTTGTCAACTGCTTTTTGCTTGAACTCGGTTTGTATTTGGTATAATCCTTATTTACCTGTTCCCTTGGTGATGGAAATTTTATATCTTACTAAATACTACAGATTTAGGAGGATTTGAAGAGAACTAATGAGCGAATAGCAATGCTTAACAATGATAAACCTAAAGCTCTCTAAGAGTTCAAATGAAATTAGGGAGAAACTCATATATGCATCGGCATCTTAGCATTGTCTCGACGACAGAATTGTGAACGTGTATAAATTGTAGCAGTTCGGTTTAGTCTGTTAGAAGCCAGCCTTGGACACCTCAGTTATTCTCTCTACCACACTAGGTTTGCTGCATCTACGCAACTTTGCTCAATTAAAAGATTGTATCATCTCATTTTCATAACTTAGCAACAGAGTTGGATAGCTGGAAGAAGAAGAAAAAAACAACAATAAGTATCTTTTGAAGCAAAGGAGAAGTTCTTGATATGTAAACTATAGCCCAGAACAAAAGTTTGAAGTTGGCTGCAAAAGATACAAATGAAAAGTATGAAAAAATGCTCGAGGTTGCAAGAAACGAAATTGATATATAATCAATTCTAAGAAGTCGGAAAAGTGAGAACTTTGGTTGATGGTTTGTAAGAAGGAATGGGAAGATAAAAACATTTAATGGTTTGTGAGAAGGAAAAATGAGATGAAAATTTCTCTGTGCAGGAAGAACTTGGCAAGGTAAGTTTGCTTAACCTTGTGGGAAATGAGGAGAAGAAATAACCATTATGAAAGTTAAAATTAAGGAACTTGAGGAGATTAGGCTTTCAAGACTGAAAGTATCAAACTTAGACAAATTCTATTGAAAAAAGAATAAAAAGCCAAACAGAAAGCTCAGAGAAATGGAGGTTTGTTCTCTTGAAAAAATGATGAGTTGTCCAAAGTGAATGAACACTTTTCAAGAAGCTAGGGAGTACATATGGAAGAAGATTGAAGAATTGTCATCAGCGGAAAATGAGGGCTTGGTTGACAAAGAAACCAACATGTGGAGCATTTTTCAAGATGCTAAAGAGTTTGAAGAAGACTCAAGAGTTGTCACTAATCAGCAGTGAATGAGAGATTTGTTAATAAAGAAACCAAAATGCAGATGGCTATCCTAGAAAGTGAGGTCCACAGATACAATATTGTTTCTCTGCTTGAAACTAAATTCCTATTGAGGATGCACTGCATGTAGTTTCTGGTGGAAATTGTGTTTACTATGACCATTAACACAAGTCAATGCCAAAAGACTAAACCTCTTTTGAAGATATGTTGCTGGTTGATGGTTTGTAAGAGATGGTTCAGTTCAATCAGTTGCTTCCGGCCTAATTTTTTTTTTTTTTTGCTAAACTGCATATATTAGATTCTGAATTCACATTTGTGGATCCTTGATATCTTCCTATGTTGGTTCGATTTAATGGTTTTTAGGAGCTGTATCTGGCACAGAGGAAAAGAACCAGCGTTTAACATTGAGTGTCTATGGCATGTTGATAGAGCTTATCATTAGAAATAAGGAGCTAGCGAGCAACCTTCGAGATTTTGGCTAATGTACTCATATTTTGATGTGCGCATGTAAAGAAGTGTTCTGAGAAAAATGATGAAACGATTACATTGGAAGATGCAGGTCTCGGAAACTACCAATTGGTTGGAGAATCGGTATCAGGGTACAATACCAAATTGAAATCTAAAAAGTTTCATGGAGCAGAAACCATAAGGAGAACAAGTGGTTACAATGATTCTGATCCATATATTGAATAATGAGCTTGCGTGGTTCCACTATGAAAACATCATCTGCAAGTTTTGAATACTATCAAGAAAGAACGATCCTTTACAATCCAAGCAGGAGATGTTCAGGTGAAAAAACAGAACACAAATAAAAAACATTAAATCTTCTCGAAGCTTTCTGGTTTCACTCTATGACGATTTTGATTCGACAGCAAGAAACTAAAATCTCTGGTTTACAGATTTTTAAAATCTCTGTGCTGTTTTGATTTTGACAGGATCAAACCAAAATATAAACAACTATCGAGTTTAGACATCATCAGAGCAAGGCAGGATCTCAAACCCACTAGACCATTCCAGAAACTTGGACCGCTTTTGTCTGTAATAGAAAGAAAAGAGAGTGTGTTCAGTTCCTTTAACTCTTCTGTTAAACGCAGTTTATTAACATAGATATAGAGATATTGGTGGCTAACATGTCGGACGATCCAAGACAGAGTTAACTGACATTAGAAAGGCCAAATAAATATTGTATTGGGTTGTGAACCAAAGGTCAATGTTAGAGAAGGATGACTTCTCATGGAAGAAGAATTTCGACTCTGGTTTAACGTCCCGAGGAACAAAAACGCAAACATGAAAACGCATGAGCATTTTTTTGGTTATATATATGTTTGTCAGCTTTTGAGTTATATGATCTGGTTTCATGTGCTATGATCTTATGGATTTGATTTTATCTTTGATAAATAAGTTGGGATTGGTTTTTTAATTTTTTAATGAGGAACAACTCTTTTTTTCTCTATATATTGTGGTATATATGGTTATTGTTTTGTGGCTTATTTTTTCTGTTATTTCTTGACAAAGTTATAATTTTTAAAGGAACTTTAGATTATTTAATTGCCTTAAGATTTATGTTTTATTTTAGTCATAAACTTAATTGTAAATATATCTTAGAAATACTATATTGAAAACGTGATAATATCTAGAGTAATATATAAGTGACATAATTGCTTAATTACTAATTGGTTTTGAATTGATAGTATCCAGAGTAGAAAATTCAAGATGGGACGGGGAAACCATCTTCTCAAGTTGAAAGTACATAAAACTTACATAACAATATATGTGCAGATTCCAAAAATAATTTGGCAATCAAAAAAGTAAAATTTGATTCATACTTAATTACTTTTTAAAATAAAATCTGATGACTAATAATTTATACATGTCCATCTCGGATATCGGAACAAAAAAATTACGGGTAAAGATTAGAAACATGAACTTCAGAAGCTACATATAATATCCAAAATATTTCCAAAGTTTCAAATCGTTATTTTCGGTTTCTTTACTCGATACCTAGGTTGGTTTTGCGAAATGTCTTGACGATCACATGTTCGGACTCTGTAAACTTTCGTAGATGCAACTTTAAAAATAATAGTAAATGCTAAAATAATAATCTTTACTAACTATAGACACTCAATATTAATATGAGCTTGCACTGTTTTGCATTACGAGCTATAGATACATACCAAATCCATTCATTTGCTTGCTAAATTTTGGTTTTTAATTCTAATTTCTAGGGTAAAGTCAAGAGAGATTAAAAGTTTCAATCACCAATGAAAATGAGAAGTCTTAGCTAAAGACATCTAAAATCGTTTACAAGGAAATTTGTTTAGTTCGCAATTTCTTCATTTTTGGAGTTTTTTAAAATATATTTCATATTTGATAGGATTTGGAATTTTATAGTTTTTATTGTCATGGACGATCAATTACATACAATTGTTTCCGATATTTGATTTCTAACTTCTATCCGAATGATCAAGATTGAAATTGTATATTGTTAAATATTGCAAATTAAAAATACTCAACAAAATGTTACTATATTTTTGTACAAAAAATCCAAACATAATAACAAAATCCTTTCTACAATATATATTTACGAAGATGATAATGGTGATATTCTACATTTCTTCTAATTATTTTTATGAAAAATATTTTTTTAACTAAAATCGGCCTAAAAATAGTAAAAAGTCCAAAACTTGTAACATAAATTCGGCCAAAATACAAGGAGTGTCCTTAAGATCTATATTCGTAATAATTTTAATCATCATATATAATTACTAACAAATTAAATTACATTATGATCTAACAAAATCTTCCTTTACCCATAAAAACAAATTCAAAATTAAGAAAAGCCGAAAATTTTGTTAAACACACATAAAACTTTTATAATTTTGACAAACAAGTTCATGACTTTATTGATGAAAATGGACTCAGTGGTACTTTGAATTTAAGCAATACTCTTGTTTTGCGGGTCTATGGATAAGGCTTACGAAGTCTTTAATCGAATGCGTGAAAGAAATGTGGTATCATGGACAGCTATGATCTCTGGTTTAGCCATGAATGGGTTTGGAAAAGAAGCTTTGAAGCTTTCAACGAAATGTTGAAGGTTGGAATCGCTCCAGAGGTACATACACTCACGGATTGATTGTCTGCGTGTAGCCATTCCGGATTGGTCGAAGAGGGGATGATGTTTTTCGATAGGATGAGGAGCGGCGAGTTTGAGGTGAAGCCAAATTTACATCACTATGGGTGCATTGTTGATCTTTTGAGACGTGCCCGTCAACTCGATAAAGCGTACAGTCTCGTAAAATCAATAGAAGACTCGCTGCTTGGGGCTTGTAGAGTCCATGGAAATGTGGAATTTGGGGAACGCGTGATCTCTCATCTTATAGAACTCAAAGCTGAAGAAGCTGGAGATTATGTTCTATTACTCAACACATACTCTTCAGTTGGGAAATGGGAGAAAGTGACTGAATTGCGTCCGTTGATGAAGGAGAAACAAATCCATGCCAAACCTGGATGCAGCGCAATCGAGCTAAAAGGAACCGTTCATGAATTTATAGTAGACGATGTTTCACATCCACGGAAGGAAGAAATCGAGCGGAAATCATGTTGGACCCATAATTAAGATAAATGGGTATTATTTTTGTTGGACCCATATTCATATGGTTATGGGTCAAAAATGTGAATAAGAATTTGAGGCCCAATGTGGTTTTATGATAAAACATGAAAATGTCTCACATTGGAACTTGAGAAAATTCTTCTCAAGTATAAATATAAGATTGTCTCTAGCATTGGTTAACATGCTATGGAGACACAAAGAGGGTTATGCACAATACCACACACGCGCGCGCGCGCGCCGAGCCGAGCTGAGCTTGGGCCTTGGGCCCATGTCAAAGATATTCTTTTTGGGCCAAGTTTTGGACCCAATAAGTCAACGTTTTACCAAGATATTTTGCGTCCAAAAACTCGAGTTCAAACTCGAATAGAACGAGTCAAAACCGCTCCGGATTTTTCGCAAACCGCCCTCGCCTTCCTTTATTTTTCGGCCGCCTCCATTCTTCGAGTTTTTCATCGGCAAAAAAACTCTTTGAAAATTTCACAGCAAACAACAACTCCCTCTCGTCTCTCTCTTCATCAAAACGTAAGTGTCTTGAGAGTATACCGTAGATTCGTTGTTCGCATACTCCGTCTATCGAGTGTTGCGATTATGGTTTCTTCGTGGTTGTATCCTGGGATTCTTGATCGTTGAAAACCGTCACACTACGGGCGATTATAAGAATTAAGGAAAGAGATCAAATCTCGCCTCCACGTTTTTTCGGTTTCAAAAAACGTTTTCTCAACTCGTTTCCTTTCCGTAATTCTTTGTTTCATTCGCAGTTTTCACTATCCGAATTTTTGAGTCTAACAATCTTAATTCTTATAAATCCGCTTTCTGCTTATCGCTTAAAACGGATTGAAAATTGCGAACAGTTCTTCAAAGTTTTACGAAAACGAAAACAAAATTTTTAGAAATTTTCTTACGAATTTTACAAAACATTTCCCAATTCTTACGGATTTTTAAAACGTTTTTAAAAAACTATTTACGATTTATTTCAGTTTATTTACGGATTTTCAAACGTTTCTGGGTTTTTGAGTTAACTGGTGGTTATTTTGAAATCCCGAAACGAATTTTTATTCGGATTATTAAATCGATTCAACGCTTCTGCGGTTGCTTTTTAGCGATTTGGCGGAACGTTATAAATCGTAAACGCTACTATTATTTTGACAAAACGGTTTACGCGGTTTGTTTCGCGAAACGCATTCTCAAAATAAGATCCTCGTGATCTGAAAAAAAAGAAATATATATATATATATATATATATTATCGTTAGAATTACGCTTAATTGCGAATTTGGAAACGATATTTATTTATTTATTTTCCAAAGAGAGAAAAAAAAATACTCGTTTGAATTACGCTTTATCGCGAATTCTTAAAACGTTATTTATTCTCGAAAAAAAAAAATTAATTAACGATTTGTAGAAACAAACGTTATTTTTTTTTTTGGAAAAAATAAATAAATATATTTAATATTAAATACGTTTTGAAAAACGCATTTAATTTATTATTTTTAGCGATTTAAATATTTTAAACGCTATTTAATTATTATTTTTTCTCAATTTTGACATTTATTTGTCTTTTGTGAAACAGAGAAAAAAAAAATGTCTACCGGAACCGTTGATGTGACTAACGGAGGTCCTGATGCTGGCAATCAAATAAGTGAGACGACGACCCTACACGGGAAAGGTCTTCCACTTACCGCGCCTGATGTCCCGAATGTTCCGAGTGCTATTGTGACACCGGAAAAATTCGATGGCTCCAACTTCAAGTCGTGGCAGCAAAAGATGCATTTTTTTCTGACGACGTTAAAATTGGAGAGGTATCTCACCGAGGTTCAACATGTTGTGCCTCCCGGGAATACTGACGTACACATTTTGGCTAGTGTCGATACGTGGCTCCATGGGGACTATCTGTGCAGAGGCTACATTAAAGCTCGCCTGGTGGATCAGCTGTACAATGTTTACAGTGAGGCCAAAACTTCCAAGGAAATTTGGGATTCCTTGGATAAGAAGTACAAGTCTTTCAATGTAGGCTCGGGAAAGCTCGCTACGGTGAAATTCCTGAACTTCAAAATGGTGGACTCTAGGCCTATCATGGAGCAAGTTCATGAGCTGCAACTGATAATCCAAGAGATAGCTGATGAGGGCATGAAGATCTGTGAAACATTCACAGTGAACTGCATCATGGAAAAGCTACCTCCGTGCTGGGTCGACTTCAAAAATTATCTCGGCCACAAGAAAAAGGCTTTAACTTTGGCAAATCTCATTTCCAGGCTGCAAAATGAGTCGTTCAAACGCAGGGTTGAACCGACTTTCACTCACAATGCTAATGCAGTTGAGTACAAGAACAAAGGCAAAGGAAAATTTGTGCCTAATTCAAGCAAGGGGCCGCCTAAAAAGGTTGCACCTCAAGCCTCCACGAGCTTTAAGAAGCAAGGTGCGCCAAGTAAGTTCACCGAAAAATGCTCGTATTGCCACAAGAAAGGGCACAAAGCCGAGGAGTGCTTCAAAAAGGCTAAAACGCTCAATCAAGCCAATTTGACGGAAATGACCTGTGTGGGGTGGTTATGGAAGCAAATGTGGTTGATGAAGAGACCAAAGAGTGGTTTTATGACACGGGTGCAACTACTCACATCTGTTTTGACAAGACAATGTTCAGCACCTATCAGAAGACCAAGTCTGATGCTGGTATGAAAATGCGTAACAAGTCTGTCTCCAAGATTGAAGGCACTGGCAAAGTGGTGTTGAAGTTCACCTCTGGACATGCCATAACTCTCACCAACGTGAGGCACGTGCCAGACATGAGGAAGAATCTCATCTCCGGATCTCTACTGAGCAAGCACGGCTTCGCCACGAGCTTTGAGTCCGACCAGCTGATTCTTAGGAAGAATTGGGTGTTTCTGGGTAAGGGGTATGTTAAAGAAGGACTTGTGAAAATGTGTTGTATCACAGTCCTTAAGAACTCTGATGTATCCGTTTCTGAAGTTTCAATGAATAAGAAACCAGTTGCTTACTTGGTCGAGTCTTTTAATATTTGGCATGAACGGTTAGGACATGTGAATTATAAATCTTTACAAAGATTAATTAATTTGAACTTAATTCCGAAATGCAAATTTATTAAAGATAAATGTGAGGTATGCATTCAAGCGAAACTCACTAAAACACCTTCACCTCAAGTCGAAAGAACAACCGAACCTCTTGGATTAATCCACACAGATTTGTGCGATTTAAAGTATATACAAACCAGAGGCGGTAAAAAGTATTTTGTAACTTTCATAGACGATTGTACAAGATACTGTTATGTATACTTACTACATAGTAAAGATGAAGTCTTGGAAAAATCCAGACAATATAAACTCGAAGTCAAAAATCAACTTCGGAAAACTATTAAAATAGTTCGAAGTAATAGAGGAGGCAAATATGATGGCCCGTTTAATGCATTTTGTCAAGAATAAGGCATTATTCATCAAACAACCGCTCCGTACTCACCGGAATCTAACGGAGTTGCGGAACGAAAAAATCAAACTTTGAAAGAAATGATGAATGCAATGCTGCAGGAATCTGGGTTACCCCAGAACCTGTGGGGGGAAGCACTCCTTACCACAAATTATATCCTCAACAAAATACCGCACAAAGTAACTGGCAAAACGCCATATGAACACTGGACGGGTAAAGTACCTTCGTACAAATACCTGAAAGTGTGGGGGTGCCTCGCAAAAGTCGCAGTGCCGCCTCCCAAAAAGGTTTTAATAGGACCTAAAATCGTAGAATGTATTTTCATCGGATATGCACACAATAGCAGTGCTTACCGGTTTCTGGTTCATAAATCAGATATACCGGATATTCATGTAAACACAATTATGGAATCAAGAAATGTATCATTTTTTGAAAACATTTTTCCGTGTAAGGATAAACAAAATCCAAAACGAACTCGCGAAGAGGTTGAACCAACGAACGTGGCAAGCACTTCTGGTACTTCATTTAATGAATCAGAAGAGGTTGAAGATGAACCTCGACGGAGCAAAAGAGCTCGAAAGGAAAAATCTTTTGGTGACGATTTCGTAATGGCATTTCTCGCAGAGAATGAGCCAAAAACGTTCACAGAAACCATGTCTACTCCGGATGCACCTTCATGGAAGGAAGCCGTCAATAGTGAGATTGATTCCATTATGCAAAATCATACATGAGAAATAACCGATCTACCCCAAGGGTTTAAATCACTAGGGTGTAAATGGATTTTCAAAACTAAGTTGAAAACCGATGGTTCAATTGATAAATACAAGGCTAGGCTTGTGGTGCAAGGTTTCCGGCAAAAAGAAAGCCTGGATTTCTTTGACACTTATTCTCCGGTGACGAGAATAACCTCCATCAGAATGCTGATAGGAATTTCAGTATTGAGAAACCTAGAGATACATCAAATGAATGTTAAAACCGCTTTTCTAAATGGTGATTTAGAAAAGGAAATTTACATGAAACAACCTGAAGGGTTTGTCGTTCCTGGACAAGAACACAAAGTCTGTAAACTTGTGAAATCATTATATGGACTTAAACAAGC
This sequence comes from Cardamine chenopodiifolia, assembly GCA_963922655.1. Taxonomy (NCBI): domain Eukaryota; kingdom Viridiplantae; phylum Streptophyta; class Magnoliopsida; order Brassicales; family Brassicaceae; genus Cardamine; species Cardamine chenopodiifolia. Next base: position 11,250,666 of record OZ000479.1, on the reverse strand, counting down.
TCCAAAACAGTGGCATGAAATATTTGACAACGTAATGATGTCAAATGGCTTCAGCATTAATGAATGTGATAAGTGCATTTACATCAAAGTTACTCCTAGCGGGTATATTTTGTTATGCCTATACGTGGATGACATGCTCATTATTGGTAGCAATAAAGACATAATCCAACAAACTAAGAACATGCTTAGCGGCCAGTTCGACATGAAAGACATGGGTTTCGTAGATGTAATCCTAGGGATCAAGATCACTAGAACTTCTAACGGAATCACCTTGTCTCAAACTCATTATGCTGAAAAGATTTTTGATAGATTCAAGAAATACACAACCGGGACTGCAAAAACTCATGTTGATTCTCAACTCCACTTGACCAAGAACTCGGGTGAAGCAATTTCTCAAGTGGAATATGCTCGTGTTATCGGAAGTCTAATGTACTTAACAAATTGCACAAGACCCGATTTAGCACATGCGGTAAACGTATTAAGTCGCTACACGAGTAATCCAGGTCATAAACACTAGAAAGCCATAACAAGAGTATTAAATTACTTACAATATACAAAAAGTTATGGGCTGCACTACGGTAAAGAACCGGCAGTTCTGGAAGGATACAGTGACGGAAACTGGATTTCAGATTCCAAGAACTCGAAATCCATGAGTGGATACGTCTTTACTTTAGGAGGTGCAGCGGTATCTTGGAAATCTTCCAAACAAACCATGCTGGCTAGATCAACCATGGAGTCAGAGTTCATAGCTCTTGATAAAGCCGTAGAAGAATCAGAATGGCTTCAGAACTTCCTGGAAGATATTCCACTGTGGGAGAAACCAGTCCCGGTATTACATGTACACTGTGATAGCCAATCGGCCATAGCCCGGGCACAGAGTAATCTCTATAATGGTAAATCTCGTCACATCAGAAGACGACACAAAACCATTAAACACTTGATCTCAAGTGGTGTAATAATGATCGATTACATCAAATCAGCCGACAACCTAGTGGATCCATTTACTAAAGGTTTGGCCCGTGATCAAGTTTTAAAATCATCAAAGGGAATGAGTTTATTGCCTACAAACTAAAGAGGATGTTTGATGGAAACTCCACCTACGTGACTGGAGATCCCAAGATGTAGGTTCAAAGAGATAACTAAATCAAACAAAATCTAAAAGCACCGATAGACTTTTATGCCATTACTCAATTCCCAAGATGATAAACAGTGCTTCCTGTATATAAAGAAGGATAAGCATTAGCTTTTAATGATTCGAGTCCATAGCTTTGTATGTGGAGTATTACAGGATACTTCTTAAAACAAAGACTTATGGGGAACACCTAGTGAGTGTGAAATGAGGCCGTTTCTAGGAGAATGAAGTTCAAGCTATACTCTCTAAGTTCACTCACGAATAACCAGGCAAGTTCACGGCCAAAAATGAACACAATAGAGAACAAAGTTCTACGAGAAAATGAGCTTCGTTATAACTGTTGTCTCGGTTTACATAAATATTCGGGTGGTTCAAGACATCATGTTCACCTCCTGGCTAGTAAACCCGACAGATATTAACAATGAGTGGTTCAAAGCTGAAATATGCTACCATCTCAGACACAGTAAATTTTCATTTATACTCTCGAAAAGTCCTTTTATCGAGTCTGTCAAGTCAGTAGAGTTAGTCGAGTCTTCATATGTTTAGAGTAATTCCTATTCATGTGGGGGATTGTTGGACCCATAATTAAGATAAATGGGTATCACTTTTGTTGGACCCATATTCATATGGTTATGGGTCAAAAATGTGAATAAGAATTTGAGGCCCAATATGGTTTCATGATAAAACATGAAAATGTCTCACATTGGAACTTGAGAAAATTCTTCTCAAGTATAAATATAGGATTGTCTCTAGCATTGGTTAACATGCTATGGAGACACAAAGGGGATTATGCAAAATACCACACACGCGCGCGCGCCGTGCCGTGCTCGGGCTTGGGCTTGGGCTTGGATCTTGGGTCTTGGGTCTTGGGTCTTAGTGAATGTGGGCCTTTGGCCCACGTCAAAGATCTTCTTTTTGGGCCAAGTTTTGGACCCAATAAGTCCACATTTTCGTTGACTTTTAGTCAACGTTTTACCAAGATATTTTGCGTCCAAAAACTCAAGTTCAAACTCGAATAGAACGAGTCAAAACCGCTCCGGATTTTTCGCCGGAAATCTCGCCACGTGCGTGACTCGCAAACCGCCCTCGCCTTCCTTTATTTTTCGGCCGCCTCCATTCTTCGAGTTTTTCATCCGCAAAAAAAACTCTCTGAAAATTTCACAACAAACAACAACTCCCTCTCGTCTCTCTCTTCATCAAAACGTAAGTGTCTCGAGAGTATACCGTAGATTCGTTGTTCGCATACTCTGTCTATTGAGTGTTGCGATTACGGTTTCTTCGTGGTTGTATCCTGGGATTCTTGATCGTTGAAAACCGTCACACTACGGGCGATTATAAGAATTAAGGAAAGAGATCAAATCTCGCCTCCACGTTTTTTCGGTTTCAAAAAACGTTTTCTCAACTCGTTTCCTTTCCGTAATTCTTTGTTTCATTCGCAGTTTTCACTATCCGGATTTTTGCGTTTAACAAATCAATCAACAGCTGAGGTTTGCAGGTTATGTGGCTGAAATCACATCGGACCTGCACAATCTGAAGTCAGAAGAAGAAGGGATATGCGTTGACGTACCAAAGCGAGAAGCTAGCTATTGCCTTTGGGATTCTGGTTACTCCACCAGGAACAACCATCAGAGTGAACAAGAATCTCAGAACTTGTGTTGATTGTCATAATTTTGCAAAGTTTGTATCTAATGTTTATGATCGTGCCGTGTTCGTTAGAGACCGTTCCCGGTTTCATCATTTTACAGATGGGTCTTGCTCCTGTAGTGACTTTTGGTGATGATTTATAAAATGTGCTTCAATACCATGTTTCAAAATCTTCAAAGTGAAGCTAATACATTCTTTATTCTACCACAAGAAAATGTTTCGCCGATGCAAGAAAAGATAGAAAAAGAAAACAAAACTCGAAATGATCAAAAGAAAAATGTTATCAGCTTCTCTGAAGAATGTTTGATGAGTGAAATCAAGATCTAGTTAGATGCTGCAGGTTTGTTTGCAAACGTGATACCCTTCTCGATGCTTGCTTTCAGTTCTGTCTTAAGAGCTTCTAATGCTTTCTGCTCATACTCAGTCAATCCCTGGAGATCAGACTCTATCACAGCTTCAAGTCCGTTCTTCCCAAGCTTGATTCTTGATGCAAAGAAAGGAAGATCAGTCAATGCCGAATCCACAAACGAGCACTCGTAGACGTCCCCATCTCCATCAAGAGCACGGAGAGATGACTCAACAAATCTCGCTGCAGCATAAGCCATTGACAAAGTAGCTGACCCTGCACCTGCCTTAGCATCCACAACCTCAGTTCCAGCGTTCTGAATCCTAACAGTCAATTCTTGAATCTCATCATCAGTGAAGTTAACAGAGGGTTTGGTTTTCGAAAGAAGAGGCAAAATAGTGATCCCAGCATGCCCACCAATAACTGGAACATCAACATCTATAAGCTTAAGATTCTTTTTCTGAGAAACAAAAGTGTTAGCCCTCACAACATCCAACGTAGTAACACCAAACAGCTTCTTGGGATCATAAACACCTTTCTGTTTCAAAACTTCAGCAGCAATAGGTACCGTAGAGTTAACCGGGTTACTAATAATGTGAATGAAGGCATTAGGACAGTTGTCAGCAACAGCTTCAACCAATGTTTTCACAATATTAGCATTGATGTTGAAAAGATCATCACGAGTCATACCTGGTTTCCTCGGTACACCAGCAGGAATAACAACAACATTAACATCTTTCAAACAATCAGCTAACTCAGAAGGTCCAGTGAAATGACGAACTTGAGAAGGAGTGTTACAATGACTCAAATCAGCAGCAACTCCTTTGACATTAGCGATATCGTAAAGATGAAGCGTAGAGACTAAAGGAGACATCTTGATGAGAAGTGATAAAGGTTGACCTATACCACCAGCAGCACCAAGAACAGCTACTTTGTATGAAGCATTGATCTTGAATCCATATGGTTTCTTGTCAAATGTTTGGGATTTCATTACAGCACCGCGTAGAGTCTTGGTGAATGAAGAAGAATCAGGTCCAGAGATGAGAGATGTTGATCTGAGACCGGTGAAGCTAGGGACTGAGTTAAAGTTCACAACTTGGGCTCTCGATTGTGGCAAGGAGCTGGCTCTAGAGGAGTAAGAAACAGTTGAGCCAATTGAAAACAACGATGATGTTGCTGCCATTTTTGTTTACCTGTTTTCACAACATTTACATGAGGCAGAGAGATTCATATCATAACTTCCAAAATGTTCAAATCTGCGGTGAAATTGAAAACATAAACGATGAAAAATCTATCAAAACGACATTTATCTATCGAGCAAGCGAATAGAAAGACGCAATTCACCGAAGAAAGGGAAACCCTAATCGATGAGAGACGTAAACCAGATCGAAACCATAAGTTTTACACAGTAGACTCAGCTATAAGAAAAGATTCAGAAGAATAAATCGTAAAGTGGAACAACAACGGATGATATGTTCTACAGAATCAAATCAAGAACAGAAAAAAAAAACATTTAAAAAAATAAAGAATTGAAAATGAAACAAGTATGTTGAGAATCTAACCTTGAAGAAAGCTTTTTAATCTGAAAATGAAGACGAAAGAGAGAAAGAGGCTTCAGGAAATGTTATCGATTTTGCTCTGTTTGTAGGCTCAGTGAAGAAGAAGAAGTAGGGAAAGGGATTAGGTGAAGTTGACGATGCACCATTTTCTAATATACCTTTTTACTAAACTCGGCCAATATACCTTTCTTTTTCTTTTTTTTTAGTTTATAATTAATTTAATTCATAAAGTGGGTTCAATGTCAAAAAAACCAAAGAAAGTAACATATATTACAAAAAAGCTTATCATTCTTAAAATGAATAAAAAATAAAATGGGCTTTACCAAAATGGGCTCTCGCTCTTCTTCCTCAATTTCTCATTTACTTTCTCACTCTACAAAAATTCAGTTGAATGGCTTCGTCGACTCCACATAGCTTCCACCGCCGCGACTGCAGCCCTTTCGATCATCAAATCCACCGGTGAAGCTGCTGTTACCCGCGCCTCCTTTTTACCACTCCAATGTCCATAATCGATTTACAAAAATTCAGTTTCTTCAGTTTCAATTGAATGGCGTTGATTTCATCATTTGGCTACCTCCCTCAATCCACAACTCTCACCAGAACTTCCTCCAACATCTCATTGTTTCTTCTTGTTCTTGTTCTTGTTCTTTTTCTTTTTCTTGTTCTTGTTCTTGTTCTTGTTCTTGTTCTTGTTCTTGTTCTTGTTCTTGTTCTTGTTCTTCTTATTCCTTTACTCACTGAAATCTCTCATTTTGATTCTCAGAGATGCCGGACGACTGTGGCTTCTCCATTAGCCGACCAACAATATGAATTATCCAGATTATACAGAAACACCACATCAAAAACGAGCTTCGTCTTCAAGAGCTCCGCCCTGAATTCGGCATCGTCTCTGCATCATTCCTCGCTAACAACGGATATGATGCAGCTAAACTCTTTTCCTGCGAGATTGAGTTTTCACAATCTCAATCTTCGTTTCAACTCTTCGGTGTTAACACTTTACCTCACATTCGTCTTGTAAGTCCTTCAACATCAAATCTCCATGATGAATCTATTCAAATGGATCAATCAGATTACTCTAGATTAGGGGAATCAATCGCTGAATTCGTCGAACAACGAACTAAACTCACCGTAGGTCCAATTCAACGTCTGCCGCTACTTTCGAAATCTCAGATCAGCGTTATCGTTGCGAAATCAATCGTCGAAAGAGAATTGCTGTTGGATTCTTGTATATTTTTGTTGGATTACTTTTGGCGTTTGTTACTAACGTGCTTGTTCGAGTGAAGAATCTTAATGCACATAGAATGATTATGTTTTTGGCATTGTTCGTATCGTTCTGGGCTGTGAAGAAAGTTGTTTACTTGGATAATTGGAAGACAGGTTATAGAATTCATCCGTATTGGCCATCAAGTTGGCGTTGAAGCTTCTTTTGGAAGTTCATATCTTGATCATCTTTCATAACCATGAGTTGTACATAGAAGAGATCTTAGTCTCACTAATGATTGATGGTAGGATGAATCACAACAAGAGTGGGCCAAGGAGAGTATACCTGTAAACACTAATTCAGCAATGTGGGTGTCGTTGTAGAGTTCTTGTCGCAGCCACGAAGATGTAAAGCTAGCAGAGATTGCAGCCATAGAGAGTTAGGATTGAGTCAGGGAATTCGAGCAGTAGTGTATTTGGTTGTAAAAGGAGTCTTTTTGATTTGTGTAAGTAAATGCATATTAGTTTTTGTTGTTTGTAGAACTCAGCTACAAGTAATCGTATTTTGTTTAGTTTCTATGAAACGATATGAAACTCAGGTTTTTTAACTCTTTGATACAATTGTGTCTATTCGGTATAAGTGTGTTCTAAGTTTATAAAAATTTTATTGTTATTTGCCGGAAAAAAATTAATTAGAATAAATAAAATAAAATAAATATTTCAAAATTATTAAAAATAATTAAATATAATACATAAATAATATACATAATTAAATAATATAAATAATTAAATAATAATAAATTAATGATTGTAATCATTGCAAATATTAAATGATATTTAGGATCCGACAGAAAATACATAAAGTATTGAAAAGTGATTTAATAGTTTATCATAGTTGTATGAAATTTTGCTGTTGTACTCCAAATGTACATAGTTGTACTTTCATAGATTATGTTTTAATTAGTTGTACCATATTGAGAAACCAAAGACATTACATCTAAATGGTATATTTATTATAGTTTCATAAAAAAAAATGTGATAAAATACTTTTTAAAAGTGTAATGTATTTGTTAACAAAATATGATGTAATGTGACCAATAAAAATAATTTTAATTTTTATATAAGCGTTAAAGATGATATTGATCTAAAGTAAACACAAGTTGACACATCTATGCTCTTTATAATACAAATAAGCAAAATGGACATATAATGAATTCAACATACATGCACTACAATTTTATCTAATTATACCTTGACAGAAATGGATAATACACGCATTGAAATATTGCGAACCATTACCACGCACGAGCCAACTAAACATGTTTCCCCCATGGTGAGTCGATCCTCTCCTATGTTGACTCGAGTTTGGGACATTTTGACTCAAACTTGGGACACTTCGACTCAAGTTTGGGACACTTTGACTCAAACCTTGTCCAGTATTACTCGAGTTTCGTTTCCTATGACTGTGTTCTCTAACTGATGGGTACCTAAGTTTTTGTGTTCTTCTTTTATTCTTGACATATTTTGGAAGTAATGCATATATCTCCCGTGTAAACTCGATTTTCGCATTGAATCCATTCCATATAATCCTTTATTTGTATAATATCTTCCATATTCAAAATGTATGATATGCATTGTTTCTTATCCATTTTCTCCTAAAATTAAAATAAAAACTAATATTAGTATTCTGGTACTCTTAGTATTACTAGTTGTACCAGTTATACCAGTTGTACTTGTTTTCTGGATAATTTCGACATATACACAACGTTTTTTATTTATTTTTACCTACGATTCGCTATGATTTCACCACCAGAATCCATAAATAAAAACTTTTAAGAATATCCGACCTTAATCAATCAAGACACAGAGTTTAATAACCCAATGTACAACAAATTACTCATGAAAATCATGAAAAAATGTAACCAAAATAAAATTTGATATCTATAACAAATACCCATGAACATTGCATTTTAACTTCCAAAATTGGTGAAAACCCACTCAAAAAACAACAAATGGTTTATATAACATTAATAGAAAAAAAAAGGATAAGAAATAACCTCAAAGAAACTTTTCAATTTCGAGCAATGGAGGATGACGGGGTCAGACAAGATGAAGAAGAAAGAGGAAGAAGATATTTTAATTTTTCCTAAATTTGACTGGTCCAAATTTAATTTTCACATTAAATTCTCACCAATCACATTCAACCATATTTCTCTCTCTCTTCCACCGTGTCGCCTCTTTTATTTTGTTGGTTTTTATTACATTTTTAGTTAAGAAAAAGGAATGAGGTTAAATTACCATTTCAATTAACTAAGGGTATAAAGATTTAAAGAGGCTATAAAAAAATAGAGGTGTCCATAAGGGTATTTGAGCATTTGATCTGGTGACGATTGATGAATTCAATCATTTTTCATTCATAAGTTAATGATCATCCTCCATGGGGTGATTTTCTGAAGAGACTACGGTGGTCACTGTAAGGATTTTCCGGCTAATCAACATGACGGTCAACATGACTTTTGTGGGGTGTGTGAGTATGGATTCTAAAGAAACGGCTTGAGCCATGGCTAAGTATAGTGCCACGATGCTCGTTGTACCTGGAGTCCATAACCCCCATGATTGTTAATACGACTTAGTTAATATGATTTCTTCTAGTAAGCTTAGGAGTTCTTTAGCTAAATTGACATCATGGGAAAACTTCTATTTTTATAGGTTTTGACGTGAGTTTGATCTTCAATGCTCATGAATTTTTGTTCATATGAAATTCACATTGAAGGTGGTAAGATCTTCATATTTAATATTGACATGTGAGCTCTGGGGTTGATGAATGCAATGACATAGACTGGATTTTCAGTATTTGTTGGATCAAATATTGTCACCGGCAAATATGGAATTATATATATACATATATCTTTTTGTCGTGGTATTTGACATATCTTGAAACAACAATCATCAATATCTTCTTCATTAGATGATTCTGAGGAAGTTTCATTGCCCGAGTATCCATATATTGCATCATCATCATCGCTGTCGTATGAGAGAATTGAGTCGAGATCATGATTCTCGAGGTTGATATCCGGCGTTATAAGTGATATTGAGCTGATGAGATATTGCCTCTTTTCTTAGATCTGTTAGGGTAGTTCTTGGCATAATGACCTTTTTTGTGACAAATAAAGCATTTGCTTGTTTTTTTAAGCTCAGCTTCTTTTTAAAGAATCGTTTGCGTCGAAATCCTTTGAAATTACCCATGCGCATTGTTCTTCTGGATTTTCCGTATTTGTGTCGTGTTACATGAACATGGCTTTCTTGGATTTTGAGCATTTAATCGATGATCCGGTCTGGCAAAAATCTTAGACAAGTGTTTTGATTTATCCATAAACTCCATCCAAAACTCCTTATGTTTGCACAGCTTATCAAGAATTATGTTAACGTATTGTTAAATTTAACCAATAGAGATCTCTTCAACTGTTTGGCATTGATCTCTGATGTAGAGATTGGTCTGCTGGCTGAGTTATTCGTCGATAGAGGATAGATAAACATGTTTAGAACTTGGGTTTTTGAGACCATTTAGCGTATAAAACCTTCTTTACTATTATTTGAAATGTCTTGCCATATTTTTTTCTCCAAGGAACAACATTTTTCTGTAAAGTATTCTTTTTGTAACTGTTCCTTTTTGTGATTCGAGGTACCGATAAACTCTTTATGGATTTCTCCAAGTAACATCGGTATTATAGTCGTATAGACATGTTGTTGTCTATAATCACTGAGTGAGTTCCATCATTCTTTTAAGGCTCCTGAAAACCTTGATGTAAACTATTGAATGACTACATATGTTATGGAAGTCAACACTTCTGAACTCATCCAAGCGTGAAACTCGTCAAGACGCTGGATTTTTGTGTTTTTGAAAAGGTTGATATTTCATTTCCTCGTCACTTGAGAACACTTCGTCTATGCTTGGATCTTTCTTTGGTGTGTATGAACCTTCTCCTATGGCAAATTAATTTAATAGTGATTCTTCTCTTCAAAGTCAGGTTTAGAATTACATGAGCTTGGGTCAGAGTAGTGTTTGATCATTGGAGTTGGTGATCTTATCGGCTCCGCTGGTTGCAAAGAATATGCATGTTGTGTTTGAGGCTTTTGTACCGACTCACTAATAAGTTGGGCATGAACTGCGGATTAGGCTTGATTTACATATTGGGCTTGATTTGCCATATTGTTGAGTAGATTGGACATCAAAAATTCAATTATTCTGATATCTTTTTCTTTACCCTTTTTCTTCTGATCTTCAAGGGAATCTTGACTAAAGTGAGAATAAGTAAGTGCATGGATTTCTGCCTGATTGGCTCTATCTTCTGGTTTTTTGTATCTTCTCGTCCTTTCTTGAATTAGCCTTGGTTTGAAATGTAAGGTGTTAACATAGCATATCGAGATATGAGCGCTTCATCGGATGACAAGTATCCTGGGGAGGATGTTTTTGGTCTTTAACTGTGATCTCTAGAAATGAATCTAGGAGAGTAGGATCCTTGAGGCATAAGAGTTTCTAAGAATGTATTTACATAAGAGGAAAATATGTATCTACCGGTCTTACCTATTGTTTCATGCTCTCAAAATATCGTAGCAGATCTTTTAATTAAAATTTGAGATTATTCATCTCAGCTTCTTTGCTCTGAAATTGGGAAGTAGTTACACTTCTCTGCTCCGAAACTAGGAAGTAGTTACCATCATTTGTTTTACCATAGACATCATCTCATGATGGAGAATTTCAAGTCGATCACTAATTTTGACAATATAATTTTGGAGGATTGTCATCTTTCTTTCGTAGTCTCAGTCAACCTTGTGATTCATGGTGCTTAAAATCTGGTTTTGAGTTATTGCATTCTCCATCTTCCAGTTGATGACCTTTTCACATTGGCTTAGCTGATCTGGTCTAGAAGAGTTGATAGCTTTTGATACTATCTTTGGACTGTGTGTGATGTTATTTCTGTTGAAGTCTTCAGGCGGGGGGAAAAGAGAAAAGTCTTCTGGTCTCATCATCATGATTTCTTCTTTTTGCTCCTTCTTCCTGTTCGAATATTGGACCATGAAACCGTACCGTCCGAGTCCGCCGCCTAAAGTGCCCATTGTAGAATCTCCTTCTAGATATCTTCAAAAAGAGGATCTTTTTTCTTTCTTCTTCTTTGGCGAATATTTCATTATATTCATATTTGGTTTCCATACAAGCTGTACATGAGCTGACATCAAAGTATTGTTGACTGTTTTCATCTTTGAATGGGAATAGGACATATCCGTCTTGACTAAAAGAGATTGGTTTTGGCATATGTTCTTTGTATGGATCGTAGAACTCGTGCTCATCAATTCGTATGGAGAATTGAGTGAACATCTACTTGCAAAACGAGGATGATCTAAGTTTTTCAAATTTGATCTTGGTTGTTCCATCATCTCGTGAGTGGAAGCTTGCTTCAGAAGTTTGAATTAGAGCTTGGACCGATTGATGTAACTTTTCGTATTTTGTTATCCACTTATCTAGAAACTTCTGGATTAGTTCTTCTCGAGATATTTATCTAGAAATCTGAATAGTGTTTGGAGCTTGTGAGGAAAATGTGACCTCAAAGAAAAGTGATTCATCAGATGATGGTAGTACAAGATGAAGAGCGTGATCTTGAACATGATAAACTATTTGATGATGTATAGTTGTCATTATGATGTCTTCTTTAATCTTTGCTCTAGTAAGTTGTAATTGCACTTTTAGCGTCTTAAGTAGATTCAGATGTTGTAAAGAAACATTAAAATTAGGAAACAATGTTATAAACATTGTTCCAGCTTTTAATGTCGTCTGAACTATTCAGTCTAGAGTCAAGCAAAGTTATCCTTGCGTAGACTGGTAGACCTTTTCGAGCATGTAAGGTCAAATCAATTCCAATTACTCCAAAGTGTAGATGCTTATAGCCTTGTTGTTACCATATTCACAGTAAATTCTCCTGGAGGTTGAGAGATATGAATTGTTTTTCTTCTGTAGTCGGGATTTGGCACAACAAAAATTTACTGGATTGAACGTATTCTCTTACCTTCCTGCTTGAGGATGATCGTATAAGCTGACAACACCGTTTACCAAAAAAGCACTAGGCTTCTTGGAAAAGATTTCGTAAGGGTTGACGAGAGGAATAATTGTTTCAGGGAGTTGTTGTTCTCGTGGAACATACTCTATTTCGTACAATGAGTTTATACTAGGAAAAGAAGAACGATTTTTATTTTCGTTTTTGTTTTTAGGTAAAGTAGAAATAACAAACTGAGAATCGAGAATTGAAGGATCGGAAATAGATATGATTAGAAATTGTTTTCCAGAACATTCAAAGCAATCATTTATAAACAATGATTCACTATTCAAAACATAAGTGTAGGCTCTGGTACATGGAGCATCGTAGGTGCTACATTCAGCCATGGCTCAAAATGTTTCTTTAGGATCCATACGCACATATTCCATGGAAGTCGTTGTTAACTGTCGTGTTGATTAACCGGAAAATCCTTACAGTGACCACCGTAGTCTCTTTAGAAAATTACGCAATGAAGACAGATCGTCAACTTATGAATAAAGAATGAAACAAAACTTATGAAGATCTTTTGATGTTCGAAAAACTAGAAAGAATTTCGAACATTTTAGAGAGAAAAAACTAGAAAAAAAAATTATTAGATTTTTAATGTTGATTTTCAATGGTCCATACAAAAAACATATGCCAAAATTAATCTCTTTTGGTCTAGAATAATCTGTTTTATTCTCATTCAAATATGAAAACAATCATCAATACACAAAATTATTTGGATGGATCGGTGGCAGAAGTATAGATATTGTGTGGAAACTATGTAAAAATGATATTAAAACAAAAAATATATATATATATTATTTCAGATCTCTGTTTGGTTGTCTCGTTGGATCCGCCAAGAGGTGATGCGTCTTCTAGTAGTGTCCGTACGAGACCTAAACGCAGCGTTTTGTTAACCCTATTTCCCACACAGCTCTTTAGTAATGCATTACTTCACTTGATCTTTTATCATTTGGTTGACATTTTGTTTTTTTTGTCAATTAGGTAAATAATTATGATTGTTTAGTGGTAAACTAGATAATTAACTATGATTTAGAAAGGAAAAAAATACTAGATGCAAAAGAATCATAGTTATATACTTACTTTATTATAATTTATTTATATTCTTTATATAGTTACAATTTGGATATGTAAAAAACTAATCATCTATGTTTGAGAAAAGAAACGTATGGGAGAAAGTTTCTACGATGCTCGTGATGCAAATGCTAAGTCATGGAGTTGACGGAGAATTCTTAAAATCTGTAAACTATAAGCTACGTTCATTCGCTCATAACTATATAATAGTGAAACCATTCGTTTTTGGTTTGTAACAAAAGTCAATAGGACGACTCATAAACATTGTTGGTAGTAGTAGACTAAGGCATTCACAAGTATGCCACAGTTATGTTGGTTTATTTCTGAGAACATGTGATTCATACGGAAATGTTTATGGCCGACGCGGAGACGATATAACTTATCCAAGCTATCCCCAGCCTCGATCGAGCAATCGGTGGGAGTATATCCTCCTTCGGAAATATGGCCATGATGATTACAAGACCATGTTCTCCTTGAGATATATGGGACGGTCATATCCGAGGAATATATCCCATATTTCACCAAATTGAAATTAAAGACTTGTATTTATCATCCATATATATGTAGTATATTAACCGTAGCATCTCTGGATTTAACAACTGAACTACATAAATATATAAATAAATAAAAACTATGATTTTCTCCCTAGAAAAGTATATATATAAAGTCTAATCGTCTATAGACTCCGATGTTAACTAACTCAATTCATAATCCGTAACAATAATTAGACGACGTAGCTTACTTATACATAAATTAACTTATCGACATTATAATTATATTAGTTGATATATTTTTCTTCATTTTTTGTCTATCAGCAATCGATGATGCAGCCTCGCTGACGTGGCAAGTGGCGATTGTTGGCACCCGAACCTGGATAATCGTTTAACTCCATAGCCATCCTTGCTTCTACTTCCTTCTTCACATCCTAATAACATTATTTTAAATAAAACCAAATTTAAATCTTTAGTAACCTAATTAATTATAACCTCTCAAGAACACATATGTTATATGTATATATGTACATGTATATATATACATAACGTAAGAACTAACCAGTAGTGTATCTTGTTGAGGTAGATCAATATGATCGGGCTTCTCCATCAAATCCCCAAGTCCTACGCACATAAAAACATATTGATGAGATAAGTTAAAAAAAAAAAAAAAATTTAATTACTACAAAAAAAAAAAGATTTAAGAGAGGTGAAGATCTTACTTGAAGCATGGGAAGGGAAGAAGAAGAAGAAGTGAGACAGTGACAAGAAGAAGATCATGAGGAGATGGAAGAGAGCTTTGTTGGCCATTTGAAGCTTATGATTTCTGACCAAATGTTTAAATTAAAACCTTAATTTTTGTTGTGAGTTTTGTCTCTCGTTTTGAGTTTTGTCTTTGAGGTGATTTGTTTTATAGTTAGTTCTCTTCATCCAATTTGCGCATTTTATACTATTATCGTGGTGGGTGTTGATTACTAAATTAAATATGGAACGTTTTTAAACCTGATTTGGAGTGCTATAGTCTTTTGTATCAATTTACCAAAATGTCTAAACTTTAAAAGAACAAATACGAAGAAACAAGCAATCGACGCGGTTTCACTTTTCCACGTTTCGTGCAGTTTTTGTTGTTGTTCTATATAACATAAAATACTAATTATAATTACAGTATGTAAAAATGTGTGTATACTCGATCATACATAAGCACAATTCTAATTTCATCGCTTGAAATTGAACGTTCATTTAAGATTTGAGGGATATCTCACAGTTTTCGATTTTACTTATATGGTTTTACAACGAAAGATGAAAACTATAGTTAATGTTGATAGTTTTGGGGATTTTTGTAGAATGTTCTCTTCCTTCAAAGTATGAATCATTTGCATATGTAAATGATCAAATAGTAAGAAACTTGTAGCGAAATGATGCATGCTGGTTAAAGTGGTGGAATTGTGGGAGCCAATGGGCACGACTACTTAATTACGCGTGTCTATTTCTAATTAGTCATTGACAAATAGGTCGAGTCAAGGGAAGCTTTGTGTCTTTTGATTTAGGCTCACGTTTAATTTGCTTGGTTCAATTGTCAATAATCAGATTTGTTCATTAATGTTATCAATATTAACTATAGGCAATTATAAAATGACAAATTTTGGAATATATACTGAATATATATCATGATGCACTAGATTTTTGAAAAGTTTTATCCACCATCTGTATGAAATCATATATTTATATATTTGATGGAAATAAATATCACAGTACAACCAAAAAACTATTTGGCTCTAAAATTTTGCTTACTTTAATAAATATTTTCAAAGATACAATTAAACCTTCGATGGCAATCACTACGATGGAAGATAGCTAAGCATATACAGTATTGAACAATACTTACAAAACATTTACAATTGTTTAGACATGTTGATAAAGTATACATGTCTATGTATATTAGTAATCCATTTGAATAAAGTTAGAATATATAAATGCATTATGTGCATATATGATACATGCTTATTAAAGTCATGCACTAACTCTTAATGATGTTTTCTTATCACTTCACAATTTGGATTCTATAGTGGGTAATACATCATACCACTTACTCTTAACATACAATTCATTTTTATTTAAGTACAATTTTTCGAATAATGATTTAAATATTTTTACAAAATCAAATCTCAGAAAATTTTTCTTTTAAAAAAATTGTGCAAAACCACAGAAATTAAGTCTTGAATATTCATATATTTTGAATTTTTAATAATGCAATTTTTTTTAAGTTCGTAAATTTTGGAATCTCTGCATCGATGTCTAAAGAGATCATTGTTAGTTTTTCGAAAACTATGGATTTATTATTACATAAAGGCAGAAGAGAGGAGGTTATAAATGTATTTTCATCAATGTAGATTAACTATCTTTTAATTGCATTCCACTTAAAGAAGCTAGCTTTATTGGCAGATGCATGCACTGCTTTTTCTGCAAAATGTCAAAATATATATCAAAATGTCGACTAAGTTTATAAGCACAATTGCAAAGATGTGTGTTCTTGGAAAGTTTCCCTTTTTGTTTTTTAAGTCAACAAGAAATTTTATAAAAATTCATTAGTGGGCTTTGGATCACATCACACCTTCTCCCTGTGTTTCTCAATATAACTATACTTATCATTTAATTTCCTTTTCTTATTGACATTAGCAAGGGAAGTACACTAGAAAGTGATAGATTTTGACTTTTGAGTTTCGAGGAAAGCTCCAACTTGGAGAACATTCAGAAAACCAGCTCGGCATAAGTGGACGGATGGTACTAATTCGGTTTCGGGTTCGAATCAGTTTATTGGTGTATGAATTTTACAAAACAGTTGATTTGAAAGAAAAAAAAAAGTTAGATTGCAGCTCAAACAGTTCAGTTTGATTCACATATTCATCTTCTATACGAGATCATTTTTACTTAATAAATACTGAAAATATTTCAAGTTTTAGCATTTTTAGGATGATAATAAAGATAATATAGAAGTAATGTTACACTCGGAATCTAAATTAAAAAAAAAAAGTAAGGAAGACTTCAGTTGTAATACAACTACCTCAGTTGTAATACAACTACCTCAGTTGTAAACTTGTAATACTGTAACTACTTTTTACTTTATGTACGTCATGATGTAACTAAATTTTGTAGAAAGAGCCATTCAAATACTCTTTTTTTTTTTTTGATTGAGAATGAATGTATTAGGTATGTCGAAACTAGAAAGTATATCCGGTTCGAAATAGAAGAATATTCTAGACTAGTGCACATGATCAATTTTACGGTTTTACCAAATCAGTAAATTGTGGGCGTCTAAAGAGAAGGATGTCTTCTAAAAAAATGACTATAAATGGGCCACAATATGGACCTTTAAATGGGCTTTTAGAAAGATATATGGTCGAGTACTATGATCAATCACTGAGATCGAACATTTGGATTTGGAACATTGATTTTATATGCTCATTTTTCTCCTCCACCGAAACTATAAGAGGTAGAGTAACATTTTTCTTTTCTTTCTTGAATAAAACATTTTTTTCTTTTGTCATAGGTTACATCATTAATTGATAATTGTTTTGTACTAATCACTACTCAATTTAGTGTCTACAAGCATTAATGCTATGAAATTATTTCTTCTTTTTCAATAATAGCTTATAAAAATCAATAGAAAATTATATAAATGAATGAGACATAGAGACGAGTATATTTAGATACATATATGCTTTAGAATTTGAAATTATATTAATGTTGTAAAATTATTATTTGATGGCGTTGCTAAGTACATTTATATAGTTATGTCTTTACCATGAAAACGAAGTGGAAAATTTTTTTCAAAAAATTAAAAAGCGGTTACGTGTTGAAAATGTGAACATATATATACATATAATTATATATAGTATTATAATTAAAAATATAGTAAAAAATTAAAATTATTATAATATTAAATATTTTATGTTTCCAAATAAAAAAATGTTTTCATCACGTTTCCAAATTACGATTTAAAAAAACACGTTTTCATCAAATTTCGTTTTCAAAACATTTCTTAAAAAAACAGACCTCAATAAAAATTTCCGTACTACCTAGATTAGAATTATATGAACTTTAAAATGTTCATAAGTGAGTTAGTCTACATGTCAATTTAACAATTAATAAAATAAAATAAAAAGCTTATTTGTTATTATTGTTTTACTTTTTCGTGTATTGCTTTTTAAAAAATCAAACTGTTTTGTCGACGGGAAAAAATCCAGTAGAATTATCTGATTTAGCGAAAAAGAGCTAGATAGAAAAAGGTGGTGTTAAAAAGAAAAGAAAAAAGGTGTTGTTTTTAATGTAGCTCCCAAGGGGACGCAGCGTCCACTTCTTGCCAGCCGTGCTGTGTAAAGGCAAGGCTTAAAGACAAAGATGGCTTATCTTCACATATATTATTATCTCTTTATTATTTTAAAAAATCATTTTTGTTGTTAGATAAAGAAATTAAAAGAACTATTCTTTCTTCTTTCAAAAACGCTTGATAGAGAAGTATAAATGAGCATAACTGATAAATACATATGATATTCTCTAATTTTCAGATAGTTATACACTTATTTAATTTTTAACATTTTTTCAAGTAACTATCATTAATCAATTATATCAAGATTAAAAATTTACAGAGTTTCCAAGTTCAAATAGATTTCTATGTCGATCAACAAAATGAAAGACACTTCTATATGTTAATATTACGCTGTTAAATTTTTAATAATAACGTTTGATATAAATTACATATGTTAAAAATCATTCGATATATGCTCTATCATATTATTTATTAATTTTGTTTTTAAATAAAAAAATAACTAAAGTCCTGCTAAGATGCGATCATAGTGGAGCACGTGGATGGTTCGGATTAGATCAATCAAGATAAAGAAATGCATCTTTTGTCGAAATCTATGTGCAGTGCAGGTGTGTTAGGGACCCCACACAGAATCCGACGTGGTGAAAGGCAGAGTTCGATTTAGATCCTCCTAAACGCAAGTTGGTAATAGTACTATGTGGCAGACATCTAGGAACCTTTTTGTGACGCCCAATGATTTACTGACACGTCATAGAATCCATCCTTCCTTCCCTTTTTACTTATCCAACCAAACGTACAGACTGGTCCGATACCAAACCAAATCATGGAGTACATCATGATTTGGTATTTTGGTTGTACTGCATGATTTGTGCATTGGCTGAAAGTAAATAATTTTCAAATAATTAATTTCGAAACGAATTGTACAAAAAGGTCATATTTGTGAATTAGGACATCTATCTGGATCGTAAATTAATTAGGTTGTGGTGCTATAATTTTGGTTGGGAAACTATATGACAACGAGCATTAAAAATGAAAAGTTATGACAATTCTAATCAGACTCTACTCCATCATGTTATAATATATCTATATTTTCAATGTTATCATGTTTAAAACAAAATGAAAAATTCATGGTTTATTAATGCGATAGAACAAAATTACTCAATGAGTTGTAGTATCGATTACAACTTTTATCAAAATAAGTTGTTGTATCGATTATGATTTTTTACTAACTAGTTTATATTCCACGCTGAGCGTGAATTCATAACTAAAAATAATTATGATTGATTTTCTAAATAAAACTATTTTATATGTATGAAATTTCTATTATGATAGGACAAAATAAACTTGAGTACCTGAATGACAAATAATACAAGATTGCATTGATGCTTTATAAAAATTTAAAACCATTATTAGCTGAGAGTCATTTACAGACAATGAGACAATTAAACTTTGCGTTTTAATTTTCACCATTTACAAAAGATATTAAAGGATGGAAAATATAATGTAAAATTTTTGAATTTTAAAACATGGAATATATGCGTAAATTTCATCGTTAAAAACATGAAATTCTAAAAAACATGTAAGTAAAAACTATATATGGTTTTCTTCTCATGAAGAAATTAGGAGTTTGAATCTGGACTCCCACAAATTAAATGTTAGAAAAATGCCCTATAGATAAGATAGGACTCATTATCAAGAAAAGAAAAATGTAGTCATTAATATTCTTGAGCTCTATAAAACAAACAAATTAAAATATCATATTTGTGTCTGATAGGAAATTAAAATATTGATACTTTTAAGTTTAGTTATCATATGGTTTTGAATCGACGAAAAGATACAAGTGCGACAAAAATTAAGAGACCAAAGAAAAATATTATATGCTAATAATAAACATAAAAAGGTTGGGATATATTATAAGATTTATTTATAATTTGTTTTTAATATTTGGGATAGTAAATTAGAAATGCCTAAATGTGGGTGATTTTTTGGATGATTGTCTTTTTTTTTTTAACGGTTTTGTCGGTATCGGTCATCTGGCTGTGATCTTGTTTATGAATACAATATTCTCTTTCACACCACAATTGGTTGGATTAGTGTCTTTTCGATGTGTCTTTTCGACATGTCTCTTTAACACGTGTCTGTTTATGTGTTTTTTACAATCATACCGTGTTTATCATGTATAACAGTTTGATAGATTATATTGGGTGGAAAATGAGTCGTATTTTCTGTTGGTTTGTTAAAATGAGTATAACAGTTTCTGCTGGTTATTTATGTTGGTTTGTTAAAATTTAGGCGAAAGACAAACTCATACAAAGACAATCATTGGTTATGGAATTTGAAGTTTTCATGCAATAGTGTTTTGAGATTTGTAAAATTTTTATAATGCGTCATAATTAGTGATAGACAAAAATCGTAATTATTGAATTCAAATAAAGAGAAATTATTTAACAAATTTGTTAATCTGTTAGCGAGTAAAGCTTATAAAGTTGAAACATCGTTAATTTCGCTTTTTATGTTATATCGATTTTTAACATTTTTATTTAAAATATAATTATATGAATATTATTTCTGTAATTTTATAAATTTTTAAACAAAGCGGTAATAATACTTACGCGTTAAAAAAAAAACGAATTATTATTGTTATAAATAATAAAACCCGACAACCCGACCCGGTATTAATGAGCGAAAAGGAAAATATCGGAGGCCACATAAACTTGTGGCTGAGAATTGAAATGTGATGCTGACGTGGTACCTCCTTCTCTTTTAAACGGATCTAAATCCCCAATTTCAACAATTCACTTCCAAATTCCCAAATCTCCCAAAAACAAATTATTAAAGAAAAAAAAACAAATCCACAGAGTGAGAAAGAGAGAGAGGAGGAAACAGACTCAACGAAGCTTTATCGCGCCAAGCTTTCAGTTAATCGAGAAAAATGATGATGGAGAATCGAGATCCAGCTATTAAGCTCTTCGGAATGAAAATCCCTTTCCCGGCGGTTTTTAAGTCGGCGGTGACGGTGGAGGAGGAGGAAGAAGAAGAAGAGTTGAGCGGCGGAGAGGACAAATCACCAGGGAAGGTATTGATTGATTCTGCTCTGTAATTTTCATATAGGGATCGAGAAAATTAATATTGGTATGAAATTAGAATTGTAAAAAGTAATTAGACCTAATAAATGTGATTTCAAGTA
Organism: Cardamine chenopodiifolia; assembly: GCA_963922655.1. Taxonomy (NCBI): domain Eukaryota; kingdom Viridiplantae; phylum Streptophyta; class Magnoliopsida; order Brassicales; family Brassicaceae; genus Cardamine; species Cardamine chenopodiifolia. Next base: position 11,229,614 of record OZ000479.1, on the reverse strand, counting down.
GTTTTGTACTGAGTAATTAACTGAACCAGTTAGTCTCTGTATCTGCAAATGAATAATCTGTTTTGTCTCTATAAATTTCAGAAACCTTAATCATGTGTTTGGTTTTGGTGATTATGGATCTACAATTAAGTAGTTCCTTTAATTATTAGAGATTCTTGGTTTTGATGAATATTAATTTAAGAATAATTGTTTGATTCTTGCCAATCAGACAAGATCGAAAAAAAGATCGTTAATTTTTCTCTAGAATCTTCTTCAAACACTTAAAATATGTTTATTTATTCTCCTTTAACTATTGCAAGTGTTCTTAATTTAATGTTTATGTATCTCAGTTAACTACAGAGTTATCAGATAAGAACAAGAACTGTGACGATAACACTCTTAACAATTCACATGACTCCAAACCCGAAACTGCGGACAAAGAAGAAACAACATCAACGGATCAGATTGAGAGTAGCGACTCGCCTGAAGATAATCAGCAGACGACAACTGACGGTAAACCCCTGAAGAAACCAACCAAGATTCTTCCATGTCCAAGATGCAAAAGCATGGAGACTAAGTTCTGTTATTACAACAACTACAACATAAACCAGCCTCGCCATTTCTGCAAGGCTTGTCAGAGATATTGGACAGCTGGAGGGACTATGAGGAATGTACCTGTGGGAGCAGGACGTCGCAAGAACAAAAGCTCCTCTTCTCATTACCGTCACATCACTATTTCCGAGGCTCTCGAGGCTGCTAGGCTCGATCTGGGGTTACAGGCAAACACTCGGGTCTTGAGTTTTGGTCCGGAAGCTCATCAACAGCACGCTGTTCCTATGACACCTGTGATGAAGCTACAAGGAGACCAAAAGGTCTTAAATGGAGCTAGGAACGGGTTTCACGGGTTAGCGGATCAACGGCTTGTCCCTCGGGTAGAGAATGGAGATGATTGCTCAAGCGGGTCTTCTGTGACTACCTCTAATAATCACTCAGTGGATGAATCAAGAGCACAAAGCTGTAGAGTTGTTGAACCACAACAAATGAATAACAACAACATGAATGGTTATGCTTGCATCCCAGGTGTTCCATGGCCTTACACGTGGAACCCAGTGATGCCTCCACCAGGTTTTTACCCGCCTCTAGGGTATCCAATGCCGTTTTACCCTTACTGGACAATCCCAATGCTATCACCGCATCAATCCTCATCGCCTATGAGTCAAAAGGGTTCAAGTCCAAACTCTCCCACTCTCGGTAAGCATTCGAGAGATGAAGAATCTGCGAAAAAGGACAATGAAATAGAGCGGAAACAGAGGAATGGATGCGTTCTTGTCCCGAAAACATTGAGAATAGACGATCCTAACGAAGCAGCAAAGAGTTCGATATGGACAACATTAGGAATCAAGCACGAGGGTATAAGCAAAGGCGGTGGTATGTTCAAAGGTTTCGATCAAAAGACGAAGATGAATAACAATGATAAAGCCGAGAACTCCCCTGTTCTTTCTGCTAACCCTGCTGCACTATCAAGATCACTCAATTTCCATGAACGGATTTAGAGTTACATATATATATATGTGTGTATATATATGTATTATTGTCTGTATAGATCTTATTGGAGAGTGATGAGGTTTTTGAGAATCAACTCTTTTTCTTCTTCCTTGTGTCATTGTTCTTTTAGATGTTTTGCAATGTACACTATTGATTTACTTTTTCGACTTTTTTTCAGCTCTCTTTTTTTTCCTTTCTTCATTTGTCAAAAGTGTTGGAAGATAACATTAATGGTAAAAAGTTGGTATTGAGCGTTGTTGCGTTGGTATTTCAACCGACACTCTCTGAGTCTTCTTTACGACTTCTTATCTTGTGAACATTTCTACTAAAAAAGTTAAAATACTCCAAAAGAAAAAGAGTTATTCAAGATAATGCGATGCGATGTTAATTGTAATGGATAGTAATCTATTTATATTTATAACCGAATAAGCCTGCAATTATTATTTTATCAAAAAAACGCCTCCAGTTATTACATGTATACTAAATTTTTATACTTCTGTGATTTTTTTAGGAAGTAAATTTAGTGTTGAATTTTTCTTAAATATCATTTATTGGATAATTAGACTAGCAATCATGAGAAGGTCATGTCAAATTTTCTTATCCTGGTTTTCTCGAAGATTTTTTTTCCATAAAATATAAGGGAATCAATATCCTTTAAGATTTTAGATGAAAAATACTCCATGATGAACAAAAGGAAAGTAAGAAAATCGAACGGGCCCCATTCCACGTTTAGACAATCAGAATTTATATGGTGAAAGAGTTCCTTTTATTTGTATCCTTTTTAATTCTTTTTATATTTTGGATATTGATGCTGAAAAAGATGGGTAATTATATATGTTTTTCCCGATTTTTACTTTACTATTTGGTCTGTTTCTTCGAAAGCAACTTAGATATTTTTAGACAACCAACACAATTATAAGCCACACATAAACTTTATTTTATGTATTTCTGTTTTATACTAAATAAATACCATGGGTCCATGCCACACAATATTATTACTATCCTTACAAATAAAAGTATGTCAAGTTGCCTTTTTCCTTTTTATATAATAATACTGTTCTTTTCTGCCTTTTTCATTTATTGTTCCTATTTCATGTTTTTCCCTTTGCAAAATAATTTTCGTATCAAAAAAATAAACTATGAGTACATATTTTTCTTCCTGTTTTTTTCTCACCCGAACGCCTTTTCAAAAATTTAGGAAAATTAAGTTTGGCACCCAATAAAACATTTACTAGTGCCAAACGCGTTCTAACCGCAAACGCAGCACTATAATTGAAGAGACGCACTTATTGGGCCTACCTTACTTTTTGTTCAGAGGGTTTCGCATATGGTTCCTAGTACGAGACAACAACGTCGTTAAGATTAGGTGTTTATACCAATAAATAAGTAATTAATAAGCAAATGGGAATAAACGCCCTTTTCATGTTTCTGTTGTATCTAAAAATGGACGTATTTCAAATCGAAGAAAAACAATTAATAAAATTAGGCCTGATTAATCCTCTGAACTTGTTCGCCTTAATTTTTAATTTATATATCATCTAAATGTAAAGACTCTATTTTACTGGTTAGGTTCCTTCTTAACCACCTCGTTTTACTAGCTAACCTTACTATAGTATGATAAAATTTGGAAAAACATAAGAAACTGATCACGATTCAACATAAGCTTACCTTTTGAAGATATGATCCTCTTGGTTTCTTTACAAGCATAACTCAACATAATTTATAAACTAAAAGCACTCTGTTGTTTAGGTTATAAAGTCGAATAATTCAATACTTTTATATATACTGTGACAAAACATATAACATTACTAGTTTGTCTTTGTGTTATTGTTGTGTCAATATTCAGATTAAACTTACAAAATACAAGTTATTAACAAAAAACGATGTAGATTTATAATTCCGAATTGATAGCATTTTGATTAAAAATAGCTCATTGAAGGATAATTACGATAGAAGATATGTTGTTAAAAAAGTCCTCTTAGGGAATATGTACTTTTGCTCATGCAAAATGCACTCATGGAGAAACCAATTTCAAGAAAATACTGAGATCAACCATTATATATACACACGACGAATAGGATGGTTTCATTGGGGAACTTATGATTTAGACATTTAGCGTTGACTTTTGATAATCAAAGTAAAACCAGTTCAAGAATTGGATGTTGGAGTCAACCCTCCACTAAGGAAAAGAAAAACATGGATCAAAATGGAAGTATTTAAACATGGACGAAACTTTAAATAAAAGAAAACTGGAAAATTTTCAAATCAAAATGGATCAAATAGATGTATAATATTTTCTACGTTCCACAAAAATAAATGTTTTAAGTTTTTTTTCAGCATAAAACTTTTGTTTGTTCACCAATTTTATCTTGTATTAATGAAAAACAACTAATTATATAAAATATTACTTAAAATAGTACAGTGAGAACCTAACTTTGACTTTTGAGAAGATAGACCCGAGTAGTCCTTGAATGATCATCCATTATGGTTCAAAAATATCGAAAACCTTGTAAATTTATTTTTAAAAATATGAGAAAAATTCAAAAGAATCATCTTTATGTAACGGACAGAGCAGAAAATTAAGCGAATCATAAATACTGATTTTTTTTCTTGATATATGCTCGGGTCAATCCCTGCACTAAATTCACTATTACGAACGAATCTAATCTGATTTTATATAAAAACAGTTAAATGACTAGAAAAAAAATCAAGCATGAGAATGAGTGCTAACAAAACAACTTTGGTGAATAGATTTCCACAAGGACAAAAGATAAAAAGGACTTTCAAGTTTCCAGAAAGCAAGGCATCTTCTATGATTTTGACACGCGTAACCAACTTTAGCTTCTTTGAGGAAGACCTGACACGTCTCCTTTTAAGATAACCCAAATAAAGTAGGGATCTTTTTGACTTTTGAATTATTTTTTTTTCTTAATTATTTTCTTTCTTTTTTTTTTAAGTAAAAAATTGAGATGTAAATAAATAAATATACTTATAGTTCTGGGTAAAGAGTTATTTAATTTATTTGTTGTTGCTCAAAATTTTATATTATCAAATCGGAAGAATTTACTTAAAGAAATGTGATGGAAAGAGAAAAATTAAGTTTATTTAGTAGATTAATGAAAAGAAAGGGAGAAAAAGTATGCTTCTAGAAGGAAAAACTAATAAAGCTTCTCCGTTAAAAAGAGTCGATGAAGAAACAAAGCTAATTTTTTTTCAGATTGGATGAGGGATGTAGCAATAAAGATGTTGGGTCTAAATTATTATAAGTTTTGGGGTTATAAAAATTTGAGAATGTGAATAAGAAATAACATATGGAATGGATTGGATTTTGGACTAAATGTCAAAATATATCCATTTGAGTGTAAGTGAGTAAGTGGAATTCATAAAATGTCCCACATAGTTTAGCCGAACTTTTTCGCTCTAGTATAAATGACTAGAAGGTGATACAAGTGTTCAAATTGGCTAAGACTTATGGTGCATATGAGAGAGGATGGATCGGACCACACGCGCGCACCACCACCGACAGGCCAGACTTGGGCTTGGACTTGGGCTTGGGCTTGGGCTCGGGCTTTGGGTCTGCCTATTTCTTTTTGGATAATTTTTTATTTCAAATTATCTAAAAAATATCCTCTTAATTTTTTCGGTTAATACGAGATTTGATTATTTATAACAAAAATCAAAACCGATCGCATCATGTTAATGACGAAAATCGTAACTCTCTACGTGTTAATGTCATATAATCATAACGCAGAATCTTACCATCAATTGCATGCGTTTAAACTCACTCCGATCTCGCCTATATAAGAGACTCGTCTCATTTGGAGAATTCACTCATTCGAAACACAAAACATCTCTCTCAAAGATCCTTCAATCTCTCGCTAACGTTTCTCCATTCCTTCGGAAAACGTTACGTCTAGAGTATATCGTAGTTGTCTACGTTCGTAGATTCCACACCGAGTGTAGCGCTGTGATCTCATATCGGTTGTATCCTCGGACTCCAAAAGCTCTGTGGATCCGTCTCACTAACGGGAGCTTTATTGAGTTAAGGACAGAGATCATATCTCGCCTCCGATTCAAATCGGTTTTATACGGGTTTTTCCAAATCGTATTATTGTTTAAATTGTTCTTCCTTATTTTCTTTATACGATTTCTATTCGCATTTCTTAACTCCGATTTTTTGGTTCCTACAAGCTTAACTCAATAAATCCGCTTCTAGCATATAGCTATAATCGGATTGAGATTTGCGAAATTATAAAACGATTTTCTTCGGTTTTATTTCTTATCTAGAAACGTAGTTTCTTTGGAAACAAGGTTTAAACGGTTGAGTAAACGCTTTCATAAGCGTCTTTACAAAACAATATAACACATCTAAAACGGTTTCGGCGAACGCTTGTTAGCGATTTTGAGAAACGTTTGTGTTAAGAAACGGGTTCGGGTGCAAATAAATTTGCAATATTTCCGAAACGTTTTATAAGTCGGTTATAAATTATTGCACTAACTAATAGTGTTTATAATTTAAAACGTTAAACAAATGTAAATAATAGCTGATTCGTAAATAAATTTTATTTATCCAACGATTCAAGCATCTCACTCATTTTATTCCATGGATTGTCAACAGATGTCGACTGAGACTGAGCATGTTGCAATCAATAAGGAAAATGAAGTTGTTCAAACAACCGTTGTTCAAACAACCGTTGTTCAAACAACCGCTGTGAGTGCTGGACTATTGCCGGAAAAATTTGATGGGAATGAGTTCAAAACTTGGCAACAAAAGATGTTGTTCTATTTGACCACCCTCAAGTTTGACAAGTTCCTCAAGGAGGACAAGCCGGTAGCTCCTCTTGGAGCCGAAGATGTCCACACTATTGTGAGCATTAATGCATGGACGCATTCAAACTTCTTGTGTCGGGGTTGGATCTTAAGCCGCCCCGTTGACTCGTTGTATGTTGTATACAACAATGAGAAGCAATTCCCAACGGCCAAAGAGTTGTGGAATGCTTTGGAGAAGAAGTACAAGTCTGATGATGCGGGAACTCAGAAATTTGCGGTAACAAAATTTCTAGATTTCAAGATGGTGGACTCAAAGCCTATCATGGCACAAGTGGATCAGCTTCAATTGCTATGCAATGAGATAGCATCCGAAGGTATGAAAATTTGTGAGCCTTTTACGGTTAATTGCTTTATTGAGAAACTTCCTCCAAGTTGGATGGAATACAAAAATTATCTCAAACACAAGCGAAAGGCGATGTCTCTTCAAGACTTGATCACTAGGCTTCAAATTGAAGCTAGGAATCGTCATACAACCGGGCTCACCAATCGTGAGGAGCAAGATTCTTACCAAGCCTATCTTGCTCAAATGGCTACGGTCAAAGGCAAAGGTAAGGTTGGACATAAGATTTTCCCAAAAAATCTGAAACCTTCGGGATCCACAAACTTCAAGAAGCACAATGGGGCTGAGAAGAAGTTCATCAATTCGTGTAACTATTGTGGTAAGATAGGCCACAAGGCTCAACCTTGTCATAGCAAGGCAAAGGCTAAAAAATCTACTCATCAAGCTTTTTTGACTTCGGAAGATCTATGTGCGGTAATCACCGAAGATATTCCGGAAGTCAATGCGGTTGAGACCAATCCAAGGGAGTGGTTCTACGACACCGGTGCAACCACTCACATTTGTTGTGATAAAGAGTTGTTTAACACTTATCAAAAGAGTCATAAAGACGAAATGGTGAAGATGGCCAACACCAAAGTGTCCAAGGTTTTAGGACGTGGCAAGGTTGTGTTAAAGATGACTTCGGGACATGAGATCACTCTCAACAATGTGAAACATGTTCCCGACATAAGCAAGAATCTGATTTCCGGCACACTCATGAGTAAGGCCGGATTTGGTGTGAACTTTGAATCCGATCAGCTAGTGATTAGGAAGAATGGGGTGTACTTGGGAAAGGGTTATGTTAAAGGTGGACTTGTCAAGATAAATGTAATGACGGTCTTACCAAAGAAAAATGTAACCAATGTTGTTTCCGTTAATGAAAATGCTCAAGTTGCTTATTTTGTCGAGTCTTTTACTATTTGGCATGAACGATTAGGACATGTGAATTATAAATCTTTGGAAAGATTGATGAATTTAAGTCTAATTCCTAAATGCAAATCAATTAAAGATAAATGTCAAGTTTGTGTACAAGCAAAACTTACAAAACGACCATCCCCTAAACGAGAAAGAACGACGGAACCTCTTGGTCTGATACACACATATTTATGTGATTTAAAGTATCTACCAACTCGAGGAGGAAAGAAATATTTTGTGACATTTATAGATGATTGCACAAAATACTATTGTATTTATTTATTACAAAGCAAAAACAAAGCTTTAGATAAATTTAAAGAATATAAGCTTGAAGCTGAAAATCAACTTGAGAAAACTATTAAAATAGTTTGGAGTGATCGAGGTGGAGAATATGAAGGACCGTTTGATGCATTTTGTAGAGAAAATGGAATAATACATCAAACAACTGCTCCTCATTCACCTTCATCTAACGGAGTTGCTGAAAGGAAAAATCGCACTCTTAAAGAAATGATGAATGCTATGTTGCAGGAATCTGGGATAGCTCAGAACATGTGGGGGGGGGAAGCTTTGCTTACCTCGAATTATATCCTCAACAAAATTCCGCACAAAGTGACGGGAAAACTCCATATGAATTATGGAAATACATTATTCCTTCATACAAATACATGAAAGTGTGTGGGTGCTTAGCAAAGGTAGTTGTGCCACCTCCGAAACAAGTCACGGTTGGACCAAAAACCGTTGATTGTAATTTTATCGGTTATGCACACAATAGTAGTGCTTATCAATTTTTGGTTCATAAATCAGATATTCCGGACATTCACATTAATACTGTGATGGAATCCCGGAATGCAGAATTCTTTGAAAATATTTTTCCATTTAAAGATAGAGAATATCTAAAACGGACACGGGATCAAAGAGATGTAAGTTCCTCTCAAAATGAGGCAAGTTCTTCTGGTACTTCATTTAATGAGCCGGAAGAAGTTGAAGATGAACCTAGACAGAGCAAAAGAGCTCGAAAGGGAAAAACTTTTGGTGATGATTTCCTAATGGTCTTTCTTTTAGAAAATGAACCAAGAACTTACATAGAGGCTATGTCTACGCCAGACGCACCTTCGTGGAAAGAAGCCATAAATAGTGAAATTGACTCCATTACGCAACACCATACATGGGAGATGGCTGATTTACCGGAAGGGTTTAAAGCCCTCGGGTGTAAATGGATTTTCAAAACAAAATTAAAAACTGATGGTACGATAGACAAGTATAAGGCTAGACTCGTGGTGCAAGGTTTCCGACAAAAGGAAGGGCTGGATTTCTTTGACACCTATTCTCCAGTAACGAGAATAACTTCGATCAGAATGCTAATTAGCATTGCTGACAAGATACTTGACACCTATTCTCCAGTTAAAATCACTAGACACTCTGACGGAATCATTTTATCCCAAGAACATTATGCTGACAAGATACTTGATAGATTCAAACTCTACTCAAGTGGGACTGCAAAAACACATGTTGACGCTCAACTTTATTTGACTAAAAATCAAGGTGAAGGGGTATCACAAGTGGAATATGCACGAGTTATCGGAAGTCTAATATACTTAACAAATTGTACTCGACGCGATATAGGACACGCTGTCAATGTATTAAGTCGCTATACAAGTAATCCAGGACACACACACTGGAAAGCTATAACTAGAGTATTGAATTACTTGCGGTTTACGAAAAGCTATGGGTTGCACTATGGTAAAGAACCAGAAGTTTTGGAAGGATATACTGATGCAAACTGGATATATGACTCCAAGAACTCAAAATCCACAAGTGGATATGTCTTTACAATAGGTGGTGCTGCTGTGTCGTGGAAATCTTCCAAACAAACTCTGCTAGCCAGATCAACCATGGAATCTGAGTTCATTGCTTTAGACAAAGCCGCAGAGGAGGCTGAGTGGCTTCGAAATTTTTTGGAAGATATCCCTATGTGGGAGAAACCAGTGCCGACAATACATTTACATTGTGATAGTCAATCCGCTATCTTATGGGCACTGAATACTCAATATAATGGCAAGTCTCGTCATATACGAAGACGACATAAGACCATTAGACATTTGATCTCAAGTGGTGTAGTCATATTGGATTATATTAAATCAGCTGATAATTTAGCAGATCCTTTTACAAAAGGTCTGACTCGAGATCAAGTATTAAAATCATCAAGAGGAATGGGTTTACAGCCTATGAATTAAAGATGACATTTGATGGACACCCAACCTCAATGACTGGAGATCCCAAGAATGAGGTTCAAAGGGACAACTATATTAAACTGATTCTGCTGAAAGCACTGTGAGACGAATCTCTTTACCCAATTCCTACGATGATTAGACAGTGCTAGTTTTTAAGGATAAGCGTTGAGCTTTTAATGATTTCATACTTTCATTATTATGAAGTACAAAATAATGCTTTCAACAAGACGGAAAAGCTTATGAGAAATCACCTATGTGAGTGTGAAATGGGGCCGTTTCTAGGAGAATGAACAATAAAGGCTATATTCTCTAAGTTCACTCATGAATCCAGGCATGTTTAAGGCCACAATGAACACAACAAAAGAATGTAGTTCTACGAGAAACCTAACTGGGTTATGCCTGTTGTTTAAGTTTACATAAAACTCCGGGTGGTTCAAGACATCATGTTCACCTCCTGGCCGAGTAAACTCGACAGATATTAACAATGATTGGTTCAAAGCTGAAAAATGCTACCACATCAGACACAGTTAGTTTTCGCATATACTCTAGAGACTTCTTTTTTAGCTTTTTCTATCCAAAGAGTCTTTCAAGTCATCCCTGTTTAGAGTCATTTCTATTCATGTGGGGGATTGTTGGGTCCAAATTTTTAGCTTTGGGCTTATAAAAATTTGAGAATGTGAATAAGAAATAACTTATGGAATGGATTGGATTTTGGGATAAGTGTCAAAATATATCCATTTGAGTGTAAGTGAGTAAGTGAGATTCATAAAATGTCCCATATAGTTTGGCCGAACTTTTTCGCTCTAGTATAAATGACTAGAAGGTGATACAAGTGTTCAAATTGGCTAAGACTTATGGTGCATATGAGAGAGGATGGGTCGGACCACACGCGCGCACCACCACCACCGCCGCCAGGCCAGGCGCAGGCGTTATTAAGTGAACAAGTGGCGGCGACTTAGCGTCTCTCCCTTCTGAACTTCCCAGCTTTGTTCTGAAGTTTCGTCGGCTAGGTTTCTTCAAGCTTTCCGATATGAGCACTCTCCGACCTTTGCGTTTCTTCCGCCAGTGACCACATTCTTTTTCACTCCGATATCTGTTTGTTGAATCAGATCTTCCTTTCGAGGTTTGGACCGACATCGATACAAGGAATGGTCTATCACTTTCCAACAAATGAAATCTCTGATCAACTTCCGGCATCGAACCAAACCTACATCGACATCACCGGAAGAGTTTGGTGTTCTCATCGACAGCGCACGACAATTCTCTTTCTCGGCATAGGGCTGATCATATCACCCTATTATCCAATCCAATTATTGTGATGCTTCGATACTAAGAGTTGAACGGAAGAGGACTCTGCTCAAGTGCCTTGTCGACATCTCTGCTTTGCTTATTCTTTAAGTCTGCCTCTCCAGAGTATGAAAACCCTTTGCTCCAACCCTCCTCCTCAATGGAGAGAACACTTTGCTCCCAATCCTCCTCCTCTATGGAGAGAACTGAGAGTTATTAAACCGATAAATTAATTTATGGAAAAAACTAAGTGGAATATGGATAGATATATCAAAGAATACCGACTACTTAAGTAACTCAAATAAGAACTGACAAAATTTACAGATTCTTGTCCAAATAAATATTGAGAAACTCTTTCATTATCATTTCATATCAAGAGATCTTCAACATATCACTGAAGCCTGCATCCACTAGACTCAGGCACGCGCTGTACATTCCCGTAAGCTGTTAACTCAATGAGATCCATATCTCGGCCTAAATTTTTTTCACAAAGAACAGTTTAGGATCAAACTCAGTTATAGTTTGTTTTATGGAGAAGAGAGTGGCGAGTGTGCGGAATTAAATGATACTGCAGAATTACCAGCAACTCGGCAATAAGAACTCCTCTGGATAAGTTCGGCTCGAGAAATATCAGTTTTATTACCTTTTGATCGGTTTACCTTGGCCTGAAACGTAGAATCGAGACAAACTCAATGACATAAGAGCTTTTCCCTATTGATTTCAAGGAAAAGAATGACACTAAAAGCCTAAAGGGATGACGCTAAAAGCCTAAAAGAGTATGTTTGGTTTGAAGTTTTGGATTGATGTTTATAAGTAAACCCAAAGAGAATATACAAGAGAGTGTTTTGAAGAAAATGATTCATCTTAGAGAAGCCTTCACTAAGTAAAAAATCATCATAAGTCAGAATACGCAAGAATAGTGACTATAAGCATAGAGATTGTAGTAGACATTAATAAACCTTAAATGATAACTATAAGTTAGTTTTAAACATGGATATGTAGTAGACATTTAAAACCTTAAATGGCAGTTATAAGTTATTTCAATTTCCCTCACGAGTAAGCTGCGTACCTGCAGAACCTGACAATTTTCCAGAGTGCTCTTGCCGCCCTATATAAATCGGAAAAGAAATTCGTCAGATACTTTAGAAGAAGCAACAGCACTAATGACTAATGTTACATGTAGATGACGATATATTCCTCCAGCATATCATAATATATATATAGACTATAAGGATACTATAAATCCAGTTACATTTTTCGTTTCAGCGATAGAAAAGATAGATTCACCATCAATACAAATTCAAATAAATCTCAATTTGGAAAATTAGGGTCACAATCAGATGAATTAAAATGAAAGGAAACATGACAGTAGATTTCCAGAGCTTACTGAATACTAGAGAAACATTTTTTTTCCGTTCTAAAAAAGTTTCATAAGTTTCTCTATTGTTGGTTCTAAGTTATATAACTTATCATAATAGTTCAAACAGTCTTCAAGATGCAACCCTATAACTGTAATTTGAAATGATAAATGTGAAAGTTTGCCAAAAATCCTATCTTCGATGTGAATACAGCAAACTTTTAGATACAAGGACTCTGTGGGGGTTCATAAAAATGCTTGTTCTTATGGACACATCTCCTTAGATTCAGTTAATCATAAATCAAGACGAAAGAGAGTTCAGAAAACAAACAATAACCATGCTGCAAAACAATAATACACTTCCACTCTCATTCTTCAACTTACTTGGTGAAGGATCTGAGCAAGTTCTATGGAGCTTGATAAAGAAAAATTTCCGAACTAGATTCTTAAATCCAAACCAGGAATATATAATAAAGACTTTGATCTGTCACTAACATGAGAGCACAAGATGAGAATCCATTTCGCTTATCTCCAACTATCCCAAACCAAGAATATAATAGCAGAAATATCGAAACCATTGAAATTTTGAAAACTTCAAACTCAAAAGCTCAATCTCACAATGATCAATCACATCTCAGAAAATGTATTGAAATCACCTAAGAGCAAAACTTTCCTAGATCACAGAGCCTAACAGTGCCAACAACAAAATTCCCAATAAAGTTCATAAGTTTGAGCTCAATCTTAAACTCTAAATAAGCCACAAAACAGAGTCTAATGAAGTGAGAGTAGTAATGAACACAAACCTTAGAGTAAGGAACGATGTGATCATAATCATGGCATAAGCATCCAGGACAACCTACAAGCTTCCTAAACACAATATTCCCTAAATGATCTCTCCTCCAACGCTCAGGATCTCTCCCTTTGATTTTCTCAGCCTTTTCCCAGCATTGCTGCTTCACACTGTAAGGGAAGCTTCTAGGTTCTGGATTCGGGTCATCGTAACCCGACCCGGGAAACAGACCCGTCTCCTCCCGGTCGATTAAACTGGCTGAAGTTTTCAGCTTTCCACCACGGTATTCACCGAATCCGGGTCGGGTCTTTGGTGGGGAAGGAGAAGATGATGATAAGGTTCGGTTTTTGCGTCTGGGCGGGTCGGGTTTCATCGCCGAGTGTTGTTGTTGTAATTTTTGTGGATAATCCGAATCGATGGAGAGATTTTTGTGATATTTTAATTTGACGAAGAAAATCAAAAGATTACAGATTCTTCGGGAGATGAGTGTCGTAGGCCAGTCCATTTCTTACTCTCTTAGGCCCATAAACATACGAATAATGTATCTATGTAATTATGTATTATGGGCTCTGAACGTAATATTGATTCATTTGGATATTTGTAATTTTCTATCTACAAAGATTAGAGGTAGACGTGAAATGAAAGGTACAAAACTTTCTCTTTGTTCTTGGGATTTAACTTAAAGGCACAAACATGAGACATTTACAACTCAAGCCTCAAACATAATATAACCTTTATGTTGTATAAATTTATATCTCATGCCATTGATTTCTTAGCTAATTTTTAAAATAAATTACAACATAAAATTCAAACTCGTTTATGGAGAGGACAAAGCCGACTAGCCGACTATGTAGGCTCTGCTGTGCAATAATCCAAAAGCTATGATTTTCGGACTCGTCTAATATTTTTTTCTATAAGAAAATTTAAAAAATACAATGTAAGATCAGTTAAATTAAGAAAATCCGATGAATGAGCTACTCGACGGATACATTTATCTTGAAAAATTAGTTGGATCGTAAAAAATCTCAAACTTCCTGATTTATCAAAATAATAATAATCAAGTTAATATCCTAATACCCCAAATGTTTATAAAAGTGAATTATATTTCAACATACTCTGCAATACAATACCTAAATTTATAGATAGTATATGTATACAGTTTTCAGGAATCATCAGATTTTTCTGTTATAACTGTAAATATTAATGTGCACCGGAGTTTGTCATATTCATATACTGGTTTTTATTTATTATAACATGGATTTATATTTGAAAGTGCCTTTGAACTATAACGGATTAAAATAATTACAACGTGGATACTTTAGAAATACAGATTTTCAAACCAAACTGTTATAATAATAAAAGCTTTTTTAACCAAAAACTGATCATGGGTCTGAAACTGAACTAACCCCGAAGAGTCTCAATATATTACGCATATCAAATAAGCCAAAGGGGAGTTGGGGTCGGTGAAAGCAACATGATAATTAATTGAGGAAAACATTACAGAGGGGAATTGCGTGGAAATTTTCATGATTTGGAATCCAAGATAACAAATGATGCTTTCACTCATATTTTTAAAATTTTCTATTATTTTTGTCAAAATTAACTTTATTTAATTTCTGAAGTTTTTGCGTTCTTGGGTATGTTGAGAAGTTGATTACAATTTTTCTATTCAGTTATCAAAATATAACTATTTGTCTTCTTTTTCTTATCTCACAAGATAATCTACCATGTTTCCATTTGATTTAGTCCAAAAGTATAATGAATATTTTAATTGAATAGCGGTGAATCTTAAAATAGCATTTTGAAAATGATTTTTCTTTCTCTTCTAAAGAACTTTGGTAGTTTCTCAACAATTTCCATGGAGACTCTATCCGCAGACTTTGTGAGTAAGATACGTTTTGGTCTTTGTACTCAACTAGGAATGTAACAGTACCCCTTATAAAATTGGACCATCTCAACACACTTAATATCCAACCTTTGAGACCAAAGATTTTTTTTTAAAAGCTTCATAGAAATTTGTTTATGGTATTCCACACACATAAATTTAGATCAATATGGAGGATTCGTCTGTTCTTAGTCCAATCACTCTCCTCACCATTGTCATCTTCTTGTTCATTCTCAATCTCATGATGATAATCCAAGACGTCTCTTCTTCTTTTCACTATCCTCTCCATCTCTTCTTCTCTAACACCTACATTCTCTTCGCGTCAACAAGAAACAAGAAGCAAAATATGACCGAGCTCCCAATCATAAAGAAAGTTTTCGTCTCAAATCGAGAAAATTATAACTAGACGTCCGTGGAAGAAGTCAAGGCGATGATCGTTGAGTCTGAAGCTTTATACGAGCGCTTGATAGAAGAAGGAGAAGAGTATTTGCTTGAGAAGAATGCGATGATGGGTAAGGAGATAGTGAAGGAGGCCTTTAGGTTATTTGATGAGAATCAAGATGGGTTTATAGATGAAGATGAGTTGAAACATGTGTTGTATTTGTTAGGATATGATGAATGTACAAAGATGGAGTGTAGGAAGATGATTAAGGTTTTTGATGAGAATAGAGATGGGAAAATAGATTTTTATGAGTTTGTGACGCTCATAGATAAGAGTTTTTCGTGAAATAGATTGGAACAATAATATAATTAATTATAGTGGTGGCTAATTGATGACTCGTCTGACATACTCTTTTTTTTGTTCCTCGTCGTCTAATAAACTTATTTATGTTTATATGTTCCATGGTTTTGTGAGTATCCAAAAAAGTGATAATACAAGGAAAAGTATTCGCCACCACTTATGAGTCGACTAAACAAGGAGTTAGAGTTTGAGCCTCGTAAGACTAATAATATTCAACATGTAACAACGTAAATTAAAATTTTTGAGGACTCTTTTTAGTGTTCAGATTGGTTTGGATACCATATTTTTCTTATATATTTCGAAAAACGTAATTTAGTGTACATAACCAAAATTGAACAAACATACTTAAAGCTTCACTAAAACAAAACAAAAATACTATTTAAAATAATACTATGAACGAGTGCTCCGTAATCGCGAATGCAACTGAGGTATCTCAGCAGTTTAGAACATAATCTCAAATCGCTCTGTTAATTTTACAAAGAAAGATGAATTCGATAATGAAGAGGATAGTCGAAGAAGAAAAATGATCTAAGTCTGTTTCTTTCGGTCTCTTATAACAGACTTTGACATTCTCCTTCATCTTGGGCAGACGGACCAAATTTATTTGACACCTAAAACTTATAAAAAAATTTATTTAATTTGTTAACATACATAACTAAAAATAATTAGAATTAATGATACATTAAGCATTGAACTCGACATTTCATACCCATAAATAATAATATAACCACTATGTTACAAAATAGTTTATAATATTAGTTGTTTTAAATTGTTAATATATTTTGACGTCTAAATTTTTTATTTCATAAGTTTTAAGTCAAGATTGGGCTTAATCTTGGGTCTAAGACTATCGGATCACCAACCCAAAATTCTAAACCTTGACTGGGTCTTAACCTTATGGAATCCCAAACTTATGATTGAATTCAGACAAATTCAAATTGGTTTTATGTTTTACAACCAGAAAATCTGAGATAAAAAGTCAATTTGAAATATTTTTATGATAAAAATTCACATCAAATTTTTTTTCTGCTTTAGCCACTTATAAAATTCTCTAATTTTTCTAGGTTGAGATATGCTGTAGGAATGCTATAGGAATATATAGCAAAAAATTGCACATTTACTTTTTATATTCACCTATATAAGGAAAAAATTACACTCCCCTATCCAGATGATTTGAGAAAATCGGACATTGGATTTTTGGTTTCCCATTTGCCAATTCAGTTCTATTTGATTGGTTGAGGAGATCATTACTCCACTCTAATATTTTAATACATATCATTGACACGTGGAAATACAATGGACCCACACTATCTTATTCCGACCAATCTCACAGAACATAAAAATTCTCTAAGATACGCTACCAAGATAAACCGATAAGCCCTGATCTCCCCTCAAACCCATCTCATCCGTCAAATCAATCACGTCATCTGATCCAACGGTAGATACTCAACCATTTAACCACATCCACAAACTCATCTTCACAGCAACAAAAAAAATCTCAACGAATAAACTTACAAATCCCACAAGTGCTTATTTCTTCACAATCATCTCCAAACACATCTTTCAATCTCTTGATTCCATCCAATCTTCTTCCAGTACCGGGTTCTCGGGTCGGATCGGAGTCTAGTGAAAATGGCGACTGTCACTACTCATGCCTCGGCCGCGACTTTCCGACCATGTACTTCAAAGCCAAGATTCCTCACCGGTTCTTCCGGTAGATTGAACCGCGCATTGTCGTTTAAATCGATCGGATCAACCACAAAAACGTCGTCGTTCAAGGTCCAAGCTAAGAAAGGAGAATGGTTGCCTGGTTTGGCATCGCCTGATTATCTTACCGGCAGGTGAAGTACATTCATTTCGGTTTAATATAAGTCGATTTGGTTTGGTCATTAGACTACCGGTTTAGTTAAGGTGTATAGATTAGTAATTTGAAATGCGATAAGCTTTTCTTTGACATTACCGGATGAATTGGATAATCGATTTAGATTGGTCAAGTTAGACAGGATCTGCCTTGTATCGGTTTAGTTAACATGTATGGTTTGGTCTCTCTTTTGTATGTTGCAGTCTTGCCGGTGACAATGGGTTTGACCCGTTGGGACTAGCTGAGGATCCAGAGAACTTGAAATGGTTCGTCCAAGCAGAGCTGGTCAACGGACGGTGGGCCATGCTCGGCGTCGCAGGGATGCTTTTGCCAGAAGTCTTCACCAAGATCGGTGAGTCACCATTAACATGACCTTCCTAAACATTTTGTAACATTATTTCAAGAACCTAACAAAGGGATTGTCAAAACTTTTGGTAGGAATCATAAACGTTCCGGAGTGGTACGATGCCGGGAAAGAGCAGTATTTTGCATCATCATCGACATTGTTCGTGATCGAATTCATACTGTTTCATTACGTTGAGATCAGAAGATGGCAAGACATCAAGAACCCAGGAAGTGTGAACCAAGACCCTATCTTTAAGCAATACAGCTTACCTCCGGGTGAAGTTGGTTACCCTGGTGGAATCTTTAACCCGCTTAACTTCGCGCCCACGCTCGAGGCCAAGGAGAAAGAGATTGCAAACGGTAAGCTTTAGATAAAGCTAATCCATTATCTTGTTACACAAGAAAAAGCTAGTTAGAGTTCAAAGACTTGAAGATCTTTTTTGGTTGTTGTTGCAGGGAGGTTGGCTATGTTGGCATTCTTAGGGTTTGTGATTCAACACAATGTAACTGGAAAGGGACCATTCGAGAATCTGTTGCAGCACTTGTCTGACCCATGGCACAACACTATTGTCCAAACCCTCAGCGGCTAAAGATTTAAGAATCCCGAATCTATCTATCTTCTGCCACCTTCATGTTTGTTGCTTCTTTGAGCTCTTGGTTTTTGAGCGTAATTCAGTATGGACTCGTTGTAGCTCCATGAACAACTTTGAGATCTTCAATGTACAGAGGAACTAAGTTATTCAAGATTGTGTGGTGGTACTCTTAAATATCTATCCATTCATGTGATGCATTGATAGTTTAATCCTATTCTCTTCACACATTTGAAAGAAGAATCTTAAAATTAATGAGAAGCTTCAAGGCTCTAAATATGGACAATGTTTACCAACAAAACATTGGCTATATAAATTTCAAATAACACTACACACGTAGAAGCAATTTTGGTTGAGAAAAGAAAGTATAGACATCATTAGAGTAGTTAAGGACATAAGCAAGTTATTAGCTCTGCTTTGTTACAGTCCTCTCGACCGTTGAAACACCATCCGCGAATTTTGTTCGGAAGAGAACATTGGCGTTGTTGAACATTCCTTCTTTCAGTGAAACCACAATGAACTGTAAGACATCATATCCAATTTGCAAACTTAGTTATAATATAAGAGTAAAAAGCTTTGAAATTTTCTGAATCATGAGAATAGCAAGTGACTACAAGATCAGAGAGAATCTCACCTGTGAATGTGGGAAATGTGCTTTTATCATTCTTCCTATGTTCTGTGTGTGGCTGAGATCAAGAGCTGCATCAACCTGATGAAATCAAAATCATGAGTTCTCATGTCTTTTGAGAATGTCATCAAACTTAATGGAAACACGAACTTAGTTGTTTAAGTATTGAAAATGCAAAGGCAGCACAATCATAGTCAACTATGATATAAGATGTACCTCATCTAAGATATAAAGAGGAGCTGGTTTGAAGAGAAGCAATGCCAAGATTAAAGATAGTGCCAGAAGAGATCTTTGCCCTCCACTTAGTTCAGATAAAGACTGTTTCCAGACACTTCCAAAAGCAACACGGACCTCAAGACCGTCAAGGAAACTACCACCTTCTGGAGGTTCTAGTTTTGCCATGCTGCCAGGTAGTAGAGTTGAAAAGATGGAACCAAAATCCCTGAAGATAAAGATCAATGTGTATATATCGTAAATTGACCTCGAAGTGAAGTAAATCACATGGTTAAATAAACCAGGAAATGAAAATAAGCGACTCACTGAGTAACTTTAACCCACGTAACTTTCAGCGCTTCTTTTTTCTTCTCATCAAGCTCCTCGATCACTTTCTTGATTTTGGATTTGTCAGTCTATGAATAATGAAAACAAGCCACATTTTACAGATGCGCGTAAAGCTGTTAAAATATGTAGCGTAAACCATTTAAAACTAACCTCAATTATGTTTTTCTTCGACATAAGAGCATTGTACTCATATTCTGCCTTCTCAAACATAGCCATGACCTTCTTGTTTACTCTTTTCTCAAGACTTTATAAGAGAAATGAATAGCCAGGAAAAGAAAAGAAGGAAAGATTTCTCACTTAGTTAAAGAGAAGAAACAAGAAAGAAAAAGAAAAGCACATTCCACTGATATTGCATTGCATGAGTGTGAAGATTTATATCAGTTGCAAAATTAAGTCTATGAGAGTCCTCAGAAACATACCTTGATTGATCTGTCTGGAGCCTTTCAAGTTCTTCTCTTGCTTTATAAGGATCACGGGATTCAAAATCATAGTCTGTCCCTCCTTTTCCAAAAATCCGCTTCTCGGTTGTTATCCATGTATGCTTCTCAACAAGTTTGTCTACCTTGACAGAACACTCCTTCTGCTCCATCACCATCCTTGTTACCTAATCAGAGTAAAATGTTCGCCCATGACAAGGGTGCATTCCTTAAGATATAGAAGTTTAGTAACTAAATACTTAAAGTACATCTTCAATTTTTTATCACAGTCGAATTACCAGGAAATCCTAATAATACTTATATACACTTCTATCATACCCACATCAACATTAAGATTTTAAAGCAATTAAGTAAACCCAAGACACCTGTCATTAAATGGATGCATTTTCAGACAAAAAAATTTGAAGAGAGACTACCTCATTTTCTAACTTCTTTCTGTCAAGCTTCAAGTCACTAATCTTCTGCAGACATTTTTCTTGTTCTGCGATAGAACCACTTATCTGTGTATCACATTCCTTCATCTTTGCATGTATCAACTTGAGCTCAGAGAGAGACTGATCATGATTCTTCTGTATGGCATCCACCTGCAGGGGAATCACATCCCCTCGTTATTCATATATATTATGTAAATTTAAAAAACACTGAGAAATAATTACTGTACCTTGGATCGTCGATTGCCCACATCTAAAGCCAGAGAGCTAATTTGCGTCCTCAATGAAGCTAGCTGGCTCTCTAAAGATGACTGTTCCTGCACCACTGCTTCTTGCTCCATCACAAGCCTCTCTCTTTCGTTTTCATGACCCTATGAGTAAGAAGAACCATAGAGCAAAAGCTATAAAGCCAATTTAAAAATGTCAAAAGGCTCAAAGCTGGAGGATAAGGAAAGGATTGAAGAAGTTCAATTTCACAGTCAAAAGTCTTTAACTGAAAGATCTAGAATACCTTTAGATCTTTTGAGGATGCCTGAATATGAGCTTTGATAGTTTTAATATTCTTTTCCAAGTCCTTGAGTCTTCCCTCTCTGTTCTTATCATGATCTTTAATGGATTTCTCCAGCTTGGAGACAGTATCAGCACAATTTTTGTAGATACCTTCCTTTTCTTTGATTTGGGATCTCACTTCTTTAACCTCCTCTTCAAGTTTCTTCACTGCATCACCAAGCTATATGTACAATTGGTACAAGGGAGCGATAATATAAATATGTGCTTTCAGCACCAAGAGAAGGCAAAAACTCGAAGTGGGAAATTTAAGCCAGAAAAGGAAAGAAAATGGGGATAAAGTGACAAAAAGATGCAAAGATAAAAAAACCTTGTGGTGCTCATTCTGTTCAGCCCGTTTTAGAAATAAAGACAGGTCATACATTTTCAGCTCCAACTGCGCATTCATGTCTGTGAACTTCTTATGAAGAGGCTGAAGCTCCATGATCTGCAATTTTAAGAACTAGTAAGGTTTTTCCACAACCATAAAACTTAATTTTTCCAAGGAACCCAAAGAGAGAGACGACAACAATATTCTGTGGGTGCCTTCACTACATATGTGCTGTACCATTAAATCCGAGAAAGACAAACATGAGATATAATATGCTGCAACGGCATTAACTAAACATTTGTATCATTTGAGCCAGAAACAACCAAAGTGATTGACTATCTGAGATGACAAGACATCTAAATAAGGTTCAAAGTATCAGTTTCAGCAGCTCAGATTATATTTTCTTTTAGATCAACCATTTACAAACATGAGCCTCAAGTTCCCAATGTACTTCAAACAGTTCGTTCTAAATTCTATGATGCCTAACTCAGCTGTCAAACCCCAAAGTTTCTTTTTCTAAAAGGAAAGCAATAGATTATGAAAAATTCAACGAATTTACCTTTGCTTCAATTTCAGACAACCTTTTCTGATGTATTTGAAATTTTGTTTCAGCCTCAGCCAGATCATGAAGTTGCCTTAGTAGATCACCACCACCCCTACAACAGAGGAATACAAAATATACAATGTTTTTGGTCAGGTTATAGGCATTGCTGGTTCATAACTGTATGAAATCAAGAAGATGAACATGAAAGATCTAGATGTCTAACAGAAAGGATGACATACTTGCGACTTCCACCTGTAAGAAGACCACTCGGCTGAAATACATCACCTTCAAGTGTAACACTTGGAGTCCGAATTTCGCTATTAAAAGCAACCTGCCAAACAAGCATTTGAGGAACAAATCAGAATATGAAATATCTAAGAAAATAGAGTAGTCTTGCTATCAAAATATCGGTATCTAAGAGTAGACGACAACAATATTCTGTCAGATAAATGCATTTATAACCCAGCAAAGCAAACAAGATTTGAGGAAAAAGAAAATCATTTGAGAATGATAAACATACATGACAACTCTTTCTCTGCTAGAGACCACAGCCAGAGAGGCTAGACTGTTAAATATTATTAATAAGAACTAAATTCTTCTAGGGTCATATTCCATTAATATGTAGAGGAAAACCATTATCTAAAATTTTAACATTTTGCATTATTCACTTAAATAATAAGAAACAAGGAATAACACAAAAGAAGAAAGAATCAGAGACAAGGTTGAGTTAAGAGAATTTATAGCAGAGGTGCAGCTGAAAATGCATGTCAAGTAAGGTTGTTATACAAATAGCTTAGAAAATCAAAATACATTTTTACAACACTTCCTCCACAAACACACGTATACTAATGTCTGGGAAATACTTACTTCCTTTGCCGCATCAGTAGTTTTGCAAACAAAAGTGGAACCAAAAACATATTCCATTGCATTCTGCAAAATAAATAGAGGATGTCAAATAATATATATAGTCATGGACTCATGGTATCAGTTTGTCCATAATAAATATTCTAACACATAAAAATCAGCAGTTACATGGCTCATGAATGTGATGAAAGTATATATAAGGTTATCAGATACTTGATAAACTAACAGAAAATGCAAATGCATCCAACCCACCTTTAATTCTTCGCTATAACCAACTAAAGAAAGAGCCAATTCCGCATTACCCTTTCCAACCTGAAAAACTAGTAGAAATCAACAAGGAAAAAAGAAAAAGGAGTTGAATTTGACAGTAGAATATAAAAGGTGTACATACCAATCTAGCAGTGGCTTGCTGCACTCTAGCTGGAACTAGGTGAGATTGAATTTTGTTTAGAGGAATAATTGTAACTCTTCTCCGAAGATCACCCTTTTGAAGGAGCTGTTTTCCAGTATCTTCTGTGTCTACAACAACATTAAATAACTTCCCACCAGCAGTAACCTGAAAAAAACTCACCTTAAGGAACTGAAGTGATCAGACCATGTATAATCATAAGATTTCACCCTGCTTACTTCCAAAGCTGTCATTGAAGGCCTATCATTTACTCTTATCAGTTTTGCAACCACACCTTTCACCTTTGATCGATCAAAGTTCTTCACAGGATCACGGTATGTAAACTGAACATTTGCTAACTGAGCTGAAAGATCCCGCACTCTATCTTTCAACCTTTGCCCAACTTCAAGTTCCGATCCTCGATCCTTGAAGAAAATTTCAGTCACATATGTAATCTTTATGTAGCAAAAGAAGGATAAAAAGTAATAGAAAAAGCCTGCTACCTTCTCCAATGCTTCCATCTGACCGTCTTTATATGGAAGAGAATCAAGTACCCTTTTTACACTTTCGACATCATGTTTTCTAGCATCAAGTTCATTTTCCACTGCAACAGCTTCTTCACGTTTTGACATTAACTGGGATTTTTTCTCTTTTAGCTCCTTTTCACAGTGAATAATTTTGGTATTCAGCTGCTTCAACTCCGTTTCAGCTGTTCCAACAGCAATCTTCGCATCCCGGAGTTGATCTTCAAGGCATTTCTCTTCATCTCCACTACTCTTACCAGCTAGTACACCCTAATTATCAAGGGACCTAAATCCAGTTAACATAGACGATAGATTAAGATAATTTGGCAGTAAATGAAGATTTCATTTTAGTGGTACTACCTGGTGTTCTCTTTCACACTCTTCCAATGTGGTGGAAAGTTCCTGAAATTTTCGTTTTAGATCTGCTGCTCCTTCGTCTGACTTCTTCAGAGCAGAAGCTCTCTCTTCTACATATTTCTTCATATCTTCTATATTATGAACAATCTGGCAACACTAAAAGTTGTCAGAAATAGCTGAGAATCTGTAACAATTTCAACCCAAGGTAACAACTGTCAGCTAACCTTTTCAGCATTCTTTTCTTCGCCCTGAAGAGTGTCCTCCATATTATTAAGCTTGGATAATTCACGTGTCACTTCATTAGACAGTGAATCCACTTTGTCAGACAAAGCTTTTACTTCTCCCCCCATGCTTGCTTCCCTTGCTTTAGTCAAAGCTTTTATTTGTTTCTCCAGTTCCAATATTTCCCCCTGTGTCTTCTCTGTCTCTTCATCAATACTCGTCATTTTCGTGTTTATTTGTTCAACCATATGGACAGAGTTGTCTCTAATTTTCTCTGCTTGAACATACTCATAAGCAACACAGAACCTCTTGAGTCGATCTAATTCTGCGTTACCATTAGCCCACTGCATATACTGTGACTTTTCTTTCCTCAGCTTCTCCAAAGCTGGCATTATATCTTGCTCAAGAAGCTTATTAATTTCATCAACCTTGGTTTGCTTTTTCTCTAGCGTCTTTAATGCAGCCTCTTTCTTGTTTTCATACATTCTTGTACCGGCAGCTTCTTCAAGCATTGATAAAATCTCCGGAGGTTTCATGTTTAAAACTTTTGTAATACGCCCTTGCATAATGAGAAAATGAGGATTATTGACATTAAGTTGCACCGAGTGGAAAAGGTTCTGAACTTGATTTGGCTGTGAATGCTTCCCATTGATCAAATACTTGTTCCTTCCACCAACTACAATCTTCACAGCCAAAAGACACAAACAATAAATGACTTTAATACTTAAGAGAAGCTTAATCTCTAAATTCTGATAGCTCTAAATTCACTAAAAGTTGTGATTTTTATCAAAAGGAACACTATTCAAAGACGCTACACATCAGAAGTAAGACTTACTTGTCTCGTTACGGTAATCTCTGAATAATCTTCATAGCCTAAAGGACTTCGATTTCTCTTGGAATTGTCAAATGTAATAGACACGGTGGCTTTAGTAATCCCAGCTTGTCCTTGCTTGTAAACGAGCTCTTGTAAATTAGCAGCTCGAACATGTTGAAGATTAGTGATACCAAGAACGAAGCAGATGGAATCGAGGATGTTTGATTTCCCGGATCCGTTTAGACCCGTTATCGCGTTGAATAGCGGGTCAAAACCCGGAACTACAGTCCTCGTGGCGTATGATTTGAAACCCTCCAAGCATATCTCTTTTATGTGCATCTTCTTTCTTCCTTGTCTCCTTCTTCCCCAAATTTACCCTAATTGAGGGAAACTAAACTCATAAACCCTATAAATGGAGTTTAATTCATAGCCCAGATGAAATATCAGAACAAGCTTAGTTCTGAAATTTGAAATCGCAGATATAAAATCTAACCGTTGTAGGAGAAAGCAGAGACGAATCTTCAAATTGAAATTTCGTACAGAGGACTATTACGAGCGAAATTGGATTTTTTTTTTCAGTTTACCATAACAAATAAAAACTGTATTTTCTTTCAAATTGGGAATTTCCGATTTGGTAGCAAAAGAGCGGGAAACTGAATTTCTAATCCCTACCCTAACTTTCTAACTCATCTAGAAGGTTCCTCTCAAATTTTATTATCCTCTGTTTCTAAAAATTTGATTTTCTAGTTTTTTTTTCTTCTTTCATAAAATTTGATTTTATAAAGTTCTCTACATTTTTACTAAGAAATTGCACATTTCAAGAAGTATTGCTTTAAAATAACTAAATTTACAAAAATACTATTGATTCAGTTATTGAAAATTGTTTAGTATTGAAAAATTATGTAGGTATAACTATACATTTATTGTTTGTTTAATATATGTATAATTTTAGAAAATCAAAATTAGAAACAGAGAGAATATTAGTACCGCTGCAATAGGATTTACTGTTTTAATAATTATTAATCACAAATATTAAAAAGGTAAAACTATAAAAAATAGTCCCTTTTGAAATTTTAGTGTCAAATGGAGATTCATAGTGTTCAAAAAATACAGCGAATAAGAAATTTTTGAGAAAAAATATATTGTATTGTTTTTTAATCTCAATAATTATAATTATATGTATATAGATGATTTCTATAATTTTGTAAACTCTACTTTGAACTAATAATAGTCAAATGGACATAAAAAGAGCAGAGAGTATCATTTTTTATACCATTTTTAATAGGGACTATTTTTTGGACCCTATTTTCGAATGGACACCCTATAAATATATATTTTCCTTGGTGGATAAAATCTCTAGATGACCTAGAGTCTCTCAGATCACTCTCTTGGGTTCTATCTTCTTAACAGGCTAATCTGCTGGTGGGATAAATCTCAACAATGGCGCTACGTACACTCTCAACGTTTCCTTCTCTTCCTCGTCGCCACACGAGACGTGAACCCAACCTCACCGTGATTTACCGAAAGCCGGCGAAGTTAATGGTCTGTAAATCCACCGCTAATTCCGAATCGCCGGTTTCACTCTCAGAACGAGATGGATTTGCGGCGGCAGCTCCAACACCTGGAGAGAGGTTCTTAGAGAACCAACGAGCTCATGAAGCTCAGAAAGTGGTGAAGAGAGAGCTCAAAAAAGAGAAGAAGAAAAAAAAGGGTGAGATTGTACGGAAAGTTGTTGATACCTCCGTCTCTTGTTGCTATGGCTGCGGAGCTCCGTTACAGACCTCCGACGTTGATTCTCCTGGATTCGTCGATCTCGTTACTTACGAATTGGTATGAATTGTCAGATTCGAGCTGATGAGTCTCAATTTGGTTAGTTGTTTGATAAATTGGTGAAGTGTTCAATGGAATATGAATATTTTGTGATTGTAGAAGAAGAAGCATCACCAGTTAAGAACTATAATATGTGGAAGATGTCAGCTATTGTCTCATGGACATATGATTACAGCAGTGGGTGGCAATGGGGGATATCCTGGTGGAAAACAATTTGTTTCAGCTGATGAACTCCGAGAGAAACTTTCTCACTTGCGCCATGAGAAAGCTTTGATTGTCAAATTGGTGAGTAGAATGCAACTATCCCAGAAATCATCAGCGTGCTGTGTGGTTAATGTAATCTTGTGTCAATTGCATTGTCTCTCAGGTTGATATTGTGGATTTTAATGGTAGCTTTTTAGCTCGTGTTCGTGACTTAGTTGGAGCTAATCCGATTATACTAGTTATAACTAAGGTAAGGTTTTACAACCTGGTTAAATCTTTAATCCTTTTCAACTTTTCTCTGATAAATAATGGTTCTTTGTTTTGTTAGGTTGATCTTCTTCCAAAAGGAACCGATATGAACTGTATTGGTGATTGGGTCGTAGAAGTAACCACGAAGAAAAAACTTAAGTAGGTATCAAGTACTTTTCTACTAGGTTTGTTACTAGAAAGTGACTTAATGTTTCTGGAGATAGTGTCTGATTTGGATTGATATAACTTTACAGTGTCTTGAGTGTCCATCTCACAAGTTCAAAGTCTCTGGTTGGAGTTAGCGGAGTTGCATCAGAAATCCAGAAGGAGAAAAAGGTAGCGTATACCCATCTCTTAAAGATTTCTCTTATGAGATATCAGATAATATTACCTTCAATTCATTTATCTTCTGCAACCTAACCTCTCCATCCCTATTTTTGTTTCAGGGACGAGATGTCTACATTTTGGTATGTGCATCCGTAACTTTGTCACTAACCAAAAGGAGTTTTAGTTAGTAAACCTTTTAGTTGATTGATGCAAGTTCTTGTTTTTACTTAATAGCTTGATAATCTTAAATGAGAGAGGCAGTGCTTATTCAAAATCAATTTTGTCCGGTTTGATTTTCTCTTGTGACCTTTAGAACAACGAACTATACACTGCGCTGTTCTATATGACTCACCAAACCAATTCATAAATTTGTTTACTGGAGGCTGTGCTTGTGCATTTATAAAGAAACTTCTTTGACATCTAGCAAATATTTGTATATAATTATTTCATGCTTTCACAGGGTGCAGCTAACGTAGGGAAGTCAGCATTCATCAATGCTTTACTGAGTAAGTCATTGTGTTTGTGTCACTTGTCCTTACACTTTGTATCTGCTCGAATATGGTATAGGTGCTGCTTTAGCCTGATTTAGTTTGCATCGTCAAAGAGATTTGGAGTGATTTTATATGTACTTCTATATACAGAAACAATGGCCGAAAGGGACCCTGTTGCAGCAGCAGCACAAAAGTACAAACCAATTCAATCTGCTGTCCCTGGAACCACCTTGGGTCCAATTCAGATCAACGCCTTCCTCGGAGGAGAGGTATAAACTTAACCACCACATTATTCTAGAACTTTCCAAAATTTGACGCAGTAAACAACTAGACAGTCTGCTAAAAGAATACCTTATTGCAACAGAAATTGTATGATACACCAGGCGTGCACCTACATCACAGGCAAGCAGCTGTTGTTCATTCAGATGATTTGCCCGCCCTTGCTCCTCAAAATCGGCTCAGAGGCCAGTCTTTCGATGTAAGTCTATCACTTTTACAGCCTGTTAAAGTCAATTTAATCGTAGGTTCACTAGATGATTCTATTGTGCTTTGTTCCTTACAGATTTCAACTTTGCCAATTAAATCGTCAAGTAGTCCCAAGGGTGAAAGCTTAAATGGTTATACATTTTTTTGGGGAGGGCTTGTCAGGATTGACATCTTGAAGGTAATGATAACACCGGAATGAATACAGAATTATGTTTCAGTGGGTATCAGTTTTTTGAAACCATTACATACTTGACATATTGCAGGCTCTACCAGAAACATGTTTCACTTTCTATGGACCAAAGGCTCTTGAGATTCATGTAGTACCAACCAAAACAGCCACTGATTTTTACCAGGCAAGCTTCTTTACACATCAGTATCAGACTGCTAATTTGGAGTACACGTTTAATATTCTTTTTACCATTAACTTGATACTCATTTGTTATGCAGAAAGAACTGGGTGTGCTTCTGACACCTCCATCAGGGAAAGATCAGATGCAGGAGTGGAAAGGGTTACAATCTCACCGGCTACTCCAAATCGAATTTAACGATGCAAAAAGGTAATATATTTATCTTCTAATTCCATCTATATTTTGGTAAAACGAATGCTCTTCACCTAACGTTGACATTTCTTTCTCAGACCGGCTAGTGATGTAGCGATTTCTGGCTTAGGATGGATTTCAATTGAACCAATCCGCAGAACACGAGGAATTGAACCGAGAAATCTTGATGATTCAGAGCATGAGATACGTCTTTGTGTGAGTGTGCCAAAACCAGTTGAAGTGTTTCTCCGACCAACATTACCAATTGGTACTTCTGGTGCTGAGTGGTACCAGTATCGTGAGTTAACCGACAAGGAAGAAGAAGACAGACCCAAATGGTACTTCTGAAATAACTTAAACCGAATCACTAAATATCAATTTTGCGTTAAACCATCTCTGGATCACAAAATCAGAATTGTAAAATAGTAAATTGTTTTGCAATGAAATATTGTATTCAATAAATTTAAACATCATCAAGGCAACAAACATTTTCTGAAAAACATAAATAAAGCTCTACATCAACATTTCAACAATCAAACATATAAAATACTAAAGAGATAAGTCACTATACTACACTCCAATAACATCTCCGGTGGATGAACCACGGTCATCTTCCGCCGGAACCACAACATTGTCATACACTACCGCAGCAGTGGCTCCTCCAAGCAAAGGCCCAACCCAATACACAGCTTGGTTTTTGAAACTTCCATACACCATAGCCGATCCAAACGCACACGCCGGGTTCATAGAACCTCCAGAGAACGGACCAGCGGCTAAAACATTCGCACCGGCAACAAACCCTATGAATATCGGTCCAACGGCTAAAGGAAGACCTCGTCTCGTGTCATTAGCCGTGAACACGGTATAGACCAGGACGAACGCTAAAACACCTTCAAGAACCGATGCTCCAAATCCAGTCATTTCTCCGGCAATCTTATAGATCGGTACATGCTGATAAAATAGAAACACAAAATTAGACAAAAGTTTAAATAAATGTGTAACACAAAATGTTTAATTAATTACCTGTTCAACGACGGTGACTTTAAGAACAAGACAAGCCATAACAGAGGCAACCATCTGAGAAGTCCAATAAAACATAGCGGTTGGAACGCTAACCCTACCAGCAACCGCCATCGCAAACGTGACCGCTGGATTCACATGACCACCAGAGACGTTCCAGGAGATGTAAACCGACGAAGATAACGCAAACGCGTTCGCAATCGCCGGTATTAATACACCAAACGGACCCGACACATCACCCGCCATCATTTTCCCTGATAAAAACACTCTTCAGGATTTATTATTTTCTTAATATAACAAAGGATTAAAAATTACAGAATAAAATTACTTGAAGCCATGATGGATCCAACGGCTGCGAGGACGAAGAAGAAGGTAGAGATAAACTCCGATACATAACATCTCAACGCATTCATACTTATTACTCCTTGAAACTTACTTGAAAACGATGTCGGAATCATTCTTCTCATCAGTTTAATTCAATTTTTGTTTTTTCTCTCTGTTTCTCTTTGTTAAGTGAAATTTTTGTTACGTTGATAAATCTATAAATATTAAGAGAAGGTAACGACTTTTGATCAAAAATAATTTATGAAAATATTAACCGTTTCAATGAGAGTGAGAGAGTGGGAAGTTACTTACAGTTATCTAGTTTCATGAATTTTCAGAAATGCTCCCACGTTCAAAAGTTTATTCTTTTTTATACCCTTAGTTTTGTTTGATTTTGATTTGTCCTCTAAAGAAAATAAAACAGAAATGTTCATATATTACACGTTTGCTATGTTCATTCAAAACATATATAAACACATTCCTTAGATTTTTATTACATCTCACGATGGCCAATTCCTATACCAGCCTGCCCAAGCCGAAACTAAACCACTTATACCGAGTGTAACCGTATGGTTACAAAACGGGTTTGGTTCAATCTCCGCCAATGCGATAATCAAATCTGCAACGTTAGCCGAAATTCCCATTAACCTCATCACTATATCTCCCCGAATCTCACTAATTTTCGCGCCGGTTTCTTCTTCCAGTTTATCGGACGAATACCGGAGTTGTTTCAAGGATTTAACCCTCTGCCTTATGAAGATGCAATCAATAACGATGAAGAAAATATAACCGAAAGATTCGCCAAAAGCCGAGATGAAACTCATTCTCTTGGCGAGCTTGGGGTCTAATGTACCAATTCTTGATAACCAAAGAAAGTGGTCAAAGAAGAAGTAAACCATCTCTCCTGAATTGGCTAGGACCGCCAAGAAACGTATTACAGGGGTTGCGCCAGGGTTTCGCCTCATCGCATTGAACCCTGTGAGAGATCTCCCGGTCCTGTTCATAAAATTCGACCATAAATTAACAATGATTGTTATTGTTAAATATATCTATTCTATTATACTACTTATTAACCATGTAGATAATATAAAATCGTACTAGTGACTATTCAAATTTGCTAGAGATACGAGTTTAATCAAGAAATGAACTGAAACAAACATATCATTTCATTTATCAGACTATAGCAAACATATCAGTTCACTTGTTAGGCTACATATATTTACGATTATGCCGTCTGTGTAGATAAATAAAGTGATAGATATTATTAGAAAGGTGTGGGACCTGAAGGCTTTGCGGCTGAGACCGGACGCGACCTCCCACTTCTTGAACCTCTCGGCGGCTTCAGGTCGTGTGGCTTCAACGTGCCAGCACGCGAGCTTGGATACGTATTGAAATGTCTTCACAAGCTTGTCTATTCCGTCTCTCTTGGCCAAGAACACCACCAGCTTGTCCACTGTGTCCGAAGACATTGCTAGCGGCGGCGGAAGGAAGAAGAGGATGGAAGAGAGAAAAAGATGAAGTTATGGAGATGATGAAGAAGATGTAAGCCACAAGTGACGTTTGTGTAGCTCGAATTAATCGTTCTTTTTTTGTCTTTTGTGTGGTTTTGAGGTTTGAGTTTAAGATGATTGCTTTGTGGTGGTGTCTCCTGTTTGATATTAAAGATTGGGATAAAAAACAAAATTGATTTCTCTTTAATTTGTGTGGAAGAAACTTTCACAAATATTCTCTAGTTTCTTTGTTTTTTAACAAACACTTTCTTTCGATTATTTTATGTTTCGTGCAATGAAATTGAAGATAATTCTTTCTTTTACAAATTCATTGAGCGTTGGACAATGTGCATGCACAGGATAAGTGAGTGTTTGTACAAATGGGCTTGATTTTGGGCTGGAGCTTGGACTTCGAAAAGCTCTTTTAATGTGTATAGAAGAAATTTTATGCAAAGAACAGAAACATCATGTTACCAAATAAGTTATATATATATATATATATATATGAAAACCCAAATAGGATTTCCATAATGCTGTTCTGCGTAAATTAATATCTTAATTCTTAAACATTTAACAGTTTACTCGAACCACACACTTTTCAAATGTTCATTTTCACATGCAAATTATGAAAACCAACACAAGCTAAAATATGTGAGTTTTGAACTTTCAAACTTGTTTAATCTTTTTAACCGGGCTAACATCCAGCGATTCACGGCAGTGAAAGGCATCACGTCATACGTGTCCAGTGTTCGAACCTCCTGGATGATCAGATTTTGGCAGTTTAAAACAGACAAAAAGCAATTGATAACGAGGAAAATGAAAACCAATCAGTTTTCATAAAACAACAAGAGGCTATGTGAATCGTTCATCGATGTGTCACTTAAAAGGACACATCGATATGTCTAATTTTTTTGTTCTTTTAAAGCTTAAAGGACACATCAAGTTAGGCAAATAATTGAAATGGATAAAATATATATTTCTAATGGTTGTTTCGTTTTCTCAATAATCAATTTTGTTCATATGAAACCAACAAAAACTATACAGATAAAGTAAATACTCCTTATCCTTCAATCTTTGTTATGTCTGTATTTGGAAATGGAGAGACTCTTCCAACATTTAGCATGTTCACATCTTGGCCCATATAATAAAACAAAAAATAAACATTTACTGCATAATTTTCTTACAAAATATATATGATGATTTAATGTATATAGTCTTCTTGTATGTTCTATATCCTACTATGACCAACAATGTTTACCCATTAAGTTTTTTAAATAACAATAAATAAAATTTTATTATAATTATTATCAAGAAATGAGTTATTTATTTCTGTAGTTTGTTGGATCGTTGATTTTAATTAAAAATGAAAATTCTAAACTAAATATACTTTGATAAATAAAAATAAAACTCTATTAAATTTGGTCATTTAGTTTTCATATGGTACTCCTATAAAAGTGATGACAATAAAAAGAACATAAAGATAAAATAAGGCATCACATAATTGTGTATACTCATTCAGTCATTCTGTTCTTTATAGATCGATTTTTATAGAGTTTTCACACAAATTAAGAAACTAATTGATGCTTAGTTATGCATATAATTTTTCATCAACCAAAATATTTTCACAACTATAAACCAATAGCATCTCAATAACTAAAATACATTTTGTTAATATTTTTTAAAATATGCGATTTCATAACATTAATCGACAAAAAATGCATAAAAACTTAGAAAATCATTTTTCAGGAACAAATAAAAAATCTTTAAGCATCAATCGATAAAGATACATGGATTAGTTAATAATAAATTTTCAAATATTTAGTTTACTTATTGATTTCCAATCATCATGTTATCTTGATCCTATATATTAGGTTTCGAGACTATTACCTTTTAACATAATATTGTCAAGAATATCACAGAAACATGGGACACTAAATAATATATAAGTAATATGAATTAATGTATTTATTTCGGATTGATATTAAGTTGAAAATCCATAAACTTAACATAATATCAAAATTCAACTATTTACAAGTCACGAAAATTAGTTCGGAATACTGGTTATAATTTTTGTGGCTAACAGGTATTCTTTTCTTTGGTTAGAAGAAATGTTAACATTTTGGCATGTCAAAGATCAGCCGTAGAAATATAAAATTTGCATTCTTTACGAGCTGGACTACTTTATACAGTCATTTGTCTTGGTCACAATCCACGTAGAAATTAGTGATGTACATCGTTTATTCTATTTTGTTTCTTATGAAGATCTTTGGAATGTGGTCATGAAATTTTTAGTGGAATAATGAATGAAGTCACAGCCATATATGTAGATAACCTGTTATTATTTGTCAAGATTCTATAAAACAAAGAATGAGACGCCAAATAGATATTAGTTTTTTCTTTTCCAACAGAAAGAAATTTATTATATGTTTTGTGAATTTGTTTTCCAAATCAGCTTCTTAACGATGACTACTTTTTAAAATATGAAACTTTATAACTTCAAATTTGATAAAATATGATATATGTTGAAAGTTTAGTAAGAAAATATTATGGATAACGAAAGTTTGTATTTGCATGGTTTTATAAGCTAGTTATCGAGATGATTTTGTTAAAGATCAATTTTCTTAGTATATATAACCTTTTTCATAATGAACACTTGCCATTAATATTCAACACTTTCATCTATAAAATTTCATGATCGTTTTCAACATTAGACTTTTTTTTTTTTTTTGTAAACTTATAAGATGACTTGGGGAAATGCTGGTCAAATCTAAAAATT
The DNA here is from genome assembly GCA_963922655.1 of Cardamine chenopodiifolia. NCBI lineage: Eukaryota > Viridiplantae > Streptophyta > Magnoliopsida > Brassicales > Brassicaceae > Cardamine > Cardamine chenopodiifolia. The sequence continues at coordinate 11,194,555 of OZ000479.1, read as the reverse complement.
GAACCTTGCAAAAATGTATTGGTTTGACTATACCATAATAACGTCAATTCTACATTATTGAAATTTTTTTTTTAAATATTCTTGAATGACAGATTTTATTAAACAGTATCGTATTTTTTATCATATTTACATCTAAATTTCACATAAATACCATTGCGTTTATTTATTCTTAAAAAAAATATAACCACCAAAAACTGTAAAAATAAATATAATTCTGATGAAAAATACAAAATTTTGCTTAAAAATAGGTGAAAATTTCTCATATAGTATAATTAATTTATTTTCGTGACTTAAATTCTCCTGAAATTTTTAAATTAGAGCTACGACCTAACTAAGATTTGTTATTTAAAAAAAAACACTAAGATTTGTTATTAATTTATGTGGAACCTCGTGTCCAGTGTATGACACTAACCAATTTCAATAATCGAATAATACCACGTCGGTTCGAACCCAAGGCTAGAATTCATTTAAGACATTTACTCGCCAAGGATCCTGTGAAACATCATCCACAACTGTTGCCACGTCACTATATTCCGTACAACAGACGTGGCATCTATGTGGGGCCCGACAAGTTGAGAGGATATCCACTGCACGTTAAGTATAATTCCTTGGGTATATTCGAATATGCCACTCGCTCCATAACCATAACGCGGGCTTCCTTGACCTCTTAAATTACGCAAATACCCTTCCTTTGTTTTCAAAACTTATGAGGTATGTAACTGGGCCCGGCTGAAATTTTGTTGCGGTTTTACGGAAATGCCCTTTGCATGAATTTGTGTAGTCCAGACTTCAGAAGTGATCAGGGTCGTCAGAGATCAAGAACTGCGTTTCACGTGTGCTGCCATGCCCACTGTTATATACTTTTTTTTTTATCATCACATCGCACCAACATCCCATATTCTAAAGTATTTATAAAAGTTATGGCATTAAAATTCATAATTTATCAGGGGTAGTTAATTGTGTTGTAACAAACGGATCTTAGATTAAAATTATAGACGAATATTCAAAATTTGTGAAAAATCATAGAACTTATCATTTAAAACGTATGTGGGACAACCATAATAAAATTTGTACGGAAATTCAAATTCTAATTTCATAGATTACGATAAATCTTTTAACCATTAAACTATGAGTTGACTTTTATTGTAGCCCAAGAAGTTACAAATATGTATAATCGTGTTATTTTTTTGGGCAAGACACGTTTTTTGTAGATTTGTTGTATGGTTCCTGATTTGTATGATTATTTGGATATTTGTTCGACTTAATTGAACAATTTTTAACTTTATACTAATATTTTAATGATTATTTCTTTTGTTAAAGCTTTATTCTAATGATTAATTGATTCAATGTTAAGATGTGATGAATTGCTACAATGCCACTTTTAATCTCGAAGAAAACTTATTATAAATAAATTTGAAATTTGAAAAACGATTAAAAAGCGATGAAATCGTTCTTCTACAATTTTCATTAATAATTGATACTATTAACGATTAACTAGCTGAGGTAAATAAAATATATGTCAACGTAGATAGCGGATAATTACCTCTAAAGTTAACAAAGATATATGATTTTAGAGAAATAATAAATTTTAGTATGATTATATGTCAATGTTTAGGTCGTTATCACCGATAATTAATATTAGGACCGAGGAGATACGTATAAATCTTTTCCACTCTATTTGGTCGGGCTTTTAATTCTTAAGTGCGTGATAGTTTGTTTAGGAGAAAAATACTACCATCATTGACATTGGCGTTTTTTTTTGTTTAGGAAAAAACAACTGCACTACTTACGACGGTTTATGAAACCATCAAACTAGCTGACACAAATTGGTCGGTCAAAAAAAAAAAGCTAAGATAAATTGAGTGAGAGTTGACTACTTTTTTAGTCGGTCTTCTTTATTTTTTTTCAGGAAGCGGAAGCCAAAAAAATACCTTTTAACAGACTTTAGACTTCTACATAGTCTAAGCTATAAATTTTAAAAATATCTATTTGTAAATCAGGAAAATCTATCTATTGTAAACTGAAATTTTCAAACATTTTCATTTGAAGTTTTGTTTTTCTAAAGAAGGTAATTCTTAAAAAAAATGAATTATGTCAAAGAGTGTGATTAGAAAGGTAAATCTTAAAATGTTGTGGAAGTTTTAAGATTTTCTAAAGCTTGTGGTACTTATGAAAATATCTATTTTTTTGTTTGTTAAAATCATAAATAAATTCACTTTGTATTTTTTTTGTTACAGGATCATATAACTCACCTTGATTATTATGATTATAATTATTTGCAAAGAACTTTGGATGATGTGCAATTATAAAAACTCTAAACCTGTTTACAATCGAAGCCCTTTATTGACGTCCAAATGATATATATATATATATATATATATCGTCTTTTTGCTTTGTTTAAATCTGATTCGTACATAACAACATGTCGTACAGATACATGTGTATATGCGCATTGTTGATTGTATAGTTTCGTCATACTCCTCTAGACTCTCCTTTTACATTTATAACACACAATCGAAAAAGATCCTAATTTTTTTCTTAGTTCATAACTTAATTACTTACACGATTCAACCAAGGCTTTTAGTTTTATAAGAATTATATGACCATATTAATATTATGTATCTTACTAAGATTATGTAGCTCGAATAGAAAAGAGTATAGACAAATTTTAGAGATCACATAATCAAATAATCGTTTAGGACAAAATTAATATTAAATGATGTGGTTTCAGATATAGAAAATACAAATTTTATCCCGAAATCTCCTAGTATTAAAAAAAAAGTTATGTATCTTATATCTATTGTTTATAGTCTTATACTATTTTATGACCATATTAATATATTGTTGTAGCATATTAATATTTACTAGCAATAATATACCTATCCCTAGCAATAATTTAACATACAAAATATAAAAAAATGAATAGATTACAATAGTAGATGTCGCCGAGATACCGTAGAGGTGTGAGGACCACGCATCTTAACTGTAGAAAATGTTAAAAAATCTATAAATTAAACATTTGTAGTATATTATTTTGTATTGAAGGGGCCAAAATAATATGTAAAAACCGGATATAAAATCTGCTAACGTCATGATAAAACCGGCAAAACTGGTAACTCTTTTTTTTTTTTTATCATCCACTGAAATCGTTTTGTGACGTAGACCCATCTGTAAATCCCGAAATATTCTTTACCCGAATATTAGTACACCAATCAAAATTTCTGGTCACTGAATCAAAAATTCTCAACAACTTTCATCCTTTAAAAGTACAGTTCTAACTTCTTAACTAAAGTAAAACGACGACAAAAAAAAAAAACAAGTAATTAAGGTGAAACTAAAGTTTTGGTAAAAGAATACTCCTAGTATTTAGAAATTCTTGTAAAATAAAAAATAAGAAATAGAAGAACTAAAGTTCGACATATATTACAATGTAATATTCACTTTTTAACTTCAAACTTTATAAATTAAAAAGAAAAAATCTATTTAAATTTAAGTTTTGTTATATTCTAAAAAATATAAAGAGCATAGGAAAAGTCTGTATAATGATAAAGTTATGATATGTACACATATATCTAGAAAAAAAATTAAATAAATATCTAGCAAATTAATTGATACTATAAAAAAAGCATATAATAATTACGTTGAGAGGCTTTAGGTAATAGTATTACGTAGGAAATAACCTTCGTTCATTGGCGTGGTTCGGCAACTAGAGACGCAACTAGGAAGGGTAAATTCGTAAATCAAGAATTGAGGAATATGATTTGTTGTGAGAAGGGTAAGATCGTAATTTCAAGAATCTTCAGGAAAAAAAAACAATCGTTCAATTCGATAGACTATTGGAGCTTCAAATGCTATAAATTCGTCGCCGTTGCTTCAAGCTCCAAAGCGTATCCAACTCTCTCTTTGCATCTTCAAAGCAATCATCAAATTCCAAATTTTATAAAATTTTCTCAGTGTTTAGAGAGAAAAAACTTGTCGGAGACAATTTTGGAGGAAACGTTTTTGATTCTGAGCTTGACCGACATATAAAGGTAATTCAGATTATTTTACGTTTTTCAGATCTTGAAGTGATGTTTGAATGCTTCTGGAATCGAGTCAAATCTTATTTTGAAGTTTCTTCTATTTTCTCGGAGATTTTGTTTTCTGGCCGATCGAATATTCTACGGATTATTACAGATTACTAAGGAACTCTTCAAATCTTGATACGTGCGTCTTCGTCGTTAGATCTTTTTTTTATTCTTCGTCCTTCGAGGTTTTTTATTTTTTATTTTTAGCATTTTCTAGATTCGAATCTCAATTTATCATGTTCTGTTTATAATCCATATTAAAAAATTTTTTTTGAATATTTCAAAGATGCTATTATTATTTTTTTTGCATGATTAAAAAAAGAATTTATCCGCATGAATTTCAAGCTTCGATGAATTTTCAAGCTCTGCAATTTGCACTCTCTTTTTTGTCTAAAGAATATTCTCTAGATATACCAATTTAGAGGACTCATAAACTCATATAAGATAAAAAAAACCTAAAGAATTAAATCATAGTAATAAATAAAGTAATTAACATAAGATAAAATTCACTTCAAATAGTCCTCTGAGAATTTATAGAGACACTTAAAAAAATGATCTGTCACTCACTACGCACGTTTTAAAGATTCCTAAGTAGATAAACATAAACTCTTGTACAAAGCCAAGAGTTTTAAAAGTATAATTCTAAATGAAAATTGGAATATACTCTTTGAGAATTTCATCTAAATATTAATTTCTTCATCTTCAGGTAAACAGAGAATACAAATACATGGGTTCTTTAATACAATCAGAGCCAGAGATTGAGAAAAAACCAGTAGGGATTCGCTTCTTGGAACATATCAAAGGCTCAAAGCTCTCTTACAATGCTTATCAAGCCATAGTATTGATCGTGACGTTTCTCGCTTACGCTAGCTATCACGCTGCAAGAAAAACAACAAGCATTGTGAAAAGTGCTCTTGATCCACAATCTCCAGATACAGGGCTTAACTCACTCCTTCTAAGATTCACTTCTTTTGGATCATCTGGTGGTAAAGAAGGTGGTTGGGCTCCTTTTAACGGTCCAGATGGAACGGTGTTACTCGGTGAGATCGATGTCGCGTTTCTTGCGGTGTACGCTTTTGGAATGTACTTTGCTGGACATTTGGGAGATAGGATGAATCTAAGGATATTTTTAACGGTTGGGATGATCGGAACAGGGTTGTTTACTTCTCTGTTTGGAGTTGGTTATTGGTTGAATATTCATAGTTTTTATTATTTCTTGATTATGCAAATGCTTGCTGGTTTGTTTCAATCTTCTGGTTGGCCATCTGTGGTTGCTGTGGTTGGAAACTGGTTTAACAAGAAGAAGAGAGGTTTGATTATGGGAATATGGAATGCTCATACTTCTGTTGGTAACATCACTGGCTCATTGATCGCTGCTGCGATGTTGAGATATGGTTGGGGATGGTCTTTTGTGGTGCCTGGTGTTGTCATCGCGACGATAGGTTTGGTGAATTTTGCTTTCTTGCCTGTCAATCCAGAGATTGTTGGAGCAGAGCGAGTTGAGGATCTTGATTCGTCTGAGAAAATCGGAAACTCGGTTACAGAGCCATTGCTATTGAGTTCTTCAGATTCGGAAACCGAAGACAAGAAACGAGCTGTTGGATTCATTGAAGCTTGGAGGATCCCTGGAGTTGCGCCTTTCGCGCTTTGTCTCTTCTTTGCTAAGTTGGTTGCTTACACTTTCCTCTATTGGCTTCCATTTTATGTTAGCCATACAGGTAAATTTTTACGCGTATTATTGTATTAGTACAAACCACTAGACTATATGTTGTGACTATGTAACTGATTTACAAATTTTGGATGGTAATTTGTAGCGATCGAAGGCGAGTACTTATCAGATGAAACTGCGGGAAATCTTTCAACAATGTTCGATGTAGGAGGTGTGGTTGGAGGAATCATGGCTGGTTACATTTCAGATAAAATTGGAGCAAGAGCGATTACAGCTGCTAGTTTTATGTATTGTTCAATCCCAGCTTTGTTCTTTTACAGAAGCTACGGACACGTTTCTTTATTAGCCAATGCGTCTCTTATGTTCTTAACCGGTATGTTGGTTAATGGACCTTATGCTCTGATCACAACGGCTGTTTCAGCTGATCTTGGAACACATAGCTCGTTGAAAGGAAACTCGAGAGCTTTGGCTACGGTAACGGCTATAATAGATGGAACGGGATCGGTTGGAGCCGCCGTTGGACCTTTGTTAACCGGTTATATATCGTCTAGGAGTAGTTGGAGCGCGGTTTTCACAATGTTGATGGGAGCTGCGTTTGTGGCTGGACTGTTGTTGACGAGGCTTGTTATGGCTGAAGTAGCGGAGAAGATAGCTGAGTCTAGGCCATCGGATGCATGTATCACTCCGGTGGACTATGAGCAAGGTCATGTGATGGAAGTGTGATCACCAACTTTGATCGCCATTTTTTTGTTGCGTTTTAAGTTGTGTTTTTTTCAAATATTTAGGGAAGATTTTGGACCGGAGTTTTAGGTCTGTGGGAATTTGTAAACCTTGTAATCGTGTATTGTGATGTACATAATATATATATCGATCTCGATTTGATCAATATTTCAAATAAAAATTAGCTTGGTTTTGCGAAAACAACAACACATAAATCTGAGTGTTTCTCTAGAAAAATTTTAAAGAAAATTCAAAGGATAGTTCAATGGTTTACATTTGGGTTAAACCCTAAAAAATCATCAATCTTTTTATTTTTTTGCAAAATCAACTCTGATCTGAAAGTTGTGCACGCCAATTCTTTGACTTTAAAAGTCATTCGCTAAATAATTCATCATTATATCGCCGACGTAACACCATTTCAAACTGTTAAAATTTTGACGGAATAACAACGACGTTGTTTTAGAAATAAACTACACAATGTTTTTTACCACGCAAAATAACATGATTTTGTATTTTCATGATGTTCCCACTCTTCTTAGACCTCCCAAAAAACTTTCTCCTCTTCGATTAAAACCACTTCTGCCATCTCCGTCGTCGTCTTCATCTTATATCTTCAAGTCCAAAAGCAGACCAGTCTCTCCTTTTGTTCCTCTTTTTTTCAAGCTCAAGCTGTCTCAAGATTTCCAATCCCACTCTTTATGACCTCCGTCTCCATATTTCCGATCTTATTCCCCTCTAGGTGGACTTGATTTTGGTGATGCTTTGAGTTGGTGTTTTCCGAAGTCATTGTTTGGGTTGAAGATGTGTAAAAACGATGATGTTAAGAAAATCCATCAACTTCGGAATCTGACAATTTCTATGAATCGGAGACGACGTTTACGCCATTTAAAGATTCTAGACACATATCACTCTCTAGTATTACGAGGTGGAGTTTGCCGAAATCATCCTTCTCATATTTGTATATTTGTATTTTAATCTTTGGATTTTTAGATTTGATTCATTTTAATATCTTATGAGCCTGGATTTTTGTATTTTATTCATTTTCTATAATATTTGTATTGATGTATTGTTTTTTTAACGTCTTTTTATTAGAAGATTAAAGTTATACATGACCGTTAAACAAAAAGTTTTTCAAACATCTAGGAGGAAGAAAATATAAATTAGAAGTAACACTTTGATTACGTGTTAATTTATCCAACTTGTCTGCTACTTGATTACACTGCCGAGGCACCGTAGTAAACGTAATATTGGTGAAGTGATCCACCAAACTGCGAATATCATTTAGTAGTGGATCCATACGAGCGTTCGATGATCGATAATGAATTAGATCATCCAATACTTTGCAATCACCTTCCACTATGACATTGCGAAAGCCTCGACACCACAAGGATTGTAAGGCATGTAGAAGAGCCAATCCTTCCGCTTCCAGTGGATTGGCACCCTTTTTTAGTTTAGTTGAAGCCGCGAGTTTATAAACTCCATGCTCATCTTGTAATATCCATCCTACTCCAGTTGTCAAGCCGTTGTAAATGAAACTATCATCGACATTGCATTTATAACATCCTGTCAGAGGGGGAGTCCACGAAGATGGCGAGGACTGACGAAGGGAAGATGTACTTCTTATTGTTGACTCGTGTGGAATGGCCTCAATCCATTTCGTAGTATTATCCTGGGCTCGAGAGCAAACAGATGATGGATCTTGTAATACCTTGTTAAATGTCAAATCATTACGAGATTTCCAAAGTTGCCACAATATCCAAAAACGCCATATTGGAGAGCTGAGTAGTCGATGAATCATAAACGTCAAGTAGTCCCTCTATATTTTGTTTTAGAGTATTTGTAGGTCGTATAACTGATGTGGCCGGTGAATTTGACTTTTGCCAAAGTGCAATTGCATAATCACATTGAAAAGATGTGATTTGTTGTTTCAACATGTTGACAACACCGTTTGCAAGTCGTATCTATCGGAACACCTCGACGTGATAGTTCAGCAGCATAAGCAATAGCCGAAGATAGAATGCGCCAAAGGAAGTGCTTTATTTTCGGGGCCGTTCTTATCTTCCAAATTCGTGATTTTAAGGATGTATCACCTGGTGGTAGAGGCCTAGTTTGATCTCCTTGTTCCGGGTTATGTGTGGCTAGCCAATATCCTGACTTAACCGTATACATACCATCTTTTGTATAGTGCCACAACAACTTATCCTCTATATCGTTGAAAGGCACATACAACCTTCTTGCATATTGTGCATCTTCGGAGTTAAAATGCTGTCGTAAGAAATTCTCATCCCATTGTCGAAGATTTGTCTGCCAAAATCACGTAAGCAAGTTGGAGTGTGATTAGTAGAAAGATTGAAGCTGATCGTAGAGGATGGGTTGGAATCCATGGGTCCGAAAATGGATTAATGGTAGAATCGTTACCAATAGTAAAGTAAAGTCCTTTGAACAAAAGATCACGACCACTAATCAAGGATCGCCATCCATGTGAAGATTTCAGCAAAATAGGTGCCTCTCGTAAAGATGTGTTCGGAAAATACCGGCTTTTCATGATTCTAGCAAGAAGGCAATGAGGATTTTTCAGAATGCTAAGCTTGTTTTGCAAGTATGGAGTCATTGATTTTTTCAATGTCTCTGAACCCAAGACCTCTTTCTGTTTTATGTACACTCATTTTTTTCCAACTAACCCAAGACATCTGTTTTTGGTTGTCATTCGATCCCCACCAAAATTGTGATAATGCGGAATCGATCTCATGACAAGTTGTCTTTGGTAATTTAAAACAATTCATAGCATAAGTAGGCATCGATGTGGCTATGGACTTTAAGAGAACCTCTTTACCGCCTTCCGATAAAAAAATTTGATTCCAACCTTTTGTCTATTCATTAACTTTCTTGACTAGGTAATCAAACAAATCTCTCTTCTTATGTGTAAATTCACCGGAAAGCCCCAAATATTTACTACAACCACCAAATCGTTGAATATTAATGATTTGACGAACCTCAATTTTTTTGGATTCCTAGACACATGCTCCAAACGTATAGAAGATTTGTTGACATTGACTTGTTGGCATGAAAGTTCCCCATATTAACGTAGTACTCTTGATAACGTTTCACTATTCCGACGATTAGCTTGGCAGAAGAAAACATAATCATCTGCAAATAAAAGATGACTAACACGTAGACCATTGATACTGATGGACAACCCTTTAATATTGCCTAGCCATTCTTCTCGGTTAAGTCTTCGCGTGAGCATTTCCGCACAAAATAGAAACATGTATAGTGAAAGGGGATCACCTTGATGTATTGTTATGGATCTGGAAAAATCCCCAAATCTTTCCACTTGAATCCCTAATTCACATTCATTGATTTCTCAACTTACACATTTGGATCTAAGTATGAATCAACTTAAACAACATCATTCCAATGTTCTTCTCCGAAATGAAGAATCTAAAATATTTGAATCTCTTTGATAATTTCTTGATGGAGTTTTGCTATTTAACGAAAGCTTTATCAGAAGTCTCAAAGTTTTCAAAATTTGAGGGAACAATGCTTTATGTTACAACAATACGTGTGATATTATATGGTTTGGTGGAGAAAGAAGATTATGGCGATTACGACTCAGTGAATGAAGAAATAAGAAGAAAGAGACGAAGAAGAAGAAGAATACAAAGCTTTAGATCTAGTTTCAATGAAAAAAAATCATTTTTTGATGAAAATAAACAACTTGTGTTGTTTTGCGTAGTAAAAAGATCGTGTAATTCATTTTTAAAACGACATTGTTTTGTTTATTCCGTCAAAAATTTAATAGTTTGAATGGTATTAGGTCGAGGATATATGGATGGACTGTTTAGCGGATAATTTTTGAGGTCATAGAATTAACTTATACAAATTTTGAGTTAGGATTAATCTTGCAAAAAAATAAAAAAAGTTGATTACATTTTGATAGTAGAGGCTAAAAAAATCCATTCTGTTAGCTGGAATAAATAAATCTCAGAGGATAGTCTAAAATTCAACTTAAGATATTTGTTGGATGCATAAATTTAACTTCTACTTTAATTATGGTCATGGTATATTGGAACTGCTGACATTAACTATTGTGAAAATATATCACTAGGATTAAGGACCACAGTTTCTGATTTCCAATATTTGATTGTGGTTTTAAACCACTCCATTTGATTAGTGATCAGTTTAATAATAACGTAAATTTTATAGACTACATCTAGTGTCTTCTACATCTGGACCACATTCTTGACATTCACAAACTATTAATTTAAATGCACAAACAGACGGAGTAATTGATAATGATAGGTTATAATCAAACGTATTAAGTAATCGGATCGCACTAGAAGCTGCTTATTTATATATTAAATGACGTACGAATTCTCTAGATTGAGAAGAACTCTAATTTATTTTAGAAATTATTTCTATTGTTCTTTTAAAACTTAAAACATGCTTGACGAAAAAATAAAAAAACTTGCTTTAAGTCTAGAACCAAAATATTAATCGCAAATTTTAATCTTTTTTCCCACATTATTTGGATACATTTATTCTTATCACTATTTTATGGAATATGAATCAATCCGAGTTTTCTTTTCATTACTTATTAGTCATTGTGGGGATACAGCTTTTCAAAACGTGTAAATCAAAAATTATAATTTACACGTTCGAACGAAATATATGATTGCTCCAACTCCAATGGACCACAAATAATTTATAGTTATATTACTTATACATTAATACATACAAATGTAGGAGAACCACTCAGTGAAACATGATATCAGTTATTATGTTTACGTTAGCATACCATATCACCAAAGACATTAAGGGGAGTACCGGATGAAATATTGGTGTGATTTAAGTTTTAATTAGATTGAGATAATGTGGTTGAATTTTGGTGAACTTGAAATTTTGTTATTAAATTTTCTGAAATCTCACATAAAATTATGAAATTTTAATTTTTGTATTTTTAACTAAGAAATCCCTTGAAATCTCAATTAAAACTTTCAAATCAAATTCTTATAATGTTTTCAATAACACATGTTCCATAGTGAATTAAAAGATATTTTATAATTCATATTTTAAAAGATATTTTATAATTCATATTTCAATAAGACATGATTTATTATTTTAAAATCAAATCTTTCCAAATACTCAGTTCAATACATCTTTTAGGAGTATGTGGCCTCAACTAACTAATATATAACTGATGGATAACTGATAAAATTTCAAACCGATGAGAAGTATCAAGAAAAATTGAACCATAAAATGTTTCTTAATAAACAAAATTGGACATGACATTCACTATGGAACATAATAAATTGTTACTTTTAAATGTACTAGTTGATAATGGGGATTTATCATTTGGTACTTTCTTCTGCTTTTCTCTTACGTTTTACATGCATATCTAGTGACTGTAAGAATTAAACGTTTTCAATGTCATTTGATCTCATTGTTTTCATATATTTTAGTTAACCGCAAAATTCAGGGTCGGAGCCCCTAATCTGACCGGAACCAGAATAAGGTAGATAATACTCCTTTAGAGAGCCCATAGATAATCGAATAAGAGGTCCATGTTCAGTTTTCATTTAGAGAGACGTGATCTTCACCACTAGCCCAAGCGGCCCAAGCTCCACTTGGTCTCGTATTGTAGTTTTCAAATTTCCTTTTCTTAAAAGAAAAAAATCCATCTCATATTTCATTTTTTTTAATTAAAACTTTGCAATTTTATCATCAATTTTTGATCAAGTAATACTTTGCAATATTACATTTTTTCCTCTCTGCATTGATTTCCATTTTCTCATCTTAATATATATTGTTTTTGATAAAGTAATATTTGCTTCTCTTTTTGGACATCTATTTTCTAATTAATTATACGAAATCTAGAGAGATAAAAAAAAGTTACGGGAAAATCTCAAAAAAACATCCAAAGGACCATATTTTAAGGTAACGCACTATGCCCTAACGTGTACGTGTGCACGAAAAGGCACATATACTTTCATGGTAACCGTCGCAACCCACACAACATTAGAAGTTTTTCTATTCCACTTTCTCCACATTGTAAATCCGTCGAAGAGAAAAAAAAACATTAACGGGTTAAGAGGATCAAGAGAATGAAGGCAAAGATAAACTCAGTCTTAGAGAAGAAACTGGAAGAACTCGAGTCTCTACTTGAAGTAGCCACTTTTAACGATGATGATCCCAATATTCGGAAAATACAACTCGGAGTCTTATTCGCCATGACCCTTTTAACGGCTGAGACTTCGTCCCGATCGATGGATGTGGAAGGAAATGAAGACGTTAAAGAAAGGTTTCGTTGCATAGCAAAGAGGTTAAACGAAATCGAAGCTTTTGTTACCAACCAATTGCCCGGTCATGATAATGTTTCACCGATCAAACCGGAAACGGGAAATGTGGAAACTAATGCTGGTATTGATCACGGTGAAACCGGTTCGGTTTACTCGGTGGTCGAATCTTGTCCGAACGAGTCTAGTAAAGAAGAGGAAGAAGAAGTAGAGTCTGAACAGTGGCCATTGTTTCAAGATGCTTCATCGGAGGAGCAGAGCGACGACACGTTTCCCGCGGTGGCTATGGTGAAGGAAGAGGTGGTGGTTAGAGAAGTGAAAGAGAAGGGGCGGGTGGGTTTCAGGGCTTTGGTTTGTTTTGGTTTAATTGGTTTAGTTGGTGGTATGATAAGTTTATTTGGTTATACTGGTGATAACATGAAGGATGATACTTTTTTTCCGACCCCTACTTAAAAATTCTTTCTTTCTTTTCACTCTACTATCAATTGCATTCTTTTCATTTTGATACTCATATAAATTCTATTCATTTACATTCTTCTCGTTTTAATTTGTAGTCTTTTTATTGTTACGTACAACTCTAAGGATATTCATTCTTTAATACTTAAAATTAATTAATTGTTTTTAATTATTGAAAAAGAAATTATTCGCTAATCATAATCATCTTCCAAAGGCCCTCAGAAAAAAAAAATCGAACTCGCTTTGCAACTGTTACTAGAGATGCGTTAAATTTAAGTAACATTGACCAAGCCTTTGTTTCACATTTCAAACAGAATCAAATGTAGCGTTTGAGCAGATGTGTTTTTTAATTTATACCAGTGTCTCTTTAATTAGAATGATTTTTGGGTTGAAAAATAATGTAGAAAGGAGATAATTAAATCAGTAATAAATAAACAAGGATCACATACACACAACACACTATGTAGTCTTTGGGATAATACATACGACTCTCCTCACAACCCTGTCTTAAATGGCACGCCAGTGGCTGGTAGCCATGAACCACCGGCGATAAGGCTTCCTACGGTAAACCGGGAAGCAACCGCGGTACTCGTTATAGCGTGGAATCCTTTCCATCGAACCCGCCATCTTGTAGAAGACCCTGGTCCAAAATTTTTATACTCTCCATAAAAAACTGTACTGAGAGCAAAATTGGATCCTCTTAACCAAGGAGACCATCCCAAGGGACTGATAGAGTTATCTATATAGGTCTTCATGATGGTGACACGCGAATAAGCTTGCCATGGTCTACCTAAATAGGTCTTGTAAGCTCGAATCACAGGCCTCAAATCAGAAGCTGCCATTATCCTTGAACTATGGATGGTTATGCCTGTGTTCTGAAAAGGGTCACCCCGACCTTGAGCGGTTATAACGTTGGCTTGACCATGGAGAGGTCGTCGAACGAGAATCATACAGTTCTGGAACACGACAGCTGCATTTCCGAAGATGAAGTCTATGGTGCCTGAGATGTAACATTCCCTAAAGAACTGTCGTTGTGAATGAATGTAGAGTGTGTCTTGGAATCCATGGATACCGACACGGTAGAAAACAGCGAGGTCAGAGGATGATCGAACCGCCACAGCTTGGCCACGTAATGGTCCTGCCGTGTTGATGAATGTCATGTCCTTTGCTACAAACCTTTGGCCTCCAAAGCCTTCAAAAAAAGTAAAAAAAAATAATCTTAGTAGTACCATTAGAAGTCTTAAGTAGGATTTAGCAAAGATTTTAAGAAAGATTTTTAACCGGCGGTGGCAGAATTATAGGTGGTGTAGCCGTGCTGGACACTTCGGCCACTAGTGATGATTGTTATTCTGGGGCCGTCGCCGACTAGCATGATATTGTGGTTATCGTTACCGACATCAATGTTTTCTCTGTAAACACCTCTCTTCACATATATCACAAATCTTGATTTGATTCTCCGTCTTGCTGCGAAGTTTATGGCGACTTGGATGGACCGGAAATGGCCGGACCTGTCTTGTGCCACCACTAGGTGTGCCACCGATTTCGCTAAAGAGGCCGATACAAGTAACCGTCTCTCGTGTCTTGAGACCCAGCTTGGGAAGTATTCTTTGTGGTTAGCTAGAAAAACCAAAGAAATTCGTATGACGGTGTTAGATAAAGTCATATAATAGTTAACATTGAAAATTTGGTGTTTTCTTACATGGTAAAAGGTAAATTTTTTTTTTTTGAAGAAAAAATAACAAAAACAAAGTAATAGTGAAGACATGGTTAATCTGATTACGTGACATAGATTATGATAGACGTAAACTTTTATTTTTGATACTTTTCATAGCATCGAAAATTTTACCAAGAGAAAATTTGTAAGCAAGTTTCATATCAAAAAAAGAAAAAAATTATAAGCAAGCTAAATATGACAAGACAATTTGATTAGATCGTGGGGAAAAACAAAAGTATGTATTAATATAGTAAATGAGAAATATAATTAACCAGTTGAAGTAGTTACAATACTAAAATATAGAACGTACCAGTCGTATGATTATGTTGCTTCATGAGAACTCCATTGACGGCCAAGCAATTTCCTATCAACTTCGACAAGTTGTTGTTGGATATCGAGGGCATGACGAAGTCTGAGACGTTAAGATCCTCGGATCCAGACCGGCACGTCTCGATGTTGGTCTGAGCCGTACTGAGCCACGTCTGTGCGTCGAATTCCGTACACTTGACATCATCCGAAGCCGCGGGGTTAATTCCCCGGAGCGTTCGGTTCAGTTGAGCAACCGTATTCTGGAAGAGTTTTACGCAGTCTGACCATGCGGCTTTCCGTTGGTTGTTGGTGCAGCTCGGTCCGAACTTAACTGTTTGACTGTATGTGATGACGGCTTGGTCAAGTGCTATCCTTACCAGCATTCGTAAGAAATCAGACCGGAGCCTTGGTGGTCGGTTGTGTGGGCTCTTTTGGAAGTAGTAGTTGCATGTCTTAGCGTGTGGAGTCTTGTTGCACCACCATGTCATGTCGCCGGAGATAGATTCGTTGTTGATCGGAGATGGTGCAGCCGCCGGGCTGAGAGATGGCGGTGAGGCGATAGAGGGACCTGTGGTTGGGGTTGGGGATGGTGCGGTTTCTGGTTGTGGAGCAACATAGTGGTCCCACGGAGGAGCAGCATCGGCTGCGCCGGTGAAGCGAGCGTCGTGTAGGGCGGAGGAGAACGGTAGAAGAACAAATGAGGCCAAGAGGCAAATGTGGAAGATGCCTCTATGCATTTTTTTAAAGTTTTTGAAGTTCTTGGCTAAGAGTTTGTATGGGGAAATGGGAAATTTCTTGGCGTGATGTCTTAACTAATTAAAGGGATTTTAGTTCTGTATATTAAGTTTTGTGTGTATGTACTTTGCAAGTGATTGTTATTGGGGAGAGAACATGATGATGTGTGTTGTCTTTGCTTGGGATTGTATTCATATGATATCATGAATTCATGACTTATATTCTTATTTAGCAACCTATGATTATTAAATCATAAAATATCAAACCTTTGTAAAGATGCCTATAGTTGATTCCATTACATATTAAAATATCATTTAGAAAAAAATGTCAATATGAAAAAAGAGAAGGAAAAGTGACTTAAAAGGAAGAAGAAGAAGAAGAAGATGTGTGTTTTCCAATGTTAAAGTAACCTTCCATGTGCTTTTAGCTCAGTTTCTACTCTTGTACTTTCAAGCATACGCAAGCTCTTTTAATTATCTTTGTTTATATTAACCATATAATTATATGACACTTTATTTTGTATTAAATTTCTGCGGTGAATAATCTGACTCTTAGAGTTTTACTTTTATGTTGAAAGAAGCCGTGACCAGCTAGTGTCGTCGTGACCAACCTAGTGTCTGTTTTTTTCTCAAGACGCCGTGACCACCTAGTGTCTTCCTTTGGCAAGGTGTTCATATAAGTCTTGGAATTTACACCGATCGGAACCGAACCGAATAACAATGGAATCGTCTTTTTGAAACTAAAACAAAATCAATGATTGAAATCAACCAAATAGCAGCAAAAATAGAAATTGAATCATTTAAAATTTTTGAAATCCAAAATTTGCCTACACAATGGAATGTGATATGAATGATATATCTCAAATATAGGCACCCTCATTATTTCCGTCCAACCCTACAATTACCAGTTAAAAATACCCCAAATGAGTTAATGCCAACCCGGGCCCTCGGGAAACTATCGTAATGTTACAAACTTACAATAATGTTATATGCATTGAAGAATTACACTATTGTAAAATGTCAACATTGAAGAAAACTGAAAATTCTATTGATAATCTGTTGGAATAAATATGAAAGACTATCATCATTCATCAGGCCAAAGAAGTGTGTTCAGCTGAAACAGAGGATTCTCCCATATACTCAGAGCGAAGCTGCATAAGTAATCGACCAAGATAGTTGAGCCCTTCTCCTTCACGGCCACCTCCCCAGAATAAATCGTGCGGTGAAGCCTCCACAAGAACCGATCCAACAGTCGAGAGCAACATTGACTTCAAGTGAGGATAAGTCGAAAACTTGCATTTTAGAGCCATGAACATTACTTCTATCTTCACATCTTCCCAGTCATTCCGGACCTAAAACAGCCATTAACGCGTGTAATGCAGTAATTACTCATCCCCAAAAGAACAATTTTAAGCCATGGGAAAGCGAAGTTTCTATAAATTGAGATATCATGGAAGAGTGGATCTTTTATTAATACCAGTTCAGGTTTCTGTCTCTGCGTTGTCCTGCCAATCAGAGCTGCCTCCTCTGGACTTCTCGCTGTTCTTATTTTCTCAACGCAGACAAGTGCCATCGGATTTTCAACCCCAACAAACTTGTTTGCCTTAAGGTTTTTGGTAAACGATTAAGACTTAGAGATTGTTATTTTGAATGAGCAAGATACCATTTACATTGGAGAGTTGTGTGGTACCTGATAGTAATGCTCCACACTGGACCAGGTCATGTAATCATCATTCTCTCCACCATAGGGCATTCGAATTGGATGCGGAGAAAAATTTGAGAAACTTCCATAAAGGTCCCATGTTTTGTAGAAGAATATGATACTAGATTCGAAGGGGTTAACACTGGGGTCAATCTCAAAAGTTGCGTCCTCTGATGGGATAACAGGTAAAAGGTCTGGTATAGGCTGAAGAAATCCACTGACAAGCATGTCAGGACCAACCTGTAGTTTTCAAGGATATAAGTTAACCCTCAGAACTATGATGAGAGATTCAGGAACATGTCTAACTTGCCACAGAGAACGTTAAGTCATACAGCGGAAATAATACCTGCTCGTAGCAAACATCGATTAGATTCAATGCTTGTGTCATCTCTACCATCCCAAGGTCACCAACAGGGGAAGGCGCATTCCTTCCACCGATAATTTTCGGGGCAACAAAAGCAACAACCTGAAAAATGAATCACAGTAAGAGAAAAACAGTCTTAAACCTTCATAAGTAGCTAGCTATGAATATTAATCTCACAGACGGCAGAAAATGAGATTTAGCAAGACAAAAGCATAAGGTTACTCCAAAAAATGGGTACCTTATGGATGACACTGGATGATATAGCAGATGCAGCTAATGTTCCCCCACACTCCCATAGAATCGAGAGGTATCCACGAAGATGGAAATATTCCATAACTTCTCTTGGATTCAACATATCAAACTCCACAATTTCAACACCCTTGGACGCAAGAAATTTCTGGAAACTCTTTCTTGCACCCCTTTGGGTAACAACTATAGTAGATACTTCCGAGACATCCCAGAGATTGGCTTTCTCGGGAAGATCAAGACTCTGAGTCATCACAATTCGAGTAGGTGTGTGACCCTGTCCATGTCTTGCAGTCAACCGAGGATCTGCAGTTAACAAAATTGCACAACTTTCACATATTTATTCGATATGTTGTAGTAATGCATCTTGTAGAAATCCATTAAGATGCATTACTTACCATCTTGGCGTACAGTGTTTCCTCCAACTATCACAGCGTCACTTCTTCCCCGCAACTCAAACACTCGAGTTCTAGAGAGTTTACTACTGATCCATGCTGCATGTCCACTACTTGCAGCAATCTTACCTATCAAATAACCAAAAACCCATTACCTACAACTTTCATCTATTCTAGTAAACATATAAAGATGGAAGTTGAGATAATTACTTACCATCAAGAGTCATTGCATACTTAAGAACAGAGAACGGAACGCGAGAACATGCTCTATGAATCAACGGAGCATTCACAAGAAGACACGATTTACGAGCATCCTACGAGAAGTTACAGAATTTAGTAAGCAAACACACAAATAAACAAAAAGAATCACTGAAGCTGAAAATGCAAAAAAGATACCTCAAGAACTTTACTCTCATAGTCTTCTCCAAGGACATTCACTTCAATACCTTGACTTCTTAATTCACGAATCGCAGAGCCTCTTAGATGTTGCAGAGGATGCCTTATTCCAACAACAACTCGTTCAATTCCTGCCTAATCTATACAATCTCAACTTTGTCAAATTGTTTCCCAACTTCACATTCTCTGAGGAAAAATTCTGAGAGGAAGAAGCTAAAACCTGAACAAGAGCAGATACAGCAGTGTGGTCACCATGACAATCACCAGGCTCCATGTTTAAATAAGCTGTTGAGCCTCTACAAAACTCTCCGGCAGCTTCAACGGCTAACGCTTCTGCAGGTTTAGTTCCCTGAGCGTATAGATATCCTTCTCCAGCGACTTTTCCGGAAGAAGTGGCGATTACACAGCCGAAATTAGGGTGAGGTGATGTAAATCCGGCGGACATCTCCGCCAAATCGGCGGCGCGGCGGATGAAGGCAGCATCATTGGCGTGGAGGTGGTTACGACTGTTGTCGCCGTTAGAGAGAGTGGCTCTGCAGATTAAGGGAGACGAACAAATTCGAAATGAAAGAGCCATTGAGAATCGATTTTGCCGAATCTATCCGAAGAAGAAGAGAAGGTTTTAAGTTATGCAGTTTCCAAAATATTTGACAAAATTATATACTAACTGTTACCATTTTAATTACCAAATTAAACCACGAATCATAAAAAAAATTGGTTTGTTTTAAGTACCATATATCAAAAAATTTAATTAGAGCCATTGAGGGGACACTGAAATGGATCAAGGTAAAGAGGTTGTAAACAAAATTTTCAAATGTTTCAAAGTAACGTACAACCGCCGGACGAAGTTTAGATCCACCGGCCGAGGAGTGAAAGCTCACAAACGGTATATTACACTTATTTTGATAATAACACTAGTATGACCCATTAGGTAACAAATGTCACACTTTTTATTATAAGACTTATTACTATTTTGAGATTTATTTTATACTTGTATTATGACCCGTAGACAAAGTTCTTTTAATATTAAATAATTTTTATGTTTTTAGTAAAATCAAAATAATATAGCTTAACTAAAGATTTAAATACTATTGATTTTTATTAATAAAATTATTATATGTTTGAGGCAATGATAAAACTAATTTAATAGTGAACGATTACAAAATGATGAATTTTATAATGAAAATAATAATATTGAAAAAACAAATAAATTTAGTGGATATGTCACCAAATAATATATATATATATATATATATATATATAAATGAATGAATTTAGAAGAAAATGTAAATTAATATTGACAAATATTGATACGTTGTTCTCTTATAATCAGATCCAACTAACAAAAATTAGGTATATATGAGAATATTATTAACTTATATATGAAAATGGAAATGACATGAAGGTGTACACATCGAATTTTCTTTCATTTTATTTCTAAATCAAATATAAATGCAGAGAAATGATATACTATTTGAACTCAAAAATTGTAGTTTTCATAACTATGATATTGAAGAGAAGTTTTTGAATCTTCATATGAAATTTTTAAAAAATTATGATGGAATTATTTTAAAAATGATGGAAAGTCAGAGAGAGTGAGAGATGGATGTGAATATATATGAATTAGATTTTTATAGGAAAATAAAACTGTTTAAAAAAATTACGATGGTTTCAAACTTCTAAAAATCGTGTATTTGTGGTGTACTGTGTGAGAAAATTTAAAAATATTTATTTTTGAGTAAGTTATTTTTCATATTTTTTGTTGTTAAAATCTTTATTTCAAAATATATAAAATTTGAAACAGTTGCGTTTTTCTTTTTGATATCTTTTATTTTTAAAATTAATATTATGAAATAAATCCTATATATCATATTTTTATTGGTTAAGGGACTTATGCTTTGTGTTTGATAAGATAAAAGATAATCATAAAATTAAAGGTAGATACAGTGGTTAAGTCCATGAAGACAGAGTTGTGAGACATTGCTAAATTGCTAGGGCATTGGTCTTGCAGCAAAGATATCAGGCACTTCATGACTCCTTTTGTGCTTGCTTGCGCTCTACAAACACCGGTTCCTTTCCACGTCTGTCTGCAATCTACACACAGATTTACATTCTTATTTTTTAGAGGTAATTTGAAAATATCATATAACTTTACAGAATATCAATATTTATGAAAACATAGTTTGAAACATTTATCTGTCCAGAATAAAAGAGGAAGAACTGATGATGAAAACAACGGAAATATTTTTAGTAAAGAAAACAAATCAATATTATAGAACTCTATGGTAAACTTATTTTTGACACATTATTTTACATAAGATCGTTCAATTAATATTTTCAAGAAATAATATGATATTCATAATCGATTTTTTATAACGATATATACAGTATATTAAGAGGATTGTAAATGTTTATACAAACCTTGAATGAATTCAAAAGAAAATCAGTGCATATGATCAAAATTAAAAGAAAATATTAAAAAACAAAAGTTAATGTGTTTTTGCAAATTCTTAGTTATAGGTTGACCTGTTATTATTAAATTTTAGAAGAGTAAAATAGTAATTGACACATATTAGAGTGATCAGATCTGCACTCAAAAGTCTGCACCGTCCAAACTTCAATGAATGTCGGCGTCAACGTAACCGTGAATTGTACTTTTTAAGTTTTTGTAAACTCTTAATTCATCCAGAAAAATACAGTACAATTCAAGATTCAAGATTTACTCAAGCTTCCACACATTTGTAACTCAAATTACATAATTATAACAAAGCAAAAATGTATTAATTATTAATATTTTTTAGCAAAGGCATTAATCAAGGATAAAGCATTGCTAGTTCCTCTTCCCAAATTCAAGATCCGGGCCCGGACCGAGTTCTTGATCCGCCCATCCATGATCCGACCGGAAAACCCATCTGAACAAGTGTTCGCATCAGTCAAAGCAGCACTAGTCCAAGTCTGGGCATTGCTCATGTGGAACCAAAACTGGTCACGACCTTTAGCACTACCACACATCTTCACTTCATGGATCGACTTGGTCAAACGGTCAACGGTGTCATTGATCTCCTCCATGCAGTCCTTAATGGCTTGAAGCTCTCGTTTCTTGAGACCCTTAAAACGGGCCAAGCGCGAGACGAAGAGTTTCGTGGATTGGGCCTGGCTCACCGTTACGGTGAGTGCGGTCTCGGCTAGACGTCGAGGACTTGTTTGGATGGAGTTGGCGTAACCGGAGAGAGAGTTGATGCATACGGTTGGGTATGTTGTGGCTTTGCAAGAGGCTTGTATGAAGTTTATTGCACGCTTCGAAGTTCCTGCAGTGGCAGCTGAAGGGGACGCCGTGAGCTCCGTCGTCGATAAGAGGAATAGAAAGAGAATGTAGAATATTTGTTTCGCCATTGCTTTTAAATTGTGTTTTTGATTTAGATAACTGATTGTGTAGAGGAAAAGAGTTGGTTTTGAGATTTTATAGTGGATTAGCTAGTGCGTACTCAAAGGTATACTTTTGGGTTTTCTTAGGGTTTAGAATATTAGAATTTAATACGGTTGACATTGACCTTTGACTCTGGAGTCGATTATTTTTTTCCAAGTGGGGTCGATTATTAGTTGGAAAATGAATGTAGTACGGCAATTTTTATTTTTATCTCTGCAAAGGTAACATGGGATAAGGAATGAATCAGCAGACTCAGAATATTTGTGGCGTGAAGAGATTTTATCTTTCAAATTGTTGTGATAGAAAAGAAAACGAAAAAGGTTATTTTCAAAAATCTAACGAAAAGAGAGGAATTAGATGAAGTTATAAGATAAAGAAATGGAGAGTAGATTTAAAACCTGAAATCATTCAAATTCAGACAATAGGTACACTCCTAATTCGTCTGGTCCACGTCCAAGCATGCTATATAACCAAATTAGACGACTAATGTAAAGAAATAAACATATAATAATAGAGGCAAAGGTGTGTTATAGACATGCAAATTTAGTAGATTTTTTATATGAAAATTTTTTGTAGTCTTAGCCAAATAAAAAGTAAAAATATTTTTCCTGCTAAGATATTCGTCGAAAGACTCTAACTATTATTATTATTGGTAAATATAAACCAGTTTTTGAAATCGTTCAATTATGATATTTTGTTTGCATTTTTCTTATTATCTAAAACATATCATGGTGATTCCCAAACTAATCTATAAAACGAATCATCTCCGACATAATTTTTTTAATTGATATTAACCCTAGGTACTATCATTTTAATTAATTAATTTAGAACAAGAACACCCCAAAAAAATGTTGTGGAACTATAAGTTATATATATATTCACCACTTTTTACATAATTTGATTACATGTAGAAGTATTGAAAAATTAGTCTATTTTATACAGTATTATCACATACTCCTGTATTTAATACCAGCTCGTAATAAATTTTATTAAACTCTTTGTTTTAAGGTAAACTAATTAAGATAACTATTGCTCGGGGTGGGCTCAAGACTGCCGGCCAAAGATAATGAATGATTCGAGTTAGTTAGTACTTCTTTACAAGTGGTTCAACACATACTATATGTCGGCCAATACATACTATTGCAATTACCCTTATATATATATATTGGTTTAAAACAAAAAAGGTATATAATTGAACAAATAAATTATGTTAGGAGCTGGGACTTGGTTTCACATGCAGTTATCTGATATCTGGGTGCTATTTTTTCAATTTTTTTAAATAAAGAGTTTCATACTTATTACCCTTTTGTTGGTCAAGTCACACTTACCTCAATTATCTTTCGATCTTCAAATTGAAGAGTTCACACTTAACTCAATCGTCTCTTTCAATCTTCAAATTGAAGAGTTCACAGTTATCTCAATCCTCTCTTTCAATCTTTAAACTCAAGGATTTCATACTTGTCTAGCGAGGATGGGGGATTATACATTTTTACAACATTTATAAATTGTAGAACATTTAAATATTGCATGATTTTGAGTCATTAGATCAAAGATATATAATCACCACTAACTACTAGTTAAAAGGACTTATTTTGGAAGTTGACCAACAAAAACTCTAGTATACGTGACTAGACTGAAAAATTTGCAGATCATTTTCGTTTCTTTTTGTCAGAAAATTTGCAAATCTAAACAGTAAAATAGTAGACGAGTGTACATTTTAAAAAAATATTAGCGTCAGTTTTTAAATATTGCTATATATCTAAACTCCGTTTAAAATTTGAAGCAAGTTCATAAAGCTTAACAAATATAGCATTGCTTTAGTAAGTAACTTTTTCAAAAAAATATTAAATTCGAAAAAAAAAGTTAACATTACTTTTTACTAGTATCGCTTTATCTAAACATCTCTTAAAATTTCTTGTTTATTGCCTTATCCGCATTTTGACGTGTTTATTTTCTGAAGATATTTCTTACAAAAAACGATAAGCTAGAAATTTTAAAAGACGTTTAGATAAAGCAATATTACTAAAAAATAATATTAAGTATTTCTTACGAAAATACTTTTTACTAGTATCGTTTTATCTAAACGTTTCTTAAAATTTCTTGCTTATCGCTTTTTATAAAAAATATCATAAAAATATCTTTAGAAAATAAGGCACGTCAAAATGGGGATAAGGTAACAATAATTATATGCACGTGATGCGTAAATGTGATACATAAATTCTTGGGGTTACCAACTTACCCTACGGCCCATACCATACCCTGCTATACTGATTTGTAATTGATGCATTTTTAGCTCAATTATCTTATACACTGCTACAACCCACTTTATGTTTTTGGTCGACAATGAAAAGAAATCATTTAAAGTTTTCTATTAAGTATTTTCTCGCTTCACATTTTACATCTGACTCTGAACTGTTGGAGACTTGGAGGATGGAGGCCACTACCACGTGAACTTTTTATAAGAAATTTATTGAACTTCATTTTGAAAATTGATCGCATTATCACATGTCAATGTTAAACTAGGTAATCACATACGTCATGTAGGATAATATATATATTTTTCATGGATAATATTATTTCTTAAAACTTTTTAGCGAATTATATATATATATATATAAACTCAGTATATAAAATCATTGAGAAAATCACATTTTTAACTTTATATGTGTTAGATGCTATCCATTAGATATCACTATCACTTTAAACATTCAAACTATTTTTACTAATATTTTAAACTTTGAAACTACGGTCAGTTTTTTTTTTCTGACATAAAATTTACTACAAAATAGTTAACAAAAAACTAACGGAATTTCTGACAGGACCTTAATTCATAAAATAATTTCGACAGTAATTCGAAAGATTTCTGACAGATTTTCGATAAAATAATTATATCAAAAATCCGTTGAAAATATGTACGATGATATAACCGTTTTATATCTATTTGAATTTTGAAAAGTTTCGACGTAAAATTCACGAAAAACTGATAGAATTTCCGACGAGATCTTAATCCGACGGATTTTTGACAAAATAGTTCCATCAGTAATCCGACGGAATTTTGACAAAACAGTTCCATCGGTAATCCGTCGGATTTTTAAGTAACCGTCGGAAATCTGTTGGAATATATATATATATATATATATATTGATATAGCCATTTGAATTTTGAAAATTCTGATTGAACTTTTTTGTCAAAAATCCGTTGGATTACCATCAAAAGTTTTCGTCAAAAATTCTGTCAATTTTCCGGTAACTATTTTATAGTGAATTTTATATCGGAAAAAATGTGGGAGGTAATTTCAAAGTATAAAGTGTTAATAAAAATAGTTTAAAAGTTAAAAATGATAGTGTAATATATTCGAGGTTTAAAGTGTTAGCATTTGAGTTATAAAATACACTTAAAATACAATTTTCTTTAAAATCATTCATAGAACGAACTCACTTCTTCAGGTACTTGAGTCTCTTTTTAATCAATCTTCCTTGTGGGTTCCATGTTCATAAGCATAGGTGTTCATACATGAATTCAACAATATAAAGCTTAATCTGTAACATATATATCCGAAGGAAGATCGTGTTTGCTAAAAATTTTGGTGTCATCTACTGTTGCCTTATGTTACTGCGCAAGTGCCCCTCTTTTTTTCTCTTTGTCAAACGCGCAAGTGCTACTCTATAGTGCTAAATCCATACTGATCTCATTGGTTTGTTATCCATCAATGCCGATAAGAGACCTAGTGTAAGAACAATTGGGCTCCATCTATTTCTTGCTTGGATCAAGCAAGGTTCTTCTTGGGTTCCATTTTTGGGCTTAATAGTGCACTCGAATGGACCGGAAAATTCAAGTTCTGTTGTTTACAACATTTCAAAAAAATAAGGCAACAATGATTAGCGAATGGTGAACTGTCTTGGAGGGACTTTATGGGGTCAACATTATAAAATGTGTAGAACTAGAAAATAAGGCAACCATATATGATTAGGGAATGGTGAACTGTCTTGGAGAGACTTTATGGGGTCAACATTATGAAATGTGTAGAAGTAACTGTCTACATAAAAAATATTCAAATTTCTAAAATGTTATAAATTCAAGTTTTCAGCTAATCTAAATATTTCTTAATATGTACATTATTTCAGAACAATGCAACCCCACTTTTCTTGTAGGAAAATGATTTAGATTGATATGGTTATATTTAAAATGAGTTAATATCATAAAAATTGTTAATTTTACAACTACACATGCCAAAATATTATAATAAATAATAATATAATTTCATTTTAATTTTCTAGTAAGGGTCTCTGATACAGTCAGGTTTTAATCTCCATCCATTAAATCATAAATGTACAGTTATTGTATCACGTTAGTAAATACAAGATGAAACTACATATATCAAGATCACAAGTCAAATTTCAAAAGTAAAATTAGACCTTACTTGGTTTTGTCAATCCATAAAAGAAATTAATTAAGTACAAAGCAAACAATAAACGTAAACATGATTAAGCAATTGGTTCACAAGATTTAAATCATTGGGTTGCAAGTCGCAGTACAAGAAAACGTGGTAATTAGAACTTTGTAATCTCATTCTCCTTTTAAATATCACCTTTCTTTTTCTTGGGTTTAAATACCTCTTCACTCTATACCTTCGTCTTCTTGTTAGTCTCTGACGAGAAGAAAACGTGGAAAGTGTTGTTGTCCTTGTAGTTATCACGTATAAGTGATCAAATCTATCAACAAAGAGATAAAGTATATATGTCTGATCATCAAGAACAACATCGTGTCGAAGCTTCTCATCCCCAAGGTTTTTTTTCTTTTAAAAATTATTCTTGAGTTTGAGTCTTGAGTTTATCTCTTATATTCTCGCTTAATTTTCTGGTGGCAAATTTTTTTTCTTTTTGTATTTTAAGTGTATTCTCCTAAAGACAGTTATCCTCCGGTTGATAACCCGCGGCAACCGCCAAAGTCACAGTGGCTACCAGCGGATGGAGCAATGGAGGGAAGAGGAGGAGCATGAAAAGAAAGCCAAAACATGGAACAAGCTTCTAAGCAGGAACCCCAAAAATGGTACGATGTTCCCATTATTTGTTTTGTCTATTCTTCTTAATCCAAAATTAACATGTCCGATATTCATGTTTCCCTAAACCTAAAGAGTAATAAAACCAAAATTTTTTGACCAAAACAATAAAAAGTAAATTAACATGTCTCTCTGTTTATAAACATCACAGTTGTTGCGTTCCTAGTTTAAGAAGCGTGGTGAGTTGATTTCATCTCTTTCTCGTTTTTCTATTGGTCTCTCTTGTTTTGTTTCTATTATCTCTTAGTCCCAAAATTTATGTCCTTTTATTTATAAACACTACAGCTGATGGATTCAGCCGATCACTGCTGCGTTGATCTCTCTCCTTTATATATATATATATATATATTTTATAAGACATTCTCTCCATTTTTCTGGTCTCTTAGTTTTTATTTTGTTCTAAGTCTACACAAACAAAGGAATTGTATAGTACGAACTAACATAAAAGCAGTTAATTATATGTCTCTGTGTTTATACACATCACAGCTGCTGCATCGAGCTATGTGCCTTGATGCTCATCTGGTGCGCATTTGTTTGTCACAGCTGAGTCAACGTACGATTCTACGCTCTATATGAAATGTAGAAAAGACTTTCTCCACAGAAAAAAATGGATTTCTCTCGTTCACAATATGGGCTTTGTATGTTGTTGTCTTGTTTCAATTCGA
Organism: Cardamine chenopodiifolia; assembly: GCA_963922655.1. Taxonomy (NCBI): domain Eukaryota; kingdom Viridiplantae; phylum Streptophyta; class Magnoliopsida; order Brassicales; family Brassicaceae; genus Cardamine; species Cardamine chenopodiifolia. The sequence continues at coordinate 11,166,336 of OZ000479.1, read as the reverse complement.
ATAATGTATTTAAATCTGGGTAACTTATCGATTATTGGCTTGAGCATGACCATGCAGAGACTATTGAACCTGAGGAGAGAACTGCTTCTTTCGTAAATGAAATTTGTCTAAGAGTAAAAATGAGTAGCTTCGAAGTAGAGGGGTATGGACCAGTAATGAATAGAAAACTTGAAGGAATGTCAAACTAGTGTTATCATAGAAGTTTAGTTACTGAAAAATAAAAATAATCCAACCAAGGGCAATAATATAGAAAACAGCTCACATATGCTAAATGAGGTTCTCCCCTTCTTTCTCTTTTTGGTCAAAGAGGTTATCCTTAATTAGCTCGAGAAATGAAAGATGTGTAGATCAGATTTCCATGTGGTTCTTTACGCTAATCTCCTATATATTAAGAATAGTTATATAAATGGTATTGATGTGACAACAGACATGTTTTGGACCATTATACCATTGATTCATTGTCGTGAAACACATATTAAACTCTAAATACCACACTCGGACTGTAAGTTGGACGGTTCCAACATGATTTTCTCTAGAAGAAAAGTTATTCACCATTTATTTAATATATAGAGTTTTTATGACAAAAAAAAAGAAAAAAATAGCTGGACAAATATGGATCCATAAACCGAGAGTGAGTATATAAGTCTACTTTTTCCTTCTTGGACTCATCATTTTCTAAAGAAGCCCAAAATGTGTTGGAATTACTTTTGTACTCCTAAGTTAGGAAGATGGATTGTTTTTCCAAAACGAGCAGTTGAAACACAATCTTTCAATTGAATCTGATTTGGTTAATATTATCAAGATCTGGTTTTAAAAACCCTACATAGTCTCTCAAACAAAAAAGTTAATATTTTTCAATATAAACTGGTTTTATAATTAAATTTTATTTTTTTAAAAATAATTATGACCAATATTATAACCATGTTATTCCGGTATACCGCTTATCAGAATCCGGTAAAAATTAGTGTTGATCGACGTTGACCAAAAGAAATATTCAAAATATAGTTAATTTTATCTATTTTTATAAATAAAAAATAAATATTTAACTAAAAATATTCTCATTTTAAAAACAAAAAATAAATGAGAAATGTAAAATATCATTTAATTCTACTTATTTTTGACAGAAAATGAAAATAATCTTACAAAAAACAAAATTTCTAAAACAAAAAAATGTTGTCTTTTTCTTCCGTCTTCTTCACTTCTTCCGCCCATTTATAGCCTCCAACAAAAGATTATCACTCACTATGTCTCCAAACCCATTTGTAACTGTGTATCACGAATTCGTGTGATTCGTCTGCAATTACCAACTCACATAAATTTGAATTGTAAAATAAATATTATTTGATATATCATTGTTTATTTTTATTATGAAAGTTAAAAAAACATATGGGTTCGTCTCCGATATTAACCGTATCGTCATCATCAAATAACCGTAAGTGTATTTAACCATAACTGTAATAACTATAAATATATTTAATCGTTTTCGAAAATGAAAATTTTTTATTTTTAACTTTTATCAAAATAGATAAAAATTAAATATTTGTTGAATATTTTTTTTTGGTTAATGCTGGTCAACAACAATTTTTACCGAATTCTAGTAAATGGTGTACCGGAATAACGTAGTTATGATCATGATATTGGCCACATGTCGTTGTAGAGTTTGTATATGTAGACATGCAAAACATATAACTAGTATAGTTTACTATATATTTCGAAACTTGGCATGTGTGATCGTGTATTTCGGTAAACTTAGTGTAGGTGGTTATTTTTTTTTTCAAAAAAAAAAATTTCTATTTAGTACCCACTATTGAGCGGGCCTAGCAGAACTACAGATTTAGCATCTTGGACAGGCCTACTAGATTCAACAAACCAAACAACACAAACAAAATATTAAAGACCGAAAACAAAAACGACTACGTTTTTAGAACTTTAGAAACAGAAAAAACCCCTAGAGAATAAGGTCCTTCTTCGACGCCCTCCGCAGTTGCAGACAAGCAGAACGGCAAAAACTCCTACTCCGGCGAAACCGGTAAATTCATAATATAGTTCATCTTCTTCGTCTTTATTTCTCTTTAGAATCCTTAATTTTGAGGGTTCTCAGAATCAGTTACTATGTATGAAACAAATACGTATTGGGAGATTCTGTTGTGTGATTGAATCTTTACTGTGATTTTTGCAGAAAATTAAAAGAGGTGAGAAAACATGGCTTATGCAGTGATGAAGCCTACGAAACTTGGTTTAGAGGAACCACTCGAGCAGATTCATAAGATCAGGATCACTCTCTCTTCTAAGAATGTGAAGAATCTGGAAAAAGGTTTGATCTTTTTAGCTTATTTATCGCTTGATTGGAATTGAATCAGCAGTCTCTAGTCCTCGAGATTTTGAGGGTGAAGGCTGATAGATTGTTTTGTTCAAAGCTAGAAATCTAGAAAAATGTTGATACCATATGTGGAAAGATTAGAACTTGGTTTTTGGATTGCTGTTTCTGATGAATCAGAGTGCTTTGGATGAATAGTCTCTGCGTAATTCTTTTGTTTTGATTAGTGTGCACTGACTTGGTTCGTGGAGCTAAGGATAAGGGTCTTAGAGTTAAGGGACCAGTGAGAATGCCCACTAAGGTTCTTAACATCACTACCAGAAAAGCTCCTTGTGGTGAAGGTAACTCATTTTCATCTTCTCTACTTGTAAATTCGACAATGTTGCTACTAAACTAAAGAATTTGAACTTATTATTTGTGCTTCTTTCATTTTTATTAGGAACCAATACCTGGGATAGGTTTGAACTTAGGGTTCACAAGCGGGTGATTGATCTCTTCAGCTCTCCTGATGTGGTTAAGCAAATCACCTCTATCACCATTGAACCTGGTGTTGAGGTTGAGGTCACTATTGCTGACTCTTAGGAAAAGTCATGTTTTTTCGGTCTCCGAAAACCGCTTCAAGAAAGGATGTATTTCATTGTTTTTTGGTCGTAACATTTTTGTTTCTGGTTACTGCAACCTTAATTCTTGGGTTTTCATAGTTCTGTGGTGGTTTTGTTGATCATTTTTTCATATATTAAGAGACCTTATTGAACCATTTTACGATATTGAGTTCATGCATATCTTCAATGTGGTTGATAGATTCTTGAGACTTTCAAGATCACAACACATACTGCTCTAAACTATGTCCACTAGTGACCCAATGGTTTTACTTTCCATGTACTTCTTCATTGATCAGGAGCTAATGCAAACTATTGAAAGAACTATTATGCATATGGTTTCTTACCTTCAATTGTTTGTGGATTCAGGTAGGCACACTCTACATTATAGAATGTCTGCTGAAAATTTATTTTACGCATTCGGTTATTATCTATGATTGGTAAATTGAAACAAGAAGCTCAAGTGTAGATGTAAGTCCGGGAAAAGCAATTGTTATTTTGATATCTGAACTGAGCTCAACTCTTAATGTCTCATAGAATCTTAATAGAGCTGCTTAGCTTGCCTACATCAAATATTATATTACTTTTAAGTCAAACAAAATTTTTCTGAATATGAAAAATAGGTAACAGATTTTTGTTATTCCTATATAAAACAAAGCTTACTGAATAGACGGTTGCCAATGGGAAAGCTATATTTGCGGCAGCAGAAGTTGATCACAATGATTCGTCCTTTGCTTTTTAGAAGATGAGGAATTGCAAAATAAGTCATATATGTTGATCCCCAAAAGTTGATATCCTTAATATACACAAATTAGATAAAAGCAGTCAATAGTATAGGGTTTGAATCGTGATTGATGTTTCAGATTATCGTTTACATTAATTACATGTCAAAATATTATGTTAATGTTAATATAACCAAACTATTTTTGTGTTTTTTTAATCTTTGGTAAACGCTAATGAAAAACGTAAACGGGAGGCGAAATTTTGTGATTGTTTAAAATATAGAGATTAGACTTTATCAGAAATAAGTTATATGTTTTATTAATTATGAACATAACAATTTAACGGAATCAAAATAATGTTCGATAACCTCTAATAATGTTTCTTGATTTATGAATTACTACTAAGAGACCTTATTGAACCATTTTACGATATTGAGTTCATACATATCTTCAATGTGATAGATATATTTTGAGACTTTTCAAGATCACAACTTACATTGTTCTAAACTAGGAATACTAGTGAACAATGGTCCTGATGCAAACTATTGAAAGAGTTCTGGTTACCTAGGCAAAACTTAGAGGTTATAGGATCGAGTAACATTTGAAACGAAACTAATATTACATGTTGTGGTTTCGGGTACGAGGGATTACGGATTTCGGTCCAAAACCCCTTAATAATAATTAAAAAAAAAGAACTCTGTGCATATGGTTTATTACCTCGAACAGAGCAAGGCCATGAACTTATATGGATTCTGAGACATTTTGCATGCCGTATCTTCTTCTACTGTAGGACATGAAGAAATGTCACGATAAACATATACAAAAGCCTTTGGTCAAGGTTTAGGGGTTACCTTCATAGTCATCCATATGACAAGCACTTAACTATAGAATAAAGAACCAGAGACTATATATTCAGTAACAATATGATTAGATCTTACCTTCAACTGGTTCTGGATTCGGCACACTCAACACAATAGAATATCCGCATTAATTTTTTTACACATTGTGCATACATATAATCCTAATTAAATAAATTAATAATGGGAAACCTCTAGTTATACGAAATATTAAGTTCAAAATAAAATTGGAACAAATATTATGGAAGAAAGTACAATACTTAATTGCAATAACTGATAAAGACATAAAGTATAAGTTACATGTCCATCATAGGAATACAACTATTATTGAAGACAAGAGATCTTGGACATATCGATATGATTCAATTACGCTTGAAATAAGGTTTTCCATAAGAACATTGTATAGTTGAGTACGAAGTAAAAGATTTCAGGACAAACATTTTTTATCAAAAAGATCAATTTCATCCAAGATGGCTCTGTTATGTATGTCTCTCCTCTGCCTATACCTCTGAAGATTGCTTTTGCGCATCTATTCGGACATGAACAAATCTGAAACATACTATATATATATATATATTTCAATAAACGAATTGGTTTATAAAATAAGTAACGTTTATAGTTTTTTATTTATTTATTATCGAATTCTATTTTCAATTTATACAATTTTATGATTTAATTTGTTTTGCATGTAATTTCAATGAGCAAATGTCGCATTTTTGAATTTCTAAAAGAGTACTATTCTTCTGCATCTTCTGTTTCTTCAAGGTTTTACAGCAATCCTGATCTTAGGGCGGAACTCGCAGAAAAATGACCGAACTTGAAGGTTTAAATACGAACATTTAAACCATAAAAGAAGAACGAGTATCAGATAAGGAACGACTCAAAGCAATAGAAGAGGAACGACTCAAAGCAATAGAAGAAGAACGACTCAAAACAATAGAAGAAGAACGACTATCAGATAAGGAACGAGTCAAAATAATGGAAGTGTGGATGAATGCATTTTTTGAACGTTTGAGCAACCGTCATTGCCACCGCAAAATTAGTTGTCTTTATTTATTTTTTAAATACTTTTATATTTTTTTGAATAATTTTTTTTAATTTAAATTTAAATTTTCATCTTAACTATATTTTTAATCAGAATTAAAATTTTCTTTGTATTTTACATTTTAAATTTTTAAAAATTAAATAAAATACGAATCTGTCGGAAATCCGTGAGAAACAGTTTTATCATATACATTATTGACATATTTTCGGTGAATATCCGACGGATCTGTTTCCGAGGGATTACCGACATATTTTCGGTGAATATCCGACGGATCTGTTTCCAAAGGATTACCGACATATTATCGAGAAAGCTGAAACCGATAAATTTCTAACGGATATCTGAACATCGAAAATTCGTCGGAAATTTATCGAAATTACCAACGACTTTCTGATGTGTGTTTCATTTTTGATATATTTCTAACGGATTTGATTTTCTGATTCTGGTTGTCTTCTTATATTGAAAGCATAACATGGAAAGTTAGCTAACCTCTCCGATGCCGGAGGAAGCTCCGGTGATTAAAACTACTTTTCTGGAAAGGTTTTCGAAGTGAAGGTGCTTATGAAAACAAATCACAAGTTTGATCAAAAGACAAAATGAGTAAAAAAGGAAGAGAAAGATGATGGTGAGAGGAGGAAGAAGAAGATTGAGAATGGTGTGAAGTGTATCCATGTTGTTCGCTTGCAGAACCAACACCTCTCTAGTACTTGTTTATTTCGTTAAAATGTTTCAGAATTTAACTTTACAAGAGAATTCTATTTTAATAGACACAAAAAGCTAGACAGGGATGCACAAGGTTTATTGACCCTCATTAAAAAGCTGTAGCTAGTGGAAATGGCGCATCTCTAGCTAACCTTTAAGTAATTTTCAAATATTAAGTGATTTGAAAGTAATCATTATCTGAATGATTAATAACGTGTAGATGTGTATATGCATCTCTGCATTGACCTAAACATGAACCTAATATATTTAAAGATCGTAATGACAAAATTTAAAGATGTTAATATTTATAAACAACAAAATTCTATCTATAATCTTTTAATTGAGATTTCAGGATTAAGACCAAATCCGGGTTAGAGTACATACTCTCAGCTCTATACGTCTGCATATAATCGACTTGACCAAATCAGCTTTCAAAATTAGCTGATTAATGTAAAAGCTAAAAAGTCAATATCTATAATCAAAATTCAGATATAATTTTTAAAACTATAAAGAAACTGGGGGTTTTCTTCTTTGAAAAATATGTATTAACTTAACAAAAAACAATCTATATTAATGAATTAACGATGTTGTCCATAGATCAAATTAATATATGTGGACTGAATTTGATCACTTGGCTTTCTAGTTTACAGCTACCTTCATTACGTGTGTTTGGAATGGAGTTTGGAACACACAGACAAACGTTTAGAACTATATCTTCGTTTGTTCTTTTTGCTTCCACATCACACCACATCACTTTCAATTTCTATCTCGTTTTTATATATTAATATATCAAATTAATATTTTTTCTTCTTTTTTCTCATATTCGTATAACAAACAAATAATTAAAAGTTTTTACTTTTTTTTTTGGATTAATGATGAATTGATGATAATGAATGAGAATGACATGATGACAGAAAAACTCCATGTGACTTCATTTTAATGGAGAGCAATGTGCAAGAATTGAAAGCCATTTTGTTTATTTTATTCGTTAAAATGTTAGAAATAATGTGTCCACATGATTGATGGTTAGTAGTCAAGAAACTTTACTACATACAAACAGTTTGTTACAAGTTTGGACCATGGCATGTAATTTAAAGACACGAGCCTCTCTCTGTCTTATCTTTTGGGCCTCTGTGTATTATCATTATTACTCCTATTATAAGAAGGCTCCACATGACTCTTTTCCACAAAAAGCATTATCATCTATTAAGTTGGCATGTCAAAATGGATAATCCCATTTTAATCTGTCTATTTGTTTTATAGATTAAAATTTATTAAAAAAACAAATCCAATATCGTTAAATCCATTTAAATGGATTATATGGGTTATCCATATATCTATATTAAATATAATATTAAAAAATCTAAAACATATCATAATTATTATAAAACAAAGGAGAATTTCCAAGTAGCAAATTAAAATATATATACATATCTAGTTATTAAAATAGAAATAACTATTTCTATATAACATAAGACACGACATGAGTCTTGCCGTATGAACTTATATGGAATCTGAGACATTTTCCATGCCGTATCCTCTTCTACTGTAGGACATGAAGAAATGTCACGAGATAGCATATTATATAAACATATACAAAAACTTTTGGTCAAGGTTTAGGACTTACATTCATAGTCATCCATATAAGAAGCAGAGATAATATTTACAGTAACTATAGCATAAAGAACCAGAGATAATATTTTCAGTAACAGTATGATTAGATCTTACCTTCAATTGGTTCTGGATTCAGCTCGGCACACTCTACACAATATAATGTCCGGATTAATTTTTTACAACATTGTGCATACATAATAGTAATTGAATAAATTAATAAGGGGAAACCTCTAGCTAGACGAAACATTAAGTTCAAACGAAAATTGGAACAAATATTAATGAAGAAAGTACAATACTTAGTTGCAATAACTGATAAAAACATAGAAGTATAAGTTACATGTCCATCATAAGAACACAACTATTATTGAAGACAAGAGATCTTGGACAGATCAATATGATTCAATCACGCTTGAAATAAGGTTTGCCATAACGAAAAAATATATATTTGAGTACGTAGTTACAGATTTCAGGACAAAATTTGTTTATCAAGAAGATCAATTTCATCCAAGATGGCTCTGTTATGTATGTCTCTCCTCTGCCAATACCTCTGAAGATTGCTTTTGCGCATCTATTCACCGATTCCGACAGGAAAAAATCTGAACCATACTATATATTTTCCAATAAAGCATACAAAGAAAAAAAGATTAGTTAATGTCATATATATAAGGTATAAAGATCATGTACAAAATTTTTAATATACTGACCTTTTCTATAAAGAGAGGAGTGGTCATATCTGTAGATGTGAATCCGGGAAAAGCAATTGTTATTTTGATATCTGGACTGAGCTCAACTCTTAATGTCTCAAAGAATATTACTAAAGCTGCTTTTGCTTGCCTACATCAATATTATATCACTGTTAATTAAGTAACAAATAATTTTTATGCATATAAAAATAGGTAAAAGATGTTTATTTATCAATATATCGAAAGAAAATCTTACTGTATAGATGCTTGCCACTGGCAAAGGTAAATTTGCTGTACTAGAACTAATCACAATGATTCTTCCTTTGCTTTTTCGAAGATGAGGAATTGCAAAATAAGTCATGTATGTTGATCCCCAAAAGTTGACATCCTTAATATACACATGAATTAGATAAAGTAGTCAATATAGGATTTGAATCTTGATCGATGTTTCAGAATAGCGTTTACATATTATATGTAAAAGGATTATTTTAATATTAATATAACAGTGCTTTATCTTTGGTAAAGTGTAAACGCTAATAGAAAAACGTAAACGCGAGGTAAAATTTTGTTTAATATATAAGTTGCATTTAACATTCTAAGGTGTAAAACAGAAGAAAACAAATTAATATTTGCGTTTAAAACAATCAAAATCATGTGTGATAACAGCTCAGCATGTTTCTTAATTTGTATTCTTATGGATTACTATTAATAAGCTTGTAAATGGATATCTTAAAAAAAAAAAAAATCACCATGATAGGCTTAGCATCTTGAATTTGAGAGAAGTCTTCGAACAGAATCGTTTGAGGTACTCCAGCATTGTTGATCAGGTGGTCTACTGTCTAGATATGATAACTTTGGTTAGAAAAATAACAATCTAATAAATTTGACAAAAAATAATTTATAATTTCATAAATATACATTTAGACATATGTTAGTTATCATAGAATGATAGAATACGGGTTAACCACCAACATTCTCTGTCGCAATATTAGTATTATTAATAGAATATATAATTTTTCCATTTGTTGGAGACTTGGGAGTACTTACGTTTTCCGAAATGATGAATCGTCTCATCAATGAACTTGTTACAATTCTCAACATTAGCAACAACACCAGGTATGATAATGACATCACCACATCCTAATTGGCGTGATGTTTCTGCTACAGTCTCTAGACGGTCTTTTCTTCGAGCAACGAGAGCCAAATATGCTCCTTTCTTTGCGTACTCGTATGCGATTTGCTTTTTTTACAAAAACATTAAACAATTCTTCTCAACCAAATATCATATAACCTTCTCTGGATCCATGCTGAACAAATACCCTAACGACTATATTTACTCATCGCTAATTATGAAACATATATTTTAAAAGCATAGCATCCAAAGCTATAGCTAACCTCTCCGATGCCGGAAGAAGCTCCGGTGATGTGAAGGTGCTTATGAAGACAAATCATGAGTTTGATCAAAAGATAAAGTGGGTAAAAGAGGAAGATAAAGATGATGGTCAGAGGAGGAAGAAGAAGATTGAGAATGGTGTGAAGTATATCCATGTTGTTCGCTTGCATAATCAACCTCTCTGCTCTATTTATCTCTTTAAAATGTTTCAGAATTTTAATTTACAAGAGGAGAGAAGTCTATTTTAATAGCCACAATAAGCTAGACAGGGATGCACAAGGTTTGTTGGCGCTCCTTAAGAATGGAAATGGCGTACCTTTCTAGCGAGCCTTCATTTACGTTTTTGTTTTCAAATATTAAGTGATTTGAAAGTATATCTGAATGATTAGTAACGTGTAGATATGTCTGAATCTCATGCATCGACATAAACATGAACCAAAGATATTTCAAGATCATGATGACGGTTTTCGCTTGTAAATATCAATCACAATTACAAAAAAAATTTCAAAAACTATGCTAATATTGATAAACAACAATATTCTATCAATAATCCATAATCAACATAACTCTTAGCTCTATATGTTATTTCTTCTTTCAAAAATCTATGTTAACAAACAAAAAAACATACCATAATTGAATAAACAATGTTGTCCATATATCAAATTACTAAATTTCGCTAGGCTTTATTGTTTACAGGTACATTGCGAATTAAGTATTATTACAAGAGACGGAAACAAGATTGCTACACCATGTGAAATTTGGAACCCAAAGGCAACATTTAGTGAACTAATTCTTCTTTTTGGTAATATATGACTTGATTTTAATTGAGACATATTTTGTACATTTGTAAATTTATTCGTTAAAAATTAAAATGTACAAAATAATGTCCCACGTGATTGATAGTAATTACGTACAAACAAGTATACACTAATCTATTGTTACTAAGACTCAAACCCTATTTTTATTCAAAGGTTCTGTTTATCTCCGTGTTCCACCTAAACTCTAGATTTCACATTTATTAGTCTCCATATGATTGATGTGTTGTAAATGCAAATAATGATGAAGAGACGACAGCGAGTACTAATTCATCTTTAAGTAGACGATTACATTTATCAACTTCTCCATCAACTACGTTACAGATGCCGACAGAGCTATCAGCAAAGCGAATAAAATTTAACGTGAAGATGATGAAGGCAACAAATCTGAAATGTGGTCAATGATTTCGGAAATATTTAACATGAATTGTTAGCAAAAAAAACAATGAATTCAAGAATTACGTTTAATGTACTAGCTAACCCAAATCAATTAATTTCCACACTTGTTACAAACTTTGAACTCGTAAATGACAATTTTCAAAATGTTAACAAAAACTGGAAATGTAAAATCTTGGATATTGGAAAAATTAAAATTGAGATTCTTAATGTAAACAAATTTGTAGGATAGATTTAGTAGCTGAAAGAAGATAAAATCCACTTCACCTGTGGATCTATCCCGACGGTTGTCTGACCGCTTACTGATTTAACAGCTCTTCATATCTGCCCTTTCGATCAAAAACTAAGCCACAAGAATTAACATAGCCTTCGATACATAGTGCAATATAATCATCTCTTCAAGCCCAAAATCAAAAGAACACAAGGAACACAATTTGAAAATAAATATGTATGGTGTGTCAGATTACAAAAGACTCAGCAACGGCATTAGCCTAAGTCAGGGATAACTGTATTTGGTAATTTGCTTCTCATCATCCACAATAACACAACACTAAACCATTCCCGAATCATCAAAAACCTAACAAAAATAAGATTCTAAAAGAGCCTCAGACCGTCCTAGTCAAGTTAGAAGCTTTTCAACATTGAAATTTCAGCAACCATTTAATCTAATCATCATCGGCTTCTTATAGAACAATATCTAAAAATTCTAATTAAAAAAATCATCAGATCTTCCTATACAAGTAATTGAATCACAATACTTAGAACTCTCTAAGCATTCAAAAACTTGGCAAAGTGTTCTTCATTTGATCTCATTACAAAAAAAACCAAAACTTTCAACTCAAAAATATTGTTTCCCGACGTCCTAAGTAACATCACTGATATTTGAAGAACAGGATAGCGAGGGAAACTGTATTTAATGTAGGCTAATACATTTTTATAACAAGCTTCACATGTAAATTTATTCAAAGCATGAATCTTTATATCATGTAAAAGCCACTAAAAATAAATCAAAGATCCAATCAAAAACAGAAGAACTCAGTCCCTTAGATGTTCATAATTACGCGATCATTACCGCAATCATTACAGGTCTGTAAATTGACTCATCACTGTTCTTCCACAATAAAAAGACAACAGAATCAGAGACTTTAACCTAAAATAAATATAGTTGCTCAAGTGATGCTCCAAAATCGGTATCATACTAGAATTAACCGTATGATACTTTTAATGATTTAAGGAGGAATTTAAAAGAACAAGAGCAACACGATTGATATTGCTTCAAGGGAACGAATCATATGGGAACGGACAAATCCACATCGACTATCTGATGAAGCCAATCTGTACGATAAAAACACTATAATCGAAATCGCAATTAGCATGGAGACAATTGTGATCAAGCATGAAATAGAATCTATACACTAGTAACTACGAATTTGGATTTGATGCTGTGAGCTATTGAGTCGGAGATGAACTCTAAAACCCTAGAGAATGAATCGGCTGAAGAATTGTGTAGGGAATGAAAGGTGTGGAAGTCTTATATAGGGTTGGTTGATTGACGGTTTAAGGATTAGGGTTTTCAGTATGTCAATTGACGAAAATAACATTGGGCTAAAATTGTACAAAGGGCCAAGATTCAAGAGGTTTGTTTCTATGAAGCCCAATTATTTTTCTTGGAGGGCAACAAGCCCGATATTCCCTATTGCATTAGATTTTTTTTTTCAAAAATTTGTATTAGAGAGAGCCGAATTAAATTTGAGGAGGTTATCTGCAACATGACTTTTTCTAATTTGCAACATAATTTTGAGTTATGATTACAATTTAACCAGTTTTCATTAAAAAACATAATTTGGTTTAGTGTCTATAGTTTTCCATTTATGCAATTCAGTTTATTAGTTTAAACCGGTACTCTATCATCAAGCTCTATTTGTATGTCTCTTGGTCATTTGTAAAGAATCAATCAACAAAATATCTTTCTCAAAATCTTCATATTTCTCTTTCGCTGACAATTGTAGAAAACTTAGATCTTCTGAAGTAGCTATTTTTACCTGTAATCACTTTCAAACTCTAGGTGAATTTTTGGATCGGATTCATGGTTTTTTTTCTTGTCTTATTAATAGTTATCAATATTATTATTGTTATTTACTCGCGAGGACACAGTATTTAATAAAGTAACAATAGTTGTATGCGAGAACAGAAAACATTTTTATCATCTGTCTCAAAAAATTAATTTATTTATGTTTATACCACTAAAATTAAATTGCAAATAAATTTCAAAATTTGGCTATCTAACAACTTAGTTATTATTGGCTATTTTTTGCCAATAAATATTATTTAAACCGTCAACTCTTTTTTGTTTCTTTATTTTGCTTCACTGTGTAACTTTGAAAATTTTACCGTGAAAACAAAGTCATTATCTGGATGTCAATTACCCCAATGTGGAAACATATAATAAACAAATTTAGCGTTATGAAAATTCAAAATATGAAGTTTCCGTTAAAACGTCTGTTAAATGAGCAAGTAGATTTCGACTCATTGCCTAGTCACGATATACATGGAAATGTGATATTTTGCAGAACGTGCCATCTCGTTACAAGTCTTCTGCTGCAGAGTCCGAATGAAGTCTAGTCAATTATTCATTCAATTATTTTCATTAACTTTTTAACCATAGAACAAGAAAAGAAAAGGAAATATATGCCAATTTGAAGAAACGAATATTCCGACTAGGTAAATAAATATATTTGTAAGAAACAAAAAGATCAGCACAAGTAACAAGTATGTGATTCAACTACCAAATACTACAGAATGTGTGTATTATGTATATGCGGGTCACATTCTACAACTTTTGTGTTCGTCTGTAAAGTGTGAATAACCAAATAAAATTTCACATTATTTTCGGGAAAAAACGTGTTCAACACTTATATACGATAAATAATATTATGTCTACATTACAATACACTAACTACGATATACATTATCGAGATTTATTCTTGCCTTTAAACCGCCAGGAGAAAATTATTTTCTAATCGAATATGAATCTTAAACTTAATTGATATTAAATATATATATAGTATAAACTATCATGAATGTGTCTTTAACGTATCACTTACGCAATCCCACTTAGTAATTAATTAATTAAACAAATACTGTATAGAACTGTCGATGACGTGGGGGATTTTTTACTTTTGATAACGTTTTGTGAGGACTTTAAGGCGTTTTAAAGTCTTTATTTTAATTAATTGCCTTTTTGGTTAACTCATAAGACACTGTAGGCTAGTTTTTAGTTAAATAATTGGTTTTTGGGTAATAGCAAAGTATGACATCAGAGGAGTGGGAAATTAGTTCTCCCACACCACTCATCTCTCCTTACTGTAGCACTTCTGTGGCATAAGTAATTTCCAATTATCTCTCTACGCCATTTACACTGGATATTGAACTAGTTGTGTAACTACATTACCTAGACAGTCCGTAATCTTCTTATTTATTTTTACTACTCCCTCTCTCTTAATGTAATGATCCCTCTGCATGCAAACAAATTAACTAGCGGTCAATTTTGAAATTACTTAGCGGTCAGATTTTTTACAACTATGTCGTGTGTCTATTTATCGGGAGAAGTTCTTAACTTATTTACATGATAAAATAGATTTTAACATGTTTTAATTTTGGCAACATATTCTAATTTTGTTATCTACATCTAATAACATACATGGTAATAAATTTATTAGCATGCCATACTTCATAAATATCAAACTCAAAATTATATTTATTTTGAATATTCAACTTCGTATAAATGTTAACTTATTTACATAACAAAACTAATTTTAACATATTCTAATTTTATTATCAATATATAATAATATGTTCTAATTTATTTAAGTTATTACTATATATGACCATATATATAACTCTACTAACTATTTATAATTACTTTACCCTAGTAAACATGATTTTATTAGTAAAGATTCAACTTACCATTGACAAACATATATGTTATGATTTCCCGATTGTAAATACATAACTAACATGATAATAAATTTGTTAGCATTCTATACTTCAAAAATATCAAACACATAATTATATTTATCTACAATTTTGTATAAAATCTTAACTTATTTTTTACATGATAAAACATAATTTAACAAGTTCTAGTTTTATTACCGATAACATGTTCTAATTTATTTAAGTTATTACTACATACAACCTATATATAACTCTGCTAACGATTAGTCATCACTTTACCCCAGTAAACATAAATTTAACAATGAAGATTTAATTTATCATTGTCCTTTTTATTTATAAACTATTTCATGTTAACATATTATCTATTTTTTTACCAATAGAGTATTAAATTACCATGATTCGTAATTGTATAACTCAATTTCTCTTTATAGATGACCTAATTCTAAAATATCACTCTTATTGGAGACGCTAATAGGCATTTTGTTGCGATAACAAATAAGTAAGTTCTAGTTGAACTTTAATGCTTCAGTTTTGGAGTTTTAATGGCGATTGTTTCTCTCATGTGGTAAAGATGATATATTTTTTTGTAACGGTTATCAATTAACTTTTTATGCTATTAAACATAAAAGATATCAAATTTATGGGGAAACACGAATAACTCATTAAAAAAGAAAATTTTGATTTAAGCTAAACAGATAAGAGGGTTTATGATTTTTCAAACTAAATTCAAAAATAAATAAAGCGGAAAAAAGTAGAGACAATTTTAAACACAAATAAACGAAAAGGAACTTTCGGAAAGACGGTATTCGACTTAGGATTACTATTTGTTTATTAATGGAGCTTAATACTACTTAAGTAAGCTAATCAATTGGTTTTATATCACTAATCTTGACTAATACACTTCTATAGTACTAATCTTTTTTAATCACTTAATCATCAATAACTTCGGTTAGTAATCAAGTAACCAAAGAGAATTAATTACAAGCCTAACTAACCACTAAACATCATATTCAACTAATTTCATACGTTAAGCATGTAAATCACTTATTATTTTGGTTCAAACATTTTATTAAACATTTTGTGGGCATGAAAATGCTTAAACTCTAAATTAACTTGATCAAGGTTAATCTAGCATTAGAAACACTTAATAAGCAAGGATCTATAACATTCCAAACCTAAACTCCACTAATCACTCATAACCACTCTAAATCTATCATTCTCCAAGAATTCTAAGAGACTACTTACTCATATTCATGAAAACACAAAGTAATGAGTTTGTTCTTTGCATAATCATGATTAAGAGAAAAATAGATGAAAGACTTGAAAGATAAAACAAGATTGATTGCTCAAAACCTTAAATGAAGATACAGTAGCATCATCTTTCGTTGGTTAAGGACAATATGCTCACATATGTTCTATCCAAGAACCTATAACGCTTTTGGCGAATAAATTAAACCCTAAATCATAGACTAATTAATCAATCTAGTCTAAGAAATGAGAACAACGATAGATGAAAATACAATAAGATAATTCCCATCTATGGTGTAATTCAGTTATTCATGAATTCTCTTGAAAACCCTAAACCTAAATAGAAAACTACTCAGCCATAAAGATAGAGAAATAACCAATGATTGAAGAAAATTTCATAATAATCAAATATAAATAACAAAAGAGTCTTGAAATCTCTCTAAGAACTAGGTCGGAATCAAGCAATAGAATAGATGGTGATGCCTAAACGATGACATTTAAACTAGTATTTATAGGTTAAAACACGTTTAGGTCGAAGTCCTAATCAAAATAGGAAAATAAGCAACATTTCCATATTTTTTGGGCAGGTTGATCTGGTTTGGATCGATCTGGTATCTCAAGGCAAATTGGCTATGCGCATGCTTCATCTCCTCGCCAGACTAAACTTTCTTCACGAAAATCGGCATAATTTTCGATCGCACTGTTGCATCGACTTCAAATCACTTCCAAATGAAAGCTAACTCAAATATCTATCTTGTGTCCAAAATGTAGCTCAATCCATCAGTGGAAAGTATTTTAACGAATGACAAAGTTCAGACGTTTGTACATAATTATGCATTTTCATGTGTTGGATCGATCGATCTGAGGGTGTATCGATCGATCTGACCTGAAACGATCGATATGGCTTTGTTTGGTCGATTTAAAACTTAACAGCAATATCTTAGGATGATAGATCGATCGATATGAAATTATACGGTCAAATTTTTGGATGATGGATCGATCGATATGGATATTTACGGCCAATTTTTTATTGCCACAGATCGATCGATCTAACTTTGAATCAATCGATCTAAGCGCGTGAATTGCTTAGTTTTGCTCTTTTGCTCCATATGAATTAGATTTCTGCTAAACATATTTATACATGAAAAGACTATAAAATATTTTAAAAATCTAAAAATCAATGTTAAAATGCGTCAAATACACAATATATTACATTTTAAAATGGAGTATTAAATTGTTTATTGATTCTAAAGAAAAATAACAACAAAAGTAGAATGTATTACGTCGCGATTTGAGCTTGCTACCTTAAGAATAGGAAGAAGCCTCGGAGCACCACTGATTTTTTCATTTTGACCTATAAAAGAAAAAAACACGTCGATTTTTATTTAGCATATTATGATATTCTTAATTCCGTACATATTAGATATTCTGATAGAGCATTATCCAATGCCAAGGTTGTAAAGTGAGATTCATCTTCTCACCCTCTCACATTGTAGCAACGTGTGAGCCATGTGCATAAGATACACATGTGATCTGTTATATAAAAATATACATGGTTAAATATGTATATATTATCATTGATGGATAAACTCGAACACCTTCTCCTTTATTCATTTCTAGAACGTATCATAAAATCCAGTCTCCTATATAATTATTATATCTCGTTCTCAAGTTTCGGTTTCGAATCGCGACCCACTCCGTAACACATGTGACAACAAGTGTAACACATATAAAAATTTACTTTTATAATTCGAGTTCGAACTTGATATAGTATGTGTAGGTCAATTAAACACTATCAAAAATATTTCTGAAACGGTATTGAAAATTTTAAACCTCATCAGCAAGAGAGATAGATTTTTAAACAGTTTTTTGAAAAAGAAAAAAAGGGAGATTTTATTCACTAGTTATATAAGTTATAACAAGAAAAACTTCAGTCGAAGTAATGCACAATTTGCTTCCGCAAATAGACGGCTTTGTTTTTCTCACTTCAAAATATACTTCTAAGTTATGAGAAAGCTAATCCGATCACCAATGAGAAAAATATTATCGTTCTCGAGAAAAAAGTTTTTTTTTTAGTTAAGAAATAAAGTTCTTAAAAAAATAAAATTATTCAATATTTTCTTATGATTTTTTCACCATACATAGAAAATCAGGTTTTCATAGAATATAAAATAAGTGTTTTTGTTAAGTTATTTTAAAATATATCAAGTTAAGGTTTTTTTTTCTCAACCCAACTTTTGGCCATTGCTATTCCTTTAGATTATATATTACATTATCTATTTTTACTAATAAGGGTATTTTCATATTGTAATATTTTTAGAACACGTTTTTAATGCATATCCTTTCATTTTACTTATTTTCTATTCTATTTCTGTTTTTCATTTTTTTAAATACTAATTACGGATATTAGGATGGCAATTCCTTTTTAATAGAAATTAGATGTGTACGGTATTCCCCCCCCCCCCCCCAAATTCTACTTTTAACGTTAGTTATTTCATGTGAATTTTATTCTCATTATTATATGATAATATGCTTATCCACAATCAAATACGTGGTCCCACCATTGACGTAATGACACATGTACGGTTCTAAAGCAATCAGAACAGTCCATTAGATTATTATTACACCGTCAGATAAGTATATATCCACTTGCTGACTCAGCCGGATAAAACCTAAACCGGAGTTGACCTCACTGTCAAAATTGGAAAACAAAACGGGTAAAAGAGAAAGTAAAACCCGTCGGAAGTCGTAAAGAAGGTAACACGTGGCAACAGCTGGGCAAAGTTATTCGGTACTTATCCGGTTACAGGTAAAACAATGGACCCCACGATGACCCCTTCGCTCTAAACGCGACATCACGGCGCCGTTTAGCCTCTATAAATATAGCTACCGCTCGTAGAGAGAACCAAGACATCCCAAAACGAGAAAATCGAGAAAAAAAAACACACTGCGTGCTATTTTTCTGGACATCTGTGTATTTTCTTTTCTTGTTTTTTATTTTAGATTTTTTCATATCCCTTAAGAGTTTTGGAAAATTCTGTTTTCTGTTCTCATTCTTCCTGATTTTTTTCATTTTCTGCTCCTAAATTAAACTTTGGAACGGAAAGAAAACATGTGTGGAATACTTGCCGTTTTAGGATGTTCCGACGATTCTCAGGCGAGGAGAGTTCGTGTTCTTGAGCTTTCTCGCAGGCAATACAATTTTCCTCTGTGTTTTTTTTGTTTCTTGTTTTGGGTTTTAAAACAGGAAAATTATTGGGTTTGTCACGTTAAGAAAAACCTTGAAATCGGCAAATCACATTATGATTAGTTTGATGTCACGTTTAAGTTTGTTTCAGATTATTCTGACAAAGATTGATGTGATCTAATTCCGTTACACCATCACAACAGAAATAATTTTGTAGTACTATCAATATTTTCATTTTCTAGGACCTTTTTGTTGAACATGGTATGGACAGTGATGCTTGATCACTTTTGCATAGTTTATGAGAATCTTCCTTTAAAAAAACACCGAACCTTTGTTTGTTGGTGGAACATTCCCAATAAGTTATCAAAATCTTTAGTTTTGAGTATCAGAAATGTTATACTCTTTGGTCTAAATTTTCAAGAATGTAATCTTTCTTTTCGAAAATGGTTGCAGATTGAGGCACAGAGGACCTGATTGGAGTGGAATATATCAGCACGGAGACAATTACTTGGCTCATCAACGTCTGGCGATCATTGATCCTGCCTCTGGTGATCAACCTCTCTTCAACGAGGACAAGACCATTGTCGTCACGGTAACGCTATATCCATGGAGTTATATAATAACTCTTTTGATATTTTTGAAGCTGAAACTTTTTTTTGTTCTGTTTGGAAAGGTGAATGGAGAGATTTATAACCATGAGGAGTTGAGAAAGCGTTTGAAGAATCACAAGTTCCGTACTGGTAGTGATTGTGCCGTCATTGCTCACTTGGTACGTATGATTTCGTTATGATTGCGTTTTGTTAAACTTGTTATTTAAGTTTTGATTGAGTTTAATGTGTTTTTTGGGGACATAGTACGAGGAGTATGGTGAGGATTTAGTTGACATGTTGGATGGAATCTTCTCATTTGTGTTGCTGGACACAAGAGACAACTCCTTCATGGTGGCTCGTGACGCGATTGGTGTCACTTCGCTCTACATTGGTTGGGGATTAGACGGATCTGTGATGGTATCTTCAGAGATGAAAGGCTTAAACGATGACTGTGAGCATTTTGAAGCGTTTCCTCCAGGTCATTATTATTCAAGCAAATTAGGAGGGTTTAAGCAATGGTATAATCCTCCTTGGTTCAATGAATCTGTTCCTTCAACACCTTATGAGCCTCTTGCAATTAGACAAGCATTTGAAAACGTAAGACACCCTACTCTTGAGAAAATTAAAGGTCTCTTCTTGTGACTGATATGAGTGATTAATATGTTTATTTTTTCTCCATAGGCTGTGGTTAAGCGGTTGATGAGTGATGTTCCCTTTGGGGTATTGCTCTCCGGTGGTCTTGATTCTTCTCTTGTTGCTTCCATCACTGCTCGTCACATGGCCGAGTCTAAGGCCGCTAAGCAATGGGGTGCTCAGCTTCATTCCTTCTGTGTCGGTCTTGAGGTGAGATATAGAACAGAGCTCCTCTGTTTTTCAAAGCAGAGTTTGTTAAATTTGATATTAAAATTTAGCATCGTTTATGTTTTCTTGGTTAGGGTTCGCCGGATTTGAAGGCGGGAAAAGAGGTGGCGAAATATTTGGGGACGGTGCACCATGAGTTCACCTTCACGGTGCAGGACGGGATTGATGCAATAGAGGATGTGATTTACCATGTGGAGACCTATGATGTGACTACGATCAGAGCGAGCACACCGATGTTCTTGATGTCCCGGAAAATCAAGTCTTTAGGGGTTAAGATGGTTCTCTCCGGTGAAGGTTCCGATGAGATCTTTGGAGGGTATCTCTACTTCCACAAGGCACCTAACAAGCAAGAGTTTCACCAAGAAACCTGTCGCAAGGTAACTATTTAGTTTATTCACACAAAAAAATATCATCAAAGATGAGATCTTTCACTCTAGTCGAACAATGCATTGCAGATCAAGGCTCTTCACAAGTATGATTGTTTAAGAGCCAACAAAGCTACCTCTGCCTTTGGACTAGAGGCGCGTGTTCCTTTCCTTGACAAAGATTTCATCAACACTGCTATGTCTCTAGACCCTGAATCCAAGATGGTAACTACAAAGCTCACATCACAAACTCAATACCTTCATTCACAAGTTAACGTTGAACAAATTTTCTACATGGGTTTTTTTTCTAGATCAAACCAGAGGAAGGGAGGATTGAGAAATGGGTTTTAAGAAAAGCATTTGATGACGAAGAACGTCCTTATCTACCAAAACACATTCTCTACAGACAGAAAGAACAGTTCAGTGATGGTGTTGGCTACAGTTGGATCGATGGCCTCAAAGAACACGCTGCTCAAAATGTACACATAAAAGATCTCATATCTCCACTAATTAGCTAAATAAAACATCTAGATTCATGTTCAGATCTGATTATTTCTGTTTTATTTTAAGGTTAATGACAAGATGATGTCGAACGCTGCCCATATCTTCCCTCACAACACTCCAAAAACTAAAGAAGCTTACTACTACAGAATGATCTTCGAGAGGTTCTTCCCACAGGTAAAGGCTCTTACAAATCTCCATGATACATTTTTTTTACAACTTTACAAACTGTTTGGGTTGCGATTTTTCGCAGAACTCTGCGAGACTAACGGTTCCAGGAGGTGCGACCGTGGCGTGTTCGACTGCAAAGGCAGTGGAGTGGGATGCAAGCTGGTCCAACAATATGGATCCATCAGGACGAGCCGCCATTGGAGTTCATCTCTCGGCTTACGATGGCAGCAACGTTGCTGCATTGCCGTTGGCGCCACTTAAGCCTATTGACGACATGCCGATGATGAGGGGTCAAGAAGTTGTGATTCAGACATAAGTTTGAATGTTTTGTATGATTTAATAATAAAAATGATGAAACTGGTTCTTCGTCTTTTTTTTCCTGTGAAGGTTTGAATGTATTAATTATCTTGTAAAAGTTGTGTGGGTAAGATTCGAATGTCCCGTTTCTACGAAGCTCGATGTACATCAATCTTATTTCACTTATATATCAATTTATAAGTATCTTGTGGTTGATTGATCATCGAGTTGTGGAGGTGTTGATTACGTTTTGAAAACTTGGGGGTGTTAAAGTGTAATGAAACATAAACAACAGGGGCGTCATTTATTCAAATTTAACCAGTCGATGACTAGGATAAGATATCCGAGCTTCCAAACAAATCCTATTTATTTCTTCTTCCCCAATCCAACTCAGATTCAACTTCATTCCCTCTCTGAGATTAATCTCCTCCGCCATGGATAGGACACAATTGATCTTGTTAGGATTACCGTTATTGTTGTTTTGTTCTGATCTCTTTAATCTTTTCACTCCGCCACCGCCGAAATCTCAGCACCAGCCACCACCGTCTATCGCTCACCCGGAACGTTCGTCGATAGGAGTCCCAGAAACCTTAGATTTTCCTTCACAGGTGAATTCAAATTCATTCGCTAGATTCTCTTTTATTCATACTTATTTCTCTCACGCCTCTGTTCTAATCGTTCTCCTCTTTTGTAGAAGTCAAGTGGTGTTGGATATGGAACTACTGTGTAGATCAACTTCTGCGTCTCCTGCTCTTACAATAAATATTTCGATTTCTTTCTGCTATTTAAAAAAAAGTAATTTGCTTTTTGAATTTTCGTTTCCTGTGTTTATATAGATCCCAATAAAGATTATCATCAATCGATTTGGTTCAAGCTCTTCCTAATTTTAAGCAAATGCATCTTCTTACTGTTGTTTACATCTGCAATGTGTCTGACTTTATTAGATATTTCGATTTCCGATAGATTAAATGATTAATGCTACAAGTTAAGTTCTTGATAATCTTTGTTGAACTGCCTCTATCTACAATGTGAGACATAAGTTTTTGTTCTCGTCAATGTCTGCGAAACCCCTTAATCGTTATGAAGTATTCAAAATTCGATATGTGCTTGATTTGATTATCAGTGTTAGGTCCTCCATTTTATGTATAAATGGTGAAAACTCACTGCTTTTTGGATTTAGTGTTAGCTGCGTCATTTCTTGGCATATAAGATTCTCATTTTCTGTGGAATGACTGTTAAAAAGCTTTCACCTTTTGAGCCTACCAATGTGTTCTGCACATTCTTAAAGGTTATTTTTTTCCTAATTTTTTGATTATAGGGGAACTGCAGTAAACATGAAGAAGATGCTAGAGACGGCTTTTCCTGGATTAGATGTAATTCTTGCAAACTAACCCGCACCAGCGCCAAAACGACTTCTAGCTAAGGTTGTGCCAATTGCTCAGATGGGAGTTATCGGTATCATAATGGGAGGTGAACATATATTTCCCATGATTGGAATTACGCAGCCTCCGGCTTGGTACTACTCTTTGAGGGCGAATAGATTCGGGTCCATGGCCTCCACTTGGATTATCGGTAACTTCCTGCAGTCTTTCCTTCAAAGTTCAGGCGCCTTTGAAGTTAGCTGCAATGGGGAATTGGTCAGTTTTATATCTCTTTACAACATTTATAAGCTTTGGTTGTACGAGATAGTTTTGTGCTGCAACTGTGGGAAATGTATTTTTGTGTTAGTATTTGTAAAGTTAATCAAATTCCAATGTTTTGTCTTTGTAGGTGTTCTCTAAATTGAAAGAAGGGAGATTCCCGGGGGAGATTGAGTTGAGAGATCTCATCAGCACAACCCTGACGAAACCATTCGTGACAGGAAGCTACCGAGTATTTATGTTAAAAACCAATGTGCAAAAATGTTCATGTTTTGTCTTAACACCAAACCATGTGTTAATATTCCCAAATTGTCTCGTTGATACATAGCTCACATGGTTTCTTAAGATTTTTGCTTTGCTACTCAGATGAATATACAGATTACAGATTACAGAAGATGGGTATTCAGCTTGCTTAAAACAGATATTAGATATATTTATTCAACATAGGCTAAACAAGTAAACTCAAAAGAGTTTTAAGGTGTTGTGTCAACTTCTGCATTGGTCGGAACGCTGGGATCGTGTCTAGTGTTTGCAGATGGATCACCATAATCCTCGATGTTCACCATCAACAATCTACTTGCAGTCCTTGTCTTTCCAAATCCTAACAAATAAAACCAATTCAAACCCAAAAACAGAATCAGAACATCATAATTCAGTGAATCAGAACATTACAGAAAGAAGAATCAATTAAAAGAGATGAAACCTGAAACAGAAATAGTGTTTCGGGATGAAGATGTAACAAGTGGAAGAGTTAGTATGACAAACAAAAGAAAACGAACTCCAAAACTCATCCCAGTTTTGCTTTAAGAGGTTTATGTATGCGTCGTATATATTTATAGATAGATATGATGATACCAAAAGTCGATTCTGCTGTGTTTTATCCAAACGCAATCTGTTTTTTCACGTGAACAAGAGAGTAAACATTAAAGTCTGTTTTGTTTTGTGTGTTAAAGAAGAGTGTTAGTTTGGGAGATGGGATATTAATGGTGAGAAGATGACCAAGGAATTAGTGACATGTGGCTTAGTAGTGTCGCCACATTTGTCATATCTTGAGATGGGCAAGCTATAGGAAACTCTAAATCTAATATGATATGCTATAAAAGTAGTAATAAAAGTAGGATTTACAGAGTTTTCGCTTTAGATTCTGAATCCAGATATTTTAATATAAAAGTTAAAGTATTTAAATTTGATGGTATCAAACGAGGTTTTGATATTATAAGTTTTCAATTCAAAATTAATTAATTTTGGTATATTTGGCCAAATATCGGAATACTAAATTTTAGATTGGATCGATTATAAATTGGGTTGAGCAGCTTGTGATCGGTCTCTAATACCATATAAATTTATTATGAGTTACCAACTCAAAACTAATTGGTCATACTTGACTACCCAAACTCACAAACAATGAAATTGCCAACCAAGAAAACAAAAACACTCATCTTAAGACCCATGTTTTGATGAGCCATTTTTGGGTCTTTGTCAATGCACAAATTGACAGTCCTACTTTTGATTTTCAAAAAGGGAAAAGCTGACTTCAAACAGAGCATTTTCATGTCTCAAGGCAAACTCTCAAAAGAGTTTCTGCAAACAATGGCAAAATATTGTGTAGTGGAGAAATTGCTTTCATTGACAACTTTCAAGTAGAGGCTTAATATTGAAAACTTAGTTGATGCAAACCGGAGGGGATCTGTATCGAAAATGTACGCTGATATTGACTGAAGGGGACTTAACAAAAACTATACCTATGGTGGGGATTTCTATCCTTAATCGTGATTTTTACGGTGTGTATCCACTTCGCAGCAAATTATTTAACGTGAAAAAGCCGGCAAAGCTATAATTTCTAACAATAAGGTGATAAAGGATATTACGTAAATCCTTGGACTGAAGGAGCATTATAGAAAGTACAAGAACACTAAGGGTGACAACTATGGAAGATCAATTGATGTCGCATTTGGGACAGAGGACATGGCCAATAAAAAAGAATGACTTGAGAAAATGATCTCTCTCAGAATCTCGATTTCGCCTACCATGGGTATTGAGTACATTGAGATGTCTCTCCCGGACCATATTTTGCTCCATCCAGATCTTTACATCAGCTCAACTAAAGAGCATACTCAAACGGTCTTCGTTTAAACGAAGAGATGGTTAAACGTGAAGTAAACTTTGACGAGATCCTCATTAATGCTGCGGATAATAAACAGAGAGATCCGTGTATGGATTCTCTTCAAGTTTGAATCGATGATGAGAAAGAGTTGATAACCCATCTACAATTCAGGGTCTGGGATTCCTGTGAGAAAGTCGGATAATGGCTACTATATATCTCATTTGTTGTTTGGTCGGATTTTAACAACTAATTATTTACGACGATAATGAGAAGAAGACCACTGGTGGAAGAAACGCCTTTGGGGCTAAGCTTACCAACATCTTCTCCTATGAATTCAGGATTGAAACGACTGATGGAAAGAACAAGTTTACAAAGGTTTTTAAAAACAACATGACAAAGGAAGTGACAAATTTACAAAGGTTATATTCAAGCCAAATTTTCAAAAGCTAAACATGAAATGTTTTGAAAAAATGTGGTTTCTCTAATGAGAAAAATAGTACTTGAAGTTGAAAAATTTCTGGGAGATTCTGTGATGGTTGAGATGAATGGTGACCGAATACCAGCCATGTCATTCACCAATTATGTTGATTTTTACCTAAGTTCATATACGGAATCAGACCCTCTCCAAGGATTGCTAAGGAATTTAATGTTGTCGGGTGGGATGTTTGTGTGAGATCAAGCGATGGACAGTTTCAACAGTTTAGCTTTGTTAGCTCAGTAGCAACAATCAAGGGTGGTGCCCATGTTAATTATGGGACTTCCAACTCAAAACCAATTGCCAATGAATGGACTGACCCATATTTTTTATATATTATTCATGATCTCTGTCTAACTTTCAATGTGAAACATTATTTCCAATACCTCTTTTCAAGATTATTGCACTTCTAACCATTGATTTCGGTATATCCAAACAAGAATTGGCAGATCAAATTTTTTGAATCGGACCGATTATGGATCGGATTGGGCATCGTGTGTTCAACCTGATTCTATTAGATTATGGGCTTCCAATTCAAAATCAATTAAATAATGAGTGAATTAGTTCATATCTTTTATATATTACTCATGACTTCTGTCAAAATTTTGATGTGTAACATTATTCTTAATAGTAAAAGTTGTTAAAAGTTGTTACTTTAGCATGCTACTTATACCATGCCATGTTTCCGACTCCCCAATACAATATGTGAAAAATTAACATCAATAGTGACCAAATTTTGGAGTTGAAATCAAGACAGAGAAAAAATATTTCATAGAAAGGCTTGAGATCAATGTACCAAGAAGAGAAAGAGGTTTGGGATTTAGAGATGTGGATCTCAAGTAGAGGCTTGAGATCAATGTACCAAGTGCACAAACAAACAAGTCCAATCCTATTATTAGATGATAATTCCCCTTTTAAGTTTTTATTGCATTACTTGCCCCCCTAATGTTTTATTTGCAATGCATGCCACCCTACAACATAAGTGGATGATTACAACATCGAACCACTGTGAATAGCTTTTCATTCAGTCAATAAAATTGTTACTATACTTTGCTGTTTTTTCCCTATACATTGAAAATTTCCTACATATAGTAGAGTAATATTTTCTAAAACTGTTATTTTTCCAACATTTTTAATGTTTCCTTTCTTAAAATGGTTTTATTGGTTTCAACACTTTGTTTTTTTCCCCTACGAAACTGAAAATTTCCTAAATAGTAGAGAAATATTTTCTTATAAAACTGATTTTTTCCAACATTTTCTAGTATTTTCTTTCTTAAAATGGTATTACTAGTGATGAAAAAAGAAAAAAAATGGTATTACTAGTTTCATATTGTTTTCTTAAGACATTACTTTACCTAAGAAAAAGAAAAAAAACTGAAAAAAAAACTACACAAGAATATGACTCGTCCGTCAGTTACTGGATACATCTGACACTATATTTCTCTTTAGTAACGCCTCATTTTGTATATAAATAAAATATCGTGGTTATAAGTACATGCATTAGTCCTTAGCTACAAAAGATAGATCAGAGTAGAAGCAACGAGTCCACTTCAAAGGTGAGCATGAGCAACTCAGAATCATATCCGCCGGAGTTTCGACCTCTAATGAGCAAACCTACAGAACCAGAATACTCCACTGAACCAGATCTAGACCGGAGCAAGGATATCCTTATCCCGGTTATCGATCTGGAGCATTTGGACATGCAGAAACTGAAAGAGGCATGCAGAGACTGGGGAATTTTCCATTTGCAAAATACGGGAATACCGTCAAAGCTGATGTCACAGATGCAAGAGATAACGGAGTCGGTGTTGAGTCTGCCGTTTGAAGAGTAACAGAAGTTGTTCGACGTTAACTCTCTCCTAACGTATTTCTGGGGAACAAATACGGTAAGTCCCTCAGGAAATGCCGTAAAGAGTGCCCCAATCAATTCTTCCGGCCACCTGTACGAAAGCATCAACGTTCCTCTTGCTTCTCTTTCTCGTCTTCTTCCACTTTCTTGTTCTGATCCCAAGCTTGAGTCTTTCAGGTAAGATTTATACGGAGAGTCCTTTTATTGAATTTAACTTCATTGATCGTTTTTGTTGGTTTCAAGAATTAATCAAATCAGTATATCACTACAAAAAAGACAACCAAAATTTGACGACAAAATTCGTCGAAAATGTATTGGAAATAACTATTTTCGACAGATTTGACTGTTTGATCTAGAGCGTCAGAAATGAAACACACACATCAAAAATCCGATGATAATTTCAACGGATTTCCATTGAAAATCCATCGGTTCATACCTTCTCGGTAATCTATCAGAAATCCGTTTGAAACGTGTCTATCAAATATTCGCCGGAAATTCGTCGGTTATATTTTCGACGGATATATTTCTAACAGATTTTTGACCGTCGTATTCCGACGGGGTTTCGATGAATTAGTTTCTGACGAAAATATTTCCGACGGATTTTCGACAGACGTATTTTCGATGAATACGTATTATTTAATTTTTAAAAATTAATTTTTTTTTAAAATAAAAATAAAATTTTAATTATGATTAAAATTAATATGAAAATTAAAATTAAAATTAAATTAAAAATTCAGAAAATAAAATTTTCCAATTTAAAATAAAAAATCGAACAAAAAAACATAAAAAGTATTAAAACAAATAATTATCAATAACTAATTTTGCGGTGGCGGTGGCGGAGACGATCGGAAGAATGCATTAATCTGAGTTTGCATTGCTTTGAATTCTTCATTATCTTATAGTCGCTCTTCTTTTATTACTTTGAGTCGTTTCTGATTCGATACTCGTGCTTCTGTTTGAATCTTCATATTAAAACTTTCAAGTTCGCACGTTTTTTCAGCTAGTCCGCCTTAAGATCGGGATCATCGTAAAATCTTGAAGAAACGAAAGATGCAGAAGAATGATACTCTTGTGGAAGTACAAAAATGTGACCTTTGATCTTCAGAGTTGCCTGCAAAACAAATAAAATGATACAATTGTATAAATTTAAAATAGAATTCGATAATAAGTTAAAAAAAAAAACTATAAACGTTAAAAATTCGTTCATCTTCTCGAATAGAACTTTGGTACACGGAAGAGTTCCTCAACAACCGGTTAGGATTGGAAAAACTCATCACCAAGTCTCATCACATTTTTTACGATATTCCGAGCAAGTGAATCTTGTATTTGACTCGTCTTTCTGTTGGTGTGTGTATCTTGTATCAACGTAAGATGTGTGGAATCTTGTAGCAACGTAAGATGTGTGGAACGCACACCATCTTTCAGAAACTGTAAAAAAAATGAAAAATTCATAAAAACGTTAATGAATTGAAATAAAAATTAAGAAAAAAATAAATTTACAAGTTGTTGTTCCCGGAAAACTTTGCTCATTGCTCCCAAATTATGCTTAGCTACGACAAAGGCGCAAATTTTTTTTTCTTTTCGGAGGTCAAATTCGAGTTCTGTCTTATCCGGAGAATAGCTGCGTACTAGCGCCATGTAAATTCTGTAAGATAGACAAAACGTTGTGAAAAATTAATAATAAGTATTAATTAATTTCAAATAATTGGTAATAAATATTAAAACAAAAACTTCATTACCTTTCATACCCCACAATATCTTCATAATTTATAAGGATATATATATGCAAATGTGCAAACTCATGCTTTGATAGTTTGCGTTTCTTGTCTTCTCCATTTACTCGACCAAATTGTACAAAAAATTCAGGGACAAACACGAGATAAATTGCTCTCTAACCTATATCATCATGGCACGCCGAACGTTTATTCTTAGTATGAACTTATGATGGAAAGTAATATTCAACAAAGTGTGAGGTTTTTTGTTGAGGTTCTGTGCGACAACAGATCCCTCAACTTTGCTTAATTTTTTACCTTTTTCTTGAGATGGATATGTAACGCTCAAAAGGATACATTCAACGATATTGAACAGAGCTTCAGTGTGCTGCTTCTCATGGGAGATGGATTGGAAGATGTTCCATAACATCAAAGTAAGATGACGAAAATATCTTCTCAAGATTACAAAGGATAACTGGTACATTGTCCTCTAAATTTTGGATACTCTAAACTGTAAGTGATCTCGTGCATAAATTTCGAAAGAAAGCACCAACTCTTATAAATTAACATAAACATATTAATATAAGTATATGCATCAAAAATAGTTAACATTATGAAAGTAATGTTATATACATTCAATTGTTTGGTGGACATCTTTTTTAAGAAGGTGAACAAAGGAAAATGAAAAAAGTTGTTGGATCACAATATGACAATCATGACTCTTTATTCCAATAAACTTTCCTACTATAAAATCCACGTAATTACGCAGATTAGATGTGTATCAATTAGTAAATTTTACATCTTTGTGAATCCAATAAAAAAATATTTTTTTCTTATATGCGTCTAACCGGTAGGCAGACATATGGCATCTACCATTCGACAAAACTTCAAGAAAATTCTAAGAACAAATCAGTGACAAGTCTAATCTAGAATTCATATTGTCTTTTATCTTCCGTTGGACGTTTAAAATAGTGTTCATGATGTTGTCAAAAACGTTCTTCTCAACGTGCATAAAACTTGCTTATTCTTCGTAAACAATGTTCTAGACCGACGATAAGGATGATCACTTGGTAGAAACTTTATATGCCAATCAAACCAACACGTCTTTCTTCCGTGCTGTAATTGGAATGCATCAGTGTTGTCTTGGAAATACATGCACGATAATATTCCATGAGTTATCCATCTAGATAACATACCATATAATAGGAAATCACTTATGGTCTACATAAGAACCGCACGCATATCAAAATTTTGTTGCCATGAAACATCAAATACTTCAACACAATGTTTCCATAGCAATTGTAACTCATTGATCAATGGATAGAGGAATATATTGAGTAACCTCTTTGGATGCTCTGGGTTGGGAACTAGAACAGAGAGGAACAAAAACTCTCTACGCATACACAAAGATAGAGACAAATTGTAAGGTGTTACAATTACCGGCCACAACGAATAGTGTCTTTCATGCTTTCCAAATGGGTTGAAACCATGTGTATATAATCCAAATAGAAATGTTTTCACTCTTTATTGTCTGAAGAATGCGTAATCTCTCCATCTTGACGATGCTCTGCATGCCATCTCATTGCCTCTGTTGTGCACTGAGATTGATATAGCCTCTTCAACCTCTCTGTTAAATACCACATATATTTAAATGGAATTGAAAATCTTTCACTTGTTTCCTGAAACCGAGTTTACGAAAGAAATCAACATCTTTTGCGGTTTTCGTCTTCTCTCAAATATATCATATATTTGTCGATGCACACATCTATCATCTGATACGGCAAACCAATATCAGCTACAAGTGTTGTAGTATGATGTTGTCGAAAGATTATCTTCACGCAAATATCTTTCACAAAATCTGCTATCGTTTCAACACATTCCTCCACCAAATTGTAGTTTTTCTTAATGGTCTCATTCTACTAGCAGATGATAATGGTGAATGACCTTCTCTACAACCACTATATAGTGGCTGCTTTGCTGCATCTGACATATTAAAAAACTTTTGCACTTTTATATTTGGTTCTTCAACCCTATCTCCATCATAACCGGCCGACTGCATATTCTCTTTAAAAGCATCATTCATCATCTCAATCGCACCTACACCTACATTTACTTCTGTTGTATCTCCTAAGTTATCCGCTATATATTGTTCACTAGTACTACCATAATCATAATTAGTTTCTTCATGTAAATACCAAATCTTATAGCCCAGCATAAACCCATTGTTGTACAAGTGATGTCAAACTAACTCAATCTTAACATTATGAGAATTCAGGCAAATACAACATGGACATTTTATCTTACCAGTTTTTTAACTCCCTGTTGATTTCCGGCCAATTCTATGAACTCGCATATACCTTGTGCATACTCATCTTTCAGTAAGTTTGACTCTGGATCCATCATACGTTCGTCCATCCATGACTGAAAGTATTTACCAAAAGACATCTCTACTCAAAATTTACGGCTTTAATTATGTGTTTGCATGAAGAAGTGTTGTGATTGAATGAAAAAGTGTGGAAACATATATATAGAAGATCGTTGATGTCGGAAATCCGTCGGAATGCCAGAAATTCAAACAATTATAACAACGGCTATATTAACGTTCGTATATACCAAAGTGTTTTCTACAGATTTCTAATACACGGTTCTCTGAAATCCGTCGGAATTTTACATTCATATTATTCGATGGATTTCTAATGGATATGCGTGATTCCGCGGTAAATTTCTGTCGAATTTCTAACGGTTTGTAATAGTCGCAAATCCGTTGCATTGCCATCATAAATACTGTCGATTTTGCGGTAATTTTTTTGTAATGTATTATCCTAGATAGCTTAAAAAGCTAAATATTAAAATTTTAAAATTTTAAAAAACTTTAAAAGGTTAAATCTATATTTAATTTCTCCGATCAAAGATCGCCAGCGACTAGATTTATAAACCAGAAGAACTCTGATTGATAACACCGAGGAAAAATCACGAGTTTTACGTATGATCTAGGAAAATGAAAAAAAATGTGACAAAAACGACTAAATCATTAGATGAGAAAAAAAAAATTAATGGCGAAAAGCATACAGAGATTTGCATTAATGTTTCATTAAAATTGATAAGTAAAAGTTATGATTTCATAAACCTTTATTGGTAAAATAATGTAAAATTTAAGAATAATTATGTCATTTCGTCGTTAACAAATTAGTCATAACTTTTCTTTTGTCCCCTAGCACATAGTATGATTAACAATATCATTGTATGATGAGTTACGCAGAGTGGTGATGGAGGAATATGGAAAGCATGTAAGTAGGATTGTTATGACCTTATTTGAAGCAATAGCAGAAACCTTGTCCCTGGAATTATCCGGTGACCGGAAAACGAGCTGCTTATCGGAGTCAACACGTGTGGTACGTGTTCAACGGTACCCTCAATGCACCGAATCCCCCGGACTTGAGGCTCATACGGATAGTTCGGTGATATCGATTATAAACCAAGATGACGTTGGTGGGCTAGAGTTCACGAAAGATGGGGAATGGTTCAATGTCACACGTCTTGCCAATTCTTTAGTCATCGGTCTTGGGGATATGATGCAGGTGATTATTTAGTAACCTAACTTTGAATGCATGTTAAACATATTTCAATAAAGATGAATCAATAAACTATAGGGATTTTATATAGGTGATAAGTGATGAGGAGTACAAGAGTGTGTTGCATAAAGTGGGAAAGAGGATGAGGAAGAAAGAGAGATACTCCATAATCTACTTTGTGTTCCCCGACAAAGACTGTATGTTTAACTCGACTCGCTATAATCCATTCACATTCTCAGAGTTTGAAGCTTGACGTTCAGACCCATGGTAGCAAAATCGGCCTTTCTAGGTTCCTCACCAACCCTTAATGTTGTATTCTCGTATTTCTCCTAATATATGTATTAATAAGTTGTTTTTTTCTTTGTATTTGGAGATATTCATATTCTCTGAATATCTGTCTGGAAATCCGTTCTATTGCAAGTTTTAAACATTCCTATTTTCTATTCACTAAATAGGCTGCAGTTTTGGCGAGAAAATAAGATTGGCCGAAAAATGGTTTTATAAGGATAATAAACATTCCTGTTTTTATAAGTAAATTAGAGATATTTTTATAAGTTTCTCTATGTGATTTTCAAATAGAAGATAATAAGCAATTTTTTTTTTTGTTAGAAATGATAATAAGCAATTATTAGGAATTGATTCAAAATGAACTTAGAATATGATTGTATATCGGGTATTCACATGGTCTATGTAGAAGGGGATCATATGTTATGCTTTATAGAGATCGACTCGTCGAGAAGAATTAGATTGGCATCCAAACTATGACTTTTATGTCTTTCTTGAAGACCCAAAGTTAAGGAAAAATACATACCTCTGATTTGTAAATTAAAATTTAATGCATTACCTTGCTTATAACAGTGAAAAGGGATACCCTAACTTCTACATGTTTCTTTTGTATTACTTTGTACGGAAGCTGTCTACATTATTCATTTCTTGTTGTTTAAGTAACCTCTTTGACATGAATACCATTTTCATATAAAATCCAGGAACACAGGCTTCCTAGCCACAATCCAAGCTTCTTCTTCTTCTCAAATGGATAACCAAAAAGAGGAGCCTAAGCAACCTCCAAACAAACTTCCCGATCTAACCCTCTTCGAGCAAGCAAATTCTGAAATTGCTCTTGCTGCCTCCCAAGCTAATTCCCATTTTGCCCCTACTATTCATGATTCGGCCTCTTCAGGGTTTCCAATGATAGAAAGTGACGAAGAATCTGAAGATGAAGAAGAGGAGAGCAATGATGAGAACTACTATGAATATTTCGATAGCAATAGATTTGGAGAAGATGAAGACGAAATCAATGAGTTTCTTGAGGATCAAGAAAGCAACTCCAACCCTGAGGAGGATGAATTCTTGGAGGAAGAAGATGAGATTGATCCGGACCAGTTATCTTACGAGGAACTAATAGCCCTTGGAGAATTCATCGGAGTCGAAAAACGTGGGCTGACTCCAACGGAAATCTCCACGTGTTTGAACGCATCTACCTACGTATTTTCACATAACAAAAACGACATTGATCGTTGTGTGGTTTGCCAAATGGAGTTTGAAGAAGGAGAATCTTTGGTTGTTCTCCGACTTTGTCACCATCCGTTCCACTCTGAATGTATAACAAAATGGCTTCAGACGAAGAAGATTTGTCCTATTTGTTGTTCTGAACCATCTCTTAGCTGAAATCTCGATTTTTTAATATTTATTTTACTTAAAAAAAGTACGTCGCAAAAGATTATATGGTAAAATCTAGGGAACATGAGGTTGTGAAGACTTTGGTGATCCTTGGACTTTGGATAACTTTCTAATTAAAGTTATAAATGGCACACACATTTCTATTTGTTAAAATTACTTGGTCCTATTTCTCTTATATGTATTTATATCTTGAATGAAAATATGAAAGATGTATGTTTGGGTTAAAATTGTTACCAAAGTTTGAATGAATTACTTAGTGCTATATGTAGTAAATGCGAATCACTTACTGCCACGTAATCCCAAATCTTAATTTAGTATATGCGAACCAATTTAGAGTTTTGAGGTCTAAATTGAATTAAGTCTACTGAATTAAGTTAAAGTATAACTTTTAAAACACCATTTAAAAAGAATTAGATCAAACATATTGTTCTATATTTCCTTTTCTTTGTTTGTCTTGGAATCACATAATTCAATCGTCATTAAAAAAACTTGAAAAATCCACAGAATATGATATGTAGTTTAGTGGTTTGTGTTAGTAACTTTTATGATTATATTATTCTTTTGGTTCAAACTAGCCGCATTTTACATGTTAACCCCTCAAAAATCCATATACATTCTTCTCTTTCGTACTTTTAGTAATCATACAAAACTTGTGACTTTAATAACTAGATATTTCATAATTTATAATATAAACTTAGTGAATTTATTATTTTTGTACGGAAAATTTTAGATTTTAAGTTACATCTATATATCTGTTTTCTTAATTTTTATCTATTTGATCATGTTATTCTAAAGGTTCAACAAGTTTGAATACAAACCTAATTTAACCTTATAGAACTTATCCAAAATTTGTTTACTACTGTGCATTTTCACAGGGTCAGTCAATTTTTTGTTTTTCTTTTGGTGCAAAGACCCAAATTTAATTAATTTCTTTATATATATATATATATATAGTAACAACGTTCTTTTCCATAAACTCACTATAGTAACCAAGAGTTTTTTTGCTAACACCGGGTCTTGCCTACCTCTGAGCAGGGCTGATCAAAACGTTTGGGTAGGTTTAGTGAACATAATTACCTTTGATTCCGATGTCAGTACTGCCATTTCTCAGTGTTTTATTGCCGGCTTAAAGGCGGTTCAGAGGATGCGTGGTGGCGTTAGGGTGCTGGTAACACTTCCTAGGAACGTGATGGCCAAGTTCAAGGAAAATATGGTCCATATGGATGCACTCCATCCCTGAAACGACGTCGGTTCATGGTTATAAGCTCATATAAAGTTAACATGTAATTATATTAATTAACATATATCATTGGTTCCACGATATGCTTGGCTTCTTTGACTTTTATTTTTGAAACATTTGGATTTTTGAATTTGTTTTTGGATGGAGAACCATAAAAGGGCAAGACTAAACATCTGAATTTTGTTTTTGTTTTGCGTTGGTATTCAAATTCGTGATCTTAAACAAATATGAACGCTTCCACTCCTATGGCGGGACCGGCTCGACTTCTTGACCGAATTATTGCTAATACGAATAATGGATGTTAGTTGTATTTACTTTTTTGTAGGTTCTTGTTACCAACCTGCTTTGAATATTTGTTTTCCTTGGAATCTTATTCACATGACAAAAAATCATACATTTGTATTCAAAAGTTTTTATAAAAGTGTTTATATTCTATGCTTAACAATCATTTGTAATATTTTAAGAAATTTTCTTAGTTTACAAATATTGACTGTACTTTAATTTATTTATAGAATGATGCTATCTATATATTTAAAAAAGGGTAAAAAGATTACTCACACACATTACGCAGATTAGAATCAAATATATATTAAAAAAAACACAGATAAACAAGTGTATAGTCTAGTTGAATCAGAAACTCTAATATCTTGATGAAATCATTAATAAAAAAATATTGTACTTTATTATTTTTAATGTATCAATCTGTTTCTTTTGTCTTTACCCAAATCTGTTTTATAGTAATGTATTCAATGTTATACTATATAAACTACAAGTGGTATTGACTTTTCATAATTAAAGAGGATGACAAATGATTTTAAATTTTAAGCCTAATGAAGCAGATATTTAAGCCTTATCCACCCACGTGGCACAAGACCATTGTAGATCTCAAAACGTAGAGGTATATCATAAACAGGAGATTACCCCCTCAAGATTTTTATATCTCTCTCTAAACATTAGCCGAACAAGGGCAAAACGGACAATATCAAAACCCACTTCCGCGTCTTTTCTCGATGAAGCTACTTCGAGAATCGTAACTGAAAGAACTAAAGAGGTTTATCTCTAAATACAAAAGTACCAAAATACCATTCATCTCTCTCATAATCTCTCAAAATATTGATCATCCGATTTTGGTGAAGAAATATCTTTTCTAATTTGCTAAAAAAGCATCAACCTTTTTTTCTTTGCTTCTATCTTCTCGCTTGATACTTTTTTGGTTTTGTATCGCTTTTGCTGAATTTCTCCGTTTGTTTGATGAGAATTTGATTTTAATGGCAAAAGTTTCGTTCAAAGATTCTCTGAAAGCTCTTGAAGCTGATATTCAACACGCTAACACTGTGTAAGTCTCTCAATTATTTTTCCTCTTTTTTAATTTTGCAATTTTCTTTGCTTTTATAATCCAAAGTTTCGATTTTTATTTTTTTCTGGGTGGAAAATTTTCTCTTTTTTTTTTTGTTTATAGTAAAATCTGTAAAGATTTATCTTGTTGAGCTTTCAGGTTCTGTTTCTTTTAATTTTATATAGGACCACAAGTGTTTCTGAAATTTATTCTTCTGGTATGTACAAAAGAGTTCAGAAATTGTACGGCTTGTTAAGTCAATTTTGGGAGTTTTGTCCTAAAACAGTTTGAGTGTTGACTCTTGAAGCTGAGCTAAGTCTTTGTCTTTATGATGTTTGTGTCTGAGAGGATATTAGGTTTGTTTATTATGATCAAGTAATTTATTGTGTTTGCTATGTTAAAGCTAATCTAGTTGAGTTAAACAGTTCCTTAATCCAATTAGTTCGATTTCGCTGCTAATGTTAGATAAACTTATAACATCTGAGTATGCTTGATACGATCAATACTCTTGAAGCTGAAGAATGTTTTTTGCTCGTGCTGAATCAAGGACTGAGCTGAAAATGTGTTTGCTTGGAATGATTGAGTTGTTATATTGTGCTGCTATGTTTAAAGCTGAGGCTGATCTAGCTGAACTAGACAGTTCCATGTTTGAAGGAGTACATAAGTTAATTGGTTCTGTTTTTAATGTCTGTGAATCTGATCAATCAATTGTTTGTTAATTGTTATGTTTGTGCTTTTCATTCATCGTGTTGTTATGGTGCTTATGAACAATGTCACTTTTATTTTTTCTTAATGAATAAACAGAGCTTTGGATTATCCTCGTGAGAAGGATGGAGCGCGTGTTCAAATGAGACTATCTTACAACCCGGCTGCTCAGTTTTTACTCTTCCTTGTACAATGGACTGATTGCCACCTTGCCGGTGCTCTCGGTTTGCTCAGAGTTCTTATTTACATGGTATATTTTCACTTCCTTTTATTCTACTGCATTTTTCTAAGCTCTTTCTTGTGATTGTTTGATTAATTCGTTCAATTGAATCAGACCTATGCAGATGGCAAAACCACAATGTCGGTATATGAGAGAAAAACCAGTATTAAAGATTTCTACGGTAATGTTTTAGGCGTATTCTTGCGCAGATTCAAGTAACAAGTTAATTGACATCCTTTCAAATGCTTATGGGTTTTTCGGTATTGTGAAACAGCTGTGATATTTCCATCGCTTTTACAACTAGAAAGGGGTATCACAGACCTGGATGAACGCAAACAGAAAGAGGTCTGCAAAGTGCGGTACAGAAATAAAGATGAGACCGAAAGGGTCAAGCTCTCGGAGATTGACATCGAGAGAGAAGAAGAATGCGGGATTTGTATGGAGATGAACAACATGGTTGTTCTTCCCAATTGTACCCATTCTTTATGTATCAAGTGTTACCGCGATTGGTTAGTCAGTTCTTCAATTGGTATCTCTTTTTGTGCCATAATCGATGTTTTCAATCATAACCAATGTTTTCTTGTAGGCATGGGAGGTCAGAGTCATGCCCATTTTGCCGAGACAGTCTTAAGAGAGTAAACTCAGGAGACTTATGGATGTTGATGGAGAAATCAGATACGGTTAATACGAATACAATTGCGCGAGAGAATAAGAAAAGGCTGTTTGTGTACATAGAGAAGTTACCTCTAGTGGTTCCAGATCAAGTGTTTGCATCTTCTCCTTATGATTGCCATGTCAAGTGAATAATAAGAAGAAGAAGAGCTTTTGGCAAAAGCCTAAACCGGTTCTGGTAAACTTGATCTGAATGTATATAATGTTTTAGTGTTAGTAGTAAGTAATATAGTAACCATTTGTGGGGGAAGTCCATTTCTAGTTGGCTTTTCTTTTTATCTGCATTTGGCTTTTGGTTCCCAAGCTCTTATTTCGATTGTACATTCATGTCTAAAATCTAAACCTCTTCTTCAAAAAGTGGCTTTTACACATAACTAATCTACGTCTGTTCTTGTCTCAGCTTAAAGAATCTCTCCTTGAAGGTAGGATACAAAAGTTTTGCTTCATAAGTTCTGATGGAAACTTTATTCACCTTATGTTTGCAAAATTTGATTTAATACCAACGAATTTAAAATAAAAATAAAATAAAAGTTTGCAAAACTTCATAAGTTCCTTTTAGTAATTTAAAAGTAGATTCGAGTTGATGAAAAGATCATCTAACCGGTTCTATAATCGGGAAGAAGTGGTTTAGTTTTCTTGGTACTTTGATGATGTTGAACGTTTCAAGTCTAACATTGAAACTCACAATTATAGAATCATTTGGGGAATGGATGTCTGTTGGTTCATATGATAAAGCCCCGTAGTACCAACCGTATGCGGACATGTGACACATGGAAGGTCTCTCCAACTTCTTTCTCCTCCCACTACCAGAACCTTGTGCTCCGTTCTCCCATGTATATCATCAGCCACGAGCACTTTGTATTGATCTTCAACAGGATCGTACCCACGTTTCAAAGCCCCACGTTTACTCTACTTCCCAAGCAGATCAATCCCCAGACTGTATTATTCACCAATTTTCCCCTGAACTTTCAGCAGGCTCAGATCTCTGTAGGGTACACGACATGAAGAAGAGGAAGATGCGTTTGGGTTAGCCAACGAGACGAACATAAGCTTATTCCCGTAAAAATCCTTTAAAGAGATGAGGAGACGAGGAGATGGAGAAGCAGGAATATCCAAAGCTTGGAGACTTCACAGGCAATCTTAAAAGTGTATTGATCTGGAGATCAAGAGTAAACTAAATGGGTGTCAGATTGGGACAACAGATTGACTTTCTTCCCAAGGCAACTCGCTTAAACCTTCTTCTGTTGCCTTTCTTAGCCAAAATTTTCTCCCGGGAGATGCAGAGTAGCCGAAAATAAACCTTCATTGTGTTCTTCAAGACGTCTTCTATAATTTAGATCCAAGTACGATGCTTTTTTCTCTCTACAAAACCCTGATATATAAACCCTTTAACAACACTCGCAAAACCTAACTTAACCTAATCGTAATTTAGGAATATTCTTTTATATATGTACAGTAGACATATTTGATATTTCCCCTATTTTGTTTTTCTTTGTACATATATATACTAGTAAATCCTTGATTTCAAAGGTAATTTGGGTGAAAAGAAATTGACTCCAGAAAAAGTATAGAAATATTATATTAATTTGCCTTAAAGTACAATTCAATTGGTAAGAAACTAAATATTATAGAAAACTTGCAAACAGTAGCTTATCCTATTGAGAATGGGTGCAAAATATTTTCCTAAAATAATTAGTCATCGAAAAACCCTCAAAGAAAAAAAATAGCGATACATTAGTCTTCTCCTTCTCCTCCAGAGTTGGTGAAAGTGATGATACTGGCGAGACTGCAGATCAGGGACATCGCGAGAATTAAATTGGTATGTAGGGAATGGAAATTGCTCTTGGAGTTTTCCTATTTCCGTAATATCTACATAACCATACAGCAAATAAACTTGTTTTTTCTGTGGTCGATCTTGTACAGAGAGCAATTTTCTAATACTATTTTAGAATTCTTCTGGAATTTTTTATTTTCTAATACTATTTTAGAATTCTTCTGGAATTTTTTACAATTTTCTAATGTAAATTGCTGCTTTTCTATCACAATATATCTGTATTAGTTGATCATGAGATATACCCAGAGATTGAAATACTCGTTTGATCCATAACAATTCAGAGGTAAGATACGACATTGCACGATATTCTGTTTCAACGGAAGATTTACTAACCGTGAGTTGTTTCTTTGTTTCCCAAGTAACCGGAAAAGTCTCAAGTTGCACAAAATAACCAGTGACAGAGCGCCGAGTTACAGGACAACTAGACCAGTCTAAATCACACCATCCCGATATCTGGAAAATTTTCTCAGAGCTTAACAAAATTCCTTGGTCTGGTGTTCCCTTGATATAGCAAACAACACGAAGTGCTACCTGCCAATGATCATAACGTGGTAATTGCATGAATTGAGCAAGAACCTGAATACAAAAGGCTAAGTTTGGTCGAACTGCAGCTAGATAGATTAAACGTCCAATTAAGCGCATATACATTGCAGGTTCCTCTAAAGTCGGAGACGTTGAGAAAGCCAATTTTTGATTCTGTTATAATGGAAAAGCAGGTGGCTTGGCGCCTAGCAACCCCGTTTCGGAGACAATATCTAAAGCATACTTGTTGACTTAGATAAAATCTCGTCTTGTTCTGAGAAACTTCAATACCTAAAAAATATTTCAATGTACCAAGATCTTTCATTTTGAAGCAGGAAGGCAAATAATCCTTTTAACATATGTAGTGCTTCAATTGAATTCCCAGTCAAAATCATGTCATCAACATAGATTAGTAAATATATTTGAATACCTCCTTTATTAAAACTGAATAGTTAGTAATCTGCCCAAGATTGCTAGAAGCCATATTCACGCAATGACTTTGTAAATTTGGAAAACCAACATATAGGCGCCTGCTTCAAACCATATATTATCTTATGTAAACGACAAACTTTTGTTTCATCATTCGATTAAAAACCAGGTGGTGGTTTCATGTAAACTTCCTCCGTGAGATCTCCATGTAAAAAAGCATTGTGTACATCCATTTGGTACACTGGCCAATCTTTTGCAGTAGCAGCAAGTTTAAGAAACAATTGAATTATCCCCATTCTGGTAACATGTGCAAACGTTTCACCATAGTCCTCGCCTTCAGTATGTTTGTTTCCCAAAGCAACAAGTCGGACTTTATATCGTTATATCGTTCCATCCGAATTGTATTTAATCATGTAGACCCACATACTCCCAATAACATGTTTTCCTGGTGGTAAGTTCTCAAGTACCCAAGTATTATTCTCTTCTAGAGCATCAACTTCACCACCCATAGTTTTTCTTCATTTATCAAATTAAACCAATATTTTGAACGATTTGGTTCAACATTTGTAGTAATTGCCGCCATATACGCTTGATGTGGCACTGAAAAACGAGTGCAATTGACAAATTCGGCAATTGGATAAGAACATGAACAATTGGTGGCTGGTTGTCACTTGTTAATGGGCCTTGTTGTGGACCCAAGTGATTAGGCTGAATATCTTCTAAAAATAATTGTTGACCCATTGGAGTCCAAACTTCTTCTTCTTCACGGGATACGTCTTCGTCGACACTATTGTCAATTCTGGTTAATGGAAACTCATCTTCATAAAACACCACATCTTTTGAAACAAAAAATACCTTAGTTTCGAGATCATATAACCTCCAGCCTTTCTTCCCATACAAATATCCCATAAATACACACTTTCGACTTATTGCAGCGAATTTATCTTATTTGTGAGCTTGATTATGCGAATAACACAAGGTCTCAAAGATCCGTAGATGAGAATAATCTGGTGCCTTATGATACAACATTTCAAACAGCGTTTTTTCCATAAATAATTATGCTTGGAGTTCGATTGATCAAGTAACTTGCGGATTATTTCTCGGGTTTGGATTCGGATTTGGGTAGAACCTTTCGGATTCGGGTTTCAAATTAAAAATCCTATAAAAACCTGAAAATTTGGGGTTTGATCAGGTTTGGGCTTGGATTCGGGTTTTTTGGATTTTTTTGGGTTTTTAATGATTTTTGGGTTTATTTTATGGATTTTCCGGTTTGTGTATATTACACATACAAAAGTCACATTTAAAATATAGGATCCTTAAATTAGGGTATTTTCCATGGGTAGTTATGTATTTTTGGGTTTTCGGCTTTGGATTCGGATCGGGTTCGGATACGGGTTCGGGTTTAAGGATTTACATTCCAATATAATAATTTGTCGGATTCGCATTCGTATTCGGGTAAAATTTTTTGGCTCGGGTTCGGTTTGGGTGCTTGGTTTTTTTTTTGTCCACTCCTAGCCCTTACCATATTTAAAATATGGTGATGCTTTCGTTCTGCTTTTCCATGTTGTTGCGGTGTGCCCTCACACGAAGTCTCATGTTTTGTTCCTTAAAAACAAAAATAGCCAACTGAACATAGGAATTCCGTTCAATTGTCATTTCTTATGCACTCCACTTTGTATTAAATTGTCTATCAGCCATGGCGACAAAATCTTTTAAATGTGTTGGAGCCTCTATTTTGTCTCGAATCAAGAATAACCAAACACTACGCGAGAAGTCATCAACAATGGTAAGAAAATATCGTGCTCCGGAATGTGATGCTACTCGATACATGCCCCATAAATTACAATGTATTAACTCAAAAATATTTGTACTTTTATTGATACTTGATGGAAACGAAGATCTTTTCTGCTTGGTGCGAAGACAAATATGACACACCTTATTAGAAATATCAGAAATAACAGAAATAAAAACATTTGGTAAAGAACCAATAGCTTTTGCAGATGGATGGCGCATACGATGATGCCAAAACTCATATTCTTTCTCATCTTGAGTTGTCACCGCTGCTACAACTCCACTCTACGAAAGCAAAAAGTTCCAGATTCTTGTTTACCCGCTCCAATCACCATCCTCGAAACAGGTTCCAGATGGATGGCGCATACGATGATGCCAAAACTCATATTTTTTCTCATCTTGAGTTGTCACCGCTGCTACAACTCCACTCTACGAAAGCAAAAAGTTCCAGATTCTTGTTTACCCGCTCCAATCACAATCCTCGAAACGGGTTCCAGAATAACAAGGAACTGATCAGCTAATTATACCACACACTTATTCCTATCTATTAGTTGACCCACTGCAATCAGATTCGACTACAATTCTTCAACATAAAACACTAATTTCAAAACCAAATTTGAGCCATACATAACTGTTCCTTCTTGCTTTGATACTTTTTCTCTACCATCAGCCAAAATGATTAATACCGGTTCCATTCTTCTAACATCAGTGAGAATGCTAAAATTCCCGGTTAAATGGTGAGAAACACTGGTGTCTAAAATCCAAGAAGAGACAGAAGACTTACCAGAGAGCTTTTCAACACTCCCACTCGTGCTTGCGGTTCCAACATTTAGAAGATTCACCAATGCGCGTCATTG
The DNA here is from genome assembly GCA_963922655.1 of Cardamine chenopodiifolia. NCBI lineage: Eukaryota > Viridiplantae > Streptophyta > Magnoliopsida > Brassicales > Brassicaceae > Cardamine > Cardamine chenopodiifolia. Next base: position 11,121,384 of record OZ000479.1, on the reverse strand, counting down.
AACGTCACTTAATTCGTTAACTCCAACACGATCTTTGTCAGTGATCACATAGTTGACCATTGTTGCAGCTGGTACTGGTGGTACATGAACTGCATTAGCGTAGCTCAAAGATCGAACACGTCCAACAGTGCGATTAGCAGAAGTCTCACCACGACCTCTTCCTTGCATTATTCTTCCACTCGTACGATCATCCCACCATTCTGAGTATCGAATGATCACAAAATAGCTGTCAGAAGAATGACACGTGTGATTACAATGTTTTCACAAATTAGTCTTCTCAGCAATTTCTTTCTTCACTTTAATTCCACGAAGTCTAGCTTGCACTACATACGCTGAAAGTTCCGGGGATTCTTCAGTGTATATGGCTGTGAATTTCATATCTTCGTCTTGGCGTATAATATTATACACCTCTCCTAAAGACTCAATTGGTTGACAAGAGATTATCGTAGACTTCACCGTTTGAAAATTGTCATCAAGCACACATAAGAATTCGTGAACTTTCTTTGTCTCACGATCTTGTTCTTGAAGTGCTCCCAAATCACACTCACACTTTCCACATTTGCAGACACGCACTGGTCTAGTATTGGTCATGTTGTCCCAAATTCGGTTCTGTTTTCCATAGTATAACTCGATTGCAAAGCCACGTTGCTTGCAGCAAGCTAACTCAACCTTGAGCTTTTGTAGATGATGCCCATTTGTGACTGAAAAAGGTTTCTTCAAATGATCCCACAAATCCTTTGCAACATCCCGATGGGAAATGTTGGAACACAAAGAGGGATATATTGTCATCTTAATCCACAAAACAAGCAGAGCTTGAATCGTCCACCAATCGTCCAAATTCGGAGAGCCTTCATCTGGACGTTTAATAGAACCGTCAAGAAATCCAAACTTCTTCCGTGAACTAATAGCAGTCTTTATAGCACATGCCCATTCATCATAGTTTAATCATTTTAACAAATGATGCGAAATCACTAAATCTGGATTGTCGGCTGCAGTCATGTCATATGGCGAGATTGTACGCCTCACCTCCATTGTCGGGTTCATAACACCACCTCCGGTGTTAGTTGGGACACCACCTCTGGTGTCAGTTGGAATACCACCTCTTGTGTTAGTCGGAATGCCATCTCCGGTGTTAGTCGGAATACCACCTTTGGTATTATTCGATCCATCTGAGTTCATTTATTTTCTTGACAAAACAGAGAAAAACACTCCGAAACAGGTTTTAGAATCGAAAAATAAACAAAAAATGATTTTTTTTTTCAGAGATTCAATTTTTCGCGCTCGGATACTATAAAGTAAAAGAGATAAAGAAGAGAATAGGTTTCAGAATTTTCTGTCTCTCACTAAGAACGAGGAATACAACTTAAATATACAGAGCTTCGTATTTACTTTCCAAAACAGAGGAAATCTCTTAGCATGAAGTTCTGACACAAAGAAAGGCTAAATCATTCAGAAAATTGGTTAGCGCGATAAGATTATTTTGGCAATTCGTCTTGAAAGAAGCATCAAACATGTGGATAGAGGCGATGTATTTCATCTCCCAAAGTAATGATTCTAACTGAGCTTGAAGAGGTAAAAGACATCTACATGAGCACTTTAAACCGAGATGAATATTGCTTTGGTTTGACAAGACTACCCAACCGTGCCCACTAAGGTGGTTCGAGGAGTGCCAGGAGCCGTCAAGCTGAACGGTATGGGAGGAATGGTCTCGACACTTAGCCAGAGTCTTGAGTTGGACATTTGATCCATCAACAGTCTTCATATGGGTATTTGCACCACGAAAGAGGCAACCTCTTGAAGCGCTTACTCTGAGGACTCCGACGTTTGGAAATCTCTATTTTAAAAAATCTTTACGTTCCTACCTTTCCAGATAAAACTACAAGATCTAAAGAAATATTTGAGTAGCATCTCCACAATGATATAGTTCTTCTGCTCTCCAAAATAATAAATCTAGATTGACAAACATTGATTCATAAGGAAACACGCCCAAAGCTACAATGCATTTGAGAGAGACCAAACTTGGAAGATAGGGGACATACAAATAAATATGGTCCTTTGGTCCCAATATGGCGATCCGCAAGATGCTGGCACGACGCTAGACGTCTCGAAGATATTTGCCAAGTGAATTGGTTAAGTTATCTCGACGTTAGGACTTCCCATGATTATGTGAGTCCGACCCAAATGTTTTTGTTGCTTAAAGCAATAAAAATTTTTAGCCTATTTATAAACCAAATTATGTTAAAATTAGGGGAATGTCTTCCGGTAAAAATAAAAATTTAAACTTATACATCATGACAAATTACAAGAAGCCGCATGTAATTGGGCCCCAGTCCGGGTCGGTTGCTTAAATTAGGCAATTTAAAACCTCGGGTCATTAAAAAACCCGACCCGCTCAGCTAATCTCTCGATCTCGTCTTCTAGTCTTAGGGTTACAACTTTCTTGGCAGCGAACGCAGAGAGATTTTAAAGATGAATCCATTGACACTGGTGAAACGGATACAGAGTATAAACGCTAAGGAATCAGAGCTTGGAATTTCCGAAGAGGCTTCATGGCATGCCAAGTACAAAGACTCTGCTTATGTCTACGTCGGAGGCATACCATTCGATCTCACCGAAGGTGATCTCCTCGCCATCTTCTCACAGTAAGTGAATTATAATATTTGAATTGATACATTTACGGATTTTTGTAGTGTTGATGACTTTGATTTTGTAAATTTTTTAGTTTGATGCCTTTTGTTTGTGGATTTGTAGATATGGTGAAGTTGTTGATGTTAATCTTGTTCGAGACAAGGGAACTGGAAAATCTAAAGGTTTTGCGTTTCTTGCTTATGAAGATCAAAGAAGTACTATTCTCGCTGTTGGTTAGTTCCAAACTCTGGCTTTAGTAAATCTTGCTGGCGTGTTGTGATTTGAAATAGTTTGCTTACATTCTGATTTTATAATTGCAGATAATCTGAATGGTGCTCAAGTGGTTGGGCGGACCATTAGGGTTGACCATTGTAGCAAATACAGAAAGCTAGAAGAGGAGGATGAAGAGACTAAGCAGCAGAATAGAGAGGCACGTGGTGTATGCAGAGCTTTTCAGAGAGGAGAGTGTACTCGTGGCGATTCTTGCAAATTTTCCCATGATGCTAAAGTAAGCTCGCAATCACCTCAGATAATATGGTTTTAGGAGCTAATTATTCGTTTAACAAATGATCTTTAATGAAATTTAGATATAAGGTAACATGCTCGTGGATATGACTCAGGCTGTTCTTCTCATTTGTTTTCTTTCACTCTCTTTTTTATGGACAGAGAGCTGCAAATACTGGTTGGGGTCATGAAGAGGATAGAAGTTCCAAGTGGGATCATGATAAGTTTAATGGTGCCAAAAAGGGTGGTACAAGTTTTGGCCAGCGAGGAGATTTCAAACCTGATGCAGAAGAGAAAAATTACAGAGGAAAGGGTGATGGAGATGCCTCATATGGCCGCCCTAAAGAAAGAGAAAGAGTGGAAAAGGAGGACAGGGAGACAAGGTCAAGAGATGCTTATGATAGGAGGGACCAAAAGAGATCAGGATGGTCTGATGATTCGCAATCTAGAAGACATGATGATGAAAAAAATTATAAAAGGGAGGACAAGAGATCCAGAACACATGATAGGGAGAAGACAAGGTCTAGAAGAGATCATTACGACAGGGATGGAGAAGGTTCAAGTAGGCAATCAGAAACATCCCCAAGGCGAGATATAAATTCTTCAAGAAGGGAAGATCGCCGTCGCTAAAGAGATAGATAGTGGTATGCACACTCGATGGTTTTCAATTGTAGCTAGAGTCTGTCGGAATGGGCATTGTTGTTCTTTCCAAGAGAGTTATGCTTCGGGTTATATAAACTGCTTTCCGTAACTATCATTCTATATTTGTCGTGATACCCGAGACTTGTTGGTTTTACTGTTTGAAATGAAAGAAGTTGTTACATCCTTTCTTGGTTTACTTGCATATTTGCTATCTTATGTATACCTTCATTGTTAGTGGATGTATTAACCTGTGCTTACAGACTCTGTTGTTCTACATGGAGGAGCGATTCTGGCCCCTTGTCCGGGTTCGTATGGATTAATGCAACACTTGCTCTTCCTGTCATAAGCAAATTAAAGAGGTAAACTGCAAGTTACTCACTTATTTCCTATTGACTTGGTCTACAAAAAAATTGAACAAAGAACTATACGAGTATAAACACTGTTGTATATAGTAGTGATATTGAAAGTCTTCTTCTGCTAGGTATTATTAAGATATTTTCGAATTAACTGTAGTTATGCTATTATGTTTATTTAAGTTTGCTGAAAAAAATGAAGAAGCAAGTTGATGTATATCCAAATAATTTATGTCATGGTCATTGCTAAGAAGTTGACAACACATTCTTCGGTTGTCATTAGTGTTGATTAATTAATTTTTTCCTTGGTATATATGTGATATGCGCCTAATAGTTGACTTGGACAAAATGAATTGAATAAGTGAATCTATTAGATAAGTCAATAAGTCATTGCTCTATTTGACTTTGATCCTCAAAGGTCAAAGTCAATGACAATTAAAAATACTCTGCATACCCCAGGGCTGTAAGTCCCGTGGTTTTTGAATATACTCACTTTATTTGCCAGTTTCTTAGATATTATACATTCCTGTGAAAAAAAAGGATACTATATATTCCTGATTATTGCATAAGGATCCAGAGGCTCAAGATTTTTATTTGCTCACAATCTCAACACACATTCATCCTAGTTGTGAAAGAAGAAAAATTGTCTCTGTTGATTTTACAAAAAGAAAAATAGCTTCTTTTTTTCATCCCATGGATTTTCCTTGTATGGTCATGCAGCTGATTCTTGTATCTGCTTTCCTTGTCATTGTGTCACTTGAAAGTTCAGATGTGCTCTTTGCTCAAACAATCAGATTGACGGAGGAGACTGATAAACAAGCATTGCTCGAGCTCAAGTCTCAACTTTCTGAAACAAGCAGAGTTGAGTTGGGCTCATGGAATGACTCCATGCCTCTCTGTAGGTGGACTGGAGTTAAGTGCGGCCCCAAACATAGAAGAGTAACCGGTGTGGACCTTGGAGGACTGCAACTAACCGGTGTAATCTCTCCCTTTATCGGTAACCTCTCATTTCTTAGATCACTAAATCTTGCAGACAACTATTTCCGAGGTGTCATCACTCTAGAGGTTGGAAACTTGTTCAGGCTTCAATATTTGAACATGAGCAATAATTTTCTTGGAGGGGTGATCCCGGTTGTTCTGTCTAACTGCTCTAGCCTTTCAACGCTTGATTTATCATCAAATCATCTTGAACAAGGCGTGCCTTATGAGTTGGGTTCACTGTCTAAGCTGGTCCTTCTATCTCTTGGAAGAAATAATCTAACAGGGAAGTTCCCTGCTTCTTTGGGAAATCTGACATCACTCCAGATGCTCGATTTTATATATAACCAAATAGAAGGAGAGATCCCTGAGAGTATAGCTAGACTGAAACAGATGGTCTTTTTCCGAATAGCATTAAACAAGTTTACTGGTGTTTTCCCTCCTCCAATTTACAACCTGTCCTCATTAATTTTCCTGTCCATAACCAGCAACAATTTCTCAGGCACCCTTAGACCTGACTTTGGTTCTCTTCTCCCTAACCTTCAAATACTATATATGGGGATAAATAATTTCACGGGTACCATTCCAGAGACACTTTCCAATATCTCAACTCTTCGACATCTTGATATTCCATCTAACCGTCTTACCGGGAGGATACCATTGGGTTTTGGGAAACTTCAGAATTTATTAAGGTTAGGCCTTAATAATAACTCTCTGGGAAACTATGCTTCTGGTGATCTTGATTTTCTTGGTGCACTGACTAACTGCACTCAGTTGCAGTACTTGAATGTTCGCTTTAACAAACTCGGCGGTCAATTACCTGTCTCCATAGTCAATCTCTCCACCGAATTAACTGAGCTCTCCCTTGGTGGAAATTTCATCTCTGGAAGTATTCCTCCTGGCATACGTTATCTCGTAAGCCTGCAAACATTAGACTTTGGTGAAAATCTGTTGACAGGCGAACTTCCTCCCTCACTGGGAGAACTCTCTGAACTGAGAAAAGTCTTGCTCTATTCAAATGGACTGTCTGGAGAAATACCATCTTCCTTGGGCAATATCAGTGGCCTAACATACCTGTATTTGCTTAACAACAGTTTTGAAGGAAGCATCCCTTCAAGTCTTGGAAGTTGCAGCTACCTTCTAGACTTGAACCTCGGTACTAATAAGTTGAATGGCAGCATACCCCATGAGCTTATGGATCTTCCATCTCTTGTCATCTTAAATGTCTCATTTAATTCGTTGGTTGGCCCTTTGAGTGAAGACGTTGGAAAGCTTAAATTTCTGCTAGGTCTGGACGTTTCGTACAACAAACTTTCAGGACAGATTCCACAGGCCTTGGCCAATTGTCTTTCACTAGAATACCTTTGGCTGCAAGGGAATTCATTTTTTGGGTCCATTCCAGATATAAGAGGGTTGACTGGCCTCAGGTTCCTAGATCTGTCGAAGAACAATCTTTCGGGCACAATACCTGAGTACATGACGAACTTTTCCAAGCTGCAGAACCTGAATCTCTCCATGAACAACTTCGATGGAGCTGTGCCAACAGAAGGGGTATTTCGTAATTCAAGTGCAATGTCGGTCATTGGTAACATAAACCTATGTGGAGGCATCCCGTCGTTACAACTTGAGCCATGTTCTGTAGAATTAGCAGGAAGTCATTCATCAGTCACAAATATAGTCGCCATTTGTGTCAGTGCAGGTATGGCAACACTTTTGCTGTTATCCCTGTCTGTGGTTTATCTATGCCGGTACAAACAGAGAATGAAGAGTGTGAGGGCTAGCAATAATGAGAATGATCGGTTTCTCTCACCCATGAAGTCCTTTTATGAAAAGATAAGTTATGATGAGCTCTACAAGACAACTGGTGGCTTCTCTTCCAGCAATATGATTGGGTCAGGTAACTTTGGGTCTGTGTTCAAAGGATTTCTTGGGTCCAATAACAAGGCTGTTGCCATTAAAGTTTTGAATCTCTGCAAACGTGGAGCTGCAAAGAGCTTCATGGCAGAATGTGAAGCATTAGGAGGTATAAAGCATCGCAACCTAGTGAAGTTGGTTACTGTCTGTTCAAGTGTTGATTTTGAAGGAAATGATTTTAGAGCTCTAGTTTATGAGTTCATGTTTAATGGAAACTTGGACATGTGGTTGCACCCAGATGAAATAGAAGAAACTGGTAATCCCTTGGGAACCCTGACCCTTGTTGAAAGACTCAACATTGCCATAGATGTTGCTTCGGCTTTGGTTTATCTTCATACTTATTGTCACAACCCTATAGCCCACTGTGATATTAAGCCAAGCAATATTTTACTAGACGGAGATTTGACTGCTCATGTAAGCGACTTTGGCTTGGCACAACTCCTACTGAAATTTGATCGGGATACATTCCATATTCAATTCAGCTCAGCAGGTGTTCGTGGAACCATCGGATATGCTGCACCAGGTATTGCTTATTTAACATTTAAACTTATAATTGTTATCAAGTTTTATCTTAAGTAGAGATGAGACAATCATCCTAATATTCCTTGAATCTTGTTGTCGTTATTATTGAACTTTGTAGAATATGGAATGGGAGGTCATCCATCAATAATGGGCGACGTGTACAGCTTTGGAATCCTGCTGTTGGAGATTTTCACAGGAAAAAGACCCACCAATAAGTTATTCGTGGATGGTTTAACTCTCCATGGCTTTACCAAAGCAGCATTGCTGAAACAACAAGCACTAGATATCACAGACCAATCTATTCTCCATGGTGCATATGCTCAGCATCTCGATATGGTCGAATGCTTGACCCTTGTGTTTCGGGTGGGAATCAGGTGTTCAGAAGAATCACCAGTGAACCGAATATCAATGGCTGAGGCTTTAAGCAATCTGGTCTCTATTAGAGAGAGGTTTCTAGGAGATGTGGAGACTTACGAGTCGTAATACGAGAGACTGTTAAAGCGAAGAGATATAGGTACGCATGTATATTCTCTTATATACATGTATAATATGGGAACATGCGATATATTATTAGTCCAATACTTGTCATAGATGTGTCTCTGTTTGTATGAATATATGAGTATTCTAGTGAATGCTTTGAATTTTGAAATATTGTACCAGTGTCATGGTTGTAATGTGTTATGTATGAGACTCAGTTAGGCTATCACAACATTCTCTGTCTTATTCAATAAAATATTTATCTTCACATTTGTTTTTCCAGAACTAGAAAGTTGTAAATCCGTATTTCATTCTAAATTTTGTATGCTATAAAATCCCTAGTATCTTGCTGAATGAGTCTGCATCTCCAACATCTCCCACGTCACATACCTATTTTTGCCTTGCAATCTCTTTAAAGAGACGAGCTCTAATGTGATCATTTGATTCACTCTGCAGGTACAAAAGGAACCGTTATTGAGATTTACAAAACCACTACAGTTGTTATGACATTATGGTAATGAGCAATTTGTACAGCTATGGGCTCCTGCTGCTGGAGATGTCACTTGGAAAGGACCCCTACAACCAAAGTGTCTAAGGTGAGTTATGTACTTTGTCCTGCACAAGATTCACACTGCGATCACTCTTTCATTTTCATCTTGACTTGAAAGAAGTCTTAACATATGGACAAGGTTTTGTCATTTTTTTTTATCACCGCCCACTTCTGTTCACTATTGACTGTACTGTTGATGGCTTCGATGGCTTCCAGTCATATTTTTGTTTCCTTAAAATAACATATCTCTTCCCTAAATTTTTCTCTTAATGAGACAGGGATGATGATTCTTTCTAAACAAATTGATTGAGAGAGCATCAACTTTAATTGAGGCACTTTTGAATATTTACTGCCATTTTTTCTTTGGCTCTATCTTTTTAAGTTACTTTACCCCCTAATGCAGTGGAAATAGAATACACAAATAGTGATCTTTATTTTCTACAAACAAAGACAAAGCTAGTGCACTTTAACACACACAAAAGTGTCGTGAAGAACAATGTGTATTATTCATAATACTCCAAATCACGAACACCAAGTGTTGATTGTGTCTGACATGCTTAGATCTATATTCTCTAAAGATATATGTGTTTTTTATTTGTTTGTGACGGAGATATATGTATTTCTAACCACATTTTTATCATTCTTTTTAGACTTTCCTTGATGCCCCGTGAACCCGTCTCCCACGTGTCATAAGATCAAGCCAGCGAAATAAAAGAAACGTTTAACCGACACGTGGTCTATTATCATCCGTCAGATCAAAGCCAGAAGGATCCGCGATGAAGGCCGCTTGGGCTTCCCTAAATGCAGATTTCCCCCAAATAACCGCGTTCCTCAGTTAAGCCGGATCCTTCTTAAGGTCATCATCAAACTGTTACCGTCTCTACCCGTTGGATTAAAAATCCAATCTCTTCTCGAAATAGCACGCGCCATTTGGTATTCGACACCGGCTATATCCGGTAACTAATTTCTTTCTTTAATAATTTACTAATTTTCTTCTCCGCATATAAACATTGCAAGGGCTTGTATCTTCTTCTCTGTTTCTAACAAATTTCAGGAGCTCTGAGGCCTCTGAATTCGATTTTACCTCACAACCATAAAATTTTCCCGAGAAAATCTCTCTCCGGATTTGCAATTAGTAAGCTCTTTCTCTTTCTCTCTCTCTCTGTTCTTCTAATTTCTCGTAATGAATTTGGTTTTTATTTCTTTCATCTTATCTTTATCTTTATAACTTTTTTTCTGGATTTATACAGATTCTGAGAATTTTCGTTTCTTAGTAACAATGGAGGTGAAAGTAGCTACAACGACGTCGTTTCATTGGTCAGGACGTCATACAGCGATTCCTCAATGTCCGTCTTTCTCACAAACCCTAACTTCCTCAAAACGTTGTCGTTCTCGTGGAAGAACCGGAGATGTAACCGTCGGAGAATCTTTAACATGCCTGACGAGATTGAAACCGTCGACGTTTCTCGGAACACAATCTGGGAAACTTCACCGATCTAAATCATGTGAGCTTTGGGAATTAACCACGGACAAGATCAGAACAGGAGTGAAGAAACATAATCCTTTACGAAGAGTTTGTAGTGCGAGCTCTAGTTTCTTCTCCGACGAAGCATTCTCTGTGAAAATGCAGGAATTAGCATTACAATTCAGAATTGCAGGCGAAGGAGAAGATGAAGAGAAACACAAAGAATCAGAGATAATCAAAGATAACAAGAATCAAAGATTTGGTTCGGTGAAGCTACTACAAGAGTCTGTTCCAGGTTTAGCTTCGTTGGAAGCTCCATGGGCAGGGATGGTTAATCATTCAAGCATTGAACGGAAAGCAAACAGTGTTGATTTGCCTTTATCCCTTAAGATAATACAGAGGAAGCTACAAGAAGAAACGCTTAAAGAAGCTAGTGTATCTACTTATTGTTCTATTAACAAAGCTTTCTCTTCTATGGTCTTTATGATTGAGGAGCTTCATAGCTTTGCGTTGCAGACTAGGGTTGGTGTTCTTAGGCAGGTTAAGAAGGAGATGCATGCTTCATTGCTGTGGATTTTCCAACGTGTGTTCTCTCAAACACCTACTTTGATGGTTTATGTGATGATCCTATTGGCGAATTACACTGTGCATTCAGTTGCATCGAACTTAGCTATTGCGGCATCTCCCCCAAAAGAGCCTGCAGTTACTAAAGGTCAAGATCAGATGCATCAAAGGTTTGATTTTTCTTCGCTAAAGAAGTCTAGTGGAGGTGGTCGGATGGACTTAGGGCATGTAGTAAGTGGCAAAGATGGTAAGGGGCTTGGTGGGTCCAAATGGTTGGGATCGATCAGTTCTGACAAGATCTCCTATTTACCGAGACAACGAGAGTTGGTTTCAGGACAAGGGATAAGAGAAGAGGAGCTGAGCCTGTGGAATTCGATAGTGGAAGATGCAGAACAAATGCAAGATTGCCCTGTTGATCGTGACATGAGATTGAGACTGGTTTCACCGATCATTGCAAGGATTGAGGTGGATGATTATCCCAATTACACTAGAACAGAGCTTTTGTATAAAATAAGTTTGGCTCAAGAGCCGAACAACCATCTGCTCCTAGCTAACTACGCTCAGTTCCTTTACCTCGTTACTCAAGACTACGACAGGTGATATACCCTTTTACCTATTCTTGCATCTAACATTCATGAGTTTATTACCTGTACTTTGCGAAGTATATATACTTGCACTTGACTTATAGAGAATCAAAAGGTATTACCTTTTTAAATCTATAGGCCTAGATTGGTAGCATAAGAGCCATGATTCGATTGTAACTTTGGAATTTGACAAATGATATTTGCTTTTGGATGTAGCAGAGCGGAGGAGTGCTTCAAGAAAGCCATAGAGTCAGAAAAAGCTGACGCAGAGGCGTACAGCAAATACGCCATCTTCCAGTGGAAAGTTGGGAAGGATCTCTGGGCAGCCGAGGAGAACTTTCTAGAAGCTATATCTGCAGACCCTACCAACTCCTTCTATGCCGCCAGTTACGCCAACTTCCTGTGGCAAACCGGTGGTGAAGAAACGTGTTTCCCTTTAGAATCATCTGATTCTCCTCAGGAAATAGCTTGAGACTCTGGAAACCAGAGAAATGGGCAGTGAGTGGTGGATTTGTTAACAGCAATTGGAGTAAAGAGACAGAGACAGAGACCGAAGTTAGGTAGACAATAGAAGCAAGAGGAATTTGTAAGTAGTGTTTTGGAATGAACCAGTGCTGCGGTTGCCGATGAAACATTGTTCCTCTTTTGCTTTTGCCTTTTTTCACTCGGTAGAAAATACGGTCGCAAATTCAACCATCAATAAGACCATTGTGTAGATCCAACACAAATAATCACTGAGCATTGCTTTTTGGTGAAATAATAAACGAGCGTATTCACACAGAATTAATGGAATTCATTATGCTCACTTTTATATGTTAACGAGGCTATAATGCAAATAGGAACCATAACGGATCATAATTCGTTATACAATTATTAATCTTTCTTCAAGATTTGTTCATCAGGGTTGTGGCAATGATAGCACTCTAGAGACCTTTTTTAATCCCACCTTGTCGAAGTTCAAACTTTGAACATCCTTTTTAAATTAAACGGGCCTCAGCCAATAAAAGATTAGATTTGTTCAGAGTCCCCAACGTTCAGCTACATGTACAACATAACTCACTCGAAAACCAAGTCGTGTCTCCTCCACATTCATACATTTCCTCTGAACAAATAAATCAGAAAATGAGAGACTCTAACTATATGTGCAAGTGTGCAATTACCATTTAAGGATAACATAATTGTGCCCAGATGTATCTAAAAACATTAAAACCAAAATAAAAATGCATCTAAATAATTTAAGAAAAATGTGTGAATGGAGAAGAGAAAGAGGATAAGACACTTGTGGAGAGCTTGTGCCAATAAAGATCCAACGGCTCAGATTCACCCAACCTCATTATAATCCCTTTGTAGCATATGCCACACGAAGACACACACAGAACAGATAAAAAAAAGAGGAGAGAGAGAGAGATTAGCTACAATGGTTTCTTCACTTCTTATGTCGTTTGCTCCGGCCACCGTGAGAGTTTACGCCACAACCGCAAAGGGAGCTTCAGGCGGCGCCAAGGAGGAGGAGAAGAATCCCCTCGATTTTGTGTTGGGGTTTATGACAAAGCAAGATCAGTTCTATGAGACTGATCCAATTCTGAAGAAGGTGGAGGAGAAACAAGGCACCGCCGGAAGCCGAGGAACCATTCGCGGAGGTAAACCGTCGGCTCCCACACCTGTGCCCCCGAAGAAGAACGATGGTGGATTTGGCGGCTTAGGCGGTCTCTTCTCCAAAAAATAAATGAAAAATGTATAGTAATTTGCATTATTTATGCCTCTGTTTTTATTCTCTTTAAACTTTCGGATTTCAATTTATATATAAGTTGCTTCTTCTTCATCTTATTTCAAATCACATGATCTTGTTAAACTTTTCTGAACATTTTCAACCACTTAAATAAATCTGAGAATAATGGACTAATATGAGTTATGCTAACAGGGTCTTTAAGAGCTTACATTACATATATATATATATATATATATATATATCAGTTAAATCCTTTCAAGAACAGAGCAAAGGATGATTTGTATACAAGAGCGAACCACAGTAATTTCAAAGCACATATATATTCATACAACTGAATAAATTACACTTTTTCCCAATTTCTGTAAGACTGTTATCCAACAAGAATACCAAATCTTATACAACATACATCCAGCAGATCTGTAAGTTATCACCAAAGTCATATTCCAAAAATGGTTCTTTAGATGTTGATTCAAGTATTGTTCTATGCATGTTGCAACCATTGATGCTATATGCTTAGGCAGTGATGATAACCAGATCTGACCTGGAGATACAGAAGGCAGCGAGGAAAGAGCTGATAATCTGTGTTAGAAACTGTCTTTATGGCTATAATTAATGATAGAACAGAGTAGTTAACTGGAGCTCGCTCGTGCTGAGAGCAAAGCCTCTTGCTTTCCTTTGACAAAGACTGCGAGTTCTTCAGGTGCGACCACCATGTTTAACCACTTCTGCAGTTCTTCACCTTCTACTTTCTCTTTCTCTGCACCAAAACATGATATTTCATCTTAAGGCCAAGCTTTTAGGGATGATTTCTTACACTTTCTCGAAAACCTGGGTTGATGAAAGTAAATAATTTATACTATCTGGTAATGGATTACCTTCCAGTTGAGCACCAACTCCTTCCAATACATCTGGATTAGCACGTACAACAGAAAGCGCAACATTCAGAGCAGATTGTAACAAAATTGTCACTTCTCTTTGAACAAGATCAACTAGTTTCCCCTGTGTATTAACATGGAAGGTCAACTTTTGCGTTCTTTCAAGGGACATTATAGAAACCTAGGTAAGTGCAATGCAGAATGACGGTACCTGATCTCTTCCCCATGGTGAGCCTCCTGAATCGTCAATCCCACCACCAGAAAGAGTAGCAACAGACACAGGTCCGATTTTCTGGTTGAGACCATATTCAGCTACTGCCTTGTATGCCATATCAGTTGCCCTCCTTATATCATCAAATGCACCTGTTGATATACGCCCAGAGTAAACAACTTCTTCAGCTGCCCGACCTCCAAGAAGGGTAACTAAACGTCCAAGCAGCTCATCAATGAAGAGCAAATATCTGTCTTCACTAGTAGGAGGAATATATGTAAATCCCAATGCCCCTCCTGATCTTGGCAATATGCTTAATTTCTGACAACACAACAAAGATGAGCAAAACTTGAATCATTTGCTCGCATAAAACACCAGTGACAGTGAGCGTACATGTAGAAAATGTTTTTGCATTTTTACCTCAACACGCGGCTGTCCAGTAAGAAGGTTTGCAACAGCAGTACCAACCACTGCATGCCCAGCTTCATGCCGTGCAACCACTGCTTTCTCACTGCCTTTTAATCTTGCAGTTTTCTTCTCTATGCCCTAAAACAGATGCTTTGTAAAGAACACCTTTTGACAAATTGCCTTACGTACTCATTAAAATAGAGAGGTTATAGAGCTACCGCTATTGATCGCTCCACAGCTTGAATGAAGTCAATTTTATCAACAGTCGTCTTGCTCTTTCTTCCAGCTAGCAAGGCAGCCTCATTTACCAAGTTTGCAAGGTCAGCCCTGCAAAATAGGACAAAAGAGTTTACAAAGCCAAAAAAGTTTAACTGAGGAAATTTCAGATCAACGATAATACAAAAGCGTACCCCGTAAAACCAGTGGTCATTGAGGCAATACTACTAAGGTTGACATCATCTCCCAAAGGAAGCCCTTTATTTGACACATGCACTCTCAAAATGGATTCTCTTCCAATTTTGTCTGGCGTTTCCACCTGAAAAATGCATCAGTGCCTTTGAAAGAATCTTAAACTGCCTAACCATTTACAAATACTCAAAGCTAATCCGTTCTACTAACCGTAACAACACGATCAAATCTCCCTGGACGACGCAGGGCTGGGTCTAAGACATCAGCACGATTTGTAGCTCCAAGAACAATAACTGCAGAGTTGCTGTCAAAACCATCCATCTCCTGCAAAAAAGTTCCAACATGTGAATGGTCATGGAAAAATCAAGAATGCTACTTACACTTGAAAATTTCATGATGGCAGGCTTACAGTGAGCAACTGATTCAAAGTTTGCTCCCTTTCATCATTGCTGGCGATTCGGAATTTACTATCACGGCTTTTTGCCACAGCATCTATCTAGAGCACGGAAAGGAAAAAGAAAATTTTGTTTAAGTTGTCCGAGGTAGAAAAGTACTGATGGTAATCTGACATCGACTACCTATACTAACCTCGTCAATAAATATAATTGATGGAGCTTCCTTCTTGGCCCGTGCAAAAAGATCCCTTACGCGTGAGGCACCCATGCCGACATACAGCTCTACAAACTCACTTGCAGAACAACTTATGAAGGGGACTTCAGCTTCTCCAGCAACAGCCTTTGCAAGAAGTGTTTTCCCTGTTCCGGGAAGACCAACCTGCAAAAAGGAAACAAATGCGTAGAATTATATAGCAGAGTTCTTGTAACCAAATGTATGCCCATGAAAAACACATAATAACTGATATAACTCACCAATAGGACACCACGCGGAGGACGTGCACCTAGGCGGACATACCTGTCAGGATTCCTAAGAAATTCCTGCATTGATTAATACATGCGTAAAAGACAATTACTAGATTGAGAATAAAGCTATAACAAACAAAATGACAATCAATCAACATGTGAAGCATCTTTAAGGACCGAAAAATCTACCACTATTTCTTCTAGCTCTTCCTTTGCTTCATCAACACCTGCAACATCTGCAAAAGTAATTGTCCCACCTCCACCCGAGACTTTTCCCCTATCAGTACCACCAGACTTTCGGGTCCTAAGTTGGCCAGTTGTACTCTGTGTACAACCATAGTCTTTTTAGGAAATTGGAAAATTTTAAACAACCACATTAGAGTATAATTGAGATTCATACCGAGGAGAAGCTAACAGGGAATTTAATAAGCCCTACAAGCACCGCAATGTAGAAAAGAGCTATCTGCAACAAACCGAAAAAAGAAACTTCTTGAATAATTGCTTGCCAAAACTGAAAATGAAAAAGATGATGCAACTTGTACACTGAAAGCCCAGTCTTTCGAAAAATCCAACCTATTCTATAGCCAAAACACCATTCATTGCAAAAATTATAAAGCATCATCATCAAAGAGTAGCATATATAGTAAAAACGTGGCCTTACCAATGCAGAGTTGAAAAAGCCACCAGAGCGCTTCTCAGGTGATCCGAATTCCACATTATTCCCAAGCATCTTCTCATAAGGTGTTTTGATATCGCCCGGCCTTGTGGTGGAATACACAACTCTTTTCGTCGGAGCAACAGTTCTTAGCAGCGATTCAGAAGACTCAGACAACTTACTAGTTTCACTCTCTTGCCATTTTCCATCATCTTTTAACTTAAACAATACTTGAACTCCATCAACCTCCACTTTCTGCACTTGGTTACTATTAACTTTACTTAAGAACTCACTATAAGGTACACTCACAAAAGTCGTCTGAATTCGAGGCTCTGATCCAGGTAAAGGTAATCCAGGTCGAAGCAATCGCATCACAAACATAACAACACCCAATTGTAATAACAAAACTCCAATCCCTTGAGCTTGAATTATTGGCTTCCACTGCCATTTCTTCCCCTTTGACCACCATACTCCATCCTTCTCCTGCTTCTCTCTTTTCCTCTTCGACGATGAACTCGAATTCGCCGGAGTACTCTGGTTTCTTCCTTCTTCCTCAGTACTCTCACTTGAACTCTCTTTCTGATCATCTTCTTGACAATTCACAACCATCCTACTCTTTTTCCTTGAAAACCCATCCCAAAGATTTAAACTTTCGTGATTTCTCAACACTGCAATTGATTTCTTCTGCAGAGGAAGCGTGATTGAATTGGGGAAGAAGCGATTCGGATTTTGGCGATAAACCCTAGTCCGATCGTGAAAGAAGCTTGAAGCATGCGAGTAAAATAGATTATGACTACAACAAGTTGCGAATTCGAACCTATCGTGGATTCTTGGTTGTAGAAATTCGAATGTTGTAGTCATAATTTCGAAACCCTAGAAATTGGGGAAATCAAAGGAAACACATTTTCATATTTTCGTTTTATATCGATCTGTCTATATCTTCTTGTGGACAAGCGGAGACGAGGTTTGCTGGGAAATACATCTTCGAATATTGACCGTTGGATTGAAAACAGAAATATTTCGACCGTCGATCTCACGGAGGACGACTAATTTATCTCATCAGCAAGCCGAGTAATCAAGTGTGACACGGCGTATGGAACCTAATGGTGCTGGCGGACACGTGGATATATTACTGGGAGAAGATAGTATGTGGGCCCATCTCAGAATATATAAGGTTTCTTCGGGCCGGAAGAGGCCCAAAATTGGCTTAATAGACAATTTAATCCAAAATACTCGATCCTAATTTTCTTGTATATCTTCTTAGGTCGACAAATTACCCGGGATCTAACGTCCGATATGTTATCCGATGATATGCTATATAATACTTATTTTAATCTTAAATAAATACAATTATAATAACGTTTAATGGTTATTTTAAAAACCTAAAATAATTTAACCAAAAAATCTATTTAGTTGGTAAAAATATTTTTAAAAAACTTTTGAATGTTCAACTTAACAACATTGAAAATCTCAAAAAAATTAGATAAAAATGCAACATTGACATCTTTTTATCATTAATTTTGCTTTTAAAACAATTTTACATCATTTTATCTTTTTATATATTTTTGTTTTTTTTTTAAATATGATAGTTATAATTTTAAAATTTTATCATATAACGGATCTAGATATCCGATTTTCACGGAAACCCAAAATTCATATATTCAGATTCATATAACAAAATTACTAATTCGACGAATCCGGATACTATAAAAATATTGGATATCTGATCCATATCCACTCTTAATTCTTACAAACAAATACGGGTCATTTGTTAACAAAGAAATGTAAGCTAAATCAGGTTAGACTTTAAGAGATGAAGGAGTATTTATTGGAGCAGGAAAAGCAAAAGTCAACAAAACCTCAAATGCTCTAGAGAGTGAAATGCAGGCATTCATTATGGCGATGCAAAATTGTTAGAGCATATACTACCAAAAAATATTATTTTTGAAGGTGATAATAAATTGGTAAGAGATTTGATCAATGGTAATATTATCAACTTTGGAATATTCAATTGGAACGTGAAGCAAGAAATTGGATACAGCTATTTGAGAAAGTAATAGTTACATGGAGAGAAGAATAAACCGACGGATACGCTAGCAAAACAGAGCATACCTAAAGATAAAATGAATTCGTATCGTAACTATGTTTCGATTGTAACAACTAATGCTTTGCACTTGTACGGTAGTTGCATTTAGATCTGATTTGTTTAAACGCAGCAGGTGCGAGAATTTGCGAAAATGGACAATTACGGCTTCAAATGTTATTAAACGATATATATAAATGATACAATTGTTGGAAATAAGTGTCTTTACGAGTAATTTCTGATTAGTTGATAGTGACGATTTAACATAAAATCTAAAAATATTAAATATATATAATTTTGATAAGAAAATAAAAAGTCTATTATTATAATAAAATTTAAATGTATAAGATTAAATAAATTATAAAATAACTAATAAAAATATTTATTTTAAGAGGTTTGTAATATATTTTCTCTATACAAGAAATATTTATATAATTATAAATATATCTTAGTTTTGATAATATATATATTAAATTTTTTTAAAATGACAATTATAGTATTTGATATGAGAAAATACAAATTTTGTAGGGAATCTGAAAACATTTACCAAAAAAATTCTGACTGTTATTCACATTTTATATTGTTATAGGAATGTGTGTTACTGCTGGGACTTTGGCTGCAATAGTTGGTACAGTTGGGCTGGTTGCTTTGTAGAACTATTGGGCTCTTTCCAAGGATTCATCCTTCTTACTGCAATTCTATATCTCCTTTACAACATATATTCAACTGGAGAAAGAGTTGATTTTGACCCTTCGCTTATTCTCTCGGGGTTATGTTGTTTGCTTTTAAATGTTCTGTTTCATTCATGATGTAGTGTTCCTATATTTTGCATAATTCTAATGGTATATATTGGTCTTCTTAGCAGCTTGAAGGGAACACAAATTGACATAATGGATGGATCAGCTAGTAGAGAAGTTGCAACTCTAAATAGAATTGAGCTTCTTCTCTCCAAGTAAATATCAGGAAAAATATGCAATCGGCCTTGACGCCTTGTACAGAAACTAGTTAAGATCTCTACCTTCTTCCTCTCTCCTTGATAAATAATTGATAAATGTACTAAGTTTTCTATGTTCAGATGTCATGAAACGCTTTGGCACGATAATGGAAACAATGTTGAGTTAGTGATTTAAATTGTAATATCCTTTATCAAAAAAATGTTGGGTGATTTTTTTGGTCTGTCATGCTGTTGACTGGTATATATATATATATGCAACGATTGCCATCAAATATTGCCATTATTTATTGGGAGATCGATGAGATCGAGCAAATTAAATCGAGATTGACCAAACCGAAATTAAGAAAATATTTAAAAAATTATTGATAAATATCAATATTTAGATTATGAAGTTAACACTATCTTTAAATATATTTTTTATATTTATCTTTCCATTAAATTAGGTAATTAAATTTTATTTCTATTTTTATATAAATCGATGTATTATATAACAATTATTTTTATAAAAGTCTATTATAATTTTTTTCTAACCACTTTTGCGTTTCTTAATTCTCATTGAATTTTATTAGATCGACAAAAACATTTTAACAAAAAAGTAGATTGACAATATATTTATAAGAATGATTTAGACCTCGAAGAAAGTGAATCAGTACGTAAAGAACACGTAAACTGAGAAAGTGTAGTTGCAGGTGAAGATCCGTGATTTGGGACATTGAGGTGCGCGCACTTTCTCGTCTGCATTATTAATTTACATACACGTGTACCTCAGGCTGGTCATAGTTTTCCACTTTATTACTGATTTATTGTATTGGTACGTTTGGCTTTTACTCAGATTGGTTCCCTTTTAACTTCCGTTGCCAAAATGTTGAAATTAAAAAATTCAGAATCTTCTCTTTTCTCACTCTCACTGTTCCATCAAATTTCTTACAAATCATTAATTTTTTTAAAATTAAATTCTTAGAAAATGATCCATGGTCCCCAATACAAATTCAACGGTGTTCCTTTTAACGAAACTAAATATTAAGGGTGTTGCTAACTAAAAAACAAATAGATGTGGGCCTCCCTGTTAGATATTTTCAATAAAAATTACAAAAGTTCTTTGACACAAAATCACTTCACTTCACTCTCTCTTTTCTTGTGAGCCTCACATTTTCAATCCTTCATATCATTTCTGGAAAATAAAAATCGCCAAAACAAAAAAGCAACGAAAATTACGTTTCTGTCATTAACCTTGAGAAATATCTTACAGTTCTTTTTTAAAGTATATACTTTTCCTTCTTCGCCAGATTCTTCATAGTATCTTCTGCTTATCAGCTCTCAAGTGTCTCTGTTCATCTCTTTCCAAATTTGGTACTCGCTTGCTTTTTTCCTTTTTATTTTGCGCTGAGATTCCTGGGTTTTATTATTTCTTATAATTTGTTCCCTCGTAATTATTCGAATTCTAGGCAGTAATTTGTGAAATTGTATTCAAACGTCGAATTTTCGTTTTTTAGTTTCACTATAATTTTCGTTTATTATTTGTGTTAATCGATTTCTAAATACAGTTTTTGTTACAGAGAGTTAAGCGATGGCAGACGCCAATGGAAAAGCTGCGACTTGTTTGCCGGAGAAAATCTCGGCGAAGGCTAACCCTGAGGCCAATGAAGCAACGGAGATCGCTGGGAATATCATCTACCACGCCAAGTACAGTCCACATTTCTCCCCATTGAAGTTCGGACCTGAACAAGCTCTCTACGCTACTGCAGAGAGCCTTCGCGATCGTCTCATTCAGGTAATCATCAGTGATTTTTGGATTGTTCCGTAAGTTTCATTCGATGAAGATATGCTCGTGAAGTACATATGAGTGTTTGAATTTATTGTTTCTCGAGGTTAGATTCAATTGATTTTGCTGCTGCTTGAGTTAATCCTCATTTTCACAAAGTTAATCTTAAACAAACACATATATGTCTGTATGAATGCGTCTATGACTCTATGGGCATGTTCGGCGGATTGCGACTTGCGCCCAGACGCGCTGCGGTTTTTGTTTGTTTAATAGCCGCGCGTCTGGTTGCAGCGGCAGCCACAGCCTCATGCGGGAGATAAACGAACATTAATTTTGGCCGCAATCGTAGCCGCAACATACGCACCATCGTGGCTAAAAATTTTCTGACGCTATTTTTGGCGGATAGAGGCTACGGCTAGCAAACAAACATTGTATGACTGCATGACGCAGCCGCAGCTTCCTGCGACATACAAACGAACATGCCCTATGTATGTGTATTTGTGTGTGTGTTTGAGAGTGATTTAAACATGTGGTGAAGGTGGGGTGTGTGAATTGTTATGCAGCTTTGGAATGAGACTTATCTTCATTTTAACAAAGTGGATCCAAAACAAACATACTACTTGTCAATGGAGTATCTCCAAGGTCGTGCTTTGACAAATGCGATTGGAAATTTGAATCTCCAAGGTCCGTACGCTGATGCACTACGTACGCTGGGTTATGAGCTTGAGGAGATAGCTGAGCAGGTACTTTTGACTTACCAGTTTACTCTTTGAAGACTTTGATGAATTCTTTTTTCTCTCTCCATTGGAGATGTTTGAGCTTTTATGTCATGAAATTGCAGGAGAAAGATGCAGCTCTGGGAAATGGTGGTCTGGGAAGACTTGCCTCGTGCTTCTTGGATTCAATGGCCACCCTAAATTTGCCTGCTTGGGGTTATGGGTTGAGGTACAGACATGGGCTGTTTAAGCAACTAATTACAAAGAAAGGCCAAGAAGAGGTTGCTGAGGACTGGCTTGAGGTGGTTATGATCAGTGCGGTGATTTAAACAGATGGTTTTCTGAGGTTGTTACTCATTCTCTTTTAATGGAAACTTGCAGAAATTCAGCCCGTGGGAAATTGTCAGGCATGATGTAGTATTCCCTGTCAGATTTTTCGGCAGTGTGCAGATAAATCCGGATGGATCGTAAGTAATAATGTTGGCACTTATGTGACTAAAAATACGTCTGTACTTAAATATTTTGTGTACTAGTGAGTTTTCCTACGTGTTCTCTGACTTTTCATCGGGCTTGCTATTAAGCATTTCAATGGATCAATTGACCATTTTGCAGACGGAAATGGGTAGGCGGTGATGTTGTACAAGCTCTTGCCTATGACGTGCCAATCCCAGGATATAACACAAAGAACACAATCAGTCTCCGCCTCTGGGAAGCTAAAGCTAGAGCGGAGGATCTTGATCTTTTTCAGTTCAACGAAGGAGAATACGAATTGGCAGCTCAGCTACATTCTCGAGCTCAACAGGTTATAACACATTATTTTTACCTCCTGCTCCACCTTCTCTTGCTTTGTGGCTTTTTGTTTTTCTCTAACCATTTATGTATTTATATGCAGATTTGCACTGTGTTATATCCAGGAGATGCTACCGAGAGTGGGAAGCTATTACGGTTGAAACAGCAGTTCTTTCTCTGCAGTGCTTCGCTTCAGGTTTGTCAATTTGGTTGTAGAATCCCTTCATTTTTTCTAAGCCATAATGTTTTGGATCAACTTAGGTCGCTCTTATGACTGGTTGGATGTCATCACGGTTGATAGTGGGCAAATTAAAAAAAAACGCAAAAATTTCAAGTTGGCATATTAAATTAAAAAAAAGAGAATTTCAAGAAACTACTACAAGTTCACTACTTTCAATTGATTCATAATTTTTATATTTCATTTTCACAATATGGAAACCTATTGCAGGATATTATATCAAGATTTCAAGAGAGGAGCACGGGCGAAGGCAACCGAAAATGGTCAGAGTTTCCAAGTAAAGTTGCTGTTCAAATGAATGACACACACCCAACTCTTGCAATCCCTGAGCTCATGCGATTGCTAATGGATGATAATGGACTTGGATGGGATGAGGCTTGGGATGTGACATCAAAGTAAAAACATTTATGCATGAAACCTTTCAATATTTTCCAACAAAGTTTTTCCACTTTTCTGTTCGGACTCACTTATAAGTTTTACAGGACTGTTGCTTACACCAATCACACTGTCCTTCCTGAAGCGTTGGAGAAATGGTCTCAAGCTTTGATGTGGAAGCTTCTTCCTCGTCATATGGAAATAATAGAAGAGATTAATAAGAGGGTATTTTGCTGACCACTCTAAGAATTTGTTTCTGTCATCTGTTGCAATAATAGAGTATTTACCGTTCTGCAGTTTGTGCAAACCATTCGCGACACACGAGTTGATCTTGAGGATAAGCTTTCCAGTTTGAGCATCTTAGATAACAATCCACAAAAGCCTGTAGTGAGAATGGCTAACTTGTGTGTTGTATCCTCGCATACGGTAAGTGGCCCCACTGTCAAAATTATATTATATTGTTTCTAAATCCCACTTAGTTTTTTTGGTTTCAAGTGCTCACTATGAGGGCCTTTTTGCAGGTGAATGGTGTTGCTCAGTTACACAGTGATATCTTGAAGGCTGAGTTATTTGCAGACTATGTCTCTATCTGGCCAAACAAGTTTCAAAACAAGACTAATGGCATCACACCTCGAAGGTGGCTACGTTTCTGCAGCCCTGAGCTTAGTGATATAATCACAAAGTGGTTGAAGACTGACAAATGGATCACTGATCTTGACCTACTTACTGGTCTTCGGCAGGTCTGATTTTTATTTATTTCAGAACCGGATCTGCAATGGGGTTTTTTGTTGTCATTCTGATGTTATCTTTTCCTCTGCTAGTTTGCGGACAATGAAGAACTCCAATCTGAATGGGCTTCTGCCAAAGCAGCCAATAAGAAACGTTTGGCTCACTATGTAGAGCGTGTGACTGGTGTGAGTATTGATCCAAACAGCTTATTTGACATACAAGTTAAGCGTATCCACGAATACAAGAGGCAGCTGATGAACATTCTTGGAGTAATATACAGATTCAAGAAACTAAAGGTATACTTGGCTAACCCATCTATCTTGATTTGGTTTTAGTTGTGGCCTTACGGTTCCGAATAGCTTTTCTATGTTTTTACCCTTGCGTTAAAAGTTATGGTAGACCTAAGGCTAGTTAAAAAAGTACAAAAATTAGATACTTTCACATTCAAATCAAAGAAAAAGAAAAAATGATACTTCGGGGTATTCCCTTTTCTCCGGCAAAATTTCCCAAAAAAGATTTCTTGAGTTTTCTACACGTCGGTCCCAGCGAAAGCTCAAAGCTTCTTTGGCATTATTTATGCCTTAACCGAAGGCAAATGTCCATATCTAATCTTAGGCCATGCATGTATTTTTGTGTGACATTCTCTTCTGCAACTGAATGTTTCAGGACATGAAGCCTGAGGAAAGGAAGAAAACAGTTCCTCGTACTGTCATGATTGGGGGTAAAGCATTTGCAACCTATACAAATGCAAAACGGATAGTGAAACTAGTGAATGATGTGGGTGATGTTGTAAACAGCGATCCAGAGGTCAATGAATACCTAAAGGTAACATTGCTCGAGTCTTCTTAGAACACTATACATGTAAACACGATGCTCTTGCTTGTTTGATAGTCGATACTTGCCTGAGATTGTTATTGATCTGTCAATGTCGATATTTCACATGTTTTCATTTCTCAAGATGAACTTAGTTTCTTTTGGTGAAGTCGATTGCTACTCAAGCCTCCTTTTCGAGAGTGAAGCTTTTTTATTGTAGCCACGTAGATGCAAATGCAATGAATCTCTGTTTCTCATTTTATTTTTCTTAACATGACTTGAAGAACTTAACTGGATCTAACAGATTTGCCTCTCTAGGTGGTATTTGTTCCAAATTACAATGTCACTGTAGCGGAAATTCTTATACCCGGAAGTGAGTTATCTCAGCACATCAGCACAGCAGGCATGGAGGCAAGTGGTACTAGCAATATGAAATTCGCTCTCAACGGTTGCCTTATCATAGGAACCCTTGATGGGGCTAATGTTGAGATAAGAGAGGAGATTGGCGAAGAAAATTTCTTTCTTTTTGGTGCAACAGCCGATCAGGTCCCTGGACTGCGTAAAGAAAGAGAAGACGGACTGGTATGTCACTCTTTCCTTTTCTCCCCTACAAATTTTGTTGTCTCTGTGGAACAAATGCGAGCCACCATACCATGAAGAGCCTTATAATGAAATCACTATATGCTTCTGTACTTTCTCTGATAAGAAACGTTTTTGTGCCGGCTCAACAGTTCAAACCTGATCCTCGGTTCGAAGAGGCGAAGCAGTTTGTCAAAAGTGGAGTGTTTGGGAGCTATGATTATGGTCCGCTTCTTGATTCTCTTGAGGGTAACACAGGTTACGGGCGTGGTGACTACTTCCTGGTTGGGTATGACTTCCCTAGCTACATGGACTCTCAGGCCAAAGTTGATGAAGCTTACAAGTAAGCCCATCTCTTAAAACCCAACTTAACCAGTCATAATCTAAACTGAATGAAATAATGAATACTCAAGTCCTTCGATGTGAAAGTGTTGGCATAATGTGTTGTGACAGGGACCGGAAGAGGTGGCTGAAGATGTCGATATTGAGCACAGCTGGGTCCGGAAAGTTCAGCAGTGACCGTACGATAGCTCAGTATGCCAAAGAGATTTGGAACATTGAGGCTTGTCCTGTTCCCTAAGACCTTGTATCTTTCTCATAGACACTACCTTCCTTACCAAGGCATCTCCACATCCACAGCTCCAAAGTTGATATATATAGATCTCATAAGAATATAACTAAAATGGAATAAATGTTAAAACTCTTTTGTATGTCATATGCTCATGATGTTTGCAATATTTTTTATTTTGCTCAAGGAAAACGTGGTTCCATAAATATACATGCTTTTGGTGTAATGATTTTTTCTCCCACAATTATTTCATTCAGTTCATTAATTTTTTTTAAGTATTGTGTGTTGTACTTCTTACTTTCTGAAATCTTAAATCTGAGTTTGAAAAGTTGTAGGAATGAGTTTTGTTACGAAAAGCTTGTCATGAAAAGTTGGAAAAAATAGATTTGCTTATTGATAACCAAAAATCCAAACTAAACAAAAAAAATCAAATTTTATAAAGCCTTCTGAACCGAATCAAACATAATGAATTCATTAAAATTCTGTTTTTGATCAAACATATGTAATTAACAATTACAGTATAGTCAAGAAATAGGTATATATATTAATTATTGGAAAATATAATATTAATTAAAATAATTAGTATTGTTAGTAAGATCAGAGCCCATGAGATAAGACAACAGACATTCCTCATATGTAGCTGTGAGACCACGGCGTTGCAGAGCCGCAAAACTTAACCAGAGAGAAATCTAGTTGTTGTTTCTAGGGTGGGCAAAAAACCAAATCCGAGCATCCGATCTAAATTCGACCCAAAAAATTCTATATAAATTCGAATTGCGCTTCAAGCGAAGAGATATATCTTTCCGCTTTAGCGGCTTGAACCCTTCGATCAAGAAATACCTTAAATAAAATCAACTAAGTAGCTGACCTCTTAGACGTTCGTGGGTATTCAAATTCA
Organism: Cardamine chenopodiifolia; assembly: GCA_963922655.1. Classification (NCBI taxonomy): domain Eukaryota; kingdom Viridiplantae; phylum Streptophyta; class Magnoliopsida; order Brassicales; family Brassicaceae; genus Cardamine; species Cardamine chenopodiifolia. Next base: position 11,094,552 of record OZ000479.1, on the reverse strand, counting down.
TACATAATCTTCTCCGACATGAGATAGAGTGAGAGGGTCTGGCCTATTCCATAGAACATGAATCTAACAAATTATTTTATTAGAGTATAAATTCATAAATTTGAAAATTTGTGTCCGTACTGAGTTTGATATCCGTTAGAGTATCTGAGAATCCGAAAACGCATAAAAACTCATGGAAAAATATTCTAATTCAAAGATTTTACCTTATAAATGTGAATTTTGTGTGTAACATATACAGAACCGATTCGATCCAAATCAAAAAACCCAAAAAAACCGAAAAAAACTCTGGAAAACTAAACCCTATCAAAACCCAAAATTTTTGAGTTTTTATAGGGTTTTAACTTTGAAATCCGAATCTAAACCAAAAAAATTATATCCGAATATGAATCCAAATCCGACAAATTATTTCATTAAAAACTAAATTTCTAAATCTAAAAATCCAAACCCGATCAGGTTTTACTCGAATGCCCACGACTATTCCTTTCACCGGTCCCTCCCATACCGATCGCCGAGAAAGTAAGAATAGTATAGAACGAGCCGGCGAGAAAAGGGAATGCGAAGAAAATAACGATAGAGAGAGGAAGCAGAATGAACAGAGTCCAAGCAAGCAACGAGCTCGGCTTCCGGGTCGGATTCTCCGGTCATGGTGGTCACCTCCGCGTCGAGCCTCTGTACACTGCGGAGAGCGACGACGCCGTGAACTCACTTCCTGATTTCGTATCCGTGAGTTTTCTTCTGATTACTATGATTTAAAAACTTATAGAGTCCCAATTTCGAAATTTAACGGCAAGAACTTGATCAGGTCTTCAAAATTGGGTTTGCTTAGACACTGATTTTTTTTGTGCAGTTTGTTGCGTTTGAGATGCTCACTTCGTTCAATTTGCAATAACTGTGCGTTTCTATGTTTTTGACTATCATATGTTAGTTTCTGTATTGTAGTTAGTAAGACTTAGTGTGATTTTACTTAGTGTTTCCCTCATCAATCCTAATGGAATTAGAAATTTATGGGGGTAATATGAGACTATCTAGTTTCTTGATTAGGGAGGAGTTATTTAGGATTCAATCAGGTATTATGTGTGAAAGAAAGGAAACACAAGTAGCCAAATTTCTGAAATTTCATCTGGTGAGAGGTTTCTAAATCATTATAAATTCTTGTTCAGACGGTAATTATCAGTGACATGGGAAACTCCAGTTTTTGCATATAAATGTATGGGATGGTTGATGTGTTTACATGTGCAGATAGATGTGCACGTCGATGTGTTTTCAGATTTTAAGAGACGATGTCTTGGTTAATACTTAATTGTAACGTTTATATGGATTTGAAAATGCTCATTTATGTTTGCGTGTGTATCAGCCTCCTGCATTTGCCAAGGAAACAAAAGAATCTATAAAGAAACATGTTGAGGAGAAATATCTCCTCCCGAGAATGGAACCGGATCAATTCTCTGCTGAAAAAGCCGAGAATCAGTGGGATTTTGATTGGTTTTCCAGGGTGAAGCTTCCCCTTCAACCCTCTTTGCCTAGGTCCGTTGTGGTTCCGACTTGGGAGTTGCCATTCAGGCGTCAAAAAGAGGATACTGAAAACGGAGCATGGGAGCCAAAATCAGTGGAGGTAACTCACTTTTTTCTCTTCAAATCTTGATTATCTTAAATAAACTAGTTCATTTTGATAGTGATCTCCGAGAGTCCAGAACTATTTGGTATAAGATTGGCCAGCTATTAGCTTTCTGTTTCTTAATCTAGTTGGAGAAATGGATTGTCATATTATCTTAGGTGGATTATCAGAACAAATGTACGGAGATCAAGATTCTGGATTTTTTCCGCGAATGGTGGGACCTCCAAAGGATTTTCTGAGAGGAAGTGTCAATAATCACCCTTTCCGTCCTGGTGGTTTGGAGGATTCACAGTCTTCTGAGAGAGTCCTCCCAGATGGTGTGTGTAGTGGCGAATGGGTACAGGAATTGCTCAAAGGGGGTCCTGGTCAGACCGTTCCTCCAAGTTTTAAGCAGAGTTTAGAGCTTGGAGATCTGATGGTATCTTATCTTATGATATCACCATCTAATTTTGTTGTTTAACAAATTCATACATGATTCAGTGTTGATTAGTTCTTCCTGTTTTCCTTTTGTACTTTAAAGCCATATCCTCAAACATGGAACATTTATGAGGATCAGAGTTCACATGGTAACACCTCAGATGAAAAATCGGTATGTAGATCGATGTCGTTGGTGTATATGCAATTGTTTTACATTTGGTTGTGGGAATAAACTCTTTTTTTTCTTACTGTCCTTGCATTGGTGATACCTCCAGAGCAAGTTGTCTATTCAGTTTGACGATCTGTTCAAGAAGGCATGGGAAGAAGATTCTTTCTCTGAATTTGAGAGAGATGGTGTGTTTGAAGACTATATTCTATTTCTATACGTTTTATGCCTCTAAATATTTTTCTGCTAACCAAAACTGTCATGAAGATCATCCAGCTGGATCTGAGTCTCCAAAGGCAGAAGCTGAACCTGAAGCTAAAGTGAGCAAAAACGATGAATCCAGCAAGGGACTAGAGACTGACATCACTGTACTGGATGAGATTTTATCATCAGCAAAAACAGCAATATTGACGGAAGAGGCAATTACTGGGAACAGCGATAAAGAACTACGGAAAGAAGTAAGAAAGTGGATTCTGCATCTTGAGATTTCATTTTCCGTCCCATAAACATGATTTGTGGTGTGTTCTTCTGATAGGGATGGGCCACTAAAGGAGATAGCCAAGACATTGCAGACCGGTTTTATGAGCTTGTTCCTCACATGGCAATGGAATTCCCTTTCGAATTGGACAACTTTCAGAAGGAGGTATTCCCTTCACTTTGTTAGATTGCAGAGGTTTGAGGAATGTGCTTGGTTGCTTTTATATTCAAACTTTCAGTAAATAACTAAATGTCTTATGCCTACAGGCCATCTGTTGTTTAGAAAAGGGTGAATCTGTTTTTGTAGCAGCCCATACATCAGCAGGGAAGACAGTTGTTGCAGAATATGCATTCGCTTTGGCCACCAAGGTAGAGAAATCAATCGCGTTTGTATTATTAGATTCTTTGTTAAGTTGGCTGATCAATTTTTTCCTTCTGTTCAGCACTGTACACGAGCTGTTTATACAGCTCCAATTAAAACCATCAGCAACCAAAAATACAGAGACTTTTGTGGGAAGTTTGATGTAGGACTCCTCACAGGTGATGTTAGCATAAGGCCAGAGGCATCTTGTTTGATCATGACTACCGAGATATTAAGGTCAATGCTTTATCGTGGGGCTGATATCATACGTGATATAGAATGGGTAAAAGAATTTTCTGATGTTTTACTTTCTTCTGAGTTTAAATATTGTGCTCATATCCCTCCATTGCTAAGAAGCCTTTGTAGTTCTGTGTGAAGCTTCAGTCACGTTTCTTTGTTCTCTTTCCTATGACTGACAGGTTATATTTGATGAAGTTCACTATGTCAATGACGTAGAGAGAGGGGTTGTTTGGGAAGAAGTAATCATCATGTTGCCAAGGCATATAAATTTTGTCCTCCTTTCTGCAATGGTACTTCTTATTGCTGTCATATGCGCGCGTTTAGAAAATATTAGTTCTTTCAAAGTGTTATTGTCTTTGGCATGCACCTAATCTTTGTCTATGGAGTTTCTCAAGATGAGTTTGAAAGGAATTGGTGAATTTAATCTTTTTCTTTGGGTCTCTGTTGGTCACGTTCCTAATGAACTAACCCTTCAGTTTTTAGCATTTATGGAGATATATTATATCGCTTCATGGTTCAGTCACTATTCTTCATTCTCTTTTTTCCCCATATGCCTCTTAACCTGTAACATGTATAACTAGAATTTCAATTTCTTATAGGTGCCAAACACATTTGAATTTGCTGATTGGATTGGCCGAACAAAACAAAAAGAGATACGTGTTACTGGGTGAGATTATGTATCCTGGTTAAATAATTGTGAATTTAATGTAGTGATTGATATTGAAGTTATTTATTCACAATTTTATGGGTTTTGTTATCAGCACGACAAAAAGACCAGTTCCCCTAGAGCACTGCCTATTTTATTCTGGAGAACTCTACAAAGTCTGTGAGAATGAAGTTTTTATTCCTAAAGGGATAAAGGATGCTAAAGATTCACACAAGAAGAAGAATTCAACTGCAGTTAGTGTTGCTCCTAAACAGCATACGGGATCTTCAGCTCATCAAGATGGGAAAAAATCTCAGAAATATGAAAGTCATTCTCGTGGCAAACAGAATAAATATTCAAGTGTTAAAGATTTGGGAAAATCCTATTACAATGGTAACGGCCAGAACAATGGAGCATTTAGACGATCAGCAGCTTCAAATTGGTTGATGCTTATCAACAAGCTCTCAAAAAAGTCCCTATTGCCTGTATGTTAGATGTTGCTTCTTCACCCCTATGGTTATGAGGTTTATATGTAATATTATGTATAGTCCATTCTGGTCTTTATGCCTAACCTTTTAATTTTTCGTTTCGCATTAGGTGGTTGTCTTCTGTTTCTCGAAGAATTGTTGCGATAGGTGTGCAGACGCTTTGACTGGGACTGACCTCACCAGTAGTTCTGAGAAAAGTGAAATCCGTGTCTTTTGCCATAAAGCTTTTTCGAGACTGAAAGGATCAGATCGAAATTTACCTCAGGTTGGCTGTCTTAAGAATTTTCCGTCTTCTCACATTAAATTTAAAGAGGTGCCTTGATTTCATACTCATGAACTGTGGGGGACACATTATAATAGGTTCTCAGAGTCCAAAGCTTACTTCATAGAGGAATTGGTGTTCATCATGCTGGGCTGCTTCCAATAGTAAAGGAAGTTGTTGAAATGCTTTTTTGCCGTGGTGTTATCAAGGTAGGCTAATAAACTCAGGGACTCTATTCTTGTGCTATTATTTGAGGCTACGCCATAAATACAATGCTGGAGTTAATAGCTTTTTCTGTGCTTAAGTTGCTGCCTTATGGACATCTCGTTACCACGTTTTTATTGTCTTCTGTATCGCTTCAGGTAATCTATTGTTTGTAATCTTTATGCAGGTACTATTTTCAACAGAGACATTTGCTATGGGGGTTAATGCTCCGGCCAGAACGGTGAGGCTATTTTGATTTTGTTACGAATGTTAATTCAGTGTTGTTATTCTTTACACATAGGTATCTTGTCATATCATGTGTTATTCACATTTCCTCTACAAAGTTTACCTATAACTTACTTTTCCAGGATATCTGCCACAGGTCGTTTTTGATGCTTTGAGGAAGTTTGATGGCAAGGAATTTAGACAATTGCTTCCTGGAGAGTACACTCAAATGGCAGGGCGTGCTGGCAGAAGAGGACTTGACAAAACTGGCACAGTTGTTGTCATGTGTCGCGACGAAGTTCCAGATGAGAGTGATCTTAGGCGTATAATTGTTGGAAGCGCAACAAGACTAGAATCTCAGTTCCGACTAACCTACATAATGATCCTTTGTCTTTTACGTGTTGAAGAATTGAAGGTATCTCAATGTCTGGACCATTGATCTGCCATGTGTTTTTCTACCAACCCTTTCTCTGACTTGCCAGTTTTTAAATGGTTGTTATTGTAAGGTGGAGGACATGCTGAAAAGAAGTTTTGCTGAATTCCATGCCCAGAAGAAACTACCTGAGAAACAACAGCTTCTCATGATAAAACGTTCTCAACCAATCAAAAATATCGAGTAAGCCCAAACACTTACTGGACGGGTACATGAAAGACTGCAAAACTACTCAATTTTATTACTCCTATGGATTGCACAGCTTTTTGTAGTCTCCGTAGAACTGTAAAGAACCCATTTATTCTATCGTCTTATTTATGTTACCTCTGAAATTGACTTCTCAAGATGATTTATGGATTAACCTATTGATTTGTGCGTCCAGATGTATTAAAGGTGAACCGGCAATTGAAGAGTACTATGAGATGTATATGGAAGCAAACGAATGTAACAGCAAGATGTCTGAAGCAGTCATGCAGTCTCCTTCTGCCCAGAATTTTCTTGTACAAGGAAGAGTAGTGGTTATGAAATCTGGAACGGTGAGACCCAGTCTCCACCTCTCTTTTCTCTGGTTCATAAATTGGTTGCTGATGTGTGTAATTTTACAGGGCATAGACAATTTACTCGGAGTCGTTCTGAAGGGACCTTCCAGCACTAACAGACAATATGTTGTTTTGGTGATAAAATCTTAAATACCGTCACCAGAGCAAACTATGGTCAGCATTGGCAAGAAAGGCTCAGAGCCCTCTCAAGGTTTTTATATTGCACCCAAGTCAAAACGTGGTTTTGAAGATGAATACTATTCGAAGGCGAGCTCTCGTAAAGGTACTGGTGTGATCAAGATAGAGCTCCCGTACCATGGAGCCGCTGCTGGTGTAGGTTATGAGGTTAAAGAGTTTGATAACACAGAATTCTTGTGCATATGCGGTAGCAAGATAAAGATTGATCAGGTGTGTCTACTCGAGGATGCAAACAAGGCAGCTTTTTCTCAGACGGTTCAACAGCTTTTGGATCTGAAATCAGATGGAAACAAGTACCCTCCTGCGTTAGACCCGGTTAAAGGTTCTTTAACTAAATTCTAGTCTTGTTTCATTTTTATGGGCTGCAAATTTTATTTCCCTCATAAGTTTTCATGATTATTTTACAGATTTGAAGATGAAAGATGCTGAGCTTGTGGAGACTTACTATAAATGGACCAGCCTATTACAAAAGATGTCCATGAATAAGTGCCACGGTTGTGTCAAATTGGAAGAGCACATGAAGTTAGCTAGGGAGATTAGGAAGCATAAGAAAGATCTCAAAGATCTAGAATTTCAAATGTCTGATGAAGCCCTATTACAGATGCCCGCTTTTCAAGGCCGGGTACGTTCAAATGAGAAAGTCCACATGCATCTTTGTTACCTCTTATGTATGATAAAGTTCAGTAACATGTAGAGCTCTTATCTCTTCTTGCAGATCGATGTTCTCAAGAAAATTGGATGTGTAGATGACGACCTTGTTGTCCAAATCAAAGGCCGTGTTGCTTGCGAGATGAATTCTGGAGAAGAGTTGATTTGCACAGTGTGTCTGTTCGAGAATCAATTCGAAGAATTAGAACCAGAAGAAGCAGTAGCTATAATGTCTGCCTTTGTCTCCCAACAGAAAAATAAGGCTAAACAAAGGTTTGTTACAGTCACACGCTTTCCCTTCTCGTAATTACAAACCGTAATTGATCTGATCTGATCATTGACACTCTTTTTTCCTAGACTCTATGATACAGCAATCAGACTTGGTGAACTTCAAGCTAGTTACAACTTACAAATAGACCCTGAAGAATATGCCCAGGAGAATCTCAAATTCGGCCTGGTCGAAGTCGTCTATGAGTGGGCAAAGGTCTGTAACCATAGCCCAATCTCTCTTAGCGCGATTCACACATCTTATTGATCATATTGTATGCTTGATTATTTCAGGGGACTCCATTTGCAGAGATATGCGAACTGACGGATGTCCCAGAAGGTCTGATAGTTCGGACCATTGTGAGATTGGATGAGACATGTCGTGAGTTCAAGAACGCAGCCGCCATTATGGGGAATTCGGCGTTTCACAAGAAAATGGATTCGGCTTCAAATGCTATAAAACGCGACATCGTCTTTGCAGCAAGTTTGTATGTGACCGGAGTGTAAGATTTAATTTACGAAACCGACCAGAGACGCTTCTCACTTAACCTGAAATTCAAACCCCTAAACACGTCCAACGTTTTTAATTATCGTCTGACAAAGTCTTTTAAACTCCTGGAGAATCTGTAATGCAGTGTAGAGACCCAAATGATATATAGTAGGATTTTTTTGTTAAAGCTTTTTGTTATTTTACCCAATCGGATTGTATACTTAAAGCCGGTCGGATCCAAGTCGAACTGAGATTACAAAAATATGGGTTACAGACAAACATACTGGTAAATAAAAACGAAACTATGAAACACGATCTCCGGTGAAGATAGCCATCAACTCGGGCACTAGCTTGTCGTGCTTCATCACATATCTGTTCAAGAACTCCTGATCATTACACACCAAAACAGATGAAATCGGAGGGTTTTCACTTCCGATCAATCCTTTCGACATGAGAGCTTGATTACGTCACACCTTGGAACATCCTTTTCTCCAGACTGTATCCAAGAATCGCAGGAATCAAAACCACACCTTCTAGTGGTCAATTCATCTTCTTCACCAAAATCTCAAACTTCTTCTTTCACCATCTCTGCAAAATATGCAGTGCACTGAGGATATCTCTTAACCATCATCGCGAACTCATCTCTGCTGAATCCTAAGCCTAGAAACGTTTCAATAGAGTCCAATATCTTCTGCTCTGAAGCTCTTATGCACTGTGGATGCGTCTTCAACGCAAGTACCTCTTCCTCGACCAGACCACACTTCTTCAAAGTTTCAAATAACTGAGTTATCTTCTTCTCTGAGAATTTAAGAAAGAAAGGCCACTTCTTGAAAATTGCCCATATATCATCTTCACTAAAGCCTAACCTTTTATAAACAGCTTCTTTCTCTTCTACCGTTTTATCCCTCATTTCGTAAACTACATGCAGAGCTTCCACAAATTTTGTCTTGGTTGGATCAAAATAAGCAATGGAAATAACAACTTCTGAGGCACTCCCAATTCTCTTACAACCCATATATTTCGGATTTTGTTCCCTTTCTTACCCTCTGGCCAAGAATGACATAACTTTTCATACTTAGAACTCTTACCATCATGCATAATGTCTTTGACATAATCATAGTATAGGCTGATAGATTTTTTCACCTTTCTTCGCCAAAAATTTTGGGACTGTTGAAACAATCTTGGTTAGCTCAGACCTTGAACCTCCTCTGGATTTTAAAATCTGAAGCTTTGGACGAAGAGATTTCTCAGCATCTGTTATGAGCAATCGTGGGTAAGCCCTAATGATCTTAGAGATCTGGGAATCTTTAAACCCATAACTTTTAAAAAGATTCAAAACAGAATCCGGATTTTTTTTGTCTTCGAAGCTCACTTTTCTTGAGATTGATTCTGCGAGTGTTGTAGTTAAACCCAATGAGATAAGAAACAGTTAAAGTATTGCTTTGAGGACTCACATCTCCAGCATTTACAGAAGAGAACGAGTTTTAAAAAGCAAATGCATTTTGTACAATGCTCACAAACTCTCAAATTACGCCATTTCTGCAATTTCGGGCGACCTTTGTCCATGGAGTATCCGAGAAAACATTATTAATACAATACAATAACCGAGCCCACAGAACCAGAAAATGCCAAAGTGTTCAAGCGATTCGACCGAGTTTTTCGATTATTCAAAAACCCAAAATCGAAAGATAAGAAATTGGCAAAGAAAAAGAAAAACTAATGGGCCAACCGATAAACCCTAACTTCAGTTAGGAATTTAGGATTATTGACGGATTGGGCTAATGGGCCAATTAATCCATAAATAAGTTAAGCCCATCAAGTTTGTTAGAATTTTTGCGAGTTTTAAGGTTGGAGGGAAACTTTTGGCGCCACTCACTCACTCATTTATGGCGGGACTACAACGCCTTTTTTATCATCACAACAAGTCTCCCTCAATTGAAATTAGGGTTTCACTGCATCTCCCTAAACTCAGGCTTAACGAAACTTCGTCTTCCAATTTCCACGATGGCCTGCGTCAACAGTCCCGATATCAACGAACCGTTACCTAAACTCCAAAAGCTCGATCGGAACGGAGTCCATAGCGATTCTTCACTATTCTTCAAAGTGAAGAAACTCTCCGAGAAAGCTGTTTTGCCTACAAGAGGTTCATCTCTCTCTGCTGGATACGATCTCTCAAGTGCGGTGGATTCAAAAGTTCCAGCGAGAGGCAAGGCACTTATCCCAACGGATCTCAGCATCGCTGTCCCTGAAGGAAGTTACGCTAGAATCGCTCCGAGATCTGGCTTGGCTTAGAAACACTCGATCGATGTTGGTGCGGGTGTGATTGATGCTGATTACAGAGGACCAGTTAGTGTGATTTTGTTTAATCATTCTGATGTTGATTTTGAAGTGAAGTTGGGAGATCGAATTGCTCAGTTGATTATTGAGAAGATTGTGACTCCTGAAGTTATGGAGGTTGAAGATTTGGATTCTACTGTTCGTGGTGAAGGAGGTTTCGGTTCTACTGGCGTCTGAGCTTTTATCTTCTTTTGTAGCTTCTGACCCGTGTTTTAATTAATTTAGGGTTATTTCGTCGAACAGTTTGTGGGCATGCTTGTATCTTCATCTCTAGCCTTTACTCTTGCTATCTTTTATTCAGTATAATTTATCCCAAAAAAAAGGCTCACAAAAAGTGGTAATCCATCAAACAAATCAATTTCAAGAAAAAAAGAAGAGATACAAAAAAAAGAGACGACTTAACAAAAACAAAGTCAAAACGAAAGAGGGGCTGGAGACAGTTGATTATAGCAAAAACGTAACCACTGACTCATTTATATATTAACAAATTGAGATTCACATAAGTCTCTCAAGTGAATTTAGGCTTAGGTAAGGTGTTGCTGCTGCTGCTGCCGTGGTGATGGTTTGAGCCGAGTCTTTGAATCCAATATTTAAGACCTTTCTTTAGTTCTGGACAGATCTGGCTCGGTAAAAGATTGAGTCTCCCTTCACTTTTCAGAGACTTCTGAAACTGTTCCAACACTTTAACAATCTGCCAGAATTCTGGTCTCTTGTCGGTCTGCAACGACCAGCATTGCTCGATCAGCTCTTTCATGGGCGCTTGACAATCCTTCGGTATAACCGGCCTAACGTTCTGCCCAATATCAACAAAAAATAAAACTTGAGCTCTTTAATGGTTTAAAGCAAGTGAACAATAATGCTCTAACTCAGGTCTATAATCAAATCCTAAGTTAGGCATAATTCGTGTAAGCTTGGTGTCTATCTACGCAAAATCAACAGAACTTCTATAAACTTTTCGATCTATGCAAGATCACAATCATTATAAGCAGGAGAGGCAGAATGATTTACCTTGTGCATGACTGCAAAAGCAGCTTGGACAGGAGTCATCTCCTCATATGGGACTGCACCAGCTACCATTTCCCATAAAACAAGTCCAAAACTATAAACATCGCACTTCCGTCCATGTGGTATCCGTCTTATCACTTCAGGTGCCATCCACCTATAAGTTCCTGTGTTATCTCCCAAAACATCACAATACTCCTCCTCGCACGCTATGCCAAAGTCAGCAATCTTCAAGTGAAAGTCTTTGTCGATCAACACGTTTTCTGGCTTAAGATCACGATGAACTATCTCTCTTGAGTGAATATATTCCATTCCTCTCGCAATATCTAGACCAAACCCAATTAGCTGTTCCAAAGGAAGCGATTTCTGCTCGAGCTTGTGCAGATATGATCTTAAAGACCCTAGAGGTACATACTCCGTGATGATACAATTTCCAGTATGCACTCCCACAAACTGTTTCAGAACATCAACAAACAAACCATCATGAAAATAATCACACCAAAGGCATCATTCATAGTCATACAACAAAGCCGACATAATATAAGATCACCTTAACGACATTTGGATGGCTTAATCGAGATAAAAGAGTAGCTTCCATAGTAAACTGTTTCTCCAAACGAGCTCCCAAGAATTTATCTTCGCAATTCTCAGGCGCTTTAATCATCTTCAGAGCAACAGCTTCACCTTTATACTCTCCATGATAAAGCTGGCTATATACCCCATGCGCAAACCTATCTCCATACGACACCTTCGACACATCAATGAGATACTCTTCAAGCAACCCCACAGAACATACTCTAGAACCTCTAAAATCAACAGACTTCGAAGACCTCTTCTCAATCTTACTCTTAGCCTTCTCTTGAATCTTCAATGTACTAAGATCCTTAATAGGACCCGAATGTGATAAAGGCCGTACATTAAACGAGTTACTCTCAACCGAATATTTCGCCTTTGTTTCTTTCTCAACCTCCATTCTTCTAGGATGTGGAGTAGAAAACCTCTTAACATCAGACTTAGCTTCCTCAAAAGAATCAGAAATCGACATATGAGGAGAAGGAGAAACAGATCGTTTCTTATTAGTAACTGGATTTCTCTGAATCTCCGAAGCAACAACAACACTACTACCAGAACTCAAACCTTTCGGCTGCTGTGAGTTTTCAACAAGTGAATTCAAATCAGATGGTGAACTCAAAGGCATTCTTTTCAATCCAGAAGCTCTCTCTCGGTTTGCCCTAAAAGACATAGCTTCTAAACTTGGCGTATTCATACGATAACAAATCGTATGTGAGAATTTTGCTCTCCTAATCCAAGAAGTAGCTTCTCCATCCATGTTTCTTAACTAGAAAGCTCAAAAACACTAAACTTCTTAAAGAAGAAACAATTTTCAATTCTTTCTCAATGTCTCCGGTACTGGAATTTTTTTCTGGATTGATTGATTACACCACCAAGTTATTTATGTCCCCCTTCCTAATAAAAATCAGTTTCGAATCAAGGAACAATATTTCTATATTAAGAAACGACTTATTTCATCAATGAATCCAAATTAGAAAATCTAGAAAGTACCTGAAACACGAATTTTTCAAACAAAAAAATATGGAGCGTGGAGCTGAGACAAAGAGGAATCAGGTGAATTAGAATCCGGCGCGTTTTGGATTTTGTGCAGAGAAAAATAAATCGACGGAGAGATTGAAAGCTACAAGACGAGGTTTTGTATTCACGACTTTTTTTTTTTTCCTGTTGACGGCTTTAGAGAGATTTGTATTAAAACTTTCCAGAAATACAACGGAAGACAAATTCTCTGGAATTTTGGTCGAAGAAGAAAACACGGACGAACGTAAAAAAAGACCCAAACGCTGTCGTATTTGCGCAATATGCGTGCTACCTTCTTGTTCATAAATATTTATATTATAATAATTGCCAAGGGCTTGTGTAGTCCCGGGTTCGACTCGCGGCAGACGTATTTCTTTTGTAATATTTTTCCCTTCACTTAAGGGCGTAAGGCTGATATCTATTTTATAGGCCATGGTGTTCAGGTTGAATAATTTACACGTTTCTTTAGATTTTTTAGGCAATGGACAAAAAAGCATCCTCTTTTGATTGAATCTTTGTCACATGGATTGAAGAAGTTCACATTATCAAAGTTTGTCCTTCAAGCAAAAAACAAAGCGTTATGCAAACAGTGGAGAATGCCCAAGTGATCGACATTTGTTTGTTGGAAAGTACAATTTGAAACATTTACAAAAAGCATCCATCTTGTAATTGAATCTTTGTCACATCGATTGAAGAAGGCTTTGGGTTTCGCCACCCAAAGCCTTCTAATGATTCTGTTAAGGCAAATATCCCATAATAAGATATACATGCCTAGAAAGCAGACAAGATCAGACTAAAGACAACTAGCCAATTAGGAGAATCCAATAAAAGAAAAAAAGAGTGTGACTAGAGAGATAAAAGTAACCAAGAATGTGCACAACCGATTCATGTTCCAACAGACTTGAGCAACAAGGAAGACCTGAGTTTGTTTTTCATACGTGAGTAGGTAGTCATACAATACAACGGAACTCGACCCTGCAATTGAGCGAAGCTCTCGGAAACCTTCGAAGATCCTTGATGATTCTTAACTTTTCCTTATCGCTTGTCCATGGCGAAGTATTAACTATCAGCAACTCCAGACATGGCAGTTTTCCTAAGAAATGCTTTACTTGCTGCAACTCTTCAATAGTCCCCCTGTCACATAAGGTTATCTCCATAACCTCTACACGACATGACAATAGACATGAATATCCCAATAGGCAGTCGCAAACATAAGCAGGTCCTCCAACACAGTGCAATTCACCCTGCAAAAGAAGGACGATTAGAGATTGAAGATTTAGAATTTGTTCAGTAAACTTTCAGGTTTCAGTCATACCTCAATGACAAGGGTTTTAAGATTCGGAGTCTTATCTAGCGAAAATGGCACAACTCGCCAGCAAAATCCCATGTCATCGTTTGTAAAACTTAAACGCTGTAAGTTTTTAAACACCGGGATTGCGTCTCGGAAGAAGTAAAGTGTCTGGAATCAAATAAAATCAACATCAACTAAGTGCAATTTTTATGGAACAAAACCTCAGGAAACACTTTTCATGTACTTATTTTGACGTTTCCAACATCCTATGGAACTTCAATATGCACACTTGATTCACCTATTCACCTATTTTCTCAAGCTGTAGTTAACTGCTACAAAAAAGAGAGAGACAATAACACACTTGACTTACCTCAAGCACAGCAGGAGATGTTAAATCCAAGATCTTAACATTTCTTAACCCCTGAATCAGATTTTTTGGATTGCTAGATAAATCACCATCAGCATCTGTAAATGCATGCCATCCGCGATCTACCAACACCCAAAGATCGAGCTTAGCTTCGACAAGGGAGTCAAAATTGACAAATGGATATTCATCCGGGACAATATCATCGTACTTAGAGTAGGTAAGACTAGGGGTATCAAAAGAAAGGCTCTGAGGTGAAGGCTCATAAAAACCTTCAGACAAAATACGAGTAATAGTAAGTCTTTGAAGACTTTGACTTGACACAATTTTTGACCATTTCCAAGTTTCCCAGTACATTCCATCTATGGTTAGTTCCTTAAGCACAGGGCAAGCCAAAAGAAACGCCTGAAACGCACAATCATCATCATCGGAAGCATAGAACTTAACTGATTCAAGAACGAGAGTCTCAAGCGATGGTAACAAAGCATCCTTAGGGAGAACTCTGATAACAAACACTTCCCCCAATTTCATCTTACTAACTGTATTGCAAGTAAAGATCTCCAAAGGAAATTCATATCCATTATCACCACCACCAAATATGTCGAGTTCAAGATCCATGACACCACGCTTCATACATTACGTAACCAATGACTCACACGAGCTGAATCAACAAGTTTATGCCTTTTATATTTTAGATAAAATCTCCTTATCAAGGTAGTAGTTTCAAGTAGAGCCAATGCTTCAGCCACAAAATCCGTGAAAGTCCCCTGAATCTCAACTTCGTCGTCGAACTCAAGATTTGGTATAATGGTATACAGATTCCTAAATCTCCGTTTGAGAACCAATACACGAGCAGCCTCATTTGCAGGAAGAAACCTCACGATCGACCTAATTATTTCACCTGGTAGATCGCTGATCTCTATCCATCTCTCTTTTGCCAAACCCTAGCGCACCAAATCCGTTCCAATTCAACCAAGATTATGAATCTTCAAGCTCGGTTTTAGAAAACTAGAGAAGAAGAAATGGAAGCAAATGATCTCGATTTCAAAAGAAAACGCCGCGTTTTGCTTTGTAGGGATTTGGTTAAAACGCACCGGCTGGATTAGTTTTATTTCAACGTTAAAAATCAGCGATTAATTTAAGTCAATCTGAATCATAAACATCCTCTTTTGTAATGATGAGAAATTGAGAATGACCTTTTGACTTGAGTAATCGAGTATTTTTTACATATTTAAATTTTATTATATATTTTTATGCAAGATTTTTTTGTTTATTAATTTAGTTTTTGTTACACATCCATTATTTTTGACTTTTTTCTTTATTTTTAATAAATATATATTACCATGTTATAGGTTTATTTTCTCTTTGAATAAGGAAATATGTACAGATATATTTATTGTTAGCAAAATATAGTAATTGGCTTTGATTTAGAAGTTCTAATTCGTTTAGGCGTGCATAAGTCTAACTCATTCAACGAAGAGAGATGAAGACCATAGAAATTTGTGTGCAAGTGCAAAAAAGATATTCAAATGAATATGAAGTTTGGGATGCCACCACTCTTATCATGGGAATACAAAACGTTAAAACTTTTCACTTAACTTCTTATACAATTGAGAATTTCTTTCTTTATTCTTTATTTTGTTGTTTATGGTTAATTAATTAGTTACCCTTTTGAGATCCAACAAGTTTTTATTGATGTGTTTTCAGGTGATTGCAGACTTTTGTAAGATTAAATCTTATATTCCCCAACCTGAAAACATTTATCTATAGAAAGTAACGAAGAATGACGGTTGCAATCTCTTGCTCATCAACTGCCATAATTTACAAACTCTCGTCTTCCATGGAAGTAATGGAGAAACAACAATTATATTTTAATTTACTTTAAATGTTCTTTTATTTGAGAAAAACTTTATATAATGTTCATTAATTGCATATTTTTCTAACTTTGTTTCTTTACGAGCTTTCCTGAGGGTCTCTATCCACCCCACTAACCAATCTTCGATACTTGCTTTTGCACTCATAAATTCACGTTTCCATTTTTTCTGACACCTTCAAATTCATCTAATATAAACATCTTGCATCTTATTTACTTTCAATAATTGTAAGATAAAATAATATCATATGAACTTTTCATTTATTTATACTAACATTATTTAAAATCTTTAAATAAATTTGAAAGCTGAGTACGCAAAATTGTGTAAAGCGGAACGCAAAAACCATAAACCCTTCCAAAAACTCATCGTCACTAGTGAAACTAAAATATGAACTCCGTCAAATCCAATATAAATTCAAAATTAAAATATATGCTAATGAAATTAAACTAAACCAAATAAATTGGTTAGTGGGGTCAAAAACATATTTTAACCAAATCAGCCACAAGTCCATATTAGCTAGTAAAGCAAATATTCAGATTATGAATTTAATTGGTGGCATCGGAACCCCCTTTGTCCAAAGTAGGTCCGCCCCTGCTGCCTGTTTCTCTAATTCAGCAGCTCATGCTTGAGCTTTATCAACAGTTCTACTGAATCTGATGAACGTTTTCCTACAAAATAATGAAAAATCACAATCAATGACTCAAAATTTGATGAAGATTACAAATCTATACAAAGATGTCTGAACAAGGAAGCAATTGAAGTGAGACACTATAAGAAGCATATTACCCTAAGTGATGAAACCTCAGTCTCTAATTAGATCTAATTCACATACGGGAACAAAAGAAATGTCAAGTATTTCAGTGTTAAAAGACTATCTTGGATTTGGACAAATTGGGTAAAGAGAACAATGAGAAGACTTTGTCTTCAGGTTGAAACTTTATTGACCCACAGATTTCATCAAAAGAGGAATCCTACAACACTTTCTCTTAGCACATAAGCATTTTTTGTCTATGGAACTAAAAACTACAAAAATCCAAATTCTTGTATAAATATTTATTGCCTTAAGTAATAATATTTATACAGATTGAAAGATTGAATCTTTGTAACGGAAAAGGCAACAAAAAAAGAAAGAGAAACTGACCTTAAGACAAAGATGCGACTATCTCTGTTTTTTTGTTACGTTTTCGAAATTTCCTTTACGTGTAAGTACGTAAGGCTGATAGACTGATATTTATTTTTTGGGATATAAGATCAAATAACTAAGTGGTGTTCGAGCCGAATAATTTACACGTTTCTTTAGTTTTTTTAGACAAACAAAAAAGCATGATCTTTTGATTGAATATTTGTCACATAGATTGAAGAAGTTCACATGATCAGTTAAGACATCAACTAGCAAAGTGAGTTACAAATCAAAACATGCCTAGAAATCAGACTAAAGACAACTAGGAGAATCCAATAAAAGAGAACAGAGAGAGTGACTAGAGAGATAAAGTTTCTTATAATGTCTTGAGCAACAAGGAAGACCTGAGCAACAAGGAAGACCTGAGTTTGTTCTTCATACATGAGTAGGTGTAGTCATACAATACAACCGAACTCGACCCTGCACTTAGGCGAAGCTCTCGGAAACCTTCGAAGATCCTTGATGATTCTTAACTTATCCTTATCACTTGTCCATCGCGAAGTATTAACTATCAGCAACTCCAGACATGGCAGTTTTCCTACGAAATGCTTTACTTGCTGCAACTCTTCAACAGTCCCGTGTTCCCATAAGGTTATCTCCATAACTCTACACGACATGATAACAAACACGAATATCCCGATAAGCAGTCACAAACATAAGCAGGTCCTCCAACACAGTGCAATCCACCCTGTAGCAAAGAAGGACGATTAGAGATTGAAGATTTAGAATTTGTCTAATAAACTTTCAGGTTTCAATCATACCTTAATGACGATGGTTTTAAGATTCGGAGTCTTATCGAGCAAAAATGGCAGAAACCGCCAGCATAATCCCATGTTGTGTCGTGTGTAAACATCGGGATTGCTTCACGGAAGAAGTAAAGTGCCTGAAATCAAATAAGATCAACTAAGTGCACTTTTTTGAAACAAAACACCTCAGGAAATAATGTTCACATAAGTAAATAGACATTTGCAACATCCTACGGAACTTAAGATTCACCTATTCATGTTCTTTCATTTTCTCAAACTGTAGTTACCCAGTCCAAAAAAAGAAAGAAACAATAACACATTTGACTTACCTCAAAACACAAAAGGAGATGTCTGGGTTCGACTCCCCGGCAGACGCATTTCTTTTGTTACGTTTTTGAAATTCCTGAAACACCCGATTTTTTTTTTTGGGGGTTACATTGGGCTACAAGACCAAATAATTCAGTGGTGTCGGGGTTGAATAATTTACAAATCCATTTTGGAATTCTTTTAGCCGATGGAATTTTTTCCAATCACAGATTAATTTGAAAATATCCAAATTTGATAATTTTATCCGTACAATTTCACGTTTCAAACATATTACCCCTCTTTTTTTGTAAACTGTTTTCAAACCCTTTTCTTTTTCTTTCTTTTGTCTGTTTTCAAACTTGTTAGGAAGAAGAAATACCACTCCCATTATCAAAAGAAACAAAAACATGTCGAGCGTGGAGAATTACACAACTTCTCTTTTCTTTATGAATATGGCCAAAACCACGTGTCTCTTTTTTCATGTCTCTTCGTTCTCTCTCAAAATTTCCCTGTGAAAATTTTTAAATGAAAATTAAATTCAACTTCGAAAAATCCAAATTGGATTTTGATACTCCAAAGACCGTCGTTTTCTCAAATACAACGACTCGGTTTAGCCTCTCGTCTTCTTCAGTCTCTCTCATTCTCCCCAATTTTGTTTTCGCTATGGATTCTTCGTTTCTTCTTTGAATGTAGAGTCCACGAGGTGTTGACCAGGTGATAAATCAACTTTATATGTGTCGCTGTTTTACAAACAATGGCACATGAAGCTAGTAGCCCGGGTTCGAATCCTGTTTATAATCCGGCCAATCTTTCCGATTCTAGGTTAGATAATGGCTCTGATTTAGGCAATAGGTGTGTATCTGATGGAGTTATTGCTGGGTTTGGGTATAGTCAAGGTTTGAACATTAAAGGGAGTGAACAGTTAAGTTTTAGGAACAATCCAAATATTGGCATTAAAAGTAGTGGAAACGAAACTGATATAGATCGTGAAGATGTGGAAAAGGTGAAACTTTTGTGTAGCTATAATGGAAAGATAATGCCTAGACCAAGTGATGGGATGTTACGATATGTAGGAGGTCAGACAAGGATCATTAGCGTTAAAATTAATTTGAGATTTGATGAGTTAGAGGAGAAGATGATCGAGGTTTATGGGAAGCCTGTTGTGATTAAGTACCAGCTCCCTGATGAGGATCTTGATGCTTTGGTTTCTGTATCATGTTCTGAGGATATTGATAACATGATGGATGAGTATGAAAAGTTGGTTCAGAGATCTTCAGATGGGTCAGCAAAGTTAAGAGTGTTTTTGTTTGATGCTTCTGAGGTTGATGATTGTTTTGAAATATCACAGTATGGAAATGGAGTTGATATCGGGCAAAGATATGTTGAGGCTGTGAATAGTGTTGTTGTTGGTGGAGTTACAAGAAAGGAAAGTATAGCTAGTGGTAGTTCTAATCCAAATTCTGATTTTAGTGGCGTGGATGTCGTTGATAGCTTGGGCCTCGGTCAGAGTGATTTTGTTGCAACTCGGTCAGTGACTACCTTTTCACCTCATGAAAATTTGGTTACTTATCATAATAATGCACCTCCTGATCCACGCTCCTCTGCTTATGTTGTACCAATGATTGTTCCAGCTGATCTGTTTAGTTTTTCTCAGCCCGTGACTGTTTTAGAGAAACCAATAGTTGGTAATATTGAGCAGCAGCAACAGGGGCATGACTTGCAGCAACCAATAACTACGCCATCTGAACATCATTCACCTACCGATATTGAATCTTGCCTAGAAGGTTTAAGACAATCAGCTTATGTTCATTCACCATCCCGCGAATTCTTTCCTACTGCTCACATGTCGATGGCCCCATTAAGTCCGCAGATAGGCGCCACACCAGTTTTGATTAAGCCGGTAATGCAAACCCAAGAAAACCGGTTGGGGAACTATCCAGCTGAAAGCAATGCCGAGATTCAAAAGTTAGTCCCTCTTCCTACAGAGCTGGGATACTCTGCATATCAGGGTACAATTGCTCCTGGTATACCAACTGGCGGTTATGGCTTGACTCAGGTTCCACCATTTAACCATGTTGTTATCCCTGATGGAGTTGTGCATCAACAAGTAATTAGACCTGAAGGTTGTCAAAGGATAGTGGATTGTCATATGTGCCAGACATCATTGCCTCATGTGCATGCTGATCCCATTATTCCATATGCGAGCTCAGCTTACCATGCTTCTCGTCCAGATGGTCTCGTGAGAATCCAACAGATGAATAAGTTTACGGGTCAACAAAGCTTCCTCAATCATTCCAGTCATCAAGAAAGAGATAGTTTACATAACGCCAATGTTGTGACTGCTCAGGTTGAGACTACTGAACCTTTCCTCAACAAGATCGTGAGGGATGTTCCGGTAAAAGTTCAAGTATGTAGAGAGCAGCATATTCCCGTAGACCCTTCAGTAGCCTATGGCCAATACAGACAACTTAGCGGATTGGTGGATAATAAAAACAGACATGGACCTAAAATATATACCAACGGTCAGAATTTCGTCTCACCATTTGACAAAATTGGAAGAGAAGATATTGTGGATAGCAGTTCCCAACAAGTGGCAGGGAAGAGTATGTTTCTACATGAAAACTCTGATCAATCTCCAATATGTCATAACATAGATCACACTGGATCATCTGAGGCGCTCACAAGAGTAATTCTTCAAGGCCATGAGTCTCAGCCTAAGATATCATGTGCGCCAACACAGTCGCGCTTATTAGATAATCCTGGTTTGTATCTACAATCAGTGGTTGAAGGTCAGCAGTTCGATCCACTGGAAGCGCAATCTAGCAACCCTGCTTATGGCGCTGTTGAATCTGCCTTTGATGCTGCTAATTTACCATCATCCTTATCATCAAATCCTGATGCTGCTAATTTACCATCATCCTTGTCATCTAGTGTTGGTGGTACAGACGCCAAAGAATCATCAAACTCACTTTTTAGTAACCAGGGCCCATGGAATTTGCAAGCTGACTCAAAGGAGGATGCCAAACCTGACCTACTTAATTCTTTGAAAGGTGAAATATTGTGTTATACATAACTCCATGACTACTTTCTTAGGTCGTTATCCTTGGGGCTTATCTGTTGATTTGTCTTTGGTTCTCTCTTAAAGGCTCGGAGGAAGAGCACATTAAACAAGAACTTCAAAATGTTGCTGAAGGAGTTGTTGCTTCTGTTTTACAGTCAAGTACACGTTCATATTCTGAACCTCCAATCAAGGTGGATGAACATTCTTCTAATTGGAAAGGGGAAGTTTCACGTAATGATGAAATGAAACAACAGTCTACACACTTCAAGGTCCTTTGCATATTGTTTACTATTTTGTCATTCCTTTCCTTTGATTTCATTTTGTTTCATATTTGATGAAATTGTTATTATTATTTCTCAGGATATCAGGAACCAACTTCTAGAAAGACTGAATTTTGGATATTCTGGTTCTGATTCTCTGGATCAACTGCAGGTTTGACAACTTGTTCTTAAGTCACTTCTGATCATTAACTAATAAATGTAATCATGTGTTATATTTTGATAGGTTGTAAAGGACAGCGACCTCGAGGAATTGCGAGAACTAGGATCTGGCACATTTGGCACAGTTTATCACGGGAAATGGCGAGGCACTGATGTTGCAATAAAACGGATCAATGATCGATGTTTTGCTGGCAAACCATCCGAGCAAGAACGAATGGTTTGTCTCAGTACAGCTGATAATGCATTAGCCAAAAAATGTTTAGACATATGTTGAATAGTTCATAAATGATGCCTATCTTATATGCAAACTATCAGATCGATGACTTTTGGAACGAAGCACAGAACCTAGCTGGGTTGCATCATCCTAACGTCGTTGCTTTTTATGGGGTGGTGCTGGATTCACCTGGAGGTTCTGTGGCAACAGTTACAGAGTATATGGTTAACGGTTCTTTACGAAATGCGTTGCAGAAAAATGCGAGGTATCATATTTATGCATTCCTCAGAGCTATGTTGACACTTAAGATTTATGCTTAGAAGAACGCCATTTATTGTTAGTGTTTATATTTCAGGAATCTTGATAGGCGTAAGCGTCTGCTGCTCGCGATGGACATTGCTTTTGGGATGGAGTATTTGCATGGAAAGAATATAGTACACTTTGATCTTAAAAGTGACAACCTTCTCGTTAATCTCAGAGATCCTCATCGCCCAATTTGCAAGGTCAATTGACTCGAGCTTTATTTTCTGTTTGTTTCTGTATGTTTGCGTCTCAAGTCTAACATAGGATTCCTTGTTAGAAGGAACAATGGTGAGGAATCAGGTCATGGTATTTAGGATTTTAAGCAATTTGCGACAAGTTTCTAGGTTTGTTTCAAAACAATGTGGACATATATATGGTTTAGCATTAGTTCTAAATAGAGTAGCCGCTCTTTGGTGTCAGATGAGGAATTTGCACAATATAAAAACTGCCACATAGTTGTTCTTGCTACTAAGAAGGCAAATGATTTGTTTGTTCACTTAAAAGAACTACTTAAATGAGTTTACCTTTCATTTAAAATTATTGATAGAAATTTGTTATCATTTCAGGTGGGGGATTTGGGTCTCTCGAAGGTGAAATGTCAGACATTAATATCTGGTGGTGTCCGGGGAACTCTCCCATGGATGGCACCCGAACTTCTAAATGGAATCAGTAGCCTTGTTTCCGAGAAGGTTTCTGAACTAGGCTACTCTTATCAGCTTGGCTATTTGTCTCTGTTATGTGTTTTCTTCTCTAGTGGATGCCTTAATCAGTTAATCTGGATGCTACAGGTGGATGTATTTTCATTTGGAATTGTCCTCTGGGAACTTTTCACCGGTGAAGAACCTTACACCGACTTGCACTACGGGGCGATCATAGGTGAAACCTTACTCCATAATTATTGTGTGCGGGTTTGTCTGCTTTGTTTCTGATTTGGAATTTCTGTTTTCTTAAACTAATATTGTAATCAGGTGGTATACTTAGTAATACGCTACGGCCGCCAATTCCTGACTTCTGTGACATGGACTGGAAATTGCTGATGGAGAGATGTTGGTCTGCGGAACCATCAGAGAGGCCAAGCTTCGCTACGATCGTGAATGAACTACGGTCCATGGCTACAAAGCGTCCTTCCAAAGAACAAGTCACAACACAAGAACCACAATCTTAAGACTAATTGTTTCATATGAATTAAATCATGTTCAAGTCTATAACCACACGAGATGTTTCAATATGCAAATAGATGACCTTTTGCATACTTTTGCTGCAAATAGATAAAAATGTCAGAATTTTTCTTACATTATAAATTTCCGTTTTGGCGTTTCAAATTTTGTTTTTGTATACAGTGTTCGTAGCTATGACTATCCTAATTTGTTTCTGTTTGTAGTAACGCTCTCTGCATTTTTGCTTTTCCTCACACAACCTGCAGTAGTTTTTGACATTTTGTGCCAATCCTGATCCCTTGTTAGCAAACAAAACCGCAACTAGTAAACGATGATTGGGCCAAAACTCTCTTCATAATAATTATATGCATATAGTATTGTTTTATTATATGATGTAACGTATACTTTGTACTGCTGTTAATGACTTGTTGTTCTGTCTTTCTCGTTTTTTGGGCTCCGTCACGTGTTCCATCGCCTCTCCACTCTCACCTTGACCTGTCATACTCACCCTCTCTCTTATAAACTTACAAAGATTAATCTTATCAAGACTATAAAATATATTCTTAGCCGTTAACTTTTTGCTACTTGATAAGGAATTTTTTTTTTTGTTTAAGAGGTTAACTTGTTAATTATATCCACAAGGTATTTACTATTCCGCAAAAGATTTTGTGGTTTTAGTAAACATTAAGCAAGATTGTAATAATGTTCTAAAGCAACAATTTTTGTAATCTTAGTTCTCTGAAAGACGAGCAAAAGAACTTCTAATTTGTCTCAAACACTTCGTTTCTTAATGTTTTATTTTTCTTGCCAATTCCACATAAATAATTTCTGGGTAAAGTGAATGAAATTCGTCTTTTCAAACACGTTATCTTCCTTTGTTAACAAGAATAAATCATGTGCTCCTCCATTCCTTTATTACTCTATTTTTATAGTTAATGTATGCCGAAATTGGTGCCAGAAATATGTATATATATATATATGAAATATAAAAGAATAAAGAAAACATTGTTTACGAATTGCAGTTTTTAGTAACCTGACAAAAAAAATCCTCAAATTAAATATAGCAGAATGGGGCATTCGAAAAAATAAATTAAAGTTCTTGAATTTGTGGCTACACTACACGAAGTAACCGACCATTTTTAAATTTCGAAAAATTAACAAATCGGCGCCTGAGATATACGTGAAAATTAAAATAAGAATAGAGAAAAACAGGGCAAATATCAAATTAAATGAAAAAAGAAATGGCCCGTTAAGCTCTGCTATATAAAACCTATCCTCTTCACACTCTCTCACTATTTCATCTCCATTTCTGAAAACCCTAGTTCGCTCCTTCCTACTCCGAATCCCATCACTAGTTTCTACCAAAAATGCGAGAGATCCTTCACATTCAAGGTGGTCAGTGTGGTAACCAGATTGGTGCCAAGTTCTGGGAAGTGGTTTGCGCCGAACACGGCATAGATCCAACCGGTCGATACACCGGAGACTCAGATCTACAACTTGAGCGCATCAATGTTTACTACAATGAAGCTAGTTGTGGTAGATTTGTTCCTCGTGCTGTGCTCATGGATTTGGAGCCTGGAACTATGGATAGTCTCAGATCTGGACCGTACGGTCAAACCTTCCGTCCTGATAACTTCGTTTTTGGTCAATCTGGCGCCGGAAACAATTGGGCGAAAGGTCACTACACTGAAGGAGCTGAACTAATTGATTCAGTACTCGATGTTGTTCGTAAGGAAGCTGAGAACTGTGACTGCTTACAAGGTAAAAATCGTTAGATCTGTTCGATTTTAGTGTTGATTATGCTTTCGTTTTAAGTGTTGTTGGAGTTTTGAACTGTGAGATTTTTGGATTTCTAGGGTTTCAGGTTTGTCATTCGTTGGGAGGTGGAACTGGATCTGGTATGGGAACGCTTTTGATTTCTAAGATCCGTGAAGAGTACCCAGATCGAATGATGCTTACATTCTCAGTGTTTCCTTCGCCTAAGGTTTCTGATACTGTTGTTGAGCCTTACAACGCTACGTTGTCTGTTCATCAGCTTGTTGAGAATGCAGATGAGTGCATGGTTCTTGATAATGAGGCCTTGTATGATATTTGCTTCAGGACTCTGAAACTCACTACCCCTAGCTGTAAGTCCTTCAATGAATCATGATTTATTGTTGGTGTTGACAAATGTTTAGATGCTTTATGTTCAATTGTTGGTATGATTTGTCTAGATAGTGAACATTATTTGGTCATTGCGTCATATCTTATTGGCAATCTGGTACTTCTTGTAACATAAGGGTTATGCAGAATGTAGTGATTGTATAGAAGAAGATGATTGTCGACTGTCTTAGTGATTCTGGAATTGTACTACCTGTTTTAGTGACTCTATTTCTGTGCTCTTGTTCTACATGTTTGTTGCATGTGTACATTGTTAGGAGGACACTCATATATTTGTTCATTCTTTGTCTGCAGTTGGTGACTTGAACCATTTGATATCTGCCACAATGTCTGGTGTTACATGTTGTCTAAGATTCCCTGGTCAACTCAACTCTGACCTCCGTAAGCTTGCTGTGAATCTTATCCCATTCCCTCGTCTTCACTTCTTCATGGTGGGTTTTGCTCCTCTCACCTCAAGAGGTTCTCAGCAGTACCGTTCCCTCACAGTCCCTGAACTCACTCAGCAAATGTGGGACTCGAAGAACATGATGTGTGCTGCTGACCCAAGGCACGGACGCTACCTCACAGCCTCTGCCATGTTCCGTGGCAAGATGAGCACAAAAGAAGTGGACGAGCAGATGCTGAACGTGCAGAACAAGAACTCATCCTACTTTGTTGAGTGGATCCCCAACAATGTGAAATCAACGGTCTGTGACATCCCACCAACTGGTCTAAAGATGGCTTCCACTTTCATTGGCAACTCAACATCGATCCAAGAGATGTTTAGGCGTGTGAGTGAGCAGTTCACAGCTATGTTCAGAAGGAAGGCCTTCTTGCATTGGTACACAGGTGAAGGAATGGACGAGATGGAGTTCACAGAAGCTGAGAGCAACATGAACGACCTTGTTTCAGAGTACCAACAATACCAAGATGCAACTGCAGATGAAGAAGGCGAGTACGAAGACGAGGAAGAAGGTGAATACCAACAGGAAGAGTACTGAGCAAGTGTGTAAGTGTACCCCCTTAAAAACAATCCAATTTAGTTATTGCTTATCTTTTTTTTTGTACTTTTTAAAAAGGAAACCTCAACTACCAGTTGGAGGTTTTTGTAGTGCTTGTATTGACAACTCTGAATCCTTTAGACTTATGTTGTGCTGTTTGTGTACTTTTGTTCTTAAATTTGGTTCGGTCTTCCTGTTTCCCTCTTTCGTTTGAATCTTCTCTTAAGCTGGCCATGTTTGACTTCTATTTTTTTGATTATATTTAAGCCAAAGTTTTATATTCAATTAATTTTTACTGTAATACTCAAAATTTTTTTAAAAAGATGTAGGAAGTAAAAAGAAAAACAAAATAGGGGGAAAATGTCTATATTCTAATCAAAACATTGCTCAACCCGTCAAACGTAAAAAAAAAAGAGAATGTCTGAAGCTAGGAATTAATGTCCGTTGAGTTTAGATCTGTCAGACGGCTTCGCCCGCGTCCGTCTGGTCTTCGCCCGCCGGCACCCGCCGTTTCTTCCGACCGCGCGGGTCAGCCCGCCGAGGACCGCGGTCTCCTTTTTGGTGGTCCAGACCCGCCACGCATGTAGTAGCGGGTTTGCGGGTGAGGCCCGCGGGCATTGACGAAGCTTCATCTTCTAGCTCTGGCGAGTGGCTCTTCATCGGCGATTTCATCAAATCGGATCATCAGTCTCTTCTTCAACATTCTGTAAGTTCAGATCCTTGAACTCTAGATCGATTTCATCAAATTGAATCATCAATCTTGTCTATGATTTTTTTTTTATTCAAAAGTTTTGATTCTTGAAATTCTGGTATGATTATGTTTTGATCTTGTGTCATCCACTCTATGGTCTCATTTTACAGCTAAGGAACTTGATTCTAATCCTTGTGTTTCTTGAATTTGTAGGTCGAATTTGAAGATCTGATGAGTCTCTTGCGTTTCTTGAGTTTCTGTCTTCACTCTCTTCTTCATTGAATATGAAGATCCGATTGTCTCAGAAGTTTCTGCCTTCACTCTCGTGGTAGGCTGCATCTTGTGTTGTGCAATGTCAGATGCTTAATATGACTTTTTCAGGAGTTATACCAATGCATAAGGTGATATTTACTTTTATATTTATCATTTGCAAGTTTAGTTTACTTCTTCCTGCCATAATCACAAAATCCTCCTCTGCAAGATGTGTTCAATAAGCTGAAAATTACAAACGTATATCAATAAGCTCAGTTTTTGTAATAGTTGTGTATATGTATATCACTCACCTTGTTTTTCTTACTGGGAAAACACCTCAGCCATTGGAAATTAACAGGCTTGTCAAAGGTCGACCATTGGATGACTGGGAGTTTCTGCAATGGCTGAAACGTTTATGTGATTCCATTAATGGTGGCATTATGAATGAGTATGAGATTTCATCTGTCAGATTTTTGGAATTGTTTTTCTTTCATTGTTTCCCTAACGATTAAGCTTGTAAAACCAATGGTTTCTTATAGGAAATATAATCCAGTGGAACGAAAATCAAGAGGTGGTAAAGAGAGGAGTTTTAAGGGATCTAATAAGATTTCAAAGTCACTGCATTGGTTCTGAAGATGTTGATGGAGAAAGTGAAGGGGAAGGACCATTATTATACTCTACAAATCTTTGTGGACCAACAAAAGAAGACAGACAATGAGGTCTTAAAGAAGATCAATATATCACCATTTACAGATAGGTGTCATTTGGCATGATGGAGATGATGCTGGAACTACCATGTGAAGTGAAATCTGCAGCCATATCAATCGAATATGATAAGGTGATCTTACATTCTCCATACTTTCCATGTGTACTTTTCTTCACCTTGCATAATCTCATGGTCAAATCTATCGATCTTGTTTCAGAAAATTTTTTCAGTGTTACCATTTGCTTGGGATGACTTAGAAGCAAGAAGAGCTCTTTGGTCAAATCTAGAATGCATTAATGGATTTTCCTGAGCATTAATCGATTTTCCTGTTTATGATGCATATGCTGTTTATAATGCATTAATGGATTTTCCTGAGCATTAATCGATTTCCCTGTGCATAATGCATTAATCAATTTTCCTGTGCATAATAC
This sequence comes from Cardamine chenopodiifolia, assembly GCA_963922655.1. Taxonomy (NCBI): domain Eukaryota; kingdom Viridiplantae; phylum Streptophyta; class Magnoliopsida; order Brassicales; family Brassicaceae; genus Cardamine; species Cardamine chenopodiifolia. The sequence continues at coordinate 11,065,791 of OZ000479.1, read as the reverse complement.
ATACGACTTCAAAAGTTTGTCTTTCCTGTGTATTGCATTAATCAATTTTGCTGTGCATTAATACATTATTCGATTTTGCTTCTTTTTACTTACGACTTAAAAGTTTGTCTACTAAATGCTAATGCATATGAGTGTAAATTGGATTTCCAAAGGAACATAAACGTATGTATGTGAATAATGATTGAATCTCTAATGGATTTAGTGGCTTACCATTAGATTTGTTTGAATCTCTTATTGAAGAATGATGAATGAAGATGATTGAATGATATGATTTCTGTTTCAAATATTTTGATTTTTGCAGCCTGTTGTCGACAGAAGTAGAGAATAGAGATGACAGAAGCTTGGATATTACGACAGAAATAGGGTTTTATATCAAATACTCTACTGTAAACAGAAGGTTTGAAGCACAAAGACATTATGACAATCAGAGGTTTCAAAAACTCTATGGAAAACAGAGGTTTTAACTACATCTAAACCTCTATTGCAAACAGAAGCTTCACATGGCAGACTGCCCGCCCGCCCGCGACGCCCGCAGCGGACCAGCTCGCAATGCCCGTGACACCCGCAGTTTCTTGGACATCCCTTATGGTGGCCATGCCCGCCCCGCCATGGTACATAACGGGCAATGCCCGCGGGCGTAGTGCCCGATTGACAGATCTAGTTGAGTTATATTGGATAAGTATATTTTTGAATTAAAGCAACGATTTCCAAACGTGTTACATGTATATAATTAGTGAAGTATATAATTTGAGATCTCATCTAAAATTATGAGATTTTGATTTTTGTATTTTTAACTAAGAAATTTTTTGAAATATAACATAAAACTTTCAAATCAAAATTTTATATTGTTTTCAATAATATTAGGTTTCAATTTTTTTTAATAATTTATGTTTCAATAACATTTTATTTATCATTTTAAATCAGATATCTTCAAATGTTCATTTCAATACATCCTTTAATATTCTTACATACCTCAAATTAATTTTGAGTAGCATTATGATTCAAATATTCCAGTTTAAAAAGCATGCTCGGCCAAATCTTTTTAGTTCTCCCGAAAAACGATAGAATTAATATTGAAGGAAGTTAATCAACTAAGAAGAAAATATGTACTTTTAAATAAAATATTGTTAGTTTGAGATAAATTTTGATTTTTTATATATTTAATTTTGTTTTTATAATTATTTTAAAATTTTTATGAAGTAAATCGAATATCCACAATAATTTAGATTTTAGCGGATATCCACAATAATTTAGATTTTAGCGGATATCCGAACATATGAATATTCAATTAAATTCAAAGTGAATATAAATATAAATAAAAAAATTATTGATTCAGATAAACCAAAACGAATCACAAATACCTTGTATTTGACTTTGAGGTAGGAGAAAAAAGAACTAAAATTTGCAAACAAGCTGTAAACTGAATGACAAAAAGTCTCAAACAAATAAGTTAATCCCGACACAGTTGGGCTTCCCGATTGGTAAAGATTTTAAAACTGTTTGAAATTATTTCGTGTGGTTTGGGCTATGATATTGTTTTTTGGCTTACTACTGATAAAATTTTCAGAATAGTTTGTAACTTTGTTACTAAATAGCCAATTCAAAGTTATATAATTTCTAAATATTATTTTAGTTTGTAACTTTGTAAATAAACATATTTTACTAAATCACGTAGATTTAGCAAATATATTTACTAACAATAATGTAATAAGAAAAAAGAAGCATGTTCTTCAAAATTGGAATGGAAATCTCCATGATTTTCATAAAATTCCAAAACCTTTGAGAAAAAAAAACTAATGAAATTTGGGAATTAATTTGTACTTTTAGTTTTGTACTAACCTAAGAAAATCAAATTGAACTATTTAATTTCCACTATTAATCGAAAACGAAACAAAAATATTAAAATTTAAGGCAACGACACTCAAAAGGAAAAGTTCTTGCAAGAAAAAAAAAACAAAAGAGTAATTTCAATCGTTCAGCAAACGCATCCTGACGCCGGTGGGAGAAGTTCGGCGGTTTTCCGGTCTTCGGAGGGTTTCTTGAAAACATTGCTTCCGAAGAGCATGAAACCCACAGCGTATCCGGCGACAGCGACGATGAAAACGCCGGCGTTAAAGGACATAACGGCGAGCATCACCAAATACGAGAGACCTGTCTTGAGTGTGAACACGGCTGTTTGAGCAAACCCGGCGGCACGGCTGGTGGAGCCACCGCCACGGAGGATCGGAGAATGGGCGAGCCACTCAGCAATTACGGCGAGGAGGAAGATGACGATGAGACAGAGAGCGTACATGCCGGAGCTTCTCCCAGGCCAGCCGGAGAAAAGAACCTCCGTATCCTTACCCCAGAAGAAGGTCATGTGCATCATCATCATGTGGGGTTTGGTATGATTCATCATTGATGATGGTGGCATGTTATGCATGCTATCATGATCCATGGTACTAATTGGTAGGTTTGTAATGGTTTTTGGTTTGAGACAAAGTTTTAAGAGAGAATCGTTTCGTATTTATCGTGTTTCTTAAATGTATGTGTTTGTACTGTAGTACAAGTACATCATAATTTGACTTGTTAAATTTTTTTTTGTGTAGTACAAACATTGTGTATATTAGAAAATCCCCTAAGTATATACTTACCATATTTTCGCGATACAACTGTATCTTGCCTCTATTTCGTTCACGTGTTATTCGGAATAATTTACATAGAACATCTAGTTTTAGAATAAATCTAACTATTTGGATATACTATGCTGTATATTTATGACTAAAGATTTAGTAACTTAATTTTCAAAATTTTATCCAAAAAAAGAGAAAAGAAAAAGTAACAAAAAAAAAAGTTGAATAAGTTTTACACCTTCATTGTTCTTTTTGGGGCAATTGCTAATTGGTGTAGTAACCAAAATTGAAGCAAAATTGCTGAAATAATTGTTGACCCAATTAAATTGTTAGTGTTAAACTGGAAAAAAAAAATACTCCTATAACATTTAAAACTACACTAAATAGAGAGAAAAGCTAGCACATACATATTTGACATAGAGTAACTCATGTGGATAATTATTAAATGGTTTCTGACTTCATTCATCCAGTGACAAAATCATAGCATGGGGTATTGTACTATAACTACATAGTCTAATCTACACGATAAGTTGTATACACTTGTATGCCATGATGGCATGATATAACCATATTTATATTTATATACACACTTATAACAGATTCGAAACACTTGGTTCATAATATCTGAAATCCATCCGAGCAGCCGTGTTTCGTGACAGAATCAGGGAATTGGAAGATATACATGGTTTTTTTAGGTTTTCGATTTGAAGCATGAAAATTTAACGTAATAGAACCCCACATTTTATAGCAAGAAGTGTTCGTTCTCGTAATTTAGTTTTTTTTTTTTTTAATTTTCTCTCAATTGTAAGCTTTTCTTTTGTTCATTATTTTCGTTTGATCAATACGACAATTGCAGTATTTTTGTGAAATGTTATCGGTTGTCCTAAAACACCGATCACAGATATTGGGGTTTCACAACTGTAGGCCCCCCAGGGCCGATGAAGCTTGGGCCTTAAATTGAATCCAAAATTAATGTAATTATAACCTTTTTTGGGCCGCATGGTTATGTCCTCTTGGCATTTCTAGCTAGTAGAAACATAAATTTGTGGTTATATTACCCGTGTACCCGAACCGAACCCGATCCGATAAGACGTACCCGAATCTGTTCTGTATCCGACTAAATTATTTTATTGGGTACAAGATCTCTAAACCCGAACTCGTTCCGAACCCGAAAACCCAAAACCTGAAAGCATATCCAAAAATACATAACTACCCATAAGAAAATACCCTAAATTGAAGATTTTATCCTATAAATGTGAAAATTTTTATGTGTAATATACACAAATCGAGCCGAATGTGAACCAAAAAATCTAAAAAACCCAAAAACCCCAAAAAACCCCAAAAACCTAGAACCAGACCCGAAAACCAAAAAAAACCCGAAAAACACGAAAATCCGACCCAAACCCGATCCAAAAAACATGAAAAACCCAAAAAATCCGAACCCGAACCGAATCAATACCCAAATTTTCTGGGTTTTTTTTCTGGATTTCAACTTTTATACCCGAACCTGACCCGAACCCGAACTTTTATACCTGAACTGAACCCGAATCCGAACCCGAAAAATTATTCTATTGGGTATAAAAATTCTATATTCTCAAATACTCATACCCGATCGGATTTTATCCGAACCCGAACCCGATACCCGAGAGAAGAGAAGATAGCTAACACATTTCAGCCGTTGTTGATGCTATGGCCCTATATTCTGCTTCAGTAGATGATCGCGAAAGTGGTTTGCTTCTTTGAAGACCACACAATGGGATGAGAACATAGGTACATAATATAGGCGCTTGTGGATGTATAGTCAACTTTGTTGCTGCCCTAATCTGCATCGGTATAGGCATGTAATGCTGGGGAGTTCTTGGCGTGAAGGTAAAGTCCACGTGTCTTGGTCCCGGATAAATAGCATAAAATTCATTTCATTGCCATCCAATGGTCTGTTGTAGGCCTGCGCATGAACTGAGAGAGCTTGTTGATTGAGTATGAGATGTCCCGTCTTTTGAGTGAGAGATATTGAAAACTGTCCACAACAGCCCGATACTCCTTTGGATCATCTAAAGCTTTGCCGGAGAGAAGAGTGAGTATGTTGTTGGGACATGTGGGCGTAGCGATTGGATTAGCATTCATCATCTTCATTTTGTGTAGCAAATCTGCAATATTACGATGTTGCATTAGGTGTAGACCTTGAGATGTACGAGTTACTTTGATACCTAAAAAATAAGAAAAGTCACCCAAATCTTTAAGAGAAAAACGTTGAGAAAGAGAAGCGATAAACCGGGTTATGTGTGGCGAGTTGTTCTGGTGATGATGATATCGTCAACGTAGATCAATATATAAAGAAGAATAGCACCATCATTGAAGATAAATAGAAAAGCATCTGCGAGTGAATTCTTGAATCCAAATTGTAGAAGAAATGTTCAGAGCTAATTATACTAAACTCGTGGAGCTTGTTTGAGTCTATAGACGGTATTGCGCAACTTGAAAATATCTTGGGGATTATCCTTGTCAAGAAAAATCTATGGGATGTGCCATGAAGACTTCCTCAGCAGGATTGGCTTGTAGAAAGGCATCGGCCAATCTCTAGAGACAACAGTGCTAAGAACGACTCTAATCGTAGCTGGTTTGACCATCGGGCTAATGTATCTTTATAATCAATGCCAGGTCGTTGAGTGTATCCTTTGGCGATCAAGCGAGCCTTATATCTATCAACCGCACCATTAGGAAGTCGTTTGGTAGTAAACACCCACCTGCAACCTACAATAATAGATGCATTAGAATGATGAACAAGATCTCACATATGGTTTTTGATATGAGAATTTATTTCTTCACTTATAGTGTTACGCCATTGAGGATATTTGAGAGATTCAGCTGCTGTTTTTGGTACAAAATCAGGGGAAGCATTGACAGGAGTATGCAGATTGAGCTTTTGAATGCGTTTGTAGGTCCTTGTGCTTTGTCTCGTGGGAAGAGGCGGATGAGGCTGAGAAAGTTGAGCATGAACCAATGGAATAGGTGCTACTGTGGAAGATGATGATGCATTTGTTGATGAGGCGATGTCACCTGAAGATGACAGAGCAGGAGAATGGCCCAAGGCAGGGGAAGACTACACTACTGTAAGAGAAACATGGTCAGGTGGTGAAGAGGAGGAAGACTCCGGTTCTAGTGAGGAACTTGAGACAACTATAGATGGAACTAGTTCCGGCGTTACCAAATGAGAAGACAAATTTTTAGTAATAACAGATATTGGGTGAGATGAAGACATTTCATAATCTGAAATTGAAGCTGATTCTAGTCGTAAATTAATAAAAACCAGAAAAAACCGATTCATGGAAAATGACATGGAAACCGATTCATGTATAAATATGAGTCGTGGTTCTATCTAGACAAAAATATGCATTTTTGTGGTAAAATAACCTAGAAACCACAAGGAGTAGACTGTGCATCAAGTTTATGTGATGCATAAGGCCTTATCCACGGAAAAAAACAAAAACCCAAAAACATATAAGTTTTGAAAATTCGGAGATTGACCAAATAAATTTTGAAAAGGGGTTTGTAAATCCAAAGTGGGTGTTGGCATACGATTAATGAGATATACCGCCGTAGCAAACGCATATGTCCAATAAGTTTTTGGGCATATAAGCATGAGACAAAAGTATTAACCCCGTTTCAACAATATATCGATGACAACGTTCAGCAATGCCATTATGCTCAGGTGTATGCGGATGACTAGTCATATGGAAGATACCGTGAGTAGAAAGATAGGTCAAAAGACCAATATACTCACCCCCATTATCGGTATAGAGAGTTCAAAGTTTGAATTGAAATCGATTTTCAAAAAATTGTGATTTTCTTTTAAAGGATATAGCCACATATATCTAGTAAAATGATACACAAAAATCACATAATATTTAAAAGCATCGATAAAAATTATTGGAGAAATACATACATCGGAAAATACGATATCAAGTGGATGTGAAGATTTTAAAGTAGAGTTTGTAAAAGAAAACTTGTGCATTTTATTAATATAACAAGAAGTGCAAGGCTGAGTCATTAAAACATTTGAAGAAAACGATAAATGAAATTGAGAAACAATTTTTTGAAGAATTGATAAAGCGGGATGTCCTAGGCATGAATGTCAATCGGACAAAGAAGTTTTAACAACATAAGCAAAAGAAAGAGATGGTAACTGAGAGGAACTAAGGCATGACCATTCGTAGGTACCACCCTTAGGTTTGTCTTCCAGACGAAGATTCTCCGTTTGTAAGTCTCTCACCTGAAAATACGTTGGCGTAAAGGTAACCGCAACACCATTAATCTTACACAATTGAAAAACTTAAATAAGGTTCTTATCAAGAGAAGGAACACATAAACCATTTTTAATGAATCAGGGTCGAGTATAAGAAGGAGAAGAGAAAGAACCCGTGTGCGAAATGGACAAGGCTGAGCCATCGTCCAAAAGCACATCATCACCACCATTGTACGGATTGTGAAGAGATAAATTGGTCAAGTCGGACGTCATATGATGCGAGACTCCCGAGTCGATAAGAAAAGTAGACGATTCAGACATCATGGCTGCATTTGCCCTTGGCTACCAAGATTGTGGAGCTGGAGGTTGTTGCCAAGGCTAGGGATTCATCGTGGGTGAAGACCATTGGAGATTTGAAGCTTCATCACGAACTATGCGAAACTCAGGAAAATATTTGGCACTATGGCCCTGAGTTCCACATGCTTGACATCTTCCCAAATATGGCTTAGAAAAACGATTTGGCCCTCCATTAGTGTTGGACGCAAGGCGAGTGTGCAAGTTGTTGTCATTTCACCTGTTCTGGTTGTAGCTGGAGTTACGTGGTTGTTAATGTGAGCAAGTGTCGGTTGCATTAGAAACGAGCGGAGTGACTGGAGGACCCACATCAGAACAGAGAATCATGGCTTCACGGTTCAGGAGTTTCTCGTGGAGTTCTGAGTACAATATCGGAGTATCACGGTCATTGATCGCATCTATCTCAGCCTTGTAGTCATCTGTTAAGCCATCCAATATTTGTTCGATGATATCTTTATGATCCAATGGCTTACCAAGGAGAGCAAGATCATCGGCTTTTAACTTGATGAGACGAAGATATTCACTGATCGTCTTTTTCCCTTTTGCACAGGTCTTGGTTTGAAATTTCAACTTTCAAATATGGCCTGGAGAGGGTTGCCAAACGTGTCAGCTAGCATATCCTACACCTCCTTCGTTGTGGACACAGTTGAGACAACGGTTTGAATAGGTAGAGTAATCGCACTAATGATCGAGCTGTAGAGAAGTCGGTCTTGACGTCTCCATGGAGTAAACGCCGGATTTGGTGTCGAGACACCATAAACAAGAATAGTGGAGACTGGAATGTTGAGAGAACCATCAATGAATTAATGAAGTTCGTGACCTTCGAGCAGAGCACGCACTTCTCGACGCCACATCAAATAGTTTGTTTGTGTGAGCTTAGTAACACTGGACATATTGACAGAGAGAAGAGTGCTTTGTGGATTCTGAGCGTTAAACACAGAGGTCTGGGCTGCAGTGGAGTTCGTCATCGTGAAGTGAGATGAAGATAAGACTGAAATAGAACAGAAACCAGATAGAAAAACAGAGTATGACAGAGACGAAAAAGACTAATGAGAGAAAGAGAGGTAGCGGCTAGAGAGAAAAAAAATTGTTTAAAACCTACTGAGCTCTGATCCTATATTGAGTTTCTATGAATCAATTTTTTTATTAAATAGCTATATGTCTGTTTATATATTACAAAGAATATTCTATAAGGATTTCTACACAAAGAATTTAATATACAATAGTTATGACTAATGATATTGTACCGTTGGTGACTTATCAATTAGAGGATATTTCATATTTTATTACATCTAATATTTTAAAACAAAAATAAAATTTTAAAATATCTTATATTTTGAAACGGAGAAAGTAGTAATTAGGAGATGCATGCTTATGAGGGATGAGGCAAGTCCCTCGTGCTAATGTAATTTTTAATTAAAATTTGTAATATATTTATTGAAATTAATAAATATTTCAAATTTATTAGAATTGTGTCCCATATAAATTTATTTTCTAGATCCACACTGATTACATTGATGAGAAATGCAAATAATCTTTGATAAAGACAAAAATATGACTTCTGCGACATATTGATACTACAAAACTAAAAGGTACGTTACCTTCCGGTTCACGTTGCCCATATCCTTTCCCACCGTCGTTTCCCTCACCGGAGACGACACGCAATTCTAATCCTTAGCTTCGACGCTACACACATTCGCAGAGTCTCCGAACCAAAAAAAAAAAAAGAAGCTACCTTTCTGAATTTAGTAAATAAATTTCTATATCTCTCAAAAGTGTAACTTTATATGACGAACGAAACAAGTCAAATCTGCTAGATGGCAATCTCCGGCGGCGCCCTGGAATATCTCCGGCAACGACTCCTCCCAACGACGCTAATCCAAGTCACAGCTCTAGACGGGATCGTTAACGTTAATTCCCTCTTCTCGCTTGCTCTTTTCCTTGGCCTCACCACAAGCGGAAACATCACTTTCCCGGTTTCCTCCTCCGTCGCCGAGAACCAAAATCTCCGCCGATGTGCTGCTGCAAAAGGCAACGTATTAGTGGAGAGACTAATCACAAGCCATGTTTACTCCTTCAGCTTCTTTCTCTTCTCCAGCCTCATTGCCTTGTCTCTCAAGCAAGCAATCAGAACAACACCAACAAATAACGGGAGCGTTGAGAGTGGGAATCGTGGCTTCTTGTGTTGCGTCGGTTTTGGGATGTGGGTTCTTAACAATGGCGTTAGTGGATCTTGTTCAAATCAAGCTTGGACCTTTGGAATGTAAAAGAAGCTTTCATGCACTTGCGGCTATAGTTCCTCTTGTTGTGCTGGTTCCTTCTGCACTTGTTATTTATGTCTTTCTTGTTCTCTACGTATATATTTATTAACCCTTTTTGGGTTTCTACAATCTCTTGTATGATAGATTTGAGTTTCAGATCAGTTCCGTAGGCAGAGATTTTTTACTATAGTTTAGGATTTCTAATGTTTTTTGAAGTACAAAGATCTAATCATTGGTTTTACATTAGACAAAGAGACAAGCATAACCTCATCGAAACAGTTTCTTTAGAACAAACAAAGGTCAAAACGATAAAAATTGTTCTGTTTCAACTTGATGTTCTTCTTCTTCTACAGAGACTCATTTTGGGAAGATTCTAATAATATAGCGAACCTGCGAAATTGGTTAGATAAGGGGAAATGTTAGAAAGAAAACAAACAAAGACATAAATTTTGTAATAAAATCATTTGGTTGTGTCTATAGTATAGTAATACCTTGCCACCAGTTTCCTCTAGAGGCGTCCAACGATTTGCCATCATTGTCATCTCTGACCTGATCCTTGTTAATCTGATTGATTCAAAGTTTTGCAAAGTCAAAGATGTTGTCTCTTCTTTGAAACAATCAAACATCAAAGTGACATTAATCATTTAAGAATAATGATGATAACTCACTTTAGGGTAAGTCTGGTTGTGTGTGGATCGAGAGTAAACAACTTGACCACCGTAGTAAAGAGATGAACTTATATTACAGGTTGCAGATTCTTTATATTGGTCTGTGAAGAAATCACAAAAACAAAGGAGATAATGTATTTAGTAGATCACCAGGATTGAGATGGTTATCTTAACTAAAGAACGGTGAATCTCAAAGCAAAAACAAGAATATTTGAGCCTTTCTTGGCATGAGATAGCTAAGTTTTCAAGATTGTTTATGATGGATGAAGGAAGCAGAGTAAATTTGGATTTGCTTCTGATATAAACGGTAAGAATGCATCATGCATGCTATGGTTTTGGTTAGTTTCAAGCAAAAGGCACTTTCGACCATTCTTGATTGAGCTCTTCATGTTCTTAATACCAGACCAAATGAAACTTGAGCCATTCTTGAATCAAGTTTTCCATATGAATCAAAACGTTTTTTAACAAAACTGGCTTAATATAAAACAAAAGGAACCATATTGATTCAAGAAGGGCAACAAGTTTTTTGAGGTTTAATTAAACATTTCTCAAGAAAAAAAAAACAGTTTGGAGAAAGGCTTTTCCACTGACCTAGGGACCCATGGTTGGAGCTTAGGATGTTTCTTGATGTTCCCTGAAAACTCGAGAAAAGTAAAAAGGAAGAATGAATTTCAAGAATCAATCACAAAAAAAAGTAACAGAAGGAACTTTAAGAAGAGGGGATAGTAATAGAACCCTGGAGGGAGGAGGGAAAATGTAGTTGAAGGTGGCAGATGAAGAAGGTTGCTTGGGGCCAAAGAGTTGAGAGGTGAAGGAAGAAGACGATGATGACCCCACTCTTCCTTTACTCTCCATTACTAAGAGAGAATGTGTTCTTAAGATTAATCACTTAGAAAGAAGAAAGTAGAAGAAGATAGTATGATAAGGTGTGTAGCCACAACAAGATCCATGTGTATATAGACAGTGGTAGAATGATAATGGGAGAATTCACAAAAAAAAAAAAAAAACATAACTTTTAACCACTTTCAGATTTTGTCCCCGCTATTATTTGATGTAGTTAATCCGGTTTACTTTTTTCTTGGTTTTACCAAGTTATATGCATTTTAATTTTTGTGTGTGTGTGTGTGTTTACAATATTTACCAAGCTTTTAATTTTATACACGAAAAGATTTGTTAAGAGAGAAAATATTTACTTGTTTTATAGGTTTCCAACCTTTCTTGATCACAAAGAGCCAAACACGGGTGAGCTTCTTTAGTCCCACTGGTATCTAACATTATCTTCAAAAAGAAGATTTGGCGGAAGATCTTAATATCATTTTATAGATTTCACCAGTAATGACACATTAATAAAGAATGGTCAAATATCTTTGATCCCAAACCAAAAATGTTCTTCTTGTCTCGTCAAGTAGATGATGCCATAACGTATATTTATATTATCTTTCTTTTTCAGCAATAAGGTGAGAATATGTATAAATAGTACATCAATACTTCTAAAGGATCACATAATATTCCAAATAGTCAAATGGATTTGGTCATTTGTACTAAAAAAAGTAAAAACCAGTCTACATGGCACTTCATACTCTATACATGTAAAACAAAAACGTGAGCGGCAGGATTCGACCCTGGGCGGGCAGAGCCCACATGATTTCTATTCATGCCCGATAACCACTCTGGCAAACCCACAAGGACATGAATCATCTATGAAATCAACAATTATCAACTTCTCTTACATTGTTCATAAAGGAAGAATACAAAGATGAACCTTTCAACAACCTGCGAGGCCAGAGAAATGTAGCTAATGAAGAAAAGTTGTCAACTTAGAATCTTTTGTTTAGATGATAGTTTCACAAAAGTTTGGTCTTTGACTTTTCTAATGAAGCATCAGAACAAGGAATAGAAGTCACTACATTCTCTGGGTTCGTCTAACTAACTAATAAGTCTTTTTTCTTGTGATGTAACAGTTCGTTTCTCCACTTGCTCAGATCTGCTGATACTTCTTCAAGATCACACACACTGCGTCTTAATCAAGTTTAGACTTCCTCTGTTTATATTGTTCAGAGCCTGCACAATGCACAGAAGTCACAATAAGTAACAGTCGCAAACCTTTCCCATGTTTCACTTTGCAATTCAAGACTCAAGACTGATCTACAATAAGATTTGATTTAACTACTTTAAATTGCCAAAAGACAGAAACGTTCGTAAGTGGGGAACACTATTCAGATAACAATTTGGTAAACACTGAGATAGAAGAGTAGAGTTTATGCTCATACAAACCTCAGCATCTACCAAATATCTCTTCTGGTGGATCATAAGCATGTTTCTCAGGGAACAATTCTTCGAAATCCTTCTTCACTTTGTTTCTAAGAAGTGGATGCGGCAGAAGACCCTTCAAAAGAACTCTAAACGGCAACTCTTCGGGCGGATCTGGAGATTTCAACATGTCTTCATACACATTCATTGCATCAGCAGGACATCCATCTCTCAGAAACCCTCTGATAACCTCAGTATAGGTCTGAGAATCTGGAAAGAGATTTTCTTTCTTCATTTTCTCCCACAACGCCATTGCTTCATCCATTCTTTTACTCTTTGCTAAAGATACTATAAGGTCCTTGTACATAAACACATCGGGTTGATACCATTCCTGCTTCTGGATCACCTCGAACATCTGTAAATGAAGAAGCCAATCATTAACATTCAACAACACAATTAAGCAAGAGTTAGAAAAGACACAAAAGCACAAGAATATGCCTATATGACCCATAAATGAAGGTCTAAACCTTCATGATGAGTTATCAACTTAAGCATACAACTACCCTGATGTAAGTTCTATCCAGGCATTTCGTCGAACAGTTCATGAACATATCATGAAACTCTGCATCTAACCAAAATTGACCCCAATTTTGTAGAACAGAAACACAGAACTGTAATCAAACTATACAAAAACGGAAACACGATCGTAGTAGTTAAAAAAGCTAAACAATTCCACCAAACAAACACCAACAAGGAATCAAACTAAAGATCCTGAGAGACCCAAAAGGAAAAAGAAACTTATAGATATCACCTTAATAGCTAAAGCAGTCTCTTCTTGTCTTTCAAGCTCACCAATGACAGCTAACATATCTAATTTCAACAATCTGAAAACATGAGTCTTTATAAACTTCTCCAGCTTCTCATCGTCTTCCTTCAGTCTCTTGAGACCCAGAATCACGAAAAGGGCTTCTTTTCCGATTAGCTTCTTCCCTCTCCAGAGAGGACCCCTTGGCCTTCCGTCATGGAACCGAGACCCAAACACCGTGAAGGGTTTCACCGGAATCGGGTGAAGTAGCGTCTTGGGTTTTAGATTCGAGAATGAAATTCGATGAATTGTTGGATTCCTAGTTAGGTTTTGGAAGAAAATCGAAGCCAAAGTAGGGAAATTTCGCGAGAATACGCGAATTGGTCTCATCTCTTGATCTCAGTCTCTCAAATGTGTCAACTTTGAATCGTCCCTTCTCGGTATCACATTATAAACTCGTCACAACGGTAGTGAAATTTACAAACACGACAGCGTTTTAAGGGACTCTGCTGTGCGTTTTAAGGGACTTATTTCTAATTCGATTTTAAGTTATGCATTATGGTGTTGCTTTACTTCAAATCGAACTAAGAGACGGAGAGTAACGAGAAACATCATAAACGGCTATAATTGTCGATTACATTTAGAAATAGGAACTGACTCTGACTAATCAGTTTATTGCATAAATTACAATCGGGCTTCTAACGTAATGGACTCCATCATACCAGATTAAATGTGACGATCCAAGTTGGTCAGCTTCGAGACCGTACCCTGAAACCGTAACCGTAAAAGACTTCTCGTCTTGCTTTGACTCCAGAGACAAAACATCTGGAACAACTTCGATGCTGAGCTTTGTTTCGAGTATCTTGGCTTTGTAAATCGATTTTGGAATCCGTACGTTCGTAACCGTCCTCCTGTTGAATGGTCTAGCTCCCGGGACTTTAGCTGCCATTGACGGATAGTTTAGATTTCTTGGTAAGGATTGACTCTCTTGTTCCGTGCAGGTAGTGTTAACACCGGATGTGAGCCTTAAGCTCTTGCTGGTGTATTTTAAACCACAAAGAAAGACGACGTGTTCTACTACATTGGCATCATAGACGAGTCCAGGATGAACTGCGGCTATCGGATTGACATGGCCTGCCTGCTCCGTAAGCAAACTCATCCATCTGGTCGAACGGAGAAGTAGATGCATTCGTTGGCCCAGCTGCAAGAGACCCCAAAAAAACAGAGTATGATGACAATTTCTTGCCTAAACTTGTTCATTATTTTTATAAAATTGTTCTAAATAATATTGCCAAAAAAAACCAATCACATAGCACATAAAATTCACAATATCTCCAAGAATTAAAGGATGTGACAATAGAAAAGATCATTCGCTTAATCCAAAAAAATGTTAAAACAAAAATGGATCATTCACGAATCATCTATTTAAATTATTTATTTTCTTTCTTTTTTGCATTAAGATTAATAATTATTCTTTAGAATCTTCCAATAAACGATCAGTCTTGTCTTCAGTTAAACAATTAACTTTTGACTTCAGTTAGATATTGTGCTAATAGCTTAAAATAACTCAATATTGTAAATCGATATTTTAGTGAAAAAATTCATATAACTCAAATGTGTGATGTCTTATTGATGATTTCTTTTATTATTAATAATAGTAGGAGGACATATAGAGCTAATAATTTTATAAAAATCAACCGATCTTTTTTTTTTGTAAAGAGATCAACCGATCATAGGAATGCTTAAAACATTGCCGTTGGGATCTAAAATGACAAAGACCCTGTTGCAGCACAAGTCGTCAATCCTCCCGTCTCCATATGGAATGACAATCGCTAGCACATTCGAATTTTCTCTTTCGATCGTCATTTTCGCTATTTCTCCAGTTTTTCCAACCAGTTCTGGCCACCGACATTTCTTTCCTGGAATATTATTTGATTTAAAATTTGTGAAATTGTATTATATATTATTTTTTTTTAAAAATGAGAATGGGAGTATACCACTAGCACAACACTCTGGATCACTACAAGGGCTATGCGAACATGGAGGATAGCGAGCCAAATGAAACATCTTTTCTTACTTCTCTTTCAATTAACTCAGACTGATTGCTTTTATTTGACATGAACTTTATCTATTGATGTTCTCGTTATATATACAATTGTTATATGTTTTTATATGGAAACATATAAATTATACTTTGAATACGAAAATCAATTATCAATTATTGATTTGATTTTCTTATTCAGACTGCAATTTATTTGTTTCTATACAAAAAAGCATATACCAGAAGAATAAAATCATTTATTTCTTAGGTTTGACCACGTTAAACAAAACAATGATTTCTTAGGTTAACCACGATAAATAAATCAATTATTTCTTAGGTTGACCATGTTAGACACCTATCTTATGGTTATTGTCTATCAATGAATTAATTTTGACTGCAATGTATGCTCATTTATATTTATTCTATCTATTTCTATAACTGATCTATGCATGCTATTAGTCACCATTTTCAACATTCTGACTATACTTTTTAAAGAGTTTAGATTTCCCGCTAATACCTAAATCACTAATTTCTTTCCCATATTTGTGTAAGCTATAAAACAGGATTTGGGAAGATGGCAAAACAAACCCATTTATTAAAAGAATATTGGAGGTCACTACTCACGAGACACTAAAGAACAAGAGTGTTCAGGAAATTTATTGATGATTTAAAAAAAATCCATTTATTTCTGATTACTATACATACATTTGCACTCCCTCCCGTATTAATAAGTTCCCGCGTTCATAAAAGATGCAAGTTGGGGATTTCATTTTTAAAATCTACACATCTAATATTTAATTATGAGTTTGTGGCCTGATACTGTAAAACTCGTAATGATTTGCTCTTCTAGTCAGCTTGTTATTGCTATTGTCTCAAGAAAGAACCTTCTCTCAGTTGTTGAGGGAATGTCTTCACATCATGTTATTGCAATTTCCTCTACATCAAGCTTTCCTGCTACTACAACCATGGCTGATTCAGTAGCTCCATCTACCACAGCTGCATTAATCCCTGCACCAATCTCTCCAATTCCTGAGATTACAGTTTCAGCTATAAAAATCTCTGTAGCATTCACATTTAAAGTTGGAAGTGTGAACTCTGCACCAATTTAATTTCCTAAGGTTACTACTGCACCTACAATAATCTCAATGAGCCTTCAGATATTGAACAGATCTCTATTCCAACAAGCTAACCATCAGTCCTTTGAAAATTGTTAACTCTACCTTCCCTAAGGCTACTCACCTGTCCACACAGCCTACCGAAGCTACTAAGACTACCGAAGTCCTACTCAGTCATCTCCACTACTCCAGGTAGTGTATATGTTGAGTTCAGGCCTAAAGAGATGGCTGAATTTGACAGGGAATGATAATATGATGAGAGATATAGATTGGAAATATTGTTGACTCTCATAATTATAAATTGTAGAGTACATATGTTTATATACTAAAGAGATAGTTTTTAACTAAATAAACACAAATATATGTAAATATTTGTATATCATAATTGTACAATATTTGATAATAATATTGTGGATCTTCTAGATCTTTCTATATCCTTCTATAGGTGAGTACAACAAAACAGATTTTCATTTATCGAATCAAAGGGAATTCACACCTAGCTCAAAGTCCTTTCATGTTGATACCAAATCCGCTTAGAGGACTTTGCGTGAAAGACTTGTCAATCTAACCCAAAATGCCCAAAAAATTCATTGGACCTTAGTTGTTGGTCGAGATAACCGAGGCTGAGGAGGCCGCAGAGTCATCTAAGTTAATGTCTTTTAGTGAGTTAGATTTTACTCCCTCTCCTCTTCATCTACTCATCCTCTATTTACTCATTTAATCTTTGAATATGTGCAACAATAATCTACCTACTCTCAAAATTATCCTCTAAACTGCATAATCCAAAAGGTTATGGCCTTGTAACCAACATTTTTCATTTTAATTTGAGAACCCTTTATCAACATAAAAAGAAAACTCCATACTTCACACAAATGACTTGCTCGACACTTTAGCCCTCTTCTGCCTGATTGACAAGGTCATACACAACACCATGTCCGCAAATTCAAGTGGTTTCTCACTTCCTCTTATGAATTCTAATGTGCATTTGGTTTTGGAATTCTGACTATAATTAGGTATTGTGCTAATAGGTTGAAAAAATCAATTGTCCATTTTTATTTTCTTTTGAAAATGTTCTCTTTAGTACTTTATCAATTGATTTTTTAATGAAAATTTTCACATAACTAAGTAAAATATAGTAAATGGTGGGATGTTTTATTGATAATTTTTGTATTACTAATAATGGTAAGAAAGATCAACCGATCCTAGGAATGCCAAAAACATTGACGTTGCTTTTTACAGAGACAATGACCCTGTTGAAGCAAAAGTCGTTCGGCCGCCCATCTCTTATTTCATAGATAATGACTCCCACATTTGGCTTTTAGGTTTTGATCGTCAGTCTTCACTTCTCCATTTTTCCCAACCAATTCAGGCCGCATATACATTTTTCCTAGAAATTTTTTGAGATATTTTAAAATAGTAATTGTATAATATTATTATTGTTAAAAAGGTGAAACAAAAATGTGAATGGAAGTTTACCATTAGCACAACACTCTGGATCACCACAAGAACTAGACACGCAATGAAGATAGCGAGCAATTTGAGACATCTCTTCCTCTTATCTCTTTCAACTAATGGCTTGATTGGGGGAATTGGCTCTCCTGCAACCATCCACAAATGCTATGTTTGCGGGCGGTTGCGGTTACTAACGTTTGATAATAATTACTTGATTGCTTTTATTTGATTTGAACATCTGTCTATTGAAGTTATATATACAAGTATGTTATATCCCGCACAGAGTTCATAGTTTAGGAAAAAAATTATGATTGAATTTTTAAATAAAATTTTTGGATGTAAATTTTTCATATCATAATAATAAATATTGTTACATGATATCAAATGATTCATGTATGTTGCATTGTATATTATTAAAAATGATATCAAAATATATGCCATATTAAATTTGGTAAAGTTTTAAGTTTTTTTATGTTTGTTAAAAAGAGATTAAAAAATATTTGGAGAAGATTTTCTCAATATTAAAAATAAAAATATTAAAAGATATTGTATTGTGTGTATTGATTAGTTAATAAATTGATAGACTCTTTTACACATAATTAATAGATTAAAATTCTCCTTTTTCTAATGGCATTTTTGTAATATTCTATCATTTTAATATTATTTTTATAAATTTATTTCCCTAATAATAGTATAGAGATTTTATATGTTTTTATATGGAAAAAAATAACTTGTACTTTGAATACAAAAATTATATATTAAATTGATTTTCTTATTGAAACTACAATTTATTTGTTTCCACATAAACAGCTATTATCGAAAATCATTTAACAAAAAAAATATACTTCTATAATTGATCTATGCATTTTGTTAGTCAACATATTAATTTGAGTTCTCAAAATCATAAAAATAAAGAAATATTGACATAGAATGTTACTGAATGTTTTAAATTATCAATTACAACATGATATTTGTTATGTTATATCAACGAACATAACTAACATATTTGTCATATTTCGTGGTAACTTTGACGCTGAGTTTTGATCCGACTATATATTTATTTTGTAATTGGACTTTGGTATACCAACGTTGGTTACAGTTCTAGTAAAAGTCACTTTGAATGGTTTTGTTACTGCGACTTTAGCATTCATCAAAGGATATTAAGGTTTTGGGGTAATGATTTTGTCTGTTCTTCGGTGCAATTGTTGATAGTACCGGAGAATGAGTCTTAAGTTTTTTCTGGTCTAGTTCAAGCTGTAGAGAAAGGCAATATGGTCGAATTTATTAGCACAGCTGCAATTAGTTGAACTTGATTCTCTGTACACCAGAATGTACTTTGTTCCGTGAAAATTGAACGAGTTTGCCGATTTTTTTAAAGCAAATTAAAAAGTTGTTGATGCTTTATTTTTACACTTCAAAATTCTGATGATAATAATTCTATAATATCAATGTAAATATGTCAAAAAATTTCTAAACTATAAAATTAAGATGTTTAATACATTTAATGGTAGAAATGTTTTACTACAACATTATCAATAAATATATAACTATTGAATTTTTTAAGAAGATTTATTTTATAAATAATAATACGCAAAAAATAAGAAAAAGTAAGCTAAACATATGCAAATATATGCAAATATATATGCATTATATTAATGCATAGTGACGTTGTTTTTCTTGAAGTCGAACAAGAAGATAGAGAGGTACCAGAAACATCATAAAAATTCATAATTATCGATTACATTTAGAGATATATAGGAACTGATTCCGACTAAAAATTTCATTGCATAAATGACAATAGGGGTTCTAACAGAATGGACTCCATCAGACCAGATTAAATGCGACGATGCAAGTTGGTCAGCTTCGAGGCCTTCCCCCCTGAAACCATAACCGTGAAAGACTTCTCGTCGTGCTTTGACTTTAGAGGCAACATCTAGAACAACTTTGATGCTGTGCTTTGTTGAGTATCTTGGCTTTGTAAGTCGACTTTGGAACCCAACGTTTGTGACTGTCCTAAGAAAATTCAGGTTGAATGGTTTTGCCGCCAGGACTTTGGCTGTAATTGATGGATAGTTCAAATTTCTTGGTAGTCTTAACACCGGAGATGAGCCTTAGTTTAAGCCACTGAGAAAGAAAACGTGGGCGGATACATTGGTTTCATAGCTTGAGCTATGAACCTCCCATAGCTTGAGCTTCATTGGGATTTTGCGCAGAATCGCATAACACAATTTTTCCTTTCACTATTTTACTGTCTAGACACCCTGGTGAGCATAACTTAAATCACAATGACCATTTAAATCCACTTCATAAAATGTTACTGGATGTTTTAAATGATCAGTTACAACATGATATATGTTATCTTATATCATATCAATGAACATAACTAACATACTTATTACATTTCGTGATACCCTTGAATGAGAGAGATTTGATCTTGAGTACCTTTGTTTTGTAAGTGGACTTTGGCATACCTGTTTGCAGCTGTTTTGGTAATTTATAATTATTGAATTTTTTTGAAATAAGAAAAAAAGTAAGAAAAAAAGAAGTAAAACATATGCAAAATATGTCATGACCTTAACCAGAATTGGAATATGACGCTATAATTCCTCCTCTAGGGTAAGTGGAACTTCAAAAAAATAACCGTTTAAAAACGCTGATCATCAAGATGGTAGATGCACTGAACATTCTCCAGATTAAATCAACTCTCATGACCATTTTGAAATCTTGAACCGACGAGGGTTCAATTAGAACAAGCAAATAATCTGATTCGATGTTTACAATTAAAGTTGGTAAAGGAACCATAAACATCATAAACAACAAACATATCATGAACATTAAGAATTAACAATCACAATAAACGATAACACATAGAAACAAGATTCTGACATATCATTTCGTAGCATACACAGTGGCGGAAATAGCTAAGAGGGGTGTCAAATGACACCCATGAAAATTCAAATTTGGTGTATTTTTGTTAAAAATTCTAAATTAAAACCAAATTAATTGCTATATTGACACCTATAAAGTATAATTTTTATATTTTGACCCCACAAATACAATTTCTAGTTCTGCTGCTGTGCATACACAACAATGGGGCTTCTCACATGGTGGACACCGTCAGACCATATTAGATGTGCCGACACAAGTTTTTCAGCTTGAGGACCAATGCCTGAAATGGTCACCGTGAAGGACTTCTTCTCGTGCACCGACTTCATTGACAAGACATATGGAACAACTTTGACTTTGAGTTTCGATCCAATGACCTTTGCCTTATAGGTAGCGTTAGACATACCAACATTTGTGACTGTTCTACGGAACGTCAGTTTGAATGGTTTTCTCGCCGAGACTTGCGCAGTCATTGAAGGATAGTTTAGGTTTCGGGGTAACCATTTAGTTTGTTCTTTAGTGCAACTTCTACTATCACCGGAGATAAGTCTTAAGTTCTTTCCAGAGTAGTTCAAACCACAAAGGAAGGTGATGTGGTCAGATTTATTAGCTTCATAGACGAGTCCAGGATGAATTGAAGTTATAGGATCGACATGGCCCGCTCCATAAGCAAACTCAGACATCTCATTAAAAATTGAAGTAGATGCATTCATTGGCCAAGCTGCAAGAAACCCCAAAAACAAAGGATTATGAGTTTTCTTGCAATACAAGAAATTTATGTTGTAGAGAGAAAAAAAAGAATAGAATATTCTTTGAACAGCGTGATTTTTAATTATGCTTACCGGTGGTCATAATAGCGGATTAGATCATGGAAGGAGACCAGCATGGGTGGAACGTTTTTAGGTAAGCGGCTACACCAGCAACGTGTGGACAAGACATTGATGTTCCGGTAACAACAGAGTATTTTACATGTCTTGTGTCTGATTTGCTTGGTGGGGCATCAGGAGAATAAGCAGTGAGGATCTCTGATCCCGGCGCTGTAATATCGGGCTGCATTTCAAATTTACATTCAATCAGACGCAGAACTGTTAGAAATGACCAATACGACTAATTTCTATATATACCTTCAAAATATCAGGAATGATTGTGTTTGGACCACGAGAAGAGTAGGAAGCAATGACAGGAGCTCTCTGGTTAAAGATCGTCTCACTTTTCAGAACAGTCGCTTTAGGGTTCCTTGCCAAACAAAGCAAAAAAATATTGAGCTTTGAGATGGAGAATTTGTAAGAAATATAATGTAACAAGGAGACGAGCTTTACTTTGTGGAGTTTATATACGAGAGGACAATGTTATAATCGTCTTCTGATAGAACAGAGATCGGGAACGAGAAGATAAAGGCGATGTCTACGTTGCGACCCTTGACAATGGACGCAACAGCTCCCATAGCTTAAGCTTCCTCGGGATTTTGCGCCGAATCACATAACACAATTTTTCCTTTCACAAGTTTACTGTCTAGACACCCCGGTGAGCAGAACCTAAATCCAAAATTACCATTTAAACCAGGTACATGAAAAACAAGAAAGATACGAAAATAAGTGTTTCTTGCGACAAAAGTTACCCGGCAGAAGCAGCACCACAATTACTTGAAGCTGATTCTCCATACACCAAAGGGTACTTCGTTCCCTTAAGATCAAACGAATTTACTGATCTTCCCTGTTTGACAGCAATCATTAATGTTAAAAGAGGACACGATATGTACTATGATGGGTGTCTTAAAGGAACGAATATGTGTTTCTTGGTACTCACGACAACTATCTTGCCGTCTCCTAGAACAACTTTGGTGACAAACGCGCGGTTCGTATTACTACCAGCAACATTGAAGATCCATGGTGCAATGCTCGAGACCGTGCTAGGCTCTGGACCATTTTTTCCTGCGGAGTTCACTGTGAGGATTCCCTTAGCCATGGCATGGAAAGCCCCTATCGCGATCGGATCCACCTCAAATAGCGAACCGTAATCCCCACCGATGGAGATGGTAATGACATCCACGTTGTCCGCTATGGCATCATCGAATGCGGATAGAATTCCGTCACTGGTGCAGCCATTGGCACCAGCGTCACATACTTTATAAACCGCTATTTTTGCAGCTGGAACGCCACCTCTCGCGGTTCCATTACCGAGTCCATAAAAGCTGACGTGCTTCACAGGGTTTCCAGCTGCGTGGATGCTGTGTGCGATCCATGTCCCATATTGTCCCTCGCTGAGTCAGGAACCCCCTCCTGTTTGGGTGTGTAGTACCTTGCTCCAATAAGCTTGATGTATACACATCATTCACATTCATTTAACTAAGAAATTGACATATCTTGACGAGATTTAATTGTATGATCAGTTTGAAGAGTTTCGTACCTGTTGCAAGAGAAGTTTTTGCCGCCTTCACAAACACCTTTCCATTTTTTAGGAGGAGGACCAAAGCCTTTGTCACTAAAGCTGTCCGATTCAGGGTAGATTCCACTGTCGATTACACCAATGATTGTATCGCTTTCTATGATCTGGTTTCGCTTCGTCCTTTTGGCTTCCTTGAGGCCCATGAAATCCCATGATGTCGTTGTTTGGAGCATTAGTTTCTTGCTAGGAAACACAGCCACAACCCCTTCCATACCTAAGAAGATAACAGTTGAAACACGTAAGCTTAATTAGTGCATAGACAAGAATGGTAATTTGAGTCTTGATAAATATTTTAGAAATTTTCCTGTCAAATAATCCATTTAGTAGTACACTTACTTGCTAATATCTCTCTTTCGGTTTCGGTTAGCCTGGCCGCGAAACCGTTGAAACTCCTTCTATAGTTTCTAACCAAACGATTCTCGATTGAACTACAAAAAGGGACATTTTTATTTATTAGAGGATCTTTGTCAATCTTTGACTTTGATCGATAGAACCATATACGAGTAATTAAATCAGGATTGATCTATTAAAAAGTAATTAATTGCACCTTTCTCCGGTGACCTCTTGAAGAATACTAATGTGATGCGACATTGGCATGTAGTCAACACGAGCAGGAAGTGCACCCATGTATACTGTATACACCTACAAGTATCATCATCATCATGGTTCGTCATAAATCATATAATTAGATTCTTAGAACCATGAGATGATCATAATAATTAAGAAAGGATGTGTTGTGCGATTACCTGTTTGTCTTGATCATTTTTGCCTGCTGAGGCAAAACTCACCAGCAACGCAAAGAGACATGAGATGAGACAATAGGAGGCTGCAGATTTTGCCATTTTTTTATTGACTTGACTAAATTAAATTTGATAAGATTGTGAGAATGAAACGATTATTTATAGGGAAAGATAAAGTACGGGTCTAAGAATGCAATCAAAGTCCTTAAAGTTTGTTTCTATAATAATTAATATATTAATGGCAATATAATGTATTTTCCATATTAATGATTTTGATTGGAACGTTTATTTTCTACCGTTTTTTGTTCTTCTATTCATGCATCATTTTTTTTATTGCTGTTCATGAACATAGGAAAATATTAAATAGAAAGAACAGATCCGTTTGACTTGATGATATATATTATCGTTTTATAAATAGAAACAGATTAATTCTCATTACTAACAATTAAAATCGATTAACCACTGAATGAACCTTTTAATTTAGTTTTATTATAAATATAAATGAGTATTGTGCAAAATTATTTGGGAAATTAAAAAAATATTGGAATGTATAATCTGAATTCGGTTTATTATGGCAGCCTAATCATGTGAGGCAGGTTCATCACTTGACCTTACATGAACGAAATACCCTCCACGCAAGTTTTTAAAGTTATTTACTTTTGCAGGCAATGTATCTAACCCTTCTAGAGAGGAACTAAAAATTAAAAATCTACCAAAAAAATTAAGAACTGTATCAAAGATAGTCTTAATAATTAGGATTATCCCTTAAATTTTGATAACTTGTTACAACTCTATATGTATATTTAATTTAGATATTGTGACTAAAGATAGTCTTAATAATTAGAGTGAATTTCCAATTAGAAAACAAATATATGTACACTTACAAATACAGGCTCATTGTTCGTCCACACTGACTGCCTTCTTTTGTTCTGATTTCGTCTCAAATCCATAGCAACAATTAAACAAATAATAATAATAGCAACAATTGCGTCAGCATCAATAATAACCTAAATTAAACCAAACAAAAAAAATATCATATGCTGTAACGAAAAAGTTTATTGGTTTGATCGAAATCTGTTTTTTTCAATGGGTTTCTATTGAGAGGTTAAAAGTCTTTTGTAGACATCACCACTATTAAATTATGGGTTTTTAACTTAAAATCAGTTTTTAATAAATACTATCTAAAATCATTATCCGACTTTTGATATGAATATTGCTCCCAGTAAACCACATTTAGAAAGTTGCTTCAGGTCCTCTTCCTGGAGCTTTCTGGTCGATTTTGAAAGCTTAAGTTTTTGATCGAGAGATCGATTTGCTTTGTAATAGGATGTTTCTTTTATCGATAAACTGTCGGATCAAGACTTTCTCGGTAAATCGTTCTTATGGTTTTTCCAAAAGTTTAGACGACTTGTAAGTCTGGTCTCTTATGTGATTGTCATTGTTCAGGTTAATTTCGGATTTTGCACTGTATCAGTTTAGGTTTTTAATTATGTGTAGTTTCTAGTTTGTTCTGTAACGGTTGTCCGCTAGTTTTCCATTCTTTCGACTTAGTATCCGAGATTTCTTGTTCATCTGGCTTTTGTTTTCAGAATACTTTAATATCTGTCAGGTCTCTATAACTCAAATTATAATAAATTTTCAGATGACGCAAAATTAAGAGTTTGTACTTTTATTGACTGTTTGTGCTTCCACTCCACGTAATTAGGCAGTGATTTATGAAAAAAGCAGCCACTTGTTGTTTTATTTAATTTAAGGGTGATTTAGCTAAGATATTATAGGAAAGGTCCTAAAGGATGTATAAATTTATATAATAATAATAATAATAATAATAATAATAATAATAATAATAATAATCTTATAAAATATTTCGGAAGTTGTGTTAATTATAATTATTATTTGGAACATTTGTACTTATAACTATTTTGAATAATTTTAAAAAATGCTTTCCAAACTTGCGTTTTTCCACCACAACTCTCTGTTTTGTACAGTTTTATTTACAACAATAACAGTTCTAAGAAATGATTATAGAACTGTAAAAAAATGATTATAGAATTTAATTCACTTGTGGGTTGGATTGACAGAAAATTTTACCTTAACAATTATATACTGCTTTTGAAAAATATGGTTACGGGATAAAAAGTTATTTAGTTATGAATATAACTTAGCTTATATACATTGATCGGAGAAGTAGCAAAAACAAATCAATATACGATAATATGACACTGAACTTGATTTATTAGAGGGCTGAAAATCACACGTGATGAACGTCCTGAGACTAACAATTAGAAAATGTCGGAAAAAGTATATCTTTTAAAAAGTGTATATTTTAACATGAAATTTTCAAAATATCATTTAAATATTAAAGTTTTTGTTGATTTACAAATTAAATAACAAACTTTTATTATTCGGCAATATAAGACATATGGCTAGAGAATACGATGACGGGGTTAACTTGCTGTTAACGGTAAGTTAACGCCATGCCTCATATTACCGAATTAATGAAAGTTTGATATTTAATTTGAAAGTCAACAAAAAATTTAGTATTTAAATGATATTTTGTAAATTCATAATTAAAACATCTACTTGAGCTGGAACGATTTAAATCTACATAGAGTTTACTCAGTGAGTATTAAGGACAAATTAAATAGAAACAATTGTAAAATTTGTAAAAAATTATAAACAATTGTAAAAAAATAAAATAAAAGATGGAAACAATTGTAAACTTCAAAATATGAAATACATTATTTAGAAAATATAAATTTAACTCGAAAAAGGGAAATTAAATTGATATTTTTACCATGAACTTATATTAAATCTAAATTTTTATACATTATTCGAGTGGTTTAAAACAGTAATTTAATAATTTATGATAAATGTTTTAGTTTAGACAATCCTAAGATTAAAACTAAAAATCTGATCTTTCCTTATCACTTGTTGAATCAATTCAAAATTAAAATTTACAATTGTTTATATTTTTTATTTTATTTAAAAAATTTTTTTAGTAAAACTTAAATAGAATTTGTAATAATATTTTTTACTAAAACGAAAAAAATAAAATAGTAAGGAAAATAGAAATTTTTTTTGCATTTATATGATTTACTTAGAATATCGATAACATATTAAATTAACTATGTTGAAGAGTAACTAAAATGTTTAAGTTTAAAACTGTGAATTCAAAACAATGAAAATAAACAAACTTAACAACATGTTTTTAGGCTATTTTTTAATTTGTTAGAAATGTTGTAAATTCAATATGTTTTCACTAACATTTAAGTTTATGATAAAAAAAGGAAAAAATGTAAAAAAGAAAACATGAACTTTCAAAAGTAAACGTTTTAATTATATACTTACAAAATATCATTTGAATACCAAATTTTTGTTGATTTTCAAATTAAATAGCAAACTTTTGTTAACTCGATAATATGAGACATGCCGTTAACAGCAAGTTAACTCCGTCATCAGCAAGTTAACTCCGTCATCGTATTTTCTAACTACATGTTTCATAATGCCGAATCATCGAAGTTTTCTATTTAATTTGAATATCAACAAAAAAATTAGCATTTAAATTGTATTTTAAAAATTTATGATTAAAATGTAAATTTTTTGAAAATTGATATTTTCCGACGCTTTTTCCGACTAACAATACACCTAGTAGATATTAAAATGACGTTATGTTAAAAAAAATAAAAAATGGACGTTATTTAAGGAAATACTTGGACCCATATTTAGTGTTAACCGTCTTTTAAGTCACCATTGCAGACTCCTATGTCACGATTGGAATGCATGATTCTCTATTACCACCATGATCTCCGCCTTATTCTCCACCGAACTTGTACTATTTACTACCTTCTTAGCTACCGCATGTTCCCTTTCGTCGTATCTATCTATCTTGGGATCTTCGAATTCCATCTTATTTGCCATCCTCGCCGGAACCACCGTATTTCTTTTGTTAAAGAAACTACCGTATTTTTCATATATGTCACGCCTGTTTTCTTACACAATAGCACCGTTAGGGACCCATAAACCTAAGAAGTTAAATTAAAAAAAGAAAAGAAAAAACTATAAGAGAGCAGTATGAAGAACAAAATGGTTGATACTTGATGATGCATGGTGGAAAGAAGAAGAAGACGACGTAATAATGATAAATAAACAGTCTATTGCTTTTCTTTACTTAGAGCATGTGTAATGGGTTGAGGCCCATATAATCTCTCAAACAAAAAAATATTTTTTAATTTAAATTAATTATATGATTAAATTTTAAAACTTTTAAAAGAGTTAAACCAATCATTTGTTGATAAATGTTGGTAGAATCTCTCATAAGTCTCTCAAAGATAGTTAAATATGTGTTAATTTTGTTACAAAACTTTTGCACAATCCATGTAAAAAATGTCTTGTTGTTGACTTAACTTCCACGTCTTCTATATCTCTCACAAATTCCTTTAATTTAATTATTTAAATGTATGGTAGCTTAAAATATAGCCATATTAAGTAAGGGACATTTTTCATGATACATAGTTTTGTGAACAAAAAAAGTAAAGCTAGAAAACTTTTAAAAGACAACCATGGACTAATAAACACAATCAATCCTTCATTACTACAATGTAATTCCAATCTTCAAAAAACATTAACATATGTGAAAAAGATTAGAGACATTTACATATTCCCAATTGAGTAGACTCTTTATCATGGCCAATACAGTCACAAGAACAATCATTGTTCTAGTGCAATTATAAAGCTCAAAAGTATTTTTCATATAATAGTAATAGTAATACCCTTGGAACATGCTCTGAATTTCTGCCCGCCGCCTTACGAATCATTAGCTGCCACATCAGTAAAATAACTGAAGTCTGTCTTTTTCTAAAACACGACGTCGTTTCAACTTCCTGACACATATACGTAGACCACGCATATGTATATACTATATATACACACGTATATTTACTTTACTTTATTTTCTCCTTTTCTCTCTCTCTCGAGAAGAAGAAGAAGAAGAAGAAGAAGAGGAAGCCCATCAAATTAAACAACAGTTCGTCAGAAATTCTCCATTTTTTCCACCATTGATTGAGAGAGAAAACTAAAACCTCTCAATTGAAGTTTCATCCTTTACAGATCTGAATCTAATGCGTTAAAATTCGTTTTTTTTCCTCGATTCATCCGCCATTTTCTGTTTTTTCAAGGAACAAGGGTACACGAATCGTTTTCATCTTCTGATTTTAGTTAGAACTCGTCTTAATTGGATCTGGGTTTGATTATGGAGAAGACTAACGATGGTTCTGTTTTTTTCTTTTCTTTCAAATGTGTAGGTTTGATTACGAGATCGGAGAAAGGGAAAAAAAAAATGACGCATAGAGTAGATCAGGAATACGATTATTTGTTTAAGATCGTGTTGATCGGTGATTCAGGTGTTGGGAAATCGAACATTTTGTCGAGATTCACAAGAAATGAGTTTTGCTTGGAATCCAAATCTACCATTGGTGTTGAATTCGCCACTAGAACTACTCAGGTGGGATTCGAATTTTTCTCTGTCACTTTCTAAAAGTAAAATTTAGAATATTTTTTGTTAGAATCAGATAAATGTTCAGATTTCTCGTGATTTAGGTGAGGTATAAGGCTTAAAGCTGTGATTTTGTGATAGTTTTTTTGTTTCTGATTTATCTTAGCTGTAATCTATGAAAGTTTATACTTTCTCTTCTATACATAGATTTAGTTATGTTTAGCGTCGTCGATTATGTCTTTTGGTTTGTTGGCAGCTTTGTGATCACATTAGTGTTAGTATATTTGATAGTGCATTTCAAGTTATGGCTCTGGAACTTAAGTCTGTTTTGTTTCTTTTTGATGTTTAGTCTATTGATTGGGAGGGATTTAGGTCAATTTAGGGAACACACTGTGTGTTGTCAAACCATAATTCTAAGAACGAAATGAAATTTCTAACGATGTAGTTTTTTCCAACAATGTAGGTCATTATCAACTTGATTGTTCTCTTTTCTTGTTAAGAGTTTTTTTTTTTTTTGAAGAGAGAATCTTTGATGTGTTGGCTATTAATCATGAGTGATGCTTTTGTTCAATTTAAGACTATATATGGATGGTCGTGAAGGCCAATTGAAAAAAAAGAAGATATTGTCCTCAATAATTCATTGTATCTCCTGATTACTATTTTCATTTCTGGTGCATGACTTGGTCCACCTTCATACAATTGTTAAGTCAACCAATTCAAATTTCAAGAGAGTTCTATCATGCACTTTACAAGAGAGTTCTATCATGCTCAGATGATTTTAACAACTTTAGATGCTGTTTTGTTATATATGCTCTTAACTTTTGGTTGTTTGAACATTAGCAATCTTGTTCATAATATGAGGATGCTTCAGCTCTTGAGATCTAACTCGTTGTTTATGCGAATCTCTGTGAATGTATTACGGATACATAGGTAGAAGGGAAAACAATTAAGGCCCAGATCTGGGATACTGCAGGTCAGGAGAGGTACAGGGCTATCACGAGTGCTTATTACAGAGGCGCAGTAGGTGCTCTTCTTGTCTATGACATCACCAAGGGCCAGACCTTTGACAATGTCTTGAGGTGGCTGCGAGAACTGAGAGACCATGCAGATTCCAACATTGTGATCATGATGGCTGGGAACAAATCCGATCTGAACCACTTGAGATCCGTTGCTGAGGAAGATGGTCAGAGTTTGGCTGAGAAGGAAGGTCTTTCTTTCCTAGAGACATCTGCTCTTGAAGCAACAAATGTCGAGAAAGCGTTTCAGACCATCTTAGCAGAGATCTACCATATCATAAGCAAAAAAGCATTAGCTGCACAAGAAGCAGCAGCAGCAGCTACTTCCGCAATTCCTGGGCAAGGAACTACGATAAATGTTGATGACACATCTGGAGGCGCGAAACGAGCTTGTTGCTCTTAAACTAAAGGTAAACTGGTTTTTCGTTTGTTCCATCTTCAAAGATTCAAACTTTTTTTTTCAGTGGCTTCTCTTCTTTTCAAGTTTTGGCTGATGAAACGTAACTATGCAAGACTATGTAGAATACTTCTGTCCATTTACTCTGTTTTTATACTCTTTGGTTGGGGTTTGTGGTCAGCTAAAGCTTGTGAGATTCCTTAATCAGTAAAGTTTGTTAGTAGTATACTTAGAATCTGCTGGTACTTTTTTCTCTTCTTCTTGCCGTTGGTGTGTTCTCTCTTCATTTCTGGTTTATAAAAGTATCTTTCGTTTCATTCCATCTCCGGTTTAGGTCGGTTCGTCTTGGTTTAATCGAATCATAATTATCAAGTTCCAAATCCTTTCTTTAACATTGAGAAGCTTCTACCAATAATTTTTTTTTTGTGTATTATAAGAAGGTTTATATCATCATTTAAAACTTATGGTAATCCGAGAATTTTGAAAACTACGATACAAAGCAACTTTTTAAGACTTCGAAGTCATATCTTGAACCTTTTGGTAAACATTTTCGTTAGATAATTACTTATAATGAATCATTTTTCTGAACATTTTATAGAAAACCAAGGCAAATGTTGACCAAATAATTTTGCTCCTTCAGTTTAACACATAAAAAACGTAAATGAGCCGCAGTTATCAAATAAAAGAATTGTTCCCTTCTGAGCTTCTCACTCGGTTCAGATGAAATAGTGGCCAGGCTAATTTCTAGTTGTTTTGAACCGACCAAATCAAATGATTTTTAAATAACATCATTTTTCAAGTAAATAGAGAAAGTGACGATAAATGTTTTTTGGATGATAATATTTCAAATAAATAGAGAAAGTGACGTTACATAAAGAACGATAAAAGGAGTGGCGGCGAAAGAGTTTATAGTAAATCCTGAAAATTTTACATTGTCAACGTTTGAGGTTTTTTTTTTAAATTTCAATTCCAAATCATTTCTTATTTATAAGAACTTTAAATTGAAGATGCTATACATTTCTTTTGTGATTTGTAAACTACAAAATAACATAACACTGATCAGATTCCGTAGCTTTTTAATATTTTACCATTTAAAAGAGCTAATGTTAAGGTTTAGTCATTTTATAGTAACCAGAATAAAAGTAGAACATTTTACACTTAAAAAAAAAAAAACTTAAATCATCCTCTATGAATATGAGAAACAAACTTGTTGATAAATCATCCTCTATGAATAAAAAAAAAGAAAATAACTTGTTGATAAAACGTTATTCTGGTGCAGACAGAATTTTCTTTATAAGTTTTCTCATTTCTCTCCAAATGTCATTTCTAGAGAATTATATTTGGATTTACATCGAAATATCATTAAAGAAACTATATCAGTTAAAAGTTTAGAACAACAAAGTCAAAGTTTTCTAAAAATCACTGTTATCTACTTATGTAATAATTTGTTTTTGCAGTTTTATAATAAATTTGTATTTTTTGTTTTGATGATAAAAATTTTAGACGGGAAGGAAAAGAAAAAGAAAAGGAAATAACTTTTTGTAGTGTTTTGGATTTTAAAATATTATACAATTAAAATAGTTCATGACTATTGTATAATATAAATTAATTTGAAATGATGAAATTATATTTTGTCTTGTGTTTACTATTTTGATAAATTACTAAACTAAAATATATTGATCTGTCGTCGAATTAAGTCGACTTTAGTGACCTGATTAGCTTTGGACAAAAAAATCGAATCCAAAGACCTGACTTGAATCTGATCCGAATCAAAAATTTTAAATTATTTTATTAGGTTTGTATAGTCATAAATATCAGTTTGGGTTCGGATTTTACCCGATAGCCATTTGGAGTACCTAAAAATCGGATATATCACTTATGAGAACTTAGAGTTTTAATTATTTTTGGACAAAATACCTGAATTCGAGAACCTAATCTGAAAAATTCGATTCGAATCTGAACCCAAAATTTTAAATTTGGTTTTGTATGGATTTATATATGTTAAATTCTATGTGTTTTCAGATAATTTGGTTACATTTCTGATATATAGATATCCTCTTTCAAATATTTATAGGTTTTCAAATTTAAAACCCAAATTGATTTTGAAACCTGAATCGATCCGAATCCGACAAAACCAAAACTGAACCGAATATTTATAATTATCCTATTGTATAATAAATACATAAATCCGATAAATTCGAATCCCATTGGATCTTAGTCGAACCCGAAACCGTTATCATATGCCAGGACTAGACCCGATGATTACAAAAGATTGTCCGGTTTACTTTCCGGTTCGATTTTAAGAAACTTTGTTTTTTTTTGGTTCCACGTCTAAGACTACCTGCAATGGGCTGTTGAATAATAGTATTCAACAGTTGAAACCAATGCAAAGAAAAAAAAATTAAGTGTTGAATCTACATGCCTTCAACGCACATTGAAAAAATTCAACACTTGAATTTAAAAGCAATTCGCCATGTGTCCAAATTTCATTGGTTTAAATTTTTTATTAAAAATAAAAAATAATTAAAATCTGATTGGTTGATTAGATTTTATGTATTTTTTTCACCCTTATCTTTTAAACACAATTATTGGATAATATAATAATTATTTTAATTTTATTTTTATATCAAAATTTATAATTTTTTATACTCTATAAATAGAGACTCGCTTTATTTGATTTGGACACAAAAAAAAAACATCTTATTTCGTCAAAATGGATCCCAATAATAACTCTTTTAATTCCCAAAATTCTGGTAATTATTCTTTTAACTACTCAAATCCCAACAATTATCAATTTCAAAATCAACCTCCTAGCCAACCCCAACATATACCCAATATGGGTATCCTCCAAATTTCTTCATACCGTCAGCTATTCCAAATTTTCATCCATACTATGGATCAATGATGTCATATCCATCTCAAGAACCTCTTAATTCCTCTACTCCAACCAACAATGAAGTTGTCTCAAATATCAGTACAACTCAATTTCCCGAATTTTCGACACAAATGGCTCTTGGTGGTATGAACGGTGCTGATGAAGCCACTCCAAATACAGATGAATCAACTCATGTTCGTCGCAAAAATCCCAAATGGACAACCGAGCAAAATTTGGTGTTATTGAGTGGTTGGATTAAATATGGAACCGACAACGTTGTTGGCAGAAACCAAAAAGGTGAAGCCTACTAGGGTAAAATTGCTGATTATTGTAATGAGCATTGCTCATTTCAGTCGCCGCGTGATGGAGCTTCATGCAGAAATCATTACAACTACATCAACCAAAGACTTGGCAAATGGATTGACGTTTATGATAACGCTAAGCGTATGAAACAAAGCGGGTGGTCAGAGAATGATGTATTGGCAAAAGTGCATGAATTATATTCAAGTGCTAATAATGGTCATTTTAATCTAATGTCAGAATGGCACGCTATTCGTGATCAACCACGGTATAGTAGTCAGGTCGGAGGAAATACTGGCTCCGGGAGCAGTGGATCTAAGAGATCACGGGAGAGTGATGCAAGTGGTTCAAGCTCTATTGGATCCATTGCTCGTCCAAGAAGGATGTCGGAAGGACATTGAGCGTGCATTCGGAGTGTTGCAAGCTCGTTTTAAAATTATCCGTGAACCAGCTCACATGTGGGATATAACTGATTTGGCTATGATCATGAGGTCATGTATCATATTGCATAATATGATAGATGAGGATGAGCGAGATACATATGTTCAACATTGGACCGATTATGATCAATCTGAGGCAAGTGGGTATAGTACACCGCAACCATTCTCGACTGAGGTGCTTTCTGCATTTGCAAATCATGTGCGTGCTAGATCCGAGTTGCGTGATTCGAATATACATCATGAATTGCAAGCGGATTTAGTCAAACATATATGGGCAAAATTCGGAATGTTTAGAGACTAAAATATTTATTAAAAAAATTGTAACGTAAGAGTTTTATGGTTTCTATGTGTAATATTATAATAATTATGTGTGTTTCAATAAAATTTAAGTGTGTTTTAATAAAATTATATGTATTAATAAAATTGTGGGGAAGGGTGTTGAATTTTTTTAAACAAAACCATTGTAAAGTGTAAAATAAAAATAAGTGTTGAATTATGAGGTGGATGAGAGAAAAAATGATGTAGAATAAAAAATAGAACGTTGAATGTTGAAATCATTGTAGATAGTAAAAGGGGAAGAGCAAATCATATCACATTTGATAAATTTCTTTGTAAAAAAAAAGTAAAAACAAAACATTTGCAAGAGAAATTAAAAAAACAAGTTGAGAACTTTTTGGTTTCATATTTTGAAATTTGGTCTCTGGGAGATCGGATCCTGTCCGAAAGATTGAAACTTTAGAAGATAGAACATCATCGCAAGGAAGCATGGACCCAGCTGTTCTCGACGACATCATACGGCGTTTGTTGGATTACAGAAACCCTAAGCCTGGGACGAAGCAGGTTATGCTCAACGAGTCTGAGATCCGCCAGCTTTGCGTCGTCTCCAAAGAGATATTTCTTCAACAACCTAATCTCCTTGAGCTCGAAGCTCCTATCAAGATCTGCGGTATATTGTAATCTCTATCCGATTCCCCAGCTTTGGGATCTGCGATTCTTCTTGATTGTGTATCATTTTGCCTTCTCTTGGTTGGATTTTACTGAAAAATTTGCATTTTTAGCTTCTGCTATGAATTTTCTCGGATATGTTTGGGTAGAAACGAATAGAATTGAAGTTATATGGGAATGTAGAATGGTTAAGAGAGAGAGAGGTGTTTAGCATCATCTGATTGCAGCAGCTAATCTTGAAAGAAAGAAAAGTAAAGGAGATGAGAAGATCATTAAATTTGGACATCATGAGGTTGAAGAATGCTAAGTAGGGGAGAAGAGAACTTTGTTCTTGAAGCAAAAGGAACAATCTATTTTTAATGATGGATGTGTTTGTTGAGGTTTCCCCGTTCTTGGAGGCTGCTTGAGAGAATCTGCTTATTAGTATGCTAATGATAAAAGATCTTGTATGGTCCTTTGAAAGAAAGCAAGTTCTTTTCGGTCTTTCTGGCGAAAATTGATTGGTTTCTTTGTTTTTATTCAAATATTGTTGATAAGGGTATCTGTCGATTCCTAGGTTGATCTATAACATTTGTCTTTAGGAGATTGAAAGTCTAGGAATCATGGAGGTTTCCATGGTTATGTGAGAGCAAGCAAGTTCATTTTGTTATTTATAGGCAAAAACGCATTGCTTTGATTTTAACAAATCCTTGTGCTTGCTAAGTTGCTATCTTTGTTTTTCTTCAACTGAAATATCTTTAACTTTATCTTTTGTCATGATTCCGGTGTATCCCTAGGTTGATGAGTAGCTTTTTTCTTTGTGTTGTTTCAGGTGATATTCATGGTCAATATTCAGATTTATTGAGGCTTTTCGAGTATGGAGGTTTCCCTCCTGCAGCAAACTACTTATTCTTAGGAGATTATGTTGACCGTGGGAAGCAAAGTTTGGAGACTATTTGTCTTCTGCTTGCCTACAAGATCAAATACCCCGAGAACTTTTTTCTCTTGAGAGGAAACCACGAATGTGCATCTATTAACAGAATCTATGGATTCTATGACGAATGTAAACGAAGATTCAATGTGAAGCTCTGGAAAGTATTTACAGACTCTTTTAACTGTCTTCCTGTGGCTGCTGTCATCGACGAAAAGATACTTTGTATGCACGGTGGACTTTCTCCTGATTTGATCAATGTGGAACAGATTAAGAACATAGAGCGTCCAACTGATGTTCCAGACTCTGGTGTCCTCTGTGACCTTCTTTGGTCTGATCCTAGTAAAGATGTCAAGGGCTGGGGGATGAATGATCGCGGTGTCTCCTACACTTTTGGTGCGGACAAAGTTGCTGAGTTTCTAATTAAAAACGATATGGATTTAGTCTGTCGTGCCCACCAGGTTAGTACATAGTGTATATATGTTTCCTATAGTTTTTTTTTTGGTTTGGGAAATCGAATCTGCTGCTCAAGAAGCTATGATGTTGCCACAGGTTGTAGAGGATGGGTATGAGTTCTTTGCCGATAGACAGCTTGTGACTATATTTTCTGCTCCAAACTACTGTGGTGAATTTGACAACGCTGGGGCAATGATGAGTGTCGATGAAAGTTTAATGTGCTCTTTCCAAATTCTTAAGCCTGCGGATCGGAGGCCCCGGTTCTTGTGAATGGAATAAGGTATTGATTTGCTTCTCTAAAATGTTGAGCTTCCTCTCTGTTTCAGAATCTCAGATTGTTGTTATACGGCTTTATCTATAAATATGTAATTAAAGTTCTTTCATCTCACATGAAGTCCATACATAACTAGCTTTCATCGCCTCTCGTGTTTCTAAATTAGATTACGATAGCAACTCAGTTGAAACACAAAAAAAAAGAAATTTTAGAGTTTGTGTAGCTTTAATAATCTGAAAACTTTTGAAAGGTCACTGATTCATTAACTTACAGAGGAATGTTCTCATATGCATTTGCAGAGCCTGACTTATGACTTAAAGAAAAAGAAAAGGCAACAACAAATAATGGAGGAACCTCCATGAGAATTCGCCATAGTTGCAAAGGCAATAATTAGATGGTTATCATCTTTACCACTTGTATTACAGTTATATCAGTTTTCTTCTACCAAAAATTTTCCTCTTGCTTTCTTCTCCTCTGTATTTTCATATGAATCCCCTAGTGTATATACATTATATCTGTATTGGACACGAATTGAAGGATGCTTCGGTTCATGGATTGTTATGATCCAAGAACATTTAAAACAGAGGGTTCTCTAGACACTAATTATGCAGCGAATCCTAATGGAGAATTTACAAGAAGCTGACTGGGAAATTTTCGTCAACTCAGTTTTCAGTTCCATTCGAAATTGTCCAACTTTGCTGGTGAAGAACAGATCTGAATCTTTCTACTATTGTTCATGGATTTAGGGTTTCTACAGAAGTAGTAACTTAAAAAAATCGAGTGAAAAGGATTCCCTTCTTTTTACTTTTGGTTTAGTTGTGCGTACGCCTACCGAGACTTGCGATATATGATTACGAGGACTAAATAGTAGTGCGTCTAGGTCATTTTCAAACGAAGATTCAACCACGGAGCATTCCAACATTTTCTGAAAGACGGAGCATTCTTTCTAAGGCCTTCTAGGAGCAGCTGTGTAGGTAACTATGTGTTGTTTCTATATATATATATATATTTTCAAATTAACATTCCAACGGTTACTATTATGTCTAAAGTTTGTATGTATTTTTATTTAAATTCTAGATTTGATCTTGATTTCACATGATTTTTTTTTGTTTGTCGTCTTTTTATTTTTCTTTTGTCATCCACATGATTTTTTTTAGACATCAATGATTCACTATTTGATCATCGTTTAAAGATCATGGGACTTTTACTGAATCACTGTTTCTTTACTTAGATCAGCCCAATTCAAAACCGTCCAAAAATGGGCCTGATCCACAAAGGCCCATTTATAACCACGTGATTGGCACGTGGATACCAAGTAGCAGAGAAACTAGTGGCATCGACAAGTATAGCTCCTTTGGCCCTTTCTGTTTCGTTCGTCGATCAAAAGTCAGATTTGATAGAGAAGCCGAAATTATTTTATGTTCTTCTATTTTGAAAATTTCCAGTAAACACATCCGGAAAAGCTTAGTCACCGGAAAATGTTTCTATCTCACCCTCCTCAAGCAATACAACCAATATCTTATACTGTTAACTTCTTACCTCGCTGTTCTCCAAAGCCACCGTCGTGTTCCGTTGCCTTAAACAATCCTTCAACATCCTCCTGCGCCGGAACTAAAGTCTCTAATAATCAGCTAATTCAATCATTGTGCAAAGAGGGTAAACTTAAACAGGCGATTCGCGTCTTGGCTCAAGAATCCAGTCCGAGTCAACAGACCTACGAGCTACTGATTCTCTGCTGCGGCCATCGCAGCTCTCTTTCTGATGCTCTACGAGTTCATAGACATATTCTGGATAATGGGTCCGATCAAGATCCTTTTTTGGCTACGAAGCTTATTGGTATGTACTCTGATTTGGGATCAGTTGATTACGCACGGAAAGTGTTCGATAAAACGCGTAAGAGAACTATATATGTTTGGAACGCTTTGTTCCGAGCGCTTACATTAGCGGGTCATGGAGAAGAAGTGTTGGGTTTGTACTGGAAGATGAATAGGATTGGAATCGAATCAGATAGGTTTACATACACCTACATTCTCAAGGCTTGTGTTGCATCGGAATGCACGGAGAGTTATCTCACAAAAGGTAAAGAGATTCATGCGCATCTTACCCGACGCGGATACAATTCACATGTTTACATCATGACTACGTTGGTGGACATGTATGCTCGATTTGGTTGTGTGGATTATGCCAGCCATGTGTTCGGTGGAATGCCTGTGAGAAACATTGTTTCTTGGAGCGCTATGATCGCTTGCTACGCAAAGAACGGGAAAGCTTTTGAAGCTCTGAGGACTTTCCGTGAAATGATGACAGAGACCAAAGATTCATCCCCAAATTCTGTGACTATGGTGAGTGTGCTTCAAGCTTGTGCTTCACTTGCGGCTTTAGAGCAAGGGAGATTGATTCATGGGTACATACTCAGACGGGGGCTTGACTCCATATTGCCGGTGATCAGTACCCTTGTGACAATGTATGGTAGATGTGGTAAGCTCGAAGTGGGACAAAGAGTATTTGATCGAATGCGTGACCGGGATGTTGTATCCTGGAATTCCTTGATATCAAGCTATGGCGTTCACGGGTATGGAAGGAAAGCAATTCAGATATTTGAAGAGATGCTCGCCAATGGGGCTTCCCCAACTCCCGTAACATTTGTCAGTGTTTTGGGAGCTTGTAGCCATGAGGGACTTGTTGAAGAAGGAAAAAGACTGTTTGAATCAATGTGGAGAGACCATGGGATACAACCACAGGTCGAGCATTATGCTTGTATGGTTGATCTATTAGGTCGGGCCAATAGGTTAGATGAGGCAGCAAAGATGGTACAAGAAATGAGGACTGAACCGGGTCCAAAGGTTTGGGGTTCCCTTCTCGGGTCTTGTAGAATTCACGGTAATGTTGAGCTTGCAGAGCGGGCGAGTAGAAGGCTCTTTTCACTTGAACCAAAAAATGCAGGGAACTATGTGTTGTTGGCAGACATTTACGCGGAAGCTCAGATGTGGAATGAGGTTAAGAGAGTGAAAAAGCTTCTAGAACACCGCGGACTGCAGAAGCTGCCTGGTCGATGCTGGATGGAAGTGAGGAGAAAAATGTACTCATTTGTCTCAGTGGATGAGTTTAATCCTCTTATGGAACAGATTCATGCATTCTTGGTTAAGTTAGCCGAAGAGATGAAGGAGAAAGGGTACATACCACAGACCAAAGGAGTTCTATATGAGCTTGAGACGGAAGAAAAAGAGCGGATAGTGTTGGGACACAGTGAGAAATTGGCGTTAGCGTTTGGGCTGATAAATACAGCAAAAGGAGAACCCATCAGAATTACGAAGAACTTGCGTTTGTGCGAGGACTGCCACTTGTTTACAAAGTATATTTCAAAGTTTATGGAAAAGGAGATTCTGGTTAGAGATGTGAACCGGTTTCATCGGTTCAAGAATGGAGTGTGTTCTTGTGGAGATTACTGGTAACACTTGTAAGACTTATACGTTTGCTTGTGTATAGTAAATAAGCAAGGGAGAGATCTCGACTTGAGTTCTTGGACTTAACAAACAGATTAGGCTTAGAAAATTCCTGTAATATATGCCAACAAAAATCTGTTGGGATCATTGTTACTATCATATTGTTTTCTAATAAACAAAAAAAGAAAAAAAAATCTTTTATCGCATTCAATTTTTCCATTTTCCTCAATCAGCACAAAATGGAAAAAATCTTTTACAAACAAAAAAATGGAAAGAACAAAAGATTATAGAAACAGATTAAACATGCAATTATAAAAATAAACACAGAGTATTCAGTTTTGTCTAAAACACACAAACACAAGAAAGAGAGATCAAAGATGCCAGTGGCTGCGATCTTTATTTTAGCGGTTGCTGCAATATTCTGGGTTTTGGTAAGTTATTTTCGCAGTGGGAATAATAATGTTTCAAAGAAGGTTAATGTCAGACCAAGCGGCATAGGAACTGAATGGATTTGGTCAATTGGGTCATCGTCTTCGTCTTCATGGCTATGATGTTCTTAAACAACAACGCTCAACCAATTCAGAATTTTATCGATGAACAAGCTGATGGGATTTTGATCCTAGTAATCATCTCTCTCTTTCTCTTCATGCTTCATCTCAGAGACATTTGACTTCTCCTTTTTTGTTGTTGGGGATTATGTATATTTTACCTCTGAATGTGAATTTTTAATCAGAATTTACTTGATACGAATCAAATTACTAAATTTGGTTCTCATAAGGGTTTTAAAGAGAGAATAACAATGGATATATATAATTATTATATGATTACAGAAATTTAACTTGAAACAGAAGGGAAAAAAAGGAAACTGTACGTTTCAAAACGTCAACGTTTTATGGCGTTTTCAGTCGTCGTCGATGTATATGGTCTCTTGCTTAAACAGTCCTCCGAACACTTTCCTCACCTCTTTCTCCGGCTTCTTCTGACGCTCTTCCTTCTGTTTGGACGCAAACACAGATGCGGCGGGTTTAGCGTTCACCTTTCTCGGTTTAACTACTGCTTTCTTGGGTGCCAAGTTTCTCGCTTTTGCTTGTCCTCTGACTGTAGCAACCTGCACTTTAGGCGTCTCTGAAGCGTTCTGAACAGCGGTAGTGATCTGAGAACCAAGTTTAGTCCAGGAGAGACCAGAGCCGATATCTTTCGCCTTGTTAAATAGACCGTCCACTGTGGTTCCCACTCCCTCTGCTTTCTGCTGCACATCTTCAGCAGCTTCTGCTTCTTTTTCGGAGATCTGAGAACCGAGTTTAGTCCAGGAGAAACCCGAGCCGATATCTTTCGCCTTGTTAAATAGACCGTCTACTGTTATTCCCACACCTTCTTCCTTCTGCTGCGCATCCTCAGCAGCTTCTGCTTCTTTTTCAGAGAGCTGTTGTGCTGCTTCTGCTGCCTCTTGGGCTTTCTCAGCTGCGGCTTTAGCTTCTTCCTCGGCTCTTGCCTTTGAGATCCCATCCGCGTACACTTTCCTCCTCCCATCTTCCGGGATTGCACTATCATAGATAATATTTCATCAAAAGAAGTTCATAACAAAACATTAATTTCAGTTCTAAGCTCTCTATGTATAAAGAACGCGTTTTAACCCGAATCCGCTAGTTTCAATATCTCCCTCTAACATTTCTAGCAAACAACAATGACTCCTTAATCATCAAGTGGAATGTATATAGAGATTTCTTTTACCTGAAAAGCTCATCCAATGACCGTAACGGTGCTGATGGATCTGTAGAAACTTCCACCACCTACAAAAAGACACAACTGATGTCATCAAGCTACAAACTTGATGAGTAGGTTACTTGTGCTATACACTACCTTATTTTCTGAAACTGCAGTGTTGGCGAAAACGTCTGCAACCAGCGACGCAATCTTCAACTTAGGGACCTGATAGTAATCAGAGCACCAAACAAGTTAATAAACCCATTAGTCAAACCCAATCTGTAAAACCAAATGATTCGTTTCAATGTAATGTATGATAATAATATCCCTTTATCGCATACATTACATTACTTTGTAGGCCTCGGACGAACTACTGCCACCGCTGTTACTTCCTTCAGGTGAAACGACGACGTTATAAGATTTCTCCGGCGAAAAATCCTCCGTTAAGCTCGTCTTTATGAGCGTGTAC
Source organism: Cardamine chenopodiifolia (assembly GCA_963922655.1). NCBI lineage: Eukaryota > Viridiplantae > Streptophyta > Magnoliopsida > Brassicales > Brassicaceae > Cardamine > Cardamine chenopodiifolia. The sequence goes on along the minus strand of OZ000479.1, from coordinate 11,023,196 downwards.
GCCACGTTGGTCTGAGCCACTTTCTCGATGAGGTCAGAGATAGTCAATGGCTGAGATTGAGAGAATAGGTTGCTGAAGAAAGAAGTAATTCCGTCTAGCACATTGTACGTGGATCCGCTGATGCTGCCGTCATAAACTATCGCCACGTGGCTTACGCCGGCGAGCTCAGCCGCCTGGACTACGAGCAGCGCGTCTGAGGTCGAGACTTGGGCGTCAGGACCGTTCTCTGTTGCCCCGACGGTAACCACAACTTTGGTCGCGTTTCCAATTGCTTTAGCGATTGATTCAGCGTCTTGGAAAGGGGATTGAACGGCGTTTAGCCTCTTGACTTCCTCCTTTGATAAAATCTGTTGAAATGCTGATCGTTACACGATAAATCAAAACGCTAAACGCCACCTAATGTTTTTTGAATTGTTACGAAAATCGAAAACGGAAAAAAGCAATCCGAGTTACATGCCAAGTCAAAGCAATTTTTTTAAAACCAAACCGCGTTTGCTAAATCAAAGGTCTAATTTGCGATCGCTGTCTTAAATCAGAAGTGCGATTACGACAAAAACTCAAGATCATTATTATCGCGTTTAGAAAATGGACAGATTATGAATACCGACCTTGTAAGTAGCCGCGACACGAGCGAGGTCTTGGGCGGCTCCAAGATCAGGAACACCGGCTCGAACGCTGAATCCTCGTTGCAAGAGCGTTTGAGCTATGCGTATACCGGCTTGTCCGGTAGCACCGGCCACGAAAACCGTACCGGGATCTTTTCTTCTGTTATTACCAAACGCTAAACCGGTCGAAGGGTTCGTCACGACCGGCATCAGTGACTTCATGTCCGGTAACTTACCGAAATCGAACCGGAATGGGTTCGAATCTGACGATCTCCCGGTTTGTTTTTCCTCGGAGCCATCATCTCCCTTCGCTTTCCTGAGTTGAAACCCCGTTTGTTTAGCCCACACGGTTAACCTCGGTTTTCTCCGGTTAAACCTAACACCCTGCGGTGGAGTGGTGGTTAACGGGAATGAAGTGGAACTGGAAGCCATTAGAAGAGGTCGGCGAGCTTAAATGTTTGCTTGTTCCTCAAGTAAACAATGTGGATGCCATACTTTGAAGATGAGACACCGTTGGGGAGTGTGAAAGACTTTCGTTGTTCGGTGTTTTTCATCAGATGATGATTTATTATCCGGAATGGATTCATAACCAATAAAATCACGCCACATCATCAACATATCTTGATGTGGCTTCATCTGAACTTTTCGCCACAGAATCTCGATCGTACGGGCCCCAGATAATAAAAACTTTCAACTTTGCCACACTATTTTAACGTAATTTCATTTATCTCCTTCCAATCCATCCTAATATTTTTGGTTTATTATATCTTATCGCCTAACAAGGTTCATCGGAAAAAGAAAGAAAGTACTGATTCAAATTACAGACAACTGAAACATAGAGAAAGAGAAATTTCAAAGATGGCCAGAGTTACATAATCACTCATTTTTTCAGATGATTATTTTAGTTATTATGGTCTCTTTGGTCCTAGCTGAGGATAGTTATGGATTTGTGCGCTACAACTTCTCGTCTGTAGATCTATAATTGGATGGAATGGCCAGTATTGAAGATGTTAGATTGAAAATCACTGATAGTTCACGGTGTCGCACATGGCATGTTTTATGGGAAGCCCCAATATATTTCACAAATACTTGCACTTGTTTTTCTACGGAATTTGTTTTTGGGATCATTCCAAAACAAGGTATAACCTTGGCCAAGGAATAACATTTGTTGTCTCTCCAATGCCTTATATAAGGTATGGTGCTTCCGCTTAAGGATATTATCTAGGATTGTTTAACAAGACTACTGATAACAGAGCAGATAACTATATATTTGTTGTGGAGCTGGACACAAATCTAAGGCCTGAAGCTGTTGACACCTGTAGTAACCATATTGGTGTCGATGTTAATAGCATAATATCGATCATATCTGAGGATGCTAGTTACTACGATAGTACAATAGGAATATATAGAAGCATGTTACTTGCAAGTAAACAGAGAATTAGAATTTGGGTAGAGTATGATGGCGAACGAGTTAATGTAACTTTGGCTCGTCTTAATACTTTGAAACCGATTGTCCCTTTTCTGTCCTCTAAGAATTTTAGATGCATTTACACATTAAGAAACAATCATTGCATATAATTTTAAAAAATGTTTTTGATGCAATTTGAGAAGATAATATTAGAGATAATTTCTAACAAAAATATAAATTTACGAATAAACAAACATCATTAGTTCATATTTCAATAACCTTTCTTATTTATATGTTATAAGTTTATATGATTATTAATTTATGATTATGATGAGACCATATATTTATATAGAATTGTGAAAAAGTATCTTATTAATTTATCAAATTGTGGCCCAATTTGGGACCAAATTTTTTTATTAATTTATAGAAATTGTTAATTTATCGAGTATTAATTTATAAAGGTTATACTGTATATTGTTTTACCAGCGGTTTTGACGGTGGTGCATTGTGTTTCGACATTGAAACTAATCGCTTATTGCTCTTTTAATTCCATATTCAAAACGCGTGCAGAGCAACAATTTTCGCTTATCGCTCTTTTATTTCCATAAACTAATCGTTTATCGCTCTTTATTTTCAAATGTGAATTAGCTTTTTTTTTTATCTTTTACCAGCAACAATTCAACACATTTACTTGATGTCACAATATTATCATAATGTCTAGATAATAAAAGGGAAAATTTGATATAAAGGATATTTTTTTGGAGTTTGTCTATATAAACTTATTTTTTACTACATTGGTGATAAATAAGGTTGTCAACCAAATCTATCAAATGAATCTATGTACGTTGAGATCGATCCATGGAAACTAAAGATTACACACTAAAGATGTGAGATTCTAGTTAATTTAGAGCAAACTAAAGATTTAGTTTATGAAATCAAAGAAATGAAAATCAAAGAGGAAAACAAGAGAAATGCATTGGACTATGAGTTCTACTGTCAAAGGAATGAACTACCAATCAAACAATGATGCCAAAGATTAATTAAACACCATCCTAGAACATGCAACTCACCAATTAGACTAATCCATTTCCGTGACACTAATCTCTATCTTAATCATCCGATAATCATCCACTTCTGTTAGCTATCTAAATGATCAAAAAGCATTACTAACAAGTCCAATAAGTTCACTAAACACCATAATCATCAACTTCCATTCGCTAGGGTATATAAACCTCATAAAAAGTTTCGTTCCGGCATTTCATAGACCATCTTTCAGGCGTGAAATGCGTAAACTCTTAGACTACCAATTCCTTAGCTAATCTAGCATTAAAAACAACCTAAATGAAGGATCTAACCATAATCAACCTAAAAATCATCATCTAACCATCAATTCATCCTAATTTATCATGACTCATAATCTATCTAAAATACTAACATCTTAAATGAAGAACAAGGAAAAGGAATAGATAAAAAGATGGATTTACAAAGATAGAAATGAAGAAATCTTCATTACAGTTGCATATTATTATGAAAATCAATCCAAATCATCCATAATAGAGTTTGAATATCAAAACCAACTCTCCAAAGAAAAAAACTTAGGGGTTTAGATGTTTTTAGACAAGTATTTATAGGAGAAGGAAAACAAGTTTGGTCAACTAAAATTAAACAAGGGTTGACTCGGTTTTAGGACCAAAATTAGGAATCTCGGAACCGGTCCAATGGTGTCGTGATCCCGGAAAAACAAACCGCTGGAGTTCCGCGGGATCGTAATCCCGATCAAGTTGGCCGCTGGTTCTCCTGGTGAGTTTTGCCACTTCTCCTGGTGAGTTTTGCCACTTCTCCAGTGGTCACATGAAGCCGCTGGATAATACCACTCTTCAATAAATGAGTCATATCTCCTTAACCACTGATTCATATCACTCGAGACCATCTCCATTGGAAGCCTAACTAAATTTCCTATAACTTTTATCAGGAAATCTGGAGCTAAATCTCAAGGAAAAACCTTCATATGAGTTGATCTTTGAGACACTTTGGATTGGTTCTTGATGCATAGCTCACTCTAATTCCTCTTTTTTTACCACTACACTTCATGTACCTACAACACAAGATAATCATGCAAAACATGCAATTAGACACTGGAATAAATGCAATATGAGACCAAATGAGAAATGCAACTAAAATGAAGGTAAAAATCCAACATATCAATTGGTCACTTACACTTTATAATATTGTTAATCCTATAGTACCCTTATTGTTTGGTTAACAAAATAAATATAAATAATAATTATAGCACACATTAGTGCTATACATCTTCTAAGTTCCAGCTTTCTTCAAAATCTTAACTTATGGGCATAGACTCGCAACCATTTTATTTTATCTTTACTGATTTTTTTTGAGCTTGCGGTAAGTGGACAGATTCTTGGTACAAGGGTCTAAGTTGTTGAAGTAGTTCTTAGTTGCGGTTGTGCCATTAGTGTTGGCAAAAAGATCTACACAAACTCTGTGCTAAGATGTAGAAAATTTCAACCTCCTGTAAGCCCATAATACACATGTTCATTGTCACAACTCAAAACCCTAAGAAAGACTGATCTTGTGAACTCACTAACCCTAATTAAGAATGATATATGCCCCTCACTTACAGAACCCATTTTCATATATCTTTAAATTATTGCTAATAAATGCAATGTATAAATAACCCAGAGAAAAAAACAATACAAATATCTAAAACACCACAGAAACATTCATTAACATCACAAATAATCATTCTTGCAAGTCAAGCAATCCAATTGGCTTCGTTCCTCTTCGCATGATCCAGTTCCTAAAAAAAGCTCGCAACTGATCTGGAATCATCAGCTTCGTTTGTCGTCCTTTGGTTTTTAGATTGAGCTTCGTCAAACAGGGCATGACTACTTCTTCAATCTGCAACTCCTCTAATCTTACCATGAACAATTCAAACTTCTTAAGCTTACCAAACCCTTGTGCGTTGATGCTCACCTTTGCTTCCGAGTAACCACACTTTCTATTTTCCATAAAATATATTAAAATGAAAAGAATCTAAGGTAAATCACGTTTCCCGCGTTTAGAAATCCCAATTATGTTTTTGGTTGCGAAATTCTTGAGATCTATGTAAAGCAATACTGAAAATTTGAAAAAATGAGAGAGTTTCTCTTAGATATCTTGAAATATTTTTAGTTGTTGTTGTTATTTATTGAATGTGATTTTCCGAACTTTCTTTAGCTTGGAGTTGAATGCTAGATAAATAATGTGTTGACTGGGAGATCTCATGTTTGTCTTCTGACAGTGAAGGGATCACAAGTTATTCATGCTTTATTATAGAAATCAAAAGTTAGCTGACAATTTTAGAAATTAAAAAGCTCATAGAGACTTGGGAAAAATGCAAGAAGATAAGGACAAATTGCTTAGATATGAAGAGAGATGGTTTCTGTCAACACTTTATTTGTTTGTAATTTTTCATGCCATTATAACATTACAACTCTTCAGGCTTCCCTGGATACTCTATGAACATTCTTCCACAAGCAAACTCAAGTAGTAATGCTCCAAATGAATAAACATCAGCTTTGGTTGTTGGCATTCCTGTTATTATAAGCTCTGGAGCTACATAACCAACACTTCCAAGCATTGGATTCCTGTTTGTGCCAAATCTAGCTAGACCAAAATCTAGCCGCCCGTTTAAATCCTCATCCAAGAGTACATTTGCGGCTTTTACATCTCTATGGAGAACGATATTCTCGTGCAAATAGAGAAGAGCTGAAGCTACTCCTTTGATGATGTGAACCCTTTGTGACCAACTAAGGTTAGGCCTTTCTTCATTAAATAAAAAATCGTCAAGATTTCCATAAGGCATATAATCATAAACCAAGAGTAATTCACCTTTTCTTCTGCAGTATCCTAAAAGCTGCACAAGGTTCTTGTGCCTTAACTTCCCAATACCAACAATCTGAGAAACTATATTCTTGGTATCTTGTTCTGCATCCAAAGAAACTCTCTTTACAGCAATCTGCGCATTAGATGAGAGCTTTCCTTTGTAGACTGTCCCGTTCGCCTCTGTACCGAGCAACTCGCTCTCTTTGAACCCTTTTGTGGCTTTGTATAGAGCTTTGTAAGAAAACCTCTGAGGGCTATAATCTTCCTCCCATTCTTCTCGGACTTCTTCATACTTGCTGGCCACATGCATTGATCTTAATGCTGCTCCCATTTCTTAGAAATATACCTGAAAAAACTTGTTTCTCAAGACAGGTTTTGCTCTGTTGTTTGAACCAATTTTGTGAATGCCATTGTTGTGTCTGTTGCAACTTTTTCAAGCCGTATCTGTGTTGGTGATTTGTGTGTTGTGGGCAATGAGTTGCAGACCACTTTCTTTCAGGAGAAGGTCAACTGCTGTTGTACCAGACCGTCCATTCTTCTTCTTTTTTAGTGGTCATTAATCTCTTAAAATGTTATTTTAATTATACTAGTTGCATTCAGAATTTCGAATGAAGATTTTCATTATCATTAAATACAATTTAGATTGTAACATTGAACAGGTTCATCTGTTTGATCACCTGGATGAATAATTATTTAAATATTATTTTTCTGAAGATGAAAAATCTTCTTCTACAGAAGTCAACTACAAGAAGTAAGAAACAAAAACCAAAGCACAACCTTTTTTGCTTCAGCAGGTATAGACTAAAGTAATGAAAAAACAAAATTATGTATTAAAATCTTGAATCTCATATGTATACAACAGACTTAAAGACAATATGAATCTGGGTTTCGGTATAATAACTAATAGAAACTCACATTTTTTTTGAATAATATGTAAAATTATATTAAATTTTTTTTTTTACAAGCGAAACTAACGTTCTAAATATTTGTTAGAGGTAAACAAAACTCTTAAACCAGAAATCGATAAGTGATGGTATCATTAAAACTCCGAATTGGAAAATTTAATTGGGACAAAACCAATTCGTAGGAAAAAGAGTATCATGACTTTCGATAGAGCTGAGAATGCAACCTAATAAAATACAATAAAAATAAATTAAAACTGAAAAACGACACATATAAAAGAAACCTTCTCTGTTTTTATTACATTAAAAGTCACTTTCTTACATAGAGGGTTTCACAAACGATACACCGATAAAAGAAACCCTCTCTGTTTTTTAGTTTGGTTGAAGTATCTTCCCATGATTTTCTTCTTCAACAACTGCAGCAGAACAAACACATCTGAATAAAAATAAATCAAATTGTAATAGTTGAGAACTAAAAGAGGAACTCACTCTCATTGGTGTTGGCTAAAAGGGGAGCTTTGCTGTCTACTGAATTTGGAGCAGGTACCATGTTTGTGGCACCACTAAAACTAGTAGCCTGAGAAGAAGCTTTACGAGGACTGATAGCTTTAGTTATTACTCGAGATAGTTCTCTATCGTCTTCACTAGGCTCAAACTTCTGGGATATGTATTCCTTCATCGATACACCTTTGTCCCACACCTGGTCACCACATTTTTACATGCACAAGATAATTTGACTGATGCATTTACTTAAAGGTAACATATATGAACAAGTTATAGAACCTTAGTACTGAAGCCAGAGGGCAGGTTAGTTCCGGCAGTGTTAATTTCTGAAACATCATTAACGTCTTCTTCTGACTCTGTTGGTTCTGGAAAAGCCATGTCTTGAATCTTTTTAGTTATAGCATGAGTGGTGTCAGAGACTTTAGCATAAGCTGGTGCTAGTGTCTCTGTCACAGTTTCTGTTATTGTTTTGCTTGGACTAATAGGTTCTCGGCTTGTGTAGTCTTTCCCTGTTTTCTCAGCCATTGATTTTGTTACTGTTGTTGTGTCAGAATCAGCAGGCTTCTCTTGCTTGACATCAGATAAAACATTCTTCTCAGAGATCACAGGATGTTCTGTGTTGGAACCAGTACAATATTTTTGTTCTTGTTCAGCATCGTGTTTGGCTGGGAGAACAGACAAGACATTCATCTCAGTGATCACAGGAGTTTCTCGGGGATGCTGTCTCGCAGTCTCCTTTAACTCTTCAGGTGCCTTCTTTGATTCATACACTGGAAATAACAAAAGAAGATTGATCAGTCTTAAGCAATTCCAAAGAAGTCTTAAGAAGCTTTGCTAAATTTTGATTTACTTGGGGCTCCAAGATATTCAGGATCTTCTTCTTCTTCTTCTTCTTCTCCTTCTTCTTTGATTTTACGGTCTTCCGACTTGTCACGTGGTGACAGTGAAGTATAACCTCCTTCTCTAACTTCATGATCTTCGGTGTTGCCACAATGTGACATGGTTGAATCACCTTCTTCATCATGTCTCTTCTTGGTGCTGAGACTGTGCTGTAGCTTTTTCGCCTTATCCTTCATTTTAGAGAACAAAGATTTCTTATGGTGGGAATATTCTCCTTGATGCTCACTTTCCTTTTTTGGTGAACTATTAGGCGACCGCTTTGAAGCTTCACCAGCTGAAAATTTATCAAACAAAACGGGTTTCAAACCAAGATAACAAAAATGGAAATTGCGAAAACGGATCATTTCTTGGAGAGACTAACATTGGTGACGCTGGCTAAGTGTTGAGAAACTGGGATTTCCAGACTGATCAACATGTGTTTTTAAGCTTTCGAGCTCAGCTACAGGGTCAAGTTGACGCGACATTTGAGAATTAAAAAAAAAGTCTTGATTTTCTGTTTAGGACTCTGATCCTAAGACAACATCATAAGATACATATAAGAAAACTAAGTTGTGCATGTCCGCAAGTCTTGTTTCTCCGAGGTTCTTGGACAAACCATAAAAAATAATGCTTAAAATAGTCATGGCCTTAAGCATAAAGGGAAGACAAAGTATCTGCCAAAGAAATTGACGTTTTGAACTGAATAATAGGACTCACATTTTATAGAGTTTTTAAGAGAAAAATGGATCCAGGAAATTACAAAGAAACTCCTTACACAACTTTTATGACCAAAACTATTGCCTCTATGTAAGAAAGAGAAAGAACACACTTGAAACTTAGTTGAAATCCAACTTAAATCTACTACTATATTATTTAAGCAACTATATAAACATTTTAACCAGATTTAATGTATTATATTACATAAAATGCCACTGTATTTTTCTAAAATTAAGACTAAATTAAACAATCTATAGAAGGTTAAAATAGTCAAAAATTTATGTAAACAAAATTCAATAAAAAAAATCCAAAAAAAATCTTTTAAATAATTATTAGTTTCTAAAAAATAAAACTTATTTCTTTCTCCTAATAAATATGAACGAAAATTTTAAATTAATTTTAAAAAATTCAATAAAAAAATCCAAACAGAATCTTTTAAATAACTTTCTTATTTATTAAAACTTTTACCTTTTTATTTTCTGATTATAACAAACAAATAATTTATCAATATAATTAGGTAAATAGTTAATTAAATATTTAGAAGATTGTAATTTTACCTAATTGAATATTCGAATATTCTAACTAATAATTGCCGATTTTATTGTATCCTAAATCTGATTTCTTAATATTAAATCTAATTTCTTTGGTAGTTTAAAGTTTTATATATTTTTAATCAAATACAAAATTATTAACTATTAACTATTTAGAACATGGTAAAAAATTTTAAAATTAAATTTCGATCTCTATATATTACCTATGGATTTAAAGTGTAACAAACTAGCAAAATATTAATTTTTCATTAATTAAATAAATATATAATTCGGATATTTAAAATTCTTTTAAATATAGAAACTGAAATGATTCTCTCAATTAATTATTTTGATATAAATATTTAATTTGAATATTGGAATTAACTCCCCTATTAACTTTCTTCTCCAGAAAATCATTAAACGAATCTTACTTAGAAAACAAATCTAATAAAATTGTGACGACAAAAAAAATAAATTGAAAAAAAATATGTCCATAACTAATTCAAAAATACCCAACAAATCACTTATTAGGAAAATATTACAAAATCATACATATCTTCCCTAAAATGTCAATATTAAATCCAACAAAATCTTCAATTAATCTACATTAATTAAAAAAACGAGAATATTTTCTTAAAATACCAATATTGCTCTACAAGTTTCAAAAGACGTTATCATATATTCCTTATATAAACCTCGGACCCAGATGCAATCAAAAGTAAAAAAAAATGGCTACTCAAGATTTGTAACTCTTTCGTTTCTATACTCATGTGTTTGCTTGAGATTATCTTTAAATTGATAACTGATGAATCTGGTTGTTTTTTTATTTTCTGATGAGATTTTGTTTTTTTTTTGGGTATCAGATACATTATTTTTAGGGCAGAAGTTTCAAGAGATTAGTGAAATCTTCAACTTTCGGTTGCTCTGTGCCAGGTCAGGTAATATTTTTTTTATATTCTTGGTTTTGTGATTCTCTATATTTAAATAGACATTTCCCCTGCAAAGCGTGGATTATTATCTTGTTATACTGTGAAACACAAAGACAAGCCTACATTGTGGAATGTAAAAAGAACTCTGGACACAATGCATAAGTTACATGATCATCATAGACTATATACATGTCAACAAAAATTGTTTATTGTTTTTTCCCAAAAAATGCTATGAATAATATTTATTAGAGCAGCATTAATCAAAATTTCGACATCGTAGGTATTTCAAAGTGCTCAGTCCCATATCTTAAAATTAGTGCCGCCTTTGAAACAAACGCATTCAATGTTTCTAACTCTCGGCAGTTTTGTTTCCCCTCACTAGACACGCGTGCTGTTTACAACGAAAACAAATGGCACGCAGTTTTCTATTAGATACACAAAACGGGATGTAGTGTAAAGGAAAATCTCTCTTACCTGCACAAAACCCAAAGTACATATAGCTATCGCCGAAGCCTAAGTCTTCACTTCCTTCTCCTCTCTAAAACCTTATCTTACCTCATCCTTCTCCGCCCATGGCCGCCTTCTCCGTCAACGGCCAGCTTATCCCGGCGGCAACAAGCTCGACTCCTTCTACCTCTCTCACTTCCCACCGGAAATTTCTATCTTCTTCCACTTCTCGTCTTCCTCGCATCTCCGCACCATCTCCTCGCGTCCCATCGATAAAATGCAGCAGTAGATTACCTAGCCGAGATACAGAGCCTTCTTCAAAGGATTCTCTCCTTAAAAACCTATCAAAACCACTAGCGGTAGCCTCAGTCTCATCCGCTGCGTCATTCTTTCTATTCCGAATCTCAAATCTTCCATCGATTCTAAGCGGCGTCGGCGGAGGAGGTGGAGGAGACGGGAATTTCGGAGGATTTGGTGGTGGCGGCGGCGGTGGAGATGGAAATGATGGTGGATTTTGGGGGAAATTGTTTTCTCCGGCGGCAGCAGTTGCTGACGAAGAACAATCACCGGATTGGGATTCTCACGGCTTACCGGCGAACATCGTTGTGCAATTGAATAAGCTCAGTGGTTTCAAGAAGTATAAGGTATCTGACATTATGTTCTTTGATCGGAGGAGACAAACCACAATTGGTACTGAAGATTCCTTCTTCGAGATGGTATCAATTCGTCCTGGTGGAGTTTACACTAAAGCTCAATTGCAGAAGGAGCTTGAAACCCTAGCTACTTGTGGAATGTTCGAGAAGGTTGACTTGGAAGGGAAAACGAAGCCTGATGGAACCCTAGGTGTTACAATCTCGTTTGCTGAGAGTACATGGCAATCTGCTGATAGGTTTCGATGTATTAACGTTGGGCTAATGGTTCAGTCGAAGCCGATTGAGATGGATTCAGATATGACAGATAAAGAGAAGCTTGAGTATTATAGGAGCTTGGAGAAGGATTACAAGAGGAGAATTGATAGGGCAAGGCCTTGTTTGTTGCCTGCACCTGTGTATGGTGAGGTGATGCAGATGTTGAGAGACCAAGGGAAAGTGAGTGCGAGGCTTTTGCAGAGGATTAGGGACCGTGTTCAGAAATGGTACCATGATGAAGGGTATGCTTGTGCTCAAGTTGTGAATTTTGGGAATTTGAATACTAAGGAGGTTGTTTGTGAAGTTGTGGAAGGAGATATAACTCAGTTGGTTATTCAGTTTCAAGATAAGCTTGGTAATGTTGTTGAAGGTAACACTCAAGTTCCTGTCGTGCGCAGGGAATTGCCCAAGCAGGTATGTGTTTCAAGTTCTGTTGTGTCAGATGTGTCATTAGTTGATTTTAGTTCGTTATTGATATGATCATGATTGTGTGACAGTAACTTTGATGGCTTCATAGGTGTGGATTATGGTGAAAGTGGAGTTATGTTATAGATTGATAGATCAGAAAAAGATTGACAGGCTTTTAACTCGAATTTGCTATTTAATTTAATGGATGTAAAAGATTTGAGTTCCTTGAACTTACATTACCAAGATTGATTTGTTAAATCTTAATAGCACTATGTAGTTTCAGTGATAACTTTTCTGTTTGGCTTGTACAAATGTTTCATATTTTGGACATGTTATGATATATCACATATGCTATGTTAGTTTTGGTGATAATATCTATGTTTTGTTGACAGCTCCGCCAAGGCTATGTTTTCAACATTGAAGCTGGGAAACAAGCTCTCAGGAACATCAACTCATTAGGGCTGTTCTCTAACATAGAAGTTAATCCACGCCCTGATGAGAAAAACGAAGGGGGCATTATCGTTGAGATCAAACTGAAAGAGCTAGAACAGAAGTCAGCTGAAGTCAGTACTGAATGGAGTATTGTTCCTGGGCGTGGTGGAGCTCCTACACTGGTATGAATTCTTTGCTACTGGAATAAGTACAGATTGTAAAATTCGAAAAATTCCATTGAGTTTGACTGTCATATTTGATGTGCATCAGGCTTCATTCCAGCCAGGTGGATCTGTAACATTCGAACATCGAAACCTCCACGGTCTTAATAGGTCTCTCATGGGTTCAGTGACCACTAGCAACTTCTTGAATCCTCAGGTACATTCCGATCAGCTTACATAATTGGTGCTTATCTGGTTCAACTTTTCTTTTGATACTATCAATCTATCTTGGTTTCTATGTGCTACTTACAAACCTTACATTGTATTTTTTTCCTCAGGATGATCTTTCGTTTAAGCTTGAGTATGTACACCCGTATCTGGATGGTGTTTACAATCCTCGTAACCGTACATTCAAAACGAGCTGCTTCAACAGCCGCAAGCTTAGCCCAGTATTCACTGGAGGACCTGGTGTTGAGGAAGTGCCACCAATTTGGGTTGATCGAGCCGGTCTGAAAGCTAATATAACTGAGGTAAGCTTGCCAAACTCAGTGCCATAGTCAACTTGTTTTGTCCTACAAACACTTAAATGAAACATATTTTCATGCAGAACTTCACCCGTCAGAGTAAGTTTACATATGGACTTGTGATGGAGGAAATAACAACCCGAGATGAAAGCAGTCACATTGCTGCAAATGGTCAGAGACTACTACCTAGCGGTGGAATCAGTGCTGATGGACCTCCAACAACTCTCAGTGGTACCGGTATTGATCGGATGGCTTTTCTACAAGCCAACATCACCCGTGACAATACTAAGTTTGTTAATGGGGCAGTTGTTGGAGAGAGGAATGTATTTCAGGTTTGCTTACCCAATGATTAAATGAGATTATAATTATGAGTCATCTGTATATTCTATAAGCTTTACACACTGCATTTGGAAATGACAGGTGGATCAGGGACTAGGTATTGGGAGCAAATTCCCGTTCTTCAACCGTCACCAATTAACCCTGACAAGATTCATCCAGCTGCAGCAAGTAGAAGAAGGCGCTGGTAGGCCACCACCACCAGTTCTTGTCCTCCATGGCCATTACGGTGGCTGCGTCGGGGATCTTCCAAGCTATGATGCTTTTGTCCTTGGTGGTCCATACTCTGTCCGTGGCTATAACATGGGTGAGCTTGGTGCAGCTAGAAATATTCTCGAGGTAAAACAACAAACACATGAAACAAAAACAGTCTTTTTTCCTTAACCCAACAAAATGCTTATCTGATTTGTTTCATGGATTGCAGCTCGGTGCTGAGATCAGAATACCTGTGAAGAACACGCATGTCTATGCCTTTGCTGAGCATGGAAATGATTTGGGAAGCTCAAAGGACGTGAAGGGAAACCCTACAGCGGTCTACAGGAGAGTGGGACAGGGTTCATCCTACGGTGTAGGCGTGAAACTTGGTTTGGTACGGGCTGAGTATGCTGTAGATCACAACAATGGAACCGGTGCTCTGTTTTTCCGGTTTGGAGAGAGGTATTAAGGTAATGAGAAGTAAGTTCATGTAACAAACCTTAGGCTTGTCATTTTCTCTTCAAGGATCTGCAATTTTTTTCTCTCTTTTTCTTTTGTGGGGTTTTCTACATCTTTTTCAATAATTGCATAATGTTAGTGTTTGCTTTCGTTGTTGAGTTGTGCTGAGAATCGGGAAAGAGTTTTCTTCTTTATAAACTTCATTGTTTGAAGTTAAAAGTGTGAGTGGAGAAAAAACACTACTTTGAGCTTTTTATTAGTCCTGAATCCTGATAATGGTTCCTTTGATATTTGTTTGAGTAAAGTTGCTTATTTTCAAATGTTCTTCTCCTACCATAAAATAAATATCATTGCTCATGTTGGACCACCCAATAAAATGTTAAGAATTTATTTAATCGATATCCTTTTGTTAAAGCATCAAGTATTTTGTGCTTTTTATTTTGTTGTATTCTAAATATGGCAATTTTTTTGTCCTAAATTGCGACGGAATTTCCAAGACGGATCTTTAAATATATATGAAAATTTTTAACTTCCACGAATTTAAGATCGTCTGACAAGTAGAAATGAGAATATTGGTCCCGCGTATAGCTGGAATATTTTCGACATAATTACAAACTTTGCGTAGACAGGATAAGATTCCATCAAATATCAACAAGTCAAAGTTGTCGACCAAGAAAAAAAAATCAACAAGTCAAAGTTTGAAGACTTCCCAAGACAAGTTGACACAAGGAAACAAAAACATATCTTCAATCTTGTGCTTTTTGTGAGATTCGTGGATCCAGCTCGATCCGTGAAGATGGTAGATGCGATCACGGGGTTCGTTGTGGAAAAGATAGGCAACTATCTAATTGAAGAAGCATCAATGTTGATAGGAGTCAAAGACGATCTAGAGGAGCTGAAGACGGAGTTGACGTGCATTCAAGGTTATCTCAAGGATGTTGAAGCTCGAGAAAGAGAAAATGAGGTCTCAAAAGAGTGGACCAAACTGGTACTTGATATCGCTTATGACGTGGAGGATGTTTTGGACACCTACATCTTTAAACTGGAAGAAAGATCACAAAGGCGAGGCTTCAGGAGATGGACCAACAAAATAGGCAGGAAGAAGGATGCGTACAGCATAGTTGATAATATCAAGAACCTGAAGAGAAGAATCTTGGATGTTACTCGCAAGCGGGAGACTTATGGCATAGGAAACTTCAATGAGCCTCACAGGGGAGATAATAGTTCAATTTTAAGGGTAAGGGAGCTTCGACGTGCTCGATCTGACGTTCAAGAAGAGCTTGTAGTTGGGTTGGAAGATGATGCTCAGATTCTTTTGGAAAAGCTTCTCGATGACACAGAGAACAAGAGATATATGATCTCTATATTTGGCATGGGAGGCCTCGGAAAGACTGCTCTTGCTAGAAAGCTTTATAACTCTTGTGATGTGAAGACATGTTTTAAATACCGTGCATGGACTTATGTTTCTCAAGTGTATAAAACTAGAGATATGCTTATGAGAATCATAAGATCTTTGAGAGTAGCTTCTGGGGAAGATTTGGAAAAGATCAGAATGTTTGAGGACGAGGAGTTAGAAGTTTACCTTCACGGTATTCTAGAAGGGAAAAAATATTTGGTGGTTGTAGATGATATATGGGAGAGAGCAGCGTGGGAGAGCCTGAAGAGAGCTTTACCGGGAAATTATAAAGGAAGTAGAGTCATCATCACTACGCGTATCAGAGCAGTGGCTGAAGGCATGGACGAGAGAATCTATGCTCATAACTTAAGGTTCTTGACATTTGAAGAAAGCTGGAAACTGTTTCAACGGAAAGCATTCAAGAATATGCAATGGGTCGATGAAGATCTTCAGATCATTGGAAAAGAAATGATTAAAAAATGTGATGGCTTACCGCTTGCTATAGTTGTTCTTGGTGGGGTTTTGTCTAGGAAGAGACCAAGAGAGTGGAATGTGGTGTGTGACAGTCTCTGGAGACGCCTAAAGGATGCCTCCATTGATATATTCACTGTGTTTGATCTAAGCTTCAAGGAGCTGCAGCATGAATTGAAACTATGTTTTCTTTACCTTAGTATCTTCCCAGAAGACTATGAGATCAACGTAGAGAAGTTGATACACTTACTTGTCGCAGAAGGGTTTATAGAAGAGGATAAAGAGATGATGGAAGATGTGGCTCGATATTATATTGAAGAGCTAATAGACAGAAGCTTAGTGAAAGCTGAAAAAGTAGAAAGAGGAAAAGTGATTTCTTGTAGAGTCCATGATCTTCTAAGAGATGTGGCTATCAAGAAAGCCAAAGAGCTCAACTTTGTACACGTTTATAATGACCCGGTTGGCCAACAGTCTTCTACTAGTTGTAGAAGAGAAGTTGTTCACCATCAGATCAACATATACTTGTCTGAGAAACACCGGAACAAACAGATGCGATCCTTCTTGTTCTTTGGGGAATCTAATGATTTGGTAGGGCGTGCTTTTGAAACCATTAATTTGAAACTGAAGCTACTTCGAGTGTTTGATCTCGGAGGTGTTCGGTTTGTTTGTAAAGGAGGGAAAAAGAGTTTACCAGAAGTGATTGGAGATCTGATCCACTTGAGGTACCTTGGAATTGCTGATACTTTTCTTAGCAATTCACCAGATTTTATCTCCAACTTACGGTTTCTACAGACACTAGAAGCATCTGGCAATGATTCCATTAGGAAAAAAATCGATATCCGTGACCTCACATCACTCAGGCATGTGATAGGCAAATTTATAGGAGAACTGTTAATAGGCAACGCAGTTAACCTTCAGACCTTGACGTCTATCTCATCCTATAGCTGGAGCAAACTGAAACATGAGTCACTCATAAATCTTCGGGACTTGGAGATCTTCGACTCCATGTGGGTAGATCAAAGAGGAGTTTCTTTAGACTTGGCATCCTTCTCTAAACTGATAAATCTTCGTGCCTTGACGCTGAAGGTACCCACCTTCAAGTTATCGTCGGAATCGGAAGAAGCGGTTCGGTTCCAAAACCTTGTTGAGTTGACACTGCGTTGCGACATAAGGAGACTTCCCAAGGACATGGATGTGATCTTTCCCAGTCTTGAGTCTCTGAAACTTGTCAGATTACGTCTCGAGGAAGACCCGATGCATGCTTTGCAGAAATTACAGAGACTAGAAGACCTGTCCCTGACAAATTGTGGTTACTCGGAATCAAAGATGAACATCAGTGCACAAGGGTTTGGTAGGCTGAAGAAGCTTGAATTGTTCATGGTAAGATTAGACGAGTTGCAGATTGAAGAAGAAGCCATGCCCTGTTTGACGAAGCTAAATCTAACAACCCAAGGACGACAAACGAAGCTGATGATTCCAGATCGGTTGCGAGCTTTTTTTTGAGGCTACCAGCAATAGAACTGGAACACGCGTAGAGGAACGAAGCCAATTGGATTTGCTTGGCTTGCAAGAAAATATATGGTGTTTTAGATATTTGTATTGTTTCCTTTTTTTTTTGTGGGTTATACATTGCAATTAGCAATAAATTAAAGATTTATGAAATAGGGTTCTTTAAGTGAGGTATTATACAGTATATCTTTCTTAATCAGGATTAGTGAGTTCGAAAGATCAGTCTTTCTTAGGCTTTTGACTTGTGACATGAACTTGCGTATTCTGATGGCTTCCAGGAAAGGGAAAATTTTTTACATCTTAGCACTCGGAATGTTAGGGTTTTGAATTGTGACAATGAACTCATCACATTACCATCCATCTATCTCTGTTTCTATGTGCTACTTACAAAACCTTGCATTATATTTTTTCCTCAGGATGATCTTTCGTTTAAGCTCGAGTATGTACACCCGTATCTAGATGGTGTTTATACACTTAAATGAAACATATTCTGTCCGTACTCTGTCCGTGGCTACAACATGGGTGAGCTCGGTGCAGCTAGAAACATTCTCGAGGTAAAACAACAAACACATGAAACAAAAACAGTCTTTTTCAATAATTGCTTAATGTTAGTTGCTTAACATTATAATCGATCCACATTATTTGTGTAAGACTCCAAACTTGATTACGTAATCAATAGTTTTTCTCCACACTCGTACTCGTCTAGGATTTGATTAATATTCTCAATTGAAATTATTACATGTTTGAGATAACTCAGTTTATTCTAATGGATAAAATAACTGATTGAGAATTTCCCGTTTTCGTATTTTATGTTTTTAATATATGATAGAAAACATATATTTAAAAACATTTTTTTTACAAATTATAAATTAGTTAATATTAATTAATACATTTACTTTAATTATTTTCATTTTAACTAACTAAATTATTTAAGACCATTTAAATGAAGTTGAAAATAGATTAATTTGTGAAGGATTTTGTTTCCAAATGTATATATATATTTAAATATTTAAAAAGATAGTTTAGATTTGTTTGGTTATATGGATAGTAAGATGAGATTTTTAGATTATATTTGGTAGTATGTATAATAAATACTTAATGAAAAGTTTTTGTTTTAATTATTATGCCAATGATATATAATGTAATATCCGCCAAATTCCAATGTTATTTAATTTAAATGTACTTCCACAATAATAGTATTAAGATGAGAATTTGTATTGGCCCTCTTATAGTTGGAATATTTTGTGAAGGAAACAAAAAATATCTTCAATCTTGTGCTTACTGTGAGAATTGTGGATTCAACTCGATCATGTGAAGATGGTAGATGCGATCACGGGATTCGTAGTGGGAAAGATAGGCAACTATCTCATCAAAGAAGCATCAATGTTGAAAGGATTCAAAGACGATCTATCGGTGATGAAGACGAAGTTGACATGCATCCAAGGTTATCTCAAAGATGTTGAAGCTCAAGAGAAAGAAGATGAGGTCTCAAAGTTTTAAATATCGCTGATGACGTTGAGGATGTTTTGAACACCTATCTCATGAAACTTGAAGAAAGATCACAAAGGCAAGGCTTCAGGGGATGGACCAACAAAATAGGTAGAAGAGGGATGCTTACAGCATAGTTGATGATATCAAAACCCTTAAGAGAAAATCTTGGTTGTTACTCGCAAGCGAGAGACTTATGGCATCAGAAACTTCAATGAGCCTTAAAGAGGAGAGAATACTTCAATTTTAAGGGTAATGGAGCTTCGGCGTGCTAGATCTGTCAATCAAGAAGAGCTTGTAGTTGGTTTGGAAGATGACACTAAGACTCTTTTGGCAAAGCTTCTTGATGATACAGAATACAAGTGATATACGATCTCCATATTCGGCATGGGAGGTCTCAGAAAAACTGCTCTTGCTAGGAAGCTTTATAACTCCGGGGATGTGAAGGAAAGATTTGCATACCACGCATGGACTTATATTTCCCAAGAGTTTAAAGCAGGAGATGTACTTATGAGAATCACTAAGGAAGAGTTAGAAGTTTACCTTTATGGTCTTTTTGAAGGAAAAAAGTATTTGGTGGTGGTATATGATATCTGGGAGAAAGAAGCATGGGTAGCTTAAAAAGAGCTTTACCTTGCAAATGTCAAGGAAGTAGAGTCATCATCACTACGGGTATTAGAGCAGGGGCAGAAGGTGTGGACTAGAGAGTCTATGCCCATAAGTTAAGGTTCCTGACATTTTAAGAAAGCTAGAAATTGTTTGAACAGAAGTATTCAGGAATATGCAAAGGGTTGATGAAGATCTGCGAAAAATCGGAAAATAAATGAATTCAAAAATGTGGTGGATTACCGCTTGCCATAGTCCTTCTTGCTGGGCTTTTTTCAAGGAAGAGACGAAGCAAGTGGATTGAAGTGCATAGCAGTTTATGGGGTCGTCTAAAAGAAGACTCCATTCAGGTCTTCACTGTGTTTGTTCTAAGCTTCAAGGCAATGCAATATGAGATAAAACTTCGCTTTCTTTACCTTAATATGTTCCCCGAAGACTATGTGATCGATGTCGTGAAGTTGATACACTTACTTGTAGCATAAGGGTTTATATAAGAGGATGAAGAGTTTATGATGAAAGATGTGGCTAGGCATCATATCAAAGAGCTGATAGACAAAAGCTTAGTGAAAGATGAATGATTAGAAAGGGGAAAGGTGATGTATTGTAAAGTCCATGATCTTCTGAGAGGCGTGGCTATCAAAAAAGCCAAAGAGCTCAACTTTGTAAATGTTTACAACGATCAGCATTCTTCTACAACTTGCAGTCAGGGAAGTGGTTCACCATCTTATGGACAACCACCACTTGTGGGATAGACGTGTGAACAAACGGATGCGATCTTTCATGTTCGTTGGAGAACAGGTGAATGGTTTAGTCGAACCCACAAACTTGAAAATGAAGCTACTTCAAGTGCTAAATCTTGGAGGACTTGAGTTTAATTGTAAAGGATATAAGATCAAGATTTTACCAAATGTGATCGGGGATTTAATCCACTTGAGGTACCTTGGCATTGCTAATACTAAGTTGAATGATTTACCAGCTTTCATCTCCAATTTACGGTTTCTACAGACACTAGATGCATCGGGCAACCTGAGTGTTGGGCGAATTGCCCATTATATAAAGGAAAAGAGATATAAACTTGGAGCAATTATATTTGGGGATGTAGCCTTTGTTGGAATTTCAATTTCATCCTGCGGTTAAAATTGTCAACTGATCTTTGACAAAGGCTGTTCCTTTCTTTCTAATTCAATAATTGCACCACGATTTGAAAATCATTGATTTCGCATGTGTCAAGATCTTCTCTGCCAAGCAAGGAAGCAGGGGCCTTCATCTTCACAGCAAATTAATGTACGCATGTAATGTCATGCACAGAGAATCATATATACAATTAGAACAAACAAAATTAGTGGAAACAAAAAGTTTTTTTCGTCATATTAAAAATATTATTTTAAGTTCCAAACGAAACATACCAAACCACCAACTCCATGTGTGTCAGAACAAACAAACAAAACAAATATTGGAACACTTAATTGTTTAAAATCTCCCATGCTAATAATATTGTGTCGAAAACCACCAACTTCATGTGTGCCAGAACAAACAAACAAAATAAAATGTTGGAACATTTAAATTGTTTAAAGTATCTATTGCTAATTGGATTTTAATAGTAAGTCTGACCCATGTGTAAAGATCTTCTTTGTCAAATAAGGAAATGCTTGTTGCTATTTGGAAGGTAATATCTAAGTAACACCTTTCTACCAAACTAATCTAAGCATAAGTGATCATACAGAGCAATTCAATTTCTCTAACCATGAAATCCATGGCCTCAATGGAGAAAAGAGCAAAGAAGAGAAGGATATTATTGATTCCACTTCCATTACAAGGACATATCACTCCAATGATGCAACTCGGAAAAGCCCTTCACTTGAAAGGCTTTTCAATTACAGTTTCTTTAGGAGAGCTCAATCAAGTAAACTCTTCTTCACAATACTTCCCTGGTTTTCAATTTGTCAACATACCAGAAACTGTGCCAATGTCTCAACACGAGACATTCGAACTAGTCGAGTTTCTTGTGAAGCTCAACAAAACCAGCGAGGCAAGCTTCAAGGACTGTATAGCTCAAATGTTGCTAGGCAATGATATTGCGTGTATTATCTATGACGAGCTTATGTACTTCTTAGAAGCTGCAGCTAAGTAGTTCAAGTTTCCTAGTGTTATATTCTGCACTGGCAGAGCTACAAATAAAGTTTGTAGCTGTATTTTAAGCAAACTCAATGCCAAAAAGTTCTTGATCGAAATGGAAGGTACACAAATTTAGCTTCTTACACGTTTTGCAACCTGACCTCTTAGTCAACAGAGGTTTTTTTGTTTAACTTTTCAGATCCTGAAATGCAAGACAAGGTGGTGGAAATATTTACATACATTAAAGTACAAACACTTACCAACTTCAGGAATGGGGCCAATAGAGCCATTTTTGGATATCTGTAGAAAAGTATGTAACAAAAGAACAGCTTCCGCTGTTATCATCAACACTACGAGTTTCCAGTGTACCCATTAGACCCTCTTCACATGACAGCTTCAGAACATTTTAGTTTACTGGATGAGGACAAGAGCTGCATTGAATGGCTGAACAAGCAGAGCCAAGGTCAGTCATATACATAAGCTTGGGAAGCATCGCTTGCATGGAAGCTAAGGAAGTGTTGGAGATGGCTTAGGGACTGTATGATAGCAACCAACCTTTCTTGTGGGTCATCCGACTGGGCTCTATCCCTAGCTTGGAGTCATTGCCAGAAGAAGTCAGTAAGATGGTCTCACAAAAGGGATACATTGTGAAGTGGGTATTGATCCATAATTATCATAATTATCTCTCTCCTTCATGCAAACACATGCAAGCCACTCTCTTTCATGCAAGTACATGCAAGCATATACAAGATCATGCAAGCACATGCAAAGAAGCACAAGTTCCTATGTTGTTCATGCATCTATTCTAAATTTTGATTTGTACTCCTATATATATATGTAGTATTGAACCATTCAAAGTATGAAATAAGGAGAAACATTCTCATCTCTATTTCTTCTCCATATTCTCTCTATTCCGCAAATATTCTAACATGGTATCAGAGCAAGATCCTAAATAATTTTAGATTCTCTACATCTTTTCTAAATCACTTTATTAGTTGTTTTCACTCTGAGACTTTGTCCTTGAAATCATTGATTTTGAGTTGTGAAAAAAGCTTAGAATCATGGTTCTATTTCTTCTTTCTCAAATATATTCTCATCATGGAAAACTTAAAGAGTATGGTGATTCCGGTTGTCCTCAAAGGAGAAATTATTTGTTATGGTCTAGGACCATAAGGACCGCGCTTTGTGACCGCAGACTTTGGAGCCATGTGGAAACCGGTTTTGCCCCAAAGGAAACCACCAAAAGAGATGAAAAAGACATCATTAATGGAGAAGAGGAGGTGGCTCTACAAGAAGCCAAGTGGTTTCAAGAAGATCAAACCATTCTCGGACTTCTCCAAAACTCTTTTGAAGCCTCCATCCTTGAAACTTACTCTTATTGTGAAACTTCAAAGGAATTATGGGATACTCTCAAGAATGTGTATGGAGATAATTCAAATCTCACCCGTGTGTTCGAGGTGAAGAAGGCTATCAATAATCTATGCCAAGAAGATATGGAGTTCACTATGCATTTTGGAAAGTTTAGGTTCCTATGGGCCGAACTCGAGATGCTATGGCCAAATACTGTGGGTCCGGTTATTCTCAATGAAAGACGAGAGCAAGATAAAGTTTTTGGTCTTTTGCTCACTTTGAACCCAGTCTTCAATGATTTCATTAAACATCTCCTAAGGGCCGACAAGCTCCCGAGTCTTGAAGATGTGTGTTCTCAAATCCAAAGGGAGCAATGCTCTATTGGTCTTTTTAGTGGAAGAAGTGAACTCCTTATGGAAAATAAAGGAGTGTATACGCAGGAGGAAAGGTTTTGTCACTATTGTAAAAAGAAGGGTCATCTCAAAGATAAATGTTGGCTCTTTCATCCTCATCTCAAGCCAAGCAAGTTCAACAACCAAAGGCCAATCTTAGTGTTATGGAAAAGCAAGGACATGGTGGTTCATCAAAACAAGGAGAAGAAGTAGCTAACAACGTTGTGAGGAAGTCGGACCTAGAGGCTCTCATCAAATTCATTGTCTCCTTAAAGGAATCCGATACCACTTTCTTTGCTAGTAAGCCTAGTAAATCTCTTGTCATAGATTCAGGTGCTACTCACCATATGATTAGTAACCCAAATCTTATAGACAATATAAAACCGGTAAGTGGTAATGTTACTATTGCTAATGCTAATGGTGATATGATTCCTATAAAAGGAATATGAAATTTGAAATTATTTTGATAAAAATTCTAAGGCTTTCTTTATACCTAGTTTTACCTCTAATCTTTTGTCGGTTAAAAAGGCAACTTGTGATCTTAATTGCTATACCATATTTGGGCCTAACAGCGTTTATTTTCAGGATATTGATACCGGTAAAGTTCTTGGAGAAGGGAATACCAAATGGGATCTTTATGTTCTTGAGGAGACCTCACCAAGCACTTCTACTTTGTTTTCTTTTAATTCTAATTTTAATAATAATGCTATGTGGCATGCTAGACTAGGTCATCCTCATTCTCGTGCCTTGAGTTATTATTGCCTAATGTATCTTTTGATCATTCTAGTTGTGAGGCATGTATTCTTGGCAAACATTGCAAGACTGTTTTTCCTAAGTCATCTACTATTTATGAAAATTGTTTTGATTTAGTTCACTCGGATGTTTGGACATCTCCATGCGTTTCTAGAGATAATAACAAGTATTTTGTGACTTTCATAGATGAAAAATCAAAATATACTTGGATCATATTGGTTACATCTAAAGATCGCGTGTTTGATGCATTCCTTAACTTCCAAAACTATGTGACTAATCATTTTAATGCTAAACTTAAGGTACTTAGGTCAGACAATGGGGGAGAATACATAAGTCATCGATTCAAAGAAAATTTGGCAAAACATGGCATTATTCACCAAACAAGTTGTCCTTATACACCACAACAAAATGGAGTGGCGGAAAGAAAGAATCGACACCTTATGGAGGTTGCAAGATCAATGATGTTCCACGCCAATGTACCAAGAAGATTTTGGGGAGATGTAGTTATGGCTGCATGCTACCTCATCAATCGGATTCCAACCAAAGTCCTAAAAGATGTGTCACCATTTGAGGTACTTAACAAAACCAAACCGTCAATTGATCACTTACGGATATTTGGGTGCGTTTGTTTTGTGTTTGTACCAGGTGAACAAAGGAACAAACTAGATGCCAAGAGTAAGAAGTGTATGTTCCTAGGCTATTCGATAACTCAAAAAGGTTACAAATGCTATGATCTCATTAACAACCGCATCTATGTCTCGAGATGTGAAATTTATTGAAGATCAAGGGTATCATGACAAAAAGGATTGGGAAGCCGTAAAAGACATATCTTACTCTACGACTGATCAAGCTACATGTTTGAAATTTCTATTAGATCATCTCGGAAACCAAGCACAAAAACAAAAGGATGTGGAAAAAGAAAGAGAAAGCATTACCGATATGAACTAACAAGACCTTGACCAAAGTGATGAAGCTAATGGTCAAGACCGAGCTTATTTAGAGGATCAAGAGATTCAAAATGAAGAGTTGACTCACCATGACGATCCTACACCTCAGCTAGAAGAGGTAGAAGAGGATGATGAAGACTCACCTCAGCCACTTCGACGGAGCACAAGGGTCCGTCATCCTTCCCATTGGGTGAATACGAGGGTGTATTACAACAATCAAGCTGTGACTCATCCAATTCAATTGGTATATTCACTTGACCTTTTGCCAACTAATCAACAAGCTTTTCTTGGAAAAATTGAATTAGACAGGATACCTCAAAGCTATGAGGAGGCCAAAGAAAGAAAAGAATGGTTGGATGCAATAGATGATGAAGTTGGAGCTATGAACCGCAATCACACATGGGATGAAGCGGATCTTCCTCCGGGCAAGAGACATCGAACGGTACAAGGTTCGCTTGGTGGCAAGAGGTTTTACACAAACCTATGGAGAAGACTACACGGATACCTTTGCTCCCATAGCTAAACTCCACACGGTAAGAGTTGTCCTTTCTTTAGCTACTAATTTATCTTGGAAGTTGTGGCAGATGGATGTCAAGAATGTTTTCCTCCAAGGTGAACTTGAGGAAGAAGTTTATATGACACCTCCACCCGGTCTTGAAAATTCCATTACTCTCGGGAAGGTTTTACGACTAAGGAATGCTATCTATAGGCTGAAACAATCACCAAGAGCTTGGTACCACAAGTTGAGCTCCACTCTCAAAGACCGAGGTTTCAAGAAATCTGAAGCTGATCACACATTGTTCACTCTCCAAAGCTCTCAAGGTATCATTGTGGTTCTCATCTATGTGGATGATCTTATCATTTCTGGAGATAATACAGAAGATATTCTATCCACTAAAACCTATCTTAAATCTGTCTTTGACATTAAAAACCTTGGAGAACTAAAGTATTTCCTAGGCATTGAAGTTTGTCGTTCTCCGGAAGGCTTATTTCTTTCGCAAAGGAAGTACACACTTGATATTTTGGATGAGACAGGTAAACTTGGAGCAAAACCGGCCAAAACTCCACTTATCGATGGCTACAAGGTCAAGCGAAAGGGGGAGAATGTCGAAGAGGAAGAAGAAGATAAACCATATGAAGATCCGACACAATATCGTCGACTTGTTGGTAAGCTAATCTATCTAACAATCACTAGAGCTGACCTTTGTTTTGCTGTGAATCAGGTCAGTCAATACATGAAATCTCCTACAAAATATCATTGGAGCATGGTGGAGCGAATCCTTCGATATCTCAAAGGAAGCCCAGGTCAAGGTCTTTGGATGGGACGAAATGGTAGTACAGAAATTGTGGGGTATTGTGATGCGGATTATGCCAGGGATACATTGGATAGGAAATCAACAACCGGCTATTGCACCTTCATCAGAGGAAACTTGGTTACTTGGAAATCAAAGAAACAAAAGGTGGTATCTTGTTCAAGCGTAGAAGCCGAATACCGAGCTATGAGAAAGCTTACAAATGAACTTACATGGCTCAAAGCCCTTCTTAAAGATTTTGGCATTGAGTCTTCCAGTCCTATCACATTTCATTGTGACAACCAAGTGGCTATTCACATCGCAACAAATTATGTCTTTCACGAAAGGACCAAGCATATCGAAGTGGATTGTCACAAGGTTTGAGAAAAGATTGAAGAAGGCTTAATCCTACCCTATTATACTCGAAGCGAAGATCAGTTAGCAGACATCTTCACAAAGGCTACAAGTCTTAAAGTTTGCTCTCACATTCACCACAAGCTTGGACTTATTGATCTTTCCCGTCCATGATCGGTTATCCCCTTCTCGTGGCCATCATACTCTTTTTCCCTTATCAAGGTTTTGTCCCAATGGGTTTTCTTTGATAAAATTTTTAATGAGGTGATGCTTCACGGGATTCCAAACTTAGCCTTGGGTGTCTTTACGGCTAAATTTGAGGGGGAGTATTGATCCATAATTATCATAATTATCTCTCTCCTTCATGCAAGCACATGCAAGCCACTCTCTTTCATGCAAGCACATGTAAGCACATACAAGATCATGCAAGCACATACAAGATCATGCAAGCACATGCAAAGAAGCACAAGTCCCTAGGTTGTTCATGCATCTATTCTAAATTTTGATTTGTACTCCTATATATATGTGTAGTATTGAACCATTCAAAGTATAAAATAAGGAAAAACATTCTCATCTCTATTTCTTCTCCATATTCTCTTTATTTTCTATTCCGCAAATATTCTAATAATGGGCACCGCAGAATGAAGTACTTATAAATCCTGCAGTGGGAGGGTTCTGGAGCCATTGTGGATGAAACTCAACACTCGAGAGCATTGCGGAAGGAGTTCCAATGATTTGCTGGCCTTTTAACGGTGAGCAGAGTTACGCAATATTTATAGAAATTGTTTGGAGAATAGGGATTCGGCTTGTAGGTGAAGTAGAAAGAGGAAGTATTGAGAGAGCTGTGAAGAGGTTTATCATGGATGAAGATGGTGCAGGCATGAGGGAGAGAGCTCTTGAATTAAAAGAGAAGCTTAAAGGCTCTGTGAGAAGTGGAGGCTACGCATTGGATGAGCTCGTCAACTACTTGGAGACATAGAGAACAGATGCTCAAATTCGGATTGCAATTCCTTAATAACGAGTTAAGATGAACTTCATGTAACGTAGAAAATCAAGCTTGATTTTTATAAAGTTGATCTTGCATGATTTGCGAAGTACATGGTTTGTTATGCAAATTCATGTCTAAGCAAGTATCTGTTTTCATACTTTGTCAAAACAAAATGGTCCTCTAATTATATAGCTAAGAATCGTCTTTGACCAATAGAGTCTGAATTATTTGATGTGTACTAAATAAGTGAATCGAAGTTTATCAGAGACAGAATTATTAATCCAAAAAAGGCCTTTCCAAAGCAATTTCCTAAATACCACAAACATTGAGGCATAGACCAAATATGTCACAACAAGAGATTAATTACGAAATATTCGATTTTAATCTTTGTGTAGATTTTATTATTTATGAAAAAATTGAAACTTTTTCACAAAAAAAAATCGTATGAATAGTTGACAAATGAGGATTTAATAATTTATAGTGGTATCACGTCTGCTTCGATCGAGTTCTTTTATAAAATTACCAACTGGACATATCGTGCCAATAGAATATTAGGAAGCTATAAAACTTGATTAAATGTAAAAGGCAGACATCCAAAAAGTCAAATGTCTAAGCTTCCGAAACTAAAATTGACAAGGAAACAAAACATATCTTCAATCTTCTCCATACTTTGAGGTCTTTCAACTTGATCCTGTTATGATGGTAGATGCGATCACGGGTTTCATTGTGGGAAATAACGGCAACTATCTCATAGAAGAAGCTTCAATGTTGATAGGAGTCAAAGACTATCTAGAGGAGCTGAAGACGGAGTTGACGCGCATCCAAGGTTATCTCAAAGATGTTGAAGCTCGAGAAAGAGAAGATGAGATCTCGAAAGAGTGGACAAAACTGGTTTTTGATATCGCTTATGACGTAGAGGATGTTTTGGACACCTATTTCCTGAAACTGGAAGAAAGATCACAAAGACTAGGCTTGATGAGATTAACCAAAAAAATAGGCGAAGAGAAGGATGCGTACAGTATAATTGATGATATCAAGAACCTCAAGTGAAGAATCTTAGATGTTACTCGTAAGCGGGAGACTTATGGCATATGAAGCTCCAGTGAGCTTCAAGGTGACAATACTACAAATTTGAGGGTAAGGCAGCTTCGACGTGCTCGACCTGTTGATCAGGAAGAGTGTGTAGTGGGATTGGCGGATGATGCTAAGGTTCTTTTGGAAAAGCTTATTGTTGATGATGAGGAGGACAAGAGGCATATTATCTCCATATTTGGTATGGGAGGTCTCGGAAAAACTGCACTTGCTCGGAAGCTCTACAACTTGGGGGATGTAAAGATCAGATTCAATTGCTGCGCATGGACCTATGTTTCTCAAGAGCACAAAACAAAAGAAATGCTTATGAGAATCATAAGATCTTTGGGAATAGTTTCTAGGGAAGAAATTGAAAAGATGAGGATGTTTGAGGAGGAGTTAGAAGTTTACCTTTACGGTCTTCTAGAAGGAAAAAGCTATCTGGTGGTGGTAGATGATATATGGGAGCGAGAAGCGTGGGAAAGCTTGAAGAGAGCGTTACCCTGCAACCATGGAGGAAGTAGGGTCATCATCACTACACATATCACAGCCGTGGACGGGAGAGTTTATGCGCATAAGTTAAGGTTCTTAACATTTGAAGAAAGCTGGAACTTGTTTGAACAGAAAGCATTCATGAATATGCAATGGGTTGACGAGGATCTGCACAGAATTGGAAAAGAAATGGTTATACAATGTGGTGGATTACCGCTTGCTATAGTTGTTCTTTCTGGGCTTTTGTCGAGGAAGAGAACAAGTGAGTGGAATGAGGTGTGTGCCAGATAATGGTGACGCCTAAAGGATAACTCCATTCATATATCCACTGTGTTTGATCTAAGCTTCAAGGAGCTGCGACACGAGTTGAAACTTTGTTTTCTTTACCTTAGTGTCTTTCCAAAGGACTATGAGATTGATGTAGAGAAGTTGATACATTTACTTGTAGCAGAAGGGTTTATACAACAACAAGAAGAGATAATGATGGAAGATGTGGCTCGGTATTACATTGAAGAGCTGATAGACAGAAGCCTGGTGGAAGCAATGAGAATAGAAAGAGGAAAACTAATGTCTTGTAGAATCCATGATCTTTTGAGGGATGTGGCAATCAACAAATCGAAACAGCTCAACTTCGTAAACATTTACAATAAGCACCATATTTCTACTACTTGTAGAAGAGAAGTGGTTCACCAACTTATGAACGACCACTCGTGTGACAGATGTGTGAACAATCGGATGCGATCCTTCTTGTTCTTCGGAGAAAGAACTGGAATATTGTGGGGTTCTGTCAACACCATCTACCTGAAATTGAAGCTACTTCGAGTGCTTAATCTTGGAGGGCTCACTTTTAGTAAAGGATATACCCCCTTAAGATTACCAGATAAGATAGGGGAGTTAATCCACTTAATCTACCTTGGTATCGCTGATACTTTTATCAGCAATTTACCAACTTTCATCTCCAACTTATGGTTTCTACAGACACTAGATGCATCGGGCAATGACTCCTTTAGGAAATTAATTGATCTCCATAAGCTCACATCATTGAGGCATCTCATCGGAAGATTTGTGGGATATTTGCTAATATGAAACGTAGTTGTTAGCCTTCAGACCTTGAGGTCCATTTCCTCCTACAGCTGGAGCAAACTGAAACATGAGTTACTCATATATCTTTGGGACTTAGAGATCTACGACTCCATGTGGGTAGATCAGATAAGAGTTTCTTAGGACTTGTCTTCCTTCTGTAAACTGAAAAATCTTCATGTCTTAACGCTAAAAGTACCCACCTTCAAGTTATCCTCCGAAGAAGCAGTTCAGTTCCTAACTCTTGTTGAACTGACACTACGTTGCGACATAAAGAGACTTCCTAAAGACATGGATTTGATATTTCCCAGTCTTGAGTCTCTAAGACTTGTCGGATTACATTTTGAGGAAGATCCAATGCCAGTTTTACAGAAATTACAGACTGGAAAATGTAGCCTTGGATTCTTGTGATTACTCGGGAGCAAAGATGAGGATCAGCGAACAAGGTTTTGGTCGGCTAAGGTATCTTGCGTTTTACATAGATGGATTAGAGGAGTTGCAAATAGAAGAAGAAGCCATGCCCAGTTTAATGGAGCTGAAACTAAGAACCAGAGGACAACAGATAAACCTGATTATTCCACATCGTTTGCCGGGCGTTTCTTGAGCCTCTCTATACGACAAGTTAATTGTACCATTCCCGACTTATAATATCAAACTTTTCAGATTAATACGGACACTTCAAAAATATATGATTTTAATATATGTGTAGATTTTGTTAATGAAATTGTTTGATTAAACAGAAATTCGTATGAGTAGTTGACAAATGAGTATGTATATTAGTATCACGTCACTTCGAAATATTTTTAAAATATACATACGTGCAAGCAGCAAATATAATATTTGGAAAAAAAATTTAAACTTCCACAAAAAATCTTATTAATAGTTGACAAATGAGAACTTATATTGGTATTTGGTAGCATGTCTACTTCAAAACTTTAAAATATTTACCAAAAGAGCATAGTGTCCATAGAATGTTAGGAGGTGAATTTTTTTTTATCAAATATCAAAAACAAAACATCCAGACAGTCATGTCTCTAGGCTTCTAAAACTTGAAAGGTTAACAAGGAAACAGAAAATATCTTCAATCTTCTGAATATTTTGAGATCTTTTGAGTTGAATCAATCTTGTGAAGATGGTAGATGCGATAATTGGGTTCGTCGTGGGAAAGATGGGTAACTATCTTATTGAAGAAGCGTCTATGTTGAGGCGAGTCAAAGATGAGCTAGAGGAGTTGAAGACGGAGTTAATGTGTATACAAGGTTATCTCAAGACGTTGAAGCTCGAGAAATAGAAAATAATCCCTCAATAGTGTGGATAAAACTGGTTTTAGACATAGCTTATGATGTTGAAGATGTTTTGGAGAGCTACAACGTGAAGGCCATAGAAAGATCACAAAGGCGAGGTTTGATGAGATTGACCAACATAATAGGCAAGAAGAAGGATGCTTATAGCATAGTTGACAATACCAGAACCCTCAAGAGAAGAATCTTGGATGTTACTCGAAAGCGAGAGACATATGGCATAGGAAACTTCAATGAGCCTCGAGCAAGAGAGAATACTTCAAGTTTTAGAGTGAGGCAACTTCGACGTGCTCGATCTGTTGATCAAGAAGAGCGTGTGGTTGGTTTAGAAGATGATGCTAAGATTCTTTTAGCAAAGCTTCTTGATGATAATGGGGATAATAAGAGATTTATGATCTCGATATTCGGTATGGGAGGTCTTGGAAAGACTGCTCTTGCTAGGAAGCTCTACAACTCACGTGATGTGAAAAGAAAATTTGAATACCGTGCATGGACTTACGTTTCTCAAGAGTATAAAACAACAGATATACTTATGAGAATCATAAGATCTTTAGGAATAGTTTCTACGGTAGAGCTTGAAAGGATCAAGAAATTTGTGGAGGAGGAGTTAGAAGTTTACCTTCACTGTCTTCTAGGAGGTAAAAAATATTTGGTGGTGGTAGATGATATTTGGGGGAAAGATGCGTGGGAGAGTTTGAAGAGAGCTTTACCGGGAAATCATAAAGGAAGCAGAGTCATCATCACTACACGTATCCGAACCGTGGCTGAAGGCGTGGACCAGAGAGTCTACGCCCATAAGTTAAGGTTCTTGACATTTGAAGAAAGCTGGAACTTATTTCAGCAGAAAGCATTTAGGGATATTGAACAAGACGACCAAGAACTACAGAGAATCGGAAAAGAAATAGTTCAAAAGTGTGGTGGCTTACCGCTTGCTATAGTTGTTCTTGCTGGGCTTATGTCTCTAAAGACGTCAAACGAGTGGTATGACGTGTATGCCAGTTTCTGGCGACGCCTAAAGGATAATTACATTCACATCTCCTCTGTGTTTGATCTAAGTTTCAAGTAGATGCGACACGAGTTGAAACTATGTTTCCTTTACCTTAGCGTCTTTCCAGAGGATTATGAGATTG
The DNA here is from genome assembly GCA_963922655.1 of Cardamine chenopodiifolia. Classification (NCBI taxonomy): domain Eukaryota; kingdom Viridiplantae; phylum Streptophyta; class Magnoliopsida; order Brassicales; family Brassicaceae; genus Cardamine; species Cardamine chenopodiifolia. The sequence continues at coordinate 10,990,232 of OZ000479.1, read as the reverse complement.
ATGTGGAGATGTTGATGCACTTACTTGTAGCAGAAGGGTTTATTCAAGAGGATGAAGAGTTGGTGATGGAAGATGTGGCTCGGTATTATATTGAAAAGCTGATAGACAGAAGCTTAGTGGAAGCGGTGAGAAGAAAAAGAGGCAGAGTGATGTCTTGTAGAATCCATGATCTTCTGAGAGACATGGCTATCAAAAATGCAAAAGAGCTAAACTTTGTACATGTTTGTAAAGACCAGTAATCTTCTACTACATGCAGAAGAGAAGCGGTCCACCATATTATGAACTATCACTTGTCTGACACATGTTTGAACACACGAATGCGATCAATCTTGTTCTTTGGAGAACAAAGGGGAACGACGGGAAATTATATTAAAACAAGTATCTTGAAGCTGAAGCTACTTCGAGTGCTTAACCTTGGAGGGTTTGAGTTTACTTGTGAAGAATATATCCCTTATTTACTAACAAAAAGAAAATATATCTCATTGAGTTTACCAGATGTGATCGGAGGTTTGCTCCACTTGAGGTACCTTGGGATTAATACTGGTTCGAAGAATTTAGCAGCTTTAGTATCCAATTTACAGTTTCTACAGACACTACATACCTACGACAGCTCGTTAAAGGAAACGACTGATCTCCATAAACTCACGTCACTGAGGTCATGTGATAGGCAAATTTTGGGGAGATTTGCTAATAGGAGATGCGTAAACCTTCAGACCTTGAGGTCTATCTCCTCCTTCAGCTGGAGCAAACTAAAACATGATTTGCTCATAAATCTTCAGGATTTGGAGATCTCTGACTACTGCTTCGCGAAAAGAAGAGTTCCGGTGGACTGGACTTCCTTCTATAATCTTGAAAATCTTCGTGTCCTGAAGCTAGAGGTGAGAGCCTTCAAGATAACGTGGAGACCAGAAGAAGCAGTTCGACTTCCCAGTCTTGAGTCTCTGAAACTTGTGGGAACAAGTCTCGAGGAAGACCCAATGAGTATCAATGCACAAGGTTTTGGTCGGCTGAGGAAGCTTAATTAGTTCATGGTACAATTAGATGAGTTGCGGATAGAAGAAGAGGTCATGCCTAGTTTGACGAATCTGAATCTGACGAACAGAATAGGACCAAAAACGAAGCTGATAATTCCAGATCGTTTTTTGGCGTTTGCTCGATGCTACAAGACCATCTGCGGTTTATAATTTATTACCAGCACAAGAATTGGTTCACGGGAGGAGGAACGAAGCTAACTGTTTGTAATTAGCTTTACACTATATCATGAACGTCTATATCATATTAGGCCCGCCAGCTGCTACATAATTTTCCAGAATATTTATTTTGTAATTAGCTTGACATTATATAGCTTTTGGAAAAATGTTTATCCATGAGTTTGAATTTGTCAAACTATTGGCACGACAAGGAGATTCCCAACCACTGAACCACACACATGCAGGTCCTCAGAAAAATAAAAGATCATGTTTTTATTACAAGTGCTTTGCTGAAATGTAATGAAAATTTTGGATCCCTCTCAGACCCCAACACGAGAAAAATCGAATATGAAAATCACTGGTTTCTCAGATGAAGCAGCTATGCTTTTAACCAGATGGAGAGACTTAGACCAATTATATGTCAACTTTATAACATAGGTAGAGAGATATGTAGAAACTTGGAATAGTTAGATGTCAAAACCTAGCTTCTGTCTGAATCTCACTTTCATCATTCGGTTGAAGATTACTAGCGCATGGCTCTTCAACACAATGGAAGGTTAAAGAACGAAAATATGTAGTTTAATTGTATACCAACCTGCAACCGCGCACAGTCAACTGATATGAGACAAGAAGCTGTTCCTTTTAATGCAATAATTGCACCATGATTTGAGAACCATTGATGTCGCATATGTTAAGACTTACGATCTTCTCTGACAAGCAAGGAAATGCTTGTTGCTACTTTGGAGGAAATATCCAAAAGGGCATCCACCTACACAGCATAGTAATCTAAGCATAAGGTTGGTATTGAAATATGTAATATGTCTCATGTGCAGAGAATCATATACAAACAAAAAAGAAACAAAGTAGTGGAGACTATAATAGCTTTTTTCTGACAGATTAAATATTATCTGAATTCCAATGGAAACATACTTTATTGTGGCAAAAACCACCAACTCTATGTGTGCCAGAGAAAACAAAAAATAATATATTGGAACACAACTTTTTAAAATTCTCTTTTGGAAAAGTGTGAAGTCTCCAATGCATTGACAGAAAAAGGGCAAGATAGAAGGTGAGAGAGAGAGGTTTAGCAATGGAGAAAAGAGCATAGAAGAGAAGGATAGTGTTGGTTCCACTTCCATTACAAGGACATATCACTCCAGTGATGCAACTTGGTCAAGTCCTTAACCTGAAGGGTTTCTCAATTACGGTTGCTCAACGAGAGCTCAATCAAGTAGGCTCTTCTTTGCAACAGTTCCCTGGTTTTCAATTTGTCATCATACCAGAAACTGTACCAATCTAAGTTGTACTGAAACGGGTATGAGGTCGGGAAACAAGGACGAAAAATGGTATATTTAAAATTTATAGAGACGGTACTATATGGGTATAACAATAATAATATAAAAAAATATCCATAATTTAAAATATAAAAATATCACACATAAATTTTAATATTTAAAAAATACTTAGTTTAACAACAAACAAATCAATTATACGATCCCAAATTCCCAATATCATGAATTCATGACAGAAAAAACTCTATAAGATATAAGCAACAAAAAGAGGCCAAAAACAAAATAAAAGAAAAAGAGAGTTGAAGAGTATCTACAAAGTACAAACATAAGTGATACTTACGGTGAGAGACGTGACGATTGTGAGGGTGAGAGACGTGAGTCGTGAGGATTAGAAGATGAATAAGAAATTTTGTGAGTCGTGAGTCGTGAGCCGTGAGCTAGATAAGAACAGAGAAAGGCAGAGTATTGATGTCAAGAAAAAAAGGAAGGTAAAGAATATTTTTTCCTTTTTTCTCTTTTTATTTTAGTACTCTTCTATTTTCTTTTAAAAAATAAGTTAATTTAGAATTAAGTTATATTACATTGAAGGGTACACGTATATTTAAGTCTAAACGTATCCATCCCCAATGTTGTCGTCCTTGTTCACTGGTTGTCGTCCCGTTTAGCTTGAAATGTCTCGGGTTAGTTTCCTAGATGTACCATTGTCGTTCCCGTACCCATGGTGGGTTCTTGGTCCAAATTGAAGTATTCGTGCTTCATAGGTACCAGTGTCTCAACACGACACACTCGAACTAGTCGAGTTTTTGATAAAGCTCAACAAAACCAGCGAGGCAAGCTTCAAGGACTGTATAGCTCAGTTGTTGCTACAACAATGCAATGATGATATTAGCTTATTTACTTCTCTGAGGCTGCAGCTAAGGAGTTCAAGCTTCCTAGTGTCATATTCTGCACTGGCAGTGCTACAAATCAAGTTTACAGCTGTATTTTAAGCAAACTCAATGCCAAGAAGTTCTTGATCGACATGGAAGGTTTCATAGTCTACTTCGAATTTTTTTTTAATTTACCCACAAGGCATAGTGAACAAAAATATATACTTCCACAAAAAAATCTAATTAATAGTTAACAAATCTTATTAATATTGGTATCATGTCTACTTCAAAACTTTTAAAATATTTACCAACAGGGCATAGTGCCCATAGATTGTTAGGAAACGACAAAAATTGATCAAATATCAAAAAACAAACATCCAGAAATTCAATTCTCAAGGCTTCCGAAACTTGAAAGGTTGACCAGGAAACAAAATATATCTTCAATCTTTTGAATATTTTGAGATCTTTCTAGTTGAATCGATCTTGTGAAGATGGTAGATGCGATCACGGGGTTTGTCGTGGGAAAGATGGGTAACTATCTCATTGAAGAAGCGTCTATGTTGAGGGGAGTCAAGGACGAGCTAGAGGAGCTGAAGACGGAGTTAATGTGCATACAAGGTTATCTCAAGGATGTCGAAGCTCGAGAAAGAGAAAACAATTCCTCAAAAGTCTGGACGAAACTGGTTTTAGACATAGCTTATGATGTTGAAGATGTTTTGGACAGCTATAACCTGAAAGCCATAGAAAGATCACAGAGGCGAGGCTTGATGAGATTGACCAACATAATAGGCAAGAAGAAGGATGCTTATAGCATAGTTGACAATATCAGAACCCTCAAGAGAAGAATCTTTGATGTTACTCGAAAGCGAGAGACTTATGGCATAGGAAACTTCAATGAGCCTCGAGCAAGAGAGAATACTTCAAGTTTTAGAGTGAGGCAACTTCGACGTGCTCGATCTGTTGATCAAGAAGAGCCTGTGGTTGGTTTAGAAGATGATGCTAAGATTCTTTTAGCAAAGCTTCTGGATGATGATGAGGATAATAAGAGATATGTGGTCTCCATATTCGGCATGGGAGGTCTTGGGAAGACTGCTCTTGCTAGGAAGCTCTACAACTCAGGTGATGTGAAGAGAAGATTCAAATACCGTGCATGGACTTATGTTTCTCAAGAGTATAAAACAACAGATATGCTTATAAGAATCATTAGATCTTTGGGAGTGGCTACTGCGGAAGAAATTGAAAAGATCAGGATGTTTGGAGCGGAGGAGTTAGAAATTTACCTTTACGGTCTTCTAGAAGGAAAACAATATTTGATTGTAGTAGATGATATTTGGGAAAGAGAAGCATGGGAGAGCTTGAAGAGAGCTTTACCAGGAAATCATAGAGGAAACAGAGTCATCATCACTACACGTATCCGAACTGTGGCTGAAGGCGTGGACCAAAGAGTCTACGCCCATAAATTAAGGTTATTGACATTTGAAGAAAGTTGGAACTTGTTTCAACAGAAAGCATTTAGAGATATTGAACAGGACGATCAAGAACTGCAGAGAATCGGAAAAGAAATGGTTCAAAAATGTGGTGGCCTACCGCTTGGTATAGTCGTTCTTGCTGGGCTTATGTCTCGAAAGATGTCAAACGAGTGGTACGATGTGTATGCCAGTTTCTGGCGACGCCTAAAGGATAACTCCATTCACATCTCCACTGTGTTTGATCTAAGCTTCAAGGAGCTGCAACACGAATTGAAACTTTGCTTTCTTTACCTCAGCGTTTTCCCAGAGGACTATGAGATTGATGTAGAGATGTTGATACATTTACTTGTAGCCGAAGGGTTTATACAAGACGATGAAGGGATGATGATGGAAGACATGGCTCAGTATTATCTAGAAGAATTGGTAGATAGAAGCTTAGTGAAAGCTGAAAGAATAGAAAAAGGAAAGGTGATGTCTTGTAGAATTCATGATCTTCTGAGAGACGTGGCTATCAAGAAAGCAGAAGAGATCAATTTTGTACATGTTTATAACGAGCAGCATTCTTCTACTACTTGCAGAAGAGAAGTGGTTCACCATCTTATGGACAACAAATACTTGTGCGACAGACGTGTGAACAAACGAATGCGATCTTTCTTGGTCTTTGTAGAGCAAAAGGCTTTCTCGTGGATTTATGTTGAACCCATTACCTTGAAACTAAAGCTACTTAGAGTGCTTAATCTCGGAGGACTTTACTTTGTTTGTAAATACAAATTCAGTACCCGTGAATATATCCCCTTAAGTTTACCAGATGTGATCGGAGAGTTAATCCACTTGAGGTACCTCGGGATCGCTGATACTCATCTGACAAACTTACCAGCTTTTATCTCCAACTTAAAGTTTCTGCAGACACTAGATGCATGGGGCAATGATCTCAAGCGAATGACCAATCTTCATAAGCTCACTTCACTAAGGCATGTCACTGGCAGATTCTTAGGAGAATTGCTACTAGGCGATGTAGTGAACCTTCAGACCTTGAGGTCTATCTCATCCTACAGCTGGAGCAAACTTAAACATGAGTTACTGAAAAATCTTCGGGACTTAGAGATCCACGATGACTCTAAGTGGGTAGATCAGAGAAGAGTTCCTTTGGAGTTGGCTTCTTTCTCTAAACTGACAAATCTTCGTGTCTTGAGGCTAGAAGTGAAGGCCTTCAATTTATCGTTGGAATTGGATGTGATCTTCCCCAGTCTTGAGTCTCTGACACTTGTCGAAACAACGCTCGAGGAAGACCCTATGCCTGTTTTGCAGAAATTGCCGAGGCTGGAAGATTTGGTGCTACTAGGTTGTGATATCTCTGGAGCGAAGATGAACATCACCGCACAAGATTTTGGTCGGCTTAGGAAGCTTGAATTGTTCTTGGTAAGATTAGATGTGTTGAGAATCGAGGAAGAGGCCATGCCCTGTTTGATGAAGCTGGAACTGAACAACAGAGAAGGATGACCAATGAAGCTGATGATTCCAGATCGATTGCGAGTGTTGAGTCGACGCAACTAAATTACCTGCTGAGGAGTAACGTAGCTAAAGGGACTATTTGCTATTTGTGATTGTTAAGAATGTTTCTATGAAAAGAAATGTTTTTGCCAATGATACATAAAACTTGGAACAATTATACAATTATATGGTCAAAACGTAGCTTTTGTTGGAATGTCAGTTTCTTTCCTGCCGTAAAAATTTCGTCAGCATTTGGCTCTCCAACACAATGTAAGGTTATTAACTTACAGGTTAAATAAAGAAAATGAGAAACACTTAACTGTAATACAAACATATAATACTTAATTAATTTTATACCAACCCCAAATGCTCAATCATAAACTCGACCAAAAAAATACTTAATGGTATACCAACTTTACCTTCACAGTCTGCAACCACGCCAGGTCAAGTGATCTTCCTTTTTAACTCAATAATTTCACCATGATTTTGAGAACCATTGACGTCGCATGTGTCAAGATCTTCTCTGACAAGCAAGGAAGTAGGGGCTCTTCACAGCAAATTAATCTACGCATGTAATGTCTCATGTGCAGCGAATCATATACCAATAGAACAAACAAAATTAGTGGAGACAGAAAGCTTTTTTGATAGATTAAATATTATTTTAAATTCCAAATGGAACATACCATGATGTGGCTAAAACCACGAACTTCAAGTGTGCCAGAATAAACCAACAAAATAAATATCGGAACATTTAATTGTTTTAAAATCTGCTTCAATGCTAACTGGATTTTAATAGTAAGTGTATCTCATGTGTAAAGATCTTCTTTGCCAAGTAAGGAACTGCTTTTATAAGCTTTGTCTTTGTCTTTGATATTTGGTTCGATCTTCATGATGTTAGCTTCGTTTGTGTGGCTCGCAACGTTGGTGGTCTAGGCTTCAGTTGAGTGGTTTTCGTCACCGGAGGTGGCTCGGTGGCAGTGAGCAGATCGCATCTCCGAGGAGAGTGTAGGGTTGGACGGGGTTTATTTTCTCTTGTCTTGGTCTGTGGTGGTGGCGTTGTCCGAGGTGGTCTAGCCCCCGGTGTGTTCCAATCCGCTTCCTTCAAGTGTGTTTTTCCTTTGGTTCCTTCAACGGTTCATGGTCGGCAAGCTATGTGGTTAAATGACGGGGTTTATTGCTCTCAGATCTGTGAATCCCATTGTGTGTTGTGGTGAGGAGGATCTGGACATGTGGGGCTGTAGCTTCCTGCAGCCATTGTGGGTGATAGCGTGGATGCGGTAGTTCATTAGTGATGGCTATAGTGATGTGATCTCGTCTTTGTTTAAGGCTCAATGGCAGTGAGCAGACTCAGCCCGGTTTGTTCCCTCCTTGCGTGTTATCCTGTTCTTTATGGGAGTATGCATCAGTTAATGGAGCGGCCTTGAATTTGGTGGGGTGATGTTCTTGTTTAGGCCTCGGAAAAGATTCGAAGTTGAATAAAGGCGGCGGGTATATTTTCTTGGCGGCTTTTGTGCTTTTGTGGGAGATGTTTTCTACGCTCTCGCAAGCTCAAGATTGGTGGCTAGAGGTGGATTCTCTAGCTGTCCATAGTGGCTCTCGTATGCTAGTCCATTAAGGTAATTCTGTTTCTGCATGTGTTCTCGAAGAAACTGTAGGCACCTCCTCATATGAGGCTTTTGTGGCTGGGCTTCAGATGGGATTCTTAACTTGTGGCGACAACAATGAGGATTCCAGTTCCTTTGAGATTATAACATCAACACAAATGTCCATGTTTTAGCGCTAAAAATCCATGTTTTTTCATCGGGTGGCTTCTGAACTTGTTTAGGCGTGATTCTAAACTTGCATCTTTTGGTCAGTTTTCGTTTTTATGTTGATTATCTTTTGTTTATGTAGTTTTTGGTTTTTATATAATAATAATAGTAATAAGAAGGAATTGCTTGTTATTTGAAGGTAAAAAGTAAAGGAGCATACACCTTTTTCCAGCAATTTATTATTTATTATCTAATTGTCGAAACTCAAAAGAGAATCTCATAATTAGTATATGGCTAAAGCTACGAACTCTCTGTGAGCCAGAAAAAAAAAAACGAATCCTCTTCCTTAGAAGGCGATACCTGTTTTTGAATCGAATCAGCCTCTGGAAAACCTTGGCTTGAATCAACTCTTTCCTTAAGTGAACTTGGCAAATTCGCGTTTGGGTTGCGATTCGCGTCTGGCAGTTCCGATAGGAAAATCGATTTCTAATTGCGAGTCAACGTTCTTCGATTCTTTCTTCTCCTCTGAGATTTTTCATCGACCTGTTCTAATGATTCTTCTACAGTTCTACAATTCGAGTCAACTTTCTATGTGATGGAGTTCGCATGTCTGTAAATCCTCATTCTCTATCCATGATCTCAATTTCACATCCTTAAAGATTGGAATCCCAACGATCCCCATCGCGTTAGATTCGATCCGAGATCACAATCGCACCATTTGATAAGATTCAAGGTACTAAACTCTGTATTTCACAAGAGAGTCTCTAAAACAACTCATCAGTTGCTATCTCTTTACAAATCAGTTACAAGACTCTTTCTTATTTCTTATCATCTCACGTGCTTCTTCACTCTTTAAGGCACATCCTTTAAGGGGCTAAGCAATGGAGAAAAGAAGGATAGTATTGGTTCCACTTCCATTACAAGGACATATCACTCCAATTTTGCAATTCGGTCAAGCCCTTAACTTGAAGGGTTTCTCAATTACAGTTGCTCTAGGAGAGCTCAATCAAGTAACCTCTTCTTCACAACACTTCGCTGGTTTTCAATTTGTCAACATACCAGAAACTGTACCAGTGTCTCAACATGAGACACTCGGAGTAGTCGAGTTTCTTGTGAAGCTCAACAAAACCAGTGAGGCAAGCTTCAAGGACTCTATAGCTGAGTTGTTGCTACAAAAAGGCAATGATATTGCCTGTATCATCTACGATGAGCTTATGTACTTCTCTGAAGCTACAGCTAATGAGTTCAAGCTTCCTAGTGTCATATTCTGCACTGGCAGTGCTACAAATCAAGTTTGTAGCTGTATTTTAAGCAAAATCAATGCCGAGAAGTTTTTGATTGACATGGAAGGTACAGAAAATTAGCTTCTTACCCGTTTTGCATCCCTTCCTTTTACTCAACATACGATTTTTTTTTTTACTTTGCAGATCCTGAAATGCAAGACAATGTGGTGGAAAATTTACATCCATTAAAGTATAAAGACCTACCAACTTCAGGAATGGGGCCAATAGAACCATTTTTGGATATCTGTAGGAAAGTATGTAACAAAAGAACAGCTTCCGCTGTTATCATCAACACGACGAGTTGTCTAGAGAGCTTGTCTTTATCATGGCTGGAAGCCTGGAACAAGAACTTAGAATTCCAGTGTACCCATTAGGTCCTCTTCACATTACTGCTTCAGTGCCTTCTAGTTTACTGGAAGAAGACAAGAGCTGCATTGAATGGCTGAACAAGCAGAAACAGAGGTCAGTCATCTACATAAGCTTAGGAAGCATATCTCACATGGAAGCTAAGGAAGTGTTGGAGATGGCGTGGGGATTGTATGATAGCAACCAACCTTTCTTATGGGTCATCCGACCGGGCTCTATCCCTGGCTCAGAGTCATTGCCAGAGGAAGTGACTAAGATGGTCTCAGAAAGAGGATACATAGTGAAATGGGCACCGCAGAATGAAGTACTAGCACATCCTGCAGTGGGAGGCTTTTGGAGCCACTGTGGATGGAACTCAACACTTGAGAGTGTTGTCGAAGGAGTTCCAATGATTTGCAGGCCTTTTAATGGTGAGCAGAAATTAAACTCAATCTATATAGAAAGTGTTTGGAGAATAGGGATTCGGCTTGATGGTGAAGTGGAAAGAGGAGTGGTCGAGAGAGCTGTGAAGAGGTTGATTGTGGATGATGAAGGAGCAGGCATGAGGGAGAGAGCACTTGATTTAAAAGAGAAGCTCAAAGCCTCGGTGGGAAATGGAGGATCTTCATACATCGCATTGAATGAGCTCGTCAATTACTTGGAGACAGTGTAGCAATTCCTAAAAACAGAGTAAAGCTGAAGAATTTCATTTTATATGATTTGTTATAGTAAATAAAAAGAAATTTTCATGTCAAATACGATATCCTTTTTACAGTTTTCTCAAACTGTAATGATCTTTTTTTGGCAATTTTGTCGTTAAACAATCCATCTCCTAGCCAAAGAAGTCCCGCTTCAGAAATGACCAAAACGAAATGCAAGAAACTAATTAATCTAAAATCTGTATTCGCAACTGGTGAATGAACGTAGGTTCCTTACATAAACAGAGGAAACTCTAAGCTTTCATTATGTCATGAAACTTCCATGTTCCAATTCATATTTGGCACCATGCAAAGGAAAAAGATAGATAAATTTTGAGGCTTACCGCTAGTTCCCGCAAGAGACTCTTTGGATTTCCTTGTGTTGAGGTACAAGGTTCTCATTTCTTGAAGATCTCTGAAGAAATTCAAAGTTAACATAGAAATACAGTTTCAACAAAACTTTAATTAAAAACGGTAATGTAACCTTTCTCACACTTTATGAGACTAGCAATTAGCAAAGGAATCTTTGAATAAAAATAAGATCATACTGAACTCAACTGAAGTGAGTTCCAAAAGATGATAACATATAACCAAGAAGAACACAGCTACACTGCAGATGCTCTTCTAATTATATAGCTAATAATCGTCTTTGACCAATAGAGTATGAATTATATGATCCAAGCGTGTGATGATGTCTTGCGTATACAAATAAAACAAACAAAATTAAAGGAGACAAATATATATATTTTTAAGCCACTTTAGAAGTTTTAAGTATTATTTAGTTTTAAGGTGTAGAGTGTTAGTGTAATACTTCTAAGGTTTAAAGTATTAGTTTTGCTATTTTGAAAGTTAAAAATGCTATTTCCATAATAATAATTTCGTCATTAATCTAGAGATCTTTTGCATTGTGAGTGAGATAGACAGATGGGAATTTAATAATATTGAGTCACTTATTTAAAAATCTTCTCCATCGAGAGAGATAAAGAGATGTACATTTTAAAATCATTAATCTAATAATACTAAATTTTAAAAAATATTTTAAATTTATGTTTTAATAATACATGATTTATCAATTTAATACAAATTTCTCCAAATGCTCAATTTAATACATTCCCTAATCAGACTGTCATGATGAAGCATTTCTAGTACTATCTATTAATGGCGGTAGGATTTAAATTGCTTTTTAGTTTTTGAATTATGGATTTTTGCTTTTTGGTTTTTGCTAAAAATTTCAAAACAAATAATGAAAAACAATTTCGGTGAAAATAAAAGGATTTTGACAAGAAACTTTAAAATCATGGTATCTAACTTTTTCTTTGAAACTTGGCTAAAATCACTCAAAAACTAGATTCCCTAGAATTTTTTTTTAAAAAAGAGAGCTAATTTTAAAAAATCTTGAATGGTGAAAAAATAGATTTTCAAAGAAACAAAAACCAAAAACCACTTAAAACTTGTAAACGTTGAAGGCCTTAAACTAATCGAATTCTACCTATATATGGACAAAAAAATGAACATTTGAATGTAGTTTCTTCCTTCATTTAAGAATTCAATAGCACGTGACTCTCCAGCACAGTGAAAGACTATTCCATTTTAAATATTAGAATTACTGAATTGTATTAAAAAAATCTGAATTTTATACCAACCCTTTGAGGCTTTCATGCAATTTATATATGAAGACTAAAAAGCTCTAAATCTCAAAATAATAAAATAGATATTTTGTTTGCATTTCTAGCTAAAGTCGGTATACTTTTTTTTATGTTCGATATGGAAAGTATCAAAGTATAATCCCAACAAAAAAAAAAAAAAAGTGGAAAAGTATTCGCGTAAAAGAATAAGATGCCCCATGGATTAAAGGACCGACCATGTCCGCCCATATACACGTTGGTGGAGTGTAGTATTCCCCTGCATCGCGGTACACTATATATATAAACACAACTCGAGTAAACAAACTATACAAAAATCAATAAATAAACTTATACAGAGACTATTTATACTGTTTGTTACTGAAAAACTTATATAGAGACATATATGGATAGAGAACAAAAAAACTAGGAACAGGTAAATCCACATGAAACAGTGTATACACGACAATCCAATTCAACCGTAAAATTACAATATGGTGTCAAGTCAAATCAAATTTATAACACTTCTAACGGTAACAAAACATGATTTTATGTCTAATTTGTTTTTACAATGATCCAATTTAACAGTTAAGTTTCTCTAATTAATATGACATCTAAAACAAAACTATAATTGACAACTTAAGTATTAATTTAACAATACAATATGAAAAGAGAGGTCAAACATTTTTAATTAGTTTACATAATTAGCCTTCTCTGTAATATCTAGCCGTCAGTCGTTCCAAGAGGCGAGAGTTTACATGATTTACATAATTACCCTCTAATCAAGCCGTTAGCGTCCTGTGTCTTATAATTATTAACTTTTCTTTTACCTTCAGTCACGTCGTATCACACATAAATCAGGAAATAGTCAATATCAGTCAACATCCTTAGATGTACAAATAAACAGAAATTTAGTAAGTTATGGTTGGTGATCGAATTATAAATAGAATGGGTTGCTTTGAATCCTTCATGCAAACAATATCTACTAAAAGCCTTCATCGTCAAAGCAAATTAATCTAAGCGTGTGATGATGTCTTACGTATGCAAATTAAACAAACAAAATTAAAGGAGACAAATATATTTTTTAAGCCACTTTAGAAGTTTTAAGTATTATCAAAAATAGTGTAAAAGTGTAAAGTGTTACTGTAATACTTCTAAGGTGTAATACTTCTAAGGTTTAAAGTATTAGTTTTGTCATTTTGAAGGTTAAAAATACGATTTTCTCCATTGTGAGTGAGATAGAGAGATGAGATTTTAATAACATTGAGTCACTTATTTAAAAATCTTCTCCATCGAGAGATATAAAGATATCTAAACATAAAGAGAGAGAGTTGACAAAAAAAAGTTAGAGAGGGAGAAGAAAAAAAAGAAGAAGCAAAGAGAAGAATCAAGAAATGGAGAAAAGTGCAGCGAAGATAAGGAGAGTATTAGTTCCTATTCCAGCGCAAGGTCATGTTACTCCAATGATGCAACTCGGGAAAGCCCTTCAGTTAAGGGGCTTCTCAGTTACAGTTGCTCAGGGAAAGTTTAACCAAGTAAGCTCTTCTGATCAACACTTCCCTGGTTTTCAATTTGTCACTATACCAGAAAGCTTACCAGAGTCTGAAATCGAGAGACTCGGGCCAATCGAGTTTCTGATAAAGCTCAGCAAAACCAGTGAGGCAAGCTTTAAGGACTCTATAGCTCAGATGTTGCTGGAACAAGGCAATGATACAGCATGTAATATCTACGATGAGTTCATGTACTTCTGTGGAGCTGCAGCTAAGGAGTTGAAGCTTCCTAGTTTCATCTTCAGCACTGCAAGTGCTACACATAAAGTTTGCTACAGTATATTAAGCAAACTCAAAACAAACTTATTACCCATTCTGCACCCGTCTTTTTTACTCAATACAGGTTTTTTGGCTTTGCAGATCCTGAACTGCAAAACAAGGTGGTGGAAAACTTGCATCCATTAACATAAAAAGACCTACCGACTTGGGGATTTGGGCAACTAGAGAAAATGTTTGAACTCTGTAGGGAACTAGTCAACAAAAGAACAGTTTCTGCTGTTATTATCAACACGATGAGCTGTCTAGAAAACTTGTCTCTATCATGGCTGCAACAAGAACTCGGAATTCCAGTGTACCCATTAGGCCTTCTTCACATTACCGCTTCAGCAAATTCTAGTTTACTGGATGAGGACAGAAGTTGCATTGAATGGCTGAACAAACAGAAACAAAGGTCAGTCATATACATAAGCTTGGGAAGCCTAGCTCGCATGGAAACCAAGGATATGTTAGAGATGGCTCGGGGATTATCGAATAGCAACCAAACTTTCTTATGGGTCATCCGACCAGGTTCTATCCTCGGATCCAATGGTATAGAGTCATTGCCATAAGAACGATAAATTCGATCTCGGCTCTAATACAAATTCAAGAGTTAATATTCAATCAAACACAAACTTTGTTTTGTAATAAGAATCATTCTCTTATTATATATGTTTAGAAACTCTCTCAAAACTAAACATTCAAAACTCTCTAAAACTCTTAGAGCTCTTGTTCTCTCATAAAACTCTCAATCTCTCGTAGAAATCTCATACAATTGTCACAACAACTCAATAAGTGTATTTATAGTAGTTTAGACACCACCTATTTCTAATAGAACTAGAAAACCTTATTAGATAAATTCTAATATATATTATATAACTTCTAAGTATATTTAGATAATACTAAATATAAATCTTATTCTTATCCTAATCTCCTAAATCCATACTTGGTTAGGATTAGTTTTCCTTGTGGATCAAACTATCTTTAAGCTTACTCCAGCAAAGAAATCAGTAAGATGGTCTCAGAAAGAGGATACTTTGTGAAATGGGCACCGCAAATAGAAGTACTTGCACATCCTGCAGTGGGAGGCTTCTGGAGCCACTGTGGATGGAACTCAATACTCAAGAGCATTGTGGAAGGAGTTCCAATGATTTGCAGGCCTTTTAGCGGTGAGCAGCAGGTAAATGCAATTTACATAGAAAGTGTGGAGAATAGGGATTCTGCTTCAAGGTGAAGTGGAAAGAGGAGGGGTCGAGAGAGCTGTGAAGAGGTTGATCATGGATGATGAAGGTGCAGGCATGAGGGAGAAAGTTCTTAGTTTAAAAGAGAAGCTCAAAGCCTCTGTAAGAAGTGGAGGCACCTCATACAATGTATTAGATGAGCTCGTCGACTACTTGGAGACAGAGAGAAAAGATGCAAAGCTTCACAGCTTTTTCTAAAGATAGACTCAAGCTAATAAACTTCATGTAACATTTATAATAGAACTAGTATATCTCCCGTGCTACGCACCGGTATAGTGTTCTTAAAAGTTTACGAAAAAATATTTTTGTTTAAATTAAATAATATTGTAAATGCAATATATCTTTATTAATTAAACAAATGTTATTTTGATGATTATTATTGATACATTTAAAATCAATAGACATATGGGTGCAAGACTGAACAACAATGAAACAGGTGCAACTTAGCAATACGAAGATTTACAAGTTGAGCAAAATTGAAACTAAGATCACCGTACTGAGCTTATATTCAATATCTAAGATCCACGTACCAATGTCTATTTATCAGATGCAACTTATCATTCTATGTTTGAAATTGACTTGATAAGAACAAAAAAAAAAAAAAAAAAAAAGTTATCTCTTTATAGTTTAATATATTTTCATCTATGAGAATAACTTTCGTGCCTGAGAATTGCTCCAGTTTTATCCAAGATATTAGAGCTTTAATCTTCCACATTTTATATGAAGAATTTAGTTGAAAAACATTAGACATCTTAAATCTGAATGAATCACAAAGAATTAGTATAAAGCAAAGAAAAAATGACTATAAATGAATAAATATTTTTCATATACCTGAATAGAAGGTACCAAAATAGAGAAAAAAAAAGAATATGATAATGATGGAGTGGAAAACAAAGGAAGAACAAATAGAAATTTTTTTTGAATTGAATTGGAAATAAAAGAGATGAATTGAGTTTAATAGTGGTATCAGTTTCAACTTCAACGAATTTATGGGTTTAGGATTTTGAAAATGTAAAAAAATCTGAAAAAGGAAGAATAATGGAGTTATAGAGATAAAAAAGGAAGAGATTTTGTTTTTAATTTTGTAACTTTTTTCATCCTATTTTCAGTTTTCATCTGATTTTTTTTTTTTAAATTTTAATGAAATTTAAAGTAACAAAAAAATCTCTGTGACAGATTTTTATTGGTCAAATGACATGTGGTTTATAAGATAAATGATTGAAAGGCCTTTGTATACACATTTCTAGATCCAAGAAATTACATGTTATATGAATGATCAGAAGGTTCCAACTCTAAGAAAGTTAACTATTAGAGCACCTCCATCAAGAGATTCTAATGGAGGAGTTCTAAAAATGCTATAATGATGAAGGGTTCTTAAAAGAGGAGAGAGAGATTCTAAAATTTCTCATTTGAAAACTTTTCTCTCTATTTTAAGAACTTTCAACATTTTAACTTTTTGTAGTTTAAGAACCTCTACTTTAGAACTTCCAATGTAAGTGGTCTTAGCTACTTTAATTGACTTCATGAAAGAGAAACAAGTAAGTTTCCCTAGCAACTACAAAATTACATCTCTATCTCTTGGGGAGTCGCTGATAGAGATCTCTATGGCTCGAAACAGCCACAATAGCTGCATCCTCCAATTTGTACCACTTGTTGGATTAGCAGTCATAATGCGGTTTCTAATAGATACTTTCCATCATACCAACAACGGTCAAGAGATGGTTCACCATTGGTGGCTCGATGAAATGCCCATGAGAGACATTAAAGCTCTTGCGCCAACAATTGAGTGTTTTGTCAAGGAGCCACGTATGTCACTTCAGGATTCTCTGGTCGAATGTTTCAACACGATGTAAGTTCATTGCCTTAAAAAACAAAATGAGGACTACTTGATGAGTATCATGCACGTGTGAAGAAGTCAAAGCAGATGTAATGCAAAGCACATTAATTTCATTTCATCATCATTAAGCGTCCAAACAATATCGATTGCCTCACTTTCCATTCTAATTCACCAATCCCCAAAATGCAACACATAATGAAGAAAGGGTCTTTCTAGAAGCAAGACCAAATTAACATATTGTCCAAGAATCATTCACTCACCATTCATGACTGCTCCGTATCAAATCTACGGACTGAAGAACAGACCAAACCTGGGAACATTCAAATTTTTTTAAAAAAAAAGTCAAATTCAAATAACAGATGAAACTGTTTCAGTCTGCATAAGTTATTGTCCGTAAATATAATGTGTCAAATGAAATATTATACACAAAAATTATTATAAAAGTAACAAAACAAATCAAATCTTTGGATGTCACTGATCTGAATCGAATCTTTACTTAATGATATATCAATCTTATCTTGACAGCCTGCAACCACGCCGGGTCAACTGATCTGAGAGACAGTTGCCAATTAGATTATTGCTTTAAAAAATGTAATTGCAACAGTTGACTATATAAAAATGGTTTGCGGAATTTTCCAAACACAAGTGGGATTTTAATAATTATTTGGATTACTAATTACATTGAGAGACAAGAGAAAAGAGAAGAAAAAAAAAAGGGAGAAAGAGGTAAAAAAATGGAGAAAAGGGCAGAGAAGAGAAGGATTGTGTTAGTTCCAGTTTCTGCACAAGGACATGTAACTCCATTTATGCAACTCGGTAAAGCCCTTCAATTGAAAGGCTTCTCAATTACAGTTGTTCAGGGACAGTCCAAGCAAATAAGCTCTTCATCGCAACATTTTCCTGGTTTTGACTTTGTCACATTACCAGAAAGCTTACCTCTGTCTGAAGCTAAGAAACTAGGATCAGTCAAGTTTCTGATGAAGCTCAACGAAACAAGCGAGTCAAGTTTCAAGGATTGTATAAGTCAGTTATTGCTACAACCAGGCAATGATATCGCTTGTATCATCTACGACAAGCTTATGTACTTTTGTGAATCTGCAGCTAAGGAATTCAAGATTCCTAGTGTCATCTTTACCACTACATGTGCTACAAATCATGTTTGCTGCTGTGTTTTAAGCAAACTCAATGCTGAGAAGTTCTTGATCGACATGGAAGGTGCACAAAAATAGTCCTTAATAACCCATTTCTAAACCAGTCCTTTCACTCATTTTTGTCCCCTTCTATTACAGATCCTGAGATGCAAGAGAAGGTGGTGGAAGAGTTGCATCCTTTAAGATACAAAAACTTACCAACTTCAGGATTTGGGCCATTAGAACCACTTTTAGAGAGTTGTAGGGAAATAGTTAACAAAAGAACAGCTTCCGGTGTTATCATCAACACGACGAGCTGTTTAGAGAGTTCATCTCTGTCATGGATGCAACAAGAACTTAGAATTCCAGTGTATCCATTAGGCCCTCTTCACATTACAGCTTCATCGCCGGGACCTAGTTTACTGGAAGAGGACAAGAGCTGCATTGAGTGGCTGAACAAACAGAAACCAAGGTCAGTCATATACATAAGCTTGGGAAGCAAAGCTCACATGGAAGCTAAAGAAGTGTTAGAGATGGCTTGGGGATTGTTGAATAGCAACCAACCTTTCTTATGGGTCATCCGGCCTGGCTCTATCGCAGGCTTCAAATGGATTGATTCATTGCCAGAAGAAGTGAGTAAGATGGTCTCAGAAAGAGGATATATTATAAAATGGGCACCACAGATAGAAGTACTTGGACATCCTGCAGTTGCAGGATTCTGGAGCCACTGTGGATGGAACTCAACACTCGAGAGCATTGTGGAAGGAGTTCCAATGATTTGTAGGCCATTACAAGGCGAGCAGAAGTTAAATGCAATGTATTTAGAGAGTGTCTGGAGAATAGGGATTCAGCTTGAAGGTGAAGTGGACAGAAGAGGTGTAGAGAGAGCTGTGAAGAGGTTGATTGTGGATGAAGAAGGTGCATGCATGAGGGAGAGAGCACTTGATTTAAAAGAGAAGCTTAAAGCCTCTGTGAGAAGTGGAGGGTCCTCGTACAACGCATTGGATGAGCTTGTCAAGTTCTTGAACAAGAGTGAGTATGCTGAACTTCATGTATTATAAGAAAGCTTTGATTAGTTATAGATCAAACTTGATGTTGCAATCTTTTTCAAAGTAGATGACTTATTGGTGCAAATAGAAGTAAATGGAAACAGAGAAAAGATTCAAGCCTATTAGTTCCACCTATAGAAAATCCAAAACAATTGACTTGATCTCTGAACTCGTTACGTAGTTCTTTCTTATTTCTAATTTTCTATATGTGCTCTGTTTTTGCTGATCCTTCAAACGGAGATAGGCATTTAGTTGTTACACCAGTCGCCAAAACTATTCAGAAACTCGTATAATTGCTACAAACTCCAACAACGGTCCACAGTAGCATTTTCCATCTATACTTACTATATACTAACGTTGTATGGACCCATTACTTTTGCTGGAATGTTAGTTTCTTCCTTCCGTGAAGGTCATAAGATGGTGGCTCTCCAACACAATGGAAAGTTATTGCTTTAAAAAGAAATGAGGAATACTTAAAACTGATGCAATAATGGCACCAAGATTGAAGAACAGCGCATGTAGCCACTATATAATACACATGGAGACTACAAGTAAATGCTGTTAACATTTTAATTGTTATCTAAATCTCAAAAACAGAACCTACCTAATGTGGCTAAAAACCACCAACTCTTTTATGTGAGCCAAAACAAAGGAAACGACAGAAACACGTTATTCTTGGAATTAATGTCACTTTCTTCCCTCTATTAAAGCGTCAGGAAAGGTTATTATTGCAATAAGTAAAAGTGGTTGTAGAGAAAAAGAAAGAG
This sequence comes from Cardamine chenopodiifolia, assembly GCA_963922655.1. Classification (NCBI taxonomy): domain Eukaryota; kingdom Viridiplantae; phylum Streptophyta; class Magnoliopsida; order Brassicales; family Brassicaceae; genus Cardamine; species Cardamine chenopodiifolia. The sequence continues at coordinate 10,970,393 of OZ000479.1, read as the reverse complement.
AGTGTGTGGTTAAGCAATGGAGAAAATGGACACAGAGAGAAGGATAGTGTTAGTTCCAGTAAGGTCATGTTACTCTAGTGATGCAACTTGGGAAAGCACTTAACTTAATTACAGTTGCTCAAGGACAGTTCAACCAAGTAAGCTCTTCTTCTCAACACTTACCTGGTTTTCAATTTGTCACCATACCAGAAAGCTTACCAGAGTCTGAACTCGAGAGACTCAGACCAATCGAGTTTCTGATAAAGCTCAACAAAACCAGAAAGGAAAAATTCAAAGACTGTATAAGTCAGTTGATGATACAACAGGGCAATGATATTTTCTGTATCATCTACGACGAGTTCATGTACTTCTGTGGAGCTGCAGCTAAGGAGTTCAAGCTTCCTAGTATCATCTTCAGCACTTCAAGTGCTACAAATCAAGTGTCACGTTGTGGTTTAAGCAAATTCATTGCCAATAAATTCTTAGTCGACATGGAAGGTGCTCAAAACCAGCTTTATAACCCATCTTAAAACCACTCAGTTTCACTAAAACATGTTTTTTTTTATTATTTTGCAGATCCTGAGGTGAAAGATAAGATGGTGGAAAATTTGCCTCCATTAAGATACAAAGATCTACCAACTTTAGGAGTCGGGTCACTAAAGCGATTATTTGAACTATGTAGGCACGCCCTCTACATCATTAGTTGTTTTTTCTTTTTTTAATGAGCTAAAAAAATTTCTTTTGTTTTATGCAGCCCATAACATTGGACCGGCCCTGTATGTAGAGAAATAGCAAACAAAAGAACAGCTTTTGCTGTTATCATCAACACAGTGAGCTGTTTAGAGAGCTCGTCTCTGATAAGGCTGCAACAAGAACTCGGAATTCCGGTATATGCATTACGTCCTCTTCACATTACAGGTTCAGCAACTTCTAGTTTACTAGAAGAAGGCAGGAGCTGTGTTGAATGGCTGAAGAAGCAAAAACCAAGGTCAGTCATATACATAAGCTTGGGGAGCATAGTTAAAATGGAAACCAAAGAAGTGTTGGAGATGGCTTGGGGATTACTTAATAGCAGCCAGCCTTTCTTATGGGTCATCCAGTCTGGCTCTATTGTAGGCTCATTACCTAAGGAAGTGAGTAAGATGGTTTCAGAAAGAGGATGCATTGTAAAATGGGCACCACAGAATGAAGTACTTGGACATCCTACAGTAGGAGGGTTCTGGAGCCATTGCGGATGGAACACAACGCTTGAGAGCATTGTGGAAGGAGTTCCAATGATATGCAGGCCTTTTGACGGGGAGCAGAGGTTAATCGCAAGATTTATAGAAAGTGTGAGGTGGAAAGAGGAGAGGTCGAGAGAGCTATGAAGAGGTTGCTTGTGAATGAAGAAGGCGCAGAAATGAGGGAAAGAGCCCTTGGTTTGAAACAGAAGCTTAAAACCTCTGTAAGAAATGGTGGCTCCTCATACAACGCATTGGAAGAGATCGTCAACTTCATGTAACAGTTCTTAAAGACAATGAAGAGAATGAACTTCAGTATAAGATCATTCTTAATTCTTTGTTCTTAATTCTTAATGACTTCTTGTATTATACCAGAGTTTATGCATTCTTAATTCTTAAAAGCTCTTCCTACTCATTCTCCTATTTACAAAACATTAAGGGGTGTATTGGATGAAATATTTGGTGTGATTTGGGTTTTAATGAGATTTGAGATGATTTGGTTGAATTTTGATGAATTAGTAATTTTGTTATTAAATTATTTGAAATCTCACCTAAAACCATGAGATTTTGATTTTTGTACTTTTAACTAAGAAATCCCAACACATGAAATTTTCAAATCCAATTCTTATAATGTTTTCAATAACAGTGATTGTACATTTTAAAATCATTAATCCAATAACATTGGATTTTTAAATTTTTTTTAAAATTCATGTTTTAATAACACATGATTTGTTATTTTAACTCAAATTTCTCCAAATGCTCAATTCAATACACTCTCCTAAGTCATGAATCAGACTGTCACGATGAGGCATTTCTAGTACTTGGTCCGACAATAACGCACTCTTAGAGGACACAAAGTGGTTTTCCAAGACTGAAAACCCCAAGTAAAGAATCAGCAACTATCAGTTTCTCTAACAATAGGACTCAAATTAGTTTCTGTATAAACCATTCAACAACTCTTATAAACTGCTATTTTCACAAAACTCCAACAATTCTTGTAACCGCGATTTTCACAAACTCCAACAATCACACTAACACTCACATTTAGTTATGTAGGGAAGTAGCCAACAAAAGAACAGCTTCCACTGTTATAATCAACACCGTGAGCTGCCTAGAGAGCTCGTCTTTTGTCATGGCTGGAACAAGAACTCGGAATTCCAATATACCCCTTTGGCCCTTTTCACATTACCGCTTCACCGCCTTCTAGTTTACTGGAAGAGGATTGGAGCTACATTGAATGGCTGAACAAGCAGAAACCGAGGTCAGTCATATACATAAGTGTGGGAACTGTAGCTCTAATGGGAACCAAGGAAGTGTTGGAAAATGGCTTGGGGGTTTTGTAATAGCAACCAGCCTTTCTTATGGGTCATTCGGCTTGTTAAATTTCATGTATTACTAGAGATAATCGAATATTGTAGATCACGCTTGATCTTTGCAAAATAAAAAGCAATTCAAATCGAATACGGATATTTTATTTTGGCAGTTTGCTCAAGAAAGAATTATTGCATCATGAAAAATACAGTTTTTTTTCTTTGTAAAATATTTTGATATAAAGCCAAGACGGCAAGAGAAGACCAAGATGACAGAATCATCTTTGCTTCTGTCTAAGGAGATGTAACCGCTTCACATGTGTGACGAGAGCCAACAAACTTGATACGGATGAATCAGTGTCCACAAATCTGATTGAATAAATCATAAAGGTCACCAAAAAATAAAAATTGGAGGACCAGACTAACTCAAACTAGCTAAGCACGAAGCTGCGGTGACTATTTCTTAGTTGCTATAGCAGGTTTTGGAAATGGAAGACAAGCCGGCGAGGAGAAGACTAGTGTTGGTTCCAGTTCCAGCTCAAGGACATATATCTCCAATGATGCAACTTGCAAAAGCCCTTCATTTAAAGGGTTTCTCAATCACAATTGCTCAAACCAAGTTCAATTACTTTAACCCTTCTGATGACTTTACTGATTTTCAGTTTATCACCATTCCAGAAAGCTTACCAGAGTCTGATTTTGAGAACCTCAGGCCAGTACTGTTTCTGCTTAAGCTCAACAAAGAGATTCCGGAAAGCTTCAAAGACTTTTTGGGTCAGTTGTTGCTGCAGCAAAGTAATGAGATCTCATGTGTCATCTACGATGAGTTCATGTACTTTGCTGGAGCTGCAGCCCAAGAGTTAAAGCTTCCAAACGTTATTTTCAGTACCACAAATGCCACAACTTTTGTTTGTCGCTCTGTCTTCGAGAAACTCGATGCAAACAATGTGTTGGCTCCCCTAAAAGGTGCTCGTAGAATTCTATATTTTCAGTTTTCACTAGTGTCAATAATCTTGTAACGGTATAGTTTTTTACCTTTTTCGCAGATTCCAAAGGAAAACAAGACGAGCTAGTTCCAGGGCTTCATCCACTGAGATTTAAAGACTTACCAACTTCAAAATTTGCATCACTAGAGAATGTACTTGAGCTTTATAGGAATACAGTTGACAAACGAACAGCTTCCTCTGTGATAATCAACACATCAAGCTTTCTAGAGAGCTCATCTCTGTCTTGTCTGCAACAAAAACTAGATATTCCTGTGTATTCTATAGGCCCTCTTCACATGGTAGCCTCAACTTCAACAAGTCTGCTTGAAGAGAACAAGAACTGTATCGAATGGTTGAACAAACAAAAACAAGATTCAGTGATACTTGTAAGCTTGGGAAGTTTAGCTTCGATGGAAGTCAGTGAGGTGATGGAAACTGCTATGGGATTGGATAAAAGCGACCAACACTTCTTGTGGGTGATTCGGCCAGGGTCAATACGTGGTTCTGAATGGATAGAGCATTTGCCTAGGGAGTTTAGTAAGATGGTCTCGAGTCGAGGTTACGTTGTGAAATGGGCACCGCAGAAGCAAGTACTTGCTCATCCAGCTGTAGGAGGGTTTTGGAGCCATTGTGGATGGAACTCGACACTCGAGAGCATTGGCGAAGGAGTTCCAATGATCTGTAGGCCATTTTCTACTGATCAAAAGGTGAACGCGAGGTACTTGGAATGTGTTTGGAGAATTGGGATTCAAGAGGAAGGTGAGCTAGACAAAGGAGCGGTTGAGAGAGCTGTGAAGAGGTTAATGGTGGAAGAAGAAGGAGAGGAGATGAGGAAGAGAGCTGTCAGTTTAAAGGAGAAGCTGAGAGCTTCTGTTAGAAGTGGAGGTTCTTCATACAACTCACTAGAGGAGTTTGTGAACTTCATGAGGACTCTGTGAATCAAATTATAAATTAGTGAACTAATTTACTTCACATATAAGGTTAAAAAGTCTAATGTTTAAGAAAATAAAGATAACTGAAGATATATTTAAAAAAAGGGTTATCTGAAATTTGATTAAGAACCCTCCTAAGTGACTACATTATTGCAGAGTAAATTAGTAAAATCTCCTTTAGAAGACACACTAGGAACAACAGTGTCTCAGTTTCCTCATTACCACATTCTCAGTGTTAACTCAATATACATTACTCTCGATAACAGATAAAGAGAAGAAGACATTGTGCCAGAATCAAGAGCAATGCCCAGTTTCAAAAGACAAGCCCACTTCCCTTCTGAATACAGCCGAACCTGCACCTGCACCTGCACCTGCACCTGCAGTTAAAGAATCAATATGCCGTTATACCTACAGCTTTGAAGAAGGAGACTATTCTACTACACAAAAGATTTGAATCTCTACAATCCCGATGTCAAGATACAGAAAAGATTTGAATCTCTACGATCACAATGTGAAAAGACAGGTGTCCACTAATCCTTTAGTGAGCTAAGATCTTGATCCTTTCATGAGTAGTATAAAGATGTAAACAATGAGTTTTAGCAAACGTGTGTAAAACAGAGCATAATAAAGAAAGAGTTTTTCTTCAAATCCTCTTCTTCCTTAAAAGTTCTCATTCAGAAGCTTGACTAATACGCCAAACTCTTAAGATCTTCAGGTGTAATCAAATCCACATTCTCAGAAGCTTATGTTTTGGATTCCTTTCTAGTTGTTGTGATTTTGAATTCTAAATTATGGTTTTTGGAATTTGGTTACTGATCTGAACAGATCTGCATTGACTCGATGTGAATAAATCAGTTGATTTACTTTTAAAAAAATGGTAATAGCAAATCATCCTCGATATGATCATTGATTTAGATTCATGTGTTTGTGTATTTTGTCTAAACAATGCGTAGACTTTGATGAAGTTCACATTTCTGATCACATAATTTTTGGAAAATCACAGACCAAATTAATTCGATGATTTATGATGTTCTGTAGTAAGAGTTATCTAGTTATAAAAGTCTTAACGATTCTATGGATGTTTCAAAAATCTGGACAATTTAAAGTTTTAAAGCAAAAACAATGTTGTCCAATTTATAATAACTCATCGTACACGTATACACAATTTAAGTATCACATTTGGATACTTCACTTGTGGTGAAGAGAGTCAACAAAACGTAATACAGAAAAATCTGCGAATATGATTGACTATATTTATATGTATTAATAATTTAAGATGCTTCTTTTATTAAATCTGATAGAGCTGAGGAGAGTATTTCTTAGTTCTTCTTGTAGGTTATGGAAATGGACAACAAGCCGGCGAGAAGAAGACTAGTGTTGGTTCCAGTTCCAGCACAAGGACATATATCTCCAATGATGCAACTTGCAAAAACCCTTTCACTTAAAGGGCTTCTCAATCACAATTTCTCAGACCAAGTTCAATTACTTTATCCCTTCAGATGACTTCACTGATTTTCAGTTTTTCACCATTCCAGAGAGCTTACCAAAGTCTGATTTAAAGAACCTCGGACTAGTACTGTTTATTCTTAAGCTCAACAAAGAATGTCAGGTGGCCTTTAGTGAATGTTTGAGTCAGTTATTGCTGCAACAAGGTAATGACATCTCATGTGTGATCTACGATGAGTACATGTACTTTTCTGGAGCTGCAGCCAAAGATTTTAAGCTTCCTAACGTTATTTTCAGCTCAACAAATGCCATGGTTTTTGTTTGTCGCTCTGTATTCAACAGACTCTATGCAAACAATGTCCTAGCTCCCTTGAAATTTACTCCAGAATTCTCTGTTTTTTGTAGTGTCTATAATAATCTTGTAACATTATGGGTTTTGACCTTTTCGTAGGAGCCAAAGAACAACAAGAGGAGCTAGTGCCAGAGTTTCATCCACTGAGATATAAAGGCTTTCTGGTTTCGGTTCTGGATTTGCATCGTTAGAAAGCATAATGGAACTTTATAGGAATGCAGTTGACAAAGGGACAGCTTCCTCTGTGATAATCAACACGGAAAGCTGTCTAGAGAGCTCATCTCTGTAGTGGCTGCAACAACAAGGACTAGAAATTCCAGTGTATCCTATAGGCCCTTTACATATGGTTGTCTCAGCTCCTACGAGTCTTCTTGAAGAGAACAAGAGCTGTGTTGAATAGTTGAACAAACAAAACATAAACTCGGTGATTTAAATAAGCTCTGGTTCCAATGATCTGCAGGCCATTTTCCAGTGATCAAAAGGTGAACGCGAGATACTTGGAATGTGTTTGGAGAATTGGGATTCAAGTTGAAGGTGAGCTAGACAGAGGAGCGGTGGAGAGAGCTGTGAAGAGGTTAATGGTGGATGAAGAAGGAGAGGAGAGGCGGAAGAGAGCCGTTATATTGAAAGAGAAACTAACAGCCTCTGTTAGAAGTGGAGGTTCTTCACACCACTCACTAAAGGAGTTCGCACACTTCATAAGGACTCTGTGAAGCAAAGTAAACTTTATTCTCTGCTTACTTCACCATATCTGCCAGTGACACACAAGGTTAAAAAGTCTTACCGTCGAAGAGAAACAGGACCTTCAGACAAAGCAGTGGATCTGTAGATGTATTACTTGTGTGGATATTAAGAAATCTATGTACTTTTTTATTCTAGAAGATTCTTGCTACTATTTGTGAAAATAATCAAAGGGGACACAAAAGTGATCTGAGGCTAAGGCTGTCACTGAATGTATGACGTGCAGAGAATCATATCTTAATGGATTTTGTAAACGAAAAGGTCTTCAATTATTATCTAAGCCTCAAAGTAGAACCCTACGTGGCTAAAACCATGTCAGCAAGAAACAATAAAAAACACTTTAGCTTTTGTTGGAATGTCAGCCTCTACCTTTTGTTGGAAGTTCATTGGTGTGTGGCTCTCCAATCCACTGTAAGGTTAGTACTACTTTAGAAAAGAAAAAAAAAGATCGTCATATGAGGAATACTTGACTGTATAAAATTGCCTCTTTTGAAAGATTGGATTGATTTATCAATTCAAAGTAAACAAACATGAAGATTGTGTCTGACGCCATCTTAAAGTAAATAAACAATGAACAATGTGAAGAAAACACGACCAGACGCTCTTTTAATCGATCATCACTCTAAGAAGTCTACAGACAATAAGCAAAGGGGCTTACCTCATAAAATAGAAAATCAGTAAATCAAACTTGTCAGAAGTCTTCAAGTATGAATTTGTGCTCCAAGAATACTGACTGGTTTAGCTTCAACATGATATGTTTGTATGATCTCTCCTATACAGATGCAATGACGACTTGGGGTGGAAAACTCGGCAAAAGACAAGAAATTTTTGAAGATGTTACGATACGAAGTGGAAAAGTACGAGAAGCTGAGAACCTGTAACAACAATCAAATCAGATCAAGACCTGCAAAATTGCAGATAATTTCGAAAGGTCTAACTATACCTACCTGAAGACATGGAATTTAGCTGAGAAAAAGGAAACACACTGAGAGATACTGTGATGGATAATATACTCAAAACTCTTTTGCAATTAAAAGCAGAGAAATGCTCATTCTACCTAGAAGCTTGCAGTGCATTAGCGGGTAATGTCTTGTCTGAATCAAAAAGTATCATAAGGGAAACCAAAACCAGAGAACATAGAACTAGCACTTTGGTGACTATTTCTATAAGCAAACTAGAAGAGTACACTTGTGCAGCACTATCTATGGGTTTGAGCACAAAAAGCAATACCAAGTCACATGACACATATCAAACTCCAAAACTTAGTTACAGGCATTTAGTGTTAGTAACTTAGCTCCAAAGAGTAATTTAGACACACGGTTCTCAAAAAGCTTACAATTCCAAAGATGGATCGACCCTGATTTGGATTATATTGTCTCAAGTCACATGACACCAATTTAAATGCTTCTCAAGAACAGTTTAACTTAGCACAAGTGATTAAAAGCCTTAGACTTTACTGTAAACCATTTATAGTAAAGACAGAAACTTGATGAAATTTCGATCAAATCGTGTAAAAATATATAACTGTAGTTAAAAAGACAGAAACTTTACTATTTATCAATTCCACGAGCAAAAAAGCAAGCTCACCTATTGATCCATCAATAGACTCCTTCAATTCATTTTAATTCTCATTCGCGCTTCCACCACCAACAGAAGGATAAGACGCCATGGATCCAAACTTATTCTGCTGCATCATATATGGATTTGATTCATACGCACCAGCTCCACCGCCAGCTCCATGATGATGATGACGATGATGATTCTGATGATATGGATCATGACCATGATTTTGACGATGATATCCTTGCATACCCATATGATGTGCATAAACTGGCATCTGCATCATCGGCGACGCTCCGTACGGTACCGGAATTGGCACTCCAACATGACCCCCCGATCCATTCCCTTGGCCGTTACCGTTACCGTTACTGTTACCGTTACCACCTCCGATGTCTAGGAAGCTCTGTGGTGGCACAGGCGTTGAAGAGAAGAGCTTATCTGAAACAGACGGACCTTCCGTAGTCAGTCCCTGCATCCGTTTTAGGTATAACCTATACTTCTGGAGATGAGACGCTACGTTCTCTCGAGTCAATCCTTCAACGTTCATCAGCTGCATAATCGTCTTCGGAACAGCGTTTTTAATCCCTAAGTGAGCCACAACGTCAACGAATCTCTTGTGTAGCTGTGGCGTCCAAACTAAACGCGGTCGTTTAGTTGTCTTCCCAGATGGATCTTCAGCTCCTGAATCTCCTTCCTCCACCGCCATAGCTGCATCCATAGAAGGATCCACACCGCCACCGACATCTCCATCTCCATCTGATGTCTTTTGCTTCTTCGAATCCGATCCAGGACTGCTCGATCCGACTCGATCTTCCTCCTCCACTGCGACGCCAGTTTTGAAACTATTGCTGTTATTGTTAGAGGAGGAAGTGTTGGGACCTGAAGATCCACTACGCAGCGAAGAGAGCGTCGTCTCCGATGCACGATTTACATCCTGAATCGTACGGCTTCGTTCTGGTGTGATACAAAACGCCAACGCGAGATTCGATGGAATTAGAGAGTAAGAAAGCGATGCTAAATCTTCGTCGCTAGGTAATCCCATCTCCCATTCAAGAACCCTATCTCCGTCTCCGGAAACATCGTAATCGCTCATCCTCACTTCTTCTCCCATTTTCACACTTTAATTTCTCGAAATTGAGTTTTGGATTGAGATTTTTGAAGCTCGGAATCGATGAGAATTTTGGATTAGAGATCGGAGAAAAGTAAGATTGAAATTTCGTGGAGAAGTTTGGTTTGTGACGATGAGCAATTTTCAAAACAGAGGAAAAAAATATCTTTTTATCTTTTTCGTAAAAAAAAAAAGAAAAGCAAAAGATAAGAGAAAAAGCGTAATATCTAATTCCAGATCGGCCTTGGGTTGATGCCAACGTGGACGAGTTAGCTAGATATTTTTGATCTTTGAAATACTCCAACCGACTATGATTTTAATATTTGGCATGTGTGTAAATTCAACCAATCTCTTAACAACACGTCATGCGTGCACGTTTTGTAACAATACTCGTGTTGTAGGTGATTGAACACGAAATTACCAAAGTAGGCACGTAGGATGAGCCACGTGGACTAAGAAGTGCCAAGTCAGCTATCTCCGTGGGTTTTTTTCAGTAATTTACTACCGACTTAAACAAGTTGCATTTGTGGACCTGAGAGAGAAAGTGGGCAAAGCCCCTGGGTTCGGCATTCGGTGATGAGTATGTACAGTACTGACACGCAATGCGATATCTGAGCCGTTGGATTGTGGTTTTAGATATTTATAGAACCATCTAAAGATCAATCTAACGGCACAAAGTGGGCAACTAAATTCACGATCCTTTTTTGTTTTATTTTTGGAAAAATGAAAAAATAAATACCAGATTCTTAAGTTGAGATCATTTTGGGCCTGTGGGCCCGATCAAAAAATCTCGAGGAAACGTGGATCTTATCTTCTTCCCAAATTTCTGACTCATCAACTAACACTACAGGTTAGGGTTTACTCGTTGCATTTCTCCTCTGTTTCGCTCGTTTCATGGATCGCTCTTGTTCTCTCGATCCTGGTCACTGACCTTGCTACTCCTCCTCAGAACCCTCCCGCTCCTCCGCTACGGTTTTATCAACCACCTTCATCAAGTCGGTATCGTAACCGCTGGATTACTCAGTCACCGTCGACGTTTGTGGTGTTCTCTAGCTGATAAACCACAGTTGTACGAGGATGACTCTCGAACAGAGCGATCCAGCGCGGCGATGAACACGACGACGCCTGTTGGTGATAATAGCTGGCGATTTGAAGATCCTGATTATCGGAAATGGAAGAACCTAGAGGCTGAGATTCTTCGAGATATTGAACCTATAGCTCTTCTGGCTAAAGAAATTCTTCATTCCGATAGGTAATTACTTTTTCCGATAGAAGATGAATTTCGTGGTCCGTTTTGTAGAATAGTTTAGTGAAGTTGTAATTATGATTCGAAGTGGTAAGTTGACAGCACTGAATCTTCATAAAGTAATGCCAATGTTTTGAATTACAATTCCAATCGGAATTTAGGTTGTGGTTGATCCCTGATTGCTATTGAGGTATTTGGAATCAAGCCCTAATGTTCTACATTTTCGGTTCAATGCTTCATAGCTCCGTGGAGTAGCTTGTTGATTCGTCTACTTAAACTCCATAGCAACACCATTTGGCATTTGCGAAAAATTCTGCGTTGTCGAGAGTCCAAGTTCTTGCTATAGAAGTTTTTTCAAGTGTCTCTTTATTAGAGAGCTTTAGCTATGGATGCTTGGAGCTTGATCAGATTATAGTGGTCAATGCAGAAATCCATGTAGTGATAGATTCTCTTGTATCCTCAGTCTACTAAAACAATAGCCAAATTGAAACTATTATGTTGTGATTTATGAACTATTGATTTTTGAAGCTAGCTTCAGTGCATACTCGCCCTTTCATGTGGATAATTTTTGCGGTACGAGTGAACTGTTTGTCTTCTTGATAAGCAGGTATTTGAATGGGAAACGCTCAGAATTTGAGGATGAAAAAATTGTCATGGAAAAGCTTCTTGCTTTTCACCCCTACTCCATAGATAAAATTGGCTGCGGTCTTGATTTTATAATGGTATGTAGTATGTACATTCTGGCGTACCGATGTCTCTTTTTCTTTTAGATATTGTGCATATTCTCAAACCACCATGATAAATAGATGTGTCATTAACATGCTGCATCTAAAAATGTGATAGAACTAAATTGTTATATCCATAACTTTTCATTTGCTGTAAAGTCTATGTTTGATAATGCTAATTAGTGGCTACTTTTTAATGGCAGGTTGATCGGCATCCTCAATTCAGGCACTCGAGGTGCCTCTTTGTTGTTAGAACGGATGGTGGATGGATAGATTTCTCCTACCAGAAGTGTCTTTGAGCCTATGCCCGAGATAAGTACCCCGTCTCATGCGTAGAGGTTTATTCTCTAAACCTGTAATACCGTTTCCACTCATAACCACGGCAAATTCTCATATAAATTTTGCTGAAATCAGTTATGAAGCTTTGCTGTAGAAAATTTCGAGTGGCTCTCAATTCATCTGGAGGTTAAAAAAAGCCCAAGCTGTGTCAGAGCCAAGATCTCAAAAGGAAACACAAACCAGTAGGCCTTTGTTTTGTGTCCAAAAGATGAGCAAAATTGACGATTCTACCTTATCCAATCACTGGTCCATCATATATTGACTTAGACAAAAGTGATAGTTATGTTTTGGTTAACCAAAAACAAGCATTTAGTTGACAAAATAAAAGTTAACCAGAGAAGCATTTTGTCCCTAAATTTATTATATTTAATAATAAACTCAAAATATGTCAGCATATGTTCGTCATCATGATATAAACATGAACACATTTATTTCAATTCCAAAATTCAAAGATTCATATTATATATTCAACATCAATACCAACAATTTTTTTACCTACTAAAAACAAACACAATTATTTAGTGCTCCTAAAGCATATTCATACCCTTCAAACGACAACGTTTAGGAACTTTCCAAAAAACTAAAAGACCTTGGTAGGTCCCACGGTGATTCTTTTGAAACTTCTTCGAAGGCATCAGCTTTTCACATTTGGGTCAAATATCTCGCACACGCCAATGACGCTCTTCACTCCAAAACAACCGTTAATAACTCCGTCATCAATACCCAGTCAAACACGGTCACGTATTCTTACCGTCTAATCTAACGCCGTTTACACACACCTATAAACCGTGTTATATAAACAAAACGTTTTCTTCCTTCTCTCATTAACTTTTGAGTCAGCGATTGGCTCTGCTTCGCTATCAGATCCTTTCACCAGCAACACAAGTTTTTAAAAAGATGATGTCATCTAGACCGGCGACAACAACTCCGACGGTTTCAACGGCCACCACACCGGCTGTTACGACGTCTTATTGGTGTTACAGTTGTACACGATTCATCAGCGTTTGGGCTGACCAAGACGCAAACGCCGGCGTCTTGTGTCCTTATTGCGATGGAGGTTTCATCGAAGAGATTGAAGATACCAATCCTTCCTCCGTAGATACACCGTCGATTCCGGCGACTCAGGAAGTTAGATCGGTTGAGGATAGTCATAGATCTGTAATTAGACGCCGGAGATCCGGTCGCCGTACGTCGTTTAATCCTGTAATCGTCTTGCACGGAGGAGCCGGAGCCGGTGAGAGAGTTGAGAACGAAGAAGGAGAAGGAGCCACCAGAGAACGGCGCGCTTATGAGTTTTATTATGATGATGGATCTGGTTCAGGTCTTAGACCTCTTCCAGATTCTGTATCTGAGATCTTGATGGGATCTGGATTTGAACGCTTATTAGAACAATTAGGTCAGATCGAAGCATCGGCTACAGGAATCGGTAGATCTGGGAATCCTCCGGCGACGAAATCAGCGATTGAATCTTTACCAATAGTCGAGATCTCAGATTGTCATTTAAAAGCAGAGGCCAATTGCGCCGTTTGTACTGAGATTTTCGAGGCAGGAACGGAAGGTCGTGAGATGCCGTGTAAACACATATTTCACGGCGATTGTATCGTTCCTTGGCTTTCGATTCGTAATTCATGTCCTGTTTGTAGATTCGAATTACCTTCAGATCCAATTCAACGGAGTAACGAAGAAGAAAACGCCGTTGGGATGACGATTTGGAGACTTCCTGGTGGTGGATTCGCTGTTGGAAGGTTTAACGCGGCGATGAGAGAAGGAGAAAGAATCTTGCCGGTTGTGTTAACGGAAATGGACGGTGGTGGACTTGGAAGTAATGAAGGACCGAGACGAATCTCTTGGGTTAGAGCAAATGAGACTCCGGAGATGAGTAGAAATGGTGCTCGCTCTGGTGGTAGATTGAGACGAGCAGTTCGTGGAATGGTTTCATTTATGAGAAGAGTGAGACCAAATCGTGGCTCTTCTTCTTCTTCTTCTTCGAATCTTATTGATTTGGATTCTGATAATGAAATTAGGGTTATGAATCGATCGACTTCGTTGATCAGAAGATTTTTCTAATGGAAGCTAAAGTAATACAGAGTCTTGTTGCATTGAGAGAAATCAGAAATCAGATTCTTCTCCTTGTAATATTTAGTTTGGTACATCAAATTAATGGGAATCAAAATGTTAAATTCATTATGTTTATTCAAGATTCTTTCTTTTGTTTCTATTATGAATCAAAATGTTAATATTTTTCTCTTGGACCAATTTCGAGAAAGTGAAAGGAAGGGTTCGTTCATTTGATTTCCTCTTGACGGTGAGAAATGAATGGACGGATAAATGAAGAGAGAGGTGTGAATTAATTCTTTAGAGTTTCCAAATTCAAATTCAAATCTATTTTAGGAGTATAGTTTCATTTTTGGGCAAATCGTGAGATGAGTCTACAAACATCATTTAGTGACACAATCGAAGAATGAGTTACGTGGATACATAAGATTTCTGGAGAAAACAACAATATAGAATTAGGAAATGGAGTTTTCGTTTGAATTGTTTAAATTATAGATACTGAAAAAGTTGAATGAATGGATATAGTTGGCACTAGTCTCTCATTCGTCACTACGTACATCACCAGCTGATCATTTGAATTATTCCAACATTTAATTTGACATTATAATCGAATGGATAGATTCATAGACACGGGCTTAATATCTTTCTTTCTTTCTTTTCTGGAAAAATATCTTTTTTTCGTGTGAACGATACTCATCTTCTCTACTCAATGGGTGGTCCCAAAAATCGATAATTTTTGGAAGTAATAAAAGTCACCAAGTTTGTGTCAGATACTATCTAAGAGCCATAGTAAATGTGTAAACAAAGAGACTAGTTTGAATGGAGTAATGGAGGGGCTAGGAGTGGGACGAACCAGTTGTTCTGTTACTTGTTGAGGAACATATTTATTTTTTCCTCCATTCGGCAAAGTTATTTTTATACATGCCATCCAATTTAAAACATTTATTTTACTGAAGCGGCACACAACATGAAACAGAACAGAAGCTCTCAAAGATAACACATTATGCAAAACAAACAGATCGGACAAACCAAACATAACAAATGTTGTTAACGAATATTACATACAATTTGACGGATAATTAAGTACTTTATATATCTATTATAAGTTTTATATTTTGTGCGGTAGGTTATGTTTAGAACTCTGTAGCTTTTTGTGCATACGAAATTGGCAGCGAGAATATTGATCCAACATTAGCCATTTGAACATATATTGGGCCTAAGACAAATCTCACAATCGAATATGTTATTGTTATTGTTTTTTTCCTCCTTTTATTTATTGGTTATATTTTATTTTAATACTTTTATGTAGGTCTTATATAGGTTTATCTATTAAAATTTGAATGATATTAAACAATAACAAAGAGTAAATTTTGTTTTTTTAAATAATTGTGCTAAATGGACATAGTTTTCTTTATTTACATAAAAACAGAAAAAAAACTTTAATACATTTTCCGAAACATGTCTTTTATTTTATAGTATGACAAAAAATTTTGGTATCCTAGAGATTCCAATCTTTACAAATCCATACATTTTCTTCGACCGGAATCAAAAGCAGGTTTCAGTTTCTCCCAATGTAGTTCAAACCAAAAACCGACATTTTGACAACCGTTTTATCGCCAGAATACCTTGCGCTGGTATTACATCTTGTAATCTAAATAATAAAGTAGTATATGGATATGAATTATGAAGTATTAAAAAACCCTCCAATTAAATGTTTTCTGCAAAAATTAAATAATACTCAGATTACTTAGTTTATCTACCACCGTACATTTTATGACAGGTCATATTTTTTTTAATTTACTTTTAAAACTATCAAGGTTTACCCATTAAACACTTTACTTTTTTATCTGACTCATATTCTCTCTCATCTACCTAACCAATAACCATTAAAATTATTACACATGTTATTGTCTCTTTTTGTTATTTTAAAAAATGACCGATTGTTCCCTTCCAACACCAAATAATCCACCTTATTTCAACACTCATATTTAACACTTTTGTTATATCAATTCAACTGTTGAATTTTTAATTCAACACTTCAATTGCACATGATCTAAAATGAAGACAATCAATTTTGGTTTTCGTCAACAATCAATATTTTCACTAGAAAAGCATTTACCACTAAAATAATATAAGAAACTAGAAACAATGCATTTTCGATTTTTCCAAAAATATAACAAATTTCTATCTACACCAAAATCAAATAGATTGTAACATCGGATGTAGATATATAAACTTTCTTTTAATTTACAATATAGTTTACATTATTAGTTGATATATGATAAAAAAAAAAAGTTTTAGGTCTATTAATTAAATCTATCATGCAGAGTATTTTAGAATCGAATCCACAAAGACTAATGATCACATATTAGATATGTGAGATTCAAATTAATTTATAACAAAAATTTCATAAATAAGAAATGAAAAGAAGCGTAATGCCAAAGCAAAACAAAAAAAGTATTGAATCATGAGTTTTGCTATCAAAAAAATGAACTAACAATCAAATAATGATGTTAGAAATTAAATTAAGCATCATTCTAGAACATGGAACTCATAAATATGACCAATTCACTTCCATGGTATAATCACTTTACTAATCATTTAATCATCAATAATTTTCGTTCATAATCAAATGATCAATGATCATTAATAACAAGACCAACAAATTCATTAAATACCATAATCATCAAAAAAATTTGCTAGGTATGTAAACCTCATAAAAATTTTGGTTCAAACATTTCATCGAATACCTTCCGGACGTTAAATGTCTAAGCTCTAGATTTTGAGAGTTCAAGTCAAATCTAACATTAAAATCAACATAAATGAAGGATTATCAATAATCAACCTAAAAATCATCATCTAACCATCAATTCATCATAATCTAACATAACTCATTATCCAACTAAAAATCTAAGAACTAAATATAAAAAAAATATATAAAATAAATAAAGTTGAATAAATAAAGATAGAACTGAAGAATCCTTCACTAGAGTGGTATGATATGATGAAGAGTAATCCAAATCATCAAAAAGAGAGTTTTGATCTAAAACTAACTTTATGGAGGATAAAACTTAGGTTAGAAAGTGTATAAAATTGCATAAATACATAGCAAAAATCGGAGTGGTTCGACCCAGAATGAGTTGGGTCGGATCTTATGGATCTTGGGTCAGCATCAGATCACCCAAAAGGTGAGTTGTCGTGTAGCTGGTTTGTTGTAGGTAGACCGTAGGATTTTCCTAGTTTTTCTACTCTTTCTCTTCTTTGGTTTCCTTGGTTCATTTTTGTTGATTATTGGTCCAATTGCTTCCCAATACTCTCAATCTCCATGGTTCCGTTTCAAATACCTAAGAAGACACATGTATATGCAATATGAAACTAAACAAGCCTAAATTCTAATGAAAATACACAAAACTAAGAAGGAAAATGATTCTAAAACAATAAACACAAGATATCAACTCCCCCGGACTGGCTTTTTTTTTGGGTCCGCCCCTATAAACAATCATCATCTAACCATCAATTCATCATAATTTATCATAACTCATGATCCAACTAAAAATCTAAGAACTAAACATAAAGAAAAGAAAAAAAAAGAGATAAAATTGAATAAATAAAGATAAAAGTGAAGAATCATTCACTAGAGTGGCATGATATGATGAAAAACAATTCAAATCATCAAAAAGAGAGTTTGGATCTAAAACCAACTCTTGGGAAAAGAAAACTTAGGTTAGAAAGTGTCTAAAATTACATAAATACATAGTAAAAATTGGACTGGGTCGACTCAAAATGAATTGGGTCAGGTCGCATGGATCTTGGGTCTACATTAGATCATTTAGCAGACGAGTTGGTCGTGTAGCTGCTCTATTGGAAATGGACCGTAAGATTTTTCTGGTTTTTCTACTCTTTCTCTTTTTTGGTTTTCTTGATTCATTTTTGTTGATTATTAGTCCAACTGCTTCGTAAAACTTTTAATTTCCATGGTTTCGCTCCAAATACCTAAGAAGACATGTATATATAATATGCAACTAAACAAACCTAAATGATAATCAAAATGCACAAAAATAAGAAAGAAAATGATTCTAAAAACAAAAACAATATTGTATAATTACCATTTGAAGCAAAAACCGTTGCGATTTATCTTGAAGAGTCTAACAACTTGAAAGCTTAGGATAGGATATAGTTGGATCTGATTTTGTATTTTTTGCAAATAGTTCACTCACAACATCACAAGGAACCATAAGATAAAGTCTGAAGAGACCCCCAAATATATATTGCTTTCCTCGCATAACTATTTCTACTAAATACTGTTACGTGGTTTATCCATTACTAAAAATGGAACTTTAAATTTATTATCCAGATTCAGAAGTGACTACAAAATATGGTCATTACATAGAGAAAAGAAGATTAAGGAAGGGACAAAACCAAATGGAATAACATCCTTAATTACGTAGATAATGAGTAATGATTGTTTTTGCCCTACAAGATCTGATCTATCTTAAAATCTTCAACAAACAAAAAAAATGATCTGATATAGCTTTGGATCCAATGCAATGAGTCTCAGTCTCAGGAATGTTTGTGCCAACAAACAAGCATCAAAACGCAGCGTTTGATGATGTATAAGCGGGACTTGTGTTCCTTCGCTAGTCTGCAGCATTTTCGGGTCACTGAAGCTCCTTTTTGAGACAAACTTCCAGAGAAAGAAGACTTGGAAGAGAAATCAGCTGAGGATTTTGTTGAACAGTTTCTAGACAGAAGCAGAGACTTGGAAGCTTTGGGCTTGGCAGAGAAACTCCGTCTGAAAATGTGTTCCGAAGAACAAGAAGAAGACCAAGGTTTTGTTGAGAAGCTTCTCGTGGAATGGGATTTGGAAGACGGATAAGATGAAGCTTTTGTTGAGAAGCTTCTTGTAAAAACGGGTTTTGAAGAAGAGAGGGAAGATGAAGTTTTTGTTGAGAAGCTTCTCGTGAAATGGGATTTCGAAGAAGGAGAAGATGAACCTTTTGTTGAGAAGCTTCTTGTGAAAACGGGGGTAGAAGAAGATGAAGAAGAGAAATGAACAGTTTGCAAAAAGGAATTTTTATTTGAAAGACTCCATAGCTTTTCGATATCCATGAATCAAAAATGTGTTTGATTTCTTCTCTTGATCCAAATGTGTCTAAATATATGTATATATTATATATAGACTGTGTGCGGAGAGAAAGAGAGGGCTAATAACAAAAATGGTTTAAAGTGGATTATATCTATATATAATATATATAAGTATGTATGTATGTAAAATAGGGTCTACATGACTACATCCTTTGCATGGATGCTTCATAAATGTGGTTGCATGGGAATCGAATCTAAGGAAAATCCGAGTTTAAATTATTTTGTTAATTTGTCTTCTGTTAAAGAATCATTTCTTAACGAACTACATACATTCATTAGCATATTATTTTCTAATCAATTACATATTATACATATGAAGACGATAGTTAAGACTGTAGATTAAGTAGAATTTTAACCTGAATATTTCCCATAAAAATCTCCCATAGTTAAATTACGTTATCATTATTTTTGAGTTTTATAGTTTGATGTATATGTATTCACATTTGCATTCGTGAAATAATCTTTTGAGAACTAGTGATCTTATAACTGGATGTAGTTACATTTATTGTATTTTCTGAATTGGCTAGAAATTTTTATTTGCATAGATGATAGTATCATCAGATTTACCTACGTAGTATTGTTACGAAGATTCCAACAACAAAAGAAAACTTGTACTATAATGTTTTGGCAGTCAACGAGCGTATAACTTTGACCACAATGTTATTTTACTGTCGCGAGTCTTAATTATTTTCTAGCAATATGTCGGTTAGTTCTGGGAATGTAACTTCTTCTTCTTCTTCTTTTTTTCTTTTTTTTTTTCTGGGAATGTGACTTATGTGAAGATTTGACTAAATTTTGGAGCACAGTAATTTTGGCAATATTTCAGTCCATCTGAAGCAAAAAAGAAAAGTACTGGTATTTGTAGAAATAAGTCATCGTAGTAAGATCCAAAATATAAACGATCTAATAACTAACATTTGAGTCATACATGTTCGTTAAATTATTATATATTTGATAATTTCTTTTGTTTTTCAAATATTTGAAAATTTTTAGATGAGGCATTTGATATATATATATATATATATATATATACATTTTCCTTCTCCTTTGATAAACAAAGGATAAGATGCAAAAAAAAAAGAACATGCTAAACAGGGGAAAATACGAAGGATCCAAATGAACAATGTGGTCAATGGTCATATAACATTATTTAGTTGGATCGAAGGCATACATATAAAGACACAATAAATTGTTGGGACCAAAGACAAAGACCAAAAGAACATTCAATGTTTTAAGAAAATATACACTTTGGACCAATTTCACATTCACATGTGAGTTCTTACAAGGCATGGACGTCTCAGCTCTATCTATTCACATTCATCTTAGTACTCCTATCACTGTCCATTTATATAAATACTAGTATTATGGCCCGTCCATGGCAAAGTTATTTTTTATTATTTAAAGTAATTTTTTTGGCAAAATCAAAATGTTATGACCTATTTAAAAATCTAAATTCTGATGATTTCTTTAAAAATATAAAAATCATTAAATCATTCTATGTTTGAGGCAATAATAAATTAAATTAACTCGTTAAATTAGTATCTTGGTGATAACACAATGATGAGATTCATAATAAAAGAATATAGAAAGAAAACAAATAGATCTGGTGAATATCTCACCATATGATCATGTAGATATACACAAATGAACGTATACTGAAAGAAAATAAATAAATCTTCTGAATAGTGATACTGTGTAGCTCTCTTATATTGCAGAGAAGTTCTTGAACCATCAAATGGATTTTAGGAACATTTGTTTGGTTCCTCTGAAGTTTCCAGGCTTAGAACTTAAAGCAAGGTAGATAAACATACATTATTATGTGGAAGAGAAGATAAGTGGGACACCTTAAAATTTATGGCCTTGATAAGATGCTTTTTAGTAATAGAATGTACAGTTCGATTTTTTCTGCAGTTGACTCTTTAAGCGTTGCACCAGCTTCAAACTTTGAGCTTTATGTTTAGTAGAGAGGTGAGTGAAACTCACATCGTGTTCTTCGAATCTGTAGAGATGGCAAAACTTGATGTTCTTCCGGGATAAAGAAACAATAAATATGAATCTAAGATAAAGAAAAGTGACGTGAACTTGGATCGACTACAATTGTTTTTCATATAATTTCAGATTTATGTTTACGATGGATCTGAGAAATATTTAAAAAAGTGCTAGAAAGCGGGAGAGAACGAGAAATAGATTTGAGTCTAACGTAAATTGGATTTTTAGAAGAAGATATAAAGGCTTGAAAATCTTGATACAGTTAAAACTTTCAAAAATCATGTCATCATGGTATGGTGTCTGAGAAAATTTAGGGTAGTTGGTTGGTTGTTTTCCCGATTTTTTTGTTGTTTAAATTTTTATTTCAAAATATGTAGAAAAATAGAATATTATATTAACTTTTAAAAAATCTAATATAATATGAAATAGCAAAATTTCTGAATTTTAAAGTACTATCTAAATTACAAATAATTATCTATAACCTATACAATGGAAGATAGATTTTTGAATATATAAACATTTACTTAATAATACTAATAATAATGTGGGCCGAGTTTAAATGCCCAAATTAGTTAAAAATAGTGAGACAATAAATATACATGTGCCTGTGATTGAGAACATACTCTTCCCGGTTAGTAACTGAACGTTGATTCCTAAAATCTTTACAGACTTGAATGAGGAGAGAGATTAAGACCATCTCCAATTGTTAAGAAACTCAAATGAATCTCTTACAAATATTATAATAATATTTTTAGTGAAATATAATTGTATAATTTAATTTTAAATTTTAAAAGAAAAAGTAACTAATCATATCAAAACAAGTGTAATATGGAGTTTTTATGAGATTTTTAAGAGTTTCTAAAGTTTCTTATTTAAGAAACTCTTCTCATTCTCTCTCTTCTCTTAATCTTAAAAACCCTTCTAAGAAATCCACTAAAAACTTACAATGGAGATGCCCTAATGGGACTCTGGAAAACTTTATTCGATTAGCAACTGTAAATTATGCGGGAAATTAAATTTCGTTTAAAATTATTTTTTTGCTGTATATTGGTTGTATGTGTTTCACGAAGGGCTTAATTAATCTCTTGCAGTTTCGATTTCATTCCACTCTCAAGATCATCTTCTGGTTGATTCCTTATATGATACCAACAGCGAATTTGCAGTTTCGATTTAATAGGAACCAGAGACATCGAGGAACCTTGAATATGGGAAATGGATCAAGAGAATTCCATAGGAACCAGAGACATCGAGGAAGATGATGATCCTTAGAAGTTCTGTGAAATTTACTAGCCGGCAGCGCGGAATACGGATCGTGATATGGAAACGCGACTACCCGGGTACTCGACTAAAGGGGTGGGTGGAGATCGACTCGATGAGCGATCTAGGAACGATGAGACTTATCATCGTTCTCACCCAAGGGGTCGAAAGCTCTCGCCTAGAGTGAAAGCTCATAAAAAAATGAGAGGAATCACCAGGAAAGGATCGAGAGCGAAGGATGACCATCGAAAGACTACAATTTAGAATCGCCTAGGAGAAGATAAACTTGGATTGATATTCAATCTGATAGGAGAATTGGTAATCTCATGAGTGATTTTGTGGGTTGATCAATAGGTAGATCGTGATCAACGCACGAGCAAACTAATCGGCCAAGTAAATACTAGTCAAAGGTGTACCAATGTGTCATCGATGGCAAGTCTCCAACTCATTGGGTGAGTAAAAGTGATTGGAAGTCATTAGGGCATATCGATGGTGATGTCATATACGGGATAACGGATAGACAGATAAGCTACAGGCCTGATCGGTCACCGAGAACTAAAGGGAATGAATGTCCCTTCATCCTATCGTATATTTAGCCAATGGGATGGTTGGTTGTATGGCTAAATAACAAAGTGATGAGGTTATAGACGGAACCAAGTAATGCATAGTAAGATAAGCATACTACCGGATAGACTCGCAAAATCATCAGCATACGTAGGATATGACCTTGCGATACAAAGAAACAATTGAGAAAAAGTTTAATTCCGCATGTTGGCCAAGATATGTATATGATCCTAAATTATTGATTAAGTAGGACGATATAGGCAGCCGTAAGGCAAAGGTGACAAACGGATAGAATACAAGACTTGGCCGAGTTACGAATTTGCAACACATAAATTTTTATTCCAAAACAAAATATAGGAATTATCTTTATCCAAATTTTTTTTATATAGTAGTTAATTTTCTTGATGACAAAAAACAAAAACTTCTTACCTTATTCAACTTACTAACTTCATCTTATTTGGTTAATTGGATCCAACTGGTTTTTCGTTATGCGATTGGTGGTGGCATCTCTTTTTTCCTGAAATAGTTAATAAGAGTATGGTTTCATAAAATTGTGACAAAAATGGTTAAGAAGTTTGATTTTTTTTTTCTTGCTGAATTCTCGGGTGGATTTTTATAAGTCCAGTTCTTTTACTTATTTGGTCCTTATTTTCTTTAATTTTCACACTGGATTCTATTGAACTTTTTAGAAGACGATGATACATCAATTTCTACAACGTAAGAATGTTAATTCGACCCTCGTATCACATAAAAATCTTGGATTAAGACCGAGAATGGACTGAGCATATATCTCCATCGGTTGAAAATAAACTCGTAACTGAAGATTGAAACTCGACGAAGAGAAAAACTTAAGAGTTAAGAGATAGGAAGCTTAAAATAAAGAAGAAACTTAATTTGTAACATTAGTAAATCATATTTATCAAAAAAAAAAAAAACATTAGTACGTAAATCATATTATTGCATGTTATTTTATTTTATTTGGTTAAATACATGATTTTCTTCTTAAGATGAATTAATTACCATTATCAATATTTGTTGATGTCCATATATAATTTCTTCTTCAAATCTTCAATCATTCTTCTTAGTGAAAGCCATACCTCCAAATCCACAATGTGTATGGCATTAGAATGAATGCAAGAAAGAATCAGATAACTATTGAATAAAGAAAAAAGTCATCGATCTGCTTGAAGATTCCAAACAACAAGAAGTTACCTTTACAGTAGTCGTGTTCTCCTTCGTGTATGTGGTGATACGCACAGGCGCCGGCGCAACGTCATCGGTTGGTGGAACAGCTTCAGGAACCGGAATAGTGGGGTTATCGGATGTTTCTTACTCAAAAACCAGCGGTTGTTTTCTCAAGTCACTGTTTTGTTACAAATTCTTTTTTCATTGGAAGGTTTTGAACAAAGATTTAGCTGAGCAAATTGTAAGTAACTTCTGTAACTTAAAGATGTAAGCTTTCAATGATCATCGGTATGCAACACCGCATTATTTTCACTCCTCGATCACCAAAACCTCAAGATCCTAAATCTTTTGCATTGCCTATACATGGAAATTAGTGGAGATACAACAACACATAGGTGAATATGTTTTTTTTGTCACATATATAGATGAATACGTTAGCTGATGAAAATCTCGTACGAACTGCCACTCAAACAAATAAAAAATGTATCGTGTGTTCAAAGGACTGCAAGGTGTGTAAAGAGTTATGGGAGCTTGCATGGCGTGATCAGGATCTTGATGAGTACAAGTATTACGTGTTTTAAAATGAGCCATGAAAAATTGATGAGATAACGGAACTTGAATTTTAAATTTAAAAGGCTTTGTTTAAATTTCTTGAATAAATGTTTTCATGATTTCTTTAGTGTCTATTGACTCTTTTAATTTCTTGTTCTTTGTTATAGTACAAGTGAAGACGTTATAACTCTCTTATTAATCTTATAGTATATATTGATCTTAGAAATTCAAAAACTTTTAGTGAATATTTATCAATAGGAAAGGAAGATAATCACTTACCCTAATCGTTAGATCACAATAACTTATCCTAAGCAATCTATATACTATATAAAAGTCGAAACTGCAAATATTTTTAGATGTCCACCTAAGATTTTAGAAACTTAACTATATTGGTCAATGTCATCATCTAAATTAAACTAATGTTAAATTAGAAAAGTTTTAATCTAGAACATGCACTAAACTAGGGACATATACACGGCTACATATGCGTTGATGAGTGGTATCCCAAGATAGACAGGCTTAGACTTTTTTTAATCCCATTCTTCCCACTCACGTAGAGGGTTGCACGACCACAGTGTCTTGGCTTCCACTTGTCTATTTCTTCCTCTGGCACAAAGTCTTCAATCCATATCACGAAATTGTCTTTCCCTATAATATAAACAAGATGTTCCTGATGACCGTAGTGATCATGATTCACCACTAGTATGCTCGGGTGATCAAAAATATAATATTTGCTTCATTCTATCATATCATAAGTCAGATTATTGTTGTGACACACTTCGATGTCCTTGGGTAACTCTTCATCCTGATACAAAATAACAAACAAGAAATCTCCACTATAGGAACTAAGTCACACTCAGTTGTAAAGTCGTAACACAGTATTACCTTAGAAATTTATGTTAGATTAAAATAGAAAATAATTTATGAGATAAAAATAATATTTTAATTTTCAATTAATTTTTAAAAAGAAACTAGTATAATATGAAGTTATTAACATTCTTGAATTTTAAAGTAGGTATTCTAAATTACAAATAATTATCTATAACCTACAATGGAAGATAGATTTTTGAATATATAAACAGTTTGTTAATACTAATAATAATTTGGGCCGAGTTTAAAAGCCCAAATAAGTTCAAAATAGTAAGCCCATAAATATACATGTGCCTGTGATTGAGAGCATACTCTTCCCGGTTAGTAATTGAATCGTTGAATCCTAAAATCGTAGCGCGACCTTAAAGACTAGAATGGCGAAGAGAGAGATTAGTGGGACTCTGAGAAACCTGAAGGCACCCGCCTTAAAGCTCCAGACTTTATTCGTTTTTCATATTTTGATGTATGTGTTCCACGAAGGACTTAATTAATCTATTGGAGATTGGTATGGGATAGTGTTGATTTTGAACCTAGTTATGAGCTTCTTTATATGATTCGGGTGTAAAGTTGAAATCTTTCATTAAAGAAATTGCTTAATTTGAGTATTTTTGCTAATAATGCTTAATGATGTTGCTCTGTAGTTTATGCAAAGGGATATTCTGAAAGATGAGAAAAGAAGAATGATGATGAATAGCCAAATGGGAATTCAACATCTCTGAGTACTGTTAGAAAGAAGTGGTACTATATCGATTTTACTTGGTGTTTGATATTTTGATGTTCTTGTTCTTTTAGGCTATTGATTGAGTACATTCATTGTTGAGTCAGTTTCAGTTGATTTGTCTTGCCTCCGTTCGTTGATAGGGAAACATAAATTCTTAATCTAAAGTGACATTATTTTTCAATGGATAGAGATACTACATGTATGGTAGTAGTACAATGTGTGTTCTTTGTATTCTTGCAGTGTGGTCATTACTGATTGGGATCCTCAGCCATGAGCATTGGTTGGACGTATGTCATTTCAGTCTTTTAATCCTTCTATTGAGGTGAGTTTGTTTATGTGAGAACTGAGATGTTTCCAATTGGCGTCGTGTAGTTTCAGAATTTTGAAATAGAATTGGTCTTGTGGTCGAAATTGAACGAAGAGGCATTAAACGGTCAAAGAACAGATGATTCCACCTCAAGTTGTAGCAGTAAAGAAGGAAAGATGTCTTTTAGGTCTGTTCCCTTTCTTTTCTTATCGTTTAATTATCGAAGAGTACTCATTGAACTTGGTTACTGAGTAAGGAGGTCTAATTGTGGGAGAAACTAGTCCCTTACTGGTAGTAATGGAGTCTAAAGAGTAACCTATCATTTCTGATTTTTTCGTCTCTTTACGTAACCAGTCAAAATGCTCGTGTCTCGATGAACCGAAGTGTCCAAAGGTAGAGCCTAGTCGAGAATCCAACAGGAACATGAAAAGAAAACAGTCTGAGGTAGTGTTTGAACACCACTATCCAAACAAGTTTCAGAGAAATGGTAAAGGCAATGCCTTTAAGCACCAAAAGGGAAAGAAGGTGGACTGGAGCGTTCTGAAGCCGTCAAAACCTCAAATGAAAACCGGTTAAATAAGCTGACTGTGATCTCTGTTAACGCTTAGCACACATTTGTTCTTATTTTGCTAGCAAATCATCCGCTTACAATCCTTATCTTCATACACGCTGATTTGCTACTGGTTTGATAAATTATAGCAAAGTTATGGATATTTTATGTTTGGATATTGTAATTGAAGAAGTTTGGATGTTGCTAGAAAGAAGAGACGCATTCCATATATATATATATGAGAGCAAAAGCCGACAGATTCTACAAAAGCTTTACGAGCAAAAAAAACAAAGAAATGGAAAGGTAACAATTTTGTAAATGATTACACAACTGTTTGTTACTTCTTAGCAGGTTTCCAGGTGGAAAAAGCATAGAGGACTCTTCCTTTCCAACCCTGAAACATCCAGTGGTTATCGTTATCGATCACGAAGTCTTTGTGGTAACGTTCTCTCACTATATCCTTTCCTTCCTTCATGATCTGTTTGTTCAGTTTCGCTGGCCTAAACCCGGCTCTTAAGATCCTAACCTGCCATTGCTTGTAGGTCTCAGGCCTTGCGAACCGCTCAGCACCTTCACAAGCTATCACACTCATTGCATCTCTCACGATTAGCTCCCTCTCCACCAGGGTCCTGCAATCATACTCTTCTGAAAATGTGGTCTCAAACATGTCGAAGAGGGCTGAGCAATGGAACAGAGCTTCTCTAAACCTTGTTAGGAAGAAGGGCGAATTGTACATCCCGTTAATTTCTGCAAACACAAAGAGGTCAGGATTGATGTCTCTAAATAGTTTCAGAGCTGTGTCTCTTGGAGAATTGAGGGACATGGTTTCATCAGGCGTGTATTGTAGCCGAAGGATGCAATTGACAACTGTTGTCTCTTCACTATTGATAACCAGCTCATCAAGAGTTATGTCCTCCCATTTTTTGGCTATGAAGCTGTACTCAAACGGGACTTTGAACTTGTCACAAAACCTCTTCAGTCTCCTTCCTGTCTCTTCCACCCGCTCTGATGGACGGAATCCTGACTGAGGCAGCTCGATTCCAGTTACACGGAGCTTTGGTGGTGGTCCATCATGACGGGTTGACAGGGCCTGTATCAGACAAGGCCACTGAAATCCATAGAGAATCCCAAAATCAATGATGTGAAGTGTTGTTGCTTTGGAAGCAAGCTCAAGAATTGTTTTGTTTGCAGCGAAATAACACAGTATTACGTTGGGGCAAGCCTGAACAAAACCCTTGTACGCCTTCAAAATATCCACCATTGATGTTCTGCTTGAAGTAGCAGATACTGGTGTAGTCATGGTTCCAGTAATACGCGCTTCAAGTGCCTCAGCTAAGTGATAACCAAGTCTCTGAGTTGCATCGCCGTGGCTAGAAGAGTGTTCTCTTATCTCCTTCAGTTTCTCAGCAGCTCTACTCTGGTCAAAGCTCGCCACTGCTTGCGCGCATTGCATCAAGAGGTTCCGCATATCCACTGGCTGATCTGACTTTTGCGGCTTGGATCGGTTCGATAAGCCCTTTCCTCGTCCTGTTTTGTTCGGTGTTACTTCTCCATGATCATTCTTATTGCACACCAACAACACTTCCTCGAACTTTTCAGCTAACTCATCCATGGTAGAAATTGCAGGAAGTTTCGATTTCCTTCCACTTTCAAGATCATCTTCTTCATCATCATCACGATGACGATAATACTTTCTAGTTGATTCTTCTGAAACTTCAGGGGAACCAGTGACATCTGAGGTTGGTTGATGCAAGCTGAAGTCTGGATCGTCAGAGATTTGATCAGACTGAGGAGGAGATTGATCTTGAAGCACTTCAAAGAAAGATCTCTCAGCAGCTTGTAAAGCTAAACTGTCTTCCAACATACAAGATTGACCTTCAAGATCCTCCTCCATCAACATATCATTGATGTACTTAAAAACAGGATGGTAATCTGAACATACCGTTGACTCTGTTGGAGAAGTGTTCTGAGATTCAGATTCGTTAAAAGAGGTGAAGTGATTGGTTGTACCAGAATCAAGATTGTTCCTTGGTTTACAGCAAGATCCAGAACCGTTGTCAAATCTGAACCCATCAACAGGTACTTGCAGAAGAGCATCCATGGAGAATCAAAACCCTAAAAAGAGTCTTAACTGAAGATGAAGATTGAATAAGGAAAGGAGAGAAGGAGAAAAAGCAGATTACTTGAAGTCAACGAACAGAGGAAATGAGAAAATTTTGTGAGAAGCTTCATGTGAACACAGGTGAGAGATGTTAATATATAAAGGATCTGTTATTTTAATTTGTCTTGGCTAAGAAGAAAAATGAAGTTTCGAGGAAACAGAGAATTGCGGGGTTTGAGATAAAACACTAAGCCGCCACAAAAGGTTAGTGATGAATATGTCCAAGACTTTATCTACTGTCTGTGGGGTCCGGTGACATTAAAGCTATATTGTTTTCAAGCTGTAGACTTGTCTTTGGTCACTTGCCTGGTCAAAAATTTTACTTGGTACCTTGAATATATTTTCTAAAAACAGTTCATAACAAAACCTATTTTGAGTTCTCGTTTGTTTATTATAATACATAGAAAATTTAAGTAAATCAGATTTGTTTGTATTTCATTTTTGGTTTTTTTTTGTGTCCAAAATTTGTAGGTAAAATTTATAACAGTGTTTAAAGAATTCATTCTTTTAAAATGATAAGACCGGGCCAAAAATGAACTCAAGAGAAGCAATAATGAGTGCGGTTTGTACGTAAAAATGTTAATCCCTTGATCGCTCTACGTTTTTCCTTTAAAGTAGTGAAAAAGTATTTATAGAAAGAAAAGAAAAACATGACTCATATAGGGAGATTAAATTTCTGAATAATTGGGTCGGGTTGCCATAGTTGTAAGATTTTAGACGACCAACTGTAGTGTATTTTTGGCAGGTGTGAGAGCTTAGGTACCAACGGGCTTGGTATCTCTTGAGAGATGTCACTTAAAAAGCCTGCTTGACGATGTTGAGATAAGCCTGCATGATTTGTGAGCTGAGCACGGTTCAGAGAGTGGAAACTGGCTTTTGAAACCCGAGAAAAGAATGTTACATGCTCGTTGGGGTTGTCTAGCGTAGCGAGCCAATACTGTAGCTTTCAGAGTCTTTTTGATTGAGTTAAAGTGTTGGCTCACACCGCAAATTGGTCCTCCCGAAAGGCTGAAAAATTTATCACTTGTTTTAAGAAAATTTAACCAATATGTTGTCTAGGTATGACGATATAGTTGGTAACCCAAAACAAAAATCATCCCAGATAATACGGATGTAAGTAGAATTTTTTTCTTTTTCAGTAATTTTCTTTCGTTTTGTTATAATCAATTTTCCGCATGGTTTCAATGTAGTTAAAAAAAGTTTAACAATTAGGGATTTTCGAATAGGATATAATAGAGTTAGACACCAAGTTTAATAGAGTAGTTACAACATAATACCAATAATGATTTGCATTTAAATTTAATAGAAGAACTATTTACTTATCAAAAATTCAAAATAGAAGTGGAGAAAAAAATAGTTTTAGCTTTGTTTTTCCAATGCTTCAACGATCTTATTCTACTTGGCTTTAGTTGATCTAGTTCATATGAATTGATAGTTTTTGATACTATTTTTGGATTATGTGCGATATTGTTTCTGGTGACGTCTTCGGAAGGGAAAAAAAGAGGGAAATTACATGACGAGATTTTTTTCCCCTATCATTTATAAAAAATGTAATACTTAATGTCGTTATTGCATGTCATCTATCATAAAATGTTGAAAAAACAAATAAGAAAAATCTTCTGCTCTAGGAATTGGACATAGATTTCAGATGAGGAAAGTCAAATCGCATCCCCGAGTTTGTATCCCATTAAATACGCTTGCGTTTGTGGCCATTCGCTTTAGAGGTAAACTAATTTAGATTTGCATGGGACTCTAAGGTTATTATGGAAGAATTTAAATTTTCATGGGATTCTAAGGTTATTATGGAAGATGATTTTTCTACCTTGCAGGGAAAGGTCCTTCTCTTTTGGGTCGGTTGTGGGCGAGGAGGGAATTAAACCCCCGACACCGTGGTTCGTAGTCACGTGCTCTAATCCTTTGAACAACAAGTCCCACCTCGTCTCCACTGGATTTGTTCCCAGAAATATCCTAGAAAAAGGAATATTTCCTCTTTCGAGCCATTTTGTATCACATCAAAATATCGGTTTGTATTCCGCCTTAAATGAGACGGAGAATTTGTAACCCCTATTTTTACTTTGGGAGCTTTCATCTTTCTAAATCCAGACCCATCACGGCTCATGTCATTCCACCAACCGGTGGAAAGCATCTCACGATACGAACACACACCGTAAATGGAACTTCTATATATTATGACTAAGGCAAATTTCAATTCACCAACCCAAGTGACTTTGGTTTAAAATAATCCTGGTTATAAAAAGAAGAAAAACCCCTACTTGTGTTTTTTTCTGTCAACTAACCTACTTATTTCTTATTATTCAACTATGCATATAGTGGTTATTCTTAAAGGATCCCTGTCTGAATTTTCAACAAGAGTGGAGTTTTTTCTTTTGTTAAATCAATTACAAATTTTTTAACGTCTTTGTAAATCAATTACAATTTACAATATTACTTATCGCCGGGGAATAGAAAAATGTTATACTTAAGGAACCCTTAAATTACATCAAGGAGTTTTTTAGATGGATACTTTTTATTTTCTTTTTTCTTTTTTTCATGTTAAATTAACCATTCATTACTTAGTCATGTGCAAAAGAAGAAGTTGTTCGAGGCAACCACAATGGCACATTAATGCTTACAATAGAAAAGGAAGTGTTGCCAGTTCTTGCATTACGAGCAAGAAAGTCCGCATATAAGTTCAAAAGCCTAGGAATAAAAGAGAGAGTAAACAGAGGAAAGTGCCTCTTAAGAGATAGAAAATCTGCAATTTCTGCTTATAATATCGGCCAATCTTTAGGGGCCGAGGTGATGGATAGAAGCTTCATATAATCTGTTTCGAAGGTAACGCAATCCGGGTGGATGTTGATGATACATTGCATCACCCAGATCAGGCCTAGCAGCTCTACATGCGTTGCCGAGAGGCATCTGCAAGTACCTCTGAGTCTTAGGTGGGCGGGACGAGCAAGCTCGTCAAAGAGGCACCACCCAAAACCACACATACTATATTTAAATTTTTGAATGTGTAATACCTGATTTTACTTGCCAAGTGAGAAAGAGATTGCTAATAAGTGATAAGACATAACGGAAACAAAGGATCTAGAAAGCCAAAATCTTTCATTTGAACATTGGACGTAAGAAAAGCTTAAGTTTCAGTTATAAAAGCTCAAGCATCAGTCAGGGCCAGGCAACCAAAGCTTGGGCCTAGGACATAAAAAAAATTGTATTTTAAGAACATATTTTTGTGGATTTATATTTTTTCATGGGCTTTTAAATATTTAAAAAAAAAAAGAAATATGCCATTTTTTAAAAAAGTTTTTTCTTTTTTGGTATGTTGTCTTTTTAATTTTATTTTTAATTTACTTTATCAATATTATTATAATTAATACTAGATTAGTTGATAAAAAAAAAAAGACTTTTCACATTCATTTTTTTCCTCATCTTTCTCTTCTCTGTTCTTCGACGAGGCACTTGACATTGTCAATTTTTTTTTAATTTAAAATATCTAGATTATTGTTTTGATTGTTGATAATTCCTTTTGTATTCATGTGTTATTGTTCTGATTAGTGTTTCATAATAATTTTTCTTCTCAGTAACAAGAAAAAAGAGAAACGAGATGCATAAACAAAATCTCAAACTAATTCTCTTTTTAAGTATATAAAGAGAGTTGAAAAACCTGAAAATGTCACCATTGACGATGTTGAAGATGTCAATGATATTGGCCAGAATAGTGTTGAACATGGTAATTCAGATTAACGTAATCAAACTGATTAAGATGTGACTGAAAAGCAAAGCAAGGAAAGTGAGCAACAAGAGGTACATATTTCTGATAACTCTGATCCAGCATATTGCGAAAATGTTGATAGATTATTAAGAGATTTGTTGGTTACAAATGGTCTTACGAAAAGGTTATCAAGTGACTACCTTCCTAAGGATGGTTTTGGAAGACATTTTCCGCAATCATTCTACATAAGAAACATGGTAAATAGAGAGAAACAAGATAGAAGATGGTTGATATATTCAAAAGTTGTCGATAAAGCTTTACTTTGCTTGGCTGAAAGTACTGACGATCCAAAAACACGAAGTGAAGTTGAATCCTTTGTTCTAAGTGAAACACATGGAATTGGAAGTTTCGAGTTCTTGTTTGGTATGGTTGTTTGGTATGATCTTCTCTCTGTTGTTAATATAGTAAGCACAAGCATGCAGTCAGAAAACATTGATATCAATGTTGTGATTGATCAATTGAGAGGGCTTGTGGTATATTTTCAAAACTATCGAAAAACGGGTTTTGAAGAAGCAAAATCTATGGCTAAAAAATTTGCAACTGAGATGGAAATTGAATTTGAATTTCATGTGAAAAACGCATCATTAGAAAGAAGAAACACTTTGATGAGGACGTAGTAGTAGTTGGAGAAAGTGTGCTATTTGTCGCTAGAGGAGGAGTTTAGAATTGATTACTTTTAACACTCTTATGGATCAAGCTCTAGTTTCTCTTGAGTCAAGGTTTGAACAATTCCAAAGGTATGAACACATTTTTGGATTTTTGTTCGATTTAAAGAAACTAAAATCAGCAAGTGATGATAGTTTGAGGGAATCATGTGTGAACTTCGAGACTTCTCTAAAATTTGGCATGCATTCTGACGTAGATAGTTATGATTTGTTTATGGAGTTAAAGGTTCTTCGAAATGTTTTACCAAATGAAGTGGGTAAACCTATTGAAGTACTTGATTTTTTGAAAAGAATAGAAGGTTGTTATCCAAATACAGGAATCGCTTATGGCATATTGTTGACCATTTCGGTATCAGTTGCTACTGCAGAAATAAGTTTTTCAAAACTGAATCTGATAAAAAATTATTTGCAATCTACTATGTCACAAAAGAGATTGAATGAGTTAGCTTTGCTATCAATAGATACAAGTGTGGTTAAAGATCTCGACTATATGAGTTTAATGAATGATTTGCGGCAAAAAATGCAAGAATGACTATATTCCAGTACTATATTGTTTTTTGTAATGGATCGTTTATGAAGTTATAATTTTTTTTGAAATAATAACTATTTTATTTATAATGTTATAAAAAATATAAAGACATAAAAAAAATTTACATCAAAAATCATTAGACCGACCCTGCCTTCAGTTATAAATTATAGCAGTTATGTACATCCAATTTGCTGCCGCTTAAGCTTAATCTTCCACAATGGACGTACATAACTGCTATAGTTTGAGATGAAAGAAGCACTTCAATATTTCTAACATTTATAAGGAGAAACCGAGAGTTCTCAGTGATACAGCAATTTTTTTAATTTGAAATACAAACTTAAAGCAAGCTTTCAAATCTTTATAGAGCATTCTTCTTTACTACCATTGTATATTAGTTTTTTATTGGAAGCCAAGAAATCTTACAATTAATCAATGTAGGCAAAGAGCATGTAGCAGACTGACATTAACTTTCATATGCCATGAACTAAAATTGAAAATAACATCATAATTTATATTTTAAAACTTTGACCTTTCTAAATTCAACAAAATCTTCTATAGAAAACAAAGAAAACAATAATCTCATTGGTGGCAATTTGGGAAATCCAATCCAATAAAAAAACTCATATTTGTTTGGATATGAGTTTCTACAAAAACTCATTTAGGTTTAATAATATAAATCAATTTGAGTTTGAGTTATTTGGATTGGATTTTATATAACGAAAAAGCCCAAATAAAATCCAAAACAATCTCACATAAGTTATATTGTTAAAAATAATTGTAAAATCACATAAATCAAAATTAGTAGTTTTTTTATCAAGGTTCTGTTTGAAATTTGTTAGGATTTTTATCAACGATTCTAGTTCTACCATTAGTTTTTTTATAGACTCCGAGTCTTTTGTTCGATTTCAAGTCTATTGGCTTTTTTTTATCTATTATTAGTTTTAAATTTTGGATATAAAAGATAACATTTTTGTTTCATTTCAGAATTTTATTAATTATTTTTATTTACTGAAGTTAATGTTAAGAATTTATTTAGATGTTATTTTTCTTAAATAAGAACTCAATAACCAACAACTCTATATAACTTTAAATTTTTTAAATAATGATTTAATTTTAATTAAAATAATTTTGGTCAAATTATTTATGATCCAAACAACTTAAATCTGATTTAAACCCTAAAAATGATCTAAAATTTATATGGATTGATTTGGGTACAATATCTTCTAACTCATAAACCAAACCAAAACTTAAATAACCCGCCCAAAACTTATACTGGCCACCCTAATCTCAACAATCGTTAACAAAGAAAACAATCTTTAAAAGTTAAAACCATTGACAATTGCGTTCTAGTAATATGTACGAATCTAAAGCTTTAAATATGTCAAATAAGAAAAGCACGTTTGTTGTGGCCTATAACATATTTTTTTTTTCTTGTACATATTTTTTTAAGCTGTTAAAAAACATATTTTTTTATCAATTAAATTTTATTCATGAAAGAAGGCACTCTCAGTGGCCCATTAAATATTAAAATATAATTTCTTGGTTAAAATTGGATTTTTCAATCGTAACTTAATTGGAAACAGTTTCTTGTACCATTTTGGATTTTGGTGAGAGATTAGCCGTAACTCATATGGGAAGCTAAACCCTTGGTTTTGTTCTTTTTCCAGCAGTTCAAATCTTCGACCGAGTTTTAAAAATTTGTAAAATATTTTCGTATCTCTATTACCTAGTCTTATAACAATTCATTTTCTATTAACTTTTCTCAATCTTATTCAAACATTATACAAATGCAATGCAGTTTCTTCTGTGAGGTAAGTTCGAGCTTTATTTTAACTGCTCTGCCAAATTCTTTAGGGTTTTCTTTTAGTGTTCCTTCTTCCTTATTGATTCAAAAATTACTTGTCAATTCCTCCTACGAACAAAGGTTGAATTACTAAATGAAACAAAGTTTGTATTGTTCCTTTTCTAAATGAAGTTTGAATTCTTGGTGTCGTTTCCTATTCACGCTTATGGGTATGATTCTTTTCAAGAAGCTTTATGGTCTAGAAAAAACGTTCCTCGAGTTTCTTACTAATAATTCTTCCTACTCTGATAGAAAAGATAAATTATCAATTATATTGTCAACTAATTATACATTTTGGGTTCATTATTAGTCTCAAAATATGTATTGATTATTAATGTTTTGTATCTCAACAATCTTCTCAAGTCTATGTAGCAATTAAAGTGGGACTTGAAAGCTTCTTATATTCTTAATTTTCTATGATAAAAATCTTGATTTCATCAGGATTGGCTAAGTTATCAATCATATAGAGAGAATAAAAAATGTCACAAGATTTTACAACAAAGACTTTAATGTCTCTTACATTGTTAGAAAAAAAACCATCTTATTCCAGTCATAAAACTTTACACTTGAAAGAAAAAGAAAAAATATAGAGTGATTTTCTTTTTCAGTATTTTACTTCTTTTTAATCATTTTCCCACATGTTTTCAATATAGTTAAAAAATTTTTTTAACAATTAGGGATTTTTGAATAGGAAATAATAGACTCCCAGTTCAAAAGATTAAGTTATAACATAATGCAAATAATGATTTGCATTTCAATTTTATAAAAGATTTTTTTATTTAGAAAAATATAACTGCAAAAAATATCAGTTTTAACTTTGATTTTCCTATGACTCTTATAGTTATAGATGTGGAAAAGGGAATTTTAAGATGAAGACTAAATAATGAGACTTTTTACTAATATAAAAATTTAAGATTTTTCTTTAAGAATCTCCTTTTACCTTTTACGAATGATAAAATATTTGGTGTCGTTATTACATCTCATCTATGATAAAATGTAGAAAGAAAATAAGAGAAATATTCTGCTCTAGGAATTGGACATATATTTCAGGTGAAGGAAGGAAAATCGCATCTCGGGTTTGAATTCACACACATGCCTTTGGCTATCAATAAACGTTTTAAGTGGTAAAAAACTTAAATTTATATGTGTTTCTGAGATTAGTTTGGATTTTCATATAAAATAGCATTAGTTTTATAAAATAAAATAAAAATTATTATTTTCTTTGCCAACTAACCTATTTGTTTCTTATTATTCAACTATGTATTTAGGAGATCTTTTATGGTTTTTAAAATAAATTTTCCTCACTATCAATTTTTTCAAACGCATGTCCATTAAGTGTTATCTGAGAAACTATTGTTGCTTGCTATAACATTAAGGACAAGTTCTATGTGGCATATTGAATTGAACAAGTCATATGCTAAAATCAAACATGAACAATGAACTCCAAAAAAATCAATTAAAACTAGAATAATGTCCACTTACCTAATTCACACAAAACTATCAAAACAAATCAAAATCTTGTGAATTCCATACCAAAACCATTTACAAAGACACAACATAAAATTTTCAAAATATTTGCTCTTAGGAAATCAAAACTTATACCTTGAAGAACATATAACAACCAAGCTACCATACCAATACTATTAAAAACAATTGAATAAGAAAAGCATAGGTGTCAACAATGTGGCCGACATTGAAAAGAAATAAGCAAATTTGAATTAGAATAATTAGTGGTTCAATCGTAAGAAAAGATACATAGCTTGAATATCTTTGTACTAAAGACGTACATAACTATTATAATACTCATTGTTGCATCATTTTATCAATATGAAATACAAACTTAGCTGGATCAAACTTATTCTTCTTCTTTACCATTTATTGCATATTAGTTTTATATTAAAACCCAGTAAATCATAAAATTAGTCAATTTATGCAAATAACAAGTAACACATTGACACTACAATACTTTCGTATGCCATGAACTGGAAATTGAATACAACATCAGAATTTATATTTTAAAATTTCTAAATTCAGCAAAATCTCTTATAGAAAACAATATAATTATAATATACTAATATAGAAGATATATGAAATTCTTAATAATAAAAACATGTTGAAAAATCATACTTTGTCTTCTCTAGACTAAGCCACCGAAACTCGCATGCTCTCACTTTCACCAACTAAGCAGCATCAACAATATCATCGTTTGAATTCGAAGC
This sequence comes from Cardamine chenopodiifolia, assembly GCA_963922655.1. Classification (NCBI taxonomy): domain Eukaryota; kingdom Viridiplantae; phylum Streptophyta; class Magnoliopsida; order Brassicales; family Brassicaceae; genus Cardamine; species Cardamine chenopodiifolia. The sequence goes on along the minus strand of OZ000479.1, from coordinate 10,932,062 downwards.
AAATTATGTGCTTAGCTGTAAACATATGTATTTTCAAAATATCAAAATAAGATATTTATCTTTACATTTTCACCAATATATTATTAAGATTTTATGTACAAAAGTATTTATAAAAAAATTGAGTTAATTTGTTCAACTAATTACAAATAACTTATATTTTGATATCTTTTATTTTTTGGATCTACTCGCATGTGAATTACCTAAATTCATATGTTCCTGGCTATTCGAGCAGATTGATAGAAGGTGATGGGAAGTAACATGACACTAAATAAACACTGATGAATGGTCTATCTTCAAAGCAAGAGATGATGGAACTAGTAAGAATTCACAAGCATAAGATTTTTCTTTTAAGTAGTTAAGACTACCTCTTTTAGGTTATTCATTGATTAAATAAAAACATATAACCTTAGTTCCTACGTTGCAGGAAGCAAATGCCAAATGAAAACTGAAAGAGAATGTGACTTACTTTTCATAAACAATAGGACTTGTGCTTAGTTATTTGAATAATACTGAAATAAAGGATAGACCAAGTCGTAAGACTCAATATTTGAATTTGGGATTTTGTTTTCTATTTCGAACCGGTCTCCCAATGCTGTCTTGGTTAGTTGGTTCATCGGCTTGGTTAACTGACTCATCAAAATGATAATTGTTTAATTATTTTAATAATATAATTAAAAAGATGAATTATTAGTTAGTTAATTTAATAATATAATTAAAAAATCGTGAGACTAGTACTATTTTTACCAATTCACACATGGTATGGATGATCATTCTGGTCAATTACTAAATGAAGCTATTCACAGTTTGAAGCTTATGGTCTAGAACAAACGTTCCTCGAATTTCTTACCAATAATTCTTCTTAATTTGAGTGAAAATATAAACTATTAATTACATTGTCAACTAATCATGCATTTTGGAATCATTATTAGTCTCAAGATTATTAATGTTTTGTATCTCAACAATCTTCTCAAATCTATCTAGCAATTAAATGGTCTGGAATACTTCTTAGATTGCTAAGTTTCTATTATAAAAATCTTGATTTCATAAGGATTGGCCAAGTCTCAATCACATAGAGAAAATACAAATGTCAGAAAAGATTTACAACAAAGACTTTATTACCCTTACATTGTTAGAAAAAACCCATCTTATTCCAATCACAAAACTTTACACTTGAAAGAAAAAGAAAAGAAAAAACCCCAAGAAGAACTGAGATCAGATCTTCAACTATGTCAGAATCTTACAATATGGATAATCATAATAATACACAAAGGTTCTTTAGAACAAGAACCTGTTTAGATTAGAGCCTCTACCTGAGAGGATGGTGGCTCGGTCTGCAGTTGATGCATTAGGTGTTGTGACCAGTAAGCGTGAACCTTTAGAACACGGTCCAGAAGATCCTGTGGCACCGGCTCTCCTCTTCGCTGCTGTGGCGATATCCTTGCTGTGTGGACCAGCGTCTTCCATTTATCCTACATGAGCCAGAGAGACTGATCAATATCAACAACAATGGTAGTTATCTTCCAAATTTAAAATTTAAGGTTAACAATTCGTTAATAATACTTACCTTGAGATCAACATAGGTACGGTGGTCAGCATCCTCAAAAGCACGAAGCTTAACGTCTCTCCACCTGCAGTTTTCAAAGATACGATACAAAACACTGTCATTCAAAAGAAACACGGAGAGAAGAATAATATTTCATCGATTTTTTGTTTGTTACCTTCCAGTTCCGAGTTTCTCAACAGCCTGGACTAGTGCTTCTACTTCAGTAACTGAGAAAGGTCGACGAATTCTGCGATGTGCAGCTTGCTGCTGCTCAATCCTTTTAAACTTACGTTTAGGAGCTCGAGTAGCCAACACTGCTGTTGACGCAATAGGAACCAGGGCTCTCGAATCATCTGTCGTGCCTAGTTTTCCAAATGAGTCAGCTGGGGATGGTGCTGAGTCATGGTTAGAATCCAACACATTGTCGTGGCATAGCGTCAAATCATCAGAGGTAAGCTCTGACAGATAACTGGCAGAGAGAAAATAAGACCCTTAAGCCGCAAAAGATTGATTTTTAGTTGCTGCTGTGACATCTCAGAAAGTGAAGAGAAGAGTAAACCTTGATAACAACGGTTGAGGGGTGGTCTCTAAGCTGGGCTCAAGGCTGAAACCCAGAGAATCCAAGTGGGTATTCTCCTCAGAGATCCCAGTCTGAAGAAGGGTTTTGCTATCATCCCAGACTTTCTTTCCTTGAACCATCAGCCCGACTCGGAGTCCATCACCTAGAATGGTGGTAACTGCTTCCATCACCATCCGCTGACAATCTCAACATAAAATAAGGTAAGTTCTTGATCAGGATTTTCAGCACAACAAGGTTTGGGTATTGCACCTTCAAGGAGCCAACAGTAGCAGTTTCTGGAATCTCTATGAAAAGTTCAGGCACCCTGAAAGACTTGATCCGCAGCCTCACTAAAGAGAAACGAAAGAAATTACACTATACACTTTTCCAACAAAACAAAAAATATAGCCACTGAAAAATTCAGATTGAGACTCCATTAATTACCATGATGGTCTCTTGACACAAAGGACGCATGTCGACTTTTCATGGAAGATATTATTCTGTGTCCTGCAGATCAATTCGTGAAATCACGTTACAGCAGTAGAGACTTACAACCGCCTAACAAGAGAATGAGAAGAAGACAATTTTAAACCTTTCTGTTTCTTCGCTTGCATACGGTAATCATCAGAGTTCGAATCAGAAATGTTGTCAAAGTATTTCCTTTTCTTGATAGGATAACTCCTCTGATGATGGTGCAAGTAATAACTCCTCTTTGAGCAATACAATGGCTTGGGCAATTTACCCGCGCTGTTCCTCGAACCTCCTTTCCAATGTCTAGATGCCAATATCTTCCTGATTCTTCTGTCTCCAATACGAGGCACAGGCCTAGTCATCCTAGGGCGAATATACCCAGAGAAGTTTTCATCATCATCATCTCTACTAAATAAATTTACATCATCCCGAGAACCACTGGGACAATCATTCCCACATGCTCCCACCTCGGTACTACTGTTACTACCTATACTAACTAAAACTTCAGGTTTTACGTCACCATTCCCACCCGAACTAAGATCCTTACTGAAGTTTCTAACTTCACAAGAATCACTACCACCCAAGTTACTAAACCCCTCCACCTCATTCTCTACTTTTTCACCTACCAACAAGTGATTAGGATTTGTTATCACAGAGCTGAATCCACACGGGCTCGGGGATCCCTGAGAAGGATTGTCTTCAGAGAAAGGTACTGACTTGACAGGGTTTTCTTCAGCCTGCATTTCCTTCTTTACAGTATTTTGTACAAATAGACAGTTATCTTCACCCGCGTTAACCGAACTTTCACTCTCAAGCAGCAAGTTTTCAGCTACAGTGGCTAATAAGTCAATCGCGCACATCGTATCATCTCTTGATATACATTTCTTCTCGTAAATGCGCCTCTTCTGGCAAAAAGTGAACAATGCGAGTGATCATCATGTAAAAGAATCATCCAAGTAACAATCTGTTATAAATTTCTGTAACCGGAAACCGAGTTACAGCAAAGGCCATTTACCCGGACTGATCTCCGAGCTCGTGCCTGAGCAGGCAATTTGTAGCCATCGTCTCCAAATTCTAAAACTTTATGCGACACCATTACTTGGATGCATAACACAATGATATGATTGCCACGCGCGAGAAGCAAAGGATGAAATTTGCGGTCTGTAGATAAGAAACAAGAACCATAAGACTCAAATTCTTGTTATAGAAAAACGAAACAGGGGAAGACACTGGAAGAAGTAGAGGGTTCGAGTGAAGCATGATCTAAGCTGGAGAAAAAACCACGTGGACGAGCGAGATTCAATCTGGGAATTAGTTATTCGATTTAAATTCAAATGATCAAATAAGATTCAGAGATCGGTAAGATCTAGCTATATGATTCTTTCACAAAAGATAAAATTTTGGGACATGGGATTGCATCAGAAACAAAACAAAAAGGGTTTGGAATCAACCCAGAGAAATCCTGATCCAAATTACTAAACCATCCTAAAACCCTAATAAACACAAGATCCGAATTTGAGAGCACAAAGCATAATTCAATAGATTAGGAAAAACTGAAGAAAAGCTTCGATCTTGGAATCAAAGAATATTACAGGATAAACAGATCAGAATTGTGCAAATAAAGAAACATTTCAAATTCTCAGATCGGGTTCGAAAAATGAGAATTTTGTTTATATAACAAAACGACAAATATCCATAGATGATGATGATGATGATAAGTTCAAAGAGATAACAAAAACCCTTTTTAAGATCCAGTACTTGAAATTAGAATTTGTAAGGCCATAACTCAAATAAAAATGAAATTATCTCTACGATCAAACAAAAAAAAGTTTAAATTTTTATCACCTTTCTATGAATCTTCAGTTTCCAAGACGATGAACAGTAAAGAAATTTTAACGAATTCTCCAGAAAATGTGAGATCGGAGACGAAGGAATCAGAATTATTTTACCTGTATGAAAAATCTAACCCATATGAAAAGTGACGAAATATTTTTTTTACTTGTATCAAACGCTACCCATATGATTTTCTCTCACCACAGAGGATTATCAAAAACAAAAACAAAAACAAAAACCCTTTTGAAGAAGCACCACGTCTTTCTTGCTTAAACCCATATAGCCTTATGGCTTATCGACCTCAACCACCGGACCTACCGGTATTACCAGTCCCGTGTTTACCGGTTATAGCCAGTAAAACATTCACCTCAAGACCCGGTTCCTTGGGGATGGCCCACGACACACTCGTAAGCCGTAAGTCCTTAGATTTCGCCACGTGGAAACGATGTACTCATCACATGGCTTCGGTCCGTAGCCTTTTCACAAAACTACGTCTTGTCACTGATATTTAAGAAAAAGAAAAGAATATTCATTTTGGGCAAAAGAAAATGTATTTTTTAATTTTTCTTTTAGTTTTTTTTTTTATATAAAAGGGTTTCTATTATTATATTATTTTATTTTATTTAGGATATTCGTTTGTGCTTTTTATGTTTTCCCTTGGAGGTTTTTCGTTATGGGAAGAAAATAATCATATTCCCAGAAGTATTTATCTGTGTTTGGTAATTCACATAAAAGATAAGATGGTCCCTAGTTTCCTATATTGTAATTATGTGGTGATCAATTCTTATCAATTGGTATTAAAATAAAACTTCATTAGTTCAAACATGGTATCTGAGTTCAAAATTTTAAATATAATATTTTAAAAATCTCACAGAATATATTCCTGATATATAAAGAATATGAGGAATTTGAAGTTGTAAATGTGATTTTAAGAACTAAAAATAAGACATATAGATTTGTTCTCGATTCAATTGTATTTTAGGTTAAGACATTAAGAAGAGTTTCACATTGTTAATAGTAAGTTAGGAATTTTTTTTGTCTAACACTTGCAATGCATGACACTCAAATTCAAAATGAAATAGTAACAAAGCTAATAGAAATTGGTAAACTACTAAGCATAATCTAGATTTAAAATTTTGGAACGTTCTCGTTTTTATACATCATGTCGTATATCATAATGTGATAGTTAAATTCATGTAATATGTTTTTAAATATCAATGTTTAGACCAAAAAAAAAATTCTTTCTTGGGTGTGAGTCAAGTTTGTGGATGCGATAGCACAATCTCATAATTCATAAATTTTAGAGAGGTGGTCGGTTATGAAATTTTGAAAGTCCTAAACAAAGTAGAAATTTGGGAGTCCAAATACTAATATTTTATTTTATAAAAAATAGAATCTATTATATATATAATTTGATGTTAAAAAAATTAGAAACTTTATACCAATGTGTCATGGTGCTATGTTCAGAACCGGCCATGAAAGTTGCAAATAGAAGAAGGTGATTATATAATAACTAAGGAGAAAACTTCAACTTTGAGACGGATGCTTATATTTAGGGATATCAATATATCATTATACATATGTTGTTTAATGGCTGTCTTCTAGGAGAGCTACATGGTTTCTCTGTTGATTAAACAATAAGCCTTCTTTCAAGAGGAGAGATGAGTGCTTAATAAGTAATGTTGATGGATGATTACGAGAGGGGTAAATTATTTACCGTAAATGGATCAGCTGTTTGGTATGTTTTGAGAGCTGAAAATTCACTCGGACCTATGCAAACTAATAACCGAAGATAAAGGTTAAGGGATTGACATATTGACCATATTATATTCGGTGGTTCATGATTTGAGAAGATGTACGGTTTTTAGATCCACACAAATTTTAATTTATAAAAAGGATACATACTTTATGGTCAGTTTAAGTATGTGATTATTGAATTCTTCTGATTCATGTTTTGAATTTGTTTTGTCAACTAGAAATATTGCTCAATTTTTTTCTGCGTACGAATACGCTCTCATAATTTCTTAAGTCAATTTCTCTAATGTCTCCCCCTCCATTTCAATAAATTTGACAGGGGGCTGAATTTACAATTTAACAAGAGCTTGAAAAAAATCAAAAAGTCAAAATTGACGTGCAAATTCGGCATATTATATCCTTTGTTGGATACAAATTATTCTATTTAGCCCCACAATCATAAATTTTAAAAAGAACGAAGGCCTACACCCTTTTCCTAGATTACAATAAAATAAATTATGTCATCTTATCCTATCTCGAAAAAGTTTGAAAGGATAAAAGGTGGGTGGTTTTGAATTTATATCATACAAACACCACCGTTCAATATTAAATTATTTTAAAAGAACTACAGTATTGGTATACTATAGTTAAATAGACGTAACAAAAACATATATTTTATATATTGTGAGGATTTAGAGTACGATGGTAAACTTGGAACGTGTAATTGATTAAATATATATTACTATGTATGTTGATGAAAAAACTAGGTGTAGAAGAATTAGTGCCAATCATGATTTTGATAGACTTGTCATGAATTACTTTTTGAAAATAACAAGTTCATTATGAAAACTAATCAAGTTCGCTTTCTCGTTTGTGATATACTCATATGGTCCGATTAACGTATACTTTTTCTGTTTTATAAAGATAGGTGTTTTGCACACAAACTAAAAAAATATATTTTGTTTTGTTTTATCTCTTATTAATATATTTTATAATTCTTTTGATTAGTTAATACATTAAAACAATAAGAACAAAAATGAAAATTTTATCAAATATATACGTTAAAAATGTAAAACAACATATATTATAAAATTAAAATAAATTTTAGAATAACACTCTTTACAAAAACAGGTAGAGTAACAATTTTATGGTTTTTATAGCTCAAAAGGGACGTCAAATAGTGAATGAATTTTTCTAAATTAAAGTCGTTAAACTACTTTTCTTTGGGCATTCACGATTTCAGTCAACAATAAGGGCCGATCCGTTTTATCTGTGGGCTCCTTGGTAACACGAGCTTTCTTTTTTTTTTTGATAAAAACACGAGTTTTCTTATGCCTTTGGAACCCGTTTATTTTAAAAAATTTTAAAATAAATGTTAAAAGAAATATTTTATGTAGTGTTATTTTGGTAATTATTCCACGGTAATTTTCATCTACGCGCCGTCAGAATTCAGCGAGGAGTGAGCGGGAGAAATGAGAAATTTTCCTCAAGTCTCATTTTGTGATAGAAAACAAACAATAACTGAAAGTGCAATAAAGACTCGTTCTGATCCACATAAGACAGAAAATATTATAGTGCGTTACGGAAATGTTCTTAGTTATGGATCCAAAAAAAACCCTATTGCCGTGATATGGAATGACATTTTCTTTGGATCCATGATTGGAAAATTGATGTACCGTACCTGATTGCAATAGAAGAGCATCATTTGCATTTTGCAGTGGCATTTTTAGAAGTGTGCCAAGCTTTAGATTAATAGATGAAATATAATGAGGGCAAAGCAAGCCCTCCTCATTTATGTAAACTCGTTTAATGAGAGAAGAAAAATATAAATATATGATGGAAAGGATATGTTCTTAATGCATTCAAAGAGTTTATATATTCTTTTAAATACACAGATACGATGTACACTCTTGCAGTCAAATCGATTTCTACCCAAATGTGACACTGAGATATAGGAACGTACATATATAATACATATTTTAACTACCAAGCTAATTTTATCTTTTGCCAAAATATGAAAAGGCAATACAATACAATACATATTTTCGAAGCCGGATCAATATATAAGTGGTTTCTTCTACGAACTTGGATAACTCCATAGCGCCAATGACTAGCCAATTAAGCTCGGTTTGATATATGCAAGTACCCACAAAGAAAAAGTTCTTATTTGGATAGTTCCTTTAGTTCGACGGAAGAGAAATTATTAGCGCTTTTAATCATATGAATGTCTTGTCTAAAAAGAATAAAATTATAAAAGCATGCGTCTGCCGGGAGTCGAACCCGGGTCTATTGCTTGGAAGGCAATTATCCTAACCGTTGGACTACAGACGCTTTTATTATTATCTTTATAATGCTTAAATATAATATGATATGTAGAATATTCTAAACGATATGCACAATAGATTTCATAACTTTGTTACTCGGGGATTTCTCAAAGGCTAAAACATAGATTACAACCCAAATAGATAAACCTGAGTACTAAATTAATCTGCATAGCACGCATTAGACAATGAACTTAATTCAAACCTAAGATCCATAAAATACTAAGTAGATATGGCTACCCAGCGCTCGAGTTATTACTACATTTGATATGAGTTGCTGCAGCCCTCTTCTAAACCGGAGTTTTTCCATAGTTTTGGGCAGTGACAAAAGTAAACGCTCTGTCCCAATCCCGGCTAACCGATTCTTGAATCTTGTAGTCTCCAATGTAAGGCAACCAAGCTTCTTCTGAACCGCTTGTCCCAGTCCAAATAACCTTCTCCAGCACATTCAGAAAATCAAAGTTCAACAGCATTGGCGGTGGCTCATTAGCCTTATAATTGGATTTGGTCTGCCGCTTATTGCTTCGTCGACCTTCAGAATGCTACAAAAATGCACAAATACAACAGTTCAGGTAAGTAAGACGCAAACACGGGTTTAAAACAAGCAAGACGGAAATGTTTCTGACTCACTTCGGATAGCGATTCGCCGTTTTCCGCTTTCTTGGTGCCCTTATTTTTAGGCGTACCGTTTTCCAAGGAGTATAAAAACTCGTTCCTGGACCGGAGTTTGCGATTCATAACAGGTTCATAGTAGAACTACATTTACAAAACAAGACAATGAAGCATTGCATTATCGTATATTCTCAAAATGATAGTCATAATTTCAACTTCAACATCTTTGAGACGAGCATTATCATCCAACTAGCATAAGTTTTAGTAAAAGAATAAGTAAAATTCATATCCACTAATCCTTAATTACACCCAAAAAAAATGTCATAGAGCTCTTCAGCTTCTCTCGAGCATTTGTATCAACATTTCACTTTACAGTTTCCAAATGCTCAAATATAACAAATAAGATTCATAATTGTCTAAACCCAAAACCAAATTTCATAAAAATTATGAAAATTTCCTATTTAAATCAACATATCAATTCGGATGAACAAACAGCTCAAGAATTGAGTAAATGTCTCCAATACTCCTATATCTAATTCTAAGAGCAGCTTCATTGGTTAGAAACTCTATTGAGTTTCTTAAAATTAAAAAAATAATGTTTTAATTTAATAAAAAATATAAACCAATTAAAAGGAAACATGTGGAGAAAAAGTTTCTTATTTGGTTAAGAAACGATCCCGAAAGCTCTTAATTAAGAGATGTTTCTTATTTCAAACCATTGTTACCATTTAATTTTATATTTTTTTATTTTAAAAACCCCACTTAAGATACTTTAATGGAGATGCTCTAACAGCTTGTATCTCTCCTTATTAAAATAACAATATTTTAAGTTAAAAACATAAGAAATTTTAGTATTATCCTTTACTATTCAACAAAACTACAAGTCCAACCACATTTTACCCACGCAAACCCAGCTTTATGGGGTCCGATCCGATGAATTTAATTCCTAATTTTTCATCTAAGTAACTTTTTTTCGTTTCTTCTATATAATTTTTCAAACTTTTCACACTTAAACACTTTCGAAGGAGCAATCAAAGGAGAAATTGAAAGAGTTTTCTCAGGAGCAATCGATTACCCTAATTCTTAACAAGCAATCGAAGGATTAGAAGAACAAGTAGAAGACAATCAAGGCGAGTAGAATAAGAGATTGCCTAGGTTTTCTCATGTCCTCTTATAGTATTTTGTGCAAGATTTTGATGTTAGGTGTCACCAGTTTACTGTAAAATCGTTTCTATAATTACTCAGGATGGTTCGTACAAATAACCCAACTTATCGTTGGGAGATTCGGTTGAAGGAGAACATCTAATTGAAAGAGAGCATTCAGTCGTTGAAGGATACTTGGTAAAACTACTTGATTTTGTACTTAGTAATACTTGGTAATACTTAGTAATACTTGGGAGAACTACTTATTTTGTACTTAGTAATACTTAGTAATACTTGGGAAAACTATTTATACTTAGTAATACTTCGGAAAACTACTTAATTTTATACTTAGTAATACTTCGGAAAACAACTTGATTTTGTACTTAGTAATACTACTTGATTTTGTACTTAATAATACTTAGTACTACCTAGTAATAATAGGTAAAACTACTATAAAACATAAAAAATTAACATTGGGTACAACTAAATATGTGATGCAGGATTCAGAAGAGGAAACATAAGCATTGCAACCTCTGCAAATGTACTTCCAGCCGACCCAATATACAACAAAAATCAAGATCCCTACGAGGTGTTTTATCAAAGAAGCGGTGGAGCCACTAAAGAAGTTGAAATATCCGCTTAAAGAAGACGAGATGAGTTGGTTTCACAATCACCTGCAGTTCATACACTTTTTCCACATGCATAGGGACAACAACCACAAAATTATGGGCATGTGGATGTTCCTTGTTCAAACGGCGCGTACTGAGAAATTAAATGAAGTTTGGTTCATCGTAAATGGTGTTCCCATCCGCTATGGTCTAAGAGAACACGTCCTTATATCATGATTAAATTGCCGCAATTATCCAATCAACTATAAGGAAAAGAGAAAAATGGATTTCATTGAGAAGTATTTTGGGTTTGGAGCAAAAGTAAGATATGCAGACGTGAAAGAAAAGCTATTGGGAATAAAATATTCTAAAGATAGGTTGAAGATGGCGGTCCTCTACTTTTTATCGAGTATAATTATAGGACAGACCAAGACAAGAAAAGATGCACCTTCTGTGGAGCCATTCTTTCTAAGAGTGGTGAATGATCTTCATTTGTGTAAGAAATTTCCATGGGGGAAATTCTCATTTTATTACATTATGCGAAAGATCTCGCGTACGATGAATCATTTTGGAGGGGTCGTTAAAGGTTCACAATGGATCATTCCAATTTTCTGTACACTTTTAGAGGTAGATATGATTTGTGACATTACTCAGTATTACTAGTTCTTACCATTGAAGCTAACTCTAACTATATGTGTCTTGTGTAGCTTTTCTGGCGTTTAAGGCAATTCTGACACCGAGAATGAAATTCCGGGAAATTTTTTAAAGCGCAAATAGTTCTTATCCAAGGATATGCAAGTCAAAGTTCAAACACAGTGCAATGACAAGCTTTACTCTTGATGAAACAAATGAAGCACTTGGTACAAGTAAGGTTAGTTATCCTTATTTATGAAATAAATGAAACACTTGGTACGTGTCCTTTGTTTCTTTGCTTTCTATTCGAATTCGTAAAACTAGTATTATTAGGTAAAATTAAAGTTCTTTGCTTTGTATTCGAATTCGTAAAATTGATATTATTAAGTAAAACTAAGTATGTATTTGAATTTGTAAAACTAGTATTATTAGGTAAAACTATATTTTCTGCTTTGTATTCGAATTTGTAAAAAAAAAATTCTATGTATCTAAATTCGTAAAACTAATAAAATTATGTTATTCGCATTCGTAAAACTGTTAATATTAGATAAAATATTATTTTTTTTATGTATTTGAATTCGTAAAACTGGTATTATTAGGTAAAAGTATATTTTTTTATATAAGTATCTGAATTCATAAAACTATTCATAAAACTAGTATTATTAGGTAAACAATATTTTTTTCTATGTATTATGTTTCTTTCACCTTATCGACAACACCGGCTTTCGTACCGGAGGTTCGAACCCTAACTTCGGTTCGCCAATCAGGAAATAGCCAATTATCATCCCCAGGTGTCGCACGCTTCCGAGACTTCGATTGCGACGGATCAGCTGTGTTTTTCGGCGGTGGTTACTGTTCGACATTTCCGGAGCGATCGAGGCCATGCAATGATCCTTTCGATTCTTCTTCAAAGTGTCTCCGTGAATTCGATGATGGAGTAATATCTTCGCCGCTTTGCTCATTAATATGAGTTGGTCTCTAAGTTTGGTCTAGGCGAAGCTTCCTTCTTAGCAGATCGGATCGAGATGAAGAGAAAGCTTGAGCGATACATTGGAGCATTCAAATAATAAATTAACAAATGGCCACGGCGAAGATCGAGCAGATTGGTACCAGAAAAGTTGTGGAAGAAGTTGCAAGCCCGGCGGTTTGCAGATCGTCGACACCGACCATTTACTATCCTCGTCAAACTCCCGTGTTGATAGGAGTTGACACGTGTTGCATCTTAACCCTATCTCTAATTACATTTGGGTAAGTTGTTTTAATTTTAATTACAGTTTGTAATGCAACTTAGGTGGACTTCTATTGTCTTGAAATGCCCTTTAATGGGCTTTTTCAGTAATGAAAAAACGCAGCTTTGGACGCGTAAAACGAAAATGTAATTGTTTGATGTGTTTTAAGTTATTTTTTGGGTTAAACAGCCACGTCGTACTCATTCATATTTTTGGGCTTTTGAGCCATTTTATATTTGCCACTCCCAACTTTGTGTTCAACTTGTTAGAAAACAGGATTGGTTTGCGAGTTTTTCTTTCTTTCTTTTTCTGTTTATCAAGAATACTGCTCAAGTAGATTTCATTAGCGACAATAGATAAAACGTTTAGACAATTTCCAACTCCATTCCATATTCACTCCCAAACTTCATTTTGGAGTAAAATCTCTCCAATCCTACTCCATTTCTAACTCTTAAATCGAGATCTCCATTTTTTACTCCATATTTGGAATTCTTCATTTCCAATTTACACTAAAACATGGAAATGTTCATTTTGGAGTTGAAAATAGAATATTTAGGAGAAAAACTCAACTCCAAAATAGAGTTAAAAAAATTAAACTCCACAAGAGATGCCCTTCCATCTGGACCAAACAACATAAGCCAAGTGGGAGTACAATTGTCAAGAATTGAGTGATACACAAGGAAAAGAGCAAGCAAGTCGGGATATCGAGTTGGTGCATTGGTTAGTCTCACGTTGACGGAAGTGGAAGGATGGTCTTAGAAACCAACGTTTGACATCTCTTATCTCCTTAGCCTTAGGCCACTCCATTGGTTCTTTAATAGCCTTTTATTAGCTGTTTCGAGTAGCTGTCAATACAAGCCATGTCCCAAACTAGTGATATAGCTTCAGCCTCCAAAGCATTCCATAATATCTGGAAAGCTTTAGCTCCATACCACTTAACCTCACCCTTCTCATCCCTGTGGTTTGATTGTCTTCGAGTAGACAAAAAACATTGTAACCAAACCGAAAGTAAATTTATTGATGCAGATTTTATTGTAACCGAAACAAATTGTTTAGTGTGGCTTAATAGTACAATGGAATAAAATTTTAATGAAACAGAGAAATCTTTTTTCTTCTTCTTCTATTTATTGCTCTAATACGCAAAGATTTGAAGAATGCCATTGTGCTTCAATTTTATGATTTAATAGCTGAAGAATGATGGTCGAGCTTCAATTTCTGGAATTAAGATATTTAACTTTGTCATGTACTCCTATGTATAAAATACGACATGAATACATTGGAGTTGGTCACTGAAATATTGATTGATACGATATGATTTAGCTTAGAATCCATTGAAATACAAATCATTTTAATATCAAAATCGAATTTAGACAAAACACTATCACAATACAAGAGTATTAATTCAAGAACAGTATATTAGAGTCACCTGAACCACTAACAATCGGTTTATTCTGGGTTGGAACTCATAAACCTGACCAAAACCAAACAGAAGAAAAAGACTTTAGTCTTGGGTTGGTGCGTTCTGATTGAGCTCAGCAAACCGCATACCAACACGCATTGTGTGCTTAAGGAACTTCTCAGCACATCGCATAACACACGTCTCCTCTTGTTTCTGCAGAGTTTTGCGTGTGAAGCTATCGACACAGTCCACAAAACACCTCTCGACCAATGAATTGTACATCCTCAAACTGAGAGTCACCAAAAACAAAAACAAAAAAACGCAAGAACTAAAAGTTAAGGTCTAAACATAGACCAAAGGTACTCTCATTTCAAAACAAAACAGAACAAAAAACTAAGCATAACATGTTGTTCCCTTAACGTCCAGAAGCAGCATTAATTGGTTAATCTGGTTTAAAGGAGATCTTGTTTTAATTTCAGCTTCAATGTCAAACAACAAACCATGGATTTAAACTGGTTGCCTTAAGTATAATGTGAAGCTTTTTTTTTTTATAAGAGCAGACAACAAAACACAAAATGGAACAAAATAGATAATTTCACTAATCCAGAAAGATCAGAATGAGACACTTGGTCCTATAGAATCAAAACTAAATAGATAATTTCACTAATTCAGTTGTACAACTATGATCAATGAAGCTTAAGAACCTTATAAATTGAGAAACCAACGATTTAAAGACCTATAATTAGCCAGAAAATAATTACTAACTATGGAAATGTAAGCATTAAACTTTGATTTAAAGTTTCTTTGCAGATCCAAAGAATAAAGATTGCTCTTTTGTATGTATTTACAAGCAAATTACAGTAATTGATTCACGAATATATGCACCGATAATTATAGTAAAAGTTAATAAACACCAATACATTTCAATAAACCCAATATAAAAATTTTCCCCAAATCTTCTAAAAGAGCCAAACTTTGGCGACATTCACAAATGAAAACAAAAGAAAAGTATCACAGAACAGATCTAAGAAACGAACCTATCACGTAGCTGAAGCTGTTCGATCATGGAGGCCATTTTGGCTTTGTCTTCTTCTGGAAGACCATCTAGTCCAGCCATCATGCTCGCGTCCATTTTTCCTAACTTTTTTCTTTCTTCGTCTACAACAGATTCAGTTTTCATCGCCTCCTTGTTTCTGCTTCTTAAACCCTAGCGATCTTTTTTACTGGGCCTGATGGGCTTTTTTTGTTACATCTTCATTGAAGCCCAAGCGATACCAGTTAAGCCCATTTAGTTTAGCAGTGTATTAACTTTTTTTTGGTGCGAAATAATATATTTGATCGACGGACAGATCCACCCAAAGAAGAAACTCTTCTGTCTTTGAATCTGTTTTCATATATGTTGGAAGTTAATTTTGACAAAAGACGTTACAGCCAAATTTCCGGCTAATTTTTTCATAAAGTCTGTCATTAGAATAACCGAATTTTTGAATTTTAAAATTTTTTATAATAAATATTATAAGAGAATGTATTTATATATCAAAATTAAAAGTAAATTAAATAAAAAATGAGAATTCAAAATAAATAGATTAAAAAACTTATCAAAATGAGAAAAATATTCCACATTGAAATTTGGAAAATTTACTTACTAATGATACATTTACACAAAATTTCGCTAGTTTTAAGAAAGGAACACAATGACATAGGAGATGAACGGTCATTAATCATACACGGACTCTTTCCTATAAAAGAAACTCTTCGCCTCATTCATTACACATTGAATCAAAATTCGAAACGAAAATTCGGAGAGAGAAGCCACTAAAACAAAGTTCGCGAAGCGAAACTCTTACTACCAACAAATCTCCTTCGTTTGTTTTTTTACAAGAAAGTCTCGAGTGTTGCGATTATAGTTTCAACACGATTGTATCCTGGAATTCAAAATCTTATCAAAACCACCACACTATGTGAAATTTATTTAATTAAGAAAATAGATAATATCTCGCCTCCGCATATTCGTCTTTTCGGATTTGTTGGTAATTTTTGATCTAGGATTTAGTAGTCCTTACAATCTTAATTCAATAAATATATTCCTGCTTATTGCTCTAAACAGATTGGATCTTACAAACAATGAATACGCAACACGAATAACGCTTTTTGTGAAAGCCTTTGGCAGATTCACGAATTTTTTTTCTTTAAATATCTACGTGATCAGAAAATAGCATTTAAGAACACCTTTATCGGTTTCTCGGAGCGTCTATTAGCGAGTTTTTTGTGATACCCTCAGAAACTCAAAGCAAATTCTGAAAAAGTTTATCAGAGAATGTATTGTTTACCAAAAAATTAATTTTAATCGTTTATTCATTTAAAAAAAAACTGATTAAATTCTGCTATTTTAGTATTGATGATGCCATTAACGAAACCTTTGGAGATAGTTCTCATAAAATCGGGTCTTGTGAGTCGATGCCCCAAACTCAGTTTGAGAGTGGTCTACCATATGTGAATCAGTTAGTACCTAGCGTTGTAAGCATAGAACTAATGCCAAAAAAACTTCGGTGGGAATGGGTTTAAGATGTGTTAATAGAAGATGTATTTCTTTTAGACCACTATGACCCTAGACAAAATATTGCAAAACTATGAGTTATCTTAAGAAATGTGGGGGGGGGAGGGGGGGGGGAAGCGTTGCTTACCACATTAAAGTCATTGGTAAAATTTTATATGAACTTTGGAGAGATAAAGTACATTTGTACTAATATTTGAAAATATGGGGTGCTTGGTAAAAATCATAGTAGAACCTTCTAGACATGTCACAATTGGACCAAAAACTTGTAGATTGTATTCCGATGTGGAAAAAATCAGTACCAACATTACGTGTATATTGTGATAATCGATCGACTATAGGTTAGGTACTGAGTTTTGTGTATAATGGTTAGTTATTCTTTAAGAAGACGAAATAAACCATTAGATAATTGAATCAATTTTTGTAATCTAACTAGATTATATTAAACGAGATGACAACCTAGGATTCATAAAGGTGTGTCGTGATATCAAGTTGTAAAATCATCAAGAATAATGAGTTTAAAGCCTATTACTTAAGAGAAGGTTTGATGGGAACCCTACCTATATGACTAGAGATCCCAAGATGTAGGTTCAAAGGGAAAACTTAATCATACTGAATCTGCTAAGAACAATGTGAGACTCTAGTTTTTTCCCAGTTCCTAGGATGATGAACAATGCTTCATGTATGTGTAAAGGATAAAAGTAGCTTTTAATGAATGAATCCATAGCTTTTATATATGTGAAGTATTACACGATACTTTATTATATGACATGAGCAAGTGGAAGTCACCGTTTCTAGGAGGATGAAGACCAAATTATATTCTCCAAGTTCACTCATGATTAACCAGGCAAGTTCAATGCCACAATGAACACAATAGAGAACTTAGTTCTACGAGGAAATGAAACTGGGTGTATATGTTGTCTAAGTTTACATAAAAATCCGGGTGGTTCAAGACATCGAGTTCACCTCCTAGCCAAGTAAACTCGACAGATATTAACAATGAGTGGTTCAAGGCATAAATATGCTACTATCTCATACAAAATGATTTTTGTATACTCGACAAATATTAACAATTTATACTCTCGAAAGTCTGTCAGTCGTGTATGTAAAGTCTGCCTAGTCTATCAAGTATGTAGAGTCGTTATATGTTTATAGTCATTTTCTATTCATGTGGGGATTGTTGGAACTCAATTTTGTTAAAAGAGGTTCCTGCCAAATTTTCGGCGAATTTTCCGATGAGATCTATCATCCTAATAACTATATCTTGGGATCTTTGGAATCCTTGTAAGGAGAACTATAAGATAATGTATTTACATGTCAAAATCAAAGTTATTTTGTATAAAAATAAAGGTCCAAAGTTGATAGTTTGGAAGACTTATAAAAACTTTTAATTTTGACTAAGTATCAAAATGAGTAAACTGTCTCACATTGGAAGTTGAAATTTTTTTTCACTAGTATGTATAGTGATACACTTACACTAAGGTTTACTAGCTTTGGAAAAGGGACACTGTGATGCAGGAGATGAATGACCATTATGCAAAAACACATACGCGCTTGCTCGCCACTGCCGTGCCATGCCAAGTTGGGTTTGGGTAGATGTGGGCCTTTAGACACAGATTATTCTTTTTGAGACAAAATTATATTAACAATTTAATTAATTTTCTCTTAAGTTTTTTTGCATAATTCCGGATAAATCTAGAAGTTGTAGATTGCGTCAAAAATATTTTCGTAATATTTTTGAATCTTTATCTTTGCGGAACAAAATAGAATATTCTCATAATATTCCTGAAATATCTTATCTTTGATGATCAAAGTGAATCTCGTAAAACTTATCTCTTCCTTGAAAATCAAGCGACTCCTCCTATAAAAGAAACCCTTTTGCCTTATTCGTTAATCATCGAATCAAATTTGAAACTAAAATTCGCAGAGAGAAGCCACCAAAAACAAAGTTTGCAAAGCGAAACTTTTACTACCAACAAATCTCTCTCGTCTCTTTCTTTACAAATAAGTCTCAAAAATATATCATAAATCTAGTTTGCAAATTTTATAATTGAATATTATGATTATAGTTTTAACACTGTTGTATCCTGAAATTCAAAATATCATCGAAACCGTTATACTGCAGAAGATTTATTGAATTAAAGAAAAAAATAATATCTCGCCTCTGTATATTTGCTTTTCTAATCAGATTTGTTCATAACTTTCGATCTAGGATTCCGCAGTACTTACAATATATAAATATATGATGTATGATAATATTTCATCGTCAATGAATTTTGGCCGTTAAAAAATCATTTGATCAGAGTAATTTTCACAAGAAAGCATTTGATCATTGCCATTGCCAACGTTGGATGACATAATACATTTCATCGATCAGAAACAAAATGTTCAAACAATTCGTGTAACTATACAAACTAGTATTTAGTACTATAATATTCATAAACTATCTGAATCTTACTAATCAAAATGCTCCACTAAACTCTAAAAACAATCTAAACCGTAATCGTAATCGTAGTTCTCAAATCCAAAAAAATAGATTGGAGATCAAAATTAAATAGATTGCAGCTTCACAGCTATAAATCTCACATGCAAACGAAACAACTTTAATGACATTATTATTAAACTATACCCCACGTGGGCACCACCCAAATATAAATTTATTTATTTCAATTTAATATCTTCTCACCAAAATCTAATCACTAGAAGACTAGAAGTGTCCGCAAAAGCATCTCTCCCTCTTTCTGACACAGTGACATCTGTTTTGTCCTCTTACCTCAACCGCGCGTACACTTCAACTCCCATACACCGCGCGTGATACAATAACCAAACTTGTTTTTAATTTTCCTCCACCGAACAATCACTCACCACTCCCTTCTCTCTATCACTTCCATCTGTGTTTCTTCTCTTACCACTCTCATGACCTAACTCAATACGATGGCGAACGTAATTTCCATTTCCCATTTTGCCCCTCACGCATTCGCTTATTTACTTCTCCTTCTATCCTCCACCGCCGCCGCCATTAACGTCACCGCCGTCCTCTCTTCCTTCCCTAATCTCTCATCGTTCTCCAAACTCCTCGTCTCCTCCGGCATCGCCGCTGAGCTCTCCGGTAGAAACTCACTTACTCTCCTCGCCGTTCCCAATTCTCAATTCTCCTCCGCTTCCGTGGACCTCACGCGCCGCCTACCTCCTTCCACACTCGCAGATCTCCTCCGCTTCCATGTCCTTCTTCAGTTCCTCTCCGATTCCGATCTCCGTCGCCTCCCACCGTCAGGCTCCACTGTCACTACTCTCTACGAAGCATCCGGTCGTGCATTCTACGGATCCGGATCCGTTAACGTAACCCGTGACCCGGCTTCTGGCTCCGTCACAATCGGATCCCCAGTCACCAAAAACGTCACCGTTTTAAAGCTTCTTGAAACCAAACCTCCCAATATAACTGTCCTCTCCGTCGACTCTTTCATCATCCCCGCTGGAATCGATCTAACTGCCTCGGAGACTTTCACTCCACCGCCGACATCGGGAACATCTCTTTCCCCTCCTCCGGCAGGAATCAACCTCACGCAGATTCTTATCAACGGCCACAACTTCAACGTCGCTCTCTCCCTTCTCGTCGCTTCTGGAGTCATAACAGAATTTGAAAACGACGAACGTGGCGCTGGAATCACCGTATTCGTCCCTACCGACTCCGCGTTCTCCGATCTCCCGGAAAATGTTAACCTCCAGTCATTACCAGCGGAGCTAAAAGCCACCGTATTAAGATTCCATGTGCTTCATTCATACTACACTCTCGGTTCACTTGAGTCGATAACCAACCCGGTTTATCCCACATTGGCCACTGAGGAAATGGGAGCCGGGTGCTATACTCTTAACATATCCCGGGTTAACGGGTCGATCGTTACTATTAATACGGGTGTAGTTTTGGCAGTTGTGACTCAAACGGCTTTTGATCAGAATCCGGTTTCTGTTTTCGGAGTATCCAAAGTTCTTTTGCCTAAGGAGTTGTTTTCAAAATCGGGCCAAGCCGTTGCTACTACAGCTCCTCCTCATGAGATTTCTTTGTCGCCGGAGAGTTCGGATGATCAGCCGTCACGATTAGTATCGCCACCGCGTGAGGTAGTTTCCTCCGACGCAGTTAAAAGGACAAGTGTTTTCTTGGTCTTGTGGTGTTGGTGTATAGCAATATATTGTATTTTGGTATGATTTTTGCCTTTTATTATGGCTTTTATTTATTTATTTACAAGGTTTTCATTTTTTTATTTACGTCATAATGTTATTTTATTAAGTCCAGGAAAAAACAAATCATCTTCCCATGTACATTTGGATTGAATGGGCGTTTTTTGGGTAAAACCCATGTGGTTTTTCACGAGCTATAAAATGTTTCAATTTTCACTCTGATATTGGTACATGACATGAGTGTCGTCAGTGTTGTGTCATCTTTTATCAGTAAATAGTATAATCGAGCTGTTTAACTGAGGATGTCCTAGCTAAAATTTAATAATGTTGGTGCATTATATTTTCGTCTAGGGGTGTATTGGATAAAGTATTTGGTTTTATTTGAGTTTTAATGTCTGAATGAGATTGAGATATATTGGATAAAATATGTGGTTTGATTTAAATTTTAGTGAGATTTGAGATATTTTGGTTAAATTTTGGTGAATTAGAAATTTTGTTATTAAATTTTTTGAAATCATAAAATTTTGATTTTTATATGTTTAACTAAGGAATCCATTAAAATTTTGCATAAAACTTTTAATTTCAATTTTTATAATATTTTTAATAACATTAAATTTTAAAATTCATTTTTCAATAACTTGTCATTTGAAATTAAATCTCTCCATCAATACACCTCTAAAAGTCTAAACATTTGACACGGCAAGTTAACAATTTCCGTTTTGTGAGATGGTGTGGATACGTGGATTTTATAACTAAACATGATATTTTGGGAAGCGATGAATAATCCAAAAAAGTAATAAGAATGGAATCTAATCAGTGTTAATAACTCAGCGGAATATAGTAAGTGCGTGACAGGTGCATATGTGGGTCCCAGTCTATTTGACACCGACGGTCCAGATCTGCTATCTCAGGTCAATTTTCGCGGTGTCCAGAGCCGTCGGATCTTGAGATCCAGTTTCCTAGCGCGCGTGTAAAAGAGAGTCATTATTCCCTGTGGTCGCTCACACACTACTACTGTCCTCTTCATTTTATTACTATTTGTTAATACTTAGATTTTTTTTCTTTTTTTTTGTAATGTAAATTTATATTCTTAGATTGCTGAGTTTGAAACAAATTTCTCGATTGAAAATCTCAAAGCAGTTTTTTTTGGTATAATAATACAAGAATTAAATTATTCGTTTCCAAGATATTAATTTTGGAACTCTTATTTCTAGTTATAAATTTGTGACTTGAATCACATCAGATCGGTGAGTGCAATGGATGTAGAAGTAATGGCTGTTGGTATGAAAGTGCTGACTTTTCCAATGCAGCAATAAGTAAGCGATCAACGATCATTCAAATTTCAAAACTCAAGATGTCACAGATTTGGACTTTTGTTGATTAAATTAAAAATTTTGTTTGTTTTTTCTGTCCCCCTTTATTCAATGACCGATGTAGAATATGTATTTGGTTTTTGAACTATCAACCCCAACACTATGAAATAGATTCAAAAGCCTCTCTCTCTGTCTGTCTCTATCTCTCTCAAAAATGTCGATGATGAGCAGAAACCAAAGCAGCATCGCCATGGGAACTACATCGTTCCTTGAGTTGAAGAAGCAAGCTTCGTTTTTCTTTAAAGAGAAGCTCAAAACGGCGCGCTTAGCTCTCACCGATATCACTCCTCTTCAACTGTTAGTTTTGTTTTTTTGACTTTTCTTGTTATGGATATATTGATATCTAACACTTAGTAATATAGATTTATGTGTACTTAATTATGATTTTAATAATTTGGTAAAACTTTCGTTGAAGAATGATTGAGGAAGCTACGGATGGAGAATCATATGGACCAAATACACAAACCTTAGGATTCATTTCAAAGGTTGCTTTTGAGTTTGAAGATTACTTGAGGATTGTTGATGTCTTGCACAAAAGGTTCCATTATTCCTAATTCAATTTGCATTGGATAAGTCATATTTTTTACTTAAATGGGGCATTCCATTGATTCTATTACTGAGGTATGGAGCCTTGTTGCTGCTGTTTGATGTAAATTCGATTGGGAAGGTTCGATAAGAGAAACTGGAGAATGGCTTATAACTCAGTCATAGTTGTTGAGCATTGACTCACTCACGGACCAGAGAGTGTCTCTGATGAGTTTGAAGGCGATAGAGATGTTATTTCCCAAATGCAAACTTTACAACATATCGACGAAAAAGGGTAATGGTTTTAGAGTTGTAAGGCGGATTATGTTATAGATTTTTGAAACTGCTAATAAGTTTTGTTTATTTGGCAGGTTCAATTGGGGATTAGCTGTTAGAAAGAAATCAGAAATGGTTTTAAAGCTACTTGAGGAAGAGAGGAAGCGGGCTCGTGAGCTGTCTCGAGGGATTCAAGGTTTCGGTAGCTTCAACCACAAGTCTTCATCTCACTGTATATCAGAGAATGAAGTTCTACAAGAATCTTCAGTCTATAGGAAATACAGTTCCAACTTTACCAAGAAGCACAATGAGGATGACCAAGAAACCAACCCAATGGTTTCTCCGAATGAAGCTGGACACGTTCCTCAGCCGCCGGTAATTGACCTGAATGAGGTATCTAGGACTGGTATGAAAGAAAATATGGATCCTCATTGTGATGATGAGAACACAGAGGAAAACCCACTTTTGGGTTGTACTAAAAAGGATGGTCAAGAACTAGCGGAAGAAGACGAGAACCATCCATTTACGGATGGGGAGAGTAAGCATACAGTTGTCTCATTGCTTGATGAGAACACAAATTGAAACGATTTAAACGAAATTGCAGTCTTTATAAGAGAAGTTTGAGATAATGTATACATATAAATAATAAAACTGTTAATGACCGATCTGTTTTTAACTTGATTTGCTTCAAAAGCAAGATTAAAATGAACATTGAGGAAGAAGAATAACAAATAGAGAAGATGTAAGTAATTATGGCAGCTGGCAGCTGGCTTCAGAATGAAAAATTGTTCTCAAAATTTTTACCACACTTGTTTTACTTGGTGACTTTAGATCAGAAACACTTCCTGTGGACTATCGACGGTCCAGATTCATCATACTCGGCTTTCGCAATCCACATCTGCAAATTTGGAACTCATTTGTGTAACAATTTATACATTAAAAACTCTATAATATAAGATTTGTATGTATGAGAATATTACCTGCTGGAAAGTGCTGAGGGAAGCTAAAATAGAGCCACCGATCCAAACACTGTACTTCCTCTCCGGTGGAGCCACCACTTTGATCTTCATACTGCTTGGAGCCAACGCAGTGATCTCTTTACTCATCCTATCACCAATCCCACCGAACATAGTAGTTCCACCACTGAGCACAATGTTCCCATAAAGATCCTTCCTAATATCCACATCACATTTCATGATTGAGTTGTAAGTAGTTTCATGAATTCCAGGATTTTCCATTCCGATCATCGATGGCTGGAACAGGACCTCAGGGCATCGGAAACGCTCTGCACCGATGGTTATCACTTGACCATCAGGCAGCTCGAAGCTCTTCTCGACGGATGAGCTTGTTTTGGAAGTCTCGAGCTCTTGCTCATAGTCCAAGGCAATGTAAGAGAGCTTCTCCTTCATGTCTCTAACGATTTCACGCTCAGCAGTTGTGGTGAAGGAGTAACCACGCTCTGTCAGGATTTTCATGAGGTGGTCAGTTAGGTCACGACCTGCAAGATCCAGACGCAGGATTGCGTGTGGAAGAGCATAACCCTCGTAAATTGGAACCGTGTGGCTCACACCATCTCCAGAGTCCAAAACAATACCTAACAAACAATAAACAACCAAAAATGAGAGCAATCAGTAGAGAATTATATAGCTAAAGGTGGAAATAAAACTTCAATTTATACCGAATAAACCGGATCGAAACCGAATTTAGTTCACTAAACCGAATAAACTTCATGTTATTGAAAATTAAACATTGCAAATCAAACATATACCAATAATAAATACATTTAGCTAAACTTAAAAAAAAAAACTAATTCTGCAATACATTTGTATAAATTTTTTGTTTCCAAAAAGAATCAAACTCGAACTGAAAACCAAATCAAACCGAACCAAACAAAATCCGGTTCAAGTTCAGAGCTACTCTTCACAAACTCGAAAAAACCGAACCAAGCAGAAAAACCGAATGTCTGAGGTCTAACTATCGGAAAAAGCATAAAGTTGTAATGTTTTGTAAGGAAGAAACCTTATCCAGGAAGTAATGAAAAAGGATTATGACTTATGAGAGTACTAACCAGTAGTACGGCCACTGGCATAGAGGGAGAGAACAGCTTGGATGGCGACATACATAGCAGGAGTATTAAAAGTTTCAAACATGATCTGTGTCATCTTCTCACGGTTAGCCTTCGGATTAAGCGGCGCTTCGGTCAGCAAAACCGGATGCTCTTCAGGGGCAACACGCAGCTCGTTGTAGAAAGTGTGATGCCAAATCTTCTCCATATCATCCCAATTGTTAACAATACCATGTTCGATTGGATACTTGAGAGTCAAGATACCACGTTTTGACTGTGCCTCATCTCCAACGTATGCATCCTTTTGTCCCATTCCTACCATCACTCCTGTGTGACGTGGACGACCAACGATACTTGGGAATACAGCTCTTGGAGCATCATCGCCCGCAAAACCAGCCTACACACAAAAGAGTTGAATTTTGATTCACTTATGGGACATAATAATAACATTCAAATCTTGTTTTTATGTTAATTACCTTGACCATTCCAGTCCCGTTATCGCAAACGAGTGGCTGAATATCTTCACCGTCCGCCATTTTTTAATCTCTTGTTGATTATACTAACAGAAGAAACATTTGCAATTATACATCCATATATGATGTTCTTGGAAATTCATTTCACGACGCATTTTGACAATTAGATTAACACTAAAAAGTATCGAATCTAAAATACACGACAAATTTAAAATTTTCTCTCATTTTTACACGTAAAATAAACAGAATTTGAAACCTACAAACAAATTAAACAACGTTTACCTGATGAATTTACGTAGATGAAGAAGAAGAAGAAGAAGAGAAAGAGGCTATCGAATCCTGAAACG
Organism: Cardamine chenopodiifolia; assembly: GCA_963922655.1. Classification (NCBI taxonomy): domain Eukaryota; kingdom Viridiplantae; phylum Streptophyta; class Magnoliopsida; order Brassicales; family Brassicaceae; genus Cardamine; species Cardamine chenopodiifolia. The sequence continues at coordinate 10,906,188 of OZ000479.1, read as the reverse complement.
CCTCGCCTTGAATGGCTTTTCAAAATTTCTGGAAAACGCAAGGGACGTAGCCCCTTAATATCAATCCACCAGAAACAGATCTGAGCCGTTAGTTTTCTTCCTGAGGCCAATATCTCAGCCTGTACCGACACGTGTCAACTATTTTTGGCTCGAGAATTTTAAGAGAACGACCGAAAGATACGGTTTCAGGCTCTCTTTTACCTGGAGTATCGGGTCATCTAACAATCATGACTAGCTTTGGGCCTACGCTTATATATAAAAGCCCATCCCTTTGATTTTTTTCATTCCTTACTTAAAAAGCCCGTGCAAGGAATAGTTTGTTTTTGTATTTCAAAGCTAGTAAATAAAAAACATTTTACATTCATTTTCTTTAGATAGAGAAGTTTATAACTGACGAACTAATTATATTCAGTAACATCTCGTTCTTGTAATTATTCTTTTTTTCTTTCTAAAATTCAAAAGCTCTTTAAAAGAATGCTATCCAAAATATAATAGAAAAAAGTAAAGATTCATAGCGGGCGACATATGGAAGAAACTGCAGAAAAGGTTGGGAAAGAATGAGGGTAATGATGATGATGGTGGTAATTTGACAAATGTGTAATGATGATAGGGATATGGGGAAGTGAAATAATTAAGCATGAGACTTTAGTGTGTGTGTGTTCAATTAGTTTGCTTCTTTTTTTTTTTTATATTAATACTATAAAACAATTGAGAAAATTAGTGAACATATATATAGATAACAGTGGTTCTTGAAAAATAAACTAATTTTGCTTAAAATTTTCAAACTACCGTTGATGCTTATTAACTACAACATTGTTGTTTTCACTAAGGATCATACTTGAGGAATTTGCCTACATAAGACTTTGTTACGAATGTCGCCAATTCAACGGTCACACATGCCAACATTTTATACGAATATCGTCCAAAAAAAAATCTATAAACCATTAGCATTTGCCCAACTAATGCAGTGGTGGATTTGAAAATAATTTTAATTTGAAAATAATATTTTATTTAAGTTTTAAATATATGAATTGATGGGAGCTTATAAAGACTTATTTCTAGGTTATTGACGGTTTGATAAAATATATATATATTTAATTGACGTTTAAGCCATGTTTTATTTCTAGGTAAATCATTTCTATCCAAATGTTCCCTAACTAAATCTACTAGAACTCTAACCACTTCATTTTCTTTAGTCAAAACCCGTAGTCCAACTTTTCTTTTATACTGAATTTTACATCCACAAATTACCGAACTTTCTACAAATAAATGCCGCATCTACTACTAATGAAGATTTTATTTTTAATTAAATAAATATATGGTGAGTAATTGCAATCAGGATAACAAATTCACTTTTTGGTATAGGGGTTAGGGACTTTGGAGAATGGTGGGGGATTTTGAGATTGAATTTTGACTTCCTTGTGTATTTTAATTAGGTTTGTCAAAAGAGTTAATATGTGGGCTAGTGGATCCAATCTGCGAGTCAGGATAAAATTTTAATCCGTAACTTTTCAATCTGTTTGATTTGTAGATCAAAAATAGTTAATCCGTATCCATTTCGTTTAAAACTCATAAAATCCGCAGATAACCCGTTCATCTGTTCTTTTTTTGTTAAAAGATTTTAGATTAAGTTACAATTTTTGAGTTGGAAACCGTCAATCCGTTTTTCAACTCGCTAAATATGTAATAATAATAAAAACTACATTTATGGATTACCTGCCAACCCACAAATTTGATCCAATGATCCGCGTCCGTTCTACAATCCAAATCTTTAACCTACATCCACAATTAACCTGCAAAATTTTTTCTTTCGTTGATTCGTATCCATCTTGCGACGGATCAAAATCTATAAATCTTGCAGATAGAATCAAATTTTGATAGCCCTAATTTTAACTATTAGTCCAAGTTGTCATGTTGATGGCTGCACTTATCTAACAAAAGTATTTTTCCCTTTTGAGGTAATCACGCTTTTAAAGATCTCTATAATAGATCAAACATTATTTTAATTTAGTACCTTACCTAATCTGATAACAAGAAACATGTTAAAAAAAAAGAAAAGAAGAAGAAGGACCTGATCGAAAGAAAGAAATATATTTGGATAATTTCGTTGTCCAATTTGAACTAATTTATTATTAGTTATTTTAAAAATATAGATTTTATGCATGGTGTAGTCCAAAACTGGATGGATATCCCCTGTTTTATATAAAAAAGGACCTTAAAGGAAAGAAAATGACTAACATTTCCACTAGATATCCGTTAAAATCCGTATAATCAACTAGATATATATGGTACCATCAACTAACATAATTTAAAAATATTAATTTTTCATTATGAAATATATTCAAATTTTCAAACATATTCATATACTTATATAGATATATTTATATATCTAAATATTTATAAATTTGAAACAGATTGAGTATCCACGTATTAGATTGTAACCCACACAATATGTGGAAGTAATTTTTTTTGATAACTATGTTAAGTTTTTTAAAAATTATATTTATTTAGATTGGTAAGATTATATTAATAAGTTTAGCCTTTTAGGAGAAGAAAATAGTTTTAGATTTGAGATTGTAGTTATTACATTTAATAAGATGTGTAGACTTGTTCATTAGTTTTTTTTAACAATGGCATTTAATGTAACTTTTGTTAGATTTTAGGTTATATTTTCAAATGTATTTATATAATAATAGTATTAGAAAATATTGATTTGTGTATTTTTTATCTATTAAGTTTATTAGGATTATTAGGATTTTCCGAGTAATAGATTTAATCGAGTCTATATTATATAAAAGTCGAAGCTACTTAATGTTAAGGCCATCCACAAAGGATATTAGAAATCCATTTCCGTTGGTCCATATCACCATATGATTATATTAGAAAAATTTCTTATTTTAAGTATGGTTGTTAATGGAAAAAAAATTAAAAAATAATAAAATTATGTCATAAATTTTAAACGACCAATAATATATTTCCACGTCATCATCCATTTATATTATAAATTTTTAAAAAGGTAAGATAATATTATTAATAGAAAATAGTTTTAAAAAATATTATCATATATTTTAAACGATAAACTTTTCAAACTGCCCACATACGATTAAGAAACTTAATTCTATTGGTCCATGTCAGCGCCTGGTTTGATTATTATTTTTTAGTTATAATTAGTGTTGTTAATTAGAGCCGTCCACATAGTACTTTATAAATCTGTTTCTATTGGTCCATATCACCATATGAGTAGATTATAAAATTTTCTTAATTTTAAATATGGTTGTTAATGGAAAAGAGTTAAAAAAAATAAGAATTATGTCATGGATTTTAAACGATCAATAGTATCATTCTACGTCATTATCAGCTTATATAATAAAAAAAATTTAATAGAAAATAGTTTTAAAACAATATTGTCATAGATTTTAGATGATAAGTTTTTCAAACTGTCCACATACGATTTTAGAAACTTAATTCTATTGGTCCATGTCAGCATCTGGTTAGATTATTTTTTTAATTCTAATTAGTGTTGTTAATAGAGTCGTCCACATAAGATTTTAGAAATTCGTTTATATTGGTCCATATCACCATATTATTAGATTAGATTTTTTTAAATTTGAAGTATGGTTGTTAATGCAAAAGAGTTTAGAAAATAAGAAAATTATGTCATGGATTGTAAACAACCAATAATATCGTTCCACATCATCATCCGCTTAGATTAATTTTTTTTACAGGTAAGATAATATTGTTAATAGAAAAGAGTTAGAAAAAACATTGTCACAGATTTTAAGCAATAAGCTTTTCCAACAGTACACATACAATTTTAGAATCTTAATTCTATTGTCAATCTCAGCATTTGGTTAGATTAGATTTTTTTTAATTCTAATTATTGTTGTTAATAGAAAAGAGTTTAGAAAATAAATAAATTATGTCATAAATTTTAAACGACCAATAATATTGTTCACGCTATCATCCGCTTAGATTATAATTTTTATTAATGCTAAGATATTATTGTTAACATGAAAGAGTTTTAAAAAAATAAGATATGGATTTTAAATGGCCAATAATATCGTTCTATGTCAGGATCTGGTTAGATTATATTTTTTTTTAATTCGAAGATAATTTTATTAATAGGAAAGAGTTTAGAAAATAAGAAAATTATATGTCATAATTTTTTTAACAAAATAAAAAATTAATATTAAATTTGTAAAGTTTTTTATTTTATTTTAAAGTAGTGTTCTTAATTATAAATAATCAAATATAACTTAGAATAAAAGATATAGTTTTGAGAAATTAAACATATAAACGTTTTAGAAGTATGGGTTTGAATGTATTTTTTTAAGTAACATATTTTACACTTTAAATTTAACTATAAACAAATTTATTTAGTATTAAATACTTGTAGTATTTGAATCAGAGACTCAATAGATTGGTCTAAAATTTTGATGAGGAAAGCTCATTCAAAATTCAAGAGAAACTCAAAAAACAAATGATATAAAATGTCATCAAATCATATGTTAGAGAGATTGTAATTATATCGTCAGGGTATATATGAGCCACTAATTTTCATTATCAAAATTTCAAATTATAAAGCTTATAAGAGTTTTGAATATATGGTAGAAAGTACAAATTTTTATGAAACTAATATTTCATGGGAAAGTAAAATTTCAAATATCAAAGGTTTGGATTGAAATTTCATAAGTTCGAATTAATTAAATTGAGGTCTCCTATGTTTCTTTAATTATTAGGTCGATTTGGTAAATATATTTCATTTCATGTCAGCAACTGATTATATCAAGTAACCTTTTTTAATTCTAAAGTAGTGTTCTTAATAGGAAATACTTTAGAAAATAAGGATATTATGTCATAATTTTCTATTAACAAAAAAATTAATATTAGATTAGTAAAGTTTTTTTTAATATTAAAGTAGTGGTATCAATATAAATAGTCATATATAACTTAGAATAAAAAAAATATATTTTTGAGAAATTAAACATATAAACATTTTATCAGTACGTGTTTGAATGTATTGGTTTAAAGTAACATATTTTATACTTTAAATTTAACTAAATATCATACTCTTAGAAACTTCTAGCATTTAAATTAGAAACTTAATCGATAGTTGTAATAAAAACCCGATAAGAAGAGCTCATTCAGAGTTCGAAAGAAAAACAAATAAGAAGTGGCATAAAAAATCATCAAACCACATGGTAGAGAGATTTTGTGTTTAGACTCTGAAAGTATATATAACCCACTAGTAGACATCATCAACTTTACAAATTAAAAAACTTATAAGAGTTTTGGACATATGTTGAAAAGTGCAAATTTCTATAAAACTAATTTTCTATGAAAAAGTAAAATTTCTTATAGAAAAGGATTGAAATTTTACAAATGTGAGTTAATTAAATTGGAGTCTCCTATTTTATTTAATTTTTAGGTGGATTTAGTAAATATATTCTAATAGTTTCTTTTATTTTTTTTGGAAAATTACACCATTAATTAAATATTGATGAAAAATAGAACAGTACTATTGAACTTGAAATTTTATTAACAAATATGTAATAAATATAACAAAATCTCCCCAGAAAAATCAGTATTGTCGGATCATTCTAAGAAGACTCGAAAAACTCGCCAAACAGATGGGATGTTCTTTGATAGATTGAGTGATAAAATATCAATGCAACTTATAAAATAAAAAATAAAAATAGAATCATATTCTTTTCGATGTATATTATTTATGATATTTGCTTCAAATGTTTTGTAATTTTACAAAAAATACTTTATTATTATTCGTTTTCATGAGTCCTAACAGAATAATGAAAATGACTTCACAAATTTAATTTTTCTTAATAACTATTTGAGTATTTTGATGATTTTGTAAGAGAAAAGTTCACTTTATATTTATTACTCAAAAGCACATATAATCAAGATAATTAATCATTTCAGTTAAAATTTTAAGTGATTTTAGTAGGTTGAAAAATATTATTAAAATAAGAGTGATAGTGAAAAAATCATAAATATTTTGTGAAAATAATAGGTTTATCGATTAATTATAAATAAAATATTATTTGATGTTAAAGATAAAATTTTTAATTTTGTTGGGTTATATAATAAGTGTACATTATAATGATTATGATTGTCTTTTCCAAATTTAGAAATATATTATAAAATTTCCAATAATTAGAAGCAAAAAATTATTGTAATTGAAATCGATAATATTCAAAAGATTTTGAAATTTTTTATCAATTAAATAATTATCTAAAACTGTAAAATTCTTGTAAATATCCGCGACTAAGACTTAGTATTATGAATAGTTTAGTCACAAAAAAAAATTTAACCCCGCCAAAAAAGAAAAGAAATCTTAACCGGTCCCGGTCTGAAACAACTGGCTTGGTCATCGATCACATTTACTCCGGTTTAGAGTTTAAGCCGAGAGAAGCGCACAACTTGCCATAAGCCGTCACCAAGCCACGCCGTTTAGAAAAGTCATCGCCTTCTCATAATCCCTCTGTCTCAGAAAATCTCTTTCGCACTTCAGCAAATGGTTCTCTTCTTCGTTTAAGCTCAATCTCGTCACTGGACTCTCAAATCGGGAAAGATCTCCTCATTCTTCGGAGAAGCTACAACAATCTGTACGGACTAGATCGGGATCCATTAATCGGACGTTAAAACAATGGAGGAGGAGAAAGCTACAGCTGCACAGAGCTTAATTGATGTAGTAAACGAGATTGCTGCGATTTCCGATTACCGTATAACGGTGAAGAAGCTTTGTTACAATCTAACGAGAAGATTGAAACTGCTTGTTCCGATGTTTGAAGAAATTAGAGAGAGTAACGAACCGATCAATGACGATACGTTGAAGACTTTGATCTCTTTGAAAGAAGCGATGTGTTCAGCTAAAGAATATCTCAAATTTTGTAGCGAAGGAAGCAAGATTTATCTGGTGCGTTCTGTATTGTGAATGCATCTGTGTGGTTTCTTTATTTGGAATTTATTTGATAGATCTCTGTGGTTGGTGTCTGAGAAAGTAATAAAAAAAAATCTTGTGATTAATGGAAAGTTTGATAAATTGTTTGTCTTCATTGAATGAGCCACGTGCTTGTTTTGCTATGGTAGTATTGAGTTGATATCAATGCATCTTGAATTAGAGATTAGATGTTAGATTTGGGTGTTTTGTGACTTAGTTTTTTATCAGTGGTTGTGTGATTTGATTGATATCTAATCTATGGAAGTTGTTGAGAATTTGTGCTTTGATTACGGAAGATTGACATGAGAGACCTTGTTGTTATGTCTTGTAGGTCATGGAGAGGGAACAAATGACAAGTAAATTGCTGGAGGTGTCTGTTAAGTTAGAACAATCTTTGAGTCAGATTCAGTATGAGGATCTCGACATCCCGGATGAAGTTAGAGAACAGGTAAATTCTGGAACCCAAGGCGAGGGAGGCCAGTGTCGTATCACTAAAGACGACCTGTTGTTCGTATTTAACGTAGAACTTGAATATCAGTTGATCATGAGTTCTTGAATATCAGTTTATTCCCATGGGATGAGACGTAGATAAGTTCATATGCCGAGATTGGTTCTCGATATATCTCACTTGTCTAACATATATGGCTACATCTTATTAACATATGGTAATCTTGAGACCTGTTTGAATGTGTATTGGAATCAACTATAACGAGTAAAGTGGAATTTTTTTGGGATAAATACATATTTCATTGTGATTTGTTGTTGTAGGTTGAGCTGGTCCTCAGTCAGTTTAGGCGAGCTAAAGGAAGAGTAGATGCATCAGACGATGAACTATATGAAGATCTTCTGTCGCTGTGTGACAAAAGTAGTGATGTAGATGCTTATGAGCCTGTCCTGCAGCGGGTGGCGAAGAAATTACAGCTGTTGGAGATTCCTGACCTAGCTCAAGAATCAGTGGCTCTGCATGAAATGGTTGCTTCAAGCGGTGGAGACGCCAGTGAAAATATTGAGGAGATGGCAATGATACTGAAGCTGATTAAGGATTTTGTGCAGACGGAGAATGACAATGGTGAGGAGCAAAAAGTAGGGGTTAACTCAAGAAGCAATGGACAAACTTCTACAGCAGTGAGTCAGAAGATACCCGTGGTTCCTGATGATTTCCGCTGTCCAATATCGTTAGAAATGATGAGAGATCCAGTTATTGTTTCATCAGGGCAGGTAAAGTTCACTTCAACGTCAGCTTTTCTTCAAATTTATTGCGATCTCTCAAGATTTAATTACAGAAGTATGTTATCCTCTACATATAGACCTATGAACGCACCTGCATTGAGAAATGGATAGAAGGTGGACACTCGACATGTCCAAAAACACAGCAGGCGTTAACAAGCACAACCGTCACACCAAACTATGTTCTCCGAAGTCTCATAGCTCAGTGGTGCGAGGCCAACGATATCGAGCCTCCAAAGCCTCCAAGCAGTTTCAGACCCAGAAAAGTATCGTCCTTTTCGTCTCCAGCAGAAGCTAACAAGATCGAAGATCTTATGTGGAGACTTGCTTACGGAAACCCTGACGACCAACGATCTGCAGCTGGAGAAATCCGGCTCCTTGCCAAACGAAATGCAGACAACCGCGTGGCCATAGCTGAAGCTGGGGCCATACCTCTTCTCGTAGGCCTCCTCTCAACTCCTGATTCCCGTATACAAGAACATTCGGTAACAGCTCTTCTAAACCTTTCCATATGTGAGAACAACAAAGGAGCCATTGTTTCTGCTGGAGCCATTCCTGGTATAGTTCAAGTGCTCAAGAAAGGAAGCATGGAGGCCAGAGAGAATGCGGCGGCTACACTTTTCAGTCTGTCCGTGATTGATGAAAACAAAGTGACTATCGGTGCCTTGGGAGCAATTCCGCCGCTAGTTGTATTGCTTATCGAAGGTACACAAAGAGGCAAGAAAGACGCTGCAACTGCACTTTTCAACCTCTGCATATACCAAGGAAACAAAGGAAAAGCCATACGCGCAGGAGTGATTCCCACATTGACTAGACTCTTGACAGAGCCTGGAAGTGGAATGGTCGATGAAGCACTCGCAATTCTGGCTATTCTCTCTAGCCATCCCGAAGGGAAAGCGATCATAGGATCCTCTGATGCAGTCCCGAGTCTAGTAGAGTTTATCAGAACTGGGTCACCTAGAAACCGAGAGAACGCAGCTGCGGTTCTAGTCCACCTCTGTTCTGGAGACCCACAACATCTAATTGAAGCACAAAAACTCGGCCTTATGGGTCCATTGATAGATTTAGCTGGAAATGGGACAGATAGAGGGAAACGAAAAGCAGCACAGTTGCTTGAACGCATCAGCCGTCTCGCTGAACAGCAGAAAGAAACAACGGCTCAGGTGCAATCCGAAGAAGCTACTGAACCAACTCAGTCAGCATCCACTACAGAAGCTGCTGCTGATACTTAAAGATTGTTCTTCGTTTTGGTCCTATGGTCATCTATGTTTATTATTCTCATTTATTTTTTACCGCTACTTGGTCCTCCTCCCTTGAGGTAGGCTTTACGGTAGACGCAGAAGAGGAAGATGACCTTCTCCGATCTACTTTAACATTATGGTGATATCTTTGTGTAGACGGAGCAATCCAGTCCACAGGAAAGAAAAGCAAATATGCATACATACACGTCAACTTGTATTATTGTAACAATTTTAAACGTTTGTAATCATTTCTACGAGCCTTTTTGTTTTCAATACAATAATTCTATTCACTCTCCTTTAATAGCATTGCTATGAGATATTAAATTGAATATAATGCAGATTCTTATTTTTCATGAACAGACACAAAACCGGAGTCGACAGATTAGGAAAAAAAGTTATAGCTAAGCTAACCAATCAGCCACTAAAAATATATTAGAACACATGAATTTGCTATAAATTTGTCACTTCCTTAATTTTGCGTCTCCGTGACATCTGTCGGAGAGACTACTAACGTTTTTCTTTATTGCTATATATTTGTTCGAGCCAAATTTATAAGATTTTTGTTCCCGGAGTTGATGAAACAAGGTGCAATGTATAAAGACGGCTCTGCCTATACACATCAACTAGGTTCTTATCCGCACTGTGGGCGGGATAATATAATATTTATAAAACCTTTTATTAAATGTACTTTTCATTTTCAAATTCATTAAATTAGACATGTGGATTTTAAAATAACATGGTTTATCCTTGGATATGAGTCTTTGTAATTTTTTCAATTCCATATTCATTAAAATCCTGTGTGGATTTTGAAATCCAATAGTAAATCATTAAACAAATAACAAGATTTTAACTAGTATTTAGAAATCATTAAACGAATAACACATGATTTTAATAAGGATTTTAAAATCAATGATCCAATAAGAAATGATTTTGCTTGATTTCCAATTTCCTTAAAATCCATGAACCAAAAAACCTCATATACAATGTTCTAACTTCTAAGGATAGTGAAAAATTATATAAAAGAAGTTTGAATAAAAAATAATATATACAACTAATATCTAAAACGCAATGTTAAATTTCTCCGATTTTCCCCCCTGGATATTTAAGATCAGTTTAGAAAGTAAAACACACCATTTTATTAATATATTAATTGATGATCTTTATTAATCCAAGAGATTCGCCAAGCCAAATACAGAGAAATCGTTCTAAGGAGGAAAGGAAATAAACCAAACTAGAAAACCAAACAATTCAAATAGCCTTGCATGTGTTTTCTTGTAACGTTGGCTGAGGTACGTTGAACATTTGATCACTGGATATCTATTAATTAAAAAAAAAAATTCCATAAACATCTTTATATAAGACACTTTTATAGGTAGAAGGTCTCACTGTAAGTAAACAAAACTGAAGCCATACTTGGCAAGATTTCTTTCAGACTTGCAGGTAGGGAGACATTCCACAAGACAATCTTGATTCGGTTCCACGAAGAATGCAAACTGCAATGAGAAACAAAACAGATGTAATGTCAATGTAATATAAAGATAGAAACAGGTGTTGATTAGTACGAGACTTACGGAAAACCGTTCTTGACCATTACCAAGAACCCTATGCAACATGGATATCTGCATGTGAGAAGATTGTTACTTATATTACTCTATTTGCAAATTACTATGCAGTTGACATAAAGCGACAAAATTAAGTGAAGCCTCAGAAAACTTAAGTTCAAACAAACAATAGAATTACTTGAAATAGCCATTGCTCCAACGCTCCATCATATCACCAAGATTCACCATGAATGCTCTATAAACAAAAACAAACAAAACATGTAATACATGCTTAGACCTGAATAATAAGATGTAACTAAGCAAAAATTTGTTATGCAAGTTAGTATCACATTTATGACCTAGAAAACAGAAAAAAATCTATTCCCATTTCTGAGGCTTCATGCTCTCATCCCTGCATATCTGCCATCAAGTTTATCAATTTTTCCATATCTGACTCGGTTGTGTCAAAAATTATGTACTCCTTCCGTTCTATTTTGTAAAATGTTTTAGATATTTTCTTTCAAATTTTTATGCAAAGTTTATTTGTATTTAATATTTTGTGACCATTTGTAATATCAAAGATTTAATTATCGATTGAATATTTTTTTATTAGACATTATTAAATGATGTATATATAAAAAAAAGAAAGTAAAAATAGAATTTATATGATTTTTTAATCTCCATGTTTTAGCTATAATATTTTATTAATTATTATATATGACAAGAAAAAAACTGTGATTCTAAAGTTATGTGATCAATACCTGAAGTCCCATTACATCATCAGTAGCTAAGAGAGTCATCATTCCATAATCAGTATGTGCTCCTCATGCATATATATATTCCTTTCGAGGGATCAGACTTCCCTAAAATGTAACAAAAATAAAGAACACAATTGGGTGAGTGAGTCTAGCCTTTGACTTACTAAGCTTAAGAAATTAAGAAAACTATTAAATAGTGCACCTTCATAGTGAAGCACGCGCAAAGTTGCAATAGGCTTTGCAAACATCTCAGGCGTATCAAAGTTATCCGCATCCAAGTCCAAAGGTATGGGAAGCTTTTTTCTGATGAATTGGATGCTTGTGATATGTTGAATCTTTAAAAGTCTGCAAAAGTTTCTTAGAATTCCAAAACTGTTTCAAAATCATAACTAATATATGGGACAGGATAAGACCAATAACACCAAAAAATAATTCAAAGAGGGGATCAAGCAGACAAAACATGCATAATGCGTAAGTGGATTAAGTCATGTAAAAAAAAAAAAGTCATGTATGTATGCAAAGATGCATAATGTCAAAAATTTCCAGGGAGAGAGATCAAATACCACGAGGTAGGAGAATATTTGATGTACTGTAGATGATAAATTGTTTTCATGAAAAGTAATTGTTTTGTGATGGAAGGTCAATGGTTTTTGTCGAGTATGTGATCAACCAAATACTATTCATTGACCACTTAGTAAATATATATGAATAAACTGAATATTTTGATTACTAGTTGATCAAATTTTCATATATTATATTTTGAATTTTTATCAACCAGATATCTCAATTTATACTTTTAGCATACTCATCTTTTATTACTCTAAAATTATATATCAATTTCTCAAATTATAACTCAAAAACCTATTTTATAACTATACTTTTATACGTTGAAGGAAAGGGTCCTCTTAGATTTGTTTTTAGGGAACGATGTTTATAGTAGCTAATATGGAAGATGGCCAATGTTTTGATCCTCCTAACCAGCGATCAAATCTCTCACATGTTCCCATTGTTTTTTGTACTTTTCGTTTGTTGGGCCTTAATTAACTCATATTTTAACTTAAGCAATTACTGCCTTAATTATTTTCATCATTTTCTTCTCTTTTTCTTCTTTGTGTCTATTCAATTTAGTTTTTAATCAAAATAAAATGATCTAAAACTTTTTTTCTGTCCCAATAGAAATTAAAATCTCTATAGTTAATTTAAAGTATTTATATATATATATATATATATTTTAGATTTTAGTTGATTCCGGAATTTTTTTTTCCTGGATCCGCCACTGATTGCTAGACGTTTGTAAACTGGAATAACCGTCATCTCTGATTCTAGAAATTCAAACTCTTATTTGTAATCTCTTAATTGATGATCTTTATTAATTCAATAGGTCCCCATTAAATAGATATAAACTTTGGCGAGAATGCCAAACACAAAAGACTTTTAAAAACGAATCAAATTAAAAGACCGCCGGAATATATAATAGGACCTTAGGTCGTGGTCCGTGTTTACCATTAATTTCACCTAGGTCTGCTTTAGGAGTGCGTGTGATGCTTCGTAACGTTGGGAGAGGTACGTTGAACATTTGATCGCTGGATATCTATTTATTTAACACAACCATAAACATCTCTTTAAGACAATGTTATTGGTCGAAGGAGGTAATGTAACAAAGTGAAGATGTTAAAGCCTTACTTAGGAAGGTTGTTTCCAACTGGCAGGTAGGAAGGCACTCTATTAAACACTTGTGACTCGGTACACGAAAAATGGAATCTGCGATGAAGAACATTTTAATTAAATAAAAGTGTATATATAATTTTCCGAATTCACTTACACATGTTCAATAAAAAGTAGATTTTGAGAAATGATATCAATGACATTTAGCATATGGCTAAAATTGATTCCACTATTTAGTAAGAGACTTACCCATACCCGGTTCTGACATAAATTCCATAAAACAAGAAATTTAGACACCAAAATATATTAACAATTTAGGGATAGTAAATATTGTAAAATATTTTATACCGCAATGGTTATACTTTTATTTATGTACATGAAATGCCTCGAGGCTTAACATGTCACTAATTCGGGTCTAAGTGTTAAATGAGTTTGGGCTGGCCCTGGACTTACGAAATATCGGTCCAGCCCATTCCAAGTACCCAATGCATTGTGGATATGCATGGTGTAAAAATCATCTAGACAAAGTGTAATGACAAAAACTGTACATGCATATAACAATATCTATATCATAGAGAGACATGTGTGAACCTCTGAAGCCTTAGGAAAATTATTCTCAAACAATCAAACAAACAAAATATTTAATTGAAAAGACCGTTACTCCAACGCTCCAGGATATCACCAATATTCAAAATATAGGCTCTGTAGATGAAAACGAACATATAACGTAATTAAAAAGAAAAAAATATGGCAGTCAGTGCAGCATTTAAATATATCAAGAGAAACAACAACAAAAAGTATATATATCCTTATAATACCCTTTAATCGATGGTACATATTCCCACTTTTGAGGCGTCAAATCTTTATCCTTGCATATCTTCATTTAGAAATTAGGAAGTTTTCATAACTAACCAGGTCGCCATGAGAATTTATATGAGAGGCTATAAAAACCTATGCAATACCTGAAGTCCTTACACCATCAGTTGCTAAGAGAGACATCATTCCGAAATCAGAATGTGCTTCATGCATATAGTCCTTTCGAGGGATCAGACAATATCCCTAAAAGGTAACAAAAAGGAGAAAAACACTTAATGAGGATGAGTATAATATTGACATACAAAGCTAATTAATGTGATCAAGAAACTACATCACCTTCATAGTGAAACAATATCATATTTGGGATTGGATTTCCCAACTTCTCTGGTGTATCAAAGTAATCCACATCCAAGTCGAGCGCCAAAGCCATTATTTTCGCAATGGATTTACAAACCCTCCTGATCAAGTAGAATTTTTTGTCATAAGTACACAATTTGAAAAAAAAATCTTAAGACTGCTACATGGAAAAGGTACAATTTCAACATCAACAAAATGTGCAGTGTGTTTTTATATACATCCAATGCGTTTTTCAAACCCAACACAAAAAATTATCAAATAAACTACATGTATCTTTAGCAAAAGGTGTTAGTCAATCCATTAGTTACTGCTGAATTAGATACCACATGACATGTTTCCAGTGAATCAGATCATGTATCTAATTTTTGTTGAATCAGATGTTTTAAAGAACAAAATATTCACGGGAGTTTTTATATAATGTTTTGGATTAGTGTATAAACGTGCACGACGCTGAAATTGATCATTTTGTAAGTTCCACATAAAATTATATCTGAGGCAGCTTATAGATTTTAAGAGACAAAAAACCATCCACATGCATATCCGTATATTTACTTGGCATAATATTGGAGTCGGAATTGTAAATATTGCTTTAAAGTTTTTTTTTCCATGACTAAGCTTTAACCTTGCACACACACAAGGAGTATAGGCTTAATACCCATATTTAGAAGGAATAAAGCAAAAAATAGTAAAATAAACATGTTTACTCAATTAGATTAGATTACAGACGGGGGCAGAAAAATCAGAGACGAAATGAGGTGTTAAGCTGACGATACTGTCACGACCGGCCCGTAACATAAGCAACATAAGCGGTTGATTAGAGCCCTGTTCTGAAGTATTATGTCTGGTTTGTTATCGACGGTGGAAGAGTTTTAAATATGTAAGTGGGTTCTTGAAGAATTTAGTTTTTTTTTTAAGTTTGAAAATTTTGATTTGGTGAAGAACACAAAGAGATATAAAAAGAAAAAGCTGATTTTGTTTGATGAAAGTGTTGTTGTCGGAAGTTGCATGAGGAAACTCAGTTCTGTTTTTTTTTCGGAGATTAGGGAGAAGTTACGGTTTTATGATTAGTGAAAACTGTTGGATTTATTTTAAGCGTTGGATCTGAAAAAATATATTACATTTTGCTTAGGGCCTTGTAATTGATTGGGCCAGCTCTGGATACCGTAACTGTTAATGGAATTCTACTTTATATATGTGGAGATAGAGAAATGTCAAATCATTGGAAAATCTAGGTGGTTTAAATCAAAAAATTTCCACTAATTAAAAAAAAAATATATTATTCCATTAATGTGTGGGCATCAACAAAATTTCCACCTAATATTCCCTATTTACAATTCTAAAGAAAATAAACAAATATGAGATAGAGCATGATTAGTTATAATCTCTCAAATAATATAAAATAAAAAATATAAATAAAATATTGAGATGAAAGATACTATTGCATTGATTGATAAATTCTTTTAAAAAAATTAAAATTTAATTATATAATCGATTTATATTATAATATTAATTTTTCTTTTATGAGCCTCTACCTAATGCAGATGCTCTTACAATGGCTCTTGATAATAATATTTCTCCATCCGGGCAAAACTTCTACCAGAAATTTCAGAGTTTATTCAAAGAACAAAGCGTTAAATTAGCAAACAAGGATACATCAAAAACTAACCAGGGTTAGGCCAAATGTTGGGGCTATAGAATGGCTTATCCGAATCGGGACAATCTTTGGGACCTTCCATTCCCATGTAAAAACCCTCTTTGTAATCCCCTATAACCCCATGCAAGAAGTAACAACAAAGTGAGATACACCAACAACAATTTCAAACTAAGCAAGTGAAAGCTGATCAGCTGAACCTTGCACTTGGGTTTCTCAAGACTTTCATCTTCTCTTCCAACGGAAGAGCGAAAGAACTTCTTTCTCTGCTCGAAAGCCTCGTCTTACAACTCCTCACTTATATCGTGATTTATGACATAGAAAATCCACTGTCCAAACATGCCTAGAAAAAAAATATCCCACAACGACAATATCTATGTCTTTAACTGAAGTTATAATGATCATACTGTAATCATCTATAAGAAAAATAAATGGAGACAGACCTTCTTGAGCAGAACAGCTAACTGATGAAGATCAGAATGTGCTCCACATGCATATATTCCTTTCGAGGGATCAGAAACTATTCCTAAAAGGTAACAAAAAGGAGAAAAAAAAAAACAGTTAATGAGGACGAGTATAGCATTGACATACAAAGCTAATTAATGTGATTAAGAAACTACGTTACCTTCTTCATAGTGAAACAATTTCATATTTGCAATTGGATTTCCCAGCATCTTTGGTGTATCAAAGTAATCCACATCCAAGTCGAGGGCCAAAGCAATTATTCTCGCAATAGACTTACAAACCCTCCTGATCATGCAAAAGTGTTCGTCATAAGTATAAAGTAATATGTAAGGCCGTTTAAATACTACAAGAAATTCTACTTATTTATTGTTCATTGTCAATTGAATTTAAGATAGATATGTATAAATTTTGACATGATATTGGAGTTGGGAATTGTAAATATTGCTTTAAAGTTAATTTATTTATTTTCATGACTAAGCTTTAATTAATCTTGCACACACACACACAACGTGTATAGGCTTAATACCCATATTTAGAAGGGCTAAAGCAAAAAAAAAACAAAAATAGCGAAATAAAACATATGCACTCAATTAGATATTATAGACGGGGCGACAAAAACAAAGAGTTTAAAACGACAAACTGAGGTGTTAATTGAACTGACGAAACTGTAACCGTAAATGGAATTCTACTTTATATATGTGGAGAAGAGAGAGAGAGATGTCAAATTCATTGGAAAATAGAGGTCTTTTATATCAAACCCTTTCCAACTAATAACTAAAAAGTTAGATAATATTCCACTAACCAGTGGCCATTAACAAAATTTCCATACAAATCTGAAAAGAAATAAACATGAGACTTACAACGCTTCTTGATGATATTTCTCCATGATCTCCCGCCATCCGGGCAAAACATCTACCAAAAACATAAGACTGTTATTTTTTGCTCAAAAAAAATCAGAGTTTATTCAGAAATAAAACATTATATTAACAAACAAAGATTCGACAAAAACACAAACCAGGGTTAGGCCAAATGTTGGGGCTATAGAATGACTTATCCCAATCGGGACAATCTTGGGGACCTTCCATTCCAATGGTAAAACCCTCTTTATAATCCCCTAAAATCCCATGCAAGAGTGAGATACGTCAACAATACTTTCAAACTAAGCAAGTGAAAGCTGCTAAGCAGGCGTACCTTGAACTTGGTTTTTAGGATCTAAGCGAGAATCATGCATTGGTGCATAGCCTCGATGCTTTTCGTTTCTCAAGACTGTCATCTTCTCTTCCAAAGGAAGAGCAAAGAACTTCTTGCTCTGCTCGAAAGCCTCTTCCTTCAACTCCTCACTCATACCATGATTTATGACATAGAAAAATCAACTGTCCAAACATGCCTGGAACAAAAATAACCCACAACATAAAATCAATGTGTTTTTACTGAAGGTATAAAGATCATAGCGTAATCATTTTTATGAAAAATAAATGGAGACAGACCTGCTTGAGCAAAACAGCTAACTGATGAAGATCAGAGTTGTCCAGATCTATGCAAGTAAGGGAAGAAACATTGATCATCGAAGCCTCCTCAGTTTTATTCTCCATCTTTATTGCACTCACTTTCTTGAATTTCTTAGGACTGGAGAAAGAATGGCCTTTTACCCCGTGATGCATGCATGCTTCTGCCATATATATATTATCAACAGACGTTTCAATTGGAAAAATATTAAAATCCTTGGCATTTGGCCAAAACGCTCACATGTAGAGTGTGACTGGTAAGATTTGAAACTTATTAAAATCTTTGGCATATGGCCAAAACGATCACATGTAGAGTGTGACGGGTAAGGTAAGGAGTAGAAGAAAAAGGAAGAAACGTAAAGAGAGAAAATAGAGGAAAAACAAAAACTAGGAGAAAAAAGTTTCTACCATATAATTAAGTGAGAAGTTTTCTTCTTCTATTGTTAGTTTTTGAGAGAACTAGGAAGAAAACAAATATTCCTGGGTTTTGTTAGAGCAATGAATTTTAAGTAGATCCGGACTAGGCCGATCGGTCAGACCGGTTAATCCACAACACGTTCAATAATTCACCCCTGTGGCACACACACAATACTCTGTCAAATATAATTAAACAATGAAGAATTTACATGTTTAAAGATGTTAAACTAGTCCTATTTTACTGAATTAGACGATTCAACACAAATAAAAGTTTAGAAAGAGGATATTGTTATATATAAACTTAATTAAAATTTAGAATGAGATAATATTTATAGGATGAAAGTATAAATATAAATTTAAAATGTTATTAATACGTTGATTCCGGATCGACCCGGTGACCCAACGACCTTTCCGGTTCACTTCCCAGTTTGGATTTTAAACATAGTGATAGGTGATGGACATAGTTAAGATGATAATTTTCGGAAGAGCATGATCGACCTTCTTTACCTGAATTCGAGTCTTGATTTTCCTGCTTTTAACTCCAAATATACGGCCTATTAAATCTGTCATAAATAAATTTCGTAGAATCATTTTGGCCGTCTTCACTCATAGCCTCCTCTTCATAATCCGATAACCTTCAGAACCTTCATGAAAGCTGCCACTAATTAAAATCTTCATTCCAGGAGCGGATCATTACAGTAGGCTTTACTGTAGACTCTGCATTGCTCTGTTTGTATGGACGGAAAAATCCGATTCTCAGAAGAGAAAAGCAAATATGCATGCATACATTCACGTCAACTTGTATCATTGTAACACTATATGTTAGTAATCATTGTAACACTTTTATGTTAGTAAACTAAAACTTTGTTATCAAAAGGCTGGTTTCGGGTCGGAATCTCTGACATGGCGGATCATCAATCCAAACCAGATGATACAACTGAAGGATATTTCCAGTTTAAACCGCTTCTAGGGTCTCCATATTCTAATTGTGGACCCGTCATCGGTAATAACTTCTTACCTCACAACGTCCTGGTCTCTTATCCTATTAAGCTCATCAATGGTTTTGTCACGAGCGTTCTAACAACATTGGACAAAGCGAGATGGTTCACGTTAAAAATGGTGGTTACATGGATGAATCTAGGCATGAAACCAGTTCTGGTCACTATCCCGAATCAGCTGACCAATATGATGACAGAGAATTTGTGGGAAATTCGTTGCTCACTTTCAAAAACAAATTAAACAAGTTATGATGTTTACGTAAATTTTTAGTTTAGTAATATATTAGGATAGGTCCGATTCACGAATTTTTTAAAATTTAAAATAAATTAAATTTAAGCAAACATTAAATTAAAAGTTTATTGTTAATCATATATCTTAAAATTGTTTTTGAGAAAAAGATATTCTTTCTTTCTCGCACCTTCATTCGCTGAAATCCTTCGTTATTCTTCGTCTCTTGGCATTTTTCAACAACATCATCTTACTCAACCTTTAAAGTACCGGCTCTCAATTTTGTATTCCTATTTCAGGATCTATACTTGAAAATATTTGATTTTCGCGACTTCCTTTCTTTTCCATCATCGGATTTCCATCTACTACAATCTTCAATCTCCAAAAGAAGCTCCACCTGGTTCCTTTCTCCTCCGAATCCATATTTGAGTATGAGAATTAGTTTCACGAAATAATTTTCTCGGAATAGATCTCCGTTGTGGCGTACCCAGAGAAAAAAATTTAACATGTGCAAAATAGCACATAGGGGCATAGATCACTCGAAGGGGTGCATTTAACCATTTTGACATTATTAAATATCATATCTAGTGTAAAAACATAATTATTTATATTTCAGGAGGTACAACATCTGTGGGTTTCCCCTTGGATCTTTGTTGCTTGTTTCGACTTCTCTGCTTTGGAAGAGATCAATTTTGACTTCGTCTCTTTAAAAGAGATAATTTACACACTCATTTTTTTCAGTTTCTGTGTCTAATAAATGTATTATTTCTTTGATTCGTAAACCAATAATATTATATAATTTCCTAACTAATTTATTATCTAGTGTTAATTATATGTAATTCTTGTCGATGAATCAGATAAAACTATGTAGTGATTGGCCTTGAATCTCATTTCAATACTTCTAACAAACTTTTGACATTCTTACTGCCAATGATTTGCATTTGGCTCGCTGAGTTGACGTTGATGAGCTTACTTGTGTCCATGCATAACTTATGTTCTCTTATAAGTTGCAAGTAGGCAACACTCATCTCATTTCTTTTTTTCTACAATATATCATCTCAAATTTCTGTTTGTTCATCTCTATTTATTTGGAGTTCTTTTGCACTTATAACTTTGATGTTCGGTTTTCTTGCATGCATAATACATATTTCTTGAAATTAAATAGATGTTGATTTGATCTATTAAATTGGATAGATTCATGTGTTAATCCAATCAGTTTACTTTATGATTTATTTTACACTTAACCAATTAGGAAAATGAATTAGGTTGAAATATACTCAATCAATTTTTTTTCCGTTCAAATAATTAGAAGCGTGTGAAAACTTTTATTAGAGTCTAAATAATATGGAAATCTAAAAATGTAAATTTTAAAAGGATTTTTATTGAAATAATAAAATTTAACATATTTTAGAAAAATTGAAGGTAAAAAATATATTTTCTTATTTAATTTTTTGTTGGTTTTTTTTTTGATTAAGGAAAATTTTTACACATGTCATAATCTTATCGATCAACCGACACGTGTCGTGATCTTATAAATTATAATTTTGATACGTGTCAAACGTTAGTGAGAGCAACCAATATTTATATAATAAGATATCAATGAGAAAACCACTTAGGGAAAATCACATTTTTTAACTTTCAAGGTAACAAAAACTAACACTTTAAACCTTATAGGTATTACACTCACACTTTGACTCTTCAAACTATTTTTTTCTAACATTTAAACCTCTAGCATATTCTCTGAGGTAATTGTTAACCTCATCGAAAGAAAGTAAGAGACGAAAAGTAAAAATTCGAAGAGAAAATGAGTGTTAAAGAGTAAAATTCAAAGAAAAAGAGCTCGAAATTCGAAGATTATCGTATAACAGAGAAGAAAGAAGCCGGATTCGAAAGTGTTGGAATGAAAAAGAACGAATCAATGAAATTAAAAGAAAAAGATTGAGGAGATATTTAGATGGAGTTAACTATCATATCTAGTTTTACGGAGAAAACGCAAAACTAATTTTTTGAAAGGTTAGTACTTAGTATAATACTTCTGAAATTTAAAGTGGTAGCTTTCATCACTTTAAAGGTTAAAAGTGTGGTTTTCGTTATTAAATACTTAATTTAAACCGAATTGAATAGTAAACAATACTATTTATATCTTTGGATTTCGATTGAATAGTCAAAACGAATATGGTAATTCTATACGTAACCCGCAAGTACAGTGAATGTCTTTATCAAAAAAAAAAAAGGTACGTCCCTACGAAAACTCCACTACCCTACAAGAAAAGAGGGGAGAGATGGAGACGATTAGTAAAATACCTAAAGCTTAATATCCGGGAAGGGCGTGGGAAGAAGTAAATATTGAACACAAGACTTTTAAAAACGGACCCAACATAAAACTAAAGCATTCATAGTGGGAAGGGCGTGAACCAAAATAGAAAACCAAAGATTTTCACTTAGGTCTGTTTTTACATAAACTTCAGTTAGGCCTGTTTGTAGATGCTCAAATCCACATGTGATTCCTCATAACGTTGGGCGAGGTACGTAGAGCATTTGATAGCTGGATATCTATTCATTAAACCCAATCATTAACGTCTTTATAGGTCCATGGTCTCAATGTAACAAAAGAAGTAAAAGCCTTACTTAGGAGGGTTGTTTTCAGACTGGCAAGTAGGAAGACATTCTACTAGACAGTCGTGACTCGGTTCCAAGAAGAATGGAATCTGAGATGAGAACACATTAAATACATCTTCAATGTTATATAATTTGACTTCAACTCAATTATGAACATGTTCAACAAAAACCTAGATTGTTGAGAAATTATAACGTCACAGAGCATATGGCTAAAAGTTCTTACACAATAACCGTTTAGAAATGATGTCAACTCTAAAAGTTTGTACATATAGGGGCGGGTTAATATTACTAAGAGACTTACGGAATATCGATCCTGATCATTCCCAAGTACCCGATGCAATGTGGATCTATATGTTGAAAAAAGTTATGTGAGAAAAATGTCAGCTAGAACACTCTACTTGCAAAATAACAATACAGAGGATAAAAAGATATATATTACGGAGATTACGCTCAAGCAAAAAGAAATTACTTCAAAATGCCGTTGGTCCAATGCTCCAGCAAGTCACCAACATTCACAATATATGCCCTGTAGAGGGAAAAAGAACCATATAAAAGAATTATGTTTGTTTGTTTTGGGAGTTAGTGTAGTGTTTAAAAGGATCATACACCCCAAAACCAATAAATCTCTTTATACCCTTTAATCGATGGCACATATTCCCACTTCCTAGGCTTCACGTCCTTATCCTTGCATATCTACCATCAGACATTAGCAATATCTCATAACTAAACCTGGTCACATCAAAAGTTATATGAATACTGAACTATATTATACCTGGAGCCCCATTACACTATCGGTTGCTAAGAGAGTCATCATTCCGAAATCAGAATGTGCACCGCATCCATATATTCCTTTCGAGGGATCAGAAATCCCTAAAATGTACCAGAAAGGAGGAAGACAAATTACTTGGGATCAATAGAGCATGGACACATTAAGCTTATGCAATTAAAAAATTACATCACCTTCATAGTGAACCAAGCGCATAATTGCGCTGGGATTTCCTAGCATCTCAGGTGTATCAAAGTAATCCGCATCCAAGTTTAGTGCCAATGCCAATATTCTGGCAATAGCCTTACAAACCCTCCTGACCATTCAGAAAGGCTCATCATAAGTATACAGGTTGAAAAAACTTTCTCAGTTTGAAGTCTTTTTACATAAAAGAAAAAATGTTAGATAGTACGAAACCACAACTAATTCATTGTTAGTCAATTGATTTAAGATGGATATTCATAAATTTAATATGGCCTATTGGACTAAAGTTATTTTATATTATCTATGTAAGCAAGCACACACCACGTATTATGGGCGGACCCATTAACAAATTAGGGGAGCCACTTGCCCCAGATAAAATTAAAAAAAAGTTATGTTTTATTGCATGGAAAAATTTAATAGTCCAACAACATATTTGGTATTTTCTTAAGACGCTCCTTAATCCTAGTTCAATTCCCCTCCAATTGACCTGTGGTAAATCTTGTAAATACAACATTTTCTGGGGGCTTAGTATACCCTTTTTTATATATATATTATGGAGAAAACATTTACATATTACGAAACATTTACGTGATTTTATTACACGTGTCGAAATTATAATTAACGAGATACATGTCGTTTAATCGATAGATTTTGACATATGTAAAAAATATTATGTTATTTTTATTTTCTTTATTAGAAAAAAACTAACGAAACAAATTAAATAATAAAATAGATAAATTTTTTAATTTTCATTTTCTAATATAATTTAAATTTTATTATCTCAATAAAATTTAACTTTCCTTTTTAAATTTATATTTTTATATTATTTAAACTCCAATAATTTTTTTTATCACATGCTTCTAATTATTTAAATGAAAAAATTGATTGCAGATCACACACTCACGATAACTCTCAGCGTCAAAATTTATAATTAGTAAGATCACGACATGTGTTGCTTAAAATTATAATTAGCGAGATTATAACACATATCGCTTAATTGATGGGATTTGGACATGTGTAAAAAAATATTATGTTGTTTTTGTTTTCTTTAATAGAAAATAAAAACTAACGAAAAAATTAAATAATAAAATAGATATTTTTTTACTTTTTATTTTTCTAATAAGTTAAAATTTATTATCTCAATAAAATTTCAAATTTTCTTTTCAAATCTAGATTTTTAGATTTTATATTATTTAAAGTCCAATAATTTTTTTTTATCACATGCTTCTAATTATTTAAACAAAAAAATTGATTATCAGGATCACAACACTCATGAGAGCTCGACACATGTCAAAAATATAATTACCAGGATAACGACATGTGTCGTTTAATCGATTAGATTTTGATATCTATAAAAAAATTGTGTT
The DNA here is from genome assembly GCA_963922655.1 of Cardamine chenopodiifolia. Classification (NCBI taxonomy): domain Eukaryota; kingdom Viridiplantae; phylum Streptophyta; class Magnoliopsida; order Brassicales; family Brassicaceae; genus Cardamine; species Cardamine chenopodiifolia. The sequence continues at coordinate 10,881,404 of OZ000479.1, read as the reverse complement.
ATTTTTTTCCTTAACTGGAAAAAGAAATCACCTGAAAACAAAATAAAATAAATAATATATATTATTTAGTTTTCACTTTTTATAGGTTAAAATTATTTAATTATAATATTTAAATTTTTTATTTCAAATTTTGATGTTTAGATTTTTATATTATTTAACCTCTAATTATTATTTATATTATCACACGTTTCTAATTATTTGAACAAAAAATTGATTGAATATAATCCAACATAGTTCTTTATTCTATTTGGTTAAATATTAAATAAATCTTTAAATAAACTGATTAGATTAACCAATGAATATATCCAATTTAATAAAATTTAATGGATTGAATTAACAAGTACATGTATTTAATTTTATGGATCAATTTGTTAAATATACTGAAAAGTCAGAGAGGATTTTTTTCGTCAAAGTCAATTTTCATACAAAAATTTGGATACAGACAAGCGATGCAGGAGGTGAGCTGGAGAATGAAGATGGTTGTGGATGTGAATCCAAAAATGGAAAAGAAAACAAATCGCAAAAAAAAAAATAACTTCATAAACGAAACTCGAGATATGAATAAAAAGTCGAGTGTTGGTAACGGAAGAGCTAAGCAAGAAGATGTTGTCGAGAAATGTAGGAGACAAGGAACATCGAAAGACTTCAGCGAGTGAAGGTGCAAGAGAAAAAAGATATTCGGTTAGGAACTGAGATAAGATCTGAAATTGAGGAGAGATATGAATCTGGTGATGGGAGAAAAGCGGTGGAAGTTCTACTAGAAATTGAAAATTATGGTGGATGAAAATACTAAGATGGTAAAAAAAGAAAACATCAACAGCCAAACAACTTTATAAATAGAGTTTGAAATAGGAATAAAAAAAAAAGAACTGATGATGGAAAGATTGAGCTAGATGATGTTATTGAAGATGACAAGAGACAATAAAATAGCGAATGATTTTAACGCGTGAAGGTACGAGAGGAAAAATAAATTCGGTTGGAAACCAAGGTAAGATCTCAAACATGGAGAGTAGATGTACAACATATATCTTTATGGAAAAACGCATTCCCTAGATATGAACGAGAATATAGTCATCGGTTACCAAATCCATTTTTCCAGATTTTACACGGTGGTCAAAAAAACAAATGACAAAATAAAACCAAAAAATTATATATGTAATCTAAATTTTAATATCTTAATAATATATTAAAATATAGAATATTAAGTTACTTTATTCATATTGAAAAACAAACTTATAAAAATATTCTCTTTTTAAAGAAAACATGTTTTCTAATTATTTCCTATTTTTTTATAATATATTAATCAACAAAAAAATTTTAATTTTAAGAAACATGTGTCCTAATCTAGTAATATATTATACGTTACAATTTTTTAATAACCACAGTAAAAATAATTTCTAGGTCGGCCAATATATACATGCTTAATACTCATATACTCACATATAAATATGAAGAAAATAGAAGATGAAACTAACATGAGACTTACAATTCTTCTTGATGATATTTCTCCATGGTCTCCCGCCATCCCGGCAAAACATCTACCAAAAACATCAAAAAATTCATACAAAGAAAAAAAAAAACATTAAACTAATAAACAAAGCCACGTGTTGGAAAAACTAACCAGGGTCAGGCCAAGTGTTGGGGCTACAGAAAAAACTTTCTTTGTAATCCCCTAAAACCATGAGGTTACAACAAGACTGAGATCAATCAAAAACAAAAATTTGATCAAGAAAGTGAAAGTCTAGTTACACAAACCGTGGACTTGATTCTCAGGATCTAACATCTGATCAAAGAAGGGTGAATAGCCTCGATTCTTTGCGTTTCTCAAGACTTTCATCTTCTCTTCTAAAGGAAGAGCAAAGAACTTCTTGCTCTGCTCGAAAGTCCGTTCTTCAACTCCTCACTTATACCATGATTTGTGACATAGAAAAGTCCACAATTCAAACATGCCTGCTATAATAATAACCAACAACGAGTTCATTTTGTTGACATAAGTAATAAAGGTCACACCGTAATCATCTCTGGCGTTGAGAAGAAGAAAAGTAGAGACATGCCTGCTTAAGCGAAACAGCTGATTGATGAAGATTAGAGTTGGCGAGATCTATACAAGTAAGAGATGAAACTTTGATGCTCGAAGCTTCTTCCATCTCTCTCTCTGTTGGAGTAAGATTGTCTCTGATGAAGAATGAAGAATGATTGATTGAAGAAAGAGACGTCAATTTAGGGATTTGAATACGAAGCCACGAAAGTCGTCAAAAAAGAAAATAGTGCCAAAAATTAATTGGATTAACTTAAACCGGGCTAACTAACACAAACTAAGAACAACCCATGATTATGACTTACCGCAAAGGAAAACCATATTAATAAGAATGTTAAATTATCTGAATTATCGTATTTTTATAGCATCGTTTACAATTACAACAATATAATTCGATTTTATTGATAATTAATTTTATTAAGAATAAAATTGTAACTTTGACACAAAAATCAGTTAAGATTGAATTTTTAACTGAGCAATTGATTCAAATTCAACATCGATGCCAGAAAAAAGAAAATCATGAGTTCCCATCTTTTAAACCTCTTTATCGATATAAAGCTTCAATTCAATTGCCGTATCTTCCTCTTCCTCTCTCTTCTTCTCTCTTCTTCTCTCCCAGATTACCCTAAGTGCTCCAGCTCGATTTCTCATCATCCGCCATGGCTTCACAAGCTTGTCTTCTTCTTCAGAAACAGCTCAAAGGTATACAAAAACACGTGAATCTTTCAAATCTGTTTCTCTCTACGAAGTTATGTGTTCTCTGTTCTTGAATCGATTGGATTTGTGTATTTTCTTCAGATCTTTGTAAGCATCCGGTTGATGGATTCTCTGCTGGTTTAGTTGATGAGAAGAATATATTCGAATGGAGCGTTACGATCATCGGACCTCCTGATACTCTCTAGTACGTTCCTTTTGATCCATTAAGGTTTATGAGCTTCCATTGAGATTTCGCTTTTAATCTATGTTCTTGATTCGATGATCCATGTCGGTTTGATTTGAGAATTGCGATTTTGTTTTTTTTTTCTGGCGAAATTTGGATCGATTTGTTGGAACTACATTGGCTTTACTGATACAGAAGTTATGTTGAGATGGATTATTTCAGATCATGTAATTGTATAATTTTTAGGTTTTGGAGATTTTCTTTGTTAATTGTAGAATTGAATTGATTTGTGCTGGATTACATTGGAGTAGTGTTATTGTGGAATTGGATTGAATTGCTTTGATTTGTATGGAATTTTACTAAGGTTTGTCTGTTTACAATAGGATTAAGCATTGTTTATGTTACTTTCTAAATGCAGTGAAGGAGGATTTTTCAATGCCATTATGTCTTTTCCACAAAACTACCCTAATAGCCCGCCCACGGTGCGGTTTACTTCAGATATTTGGCATCCTAACGGTTAGTTCGTTCTCACGGAAGCAAGTAATATTTGAATAAGAGAGACTTTTCTTCCAACTTTGTTATCCTCTGTTTGAATCTCTGATGTTTTTGCAAATGTCTCTTGCAGTTTATACTGATGGCCGTGTTTGTATATCTATTCTACATCCTCCTGGTGATGATCCAAGCGGATATGAGCTTGCAAGCGAGCGCTGGACACCTGTTCATACAGTACGTTTAAATATGATCCTACATTATTCTCTTTGTATGCATATCTCACTTTCTAAAGACGAATGATGATGTCATTTAGATTTGATGATTGGAAAAATCAATGTTGATTTCAGGTTGAGAGTATTATGTTGAGTATCATATCAATGCTCTCTGGTCCCAACGATGAATCTCCAGCAAATGTTGAAGCTGCTGTGAGTGTTTTTTATTGCTTAGCTATGATCTCATCATGTTCACACTGCCTGTTTGGGTTCTCACATAATTTCCTTATGAGTTTTGTATGTATCTGAGGTTCCTTGTTAACGGTTCTCCCCGTGTTTTTCGTCTTACAGAAAGAATGGAGAGAGAAGAGAGACGAGTTCAAGAAGAAAGTGAGCCGTTGTGTTAGAAAGTCTCAAGAAATGTTGTGATCAAACACTTTCAACACTTCAACTCCAACTTCTCTGGAGTTCAAAGTTCATTTATCTTATCGAAAATCCCTTTGAAAACTGTCCAAACACTACTTGTAATAAACCCGTCTTTCATCTTTTAATCGCGTTCCTGAACGTGAAATGAAGTGTTTGGTCGAAAAATGTGTTGTTCTTGAGAAACTGACATTATATTTATAATATTCATACATTTTGTGGTGAAGAAGCTTTGATTAGGTTTGTGGAAGCTTTTTTTTAGCTCAGAACCACTTTTGTTTTTACACTCTTTTAACTTCCCTTCTTTTGGACGCTGAAACTTCACGCCGTTCTTACGGTCCCCGTGATAAACTTCGTCCAGTTCGGCTTTTTGTAGAAAAAAACAAAAGAACAGCATGATGTTCGCATCCCCTGGGCCTACGTATTTAAAAGGCCTGTGACGTTGTCGCTCTTGGACCGTTGATTTTACCATCAATCGCTATCGAACAGTTGGGGCAGCAAACGTGTCCCATTCCGTGTTTCTTTTTCTGTTTCAAAGTTTCGTTCTTCTCTTTGGGCTTGTGACTTCGGAAAAAAGACGCAATCACGCTTCGCCGCCGAGAATTTGATTCTCCGATCGCTACACTGTTTTCGTTCTCAATTTGTTAAGCCGATCTGTTATCAATCGATTAATTCGAGGCTAATGAAGAAATCAAAGAGCTTTTCTCCGATCAGAGAGAAGATTTCATGGTTCGTTTTATTTATTTCTTAATAAAATTCTCTGATTTCGTTGATTTAAACCTCTTATAGCTTATGATAATGTTGAATTTTCATAATTTTGGCTTCAAATTAGTGATTTGGTTCAAGGAAATGCGTTTCATGTTGATTTTGTTTGAATTGAGCTCGAACAGATTTTGTTTTGATATGTTCGGAATGCTTTTAATGCAATTTTGTTATTCAGATTGTTGTTGTTCGACATGAAATTGGTGTGATCTCGTGAGTTCCGTAGCGTATTGTTCATCTTTAAGTAGCTTGGAATTGTGTTGATGGGAGACACATTGAACCATTCTGGTAGAAGTAGAAACTCCGTGATAACAACTATTTCTTCTGGGAAAGAGTTTCCTAAGAGAAGCTTAGTAGCTGCTATTCCAAGAGCTGTTCAACATACGATTTGTAAACATGTTTCTTTGGTTAATAATGGTGGAGTTGGAAATGGGATTGTGGGTAAAGCAGCTGTGTTTCTGCTGAAAATCGCGGTTTTAGAAGTTGTGAGAAGAGTTTCAAAGGCTAAATGTCCTCATTTGTGGAATAGTCTTCAGGCGTTGCAATGTCTTTGTTATCCTCCTCTTAAGTGGATTCAAAGATGGGCTCCTTTCAAGGAGTTGATCAAGGCAATACAGGTTTGCTACTGTGTCCCTATGGCACTATGCTCTCTTTTTTTAGTTTGTTGCTGTTTTTACCAATTGTTGATGAAGCATGTAACTTTAGAAATGTGTAGATTTGGTGTTTCCAAAATTTACTGAACCTAAGATTCTAAGATGAACGTTGCACCGGATAAGAAGTTTGAAACAAATGATCCTCTAGGTCCTAAGTCTTTGTTATGTAAGGCATGCTGAGTATATGTACGCTTTAGCTACATGTTAATTGTATTATGTTTATTTGGATGAACATTTATTGTGTTATTCTGTGATTTAAAGGTCATTCATGTCGTCCTCCTCACAGTTTACATTGCAAGTTGAACGAATCAGAATTTATACCTACATAATGCTTTGGTGGCAACCTCCATTGATTGGTGTTGTAATCCTGATTATTTGTAGTTCTGTGATCTTTTACTCTTAAGCTTATGTATGATGCCAGATATCATCTCATATCCCATGTGCAGGCCCCTTCGATGTGCTTATTTGATATTTCTTTCACCATTCTGATCTGTCATGAGTCTCAATCACAATGTATTTTCTTCATGCAGATGCTGTCTCGGCCATTATTGGTCCTCACGATTGCAGAGGCTCTCAGAGAGCAGTCAGAGTTAAAGCAAGAAGCCCCAGGTGGTTCCGCCTCTCATGCATCTTCAGAATCACATTCTGAGCCACAGACATCTCAGTTTCCATCAGACATAAGGTATGTGATGTCAAAGTCTTACCTGTAATATTGATGTATAATAATTTGAGACACTATAACTTTAATCTGAAGCGCCTGAAGTTTTGCATATCACTTGAAACTATTAAATCTCTGAGTATTATCTATATATTTCCGACTTGCTACATATCTTAAGTTTTTTTTTTTAAATGCAGAATTGAAGATGAGGCTTCACATCCTGTAACTTCAGAAGACTGGCTTAAACAACTTTACGAAGAACTGGAAAAGCAGAGACTTAGTTTGCCAGAGAGGTACTGTCAAATTTTAGTGTTATATGAAGAAGTGCTCGCTTATTTGAAATACGTTAAATCTTCTTTGTTAGATCTTACCCTTCCAGTCTCATTTTAATGTAGAATCAACGAAGACGAGCTTCATAGATTCTATAGAGTGTCAAATGGAGACTTCACATCCTTGCTATCTTCAATAAAAAAGACAATCCTCTGGAGGGAGACTTACAGAATCCTATCCGAAGAAGAACTTGAGACATGGTCAAGTTTAGTCTTTTGGCATGGATATGACAGGAACCAACGGCCTTGCCTCATTGTCCGCTTGGGGCTTGCTTTTCTAAAGTTGCCATCTCATGAAAGACCTCGCTTCGCTCAGGCAATAAGTACGTCCTTAGTGGCTCTACTACATTTTCCAGTATTGTCTTTGCTACGATATTCTTTTTAATCAAGTATCGTTATTTCAGTATCTCAGGTTGAGTACGGGGTTTTGTATCTTCGAAGCCCGGAAAATTCAGAACTTACGGTGTTAGTGGACTGTGAAGGACTATCTCCTCTGAGGATTCCCATGCAGATGATGAGATCTTGTTCTTCCATTCTTCAAGATCACTTCCCTAACCGCCTTGGCTGCCTATTCATCATTCGCCTCCCTCCTGTTGTCCGAGTCATTTCCCAGACTTTCATTCAAGTAAAGCATCTAGCTGAGCTAACATCAGTTTTGGCTTTCTTAGTCTTTGTTCTTGTTTATATGATCGTTTCATATCCCTTGCCTAAACTTTTGTTACTCTTTCATAGATTTTCAGACCAACAACACGTAAGAAGCTGAGAATCGAAGGGGAAACTTTCCATAGAGTCCTCTCTGAATATCTCCAGACACTTCCATCATACCTTGGCAGCGACTGCAACTGCAAAAGATGCTCAAATCTTACCGAACAAGATCCACCACAAACACATACACACCCAAGAAGCAAGAGAGAAATCTCGAGGGAGACAGATAAGCTAGAAGACAGCAACTGGAGTTACAATGTCCAGACACCTGATTTAGCCTATGAGGATGACTCGAGCCTGACCATATGTAACCAAGTGCTGCGAACAGCGGTAATGTTCTTGCTCATGATATGGCTCTTCGGTGCACTACTAGCTGGATTCGCTGATCCTGAGAGCAGACCTTTTCAAGCTTCCGTTAAGGTAAGAACCATCCATAACCAATTTTAGGCGGATACGTATGTCTTCTGTGTACATAGTATATGTGTGGTTTGCATTGATACATATAGTCAATAGTGAATAAACCTGTCTCTCATTCAGCGCGTTCGTTGCAGACGAGAAGGGATAATAAGAATCAATTAGTTCAATTTAATTTTGGGTCTTGGTTTAGGGTTAATGGTTGCGGTTCAGTACATTGTACGTTTGGAGAGAATAACTATGGTTTAGTATTGTGTTGCGACTTTGATCACCCTCTGCAGTTAAAAGCTGTGTACAAGATTTGTTGCCATTGTTGATGATATTAAGGTAAGAACCGTGAGAAATTTAATAATGTACTAGTCTTAGTCAACACTATATGACATAAGTACAAGTTAATATGAAACTTGATTGTTAAATATTAATTTCTTTTTCTATTATTTAACTAATTTCGTATGATCTTTAATAAGTCACGGAAAAATAATTGTTTTAAGTTTAAGAAAAAGTGATTTAAAAAAAACATATCAGATTTTTCAACCAAAAAAAATTAGTGTCAGGAGGCAGACTTACGTTGTAAGGGCCCAGCTGCCAATGTTGTAATTTATTAACGTCATTAAGTTTTGTCTTAGTGACACCCCTTAATAAATAACATCAATTATACTCCAATATGATTATAATACAAAGACCATATATATCATCCACGAAGACAAGTAGCAGTGTAGCACACTCATATTTTGTTAAAAAGTTGAAAATCCAAAATTATAGATCATCTCATGATTGTGTTCCACCAAAATATTTGTGTCTTTCCAGGTTTCTTCTTCGTTTTTGTTTCTGCAAATTATATAATAGGCGAGGGTCATAAAATCGATGATTTGTTTTCTTTTCCTTTGCCTTTAAAAATAATTTTATGATTATTTATATGTACACAAATTATGATTGATCGATGAACTGATACAAAATTATAACTAATAAATAAATTGTATGTAACCATCGTTCATCATCAAACACTCAGTGGATGTTTACTACTTTTTTGTCCTTTTAATGATGAGAAAACTATTATTATTATAATCGTATTTCGTAACGTAAAAAATAAAGACAACAATAGTGAGGTCAACAGGAAAAACAGTTTTAACTTTATTTGGTGTGTCATGGTCAAATTTGAATAAAACTTTTTATTTAGCTTTTAATTGTTAACATAAAACTTAGATGAATCGTTTTTTTTTTTAATTTTTGGTAAATAAAATGACTAAAGCATTGCCTTCAAAGAAGTTACGGTATCATAATTAAATATTTTAATTTTTGGTAAGTTAAACTACAAAATTCACTTAAACTAAATTACACGTGATAATAAGTGAGTTACCCAAATTTTAAAGATGATATTTAACCCCAAAAAAAACCTTCTGATTATAATTTTAACCAAAAAAGTAAATAACATTGAGACTATAATATATGGTAAGTTAAAAAATAAAAAAATATATGGTAAGTTGTTGGATTATAATATATCGAGAAATAAAACATTTTATTCATGTTGTTACTTGTTTAGATATAACATGATTGGAAATAAAGTGGAAAGTACATGTGTTTATCACAAAAGCTTTCTAGGTGAAATATGCTTAAGAGTTTAAATTAACATGTAGGTGGAATTAACAATTTTTATGATAAAGTTGTTAAGAAATATGATGATTTGATGAATTAAGCTCATGCTAATGTGCGTGCATATATATTAGTTGGATTGATGTTGTAAAAAATAAGCATAGCTTCTAGTTAAATGCTTTTGAATTACTTCTTGCAAACTATAGAAAAATTGTCAAACTTTGACCATAATTTGCTCAAAAATGTCCTATTGTTACGTAAACTGATACACGGAAATAAGTTTCAAAATTTTGTCTTTTTTTTTTCTTTTTGGTAGTCGTTTCAAAATTTTGTCTTTACCTCACACTTTTATTACTTCTCACGTTAGTAGTGTTTATAACTATAAAACTATTTATTTTGAACTCATGCATAATATAAAACAAAAATCATTTATAAAGTTTATTATCGTTATAAGAATGGTTAACGATTATTTTTCAGACTCATGAAAGATATATATATATATATATATATTTAATTAATCATGACCATGGAAATATAACTCTCTCTTTATAAATGTTTATGAATATATATATATATATATATATAATTAAGAACATAATGATGCTATAAATAATGTTATTTGGTTTGTGAAAAACAATGAGATTATTTTTCTATCATTTCAAAAATATATAGATGAGTTGCTGGTATACACAACAAGATTGTGTATCCTTTTTTTGAGTTTTACCAAAATTTCGTAAGTTCAAATCTCCACTGAAAAGGACAACTGCTGTAGGTGGAGGAGGAAAAATGTAACTCAAAAGAAGGTTATTCTTCTCGATATTAATTCTGTCATCACTTGCATGTTTCTGTACTTGGTTGAAAATAGTACATTTGATTGATTATGGTCTCTTTGGACTATTCCGCAATCCGCGGAGATGTTTACCACACGTTTAGAACAATTTTTATAAACTTGATTTTTATATATAAATGAACACATTTTCATAAACATTATTTTTATATTTTTAATAAATTCTATAATAATAAGACATTAAGATCAATATCTCAAATAACATCATTTGAACTAAGAATATATTTGTTTCCTTGTTTAGATGGTTTATCTGAATGAAAATGAGAATCGATGTTTGTTTAGTGTCAAAAATTATTTATTCGATAACTCATATAAATAGAATGATGTTTAAAATTTAGGCAAAAATTTAAAACCATTTGGATTAACCAAATTGAATCGGCCTAAATTTTAAACATCATTTGAATTTAACCAAATTGGATTATTTGGATAGAGATAATTCATCCAAAAATAACAAATGACAAATGTACCCTAACAAATTTTATTATCTTTGTTGGTTTAATTTGCTTCAAAAGAATTTACATCAATATATAAAATAAAAAGGTAAGTTTTTGAAACATCTAAAATCATAAATAAAATTATATTTATTTTTAGAATTAGAATAATATATATTGAGATAACGATTTTCATAAATATTGATATAATGATTTGTTAAACATGTAAAAACATAAATAAAAGTATATTTATTTTTGAATTATTTTTGTAAATATTGATATAATTAATTTTATACATAAACGTCATTTTGCTATTTTCCGTCGAAATTTTAATTTCACGGATTTTACGGAAAACACAATTCCCAGATTTTATACTTTTATATGTAATTCCACGATTTTGTGTAATTTAGTGGAAAAAATCGATTTCACAATTTTGGAAAAAATTAATTCCAAAAATTTTCAGTTTCGGCCGGAAATGTCATTTTACATTTTTTCCTAAAATTTTGATTTTACAGTTTTGGCGGAAAAACGTCATTTTGGGATTTTCAGTCGAATTTGCGATGTTAAGGGTTTTGCGAAAAAACCTATTTCCAAGATTTTATAGTTTACCACAAAAAATATAAATCTGTGATTTAGTGTTTTGGTGAAAAAGCTCGATTTCACGATTTTAGATAAAATGTAACTCCATAATTTTGCGGTTTCGGCCGGAAACACTATTTTGCATTTTTTTTTTGCTAAAATTGTGATTTTATAGTTTGGGCAAAAAACATCATTTTGTGATTTTTCGCCGAAATTGAAATATCACATATTTTGCAAGAAAACCCAATTCCGAGATTTTTTAGTTTTATCGCAAAAATGTAATTCTGCGATTTTTCGCCAGAAACGTCATTTTGCATTTTTGCTAAAATTATGTTTTTACGGTTTTGACTAAAAACGTTATTTTGCGATTTTTCGTCGAAATTGTGATCTCACGGGTTTTGCTGAAAACTCTAATTCTAAGATTTTATGGTTTTATCGCAAAACATTATTCTGCGATTTTGTGTTTTTGGCGAAAAATTGTCATTTGACAATTTTTAAAAAAAATTATTCCCAGATTTTACGGTTTTTGCTAAAAACACCATTTTGCGATTTTTGCTAAAATTTTAATTTCAAAGTTTTGGCAGAAAAATGTCATTTTACGATTTTTTGTCAAAATTATGATTTCATAGGTTTTGCAGAAATTCCAAGATTTTCTTGTTTTATCTCAAAAATATAATTCCGTGATTTTACATTTTATTGAGAAACTTCATTTCATGAATTTTTCTCAAAAGTTTAATTCACAATTTTGGCAAAAAATCTAATTCCAAGATTTTGCCGTTTTGTCAAAAACTTCAATTCGCGATTTTGTGGTTTAGGGCAAAAAAACAATTTCGTGATGATAATATTTTGTGGTTTACAATTTTCGTAAAAAACTCAATTTTACGGTTATTTCGCTTATATATATATTATGTTATTTTGCTGTTCGAAATATTATTTTTAAGAATATTATAAAAATTCAAATATCATTAGATTAAATCATAGGCATTTTAATCATTTTCTTGTTAAAAGTATCTAGATGGATATAAAAATTTACAAAAACTAATCAAACAAATAAATTTTCATTTGTTAGATTTCAAATAAAATTCAAATTTCATTACAAAAACTAATCGAACAAATAAAATTTAATCATTTTCTTGTTAAAAGTATCTAGATGGATTATTTAGATGAACAACCCAAACTAAAAACAAACAAAAATTTGGATCATTTGGATGGAAATGTAACCCATATTACAAAATTTTTAAATAAAAGTAATAGAAAATATTCAATTATTAAATATATATCTTGAAAATTGATATTTTTATTTTTATTTTTTTGGAATAACTGAAAATTTGTTAACAACCAAATTGCTAATGAGTTTTACTTTTATGTGCAATCTCCGCTTCTTTACACCACGACTTTGCGCCTGTTTGGTTGTACATTATGATTCATCTGAATAAAACTGAAAATTGATGTTTGTTTAGTGCCAAAATTTTTTTGATCCAGATGCCTTATTTGAATGGAACATCTGAATGAGTTTTAGATTTTAGACCCCTAACTAATTTTATTTTCTCTATTAGTTTAATTTGTTTAAAAATATTTACATCAACAACATTGAAATTTTACAGTTTTGGCGGAAATTAAAAATATATATTTAGTGATTTTGGAGGGAAAATATAATTTTGCAGTTTTGCAATTTCATGGTTTCAAAATATTGATATAATTATTTTCATAAATTATAAATTGATATAATTATTTTCATAAATGTTGAGATTCACGATTTTGATTAAAAACGTAATTTTGATAGATTACGATTTTGGTGGAAAAATATAATTCCATGATTTTTATGTCCGAAAATAAAATTCGATATTTAGTGGTATGGGGGGGGGGAAATGTAACTACATAGTTTTCCCGCTAAAATTGGGTTTTACGGTTTTGGATGAAAATACAATTATGAGATTTAGTTGTTTTAGCAGAAAAATGTAATTCCACAGCTTCTCTTCCAAAATTGAGATTTTACAGTTTTGGCGAAACATATATTTATGAGATGTATTGGTTTTGGCGGGAAAATGCAATTACACAGTTGTCCCACTAAAATTAGGATTTTACAGTTTTGGCGGAAAATACAATTTCGAGATTTAGTTGGTTTAGCAGAAAAATGTAATTTTGCAGTTTTTCCGCCAAAATTGAGATTTTACGCTTTTCGCAGAAAATACATTTCTAAGATTTATTGGTTTTGGCGGAAAAATGTAATTACACAGTTTTTCCGCTAATATTGAGATTTTACGATTTTGGCAAAAAATACAATTTCAAAATTTAATTGTAGCGGAAAAATGTAATTCTGCAGTTTTTAAGCCAACATTTAGATTTTTTTTGTTTTGGCGGAAAATACATTTTTGAGATTTATTATTTTTGGTGAAAAATGTAATTTTGCGGATTCCCGCCAAAATGGAGATTTTACGGTTTTGGCAGAAAATACAATTCCAAGATTTAACAGTTTTGGCGGGAAAATGTAGTTCCACAATTTTCGCACAAAAATTGAGATTTCAAGGTTTTGATGGAAATATATAATTTGAGAGTTTACAGTTTTGGCGGATAAATGTATTTCCAGATTTTCCTATAATAATTAAGATTTTACGGTTTTATTGGAAAACGCAATTCCAAAATTTAGTGGTTTTGCAGAAAAAATCATTTTCCAAAACAATTTGGTAAAAAAACAATTTTATTCTGATTAAATAATATTATGTGATTTTATGGTTCTAAATATTATCTTTGATTAGATTAAATAATGAGCATTTTAGTCATTTTCTTATTAAAAATATGTAGATGAAGATGAAGATTTAGAAAAACTAACGAAACAAACAAATGTTTATTTACGTGGATAAAGTATTTGGATCGATCATTTGGACGAAAACAAACCTTTGTCAGTTGTGGATTTAAGTAATGCAAGCTTTTAGATGTTAAAAACAAAAACAACCAAATTGGAAATAAAATAGACAAAAAATATAAATTTCCTTAAACCATTTCAGAAATTGCCACATCAAATATACGTTTGGTCAAATGGGTTCGTAATGGAGTAGCCTAACCACAAATTAATTTATGATCAGATAAAAACCACTTTTCGTGTTTTTGAAGTCTCTTCTTATCTCACCCAAATTTTATAATTCTAAAAATATATATCTTTACAACAAAAAATCCTAATTTCTAGATGTATATTCAAAATTTGCACAGAGGAAGTTCCGATACTTGGGCACTGTAGGTAATACGATCCCTCCCACTTTTCAGATCACAAAGATTTCCTTTATAGGGTTCTCGTTTCATGGATCTCGTAATTACTCTCGATCAATCGTCTCTCTCTAATCGAAATTTCATTTCTCCGTGATTTGATGCGTTTTTGTCAAAATTTAGGGTTGTGATCTCAGAAATGGCGACAAGTGATAAACAAACAAGCCCAAAGCCTCCACCTTCACCTTCACCTCTCTGCATTTCCAAATTTTGTCAGGTGAAATTTTATATCTTTGGTGAAAATCGTTATGATGCTATCATGATCCTGTATTCCTTACCTTGTGTTTGTTTGGCCTTTATAGAAATCCGCATTGACAGAATCTTCAACACTTATGGTCCACGGATGAACATTGATGATGGGCGTGTAGTAAGCAACTTCATTGCTCAAGCACTCCGGTAAGCCCCTTTCCTCAGTCCATCAATCAGTTTTCACTTTTAACCCAATTGCTAATTCATCTCTTGTTATTATTCGTGTCATGAATACGTAGGGGTGAGGCATTGACTGTTCAGAAACCAGGTACACAGACTCGCAGTTTATGTTATGTATCTGACATGGTTGATGGACTTATGCGCCTCATGGAAGGAGATGACACTGGTCCCATCAACATCGGTAACCCAGGTAAGACCCGTAACATTCCTCCATGAGTCCAAACACTAACCAACCAATATCTTGAACTCATGTGTCTGAATCTTGGAATTCTCAGGTGAGTTTACAATGGTGGAACTGACCGAGACAGTGAAGGAGGTGAGAGTCTGGTTTCTAGATTGATATGAGTATGTACTTTTCCGATTTATCTTGTGTTCTGATAATGATATGATGGTTTGGTTACAGCTGATAAACCCGAGCATAGAGATAAAGATGGTCGAGAACACACCGGATGATCCAAGACAGAGGAAGCCAAATCAAAAGAATTGCATTGCTGAGTTTCATATAAAGAATTGCAAAACTCGGAAAAGAAAAAGACAAATCAAAAGTATGTGAGACGCTCTTTCTTATTATTGAACATGTTTGGAAACTGAAGCCTCTCAGCTTCTACATTTGACTTGTGTTTACCTGTAACACAACAACAAAAAGTTGAAATCTTTAGGGTTTGGATGATTAAATTACAAGGCATTTCTACACAATATGAAGATTTAGATGTCTTGATTATGGATATAGCAAACAAAATTTCATTGGTGGTAAATTTGATTTGGGTTAATGGAATCATGGCATAATGAAATTTAAACACATCATAAGACAACCCTAAGAACCTCTCAAAGAACATGTTCTAAGATCGAATCCTCTACCAAATCAAGAAGTTTTATTTATTTTGAAAATTCGAGATCATTATTTATTACCTTCTGTGTTGGTGGACCAACTTTGAGTTTAACAAAATAATATTGACACATAAAGAAACCGTAAAAATCCGATCTAAATTTGGGTTTTTTATATAAGTGGGATCCGACGACATACTAGTGAGTCCGGCAGTTAATTTGGTGATGAGAACGCCAGTGACGGCAAAACCAGTGAGAAATGGCCAGCAACGTCTCCATTCTCTCTTGAAGAACATAGGCCATGGATCAAACAACCTCATCTCTCATCTCTCTTTTATCTTCTGCTTCTGGCGTCTCTGAATCAGTTTTGTATAAACGCTCGTTTCTTTAGTGGGCTTGGAGCCCTAAAACTGGCCCAATCAATAAAGGAGGTCGTATTGTCTCATCCCAATTGAAACATCGATCCCTAAGAGGGTTTTGCGTCGAAGAAGGCTTTCTCTGTGTTATTCTTATTCATCCATCGATTTCAGGTTAGTTCTTCTCTGTTGGCTCCATTGCTTTTCATCTCTTCTCTCTGTTCTTACTACTCAGAACATTCAGATTTTAATTTTCATTTTCATGTAAAAGTTTCCTACATTTCATTGATTTGTCATGGTAACGAGAATTCATAACCCTATAGTTGTATTCAGCTTCGTAGATAGTTTTTTCTTCATGGGTTGTGTGTTATAACTTGTTTGAGAATTGGAATAGGCAAATTTGTGCTTTTTTCCTTAGATTCAGGATTAAAGTTTGAAACTTTAGCTTTTTGTTCTGTTATAGAGGTCACTGAGACTTTGGCCTTTTGTTCTGTTATAGAGGTCACTGATGCGTTTAAATAGATGATCTTTGTTCTGTTGGATCTTAAGATTTAATTTCTGTTCGATAGATTAATAAAGTTGGAATCTTTTTGGTTGTTAGGTGTTTGTCAAGTCCCACAATTCAAATGCTACCGATTGTTTCTTGCTGAGCTTCTTAAGGGTCAGGTAAAGCAAATTTTCACTAATCACCTTCTTTATTCTCCCCTGAATCATTGGATCACGGTACGAGGCTCTTGGGGATGAATTAGTATGATTTAGTGATTGCATGATTGGGTTTCATGATTCAACTTTCTTTAGAGGAGTTCGAGCTAATAAAATTGGATAATTATGATACTTCCCTTTAGCTTTAGACATTTAGGCTGAGAAGATACTGTGCTATCAAGTTTACATCTAGGTACGGTGAGTGATTCACCAATTTAATGTTGCTTATTTGCTGCTTTTAGACCGATGATGTTTCATAAATGTTGACATCTTTCTTTATTTGGAAAATGTGGATTAGCTGATTAGGATTGAATCTAGATTTGTGTGATACATGAATGAACCGGTTTGGATCGATTTGTACCTTCATTTTCACAAATAAAACCGGTTTTCCTTTTTGAGTTGAGTCTTTATGTTTCTTGGAATTTATTAGCTTGTAAACGTATTGACTAGTGATGATTCATAAGTTTTTATCATATTCTAATATTGATCTTCACATGTGTTTCTTTTTACAGTTTCCGTATTCAAAAAGAGAGAATTGCTTAAGTACGGAGCACTAACTCTAGACACAGTAAATCCAACAACAAAAGGTTCGATGCTTATCTTGTTTGCATGCTTCCTTATCCTTGTTTTTAGGACTTATTTTTATGACTTGTATTTCCATTGTTAGGAAGTTGGAACCTTGCTTAAAATGCTTGTTTTTGGATTTAAAATATGTTTGGTATTTTACTTGTGCTTCTGGAATTTTTTCTAGAGCAGTAGTCCATAGAGATCTGGACCTTAGTATTGCTCTCATCCTCTTGATCCACTAAACGAGACAAATTCCTTTTCGTTTGACTGGCTTTTCTCTTTTCCAATTTTTTGTTTCTCACATGCCTTGCACTTGCTTCTCTCTAACTCATCTTTGTTGCAGAGGTGGCTCCATTTCCAGACATCTCACTCTTCATACTTCATAGCTCTCCGTATTTGCTTTCGTTAATCTGAGAAATTGGTACTTTGTTTTAATGGCTTCCGATCGTGGTTCTGCTGCTGGTAAGCCCTTTTGGATGAAACATGCGGAAGATGAAAAAATCAAAGACCAAGGAGAGAAAGACGCTGCTGCAAAAGCAGCTTTTGAAGCTACATTCAAAGCTTTAGACCAAACTACGACACCTTTAATTGAAGATGCTGCTCTATCTGTGGTACCGGAATCTGATAGTGATTCGGATGATGAATCTGATTACTTGTCTAGGAAACCAATTGGTCCTGTGGATCCAAGTAAGTCTACAGCTTCTGGTGCTGGGATTGGTGGTGGAACTGCCTGTGTACCGTCTACATTTGTAGTTGTAACAAAGGATTCAGATGGAAGAAAAGTTCCTAATGGTGGAGCTTTGATTAAGGTTAAAGTGTCTCCTGGCGTAGGTGTTGGTGGTACTGATCAAGAAGGTGTGGTTAAAGATGTTGGAGATGGGAGTTATGTTGTTACTTATGTTGTGCCTAAGAGAGGAAACTATATGGTTAATATTGAATGTAATGGGTATGCGATTATGGGAAGTCCTTTTCCTGTCTTCTTTAGCCAAGGTATGAATCTGCTCTTTCATGAATCTTATCTATGTTGTGTTGTTTGATGGTTAAAGGTCTTGAAAATTTTGAAACAGGGTCTTCTTCGACTGGATTGATGGGTTCTGCACCAGCTTCGTACTCGAATCTTATTAATCAAACGATGCCTAACATGCCGAATTACACTGGTTCTGTTTCGGGTGCTTTTCCGGGGCTTTTGGGAATGGTCCCAGGTATTGCCTCTGGTCCTTCAGGTGGTGCTATTTTGCCTGGAGTTGGAGCTTCGCTTGGTGAAGTCTGTCGGGAATATCTTAATGGTAGATGTGCAAATACTATGTGCAAGTTAAATCACCCTCCTCAGAATTTGCTGATGACTGCTATAGCTGCAACAACAAGTATGGGTAATTTAAGTCAGGTGCCTATGGCACCTTCTGCTGCAGCAATGGCTGCTGCTCAAGCTATAGTTGCCGCACAGGCTCTTCAAGCTCATGCTTCTCAGATGCAAGCACGTGCTCAATCAAACAAGAGCTCTCTAGGTACTGTGCCTTTCATTGCTGGTCTTTAGATTTTTATTTAGTTTTCTTCCCTCTGTGTTATTCATGAACTGAAGCAGCCTTTATTTTAGGTTCCCCAGGGAAAGGAGACGAGGAGGATGTAAAGAAATTTCTCCAAGTTAGCAACCTAAGTCCACTGCTTACAACTGAACAGCTTAGGCAGCTATTTAGCTACTTTGGCACAGTAGTTGACTATACTATAACTGATTCAAAGCATCTTGCCTATATAGAATACTCAAAGCCCGAAGAAGCAACAGCTGCGTTGGCATTAAACAATATGGAAGTTTGTGGTAGACCTTTGAATGTTGAGATTGCAAAATCACTTCCTCCAAAACCATCTTCAAATAATTCTTCTTCCTCACTACCAATGATGATGCAACAGGCCGTTGCCATGCAGCAGATGCAATTCCAACAGGCTATACTAATGCAACAAGCCGTGGCTACTCAGCAGGCAGCAAATAGGGCTGCCACCATGAAGTCTGCCACCGAGCTTGCAGCAGCTAGAGCTGCAGAGATAAGTAGGAAACTGAAACCTGATGGAGTTGGAAATGATGAAAAAGAAGCTGATCATAAATCTAGGTGGGCTTCCAATACTAACTTATAGAAATCTTGCTCCTATCTCTTTTTGATAACGTTGTCATTTTTTGAAAGCTAAACTGATAGTCACCTGTCTTGTGCAGGTCACCATCTAATTCTCCTTTGAGGTCGAGATCGAAGTCAAAATCGCCAATTAGTTACAGGCGAAGACGGAGATCTTCGTCTGATTCACCACCGTTTCGTCGCCCCAGAAGTCATAGATCAAGATCACCGTTAAGATATCATAGGCGTTCAGCTTATGAGGGGAGAAGACGGTCATATAGAGATTCTAGGGATATTTCTGAAAGTAGGAGATATGGTAGATCAGATGAACACCATTCTTCCAGTTCAAGGAGAAGTAGGTCAAAATCACTGGAAGACGACTATAATACAAAGGAACAGAGGAGAGGACGGTCCAGGTCTAGATCATTGGAAAGGAAAAATAGGTCTTCTGGGAAAAAAGAGCTGGATGAAGACAAAAACGCGGGATCACGTCGAAGAAGGTCCAGATCAAAATCAGTGGAAGGTAAGCGTACTTATACCAAGGAGTCTCGGAGCAGAGACAAAAAGTCCAAGCGTCGAAGTGGAAGACGTTCGAGGTCAGTATCTTCTGAGGGTAGGCAAAGGAGAGATGTCAGGTCATCCCCTGGATATTCTGATGAAAAAAAATCAAGAAATAAGCGACATTCCAGGTCAAGATCAATAGAGAAGAAGAGCAGTTCAAGAGATAAAAGGTCAAAACGTCATGAAAGATTGCGTTCATCTTCTCCTGGTGGCGACAAAAGACGAGACGATAGATCATCTCCTGTTAGTTCAGAAGATCATAAGATGAAGAAAAGACACTCGGGATCAAAATCTGGGAAAGAGGTGTCCCCTTCAGATTATCAGATAGATGACAGTGGAGATGCAAATTCAGGTATTGTCTTTAAAGTAAAATTATTTTGTGTGGCCATTACTCCAAACTAAACAATCTGCCTGCAGATAAGGGGTTGAAGGAGGCTTGTGACGCGAGGAAATTGCTGAAAATGCTAAAGTGAAGCATAGGCAATCATTGGACGCTGATGAGAACTTCAACTAAAGAGTATTGAAAATGAGAGCTACCGGTTACTAACAGATGCCATTTCATCCAATGCAGCACCAAGGACAAGGATTCTTCAATTATACATGAACATGATTGCTTGAGCCTAAAGCTGTCTGAAATTCTATATTTTCTTTTTGGCATCCAGTGCATCTTTTTTCCCTTTCTTCTTGAGTTTCTTGCAGGTCTCCATCAGTTTGGAAATAAACAGCTGTGCTCCAATTACTATGAGGTGTACAACACTTCTTTCATTAGTGAGATCATTACTAATATGCTTAAAATGTATGCCTTGGCCACTGCCCCCGATTTAAGGTTTTAAGCTTTATTGCTACTCAGCTCACTGTATTAGGAGGAAGTTTAGGGTTTGATAATCTGTCTCCAACCCAAAAGAACATTGAATGAATGCAGGTCCATAATGATGGTTGCGATCCGGAGCATTTTCTGATGATTGTTAGGCAGGACTAATCTTTTGTAAGGTAAATCAGTAACAATGGTTGTTCGTAAAACCGATGGTTTGGATAGTTGTGCCCCATTGAGTTCTCTACTTACTTATAAGTATGACTGTTACAAGCTGCGTCTCTCACATCTCTTCCCTTCTTTGGTTTCTTTTTCTGTTTCTCTTTCCCTTTTTTTTTTTTGGTTTTCATCTTCTCTTCTTTATAAGGAGCTCTTAGCTTTGGCAATAAGTTTTAGCGGTTTGGATTATGCTTGGATGAATGGCTTCAACAACGTATTTGGCTGACAATTATCAAGTGAATCGCTGAGACAAGTTTCAATGAATTGTTTGTGTAATCATATCTCATCCTCTACTTCTTGCCCACTCTCTGGTCTGTTTGCATTGGCCTTGTTTGTGTCTGGTTTAGTCTCTTCACTTGATGCCTATTGTTTGTCAACAATGTTCGAACCCGGTCTTTGTTTGTTGCTTCGTTTGATGTATGTAAGCTCCGCTCCCTACGTAGTAACTATGGCATTCTTGTGAACATAGCTGTGGTTAGGGATTTGATAAGAAAGTAGTAAACAATTGTGTAGCATGAGTGTTAATTTCCGGTCTTAATTTGGTAATATCCTGAGAATGAAAGACATGCATGATTGGCCATCGTGATTGAAATAATAGGTACATAATATATTTATAATTTATAAACTCAAGTACGAACATATCTCTAAGCCCGTTACGAATCTGAATATCCGGGATTTTGGGGATATTTGGATTTGGATCCGTTAAATTTCATTTTCATTTTCCGGATCCAGACCCGTTTTAAATAAAAAAATTATAAAAATTGTGTAAAAAGACGGATATCCGGAGATAAAAAAAATTGGATATCTAGTAATCTATTTCTATTTTCTTATACAAGATAGGATAATAGTTTCAAAGTTTTTTTGGTATCCGGATCCGGATTTGTTTTTCGAATCCAAATCCGAATAATCATACCTAAGTCTACATATCTCTTCTTAAGGTTTTGTCTCGATCAATAGTTCGGATGTACTAGTTGACGTAATACCCATTGGTGGCATAACTAACGAAGGGGGTAGAGATATATATTTAGAAATATTAGAAAGTGGAGATATCCATTTTGGAGTTAGAAATGAAGTAAAGTTGGAGAACAACTCAACTCCAAAATAGAGTAACTCTATTTTGAAGTAAAAAATGAAGAAATTGGTTGGAGATGCCCTAAAGGTTTGTATTATTCATTCATCAAATTAATAAAGAACCTCTAGAAACAGAGGGTATTCTACTCAAAGAAAAACTCTCGTTTTTATTTTATTTTGCTTTCTTAAAGTTTTGATAAATTCGCCGCAATTCCCGATACTTTCGATCTAAAATGATCATACGTACAACCTTTGAAGATAAGTTCAAGCCGAAACAAGAAGAAAAATAAGCAAGTGTAATGTTTTCTAACAAGTAAATAGATCTCACAAGGAAGTGATTCTTGGTGGTGTAGACACACTCGCGCCGCTGCAACTTAGACCACAAAACTGCTGTTGGACGCATGGATCTCCTTACCATGAGATTCTACTTATACTCAATCCATGGAGGCTTTAATGTTTTTGATAGCAATCACTGAAATGAAGTTTGTTGTCAGGTTGGATTTAGCATATAATTAAGGGTTTTGAATTTTCATTAATACTATACAATTAAAAATGTACCATCATCTTCGTTTGTTTCAGGCTGTGTAAAATTGATCACTGCGTAAACTTCTATGGCATTAAGTAGAGGTGAGAGTGTTGAGTTCTGAGTTTTTTGAAGCTCTAATAAGCACTTCCCTACTTCACAAAGAGATCGTAGGACGGTGTAAACAGTGATGGACTTTAGATAAGAAAGGCTTATACTTTTATATATAACTGCTCCGTTCAGGAGAATTGTTGAACTCTCTAGTCTGGTTGGCCTGTAAGGCCTGGACATCAAAGAAGTGGAAGTACATGTAAACTTTATCATTAGGGAACTCAAGCAACTTGATAAAACTATTGGAAACTATTGCAGTTCTCCACTTTGAGAGTAGTGGAAATTTGGGTCCAATCCGACTCAAATTATTAACCATGGACGAATGAGTGAAAAACCTTAATATCAATTTAAAGATGAATGTTGTTTTTTTTCGTTGAACAATTTAAAGATGCCTTACCTCACATCACTAAGGTATAACCTCAATATCGACTTCAAAGAACCTGTGAAAACGTAGTCAAGTGATTCAATACTGTAAGTATCAATTTCTAGAGGCCTTAGTTCCAAGGTCGATATGATTGGCGTTGATCTGCCTGTATTAATAAGACACACATCCAAAGACTTTGATTTTGGGGTAAATGATCTCCGCCGATGCATTACTGTTTACATGCTTCTCCAAATTTATTGTTACCCAGAAATTAGGGCCTATGTACATATCAAATTCAGTAGAAATGTTAAGACCATCATAATTCCCATAGTTGCTTGTAACTCTGATCAAATAATTTGTTCCTGCATCCACACTAAGATTGTAACAGTTTCGTGTTCCGTTTGGAAAAGTATCTCAATGTTGTGATTTTGGGTACTTCGATTCTAGACTTGTATCAATTCTACCAAAATTTCCAATTTGGATGAAACTTGAATCTGATAAGAACTGTAGGCCAGTTATAGACTCGGTATAAGGAGAGTGTTTATTTGGGGATAACCCGCAATCCAAACTGATGAACCCTGTTGAAAGTAACATGAAAAGGTTAATGGTAATGTTTCGACCCATTGAACTAGTAGGAGATTCCCTGCTTAGATATTTTTCAAACGTTGCCAATTAATAAGAAAAACCAAGCTAATCCAAACTATTTTATGGGGCCATACATATTTTCTCCATTTCAAAATGCATTTTTACAAGAAAAAATGCAATTTGCCACTAATATTTGTGAATTTTTCGCAAAATTTTGTGACGCTTTTGTACTACTTTGCGATTAATGAAGGATTACTAATTATCCAGAAGTTAAACAATCGCATATTTACAACAAAAAATGTAGTCGATAATTAGTTTTATATTAGCGACAATTTGCCGACTATTATTGAAGTGAATAAATCTGGTCGCAAAATGGTCATAAATTAAGAGGATTTAGCGACTCTTGTTTTAGACAGAAAGTAGCATTGCAAAATAGTCCCAAATGTGTGACATATTTGCAACTGCAGTTTTCGGTTACAATTTCGTTGCAAATTAGTGAGTAACTAAAGTAGGTAAAAACATAGAAAATATGAAAATTAGTTGAAGTACCGAAATTTTGTGACATGCGCTTGTAGTCC
Organism: Cardamine chenopodiifolia; assembly: GCA_963922655.1. Lineage (NCBI taxonomy): Eukaryota > Viridiplantae > Streptophyta > Magnoliopsida > Brassicales > Brassicaceae > Cardamine > Cardamine chenopodiifolia. The sequence continues at coordinate 10,857,326 of OZ000479.1, read as the reverse complement.
CAAAGCTCTCGTACAAAAGTGGCAAAAGAAATTGATTTTGAAATCGATAACGTTTAAACATAAGACGAATCACTTTAGACGATGATGATGGCTTTATATCTTTATAACATAAATATGATGTTTGGAAATTTAAATCTTTGTAAAATAATCATCACATGTTTTAAATACTACAAAGTATAAGCTATATATACACGATTAAATGATACAAGTTAGCGAATAATCACAGTGACATTTTGGCAATGCACCGTGCAACCTGACTAGAGGTATGTGGTTCAATATTCTCTTGGTAAACAAATTTCACTATGTCACTAATTTTTATAGTCGTCACAAAAGACTCATAAAATACCCACTAATTTGCGATTTGTGACCAATTTTGGAAAAATCTATATTTAATTATAACAATCCCATTTGTGCCACAAAACCGTCCTTTTTGTGACTAAAACCTGGAATATAAGCGACCAACACCTGAACTTGTGACTGATTTGCTCTTTTTTTTCTAACTCCTCTCAATTTTTTTTTTAGGAATTTAGCAAAATAGAATTGAAAAAGTTGAGTTATACGTTTCAACATATATTTGGACAACTATATACACTGAATATTTATAAACAAAGAAAAACAATCAACATTTTCAATATTGAAAATTTATATATGTATCATTTATGACATGTATTAAGTATTACTTGTATTACTCACAAAATATTTGTGAAAGTTGTATAACTTTTAAAATTTACTTACTATATCTTTGTTTCCTCTTAAACAAAGATTTTTACTCTAGAATCAGGATAATAATGATCATAGGCTAATATTTATTTTTTTGGCTATGAATAGTCATATAGGTTTGTGACTAATAAAATAGTGTCACAAATTTGTTACAAACACGTCACGAAAGAGTAACATTTTACGACTGACTAGAGTGAAAGTTACAAATAAGTCACAAATTATCCACATATATACGACTAATTTGCAACTAACACCTGAGATTGGGACGGTTTTATTTTTGTTTAGTGACCCTTGTGATTTTATGTAGAGATTTAATAATAGAACTTTGTCAATATGTTAATGTTCAAAGTTTATACATTGATTTGAACTAGTATAGACAGTGAATCATAATTATACCAAAAAATTTTTTAATATATATTTGGTTTACACAAGTTTTCTAAACATTACATAAGTGTTATATGTACTATTAACTAATGATTTTGAAATTCTTAACTTCTTTTTTTATTTCATGTTTTTACTCACTAAAACTGATTGATGTTGTTTAGTATTGTAATTTGAGTGATTGTAACATTATATATATATTTTTTTTTGCTTTTAAGGTTTATAATTCATAAGAATAGAGTTGTGACTCTTAAATATACGTCACAAAAGAGTAACATTTTGCAACTAAATGAACAAGTAGTTACAAATCTGTCACAAATTACCGATCCGTATTTTTTGCAACTAAATGAACAAGTAGATTTATTTGCGACTAATACTTGAGATTGTGACGGTTTTTCTTCTGTTTAGCGACCCTTATTTTGAGATTTACACATAAGTGTCACATGTGATGTTACACATTAGTTTTAAAATTTCATAATTTCCTTTGCATCTCATGTTTATGCTCATTAAATTGATTGATCTTGTTTAGTAGAAATGTGTCGCAAGGAAGTCACATTTGCGACCAATTTGTGACGATTGCGAAATGTTTTGTATTTTTATGAAATATTTAGGTGAAATATTAAGATTTTAGTACAAGTATTAGGCTCTAATTTCCACTCCTATATTTTTATTTGCGACCAAATTGTGACTAATTTTTGTTATTTACTAGAAAATTTACAAATGAGTCAGAAATTATACAACTTTACGACTTATTTGTGACTGTTTTGATTTTTTTTCCAAATTTTTGGCTAATTCTAAACGATAATTTCTCCCTCCAGTTATTTCATTTGAGATATAATTGCGACTACTTTAGAACACGCTTAATATCTACATAAAACCTAAAATCTATTGACACTTTAGTTGTATCGAAACACCTTTTCCCATCTTCTCTCTCACTTTTTCTCATTTTTTTCTCCTCTTCTCTATGATTTCATTATCTTCTCTTCTATTTTCTTCAGCTCTCTTCGATTTCATTATATTCTCTCTTTGATTTTCTCTCATCTATCTCAATTGAAACTGATTTCATGGAAAATGCAGGTAAATTGAGTAGAGAACGAGGAGGGAGGTCAAGCAGTTGGTGCCTTCTTCTATAGTCCCAACTTCGTGTTGCACTGCTTTGTTGGAAGAAAACTAGGAGTCATCGCTAGCTTCGTTTGAGTTGGAGTTAGTAACAATGTGCTTTCTTTGAAAATTGAGATCTGGGTTTGAATAGCAAGGTCTGAGTTTGGATTTTCAGTTATGGACTCGTTAGCTTTGTTTTGGCTTTGAAACAAGTTTGTAAGCTTTGAAATTTCTGGGTTTTGAAGTTCGTAAGCTTTGCAAAATGGTTCTGGGTTTGGCGATTTCAGTACATATGTCTTGTTATGTGATTTTTGCATAAGAGAAGAAGGGGAGTATTGTTGCGATAGTCTGAAATTGACAAAGTTGATGTCTAGGTATTAGCTCTTATTTTGCTTGATGGATGAATCATCTTGTTCTCTTTTATAAATCAATATATGTTTCATTGTGTTTGGTATAGATCCGAAAAATCGATCTTGAGGCAACAATTTTGCAGCTAGGTGGTAAAGTTGTGTCTTTCTAAACTAAAAGAGACATATATACTATAATTGTAGAGCTGTGTAGTATCTATCTAATAACTATGATCCGATTTTAAGGTATGTAGTTCCTAGACTATGTTCGTGTATGAATGAAACATGACTGATAGTGAGTGGGTTTTTGTTCTAGGCATTGTTTTGATTTATGGGTCATTTTTTTGTTCTAAGCTTATTGTAAGCCTTTGTATATATGGAATCTATGTTTGTACTTTAGTGTATGATGTCGATAATAATTATTTAGAATAAATTTTAATCTGAATTATTGTTCTTTTGTTCTATGAATCATGTTAATTTTGTTGGGTTTGTGAACTGTTTTTCTATGTGTTTAGTGTACTCAAACAGATGACAAGGGAAACCCCTTCAGACTTGAATGACTAGGAGAGATAATCAACAAAGGGGAAAAGGAAAAGAAAGTTATCCAAGTGCAGCAGTCTTAGAGTTTCAATAACTTTGTGAAGACCAACACAAAGATCCAAGTCAAATCTCAAACTTGGAGATGTTCGTTACCTATTTGAAGGATAATAATCTCAGGTTAGCAGAATTTATGGTTACCCAGCAACCAGCCACCGCACCAGCCACCACACCTGCCACTTCACCAGTGCCAACACTTCATCATCCTCTCCCTTATCTTAGAACTACATGGAACTACTACTTTGTTTTGTTTTTGTTTTTGTTTGTGCTTTGGATTGATTTGGTAATTTTATGTTCGGATATTTTGGTAAAAAAATATTTTTGGGTATAATATAAATCAAATTCAGCTATTTTAAGCATTTAAGTTTTTTTTTTAAAATTAATTCAAGATTATTGCAAATAAGTTATTATACTGTCACATATTTGCGACCACACATCATTTAAAATAACAAAATGTGGCATATTAGTTGATAATACGTGACCGTTTTACAACTATTTTTAGTGACAAATTTGAGACTATTATTTAGTGAGTAATTTGAGACCAATTTAAAATTTTCTTAGACTATTAACATCGTAGTCTCGATTATATGATAATGAAACTGCATCACAAACTTGTCGCTACATTTTTAGTCACTATTTAGTTTTAAAGTAGGATATTTGTACCAGCCGTAATGCGATCGCTTATATACAATAAAATTTTGTTGTCACAATGTAGTCGAAATTAGCGATTGATTTGCGACCAAATTAATTTACAACCAAATATTTGCGACTACTTTAAAGAGTCATGAATTAATCTCAAATATGGACTTTGTGTTTGTTGGTTGCAAATTGCATGTTTTTATAGTGATGTATACAAAAATCCTATACGTTTGAATTAAAATATGGTGGATGATAAAGGAAGCTACTATCAATGCTACCAACAAAAACATATGGGAACTCTCCATGCAAACTTAAATTCGCAAGCAAAATCTGAACCATAATAGAAAAGATTATAAGCAACGAGAGCACAAAACTCAGTTGGACATTTCAAGTGAAAGAATTTACCAAGTCACCCCTTATCTGAAAAACGTGGGAACATTATTGGAGAATTTGGAGTGATTTGAGTTTTAATAAGTTTTGAGATGATTTTGATGAATTTTGGTGAATTCGAAATTTTATTATTAAATTTTTTGAAATCTTACATAAAACCATGAAATTTTGATATTTGTATTTTCAATTAAAAAATTTCCTGAAATCTCACCTAAAACTTTCAAATCCAATTTTAAAATATTTTCAATAACAGTGGATTTAATTGTACATTTTAAAATCATTAACCCAATAACATTGAATTTTAAATGATATTTTTAAATTCATGTTTTATTAACATATGATTTATCATTTTAACTCAAATCTCTTTAAATATTCAGTTCAATATATCCCTAAATCTTTTATTTGTTTAGTATTTTTTTGGGTCAGAAAATATTCAACTTGTCAATTTGAGGGGTGAAGAAATATCAGAAAGAGGGAAATAACCCTTGAAGTGGTCTTCTGTGGACTCTAGTACACTTTTAGAGGTTCGGTTTTTAAGTGACAGAAGTTCGGAAGGAATTAAATTAGAAGTTACAATTTGACGCAATAAATTAGGGAGTTGGTAGTTGATACAATTGATGAAAAAAAGAAGTGTGATCAAAATTGGTTGATAAATCTGGAACCAACAATTGTTTGATTTGGAGTAAATTAACCAATGTTTTAAAACCCGGATCTGGTTCTGTCCGACTGGAAAACCCGAGACCCGCATAGTATTTCGGTCCAGACATAACATGCTACATGTTAATATGTTATAAGAACCAGTAGAATCCGGGAAAAAAACAGCAAATAACCAAGAATCGATCAAAATAATTGATATGGCGGGTAACTTTTCAAGGAAAACACTCTAATTCAGTCAAAGGATTCATTAGTGGATTAAAAAATATAGTGAAATTGGCAAATAAAAATATTTGAAATTAAAATTAACTAATTAACATGTATGGAATTTTTTTAATAATTATTTTTTTTTAACAAAAAATAGTCAATCATTCATAACGTAATTGAATCATGCTTCTCTGTGTAAAAATAGTTTAACTATATTAAAATATAAAATGATATTACTAATATAATGCTAGTATAAAACAACAATATTAGAAAGGGTTATTGTGCTTTCTAATATATATACAACTAATATTAGAAAGAAATTTTTGTTTATAATAAGTTAAAAATAGAATGATACATCTATTTGAAAATTAGATATAGTTTTGATTTCTAGGTCTCTTTGGTGAGAGTGGTTCATACAATAAGGAGTCAATAGTTATATTTCGAAGACAATCTACCATTGTAATCCATGGTTATTGCTAACTTATCGTCCTCTGTATATTCTCGGTTATTAAAAAATATATGATATTTTGGGAAAATGGTCAATTTTAACGTCAACTATTTTACAGTGTCTTTTCATACACCAATTAAGATTTGGTGTCAATTTTAACGTCAACTATTTTACGGTGTCTTTTCATACACCAATTAAGATTTGGTGTGTTTTTCAACTTCAATTTACAAAATATTTAAAAAATATACATGATGCCACATAGACTGTTCCAAACAAAAAAAATTATTTTGAAGTTTTATGCAATGTTCTGGGTCTAACATTTTTTTTATACTTATAACGGAGAAACAAAAACACCATTATCAGTTCAGTCATCTTATCGGGTTTTATCATTTATATAGTCGTAACAACTGTAGGATTCCGACCATTAGAATGTACATTCTTGAATAATTACAATTTGTAAACTTAGAGATCAGATTTGTAATTGTTCAAGAATGTATCGTTTATTGGTCGTAGCCCTACGGTTGTTGCGGGTACAAAAATGATAAAAAAATCTGATAAAGTGGCTCAATTAATAATAGTGTTTTCATTTTTCCATTATAAACGTTAAAAAAATTTCGACTCTGAACATTGCATAAACCTTTTAAATGAAAAAATTAAAAAGTATATGTGACATTTTATTCAACAAAAAATATGTCATGTGTTATCTAACTCAGCAGGAATTTTGCCACATGGCATATGAAACCGTAAAATTAGTTAACGTTGAAATTAGTCATTTTTCGTGATACTTTATATAGTTAACGTTTTAATTCTGTAAAAAAAATAACGTAATCATTGGGTATAAGTTAGATAGTATTAATGTGTAAAAATGAAATATAGATTAAATGGATTGGATTTGACTGGATGGGGTATGAGGTGGAATAGAAAAAAAAATCATAATTGGCATGTGTTAGTCTTATTTTGATAGTATAGAATGATCATAGTAACCGAAATTTTGTGTAGCTGATATTTACATAATATAATGTTTAATTCGGTAACATCCATTTAACAGTTGTGAAAGTGATAAACTACTAAAATATAAGTAAGTATCTTATATATTGAAATAAATGGTATGATTTTATTTTAAGATCACACATATATTTTTTAATATTTTAAGAACGTAAGATATGTAAAAATAATTAAATTGCTAAACGGATATTAATTTTTTTATATTTAAAATGTTAGTTCATAATATGGAATGTGTTTTAGTTTATGTTAAGCTTAATTGGCTTGGTAAGAATCTGTATGTTTTCTTCTTTTTATTGATCTTTTTTTATTTTTGGGCTGAAAATAGTTTGGACGAACACAAACACATTGAAATGTTCTTTAAATTGATGCACTATTTTAAAATTGGCCGAGATTTTACGGTTTCGGCCGGAAATGTCATTTTGCATTTTTGATAAAATTGTAATTTTTTAATTTGGGCGGAAAAATGTCATTTTCAGATTTTCCATCTAAATTGCAGTTTTAAGGGTTTTGCAAAAAACCTAGTTCTCAGAGTTTATACTTTTATCGCAAAAACATAATTCCGCGATTTTGCATTTTTGGCAGAAAACTCGTTTTTACGATTTTAGAAAAAATGTAACTCCGAGATTTTACAGTTTTAGTAATGCTATTTTGCGTTTTTCAAAAATTGTGATTTTATAGTTTTGGCAAAAATGTCATTTTGTGATTTTCCGTCGAAATTTCGATATCACCGGTTTCACAAGAAAATTCAATTCCAAGATTTTATAGTTTTATCGCAAAAAACGCAATTCTGCTATTTTTGCGTTTTTAGTGGAAAAAACTCAGTTTCACGATTTTTGAAAAATGTAATCTGATATTTTGGTCGGAAACGCAATTTTGCGTTTTTCTGCTAACATTCAGATTTTACCAATTTGGCAGAAAAACGTCATTTTGCGATTTCATAAATTTTGCAAAAAACACTAATTCCAAAATTTTATAATTTTATCTCAAAAACATAATTTTACGATTTTGCGTTTTCAGCGGAAAATCGTTATTTCACGTATGAAAAAATGTGGAACAACGTTTCCATTCTCTCTCGAAGAACACAGGCTATGGATCAAATAACCTCATCTCTCATCTCTCATCTCTCATCTCTCATCTCTCGTCTCTCGTCTCTCTCTTTCTCTTCTCTGCACAAACGTTTTCTCTCTTTTGTCTTCTGCTTCTGGCGTCTCTGAATCAGTTATGTATAAACGCTCGTTTCTTTAGTGGGCTTGGAGCCCTAAAACTGGCCCAATCAATAAACGAGGTCGTATTGTCTCATCCCAATTGAAACATCGATCCCTAAGAGGGTTTTGTGTCGAAGAAGGCTTTCTCTGTGTTATTCTTATTCATCCATTGATTTCAGGTTAGTTCTTCTCTCTGTTGGCTCCATTGCTTTTCATCTCTTTCTCTCTGTTCTTACTACTCAGAACATTCAGATTTTAATTTTCATTTTCATGTACAAGTTTCCTAGTTCCTACATTTCATTGATTTGTCATGGTAAGGAGAATTCATAACCCTATAGTTGTATTCAGCTTCGTAGATAGTTTTTTCTTCATGGGTTGTGTGTTGTAACTTGTTTGAGAATTGGAATAGGCAAATTTGTGCTTTTTTTCCTTAGATTCAGGATTAAAGTTTGAGACTTTAGCTTTTTGTTCTGTTATAGAGGTCACTGAGACTTTGGCCTTTTGTTCTGTTATAGAGGTCACTGATGCGTTTAAATAGATGATCTTTGTTCTGTTGGATCTTAAGATTTAATTTCTGTTCGATAGATTAATAAAGTTGGAATCTTTTTGGTTGTTAGGTGTTTGTCAAGTCCCACAATTCAAATGCTACCGATTGTTTCTTGCTGAGCTTCTTATCGGTCAGGTAAAGCAAATTTTCACTAATCACCTTCTTTATTCTCCCCTGAATCATTGGATCAGGTACGAGGCTCTTGGGGATGAATTAGTATGATTTAGTGATTGCATGATTGGGTTTCATGATTCAACTTTCTTTAGAGGAGTTCGAGCTAATAAAATTGGATAATTATGATACTTCTCTTTAGCTTTAGACATTTAGGCTGAGAAGATACTGTGCTATCAAGTTTACATCTAGGTACGGTGAGTGATTAACCAATTTAATGTTGCTTATTTGCTGCTTTTAGACCGATGATGTTTCATTAATGTTGACATCTTTCTTTATTTGGAAAATGTGGATTAGCTGATTAGGATTGAATCTAGATTTGTGTGATACATGAATGAACCGGTTTGGATCGATTTGTACCTTCATTTTCACAAATAAAACCGGTTTTCCTTTTTGAGTTGAGTCTTTATGTTTCTTGGAATTTATTAGCTTGTAAACGTATTGACTAGTGATGATTCATAAGTTTTTATCATATTCTAATATTGATCTTTACATGTGTTTCTTTTTACAGTTTCAGTATTCAAAAAGAGAGAATTGCTTAAGTACGGAGCACTAACTCTAGACACAGTAAATCCAACAACAAAAGGTTCGATGCTTATCTTGTTTGCATGCTTCCTTATCCTTGTTTTTAGGACTTATTTTTATGACTTGTATTTCCATTGTTAGGAAGTTGGAACCTTGCTTAAAATGCTTGTTTTTGGATTTAAAATATGTTTGGTATTTTACTTGTGCTTCTGGAATTTTTTCTAGAGCAGTAGTCCATAGAGATCTGGACCTTAGTATTGCTCTCATCCTCTTGATCCACTAAACGAGACAAATTCCTTTTCGTTTGACTGGCTTTTCTCTTTTCCAATTTTTTGTTTCTCACATGCCTTGCACTTGCTTCTCTCTAACTCATCTTTGTTGCAGAGGTGGCTCCATTTCCAGACATCTCACTCTTCATACTTCATAGCTCTCCGTATTTGCTTTCGTTAATCTGAGAAATTGGTACTTTGTTTTAATGGCTTCCGATCGTGGTTCTGCTGCTGGTAAGCCCTTTTGGATGAAACATGCGGAAGATGAAAAAATCAAAGACCAAGGAGAGAAAGACGCTGCTGCAAAAGCAGCTTTTGAAGCTACATTCAAAGCTTTAGACCAAACTACGACACCTTTAATTGAAGATGCTGCTCTATCTGTGGTACCGGAATCTGATAGTGATTCGGATGATGAATCTGATTACTTGTCTAGGAAACCAATTGGTCCTGTGGATCCAAGTAAGTCTACAGCTTCTGGTGCTGGGATTGGTGGTGGAACTGCCTGTGTACCGTCTACATTTGTAGTTGTAACAAAGGATTCAGATGGAAGAAAAGTTCCTAATGGTGGAGCTTTGATTAAGGTTAAAGTGTCTCCTGGCGTAGGTGTTGGTGGTACTGATCAAGAAGGTGTGGTTAAAGATGTTGGAGATGGGAGTTATGTTGTTACTTATGTTGTGCCTAAGAGAGGAAACTATATGGTTAATATTGAATGTAATGGGTATGCGATTATGGGAAGTCCTTTTCCTGTCTTCTTTAGCCAAGGTATGAATCTGCTCTTTCATGAATCTTATCTATGTTGTGTTGTTTGATGGTTAAAGGTCTTGAAAATTTTGAAACAGGGTCTTCTTCGACTGGATTGATGGGTTCTGCACCAGCTTCGTACTCGAATCTTATTAATCAAACGATGCCTAACATGCCGAATTACACTGGTTCTGTTTCGGGTGCTTTTCCGGGGCTTTTGGGAATGGTCCCAGGTATTGCCTCTGGTCCTTCAGGTGGTGCTATTTTGCCTGGAGTTGGAGCTTCGCTTGGTGAAGTCTGTCGGGAATATCTTAATGGTAGATGTGCAAATACTATGTGCAAGTTAAATCACCCTCCTCAGAATTTGCTGATGACTGCTATAGCTGCAACAACAAGTATGGGTAATTTAAGTCAGGTGCCTATGGCACCTTCTGCTGCAGCAATGGCTGCTGCTCAAGCTATAGTTGCCGCACAGGCTCTTCAAGCTCATGCTTCTCAGATGCAAGCACGTGCTCAATCAAACAAGAGCTCTCTAGGTACTGTGCCTTTCATTGCTGGTCTTTAGATTTTTATTTAGTTTTCTTCCCTCTGTGTTATTCATGAACTGAAGCAGCCTTTATTTTAGGTTCCCCAGGGAAAGGAGACGAGGAGGATGTAAAGAAATTTCTCCAAGTTAGCAACCTAAGTCCACTGCTTACAACTGAACAGCTTAGGCAGCTATTTAGCTACTTTGGCACAGTAGTTGACTATACTATAACTGATTCAAAGCATCTTGCCTATATAGAATACTCAAAGCCCGAAGAAGCAACAGCTGCGTTGGCATTAAACAATATGGAAGTTTGTGGTAGACCTTTGAATGTTGAGATTGCAAAATCACTTCCTCCAAAACCATCTTCAAATAATTCTTCTTCCTCACTACCAATGATGATGCAACAGGCCGTTGCCATGCAGCAGATGCAATTCCAACAGGCTATACTAATGCAACAAGCCGTGGCTACTCAGCAGGCAGCAAATAGGGCTGCCACCATGAAGTCTGCCACCGAGCTTGCAGCAGCTAGAGCTGCAGAGATAAGTAGGAAACTGAAACCTGATGGAGTTGGAAATGATGAAAAAGAAGCTGATCATAAATCTAGGTGGGCTTCCAATACTAACTTATAGAAATCTTGCTCCTATCTCTTTTTGATAACGTTGTCATTTTTTGAAAGCTAAACTGATAGTCACCTGTCTTGTGCAGGTCACCATCTAATTCTCCTTTGAGGTCGAGATCGAAGTCAAAATCGCCAATTAGTTACAGGCGAAGACGGAGATCTTCGTCTGATTCACCACCGTTTCGTCGCCCCAGAAGTCATAGATCAAGATCACCGTTAAGATATCATAGGCGTTCAGCTTATGAGGGGAGAAGACGGTCATATAGAGATTCTAGGGATATTTCTGAAAGTAGGAGATATGGTAGATCAGATGAACACCATTCTTCCAGTTCAAGGAGAAGTAGGTCAAAATCACTGGAAGACGACTATAATACAAAGGAACAGAGGAGAGGACGGTCCAGGTCTAGATCATTGGAAAGGAAAAATAGGTCTTCTGGGAAAAAAGAGCTGGATGAAGACAAAAACGCGGGATCACGTCGAAGAAGGTCCAGATCAAAATCAGTGGAAGGTAAGCGTACTTATACCAAGGAGTCTCGGAGCAGAGACAAAAAGTCCAAGCGTCGAAGTGGAAGACGTTCGAGGTCAGTATCTTCTGAGGGTAGGCAAAGGAGAGATGTCAGGTCATCCCCTGGATATTCTGATGAAAAAAAATCAAGAAATAAGCGACATTCCAGGTCAAGATCAATAGAGAAGAAGAGCAGTTCAAGAGATAAAAGGTCAAAACGTCATGAAAGATTGCGTTCATCTTCTCCTGGTGGCGACAAAAGACGAGACGATAGATCATCTCCTGTTAGTTCAGAAGATCATAAGATGAAGAAAAGACACTCGGGATCAAAATCTGGGAAAGAGGTGTCCCCTTCAGATTATCAGATAGATGACAGTGGAGATGCAAATTCAGGTATTGTCTTTAAAGTAAAATTATTTTGTGTGGCCATTACTCCAAACTAAACAATCTGCCTGCAGATAAGGGGTTGAAGGAGGCTTGTGACGCGAGGAAATTGCTGAAAATGCTAAAGTGAAGCATAGGCAATCATTGGACGCTGATGAGAACTTCAACTAAAGAGTATTGAAAATGAGAGCTACCGGTTACTAACAGATGCCATTTCATCCAATGCAGCACCAAGGACAAGGATTCTTCAATTATACATGAACATGATTGCTTGAGCCTAAAGCTGTCTGAAATTCTATATTTTCTTTTTGGCATCCAGTGCATCTTTTTTCCCTTTCTTCTTGAGTTTCTTGCAGGTCTCCATCAGTTTGGAAATAAACAGCTGTGCTCCAATTACTATGAGGTGTACAACACTTCTTTCATTAGTGAGATCATTACTAATATGCTTAAAATGTATGCCTTGGCCACTGCCCCCGATTTAAGGTTTTAAGCTTTATTGCTACTCAGCTCACTGTATTAGGAGGAAGTTTAGGGTTTGATAATCTGTCTCCAACCCAAAAGAACATTGAATGAATGCAGGTCCATAATGATGGTTGCGATCCGGAGCATTTTCTGATGATTGTTAGGCAGGACTAATCTTTTGTAAGGTAAATCAGTAACAATGGTTGTTCGTAAAACCGATGGTTTGGATAGTTGTGCCCCATTGAGTTCTCTACTTACTTATAAGTATGACTGTTACAAGCTGCGTCTCTCACATCTCTTCCCTTCTTTGGTTTCTTTTTCTGTTTCTCTTTCCCTTTTTTTTTTTGGTTTTCATCTTCTCTTCTTTATAAGGAGCTCTTAGCTTTGGCAATAAGTTTTAGCGGTTTGGATTATGCTTGGATGCATGGCTTCAACAACGTACTTGGCTGACAATTATCAAGTGAATCGCCGAGACAAGTTTCAATGAATTGTTTGTGTAATCATATCTCATCCTCTACTTCTTGGCCACTCTCTGGTTTGTTTGCATTGTCCTTGTTTGTGTCTGGTTTAGTCTCTTCACTTGATGCCAAATGATCTCTTTCATCGCAGTATCCGACAAGGGTCACTAAATTTATGTGGTGAACTCTTAGGAGTTCGACCTACAGACCAATATAAAAAATTCATTTGATTAATGCGATACTAAAAATATATAGATCACAGTGTTTTTGCGATTATGTATATCATACCTCTTCCTTGAAGTGCTTATAGCCCTGTGATGATGATTGCGAGAGTACTTAACCGCTACTTGATCAGAATCATTTAAATAACCATGATAGACGACGCTAAACCCTCCTTCCCCTAAACTTTTTGGAAGGTTTTTTTGTCTCGATCAATAGTTCGGATGTACTAGTTGACGTAATACCCATTGGTGGCATAACTAGTGAAGGGGATTGAGATATATAGAAACTTTTCTTAAGTTGAACAACAATATTAGTGACACCTTATAGTGTATAGTGTGTTAATTAATTGATGAGTCTCTGCAAATACCTGGACTTGATCGCTTTTTCTTTCTGAACCCAAAATTGAGAATCAGTACCACTGCAATAACCACTACTACAGAAGCAGCTAATGCAACAATCATCATTGGGAATTTCTTTTTAGGGACACATGAACTAGTTAAACACTTATTATCATCGCCCTTATCATCATCGCCATCAACACTACAAAAAGAATACATGGATCTTTTAGTATTCTTACAAAAGCCTTGTTCCACAAGGCAAGGGATCTTGAATGAAAATGTGAGTGGATTGATTTTCTTTCTTACAATAATTGTAGTCCATTCTTTTCCCTATCAAGTATTGTCTTTGGAATCGAACCATTCAGTTTGTTCTTCCTCAAGTCTCTGTTAAGACCAGAGAAATGTTCCCTACTTTGGTGAACATGATCCATGAGATAAACCACCAACATATTTCGGGAAAATTACATGAACAGACATTTTAGCTAGAAATTCAGGTACTACTCCTGTCCCTGAAATTTGTAAGAAGTCAGTGAAAAAAAGTCACCAAGTTTGTTTCCTTTCTGTTAATCTAAGTGACTTAAAATCATAATGGTTTTTTTTTTTGGGATCCTGTTAGAATAAATAGAAGAATGTCGCAGTAAGGTACAATAAGATTTAGGAGATTTTTTTTATGTTATTTGGATTGTATCGGGTTTGAAGTTTATATAAAAGAATCTAAAACCATCTCCAACTCCATTCCATATTCACCTCCAAACTCCATTTTGGAAAAAAATTTCTCCAACCCTATTTCATTTCTAATTCCAAGATGAAGATCTCCAGTTTGTACTCTATATTTGGATTCTTCCATCTCGATTATACACTAGAAAATGGAGATATCCATTTTTTGCAGTTAGAAATGGAGTAAAGTTGGAGAACAACTCAACTCCAAAATGGAGTAACTCTATTTTGAAGTAAAAAATGCAGAAATTGGTTGGAGATGTCCTAAGGGTTTGTATTATTCATTCATCAAAATAATAAAGAAACCCTAGAGACAAAATGTATTCTACTCAAAGAAAAAACTCTCGTTTTTATTCTGTTTTGCTTTCTTAAAGTTTTGATAAATTCGCCGCAATTCACGATACTTTCGATCTACAATGATCATATGTACAGCCTTTTGGTAAGATTTTGAATTCCAGTTACTATGGTAACCGTTAACCCACTTGAAGATAAGTTTATGTTTATAAGCCGAAACAAGAAGAAAAATAAGCAAGTGTAATGTTTTCTAACAAGAGATCTCACAAGGAAGTGATTCTTGGTGGTGTAGACACAATCGCGCCGCTGCAACTTAGACCGTCCCACAAAAACTGCTGTGGGACGCATGGATCTCCTTGCCATGAGATTCTATTTCTACTCAATCCATGGTGGTTTTAATATTTTTGATAGCAATCACTGTAATGAAGTTTGTTGTTGTGCCGGATTTAGCGTGTCGGATTTAGCATATAGTTAAGGGTTTTGAATTTTCATTAATACTATACAATTAAAAAACATACCATCATCTTCGTTTGTTTTAGACTGTGTAAAATTGATCAAAATTGATCACTACGTAAACTTCTATAGCATTAAGTAGAGGTGGGAGTGTTGAGTTCTGAGTTTTTTGAAGCAGAATAAAAATTATGATAATAAAAATTGTTAGACGGTGTAAATGTTATGATAATAAAAATTGTTAATCTCTTATTCATCGAGAATTCTCTCTTAGAGGAGAGATGTGCATATAAGGAAGGAAATATACAAGAGTTAAAGATACTTAATTGCAGAGATATAAATGATATACAACATGATTAAAGGAATAGTAATATATTCTCTAATACACCCCCTCAAAATGGACTACCGGATGAGAGGCCAATTTTGAATCGTAGCATTTCATATCGTGATCACACGAGGGGTTTGGTGAGGACATCCACAAGCTGGTCATGAGTGGAGATATGTGAGACCCGAACCTGGCCAGCTTGAACTTGGTTTCGAACAAAGTGATTGTTGAGGGCGAGATGCTTCATGCGAGAGTGAAAAATTGGATTTGCTGTCAAGTATGGTGCTCCCATGTTATATCTATAGATCACTGGTGTGTGTGGTATGTCGAGGCCAAATTATGTCATTAGTGAATGTATCCAAGTGAGTTCCGCAGCCGTGGAACCAACTGATTTGTATTCTGCTTCAGTAGAGGATCTAGCTATGCTGGTTTGCTTTTTCGACGACCATCCAATCGGATGTAGGCCAAGATAGATGATATAAGCGCTGTGGAAGTGTAGTCGTCGCGGTTCCCTCCCCAATCCGCATTGGTGAAAGCGTGGAATGTTCGTGTGTTAATGGAGGGGAAGTAAATACCTTGTTCCATTGTCCCAGAGATATATCAAATGATCTGTTTTATCGGAGTCCAATGCTCTGTTGTTGGGCGGTGCATAAACTGAGATAGCTTGTTAACAACAAAGGAAATGTCTTGTCTTGTTAGTGATAAATATTGTAAGTTTACCATAATCTCTCGATATTCAGTGTCATTGTCAATGGTTGTCCCTGAAAATAAGGAGAGAGACATATTTGGACACATCGGTGTTGAGATGGGCTTTGCATTCGTCATGTGTGTCCGAACTAATAAATCTGCAATATATCGATTTTTAGTTAGATGTAAACCATGAGTTGTGCGTACAATTTCTATTCCAAGAAAATAAGAGAGGTGTCTCAAATTTTTAATTAAAACGTTAAAAAAGAGATTCGATAAACCGGTTTATGTGATCGGCACTATTGCCGGTGATGATGATATCATCAACATAGACTAACATGTAGAGGAGAATGTCATTGGTGTTGTAGATAAAAAGAGAAGCATCAGCTATTGAGCTCTTAAAACCCAAGTTGTGGCAAGAAGGTACAAAGCTCGTTGTACAATGCTCTTGGTGCTTGTTTGAGTCCGTAAATGGCCTTGCAAAGCTTAAAAATGGCTCATGGATTATCAACATCAGTAAAACCCAGTGGTTGAACCATGAACACTTCTTCATCAAGATGGCCTTGTAAGAATGTTGTTGTGACATCCAATTGTCTGAGTGGCCATTGACGAGAAGTTGATGTGCTTAGTACGATGTGTATGGTTGCAGGTTTAACAACAGGGTTGAACATTTCATGATAGTCAATACCGGGACGCTGAGTGTATTCTTTGGCGACGAGAAGAGCTTTGTATCTTCCGATGGAACCATCCGCTTTGGGTTTAATAGTAAAAATCTACCTGCAACCAACAACATTAGAGGCACGTGAAGCATGAGTTAGATCCCATGTATAATATTTAATCTGTGAATTTATTTCTTCACTCATGGCTTTACGCCAATAAGATGAATTCAGGGCTTCGGTAACAGAGGTTGGTATGGTTTTTGGAAGCTGAAGTGAAGCATTAAGGTTTTAATTTCTGAACATGTTTCCGAGGACCAGTACTTGCGCGCGTTGAAGCTGGTGGAGGCGTAGGAGCCGTGGCTGCTGGTATGATCAGAGAGGTGGCATCAGCTAGTTCTGGTGACGGTATTGGTGATGTAGTACGTGATGAAGACGAGGATGTCTCATTCGGATCAACCATAGGAGCCTCTATAGAAGGTGCTGGTTGAGGCGGATATTGTGGTGGTGCTGGTGAAGGAGTGATGGGGGAAACCTGCGGAGAAGAAAATTTTCTAACAATAGAAACGGGAGGATAGGATGGTGAAGGTGAAACAATATTATATATTTCTTCTATTTGACGAGATGGAGTTGAAAAAGGAAAAACTGATTCATGAAATACAACATGTGTAGACGTATAAATGCGAGAAGTATTTTTAGCAAGACAAAAAAAAATAGGTACTCTGAGTAATGGAATAGCCAGGAAAGACACAAGGTGTCGATCTAGCATCTAGCTTGTGAGATGCATAAGGTCTTGTCCATGGAAAACATAAGCACCCAAAAATCTTTAACTTTTGAAAATTTGGAGCATTTCCCATTAAGAGTTGAAAAGGAGTTTTAAATTCTAAATGCAAGGTTGGCATTCGATTTATTAAATAAACTGTTTTACCAAATGCAAAGGTTCAATACGAGTTGGGCATGGAGGCATGCGACATTAGAGCAATACCCGTTTCAACAATATGTCGATGTCGGCGCTCAACAATATCATTATGCTCAGGTGTATGTGAGGACTTGTTATATGAGATATGCCATGAGTCAAAAGAAAAGATGATAAACCAATATATTCACCCCCATTATCCGTGTAGAGGGTTCGAAGCTTTTGTTGAAATCGGTTTTCAACCAATGCTTTGAATTTGGTAAAAACATCATAACTTGAGATTTTTGTTTAAAATGATACAACTATGTGTATCTAGTAAAATGAGTGGAGATGTCCAAACATCCGAGAAAACGATATCTAAAGCATGGGAAGACTTCAAAGAAGAATTTGTGAAAGGTAACTTGTACATTTTATTAATAGAACAAGCATGGCACGTATATGCAAGCAAAACATTTGAAACATGTGGTAAATCAAATTGAGAAATAATTTTTTGAAGAATTGGAAAAGCCGGATGATCTAAACGGGAATGCCAATCCGAAAGAGTAGTTTTGAGGACATACTAAAACCAAGAGAATGTTGTATAGAAGTGTTTAGTTTTGGCCACTCATAAGTGCCACTTTTAGGCTTGCCTTCCAAACGAAGAGACCCCGTTTATAGGTCTCTCACCTGGAAATAAGTGGGAGTAAAAGTAATCGAATCATTTTTAGCTTTACACAATTGAAAAACAGATATTAAATTTTTATCAAGAGAAGGAACACAAAGAATGTTATTAAGAAAAAAGGTTTAGTATACGAAGAGAAAGAATAAGAACCAGTGTGGGAGATCTGCAACGCAAAGTTTTCCCCAAGAAAAACATCATCGTAACCTGTGTAAGGGTTATGAAGCAAGAGGTTTGCCAAATCCGACGTCATATGGTGAGAGGCACCGGATTCAAGCAGCCAAGTCGAAGAATTAGACATCATGGTAGTGTTTGCTCTAGGCTACCACGGTTGGAATTGTTGTAGTGGTTGCCACGATTGAGGATGAGGATATGGTGAAGAAGATGCAACACCCTTGACAATACAGAAGTCTGGAAAATACTTGGCACTGTGACCTTGTACTCCACATGCTTGACGCGATTGTTTTGTTTATTCGGAGGGCCAGACCTCGCTTGTTTGTTGATGTAATTGCGATAAGGCTGATGTTGACGTATTTCTGTAGCATGAGCCACAATTGGTGTAACTGGAGTTGGTTCTGTGCAGATGATCATTGCTTCTCGATTCAGGAGTCTCTCAAGACCATTGATAACATCAATCTATGGTTTGTAGTTTTCACTAAAGCCAATAAGAATCTGTTCAGTGAGATCTTCAGGATACATTGGTTTGCCGAGAAGAGCAAACTCATCTGCTTTACCCTTGACGAGACGCAAATAATCAATTCTTGTTTTCGTTCC
The DNA here is from genome assembly GCA_963922655.1 of Cardamine chenopodiifolia. Classification (NCBI taxonomy): domain Eukaryota; kingdom Viridiplantae; phylum Streptophyta; class Magnoliopsida; order Brassicales; family Brassicaceae; genus Cardamine; species Cardamine chenopodiifolia. Next base: position 10,838,385 of record OZ000479.1, on the reverse strand, counting down.
TTTGACACAGGTCTTGATCTGATACTTCAGCTTATGGATATGACCGCATGTAGGATTTTCGAACATCTCAGCAAGATTATCCCAAACTTCCTTGGTTGTATTTGCAATTGAAACCACCGATTGAACCGATAGTGAGATTGCTCCAATGATAGAACTTTATAGGAGACGATCTTGGCGCCCATGGAGCATACACCGTATTTGGAGACGAGACACCATTAACAAGAATTGTTGGAGAAAGAACTGTACCAAATGAATTAATGAACTGTTGGAGTTCGTGACCTTCAAGTAACACCCTAACTTGACGTCCCCACTTAAGATAATTTTGTGTGATTAGCTTCGTCACACTCGACATGTTCACAAAGAAAAGTGTGCTTTGGGGATCTTGTGAGTTACACACAAAGATCCTTTCAATAGTTGATTCAGTTGCCATAGTAAGAGAGAGAATTGAAGAAGTAAGAGAAACAACGCGAAAATCAAAAAGCAGAAAAAACAGAGAAAAAATAGAGTAGCAGACGAAAAAGAAAAATAAGAAGAGATTAAGAGGTGGCTAGAATATATTTAACCTATTTGGCTCTGATACCATGTTATGATAATATAAATTGTTAATCTCTTAATTGATCAAGAATTCTCTCTTATATACAGAGGAGAGATGTACATATAAGGAAAAATATATACTAGAATTAAGGATACATAATTACAATGATATAAAATATATACAACATGATTAAAGGGATCGTAAAAAATTCTCTAATAGTAAACAGTGATGGACTTTAGATAAGAAGGGCTCATACTTTCATATATAACTACTCTGTTCCAGAGAATGTTGAACTCTTTAGTCTGGTTGGCCTGTAAGGCTTGGACATCAGAAAAGTGGATGTACATGTAAACTTTATCATTAGGAAACTCAAGCAACTTGGTAAAACTAAATGGTGCACTAGCATTCGCACGCATTTCAGCGATCATGCTCACATCCTGCGGCACTAGGTAACTATTGGAGTTCTCCACTTTGAGAGTAGTGGAAATTTGTAAAACCCTTTTAATCTATCCATATACATTTCCTCCGTCTCGTGCAACTCTTTTTGATATTGTCTAAATGATCTTATCAATGTTTCCACTAGGTAAACCCTTACGGTTAATTCCATAAATTTTGTTGTAGTAGATAATCATAAGGGTTGCCAAAGTGATAAAACTTTATTAAAACAAACGTTGTAATGGAATATAAGCATGTAGGTACCTTCTTGATCTTGAGCTTTAACAAGGTGAATAATAGCGCAAGTTGATATGAGGGCGACCAACAAAAGCTCATGGAGACTCTTCATATTCTCTTACTTCCAAAGCAAAATCAAGAAATGCACTACCCTAATTCTGATATGACATGGACCGGATCTTCAAAATCGGCTGGATCAAATATTGTCACCGGCAGATGTGGGATTGTCATGACTTCTTCCTCTCGTGGTATTTGACGTATCTTGAAACAACAATCATCAATGTCTTCTTCATTTGATGTTTCTAAAGGAGTTTTATCATCTAAAAATTCACAGATTGCTTCGTTATCATCGCTGTCGTAGGAAAAAACTGATTTATATTTTTATTGTTAGTCTATACATTATATAAGATTCAAGTGGTTTAGTTTATCAAAAAGTACCTAATGTATTCATAACTGAAAAATAAATGGTGATGAATAGTAAACCCTTTTTTCTTGAAAACTTGATTTCGCTAGTTTTACCATTCATAACATTTATCAAATTTTCATATTTTCGAAAATTAATTCTACTATATATTTTGGACGTGTTAAAATTATAACTACAAAAAACAAAACATCATTAATCTACTAAAACCAGGTTTTCTAGCCGTTTCTGATTATTCTGCAAAAACTCTATTCAGTTAAAGAGCTTCCGCTGTTGGATCATTGGATTATTTTGCTATTCCACTTATCATTTGATATACATATATACGAGTCAACCACGATGTTTTGTTTCTTTTATTTATAACTTGTAACACGTCCAAAACATACATGGGTGACTGGCTACATCGCGTAGACAAAAGGAAGACATTATAAGCTTCGAAATACAAAGGATTCCGTTCTTAAGCGTCTAATGTTCGTTCGGTTCAGTTCTCCGATAACGTTAACAAAGAGGGTGCTATAACCGGCGAACACATACGACCACCATCTAGGGCCGATCCAATACTTCCAGATGCCCCACACAAGATTAAGAAGTGCTATTTTCGCAGTGCCATCTAGGGCCGATCCAAGTGCTATAAACTATATTTTTTTCCAATAGTTGGAGTTTTAAAATGTAAGGTCTGAAATGATGGTTTCCTTTGTCTATGTTTTGGACTGGCCCTACCGCTGTCCACTACCATTTTCTTCCTAAATATTTCATGTTTTATTGAGCCAATTCCTCAAATTTTAGTTACTACTAAGGTGAACAAGTATGAAATCGTTTTGATGGGTTCTAAGCTCAACGAGTTGTCCTCACGTCTCCAACTTTAAGTCTAGTTAGATCAATACACCTCGAAATTTGAAAAACTAAAATTTTTACTTCGTAGTTTTCTTTTAGGGTTCTAAGCTGTTCATGGTGTTAACAAAAAGTTATGCTGTCCACATCTCCCTCTGTCTATCTTTTTCTGTTGCGTATTCGTGAAAAACTAAACAAAACCTTTAGAAACCAAAAGAGAAATAAAGACAGAAGTTCTTTTGAAGCGAATACCCTTTTGTCTATATTCTTATTATTGATGTGATGAATATTACTTTACACTCTTTTATATAAGTTTCAAAACTCGATATAATCCTAATAGATAAGGAAATCTAAAACCTATTATACCGTATCGCGGGGCGCATCCCCAAAAACTAACTCTAGCCGCTTTTGGCCAGTGTCATTCCTTATCTTATTCTAATAGGACCCCTTAACAGTACTTTATTATTTTAAGTAACTAGGAATAACATATTGAACATTTCTTTGATCAAAATGGCCCTTTATCTTTTCTGTGATTAGTTGGTTCTGTGATTATCCTACCAGCTTATGCAGCCCCTCGGTTCATCATGAACCTGCTTAAGTAATGGGCTCTGTTTTTTGTTTTTAGAATTAAGACACTCTTTTAGTTCGATAACAACTTGGGACATGCTTGGTCGTTTCTCTGAAGAAGGGGTTGCACACAACATAGCCAATTCAAGAGCTCTCCAAACAGAACGAGAGTTGTAATCACCATGAAGATTAGGATCCATGATTCTGGTAATATTTCCTCTATTTAGCATAAATTCCATCCATTCTGTTATGTGAGACTTTTCACGAGTTTGATCAATCACACGTTGGTTTGTGATCATCTCTAATAATACAATCCCATAGCTGTAGACATCGCTCACCTCAGCCAACCGCCCTGCTCTGTAATATCTGGTAAAGAAAGATGATAAAGTACACTTCATATGTAGTAATTATACAATAAAATGAACTTCAGCATATTGTAATGTTGGGAAGTTCACATCTAAGATTAGTGTAGACGTTGGTCTGAGATCATGCTTATATTAAAGCAAAATTCACCTCCAAGTCTGAATGAAAATACTTATTCGGGATCAAGATATCCAGAGGTACCAGCAATAACTGTCGAAACTTGAGATTCATCTCCAAGTTGGAAAGATCTTGAAAGTCCAAAATCCGCAATTTTGGCCGTGAACTTCTCGTCCAACAATATATTCGTACTTTTGACATCTCTATGCACCATTGAGGGTCGACATCCAATATGTAGGTTTTACCAACCCTATATATATAATTATGAGAGCATTGTTGCTTTATGTCTAAATCATTTCTAAGATGCTAATAAAAATATGAAAATCTCATGGAACTACAAATTTACAATAAGTTCCAATTCTAATCTAAACAATTACCACAGTTTGTCAAAAAAAATTTGCTTGAAAAGAGATTAGATGGTTTCAAAACTTTGGTTTAAGTGATAATACGATGTATACATACATTCAAATTGAATCATTTGTGCCCAATCATAACAAAATGTTTTCGGATGAGAAAAACAAGTGAAATGATTTTGAGTTTAATACAAACCTAGTGCAGCATCGACAACTATTCGTAGTCGAGTATTCCAACTCAAGACAGAGCCACCATGTTTCCCTACATTTGATCAAAATTAGTAAGAATTTTTGTAATCACTAAGAACTTAAAATGCTAATCTTATAACCAGATATTTTACCTGATTAATGATGTTTTCAGTCTCCATTTGACATGTATTCGTAGATAAGAGCCAAGGTATCTCTTTCATCACAATAACCGACAAGGTTTACCAAATTTATATGGTGAACCCTCAAAAGAAGTTCGACCTGACCACCAAGTTATAATGAACACACGCAAAACACATTGACTGAACATAATCCTAAAGATAGATAACTTTTTCACATGTTTGTGGAAGATTTATTTTATTTCATACCTCTGCCTTGAATTCCTTATAGCCTTGTATTGATGACTGAGATAGTACGTAGTTTCACAGCTTCTTGTTGAGAACAATCTATATCACCGTGATATACGATACCAAACTCTCCTTCACCGAGAGCTCTTTGGAAATTGTTTGTCATTTGCACAACTTCTGAATAAGTAAACTTTTTCCTTTTCGTCTCAATCGATGTCTCAGATATAAACGTAACATTCGCTAGTGGCATAGTTGGTGATGGTGGTATAGGTGTAGAATGCAAAATTTAGTAAGAGAATACCACCTTATAAATATGTATTTAATTTTGTTGGTGATAACTCTCCAACCTTCCACATGACTTGATGCCTTTTTCTTTGTGAACACAAAATAAAGAGCTAGTGCCACTAGAACAACCACGACTGCTGAAGCAACAAGTGCAATAATCATGGCTGGAAATTTCTTCTTTGGGCATGAACCAGATAAACATTTATTATTCTCATCTCCATCAACACTACATAACCAAAGGATCGATCATTTAGGATTATGAATGCATAAGGTGAAGATTTTGAATTAAAATATGTATACGTAAGTTGAGTTCCTTCTTACAATAGTTTCAGTCCTTTCTTTTCTCTATCGCGAAGTGCTTGTGGAATTAAACCATTCAGATCATTCTTACTCAAGTTTCTATTGATATAGAAGAAATATTCATAGATTGGTGACCATGATACCGAAGAATACTACAACCAAAAATGTCAGAGAAACTTTCATGAGCAACAATGATTTCATATTAGCTAGAAATTCAGGCACTCCTCCAGTCAATTTGTTATTTGACAAGTCCCTATAGTTTTGAAGAAAATCAAATGTCATAGAAATACCCAATTATTATACTTACAACTTTTCTTGATGGGAGAGATATTGAATTTCAGCTGCTATGGTTCCGGTCAACCCTTGAAGACAAGCTTATGTTTATATGTAAAGATACAAAAGTAGAACAAGTATAATAAATATGATGCTAAAAAATATATATTGTAATTTAACTAGCAAGTGCTGTCTTCTATAAAACAAATCTCACAATGAAGTGATTATTGGTGGTATAGACGCATCCGTGTCACCAATTGAGACCGTCCCACAAGAACTGCCTAGGGACACATGGATCACCTTGCCATGAGATTCTACTCATTCCATAGGTGGCTTTGATGTTTTTAATAGCAATTACTGCCATAAATTTGAACGATATATTAGTTTTAGCATATTGGAATATACAAAATCACGTATAATAAATTTTATCAAAAAATCAAATAAAATGACGCAATATAGTCTTTACTCACGTACAATCATTATCATCTGTGTCAGACTGTCAAAGAAAATCGGCAACCGCAAAACCTTCAACGGCATTAAGCAGAGGTGGGTGTGTAGACTTTCCCGACAGCTTTAGGATGCATTCTCGATCTTCGCAAATAACTGGAGACGGGTTACTTATCGTGTTGGACTGTAGATATAAAGGCCTGTAAGAGTCTTTAATGGATTCTCCATTCAAAGAAATATCGAACTCTCTAGTCTCGTTGGCCCGTAAGGCTTGAACCTAAGCAAAGTGGAGGTACAAGTAAACTTTATCACTAGAGGAGGTGGGATACTCGATATCTGTCATTGGTGCACTCGCATTGGTGGATGTTTAAGCGGTTTTGAGAGCATCTTGAGGAAGACGAAAACCGTTGGAACTGTTCACCGTAAGACTTGTAGATATCTGCTTCCCGTCTGTCTGATTGTATGGAGTCAAAATTATATCATAGACATCGTCCGGGTAACTGTTCTTTGCCACAATATTAAATTTTATTAGCCATGTATAACAATTGAATGAATAATAAAAGCCTTAGATTATCTTAATCAAAGTAGACTCACCGTATAGAGTACTCTGAATTGCTAAAATATAACCACGTAAACAACTTCAACGAACCAGCTGTGGTGATGTAACTGTTATTTGGTAGTGGTCTTATTTCGATGGACGATATCAATGGCGTCCACGTGCCTATCTTGACAAGACACAGGTCCAAAATGTTTGACCTCGGGATGTGAGAGATCTCTTTCCGTATATATTTTTCAGTGTCTACTGTTACGCAGAAATTAGGGCCTATGTACAAGTCAAATCTATGATATATATTTAAACCGTCATAATTTCCATACACAGTTCTAACTCTGATCAAATAGTTGGTTCCCTGATTCACTGTAATATTGTAACAGTTGCGTAATCCATCTGGAAAGTATCTAACCGTATGTTGCGGCTTTAGGTAATCTTCCTCAAGACTTTTCTGAATCCTAGCAATTTTTCCAGTTTGAATCTGATGAGTACTGTAAACCAGTTGCAGAGTCGATATAAGGAGACTGTTCATTCGGGGATAACCCGCTATCCAAACTGATAAACCCTGATAAGGTAAAATTACCACATTCATAAAAAAATGAAGAATTATGGAAAATTCCACACAATCCCCGATATAGTAAAGAAGAAGCTAACCAAAATAAAGGCTGACTGATAGTTATATCATAGTTTAATTCCATGTTCTAAAATTTGACCGTCGAGTAGTTTTGGCGGTCATGTAATTAAAGTTATTAAACACTTAAAATGGGTCAAAAATACCAATTTTTGTAGTTGGACCTATCACAATAGGCTTTTATTAATTTAAGTCTAAAGAAAAGTACTCAATGCGCTTAAGTTAACATGCGTGTCCGATAGATGTTATTTATAGTAGATGGTTTCTTTTGTGCAACCATAGTCTTAATTGATAGAGAGGTCCTCAAAGGTTGGTACAAGCAAACAGAGCCGATTTGGGTAGAGTATCCGTGGCAACATTGGCCGAGCCTAAAGCATAATGAAATTTATAGTAGATGGTTATCACACTTCCTTCCTCCCAAAACAGATGTTATTTTTATAAGAGATTTCTTCTGTTTCACGTGGATTAGTCAAACTAATAATTTGACTTTTTGTTGTTGGCATTAATTTGACTTTTCCAAACATACATGGATGTAATAAAGTTCAATAACGTTTTTTTAATACTAATAAATTGGGGCTTTTTTGTGATGAGATATTAGTCTAATATATTGATACATGATAAAGTTTGCTAACTTAAAAAATTTTAGGTTTCTCTAAAATTGAAATTAATACATGTTTTCACATTATAATTTATATTTGACATAATATATTTAATATATATATATATTTATATATTAATTGAAAATATGAAAAAAAACTTCTTCTATTCTTTGAATTATTTGCTAAACGGTAGGCCTACATCAAACGCTAGTACCTAACAAATTTTTAAACACGGATTTAGTGTGATCTGTTTTTGACCAATAGTTTAGATACGGTTAAGGGTAAAGCTACGTAACATGCTACTCAAAATTTCTCTAATTATTTAATTATTGTGTTGGCTAAAATACCGCATAAACAACTATTATTATTATTATTATTATTATTATTATTATTATTATTATATGGATGATGCTGGTAGGACGGATAAAATCTCTAAATTATTATTATATATGTGATTGTAAATATGTATCTAAAATATTTATAAATAAATGTCACAAAATAACTTATGCTAATAAATAAACCACAATATCAAAATTCTCTACTTTTATCAAGATACAATGCCCGTGGGACAGCACGTCAACACCAATAGTTCTTGGTATTTCTAATTGCTATTTATATATATACTTGTGCTACATCAGGTAAGCCATGCTTTATAGTTGTTACCAGAGAAAAAGAAGATTAAAATCTGCAAAAAGATTGATATATACATCAGAAATGTGGAAATTTTGATTTATCTTCATACAGTGGTAATTTAAAGCCACTTTCTTTTTGCATATCTTGATCCAAGAAACAAAATAATCTAGCAACTGAGGAATCTTAGAAAAAAAATTATAAAAGTATTATAAACCATGGAATGATCACATTTCAATGCCTTTAACAACTAAAATCTAAAGAAGAATATGCCAAATTTGAATCAAAGATTAACATGTAGTTACAAAAGTGCCGTTTCAGCTATGGCATGTTTCCCTTGGCCCAAACGAAAATTTAAAGGCAGTAAGGACTGCAGAGACTGTAAGCCAACTTCTTATGTTTTCTCTAGTGAATTGTCTGTACACAACTACAATCCAAATCTTGTAGAATAATGAATATATGGCCAGATCGTAAAAAGCACTTGTTAATTGTGCCAAGGCTATTCGAGTTAGGTGCTTGAATGAAAAGAAATTTAGTTGCATAAGTGATTTTTCTGTCTAATCTAGTCGTCTTAAAAAAACCATAATACCACGCAACAAAAACTAGTCATGAATAGATATCCGTTTCACGCATACACCTACTTGTTTTGTTAGACAAAAGCTCTTGACATGTTTAAACGTCGTATATATCTAAGTCTATGACAACCCGAAAGTCAACTCCCTCTCAACGTTTCTTCATGCGTAATGGTGGTGAATATTAAAGCTCAAAATATTTCGCAGATAGAAAAGTTCTTTGGGAATAAGTCTAATTAAGCAAGTTGCATTTTGTATAGTCAAGAATTAACAAATCAATTTAATTGCACCAATCAAAATCTCTACTCAAGGTTGCGATAAGACATAGTACTTGTAGTAGATACGCCCGTACGACATGCATGAAGACTTTCCGCGTGCATTTAACATATATTAATCTTGCGACAATAAAGTTTCACTAGAAGACATCGTTGCTTACTATCCTTCACTCGGTTTTCTTGAAGCAATAATTAATTCCATAGTCACTCGTTTTATCCTTTGGTTGACTTTAGCTTGCTTTAATTGGTATCCATTATTGGAGAAGGTTAATTCGTGTGTCCTTATATAAGAAACGTGAGTACATACGAGTGTGTTGTTCTTTTTCCTGCGTGTTTTGTTATCGGAATCATGAAGAGCCTGTGTTGCCTTTTGTCGGGGTTGTTAGCGTTTGGAGTTTTTCCGGTCCTTCGTTTTGCTGAAGCACAAAATCAAGAAGGTATGTAAGTTCCATGCCCCGTTCGGCCATAACGCACAATAAGCACTTTGCTTTAGGCCACCTATTAATATTAAGTTTTGAGGCCACATAATCTGATTATAAGTGTAGTGTAGTGACTACTAAATGTTAATATACTATCATCTCTGCATAGAGTCGATGTCTTCTACTTCTTAGTTTAACATATTTTTTATTGGTTATTATTTTTCTAGTATCATAATACATTTACGTAGTGAGACAAAAAAAATTTTGGTCATCGTGACCAGTGGCTATATACCTCTCTCAAATCAAATGAGAGGGATGAGATTGGTGGCATCAGAGGTCACAATTTTTACAATTTAAATGATAATCACTTCTAGATTGATTTCTTAGTGCTAAATCTTATCTTTTATATATACCCTTTATTTTTCAACTACTTTTTTCCTCTTTTCCCTTTTTTTTTGTTATCTGGATATATTGTTGAGGAAATGTAAGTATAATACAAACACCATCAAAACAAGCCAACAAAGTACAAAGAATTTTAATATATTTTATATCCTAAAGAAAAGGAGACAAAAAGTGCGACTTAGTTCTAAAGAATTTTCCTTTTATCATTCAAAATTTTTGCAGACATATCTTATATCACTTAAATGATTTCCTTCAAGTGTTGACAAAAAAAAAAAAACTGTTTTCCAGTATTTATAGAAGTCTTAATTAGTTAACATTCAAATAACCTAGTATCTGTTTAGACTATTTATACTAGAGTCAATTGGCCAAATACCAAAATATATTAAATGAATAAAGTATCTACCAAAGAAATTTATGTAATTGCAAAGCAAGCCCCCGCCCGCTCCCCAACTCTTCTTTTCATCATTCATTTTTCTGAAATCAGACGTTTCATCATTCATATTTTTCATTTTTTTAACAGGTTTTATCAGTTTAGATTGTGGTTTACCTTTAAACGAGCCTCCTTATTTTGAACCGGAAAACGAAATACAGTTCTCATCAGATGAAAATTTCATCCAAAGTGGAAAGATAGGTAGAATCCCGGCAAATCTTGAATCTGGTAACCTAAGACCGTACTTGACTCTACGATATTTTCCTGATGGAATACGAAACTGCTATGATCTAAGGGTGGAAGAAGGGAGTAAATATCTTATTAGAGCTTCTTTTTTCTATGGAAACTTTGACGGACTAAATCTTAGCCCGCAATTCGATATGTATATTGGTCCAAATAAATGGACAACAATAGATTTGCAAATAGTACCAGATGGTACAGTGAAGGAGATCATTCACGTTTCAAGATCAAACTCTTTGCAAATTTGTCTTGTTAAGACAGGGGCAACTATACCGATGATATCAGCTTTAGAACTACGACCTTTGGCCAGTGATACTTACATCGCTAAATCTGGTTCCCTCAAACTTTCCTTACGCATGTATCTTAGCAACGCCACCGCTATTCTTCGGTACGTAGTCAACATAAAACTATAACTAGTCTACATCTTATATTATTAATGTATATGACACATTTAAATATTAAAGTATGCCTAGTTAAGATTTTTACTCATTTTACTTTTTTACAACATACTAAGAGAAAGATTGTGAGTTGTGATAGGTACCCCAAGGATGTTCACGATCGCTCATGGGTTCCGTATTTTCAACCCGAATGGACACGAATTTCGACAACCGCAAATGTGTCCAATAGAAATCACTATGACCCACCGCAAGTCGTGCTTAAGGTGGCCGCGACACCTACAAATCCTGATGCGCCGTTGATGATTAATTGGAGTTTGCTGAATCCTGATGATGAACTTTACTTGTACATATACTTAACGGAGATCCAAGTCCTAAAGGCCAATGACACTAGAGAATTCGACTTTGTATTTAATGGAGAAACAATTAACACTGATGTTGTTAGTCCTAAATATCTTGAAATAATGACTAGGTTTACAACAAATCCTAGACAATGCAAAGGAGGTATTTGTCGCATGCAGTTGAGAAAAACCCAAAGATCTACACTTCCACCTCTACTTAATGCTTTTGAAGTTTACTCAGTTCTTCAGCTTCCACAATCTCAGACAGATGAAAATGAAGGTATCAAATAGATAGTTTTTTTCCCCTTTTTTAATAAAAATGATTATTTAAACATATCCATGATATCTAGTTCATTAACTATTTTCTTGTATCGTTGAAACATTATGCTAGTGGTTGCTATCAAGAACATCAGATCTACTTATGGACTGATGCGTATAATCAGTTGGCAAGGAGATCCATGCGTCCCCGAGCAATTCTTGTGGGATGGATTGAACTGTAGCATAACAGATATATCTCAACCACCAAGAATAATTTCTTTGTAAGATCTAATTATGCACTTAATTTTAAAATTACTGAAAGATCATGTTTCTATAAAATCAAAAATTTTAATATGTTTTTAATTAACCAGAAATTTATCTTCAAGTGGCTTGACGGGAACCATAGCATCTGACTTTCAGAACCTGACACATCTAGAAAGATTGTAAGTATGATATTGTTGTTCATTAAATAAAGACGAAAGTTTGTTTTGTTACATGTTTGATATATGGACACAAAGAAACTAATGGTTCATTGTTTTTCACATCCCAGGGATTTGTCAAACAACACTTTGAGTGGAGTGGTGCCCGAGTTTCTAGCATCAATGAAATCATTGTTGATCATGTAATAAATTGCTCAACTTATTTACTAATCTGGTTCCTACGAATCATGTTTGTGTACATATATATTTTCCTCTATTTCGACAGAAACTTGAATGGGAACAATCTTAGCGGTTCAATTCCTCAAGCTCTTCGGGATAGAGAAAGGGAAGGGCTAAAGTTATAGTAAGAAAGATTCCGACATGATTTTTCTCTATAACTAGTCATATCCCAAACTGAAATATGAATTCAATATATCTTAGATCTTATAAGTTCTAATTTTTTGTTTTTGTAGTGTCCTTGGAAACAAAAAGCTTTGTCTATCTGGTACATGTACACATAAGCCAGAGAAAAAAGTTTCAGTAACAATTGTTGCACCAGTTGCTTCCATTGCTGCTATCGTTGTTGCCATAATCCTCCTTTTTGTGTTCAAAAATAAAATGTCATCAAGTATGGAATATTTGCAACAACCTCTTTCAATCAAGAAACAATCATCTATTTTAACTATACTTACTTGCATTAGCTTAATTTACTTGCAGAAAATAAGTCTGAACCGTGGATCAAGACAAAAAAGAAAAGGTTTACTTATTCAGAGGTTATGGAAATGACTAAGAACTTGCAAAAACCTCTTGGTGAAGGAGGGTTTGGTGTTGTTTATCATGGTGATCTAAATGGCTCAGAGCAAGTAGCTGTCAAACTACTTTCCCAAACATCAGCACAAGGCTATAAAGAATTTAAGGCAGAGGTATGAAATGATTTAACTGTTCCACAAGAGTCATAGCAAAAAGATGTGATTTATTTTTATGACTATGTTAACCTATGTGTGTGTGTGTTTGTTTTACATTGCGGCCAGGTTGAACTTCTTCTTAGGGTTCACCACATAAATTTGGTAAGCCTGGTCGGATACTGCGATGAACAAGATCACTTTGCCCTCATCTATGAATACATGTCTAATGGAGACTTACATCAGCATTTATCAGGTGAATATATGTATATAACTCGAAAGCATTTTTTATGGATCACCAAATGAGGTTAAATAAATAATGGTCTAATATGACATTTTTACATGGTTATATTCTCTATACAGCATGTACGTGTTCGCATAATGCTTAATGGAGATTTAATATTCAACCTCTTATAACATTGTGTACCTTAAAAGGATAATAGTTAGTTATCATGTGATGTAGGAAAACATGGTGGCTCTGTTTTGAGTTGGGGTACTAGACTACAAATAGCTATTGAGGCTGCGTTAGGATTAGAATACTTGCATAGTGGATGCAAACCAGCAATGGTGCATAGAGATGTCAAAAGTACGAATATATTGTTAGATGAAGATTTCAAGGCCAAAATTGCGGATTTTGGACTCTCTAGATCGTTTCAAATTGGAGGCGATCAATCTCAAGTTTCAACAGTTGTTGCTGGTACTTTAGGATATCTTGATCCTGAGTAAGTATATTCATCATCTTACACCATGGTTTAAATATGTTTTCATTTGTTATAAGTGGTTAAAGAATTGTAGATTAGATATGAATTACACTCAATCTTCTTGTCTTAACAGATATTACTTAACAAGTGAGTTGTCAGAGAAGAGTGATGTCTACAGTTTCGGGATCTTGTTACTAGAGATTATCACAAATCAACGAGTCATTGACCAAACCCGTGAAAATCCTAACATAGCAGAATGGGTGACATGTATGATTAATAAAGGAGATACTAGTCAGATCGTGGATCCTAAACTTCATGGAAATTATGACAACCACTCTGTCTGGAGAGCTCTTGAAGTGGCAATGTCATGCGCAAATCCTTCCTCGGCCAAACGACCAAACATGTCCCAAGTTATCATCAAACTTAAAGAATGTCTTGCTTCTGAAAACACGAGGATAAGTAGTAATCAAGGCGAGGACTCTGATCAACATAGTTCGGTTGAACTGAGAGTGACCGTGGCATTTGATACAGATGAGATCAAGCCTAAGGCAAGATAGCTTATATTTGTTCTTCCTAATGGAACATGAACCAAACCTATCAATGTATAAAGCTTTCTTTTTTTTTTGTTTATATAAAAGCTTTGTAATAACTTATAACCATTGTCAAATAGTTTTTTTTTTTGAATTTTTCACTTCAAATGTAATAAAAAGTTTAAATATGAATAATACACGTTTGTAAAATATTTATGTGAATTTAAAGGAAAATCCATAAGGTTTTTGTTCATATGAGGTCTATTTTTAGTTAATAGTTTAAAAAAAACGTGGCGGTACTTCCCCTTTCTGTGGCGCTTCACGAAATTTTCACTTACTGGCATCACGCGGATCGACAATACAAACCGTCGATAAAAATAAATTAACGGCCAATATGCTATCTTATTGCTCACCCTGATCGATATTTGCAACCGTTAGATCAATTAAAAGATCTGAAGGCTCAAATGAAAGGGATCCATCTTGCATATAATGTCACCTCCGCCTCATTGCAATTCACAATTCATCTCAATCTAACACTGTTACTCTTCAAATCTATTTTTCCCGTGAAAATTCAAGTTTCCTGAGATAATGTCTGGCCGTGGAAAGGGAGGCAAGGGTTTGGGAAAGGGAGGAGCCAAGCGTCACAGGAAGGTTCTGAGAGACAACATCCAAGGAATCACGAAGCCGGCGATTCGGAGATTGGCTCGTAGAGGAGGCGTTAAGCGTATTAGTGGTTTGATCTATGAGGAGACACGTGGCGTCCTCAAGATATTTTTGGAGAACGTTATCCGTGATGCCGTCACTTACACTGAGCACGCACGGAGGAAGACGGTGACGGCCATGGATGTGGTTTACGCGCTTAAGAGACAAGGAAGGACTCTCTATGGATTCGGCGGTTAAGGATTTTAGCGTTTTTTTTTTTTGTATTTTCTAGAATTGCTTTAGCGTTATATCATTTGGAATTTCAGATCGATTCGTATTTCCCTTGGCGTTTGCGTTGTTTGTCATAAATATGTTGCGTTTTGTAATTCCGTTTTGCGATTGCGTTAAGAAATTTTCAGTGCTTAGTGCTTACCTTTACTTGACTTGAGATCAAACCTCATTAGTCACTACTTTCAAATCAGAGAAACGTCTCGCAAACGGGCTTATTAAAAGAAAACTAACACATGTAGCTATAAGATGCGCATTAAAATGTTTGTGTAAAACGCCACACATGTGGCCGGTAAGCATGGATGGAGTGGAGATCATCTAAATTGGAACGACACACATTTTTCCAATTTACACGATTCTTTAAAGCATAAGAACATTAAAAATTATAGCATCAATATCGATTGCGCTATTTTTTTGGTTCCTTGAGGCCCGTTAATGACATACACCCTGATTCGTCTAGATGCTAAAATTGTCCACGGACAAGAACACACAAAAAAAACATGTATCACTTTTGAGGCTTTGACAAAATTTTAAGTTTTAACATAATTGTACCATTAATGATGGTAAAATAAAATAAAACTGCACCATTAATATCGTTCCGTTGCAAATTTCTAATATTCCTTGCTTTTTCTTAGCATTGGGCATACAGTTTAATCGGTTTTTTTTGGTTTTGAACAAATCTACCGAATTGAATAGATTAAAAAATCTCTAGCCGCACCAATGCATATCTCAAACCGTTGTTTCCAAGTAAAGCTAGGGAGACCTGAGCCGTAAAGATGACTCTTTACAGTACCATTCTCCATATACTCGTAAACCAGTATCATCTCATTGTTCTCGTCACAGTAACCTATCAGAGAAACCAAATGGCGGTGACAAAATTGAGATAACATCTCGATTTCCGTCCTGAATTCCACAAGCCCTTGCTGAGATTTTGGGTTTCCTCTTTTCACAGCTACCTTTGTGCCATCATTAAGCTCTCCTTTGTCAACTTTACCAAAACCGCCAACTCCAACGTTGCGACTCTCATCGAAGTAATTTGTAGCGTCTTTAACCGATGGAAAGGGAATACGGTAATTGGCATTGGTAGTTATACATGTAAGCGTAGTTCCATTGGAGTATTTGCTTCCCATTGTAGCCGAAGTTCCATTTATTGAAAACGGCATCCAAGTCTTCGAATGATCGTCTTGGCCACGTTTCCGCTTCTTTTACAACACAAAGCAACTTCCCAAGAAGACTAACGCAAGCAACGAACCAATAGATGAACTGACAATCATCCCGACATGCTTCTGCTTAGTGCTTGAACTACTACCTGGCACAAATGTCCCGGTGCTTAGCTGACCCTTAGAGTTATTCATCTTCATGATCTCCAATCCATTCACAATCGCGTTTGGAGAATCAGTGTGAACATCCGATGGCCCAATGCTTACACGGAGTTTATTACTACCCTTCGGCGACTGCGTGACAAAATCACCAGCCAGTGTGTTATCCACAAGAATGCTAAGATCAATATCTGTAGCAGCAGTCATTCAGTCAACACAAAGATTGAAATATAGTTGGTTTAGCGACAAGCTCACGATATCGCAGAAATGAAAGCGGAAATAGTACTGAAACCCCGGTTCAACATCGAATTCCCAAGTGACATTGACTATTCGGATTATCAGCGGAATTCATCTCAGTGCAAGTACCATACACGATTCTCGGCGCAGTATCCTCTGTAGCGTAACAGTTGAAACCTTAGACACAGTCTTATCTAAATTCTTCCCAAGAAGAAAACCCGAATTAGGCTGCCAAGTTCTCGTAAGAGTATCGTTGTTAGGTCTAACAAGCGAACCGCCCATGTTAACTCTATGAACCGTTACAAGAGCTTGCAATGATATATCCTGAAACTATGCAGGGTTACCTATAAACTTGGAGTACCAGTGATCAATGTATCCGGAACTGATATAACTTCAATAGCGTTAACAAACGCAAACGAACTACCTGAAGGAGTAAACGTAAGCACTAAATCATCAGTAGTCACATTCAAAGAGTATTCTTTAACAACTCTTGAATCCTTAACTGTGAAATCACTCAAAAGCACATAAATTTGTATTGAAACTGCAAATTTAGCTGAACCCATTTGGAAAGTTTGGAAATTGAAAGGATTGAAATGAAGACGAACCCAATGACGACCATGACAAAGTGGCGAGAGAGACTTGGCGAGAAAGGTTTGTCAAAAGGTTGATCTTTCATTCATATTAAGATGAGTATTTATACAAGAGAATAGTATGATCTGCGTAAGAGAATATTCTAGAATAATCTACAATCGCTATAATATAGGAAATAGATATTATCCTCAGCTGCCACAATCGTTAGAAGAGATAACTCCTTTGTTTCAACATGTTCTGCATATTATCCTCCAACCTTCTAGATCTCCTAGATCTCATATTATCCTCCAACATTCCCCGCAAACTCATACGTGGTAACACGTGTGAGATTGGATAAATCTTCAAAGTCTTCACAGTCTCGACATTCTATCCGGTCGTCAGATCATCATCGACGTTTATACCCGGTCGTGGGATCATCTTCGTGGCGTTTATACCCCGCCATAAGATCATCAACGGTATTTATACCCGACCGTAGAGTCATATTCGTGGCGTTTATACCCGGCCATACGGTCATCTTCATGGCGTTTATACCCGGCCATACGGTCATCTTCATGGCGTTTATACCCCCATAGGGTCATCTTAGTGGCGTTTATACCCCGCCATATGGTCATCTTCATTAAAGCAAGACATTCCATACTTGCTTGCTTTTGGTGTAACCATCTGGTGCAAGGCATTCCGCACATGCAAGATCGGGTTTAATGATGCAGTAGCATCTGTCGGAGTAACTATCCGATGAAACAGAAATCTATCTGTTCCAACAAGTTTTTTTTTCTTTTTTTTATCGAAGACTACATGTGTCGTCTGATAATTTCTCCATCTTCATTTTCATCGCACCGTCTTCATCTTCTCCTCCAAAGGTTTTGATAGATTCTGCAGTTGCTTGACCAGAAAGTAACAAGCATAACTTCTTGAATATAACTCTGATTGAAGCTTTGTAAATTGCTGTGAATTCTTGGCAACGTGATCTTTCCATAGACGTCTTAATCAAGATCTAACTCCCTCTTGTTCAACGGGAAATTTCTCTCCAATATCCACAATCGCTACAACCCTTATTCCTTCTTCTTTCTTCCTTTCATGATCTGTTACGGACTACAATTGCTCCGGTGAAAACGACAGAACTCTGCTGATCGTGGATGCAATCTCCAGTAGCACATGATGGTTGTGGTGGTCCTCCGGTGATATACGCTCTCCTCTTTTTCTTTCTGTTTTTTTTTTAATCTTGACACCTCTTCTCTTCTTCTTTCTTTCTTCACCTCCGATCTTATCATCGTAACAACTATGATCTCAGGTTACAAAGGCTTAGGGTTTGAGATCATCATAATATTTTTTTTCTTTTATTTTTTTTTCTCGTGGAAGGTAAGATCAATCCACAAGGATTGACCCGCTCTGATAGCATGACAAAGTGGCGAGAGAGACTTGGTGAGAAAGGATTGTTAAAAGGTTGATCTTCCATTCATATTAAGATGAGTATTTATATAAAAGAATAGTATGACCTAAGAGAATATTCTTGATAAGATATCCTAAGAAAATATTCTACATAATCTAAAATCGCTATAATATAGAAAATATATATTATCTTTAGAACTGCCATAATCGTCATAAGAGACAACTCCTTCTTTGTTCCAATATGTTCTGCATATTATCCTCTAACCTTCTAGATCTCCTAGATCTCATATTATCTTCCAATAGACCACGAGTGATGGAGAATTTGTAAGTAAAGACTCTTGCCGTTTGGTAAATGTCTAAGCCAGAGTTACTGACTTTGACTTGCAAGGATCTCTTTGGGAGATGTAAATAAGTTCGAAGCGAGCTTATCGGAGATGAAGATTCGATCCGTTGAATTGCTTGGTGAGCCAGAGTTGATTAGATAATTATCTTGAGGTGTGAATCCATGGCATTTCATAAAATCGTAAGTCCAATTCTCCTTCGGCTTGCGCCAAATTATTCGTCGCATTTAATGTCTTATGAAATGGCTGTTTTTTTCTTGTCTCGAAAATAGTAAAATACAGCAAAGTTCAAATATTTCCTTATAAACTTTATTTTGTTTTAAATGCTAGATATTTCGGTTTTTTTTTTCATTTCAGGTGCGTATGTTGGTGGTTTGCAACAAAGTCAACTTTTGTTTGGGATTTTTTTCTGTGAATTTTGAAATGTTATTTTTGATAAGAAAAATGGAAAAAAGAAATTTCTGACTATATCGATGAAGAAATCACTTGAATTCAAGAAAACTTTTGGACTGTGTGTTCACTTTTGAGTTTTGAATAGTAGATTTTTTCTCGTTGATCTATATATATATATATATATTATATATATTTATCAATAATATAACACATACAAGTTTATTAGGATAACCAACCAATTAAGTGGTTCTAGGTACATCTTCAATCCTACCAAGAATTTTTTTTTTTCAATCCTACAAAATCCTGGTCTTTCTATAGACATTTTTAGTTCTATTTGTCAGTTTTCCCGAAAAGTAAAAGATTAAAAGCTATTTGTATATTTGCATATCTTTTGGGGCTTGCAGAATTTAAGAGAATGACAACATTTAGTTTAACCACTCCATAATACAACCATATGGAACATGACACTTAATTATAACTTATAATTTGGAAATAATCAGAGCCCACTAATGCTCCTTGTGACATTATTCTTAAATAGTATTATCACCGAACAAGACACCGCAACTAATACATTAATATTTGTTTTAGTGACTGGAAAAGATTGATAGATGTAATAGTTTAAATTAAATTTGGATTGATATGGAATGATCATTTAAATTAAATAAGACACCGAGATTGGTGGAAGCCCATAGCATAATTGTTAGCCCACGACTATGTAGAGTTCATAGCTATTACTCGAATTTAAAAGTTTTTCTCCAAAAAAACCATATAAAAAGTTGTCATCTAAAATTTGTGCAGATTAATCATATCAAATCCAAAATCACATGTAATATGCTTTTCGTATATTATTAATGTAGCCATTTAATTTATCGTTAAAAAAGTAACATAATCCATAAAACAACGTTATTTTGTATCATTAAAACAACACTGATCATTATTCATGTTGTTTTTATGATGGCAAAACGAGAAAACTTTTATTTTATCGTGAATTAGGTTTAATTTTGGGAAAAATTGAATTGAGGTTAAATTAGGGTTCTTCTAGGGTTGAAGTTTCAAAATCCCAATATTACGTTAGCTTTTTATTTCTCAGTCGACGTCCGAACCCTACATCAATTTCAACCTATGATTAGGACTGATGCGGGCAAGTAGGCTGAACACATAAAATTCCAACCATGTATTCCCAAGCCGTTGAATTTTATGATTTCATTGATATTGAACATACTTACGTATCAAATGAAGATTGGATGAACGTGAGCCGTCTACTTTCAGAATTCTATAAATGGGCCCATAATAATACAAAAGCCGTTCTCTAAAATGTCCATTCTACGCGGAGTTAACCCAAAATAATTTAGATGAAATTCACATAATCGAATAAGTTGGACCAAACTCATGTGTGCAGCTTCTAACACTTTTAAAATATGTTTTAATTTTAAAATATAACTCTGACAAGTCGGCCAAGAAAAAATTGTTGGATCCCATTTTAACATATATCAGATAATGCAGGTCCATCTCTGAGAATTTGGACGTCCTAAACAAAACAAAAAATAAGGTCTTACAAACTTAATCAAACTTAAACATAGTTTCAAACATATATATATATATATATATATAGAAAAGAGTGTATAATATAATATAAATTATCCAAAAAACAATTCAAAAACAGAATGGTCTATACTTAAAAATTACTCTTCTTGACAGTTTTTCTACCAAAATCATCCATCAAATTTGGATAACCGAACTCTTTACCTATATCTCACTCAATAGCCAAACCATTTAATCTTTTATCTTACATGTTTTCTCTTTATCTAAAGAATAAATACTTAAGGTTATATTATTATACAGAATATATAGATATATCAGTATTAATGTATATATATCTATAATAAAAAAATCTTAAACAGGGGCCCACAGAAATGGAGCACTAGGCTAATGTTTTACCTTGTATGTTCAACGTGGGCCCTAAATAAATAGCAAAAAGCAAAATACTAAAATAGCAAAACAATATACTTAAATTAAATAAAAAATGCAACTTTCTACCATAACCAAGAAAATGCTTTTAAAACTACTTATAGTAAAAGACTATTGTTTAGTTTTTTTTTAACCACACATTAATTAAATTATTACTCCTGGATTGGTTGTCCAAATAGGAAGAAAAATGTTTACATAAGAATGTTGTTTGGTTTCCAAAATTTATAATTTGGACATGTAGTATATATATAGTAGATTTTTCAAAAATTTAAAAACATCATTACTGATTTAATGATATTGACCAAATAAACACTATAGTGATGTGTATAGTAGAATAATATGCTATGAATAATAGAAAAATAAAAAAATTATAATTTGAATACATGAAAATGTAAATAAAATGTGTGTATATATATATGTGTGAGTATATGATAAAAATGATGATATATCCAAACCATATATATGGATATTTATATCAATCTCTGATTTCTTAACCAAAAGTATATAAATATATATATGGATATAAGCTGATTATATTTTTTCAATACCTATATATGGAGAATAATTTAAAACGTTAAACATCCAAATCTTCTGACAAAACAAAAAGAATAATCCAAATCAAATAGTGGGTATAAGAATCAATATTTGGAGAACCTTTCTTACTGTCTCAAATATATTATTTTAATAATTTTTATATAATTTGAATTGTAAAAAAAAATTAAACCAATTATCTTAATGCATGTATCAATTGAGAGACTCCCACTAAACATGTCCTAATAGCATCTTTATCCGTGATAAATGAGAGACTCATCCATGAAATTCTCACATAGAGACCCATAATATATTATTATTAATTTCTATTTTATATATGTTAATAGACTAAGTGAAAAACTCTCACTAATCATGTTCTAAGAGCATGTGCACTGGATAGAGACTCACAAACACTCTCAAATATATTATTTTAATATAATTTAATTATTTATAAAATTTTTTAATAATAATAAAAACTGAAAATTAAGCACATGTTGAAATGTGTGAGTGTAATCGAGGGGTGTGCAAAAAAATCGAACCCGAACATCTGATCCAAAATATTTTATCCGAATCCGAACCTGAATCTGGTAAATTATTTTATTATATTATAAATTCGTAAACTTAAAAACTCGTACCCTAATCCGATTCTAGCCCGAAACCAGAAAACATAACTATCCATGGAAAAATACCCTAATTCGAAGACTCTGTCTTATAAATGTGAGTTTGTATGTGTAATATATACAAATCCGATTCGACTCGAACTGAAAAATCTGAAAAACTCAAAAAACCCAAAAAAATCCCAAAAAAGAAGAAAATTTTGAATCCGAACTCGAAAAGTTCTCCCAAATTTGAATACGAACGCGATAAATTATTTTATTAGAACATAACTATTTAAACCCGAAAACCCAAACCTGAATCCCAGATGTAATCTTTTCAAAATGTTCTTTAAAGGTTCTCAAATGAGAACGGATTTTCACTCTCTCCTACTTTTTATTATTTTATATTGTTGAGAACTTTTTGAAGAACCTTCTGGCGAATATACTCTAAGCTAGATGATTTTTTAAGCTATATATGTATCATGATTATGAAAATTTTCAAAATGTTTTTCTAACTAAAACCGTCTAAAATGTTTTTTCAACTGAAATCGTTTAAACTAAAATTTTAATCAGAACACTACAAATTAAGTGGTTAACGAGCCGTTTTTGTTCTTTCTCATGGGAACTAGATTTCAGTAAATCGTGTTTTTTCCGCAAAATAAGGATTATGGATCGAATTTTGTAGATCCAAACTATGTTTTAAAAAAATAAAATAAAACACCGCAAATCAATAATGGTCAGACTTAGAATGACCACATAATCATACATGATAAAACCAAAATTCAGAAATCAAAGTCCATAAGGTCGCAATCAACAACTACAAACGCACTGTGCGCATAAACGCGTATAATAAATATTACAGTAAGTCAAGTCAACCATATATCTGCCTTTATAAACTTCGTGCATGTAAGTAAAGTAGCTCATTTGAGCATGGCTACGCTTCTTTTTCTAACTCTCCTCTCTCTCACCACCATAATTATTTCTCTCGCAGAAAGTAAGTAACACTAAAAATACAAATCTCTCCATGCATTACTCTTCATATTATTTTAAAGAAAGACCTAATTCAATTATTTTAGTCTCTAATCGTATTTTTCTATCGTGCACTATCCTTAGATATAAGTATCGACTGTGGAGCTTTGGGATCCTACGTGGACTCCGACAATGTGACATGGCTCGGAGACACCGGCTTCGTCACCACCGGTGAGTCCTTCGAGATTCCGGGTAACATTACGCAGCCGGCCAACAACCTCCGATACTTCCCTTCCGGTCAAACCAACTGCTACACCAACATTCCGGCGACAAAACGTGGGAAAACGCTCGTGAGAACGCTGTTTTATTACGGGAACTACAACAAGAAGTCCTCACCGCCGTCGTTCAACGTGGTTTACGATGGGAAACACCTTGACAATGTTGTTACTGAGGCGTCACTCTTTATATCGGAGGTGATATTTGCTCCGGCGAGTGAGAATATCAGCGTTTGTCTAATCCGTACGTCTCCGTCCGACGTCCCTTTTATCTCTTCCATTGAACTCTATAGTTTGGACGATGGGATGTACGACGATCTTGGTCCTGACGAAGGTCTCGTTCTCCGACAAAGATTTGCGTACGGTGCCAAAGAGATTATAAGGTACGTACGTCTCCAGTTAACAATAGTAGTTACTACTTCATATTTAACAATTATAAATATATATATATATATATATCTTTCAAGTGGAGTAACGTTTTTGCGTGAATACTTTGGAGGATTTCTAAATTTAGCTTACGTTTTATTTATATGTTAACCATATATAGTACATGAGGTTACATATTTTAAATCATTCACAATTTTTTTTTAAATCATTCACATTGTCATTGGTTTGCTAGCTTTTATGCCTGAATAACCCGCCGGGTTGTTAATACCGAATTGATTTTTTTCCCTTTTTGATGGTTTCTTGTAAAATATATATTTTAGCTACCCTTTAGACCCATACGGTAGGCTATGGTTCCCGTTAAGAACCAACGACCCCACATTCAGCGAGCTAACGACCTCAGCCCCATCGATTGACATCACCGACGCGTCAAACAAGCCGCCCGAGATTGTTATGTCGAAGGCTTTGTCAGCAGACACCTTTAATATTTCAGACAAGACCCTCCCCGTAGCCGGCATACCAGTTTACTTGGTTCTATACTTCTCGGAGCCTCAGAGTCTAGGTCAGGCCCAGAGACGGTCATTCAACGTCTTCTTTGATACCACTCAAGTGGGTTCTGGTTCCATCAAGCCAGTTTTTGGAAAAGCGACTCAAGTTGCCATAAGAGATGTATTAGCCACGTCGGAATCCCAAGTGGTCTTTCAGTCTACGGATGAATCCATTTTGCCTCCGATCATCAATGCCTTGGAGTTATATTCGATAAGTTACGGCCAAGACGGAGGTGGAGAAACCGGCGGTGGTGGTGGAGGGGAAAGCGGAGGTAGCGATGATATTGATACGGAAGGTAGATTTACTTTCTAACTTATACATAAACATAATTAAATAATTTTTATCGTTGCATGGGGTGGTATATTTATCCAATGAAACATACCAAATATTCTACAATTTAAAACAAATAATCAAACTTTGAACATGAATCTTTCCGATGTAGATGTTTGGATTTGGACTGTGATATCTGTGGAATGAAATGATTAATGATAATTTACTGGAAATATATTATTTGATAGTATACAATTTAATGTACTTCGTTATTGTGATTCTAATTATAGGTTCTGGAGGAAAGAAAACACGAACAAACAATGCAGTTGGAGGTTTGTACTTTGAACTTGCAAACTGTATATCCATTTTAATTCTATGGTTATTATTAATTGATTGGTTCAATATATTTCAATGAAATAGATACAACTACCTAATTGTTTAATTGACACAGTCGTTATTAATCAGATATATAAACAGAGTATTTACTTAAAATATATTATCATTTTCATTTCTTAAAGAAGTGCATACTCGTTCTTTTGCAGTAATATGAATAAATAAGTTTTTAATTATACCATTTGACTCATTTGCATGACGCCATTTTAGGTGGGGCAAACATAGTTAATCGGAAGAAGAAAAACCAATTACCACTCATTCTTGGCGTTACCTTCCCCTCCGCGTTTGCGGCAATCTCGTCAACGTTTGCGGCTATTTTCTTGAGAAAACGTTCACACGCTAAGTCACAGTCCAACACGTTACCAATCACGTCCCCAGGTACATATTCTTGATGCCAAAATTTATACTTATATCTATTATATGTTATTTAAATTACTTAGCACATTTTCGTGTTGGTCTTATATTTCTAAGGGCCTGGAACAGTGACAGGGGTATCGCCTCTTGTTGGACAGCAATTGGCTAGCGATGCAAGCCACCCAGGGCACGATGAGCCGGGTGTGTATGATATCGATGAGCTGATTGGTGTGAACGAATCATATGTCGTTCATCAAGATGTTCATCATCAACATGGTACAGCCTAGTCGCCCTTGACCTGGAAAAAATTTTAAATTATTTGTCCATGCAAAAGTGTCGTGTGAATATCTCTATCCGAAGAGAAAAAATCTGTGTAGTCACATATAACTACAAAATTTGTGTTGTTGTCAATTTAAATGATGAATTTGAAATCTTTCATCTCCCCCTCCTCGTCAATCTTTTAATCATCATATAACAAACATGATAGGGGATCACTAATAGTTGATTGTAATTATGTGGGTATTGTCATGTAAGTCGAAGCCAGAGATCGATTTCCGATAGATGTATTTCTTTTCTTTTTTTCTGGTAAATTTCAAGTTTCTATTTACTGAAAATAATTGCAGTCAGATTTTTCTTTATTTTTGTTAAATCCAAAAAGAATATGATTTACAATGCATTTAAAGCAGAAAATTAAATTAAAAATAATTATAATGTCACACGGTCAGTTGCCATTACTCATGCGTGTGGCAAAAGGGGGATAGACAATTGGTATTTCTAAAGAAATCTACGCACTACTATTGGAGATAATGGGCCGAGTCCGTATGCTAGGAATTTACAAGTATCATAACTTAGGAAAGGAGACAAACAATTTAACGTTGTTATTCTCGATCTCATGTCATTTTGAAAATTTCAAATTTGGCTGATTCTTTTGCAAGAATTACCTAACGGAACAGGATTAATATTATTGGGAAGTCAATGACAAAACATACTCACACAACAAAATTGCTGCAATTTGCCACTCTATAAGAAACGCAAGACCATGTGTGGCTGGTCCCATTTGGTGTGGATAAACAAGTGGTTCATTTATAAACATATCATCTCAACCTGGTTCTGCATTCAAAACAAGAGGGCCCCCACCAAAGACAGCTTATATGGGACATCCATTTGGATCCCACTTACCTCCTTTTTTTATTTTTTAGTTTACATTTGATTCCTACACCAGTTCTAACCTATGAATGGATGCTGACGTTGATATACGGGGAAACCGGCGGAACACATGAAATTATCCAACCATATTGTTAGCATTACGTTGAATATATTTTTTACTTCATTAAAATATTCATACATGTGTATGTGTACTAATACAATGTACGTATAAATAAAGGTGGAGGAACGTGAACCGTTTACTTCAAAGTCTATGTGCCCTATAAGAATACAAACGGCGTTGACTTCTGTATGTCAACTCTATGCTTAGTCAACCAAATAAGTTGGACAAAACTCAAGTGTCAATTCTTCTCCCTGAATAATTAAATTGCCTTCAAATAGTTGACCACTTCTACATTTCCTTAGATAATTGTTCCAATTGTAAAATACGGAGCCTGTAGTGATTGTTTAGAAATCTAACATCAAAAGAAAAGAAAAAACAATGTATTATATAAAAGGATTCAATAATTTTGAGATTAATAATAATGAATTTTTATAATGATATATATTCTGATACATAAATATATTTTAACAAGGTATTTTTTGTTAGATTATAATTAAGTTCATATGTTTTATAACTGTTGTTATGTTGTATTTCATAAATTATGTAATTGGCAATTGGTTAACATGTAGTATAACTGCTAGTGGGTTATGTTGTAAAAACACCTCTTCATTATATATATATATATATATATATATATATATATTTTCATCGTGAATCAATAAAGTATCTAATGTGTTTTCATAAAAAAATTAGAATAAGATACGATCATAGAAAGTTACACAAGTAACAAAGCGAGAGATTAGAGAAAGGCCTAGCAGACCAGACAACTCTGTTTTTGTTCCCACAACGGATTATGAGTAAAGTTTTACATGGTATTAGAGCTATGGAGACATTATCACAACAAATGATTCAGATCTTCAATAGAGAGGCCTACGGGTTTTGGCGCATCAAAATGAAGATAATCAGCGAGAACACACCGGAGATGAAAAATGATCAGGAGAATCAAGTAGTGCAGGATTTAGAGGCATTTCAAATACTCCAAATGGCGGTTTCATATGCCATCTTTCAATGCATAGCACCATCAACGAGTGTGAAAGGTGAATGTGATGCATTGGAAATAGAGTTCCAAGGAAGTTCTCAAGTGAGAATGATAAAACTTCAATCTCTACGAAGAGAGTATAAGAATTTGAAGATGGAGGAAAGTTCACGACGAAGTTGATTGAGATAGCTAAACAACCTAGAATTCACGAAGAAGAAAAATCAGACTATCAAATAGTCCAGAAGATATTGATTTCTCTCTCGGAGCGGTTTGGTAGAATTGTACGGTGTTATAGCAAATGAAATACATATCGGTGCTATTAATAACAAAATTAATAGGCACACTAAAGGTGCATGAGATGCGTGTGGAACTCCGAGTAGAAAAATCGACGGAATGAGCATTCTATGTTTAATCGAATGGAGAAAGGTTTATTTCAAAGTTTGAAGACAAACACGTGGTGACAAACGTCAACAGAATACCAAAAGGTGGTATAATGTTTGCAAAAGGGACAATCACAATGAGAGTGATTGTTGGAACAAATGTGTTGTTCTCAAAGGAAATGTTTCATGTGGAATAAACCAGGATATTTCATGAGGGACATCAAAATTAGGAAGACCGAGAAAGCAAACATAAGTCTAGAAGAAACATATAAAGAGAGTGACAATGAGGGTCACATGCTGTTTAGTGCCATCGAAGAAGAATCATCATCAAATATGAATTATGATACGTGGCTAGTTGAAAACGGATATACTAACCACATGACATAGGAAGTGAGATACTTAATCACTATTGATCAGAGTGTAATAGTTCTGATCAAAGTGGGGAATGGTCAGAGTATGATGACGGCAAGAAGGAGAAACATTCAAGTGATGACAAGGCAAGGAGAGTATATCATCAAAGAAGTGTTCCCGAATTAACGAGAAACTTATTGAATGTTTCTCAAATGGTATCAAGTGGATACCGAGTCTCATTTGAAGATAAGAGATGTCTTATCAATAATTCTCAAGGAAATAATATTTTGTATATCAAGATGAAGAATAAGATTTTTCCAATTAGATGGAGTAACTCAGAAGAAAACGCCTTATTTGCACGAGAAGAAAAAGACGAGAAAACTAAGTTATGACATAGAAGATTGGGTCATGCCGGTTGGGACAAGTTATAGAAGATGCAAAAAATGAAGATTGTAGATAAGCTTCCAAGGTTTGAAGTCATAAAAGAGATATGTGACTCGTGTGATATGTGAAAGCAAGCAATGAAGAATTTTCTGAAGAAGTATCAAACTAAAACTAATGGAGTGTTGGAGTTGATACACTCATATGTTTGTGGCCCTATGCATATGTTTGTGTTTTTTGTTGATGAGTTGGGTGTATTTCATCAAAAATAAAATTGAAGTCCTCTCTAAATTCAAGGTGTTTAAGTCGCTAGTGAAGACTCAATCCGGTAAATAGATCAAGAAACTTAGAATGGATGGTGGTGGTGAGTTCATATCCAAAGAATTCACCAAGTATTGTCAAGAGACAAGGATCCAAAGAAAAATCACAATACCATACTCCCCACAACATAATGGTGTTTCGGAAATTCTTGTGGATCAAAGTCTTTTAAACAAGTTATGGGTTGAGGCGGTGGCAACATCAGCCTATATACAAATTTTTTTTGCCTACAAATTCTTTAGAAGAAGATGTGACTCCATGGGAGAAGTAAAGTGGAAAGAAGCCGAATGTAGAACATTTAAAAGTGTTCAAGTATTTATGATATGTGCATATACCGGTTGAGAAGAGGAAGAAGCTTGACGTGAAGGCGAAACATAGAATATTTATTAGCTATAGTAGCGAGTGTAAAGGGTATAGAATACTCTTGTTAGACGAAGAAAAGGTGGAGATATCACGAGATGTGATATTCGATGAGGAGAAGAGTTAGAATTGGGAGAAAAAAGAATTGGAAACAGTTGTTCACCTGCAAATTGAAACCAACTCTCAAGAGGATAAACAAGATCAAAGAACAATTGTCAACATGTTCCCTCAAGATGAAGATGAAGAAGAATCCCCAATGAGACCAAGAGGATTCAAGTCCATCAATGAGTTGATGTAATGGTCTGATGAAACAGAGGAGATGACTCAAACACATGAGATGTGTTTGATGATGGCTGAAGAATCCCAAGTGTTTTATAAAGCCGTGATATATAAAGCATGGAGAGAATCCATGAAAGAGGAGATTCAGATGATAGATAGGAACGGTACTTGGCAAACGGTCAAGAAACTGATAGATAAAAATTTCATAAGCGTGAAGTGGATCCATCTCTTAATGACGAATAAAAATATAGAGTTTATCAAGCATAAGGCAAGACTAGTTGTCATAGGGTTCACTCAAGAGTATGGAGTGGATTATCTTGAACCATTTACTTTTGTTTCAATGCATGACACAATCCAAACTCTATTGGCGGTTGCGGCTCAAGAGAAGTGGAAACTTTACCAAATAGATGTGAAATCGGTGTTCTTGAATGGAAAATAACACGAAAAATATACGTTGAACAACCGCCTGGCTTTATATGAGATTGAGAAGAAGATAAGATGTTAAGGGTGCACAAGGTACTCTACGGCTTGAAACAAGCGCCTAGAGCATGGTATGAATTTATTGATGCATATTTTGAAGAATGGGTTTCAAAGAAACATCAATGACCTTGCATTGTATATGGTGAAGACATTGAAAAATGTCTTGGTGGTGAGTCTATTCATAGATGATATAATCATCACCAAAAATAACTTGGAGTTGATAAACAAATTTAAGGTTGATATGAAGCAAGAGTTCGAGATGACGGATTTAGGGGAGCTTAACTATTTTATTGGAATGGAGATTTTTCAAGATGAAGATGTAGTGTTTCTTTCTCAAAAGAGACACGCAAACAAACTTCTAGAGAAGTTTGGCATGAAGGAGTGCAAAAGTGTGAAAACCCCTCACACACCTCATGGTAAAGGTGTAGAAGAAAAAGAAGTGGATGCGAAGTTTGAAGATGAGATTAAGTATAGAAGCATGATCGGAGGACTTCTATACTTATGTGCTTCAAGGCCGGATCTCAAGTATGCAAGTTCTTATCGAGATACATGCATCACCACTCAATAAGCATTATCAAGAAGCAAAGCGTGTTGTAAGGTACATCAAAGGAAAAACCAATTTTGGAGTTCAATCAAGAAGGTAAAAGAACTGGAACTTCATGGTTATTCGGGGTATGTATACACACTAGGATCGGCGGTATTTTGTTGGCAATCAAGCAAGCAGAAAAGCATGACACAATTTACAGCTGAAGCGGAGTACATTGCGGTATGTTCAACAACAAATCAAGCCATTTGGCTACAAAGGTTGGTGAAGGAAATCAGATTCAAAAGCGAAGAAGGAGTGAAGATATTATGTGACAACAAATTGGCCATAACAATTGGCAAGAATCTGTTTCAACATAGAAGGACAAAACACATTGATATTAAGTATCATTTCGTGCGAGAAGTAGAGGAAAAAGGAGTAATCAAGCTAAAGTTTTGTTCCGGAGAAACTCGAGTTGCGGACATTCAAACGAAACCCTTGAACACTTTAAGATTCGAAGATTTAAGAAAGAAATTAGGGTTGAAAATAAAACTCAATTAAGGAGAAGTGTTATATTATCATTAACTTTTATTTGTTTTATGTAACTGCTATATTTTATTTCGTAAATTATGTACTCACTACTTGCTTAATATGTAACATAACTGTTAGGTGGTTTTGTTGTAGAAATACAACCTCTTTATTTGTATCTTTTTATTATATATATATTGTATCGTAAATCAATAAAGTATTCAATGTTTTCGTAAAAATACTACCATAAAAAATTACACAAGTAACAAAGAGAGAAATATTGTTTCCGAGTAAAATCTTACACTCTTTGGTAATTTATAACAAAGTATTTTATCAGGGTAAACAAAAGAAAAACAGGATAGGTATACGTTAGCTAGGCTCTCTATATATTATCATGATCGTGTTGGAAAATTTTATTTCCAATGTTCTCATATATATGTATTAAATGAATTCACAACTGTCTAAACTGATTTTCAAAGTACTACACAAACTAATATACAGTAATATATAGAATAATCTTATATTAAGGTTGTCAATTAAGGCCTTTAGTTTCTAGATTGCACACAGTACTCCCCTGCCACAGGACATATTAAAGCTTTAATTTTAGAGGTAAACTACAAACAAGAATAATTAAAAGGTATTGGTTAAATGTGAAGGATTAGTCGGTTTTGATACCCTACCATTTTCCTTTTGTTGAATTCACAATGGTCTGAAACCAAAATCCAGATATGCGTCGCTGATGCAAATATTATATGAGCTGTCCAATCTCAATAAGTCAAGTCAACTAAATATTACATGAGCTGTTGGAATCTCAATGTTTCAAGTCAACAAGATATGCTCATGGACATACTTCATTTCATCTCTTTTTTTTGTCAACTCATATCTCACTTCATCTATATATTACGTATGTGTGCATGTAATTAAGTTAATCAGCTCGTTGATGATGGCGGCGCTTCTTTATCTGATCACTCTCTTCTCTCTCTCAGCCTTAATACTAGCAGAAAGTAACTTACAACATCCAATGCGTGCTAATCTAAATATATATATATATATATGAAACTCCTCCAACATTAATACTTTTCTTAATTTGACCCAATTCTCACTTATGTTTTACTCACTATGTTTTTGTTTTCTTTGTTTGCTCTACCATTAGATATCAACATTGACTGTGGAACAACGGGATCCTACGTTGACACCAACAATGTAACATGGGTCGGAGATAAAGGCTTCGTCACCACCGGCGAGCCCATGAAGATTCCGGACATGGTCACAAAGCCGACTAACACTCTCCGGTACTTCCCAACCGGTCAAACAAACTGCTACATCAACATTCCGGTTTCAAAAGGCGGGAAAACCCTCGTGAGGACGAAGTTTTACTACCAGAACTACGACGGGAAGTTCTCGCCGCCATCTTTTGACGTGGTTTACGACGGAAAACACCGTGATTCTATTGAAATTACTGAGTCAATTCTCAACGATGAGGAAACATTCTATTTCTCGGAGGTTATATTTTCTCCGGCGAATGAGACTATAAGCATATGCCTCCTCCGTACGTCTCCGTCCGATAACCCTTTTATATCTTCCATTGAAGTTTACAGCCTCAATGCTGGCATGTACGCAGATCTTGGTCCTAACGAAGGTTTCGTTCTCCGAGAAAGAGTCACATACGGTGCCAAAGAGATGATAAGGTATACACAAACCTAGTCGGTTCTGGAAGTTTGGGGTTTTATATATGCATCACATAATCGTACAGTGTTAAAAGTTTTTATAATGTCTTTTTCTTAACTAAAGTTAAACCCCTCCAAAAATTTCTTTCTTAGCATATACTATTTTTCTTCCTCGACTTTTAAGTTTTAAAAAGCTTTTAATTTTCTTGGAACCGTTGCTAATATTTCAATAGGCATGTGATTAGTATCCTAGGTATAGATGTCATTTCTTAATTCATATATAACAGTTTGTATAATTTCTAGTGCATTATTCAAAATTGTGAAATTAGTTATTGTTAGGACTTTAGTTTAGTCAAGGTACAGAATTAATTAATTTTGTATTGTTGGTTTATTTTAAATTTATTGTAGCTATCCGTCAGACCCTTACGGTAGGATATGGTTACCGTTAGGGTCCGAAAACAGTCTCACACTGACCGATATAACGACCTCAGCCCCATCAATAGACATCACCGGGGTATCAAACAAGCCACCGGAGATTGTTATGTCGAAGGCATTGTCAGGAGACAACTTAATACTCTCCGAGTTGGCTCTCCCCTTAACCGGTCTACCAGTATACTTGGCTCTTTACTTCTCAGAGCCTCAGAGTTTAGATCGGACCCAGAGACGGTCATTCAACGTCTTCTTGGACAACACACAAGTGGGTTCTCGTCCCATTGTACCTGTTTTTGGGAAAGCGACTCAAATCGTTTTGAGAGATGTAGTGGCCACCTCGGGATCCCAGATACTCTTTCAGTCAACCAGTGACTCGGTTTTGCCGCCCATCATTAATGGTTTGGAGCTTTATTCGATAAGTAATAGCAGCGGGGACGCTGGAGGCGGAGGCGGAGACCAAAGCGGCAATAGTAAAGATGATTCCGGAGGTTAGTTTATTATTGGACATTTATAAATATATTTTGTGAATAATTTTTTTTACAGATAAAGTCAACTAATCAAATAACCAAAATTTCTCAAGTTTTAAGTAAATAACAAAACTCGACCATGTATATCTTTCCGAACTTTTTTTTGTGTGGAAAAAATGATGTTTAAGTCAAAGAAAAATATATTATTTTACGTGCATATTAACTCTATAGTATAAAATGCTTTGAATGATATTAATTATTTTCATTTGGTACGACGGTAATTAAGGTTCCGGAGGAACGAAACCACGAGGCAACTATGCGGTAGGAGGTTTGTACTCACAATCTGCACCCATTTCTTTATTATTCTTATCTTTCTTTTTTCGGGTCAAAAAATATCCATATTTAATAGTATATGACTATTATTAAATACTATTTTCAGGATTGTTTGTCTTAAACGAAATATTTTATTTTTAAATGGAAGGACCGCTGACGACAAAAAAAATGGAAGGAAAGGCTTTCTTAGTTAACTGAAATTATATAATTGGACCGTTTTGTCTCTCATAACATTTAATTAATATGAATAAATATACGATTGGCATTTATAGACAAATAATGGAGTTATACATGCCTTCATTTTCCTATATTAAAAAAAAAACAGTTTGACACCCTCTCTTACGGATTTAGGTGGGGCAAAAAACAATGGAGGAAAGAAGAAGAAAAACAAATTACCACTTATTCTTGGTGTTACGTTCGCCTCCGCATTTGCAATTCTCTCATCAACGTTTGGGGCTATTTTCTTTAAAAAGCGTAAGAACGCAAATCCACAGTCCAACACAATACCAACCGCGTCCGCAGGTATAAATAATATTTGCTTAATCGTTATATATGTTACTCATCAATTAAAATTTGAATATATATGACAAGAATATTGGTGTTTTGGTCTCTCATAAATATAGGAACCGGGATGTCGCCCCTGGTTGGACAGCAATTTGCTAGCGACACGAATGATTCATATGTTGTTCAAGATGAACATCATTGACACGGACTCTAGTTGTCGTCGAGCTAGTTCCATATGTGTTCCTATATGTTTTTTTTTTCTTATTTATGATTATTTTTATAAAAAACCTATATATTCTTTTCAATATATATCCGACTAAAACATTTGTTAAAAAAAACTAGTACGAAAAGATAACTGAAAGCCAATACAAGAAGTGATGTTAATGCAAAATCTAATATCTTGTCCAAAATAGTATTTTTGAAAGAGTTGTACAAGGTCCCTGCATTCAAATTCGGCTGATAAAGTGGAGTAACTCAAGTTGATATGGAGAAGAAGTAATTTCTTCAAATTAAAATCTCAACTAATATGACTGGTTTAAAATATCTTTATAAAATAATTCAAGGAAACTAGACGTGTTATTAATGACAAACGATTACATTAAACTATTGATCTTCTTGGACTACAAGAGAGCGGGCATGGTATTTTAACACTACATCTTGAAGCTGCAAAACTTGATTTAGACGATGCGTTGTTTGAGATAACATAAAACCTTTTTACTTCCACTTGATGAAAAACTCAAATGGATTTGTTCATAAATATTACGTCTTCAACGTAAGGTGTACATATATATACGATAGTGGAAAATCGTCAACTTACTTGAAAATTAGGATTTTTTACGCATATGAAATGAATTTGGTTTCACGAAGATGTATTCTTTCGACAATTAAGGGTCTTCAATCTTTGAACAATTGAATAGTGTTTATACATATCCTAACACTCATGAAATTCAAATTTTTTTATCCGAACTAAAAATATCGTAGCAAATTTGTATTCGTTGTTAACGGATATTAGTCAACCATTATGCTTGCTGACTCAGTTGACATGTGTTTAATGATGTTGTCTAAACGATATCGTTTTAGTTTTTTCTGAGAGAATTTCTTTTCTAAAAAATGTGTTATCACTAAGACCCGAACCCGTTTAATGCATGTCTTTTACCAGTTTATCCACAACCATCATCGAGTATTACACCATTATTTTTTTTATAAACCCTACAATATTTTAGAAACAAACAAAAAAAATACATATCTAAACCAGAGAAGACTGGAGAAACAATCAAGCAACATTAGACCTAGGTTCGCGATTTCATCTCCTTTTCTTCGAAACCCTAGGTTCGATCGTTCCGCCATTAGACCTCGAGCCTCACATGACTATCTATGTGTTTCCGCCACATCTACGACTGCTCCCCTGGCTCTCAAATTTTGCATCATCACACCTCTCTTGCTTTTCGCCTCTCAATCTCGAATCAAACGCGCGAGAGCTCAACAAGAACTTCTAGAATGACGACGATTTGATGCGATGTCGCAGTGAAATCCGCCAATTCAGTGAATGCAGAAGCCAATCCTTTGTCTTCGCGTTTATCAGAGAAGGAAATCGAAGTGGAAGCGAAGGCAAATATAGGATATAGGGTTAAGGTAATTGCGATGTTGGAGGTTTATCATGTAAATCGAGTACTAGTAGTTGATTTGGAAGGTATGGAAGGTAGAATCACAGATTACGTCGATGTGTGGAAAGGGAAACGAATCTCAGCTAATCTTTCGTATAAGGTGGAGTTCTTTAAAGAGATTGAAGATCGTGGTCTTGTCAAATTTTTCGCACATCTTAAGGAAAACGAGTTCGAGTTCTTTGATCCGTGATTCAACAATAAGGAAAATACCTTTTTTTGGTTTCTCAGTCTTGTTTTGTTGTGTTTACTGATATCTGGGAATGGAATGATTTGTTTGTAAGGATGTGTATACCTTTAGCAATCATATACATAAAGCTTCTTCACCCTCATTGATGTTAATGGACTAATTGCCTTAATCTTGTTATTGATTTCTAACTGTTAGATAGATTGGAGGAAATAAACAATTAAGAGGTTCAACTGTCTGAATTTCTGACAAGAACTTCTGACAAAATCATTTTGTCTCAAGCCCATTCTGATGAGAAGATCCTTGAGAGGTTCAAGTACTACTCAAATGGGACAGCAAAAACTCCAGTAGACCCGCAACTTCACTTGACCAAAAACGCAGGTAAAGCAGTAGCACAAGTGGAGTGTGCATGAGTAATAAGAAGTCTAATGTACGTAACCAACTGCACTAGACCCCAATTAGCGCATGCAGTAAATGTACTGAGTTGCTACAAAAGTAATCCTGGTCACACACACTAGAAAGCAATCACAAGAGTATTAAACTATGTATGATACACTAAGAATTATGGGTTGCACTATGGTAAAGAACCTGCAGTATTGGAAAGATACATTGATGCTAATTGGATTTTTTATTCCAAGAAATTGAAATCCACAAGTGGATATGTCTTTACTATTAGAGGTGCAGTAGTATCATGGAAATCCTCAAAACAAACTCTATAAGCTAGATCAACCATGGAATTTGATAGTTAATCGGTTATATCCCATGCACTGAATAAACTTTATAATGGAAAATCTCGTCATATCATAATGAGACATAAAACCATTAGACAATTGATCTCATCTGGTGTACTTACTGTGGATTATATCAAGCCGGTTAACAACCTAGCAGATCTATTTACTAAAGATTTGACACAAGATCAAGTTTTAAAATCAAAAAAGGGAATGGAATTGAAGCTTATGATCTAAAGAGGATGTTAGATGGATACTCCACCTACGTGACTGGAGATCCCAGGATGTCAGTTCAAAGGGAAAATTAAATCAAGCAGAATCTGATAAAAGCAATAAAACGATATGTCACTACCCAGTTTTCAGATGACCAACAATGTTTCTTGTAAGTTTTAATAAGTTCAACAATAATTTTAATGAATGAATCCATAACTTTCATGTATGCAGAGTATTAAAGTATACTTTATTATATGACAGGAGCGAGTGTTCATGTATTCGGAGTATTACAAGATTCTTTATTATATGATAAGAGCGAGTGGAAGTCACCTAGTGAGTGTGAAATGAGGATGTTTCTAGGAGGATGAAGATCATGCTATATTCTCCAAGTTCATTGATCTACCATGAAAGTTCAATGCCACAAAAAATACAATAGAGAACTTAGTTCTACGAGAAAATGAAGTTGGGTTGTATATGTGGTTTACATAAAAATCCAGGTGGTTCAAGACATCACGTTCACCTCCTGGCGAAGTAAGCTCGACAGATATTAACAATGAGTGGTTCAAGACTGAGATATGCTACTTTCTCATACACATTGATTTTTTGTTTATACTCTCAAAAGTTTCTAAGTCGTGTCTATCAAGTCTGTCTACTCTATCGAGTATGTAGAGTCTTTATATGTTTAGAATCATTTTCTATTCATGTGGGAGATTATTGGAACCCAATTTTGACAAAATATATTTGACCAAATTTCTGCTGACTTTTCCAGTGAAGTCCGTCACCGGAATAATTAGATCTTAGGGTCTTTCGAATCCTTGTAATGAGCACTATAAGATCATATATTTACATGTCAAAATCGAAGTTAAATTGAATTAAGAAATGAGGGTCCAAAGAGGATAGTTTGGAAGACTTATAAAAACTTATAATTTTGACTAAATATCAAAATGAGCAAAATGTCCCACATTGAAATTTGGAAAAATTTCCCACTGATACACTTACACTAAGGTTCACTACCTGTGGGAAGGAAACACTATAGTGTGGGACATGGATGGTCATGATTCAAAACCACACACACACCCGGACTCCACCGCCGCCGTGGCGTGCCGAGTCGGACTTGAATTGGTTTGAGCTTGGGTTTGGGTAAATTTTCCCACAAAATTATTCTTTTTGGGAAAATTTTCTATTAACAATTTTCCCATAATATTGTTTGCATAATTCCGGATAAATCTAGAAGATTCTAGATTGAGTTAAAAATATTTTTGTTATATTTCTGAATCCTTATCCTTACGGAACAAGGCAGAATATTCTCAAATTATTTGCGATATTTCTTATCCTTGCGGATTAAGGTGAATCTCGCACAAACTTATCTCTTCTTTGAGGATTAAGCGACTCCTTCTTATAAATAAAATGTCGCCTCATTCTCTAAAATCATCGGAAAAAAAAACAGAATTCGCAAAGTGAAGCTCCAACAACTCTCCTTCTTTAAAAAGTAAATCTCGAAAATATATCGTATATCTGGTTCAAATATTCTATAATCGAGTGTTGCAATTATAGTCTCAGCATGGTTGTACATTAGATTCAGAATCTCATCAAAACCGCTACACTACCGAAAATTTATTAAATTAAAAATATTTCTCACCTCTACATATTCATCTTTATTTTAATTAGATATGTTCATATTTTTTTATCCAGAATTTCACAATACTACACTCTTCCATTTAGGAGTTAGTGGGCAAGTAACACTCATGCTTTATTTCGTGATAAAAAGTGTATAAAGCATCTATATAATCCTCTATATAAACCCCAAGTGGCCGGGCATCAGAAAACATTTTTAGCGCCTGCCAAAGACGGCCTCACAGAGTTGTAAGATTCTTCATTCTAAAAAGTATCAATACAACGAGTGCACAAGTACAAATGTGAAAAGAATTGAACCTGTGTAACGTTTATAGTTGGCGTAGAGCGCATAAGATAATGAAATATCATGAACCCTGTCCAATTATGTCCATGCGTACAATGGACAAGAATATAATTCTTTGCATGTTTCTGAGTAAGGATAAACTGAATAAAATGAAGACAGTATCAACTGAGCTACCAAAAGTAGACAAGTATGAATTTCAATTAAAATTCAAGAGAGGTGATTTTATGAATTATGAAACAAGTACCTCGTTGATGAAGGTGTATACAGAGACCTTATCTAGCACGGCACACTACCCTTGCATGCAATCTTAAAAAAAAACAGGTATTCAGTTCACCTTAATTAACATGTTTGATGGATATTTCTTTAATTTAGGATAGTAATGAGTTGTATTAGTTAGATAAATTACTAGACCAAACTGAAAATGACCCACTAATTAACTTTAATCACAGACTTTAGAGAGTTGTATATCATAGGAAGAAAGTGATGGTACTGACATTTTGACTTCATTCTCTTTTTGGTGTGGTTTCAATTCTCTTTTTGGTGTGGTTTCAATCAAGGCT
This sequence comes from Cardamine chenopodiifolia, assembly GCA_963922655.1. Taxonomy (NCBI): domain Eukaryota; kingdom Viridiplantae; phylum Streptophyta; class Magnoliopsida; order Brassicales; family Brassicaceae; genus Cardamine; species Cardamine chenopodiifolia. The sequence goes on along the minus strand of OZ000479.1, from coordinate 10,798,371 downwards.
ATCATAGTGAAGAAATCTTTTTCATCGAATATATTGATGCGATTGCTATATTAGTTGAATCCCTGAATTTGCCTTTTTATTCTTAAAGCTCAATTTGAACTATTCCTTAGCATTTAGCATCTCCATTTGTACAATTTCTATGTTAGTTATTGTAGTTGTTTGCTTGGTTCTTTATACTTTATACTTTTCTAGTGGAAATTACATTTTAAAATTGAAATAGAATATAGGTTTGACAAAAAGAAAAAAAAAACTTCTCGAGCATATTTTCTAGCAATAAATAGCTAAGCGATGTTAAAAATTCAACCATGAGAAAAGATAAAACAACAGATTTGTTCTCATTACTAACCTGAAACAATTGTGGTTTCGATGCAACTTGTACGTTTTCTCTTCGTACATATGAATAAAATTTTTATCATTAATAATTCAAAACTGGTCTATTTTTTTTTGATAAACTAACTGATCTATTAAAGTTTAACATAAGTTGTTTCACAATGGTTGTGTCCATCATACATACTTTTGAAAAGATTTCGTAAATTATTTTTTAAAATTTCATGTCCGGTGAGGAAACCATCTATAATGTACCTCTAGGCAAATAAAAGATGATTTTATGTAGTACACTTCTATCAACTCATGAATATTTTCATCAAAATAAACAGTGGTAATCCCTGATAAAAATTTTAAAATATTATTCGAAAAATAAAATTTTACAGTATAATATTTTAGTAATTAGTCTTATGAAAAGTTACTTTTATATTTTATTATTTTAAAAGTAACCCGAAATCATAAAAGGACAATGGTGATAAAGCCCATTAACGAAGCCCAAATAAATAAAAACGGCATGGCGTTCACCCGCCGATCTGATGAATTGCACGTCGTCTCAGCCGTCAACACCGAACCTTCTTGAAAGAACCCGAGGAATCTGGTATCGTCGATAGAAAAGAAGATCCCTGATTTTTTAAGAAATTTGCAGAACTAGAAGATCCCTGATTTTTTAAGAAACTTGCAGAACTTTCTCTTTTATCCTATACCCATCTCATTCTCTCTACCTATATATACACTAAAGCACGACGCCTCAGAACCATCAAAGAGCAAAGAGTTCATAGCGAAGCAAAACAAAACAGAGCAAACGCAAAGAGGAATAGTAATCTCAAAAAGAAGTGAAACGATGTCTCTAATTCCGAGCATTTTTGGAGGCAGAAGAACGAACGTGTTCGACCCCTTCTCCTTGGACGAATGGGATCCGTTCCAAGGATTCTTGACACCGTCAGGGTTGGCAAACGCACCCGCCAAGGACGTGGCAGCGTTTACGAACGCTAAAGTTGACTGGAAGGAGACACCTGAGGCGCACGTGTTCAAGGCGGACTTGCCGGGGTTGAAGAAGGAAGAGGTAAAGGTGGAGGTTGAAGATGGCAACATACTTCAGATAAGCGGAGAGAGGAGCAGTGAGAATGAAGAGAAGAGTGACAAGTGGCACCGTGTGGAGAGATCGAGTGGGAAGTTCATGAGGAGGTTTAGGTTGCCGGAGAATGCGAAGATGGAGGAAGTGAAGGCGAGTATGGAGAATGGTGTATTGTCGGTTACGGTGCCGAAAGTGCCGGAGAAGAAGCCTGAGGTTAAATCCATTGATATCTCTGGCTAAAAGGGATTATTGAGTCGGAAAGTTAATGACTATCATGTTGTAAAATAAAATGGTGTGTGACTTTGTTGTTGTTTTGTAATAATGAGTCTGGTTGTATTGATTGGTCTTAATAAGAAAGCGTTTTGAACATAGATTGCGTCAATGACAAATTTGTTTAGACCATACCAATACTTTGAAATAAGTAAGGCCGTAGTTGGACTATGCGGCATGTCTATATTGATTTTTAGAAAGAAAAAAAAATGTCGATATTTCTCCTAGTACTACAATAATATCGGTGATATAAGCAGAACATGGATTAACGAACCCTCTCAATCCGGCTATGGTTTGAGATTGTTGTGGCTGTGAGTCACCGAGAACCAGGATTCTAAGCAATGCCATTTGGCTCTAGTTTTGACTTTTGAGGAAGTAAAGGCGTTTTAGAATGATTTATTCCCATTTAAATGTCAAATTGTTGTTCTTCAGACTACCTGTTGCCCTTTGCATTTTTTTGTTTTTAGGATTGATATCACCTTTTGAAAAGTTGCATATTATTTGACCAAAGTAAGTTTAAAAATAATATTTAATTAATTACCCTGTGGAACTTAAAAGTTATTTTCACAAGACTCCAACTATTTATCTCACATTATACTTGGGCCGTTAATACAAACAACAATTTCATAAGACTTAACTTGTTTTGTATTATGGGTCCAAAATTACGAAGACACATGGTTAACTTTAGCAAACAAAAATGTTGAATGTTGTATTAAGGCACATTAACGAAGCTTTTATAAACAAAAACAGCATGGCGTTCACCCTCTGATTTGACAAATTGCACGTCGTCTCCACCGTCAAACCAAAACTACTTGAAAGCACTTGATAAATCTGCTATGGACGCTTAAAAAGTACGAATGACATGAAGAAAAGAAGACACCTGGCTAACGTTATAAAGAAAAGAAGCCACCTAGTTTTTCAAGAAACTTACAAAACTTTCGCTCTTATCCTTTAGGACTTGTATCCTACCATACTTTCTCCCTATATATAAGCCAAGGCACGTAGGTGTCTAAATCAACAAAGAGCAAAGAGTTCAAAGCAGAATAATAGCCAAAGTGAAACGATGTCTCTAATTCTAACATCTTAGGAGGCAGAAGAACGAATGTGTTCGGCCCGTTCTCCTTGGACGTATGGGATCGTTCGAAGGATTCTTGACGCCGTCAGGGCAGCCTGGGCAGGCAAACGTGCCTGGTAAGGACGTGGCAGCGTTCAAAAGCGCTAAAGTGGATTGGAGGGAGACACCTGAGGCGCACGTGTTCAAGACGGACTTGCCGGGGCTGAAGAAGGAAGAGGTGAAGGTGGAGGTTGAAGATGGAAACATACTTCAGATAAGCGGAGAAAGAAGCAGGGAGAATGAAGAGAAGAATGACAAGTGGCACCGTGTGGAAAGGTCGAGTAGGAAGTTCATGAGCAGGTTTAGGCTACCGGAGAATGCAAAGTGGAGGAAGTGAAAGCGTGTATGGAGAATGGTGTGTTGGAGGTTACGGTGCCAAAAGTGCCGGAGGAAGCCTGAGGTCAGGTTCATCGATATCTGCGGTGCAGGAGAATGTCCAAGTTAAGGAGTTAAAAGAAATAAAAGGTGTGCTGATGTCAAAATAAATGGTATGGTTTTCCTTTCTTCTTTTTTACTAATTTTATTTTATTTCTTGTAATCATGAATCTCGCTGTATCAATGTAAGTAAATCTTAATAAAAGTGTGCTTGAAATATAGATGCCCCTTTTTGACCCCAACAAAAAAAATGGAAAAAGAAATATAGATGCCCCGATTGATAGTTAAGAACTTAAGATGCACGGGTTGGCCTAATAAAACTGGATTGTATCAAGTTTTTTATAATTTCTTGGAGACTCTATCATCTCTTAGAAATCACAGAAACAAAATGATTTATCGAGAAATAGTGTGGATGTTGAATTGATGGCTATGGCTGGTGCTACTTGTGAGCTGTTTTCCGATAGCTTAGCTTCTACGTGATCTTCATATTGAAGGTGATTCTTCTATTACTATGTTTGAATTTGTGATTGTAAAATTGTCCTTTATGTTGCTTCCAATCAAGTTTACCATGAAAGTACTAAACATTGAAATCGTCTGTCTTGTGGTATGGCACTAACTTAAGTCTGGTTTCTTAAGACTATGCTATTTAGAAAAAAAAGAAGTGATCATGTTATTCTTAATTAGTTACTACAGTCAAGGTTGGCTCAATAATTATTGAAATGAACTTCCTACTATTTTGAATTATTTTCAAGGGGCACTAAAATTTATATCACCTTTTGAAAAATCAATTTGCTATAATTTCAAACAAGTTAATACTTTGCTTTACTACACGATGAAACAATTTTGATTTACTCACGATGAAAAATATACTTACGTTTCTGTCAACTCAAGGGTATTTCCGATACCATAATTTATTTAGAACATAGTATTTGATCAAGTCCGTCTATTTATGTGGATAACCAAATTATTTGAAAAAAACTAAAAAATAACCATTTTTTAAAAGAAAATTGGTAAATAATTAAATGTGCGGAATGGTGAAAGACAATAATGTCCTATTAAGTTAGATGATAAATAATACGTTTGATGATATATAAATAAGGATAGGGGATGATTTTAAAAAATACAGTAAAATATTAATTAATTAATACATAATAAATTAATAAATATTATAAAATAATAAAATTTTGATTTTGAATCTTACCAATATAAAAATTAACAAAAATTTATTAAAAAATAAGATAATATTTTTTTTAATTTCTATTTAAATTCAGGGTCCTATTAGTATCATAATTTAATAATTATATATATATAAGATAGTATAGTAATATATAATTTTAGTGTAATTTAAAAAAAAAATCAATATTGTTAAAACTCATATAATTTTTATCGTACCAAAAAATTGTTGTGTTTTGTTTAAAATTATCGAATTATAACATTGTCTATAAATTCATCATCAAAGTAGTCTCAAATTTTTTTGTAAGTTTTCAATTTTTGAATATGCAACATTTTTATTTTTATAGATTTATTGGATAATAAAACGAGATCATTAAGATCATTAATCATAAATTTACATTTATGTATATCATTTTTATTATTTATCGTCAATTTTTTTCTTCTTCAAAATAGTAAAGTTACAAGTTAAAATCCAAGTATTTATAACATCGAAAATATTAATTTTATTTAAATCAAGTTATCTAAACTCATATTCTTCTATAATTTTAAAGTAAAAATCTTAAATAATAAAATAATTAAAACTACTCACTCTATAAATTAATAATAATAAATTAATCACTATAAATTAATAAAATATCAAACTACAACATTATTAATTTATAGTAATATTTTTCATGGTAAAATAACACAAAGGTTTCGATCAAATATTTTATTAAAAGAAAATATTGTGTGGTATTAAAAGATAACATGAATTTTGGGGAAAATATGCAAACTCTCCATCGGAAGGAGAGACATATCATGCAAAATGAAAAGTGGAAGATCCAAATGATTTAATAAAATAACATGAATTATGTTAAATTAATGTCTCATATAAAATAATATTTCACTTAAACAAATAACATGTAAAATAATATACAAATGATGCATTTGAAATGATAGCATGTTAAATTAAAAAATAACGTGACATCAAATAAATAACATGAAATTTGGCAAAAGCCTTCGGCCACATTCTTTGATTCACCAACACAATTTCGAAGATGATCTTTTGTTTTCTTTTCACCAGAGAGGAAGAAAAAAAAAATTCGAGAGTGAGGAAGTGATGGTGGTGTTCCAATGCGAGTGGTGATGGTGGTTCCAATGTGGTCGTCGTTGCTCTATCGTCAGGGGTGATGATGGTTTCGTCGTGAATTCCGGTGACAGAGAGAGGAGTGGAGTCAGGGGTGGACCCAATGCATTAGAGGGTGAGACAAGTGTCTCATGTTCTATTTTTAGATTAATGTAATTATTAGTTAAATTTAAAATTTTGTGAGTTATACCCCATATAAAAGTAGTTTTTCAGAATTGTGCCACAAATAAAAGTAGCTTCTGGATCCGCCTTGGAAACTGTTGATAATCTGGTTATGAACTATTTTAGAAGAAAAAGAATCATTAAAAAGAGAATTAAAAACAGAAGATGAGAAAAAAGTTAATTATGTTATAAAATTGTCAAAAGAAATGGACGTGGCGGCCGTGGCGGCCGTAATTTTTGAATTATATAATTCAGTGGAGTCCACCGTCATTATGCATGCATAGTAACTTATTTTTTCTTTTCTATATAAACGCCTCAATTCGATCGATTATAAACATCAATAACACAAAACTACATTCAACATTCTTTTCTCTCTCCAAACATCTGATATCCATTTTCACAGGTATAAATTTTTAGTTTTTTATTATATTTATCTTTATGATAATTTATAATTATTTTTATAACACGTTATCAGCACGATCATGCTAAATATATTAAATAAATATTATACTGTATAATTTATTACAGTGGGCGGTTTTTGCCCCGTTATTATTTTTAAGTGGTTGTATAATCACCACTATATATTTAATTTTACTTTAGGCGGTTTTCGCCCCGGTATTATTTTTAAGTGGTTGTATAATCACCACTATTTAATTAATTTGACTGTAGGCAGTTTTCGCCTCAGTAATATTTTACTGTTCTTATGTCATGGTTGCTTAACACACCATATATATTTATTGGACGGCTAAGCTGCCATATATTTATTGGACGGCTAAGCCGCTATATATTTTATTGTTCTGATGTGGATGATTCAGTCACCATAATATTACTGTTAAATATCAGTTTAAATTATGATTATATAATAGAGGCTCGGCCACCAGTATATAAATATTTTATCTGAAATTGGTAAATTGAACTAAATGATTGTTAAATTTTAGATGGATTTTATGATTAAATTCTTTCTCACCAACGGTCACAAAGAAATTTTTTTAAAAATCTTTATTTTTCAAACGGCTATGAACAGTAATTTTCAATCTATAAATACACTCATTTTCACTCATTCATTTCATACAAAAATTTCATCTCTCTTAAAATCTCTCTCCGAAAAAAGAAGGAAGAAGAAAAAATCGTTTTGAAGAATGATTCGCTTTCTTTTAATTATTATTTTGTTTGTAATTCTTGCATGTGTTTACGGTCTCTTCGTTGGGGAATTTACTCACGCAGAGTTCACCGTAAACATCGGTTTACTTTTTATGCAATCATGTTTTTTGTAATCGCTTGTGTTCTTAACATAAATGGTTCATTTTAAATATGTAATATCATCCTATTAATAAAATTTTATGTTTCTGTTTTTTTTAGAAAATAATCAAATGGAAAATATTGAGAAGTTAAAGTTCTCAGCTCTCAAAATAACCGGAGCAAACTATATTGCATGGACCACCGACATTGAGCTTCATCTAGAGATGCAAGATATTTCCGACACCATAAAAGTTGGAAATAAATCGCCTGCCAAGGATAAGGCAAAAACGATAATTTTCCTGAAGAAACATCTCGATGAAAATGTGACGCATGACTATGCACACATAAAAGACCCAGCAGAGTTATGGGTAGCTTTAAAAGAAAGATTTGACAACCAAAGGGAAATAACGCTCCCTCATGCTCTAGAAGAATGGAGAAACCTAAGGTTTCAGGATTTTAAAAAGCTGAATGAGTATAACTCCGCTATTTTGAGAATAGTGTCACAACTGAAATATTGTGGTAAGCCAGTCACCGAAGCAGAAATGCTCGAAAAGACGTACCAGAATTTTCATAGAGAACATCGCCTCCTGCAAGAACTTTACAGGAGCCGTGAATACAAAAGGTTCTCTGAGTTAATGGTGACACTCATGTTGGTGGAGAAGAATAGTGAACTTCTCATTCAAAACCATAATTTCCGTCCCACGGGAACGAAAGCATTCCCAGAAGTGAATGCAGCAGACGTGAAATATCCTAAAAGGATAATGAAACCTATCATGGTCGTGGCCATGGCCGTCGATTTAATCGTGGACGTGGTAGAACTTACAACCCACGAGGGAGAGGGTCGTTCAAATGGGTTCGTTCTGAACAAAATTTCAAAGGAAAAGAACACCAAGAAAATTCCACCCAGAAGCGTGAGAATGTGTGTTACAGATGCGGGTCTAAAGGACATTGGGCACGTACATGTCGAACCCCTCCACACCTTTGTAAGTTATATATGGAATCTACCAAAGGAAAAGGGAAAGAAGTGAATCTAGCAGAACACTTTGAGGGTACATCGTACCTCAACTCTCCCGATTTTGCAAACGATTTCGACGAGACCACATTTGCAAATAAGTGAAATATATATAGTGAGGCTGTTGAATAGTCTCCAATTATGCTATGTATAATATTATATTTATAAAGAATAATGTTGTTTTTAATAAGTAACTAATGTATAAATTGTGTGTTTTCTCATATGAATTAAATTTACTTCCTTTTACTTATGTTTATCTTGATTACAGAAATGGACAATGATCAAAACGGAACGGTATCCAAAGGAAATACTAGAGAAATTTGTATACCAGATAGTGGAACAACGCACACTATTCTAAAGCAAAAGAGTTATTTCTCTAATTTAAAACCGGCAAATATTATTATCAATACAATATCAGGTCCTACAGACTTGATCGAAGGAATTGGCAAAGTTAACTTTACATTGCCTAGTGGAACAAAATTTTCCATAAATGATGCCTTATATTCTCCAAATTCTAAAAGGAATTTATTGAGTTTCAAAGACATATACCTTCAAGGGTATGATACTCAGTCCGTAACTGAGAATGGAAAGAAGTATATATATATATATAACTTCTGAAGAATCGGAAAAAGGCGTATATTGGAAAATTTTCCAAAACTTCCTTCAGGATTGCATCATACTCATATAAGTGCAATCGAATCGCATCTAGTGATTAAAAGAAATCAAGAAGATTTCACATTATGGCATGATCGCCTCGGTCACCCAGGCACTACGATGATGCGAAAAATTATTGAGAGCTCACATGGCCATTCACTGAATATCCAGAAGATATATCAGAGAAACAAAATGACATGCACTGCATGTTCTCTTGGAAAATTGATCGTAAGACCATCGCCTACCAAAATTGATAAAGAATCACCAAAGTTCCTTGAAAGAATTCAAGGAGATATTCGTGGACCAATACATCCACCATGTGGACCATTCCACTACTTTATGGTATTAATTGACGCATCCAGCAGATGGTCACACGTTTGTCTGTTATCATCTCGAAATATGGCATTTACAAGATTTCTAACTCAGATAATCAAATTAAGAGCTCAGTTCTCTGATTATCCCATTAAAAGAGTTAGACTAGACAACTCTGGAGACTTCACATCCCAAGCTTTCAATGATTATTGTATAGTAACGGGAATCAAAGTTGAACATTCTGTAGCTCATGTTCATATACAGAATGGTTTGGCTGAATCACTAATTACACGTTTGCAATTGATTGCAAGACCATTGATCATGAGATCAAAACTTCCAATCTCCGTATGGGAACATGCCATTTTGCATGCAGAAGCACTTATTCGGATAAGACCAAGTGCATATCATAAGTATTCCCATTACAATTAGCATTTGGTCGGGAACCAAATATTTCTCATCTAAGAATTTTTGGTTGTGCGGTGTACGTGCCTATAGCACCACCACAACGTACAAAGATGGGACCACAAAGAAGGTTGAGAATATATGTTGGTTGTGATTCTCCATCAATTATACGATACCTAGAACCGCAGACTAGAGATATATTTACGGCACGTTTTGTTGATTGTCATTTCGATGAAAAAGTGTTCCCGGTTCTAGGGGAGAAAATAAACAAGTAGGAAAGGATATAGAGTGGTGTATACCATCTCTTTTACATCTTGATCTTCCTACGAAACAGTCGGAACTAGAAATATGACGAATTACGCATTTGCAGAGTATAGTAAATCAGTTACCTGATGCTTTTGCAGATACTAAAACGGTAACCAAATCACATATTCCAGCTGCAAATGTTCCCGCTCGGATTAAAATTCCACAAGAACATAAAAGAGCGGATGATACACATGAGTCTAAAACACGCCTGAAGCGTGGAAGACCTGTTGGTTCTAAGGATAAAAATCCTAGAAAGCGAAAGGAAGCTGAAAACCCCAATATTCCCAATACAGCAGAAAATATTTTGGAGGAAACAAATCATGAGGCTGGTGATGATGTAGAACATCATGAACTTGAAGAGAATCATGAAATATCTATCAATTATATCCATAATGGAAAGATATGGAAACGAAAGGAAATTGATAGTGATGATGAAGTTTTCTCATATCTTGTATCAAAGAAAATATATGAGGAAAACGAAGATCCAGAACCAAAGTCTGTATATGAATGTCAAAACATACACGATTGAATGGAATGGAAAGGTGCAATACAAGTTGAATTTGATTCGCTTAATAAGTGAAATGTATTTGGACCAATTACACTCACACCTGAAGATGTGAAACCCGTTGGATACAAGTGGGTATTCGTTCGGAAACAAAATGAGAAAAATGAGATTATGAGATATAAAGCTCGCCTTGTGGCTCAAAGATTCTCTCAGAGACCTGGGATTGATTATGAGGAAACATATTCCCTAGTTATGGATGCAATCACGTTTAGATTCTTGATGAATCTAGCGGCAAATAAAAATCTGGAGATGCGTCTCATGGATGTTGTTACAGCATACTTGTATGGATCATTAGATACCAATATTTATATGAGAGTTCCAGATGGGTTTAAGATGCCAGAAGTATTAAAATCTAAACCGAAAGAGTTATGTGCAATAAAGTTGCAAAGATCATTATATGGGTTAAAACAATCTGGACTAATGTGGTATAATCGTCTTAGTGAACATTTAACTAAAGAAGGATATGTGAATGATCCTATATGCCCATGTGTTTTCATAAAGAAAACAATATCCGGATTTGTTATAATCGTGGTATATGTTGATGATCTAAATATAATCGGGACTCAAGAAGAAATACAGAAAGCAACAAACTATTTAAAAGGAGAATTTGAGATGAAAGATCTCGGGCAGACAAAGTTTTGTCTTGGTTTACAAATTGAACATACTCAAAAGGGTATATTTGTATATCAATCCACATACACCAAAAGAGTATTAAAACGTTTTAATATGAATAAGGCAACCCCTCTGAGTACTCCAATGGTCGTTAGATCACTTAATGTTGAAAGTGACCCATTTCGACCACCTGAAGAAAATGAAGAGATACTTGGTCCTGAAGTACCATATCTAAGTGCAATCGGAGCACTTATGTATCTCGCAAATTGCACTAGACCTGATATCTCATTTTCTATAAATCTTTTGGTTAGATTTAGTTCGTCTCCTACACGAAGACATTGGAATAGAATTAAACATGTCTTTCGTTATCTTCAAGAGACTATTGATTTAGGATTATTTTATCCTAAGAATTTAAATAATCAAATGATTGGTTTTGTAGATGCGTGATACTTATCAGATCCACATAAAACTCGATCACAAACAAGATACGTGTTTACAATTGGAGGCACTGCTGTATCACGACGCTCTCAGAAGCAAACACTTGTGCCTACTTCTTCAAATCATGCTGAAATCATCGCACTACATGAAGCAAGTAGAGAGTGTATATGGTTGAGATCAATAAACCGACATATCCGATCAAGCAGCGGAATCCATGTAAACACAGAACCAACTATCTTATATGAAGATAATGCTGCATGCGTTGCTCAGATGAAAGATGGATATATCAAAAGTGACCGGACCAAACATATTCTTCCAAAGTTCTTTTCATACACCCAAGAATTCGTGAAGAATAAAGACATTGAAGTAAAATATGTCCAATCATCCGAGAATTCTGCAGACCTCTTCACGAAATCATTACCTACCACTATGTTCAGGAAACATGTCCATAATATTGGAATGCGTCGCCAACAAGACTTGTACGATATGATCATGATCATTCGAGGGGGAGCTTGCGGGTTTGTACTCTTTTTACCTACTATGGTTTTTCCCACCGGGTTTTCCTAGAAAGGTTTTTAATGAGGCAACAAAACATATAACGCAAGGGACGATAGTGACAATGGTCTCCAAGGGGGAGTGTTATAAAATTGTCAAAAGAAACGAAGGTGACAGCCGTAACTTTTGAATTATATAATTCAGTGGAGCCCACCGTTATTATGCATGCATAGTAACTTACTTTTTCTCTTCTATATAAACGCCTCAATTCGATCGATTATAAACATCAATAACACAAAACTACATTCAACATTCTCTTCTCTCTCCAAACATCTGATATCCCTTTCCACGGGTATAAATTTTTAGTTTTTTATTATATTTATCTTTATGATAATTTATAATTATTTTTATAATAAATTAGGTAATTTTGTTTGTTTTTCTCTTGGATACTATTTGGCCATAGTCATTTAACTATTACTTTTTGGTTTTCAGATGATTTTGTGTATATTCCCTTTAAATAATGACCCTATGTAACTAAGTTATTTTCATAAGACTCAAAACTAATGTCTCTCACATTATAGTTGGGGGGGGGGGGGGGCGCGTTAATGCAAACAACATTTTCATAGGGGTTGAGTTGTTTTGTATTATGGCCCATTTACAAAGACATTCTCATTCTTGCAAACATGCGATTAATTGGATGTCGTATTATGGCCCATTAACGAAGCTTAAGATAAACAAAAACGGCATGGCGTTCACCCGCGAACTAGATGAATTGCACGTCGTCTCAACAGTCTAACCGAAACTTCTTGAAAGCACCTGAGAAGTCTTGTATCAACGCACAACGCTTAAAATACGAAATGACCAAAAAGTACGAACGAGAAGACACCTGATTTTTCAAGAAGCTTGCAGAAGTTTCACTTTCTTATCCTATAGGACCTCTACCCTACCATACTTTCTTCCTATATATACAAAGCCCAGGCACGTAGCTCTTCTAAAACAACAAAAGCAGAGAGTATATAGCTATACACTGCAAAACAGAAAAACGCTTAAGAATAGTAAGCACAAGAGGACGTGAAACGATGTCTCTAATTCCTAGCATTTTCGGGGGCAGAAGAACGAACGTGTTCGACCCGTTCTCCTTGGACGTATGGGATCCGTCTGAAGGATTCTTGCCGCCGTCAGGGTTGGCAAATACTCCCGGTAAGGACGTGGCAGCATTCACAAGCGCCAAAGTGGATTGGAGGGAGACACCTGAGGCGCATGTGTTCAAGGCGGACTTGCCGGGGCTGAAGAAGGAAGAGGTGAAGGTGGAGGTTGAGGATGGAAACATACTTCAGATAAGCGGAGAGAGGAGTAGTGAGAATGAAGAGAAGAGTGACAAGTGGCACCGTGTGGAGAGGTCGAGTGGGAAGTTCATGAGGAGGTTTAGGCTACCGGAGAACGCAAAGATGGAGGAAGTAAAAGCGTGTATGGAAAATGGTGTGTTGGAGGTTACGGTACCAAAAGTGCCGGAGAGGAAGCCTGAGGTCAAGTCCATTGATATCTCCGGTTAAGTTGAAAAGTTTGAAAACAATAATGTGTGATGATGTAAAATAGGTTCTTGTAAAATTGTAATCATGAATCTCGTTGTATCAAAAGTACAAGCAAATCCCAATAAAAGAATGTTTTTAAATATAGAACCTCCATTGATAGTAAGACCGAACCATGCAAATCTCTTGGGATATAAAGGTTGTGTCCATTACTGCTGGTTCTAATTAATTTCAAAGTAGTGATCTTGGCTTTATGAGCAGAACATGTAAGAAACTTTCTGGCCTAACTCTGTTGAACTAGGGGTGGCTGTGAGTCGCCCAGGACGAGGGTTCTAAGCAGTGGCATTTGGCTCTCGAGGAATTCCCGTTTGGTTAGGATTCTGTCTGCGGAGCAGTCATGTTCCTGTACATGTGAATAGAATAACTTTAAGATATCATTCACAATAGAGACTCAAATTGGTTGCATTTCGAATGAACATTTGTTTCCCAGAGAAAGGAGAAGGATATGAACCTCGTCGGATGAAGCCGAAATTAGAGCAAGAAGAGTAACAGTTGCTGTCTGGTAGTCTGTCAAAGTCTTGTAAGCAGATTCATCTAGTTTATCCTACAAAGTTGAGAGAGACGTGTTGGTCATTACAGAAGATAACAGAGTTAAAAAAGAAACATTGCTTGTGCACTGTTTCTGGATGTTTATTTTATAAGTGAGTTGGCTTGACCGAGAGATAAGGTTATAGTGTCAGTTAATGAATATCTCGTCTACGTTATAATACCTTCAGGTGTGAAATAGCTGCAGCAATAGCTCTGCCTGGGGCTTGTAAAGCTTTATTATGAACCTGTCAACAATTTAACAATTTCTCAACCGTAATTTAAAATCTCAACCTTTAGTATAGAAATATTGTTACACTAGCAATGTGTATATACCTTAATATAAAGAAGAGAGACAACTTTAGCGAGAAGTGCAACAGGGTCTGATTCGGTTGATACTTGAGATATTAGATCCTGCAAGTACAAAAGACATCGTCACTGAAGCTATAGAAAGCAGTGATAAGATCACAATATATAACCCACAAGGATATGGTGTGGTACACACCTTACGGTATGAATGTAAGAGAGTCCTTTCCAGTTTTTTGTCAAGCTTTTTCAAGACTAATCCACTGCACAAATAGAGTTAACATGCAGTTCACATACAGTGAAAATCAAGCAGACTTGCTTCAGAGACTCTTCATTAAATTAGGTATATACCTTTCCTCTGCCAGGTCCCTGAAGGTGATCATGAAAGTGTCTACACGCTGAAACAAGAATAATCCCATCAATGGGGCTTAGAATGTATTCACTAGAAGAATCAAAGTGAAACCACCATTTAAGACGGTTATTAAGTAGGTCGCGGAAAATGGGAAAGGCCTAAATTATAGTAAAGGTTTTTCTATGACTCTTAGCTATACGTTCACATCCACATTAATATTTTAACAGAATAGAAACTTTGGCTGAATATCAACATGGTCAGCCACAGGAGAAGAGGAATCGAGATTGCAGAACAAAAAAAACAGGCGACCACTTTTTCCAAGATATCAGGCAGTATGTTAGCAACTGTATGAAAAATATGTGTCCATTAACGAAGAACCAACCTTTCCTTCCAATGCCTCAACTAATGCAAGAGCCTTTTTCGAGAGTGAGCGGTTGAGATTCTTAGCCTGCCCCAAAAGAAAAGGAAACAGGAGAGAGTCAAACATTGGGTAGCACTATTGACAATAAAGAAAGTCTAACAATAAAGCAACTAGTTGGATTAGGGATCAAATTTGCATACAAGGGCCGTTCTTTCAGATGTATCAAGCAAAACTGGATCTTGCGTTTTGGAATCTCCAACTTCAATACCATTCTTAAGTTTGTTGTGGATGTCCTGTTTTGATAATCGAAGCTTGATTAGTTAAATCAATACGAATATGACCATAGAAACTTCACTTTATTTTTTACCTACCAAGCCATGAAGAAGTGTATCAGTAATTGTAGCTGCTGTTGTTCTAAGCAGATGCCTATGTAAAACAACCTAGGACCAGAAGAAAAGAAACTGTTACTCAAGCTTCTTTAAGTAGCAAGAACAGCTTGCAAAATAGACTGAAAGTACTTACTGAAGTCGATTGGTCATCTTCAAAAAGCTCCAGCGCTTTTTCGTACAGCTGCATGTTTAGGAAAGACTGCCAAAAGAAAATCCAGTAAAAGTAAGGTCACAAGATACTATCATGCCGGGTGCTAGTGGTGATTAAACATCTCTAAGATGAGAAATACAGGGAAAACATTTGTTGTCAAGCGAAAGATAAAACTATAGTTGGTTTCAACCTCATCAATTTTTTTCTGCAGATCATCAATCAAGCGCCTCATTCTATCTGCATTTTCTGTGAAGATTTTCTTTCTTCTCTCCTTTAGTGAATTAATGAGCATAGGTTTCATATAATCAGCTAAATGCTTAAGAATCGAATCTGGGTTCTCCATACCTGCCAGAAACCCCATAGCTTATGTTACAAGGACGCAAAATTCATAGCTTATGTTTTATGCATACATAAGCAAGAGTTCTTAGATGTACCGTCATCTTCAAATTCAGGCACAGAGTCGACGATCTTTTTCATCACCCATTCGTCTGGTGGAATAATGTTATTACTTTCTTGCGCCTTAACTGACTCTTTCTTGCCCCCTGCTTTTGAATCCAACTTCTGTGATGAGGATACATCCCTGCCTTTCTTCTGGTTTCTCTTAGATTTCGGACGGGCATCCTCTTCATCATCTGGAACAGTTTCAACGGTAGCTGTCTTCATGCTGACAGACTTCCCTTTTTTCTTCTTTGACCCTTTATCTGTATTCACAGGTATAGTTTCTGTCGACTCTGAAGATTTGCTTGTAGGTTCTATCAAACTAGCAGTAGAAGCTTGGATGCTAAACGCTTCTGTCTCTTTCTCAATTTGATCATATATGCCCTAAACATTAGTAGGTCAAACCAAGCCATAGTTCAGATAGAGAAAACCAAATGGGAAAGATAAACAGCTCGCAAGGAAAGTACTAATAATACATTTCATATGTTTACCTTGACGAAACCACTGCTTAGGACATAGGATTCCCCCAGGATAAGTGCTTTCTCAGCCTAAAAGGAAAATTAAATCAACAATTTATTGCAGAAAAGCATTGACTAGTTATCAAATTTGATCAAAATCTCACCTTGAGAGCTGATTTGACAGAAGGACAAAGAAGCAACATCTTGTTTGCATCCTGTGACATGAATGATGCAGGTAATACAGAGAGGGAATCGATCCTGAATCCAGCATCAAGGTTTCAGTAACAATGGATCTAGTGATATAGACAGCATAAAAAAAAGCAGACAACACAGACGGAGGGAAAACGAGTACGAGCATTTAGTCTCACCAACTGTTTTGTTCAATAGCATCCTCAGTTGCAGAATCCAGCATCTCAATCATTGAAGAATGAATAAAAACAGCAGCTAAAGGTGTACCATCTGGATATCTAGACTATACATGTCACACAACACAAATTATAATGAGAAAAAAAATGAAAGAGGTAACATAATAATCATTTTAGCTACAATTCGGTAACTTATATTTTCACAAACTACAGACAACTAACATGATGCATACCTGTAAGAACTGCACGGCTTGAGAAATCCCAAGTTTCTGCATAGTCTCATAGGGGATATAGGAATTCTGCAGGAAAACGGAACAAATAACCGTTGATTTACCATTTCTTCAAGAAAGAATAGTTTACATAACATGCTAAAACTGCAGTCTGATGAAGTTTAAATTTGATTGTATTCCACAACCAACTGATGAATAAACAGGCTCATACGTAAGGACAGTTCAGAGAAAACGATGAACATACCTGTGAGAAAAAAGAGTCTACGCATTCCTTTTGAGCAATAGCGAAAACCTGCAACCAAAATTAAACTGCACAGTTAATCTAATGAATAGTGATTGAACATGGGAAACAGCAAGCATAGACAATAGTGATCTCATGAAATTTTAAAGGCTGTCGTTAAATTAGTAATAGAGTTGTAAATCCATTAGATGCCAGAAACCCAAAAGATAAGAATTCTATGACATACACTAGGAGTCCAATGGGTGCCAGCACGTAGTGATCCAAGCATCTCCTCTTCCTTCAACAGTCGGTTAAATATAGACTGGAAAAACGAATTCTCAACAGCAACTCCACTAGCTCCATTCATTTCTTGTACTAACTGTTGCAATGGTGCCCACAATGCCGACAAATTGGAGGGAACAAAGATACCCCTGGCAGCACCTCGAACCATAGAGGTAACACGTGCTACATAAGCAGGTGTATATAACTGTCCACCTTCTAGCCTAGCTTGCACCTAAAAGAGATTAAAAGATACAAAAAAATCCACAAATATAAAAGCTCTCATTCATTTAAACTCAAACTACAGAGCTCAAAGGAGAAGCACCATTACCAAAGTCCCAATTCGAGGCTCCAAAACTGATTGCACCAACTCAGAGCCAACCTGTAACTGACCAGCAAGTTCAGCCACAGCAATTTGACTACATTCTTGAAGCCTCTCGTTAATTTCTTCAGCAATTGAATCCCAATAATTTTGTGATATTATTTCTCCCTTAACTAGCATTAACCCTGGATCACTCAATACTACATCCTGAGCTTGCTTCTCCACATGATACAAATCAACCCCAATCGTATCCGCTAAATCAATAACGGTGACACGTCCCAATTTACTAATCTCACGAGCAAATTCATTCCTCAATTGCTCCTGCAACAAATCAAGAGTAGTGATTAAAACAAAATCTTCGTAGCGTTCAGCAAAACCTCGATCAAGCAATTTGACTTCATTTTTTCCGATTATTTTCCTCATGCAACAAGCGGATTTATCAATATTTGACTTCATTTACACAGATAGAATCTATACCTGAGTGATATATTCCTTTCCGGTGACGGTATGAAGCAGATCGAAGTCTATAACGCCAAGCTCCTGTAGCTTCTGAACCAATTCGACAACATTTCGATCCGATAATCGAACGCTCGACTTCACCTGTTGAGCAAACTCGAACTGACGCTGCAATTCCAACAATTCATCATCCATCTTCTCTCACGTTATAACCGGAATTTGAATTTCAGATCAAAATGATATTGTCGATGCAAAAGAATCGTAGGATTTTTCCGGTCAGTTGCTCAGATTTTTTTTCCTCCGCAAGATATAAATGTTCAAACACCGCATTAATTATCTTTCCTCATCGAGTTAAACCAATATTATAAAAAGCAAACTGGACCGGTTCTCGGTACACTTTAATCGATTTGAAAATTGAGGGTTTTGTATCTTAACCAAATAAGCCCTAATTCTTTATCTTCAGTATCGTCTTCTTCTTCTCTCCTCTGGTTAGAATCTTCAGTTCTTCTTCCGGCTTCCAGTTCCGTAGCTGTATTTTCTCTTCGGTTAGTCTTATAGTTTGATAAGGAATCGTCTTTTCTTCTTCGAAATTAGGTTTTTACAGTATTCTGTGTTGGTTCGTGTTCTATCTCTGTTTCCTTTTGTTTATACATTATCTTTATGTGTGGGATAACGAGTATTGTAGAATTGAAAGAACGAGTCTTTTGTTTAAATTAAAAAAATGTGTACACTGAATATTGTTTAGAACAATTCAAAAACATGATTTTTATTTCAATACACCAAGTGTTGAGCTTGTTTTCAGTGGTAGAATTCATATATTTTAGAATATGAAAATTTGAATTTGTGACCAAAGATGCTTACTTTACTAAAACCCTTGTGAGAAGTTAAGTATTGGAGCAATGGAGATTGATAGAGAAGATGGTAGAACGACGAATCAGCTGAGACCTCTTGCTTGTTCTCGTAACATACTTCATCGTTCTCATGGCTCTGCTAGCTGGTCACAAGGTACTTGTTTCAATCCCCATCTTTCTCAATATCTTGGTACTCCTTTTTGAATAGGATTCATGGAACTTTTAAATTTGTATGCTTCTTGTTTTTATTTCAGGGGATACAAAAGTTTTAGCTGCTGTTTATGGACCTAAAGCAGGAACAAAGAAGAATGAGAACCCTGAGAAGTCTTGTTTTGAAGTCATATGGAAGCCTAAAACCGGGCAGATTAGTATAGTAATTGCAGTTAGTTTAATCATGTCTTCATGTTGTTTTGTTGCTTGATTCTGTGGTACATGTGATCTTGGTTTCGTTTGGTAGGACTTAACTTTTTTCATTTTCTTAACTGATTTTCACATTGTATAATTGTAGGAAAAGTAGAAAAGGAGTATGAGATGATACTGAAAAGAACAATACAGAGTATTTGTGTTTTGACAGTTAATCCAAATACCACCACCTCTGTGATAATTCAGGTGAGTATCTATTCAGTGTTGTGTATATTGATTTTTAATCCATCTCAATACCTTCGCTCCATTGTTATAATTGCCCTGCCTTGTAAAAATCTCAATTTATCAATTTGAGTTGTATCTGATGTTTCATTGTTTTTGCCTCCCGTCGTAGGTTGTACATGATGATGGTTCTGTATCCTTTTTATGATTTTTGATAACCATTTACTGATGTTGTCTCTAGCACATTTAATCTGGTATAAGCAGTGCGGATTTGATCATTTATGGAGTTTTTGGTAGTGAAAGCTTGTAATGCCATAAGCTGGGATGGTGAATATGTTTTAGTGTAATAGTTGGTGCATTAATTTAAAAGACGACTTTGGCTGCTTGTTCCTTGATTCAAATCTATATAGCTTCTACCGTGTGCCATAAATGCAGCATGTGCAGCGCTTGTCGATGCAGGAATTCCTATGAAGCATCTTGCTGGTACATCTTTGCAAATTTATGCTCTTCTCTAATTGACTTTGTCTGCCTCTTCTAATTGTTTGATTGGCGTTTTTATTATTCAGTTGCTATATGTTGTTGCCTGGCTGATAATGGATATGTCGTACTTGATCCAAACAAGCTTGAAGAAAAGGTTATTTAAAAACCCTGTTGTCCACTACTTTTGTGTATTGGTTGTGCTTACTTAAACTGCAATAACAGAAAATGACGGCCTTGGCTTATTTAGTCTTTCCAAATACAACTCTTTCTGTTCTTCCGGAAGGATCTTCGGTAGTGGAAGGCGAGCCGGTGGAGCATGGGATCATTACATCAGTTACCCATGGAGTAACGTCAGGTACTGTTATAAGTTATAACTTCTCTTTCTTGAATAGAATTCACTATGTTGAATGGGTTTTAAGCAGTGGTATATTATGTTCATACATTTCATTTCTGAGATACGTTTTAAAGAACTTGTTACTCAACCACTGCATTAATTGTGATTTTGAATTCTCTCGGTTTGTTTTTGTTTTGTTTCAGTGGACGATTATTTCCTGTGTGTAGAGACTGGCCGAGCTGCTACGGCTAGTTTATCTGCATTTTTTAGGAAGAACTTCCAACAAAGCCAAAGAGATTCATCTAAAGCCGGGTGAAAAGCACAAATCCATAAAGGTCTGCATAAGATTTTGAACCATTTCATATATTCCCTGTAGTAGCTTTTATAGAACCCTTATTTTTCAATGTGTCTACTCGAAAATTAAATGCTAGAAGCCTAAAATCTAGTATGGATAGATTTATGAACAGATGAACCTCTTATCTTTAATACAAATTGTAGCCATGGTCAGAGCTATTGATGTCTGAATATGAATTACTTGATTCATTACTTTCTCGTGACATTGTATCATGAATACAAAGCAAATCCGATTTTGGCAAGGGCATTAGCAATATTTCAGCCTGTGGGGATCGTATTTGAATCGATTATAAAGAATTTACTCATTCACTGTAGATTGTAAATTTTACTAGAAAATATAATATATTTTCAAATAAGAAAAGCCAATGAGCTATTGATTTCAATTGGCCTGCACGAGTTGGGGAAGTGATCCTTTGTCATATGAGTCATGACTCATGTTATCATGCAAGGGTTGGTTCATTTGGCGTGTGACTATGACACTCTAGCTCAAAGTATAAGTAACTAACTACTCTTTGCTGGCGAGGCCAATATGCATGGTGCATACTTAAACAGTTTAAGAGAAGCGCCGGACCTTGACCTAAGAACAGACGGATGGGATGATCAAGATACATGGCCGAGACTTGGAAATTTTTTTGGCAAAGAGAAATCAGATCGAATGGGTTGGCAAAGGGCAAGTGCAGTTGGCTATTGAGTGAAAATATTGATGATGTTTAGAAGATCATTGACAGTTAGTGATCATGGCCGGTGACCAATCGAGGAATGGCTACCGAGTGGAGGATTGATCAGACCAAGGAGATATAATTCGTGAGATGAAGACATGGCATGCTTGGGCAAGTTAAAAGAGTGGCGGATCCAGACAATAATTTTATCAGGGGAAAAATATATAAAAAGATTCAGTTTACTAAAAACGTAAAACAGTTGAAAAAACACAATACCTACAAGTGTACTCTATGCTCACTTATAGATTGAAATCTTTTTATCACTTTTTCATTGGTAACAGATTCAAACAACTCCTTTTCAATATAACATATTAGACAATCACTTAGAAATTGGTCTCCAATTCGGTTGTGTGATGTTGTCTTCACTAGTTTCATTACAGAAAAAACATTTTTCAACATTTGCAGTAGCAACCCGTAAAGTTAAAATTAGCTTCAGAAGTCTATAAACCAAAGGATGTGCAAGATGCTTTTGTATTTCCACCATAAGACGAGAAAGATTTCCTAGGTTCTTCAAATTCTTAATTCGTTTATTTTCTCGTACATTGTCAATGTATATTCCCAGTTGTTATTCAAGAGATAAACGTTTCCCAAAACTAAAGTCCTCAGGATAAAATTTAGCCAATCTCACCAACTTTTCCTTGTCAAACTCATGAAATGAGTTAATAGGACTTAAAGCAGCCATGCAAATAAGCAAATCAGTATTTACCTCAGTAAACGATCATTGAACTTCTGAAACTGCAAATCAAAAATGATATAAAAACAATTGACTAATGATGCATATTAGTTATGTTGGTTTTTTTTCTTGGCTTCCTTGAATCAATGAAGTCTTCTTCCATCACAAGCATTTCAATATTATATTTCTCACAAAAAGAAGAAATTTTTATTATCAATGAATTCTAGCCATCATCCCTAAGCTTTTGTAGCTCCCGTTTAGTGTGACATTGCATTCAAAATATCTTGATCCTTCCTTCGAAAAGCCGTTGATAAATTCTCGGTTAGTCCCAAAATAAGTAGCATTAGTTGCATATAGAACACATGATCAAATGTATGAAAGTATTTGAGAAAACCACATGTTTGACGTCTTTTTGAGTCCTTGATTCCATCATTCTGGTTATACTCAAGAACTCCAAGGTTACAAGGAAACAACTCAACCAAACGTTGTAAGGTTTTATGATGAAAACCCCAACGAGTATTTATATGCCTTTGAAGAGAAAGTTCTTGATTCAATCATGTTCCAGTGATAATGTCACTACTACTAATCTCATCCTGCACTTTTTTCCGATAACTTTCTCGAATAAAATCATTTCTTTTGCAAAAAGGTCCAATCACATTCAACAGCGTTGAAATCATGTCAAAAAAATCACAAATAAAAAAGCTGGAGATTGATGAGTAAAACAATGGACATAATATGTTGAACTGTTTTCCCTGGAAACCAGTGATCTAAGACCATTAAACCCACTCCTTATATTACTTGCTTCGTCATAACCTTGTCCTCTCACCTTTTTCAGGCTTAACCCATATTTTGCAAACAGCTCATCAATAGCAGATTTCAGAGATAAAGAAAACGTTTCTTTTACATGAAAACTCCAATAAATATTTCCTTAACTGCTCCACTTTTATCAACAAATCGAAAAACAACAGTCATTTGTTCTTTGTCAGAAATATCAACATACTCATCAACTAACAAACCAAACACACCATGATTTCACAACTTCTTCTCTATGATAGATTTCACAACTTCTTCTACAAAAGAATGTACAATATCTTTTTGAATCACTGGTGAAACCTTCTTCTTATTCCTCGGAGCATTTTCCAAAATTACATCAGCATTACTTACATAAGCATTTTGTTCTCCAGTGTATTTAACGAGTTCTAAAAAATTTTCTCTATTTGAAGATTCTTTTGATTCATTATGACCATGAAAAAGGAACCCTTATCGTAACAAATACCTAGAAGCATCAATCGAAACATTCAAAATCGGAGGCGATACTCTTTTTCACCAGATTGTCTTTTTTATGCAGAGCATGCACAATAAACTGGCCTTCATTCATCAAATCATCACACTTTTCTAAAGCATTGTTATGAATAGTGTTGGGCTCTTCACCCACATGCTCCTTTAGAGTCACATACTTATTCCAAGAAGAAAAACTTTCTGTCACAAACGCATAATTTTTTACCTCTTTTTGGTATGTCATTTCTCAATAAGTAACAACACAAGCAAAAAGCTTTATTTGCTGATATGCTATACTCTGGCCAATTACCATACATATCAAACCAATCCGAATTAAATCACCTGAATGCCTTTTCAATCCTTTTTGGGGAGAAAATATGACCACAGAGTTGACGTGGACCTTTAGTTAAGTACTTATGTCTTACCTCGTCTCTTTGATTTAGATGATAATCCGATATTTTATTATTTTAACAGGATTCCACAGTAAATCATCCAAATTAGTATCAAACTTTGAATTAGTTGCTTTCTTGAAATATCGGTCCATTCGCTCCATGGATTAATTTGCAAAATATTAAACTATATTATTAAGTCAACTAAAAATAACCCTTATCAAGCCTCATAGATGAAATAACAACATAAACATAAACACAAATTACAAGATCATTAATTTATTATATTATCTCCAAGACTCCAACAAATTTACAAACAAATATTAGCCTAGTCCAGTTATAGGATCATTGATATTTGATAATGTATGCAAACAACCAGTAATGAAAACATTACTAATGTGTCATGAGAAGCTTGTCTCGAGTTTAAAAATAAAAATTGGTATTAAAAATCTAATGTAATATGTCACATCACATAGCCAGTCCTGCACGTAGCCTCAGCTAAATTTTGATTAATTATGGGTCTGTTCGTTTGACAGCCATAGGAGGTTGCGGCTGCAGCATGCGACCAAACGATATTCGTTTGCCAGCTGCAGCCTTCTACGGTCAAAAGCTGCAGGCATATGCAAATCGGTGCGTCAAAAATTTTCAACCGCAGAAGAATCTAGCGGCGCATGTCGTTTTGTTGCGTCTAAAACCTGGAAAAATAAAAAATGCCCTTAAGTTTATATGTGAATTACAATCAAATTGCCATTAACCCTAGTTTTTCTTCTCTCACGCGATCCTCTTCTCTCATTCTTCTTCCGATGAACTGAAAAATTTGAGATCATGTTTGTGCTCTTCGTCATCACCATCTTCAAAGATATGGTAAATTTTTTTTGGGGTTTCGAGTAATCATTTATTCTCTATTATTAGATGTTCAAATCGAGTAATCAAGCTTTCATTTGTTGGTGTTTGTGTGTGAATATGTGAAGTAGTAACTAGATCTACGAGCTATTGAGTTTCTTCTTCGATATTTTTCACTCTTGAGCTTATTTCTATGGTGAATTGTGGATATTTCTTTGAGTTTCTTAGAGCTAGGAAGTAATTAATAAATATTAGTTCTGGAGAATTTTTCTGCTGGGTTTCGAAAAGTTTGTCACTTGTTAGTTTGATTGTTTTTGGTTATAGAACAGAGATGTTAGGCAGAGAAATTTGTTTCTCCAAAATTGGTGCTTCTTCTCCATAGCTACTAGACCTGTATTAGCATAAGATTCAAGCTTTATATATGCTTTGCGGATTTTTCTGCATTGCTTGATTCTCCCATGTGATCTCTAAAAATTCGGACATGACTAGAATCACTTGTTGGTGTTTGTTTTTGTCATCCGCAATCAAGTTGTGTCATCAATATCTTCTGAGATTTTGCTTTAGGAGTTCATTCAATGCTTTAGTTTGTGAATACATCATTCAACTCTAATCATTTAATAAGGTTTAATAGAGTTTGTTGCATTCATAAGAAACAATGGTTGTAATACATCTCCTATTTATTTTTGCAAATTAGCTAATACCATAGATTGGTTCATATTACTGAAGGTACATCAAGTTCATGAGCTTTGATTTCCATACTTGTTTATTCATTCTTCTTTGAGATTTTTGGCGATTGAGTTTGTGTTTTGTGTGGCAGTTGGAACTATTGACATAGATTTTTGTGTATTTCTTTTGTTGTTCCTCCCATAAAATATTTGATGCTTAGATACTGTAACTAATTTCCTTAGATTTTACTATCAATTCATGTTTATTTTCTCATTTTAATAGATTTTGTAAATCTTGTCATTAAGAAAGTTTGTTATAAAAGGTAATTACGTATTCATAGGATTCAAATTTGCATATTTTGTGTTTCTTTTGTAAGCTTCATATAAAATAAAAAAATTTGGGGTTTTATATATATTTTATTCGTGGATGTGTTGATTAGGGTTCTCTAATCTATATATCTTCTGCACATGATTGTTGGCAAAGCATTTATGTGGGTCACAATTATGAATCTGTTTAATAAAGAAAATAAGGTAAGCAAGCACGATTATGTTGTTATTAAATACATAATACGTTTGGTAACTAGATTGTGTGTTTAGATCAAGGAGCTCTAAGTTATTTGCCTACTAAAGTTGACACATCTTCTCTTGCTTTGCCTTTATTTTGTGAGCTTAGTGACCTGTTTTATGTGTTGTTACAATACCCTTTACATTGCATGTTTCATTAGTTTAGCTCATGTTTGTGCTACTGTTGAGTTATAGTTCTTTTCATACTTTTTCTGAGTTGTTTGATCTTCAAAATAAGATTTAAAGCTCATTGTTTGATATATTTGTAGATTTTGAGAAAGGATCATAGATAAACAAAAGACATGGCTAATAATGTAAGTAATTTGTGGGTTATTTATTTGTTGATCTTGTGACTGATTTTATGAATTGTATTTTAGAATTGGACTGATGAGAAATATCGGTATTTTTTCATCTTTATGCGGATGAGAAAAAAGAAAAAAAAAACAAAACAAAGGTTGGAATGAATCAAACAGGGAAAGACTTAATCATAAAGAAATTTGAAGAGAGATTTGGGAAGGGAATCCTCCAATGGGAATAGTTCAGGAACAAGTATGATACTAGTAGAAAAAATCATACACCAAATTCAATAGGTTAACTCACAATAGAACATGATTTAGATATGATGATATGGGAAGATTGGATATGACTGATCATTGGTGGGAGGAACGCATACACTTGATGAGTAATCTTAGGTTAGCAGGAAACCTTAGAGAGTGAGCCATAACGGTTATCATGATTCTTAGACTGACCAATCTAGAATTTTATGTCAATTTGCAAAACCCACATTTTTCACTAAGTTTAATTTTATCATGGATCCAAGCTATACATATTTGATAATTGGTTTTGATCGTGAATTTACTAAGTAAAGATCCAGATTTTTGACAAAGGAACGGTGAACCTTCTGATAAGATCTTGTCCGGATCGATCCAACCCACTGTCTAGGAATGGGTTTGCAAGCCTTAGGCCTTGGCCGTGGCGAATATTACTTGTGTTTGGATAGGTGAACATATTCGTTTCCAGGAACCTCGGTCGTTTGAGTGCGAGTGACATCACCATAGTGTTCCAGTTCCGTCTTAGTCCTAGAACGGTTCAGAGGAGTTACAACCGATACATATTTAAGTAGTTTAAGAGAAGTGTCACAGATTATACATGTTGTAAATGTTTTTTTGCAGTAATCCAAAGATATATGTCCAAAGGTACAATGGAGTTAACAATTAAGTTCTTCAAGATGTTTTCATAAGATGCAACGGGAAGTTGTCATTTCTCTTTAACCCATTAACCTAGGATCCGAAATCAGTTGGATTAGTCAGAAGTTTATTTTGACAGCTTTGAAGTTAATCCAACCAATCATCTTCAGGTTTAGAGTATTCTTTCTCGAAAGCAAGCTCACAAGCTCACAAGCTCACAAGCTCACAAGCTTTAAGAATATAGAGAAAGTAGTCACGAAAATTAACTGACTATGATTTTTGAACTTGAGGTTGAACCTTAGTCACCTCTTGCCATAGCTTGGTTTTCTTCAAACTTTCATCGGATTCTAACAAATTTTCCTTCTTTTCATCCAAAAAGATCTAAAACTGGGTTTCACATACCAAAGATCACTACTTCACCAACGTTATCTCCATATAAGTGCTAAGAAAGGTCGTCAAAATCTTCTTTTATAAGTGCCACGAAAGTTCAAACGAACGGGAATAGAACACATGAAGATAATAGGGAAAGAAAGATATGATTAATTGCTTCCTTTTACAATAATTTCATATGTTCATTTACCTCCATGTCTTTATAAACAAGACAGCTGATTAATTTGTCTTTGACGTATATCATTTAGTATAAAATTCGGCTTTTGCATTGCATGTTGTAGCCCATTTTCAATTGCTCATGTCACCTGTGAAAGTTTCCAAATCATTTAGAGGGTTTCAATTGTGGGCTTGACTATTTTATCGAGTCAAAGATTCTGAAACGGATTAATTGTCAATCGCAATACATTAAACACAATTTTACAATTAGCTAAACGAATAGTAGATCTTAATTACTTATGTGGAATTGTGAAAAATCAGATAGATCGTGATGTTTAATGAACATGTGCAACTTTTTGGGTTGTAAAACGAAGAAGTTAAAACTACAAGGAGATCCGGTCTGAAAGCATAAACTCGAGAGAGATTCCTACAGTCATCACAAAAACAAAGAACTTTATACAAAATAAAACCAAAAGCAGGAAAGTAAAGAGTCAAGATAAAATCACATTTAGGTTTTAATTGAAACGATGATGAAATATTTATTTAACAAAAAATGATGATGGATATTTTGTTCCTCGTTCTTTTTTCTCCTCAAAATTTTATATTTTTTTGATAACTTGTTTTTACCATTTACAAGTAATTTTCTAGAAATATTCAAATATGTGGACCCTACAGCATTCCTCAATATATGAAGATTATTATAGAACGAAAACGTTCGTTCCCAAATTGAAGAAGAATAATGAAGAACATAAATTAAACTTCCTTTTTACTATTACATAACATCAAGTTCACTAATATATTCAAGGTTCTAAGATAGAAGAATGCCAACAATATGTCAAAAATGGTATTTATTGTACTGCAATTCAAGGAAGAGAAAATAAAGGAGTTAATGCACATTAAAATATATATGTATGTAGTTCGATATGTTCACACATTTACATGTTTCATAAGTGTATGTTGGTGAAAGAATCAAGTAAAAAATCTATCGATTACCATCCAACTCAATCTTGTTATGTTTATTCCTTATGAGAAATTGTTATCTGATTGTTGGTTGTATAGAATTGGCCAATTTTCGATTGTAAAATTGTTCTCATAATGTTTATTTGACGTGTAATTATCATGAGTTGTAGATCTTAATTGTTTGCAAGATTTGGTGTTGTATTTTAGGTATTTTTTGGTTGTTTTTATGGACAAAGTTGAGATAAAAATGATAGACTCATAGAGTCCTCGCTTTATTTCCCCTCTTTCTCACTACCCTAAACCCCAATTGCCTTTCTCAAAAAGAATGATGTGGATGAAGAACATGAGAAACATAACCAAAGTTTTGATGATCTTGAAGAACAATTAATTGATGATGAAGAAAAACATAGTGAAAAAGTCTTGTTGATGGTGATGAATATGCTTAAAAAGAATTTTTTGATAGTGATGTACATGATGGTAATGGTCTTCTTAATTTCCAAAAAGAAGAATTGAAATTAGAAGATGAATAGTGACTAATTTCCTAAAGAAAAGCTTTTTACATTGTTTTACTAAGTAGATAATATTAGCTTCAAATTAAATGCTCAAAGAGTCATGATATTAGTTTTACCAGCTATATAATTTTCGATTGGGTTGTGTAAGTATTAGCTTGGATTTTGAGTTATTATGTTAGCTAAGATATTAGTACAAAAGTTGAAATACATAAATTTTGGGTATACAAATTTAAATATGTAATTTCGTATCAGTTGTGTGCAATCAAAACTTATATTCAAGTGTCTAAATAGTGAGATATTAATATTCTTTATAAATTAAAAAAATACTCCGGTGACGAAGTTTTACTGTAATTGGTATAGTGATTCAAAAGACGACTTTGGCTGCTTGTTCCTTGATTGATCAGTTCTGTGTAGCTTATACCATCTGCCATAAATGCAGCGGTCTATCGTGTCCATACATTTCATTTGTGTAAGATATGTTTTACAGAACTTTTTTTTTTGATAAAAAATGTTTTACAGAACTTGTTTCTCAATCACTGCATTATCTATAGTTCCGAAGATTATTTCTAGTGTCTAGTACTGCTACAGCTACTATATCTGCACTTTACGTTTCTAGTCAAAGTTAAATGCTAGAATCAAGTTTACATATGTGAACAAATGAATCTTTTATCTTTAACATAAATGGCCATTCTGATTAGAGCTTTCGATGTCTGAATTACATGATAGTTACTCAGTATCATGAATTTAACAAATTATTGAATTTACTCGAAACTCCAATAGTAATGACATGAAAAATAAAATAAAATAAGTGGTGATCATGAGCAAACCATAACACAAGTAGAAGTAAGTTAAGTATCCTCCTCTTAGGTCGCTATTGAAGACTTTTCCTTAGTGTTCTGGAGACGTTGAAGCATCAGTTCGTAGAGAGCGAATCCACCATGATGGCAACCTGGCATTCTCAATGTCATCATCTTCAGCTCATCCTGTTCGTTATTTAAAGAGAATTATTCGTGATGGGATCATAAAATTTAGAGAGTAAAACATGCAACCAATTTTTCTTCTTTTTCCTAATTTATCTTCTCGATGGATTAGAGAACTAACCATTGAGACAGTGTGGAGCTGTGTTGACTCAAACCCATCTTCAGCGCCAGAGTATAATCTTGGAATGTCAACTGAATGATGACTACACTTGATGAAAAAAAACATAGCTGATCTTACATTCAACTCCCTTCGAGATATTCCAATGAAGAGAGGAGGGCTCTGTAATTGTTATAAAAGATCAATCAGATATCTCTCATGATTCCTAAGTGAGCAAAAAGAAAAAAAAATTCTTCAGGCTTACAAGAGATGATGTCGGAATTCCAGTTTCTTCGACAACTTCGCAGATAATGCTGTCAAACATTTGTTGAGTTACCTTCTTGTTTAAAAGCTCAGCAGGTTCATCACCTTTTTCAAGCTGATGAGTATCAATACCTACTGCAGTTGGCTGCAATGTTTAAATTCATCAACCATAACAAAGATATAGAAACAGAGACAGTGTCATGCTTAATGCAAATACCTCTGGGTGTCCCCCAGGAACTGGAAATTCCCCAACATTATTACTCCGACGTAACACAATAATCTTCTTGTCAGAAGTTTCAATAACTGCTCCGTTACCCAATGGACTTGAGGTGTGTCAACATCTTACAGAGTCATCTGTGAGAGTACAAAACTATAACGATAAGAAATCTAATCAAATCACCGTGAAGCTCTACAGTTTTCCAACACAAAGCTAGAGGCAATGATAATTAAATTTCTCGGAGAACGCGATTGTGCGGATATACCTTGTGATGTAACAAGGAACCTCTCCCAGAGAGAATTCAAATTCGCTCCTACAAAAGTCCTTGGAAACCATGTCCATGATTAATAATTCTCTCCATCAAACCACACATATATATACTATAAAGGCTTAATCCTGGGCAAACAATGAAAAAGAGAGATAAATGAGTAACCTGTAATCTGTCAAGCCAAGGCGAAGGCAGACGTGTGGCACTTCATTGGTACCACCACCATCATCTAAACAATATGATCCATACTGAAAATTTTAAGTAAGAGGAAGCTTATTGAACAAATTAAAAAACTACTAAGTTTAAATACATATAAAATTGAAGTAGCTGCTTTAATTAGTGACTAAGTACAAAACAACTTACAAAGACAATGCAAAGAAACATAGGTGAAAATCTCAAGAAATATATGCATACCCTGAATTTTTGGCCATTGAACAATGATGAATTGCCTTGTGTTTTCTATTCGCAAACCTAAAATTGCCAAATTCATCAAATCAAAAGCTCACATAAAACTGAAGAGAACACATGAAATTCAAAGTTAGTATGATCCACATGGAGTGACTAAAAACTGGAATCTTCGTCACTGAAATTGAGAGTTTTTAAGATTCGATCAGAAACGAACACAAGTTCTAGATACTTCCATTTCGATTCTCACCTGAGGAAAAGAATCTTCGAGATCAAGATCGGGATGAGGAATCCAATCATGCGATTTCGAAAATTCCACTGAGACCTTTAGCATTAAAACAACAAAAAGGATAATGATTAGGGATACTAAATTGCAGTGTATCAAAATCGATTAATCAGAAGAGAATTTGAGAGAGGACCTGAGACGGAGAGAGACCAGAAGGAGATGAGAGTAGAAGCTGGTATCGTCAACCTTCCGGATTGATTTCTTCAGCTTGTTTTGTTACATATAAAGCTGTAAGTGTTCTTAATAGGCCCAAAGAGATAGGCGACTGATGCATGTTAACACTCATATATAGGGATTGATCATGGGCCCTATCTTATGAAACTGCACCGTATTGTTTCAGTAGAACGTTACCAAAACTGACAAAATTTAACAGCATTCTACTTGCGTTGACTTTTCAGAAATATATTGACCATAACAAAAACAAGAAACATTTTTTTAACTGCTTTTGTTTTTTCGCTTCTTCTTAGGTTTGACAGCATCTGAAACTGGAAGGAGAAGTAGCAACAGCTTCTTTTAATCTTTCGACACATTCCTGAAATGTCTCTACAGCTTTTACATGATCTGGGAACCTCTTATGTCCCTCCTTTACAACTACAATAGGTCCAGAAACATCCGATTTCGTCGAAGTAGGATGTCGCTTTACCTTTTGTAAGCTTCTCTCACGGTTATATGCTTCAACCTACACCATGAAAACAAAGCACAAACAAAATGTGAGTGGTTGAATCTTCTTTATCCAAAAGAAAAAAATGCTTTGGATATAGAAACTTTACTTTTTCTCTGATGATCTTTGTTGTTGCAGCAGCTCTTGAAGAAGCAAGACGAAGGCAATGAAGGATTACACTCTGGTTCATACCTTCTTCTCCCGGTTTTTGGATTGCGCATATATCGCCATTGGCATTAACTGTTACAGTCATTCTCCCACACATAACCTCTTCTTCAACATAAGTTGGGTCCATCACCTGCATAACAACACATCACACTTTATATCCCAAAAAAAAAATGAAAGTAGAACTAGATTCTCAATCAAAACACAATTGTTTTTACCACAATGTTGCCTTTATTAAAAAATCCAAAAGTGAAGGCTATTGGGAGATGATGTATTATCAATGGAAGTGGTTCTCTTTCCTGCAAGAGAATGTAAAAGATTTTGAGAAAACAGTAGAAATTCTACTTAACAAGTTCGTACAAGTTTCTCTAAACCGAAAAAAAACATGACAAACCTCTAGCGAATGTATGCTCACTTCTTGACCGTTCTCTCCTCCAACTGTGCAATCGGGTCTCCTGAACGTCATTAGCGCTGCTAAAGCAGCAATATTTGCAGCATCAACCAAGTTCCTATACAAGAGTTGAGTAACAAAAACATGCATAAAAGATGATTATAAAACCAGAACCTTTCAATGAACGATAAGTCGAGGAGAAGTACTGTAGTAGGCAATAGAACCTACCCTCCATTGTCCAAAATGTGTAGATCAATGCGAACGGACCAAACCATCTTTCCAGCAAGAACACAGAGTGACTCTGTATCTACCGCACGGCTCTCTCTACAACCATCACAAAAGACAAAAACCATTACTCCAACCAGAACAACCAGATTTGCTTTTTGAGTATCAACATAGATTATATAAAAGAGAGATTTACCTTAGACCACGGTCTATAATACGGCCAAGCTCAACAGCAGATTCACCAGGACGACCAGGCTCAAAAGATGGATCAGCCATTGGAGAAAACTCAGTAAAGATAGATAAAGAGCCTTCATTAGGTCTATCTTTATAAGGTTGTACCAACTGAGCGGTCACAAAACCCATTACATGAGTCTGACCAAGTTGAACTTCTGAGCTACCATATTCTCTGTTTTCATTCCCACAAGAATAAAAAAGCTACCTTTAGTTACAAATATTACAAACCCAGATGATGAAACCACATACATACATTCAAAGTTATCACAAAACCCATTAAAAAAGAATTGAAGCTTTAGAGCTAAACAAAGCAAACAAAGTCTAATAATTAAGGAGAATGAGATAGAGTAGTTACTTTCCAAACTTAATTGTAAGCTTGCGGTAATCATAGAGTCCACGACCATCCACTCTGAGCTCAGATTGTAACGCAGTTTCCACGAATTTACTTTCGTTCACTGTCAACCTCCACAGATTAGCCAATCTTCCCTCCATTATTTGCTCACTACTATGATTTCGTTCTCACAAATGGTTTTGAGACCTCAGAAAATTCGAGTTACTGAGCGAACACGATTTAGGGGTTTTTCAATGCCTCAGAAATTCGATTTAGAAATCAACTGAAACGACGCTGTTTTCGATAAATTAAGAACGACTTCGTTTCAGGTATTTAGAAAAACATTTGTTTCCAGTGCAAAATAATTAGGAAGATCAAAATGGATTAAGCCCACGGGCTTGATTTGCAATCGCATATCAGTTTTTAATTAGTTTTATCTTTATGCTTTCTGAGTTGATATAAAAACTAGGTTTGACCAAAATATTCAGGAACCAAAGAAATGAACAGAAACCGATCTGCAAAAGAAGTAGTTAAATTAAAATCCAAACCGATATAATATTTGAATAAATAGATCCTAAATTTCTATATCTGAAGAGTCAAAATCGAATAGATACCTAAAATATATTTATAAATTAAAATATATAAATTATATTTAGATTTTATATCATTCAATACCCAAAATTACAATTATAAATCTGGAATATCAATTATTTTTAGATCAGAATAATTAAAATATATAAAAATTTAATTATATTTATCAAAATTTAACCAAATTTTATTTAAATTTAACTAAATTTTAATTATTTTCTTTGGATAT
This sequence comes from Cardamine chenopodiifolia, assembly GCA_963922655.1. Lineage (NCBI taxonomy): Eukaryota > Viridiplantae > Streptophyta > Magnoliopsida > Brassicales > Brassicaceae > Cardamine > Cardamine chenopodiifolia. The sequence goes on along the minus strand of OZ000479.1, from coordinate 10,763,995 downwards.
GCCGCATAAAACAAAATCGAATCAAAACGAAAAATTATAAATATTCAAATGGTTATTTTGTTTTTGAACCCGAAATACCCATACGGATACTCGTTCCCAAACGTCCAGTCGTAATAAAAACATTGAAAGAGAACGTCAAACAGCTTTTATACCTTTTAATATTTGTAGCTCGACTATGAAGTTTGAACTTTAATCAAAGGGATTAACTACCTTCCATTATAGTTGACTTCTAAGGTAATTGGTAATGGATATTGTCAGAGCAAGATATTGTAAGATAGATTAAAAAAAAAAAAAACTCAAAGGTTTAGGGAAGAGAAGTTTCATGATGAAAATGTCACATGACACACAGACCAACAAAAAGATGATGTGACAGTCATTAATAGGATGTATGTAAAAAAGGAAGAGTCATTAGTGTTTTTAAAGATAAATCCAAGATATATATTTAATACTAGCTTAACTATTGAGTGAATTTATCTTTGTGAATGCGATCTCATAAGGGATGGGCATAATATATAAAAGAGACCATGTTGGCTAGAGTTGTGATCGCCGTTTTTGAGAAAGAACAAGAGAGGTTTAATGATTCGGCTAGAGACGAATAGAGACAATAGGTGTATGATCAACTGATTATTATTTATCATGGTGTAGATGTACGAATTGTTTGTCATTGGAATCTCGCAAGTTATGTGTTTTTTTTTCGTTTATGTACAATTGGAGTAGTTCCGCAAATTGTGAGGTACAAAGAAAGATTAAAAAGTGTTCGACAAGAGAAACAAAAAACACCTAAATTTATTAAATTTAACCGTAATGTTCCCCGAACATGAGCTACTCCGATCTCTGGAAATTGGAGAACCTTCAATTAAAAATATATAACCAAATCCGATTTAAATTTGTCAATTTTCACCATTTTGTTTTGCATACCAAATACAGAAAAAGTCGTTTTAATTTGGAAAGGTACTGAGATTTTTAATCCTATAATTTGTATTTTGTATAATCTATTAACAATATTATGATGTTGTTTGTACGTACGAGCTTATCAGCTGATTATGTTGGACATTGTACCACCGATCGAGTGACGAGTGATCCATTGAGAAGAGAAGAGTGACGGCGTTTTTTCACTGGTCAAAAGGATGTCGTTACCTAACGGAAGGCTAGCGCCGTTACAATTGGCTAAGGATAAATGAATCCCACTAACGGCCGGATTTTCCACAGCTTCGATCACTGCTCCACTGGAGCCAACGTAATCAGTTTCCAATGGTGTGGTGGCAGATGAAGCGACAGGGTCGAAGTCGTAGAGGAAACGGCCGGAAGTAACGGAAGTGTCGAATAGAGTTAAGAAGAGAAGTGCCAGTGGTTGGAAGATCATTTTGTAAGAAGCCATTTCTGTATCTGATTTGAGATTTAAAAGTATTTAACTATTTTTCTTCTGAATTTGATGAATGATGATTACTATTATGGTGCAGGAGTAATGTATATTTATGATTAGGAAGAAATATGTGTTACTGCATCTAAATGATGGGCGATATATGTTTGGTTGGGAACTTTAGGAATATATGAAGTTGATGAGATATTTTGGCGAGGAGTGGGTCAAATTGTATCCACTACATAATTCCAAAGTTTATATAAATATAGAAAGATGTTTAAACAGAAAACTCTTTAGTAGTCTAATTATACAAGGATTGGTCTTATTATGTAAGAATTTAGGATAATGAAATAAATGTGAGAAAAGAGCTAGAAACTCTTTTTAATTTGGACATATATAGAGTATAAACAAAAGAGTAGGTCTTGGGAAAATTCGTAGACCTTTATTATTTTGGACATATACTAAACAAAAAGAGGTCAGGGTCTCCCATGGCTTCGATCCACTGACAAAAATTAATAAGTCTTTTCAAGAGATCTCCGGTTTGAATTTCCATGAATGACATCGTTGTTGGAACTTGTTTTTGATAAAGTGATTTTGGTTATTTTTCGGTAGATTTTTTGGTGAAAACGTTCATTCAAATGATCGATTGTTAGATACAATAGAATCGTAACCGTGAACACTACGTGATAGTGTATTTGAATATCAAAACAAAATTCGTTTAGATGAAAAATAAAAATTCAGAGTAGCTAGTTTGACTAATGATCAAACGTTGCACTTTGAAATTTAGAGGAAAAACCATTCATAGAGTGAATTTGAAATTTGAGAAATGAGTTTAACATTTAAATGATAATTTTTATTTTCCCAAAATTTATTAAGGTATATTGTTGATTATTTTATTGAAATTAATTGAATTTTGTAACCACAAAATAAATTCACATCAATGGCATTAAGATGAGAATCAATTCTCATTAAAGTCAATACTCCTCGTTAACTAGGACATTGAGCTTTTGGTTATAAAGTTGTGGTGATTGTCTTCTCATTTTATGAATGAAAAAAAGAGAATATTTCTTTCACTTTCTCTTCTTTTCCTGAGAGTGCAACACATATTTAATGTTCTTTAGGCTTTTGATTTTAGGTATTACAAATCAAAAAAATATGCGGTTGCATAACACCGTCACACTACTAACAATAAAAAAATAAAAAAATATTGTTTCATTTCCGAATAAATTATTCTTCGTTCATCAGATATCGATTCTTGTATATTAATTATGTTTTGTATCATAATTTATTGAAATTATTCAGTTTACCATATTATAGAAATCAAGATTTTACAAAAAAAACGAAAGAGGTAGGTTGTTTTTGGGCTTAGCATGAATCCTAATTAGATGGAGTCTGTTTAGAGAAGGCCATGATCTCGACTTCAACTTGAAGCAACTCGTCCACAATGAAACCTTTGGATGCATCTTGAAGATCTGCAAGAGGTATAAACTTCTGGAAACCCCATCCTTTTTCTGCTTCATTAGGCCATCCCTCAGCTTACCATTAAAAAAAAAAGAAAAAAAAAAGGAGCAATAAAATTAAAACAAAAAAAAAACCAAAAACAAATTACGGCAATAACTAAAACAAGCACAGATTAAAAATTAGTAAACTTAAGAATATTTTAATCCAGTTTTGCAGACTAAATATCGTGAAATTACGGCAATACTATAATGTGATATATATAATACTATATTAGCACACTATAGTATTATACTTATTGTCACATTCTATCGCCATGAAAGGACACAGAGTGAAACAACTCACCTTGCTTCTCCACCTGTTTGGATCGAATTTGGTTTAGAACTCGTAGCTTGGCTCGGACGTAATCCTTTTCATTAGACTCACTCAACAAGTAGAGTGACAAATAATTATCCGTTCCAACACCATCTCCATTTGGATACACTTTTAAAACCCTAATTAAACCCATCATATGTATATTAACATATAAATATATACCACTCTGTGTGTGTGTCTCTCTGTATATGTATAGAGAGACTGAGAGAGTTACCAGTTTCTGCCTCCAGAAGAAAACCAGTCGGATGTATAAGAGTCGAGATTGAGGGTAGAGAAATTGGTGAGGTTCCAAGTGAAAATGGGGTTGCTGATGCTTTCATTTTCATCATACGTTACAACTTCCCAATTTTTATAGCGTTGAGCAACGAAGACATCTATTCCAAACGCACATTTTTCTCCGTCGAAAATGTATCCATATCCCGACACCTTAAGCCATGCCGTCAGCAGAAACTCCGGCACTCCCCACTCCGGTTTGAACAAATCAAACTTTATCGCCTCAGTTTCTACAACAACAGAAAAAAAAAACTATTTTGAGAAATGTTTTAGTAGTAATTGGGAATCTAAGTCGAAAACCACATTAGTTCTCAGACCCTTAATTCGCTTTGTGTAGTTCCTCAATAACCAATGAAAATATACATTTATTATGAATCGTTCTCTGGTCTGGACCAATACAGTCGAGACCAACGTATAGTATTGGCCACTAGACTTGCATCACTTGGTTATTTTTGTACATACCTTGGTAGTAAAAATACTTGCCCCAGACGCCATTGTAGACAAAGAACTTGATCTCCGCATACACATCTTGTGGATCGGTGATGAGGCTGGAGTTATCAATCCTTGCATAAAGCGAAACAAATTGGTTCCAGGTGTCCTTCTTGTTCCCGTTTGGGTAGATTATGAACGTCCTTTTAACATTCATATAAGCAAAATAAGGGTTACAATTAGAAACAGGTTGTAATGATCTTGACGAGAGTGGCGTACCAATTAAATCCATCGACAGTAAAAGGATGGGACTCGAAATATCCATCCTTAACTAGCTCCATCATTTTGGCACAAGACTCGAAGGTGACGAGGTAAGATGTTGGAGGACGTTCTCTCCATAGCGCGAAAGGTGACTTGAGCTTCTCGTGTTTTTGCGACCCTTTAGAAATTATTTTTACTTGTCTCTATTAAAAGTTTTCCGTGGTAAGATGTTGCAAATCTTTCAACTTCAATTACAACGTAGTATAAACTGAAGAAGCATAGCGGAAAGACTGATTCTTTTTTCTTGTTTATTGTTCTCCCGATCGATAACAAATATTCATTTTTTATGGCGAGTACTAGCTGAGAGCCTAAGTCCAAAGAGCATAACTTTTTTATATAGATCAGAAATAATTTTACAGACCAACTGATATTATATATATACCGTATATATAATTTTTAAGGTTGTATCCAATTTGTGGCTAAACTAACGTACCTACAATTTTTTCGTAGTTAATTTGTAGCTAATAGCTGTTTAAACCGATATTGTCGGGTTAGAATTTTATCATTCTTTTGTCTTTTTCTTTAATAATATTGGTATAGAGTTTTTATGAAAAAAATTATTTATCATTTTTTATTTTAACACTATTGCAGACTTGTGGTTGTCCACCTTTTGGTAATCAGAGCAACGAAACCGTACCTTTGTATATACCAGATTCCTGTATTCAAATGGAAAATCAGAAAAAGGAAAAACAAAGGTCAAATACAAATCAATAGGAGTTCATTGACACTATATATTTTTTAACGAATCTCATTTTGAATATAAATCTTTGGCTTGTTTCTGAAAAACGACTCAAAGATTCATAGGTTGTGTTCATACGCTATCACCATGGCTATATCATCAGAATACACAATTAGTAATCTAACATACATCGCAAGTAATCAAGATTTCCAACATAAACGATCAAATATGTTTTAACAATTAACAAATGAAATTCCCATAAGTACTCAACAAACGTCCTCGTATTACAACATGAAAATATACTTGAGACCCTTGGTTATATTCACATTCATCAATTGATCAAAACTCAAAACAATAAAATTTGGAGAATCTTGTCAGAAAATGTCTCTAAGACTAAACAAGTCAACCCCCACGAAAAAAAGATATGGATCATTGCAAAATTCACCAAAAATAGAAGCCAAGGAAAGTAATTAGAACCTGATTTGAAAAGCTGTGAGAATCTCGGTCGTTGAAGAAGAAACCGAACCTGGAGCTCACAGCAACTGCCAAGAACATGGCGATTAAAGCTCCCAAAGGCCATCGCCATCTGATTGATCTCTTCCCATTCGTCGACGCTTCTTCTTTGATTGCACTTTTTTCCATAATAAAACAGATGGGAAAACAAATCCTTCACAGTAGAAACTTTTTTTGATCCGTTTTGGGAAATATCTCAAAACTTCTTTTATGTGTCTAATATATTAAAGCAATAGTTTCAGTCTTTTTTAATAAGACATATATTTAAGGAATAGTTTCAATAATTTTTTTTACATGACTTTTATATATAAAACTATTGATATATTTAAGCAATAGTTTCAGTCTTTTCTTTACCAAAAACAAAAAGACTTGTTTTGAGTCGTCTCTAAGACTTTGGCGCGTTTTGGATATTTTTAAATAAACCCTTCGACCAATAAGATTAGGAGCGCCGTGTACAAGATTTCATCTGGCCTACAAATAAACATCTTGCCGTTTTGGCTTTTCATTTTCGTTGACTAAATGCCTCTCCTGCCGTTTTCTTGGCTTATAAGTTAGTTAGTTAGTTATGTTATGATGGTCTCTCATGCTCACAAGCCTACAACTATGTTTGATCCATTAATCCTAAAGCGAAATATTCAATTGATGATTCAACTATTGTATTATAAATTATCAGACTTTGACAGTCGACATCTATTTTTTTATATAATATCAAAATCCCATTAAATTTTACACAACCGTTTTAACTTTTAACCACTCTACAATAAACAGTTAACTTCATCTTCAATAAAATGGTCATTTGGTCCCTTTGTTTCCATATAAAAGTAGAAAACAGAAACAAGAAACTCAAGTTCCATACATTAAGCTCTATGAATACCCGCTGTAACGTCATCTATAATTTCTTTTTCTTTGCAAAAACAAAATCAATTGAGTTGATCTCAACCACTTAGTTGTGTAGTTAGATGCCTCAGTCAGAGGGATCGTAAGATTTAAGCATCAGAGAAGAAAAAATCTCAATGTGCTTTAAGGGTTTCCCTTAAGAGGCTGAGCCTCTTCGTCTTTTCGAAGTTCTTGAGCTGCCTGCGGCTTTTCTGATCTCTTCTTTACTAAGTTTTTATAATATAGAGATCCAAAAACAATTACCTGCGCAAGTTAAAAATGAGTTGTAGCTTCGGAAACAAGGAGAGATCACAAGAGAGGGACGCCAAAGTCAAGAGAGGCGTCGAAGAACTTACGGATCCAATGCACTGCTCCCAGCTAAGCGGGTGCGAGAACCAAATGCAGGAGAGCATGATGCTCACAAGCTTTTTATTTTACAGACAACAAACAAGGATTTAGATAGAACATATTGTGGTCAGGTATTGAAGAGTTGAGATAAAAGTAACTAGCTTACCTGTCTTGTAGTCATTATCGCAGCAAATGTTAGAGCACCAAATGTCCTAATGGTGTAAGAAATGAAAAATTGGCTGGCTGTTGCTACCTGCAAAACACCGTGTTAATCTTTGATAAGTTTGTATACTACCTTTTAGTTTTCACATAATAAGGGCTCGTGTTTGAATACAGACTCAACTTTAGCTTATCTTTAACAATAGCAGCTGTGACCACTTATTCAGTGCAATCATCCTCTAATTTGGATATATCTCCGGAACATGATAATTGTTGTGACCAAGAAGCAGACTTACAGTTGAAAGCAAAGCAATGTCAAATAGACAATCCCTGTGCTGAGAAACAAAGTCCACTGCTGGGAGTAAATGCCCTTGCAATATAAGACCTATATCAAGCAGGAAATTTCACATATGAGTAGCAAAAAGCATGGTCAACCTGAATCATGACCTTTTTTGAGGTCCACACACTCAGGTCTATTCAAGGCAGATGAGTTCTATATCAAAAAGCACTGATGGACTAAGAGAATCACAGTCCGAAATGAACAAAGCATTAGAAAGGTTTCTACTAACTACAGGGTTTATAATTACTAACATATGATCTAAGTTATATAACCTAAGTGATCAATCAGTAATGGAGACGAATCATCACAACAGGTACTACATGGTCCAGAGTCCAAACAAAATGAGAGTAAAAGAGATCAAAGAAGACCGAAGAGAAGTACTCACCAGTGAAACTAAGAATACAGGAACAAAGTGTTGTGTAGAATATCTGGTTATGTATCTCCATATTATAACCTTTAAAGAGCTTGTCTTGAAATGTGCTTGTAAAGCCATCAAACCTGTTAAGTTAATTTACCAATACCCGATTAATGCATATACATAAAGAGTAGTGAGGTTCCAATTTCAAAAACTAAACAACAAGTAATAACAGATCTGTACCCAAGATAACCAACCATAAGGGAAACACCCCAGACAGTGTTTTCTCTTCCCTTGTTGTATGGACTAACATCATCTCCTGCCTACAGCTCACATACATAAACAAAACTTCATTCCATGATTCCATCTTATCCTCGTGCTCAGCATAAACTAATGAAGATTCCTTTAAGAAAGATTGAGTTTTTACCGGGAAAAGAATAAACACAGAGCACCCAAGAGTCACAAGGAAAGCCACTAAATAATCAAATCCCCTGTACCTTTTCTGCATGATGAGAGTTCCCCAAACCTGTAACAACCACATTGATTAGACTAGTGGTGATAATAAACTCACATGTATAAAAAAATTCTTACTTTACATAAAACAAAGTTAATAACTTACCATTACAGGTATCATTTTGGCACATTTAGCCAAAGTTTGAACAGGGAAACTCACATACTTGAGAGCCTAGAAGCATCACAGATTGTCAAAGGACTGTGATTGGCTTCAGTAATTATAATGAAAGTGAAGGCTTACCTCATACTGACATGTTGTGGTTAGAATATTAGTTACTGAAATAAGACAATATTTATAAACCGGAGCTACAGGATCCAAAACTTTCTTGCTTGCCTACGAACACACAAGGATTTGGAAAAAATCAAAATTAGGCTTCTTTAAGAACATTGAGATAGTTTGAAAATATAACTAGTTTTACCAGTAAAGTAGCAGCAGAAACAGCTGAAGTAGTGAGACGATTACAGAAAACGAGAAACAAAGAGTACTTAAAGTAGTCTTTTTTCAACCCATATGGCACTCTCATTATCTTTTCCTGCAATTAAAAAACACGAATTGGGAAATTATAAAGATCGTTTTTATGAATCTATTTGAAACAAAGAGAGGTGAAATTGAAAGGAAACGAGAAAAGGAGAGAGACCTGAAGAAGACCATAGATGACGAGAGTGATCATAATCCCTGAGATCGCGAAAATAGCTTTCCATAGCTTCTTCTCCTTCGCTTCGTTTACAGAATCCATCAACGATCGGCTTATTTCTCTCTCTGTGTCCTTGGACAAACAAACTGAGTTAACCAAAAGTTCAATTAGGTCCCGCTCTAAACCGAACCGAAACTTAAAACCAATTTATTATCATCAAGTTTTATTTAAACTGTGACTGTGGGCCTTTGGGCCCATTATGTTTTGTAAGAAACTAAGAACCTAACGATGTCGTTTTCGCTTCTTTCATCCAAACTCGGCAATGGCTCCCAAAGGTACAAAATCCAAAAGTTCTCTCCGTTCCACTCGCTAACTTCTTTCTTTCTCAACATTCTTTTTCCAAAAATAATTTTCTAAATCAACATTTTTTTCTTTGTTTTTCTATAAATTTTCTAGTCAGTATCGATTCTGACGTCGGCCTTACTTTTTTTTATTATATTATAGGATTTATTTTTAAAAAAATCAATATTTGGAGACGACAAATTAGAAAGACACGAGTGTATCTTTTCGACGTGTCTTTTCGACACATTGTATCTGTTCATGTGTTTTGCCGACAATATCACCATGTTTATCGTGTATAACAGTTTGATAGATTTTATTGGGTGAAAAATAAGTCGTATTTTTCACTCTGGTTTTTTGTGTTAGTTTTTTATGTCTCTCTTCGTAGAGTTTGATTCCGGTGAAATTATCATTGGTGGTGTTTCTGCTGGTTATTTCTGTTGATTTGTTAAAGTTTATGCGAAAGACAAATTCATACAGAGACAATCATTGGTTATGGAGTTTGAAGTCTTCATGCAATGCACTACAAGAAAGCAGCCGGAAAACCGACAGAATTTCCAACGGAACCAGAATCCATCGTAAAATTTCGACGGTTTTACGACTGCAAATTTTCTACGGATTTCCGACGACCAGAAAATCCGTCGAAAAAAAACTGATGGATTTCCGACCGACATTAGAAATCCATCGCAAATAGTATACGTTATGTTCTGACGGATTTCCGACCGATGTCCGTCGAAAATCTGTCGAAATATTGTTGGAATTTTGTTGAAAAGTTGTCGATTAATAAGAACGTTAATACGTTTGTTGTATAGCAGTTTGAAAAAGTTATAATCCGACGGATTTCTGACAGACACGACTTATATATATGTTTCCACATTTCTTCATTCATTCACACCACTCACTTACTCATTTAAATTCTTTGTAGCAAAAGTTAAAATATGTCTTCTGGTAATTATTTTCGGTCATAACTCAAACATACGAAAGATGATTATGCACGAGGAATCTGCGAGACTCTCAACAACAAGATTGAGACTATCAAAGAAAACACGGCTGCATAGCTCAAAGCAATGTAGGGTCAGATGGATGCATTCTTCTGTGCGTTCCAACCGCCTCCTCAAGACTAGAAATTTTTAGATTATCAGAATTTCGTCGGTAATTCGTCTAATTATAAACCGTTTAAAATCCGTCAGTTATTCTGTCGGAAGACTATCCGACAGACTACCGACGGTTCTCTTCCAACGGACTACCGACAGTTCTCTTCTGACGGATTTCCGATAAACTATCGACAGTTCTCTTCCAACGGATTTTCGACGGACTATTCCGTCAGAAATCTGCTACCAGAGTTCTATGTTGTTTTCTTGTAGTGATGGTGTTTTAAGATTTGTGAAATTTTTATAATGTGTCAGAGTTAGGTGATAGCTAAAAATCGCAATGATTGAGTTCGAATACGGAAAAAAAAGTTAACAGATTTTTTAATCTATTAGCGAATAAGACTTCTAAAATTGAAGAATCGTTAATTTCGTTTCTTATGTTGCATTGTTTTTTAATTTTTTGGTTTAAAATAATAGACGTTAAAAAAAATCCGGTTCTCAGCCGAAATTTGTTTAGGTTTTGTTGATTTTTTTTTAGTTTCAAAAACTAAGTTTTTGATTTCTGATTATTGGATGATCAGTGGTGAATTTTACTGGTTTTGTTGGCGTTCCCTTTTGACCTATTTTTAAGAATGTGTATTTATAGAAACCGATATACTATATTATCTCTTAACTATCTTATCTATTAGAAATATAAAGGAATCTTCTTAGTTAGGATTAGATTTATTTGAGAAAGTACTGAACCACTAGTTCTGATTTGTTAACATTGTGTCTGTTTGATTTGCTACATCTGAAGTCATTTGCAGTTGGTAATTTCTTGTGATTTCTATTAATGCCTCTTGCATTTTGGAGTAATTAGTCCTTATTCCTTTTCCCTTTAAACTTGTTCAACAGATACTAAGTTCACTTAAGAAGTTGCTTAGACTTAGTGGACTGTTTTGATCTATGCATGATTGTCTCTTCTCGACTGTTATACTTAAGACCAAATGGCTTATGGTTTACAGTTCTAAATACTTTCACGTGACATTGCCAAAAAGGCCAAAGGCTCAGGTAGTGAAGGCTGCAAAAGCCAGGTGAAAGAAGGTGGTTAACAATATCAGAACCAAAGTAACATTTCACCGACCAAGGACTTTGACTAAGCAAAGAAACCCTAAGTATGCAGAAACAAGCTTGATCACTACTACCAAATCGTCAAGTTACATTATCACCACCGAGTCTGCGATGAAGAAGATCGAAGACAACAATACTCTTGTATTCATTGTCTGGCATCTGAGCTAACAAGAAGAAGACTAAAAGATGCTGTCAAGAAGATCTATGCCAGCTAGATCAAGAAATCTATGCCAGCTAGATCAAGAAAGTGAACACCTTGATCAGACCCGATCGCACCAAGAAGACTATATATGTGAGGTTGACCTTTGGATTATGATTCGTTAGATGGATGCTGAAACAAGATTGGAATCATCTTAAAACGCTCATGACTCCTCCTTTGTATTATACATAAACTACCAAAGACACACACTTTGGTTTTAGATATCTCAACTTGTGAGAACATTCCTGTTCAGCTTCTATAATCTGTAATATTGCGTTTATATATATATATATATATATATATATATATAAATACTTCATGAAACATACATTCTCTTGAAGAAACTTATCATCTCAGACGATTGACATTATATCCTTTATTAAGCTTTTCGAAAATCAATCAATTCAGTGAACTTAAACATATACTTTAAACTAAACATCCTTGATCTTGAAATATCAAACAAATAACGAAATAAAATCCAAATTGTCCATCATAGATCATCTTTCGAATCCGCCACTTTTGGGTAGTCTTCATCCAGTTCATTTTCTTCTTGTTCTTCTTCTTCTTCTTGAAATACCTCTACAATTTCTTGATTTACTTCATATGCTTCTATCTCACATCTCCTATTTCATCATATGCATCTTCATCTTCTTCTTCATATGCTGCTGCTTCTTCTTCTTCTTCTGATTCTTGCTCCTCTTCATCAATCCATTTTAAGGAACTGATGTTCGAGCAAACTATCAACAGACCACCTCTTAGCAGGGTCTCTCTCCAAACACTTTGAGACAAAATCTTTAGCCTTATCAGACAAATAATCAGGGATAGAGGAACTACATCACTTTCTTCAATGAGACTAACCATACCTTCCCAATCAAGCTTACCATACTCTCCCCAAACCCATTCTCCAGTCAACATCTCAAAAACCGTACACCCATAAGCCCACACATCCGAACCATAATCCAAACCATGTCCCCTCTAAGCTCCTCCAGAATCAAATACCTTCTCATGCCTCTCTTATGACCCAATCCATCACCATACTCAACCGAACCTTTCTCTATAGCTTTTCCAAAACCAGAGATCTTAGCCATAAACCCATCAGAACTACTAAAGCGCGGATTCTCACACGCGAGTAAAATGTTCTTTGGTTTGATATCACAGTGAATGATCTTCCCTCCATGAATATACTTAAGACCAACCAATATATTACAAGCGATATCTTCACATCATCTTCCCGTAATTTAACATTGTGTCTTTTGATGTGATTCGCAATGCAGTACTCATGTATCGTGTTGTAGATCATATTCGTCTTGTTCTCGACCTTCTCCAATGTCGTCTCGTGGCCGTAAAAGGAGACAACAAATGGGTTCTTGAGTCGGTTTAAGAAACTTTCCTCCTTCACAAGATGATATGCTTGTAACATGTTAGTAGATTTAATAACCATCTCGAACGGAAGATCGTCTTCGTCTCCATCGATCGTACACTCTGCTAAGTAGTTGTATGAGGATTTACCAAGATTACGAGTCACAACCCACCTTGATTGATGAATCAGCGTCGTCCTCTATGACGCTCGTCTCTGGTTCTGTTTGTGAATATCTCGGCTTCTTGTGAGGACGGTTCGACTCGTCGTCGTCGTCCCACCGACCAAGTCTATCAGAAGACGTAGATCTTGGCATCTTTCTCACTTCTTGAATTCTCTATTTCTCTTTCTCTCAATCTTTTTTCTCTTGTCTCTGAATTGTGAAACTAAAACTATGAGACACAGAGCAGAGGAGGCTAGAGGCTCTATTTATAAATTGATCAGCGTTTGGTTACTAACTTACTACTTGGGCCTCAAGTTTCCTTTTCCGTTTAACAAAAAAAGAATTTCTTTTTTTTTCTACTTAGGTCTGGAAATGTCCAAAGCAAAACCGAGCCTTAGGTTCGGTGATAATCCAGCTGTTAAACGGTTAAGATAAATTTATGTTCAAGTGTTTGACCTAAGTCAACATTATAGTTTGTTTTTCCTTGTGGATTCAGGAGATATGAAAGATGAACATTATATTTGGTTTCCAAATTTACTCCATAAATGAAAAGAAAATTTTCTGTCATTTTAGGGTCATCAGAGATTCATGGATTCAGTGTATCAACAGATCAGCATAAAATCAAATAAATGAGTAACATCAGTTTATTAAAAAAGAAACAAAAAAAAGCAAAAATTTTTGAGAAACTAGAATAAAAGTATCTCAGATTCAACTTGGAAATCAATCAAAAACTACACTTGAATACCCAAAAGTCATGTCTCTTTTTGAAATTTATTTACTTATATCATCTGCAGTATCTTTTGTATTTACATTTTGTTTTTCAATTCAATATATTTATTTACAAAAAAAATTTATGTTATTTTCTGTAAAGTGCTAAACAAATCTTATGTTTTAGGTAACCAATTCAAAAAAAAATTTTAATTGTCAATGTTTTTTATTTAGTCAATTTTTTGCGTGTTATTTATTTCTATTAATAAGTTATTGGGGGGGGGGGGTTATATATTCTAGTAGTAACTTTTGAAGTCTAAGAAACAAATATACATTATTTTAAAAATTCATAGATGATGCATAATCAATGTTGACTTTCGTCATTGCTATCATTGAACACATACTTTTTGAAATGAACTTTTTTTTGTTAAAAGGTGAAATTTATATATGAGGAATAATTTACATGAAAAAGAGGAAAAGAACTTGACACAGAACCTCAAGAGCGATGAAAACTTTAACAAAAATGTTTAAAATAACACAAAGAAAGACTGCAACATTTATGCACAAAACTCTGCATCAAAACTCTGTAACGACACGGCTGTCAGGCTTAGGTAAACACTGGTCTCGTGGAGATCCAGCGGTCGAGCAGGCAAGCGTTTTTGTGATCCATTGAGTAATGTAGCGAAGTGATATGGTTGCGCGGATGACTTTGGTAATGTGTCACCATTGTTGCAGCTGATGGTGACGGTTATTTCTCTCTCGCCACACATGATAGATGGTCGATTGAAAAGCTAGCTGGAGCATAACCTTTTCATGTAGTTTTAGCCGGCCAGAGCTCAGAGCCTGAAGCGTGTCAGTCCAGTCCGGAGTGAATTCCCGCCAAACCGTGAAACCATAAGGACATCCAAAATTTAAGTTATCTCGAGTTTCTTCGGGTTCTCCACAGAAGATGCAAGGATGGTGGTGGCCCCATCGTGACACAGGAGAACCAGTGATGAGACGGTCCTTGACTGCCAACTTTGTGATGAAAGCATAGCGCGGAACAGACTGCGCAAACCAAACTGTGCTGAACCATGGCACCTTCCCTTTGGTGTAGTGGCAGTTATGAACTTTTTTAGTGATGATGAAGTTTAATACTCCTTTTTGAAAACGCTTCATCACATATATATGTGTAATAGAAAAAGTGTTTTAATTCTAATGAAAAAACCAAGAGAAAACATAAGAATCAGCAACATATATAATTCATAAATTATTTATAAAAGATTAAATATTTTTTTCTAAAATATTATAGATGCAACATATTTTCAATCCATTTTTCGCTTTTATTTAGATTATATTATATATAAAATTTAACGCAAAATTTTTTTCTTGCAAAATTCTAACTCTCTCCGTTTCTAAAAAATTGTAATTCTAAAGTTTTATTTTTGTTTTACAAAAATGTCGTTTTATGTTTTTAATGTGAATTTTCAATCAAATTTCCTAATTTATCATAAATTTAAAACTGTTTATTTATTTAAATCATTACACTTATTAAATAGGAGCATATACATGATAAATTTTTAAAAAATTTAATTTGTGTGAAATATGTCAAAAAGATACTTTTTACGAAATAGAAAATAAATTTATATTTCTTTGTTCTGGTTATCTCTTCAATACTAATGCTTATACTCTTTCTTTTTTTTAGTAATGGCAGAAGTATCATGGGGAACCGACGATGCAAATATCCTATATTTTTGTATTTTTCTGTTAAGAAAATAATTTCGTCATAAACTGAAAATTAGCGTGTAAAATATTAATATTCATTTTTTTTTCTGGTTATTTATTTGGTACTGCTGCTATTACTACAAAAGTAGTATTAGCATTAGACCATTTCCATTAGAAGATCTTAAGAAATTTTTAGTAGAGTTTCTTAGAATAAAAAAATATAAAACTAAATGATAATACTATTTTAGAGTAAGAACCATCTCTTAATTAGGAGTTTTGAGAATTGTTAAGAAATTCTTACATGTTGTGTTGTGATTGGTTAATTTTATTCTTCCCTCTCTCTTCTTCCCCGGCACTACTCTCCGGAGATTCTCCACCGTTTCGTTCTCTTCTCCGCCACTCCGTATTAGTGTTTCCTGTCAAGCTTCCTCAGTCACTCCCCCTTCTTCTACTTCCGATGTCAAAGGTTTAGGTTTTAGGGTTCAATTCCACCATTTCATCATCATTTCTTTCGATTATCATTTGTTTCTGAATTTTGGATTCTGATTTTATCATTTGAAACTGAGAAAATGTGACACATTATTGCTTCTATTGATTGAGAAATTACACAATTTTGACTTTTTTTGGTTCCATTCATTTCCAGAAAATTTTGAGGTGAATGGGGTTCGATAAGTTCGACAGCTTCGCCGTCTAATTACACATGTGAATTTTATATGCTTGGTTTTTTTTAGGTCACGGAGTCAGCATCTAATGACGTTGTTGAACCTATCTTGCTGAATTTATCTGTTCGGCTTTGTAACCTTCAGGTAAGGTCCAGCTTTAAGTTATCTGAAAGGTTTTTACTGAAATTCATATGAGATAGACTCAAGCTTGAACATAAGAACAATTGCAAAACCAGCTCTCTTAGTTCACTAAACTATAAGGAACTATAGTCATTGATTCCTTAGGAGAAGAGATAAAATTGTTTATACTTTAAATTTGGTGAGACAAACGGATGAAAGAAAAGGCAATATTCCAGAAAGATAATTTTCATCTTAGTCCAAAATATTTCGTTGATCCAGTTTTGTTCCAGGCATAAAAAAAACATTGCAATGAAAGAGGTTAGTGTTTTTAGGGATTCTTGTCAAATTAAATTGTGTGCTCAAATTTTCATTGTCATTTGAGCTTGAAGTTGTATCAAAATTTGATCTCTGCATGAAACAGAGAATCTTTTATTTCGTCATTTTAGTAGGGTTTTTGTTTTAATTAAAAAGCTTAAAACCTGATGATGAGAGGCAATACATTTGAAGCATTTGGAGCATTAAATAACTATGATATTGGAGGGCAACGGGAGGGATTTGTTGAGCAGGTGACAACCATTTCCTTTTCAATGATATGGATGTCAATGAAAGAAGATATGCGGTTTTAATATAAAGCTTATTGAATGCAAATGTCTAATATCAGATTCATTCCACCCTTCCCCGCTTGGTAGCTTATTTTGCTATTTGTTATTATTGATTGCAGACATGTAATTATGGTTCTTGTGGATGTTGCAAAAGGTAAACCAAGGCATATTCCAGAGATGGAGAACACTTGCGTTTGATGTATCATACTGCACAATATGATAGTAGAAAACGAATGAGATGGATACACTCAGTTTGATGTATTAGAATTTCGAAAAGGCGAAGGAAACAGAAGTTCACATGTAGATTTGACATATTCTACCGATATGTCTTCAAATATTGGCAATATGATGGTCATTCGAAATCGAATTCGTGATAGAACAATACATCAACAATTGAAAGCTGATTTGGTTGAGCATATATGACAAAAACTTGGACCAAATCAAGATTACAACTAAGCGTTTCTTTCCGTTTATGATTTGCAAATCTATGTTTTAAATGTTCTTATGTTATGTATGTTTAAAATTTCATAGTATGCAATATATTTTAAATTTTTATTTAATGTATTCTGTTTAAAAATGTTATTAAAATAAAATAATTTACAAAATTTAATTATTTATTCTTAAGAACCTCTAACGGGGTTCTACCATTGGAGGAAAAAATTAAAAACTCTTCCTAAAATTTTTAATTTTGATTGATGTAAAATTTATAATAAAAATATTGGTAAGAATGGATTCAAATAGGCGGCATCAAAGCAACTATCATATATTTTGTATTTTTTTTATGTTAAAAGAATAATTGCATCATAGATAGAAAATTAACGTGTTGTAAAACTTCTTGTTCTCTTCGAATGTAATCTCGTAGTAGATAACGATTAGGTTTTCGAGATGCGTTCACAATAGTATGATGCATGTCAAATCTCAGTAGATTGATGGCTATCTACGATTTGCTTTATCAGTTTTTTTTTCATAACGGTTGAAGCAGGCAGTGCTTTATCAGTTTTTTTTATTCCTAGACTAAATGGTTGATGGTTTACAAGTTCTAAACACTTTCAGGTGAGTAGTGACATTGCAAATTGGGCCCAAGGCTCAGGTATGAAGGCTGCAAAAGCCAGGTGAAATCTTCAAGAAGAAGGCTAAGAAGTTGATCTACCGTTTTTATGAACCCAACATGCATTAATCTATTTTTTTTTCGATTCATAATGAAATGGATATGGAACAACAAGTACGACAACATTGGTGGTGAAACTCCATATATCTCTCATAGAAACTCGTTCCCGACTGAGTTTCACCACCAATGATGTTGTACTTGTTGTTCCATAGTAGGTGTGGTTCATAAAAATAAACAAACCAATCATCTCGAGCAGAAAACGTAGAATTCGGCACAATCTCTCAATCTTTCTCTTTTCTCTGAATTGTGAAACTAAAAGGATGAGACAGAGAGGAGGCGAGGGACTCTATTTATATACGGATCTGGAGAATTTGTTACTACTTGGAACTCAAGTTTCCTTTTCCTCTTCTGTGGTCTGGGAATGTCCAAAGCAAAACCGAACCTTTCCAGCTGTAAACAGTTCAGATATCTTTCCAGTGATTCAGTGGTATCTTATGTAGAGATATCTTTCCAATTTTCAGAGGTATCTTAGGTTCTGCCACGTGTATTTTTCCTTAATTTCTCTTTTTTTTGGGGGGTTTAGTGATAAAGATTACTGATTAGCTGACAAGGTCACACGTAATTAGCGATAAAGATTTCTGTAATTGGTACTATTTCTAATTAGTTATGTAATTACAACACATAATAAGAGTATTATATTTGTGCTTAGGAAAACGATTACTATATAACAAATTCCTATCACAATTTACAACTGTCACTTTTAAAATTACAGGAAACAATTTCTAAATTAGAATATTAATTCTATACAAAATTACTAATTAGAATATATATATCAACTATGAAATCCCATCACAATTTACAACTGTCACTTTAAAGATTAAAGAGAACAAATTTCGAAAAGAAAAAATAAACAAATTCTTATAAAAAAAAATAGTCCCCTTCAAATGAACAAAATTATAAAGTCATATCTTGCTCATAAGAGTCCATAATTATATAGGATAAATTAAGAGGTTTAATTTGAACATGTGTGCAACTCTTTTTGGACATGGAGCAGTTTCAAAATACTATCTAAGGTATTTTGTTTGCTCCTGGAAAATATAATTGTTCAAATTTGTGTAGTAGCCCTATTATCACCAAAAAAAAGACATTAAAGACATGGAGAACCAAGTAAAAACTACGCAACAAAATAATTTCGCAAATTGCATAAGTCAGGATCCTAATTACTATCTTCACTAAATCACCTAATTAATATTTATGCCATATCAAAAGATTCAAATGATATTTTTTGGGGTGAGAATTAGCGCATTGCTTCATAATTGTCTACATTTTTAATTTGCTTATTATGTTAGTTCTACATTTTGTTGTATTCTTCTACAAAAAGAGAGTTGAGGAAGAGTAACATTAAGAGACAGCCATGGTACTTAAGCCGTCAACGTTTGGCTTGAAATTCAAAGCCTTGTGTCCAAACCTATCCTCCATGTTTGACTTCAGAATAAATTAGAAGGTTCTTAAGCTGTTCTTGACGTAAGGTTCTTAGCTCGACTGATCTGTTCCATTATATAGTTTGGGGTTGCATTCTGAAAGTCTATCTCTGCAAGAAGTTTCATATTAGAGATGTTTCGGGAGATCTTTTTCAATTTCTTGGAACCATTCATCGATAAGTAAGAGAGGCTAGAGATATTCTCGATCCACGAAGGAACTTCCTCTATTGCAGTTTCATCAAGATAGAGATCTGAAATATTTATTAGAAATTTCAGAGATACTTCTCAAGTGTGAGCATACTTTAAGATTGAGGCTATTCAGGGAAACTCAGGAGAATGCTTTGTTGCTAATTCCTTTTTGAACATTTTCATTTGTAAAACGTCATGCTTTACTATCTCTTAATTATCTTATCTATTAGAAATAAAAAGGAATGTTCTTTTGATAAAAGAAAAAGGAATATTCTTGGTTAGGGTTAGATGTTTTTGGGAAAGTACAAAACCCTACTTCTGATTCTTTAACATTGTGCTCTGCCTCCATTGTACTTTTGGATCCTTTTTTATTTGCTATATAACATATGGAATCATTTGAAGTTGGTAATTTCTTGTGATTTGTATAAAATGTCTCTTGCATTTTGGAGTAATTATTCCTCATACTTTTCCCCTGAAACTAGTTCAAAAGATACTAAGTTCACTTAGAAGTTGATTAGGCTTAGTGGACTATTTTTATCTATGTATGATTGTCTATTTTCTACTGTTGTTCTTTTGACTAAATGGCTTATGGTTTACAGTTCTAACTATTTGCAACCGACATTATCAAGAAGGCTAAAGTCTCAGGCGGCGAAGGCAGAAAAATTCAGGGGAAACCTTCAAGAAGAAGGATAAGAATATGTGAACCAAAGCTACATTTCACAGACTAAGAAAAAAACGCAGAAACAAGCTTGATCACTACCAAATCCTCATGTACATTCTCACCACCGAGTCTGCGATGAAGAAGCTCGAAGACAACAATATTCTTGTACTTATTGTGTCACATCTGAGCCGTCAAGAAGAAGAATTAAGATGCTGTCGAGAAGATATATGACAACCAGATCAAGAAAGTGAACACTTTTATCAGACCCGATCACACCAAGAAGACTATATATGTGAGGTTGAAGTCCGGTTATGATGCGTTGGATGCTGCAAATAAAGATTGGAATCATCTAAAAAAGCTCATGGTTCCTCCTTTGTTTTAGACACACCCTTTTTGGTTTTAGACATCTCAACTTGTCAGAATATTCCCTTTTCAGCAATATTGAGTTTTTTTTTTTACATTCCATGAAACATATATTCTCCAGAAGAAACTTATCATCTCAAATAATTGACATTAAATCTCAAGCTTTTGGAAAATCAATCAATTCAGTGCAACTTAAACATATTTTATTTTCGCAATATCAAATAAGATCCAAATTGACATGCACATCTTTTTTATCTTCTTAGTTCTTACAGATCATCTTCAGAATCCACCGCTTTAGGGTAGTCTTCATCTAGTTCAATTTCTTCTTCTTCTTGTTCTTCTTCTTCTTGTTCTTCTTGTTCTTCTTCTCCTTCTTCTTCTTCTTCTTCAAATGCTTCTTCTCCTTCTTCTGCTTCTTCTTCTTGAAATGCCTTTTCAAATTCTAGATTTTCTGCATATGCTTCTATCTCTGCATCTTCGTCTTCTTCCTCCTCCTCTTCTTCAATCCATTTAAGGAACTGATGTTCGAGCAACTTATCAACAGACCACCTCTTAGCAGGGTCTCTCTCTAAACACTTTGAGAGAAAATCTTTAGCCTTTTCAGACAAGTAATCAGGGATATGAGGAACGACATCACTTTCACCAATGAGACTAACCATGCCTTCCCATCTAAGCTTACCATACTCTTTCCAAACCCATTCTCCAGTCAACATTTCAAATACCGTACACCCATAAGCCCACACATCAGCACTATAATCCAAAACCATGTCCCCTCTAAGCTCCTCCGGTGACAAATACTTTACCGTACCTCTCTTATGGCCCAATCCATCACCATACTCAACCGACCATTTCTCAATAGCTTTTAAAAAACCAGAGATCTTAGCCACAAACCCATCAGAACTACTAATGCTCTTATTATTCTCATGCGCAAGTAAGATGTTCTCTGGTTTGATGTCACAGTGAATGATCTTCTCTTCATGAATATACTTGAGACCAAACAACATATCACTAGCGAATCTCCTCACATCAACTTCTGGTATATTTCCATCGTGTATTTTGATGTGATCCGCAAGGCTTCGTCCGTACTCGTGTATCGTGTTGTAGATCACATTCCGCTTGAATGGATTCTTCTCGTCCTTCTTCAGTGACGTCTCGTGGCCATAGAAGGAGACAACGAATGGGCTTTTGAGACGACTTAAGAATTTTTCCTCGTTCTTAAGTTGATATGCTTGTAACATCTCGCTAGATTTAATGACTATCTCAAATGGAAGCTCGTCTTCCTCTTCGTCTTCGTTGATCCAGCTGTGTGCTAAGTAAATAGAGTGGTGTGTGTATTTACCAAAACAAAAAGTCACGATCCACCGATAGCTCGTTGGAGAGTTTATGATCGAACGGCTCATCTCTGGTGAATATTTTCGCTTCTTGTGTGGACACCAACCAACTCGATCAGAAGAAGAACTCGGCATCTTTGTCACTTCTAGAACTCTATTTCTCTCAAATCTTTCTCTTTTCTCTGAATTGTCAAACTAAAACGATGAGACAGAGAGATGAGGCGAGAGACACTATTTATAAACCGATCCGGATTTTGTTACTTTTTTTTTGGGACTCAAGTTTCCTTTTCATCTTCTGTGTTTCCTTTTACTTACTTAGGTTCTGGGAATGTCCAAAGCAATACAGTACCTTAGGTTCAGTGATAATCCAGCTGTTAAACAGTTCAGATATCTTTCCAATTTTGCAGTGGTATCTTAGGTAGATAACTTTCCAATTTTTCTGTGATATGGTATCTTAGGTTTGGCCACGTGTAATCTTGCTAAATTTCTCTTTTTTGGGGTTTAATAATAGTGATTACTAATTAGCTCACTCTCTATTTCTACTTGGTTATGAAATTACAATACATAATATTATACGTGTTTAGGAAAGCGATTACTCTATAATAAAATAAAACTATTATTAGTCTGTTAATAAACCATGACAACTATTATTGCTAAATTTTCCAAATTTTCAGAGGTATCTTAGGTTGCCAAGTGTATTTTTGCTAAATTTCTCTTTTTTTGGGTTTAGTAATAGAGATTACTGATTAGCTGGCACGAGTACTATTTCTACTTAGTTATGTACAAGACATAATAAGAATATTATATTTGTGCTTAGGAAAACGATTACTATATAACAAAATAAAACTATTATTAATTAATAAAGTTAGATGTTAAAAAAACTATTATTAGTCTGTTAATAACCATCACAACTATTGCTTCACTAATAAGATAATTGTAAAAACAAAAATAAAATTATTAGTCCGATAATACAAAATCACAATTCATAACTTTGGCATTAATTTATTTATAAAATTCTATCACAATTCACAACTGTCACTTTAAAAATTAAAGAAAACAAATTTCTAAAAAAAAAATTGTAAACAAAATTAATAGTCCCTTTCAAATGAACAAAGACAAAAGTCACATCTTGCTCATTGGAGTCTATAATTATATAGGATAATTAAGCGGTTTAGTTTGAACATTTGTGTAACTCTTTTCGGATATGGAGCAGTTTCAAAATACTATCTAATTTTATTCGATATATTTTGTTTGCTCCTGGAAAACATTGTTCTCAAATTTGTGTAGTAGACCCTATTATCACCAAAAATAAAAAAAACATTATAGACGCCAATGTGACATTGAAAACCAAGAAAAAACTACGCAACAAAATAATTTCTCAAATTGCATTAGCCATGCTCCTACATGCAACTTCACCTGATGCTCGAGAGATGGTTGTTTGATGTTTGAACTTCCATGAACAAAAGAATAACCAAAGAACAAACAGTAATGTGAAGCATCTTCTTGTATTAGGATACACGTTTCAGTCTACAAGAACTATAAGTGCATACTTGACAAACTAAAATACTAGCAACCCAATATGCAATCTCTAGTCCAAGATCTATGAGCTTTAAACACAACTTTAGTTGAGATTTGAGAGTGTAAGCAACGTTGTCTTCATTATTGGTTACCACAATATTATTGACATAGAGTAGCACAAACAATTTTGATATCGTTTGTGGCCACCGTTATAAATTAGATTTTTAGGAGCATTCCTTTTGTGGTTTTATCTGTGCATATGTTCTTCTCGATTTTCATGAGATGATGAAATGGCCTCTAATTGAAGCCATTCTTTTGTTTTGTCTTCAAAATCTAATTTCTTGATGTCTAGCTCCATATTGAATATTGAATAACTAATACAAGGTCATTGGTCAATTAGCATAGACTAGGATGCTTCAAAGGAGGAAATAGGGCTTCGGATTGTTTAACTAAATCAGTTGAAAACCACCTTATTTGATGCTGAGAAGACCGTTGAAGCCGCCTTGCGTCCATGATCTTACAACGTAAGATACTAGCTGTAATGTTCTCTGGTTATTTCTTACTCTTTGAAATTACTTAATCATGCTTTAGATGGGATCTACCCTTCACACATTTTTTTATCCTGTCTTTCGCTTTGGAGAGTAAGATATCTGAAACAAGAAAACAATCTAATATTTTTTTTTTCTGGTTCTGGTTATCTCTTTGATATTACTGCTATTGCTCATTTTTTTAGTATTAGTAGCAGCAGTATTAAGGAAGCAGCATCGATGCAAAATTCTGTTTTTGTATTTTTCATGTTAAAAACAATGTCTCTGTAGATGAAAAATTAACGTGTTGTAAATTTTTTTTGTTCTTTTCATGTGTGGCAGATAATGATTCGGGTTTTTTTAAATATATTTTGGCATTTATTTAGATTATATTATATACGATAGTTCAAAATTATTGTAATCATAGATTTTACTTATTTGTGCAGCAACACACAGATTTGTTTTCTAGTTATAATAAAAACACAAACCGGTTATATAAATCTAAATTTAGATTCGATTTTATTTTATGGATTAAGATTTTTGAAAATAGAAGATCTTAGATCCAATGTTTTCCTTTATGCACTAATTAAGATATCCGAAGCAAGAAAAGAAATCTAATATTATTATTATTATTTGTTTCAGGTTATCACCTCGATATTACTGTTAATTTTTTTTCCTTTAGTCGCAGCAGCAATTTCAAACAGGCGGAAGCGACACAAATATTCTATTTTTGGTATTTTTCATGTTACGTAAACAATGCTGTCGTAGATGAAAAGTTAACGTATTTAAAAATATATATATTCTCTTCATTTTTGCTTTTTCTTATTTTTCCTATCATGGACAATATCACACATATCAATTGTTTAGTGACTGATGCATGAGAAGACAAGTTACCAACCAGTGAAAAAACAAGTGTGAGAATCAATGAAATTTCTAATAGGGTAACCTGTGGCTACTTCCAGATGTGATTGGCTCGACTATAAACACACTCCGTATTCCTTACTATGACCACATATATTCTCGCTTCCTGGATCTTCCGGTGGCATCAACTTAGCGGTTGGGCAGTTTATTTTGACCAGCATTGATTACTGTATGGTTCAGCAGTTGGTCTTCCATATGTGATAGGCGAGAGGATTGAAGATCAGAGCTGGGGCTGACGGTGGAGTATCAACCAGGAAACAATGGATGCATAGATAACTTGTTTTTCTTGTAAGACAAGTCTTCCATATGTTAATGTCTTAATCTAATAGAATCTGTGGAATGCCTGCGACGATTATGCTTCTTTAAAAAAACTTAACAGTGGAATTAGCAAAACCATTTTGATAGTTTGTGTTACTTGTTATAGACATGTAACTGTCTGACTTTTGACTTTTTGACTTTTGAAAGTTAGAAAGTCTCTTATCATTGCTCCCACTAGGATTTATACTATTACCCTATTTAAGCTTTATGAAAATCAATCAAGACTACCATTAACACATTAATAATGAAATAAACTGTGATATTTTTCTTACAACTTAATTCCAAAACTGTAAAACTATTAAGTGAGCCAGGAAATTAACGTTATCAATCAGTCAAAAACAAAACCATTATGAGACAATCATACATCCAAATTGAGAAAAGGATGGTTCATGAGTGCACCGATCCCCCACCTTCCACCAGTCTCCCTAACCAAGCATCTCTTCAAAACAAAAAATCTTGAGCATCTTCAGACAACCAATCCGGTACATAAGGAACGAAACAGCTTTGACCGATGAGACTGACCCAATCAACCGGACCAATAAGATTATGTTCTTCCCAAGGTTCTTGTCCGGTTAACATCTCCAATACCGTTCATCCAAAAGCCCAAGTGTCAACACCATAGTCCACAATCCTATGGCTTATAAGCTCCGGAGCCATGTACCTCGGTGTACCTCTCTGATGACCCGATCCGTCTCCATACTCTACCGAACCTTTCTCCAATGCTACTCCGAAATCCCCAATCTTTGTCACAAACCCATTCGGCTTAGTCCGGTTATCTACAGGGATCAATACAATGCTATCCGATGTAACATCACAGTGAATGATGTTCTCACTGTGGATGTATTGAAGACCTTGGAGGATATCTTTGGCGAACATTTTCACATCCTTTTCCCATAACCCTCCTCTGTTTTTCTTGATCAAGTCAGCGAGGTTTTGGCCGGAGCAATACTCGAGAATCAAATTGTAATTCGTTTTCTAGTCGCCAGACAGAGTCTCTTCACGTGCGATCTCGTGTCTGTAGCAACGGACAACGAATGGAGATACAAGACGAGTTAAAAATAATTTCTCGGTGCATGAGACTTGAAGCAATGGAGATCTCCACTTCTTTGATCGCCATTTTATTTTTTTCTTTGTCCCCCTTTCTGGTCGCTATATATACACAGATCCGTACGTGCCTCTTCCGATGAACGCATTCAATATATTCTTGGCATTTATATAGATGATACACCATATTTCAGAATTATTGGTTATAAAAAATAGATTTTACCATCTATGCGGCAACGCACGGATTTGTTTCCTAATTATAATAACAACACAAACATATTAGTAAATCTATTTTTATAGACTAAATTTTCCCAAGCAAAAACCTAACTTTAGGTTCAATTTTATTTTATGAATCAAGATCTCTTATAAAAGACATATTTTAGGTCCAGTGTTTTTCTTCATGGACTAATATATCTGAAGAAAACAAACAAATTTAATATATTTTTTCTTTTTGGCTCTAGTTATCTCCTTGATACTAATGCTAATACTCTTTGTTTTTAGTAGTAGTAGCGGTATTAAGGAGTCGGTGCCGATGCAAGTATATCTTATTTTGTATTTTTCATGTTACGAAAACAATGCTGTCATAGATGAAAACTTAACATGTTGTAAAATGTTTTGTTCTCTTCAGGCATGATCTCATGGTAGAAGACGATCATGTTTACAAGACGGGTTAAAAATCTTTTGTTGTTCATTAAGTATGATGCATGTGAGATCTAAGCAGATTTTAATTATGACACCCACGATGCGTTTTATGGATTATTTATGATGAGTTTTTTTTCTGAAAACGGTGCATCTTAGTTGTAAGCAACATTGGCTTTCTTAGTTATATCTTGTTTGATCAGTGAATATTTAAGTTTTTATCAGTCATTTGAGTTGTAATACCTATATCTCTCCATGTTTTTTTACTGTCGCTCTTTCTTTCTCTTTTGTTTTCTTCTGAATCTAATATCAAAACGATGAGACTAAGAGAAAAGAGGCAAGACTATATTTATTATAACATCGTGTTTTGTTACTACTTTGTATTCAAGTTTCTCTTTACTGTTTCCTTTTTATGTACAACAATTTTGAATATTCTATAATTTTTAAATATTTAGTTTCGAATCCAAATTTGTTTGATCTTTGAAACAACTATCAAAGTCGGAATATGTGGCTTTTGACTATATTAGGTTCAGACTATCTATAAAAATATTACGATATCCAGGAGTAATTTTGTCACATTCTTTTAGATTAATTCCAAGAGACTCAAAAACCAACTTTAACTCATGCTAAAATGTTTAGATTAAATCTTACAAGCCTCTTTTCATGTAACTTTTCAATGAAAATCCTTAATATTAACTAATCTAACCTTTTAAGATAAATTTCATATAGTTTTTAACTTTTTTAGCCATTTAATTTTCCATATTGGCAATTTCATACAAATATCTGAATTGGATGAAGTATTTTTTTCTGTTTTCTGTAATTTGATTTGTTCTATTGTGCCTAGAAATATCTTTAGTTATAATAATTGTTTACGATGTTGACAAAAAAAAATTGTTTATGCTAATTACAAAAGTTTTTTTTTTAACATCACTCTAGTTACAAAAGTTTAAAACTTTTAATTTTCGTTTAAAACTGTCTGATTAGTTTCATCACAAATCAAACAAATATCGATTGCTACCGTGATTGTCAATAGTGAATACCGGGTTTCTTTGTTAGTGGGATTTCTTTAGGGTTAAAAAACCGAACCAAGTATTGTTGAACCGGGGTAAACCAAAGAAGAAGTAAGAAGAAATAAATCACCCTTCAAACAGGTGACGTCAGAAAATTATATACAGACGACGTCGTTCTTGAAGCGTTTTAAACGGCGGATCAGCTTTCCACCACCGCTTCGAGGTTTGACCCTTTATTTTTCTAGATTATTAGTCTGTGTGTGCTAATTCCTGCTTGGTTTAATCAGGATTAAGATAAATGGTATTTAATGATTCTTCACGAAATCACTAAATGAGTATTTATGCCATAACAAAAGATTCAGAAATTATATTTCTTGGATTAGAATTAGTGCGTTGCTTCATAATTTTCTTATCCAAATTTGCTTATTATCTTAATTCATGGAAATTAATAACAATTGTTTGAGTAGAAGTATAAGTTAAATACTCTTAGTAGTTTTGTTGGTATAATAACTTCTGAAAGTTTAAGTCTGGAATTAGAGTCTTGACTCTGTATTACACATTGAAAAAGAAAATAAAAAAGAAAAAAGTGGGATTACACGATTTATTCTCATTTACTCTAGAAACTAAGATATTAAAAAGAAGAACAAACTTACGCTGTATGTGTGTGTTCATAAAACAAAACAGTCACTAGGTTTTATTACATTTTATAAGCTATATATAACACATATAAACATATTTATTTCAATGAATAAAATCTTAATTTAATCTGACGACCATGGCGATCTACTTTGGAAACAAAAAGGAAACTGATCAGTTTCAAAGGAAGACATCTTACTTTCATCAGCATCCATGTTCCATATTGAATCCAATGAGCTTTCCCATGATTGAGAAGCCAGATTTGGATAACTTAAGCAATAACTTTGTTCTGTGTAGATGTCTTTAACCGGTTTTATCATGTTTACGTCAGAGTGATCTATCTCTCTCCATATATCATCCATCGAGTATCCGTCTTCGGTTTCTTGATTCATCTCTCTAATGGATCCTCCAGTGTCGTAAAAGCTAACCTTCCCAGACGATTTCTGCGAGTGGCAGGAGGTTTCTTGAGTATTATTGGTGGTAGTAGTCATAGATGAAGAGCTATAATTGGAAAATGAGGAAGTTGGAGACACAGGACGCTTCTTTTCTTGAGCCTTCTTCCTCATATGAGTCCTCCAGTAGTTCTTTATCTCATTATCTGTTCTTCCCGGTAATTTCCGGGCTATCTTTGACCACCTTCATATACACATATGAAAAGATTTTTAAGTATGAATTTTGTTACAAAATAATGAGAGTTGTATTATGTTTGTTAGATGGATGAGACCTGTTTCCCCACTTAGCGTGGAGCTCAAGGACGAGACGCTCTTCTTGAGGAGTCATCTTGCCACGTTTGAGACCAGGATGTAAGTAATTAACCCACCTTAGCCTGCAACTCTTTCCTGTTCTGTTCAAACCTACAACCAAAACTAGCTCATTAATGGTGGCTCCTTACCTATTCTTATCTTTCTCCCTCCACCTTCAAACCTGATACTTTTGCTATAAAATCCCATCTTCGATCTCCAAATAAATTCACAAAATTTACCAGAAGGATGTCCTCCTGTTCTGTCCATGGACCTTTTCGGTTTTCCTCTTGCATCATTTTTATTTCTCTCGCTTTCTCTTGATCTCTTCTCTTTATCTTTCTTGTTACTAAGAAGTTCTTTCTCCGCTTGGTTCAACATGCCATCCCTAGCCACTATATATATAAGCTAAATTTTTAAACACTGGTGTGTCTACGCGATATCACACTCACAATATTAAAAAAATCTAATGATTTCTCTTTTTATTTTCCTTTGTTTACTATCCATATGTTTGAGGGATTATCCTATTGATAATGTAGGGTCACTTTATTGTGATGTCACAAGGCCATTAATATCAAAAACTTGATTGTTAAAGAGGGTTAGGTGTTACTGATGTAACACTCCCATTATATTTTGTGCCGTGTGTGATAATAAGAACTCTTTCATATATTTTTTGGCAGACACGATCTCGAATGTAGATATCAACAGCATCAGAAAAATCTCTTAAAATCAAACCAAAAAGACGAAGGTATGTTTTTCTATAGTTTCTTGTATCAGAAAGATAAACTCTTAATATAAATTTTCTATGGGTGCTAAAAATTTGGAAAAAATATATAGATAGAAATGTCTCTTGACTTTATTAAGGGTTATATTGGTAGCAACTGTTGAAGCTTAGAAAAGGAGAAGAGAGAAAAAGACAAAAGTTTCGACAGCTTTAGAAACATAAAGAGTTGAATTGTTACGAGAGCCTGATAAGTGAGTTTTTGTATCTAGTAGCAACACCTTAGATAGGAATTAGATACTAGATATTATCCTTAAGATCTTAATCCCCTATGGCTTCTGATTTTTGCTTTTGGCCCTTTGGCCGGCGGGGGTCAAGATTTCCTAAACACACACACAAGTGTGGAATTTTGAAGTTACATGTGTATATTGTTTAGTGAGTCTTGTAGATGCATGAGCAAAGTTATGACTCTGTGTGTGTGTGTTTGTGTGTTTTATTTTAGGTTCCAACTCCGGGAATTGAAATAAACATCAGTAAATTGGATCCTAAAACAGAGGTAGAACCATATCTTAAACGTGGCTCTTACATGATAATTCTGCACCGTTGATAATTTGTTCCCGTCATTATCTTCGGGTCTTTGGTTATGGACATATGGGGTAAGCAAACATGTACTGATAAAAGAGGTGATTGATGTAGTGACGTAACACTCCCATTAGTTTTCTCTTTAATTTTTTTGGTGGGTGTGTGTGGTAATAAGAACTCTTTCTTATACTCTATATATGCAAGTGCATTATCTCGTATGTCATTGTCAATAGTTTAAGCCAAAAGCAAAAAAGGTATTTTTTTACTATATTTTGCCTGTTATTTAAGCCAGAGAAAAAGTACTAATTTAGTGGTGTTTTAACATTTAGAAAAGAGGTTCTAAACCATTATGTGAGGATATGAGAGTAGTGTGTCATCAGTTTCTCATAGTTTCTCAAATTGAGAAATGATTCTCTCTTTTTTTTTTTTAATAGGAAGAAACCTATTATGGACATGCTCTTATGGCTTGGGTTTTTTGGTATGTAGTCGCAGAACCTGAATCAGAACTTGGATATTGGTTTAAGATTATGGCTTGTGACTTGGCCTGCGGTCTCATAATGATCCTGAAATTGAGCTAGAGCTAGATCTTAAGCTCTTTTCTTCTTAGCTTCAGGGAATGGAAGGAAACAGAGATGGATGTTGTATGAGTTAAATTATTTGGAAATATTAGATTGAACTTTCGATTTTTTGTTGGACATTTGATTTTTCGTTTTTTTTATCTTGGCTATCCTAAAAGTTACTTACACCTGGTGATTATTTCAAACACTTGCATTTGTTTTTACAGGAGGAAGAACATATATACAAATATCATACAGTATTTTTGAAATAGAAAACGTTTTCAATTTTCATAACTTGCAAGCGTTAATGTCAAACGCAAATGAAAAAGAAAATCATATTAAATCTGACAATGTTAACAGGAAAGCAAACAGATAATCGAGATCTAATAAAAGATTCATGTATATTTTCCATAATGGATCATGTGGTTCTGCTTTTATTTTGTTTAATGCTAGATTAGATTCGGGTTCTAGGAGTTTTTCATTATGCTTGTTACTTTAGGATTCCTAAAATTGTCCTTTTGCCAAAACAATATTCTACACAACACCACACTCTGAAAGCTACTGCGTTTGAGGTGAGACATGATTATTAGTTGGATTTGACCACTTAATGAAGTGGTAAACAGAGGCAATTATACCAATACATTTGGAAGAATATGATTAGGAGATGATTGATAGAATAATATATTATATTGTTAGTTGGGTTTGGTCATATTGTCTAACTATTCTTCTATGATTTGGAAATCTAATGAGAATTTACTTGTGTAAATGCAAGATTCTAAATTTAAAACGAAACGAACGGAGAGGATTGGAAATTGATCACCAATTCTTTATAGTGGAGCCAAACTAAGAAATTAGATTGAGGGACGTGGACGTCACCACCACACTCCTTTATGAGCCACCTCCACTAAAAATATTTATATCCTCCTCCTTAGCTCGTGACTCCCACACGCAAATTAAAAATATGATACCTTTATTTTAATTTTATCGTTGCTAATAGAGATGTGAAAATTAATCAAAACATGTGAAACTCCTCCGGACCAGCCTGCCAATGATCCGGAATACGGCTGAAAAAATTTCAGTCCGGCCAGTTGAAAAAATTGACTCCATTTGATTGAGCCACTAGTCGAAGGGTTAGATAGACTATATCATATTGCTTATCTAGTTATGAATTATATATATATATATATATATATATATATATATATATATATATTTAGAATGGTTCAAGAGCGATATAAGGGCACTCCAATGGAAACTCTTAAGGAGTTCTTAAGAGAGGTTTTTGAAAAAATATAAACTGTATT
Organism: Cardamine chenopodiifolia; assembly: GCA_963922655.1. Lineage (NCBI taxonomy): Eukaryota > Viridiplantae > Streptophyta > Magnoliopsida > Brassicales > Brassicaceae > Cardamine > Cardamine chenopodiifolia. The sequence continues at coordinate 10,731,656 of OZ000479.1, read as the reverse complement.
GATAAATGTGTTTTAAGAATTTTTTCTTAAAATCTGTTTTTTAAATAAAAATTTTTAGAACTGGTTCTTAATAAAAAAGTTTTAAAACACATTTACCAATACAATTTATAATAAAAATATTGGTAAGAACTCTATAAGAAATTTTTACCAATGGGATGGCCTACTCCTCCTTTGTGATGATATAAGTGAGTACTGTGTCCCTTGACTTCTATTCACGATGTTGTTAGATTTCTATTATTGCAATCATTTTTTTTTTTGGTTTCAAATGGTTGAAGAGTATTTCTTAAAGATGTCTGTTCATACGTACATATATAAACATGCTTGCGTTGCATGAGTCTTCAATCTTCATGTACCATGTACCATCATTACATGCATATGAAAGATACATCGTTGTATTCATAAATGTTATAGATATGTATGCTGATATATATTTATAATATAGTTAGTATTTCTACAAGGTTTAGCAAATGTGAAAAAAAGAAGCCATGGGTCCGAATCTCACCATCATCTACAGATCTCTTCTGTTGGCTTAAACTGAAAGAATATCCGACTTTCTATATATATATATATATATATATATATATGTTCTGGTATAGTTAGGCTTTACCTATAGGTTATAAGAAAATAAAAAGAAAACAAAAGCGGTAATTGTTAAAGAAGAAGAGGATCAATGCGGTGGATATTCTTATACACATGAGGACGCCCTGAAGGAATAATCTTACGTATAAAGCCCGCAGCCACATCCACATCAAATCTTACGTATGCAATGATATGTGATCCCCATACGGAATAATCTACTATACTAAGATTACGTTATATATAGTCACATTAATATATATTACATAAAACAAAGACTGCTCAATAATATCCGTCTATATGTTTCAGATAAGTGATGATATTATTTATTCTTAAAGAGGCCATTTCCATTTTTCTAACATTTTTCGTCCCTGAATAAGAGGATTTGTTGATTTATAAACATTCTATTTAGAACTCATCCTCAAAGTTTGCAGCTTTGCAACCACTCGTCATATATTTTGTGACTGTCTATAGTCCTATATATATATACAAAAGTTAAAAACACTGTAGACATAAGCATAGCAAAAAATATGTACTATGAAACAATAATCATAGCAACCATATATAATGATATTATTTTGGTTAATGAACCATAATAATATCAGACCTACTAATTTAATACACTCAAGTCTGTATTTCTTTTTCTGTAATCAGGATTTTTAAAGCTGAAGTCCACGATATATAGTCAGGGAGTTTATAGACGTTTTAGTTTAGCTAAAAACCTTTGCATCATATACTGTATGTGTGGGGTGTTTCGGAAAATTACCTTTCCGAGTAACATTCTTTATAAACTTTTTCTGATCATATGAAAACATTAAAGAAAGAAAAAAATGAAGTAGCTAAATATAGTAGGAAGGAAACCTAGAAATATATACAAGTTTTCATTTCCTGACAATATATATATATATATATCAATATTTAATTATATAGTGTATATATATAAGTATAAGACCAGTAAACCACTCATAAGTTACATAACCATCAATATTGGATGCTAAACAGTGGAATTAGATTCTGAAAATGAAGTTACTATGTTTGCTTCTTTTGTGAGTTAAGGATTGAACTCATACTTTTCATGTCGTGGTCTTACGTAGCTAATACGTGATATGTTTGGTTTTTTGCATTCATTCTACTTGCATTTCTCACAAAATTTGTCTCATATCATATTCATTTTAGTATCTAGGATACATGTTTTGCATGTCTATCTCATCTCATAGGTATTTGAAGTAGAATGGACAAGAAAATGTGAGTTTGTATGAGGAATGGATCAAATGAAGATGTTTTGGTGATGTTATGAAGAACCAGCGCTAGCGGTCCACCATAGCTGCATGAAAACACGGGTAGCCTCCGACGGACACGTTGCAGCGGTATCAAAACACCGTTGTGAGTTTGGCAAAACCCACTGAGAGAACCAACAAGATGTGATAGTGGGATTGTATAGCTGAAAGACTCCAGCGGGTGGCCTGCATTGGAATGATATAACTGAAAGCCTCCAGCGGCATGACACTAGCGGTTTGACGTAACCAATGCAAACCTTGAAGAATCCACCTGGAGAAGTAGTGGAGTGTGGCATCGTGATAATGTAGTTGATGGGGTGTAGCGGTGTCTTGGCAGCGGTATCACGTACCCGAAAGCCTCCAGCGGTTTGACGACACCACTTGACCGGTCCAAATCAACTCAAATTTCAAATTAAACTGGCTTGACTTGACTAGATTAATTGTTAAACCAACTTTTACCTTCTACTATAAATACATTAAATCTATTTTATAGAGATCTTATCTTAAATTTTAGAGACCTCTTAGCCACTCTTAAGGGTTTTTGAAGAACTTGTATGAATCTATTTGGTTTTTTGATTATCTAAGCTGTCTTTTCTTTTAATCATTTGCATATTTACTTCTTTATCATGATTAATCAAATTTCCATGGTTTGGTTTTGTGCTTTCATGATTAGTGAGTAGTAAACCTTTGATCATTTGGGATTAGGTAGATCTAGAATGGTAAGTTGTTGATTAGTGGGGTTATATCCTTACTTAATAATTGTTTTTAATGGTAAATTAGCCAAGGAATTGGTGATCAAGAACTTGGACAATTTCATGCTCGAAATGTGTTTGATGAAATGCCGAAATAAAAATTATTAAGAGCTTTTTGATCTTAACCTATGGAAGTAGTTGATTAGGATGAAAACTAATGCTCTTTGATCTCCTAATTGGTAGCGGAAGTTATTGTTGATTAGGTGATTAGAGAAAAAATTAGTACCACAAAAGTGGATTAGTCGACTTTAGTGACTTTAGACTAGAGAATTAGCTCATTGAAATAGAATGAAACTTCGTAGTTAGAAATCTAGTGTTTTAGTATCGTATCATAGTCCCGAAAATTTGTTTTTCCATTTAAATATTTCAATCAATTTCAAGTGTTTTTCCCATTTTCATTTGCATATTTGAATTTAGATTTCGAAACCAAAACTTTCTGATTGGTTTAAATTGAATTTAAATCCTTGTAGTTATATTGACTTAATATATTGTCTATGTGGATCAATCCTAACGTACTACAACATATTTGGGTTATTTGTTACATCTGGTTGCAAAACTTCATTATTAATACGTAATCCATATCACCTCATAACAAAGGATCTGAAAAAAAAAATCCTGCAATAAATAGTCGAATTTTAATGAATTTGTAATTTCTTAAAATATTGTATATTTAAATAGAGATGCATCCTCTATATATATAGTCCAAGTACAAATAATTTTAAAAAAAAATTGTAACTTTTTTTGGATTTGTCTTTTATATTATGTCAATTAGTACTAAGATGCTAGCTGCATGACTGCACAAAAAAAATAAAAATAAAGCATTAGATCCATAGTCCATGGAAAATGGAATCCGTGCCCTTAAAAAAATTCTAACATCTTCTTGCAACTCTTGTCGAGGAAATGATTGCATCTTTGGGTTTCCTCTCTTGGGAATTTAGACAAATTGCTGCAATCTTCACTTTGCCTTATTGTGGAACAATTTTTAAGGAAAACTTCTATTTTACACTAAGTATTATTCCATTTTGTTCAGTATTAATTATTATTCCATTTAGGAAAAAAAAAGTGTTGTCCAATTAAGCAATCACTAGCTTTTCGCCATTTGGTGGAGATAAGGATTTCATCAGTCATAATCTATAGCTGCGCATATTAAATTTACGACAACTCCTTTTCTTAATTACTTTTATTATCTATCCTAACAAGTATGCAACTTTTGTTATTTAATTACTACAAATATGCAACTTTATATAGATGGGTAACGCTTTCTCCGATAACTATTTAACTAATTTGTGTGTATACTCCATTTATGTAACCTTATGCTACGTAGATTAACGTTGCAAAAAAAAAAAAGTGCTACGTTAGTCTACGTAGCATAAGGTTACATGAATGGAGTATACATAATTTTAATTTATTCTTGATGACGGTATGAGTTCACGAAGGGCTTTCGTTCTTCGAATGTCTCTTTCTTTTTGGTTATTTGACCTTAAATATTCAGTAAGTTATATAACTGACTGCTATTGTCATAATTTATGATGCTGACAAGAAGCTTTATCTCTATATTGAACTTGTCATTTTGCAATCACATTTGAAAATTTGTAAGGCAGACCCTTTATTAAGGGAATCAGGGAGCGGATTCTAATGAAGACTTACTCGAATATGTGAAGAAGAAGTCTCTTGGAACTTTATCTGTTTAATTTTCATATGGCTTTTGTAGAATGTTTTGCTAAATTTGTATTGGAATTATATTTTCCAATTTTTTCTTTTATGCATATGCCACCAGAATTAATATCGGAGCTTGTTGATGGATTAGTAGGTTGGAGTAATTTATATAGGGTCTGAATGGTAATCTCGTTTAAATAAGGTAGTTGAGAGATTTTTTGGCGGTTGTAAAGAGGATAATTAAAAAATAGGCGTTTAAAAATGGTGGAAAAAGAAGCGATTGAATTTAAACGAAATAACGATTAAATAAAATTATAATTGGTGACAAGCAGTTAAATAGTAAAATATTATTATAAATAAATAACAAAAATTAATTTAAAAAGAAATTAAAATTTTGTAAATGTTATTTTTATTTTCAGTTTACCTTTAAAAGAATAATATATAAAATTAGAAAAAAAAAACTAAAGACGATGGTTATAAGGGCGATTGAAAGGGCGATTGCAAAGGCGATTGCCTTGGTGATTTACAGAGTGATAATTTCGTCGTGTGAATCTGTAGTTTTTTCTAAGTTCTTTTTTCAATTTTCTGGTTTTAATTGGTTTTTTCCTTTGTTAATGGTTCTCAACCTCATTGTTGATGAAGTGGGTGGTTCATTTGCCATTTACTTCCAAACGGTTATCTCCACGACTGATGGCACGTTCTGTCGTGATGCTTCTTTGTCGGTTTTCGACGCCTATGTATATATACCAGAATCAATTGCGCTTGGATGCATCAAGTTTTCCTTCAATTTCGCGAGTTACTATCCATTACGTTTCTACCAAATTCTATTCCAAATGGCTGATAATCTAAGGCGTGCAGTTCAGGATATTAATCTCGGGGTTGATGATGATCCGATTGCGCTCCCTCAGGCGGTGGTTAACCAAGCTCTTGCTGATAATCGCTTCATTTTGATCGGACGCCCAGTGATTCCAAGAAGACAAAGTCTCCGGTCAATTATTGCCTCAATGCCCCGTATTTGGGGTCAAGCCGGTGCTGTCCATGGGTGTATTGTGGACAGAACCCATTTTCAGTTCATCTTTCCCACAGAGGAAACACTGGAGGCAATCTTACGAAGAGGGCCTTGGGCTTTTAATGATCGTATGCTCCTTCTTTAGCGGTGGGTTCCACATATACCTTTGTTGAGTTTTATTCCATTATGGGTTCAAATAAGGGGAATACCGTTCCAGTTCCTTAATCGTGGCGTGGTGGAGCACATTGGTAGGGCTTTGGGACAAGTTTTAGAGATCGATTTCGATGCAGATGCAGCAGCAAGGGTGGATTTTGTCCGAGTTCAGTTGCATTGGGACATCACAAATCCCTTACGTTTTCAAAGGCACTTCCAATTCACCGTGGGAGTGAATACTTTACTACGTTTTTGCTATGAACGTTTGCATGGATTCTGTGAGGTTTGTGAACTAATTACTCATGACTCCGAGGCTTGTGTGATTCAAAACGGTGGTGAGGAGCGGCATGATAATGATGATGACGATGAACTTCCTCCAGATGCACCTCCTAATGTCGGGGTAGTTATCAGGGAACTTGATGAAATAGATGGCTCTGAGGATAACAGGTCTGGAGATCAGGAAGTAACTATTCGGGAGGTTGTTCCTATGGTGAATGAAAGGAATGTCGGGACTCCTAATGTGACTACTGATGATGATACGGAACTCTTGGACATTGATCCAAATCATGATTCGTTGGAGAATTTGGTTGATTATTCAGGACACTATGACATGTTTCGAGAGGAATACAATGATAACAAGCTTTTCAACCCAGTGCCTCCTTTTGACAATTCTACTGGAGATATTCCTGGAAGCTCCAAGCATCGAGCCCTTTCAGGTAGTATCTACCCTTGGTCAATAATGAATTTTGTTGTTCAGAATGATGCAGATGCAGTGTCAATTAAGGAGAGTGGCAAGCGCAAGAGGTCTGATTTTATGGATAGAGTACAGTTTCGTGAGAACCGGAGACCTGTGGGTTGTGAAACAGAAGAAGGAAGTGGCTTGTCTGTTGATGAGTCTGACGTGAACGGAGGCGCGGTGGGCCCAAATCCACCAAAGCCGCCATGAAGACAACCTGATGGAACTGTCAAGGTCTTGGCAATGACTTGACAGTTCGACGCCTCAAGGAGATAAGTCTTACATATCTCCCGGATGTCATTTCCTTTCTGAAACTAAGCAACATAACGACTTCATGAGAGACTTAGCTTGTGATTTAGGTTTTAGTAACTATGTTTTTGTTTCACCATCGGGTTTGAGTGGTGGTCTAGCCGTTCTTTGGAAATCTTCTTTTAATGTATCCGTTTGTTATTAGTCTCCACATATTGTAGATTGTTATGTCAGAAGTAATGAAATGGTTTTCTACATGTCTTTTGTCTATGGCCCTCCAAATCCGACTCACCGACATTACCTATGGGAACGGCTTGAGCGTTTAGCTTTAAACAGAACAGGAATCCCATGGTTTATATTAGGCGCTTTCAATGAGTTGTTAGGAAATCATGAAAAGAAAGGATGAAAAATGCGATCTGAAGCTTCATTCCAATTAATGAGACAAATGGTTAGAAGGTGTGGATTTACAGACATTAAAGCTGTTGGTAATAAGTTCTCTTGGACGGGTAAGAGAGGCATTTATAATGTTTCTTGTTGTTTGGATCGCACAATGGCAAACTCGGAATGGCATCATCTTTACCCACGTTCTGAGGCTGAGTTTTTAGAGTATAGTGCATCGGATCATAGACCACTCGTGACACACATTGATGATGGAACTGATGATTACAAAGGATTCTTCTGTTTTGATAGCAGGTACATTGGAAATGATGGATTTAAAGAGGCTGTTATACAAGGTTGGCAAGATCAATCCTTACAAACAAATCAGGTTCCTTTAACTTCCAGACTCACCAATTGTAGGAGGCGCATATCTAAGTAGAAGAGAGTTTCTAATTATAATACTGCAGAACAGATCAAAATCATTAAGGCTAAATTGGATAGAGCTATTGCGATTGATTTTGCATCTACAGAGGAACAAAACCAACTTAAGACAAAACTTCATCATGCCTACATAGAAGAAGAACAGTTTTGGAAACAGAAAAGTCGTAATAAGTGGCTTAAGGCTGGGGACCAAAACACTCAGTTCTTTCATTCAACAACAAAAACCCGAAGATCAAAAAATAGGATTGTTTCTATTAAGGACAAGTATAGAGTATATCGACGAGGTAACAAGCAGATTGCAGAAGTCGCTGTTGATTATTTCAAAAATATGTTCCAATCTACATCTGCTCCGGATGCCTGCTATCAACGTGATTTTGAAAATTTTCAAACTCGGATAAGTAGTGAAGTGAATGATGAGTTAATTAGACCAGTTACTTTGGAGGAATTACGAAATTCTGTTTTCTCCATAGGAGCACACCGCGCCCCGGATCCTGATGGATTTACGGTGAAGTTTTATCAAAGCTTTTGGGAAGATATAAGCCCTGCAATTGTCACTGAGGTTCAGAGTTTTTTCGACAACAATGAGTTGGAACCAAACCATAACCATACCAACATCTGTCTGATACCAAAAACTGAAGCACCAGTATCAATGTCTGATTTTCGTCCTATTGCATTATGCAATGTAAGTTATAAAATCATCTCCAAAATTCTTGTTAATCGGTTGAAACCTCATCTAAATGGGATAATTTTGGAGCAACAGGTAGCTTTCATCCCGGGGAGAATGATTACAGACAATGTTATTATAGCTCATGAGATTTTTCATTCTTTGAAAGCTAGAACAAGACAAGCTAGCTCTTATATGGCTCTGAAGATGGATATTACCAAAACATATGATCGATTGGAATGGAGATTTCTTGAAGAAACCATGAAAAGAATGGGTTTTTCACCTACATGGATTCGTTGGATTATGATTTGTGTTACATCGGTCAACTTTTCAGTTCTAATCAATGGATCAGCTTATGGAGAAGTGGTTCCTCAAAGAGGAATTAGACAAGGCGATCCACTCTCCCCATATTTGTTTATATTGTGCGCTGAGGTATTATCAAATATGCTAAAACAGGCTGCTCTTAAGCGTCAGATGCAGGGTATCAAAATTAGCAATGCATCTTCAGCCATTACTCACTTATTATTTGCTGATGATTCCTTATTTTTTATGCTGGCAAATGTGAAGTCATATGGTACCATCAAAAACATTTTATCATTCTATGAACAGCTCTCGGGACAGGCGGTAAATTTGAGAAAGTCAGCCATCACCTTTGGAAGCAAAGTGAAGCCTGAGGTTAAGCGACGTATGCGGAACATTTTAGGTATCCACAATGATGGAGGCAGTAACAAATATTTAGGATTGCCAGAACATTTTGACAAAAAGAAATCTGAAATGCTACAATATATTGTTGAGAAAGTTAAGGAGAAGACCCAAGGATGGAATAAGAAATTTCTATCATTGGAAGGGAAGGAAGTTTTGATTAAAGTTGTGGCTATGGCAATGCCCCTTTACTCGATGAATGTTTATAAGATTCCAAAGCAGATTTGTGATGAGATCAATGGAGTATTAAATCGTTTTTGGTGGGATAATGGTGAGAATAAGAAAGGTATGCATTGGTTTTCATGGAACAAATTAAGCTTCCCTAAAAGAGAAGGGGGTTTGGGTTTTCGTGATATTGAAGGTTTTAATATGGCTATGCTTGGAAAACAAGGATGGAGAATTTTGCAGAAATCAGAGTGTTTGATGGCAAAGCTTCTTAAAGGTCGGTACTTCCATAACACAGATTTTCTAAATGCGAAACAGGGATTAAAAGCTTCATACATATGGAAATCAATTCTGAGTGGAAGACAGTTGTTAAAGCAAGGGCTTCGATATGTGATAAGAGATGGTTCAATGACTAATATATGGCTGGATCCGTGGCTCCCAACCCATCCGCCTAGACCCCCAAGAGGGAAATATGATAATATCCCAGACATTATGGTTAAACAGTTCATCAATGAGGAGGGTACTGATTGGAATGTTAGTAAAGTTCATGATATGATTCATTCAGATGATGTGAATCATGTACTGAATCTAAAACTCTGTCCTGGCATCAAGGGTGACCTTCTCGGTTGGCATTACACAAGAGAAGGGCTTTACAATGTTAAGTCAGCCTATTGGCTTTTTACTCAGCTCATAACGGAGATAAGAACAACACTGCCCCCGGGAGATTTAGATATCAAACGACTTATCTGGAGGTCCAAAGGAGTTCTGAAAATCAAACATTTTTTATGGAAACTGGTTTCAGGGGCACTACCTACATGAGCAGTTTTAAAACAGAGGCATATCTCTCAAGAAAGTGTATGTCGGAGGTGTTGTGTAGAGGAAGAGACACCAAAACATCTTTTCTTTGGTTGCGAATATGCAAAGGCAATTTGGAGAGCCTCAGGTCTTCCTAATCCTATACTTTTTAATTCAGATTCAAGTTTAGATACATATCTAAAGGCGGCTCTTTTTATCAATGATTCACCGTTAACTATGAATTTCCATCAACTATCTTTTTCGATATTATGGAGAATTTGGAAAAGTCAAAACATGCTATACTATCAACAGAAACATATTCCATGGAACGTCTCACTTCGGCTTGCACGCAATGATGCTAAGGAATGGGTAGAAGTCTCCCGATTTGAAAACAAAGATCGAGAACATGAAGTTCAGCTACGAACACGAGCCAGCAGTAGGCGATGGACATTACCAGAACAGGGGTGGTTCAAATGTAATTTTGATGGTTTGTACATCAACGCTAATTCGGCCTCAAGGGCTGGATGGGTAATACGGGATAGCCGAGGAACTTATAAAGGAGCAGCACATGCTATTGGCAAAACCACACTGACTGTATTAGAGTGTGAACTACAAGCACTTATATTTGCGATGGAAAATTGTTGGAATAAAGGGTATAAAAAAGTTTGCTTTGAAGGAGATAACAAAGAGATGATGGAGATACTTGAACGAACAAAACTCAACTTCGAGGTTAATAATTGGATAAGAGATGTTCGACGATGGCAATCAAAGTTTGATCCTATTCAATTTCGATGGACGAATCGAGAAACTAATCAACCGGCGGACATATTAGCAAAAACTCTGATACCTAACAATGGTTTATTTTGTTACTTTGTTCCTCATATTATAACAGATGCACTCCACTGTAATTACTCTTACTATCTTTGATTACTAATAAAGATGATGACAAAAAAAATATATATTGAAAAAATCTATCCGCCCATTTGATAAATAAGGTGGCCGTTGACTCAAGTAATTTTTGGTGGTTTATAATCGCCTCGTTTGAACTTCTAATCGTCTCTATCAGTCACATACTTTAACCACCTATTTCATATGTCCGTTTCATCCGCTTGTCTTATCGGTAACCAAACGAGCTGTTGAATTTTCAACCACCTCATATTTGGCAACCATTCAAAGCCAGAATGGCTTTGATTGGTAACCTTCCACTGTCTTATTTACAAATGAACCGTTTTAAATGTTATAATCAATGAAGTGGTTGTAAATAGAGAATGAAAGATGCGATTAGGAAAGCTGGTTGAAAAGGGCGTTTAAAATCATAAAACATAATGGTTGCAAACCATCCAAAAAAACAAGGCAGATCATTTGGAAACCAACATCAATTACCTCATGTGGAACCACCAACTATGTGCTTTGTTTGATGGCTATGAAATAGCCGGATACTTAGATGGATCAGTTCAAGATGCTAGTTTTAAAGTATTGATTTGGAGGTTCCACATGAGATAATTGATTTTCTTCCAAACAAAAATGTCACCATCAATAACCAGACTCTTCTCAATGTCAAAAAACAAGGTGGTTCGTTGGACATTGTGAACAGTTTGGTTATTAGATGGCGACAGTTTCATTTGGAGTTTCGCCAACCATAACTGTTTAGAAAGAAAAAGACGTTGCAGAAGAAGAAGAAAATCAAAAACTTGAGAAGTGTTTTTCGGTGTTGACGGCTCTGCTATAATGTGTTTTAGGTTAATGATCATACAACATATATATATAGGAAAGCATAGAGGGCCCTAGTCTATATACTACTTACATTTATAACCTTATGATACAAATACATGTATCTATAGAAGATATGTTAGCTATTTGGTCGTGTTTGGTGCTTAACTGTTAACTATATTAAGTATTTTTCGACCCAAAAAAGGAAAGGTGGCTTCCGTTGAAGTTTGAAAACTATGAGGTACTCCCTAGCTAATGGGCTAATGCGACCCAACGACCAGCTCTTTTGTTTACGGCCCCAACAACCCACTTAACATTGTTACTTCCTTTTTAATATATTTCAGATTTTTAGCTATATTCCTTAGGGACTATATACTTTATACATACAATTTTGTGGATTTTACTTCCTAAACAAAAAAAAAAGTTGGAATTATCTTGACCAAATTCATGGAAGAAAAAAATTGTTCCTAGTAGATCTAACATTAAAAAAAAAAAAAAAAACTTGATGCATGAACCGCAGTTACCGAACTATGGTGTAAAACAACAACAAGAATATATGCTGCAGAGATTAGTTTAGGTGTTAAATGAGAAACTAGAGTTATCAGAAAAACAAATGCGACAAATATGGTGGACATGAGATTGCAGACTACAAAAGTGGCCATATGGCCCATATATAGTTATTTGCTTGGAGTTTGTTGGAGCTCCGACAATAAGAGTAAAGGTCGTTAATCTTGATGAAGTGAAAATGTAAGTAGAGTGAGTCGATTTTGGATTATTCGACCGTTAAGTTATGCTTATATTGCTTTGCTTACAATTCTCAATTCGTTTAAAGAAAAATTTTCTATTCCAACATAAACATACATGCACAAAATCGTCATACAAAGTAAGCAGTCTAAATTTAATACACATAATTAATAGATGCAATAGCTATTACTTGAACCAGTATCTTTGATATAAAGTTTGATCACGTATACTACTTTTGTGTTTTTTTGGTTTTATAAATAGAGTGCCATCAATTTCGTCGTAGCAGTTTTGTTCAAACATATTATGATCGAGGTTATCCAAATTTATAACACTAATCACTGAAAAGAACGAAACATGTACAACATTTCTTTATCGGTTTTATCCAAAAAGGGAGAAACTTTCTTTATGGATATAAGTTTATTATCAATCCCATTTTATATACGAATGAATCTGAAATCTGAAAAGTCAAGTAGAATTCAGGGCTTGTGTAGGCGAGAGACGCGAGCTAAACACAAATATTTATTTTCATTTAAACTAGAAGGAAAAGTAAAAAAAAAAATATTTTCTTTCGTAAGAGCACATCTTACATCTCAAACTTTCTCTTATAAAAGTTATGAAATAACATTTTAGTTCTAACTGTGCTGGAAAAGAGAATTTTAATTTTGTATACCGGCAATTTCTATCAAAATAGCATTAATCTCACTTTTTCAAAATATTTTGCTAATGATAAGACATCTACCTAGTTGCCTATACGCCCAGACAACCAACACTTTAGACATTTACAAAAAAAAAAACTAAACATAGTCGTGATGACCCCTAGAATAACCTCAATCCTTTAACTATGCTCAAGCTAAGTCAATGAAAGATCAAAACCCAATAGCTTCGACTCATACAGTGTGTTATATATTTGGAAAAATTAGCTTCTAACTGAAAATTTGTTAACGAATCATTCTCTTTTTAAAAAACGGGCCGCTTTCATCACTTGGAGGCTTAGAGCGAAGCTATCAACAATGTAATAAATGAATGTTGGTAAAGTTATTAAAACGTATTTATTTTTGTGCAAAAATGGTCGGTCTTGTGACAGGTGGTACATGAACTATTCGATTCGATATTTCAGTCAAAGACGGAGAGCCGATTGATCAATCATTAATGGTAAGAAATGTGAAGAGTGAAGTGTCTGATTTATGCAAGTAATCAGAAAAACGTTCTAATCGATCTCCACCGTTCATCAAATCCCTCAAATCTTATCAGGGGTCACAAAAACATAGTCCGTGGACTGAAGTGAAAAAATACAGAAAAAAAAAAGAAAAGTGTTTGAATGAACAGCTAAAGTTATTTCAAACATACAAATATTTTTTACAATTAAAAAAAAAAGATTTTGGTTTTCAGTTTAAATCCAATTAAAAACTATAAAAATAAAAAAGATTAGAATAATCGTAAGAAAATGTAAATTTAAAATTATAAAAATCCTTTCCTTTTTTTCTATAACTCTTTTCTTCTTTTATTTTTTTCTAACCCTAAAATATTTTCCACTACATCACGTTCAAGTATTTCTCAGGATTTATAACTTCTTTTCTTCTCTATTTATTACAATTTTTAAAAAAATCTATATTTATTCTCCTCTTTGTATTCCAATTTTTCTTTCTCTCATTTCAATATATTTAGGTATATGAAAACAAAATATATATATATATACATTCAATTTGTTTATATACTAATCCTCTATGATCTATAAGGTTTTAAATGCCTTTGGATTTTACTTCAATTTCTCAACTAAATTCTCCAAAAAAATAATGAAAGATTAGAGTTATAATATCTCAGACTTGAGATTTTATCATAAAGATAAACTTGCATCAATTCTCGGCATAGAAATTATCCTTGTGGATGAAAATTATTAAAATAAAAACAAATAAATTTTTTAAAAAAAATTTTATTAAGTCAAACTCAAACATATTTAGGGATATGCTTCTTCAAAAGATTAAATAACGAGTATAAAAACTCAAATTCGAACATATTTATGGACATGTAACAATATTTGTTAAATTAAGCGTTGTATTATTTCAGTATAAATAATAAGACTTTTATAAAAAGATTTTTATCAAAATTGTAACAATTAAGCGTTTGTATTTGTTTAATGTTAATTTCAGTATATAATATTTAAAAATCTTTTAAGTGTTTGTAAAATTTCAGTATATGGCTGATTGTAAGAATTTTAACATAATTATAATAAAATATTAACAGTAGATATTAATAATTTCAGTATCAGATTTTTTTTAAGAAATTTTTTTTATAAATATTTGGGGTATATATATGTTTATTAATAAAAAAAAATTATATAAGATTTTATTAAAACAAATCTGAACCGTAGATTCGTGCCCCAAATTTTTAATAATTTTATTATGATACATGTGTATAGACGAATATTAACCGTATAGATTAATAATTTCAGTATATTATAATAAAAGAATACAAATTGTAACAATTAAGCGTTGTATTATTTTAATAAAAATCTAAGGTTCAGATTTGTTTTAACAAAAAATTGAATTTTTTTTAATTGTTGGATCTTGTTTTGTTTTAACTGTTTTGTTTGCATCTGTTAACGATTGTTTGTAATTTTTGATTTAGTTAAAACTAAATTTTAATTTGACATAAAAAAATAATTTTTGGGAAAGCAATATGCACCGGTGCTATATAATTGTATACTATAAAAGCAATATGCACCCGTGCTACATTGATTATACTAGTTCTAAATAACTCTCTTATAATCAAAATCGTATACTATAAAAGACTTGAGATAATTGTAACGCTTGCTTGTGAAATTATTAACACGTAGCATCGGTTTCCACTCATCACTCATGGCTCCGTTTGTAGATACGTAGTCAAAGTTAAGTGTGGATAGGACTCTAAGTGGACTCATTATGTCAACTCATTAAATTTTGAATTCCCTACACGGCACTTTTTGACTATTTGCCTCCTAATACTACTATAATTTATTTTTCACCAATTTTTTCTCTTAGGCTCTTAGCTATAGAAACATTTTCAATTTCAAACTAATAAATATAAAAATAGCTTAATTTATAATTTCATCCAGTATCATAGTTTTCATAGGTGTTTATGATTTTGCACGCAATTTTCATAGCTCAAGTACACGAGCATTTCATTTTAAAAATTCATTCTTGTTTTCGGTTTCTATTACTAAACTTTAAAAAAAAAATTATTCACAATATAATCAAATTTTAAAAACTCGTCATTTATGACAGTAATTTTGCACGAGTGATTATTGTAATTACTGTTAAAACTTAGAAGTAAGCGCCGGTCTTTAAAAAACCAAACAGAGAGAAACATAGAACAAAAAAGTCTTAATTTGACGTCTCTCATTTTCAAATCTCTTTCTTTTGGTCAAATCTCTTTTTGTGCCTCTATAGATTCAAATTTTTTAACAACACTTCCTCTTCTTCCTCTACTTCTTCTTCACTTTCGACAAGAAGAACAAAACCAAAATACACATAACAACATAAAATGGCGTTGATAAGTTCAAGAACAACACAAAACAACTATATGGTTCCAAGGAGTTTGCCAACCACCAAAAACCCTCCGGCGAACGCAAAGTCCCCGTCGTTTATTATCTCTGCCGGAATGGTCAACTCGATCACCCACACTTTATTGAAGTCTCTCTTTCTTCTCACAATGGTCTCTATCTCAGAGGTAAACATAAAAAATCTCATCTTTTTGCTCTGTTTTCAAAACCACACAAGAAACTTTTGAATTTTGACTGCATAAAGTTTCGATTTTTTTCTTTCTCAGATGTGATATATCGATTGAATGATCTTCGTGGGAAAGGAATGGCCTGTCTTTACTCTTGGTCCTCTAAACGGTAAAGCCCTTTTCTCCACCGTCGGATCGACAAACAATTCTCACCGTCCGATCTTCTCTAACTTTTGTTAATTCTCTTCTAATTTCAGAAATTACAAGAGCGGATTCGTATGGCACGATTTATCGGAAGAAGATTTCATTTTTCCCGTTCATGGTCAAGAGTATGTTCTCAAAGGCTCTCAAATTCTCCACATTGATAATAACTCCGGCAAAGAAATTGATTTTCCCGCCGTTACTCATCGGCGTAACCAGTCTTGGAGCTCTATTGAGTACAAAGTCTTCAAGGCGACTGAGTCGAGTGCTGAGTCAACTCGTAATCTCGCAATGGATGCTGCAACTCAGACTGACGATCGTCAGCGGAGGAAAAAACCCGCGAAGGAGGAATGTACGGTGACTGAGATCACGGAGCTGAGAAGAGAAGAGATTGTTTCGCCTCCACAGTCAGATTCGAGCCCTGAGACGTTAGAAACGTTGATGAAAGCAGATGGACGGTTGATATTGCGTCCGGAAGATCCGGAATCATCGAACCGGACGGTTGAGAAGATGCGACCCTCGGCTGTTCTGATGCAGCTGATATCGTGCGGTGCGATGTCGTTTAAGAAATGTGGGCCCACGATAATGAGTGGGCACACGGTGGTAGTTTTGGAGAGGGCAGAGAAGGAATTAAGGAGTTTTGGAAGGGTAAAATTGGAAGAGAAAGAGTATTTTAGTGGTAGCTTGATTAATGAGACCAAGAAGGAACTTGTTCCTGCTTTGAAGAGATCATCTTCTTACAAAACTTGACTGGTGACATCAAATAATAACTTCTGTTTTAAGAGTTAAAAGACCATCATGCAGTTCGCTTTGTTATAGTTAAAACGGCACGGTGTTTTTTATTTGAATCGCATTTTAGCTGTACATGCCAAATATTGGTTGTCGTGTGAGTAGAGAGAAGAGCTTAAATTGGTAAAGTGTAGAAGTACGTTTTGGCTTTTTTCTTTACCGGAAAGTCTCGTGAATTGTAGAGATGTTATAGAGTAAAAATTGGATTGAAACTTGATAATAACTAATAACATTATGAGCTATTGTTGATAATTATATGTTTTGGGCCATCCAAGCTAAGCAAGTAAGTAACTAGTCTTGTAAAACTATAGATTAGAGATGAATTTGGTATTTACGTGATAATAATCAATTAATGTTGCCTTAGGAGTTCAAGGATGGGGTTGACGAGGGAGAAAGATGGGGAAGAGGTGGCTCGGGTAAAATTTATTCCGGGAAAACCTAAGTCTGTGGTGGACAGCAACAACTAAGCCAAGCCAGGTGTTTGAAAAAACGACAGGAGTGTCATTACTAGAACGTAGCAAAACGGCACGGTTTTTATTGTTTTTGGTTGAGTAAACAAACTGCAAAGTATAATTGTTACATGTAAATATGTCGTAGTTTGAGGCTTGGTGTGTTATTTAGGTCGATATGAATATGTTTTTTGGGGGAGTCTTTAAATCTCCATATTTCCTATGCATTTTGACTATTTTCATTCCTTAAATTATGACATATTAATTATTTTGGAATGAATTTTTTTATTGTCCCATGTGGTTTTGAGTAAACGATTGTGCGGGTTGTCGACCGGTGACAATACCATCGGGAAAACCCAATTCGCTATTTAGAGAGCGAGACTAAATTTTCACCACAACACATTCAGAAATCCAAAAACGATAACAAGGTTATCTTTTCACAAACCATACTCATGTGGCCATGACAAAAAGTATTTGAGCTAGGGGTATTGAAATTTAGAGAATAACTTTCTATCTTAGAAAATGAAAAACGTGTAGTGGTTCTATAGCGGGAAGTGACATTATCAAATTGGATTGCAAGAAGTTTGGAGAAATATGAAAGCAATCTATCAATTATTAGAATATATTACGAGTTAAATTGTCTTTCAAGTTGACCAAATGGTGATTGACTTAATCGGTTAAGATATTTGGCCATTCACTTCATTCCTTTTCCGATATGGTTCATTTAATTATTTTGTAGTTTTGTGGTTATATATAGCTCAATTTCCATTTTATATATGTATATATTGTAACTAGACAGTTAAGGTTCCTATATAGTCTGTATTTGGACTAGATCTGTCAATTAGGGTTATAATCTGTGGGTTATAACCCGGTCCGTTTTGCAATAAAGCAGTTTAGGGTTTTAGGTTTGACGTTCGTGTGGGTGGGTTAGGCCATTGCGGTCAGCTCTGATGGTTAGACGGGTTGGATTTTGAGATTTCGCGGGCTAAATCGCAGTTGAAATTAAATACCTAAATTTATTGTACCAGTAGTAGGTTTAAATCTTCTGTTACATTTCAACTCTCAGCCACCGTTTCTGTTTTGTCCGACGCTTTATCTTCTTTGTCTCAGGTACCGTCTTATTTCTTTAGTTTTGCTTATGTTCGTGTAAAATTCGTGATTAAGTTGCTAAAAAGATATTGACTCTAATCCACTATTAAGTCAAAGTGTGGTGAATTATACTTTGACTCCAATCCACTATTTTGATCGTGGTTATAACTTGAAATTAAGAAGATTCAATTCTTCACTCACCACGATGATCATCTTAGTGTGTATTTATTATATTATATTTATTTATAATTATTATATTTTCTTATCTTTTTAGGATCATGGATTTTGACTCTGAATACATAAGTGATGAAAACAATGCTTTTGAAGACGAGTTGGATATTCTTGATGAAGATGAATCACTTCCCTCTCTACAAAATCAAACGAAAAAACCAAAGAAAGAACATACAAGGCGCTTAACTTCTGATTGTTGGGAACATCTTACAATTATTGGGAAAAAAGACATGATGGTAAAGAAGACATGCGATGCAATCATTGTGGACATATCTATCACTTAAATATTCACAAAAATGGAACTTCTACTCTAAGGCGTCATGTTTTTCAAAGTTGCAAGAAGAGACTAAGAAAGAATGATGTGCGTGATATGCTTATTGATTAGGAGGCAAAGCTTAGATCTAAGAAAGTTGACCAGAATATTTTTTGT
Source organism: Cardamine chenopodiifolia (assembly GCA_963922655.1). Classification (NCBI taxonomy): domain Eukaryota; kingdom Viridiplantae; phylum Streptophyta; class Magnoliopsida; order Brassicales; family Brassicaceae; genus Cardamine; species Cardamine chenopodiifolia. The sequence continues at coordinate 10,712,755 of OZ000479.1, read as the reverse complement.
GAGAAGATTGTGATGACTATTATTGAGCATGGTCTTCCATACTCATTTAAATGTTAATATCAAGCATTGGAGTCGGAACACGGCATCATCAGATTGTTACAAGCTGTTTGAAAAGGAAAATGAGCATCTTAAGATAGATTTGGATGAAACTCCTAATAGAATATGTTTGACTACAGATCTTTAGCGGGCTATCACAATAGAAGGATATATTTGTTTAACAACTCACTACATCGATCGTGATTGGAAGTTGAAAAGTAAGATATTATCGTTTTGTGCTTTTCCACCACCTCATTTATGGAATTGCCATAGCAATGAAGCTTATTGAGTTGTTAAAGGAGTGGGGAATAGAGAAGAAAGTTTTTTCTCTTACCATTGACAATGCTTTTGCTAATGGCAATATGGAAACCATATTGAAGAGAAATCTACAAAATGATTTGTTGTGCGCTGGAGACTTTTTCCATGTAAGATGTTTTGAACACATATTGAATTGGTGATGCCTTGGAAAATATTAGGGAAAGTGTCAAATTTTTGAAAGCATCTGAGATTCGGATTCAACTTTACAATAATTGCATGGAAACAGTTGGCCTTCATATTAAAACTGGTTTAGCTTTAGATGTGAAGACCCGATGGAATTCCACTTTTCATATGTCTAGTAGAGCTATCAAACATAAGGATGATTTACGTAATCTTCATGAGATTGATGCTTCATATAGATCCTTCCCATCTGATCTTGAGTGGAAAATAGGTGAGTTGCTATGTGAATTCTTGAAGCCTTTTGATGAAATCACCACCATGTTTTCAAGTTCAACTTATCCCACATCAAACTTATATTTCATGCAGATTTGGAATATTGAATGTTGGTTGCGACGCCATGCTCATAATGATGATACGGTTATAAAATCCATGGTTGAAGTTATGCAACTCAAGTTCGATAAATATTGGGAAGAATACAGCGACATTCTTGCGATTGGTGCAGTTTTTGATCCACGTATGAAGTTCGCACTTCTGGAATTTTGTTTTACTACTTTGGATCCATCGACATGTAAGCAAAAGTTGGAGTATGTGCGCAAAAGAATGTATAAGCTCTTTAGAGTATATCAGAGCAACTCAAAGACAATGACTGCCCCAAATTCTTCAAGAAATATTGCTGAAACTTCTCTTGAAAATGCTCCAATAGGATATAACGTAAATAGTTTATTTTTATGTTTTTGCATTTTATTGTTATTTATCTTCTAATTTTTATATATATAATGATTCATCTTTGTAGATTTACTTTAATGTAACAGGAGTTTTATGCATTCGTTACCCAAAAAAAATGGTAATAATGAAAAATCTCCTTTGGATGTGTATTTGAATAAACCACCATTAGATATGAGAGCATTTGAAAGTATGGATATTCTGAACTATTGGAAAGATAATGTTAGTCGTTTTAAAGAATTATCTTGCATGGTTTGTGATGTTCTTAGTATTGTTATCACAACGGTGGCTTCAGAATCTTTATTTAGTATAGGTAGTCGTGTTTTAAACAAATATAGAAGTTCTCTAATTCTTTCGAACGTGGAAGCTTTGATTTGTGGACGTAATTGGTTAAGTGGTTTTGAAGGTAATGGTAAACCATATAATTTCTCACAATGAATTTAGTTTATTATTTAATTGAAGAAACATTTGTTGTATTCTAACTATGTAGATTTGGATGTTGATGATGTGTACGAAGATGTTCCATTTGTTCAAGCAAGATCAAACTAAACATTTTACGTGATTTATAAAGGTCAATTTTTTCAATAATATTTAAATGTCAGCATATACAAGGTTAAGAACGATGGTTCATTCACTTTGACTATTACAACCACATCTCTAATCGTCAAAGTACAAACTATGAATTATTAAATCGAGTTTTCAATAATTAAGCTATGGTGGATTACTGGTTTTCGCTTAAGATGTGGAATCTCCATATGCATTTAGGTCAGGGATGAATTTTTAAGGTGTTTCGAGAAAAATCTTGCACCTTGCAATTTATTCATTTGTAGATAGAATTGAAAAAAGTCCGGATTTCTACAGATCACAGGGATAAGTTTAAGTGTCGGTATGGGCTTTTCGCGGTTAACAAAAGAAAAAATCGAGATTCCAGTTATGGATTGAATATGATTTATCATGTTATAAATATATATATATATATATATATACAATCAGGTAAGAATAATATGCTTATAGAACTCTATGTGTAGCAAACTTCGAAGTATCTATATGGATTCAACTATCAAGTGTTTATATTTGATATATATGGATTTTATTATGTTATATATACATGCTTATCAGTGGAGGAAATGAATATGAGAGACCATTTTTTAGATAAAAACCTGTGAAGAGATACGTGTGTGTGCTAAGGAACCGCGTGGAAATGTATGAGAAAATGACAAATCACATTCACATACTCTATCCTTATCTTGTTTTCTTCTGCTTTGCTTCCAATCGGTTCTCTCTAATTTCCGTACAATCACCCTTTTTCATAATTTTTTATTCCTTTCCTATTGTTCCCACGAGCGCCTCTCGATAGCCTTAATAAGTTTACGTGCGTAAATCAATTTATGAGGAATATTTTAAGATATTCGACTGTTTATAAGTGGTTTAGAAGTTGAGATGAATTAGGATATATGGCATAAAAAAAATTATGAACGAATAACAATATGGACAATATCTAGCTAGTGATTGATGGTCATCTAGAGATGTGTAAACCCAAAAACATGTATCAAGGTATTTAAGTTTGTCTTAGTGTGCATTATGCACCCTAGTATATAAACTTTGCTTGAAATAATGTATTTCTTACATGTTTGTCCTAATCGAAGGAGGCTACGAATCCAAAGAAGTCTGAAACTTCTTTTAAAAGAAACAACATATAAAGTCTGATCATTGCAAAAAAAAAAAAAAAAAAAAAAAAAACACAAGATGTAGAAGATTTCGTAAGTATAAACCCGTCTTCAATTTGATTTTCGTTTGGAACAACCGGTTGATTTTAAAATTTCAACCCGAATATTTAATATAGTATGTCGAACCCAACAAAATTTCCACCACTAAATTGATCGCTTCATGGCCGGATTATTAAGCTATTAAAAACTTATAATAAATATGAATAATATGTGCTTAGTAATTAAATTAATAGCAAATAAGTTTTAACGAATAATATTGACTAGCCGACAAAGAAAATTCTACAATATTGACTGGATATGGATAAGTTAGCAAGTAGAATTCAATTACAAACAATAAAATAAAATAAAAAATCTAGAAGGCGGCTTAAGAATGCACGAATCAGAGGGGCACGCGTGTAGGATTTTAGAGACGGTAGAGTGAACTTATTAGATACATTAATAATAAATTAATAACTTCGACGACGAAATAAAATAAAAAGAAAAGATATAACTTGTTCTAGACTTCAAATATTGTAATTTGTGGAGGAAAGCACCAGGAACATTCCTATTCTTAACTAACGTCTAACGACTGTTTCCATTTTTATGAGTCTCCTAAGTGGTACGCGTGACGCAAAGCGTGACGCGGTGACGCTGATTTCTTTTTTTCTTTACACCACAACTTCGCACTTAATTTACAAGAATACCACTTTCAGTTGCTTATGGAGCAAGTCACGAGATATGTTTTCGTCAATTAACATACGTCATTACCAACCCAATTTCTAGTATAGATAGGAGAGGACCCATCAGTCCATTACACAACACAAACTAAAAATCTGACCGTAGAGAAAAAACAAAACCCTAGAAGTCAGTCGCTCAATTCATCAAATCATGGTTGCGAGAAGTGAATATATTAAGAAAGTGGAAGATACGGAGGCGAAATGTCTTATGTTGTTATCGAGAGTTGGGGAATGCGGCGGCGGAAGAGCTTTAGTAGAGAAACAAGTTTTCACATGCAAGACTTGTCTTAGAGAATTCTCGTCGTTCCAAGCTTTGGGAGGTCACCGTGCAAGCCACAGGAAGCAGATTAATGGTGACGATTCGTCACTACCTGGATCACCCAATAAGAAGTTCAAAACGACGACGTCTCATTCTTGTCCGATATGTGGCGTGAACTTTCCTATGGGACAAGCTCTTGGAGGTCATATGAGGAGGCATAGGAACGAGAAAGCCTCCGGCGTATTGGTTACACGCTCTCTGTTTCCGGATGCGACGATAGTGAAGACTTTGAAGAAATCGAGTAGTGGGAAGAGAGAGGCGTGTTTGGATTTGGATTTGGATTTAGATTCGATGGAGAATTTTGTTAATTGGAAGTTGGAGTTGGGAAGAACGATTTATTGATTCTTCTTTCCCTTCATATTTATATATTTTTTTAGTTTTATAGAGTTAAAATATTGCATACAGTTTTACATGATTTTATAGTCTTTGTTGAATTTGATCCATTTAGATTACCGATCTATCGATGTGAATATATTTGGATTTACCGTTCGCTAAAATTTTTGGTTTCACATTTAAATTAAAGGTTTAGCAATGAATAGTTTAAGTAGTGACTAGCTACAATATAAGTGTGGTCAACTAGAACAACAAGAACCCATGGAAGAAGATTAAGAGACGAGACTAAGGTAACCCCAAGAACAAAGAGACTGCACTTAAGAATCTGAACCCTTCTGACTCAACTAGAGTCTCTCCTAGACGTGGTCTTTTTCAGTTTCAAACGCGATTGCTTCTACAACTTTAATTGTTCTTCTTCAGTTCTATCTTTTCTTCAAGCTGAACTTAGTTAACCTATCATAATCTCACAATATATATTGAAATAAAATAGTTATGATTGCTAAATGTTATCTTAAGGTAACCGCTATCTTAAGGTTGTAGACTATATATTAAAAGAATTATCAATCATTCAAATCCGTAATCGTCAAACTATAGACCATTGAATCAATGCATCGGGATTCCAACTATGGGTCGAATAAAAACATAAAACTAAACAGCTAAACTAGCAAAATAAAAATAATCAGGTAAGATGCTTAAAGAAGTCTGTGTGTACTAAACTTTAACAATCAAATGTTTTAATATATATATATATATATATATATAGATAGTGATAGTGATAGGTCAAATGTTTAATTATGTGTCTGTGTGCTAAGAAGGAACCGCGTGGAAGTAAACAAAAAATATGATATCACATCACTCTCTCTTTTTCTTCTGTTTGCTTCTAAACATTTATCTCTAGTTTCCGTACAGCCACTCTTTCAGATTTTATATTATTCGTTCCCTTCTCGGTGGTGCGTGCGAACCACGCCTGTCCCTCACCCACGTTACTGTAACAAAATCTTAGTTTGAATGAGATGACGAACTGAGAATACGTACGCAGATTAATTTATCAGGAATGTTATAAGGTGTCTATACGTGGTCTAGTTGTTGACATATATTAGGATTATTGGTATCCAAACAAATATTTATATATATATACAAGTCTGGAGAGATAAACATAACAACACATATACAAGTCTTATGTTTCTATGGATCATTTGCAAATAACAAGACGTACGTCAGAAGATTTATGAGTATATAATTCCTTTTGTCAACAAGATTTTTTGAGTATATAATATAAATAATACGTAATTAGTGAGTTAAACGGATAAAAAGCAGAGTATAGACTGAAATATGTATAAGTTCTTTTTATTTTATTTTTGGTGATAATGAATATGGATTAAGTTACCCAGTAGATTTGCCCAACTAATTACGAAGATCTAAAGTTAAACAAAAAAAGAAATCTAAAAGGCGGTGCGTGGGAGAGAGTTAAATTATTAGATAATTACGATTAAAATAAAATAATTAAGACCTGTCATACAGTCTTCAAATATTGTATTTTGTGGAGGAAAGCACCAAAGAACTTTCCTTTTCTTCGCTAAATGAATGTTTCCATTTTTCAGTCTCCTTAGAGTTACTCTGTTACGCGTTAACGCTGATTTTAGGGCTGGACAAAACAAATTGAACCTGAGCAACCCATCGAAACTCAATTTGAAAAGTTTTATATGAATCTGAATTCAAACCATGCAAATTATTCTATTAGATTGCAAATTTTTAAACTCGAAAACTCATATCCGTATTCAATCTGAATCTAAAATTCGTTAAAATATCCGAAACCCCAAAAATATATAAATATCTATGGAAAAAAATACTCTAATTCGAAAATCATATACTGTAAATATAAATTTTGTATGTGTAACATACACAATTCGATCTGAATCCGAACCAAAAATACTTCAAAATAACTTTAAAAATTCTTTAAAAATCTGAACCTGATCAAAACTCTAATTTTCGAATTTTTGTAGGGTTTTATAGCTAAAACCTGAAATCGAAAAATTCTACCTAAATCCGAATCCAAATTCAATAAATTATTCCATTAAAAATAAATTTATAAATCCAAAAAATCAAAACTAATCGAATTTTATCCGAATCCAAACTTATAATCCGAATGCTTAGTCCTAGCTGATTTCCTATTTCTTTACACCGCAGCTTCCCACTTAATTTACATTTCATACCCACTTTCACTAGCTACGCAGCAAGTCACCAAGGGTACTTTCGTCAATTTACATACGTCTCTACTCACCCCCAAACTCCTTTTATAAATAGAAGTAGCGATCTCACACAACACGCAAACTTTTAAAAAAAAGACCGACTATAGAAAAAACAAAACCCTAGACGTTACTCAATTCAAATTCGAATAATGGTTGCAAGAATCGAAGTTCTTGAGAAAGTGGTGGATACGGCGGCGACCTGTCTGCTGTTGTTAACGAGAGTTGGGGAATATGGCGGCGGCGGCGGAGAAGTTTTAGATGAGAAACGAGTTTTCACATGCAAGACTTGTATGAAAGAATTCTCGTCGTTTCAAGCTTTAGGAGGCCACCGTGCAAGCCATACGAAACCTATTCACAGTGCCGATCATTCACTTCTTGGATCACTCAAGAAGACGAAAACGACGACGTCGCATCCTTGTCCGATATGTGGGGTTGAGTTTCCCTTGGGGCAAGCTCTTGGGGGTCATATGAGAAAGCATAGGAACGAAAAAGAAAAAGTTTCCGACGCGTTGGTTACACGCTCTTTCTTTCCGGAGACGACGACGGTGACGACTTTGACGAAGTTGAGTAGTGGGAAGAGAGTGGCGTGCTTGGACTTGGAATTGGATGAGTTGGAGAGTATGATCAGTACGAAGTTGGAGTTGGGATTAGGAAGAACGATTTCTTGAGTTTTCATATTCGTTAGGTATTTAGGTTTATAGAGATTTTTTACCAATTTTACATGGTTTTATAGTCTTTGTTGATCCATTCATTTATCTTCCCGATCGATGTGAATACAATTTGACATACTATCCGAGATTTCTTGTATTGTTTCGCTATGTTTTTTTTTTCTAGTTTTACGTTAAAACGCTTGAAGGTTAAGCTATGAATGGTTGGAGTGGTTTAACTAGTGTTGAAACTACAGTATAAAAGTGGTAAGCTTAGTTGTTAGTGCAACTAAAATATGTTTTGGATCGAAGAAGCTAACACAAATCAAATGCTTAATCTCACAAAAATAAAATACTATCTTATGTTTGTATTTGAGTAAATCGATGGAATGCTAGTGCTCAATCAAACAATCTACGATTTAAACTGTTTGGTGTAATCAAAAGCAATGTGACGGTTTTGGTTTGCTTGTATTGTGTAAAAGATTAGACAACTCTTAGAAGTAATGATGTGAGAAATATATAGAGACTGAGGATATATAGAGACTTAGGGAGCAATGATGTGACCAGTATAACAATTCAGTCACCTTTTAAAAAAATCAGCTAAGAGAAAAATAGAAGTTTCGATTACCTTCGTACAAATAGGAAGGACAAATTATAACGAATCGGAAATATTGGCATAAAACAAAAAAATTACAGAAGCACCCAAGACATCTTAGTTTTTTCACTTCACCCCAAACTTTTTTTTTCGACTTAAAACTTCATTTTTAAAAACTTTTTGAACTTCTAAGTTCCACAGCATGCAGACTTCTGTGTGGCCTGCCCGGCTCCAGCTGCCTGCTCCGTTTGACTTATCTTGATCGTCGCAGGCTATAATTGACAAAAACAACATGAAACAAAGCGTTTTCAGACTCTTTGTTTCATACCGTTGCATAAAAAAAAAGCAACGAGGCAGAGATGTGAAAGATGTAACGAACCTCTGCTCTCGAGTCAGTGTCTGAGAGCCTCTGCTTAATGTCCCTCCCTATTGAGAAGAAAACTTCTTCCACGTTTAGGTTTGTCTTGGCACTCTGCAGCAAGACTCATATAGATAGCTAGGTAAGCGATGTTTACATGCACGCAGCCATCTAGTTTATAGCTGTGTTCTCTTGAAACTGAAGATTGAGAGAATTGTGAGACTTACTGTTTCGAAGAACTTAATTCCGTACTCATCAGCAAGAGCCTGACCCTTTGCTGTAGGTACTGCCTGAAAAGACAGAACCAAGAAACTAGTATTATTCAGATCAGTCCTGAATCATGAACTGAGAAACGGGGTATGATTCGTACCCTCTTGCTTTCGTCCATGTCAGCCTTGTTCCCTACCAAGATCTTGTTAACATTATCTGAAGCATGCTGTTCGATATTACGAATCCAGTTCCTAATGTCTGCAATTTCGTTAAGAATTTTGTGTAAAAGATACAATAAACTCGGTTACAGAAATTTATAGAAACCATTAAGTGAAAGACTTGATGGATTGGGATGTTACTGTTGAAGGACGACTCATCGGTGACATCATACACCAGCAAAATGCCCATCGCCCCGCGGTAATAAGCTTTCGAAATGCAAAAGGAAAAGTAGAGGTGAGCATAAAACCTAGAAAAATGATGTGTTAAAACAACGGAAGAGAGCGCCAAAATAGCCCCACAACATCAACTATACAAGACATAGCAGAGTAATCAGCCAAACAGAGCAAATCAGTCAAGTGAAGTGACATTGCAAAAATACATTCCCCCTTTACAAGAGATCATAGCACCTGTAAGTGGCTATGGAGGTTTCTATTGAAGATTACTTATAAGTGTTTGCCGTCAATCTCCTCAACAATCTATCTAAATTGATTTATATTGAGATGGCGAATGCTCTAAGTACTGATTCAGCAAGCAAATTGATATAAAAAAGATGACGCTAACCAGTGGTGATAGTCCGAAACCGTTCTTGACCAGCTGTATCCCAAATCTGAAGCTTGATACGTTTGCCATCAAGCTCAATCGTTCTTATCTTAAAGTCAATGCTACATCAAGACAAAATAGAAAACAAGATTTTGTGAGACGTAAAAGAAGGAAAACTAAAACATACATCACTTAGTTTAATTTCACCGAGAGAACACAAACCCAATGGTGGTAATGAAGCTAGTAGTGAAGGATCCATCAGAGAAACGTAGAAGGAGACAACTTTTACCAACACCTACAAAAAAACGAACCCTAGGTTACACAGATCTCTAAACACAAAGAGCGATCACACACAAAATCTATATTCTCAGGTCCACACAACGATCTCATCACAAACAAAAATTCAGTAACATCACAGTCAAATAGATCGATTCAATAGAAAACGAATTGATTCAATGGATCCACGGTAATGATCAGATGTGCTTGGATCTCGCGAAAACGTGAGAAACGAAAAACAGAGAGGAGATTCAGATTCACATACCACTATCTCCAATCAAAAGAAGCTTTATGAGATAATCGTAATCGGCTCTGGCTCTAGCAGGTGGAGCAGCCATCGAATCTAAAAAAAAGCTCAAAGATCAAAAAACGTATATCTTAGTTTCATCGAAATCGAATTAGATAAAAAAAGAGCAACGAAGAAGAAGATCAAGAGAGAACATGTACCGGAGATAGAGAAGAAACCGTTGTAATCGGAAGAATCACAGAGAGGAGCGAGCGAAGAGCGAAGGTTATGGCGGACGGCTAAAATGCGCCTGTCCCCATTTAGCTTTCCTCTCTTGTGATTTATTCCCCGCTTCTTCTCTTTTACTTCTTCTGCTTAGCGTGTAAGATAGGATACACCGCGCACGTTAGCCACTGGAGTGCTTAAAAAGAGAAGGATCTTTTTTGGAGGGCCTATAAAAGCGAAGGCACGAAGCCTTCTGGGCCTTTTATTAATTACTTTAAATCCATATCTATTAGCTGGACCCAACTTGTCACAACGATCCTCTTTCATTGCTTCATCTCAATGCATCTTTCACTTTTCATTAGCTCATGTTAACTTTGACACATTCTTAATAATCAGCGACTTTGAAAATTTCTAACACATAAAGTCAGGATGTAGAAGTTTGTTTCATCGGGTCTACTTTTTCGGTTTTGAGAATTATTTGAGGTTTATGGAGAAAAATTCAACTTTTTCATTAGCTAATGTTCCTCACAACACATGAAAGCCAATAAGCAACAGAAGCGTGGAAATTTCTTAATTCTAGAATTGAAGAGGTATTTTCACATCAACTATTGGAATTGAATAATCAATTCGAAGATTGTATTTTATGAGCTTTCTAAATGAAAGAAACTTAAAAAAAGATTATAAATAAACAAGAGACGCACGACTCGTACATGCCACATATAAACGACAAGGCATGACCAATGATTTGATTCACAAATCGCAATAGTCTTAACGAACTCAAAAACTGAAATAAATTTGTCTAGTCTTCACCAAGTTTTTAAGCATCCAAGCAACCACATAAAGAACAATTGCCGAGTCAAAAAAGAAAATAAAAACTACTACTTTAACAGTGAGGTCAATCGAAATTCTCCCTTCACATAAGGAGAAGCATAAGATGGATCTCACGAAGCTGCTTCAGTAAAAGAAACCAAGAACTTTGCCACCAACATTCTTTCTTCTAGCTTCCTCGTGATCCATGATTCCAGCTGAGGTCGTCAGAACAATGTATCCAAACTGCACATAGAGATGTATGTGTTCAATGAAATTGTAACATTGCAAGATGAAGGAAGATTACATTAATCTACAAGTAATGACACTTAACCTACGAAACAGCACAAAATTGATAATAGCATACATTAGAAGTACTTCGTTGAACCTAATGTACCAAAACATTATCTAATGAGCATTACATTGAAATTAACCACAAATATATAGTATTTAGACTAACCTGTCTGGAAGGAAGTAGACGAGCGGTCCAACCTTCAATCTCCTTAACACCAACATCGAAACGAGGACTAATAACTCCGCACTTGTTCAGCCTTCCATTGAGCTCCACAACAATCTTGCCAGACCTGTGGTCATCAACATACTCAAACTCGCCAATGTAACCTAAAAACACATAAGAAACAAGAACGGAACAAGCATCATTACACTAGAAACAAAAATAGGTAAATAAACTAATAAACTAATGGAGTCAAGCTAACACTGTAAATTTACCATACCATGCTTTTGCATCACAATAAGGAACTTGATGATAACTTTAGACGAAGGCCTGATCATAACCTGCCTCTTACCCCTCTTCTCTGCATTGTACATGCTCTTAAGAGCATCATTGAGGACACTGATTCTCACCATACTTCAAATATTCAAAACTGCAATTCATAAACAAATCTAATATTAATGAATACACTGATACAATGTCCTTATGCTTCTAAGAACATCTACCCAAGTAACAAATTTGCTACCCAGAAATACACACTATGAATCCAACGAAAATGACATAAACAATAGAATTCAAACCAGCATCTATAAGCTCCCGTACCATTTTGATTATACACTAAACGAAATCAAATCCCAGAAAGAATAAATAAGTAAAGCTCCAAGCTTTGGAGCTAGATTCTCCGGAAAAAAACATCAAATTGGGGAAATTAACTACCAGATTGTTCCAACAGGAAATAATCAGATCACAGAATCGGAAGAGAAATGGAGTTTTGGGATTTCCCGGAGAATTTCTAACCTGAAACTGAAGTAGCAGCCACTCCGACGTCTCTAGGTTTGCCTTGAGAACAGTTAAACAGCAAGAGCTAGAAGGGGGAACAAAACTAGGGTTTTCGATTTTATCGCTGCACTCAAGTCTTAGGCCCATACTTCATACATTATTAGGCCCATTTTAGCCCGTTTTAGATTAGTTATGTTTACATAATTGATTTATTAAAGGAATCAGATTTTGATTTGCGCTTTTTATGGGCCCAATAAAAAGGCGAGACTCTTAAAACATATCTTAACCGTTCGCTGCATCAGCTGTTAGGTTTAATCCAACGTTAGATTAACGCTTCCACGTCATCAATCCTCGTGAAGAAAGAACTAACCAATCAGTATCTAACTCATTTATCGTATATATACAATAGCTACCGTATCGATAATAAACCACACAAACTTGATCTCACGATTATCCTCTGAAACTGTCTTTGATACTTATCTTGTAAAATGGCACCAAAGGCAGAGAAGAAGCCAGCCGAGAAGAAACCAGTAGAGGAGAAATCAAAGGCCGAGAAAGCTCCAGCGGAGAAGAAACCAAAAGCCGGGAAGAAACTCCCCAAGGAAGCTGGTGCAGGAGGCGACAAGAAGAAGAAGATGAAGAAGAAGAGCGTCGAGACTTACAAGATCTACATCTTCAAGGTTCTGAAACAAGTTCATCCAGATATTGGTATCTCTAGCAAAGCTATGGGGATTATGAACAGTTTCATCAACGATATCTTCGAGAAACTAGCATCGGAATCGTCAAAGCTCGCTAGGTATAATAAGAAGCCTACGATAACTTCTCGCGAGATTCAAACTGCTGTTAGACTTGTTCTTCCGGGAGAGCTCGCGAAGCACGCCGTCTCTGAAGGAACCAAGGCCGTCACGAAATTCACTAGCTCTTGAATTGGGAATCTCGTTGAATTGAAGATTTGGGGAAGTTGTTGTAAAATTAGGGTTTTTAGATTCTAAGGATATTGTTGACTATTAGTAGTTTTATAATTCTATTTCTGTTTCGTTTTCTTTTGGGTTTTTGATATTGCGATGTAATCAAATCAGATCCAATCTATCTTTAAAATCAATCAAAGCAAAATCCTTTTTTCTGGAATGTCTGTTAAATTATATATTCCCTTCAAATGCATCGATAACCGAATTAGTCTCTCGCTTCATATATTTTACAGGTCGTCGTTTTACTCGCAATCTTCGCAAAAACGTCGTCGTTTCACTCAATTAGAAAATTTACATTTTTGATCCTTTTCTGAAACATTTTGGATTAACTGTTAAGATGGCTAAGAGATTCTCAGCTCAACTCTTCGTAAGCAGTATGATAATGATTTCTCATAATCTCCGATTAGATTTTGATTTTACATTCTTATACTCTGGTTTCTCAGAAATTTCTCTTCCAGGGTTATCTGCTTACACCACAGATCGATCTTTAAGACGATTGTTCTCTCCTTTTGGTCAAATCAAAGAAGGTACAGACACGAAATCGAATATGTTTAGGGCTCAATTAGGTTTCTTTTTGTTCTTGAACTAATTTGCAGTGTGGGTTATTTAGCTCGGCTCATTAGGGATCCAGAAACACAGAGACCAAAAGGATTCGGCTTTATCACATTCGAATCAGAAGATGATGCTCGAAAGGCAATGAAAAGCTTTGATGGTAAGGTGAGAAAATCCAATTGAATTTCTCCATTAACGTCAATAGATTTCTGGCTTTGGCTTTGTTGTTTAATGTACGAATCAGTTACTGGAGATTTGCTTAAGAATAACTTGGTTATATAATTGATTTTAGATAATCTAAAAGTTGCTTTCTTAGCACATTATTGTCCTAAACATTCGTAGGGGAACCATTGTATACCAATTCACTGTAGAAATGCCGATTTGGGTCTGAAGCTATATAAATTTTGTCCCACTCATTGTGATTATAACGTTATTGAGCTTCTTTAGAAGTCATATATGGTTCTTTTGTTTGCTTCTTTGGTTTCAGATTGTAGATGGTAGACTAATATTTGTTGAAGTTGCCAAGAACGTAGAGGAAGTGACAACGAATATGAACAGTGAGAAAGCCGAGGACCGCGGGTAATTTAGGCATAGACGTTTACTGTTTTCATTTAGACTTGTTTACAGGATTCATCTGAGATCATAAGTTCCATGTGACAACTCTAAAACACCGATGCAATTTGTGAGATATGATTGTAGAAGAACCTTGACACCGTATGTTTCGTTCCCTCTTCAATGTATCTTGGTTCAATTCGTTACCTATAAATTTTGGGCCTTATTGGGCTAATGGGCTTCAGCTTTTTAAAGTGGTAACGCTAGCGTCACAAGCCGGTAGGAAACCTGTCGCACGAAGCTAAGTCACCGTCGAAGTTTTAATACCATAAATTTCCACGTGTCTATATTTAATTGGATTTAAACAGCTCCTCTCTCCGCTGGTTCCCATCACCGCTATTATGAAAGTTGAGCGGAAAGTGGAGCCAAGATGCAGAAGAGCCATATGATTCATGGACCTTTCATTTAATTCGATTTTCAAGAGCTAGGACATAAATTCTTTTTTTTTTCTTTTCGATGCTAGGAAAATAATCCTATTATCCGTTTCGTATATGTAAACAAAGCAAGTGTTTTAGAGAATTTGATTATTTTTTCTATGTAATTTGAAAAAATAATTACATATCTACTTTCAAAGGGATTAATTTCCCTTTTTCTTTTACATTCTATATACATAGACAATGTATTAGAAAATTATTTAGCTATATATTCTATCAGAAAGAAATATGTGGGACCAGTGTTTAAATCTTAAAAAGCTATGGAATATAAAGTAATTAAACATTAATTCATATTGGAACTTTTGTAGATCTATCACCGGGACAGCAACCAACTAGAGTATTTAAATTTTGAAACCGATTCATGACGTGCCAAGTTAGTTTGTCATTCAAGTATCTATTATAATTAGCGAATAACAATTTTTATGGACTGGTAGAATTATGAAGAATGGTCTTCTTAAATATATATAGGACAACAATCATTTGATTCATTTTGTAAACGGTCAACAATTTAAGAAGAACCCACATGGCCAAAACTCTCGTCGAACTATTTTATAATGTAATCTAAAGTCTATTGGAGTACATAATTATGCAGTACATAATTTAAAAAAATCAATCATAATAATTAATAATGTCATTAAAGAAAGCAGATAGCTTTGAGTGAAGAAATGCTGATAATTTTCATTATTTGGTTTTTCGAATATAATTAAACTCAACTTATATAGAGAATTAGAGAGAGGTTGTCCACATAGCACGTCGTTCATTTAACAAATTTGTAAAGCATAAAATCGGTTATGCAATACGACATATATTTTATTTGAACAAGAAATTTTTTTAGCTAGCAAGAGCGCATAAGAAAGAGGAAGTTTCGTGGAAGTTAATTTTCAAGGTGAAAACTCTGTTTTTACTGAAATATAAGACTTCTTTAATTTGACTGATGTTAAAACTTGCCTCTGGTTAGAATTCGCTTTTTGATTCAAAGTGTTTGAGATAGAGTTGCTGATAGACCCCCTCAAACTTGGTGTAGGAAACCTCTCAAAAAGGTTCTTGAGATAGCGACTTAGTGAAAATGTCAGCCAATTGTGATGCATCTGAGATATATTTCACTACCAAAGTACCAAGAGCAACATGTTTCCTCACATAATGATAATCAACATCAAAGTGTTTTTAGCGAGAATGTAATACCAGATAGGCAGTGAGATAGACTACAGACAAGTTATCACAGTAGAGTTCAGTTGGAGTAGATTACAGAACACAAGTTTCCTTTAACAGTGACTTAATCCAAGTCCATTCTGAAGTTGTGAGAGATAAAAACCGATATTAAACCTCAGTAGACAACTTGGAGACAGTTGGCTGACGCTTTGTAGACCAGGAAATGATATTTTTCCAAGAAAGGTACAAAAACTTGTACTTGTTTTCCGAGAATCTTTACAACCAGCCCAGTCACTATCATTATATGCTCGTAGTGTGAAGTCAATATCATGATGCAGAGTTAAACCATAATCTAACGTGCCTTTCAAATATCTAAAATCCTCTTGAGGAGATGAAAGTCTACAATGGTGGGTAAGTGCATCTTCTGACACACAAAGTTGACTGCAAATTGTATGTCTGGTCGAGTAAGAGTTAAATATTGAAGTTTCCCGACAAGACATTTGAATTAAGTCCGATCAAAGAAGGCAACTGTTTGATGGAGAACACGATCCAACTGTAAGGGAAGAGGAATAGGCAAGAGAGCATAATCAAGCATACCAGAAGTGATTAACAACCTTTCTACATACTTTTTCTGACTTAAAAGTAAGCCATTTTCTGTAAAATTAGCATGAATCCCTAGAAAATAATGCAAAAGACCCATATCCTTCATCTTGAAAGGAATATTTAAATTGTTAATTAACTATTGTAAGAGAGAATTGTTATTTTCTGTAATCACCATATCATCAATGTACATGAGAAGAAACATCACATTAGAATTCTTTTGATAAACAAAGAATTAAGGATCAAATGTGCAGCAGACAAAACCATACTCCATCAAGTAATTGCTGAATTTATCAAACCAAGCATGTGGAGTTTGTTTTAGACCATATAGAGCCTTGGTGAGACGGTATACATAACCTGGTTTAATCATATTGAGAAATCATGATGGTTGTATCATGAAAACTTTTTCTTTAAAATCATAGTGTAAGAAGGTATACTTAACATCGAGTTGACATATCTCCCATTTCATAATTGTGGTTGTGTGTAGAACCATCCTCACAGTTGAAGTTCTAACAACAAGGATATAGGTTTCAACATAATTAACTTCCTCTTCTTGCAAGAAACCTTTAGCAACTAGACATGCTTTTAATTTATTCAAAGTTCCATCAACATTTAGCTTTACTGTGAATACCCATATGCAACCAAGAATTTGCATGTCTTATGTTTGAGGAACCAACTCCCACATGTGACTTTCCTTAATATAATTAATCTCTTCATTCATTGCGGAACTCCAACCTTGTTAAAGAGCCTCTGCAACTGTTTTTGGCAAACATGGTACATCACTTTTAATTGAGAAGAGAACATACTTGAGATTAGGTTTTATTATCCCTGATTTACCTCTAGTGGTTTTAGAGTGTGTGTTTGCCACAAAAGCAGCTGGTTACAGAGGAGGAAAATCAATGGTGAAAATGTTATCAGTGTCTTGATGTATACATGTCTCTGCTCCTAGATTTTCAACTGGTGGAATAGTTGTCTCTGCGTCTGGATTTTCAACTGGTGGAACAACAGTGGTCCGAAAAGATGGTGGAGGTAACTCTTCAGCCTCAGTATCTGATGAAGAAACCTGGTCATCTGGAATAAAACCAGCTTGCCAAACAGATATAAGAAGTGTCGTTGATGCAGAATGTAGATGTTTGTTTTCATCACAAAATGGAAATCTTAATTAATCAAATACTAGATGTCTGTTTTGTAGACTCTCCCTGTTAAAGGGTAGAAACACCCGTAGCATTTGTATTTCTGTGTATATGCAAAAAAAACATATTTTAATGACCAAACTTATTTTGAGTATATAGTCGAAGAAGGGGAAAGCAAACACAACCAAAATTTCTTAGTGAAGTGTAAGATGGTGTTTTTCCAAATAACTTCTCAAAAGGGCTGAGTGATGAAGCATACACTGATGTATGAAGCATATTACTCAAGAAGTTTGCAGTAAAGAAAACTTATACCCAAAACTGAGGCGGAATGTTTCCTTCAAACAACATTGAAAGATTGAGCTCTGTCAAATGCTTATGTTTCCTCTATGCAATCCCATTTTATTGAGGAGTGTGTGGACATGAGATTAACTGTTTAATTCCACAAGAAGCAAGATGATTAAAAATGCATTACTAGTGAATTATCCACTCCCATCACACTGAAACATAACTATCTTTTCTTTTAACAGATTTTTCACAAGGCGTTGAAACTGTTTAAAGATTAAGAAGAAGTCAGATTTGTGCTTCAAGGGATAAAACCAATTGAATCGTGAATAATTATCAATAAAAATCACATAATTTCAAAAATCTTGATTTGATATAATAGGAGATGAACCCTAGAGATCACAATGTACTCTTTCAAGAGGTCTAGAAATAACAAAATCTGAAGATAGAAAAAGAAGTTTTAAAATTTTCCCAAGTTGACAAGATTCACACAACTTTGGAAAAGTTTTATTTATAAATATAGACTTCTCTTGAGATAGTAGTTGAAGAATCTGTTGGTTTGCATGTCCTAATATTTTATGTCATACTTCTGCGCTTGTGGTTTGATGTCTTATAGAATAGAAGGTCATGAACTCTGGATTCTCCAACACATAGAGGCCTTTACTTTTTTTGTCTTGCGTGAGGAGTTTTTTTGTCCTCTTGTCCTTGATTTTCACGCGATCACAATCAAAGGTTTGATGTCAGGACAAACTAAAACGTCCTATAAGGGCAATGTACATGTTAAGCTTGGCAAGACAATAGAACCAATATGAGTAATGGGAAAAAAGTCGTCATTACCAACCATGACTGTGTCTGAAACGGAATAAGATTGAATTGTCTGCAAATTCTGAGAAGTATGGATAACATAAGAAGTTCACTTGTGTCTGGATACCACTTATTTCCAAAGTTGTCTCTTTCTCAGAGATTTTCATTGCAACAAGAGCACTATATATATCCGGACCCTGGTAAGAATGATCGAAACGTTTCTAACATTTGTACGCATGATAACCAATCTTTCCACAAGTCTGAAACACAAGTCGAGATGCATGATCTTCTAAGACTGAACCATTATGGATTTATTGGTGGAAACCTCTTCCTCTAGTAGAGAAAGAGCTACGACCTCGTGATGAACTTCTACCACGGTTTGAGTTGCCAGAATCTCCATGATCAGTTGCAAAAGCCATATGTGGTGTTACTTCTGAGTTCACAACATAAGATTTCAAATATTTCGTAAAACCAATGATTTGAGCCACAATGGTTTCATAGGATTGACCAGGAAAGTTGTTCATAGAGCTTTCAATAATCGCAACAATAACCTCATATTCCTTTCCCAAACCATTTAACACTCCAAATATCTTCATATTCTCAGTAACAGGTAATCCTATGGAGCTCATCTGATCACAAATCCCCTTAAACTCAATAATATAAGCGTCCATAGTTTTGTTACCTTTTGAGATGGTCTGGAGTTTTCGTTGAAGCTCAAACTGTCTTGACGATGGAATCCTGTTGAGATTATTAACTAGAGCAAACCAAACGTCGTGACATGTAGAGAAATTATACACCTTTCTTAGGATCTCTTTAGACAAAGAACCAAGAAGCCATGATCTCACCACTTGATCTTGTCGACACCAAGAGATGAAGTCAGGATTGCTTAACTCAGTGACAACATCTCCAGATCTTGAGGTCACCGTTGTAGAAGGACATACTTCATACCCATTAATATATCCAAGAAGAATCTGACTATCAAGAAAAGATTCGAGCTGAGATTTCCATAACATGTAATTTTTCTTAGTGATTTTAATGGTAACACACTAAATAATACTTATAGTAGCTATTGAAAAAGGTAATTCGAGCTTGAATTTTTCATACCTCTTATACCATGTAAATAAGAAAAAAGCATAGAGCTTTGAGTGAAGAAATGCTGATATTTCAAATTATCATCACTTGGTTTCTCGGATACAATCAAACTCAGTTTGTATAGAGAATTAGAGAGAGGTTGTCCACATGACACGTCACTCATTTAGTAAAATTGTAAAGCATCAAATCGGTTGTGCAAGATGACATCTACTTTGTTTGAACAAGAAATCTTCTTAACTGACAGGAGCGTCTGAGAAAGAGGAAGTTTTGTGAAAGTTATCTCTCAAGGTGAAAACTCTTATTTTGCTGAAGCAGAGAACTTCTCTATTTTTACTGAGGTGGAAATTTGCCTCTGCTTGGAATCCTCTTCTTGACTCATAATTTTTGAGATGGAGTTACTGATAGAGTCAAGAAAATTTATACAATTTTTGAGTGGTTTACGATGTGTTTTATTTGAAATATTATAAGTTTTTGAATTCATTGATATAAGTTTTTTTTTGTTATTTTCACAAATCTAGCTTATTTCTTTTGGAGATGAGACTTATACCGGGTTGTGGAAATGAAATATTTAAAAGAATTTCTCATGAACCACCAAAAATTATAGAATTTGAACTATGCCAAAACAAAATTTGGAACAATAGGCAAATCTTAATTAGTTTGGTCCTACAGAAATAGTCTCTGCACATACTTAACTATCAAAGATCACGTCTAAATCGGTGTTTATTGGAAGGGATTCGATCTCTCATCTCATTTTCGGCCTGATTTGCTTCCAAGAAAATACATAGAACCATATTGTTGGATGCAAAATATATTGTAGTCTTTATTTTTTGAACTATTGTTGAAGTGTGCCATCGTACCCTAATTAGAATTTATAGCATACTCATACGTGGCTTTTCGAAACCATCACATTCAGAATCATTTTACTCCAAAGCAAGATCCAAAGATGTTTTTACTTCCTATAAACGGAATCGGCCACTTGTGACATGGTCAAAATTCAGCAAAACCCAAGTTATTCGACCAAAAGAATCTTAATTGGAATAAATAATCCAGTGAAAATGCAAAATTTCGTCTAGAGGAGTCACTTGTGTAATTAGTTTATTTTCTTTACTTTAAAATTATATTGTTTGATATCTTTTCTTAGCCAAAAGAAAATGAATGAGATATATGTAAAAATGATATTATTGAAAAACTTACCAAAAAGAGTGAATTGAAAAAGAAAAAAAAACTTATATAATATGGTAAGCTATGTATGAGGTCTTCCGAATAAAAAGAGTTGAAGGAAAGGAAGAGAAAAAAAATTTAGCTTATTCTCCGTTCATTGTAGCCGCCCGAAGAAAATATCTTCTTCTCCCCTTTCGTTTAAGCTCGAATTTGCTCTGATACTGTTGTGTTTCCAGCCATGGTGAGCTCAATTTTTCCACTTATTTTGACTTTCAATTCCTCGATCTGTAGTGCGCCTCTCGATTTGCGTTGCAACTCGTTTGGTTTCGTCTCAGATATAAATAATCTGATTACGATTCTGCTCATTTTGTTCCTTGGTTAGATCTGTAGATGAACTTGTTCTTTGGTTTTAGATCTCTGAGATTTGATGTTTATGTGATCGTTGTGTGACTGATCTTAGATCAAAACCTCGCGAAAACTCCTCTGTTAAGCTTCACTGTTTATTTCGATTCCGATAGCTAAAATTGAAATCTGATGAAATCTATTGTTTCCCGGTGAGATTTCAGTTGAATTTAGGGTTACTTTTTGTTGAAATCGGAATTTCTTAGGTCTCCTGATCACTCTCGCTCCAATTGATTAGTAGATCTTTCGTTTTTTATGTTTTTTTAGTTTTATTCTGATTTTGTGATCTTTATTTGATAATCACATCACATAATCGCTGTAATTGATGTATCAATTATGCATAATCTAATCATAATTTATCATAGAGGTTTCAGAATCGTAGCTATGACCTTAAATACTTGATTCATGGACTTTTTGGATTGTGTTTTGTTATAAGTCTTGGATATGTTCTTTGAAAAGATGTTCATCTGTAGTGTTGCTTTGGTTTAACAGGCGAACGCGGCATCTGGAATGGCTGTGCATGATGACTGCAAGCTAAGATTTCTGGAACTGAAGGCGAAGAGAACACACCGTTTCATAGTTTACAAGATCGAGGAGAAGCAAAAGCAAGTTGTTGTAGAGAAAGTCGGCAAACCTGTTCAAACCTATGAAGAGTTTGCAGCATGTCTTCCAGCTGATGAATGTCGTTATGCCATTTACGATTTCGACTTTGTCACAGCTGAGAACTGCCAGAAGAGCAAGATCTTCTTCATCGCATGGTAGATAAATCGCATAATCTGCTATAAACTCTGTGTCTTGTATCCCATTATCTTACAAAGGTTTTGTTACATTGACTCTGTTGTTTTGCCAAGGTGCCCCGATGTAGCTAAGGTGAGAACCAAGATGATCTACGCGAGCTCTAAGGACAGGTTCAAGAGGGAACTAGACGGAATTCAAGTAGAGCTTCAAGCAACAGATCCAACTGAGATGGATCTCGATGTTTTCAGAAGCCGTGCCAACTAAAAGTAAACTCCCATTGAAAGATCTATTCTCTTATTCTGTTATTTTGGAGTAATGTTACCTTATTATATTCTTCTACATTGTTGGTGTCAAGTTATGAACCTATCTGTGTTTGGTCTTATGGTTCGATGTTGTCTTTGGTTCTACATATATGGTGTGTAAGGACCCAAATCGAGTATTGAAGATGAACCCATTTGGTATGATTATAATGTTTCTTTCACATATGTATGAAACAACTGTCTAGGGGCCAGATTGACCTACATATTTATTTGGTCCACTTGAACATTAACTAGATTATGATTGGATTTGTCGTTTATAAAGAATGGTCTTGGGGATTGGTTTTGTGTTGACTTCAAATCATTTTAAATCCTTGGCAAAGACATCATAAACTAGAGAACTTATCGAAGAGTTTTATCACCTAATCGATGACATTTTCAATATAGGTAGGGTAGTCTATATCTTATATCAACAGTGAGGAATAGTAAGAGATCAATAATTTCTTATATTATTTAACAGAAACAATTCTTTTTCTTATATCCATATCTGATAATAATTAGTAAGGTAAAGAAAACACATAAGCAAATGAAATACGTTTCTATATAAAAATATTCGGATAGCTTATAAATAACGCTGAAGAAAAGAAACAGTGAATATAAAATATAAAATAAAAAAAGTCATATTCATATTCTCCATCGACCGGAGAAAATATCTTCTTCATCTTCTTCTTCATTTCAGCAGTAAATTATCTTTGAAATCGGTTTGATTCAGCCATGGTAAGCTCAGTACTCTCTCGTATCTGTTTTGAGTTTCTCGATTACTTCGCTTGTTGATTCGAGTTCAAATCCGTTTTGGCTTTGCCACGGATAATATCTCTTTTGATGGCGCTTCTCGCTCGTTAGATCTGGAAATGAATTTTATATCTATTCCATCTTCAATATTGTTGTGTGATCTGATTAAGTTTTCTAGGATAGAAATCCGATGAAGAACTCGTAACTTTCGCTGTGCTTCATCTGAAATTAAGAAGATTCTGGTGTTTGATCACTTGAAGTTGATATGAGTTTAGGACTTTAGGGTCAATTCCAAGAGTTTTGGAACGTTTTCATAAGTGTTAGTCAATTATTCGATCTGTATGGTGCTTCTTATCTCCTGATTATAATCGCAATTGAAGTCTAAATCGTTTTTTAAATGTCGTTGAAGCTACTTAGCTTCTCTTCCATGTGTTGTTAACAATGCTAGAGTAATATACACACTTCTCCAAAATGTGTGATCTTGAAGTGGTTCGCACCTTAGTGATTTTTTCTCTGTATTGATATGATAATAGGCTAACGCCGCATCAGGAATGGCTGTGCATGATGATTGCAAGCTAAAATTCTTGGAACTGAAGGCGAAACGAACATTCCGTACCATTGTTTACAAGATTGAGGACAAGCAAGTGATTGTAGAGAAACTCGGTGAACCTGAGCAATCATATGATGACTTTGCAGCAAGTCTTCCGGATAATGAATGTCGATATGCCATTTACGATTTCGACTTTGTCACTGAGGAGAACTGCCAGAAAAGCAAGATTTTCTTCATTGCATGGTAAGATAATTTACGAGCTGCATTTCGCTAACGCACGTTCTTTGATTTGGCTTATGTTATGTTCATCAGTGCGGTGTTGTGTGTTTGTTTTGTGCTAAGGTCTCCGGACACTGCCAAAGTGAGAGACAAGATGATTTACGCGAGCTCTAAGGATAGGTTCAAGAGAGAATTAGATGGAATTCAAGTGGAGCTTCAAGCTACCGATCCAACCGAGATGGGTCTTGATGTATTCAAAAGCCGCACCAACTAAGAAGAAAACCCCTTGCAAGGGACTTGAATAAGTTTGTTTCTAGAGCGATATGTTTCCTCTGACAGTTTATGAAACTTTTTAACACCGTCAGCTTCATTTTATTTGGTATTATTATATGTTTCATCTATGATAACTATGGTATTTTGTGCCTTGTGGTGGTTTGCTATGTACAATACTTATATATATAAAAAATCAAATTCGTGTTATTGATACAATGTTATGGATTCAAGCTTTGTGTCAACATCCCAATATTTGAATATATTCATTTATGTTTTGAGTCGTATATAATGCATCACCTTTTAGTAGCCTAATGTCTTAGATTTTACTACTGCATTTAAGAGTGTTCAGACTTCACACTTTCAACAAAATATTGATTTGCTTTTCAAGCAAGTTCGCTTACATAGGTTTAACTTGTGCAGCCATGGCGGAATTTTGGCATCATAATTCATAAATAGCCAATCCGGTTCAGTTCACTCATTCAACCGATTCACAACAAGTAGACCTGGGAAGAAAACCTTATCTGAAACCCAACCCGAATCTGACCGGATTTGATATGCTTGGTACTTCGGATTTTGGTTTGGTTAAAGTAATACATGAAACCTGAACAAGTATAT
Source organism: Cardamine chenopodiifolia (assembly GCA_963922655.1). Lineage (NCBI taxonomy): Eukaryota > Viridiplantae > Streptophyta > Magnoliopsida > Brassicales > Brassicaceae > Cardamine > Cardamine chenopodiifolia. The sequence continues at coordinate 10,688,247 of OZ000479.1, read as the reverse complement.
GATACAATCCGAAAAACCAAACCTAGACTTATTCACCCGTTCACTTATTATTGCCGGTTAGGTTCGGGTATGACCGAGTTTCATCTATATAATTCGAACCGGAACTGACTCGCATCAACACAAAAATTATAAATATCCAAATAGAATTTATGTGTCTGGTCCCAAAAGCCCGAACCGAACCAAACCCGAACGCTCACACCGACACACATGGAATCGAGAACCTGCTGGACCGGGTCAAATAAGGTCAACGGACTAAAAACCTACATAGTTTGATAATAAAGCAGCGCGGGAAGAAAATTGACATGTCAGCGATTCTTATGGAGCTTCCTTTTTTTCAGACCGTTGATTAAAAGTAATCAACCGATACAAATGTATCTAGCTATTGTCTATTGATCGCGTTAAAAAAAGAAGCACATAACTCGTCGACCTTTACTCAGTGCGCTTTTTTCCGATTTGTGTTTCTCTACTGTTCTTCAGCTTTGCTTTTCTCATCTTTTCCTCTTCTAAAAACTATGGAGCGAGTTGGATTAACTTACAGACTCATACCAGATGAAGCTATATTCCAGAAATTCACAACAAGATATATCATATCGTCGTGATTGCAACACTATATTGTCTGTTGAGTTTCGTTTTTCTAAAAGGAGAATATGAGATCTTCAATTTGGCAACGTTTGAGATATCGAAACTAAGTTTCCGTTGGACAATGGGAGTATTGGCTTCTATGATGGCTTCTGCTTATCTAATGGCTCTCTTAGTCCGTGACTACTTCAACGATATTGGTTCAAGTTACAGGACTTATGACGAGATGGCTATGTTCTATCGTTTCTTAACTTTGTTATTCTTCATTATGAACTTGTATGGATTCTGGGATTTGTATGTGTGTCACTTCTGATTGCTCCTTTGGGATTTGCTAGTTACAAAAACCTGTTGTTTCAGAGAGCTTAAACGCAGATCAAGGTCAGATCTGCAGAAGCAGGCTTTAATTATTATGTAATTAGGGGGTCGTTTGCAATTAACAAAGTTTTGTACTCCTTTCAAATTTGAATTTACCTACACAAAAGATATCGAGATGTGTTTCTGTTCAATTTATGTCACTGGTATGTTGCTATAATTGTTAATGAGATTCTTCCTTAGATTTATGGGCTGTGTGATGCGTTGCTTTTGATTTTGTTTTCACTTGTGTGAAACTTGGTTGTAAATAGCGAATGGCGGTCGGTGGCGAGGAGGTCTTCGCATCTCGCCATGCGCCATGGCGGTAATGGTGAACCGTATCAACGACAAATGGCGAACATGATGACAACGTATATGTTTAGTTGTGTTTAGAGTTTAAGTTGTGAACATAATGACATTGTATATGATGAACATGTGTGTTAAAGTGAGTTGCAGCGTTTTATGAATTTTGATTGTGCTATTTAAACTTTTAAATTGTTGTAAAAAAAACAGAAACAAAATACTATTATACCATAAAACCCTTGAATCCACAATTGCACATCATGAAAATTTTTAAATAAAAATAAACATAATAGTTTTTAAACCATAAACAATCTAAAAGTTGGTATCATCATACTCATAATCATCGTTGTCTAAAAGAGTATCTTCAAAGCTTTCTCCTCCAGTTAAATCTTCTTCCATCTCTTCATCATCATCAACAACCAAAGTCATACTACTAGAAGATGACTTGCGAAGTGTTTTTGAACCACTATAACCACTAGCAATATCTTTTTCTCTTTCAAATCTGCTTGAAGTAGTTGCAAATCGAGTTGCATAATAAGGATCATTGGCTCCTGCGGCTTCGCCAACTACATTCCATGTCAAGTCATTATCTTCAAACACAAGATCTTCATTATCAAATACGTTTTCATCCATTCTCCCAGTTAGCCACTCATTACTATCATCAATATCATCCAAATCAAAGGTGTCTTTTCTCGGACCCTTGCTGTTACAACGACCTCGCATCGGACCGCCATACGCCATGGCGCGCTATTTACAACTAAGGTGTGAAAAATGTTTTAGCATAGTTAAAAAAAGAAATTGATTTACATTCTACAACCGGAATTTCATTTTTTCTGGAATTTTTATGGAAAGATTAACAACACAGACATTTGCCTAATCTCTAAAGAGAATAGATTTTGGGCTATGATAGGTTTTAGACTTATCGGTCTATGTAACGTAATTTATAAGCTGATTTCTAAAATTTAAAGGATAAAACTATCTATAATGGTTTCAACATTCGACATCCTATTTTTTACTCTACGTCATCTTTTCTTTTATCCACCTTATAATTCAACATTCATTTTTATTTTACATTTTATAATAGTTTTGTTTAAAAAAATTCAACACCGTACTTCACATTTTTATTAAAACATATAATTTTATTAAAACACACTTAAATTTTATTGAAACACACATAATTTTTATAATATTACAATATAAACCATAAAACTCTTACATTATAATTTTTTTTATAAATATTTTAATCTCTAAACATTCCGAATTTTTGAAAAGGTTATTATTGGGATCCATTTTGACGAAATAAGATGTTTTTTTTCTGTGTCCAAATCAAATGAAGCGAGTCTCTATTTATAAAGTCACTTGGACTCAACTCCTTAAATTCTTTTTCATTACAATGGTTTTAACTGTAGAATAATTCTATTCAACTACCCATTGCACATAGTCTAAGATTGAAGAAATTTCTTTTGGACCTAATCTCCTAGACTCAATATGCGTTTGTGATAGGAAAATCAATTATAGATAATATTTTCATTGCTCATGAAAACTTTCATGTTTTACGATATAATCCGGCTAATAGAAATATATTCATGGAATTTAAAACGGATATGAGTAAGACATATGACATAGTGAAATGGTAATTCCTAAAAGCAGTGATGAAAAAATGGGATTTGACCCGAAATGGGTGGAGTGGATTAGGCAGTGCATTACATCTATGTCGTATAATGGCACGCCAAGAGGGAGAATCAAACCCTGGAGAGGGATCCTTCAAGGGGATCACATATCTTCATATATGTTTATTCTACATACGGAGGTCCTCATATCTCAATTGCGTAAGGTAGAGAGGATGAGAAGATCCAGTAAATGCACATTTCTTGTGCAAGTCCGAGAGTTTCGCAGCTTCTCTTTGCAGATGATAGTCTCTTCTTTTGCAAAGCCGATATTCATCAAAGTAAAGAGGTGATAGATATTATCCACTCATATGACAAGGCTTCGGGTCAAGAGATAAATTTCTCCAAATCATTTATTATGTTTGGAGCAGGTGTACTTATTTTCGCTCCTCAGGAGATTAAAGGAATAGTGGGCATACAACAAGAAGGAGGAATGGACACTTACCTAGGCCTCCCAAAGAAGATACACGGTTCTAAAGCCCAAGTTTTTACGTTTGTGCGGGATCGACTCCAAAGTCGGGTTAACTCTTGTTCAGCTAAATTTCTTTCCAAGGGAGGGAAAAAATATTAATTAAGTCTCAAGCGCAACCCTTTCTGACTTATGTAATATCGTGTTACCTCTTACCAAAAGCTATATGCTCTAAATTGAGTGGTGCGATTGTCAATTTTTGGTGGAGTAAGAAAACATATAGTAGAGGAATCCATTGGCTTGCCTGGAACCAAGTTTGTTTGGCGCAAGATAAAGGAGGATTGGGCTTCCGATCCTTAGAAGATTTCAATTTAGTTCTATTGGCAAAACAAGTATGGAGATTACTCAGATTCCCCGATTCTCTACTCTCTTGAGTATTGAAAGGAGATATTTTAGGTATTGCAACCCTTTGGACATAGAAGTGTCAAATTGAGCATCTTATGGATGGATAAGTATGATGGCAACAAAGTCTCTTCTAAGGTCGGGTCTTAGAAAGACGATTGGCTCAGAGTTTGGAACGAGCAAATGGTATAAGCCAATGTGTCATCCTAAGAGCCTTAATGAAGATAAAAATCCATTTGTTTTCTTTAATACTTTAATAGATTTCAAGACAATGTAGATGTTGGTATTAATCCCTTTGTTAGATGTTATTTTTGTCACAAATTGGTCAGACCTCATTAATATGACGGTAAATCTAAATGATTAGTTTTTATTGGCATAAGAACTAAGGGATTTTTTGTTGTTTTAGAACTTGTTTGTGTTTTTTTACGATTACATTTATTCCGCATAGCGAAAGTATCCATACAGATCAACTTGCGAAATGTGCAAGAACACATAGTTTCTAAACAATGAGGTTTGACGACGAAAGAAAAAAGAAATCTAACAAATCAAAGCTCTCCTAAACCTATAATTCTCATAACACAGCTCAATTGTGTCTCAAAAACCTCACCTGGCGTCAACTTTATCAAACATAAGAGGTTACTTTGGACCACAACTTTATCAAACGTAAGAGGTTAGCTTAGACCACATTGTAATTAAAAGAGACTTCTATTTTAGTTAAGGAAAATGAAAATTGCCAGTTTATTTATTTGTCTTTTTTAAGCAAAAATATTCTGTAGATTTGGCGGAATTAGCAAATGAGTTTGTTTCTCTATGCACTATTCTTAAGCAGCATTTATAAACCCAACTGAAAAAACACAAGTAACACACCTTGCTTGGGCCAGATCAAATAAACCAGATTGGATCGGGTCGTGTTTAAAGAAAATAGGCCTTATAAAGCCAATCTAGAATATAGTAGAGCGGGAACGGAATTTTAACGCCGCGCTTAAACATAGACCGAAAAATTGACACGTCAGCGATCCTTGCACCATGAGCTTACCTTGTTTATAAAAATTCTTATAAACCGTCGATTGAAAACAATATCAACGGCTAAGATTTCCACAGCTCATCGATCCTCGTCAACATCAAATAAACCAATAATATCAATTATTCGATCTACTATAAATTCTAAACACAGCTTCATCAATTAAGATATCAAAATCTCCCAAAAACCATTCAGATCTTAAAAAAACTCAAAACAATGGCGCCGAAAGCAGCAGAGAAGAAGCCGGCCGAGAAGAAACCAGTAGAGGAGAAATCAAAGGCCGAGAAAGCTCCGGCGGAGAAGAAACCAAAGGCTGGGAAGAAACTCCCCAAGGAAGCTGGTGCAGGAGGCGACAAGAAGAAGAAGATGAAGAAGAAGAGCATTGAGACTTACAAGATCTACATCTTCAAAGTTCTGAAACAAGTTCATCCAGATATTGGTATCTCTAGCAAAGCCATGGGGATTATGAACAGCTTCATCAACGATATCTTTGAGAAACTCGCATCGGAATCGTCAAAGCTCGCTAGGTATAATAAGAAGCCTACAATTACTTCTCGCGAGATTCAAACTGCTGTGAGACTTGTTCTTCCTGGTGAACTTGCTAAACACGCTGTATCTGAAGGAACCAAGGCCGTTACTAAATTCACCAGCTCTTGATTTAGGAATTAGGGTTTTGTTTCTCTAATTTGATTCCAATGTTGTTTTAAGGGTTTCCGATTTCGTTTTATGATATTTAACTACCGTTTCCCCAGTTTGTAATTAATGTTATGTATCGCGTTTGGAATCAAAATTTGCGTTGTTAGCGTAATTTTTCGAATTCGAATTTATTCACTCGAGTTATTGATCCCATTATATTGCTATGTCAAATTTTATGTTTTTGTTACTCAAATTCGGATTTCGAAACCTGAAATGGTTAAGTTGCTAATTGTGTAAATCTTTGTTCATTCGTTAAATTATACATTCCCGTTTTGTTTTTCTTACACTCGATTAATAAACAAGTCTGTTACAATATAGAGATTATTTGTGTTGTTTCCCTAAAGGAGAAGAATTTGAAGTAAGTTATTTCCATATATGATCATCGCATGGATCACAACCTTGTTGAGCAATGTCAGTGATTTGAACACCAGCATCATAGATCTTCCCAGCTTCCCAGTTAACCGGAAGAACCTTCTGCGACCAAATTATTTTCCCATCGTAGCCACCTGTAACCACAAACCTAAACTGCAAAGCTCCGGTGGGAACTTTATCAGTAACCCAAACAGCTCCATGGCTTCTTGTCATGTAACTCCAATGTGTTGAACCCACTTGAGCAATATCAATAGCTACTACTTCAGTTTGACCTCCTTGATACAATAGCTTTATAGCTAAATAATTTGGCTTTTGACTTGATTCTTCAACTCTCACATTCATCTTCTTGTTTCCGTAATCACAAGGAACTCTGGTTTTTTTTCATTTTACAATTTCTTCGTTATTACTACTTACTAAAAGTAAATCAACTGATTAAGAAAAACCAAAGAGTTAGGTCTACCTTTTGTATTCAGTGTCGACAATGCCTTGTTTGAGAAGATCTTTATCAGCACCAAGAATAGGTTTAGCCATAGCTCTAAAGGCTCTGCTACTTAGGACAAGATCGGTTTGGTTGCTTTTGTTTAAGTCTGTAACCATCACTGTTGTTCCTTTGGTGGTGCAGAGTGTAGGGTTCTTGCATCTGACTTGAAAGCAAGCTCCACAGCCAGCTCCGTCTTTGTAGATGGAAGGTATAGCTGCTGCAATGTGTCCGGCGAAGAAAGTTGTAGCCATAGAGCCATAAGCACAAGCTCCAGCTGCAAAAAGAAACAAATAAACAAGACGTGAGGAAAAAGAGAGAAACAAAATAGTGGAACAAAAGTAATGAGAAGAAGATTTGGATGTCTTACAAGAGAGAGCAGAGGCAGATGAGAAATAAGCTGCTTTAGAATGGTGAAGACATCGGTCACATGCGTCAATTGATGATGGGAAGAAGAAGAATATTACTCCGATGAAGAAAAGAAAGCTACTCATTTTTGAAGAGACAATAATATCTATATGATCGATTAAAAGAGAGATGAATGTTACATGAAAAGAGAAGAGAAGACAAAGAATGGATTATATAATAGTGAAGAAGATGATGAAGAGAGTTGATGCCAGCTCAGCATCTTCAATATCTACACACACGTCACATCATAGCTGGCTATGTGTATCCTCCCATTTACGCGTTTTACTCATATATGTCGAAATGATTAAATTATTATTCTTTCAAAGTAAAAGAAACTACCAAATCTTGAGTCATGGATGGATGACGTGGCATTGCACCGACCGACTCTTTTGTATAAAAGAGCTGTTGTGTTTTGGACATGTCGGTCTCCTCTTTTGACTCTTCTTTAACCTCACCCTTAACAACATATGTTAGATTATGTTTAATTACCATGAAGACACAAACACTTACCATAACATAAGTTTGTTACCTTAATGGTAACAACATACTAACTAATTTGTGCATTCATGGTAATCAACATAGCACTACAACAAAGTGTGTTGTTAATTATACGTGCATTTTATTTTTAATTCCACATATTTATATTAATATCAGTTGAGTATATGTATATCCATAAACACATCTTATCAAGTTAAAGAATGGATTTAAAATAGAGAGACCCCGAAAAGTGTGGCTTTGGGAAAGAGAAGAAAGATAAGAACAAATGCCAAACCCAATTTCACTTTCTTTCTTTTTGTCCCAAACCCTTTTCATCACTCCGTCTACACACGTTTCTGTATCATTGGTTAGTTCAAAGAAGAATCTACCAATGCATTTTTTTTTCTAGGTTAGTCTCTTAGATTTTGTTTGCTTAAAATTGAATCCTCTCTTTGTGCACTTTTTTTATTTAATTTAATTTTTGTTGTATAAAGTCAGAAGAAAACGAGAGGTACAAAGAACTCAAAAGCGATTAAGTTTTGGTCCATAACAGCTCATTTCCACTAACAAAACCAGTGTATAAACTATAAAGTTTAACACAGATCATAATTAGATTTAGAGCACTAGCCTTTCCTCATTTTAAGTGATTGTATCACTAAACTCAGTATCTACTTGTGTTGGTACTAATCATTCATCGATTCGGACATGTCAACAGTCAAAAGTTTGGTTGTTAAATTGTTGATTTGAGTCAATGAAATCTTCAAAAATATTTTCAACAGATTGGTAACCATTAAACATCTCATGTGAGAATGACTCTGTCACGCCCACGGCATTGATTACTACATGTGAATATATATCTTCAAATGCCTCCATCCCTTATTTTTTTTGTTTCATTGTCGGGTTTCTATATACAAAATATAAAAAAGAATACGATATGTCTAGATTATTTATTGATTTTTCATGATGCATATCGAAATAAAAGGAATATATTCTTGTCTCCTTGAGCTTAGTGCTAAATGGGATTTGGTTAAGGCTAATAATGTCTAGAACACGAAGAGTATATCTTTGATCCTCTTTTTTTTTTGTTTGTTTCAAGTGGTGGGGCTGTAGGAGTCCAATGAAGTGGGCATGACCAATACCAAAACCATGCAATTTTTACCCAATCTTAGCACTCTTTAGTATTCAATTTCAACTTTATTTTCTAATGTCCTAACAATTTAAAGTTTTAAAATGAGCTTTTTTTGGATAACGTGGACCGCCCACAGAGCCATCCATTGGTCGGCGAAACGCAGAGTATTCAGACGTGTACTATGTTAAATATTATAATTTCCAATAAACCAAAGCCTTGTTCCGATCGAAGCTATGGGCCTTAAAATATAGACTTGTTAGTACAATTTGCCGGCAACACTTTGGTTCAATTGGGTCTAGATTTTTTCATATACATGATACATCCCATTAGAACAAATTACTTCACCAAATATCATCGTATTGAAACTCATTTCCATTTGCCGGATTCTACAAAGCAAAACAAATGAGGTCTAAAGAAATCATAATCTCTAAACATGAAAATGCAATCCATGACAAAGAAAACAGAGAAGCACATGACATGGTCCAAACCCACCTACATGCCAGAACGCAGATTTGAAGAGAGCTGGGTCAAGATGAAACTTATGTACTATAGTGAAGATAAAAACTAAATATTCAAATCTATATATATTATTTCAACTATTAGGAGGTTCATTTAAAGCGTATATTCAAGTGTGGTTATATATTTTTAGGAAAAGGAGGAACGGTAAACAAAAGATAGGCTTCAGGAGGAAATAAATAAAAATAACATTGGCTTCGCCCGGGTTCGAACCGGAGACCTTCAGTGTGTTAGACTGACGTGATAACCAACTACACCACGAAACCTTTTTATCTACTCCACGTTATTTAGATTTATAACTACATAAGAAAGTCCTAACCTCTGAACCAAGAAGACATCATAACCTCCCTTGCAATTTCTCAATTTCGATTTAGCTGTGTTTTGAAATATAGTATTTTTCTCTAGTTTGTAACGAAAACAGACCTTAGAATCCTGCGCCGACATTTCTAGTTGTTCTTATGGCCGTTTCTTGGGTGCGATGTTTTGCTGTGTCTTTATTCTTGAAGTCTTGTTGAGGCTATGACTCTTGTTAGTGCAACACTATCAAATGAAGTCTAAAGGAATCATAATTTCTAAACATGAAAATGCAATCCATGAAAAGAAAAAAAAAACCAGAGAAGCACATGGTCCAAAGCCACCTAAAGACTATTCATGGTTCGATACGATCAATGTCCACCTTCAAGACTCGATAGTCAAATGTACTGGAAAAAACAAACGTTTTCATAACTATATAGTATATGACAACTTTATTGGTGACCTATGAATTATTAGCGTACTAACAAAATATAAAAGTTTGTAATGGCACAAAGATTATTTTTTGCCTCAGTTAGGTGATTTGAGTAGCTGTAATCAATTATAAGGCCCACTCAATTGAGTAAGCTGAATCATAGACTCAGACATTAGATTTAGGTAGTTTTAACATCTAGTGATAAAAGTTAAAGACTTTTTTTCTCCTTCATTGCTTATTAGTTATTACAGAACAGAGTGATAAAGTGTAGAGTTATCACTACCCAACTCAACAATGGCTTCTCATTCTCTTGTTCTAGCTTTTATCCTCTACTTCTCAACTTTCCAATGTTACAACGCCATCGGCAAAGGCTACCGTCTGATCTCCATCAAAAAGTCCTCCGATGATAACAGACAAACAAAATCTACGGCTCTGATATCACAATCCTATGTCTCTTCGTTAAGTACGAAGTTTTAATTCCTCTACTTCGCACCCCACCTTACCCTATCAATTTTTAACCGTTGGATATAATTTTGTAGGCACGAGACCAATCATCGCCTTCGTGTTCACACCACAGACGCAAAGAAGCAACGATGGGAGGTTCCGTACAATCTCCTCCAACGGGAACAACTACCGCCGGTGATCGGAAAATGGAAAATATCCGGTTACAATCTAGGAGATCTCCGGATCAGAGCTAATTTTCAGCTTCACCGTGAGAAGAAGATCAAACGGCGATACAATTTTCAACACCCACCAGCTCCGATGAGACCTTCGGAGAGATGGTTTTCTAAGACCAATACCTCGAGATCTCAACTTCTCTACCTAACGAAGCATCACTATCCGGATTAGGAGAAAGCTCACGAGCCAATGGAATCAAACTCATCCCTAATGAGCCTTACACTCTCTTCACTGAAGACGTCTCAGCGTTTTAACTCAACACTGATCTATACGGTTCACACTCGGTTTACATGGATCTTAGAAACGACGTCGTTGGAGGTAAACCGTACGCACACTCTGTTGCTTCTCAACAGTAATGGTATGGATGTGTTTTACAGAGGTAGTTCCTTGACGTACAAGGTAATTGGAGGCGTTCTTGATTTCTATTTCTTCGCTGGACCTTCGCTTCTCAACGTCGTCGATCAATACACTTCGTTAATCGGACGGAGGACCTGGTGTGATGTGTTGCTTGGATTGCGATAATATAACCAAGACGAAATGGGATGATCCACCTTACAAGATTAATGCTACTGGACTCAAAGCTTCCCTTGGGTTCAAGACTATTGCCACAAGTGCTTTCACTACAATGGTGTTCGAGAATACGATGCTCATAGTATCTACGGATTCTCTGAAGCCATCGCGACTCACAAGGCTTTACTTGCTTCCCAAGGCAACGTCCGTTCATATTGTCCCGGTCTACTTCTGTTGATTCAGGTAAATATGCTGCTCATTGGACCGGAGATAACCAAGGAACATGGGAGAGTTTGCAAGTATCTATCTCGACAAAGTTGAATTTTGGAATATTTGGAGTTCCCATGGTTAGTTCAGATATATGTGGTTTCTTCCCTCCAACACCAGAAGAACTCTGCAATCGTTGGATTCAAGTCGGTGCGTTTTACACGTTTTCGAGAGATCACGCAGATTACTACGCTCCAAGAAAAGAGCTTTACCAATGGGGAACAGTTGCATAGTCAGCTCGTAACGCTCTTGGGATGAGATACAAACTTCTTCCTTTTCTCTATACTCTCAACTACGAAGCTCATATGACCGGTGCACCATATGCTAGACCGCTCTTCTTCTCTTTCCCTGATTATACTGAATGCTACGGTTTGAGTAGACAGTTCTTGCTTGGAAGTAGCTTAATGATATCACCGGTTCTTGAACAAGGCAAAACACAAGTGGAAGCATTGTTCCCACCAGTTTCTTGGTACCATATGTTTGATATGACTCAGGTCGTTGTTTCCAAGAATGGGAAGCGCGTAACTCTCCCAGCTCCGTTGAACACCGTGAATGTTCATCTTTACCAGAACATGATATTACCGATGCTACAAGGTGGGTTGATTTTGTTGAGTTAAGCTTAACGATAACTTGAATAAGAAGGTATCCTAATCCTATTGGTTTTGAGTTTTTATAAAGGATTAGGATTAGGAGAATATTTAGTAGGAATTATCTAATATTACTTAAGGTTTTATCTTAGAGATAAGTCTATTAGAACTAGGAGTTATCTAGTCTCGGGTATATAAGGATGTGTTGAGTTGTGACACAACTTATGAGTTAGAGAGAGCTTAAGTTTTGAGAGATTTTCTTAAGCTAATAAAGGAGAGTTGTTTCTTTATTCTTTCTTGTGTTCATCTATCAATGAGTTAGGAACTTTAATTGGTATCAGAGCTAAACAAAGTTTTCTAATCCATCGTTTCATTCTTCTAAAAATAGAGCAGTATTTGTTAGAAACTTTGCAAAGATCTAGGGAGAGTTTCTAGAAAAAATGATGGGAGATATAGTAGTAGCAAAATCTAAAGAAACTGGCACCTCATCAATTCAATGCCCAATGTTAACAACAACTAATTATATGGTATGGGCTATGAGAATGAAAATAGCACTCAAGGTACACAAAGTTTGGGAAACTATAGATCCGGGATCAAAAAACATAGAAAAAACGATATGGCGATGGGATTATTATTTCAATCTATACACTTATCTTGCAAGTTGGCGAGCTAGATACATCTAAAGAAGTATGGGAAGCAATAAAGATGAGACATGTCGGAACAGAGAGGGTAAGAGAAGCTAGGTTACAAACCTTGATGAAACCATTTTGATAGAATCACCATGAAAGAAACTGAAACTATAGATGACTTTGTGGGAAAGTTATCCGAAATATCAACAAAATCGGCAGCACTAGGAGAAAACATAGAAGAATCAATATTAGTGAAAAAATTCCTTAAAAGCCAAGGAAAAAATATATACATATAGTGGCTTCTCTTGAACAAGTATTAGATCTTAAAACCGTTGGTTTTGAGGACGTCATAGGTCGTTTAAAAGCTTACAAGGAACGAATCTATGATGTAGAAGAAAATCAAGTGGATCAAAGCAAGGTAATGTATGCTAACATGGAAACTCAATCAGCTTAACGGCGACACTAGAGGAAGAGATTATAATGGTTACAATGGAAACTTAATAGGAAGAGGTCGCAGAGGAAGATTCTATAATCGCGGAAGAGGCCGCGGTTGGTACCATAGAATCGACAAGTCTAAAATCGTGTGTTATCGGTGTGATAAATTAGGACATATGGCTTCTAGCTGTCCTGATCGTCTACTTAAACTTCAAGAAACTCAAGAAAACGATGACACACAAGGAGCTGATGAACTAATGATGCATGAGGTTGTGTATCTAAACGAGAAGAATTGTGTTCCAAGTGATTATGAAACAAGCATTGGTGAGGATGATATATGGTACTTAGACAATGGAGCTAGCAACCATATGACTGGAGATCGAAGATATTTCATGCGTCTAGATAATTCAATCACCGGAAAAATAAGATTTGGTGATGACTCTCGAATCGATATTAAAGGGAAAGGAACAATTGCGTTTATCGACAAAAACGGAGAACAGCGAACCTTGGAAGATGTTTATTTTATTCCAGATCTTAAAAGCAATATAATCAGTCTCGGGCAAGCAACTGAGTCAGGATGTGATGTAAGAATGAAAGGGGAGTTGCTAACACTACATGCTAGAGATGGAAAATTGCTAGCTAAGGCCAATAGATCTAAAAATCGTTTGTATAAGGTTAGAATGGGTATTAAGGAGCAATTATGTTTACAGCTAACCTCAAATAATGATTCAAGTAAATGGCATGCACGCCTAGGACACCATGAAGACAATGATACAAAAGAACCTTGTTATAGGAATTCCACACATAAACGTTGAAAGCAAAGTTTGTGGGTGGTGGCTACTTGGAAAACAAACACGAAGAGCCTTCCCTCAAGCCACGTCCTATAGAGCTAGTGAGATACTTGAACTCATCCATGGTGACCTTTGCGGTCCAATCACACCAAGTACAGCAGCTAGAAATCGATATATCTTTGTTCTTATCGACGATTTTTCAAGGTACATGTGGACAATATTATTAAAGGAGAAGAGTGATGCATTTGAAAGGTTCAAAAGGTTTAAGTTCTTGATCGAAAAAGAAACAGACAAAAGCATTAAAACATTCCGCACTGATAGGGGAGGTGAATTTGTGTCCGAAGATTTTAATTCGTTTTGTGACAACTCAGGAATAAAACGACATCTTACCGCACCTTACTCTCCGCAGCAAAACGGGGTAGTTGAGAGAAGAAACGAAACTTTAATGGAAATGACAAGAAGCATTTTGAAACATATGAATGTTCCTAACTCACTATGGGGAGAAGCAGTTAGACACTTGACTTATTTGATCAACTGAATCACATCTAGAGCCGTTAAAGACAAAACCCCATATGAAGCTTTCCGAGGAAGAAAACCCAACGTTGAACATATCAAGGTCTTTGGCTGTATTTGCTATGCAAAAACTGAGACTCCACACCTAAAGAAGCTAGATGACCGATCACAGGTTCTTGTTCATCTCGGCACGGAGCCAGGATCAAAAGCATACCGACTTTTTAACCCACAAAACCGGAAAATAGTTGTAAGTCGCGATGTTGTTTTTTATGAAGACAAAGAATGGAGTTGGAATCATCTTCATTCCGAGCAACAGGAACCGGAAATTTCAAACTTATTTTTGGTAATTTTGGGAACTTTGGTATGGAAGAAGACGACAAAACAGAGGAGAATCTTGAAACAGATCTGGAGCACGACATGAATCCCAACGAAGACCAAATTGATCACGAACACGATAACACATCGGAATCTCATAATGATCAATCTCCACCAGTGATACGACGGACACTTAGGCAAAGTATGAAGCCTAAGTATCTTGAAGACTATATCCTACTTGCCGAAGAAGAAGGAGAAAGATTATTATTAGGACTAAATGACGAACCATCAAATTTTGAGACCGCCAAAACAAAAACAGAATGGATGATGGCTTGTGATGACGAAATTCATTCCATTAACAAGAATATGACGTGGAACTTAGTTTATCCTCCATATGGTGCCAAGCCAATAGGTTTGAAATGGGTTTTTAAGATCAAACGAAATTCGGATGGAAGTATAAAAAAGCACAAGGCTCGTCTTGTGGCAAAGGGGTATGTACAACGTCACGGGATTGATTTTGATGAAGTGTTTGCTCCAGTAGCACACTTTGAAAGTATTTGACTCCTCATTAGTCTTGCAGCTTCACACGGTTGGGACATACACCACCTAGACGTCAAAACCGCATTTCTTCACAAAGAACTAAAAGAAACTGTGTACGTCACACAACCGGAAGGGTTCGTAATAAAAGGAAGTGAGAACAAAGTTTACAAGTTAAATAAAGCTTTGTATGGTTTGAGACAAGCTCCGAGAGCATGGAATGACAAACTAAACCAAATTCTCAAGGAACTAAAGTTTCAAAAGTGCTCGAAAGAACCATCAGTCTATCAAAAGAATTCAGATGGTAATCTTCTTCTTATAGCGGTTTATGTTAGATGATTTCTTTGTCACATGTACAAACATGAAAGCTATTCACGAGTTTAAGCTAGAAATGGCTTCGAAATTCGAAATGAGTGATCTTAGGAGATTGACGTATTACCTTGGGATCGAAGTTTGTCAACACGAAGGAGGCATAACATTAAATCAAAAACGATATGCATTGAAGATCCTAGAAGATGCCAGAATGATAGAATGTAATGCAGTCCATACTCCGATGAACTTTGGGTTAAAGCTGTCTAAAAGCGAAGAAGAAGAAGATATAAATGCAACATTTTTTAGAAAAAACATTGGATGTTTCCGCTATTTAATCCACACAAGACCAGACCTGTCCTACTGTGTAGGTGTGTTGAGTCGTTATATGCAAAATCCGAAAACATCACATGGAGCCGCAATGAAACAAGCCTTAAGATATCTACGAGGTACCATTGCATTTGGATTAGTCTTCAAACGTTCTTCCTTACCAAAGATAGTTGGTTTTAGCGATAATAGTTACAACACGGATCCGGATGACGGGAAAATCACAACTAGTCACATATTTTTCTTTGGTGAGAGTCCGATTTCGTGGTGCTCACAAAAGCAAGAAGGCGTGGCCTTATCATCATGTGAGGCTGAGTTTATGGCAGGAACTGAGGCAACAAGGCAAGCCATCTGGCTTCAAGAATTGTTAAGTGAAATCATTAGTTTACCATGTGAACCGGTCACAATTCGTATTGACAATCGATCAGCCATTGCTCTTACTAAAAACCCGGTTTTCCATGGCCGAAGTAAACACATTCACACAAGGTTTCACTTCATAAAGGAATGCGTCGAAAATAGACAAATCAAAGTCGAGTGTGTTCCTAGAAATGAGCAAAAGGCGGACATTTTAACTAAAGCACTTGGACGAATCAAGTTTAAAGAAATGAGAGACTTCACTGGAGTACAAGACTTAGATAAAGTTAACTTTAACCTTAAGGGGGAAAATGTTGAGTTAAGCTTAACGATAACTTGAATAAGAAGGTATCCTAATCCTATTGGTTTTGGGTTTTTATAAAGGATTAGGATTAGGAGAATATTTAGTAGGAATTATCTAATATTACTTAAGGTTTTATCTTAGAGATAAGTCTATTAGAACTAGGAGTTATCTAGTCTCGGGTATATAAGGATGTGTTGAGTTGTGTGAAGTTTTGAGAGATTTTCTTAAGCAAATAAAGGAGAGTTGTTTCTTTATTCTTTCTTATGTTCATCTATCAACGAGCTAGGAACTTTAGATTTCGAAAGAGGCGAGAGCAACCCTGTTTGGTCTGGTCATCAGTTTTCCAGCGGGAGCGTCCGATGGATACGTTACCGGTCTTGATGAGGATGAGCTTCCGGAGATGAACCTTGGAAGTGGGCAGTCAACGTACGTTGACTTCTACACATCGGTAGGAAATGAGAGTGTGAAGGTATGGTCGCAGGTGAAGGAAGGTGAGTTTGCGTTGAAAAAAGGTTGAGTGATTGAGAAAGTGATGGTTTTTGGACTTAAAGGAACAAAACAAGCTTCTGAAATACATCTCAGTGGCAGAGCCGGTGCAACGATTTTTTACGCCCTAAGCCAAAAAAGAAACTATACCCTTTCTACCTTTTTTACGCAAAATTATAAATAATAGTAATATAAAGAAAATGATACTATTACTTAATAAAACTTTTTATAATTTCATAAACGGTCTATTTAAAAAAAAAAAATTCTAGTGTTAAAATATAACTTTTTTGTATTTTTGCCCGTAAAATCATCCATAAAAATTACGTAGTTGAGCTTTTTAACCATACATGTTTCAATTGATAACAAAACTAATCCATTTAATCTTTCTTGTGACATAGTAGACCGCATATAATTCTTTATCAGGTTCAATTTGAAAATTTTCTTTCTACGATAGCAACTGATACTGGAATGGTGAACAATATGCAATAAGCAATTCCTATATTTGGATAACAACCCTCCATTTTTTTCCAGGAAATCAAATACTTCAATAGGCTTACATACTTCCTTCGATAATATATTTTGAAGAACTTTTAGTTCCAAAAACAAATCATAACCATTTATGTCAGAATGCGTACCAGATTTTAGAGAAGTCTCCAAGTTCACACATGATTCCCTCAAAATATCATTACTTATTGATTTAGTTTTTTTAAATAAATAAAAAATCCAAAAATATGTTCATACCTTTGAAATTGTTCAAACCTTGACTGAAGAGAAACTAGAGTTGATATATGAGTGTGTTGAAGTAATCAATTTTGAAATCCTCGTCCGGCGACAATAACACACTTTCATCAACTGCGTCTACATCCTCAGTGCTCTTTTCTTCTAATGATGCGTTTTTCACTGGAAATTCAGGTTCAATCTCCATCTCAGCTGCACTTTTTCTAGCCGTAGACTTTGCTTCCTCAAAACCTATCCCCCGATAGTTTTGAAAATAACACAAACCCTCTCAATTGGTGAATTACAACATCAATATCAATGTTTTCTGACTGCATGCTTATTGTATTGACAACATAGAGAAGATCATATCAAACAACCATACCGAACAAGAACTGGAAACCTCCAATTCCATGTGTTTAACTTAGAGCTGTAGACTTTGCTTCCTCAAAACCTGTCTCCCGATAGTTTTGAAAATATAACACAAGCCCTCTCAATTAGTGAATTGCAACATCAATATCAATGTTTTCTGACTGCATGCTCTTGCTTATTGTATTGACAACAGAGAGAAGATCATACCAAACAAGAACTCAAAACCTCCAATTCCATGTGTTTCACTTAGAGCAAAGGATTCAACATCACTTTATGTTTTTGGATCGTCAGTATTCAGCCAAGCAAAGTAAAGATTCTCTAATTTCTAGGGCTTGAAACCGTATTGATTTGACACTTTCAACATGGCTTTCCCAACGTGTTTGGGACAACTATTTAAGGGTTAGTCCTTTAACCATCTCCGTCAATATGTCCCACCTATTTGTTGATGAAGAAAATAAGATGTATATTCATTGAACAATAACACAAGATTAAGACTATGACAACCACATGGAGTGAAGAATGCCCTTGGATAATTTCCAGCAACCTCTTTTGAACTCCTTTATTCTTTTCCATCATATTAGATCCATTATCATATCCTTGTCCCCTCACGTCATCAATGCTTAACTCTAATTCAATCAATGCATCTTGTAGCGAAGAGAAACGCCATTCTCTTGATTTATCTTTGACAATCAAAAATGTCAAGAAGAATTCCTCAATCTTGGTTGACATCGCTGAAACATCCACACATCTGATAACCAAAGTCATTTGTTATTTGTGACTAATGTCAGGGGTACAGTCAAGAATAACGGAGAAATATTTTGAATCATGAATCTTCTTTATGATCATAACTTTTATCTCCCTAGCAAACATTGAAATCAAACTTATTTTGAATCATGTGACTAAGATAATGCGAATAAATTTATTTTTCTCAATTCGCCGGACATGTTCCCACATCAATGTATCAAACTCTGCAATCATCTCAATAAGACCCAAAAAATCCCATTATTCGCTTCACCAATCTTGTCACTATCCCCACAGAATGCCAAATTTTTCCGAGCTAGATTTTTCACCACTGCAAATATCTTCAATAATACTTCTCTCCAAGTTTTTTCTCTGTTTAATTCTTCTTGAGTTTGCCTATCAATTGTCTGATTTTTTTAAACCTCACCTCCAACTTTGTCCGACGTGTCATGCAAATAAGATTATTGTGAACCTTCATGTTCTTTCAACCTCGTTGAAATATTTTTCCAATCATTATACCCAATGCTTGCCAAGTTACCACCACCTTTTCATGGTTTAACAACTTTCAGCAAAAACAAAAAAACTTTATTGACAGGTTTTGTGTATCAACCATCATCTATCTTGTTCTCCATTTGTCATATATTTTGTGTAAAATGACTGCAAAAAATATTTACTAATACTATCCTTACAAAACTGATAATCACTCGATAACTTTTTTGTAAGATAATTTTTAATCAACAAATCTCTCAATCTCGTATCAACATTTTTTCAATTTCCAGATTCAGAGTTATAAAAATTATCATGTTTAATGTTATTCTGACCAATATCATTAACATATTTATTTATTTTTTTGAGTAGCGATTGCTTCACCCTCGCCAATAATAAAATATTCAGGTTTTTTTAACTCTCTTTACATATTTTAAAAGAGAATTAGTTTCACACTTTATCGCTGCATCTTGTTTCTTCTTTTTATTTCTGTTTTAGATCTCGATGGTTGACTTTTTATTGGTCCACATGACTTTTTTTCCGATGATCTGATGTTTCTTTTAACTTCAGATGCCATGTTTCTATTACTGCAAAAAAGAAAAAGAGATTAATCATACATATACAAATTATAATTTATTAAATCTAATAGTTTTAATTTATAATTGATCCCCCACTATGAAGCTAATGAATCCATGAATAATATATAATAAGTAATATCACTATGATGTTACGAAGCCATGAATATTGTATTAAACTTGTTACTTCTTAATTTGTATAATCGTAACCACTATAATCCAATTGAAAATTATATAAGTTCGTATAAAGCACATGAAGTACTAAATAAGAGCAATACTAAGTTGGTGCAGGAAGTACTAAATCCGTAAGGTAGTTGCTTGAAAATTATCCAAGTGGAATCAATAATAACTTTGTTTCTAAGTGCTATTACTAAATTATAATGTAAACTGATACTTAATTCATCGTAACAAAAGTTTGATTAAATTTACATACCTGATAAGTGATACCTCAAAATTTTGACATAAGAGGAAAGAATCGACCAAGAAGAAGAAGTTTGTGTCGATTAGATTTTTTTCTTCCTTTTCTAACTCAGAATTTAACAAAAAATAATCAATAATAACACATTAAATTTAATGTTTTGTTAAATTAAAACGCCACAATCATAATCAATAAAAGGTCCAACAAAAATTAACTTTATAAAAAAGCCTAGAGGCCTTAAAAAATTTTTGCCTAACAGATGCCCCAAAAAATTTCATGTCCTAGGCCATTGCCTCAAGGAGCAGAAGTATGTGGTGGGTTCGGAAGATGAAGGAAAGAGTAAGAGCTTCATGGTTGAGCTTATGGGCCTTGAGATGCTAGTAGGTATGGACTTCAATATATCTTGGAAAATTGCTAGTGGCGCCCATTAATTTACATGTGAGAGTTGGTAAATTCATTATTGCAAAGAAAAAAGGGTGTGGTCACCCAAAGAGAGAGAATAGAGGTTTGGAAAATAAATTATGAGGTTTCTTGTTGAAAAAGTTACCAAAGCCTAAAATAATTCATTATTGTCTTAGCTCTCTTGATCCATGAGATATTGTTTATGTTCTTTACATTTGGTGAGTGTTTGGACATGAGATAAACTGTAGCTAACTCACGTGGCTTTATTGTGTCCAAGATTCAGCTAAATTCATCGAACTTATAAAAAGTTGGTGAGTGTTTGTTTTCTGTATGGATAAAAGTTGAGGAACAAGTCTTTTTTGATATACGAATACGAGATCGTTTTTGTTTACGGTTTGTTTGGGTTAGCAGCTGAGTAAGAGTTGCAGTACTGATCCTACATGATGTCTGAAGGAGAGATAGGGCTTACTTAATAGCGGACGAGAAGAGAAATTTTCAATTGTGTGATAGATTTCAATTGATCCGGGCGTTCCGGACCAGTTTATCATGTAGCGTTTAGTTAAGATTACGGTTGTATAATCACATGAAGCTCTCGGTGAGTTTCTCCTTTTCTGTGTTATGGTGAAATAAGTGATAATTGGTGTGATATTCAATTATGAGAGAAAAATTAGATTTAATAAGATGGTTCTACACATGCTCCTACTGTGGAGTCACTGTGTGTGTGCTTGGAGAATTCGCTGGTCACATGTGACAAGGCAGATTTAAAGAGAGCGGGATCTATTACAAGTACTCTTAGTTCTCGACCACACTGCATCTACTGCCACTCTCTATGCATATTCCCTTTCTATTTACAGCTTTGTGGCCTAAATAATGTAATGTATTCATTTGTACTCGCTTCTGTAAATATATAGATATTGCTTAGAGAAAAACATTTTCTTGTCTGTTTTTTAAGAATAACCTTGTCTTTTCATATTCTAATTCATTCCATTGAGATATTGATCTGAATATATTTAGTGTCAAATTTATGTCGTTGTTCCTCGATTTTTTTATAATTGAATGGTGTTTTACAGAAATCTTAATGGAATATTCTTCATCTTCATCTTCATCTTCCTCAGTAGTATGATGGCTCCAAATGTTTGCATTATGACGAATAAATTTGAGATGAATTAATGACTCCTCTCAAATTTTTTAGTGAGGATGAGATGAACAAGTTGGAGGGAATAATACATTATTCATCCCAATTTATTCCACTCATTTTTTTTATCATATTATTTCAAGTGACAACCATTTACATGCGATATGTTGAGTTCGGGTGCTGATTGTGTTTTAATGGCTGTACTACTTCAGAGATGTAGACATCTCTATGTTATGTTGTTTTCTTGTCGGATTCTTGCTTGCAATGATAAGTGACATTGACTACTCTAGTTTTTTTAAGCATGATCTTTAGTTCTTGAGTGATGTAGATATATAGATTTTTCTTACTTCTTTTGTTTAATCCTTGTAGAATAATCAGATTATGCCATTCACGTTGTGTTCTTCAACTCATTTAATTTAATAATTAACTCTGTTACACATACATCTATATATATATAATCCTATGAAGGGTGTTTGTTTGTTGTTTAGAATTGTAATGAGTCAGTTCCATATGTGACCGTCGCATGTATCACAACCTTCTTGAGCAATGTCAGTGATCTGAACGCCGGTATCATAGATCCTCCCCGCTTTCCAATTGGCCGGAAGAACCCTCTTAGACCACACCGTTTTGCCATCGTAGCCGCCTGTTACCTTGAACCTGAACTGTAGAGCTCCGGTTGGTACTTTGTCAGTGGCCCACACGGCTCCGTGGCTTCTGGTCATGTAACTCCAACTTGACGAACCCACTTGAGCAATGTCGATAGCTACCACTTCGGTTTGGCCTCCTTGGTACAAAAGCTTTATCGCCAAGTAATTTGGCTTTTTGCTAGCTTCTTCCACTCTCACGTTCAAATTCTTTTTCCCGTAATTGCAAGGAACTCTATTTTCATTTCCAAAATCTTCATATTAGTACTAAAGTAAACCAAGTGACCATAAAAAACCAAGATGGTTAGGTATTTCATGAATCGAACCTTCGGTATTCAACGTCGACAGTGCCTTGTTTCAGAAGATATTTGTTAGCACCAGCAACAGGCTTAGCCATAGCCCTAAAAGCTCTGCTACTAAGGACAAGATCAGTTTGGTTGCTCTTGTTCAAGTCTGTGACCATCACAATGGTTCCTTTACTGCTACACAACTTGGGGTTCTTGCATCTGACTTGAAAGCAAGCTCCACAGCCAGCACCATCTTTGTAAATGGAAGGTATAGCCGCCGCAATGTGTCCGGCGAAGAATCTCGTAGCCATAGGGCCATAAGCACAAGCTCCGGCTGCAAAAAAAACCATAAAAAGAGACATGAGCAAACAAACAAACAACTTAAATAGTAAAAGGAAGTAATGAGAGAAGATGAAATGTTTACAGGAGAGAGCAGAAGCAGAGGAGAAATAAGATGCTTTGGAACGGTGAAGACATCGGTCACATGCGTTAACATATGATGATGGTGAGAAGAGGAACACTACTACTACGAGGAGATAGAGAAAGCTTCTCATTTTTGTTTCTTCTCGAGGAAACAAATAATATCTATATGAGCAAATGAGAGATTGAGAGAGATATGCGAATTACATGCAAAGAGAAGAGAGGACAAAGAATGGATTATATAATAGTGATGAGGAAGAGAGTTGATGCCAGCTCAGCGTCTCAATATCTAACAAGCTGTTGTTTAATCTTTCTAATTACGCGTTTGACTCATACAGTCATTAGTCAAATGACATATTTAATTACTCATAGTCATAGTCAAATGACATATTTGGTAAAATATGAGTCATGAGTGGATGACGTGGCATTATACCGACTCTTTGCCTTGTATATATATCGATCTTCTCTTGAGGTTAGAACATATGTTATAGTATTGGGAGATGGGTGAGATCGACCAAACCGAATCGAAGTTGACCAAATCGGGATCAAGAAATATTTAGAAGATTGTTGATAAACATCAATATTTAGATTAGGATATTTAGCATTATCATTAAATATATTAGTTATATTAATCTTTACATTAAATTAGGAAATTAGATTTAACACTACCTCTATATAAAGCATTGTACAATATCACATTATTTTTATGAGTCTATTATCATTCTTCCATAAACACATTTGTGTTCTTACTCTCATCGAATTTATCATGGTATCAGAGTCATAGATCTAACTTCTGTGGATTATGGTTTCGTTATTTTTCGCACTAAAAAAAAAATCCACTTGTTCTTCTTCTTTTCCTTTTCACTTCTATTTCTGTCAGATAATCAAACACACTTCATTGATTTTCTGGTTTTTCTTCTTTATTTTCTTACCAGTCTTCATGTGGATTCATCTACACTACGAACAAGATGGAGACCACGAAGATAATACTAAAGTGACGACTCCGACGAATACAATGCTGATTTGTTTGTGACGAACTCACGATGACACAAGTTTCTTCATGAACAAGATGTTCGAAGAGCGATCCAGACTTGTGATTTAAAGAAAATGAAAATACATGACTGAAAATATGTATTTTTCATCAAACCGATGACTCCACGGCCGGGTATAAACGTCGATGATGACCCCACGACCGGGTATAAACGCCACGAAGATGACCCCACGACCAGGTATAAACGTCAATGATGATCCGACGGCCGGATAAAACGCCGATACTTTGAAAACTTGTCCAATCTCACACGTGTTACCACGTATGAGCTTGCCGAAGGGTATTGGGAGATCGGTGAGATCGACCAAACCGAATTGAAGTTGACCAAACCGGGATCAAGAAATATCTAGAAGATTGTTGATAAACATCAATATTTAGATTATGATATTTAGCATTATCATTAAATATATTAGTTATATTTATCTTTACATTAAATTAGGAAATTCTATTTAACTCTACCTCAATATAAAGCATTGTACAATATCACATTATTCTTATGAGAATCTATTATAATTTTTCCATAAACACATTTGTGTTTTTACTCTCATCGAATTTATCATATAGTATTGATAACTATATATATATATATATATTTGGCCATCAATAGTATTGGAACTAATTAATAAACGAAACAACTAATATTTTTTTAATTAACCTAATCAATACATACATTAAAAATACTACTGTTGATTATAATTATGAAGGCACAAACATATATTACTGTTTGGGAGATTACATATATTACATATGCAACAAGGTGGGTTGATTTCCAAAGAACCGAGAATGACACCGTTTAGTCTGGTCATCAGTTTCCCGGCGGGAGTGTCAGAAGGATACGCCACCAGGAAACTCTTTCTTGATGACGATGAGCTTCCCGATATGAAACTTGGAAACGGGAAGTCAACTTACGTTGACTTCTACACATAGGTTGGAAATGAGTGTGAAGATATGGTCGCAAGTGAAGGAAGGTAACTTTGAGTTGAGCAAAGGCTGGGTGTTTGAGAAAGTGATTGCTTTGGGACTTTAAGGAAGAGGACAAGCTTCTGAATATGCATCTCAATGGAAACCCAATCTTGAACGATACCAAGACGATTGAGGTAAGCTCCAAGGAGCAGCAGTATGTGGTGGGTTCGGAAGATGAAGTAGCTAGTCAAAACTTCATGGTTAGGCTTAAGGGCCTTGATATGCTAGTGGGTAAGGACTTCAACATATCTAGGAAAATGGCTAGTGGATTGGTCAAAGATGCAGAGAATGTGTTAAAAAAAATATGGACAATGAAGTTGATTTAAATAAAATTTAGCAGTGGAACCAAAACATAATACATAAGCAAAGACATACCATAGATGATAGGTCACTTAGCTGTACATATTTACTCTTCAATTCACCAACCCATCAATGTTCTTCTCACTTTATTAGCAATCTCATTTCTAGCAGAAGTGCTACCGAGCTGGAATAAACAGTTTGCATCCAGAAGAAACCTGTACACCTCCCATTCACGGTCACTAGCCGTGTATCTTCTTATTTCAGCCTGAGATAGAAAAAACAAAAGACGACAAAGTTCACAGTCAGAGTCAGTGATTGTAGGACTTTTGTTTATCTGATAGTTTTGTTTCTTACCGAGAAAACGCAGATTCCAAGCACTTTTAGTGAGAGGGTAACGTCATAGAACACTCTTGGCCTGCCTATCCCAGATGTCTCAACTGGATTAGCAACCACAAGTTCGGTGTCTGGCCCTCGGTTCGTTATAATGACACGTAAAGGGTGAAGCATTTCAGCTTTCAGTCGTGAACATAAAGAATTTTGTTTATCAGGATCCACGATCTTGTTCCCATCTTTCAGCTTAATAAATAGGTCTAGATCACGATGACCTTGGGTTTGTGGTGAGAACCTGCCATAAGACATCTGCAGAAACAGATCACAAGTAAAGGCCATGTACTAATATCTTGAAATCTAAACAAAGATGTATATAGGTTTCGCCATTACCTTAATCTCGAAGTCTTTTAATGTTCTCAAAACATCATAGAGAAGGCCTCTGTGATTAACACAGTGTATTTGGAGTAATGTATGGGCCGGGCTTAAGGAATTGTCAACTGTGATACTGGAACTCTTCAGCCTTAACATATCATCACTAAGAACCTGTACACGATGGTCTTCATCGGTGAGCTGCTCAGCCGTAAACAATTCCTCAGCCACTGCTGGAGAAAGAGATGGAACATGCTGATGACATTCATACTCAGGACCAGCTAACTGAAGTTCACAGCTTATACATGATTCTCCTAAAACAGAACGAAACTGCTCTCGTATCTCCGCTTGACGCTCTTTCGTGTGCAAAAGATCCCTAACGGTAAACAATACTATGAATCACCATTCGAATACATAATAGAAAGCCTTAAAGAGCAGATTATCTAACCCACTCACATGTTATCTGTTATGAAGAAAAGATCAAGAACTCTTCCATCTGGCGTCGTAGTGACCTTCACGGTTTGAATTGAGAGCTCAAGCTCAGTTAGTACATGAGTAACATCTGAAAACAAAATACTCACACATTCAAAATGACATTTGATAAGAAAAATTCAATCTATGAGACGATTAGACACAGTACCATGTACGAGTCCGTTTCGATCTAAGCAAAAGAACTTCAACAAGTAAACAGGCGTTGATGCAGGACAAGGAGACATCAGATTGAGCACAAAGTAGGTGGAGCAAGAGGGACATATAGATACAAGTTGGTTCTTCAAATGTGACCATCTCAATCTAAGAGACTCATAATGAGGAACCACCCATAAAACTATGTAACACCATACTCCATCTGTTGTAACATCTACACTCCAACTAGAAACAAACAATCAGATTCATCTCTCCGCATTACACAAGTCAAAAACCTTAGACTAAGCAATTCTAAGCAAATTACACAGAACAAAATAAATATTATTGGATCATTTCGAAACTATGGAGAATCTTACCTCCTTTGGTGATATTAAGTCCGAAATCGAGGATGATTCTGCAAATATCGCAACCTAAACCGGTTCTATCCGGACAATTCACAGTGATAACATGCGGTTCTCCCGCCTTCTTCCCCATTTCTATCAAAACGGTGTCGTCGCTTCCCGGAGCTCTCATTTCTGTAGAATTAAGAAAATTTCCGATCAAATTTACGGCGAGAGCTCACGGAAGAGCTGGTTTTAAGCTTCTTCTCCTCGATCCTTCTCTTTCTCTCTAGAACATGTGAGATTATAAGATTTGACAATTTTTAAATTTGTTTTTAAACTTCCAAAAATAATTTGATTTGTGTTTTGATGTCGCAAGTGCGGTATGAACACATGTCTTTGTATTAACCGATGAATGCATTTCGGTTCATAAGACAGATTTTTATCACTATTTCAATTAAACCGATCCGGTTATTATCTCTAACCCCAAAATAAAGTTGTTTTATGTTCTGATACAGCAGATGCGGTTACCCGAATATACCCGATAATCGCGGTTGGGTTTATAAGACAGTTTTTTACCAGTATTTCAACAAAACCGATCCGGTTATTATACATTTAAATATCTGATTGTGACGTTTTAATGAATCGGCGTGTTCAAAGGAATTGGCATAGAGAAGCTGTAATTACTGAATATGAATCACAACTGAGACAACAATCACGAAATTGCAACTACATCCTGAACTTTTTTTGCTTTTTAGGAATTAACCCCAAATTCTGAAAAGAAACATTCTAATAAAAGTTGAAAGACGAAGCAACAACAAAACCCTAGCCGCCGAATCCGTAGAGAGTCCTTCCTTGTCTCTTGAGAGCATAAACCACATCCATGGCAGTCACCGTCTTCCTCCGTGCGTGCTCGGTGTAAGTGACGGCGTCACGGATGACATTCTCCAAAAAGATCTTGAGGACGCCACGTGTCTCCTCATAGATCAAACCGCTAATACGCTTAACGCCTCCTCTACGAGCCAATCTCCGAATCGCCGGCTTCGTGATTCCTTGGATGTTGTCTCTTAGAACCTTCCTGTGACGCTTGGCTCCTCCCTTACCCAAACCCTTGCCTCCCTTCCCACGACCAGACATTTTCTCAGGAAATTTGAATTTTTCTCGGCAAAAATAGATTCGAAGATTAACAGTGTAAGATCGAGATGAATTGAGAATTACAAAGAGGCGGAGATGATTTTATATGCAAGTCAGATCCTTTTCATTTGAGCCTTCAGATCTTTTAATTGATCTAACGGTTGTAAATATCGATCAGGGTGCACAATAAGATAACAGATTGGCCGTTGATTTTTTTTTATCGACGGCTCCTATTATCGATCCGCGTGATGCCAGTAAGTGAAATTTCGTGAAGCGACAGAGATGGGAAAAGTAGCGCCAAGTTTTATACCGTTCTTTTTTAAAAACTTTATTAGCTAAAAATGGACCAAATATGAACAAAACACCTTATGATTTATCCATTACATTCATATATATGTATTTGTCATTATATATATATATTCTTAAAAACGTGTATTATTCATATTTATACTTTTTAAGTGAAAAATTAAAAAAAGTTGACAAATAGTTATGAGTTATAATATTTTTAAGCTGAGTTGGTGAAACCTTTCATCTACAAAGTTGTAGGGTAAAAGTTTACTCTAATGATTACTTTCAGAGGAAATGGCACAGATTAACCTAAATTTTAGATGTAACTGTTCGATTGACCTGTTTTTTTTTAGTTAAATTTTCAGACGGTTAAAATACAATATAACCTAACAGTTACGAAATAATTACGAAAACTGCCATTAATATTTAAAATTTTCGTAAACAATTACGAAATAATTGCAAACAGTTACAAAAAAAAACATTAATGGTAAGTTAAGGTCATAAATGTTTTAGAAAACTTTTGTTGAAAAAAAGAAACTTCTACGAGACACTACCGTCGCCACCGTCGAAGAGTTAGGGTTAATCGTCGTTGCCGCTTTCATCGTCGTCGTTCGTTTCTCTCTTTCATCGTCGTTGTTTGTTTCTCTCTTCAGTTTCAGAAAGGTCCGCATCATCAAAAACCCTAACTTATTTTCAGATTTCATTGTTCGTTGTCGTCGATTTTAGATTTCGTTCACATTTGTCTTCTGTAGTTTTTCGTTGTAAGATTCTTTTAGCTTTTATGTTGTCACAGAGTTATTGTAGTTACCGCAAACTTGTTTAGCAGTTGTCGCAGACTTATTCAGTAGTTACCGCAAACTTATTTAGTAGATGCTGCAGACTTATAGAGTAGTTACCGCAGACTTATAGAGTAGTTACCGCAGACTTATAGAGTAGTTACCGCAGACTTATAGAGTAGTTACCGCAGACTTATTTAGAAGTTACCGCAGACTTATAAAGTAGTTGCCGCAGACTTATTCAATAATTACCGCAGACTTATTTAGTAGTTGTCGCACACTTATAAAGTAGTTACTGCAGACTTGTTTAGTAGTTGCCGCAGACTTATAGAGTAGTTGCCGCAGACTTATTTATTTTTGTTTTACATGTTTAGTGGGTTGGTTTAACACTTATATGCAGTCATGGTTGGTAATGGAGTCTAAGAAACCGGCAGATAAGCTTCCACTTACAAAATTTGTTAAAAATGGAATAAATGTTGATAAGAGAGAGGCTCGATTGAAGAAAAAGCAAAAGATTTCTCATGGTGAAGATGATGTCATGGACATAACTAAAGAATTTGAAGCCAAAGTCGCCAACATGGAAATGGAAATGGCATCAACTTCAGAGGAAGGGTCAAATCCGCTAGAGACTATTGGTGATATAGCGGCAAAGCTGAAGGTTTTGGATGAAAAGAGTACCACATTTGGCAAGTTCCCAAATATTACCATATGTTGGTAACTCTACTGTCAAACGCATCATTCCAAGTGTCAAACGCAGACGTCCTAAGGTTATAACTTCTGAACACGACTATAATCCTATGGAAGCTGTCGATGAATCCATATTGCGTAAGCTAATGGATTTCATGAAGACTGATGAGTAAGTCTCTTATATCTTTATCTCTAATACCTTTATTTTGAACATGTAATGATGAAAAATTATTTTTTTCTTTAAGGGAACAACCACTTTGAAGCATTAATCCAGATGTGCAACATTTGAAAAAGATTATTACTCCAAGGAAGGAGCGGCCGGATCCAAATTATGGATGGTTGGAAGATGCGGTAATTACTTACCTATAACCTTTATTTACTAGTTGTCGCAAACTTATTTAGTAGTTATCGAAAACTTATTCAGTAGTTATTGCAGACTTGTTCAGTAGTTACCACAGACTTATTCAATTTTTTTTTACAGCACATTGTTGATGCTTTGACAATGTTCCGCAATAAGACTACTCGTGGTCCTTCACCTTACCAGGAAAAAATCGGCTTCCTTGACCCATATTTCACCTCTATCATGGGAAATGATTTCAAACAAGTCCCGCCAAATAGCAGAAAATTCTTGCTTGACAAGAATTATCTTGAACATTTCTACGGTTTGGTTCCTACCGAACCGTCAAACAAGTCATGGTTCTATGACATTGATAACTTGTACGGTGTGCTGAATGTAAAAAGAAATCATTGGGTTGCTTTAGACATTGACTTCCCGAAGAAGAAGATATATGTCTATGACTATCCCGAATCATACCTCCAACAAGGAGCTCCTTGAAGCGTGTCTATTTCTCCGGAAAATGATCCCCGCAATTCTAAGCATTATGGTCCTGGAGAAAGACCGCAAGCCAAACTATACAATATTTGAGGTGCATAGAGTCACAAACGGCGTTCCGATCAATGAAAATTCGGGGGATTACGGTGTATATGCCATAAAATACATCGAGTGTCTTGCTTTAGGATGGACCTTCGAAAGGCTTAACGATAGGACCATTCAGGAATTGCGGTTGAGATTAGCGGTTGAGATGGTTGATGAACTTCCGCAGTATTCAGGACACACGATGACTAACCCATTACCTCGTGGGTTAGATATGAAAATTCCGCAACTTAATGATAACTCAATATGAGTTAACAATGTAGAGTTTGTTGATTTTATTTGTTGATTTTGTAGTTTACAATGTTTTCGTTTTCAATGTAATAAGATATTCAGTTACCAAATGTGTTACTTACTTAGTAATTGACGCATAACTTATTTAGTAGCTGCCGCAGACTTATTTATTAGTTATCGTAAACTTATTTAGTAGTTGTCGCAGACTTATTTATTAGTCACCGCAGACTTATTTTGTAGTTGCCGCAGACTTATTTTGTAGTTGTCGCAGACTTATTTAGTGGTTTTGATTACAAATGTGAGTATTTTGTAGTTGCCGCTAATTTACGCCAATTTAAAAGGAATCAGTTCAAAAAAAAGTTGATTTTTTGGCAACCAGATGGAATCGAACTAAGGATGCATAGTCATGGGCATTTAAAGACACGGGACATACGACCACTGTGCTACGGTTGTCTACATTGTATTGTTGCTGAAACTTATAGATATACATACCTTTATAATTACAGTAGTAGTTACCACATACTTGTTTTGTGGTTACCACAGACTTAGTTTCTTGTTGCCGCAGAGTTATTTTGCCACCAATTTCTGAGGAATCAAAAACAAAAAAAGTTTTGAGGTTTTGGCAACCTCAAGGATTCGAACCACTGAACACGTAACTACTAAATAAGTTTGCGGCAACTACTAAATAAGTCTGCGGTAACTACTAAACAAGTCTGCGGTAACTACTGCCTTAGTCTACAAGATTTAAAGACGCGGGTCACACGACCACTGTGCCACGGTTGTCTGCGTGATTGTGTTTCACAAATTAATATATATACATACCTTGATAATTGAGTTTGAAAAAAATTTGATTTTTTGGCAACCAGATGGAATCGAACTAAGGATGCATAGTCATGGCCATTTAAAGACGCGGGGCACACGACCACTGTGCCACGGTTGTCTACGTTGTATTGTTTCGGAAACTTATAGATATACATACCTTTATAATTACAGTAGTAGTTACCACAGACTTGTTTTGTGGTTACCGCAGACTTAGTTTCTTGTTGCTGCAGAGTTATTTTGCCATCAATTTCCGAGGAATCAAAAACCAAAAAAGTTTTGAGGTTTTGGCAACCTCAAGGGTTCGAACCACGAACCCGTAACTACTGAATAAGTCTGCGGTGACTACTAAATAAGTCTGCGGTAGCTACTGAATATTTTCTTGTTGACGTAGAGTTATTTTGTACTTGTTGCAGACTTATTTAGTAGTTGCCACAGAGTTATTTTACAATGTTGTACATAGAGTTTAAAACAGAGTTATTTAGAGTTTACAATGTTTAAAATGGTTTAAAATATAGCTTACAATGGTTTAAAATAGAGTTTACAAAGCTTTAAAATAGAGTTTACAATGGTTTAAAATAGAATTTACAATGCTTTAAAATAGAGTTTACAATGGTTTCAAATAGAGTTTACATGTTACAATATCAAGTTTACAAGTAAAAATGTAAAATATAGTATACAATGCTTTAAAATAGTTTATATGTTACACGATTATGTCCCACTTGATTACATTTTCCACAAGTGTGTTGTTTCCTAGGCCTTTTTATCGCCTTCGCAACTTCGAGGAATGATTTCATCCTTGATCTTTTCGGCCGACCAGGTTGTTGTCGAATAACATGTGGTAAACAAGTCTATGTTGCTACGTTTTCCGGTATTGGTAAAGCAAAATCCCTCGGCATGATCGCAGCCGAATACGAATTGTACAAGTAGCAGCTCGTATAATAGGGATGACAAAGTGAAATACGGGAGATCTTCGCGCTCTCAGACGTAGCTATTGCGTGTGCACATGACAACTTCTCCAAGTCAAACCTACGGCATGTACATTTTTATTCTCTCAAATTAACAACATGTAGCGATGATCCTCCGCCTGTCACTTGAACTTGATTTTCATCAATATATCCAACACTTAAAACCTTAGAATATTCCATACGACTCTGCAAAAAACCAAAACATGTCAGCCACAATATAAGACAATAGATGTAACCAAAATAAGTCTGCCATAATATAAGCTGTATTCAAAATAAGTTTGCGGTAACTATAAGCTGTATTCAAAATAAGTCTACGACAACTAAAAGCTGTAACCAAAATAAGTCTGCGGTAACTATAATCTGTAACCAAAATAAGTCTGCGGTAACTATAATCATTAACCAAAATAAGTCTACGGTAACTAAAAGCTGTAACCAAAATAAGTCTGCGGTAACTATAAGCTGTAACCAAAATAAGTATGTCGTAACTA
Organism: Cardamine chenopodiifolia; assembly: GCA_963922655.1. NCBI lineage: Eukaryota > Viridiplantae > Streptophyta > Magnoliopsida > Brassicales > Brassicaceae > Cardamine > Cardamine chenopodiifolia. Next base: position 10,655,176 of record OZ000479.1, on the reverse strand, counting down.
TAAGCTTTAACCAAAATAAGTCTGCCGTAACTATCAGCTGTAACCAAAATAAGTTACCTCTAGCAATCGTTCTACTCCACAGGTTAGTTTTGTTTTCAAATTCATTGCAGCAGTCCTTCGGTCCGAAAACCGTCTTGTCATCATTGATCTTACTTCTTCCAGTAATTGTAAAATAGGCAAATTCCTAGAGCGTGATAGTACTTTATTCATTGATTCAGCAATGTTGCTAGTAAGAAGATTGTACTTATCTCCAGGGAAATGAGCACGAGTCCACAATCATACATCAACTTTTTGAAGATAACTAAAGAGTGCAGGATTTAACGCTTCAATCTGATCAAAGGTGGTCTGAAATTCAGCAATTGTGAAAGCACTGGCCGTTTTTTTCACAAAACAAAACGCATCTTGACCTCTAAAACGGACCAATATATTCTTGTACAAATGATATGTACATATTCTACGACTTGCCTTTGGGTATACCGTTGTAATAGCTTTCCAATAGACTTGTGCCTATCAGAAATAATGGCAACGCTTTCATCAGAAATCACACCGCTGAGTTGCTTGAAGAACCATTCCCATGATTCATCATTTTTAGTATCAACTATGGAAAAAGCAATCGGAAATATCTGAAAATTACTGTCTTGAGCTGTAGCGGTAAGAAGTGTTCCTTTGTATTTACCTTGCAAATATGTACCATCTACAACCATAACTTTCCGTACGTATGGAAGTCCATTGATGCTTGCACCAAATGTTAGAAACAAATACTTGAATCTTTGCTTTTCATCAACTTCAAGTCGTGTGTGTGAACCGGGATTTGCTCTCTTTATTATGTATAAATAAGTAGGTAGCAATGCGTATCCACTCTCCTCACTTCCCCTAACAAAATTCCGAGCATGTTTTAATGCTCTTTATGCCTTCCAATAACTAATCTATACAAAAAAGTTTTAAATAAATAGCCAATCTATACATAAAAGATGTAATTCAAATACATATGCAAACATGTACCTTTATTTGAAATCGTCTATTGAGAGCTTCGGCAACGTGTATTGGCAATACGGTTGGTCCAACGCCACCAACAAAATCCTTGAATAATACCCCAAGTATCTCATGAGTTGCTTGTCGGCATCTTGCAGAACGCTCTGTAACTGAACATGTATGTGTTGTAACATACTTCCGAATGTAAAATCTTGGATGATCTCCTATTGGTGAAGCACGTAACTTCCAAGAACATCCTTTCACCCAACACTTGACAACCCATAGCTCCGGTGTCGATTTATATACATAGAAATCAAATTTCTGGACAACAGAGAGAATTTTCACTCTTGTCTCTAGCTGCTTTTTTGTGTCATAACATTGTCCAACAGCTAATTCCACAGAACTCATTTCTAAGTTCTGAAATTCAACATTACCATTGTCTTCACTTACATACACTGAGCTACATCTCTTCTTGAGAGGTAGTTTTGGTTTTTCTTCCTCTTTTTCACCCTCCAATCCATACACTGCAAAATTCTCATCCCTCGAATCTGTTTCGTCAGAGTCGTCACAATAATTAAATTTAGATTCACTAGCTTCATCATCATCTTCATCAACATCGAAAACATGGACCTGCATTTTCTCTTCAGCTTTTAGAAAACTATCTTCTGACATCTTCTCCGTATCAACTTTATCATAAACTTCCACACAAAGACGAAACATATTTGTTTTCGATTAGCCCAAAAAAATATGAAATTGCCTACAATTATCAACATATACAAGAGGTGTATCTTGAGGCAAATATTGCTTAATCTTCTTTGGCAACATGTAGCTCAATTTGACATCACAAACTCGCTTATCCAACCCATAATCCTCGTACACCATTTGAACGAAATTCTCATAACTGGTATTATTTTCAGCTGCTAGAATTCGAGATCCTAACTTAACATCAACAACAAACAACCATTTATTTCTATCAAAATTCCATTTTCCATATACAAGAATAATCTGTTGCTCCATATCTGCGCCACACAGAGACTGAATTACACGACGACGATTAGGATGAAGATAAAAAATAGCTTCAATTGGTTGTTTGGATGAAGATAATTGGCTGTTAGTACAAAGAAGAAGAAGCAGAGGAAAAACCCAAGAAAAAAAATAAGAGGCGGCGTGCCCTTATCGTCTAACCGAAGAAGATAACTCAATAAGTGTGTCGTTACTACAACAAGTCTGCGACAACTACACAATAAGTCTGTGGCAACACAAAATAAGTCTGCGGTAACACAATAAGTCTGTGGTAACTACACAATAAGTCTACGGTAACTACAATAAGTCTGCGGTAACTACTATAAGTTTGTGGCAACTACAAAATAAATATGCGGTAACACATATGTCTTTGGTAACTACACAATAAGTCTGCGGTAACTACAATAAGTCTACGGCAACTACAAAATAAGTCTGCGGTAACACAATAAGTCTGCGGTAACTACACAATAAGTCTGCGGTAATTACAATAAGTCTGCGGTAACTACAAAATAAGTTTGCGGTAACTATACAATAAGTTTGTCGTAACTACAATAAGTCTGCTGCAACTACACAATAAGTCTGCGGTAACACAATAAGTCTGCCGTAACTACACAATAAGTCTGCCGTAACTACACAGTAAGTCTGCGACAACCTTTCAATAAGTCTGCGGTAATTATAATAAGTTTGCAGTAACAAAATAAGTCTGCGACAACGTTTCAATAAGTCTGCGGTAACTCAATAAGTCTGCAGTAACTCAATAAGTCTGCAGTAACTCAATAAGTCTGCGGTAACTAAATAAGTCTGTGGTAACAAAATAAGTTTGCGGCAACTACAATAAGTCTGCCGTAACTACAATAAATATGTTGTAACTACAATAAGCCGCCGTAACTAAATAAGTCTGCGATAACGTTCAATAAGTGTGCGGTAACTATAATAAGTCTGCCGTAACTAAATAAGTCTGCGGTAACTACAATAAATCTGCGACAACGTTACAATAACTTTGCGATAACTATAATAAGTCTGCGGTAACTAAAATAAGTCTGCGGTAACTAAATAAGTCTACGATAACTAAATAACTGTGCGGTAACTGAAATAAGTCTGCGGTAACTAACGTAACACAATAACTCTGCGGTAACGTAAAATAAGTCTGCGAAGAAATAAGTCTGCGACAATGTTTACGGTATGACAGTTTTGTAATTTTTTTGCGGCGCTGGATTTAATTAATAATGGCACCATCGTAATTATTTCTTTTTAACATAGCTTGGCAAGAATACGATTGGGAATTAAACACAATATTTAACTCTAAATACACAGGAGTCATTCTATCAATTAAACGGTAGTTTTGAGTCAAATTGGTCTATCGTTCCTTACTTTTATCTTTCTTCCATTTTATTCTCACTTACGCTAGAAACCACCAATCAGAGCCTCATAGTTTTCTTGCAAAATTTGGATTTGATTTGCTATAAGAAACGAATAATGGTTGAGATGTGAATTAAATAGAGAACAGCGGATTATAGTCCATAAAGTAAAATCTCATAAGTGATGTCAATCTCGGTGATGTCAATCCATAAGTGATGTCAATCTCAAAAAAATTGTAAATTTTGTATGGGTCCGTTGTTTTTCTCCTCCAACACTAGGCTGAAACCGGGTCTGGATCCATTAACATGACAACCATTAGAAGACCGATTGTCTTCATTAATGGTAGGGCAATTAGGTGTTTTCGAAGAAAAGATATTACCAACATGGACTTACAATAGGATTTGTGTGTAATTAACTCTGGAGAGTAGGAGAAAGCCTTCAGTTTCGATCGGACAATTAGTAGATTAAATCTTTGCCTTAATTATTTACTTTACAAAAACACAAGGTAAAATTTTATTTCAATAGTTCAGACCAAAGAGAGTTTTTTCTCCATCTAGGATGTCCATACTAGCATTATAATCATATAAAAATAAATCATCAAATAATATTTCTTATTTTTATATTTTTCTCATTTAATTGCATCCTAAACACAATTTCTTTTAATAAAAATGATTTAAATATAGTTAATGACCATAATTTAATGATAAAAAAAAGTAGAGTAAAGAAAAAAATTTAAAGAGCTATTAAAATATATATATCAAATTTTTTGTATAATAAATTTAAATTAGTAAAAAAAAAAAATTTAAGATCATCCAACCAAGAAATAGTTTTCTAATTATTGTGCGGTTGAAAAATAATTAAGATCATATACACTATTTTACCATCTTTAAGATCATATACACATTAAGTTTTTAGATTCACATAAATGTATTATAATTTTTTATATTATATTACATGTGATGGTTGTACAAACATTATGCATTTATGGTAAAAATAAAATTTTAGATAATTAAAATTTTTAAAAACTAAAAATAGAAAAAGATGAGCAGAATGATAAGAAAAAATAAATTAAGATGTAAGAAAAAAGTATTAAATTCTAAGAAAATGAAAGACCAACTGATGATAATTCTAAAAGTATTGAAATTTAGTGAGGATATGAGTGTCAAAAAGTCGATATCTAAAAGAAAAAGGAAAAATATCTAAGAGCATGTTCAAATATAAGATGAGATATTTAAAAAGCAAATTTGACATGCACCGTAACATTATCGTCCACCACCTTCAGCAGAAAAGATTCCATGAATCCTTCATTTTCTTCTTCTTTGGTTTAATCACACTTCCTAAAAAGTACATAACTGCCATCTTCGAACGATCTCTATTATTTCCCTTTTCCATTGACTCTAGTTTATGTAACACATGTGACATATCTACTCTCTTTACGTCTAAAAAGTGATTCTTAGCAAAACTATTATTGCCCGAATCCATGTAACATGTTGGGAGCGCACGACAGTCAAATCCAGTTAGCAATGCATGTTCTCCAATCGAATATCTAATTGGAATACCATTCACGACGAACCGGAACTCATCCATCATCTTAAGATCAGCTATTCTAACAAATAAAATCCAAAAACCCATGAAGAACAACTCACTCTATGCATATGGAACACATGTCTAAGACTGTGGGTGCTTTGTAAACCAGCTAAGCTCACTCACTGAAAGTTTCCTCTCTAATACTTCAACCGACGTTTTAATATTGCACACATAGCTGAATTTGTATTTTTTTCTTATAACATGTCTGATCAAAGAATAACATTTTTAGGTAGACGAACTGACTCCATTATATCATGCAAGCTAAACAAATGCAAATCCAAACCAAAGATTAAAAAACAGAGGGAACAGTTTATGAACAAACAAATGCAAACAAAACCAATGCTTAAAGACCAACTCTATGAACAATTTATGACCAATTCTTTTTGAGCTTTAGATAATAAGAACCATTCATGTCATTTGAATTGAAAAAAAAATGGATTGTTAAGATGCATTTGAGTCATCAACCAATAATTACCATAAAAAAATTTAACCATAAAAAAAAACCAAATATTTAAAAATCATTCCAATTGTGCTTCGACCAAGTTAATGAGAAATCCTTGAATTCATTTTTCTTATTTCAAGATCATAGTGTCTAGAAATGGTTGTTGGATTTTTATTTTTTTTCCAAAAACAAAAGATAAAAATAAGCAACAAAAAAGTGCAAGTGTATGTACATATGGACATATTTGAAATGACAAAGAAACTAAATGAGATCTCAAAATGCAAGTGTATGTATATATGGTATATAAATAAAGTTATAGATCTCAAAAGAATGTAAAACTAATAATGGATTAAGGTTCTTTAGTTTTGATGACAAATTATTGTTGATTGTTGAAGGTTGTCACTGTGAGATGCATGCATTGAAATATTACATTATGTTATGAATAATGGTTGCACTGTAACCACAAAGTTCAATAAACAATATTATAAGCAAATGTAAAGTTTTAAAAAGTCAACTAAGTACAATGGGAACACATCATTTTTGATGAGCCAAAGTATTCTTTCTGAGAAAATCAAATACAACGAGAATGAAGAATTGCACATATACTTCACAAACTAGATTATGACAAACATAAAGTTTATCTGCACAAATACATAGATCGTATGAATATAGAATATTTGTGTTTAATTAATCTCTCAACAAATGAATTTATGTATGCAAAAAAACTAATATTCATGAAATTTAACTATAAATGCTAAAAACACTTCAAATCAGTTTTAGGATATGATTTTGTGTTTAAATCTTTGGTTGGTAAAAGTTGGTTTTCTTAAAGAATAATGATTGAAGAGAGTGTTCTTGTGGCATCTAACTTAAACATTAGAGCAATATCCTCTAAAACTTTTTGATTGAACACTACATATATTATTGCCTCATTTCTTTAAGGATCTTATAATTAAGGCAGAATTTTCAACAGGTAAATTCTAAATTCTAAAGCTAAAGTCTAAATTTAATGGTGTTTTGAGAATTTTCATATATCAATAACTAATAATGTGACGAACAAGTCGGAGCTAATGCTGAAGAAGGAGAACCTAAGAGAAAACAAGAAGAAAAGTTCTTTTCTTTTTATAAAATAATAAAGATATTAGATGATTATCCATATCATATGTGGGGCAAATACTTTAGTAAGTAAAATCGAATTTTTAATTAAAAAAAATTATATGTAAACTAATGGAAAATGTTTAGGTAGTAACAATTATATTTTACAATTTTAAGAAATATGTGAAAAATCAGTTTAGTATTGAGACAAAAAGTAACAAAAAATATAATAATTTATTCTTTACAAAAATAATAATTTTAATTAAGATGGAAATAAATGATTAAATAATTGAGAAATATGGAAAACGGGAAAATGTTATTTTTATTCTACCCTATAGTTAATTTTGTTTTATCCCTAACCAATTTATCTCTTATTTGCATTCAAACTTTAATATGTTTAAGCTGCGGTTGCAACGGTTCTATTCCTATGAATCTTGCCTTTCAACATAAAAAACCGAGATGATGGGCTAAGTTAGGGTGCCAAAGTTCTTGATTTTTTGCTAACCCCTTTCATCTGATAAAGAAGCTTAGTGGCCATAATGTGAAACACATTTAGTGTAATCATATTTACAAACACTTGCTACTATAAAATCTTTGTAAATTTTAATGTTTGCGTAGATAATCAAAGAATATTATAAGTAAATTACACTAACACAATCTACTGCATATTTGTATAATTATTATTATTGATATCTTCCTAAATTTACTATACATATTTTATCATGACTTTACCTGTTTTAAATACATATTATATCATGTGCTTTTGGGAGGTGGAGATTGGGTTGGGTCCGTGATATGATTTTTGATCTTCTTGTTGCACTCAAGAGTCGAAGCCTCTCTTTATCTACATGGTCCAGTCCATTTAAATCAGGCAACAACCACTCATCACACATAAATAAACTAATATTTGGAAACAAAACAATTACCGAAAAATTCTAACCAAATTGTGCTATGATTATGAAATGAATAAAAAAAAATATTCCAACTTGTAGATGTATTTTCTATTGGTAACCAGATCTTCATCACCAAATGTCAGACTAATAAATATTCGGTAGCAGCATGTGCTAGTAATCCTTAATCTAAGTTACAATAATGTACATTTCTTTTTTTATAATTAGGAGGTTCAAAGTCCATGGACTTCTAATCTTTTTGAAACAGAGCTCAGAGACTAATGTTAAACTAAAATTCTTTCTAATGAAAATCGAATTCGTGAACTCTTTAACTTTGACTCACAAAAAGTTACAAGTACCCCAAACATTATTCTTTAGAAAATGTGATCTAAATATTTTAAATTTATGCAAAACAACAAACAATTAATTGTACTAGGATCTTTTATCTTAATCACATCAATTTTTTTTTAATATTCGTCAATCTGAATACATCAAAAGTGACATTTCCTTACTAATAAAAAGAAAAAGTCCAAAAAAACAATTTTTTTTTTTTTAAATTGTCTTTTCTTAGTATCTTTTTGCGATTCTCTGAGCTCACAAAAATGGCGGCTGTTCCTGAAGCTACTGAAGAAGCGAGATTGAGAATGAGAACCGTCGTTGAAGAACAAGACGAGCATGAATTGAAGAAATTAACAAAGTCATTTCTAGGTTTAAGCTTCTCATTGATGTTAGCTCATCTCCCAAACGACGGAATCTCTCTAATCCCACGATTAACATCACAAATCAAAGAGCTGAAACGACGACTCACGGCAGCGGAAGATCAAGTCCGTCAGATGAAATCTCGGCGCGTGGAAGACTCAAAAGCTAACGCGCGTGTTGTAGAGATCTTCGCTAGTCACAGAAACGCTTGGCAAGAAGAGGAGAAACGATTGTTGAATCGGATTCATGAAATGGAAGAAGAAAGAGAAGAGTTTATGAATAGGGTTAATGAATTGGAAAGAGAGGTTAGTGAAAGAGATGAAATGATTGGGTTTATGTCTAGAAGAGGGATTGAGGAAGAAGAAGATGAAGTTGAAGGAGAAGGAGATAGGTCTATTGAACGTTATGGTGTAGATCACCTCACTGTGTCATCTCCCACAGCTTATACAAGTTCTCATTTCTGGACTGAATCAAATACTAATCCTTTCCAGGTTTTTGATTTTGAGCTTCTCAATTCTTGAATTCAATGATTGAGAGTGTTTTGATAACTTGGGGGTTTTGATTGTGTTTGTGGATGTACAGTATGAATCTTTGGAATCTTTGTACCGTATGAAGCATTTTGTGCCAAGGTAATAGAGATTGTGTAATGATGATGATGATAAGTAATGTATATGACTTTATCTTTGATTTCATTAGAAGGGAATCACCATGGAAGATTGACAGTGAAGCGACGGGTGTATCTGCGAAATTGAGGTTACTTGAAGAGGAATTACTAAATCTTGAGAAAGTTTGTGGTAGTGAGATTTCGAAAGTTCCGTCTTTGTTGAGAAAACAAGCAAAGAGGTATCAAGCTCTTTCAGGGAAGATCGATGATCTATGTAGAAGAATGGTTGGTTACTCACTAGACACTATAAAACACATTCTTGAGTTTAGTTACTGAAGAGCTAAACAAGTTTTTACCTTTCTTGTTTTTTCAGCAGAGTAGTGATCCGTGCGATGCGACATTAGGATCTGAGTTCAGGACGCAGAGACAAACCGAGTTTTTACTCGAGTGTTTTAGACTTCAGCAGCGAGCATCAGAGACAGGGCAGAAGCTAGTTTCATTGCAGACGGAAATAACTAGGAGTAATCAAGGAGATCAATTAAACCAAGCTAAGATGAACATAAGAAGGTCATTGGATTTGATCAAGAACAATTTGAAAGAAGTTCAGAGAAACTTGGAGATTTGGCTGGCTAGGATCATTGGAGATCTTGAAGGCATTCTTGCTCGAGATGGGGCTTCGCGTGTAAGAGAATTCTACGTTGCTCGATACCCTTTTGTTCAGTAGAATGAGAACTCTGCATTTTTGTTTCTTTTGCTTTATGTGTTTTGTAACTGTGGTTAACTTGCATAAGATCATTGTAGAAGTCTAGATTTGATCTGATAAATAAGCAAATTCTGAAAAACTTATATTAATCATTCCAAATTTTGTGGGGTCGGACATGTTTGTACGTCGCAAAGAATTTAATAAAGAAGATTAGAATCTCATTGTCATAATGAAAAGTAACGTTCACATATGCACAAACGTATTATTGTTTTGTTGGTATATGACATGTATATATGTTTAATCCGGAATGTGAAATCCAAATCTAATATGTAATTTGAAGTATCCAGTTTTCTCATATGAGGTTGAATTAGATCTAAACAAACGAATCTTCTGACTTGCAACATTTTCAACGGCAGATGAACAGAGACAATGTGAAATCGGATCTAATACATCATCCATTGCCCCTAGTTTTGCTTTAAGTTTATGAGCTGGAAGGAGAAGATTAGGGTTCACGATCATAACCCAGACGGATTCTGTTCGGTTGAGGTCTAGCTATCAGTCCTTCAGTGACCCAACCCACTGATTCACTGTCCTCTTTGGCGTGTTCAAACTCTCGTTGCACATAATCTAAAGAAATGTGAAGGCGACCGCCCGGTTTGCAGTCTGAGTAAGTGCTCGTAGCTTCAATCCCAGCATTTTTCTCTAGCCAGTAGAGATAGTTCACTTGAAACAACGACCTGAGCATGTCTTGTGGCGACGCGCTTTCCTTGAGCATCACCTGACAATTATAAGAGGTGATCAAATGGTGAGACATTCCGCTGGATAATAATGATGAAAAGGTTTATTATTGCTTACGCAGAATCTGCCTTTGTGTTCTGTAAGGATGTAGCCTTCATTGCGATACAGTTCAAAGAGTGCTATTGCTTCTTCTTTGTTGTGGATTACATCACTGAGCTTTGATCCTAGTTGAAGCCGTTCCTCTATGTCTGCGGCTGCTGCTTTTGCTTCTGATGATAAGACAAAATCCTGCCGCTGAATAAAGCAGATAACAAGAATCAGCATTGTTTCTTTCTCTGGTAAAGTTTGGATTTTGAACTGGTTTACAAGAGATCTCAGAGGGTTTAATAAGGAGAATGATGACATTTTCACCTTTTCTGGGAATTTAATGTTTAAAAACCGAGCAGCTGGGAAGAGAGGTTCTTCGTCGTTGACCTCCTTGATTAGAGGAGCTTGGCCGCTGATTAGATATTCACTAAAAACCAAACCTGTATAGTAAAACAGAGATATTATTTTCGTTTTTTCCAACAGAATTTGATGAATATTGAATGAATTGGGTGGCTGCAGGAGAGGGATTTACTTGCACGATATGGGTTTAGAGTCCGCAGTTGGATGCATTGGTAAGACTTGAGATTGGTATACATATGGATCAATGTCACAACTCCAAACGAAGCAAGGGCAAGACTTGTAGAGGTTCCTATGCAATTGGCAACCACAATTCCGAGAAGGATACCCATTGACTTGCTCACCATTCCTTGAGCTTCACCTTTGGCAATTACCTACAAAAGAAGCTGTTGATGATACAACTACAAGCCCAGAGTAGTAGATAAAAAAAGCAAATAGCTTTGCGGTTTCAATAACATGTAGATAAGTGATAAAGACTTGAAGAACTCGTAGAAAATGCCATATAAAAACTGTCATAGACCTCAGCGAAGTTCCTTTGAGAAGCAAAGCCAGCATTAAAGCAACTTCTAGTAGCAGCCTGTAGACAGGTAAATGATAATTTCAATATACAACACTAAACAATACACAACGCTGCACTTAAAGCTATGCAAGTAGAGCTTTAGAGACGAGCAGAGAACCTGAATCAATGCAGCAGCAGAACGGCCAGCACCAGCAGCAGCACCAATCATAACGAAACACTGAGGGAACACCGGCGTCAACATCTCCATACCAAAAGCAGCATTTTCAAGAAGATCAGCAAATAGTCTCCATCCTTTTGGATGAACATCGAAATGTCGTCCATATTTCGATAACATAATCTTACTAAGATACCCAATTCCATCTTTAAGCACCCAATTAATAGCTGCAGCTGTAGGAATTGCTCCTTTACCCAACCCAACTGCATAAAGCAAAGACTACCAAAAAAGAAAAAAATGAACAACAGGTGTTCGTGAAAATGCCTAAGAGAGATGCTAAGCTTCAGTCATCTACCTGAGTAGCAAGAACGCCGCTGATTTGACTAGCAATACCTTGAACACCTCTCCAAAGAGAGTAACCGAGATAATCAGAAGTGACACTATTGGGGAAACCTTCAGGAAGAAGGAATTGAGTTAGAAGGTTTCTACATTGAGCCAAGAGATTCTCAGGAGTTAGAGAAGACGACAATTCGAAAGCAGATTCTTCAGAGATGAACTTATCTCTGACAAAATCGGGAACAAGTCTCTTCCTTTTACTTCCTCTCACTTCCCAAACTGTATCATTCTCTGTATCTCCGTTACTATCTGAATCCTGAGTTTTAGCTATGGCGGAAGCAGATGATAATCGGAAATGGAAGAAGGAAGACAATACCAATACAAGAATCCAGAGAAATCTCAAACGGAATGATGAGTCATCAGAGTTATCTCCGTCGCCGTTAAACCACCAACCACCGTCTCCGCCGTTACCATTTCCGTTACTTCCGCCGTTATCTCCAATAAACAGTGAAGCAAAGCAATTTCTCGTCACGAGAGATTGATTACTGAAATTATCATTTACAGTTGCGACAAATCGGACGCATCGAGAAAGAGAAGGAAGCGATTGTTGCCGGAGTAATTGCCGTGGGAGAAATAAACGCTGCCGGAAAGTAACATCACTCCACCGCCGTGAAGTGACGGTGACGGAAGCGTCGCCAGTAATTAGATAAGAACAACTCATCTTCTTCCTCTTCTTCTCTTTCAAAACTTTAAATTTAGTACAAATCCTATTTTAATTTTATATAACAAACAGTTTAAAATATATATATATATATTAGGGTTCTTGGTTATGTATTAAAAACCCCCAAATTTATCCCGCCATATTTTCTGTGAGAAATTAGGGATTTCAATGGCTAAGGAGATACAAAATTTATGGAGAGAAGTAAGAGAATTGAGTTTAGGAACTAAAATCGATCATCTTGATTCACCACCGTCTCCGGTGAAGTTTCTCCGAGATTACGTATCTCAGAACAAGCCTTGTGTAATCTCCAACGCTATAGCTCATTGGCCAGCTCTAAAACTCTGGTCAGATCCAGCATATCTCACCGGAGCTTTATCAAATGACCTTGTCTCACTACATCTCACTCCTAACGGTTGCGCTGATGCCGTCACTCGGGTCCATGATCAAGAAAGCACCGGAGATACAGATCTCTGTTTTGCTTCAGCTCATGTGGAGAAACTTCCGTTCCCGGAAGCTCTTAAAGCTGTTCAATCGTCGTATAAGGGGCAAAAAGTTGGGTATTTACAACAGCAAAACGATTGTTTCAGAACTGAGTATTCAAAGGTTGCTTTAGATTGTGACGGTGACGTTTCGTGGGCTACGGAGGCGCTTGGTTGTTCACCGGAAGCTGTAAATCTTTGGATTGGTACTGATCTCTCTGTGACTTCTTTTCACAAAGATCATTATGAGAATCTATACGCTGTCGTTTCAGGGGAGAAACATTTCCTTCTTCTTCCTCCGACTGATGTACATCGTCTCTATGTTCAACAATATTCAGCAGCTAATTACTCTTACCATCGAGTCTGTGAGATTCTCAGATTGAGTTTTAGTGATTTTGGTTTCTGTTGAATGATGTTAAATGAGATAAAGTTTGAATCTTTGTAGGATACTGAAGTGTTCAAGCTTGAGCATGAGCAGCCGAAGAGGTATGTGCCTTGGTGTAGTGTTGATCCTTACCCTTCACCAGAGAAAGAAGCAAGTGAGAGATTGAAATATCCGTTGTTTTTTAATGGCCCAAAGCCGTTTCATTGTACTGTCAAGGCTGGCGAGATTCTTTACCTGTAAGAATCTCTCAATCCATTTGCTCCACAGATTGAGAATTCTCAGAAATTTTTTGCTCTATTTAGTCTACTTAAGTTTAATCACTGATGTGTAAGAAACAAAGATCAGATTCCGACACAATCGTTCTGAATATGGCAGGCCAAGCATGTGGTTTCACCATGTTAGTCAAAGTCCAGGAGATGGTGGCTATACCATTGCGGTGAACTATTGTAAGAGTTTTAGTTTTGCTTAGATCTTTTGTTTGTCTTCAGGTGGTAAACCAGTATTTTTTTGGCTCTCCAGCCTCTAATAAGCTACATATGCATCTAATTTGCAGGGTATGACATGCAATTCGATATCAAGTATGCTTATTTCAACTTCTTGCAATCAGTATCATACAAGTCATCCTCACTCAATCCGATTCTGTCTTGGAAAGAACACGAAGATTTGGAATCCAGTGATACAGAGGTATGAAGAGATGAAACAACATTTGCTAGTTGAGTTCAAGTTTCTCGGTCATAGTAGAAAGCCTGGAGAAGATCTTAACATTACATTTGGATAGATCTTAGGAGAAAGGAGAATTTTCTGTTTGCTGTTTACTTCACCACTTGTCATGTCCATTGGTACCAATGGTACATTCTCCACTATTTCTTGAGTTTTTTCTCCCAAGAGTTCTAAGGAACCATAAATCATAGTAAAGCTCTTAAATTATCTGAATCGTATCTCTTTTGTTGATGACTTCAATTTTGTCTCAGTTGTTCCTTGAATTAATGGTGGAACTCTGAAGCCATCATCTATCTAAATATCGAAAGTCCAGGACACGCTCTTATACACATTGATGCGTATACGCTTATATATATACTGTTGTCCACAAAAGGAGATCAAGAAAACATTGCAGCACACCAGAGTTATTTCAAGAAATTTGTGAACTCTTGGTTCAGTCAGCGGATTTTGGTGAAGAGATGGGATTGTTTGTGAATAAATGTCCAATTGGTTTGTTCTTCTGGTCCTTGTAGATCAATGGTTCTGTTTACTTTGTGGTAATGGGGATGATACCTGTTGCTGCTGTTGCTTTCTTTTCTTTGTAAGACGCCCAGGTGACACTGTAAAGACCTGCAGTGATTGCACACCTGCCTAAAACGCTAAGAGAGAAGGAGAAAAAAACGAGTCAGTTAGACAACTTCAGACACATCCCATCCATGGCTGAGAATAGCCAAGACAAAAGGAGAAAGAGTTTTAAACCTCCCCAAGTAGATAGGGCTTCCAAGGAAGATTCTGGACAAGAAGGCTGAGGCTGCAGGTTTAAGAGGACTATAGAGAGCAACCAAGGAAGGACCCAAGATCTTATTTGACCACGTCAAGAGACCATAGTTGAAGGCAGAAGCGATAACTCCCTGCACAGAAGCAGCAGCAGAGCTACTCATTTGGAGAAACCTAATGGCTCAAAGGCTATACACCACACATATGGTGTGAGGACCTTACTGCATTGACAACTGCAAAGAACTCAGATCTTGTGAGACTCCAGTTTGTCGTCTCATTGGTCATGAAAAAGTAGATGTCACCATAAACATGGTCCCAAAGAAGTACGAGTATGTTGTGACTGAGAGATTTGCCGGATACTTCTTCAAGAGTGGAGCCTGATCATATGTTTACAATACAGGGTCAGTCCAAAGACAAGATCATTCTCTGAAACTGAAAGTGTTTGGATCATCTTGAAGTAAAGAAAAGCAGCCATGCAAGTACAATTCCCAATCAAACACAAAACTCCGAAATTCTATCTCCCAAGTCCATAGAGAAAGCCAGACATGAAGTGTCCTGATGTTTCAGAGTGTTTTGTTTCACCATGACTCAAGAACTCAGCCTCTGTTTCCCCAAACAAAGCCGGTCCTCGAAACAAAACCATCAAAACTTCCCCAAGAACACAAATCACAGTACCTCCGACTTTAGCTTGACCTTCTAGTTTAAATAAATTCAATCTCTCTGTTCTGCAACAACACAAAAATCTAAAGAGAAGACATCGATTGATTCTCTAGTTTTGCAAGAGTAGGAGTAAAGGGAGAGACTTTACCCCACAATGAGAGCCAAGATGAAAGTAAAAACTGGAATAGACGGTTGAATAGCTGCAGCATAAGTAGGATTGGTGTAATTGAGACCAATGAGAAACAAAAGCTGATTACCAAATATCCTAATTCACAACAAAAAAAAAACAACATTTTGATGATTACACTCATAAAGATAGTGAGAAAAGGGGAAATAACAAAACTTTACTTTACCCTGTTAAGCCAAGGAAGAAAAAAGCTAAGAGAAAGCGTCGACTTAAAGGATATTCTTTGTAGCTCAATTCAGCGTTTCATTCTGATGTGGTTATCTCCTCTAACGCTATGATGTACGATCTGCAACCTGTGAAAACAAAAGGTTAGGAGACTCATATAGATATACGTTTGTTGGCAAGTACGTACGAAAATCGTCATCACTAACTGTTCCTTTTTCTTTAAATTAGATCTTTGATTACGGTAGGCGACAGTCTACAAATGCTAATGACTGTCAAAGAAGAGGTTCGGCTCAAATTTTGCCTTTTTGGTTATTTGCCTTTAGATCATAGACCAATCACTTTGCACATGCACTTATCAAGTCTTCTTAGGAACAGAATACTGTGAGACTCAACTACATCAGTAGCTGATCTGACATGCCCAACGTTTAGATGCCAAGTCGCAGATTTGATTGTTGTCTTCAACCCGTTTATATTCTATATTCATACAGTAAGCTTTCTCTCTAGAAACTCTAATTAGTTTACGAGTGAATCAATATAGTTGACGAGTTTCACTCTGTTTATTGATAGGAATGATATGATCAAGAATGGCAAAATAATGAAAATAACACCATAGTCAAGCAGGTTTCTACTTGAATGGTAGTGCTTCATCTTCCAGCTCACTAGATATATGCAATCAAAAGTTTCATGATATGTGGTTATCTTACATAGAAGTGAAATGATCCCCATGTTTTGTTTGTATATGTTCTGTTATGTTTCATGTCTCATCTAAAAATCCTATGATTTTTGTGTTATTTGAGAATACTATACTGCTGACTCTGTAATCAACTCCATCTTTGGTATGAACTATTGACTGGCTGTGATTATTAGCCGATGAGGTTCAAAGTTGCAGGTATATATTATCTTTATCATCAATACTTGAACCATCATGTGATGCTATTAACGTTAAGAAATTTGATTGACTTAACCTCATTTGCCTTTTTTGGAATTTTAAAGTCTATGCAAAATAACACAATTGCATTTGCAGTGAATCATCTCTGACTATTGGACTATCCATAGAATCACAATAGTGCTTCTGAAATATTAAGCTACAGTTTTTAGGTGGGCCTATTGTTCTCAATGTAATGAACACATGCATGCATAATAGTAGTGGCGTTGTGCTTTATGGTAATTCAGGAATCACTACAAATGTATGCCAAACTTGCACATTAACATCATGAATATATGATATTTTTATCCCAGCTAATGTGACTGTTTTTCTTCTTTAATATTAGTTTGGATCTTATAAATTTAGGTTACCATTATGAGAAATAACATCATAATGGTAAAAATACTATTTCAATCTTCTTGGATGGGGTTAGGCAAGAACATTGGGGCTTGATAGCCAATTTAGAAACTGAAAATATCCATTTTGTATTTCCTGAGTGGGTATTGTATTGTCTTCCATTTGAGTGTATCTTATAAAGTCTTTTGAAAATATCTTCTTTCGTAAGTTGAATTGTGTCTGTACCGTTATAGATTCCCCTAGACTAATTAGGTTTTAAGTTCTGTTAGTTTAAATGCTAATGGAATTTTGGTTGCATGACTAAGGAGTTTCACACTCGGGATTTTATATTAATAGCTACGGCAAAGTAGCAAACACTGCTAGAATAATGATGAAATGCAAAGTCAAATTGAGATGCCTTCAACAAATCAACTATGCAACAAAAAGAAAGGTAACCTCCAAGCTTTCTCTATGCTCCTCATTATGAATCATCATTCTCTGATTACTACAAAAGAAAAAGTAAGGTTGTTTTTAATCATCTTTAAATAGACAACTATCAATACATTTAGTTTTGAAGGCAAGCAGGTTGACTTTGTCATTTTTTTTTCATTTTGCTTCCCACATTTCCTCAATCTTTAAGCAAAATATCAATGCTTTAAATATGAGTTGTTTCTCGGGTTATCTTCTATATATGCTTTTAGAAGTGAGGATGCAAAAGTTTCTGGAGTAGGAATGTTTCAAGCTCTTCCCAGGCAGGAGTTGAAGACAGTATAACCATAAGGGTTTTGAGAGACAGAAGCAGAACTGAAAACATTGACTCCCAGAGTATTGTCTTCCCAGAACCATCTGAACTGGAAACTGAGAAGAAAAGACTGAAGAGTAAACCTCTTTGTCTGTTAATATGTCTAGAACCCATTGCAGATTTGTGGTAGCTCAGATGAACTGGAACAGTACAACTCGGGCCAGCAGCAAAACTCTGGCACCTGCCGCGGATTCAACAGGTAAAGACAATATATCCACCAATCATGGCTTTGTTTCTTACAAATTTGGTTTGAGCAACCTTGCTCATCCACGAACAATGAATCATCATGGCTTTGTTTCTCAGGTGCTCTCTTGCGACGGCCAAAACCGTAAGGAATCATTGTCACGTATTATCATATTGTTTCTCCAAAATTTAGTCTTGTATATTTAACGAAGCAAAACCCACATTATTTTGTGGTGGTTAAAGTTAACATGTGTCTCCTATCTTTACTTTTTGCAGTTGGAGGAAATTATATGTACAGAGAAATATGTCATAATCAGGGTATTGCTTGGAAATTCAAACAATATATTGTCAGATTTTAAAATCCAGATCCGGGCGGACCTCTAGTAGCATAGTAAGAATCCTACAAATTAGAAGATAAATAGTTAAAGCAAAATTACATAAATGTGTTCAAAAATATGATAAATAAAACATATTATCGTAGACTGTAAATCATCTCTTTATGGAATGTAGAAGTTGAATTATTTCTTCTTAAATGAGTGTTACCAACCAATTAGTATCTAAGATTAGCAGATGAGTAATTCCTTCTGAATAGAGAAGCATGATTTCTTACTTTTTGGATCGTCGTGCCTGCCTATGCTACTAGGCAAAGCAACACTTGATATTCTGAAAGCGTTATGTAGTTTCTACAATCAAAGTAAGCAAATAAATTGTGTAACTGGTATTGGAAAAAGTCTTTTGGTGGGAGAAAGGAATCAAAATCTCTAAACCAATGCATGTGCAAACTTTCCTTTTTCTAGTATATTTTCAAAAGTAAAAACAGTTGAAGTAAGACACAAGCAGAAGCAGTACTTTTGATAGAGTGTCTTGCAAGCAAAACGTATTAGATATGTACACGTACATATACAGACACATGTAAAGCCATACATATATACAAGCCTAGAATACTCTACTATCTCATAAATAGAGGTGAACAAAATATTCGTTAGATTTGTTTCGATCCATAATTCGTTTTGATTTGTTCTAAAAAATGTAATATCCGTAATTTTATAAAGGGAAGCAAATATTAAAAAATTTTTTTGTTAAAAGCGAAGCAAATATTAAATATTTTTAAAATAAGGATATTCACTCCACTTCGATATATCTACATATATGTATATATAGATATATATATATATATTGCATAATAATTATATCTATATATAAATTATAAATATTTACTCATCAAATTAATTATATAAATATTAAAATTTAATAAATTAAGAAGAAAGTATGTAATTTTACTTATTAAATTAAATTATTCATGGATATTTGTTTTTTCTGTATTTAATTTTATTTTTATAATTATTTTAAAACTATTACAAAGCGAATCGAATATCCATGAATAATTTAAATAATATTTGTTTAGATTCGAATTAAATACGAATCAAAAAGTTACTGATTCGGATGGAGTAAAATAAATCACGAATATTTTCAAAATTTAGGATATTCGTTTCGTGTCCACTTCTACTAGAAAGACATGCGATTTTTAGTTCGAGTTCTGTTTAGTGCATAATATTCTATTTTTGATTTTGAATTTTTCAAAATATACTACCAATTGTAGTTATTTGGTGAAAGATTCATAAAACTTGGCCCACAATTAACATATCGTTAGTCATATTAAACATGTCGATTAGTTATATATTAGCTCATGTAATTTTCATATATCTTTAGCAAATTCATATAGTTATAATAAGTTGGTTTTATAATTTTCGCATATATAAGAATTGATAATATGGGTTTATAATTTTAGATGTTTAGCTTTTATGTTGCGAGCATATGTATTATGTAACATTAGGTTAATTTATCAATCAATGAAACTTCTAGAACTTAACATTAAAATCAGAATATTTCAAAAAAAAAAAAAAACCATGTGGGGGGTTACTTTTATGGTATCGATACTTCATATTTGTTAGAAAAAGTGATGTATGAAAATTTTAGATAAACTAACCTATAGTTTTTTCTTTGAAAAATCCGAATATTTCAAACAAGAAATATTAAAACCAGAAAAAAAAAACTCTAGGTTAGTTTCTCTAAAATTTTCATACATCACTTTTTCCAACAAATATGAAGTATCGATACTATAAAAGCAACCCCCACATGTGTTTGGTACCAAAAGATGCTGCGTAGATATGAGTGCAAGACTGAGCTTGACACACACATACACACACACTCAATATATAATAGTATGTGTCATATGTGTGTAGGTTGATAATGAAAGAGGACCACATGTTAGCACCTTAACCCCACTTTTGCCTTCTCCCTTTTTCCTCAAGCTTCTTTGTTTCTCTTCTTTATTCACTCAACTCATTCCTAAATATACTCGTAGCTCTCACATAACACCCATATATATATATATATATATATATATAGAAACCACATATTGCCAAACATACACACACACACACACTTATATTTAGTTATTTTACACACAATGGTTGGTTCGCTAATAATCTATATTTTCCCTTACTAATTCCAATAACATTAATTGTGGTCTAACATTGACACTTGGTTTTATATAACTAACTAATTTAATACTAACAAGTAGTAAATTATAGATTTAAGGTTTTGGAGATGTGATAGAACAGTTGAAAATCACATTTGTTTGATATGGATGAAATTGGGACATATCTACGGTATCAAAATCATTGAATGATCACATTTGACTTTTGTAAGAAAATATTTACGTTGATGACAAAAAAAAAAGAAGAAAATATTTACGTAAGAAAATAGACTGTTTGTATGTATGTGTAGATATAAGTTGAAAATAAAAAAGGAAGCCGTTAGTTACTAACTAATATAACAAATTCAAATTTAAAATTTAAAATTTAAGTTAATGGGGACTGAGCTAATTTAAAATTGAATATGAAACAATATCTAAAAAATGGCTCCAACTTTCCCCTCAAAACGGGAAGACAAAATTGTCTTCTAAATCTGACGTTTCGAAAAGAATTGTCTTCTAAAGAGAATTTCCTGAAAAAAATAATAATAATATAAACTAATTTAATAACACAAAAAATAGACAGTGGTTAGTGATTTACGCGTAATTCAGTAAACGATTTATTAGACGCCGTTAAATGGTCAACAAAACCCAAACTTAACCGATAACCACTATAAATCAAAACCATATACAGTATTTACAATTCTGTTTAATCTAAACACTTTTAAAAACAGTTAACCAGAAATGTATCAAATTTTTCCTTATCAGGAATGTATCTATTACAAAAAAATGATTGTGGAAAATAATTAGTCAAACCGGGAACAGAAATATCGGTTTGATCCTGTCTATTTAAACCGTTTCATTGACGTCGTTTACAATTTCATCTTTACATTAGTTTTGTGCCTTTTACTTCATCTCTCATCTCATCTCATCTCTGCTTTGAGAAGAAGGAACAATAAATGCACTTGAACTCACACTCTCTCTCTTTCGAATCCGCCATTTGATGAACTTTGTTCTTCTTCGTAAGTCATCAAATCTCCAGAGAAGGAAAATTACTACTCGCTGAGTCATTTTCTTATTCCAAGATTCTTCCTTTTTTGTTACTCGAGCATTTGATCCGATTTTGTATTTATCATTCTTGAGAGAAGGATCTATAGATAACTTGGTATTAGAGTAGCTTGATATTGAAGTAGCTTCAGCAATGTATTTACATTTTGTTTTGTTTTTTCTGATTCATGAAATGGAGTTGAGTTGAGTCAGAAAGTTTCTAACTTTGGGTCAAACTGAGATTTTTTAAAAGATTTTAGATTACAATTTGTAGTTGAAGCTTCTGGGCATTTCACAAATGTTACTATAATATGCTTGATTGGTTCTGAGAATCTGGTTTTGGTTGCTTTGGATCCATACTCAATGTGACTGATTTGTTTGTGCAGAGAATCTAAATGGTAGACAATTTTAGCAGAATGGATTCGATTCAGCAACGAAGAGGTGGTATTGTATCTCTATCTCCAGCTCAGACACCACGATCAAGTGATAAATCAGCAAGAGAGTCAAGATCTTCTGAGTCAAATTCCACTAATAGAAATGATAAAGAAAAGGGTGTGAATGTTCAGGTCATATTGCGTTGCAGGTGTGATTTTAACTTCTAAGATTCTATGAGTTTTCTGTAAATTAGTCTCTTTTGGGTATTTCTTTTTATCTTTCTCACTGTTTTTTTGGGATCTTATAGGCCATTGAGTGAGGGTGAGGCAAGAATACATACACCGGTGGTGATTTCTTGTAACGAGAACCGTAGAGAAGTTGCTGCTACTCAGAGTATTGCTGGAAAGCACATTGATAGACATTTTGCTTTCGATAAGGTTATAGTGTTGATAATTCTTGTCTTAAGCATGTTTCTGGATTATGCGTTGTCCCTCAGTTGTCTCATTTTTCTCTGTGAACTTCTTAGGTCTTTGGTCCGGCATCTCAACAGAAGGACTTATATGACCAAGCCATTTGTCCAATTGTGTTTGAAGTACTTGAGGGTTACAACTGTACCATCTTTGCATATGGTCAGACCGGAACTGGAAAGACATATACGATGGAAGGAGGTGCGAGAAAAAAGGTTGATCGCTCTAAAACGAATCTAGTGTGTTCTGTATGATTGTGTACTTTTCATGTGATTTTGAAATAGTTTTGGTTGCTATTTGTAGAATGGTGAGTTCCCGAGTGACGCAGGTGTTATTCCAAGAGCTGTTAAGCAAATTTTCGACATATTAGAAGCTCAAGGGGCTGAATATAGCATGAAGGTCACCTTTCTAGAACTATATAATGAGGAAATTTCAGATCTTTTAGCACCAGAGGAGACTACAAAGTTTGTTGATGAGAAGTCTAAAAAATCAATTGCGCTCATGGAAGATGGGAAAGGAAGTGTCTTTGTCCGTGGCTTAGAAGAAGAGATAGTGAGTACAGCGAATGAAATATACAAAATCTTGGAAAAAGGTTCCGCGAAAAGGCGTACAGCTGAAACTCTTTTGAACAAGCAAAGTAGTCGCTCTCATTCAATATTTTCTATCACCATTCATATCAAGGAAAATACTCCAGAGGGAGAAGAGATGATCAAATGTGGGAAACTAAATCTTGTTGACCTTGCTGGTTCCGAGAATATTTCACGTTCTGGTGCACGAGAGGTATACTTATATTATTATCATTGTCTCTGATGTCAGTGTATTCAAGACAGTCATGGAAGCTAGTACTAAGTAATTTGATGACGGTTGTTGCAGGGACGAGCCAGGGAAGCTGGAGAGATCAATAAGAGTTTACTTACTCTTGGCCGTGTCATTAATGCGCTTGTTGAGCACTCTGGTCATATTCCTTACAGGTATATTTGACCAGTTGAAAGCAACTGGTAATATGTAATCTTCTTGGTGTCTTCAATTTAGGTTTGACATCAGAGGGTACTCAGCTATTGCTTCTGAATTTCCAGAGATAGCAAATTGACAAGGCTCTTGAGGGATTCATTGGGAGGAAAGACAAAAACGTGTGTAATAGCCACAATTTCACCTTCCATCCACTGTTTAGAAGAGACTCTAAGCACTTTGGATTATGCACATCGCGCCAAGAATATCAAGAACAAACCAGAGGTGGGGTTTAATGACATTCTTCGGCAATATTATTACTCTTGCATAAAACGAAATGGTTCTAACAACTTCCTCTTGATTCCAGATCAACCAGAAGATGATGAAATCTGCTGTCATGAAAGATCTGTACTCTGAGATTGACCGGCTGAAGCAAGGTATGACTCTGATAGTTCTGTGTACTGGTTTCAAGGCATTCCTTGGTATTGTGTTATGTTTTCGTTTTTGCATTCAGTTTTGCATTTGCTTAATAGTTTTCCAATACTTTCTTAGAGGTATATGCTGCGCGAGAGAAAAACGGGATTTATATTCCAAAAGACCGCTATCTTCAAGAAGAGGCTGAGAAAAAGGTTCTTATCTATTCCTTCCTTGTTTCCAATCCTGAGCGTGAAAAATTAACTCTATTCATTTTTGTTTTAATCACAGGCAATGGCTGAAAAGATAGAAAGATTAGAACTTCAGTCAGAATCCAAGGACAAGGTATGAACCCATATCATTTGATTCCATATCCTATCAGTGCTTCACATGATATTTCTGTAACGATTATGTTGGCACTGCAGCGAGTAGTTGAACTTCAGGAGCTATACAATTCACAGCAGCTTTTAACTGCGGAGTTGAGTGAGAAACTTGAGAAAACTGAGGTACACGCCTGGGCCTGATTTCTCTTTAAACTCCTCCTGTGCTATATATGTTGATCGAAATGCACAAAAAGCTTACTGTATCCCTTGACAAATATCAGAAAAAGCTTGAGGAAACTGAGCACTCATTGTTTGATCTTGAAGAAAAATACAGACAGGCGAATGTAACCATTAAAGAGAAGGAATTTGTGATATCAAATCTCCTTACGTCAGGTACTTGATTTTCTTTACTTGTCGTCTCATGAGGAATGTTTTAGTAGTTTGAAATTCTGACAATAACATTTTCTTGCAACTTTCAGAAAAATCACTTGTCGAGCGAGCTTTTCAGCTGCGGACAGAACTAGAAAGTGCAGCATCAGATGTTTCCAACTTATTTTCCAAAATAGGTAAAAGATTCATGGACCAAAATTTTCAGTTTCTGCTGATAGATGTTCCCTGGTTTTCATAAATGCTGTTGTTATGCAGAAAGAAAGGACAAAATCGAGGACGGAAACAGATATCTCATCCAAAAGTTCCAGTCACATCTTACTCAACAGCTTGAGCTATTGCATAAGACTGTTGCTTCTTCTGTGACTCAACAAGAGGTTCAACTAAAACACATGGAGGAAGACATGGAGTCCTTTGTGTCGACAAAATCTGAGGTGAGACATCATCATTTGAATTGAATTTTTGTTTCTTTCTCTACGGTTTTTTTTTGTATATACTGACCAGTTTATGCCTCATTCTGTTGGTTTCTTGTAAAGGCTACCGAAGAACTCCGTGGGAGACTTTCAAAACTGAAGACAGTGTATGGTTCTGGCATCGAAGCTCTTGATAACATAGCTGTGAAGTTAGATGGAAATTCTCAATCAACATTTGGTAGCCTGAACTCAGAAGTTTCTAAACATTCGCATGAACTTGAGAATGTAAGTCTAAGTATCCCATTATACTCATTGTTATCACTGTTCTGAGCCAATCACCTTTCTTTGTTGTCTCTTGTAGGTTTTCAAGGGTTTTGCTTCCGAGGCTGACATGTTACTGCAAGATCTCCAAAGTAGCCTCAACAAACAGGAAGAGAAGCTTATTACATTTGCTCAGCAGCAACGGAAGGTCAGTAATCTTCGATGTTCCTTTTGAAGATAACAACATTGATTTCAGACATTTCAGCTAAAACTTTTACTATCTGTAGGCACACTCGCAAGCCATGGATACAGCAAGGTCAGTTTCAAAAGTAACAGTTGAATTCTTCAAGACTCTAGACACACATGCTACGAAACTAACCGGGATAGTGGAAGACGCACAGACAGTTAACCACAAGAAATTGAGCGAATTTGAAAACAAGTTTGAGGTGATTCCGATTCTTGGCTTCCTGCGCAGCTGAAAATGCCTTGCATAGGCTCTAACTTGTTTCCTTTGTTTTGTAGGAATGTGCTGTGAATGAAGAAAGGCAATTGCTAGAGAAAGTAGCTGAACTTCTGGCAAATTCTAATGCTAGGAAGAAAAACCTTGTACGTATGCAGTTCCTTCTTTTAGATCTTTGGAAATGCATTTTGATTTGAAGCTGAGCAGACTCTTCAATATTTCTTTTAGGTCCAAATGGCTGTACACGATCTACGCGAGAGCGTATCCACCAGAACAACCACCCTACAGCATGAGATGTCAACGATGCAAGATTCAACTTCTTCCATTAAAGCTGAGTGGAACCTTCACATGGAGATAACAGAATCAAGCTATCATGAGAACACTTCAGCAGTTGAGAGCGGGAAGAAAGCAATGCAAGAAGTTCTATTAAACTGGTATAAATAAAAATCTCAGTGTTTCATGATTACGAAAGTTCATAACGTATATCATCCCAAGCGCCGAGCTTTTATATTACAATTGCTTGACCTCTTGAAACGGATAATTGTAGCTTGGAGAAGGCCGAGATGAGTGCACATCAATGGAGGAATGCTCAAGAATCACTGGTCAGTCTAGAACGAAACAATGTGGCTTCTGTTGACTCAATCGTTAGGTATGATTTCCACAGAGATAAAACCATTTCTGATCTGTTTCAAGTCACTTATCACTTCAATCTTTCACATGGTGTTTTCAACAGAGGAGGTATGGATGCCAACGAGAACTTACGCTCTCAATTCTCGTCCGCTGTGTCATCCTCTCTTGATGTTTTTGATGCTGCAAATGGCAGCCTCCTTACTTCCATTGATCGTGAGTAGAGCTAACTAATTCCCTTGAATTAATAAGATTCAAAAGGTTCATTTTTTGCTGAAAGTTTACTTCTTTTTTAGATTCGTTGCAACTCGATAACAATGCATGTGCGAAGGTCAACTCCATGATCATCCCATGCTGTGAAGACTTGATAGAGCTCAAGAGTGATCACAATCAAAAGATCGTAGAGATCACAGAGAATGCAGGGAAATGTCTTCTTGATGAATATGTAGTAAGTTTTTAAGATTTCAACTCGCACAAAACAAACCAAGAAAGCCACAACATTTCAGACATTAGAGTTGGTCTTAGAATCAGTTACAATAAGGATGTGCTTTTGATGCAAACAGGTTGATGAACCATCATGTTCAACGCCAAGGAAAAGACCAATCGATATACCGAGCATTGAGTCTATCGAGGAACTTAGAACTCCAGCATCAGAGGAGTTACTGAGAGCGTTTCGAGATGAAAAATTGTTGAAGCAAGCCAATGGAGATGCAAAGCAGCAGCAACAACAACAACACCTTATACGCGCTTCGCCTCTTTACGAGGCAGCTGTGTCGGATTCAAGATTTCCCCTTTCTGCTGTAAACTGAAACAGCAAGAGGTTTGGTTTTTACTGAAGCGAAGAGAATGTTACTATATGTGTTACACTGTACAGAGAGTATTGTTGCATACCCATTAAAAAGTTAAAACTCTTTTGTTCATGGAGTTTTTTTTGGGACAAAAACATCAGTTTTATTTATTGTATTGTTTATTAGTTGGAATCAAAGAAAAATATTATCTTCTGCGCGTTAGTAGATTATTATGAGGTAGTGCCAGAGCGGTCCAACGTTTTTTATGCCTTAAGCCAGAAAAACATTATGCCCTTTCTATTTTTTTAGGCAAAATTATAAATAATAGTAATATAAAGAAAATGATACTATTACTTAATAAAACTCTTTCTAATTTTATAAATGGTCTTTTAGAAAAAGAAAAATTCTACTGTTAAAATATAGTATTCCTTGCATTTTTTTCTCGCAAAATCATCCATCAAATTCACGTAATTGAACTAATCAACCATAGTTATCTCAAATGATAGCAAGCCTAACCCATTCAATCTCTCTTATGACATAGTGAAACACATATAATTATTTATCAGCTTCAACTTTGAAAAACTTCTTTCTACGATTGCAACTGATACCAAAATGGTCAACAATATGCCATAAGCAATTCATGTATCTGGATAACAATCCTCCATTTTTTTTCCAGAAATCAAGTATTTCAATAGGCTTACATACTCCTTCGGTAATACATTTTGAAGAATTTTTAGTTCTAGAAACAAATCATAACCATGTATGTCAGAATGTGTACCAGATTTTAGAAAATTCTCCAAGTTCACACATGATTTCCTCAAAATATCATCACTTACTGATTTTTGTTTCTTTAAATCAAACAAATTTTCAAAAATATGTTCAAACCTTTGGAATTGTTCAAACCTTTAGAATTGTTCAAACCTTGACTCAAAAGAAACTAGAGCTTAATCTATGAGTGTGTTAAAGTAATAAATTTTAAATTTCTCCTCCGGCGACAATAACACATTTTCATCAACTGCGTCTACGTTCTCATCAAAGTGCTTTTTTCTTCTAATGATGCGTCTTCACTAGAAATTCAGCTTCAATTTTCATCTTAGCTGCATTTTTTCTAGTCGTAGACTTTGTTTCCTTAAAACCTGTCTCTAGATAGTTTTGAAAATACAACACAAGCCCTCTCAATTGGTGAATTAAAACATCAATATCAATGTTTTCTGACTGCATGCTTACTTTATTGACAACAAAGAGAAGATTATACCAAACAAGAATTCGAAACCTCCTATTCCATGTGTTTCACTTAGAGCAAGGGATTCATCATCACTTCGTGTTTTTGAATCGTCAGTACTTTCAGCCAAGCAAAGTAAAGCTTCTCTGTTTTCTGGGGCTTGAAACCGTACTGCTTTGACACTTTCAACATGGCTTTCCCAACGTGTTTGGGACAAAGATTTAAGAGTTAGTTCTTTAACCATCTCCATCAATATGTCTCACTTATTTGTTGACGAAGAAAACAAGACGTATATTCATTGAAAATTTCCAGAAAAAGACACGTGTTTTGTGGAAGAAGATGTTATATTACATAACACAAGATTAAGACTATGAAAACCACATGGAGTGAAGAATGCCCTTGGATTAATTTTCAGCAACTTCTTTTGAACTCTCTTATTCTTTCTTTTAGTATTAGATCCATTATCATATCTTTGTGCCCTCACATCATTAATTTTTAACTCTAGTTCAATCAATGCATCTTGGAGCGAAGAGAAAAAGTCCTTCTCCTGATTTATCTTTGACAATCAAAAATGTCAAGAAGAATTCCTCAATCTTGGTTGACATCGCTGAAACATCCACACATCTTATAACCAAAGTCATTTGTTCTTTGTGACTAACGTCAGGGGTACAATCAAGAATCACAGAGAAATACTTTGAATCATGAATTTTCTTTATAATCATAACTTTTATCTCCCTAGAAAGCATTGCAATCAACTCATTTTGAATCATGTGACTAAGATAATGCGAATAAATTTCCTTTTTCTCAATTCGTTGGATATGTTCCTACATCACTGTATCAAACTCTGCAATCATCTCAATAAGACCAAAAAAATTCCCATTATTCTCGTCACCAATCTTGTCACTATCCCCACAAAATGCCAAATTTTTCTGAGCTAGAGTTTTCACCACTGCAAATATTCTCAATAATACTTCTCTCCAATGATTTTTTTCTCTGTTTAGTTCTTCTTAAGTTTGCCTATCAATTGTCTGTTTTTTTTAAACCCCACCTCCAACTCTGTCCAACGTGTCATGCAAATAAGATGATCATGTGAACCTTCATGTTCTTTCAGCCTCGTTGAAATATTTTTCCAATCATTATACTTGCCAAGTTACCACCACTTTTTTTATGGTTGAACAATTTTCAGCAAAAACAAAAAGCTTTATTGACAGCTTTTGAGTATCAACTATCGTCTATCTTATTTCTCTCCATTTTTTATATATCTTGTACAGAATGATTGTAAAAATGTCTATGCTAAACTGATAGTCACTCGATAATTTTTTTGTAGGATCACTTTTAACCAACAAATCTCACAATCTCATATTAAAAAATTTCAATTTCCAAGATCAAAATTATCAAAAATATATATTTTTTATTGCTCATTTTCCTCGCTTTGCTTCCCAATCTCATTTTGATAAATTTAATTACGTTCATCTAAATTATCATGATCAATACTATTATGACCAATATCATTAACATTTTTATTTTCGTCTCTTCTTCGAATAGCGATTGCTTCACCATCACTACTAATAAAATTTTTAGGTTTTTCAACTATGTTTACATGTCTTAAAAGATAATAAGTTTCAGACTTTATCGATGCGTCTCGTTTCTCCTTTTTTCTATTTTTAGATCTTGATAGTTGACTTTTTATTGGTCCACATGGCTTTTTTTTTTTTTGATGATGTGATCTTTCTTTTAACTCTAGATCCAGATGGTGACATATTTCTATTACTGCACAAAAAAAGAGATTAATCATACATACACAAATTATAATTTATTAAATCTAATAGTTTTAATTTATAACTGATCCCACTATGAGGCCAATAAATCCATGAATAATATATAATAAGTAATCTCACTATGATGTTACGAAACCATGAATATTGTATTAAACTTGTTACTTCTTAATTTGTATAATCGTAACCACTATAATCAAATTGGAAATTATATAAGTTCGTATAAAACAGATGAAGTACTAAATAAAAGCAATAATAACTTCTAGATCAGAGCAATAATAAGTTTGTGCAGGAAGTACTAAATCCGTAAGGTAGTTGCTTGACAATTATCCAAGTGGAATCAATAATAACTTTGTTTTCTAAGTGCTATTACTAAATTATAATATAAACTGATACTTAATTCATCAAAACAAAATTCCACCATTATGATTAAATTTACATATTTGATAAGTGAAACCTCAAAATTTTGACATAAGAGGAAGAAATCGACTTAGAAAAATAAATTTGTGTCGCACAATCATAATTAATAAAAGGTTCAACAAAAATTAACTTTATAAAAAAGCTTATAGACCTTCAAAAAATTTTGCCTAAAAAATGCCCCAAAAATTTAATGTCCTACGCGATTGCCTCATTTACTTGGGCTCTGGGTAGTGCCATTTTTTTAATAAACAAATCATCACAAAGGTATTGTTAACACGTTTAATTCTGTATTAACAGACTTAGATCCAACTTTTAAAAGTCAAAACTGTAATCTTTATGACCCATGCATTAATTATAGCACGTATTGGTCACATACTCACATGAAAAGTAATAAATAATACTGTACACATCTTATTATTTAATCGTTCATGTTCTAGTAGAGTAATTAAATACAGTCTGGACCAACTCAAGTATATATAAAAATACTAGTAGCCATTCTTAATTTATTTTGAAATGTACCAGATCCAAACCATATATTCAGTTTAGGAACAAAAAAGAAAGAGAGTTGAACATTGAGCTTTGACTTCAAACACATAGAGCCACAATGGATTCATTGGTAAACTCAGCTATTCACCAACATCCTTTGTACCCTTCATCACGGTTCGTTCGTATTTCTTGTAGGTACTGCGGTGTTAAAGGTCACATTTACGACGGCTACCGTTGCAATGATTCAAAATGTGATCGTGTTTGGTTCCACAAGAAATGTGTCGAGACATCACCAGAGATTAACCACCCTTACCATCCTCAACACCCTCTCTTCTTCGTCGAGTTTACACCATGGCATATGTGTGATCTATGTGGAAAGCATAATTATCGTTCTGGTTATGGTTGCACCATTTGTGGGTTCACCATTGATACAGCTTGTGCAAGTAAGCCACCACCATCACTTGTTATTACAAACCCTAGATCTCATGAGCATCCACTTTATCTTTTGAGAAAAAGATCAAGATCCTTTTGTGAAGTATGTCAGGTACGACTCGAAGATACATATCCTTTTACATGTGTTAAATGTGATGTGTATTTTCATGTCGAATGTGCTAATCTATCAGTGGAAATGAATCATCCTTCTCATCCAAATCATCCTCTCAAGTTTATTACAAGCGATTTACTTATCTCTTGTAATGTTGACAAGGATTGTAGTCTTTGTGGATTAGAATTCAATAAAGTGCTTTATCGTTGCTATATTTGTAACTATAGTGTATGTTTGGATTGTGTTATAAATCCACCACCGATGACTATGTTACATCCCAAGACTCATGAGCATAAGTTACAACTTATGCCGACGGTTCATGTCTCGTTTGATTGTAATGTTTGTGGGATGCAAGGAGATCGAAGTCCTTATATGTGTCTTGAATGTGGCTTTGTTGTTCATCGTGGATGTATCGACTTGCCACGTGTTATAAACATCAACCGTCATGATCATCGTATGTCTCTAACTCAACAACTCGGTTTTGAGGTTTCAAAATGTGGAGTTTGTCGTCAAAAGATTAATCGGTTCTATGGTGCTTACAAGTGTTCTACTTGTCCTAACTACTTCGTCCACTCTCAATGCGCGACAAGTTACAAAGTGTGGGATGGTGTAGATCTTGAAGGGGTGCCTGAAGATATTGGAAGTATTGTGCCATTCAAGGTAGTAGGTCAGAACATGATAAGACATTTCAGTCATGAGAGTCATAACTTGATTCTAGACAAGAACCGTATCGTACTTCGTGATGAAAGCATACGGTGTGAAGCATGTGTTCTTCCTATCTATTCTGATCCGATCTTCTACTGCGAGCAATGCGATTTCACTCTTCATGAAAAATGTGCTAATCTTCCCCGAGAAAAGAGACTTGCATTTCGCAACAGACGGTTTACTCTAGAAGTTGGAGGTACTGAGGTTTTCTCTTGCGGTGCGTGTGGGATCATCTCAAGTGGTTTCAGGTATGTTTCTGGTTATGTGAATGTAGATGTATGTTGTGCTTTGATTTTGGAGTCATCCGTTCATGATGGCCATATACATCCACTACACTACAATGAAAAGAAGAATTACAAGTGTGGTGCATGTCACAAAGTCTCAAAGAAAGATGTGGAGGAAAAAACGGTTTCTTGTGATGATTGCGAATTCAGTTTGGATTTTCATTGTGCTGGTTTGCCAAAAATGGTGAAGCATAGATATGATAGGCATCCCCTACAACTATGTTATAGTGAAAGTGTGAGTAACAAGTACTGGTGTGATATATGCGAAGGGGAAACAAATCCGAACAAATGGTTCTACACATGCTTTGATTGTGGGGTAACATTGCATGTCGATTGTGTTCTTGGCGACTTCTCACGCCTCATGCCAGGAAGAGGTATAGTAGAGTACTTGAGATGCAAATTTGAAGTGGTTCTCAACAGTCATAGCTCGCGACCAGTATGCGGCCAGTGTCACTTAAGGTGTAGAGTTCCAGTCATTTTGAAGTTTCTTCGTCATCCACTGGACGATATGTACATTTGTTCGAGACGTTGTGCATCAATCGTTATCATAAAACATAAATATAATGTACAACTACAATAGTTCCTGTATCTTTTCTTGTTGGATATGATAATTGTTATGTTAAACAAGTTTTATTTTTACATATTTTAAGCTACCAAATGTTTTCTTCAAAATCAACAAAACATCTAAGAATTATATATTTAATTACCAGTCAGTCATCATGTATTTTAAAGTTCGCCTTGATGAAACATTTATTTAGTATATAGATATTAAATATTGACTTTATAATCATTAAAAAAAACGACTAACTTCTATAAATAAATAAGGATGAATTGGCACGAGAACAATAAGAATAACCTTTCATTTCAACCTGTTTGTGAGAGAGCTATGTGATGTGATCTCACTCTTTTGATATCTATTGGGACCAAAACAATTATGTCTTTATTCAAATCCATAAGCTTCTCTTTATGTTAAACTACTACCATTATGGCCTTTTCACCTGAAATAAGAAAAGAGCGAAAACCGCATGTCATGTCAGAAGGATTCACCATTGCCACAACCAATGATTAAAACTCAAAATCACGCAGCGGAAATGGACTTAGACTCAGGACTAATGAACCTATTGATCTCAGCTTATGATGATCTGATCAATAAAATCTGAATATGAAAGAGAGTGTTTGAAACCTATACCTGGTATCAATGAGTTTCACCAGTCATGTTTCATCGTCAAAATCATCATCCGCTGAGTTCTCTTGGCAGATAAATGTGTTATCCTCAACCGGATTGGAAACAACAGCAGGATCAGGCTCCCACATCATTGGCTCATTATCCTGAGCAGTGTTCTCACCATCTTGCTCCTCTGCAGGTTTTTCAGTCTCATTACCCAATTGTTCTGCAGCACCTTGATCCCCGTCAAAACCAGTGGCCTCAACAGTCTTCGAGTCTGAACCCATCTCAATCTCGGTTTGTTCTTCATTCCCAGTGAAAGCTACAGTGACAGCTTCTTGTTCCTCTGTTTGCTCTGCAGGTTCCTTCTTTGGCCTCTTCCATTTCTTTGTGGATGAAGTACCATCATCCTCAAAATCTTCTTCTTCTCTGTCTCTGTGTAGATATACCCACAGTTTCCTCTCTGAATCAAATTGGACACAAGGGTCCCGCTCATAGTGTAAACGATCCAAGGCCCCACTCACGACTTGATTCACTTGTGAATCAGTCACATCCTCGACGATATACTGCGAGTCCCTTATTAAGGTGCAAACATCAGCTCTTGTCCCAATACTACCAGGCAATCTGGCGGCAGCATCTCTCACAAGACACAGAATTGTGACATGTGGCGGTCTCTCGCGTTTCAGCATGAAATGATCCCGAGCTTTCGAGGTTGGCTTCCCTCCGCCTCTTCTCAGAGGAGCAACAATCGACTTCCTACCATCAGCAGCTGTGTATACAAAGGCTCTGTCTGGAATTGAGTACCTCAGAAATTCCTCTTTGCGGAAATAAGCTCTTGCTTCTTCAGAACTCTGGGTAATCGTGTTAAGGCTCTTTTGGGCTCTCAGATCCTTGAACCTTTCTTTCTCGTCAAGGTTACACTGCATGAGAGACAACGGTGGTTCGGGAAGACTTCCTATTTGCTGAAGAGTTTCCTGGCCATTTTTCAGCCAATTTGCAAACGAATCAACCAACTTGACAAGCATCTTGTGTGGGAGACCCCAGGTTTCAGGCGATGTTACCTCTTCAACAGTCTCTTGATCAGAAGGACTGAGAACAGGTCCAATCCAAGACCAGCATTTCGAGGACTTCTCATATGTTACCAGAGGCTTCCAACCCTTTGCCCCTAAAGGTGAGGTTTTCGAGGAGAAGATTTTCAGAACCCCTCTAATCAAATCCTGAAGCGGCTCTTGTGTCTCGAGGATACAAGGGTCTCCTGGGTTCGACTTCATGCAGCTAACAATCTCCTGAATAGTGAGGGATGGCAAGTTCCCACTTGCCTGCTGTGGCGACTTGTTATCCTCAGCATCCTTGGACATGGGAGCACCATTTTCTCCAGCTTCATGTTCTGCGTTCTCCACTTCCATAGGTTTGCCAACATCTAACGAATCTTCAGGACGTGATATTGTCATTGCCATACGCACTGCTGTCAAAAGATGCATAATGGAGAAAGAGAAGCCAGTATGAACTGTTGGTGTAATTAACACAAATGGCTTCTTCTGCGGCTTGGTTTCCATCTCTGCTTCACTTGCTCCCTTTCCTGCTTTCGATATTTCAAAGGATTCAAGATCGAGCAACCCAACATCAACCTCCACTTTCTTCTTTCCTTTTCTCTTTGAGACAATTATATCATCAACAGGCTGTTGAGTGTCAGAATATATCTGCAGATCACCATTATCCTCCCTCCTCTCCATATCCATCAAAGACTCTCTAGTCTTCCTCTTTTTCGACACAGCACTGCAAGTAACCAACAACCTGGCCTCTAAATTTTCATCACCACTGTTACCATCACCCTCAGAGACCTGATATTTCCTACTAAGTCGACTCCTAGAACTATCATTAACCAATGTTCTCATCTCATTTGATTCGTCATCTTCATCAAATCCTCTTTTTCTCCCAGACAAATTTGGCTTTGCAGATGGTCTCTGAAACTGCGGTCTATCACTCATTTGGTCTCTTGTCTGGCTATTCTTGTTTGGTCTGAAATAGTCCTTTCTGTTGTTTCTGTCCTTCAATTCACTCATGCTTGTGATAGGGCCATCTTCGAAATCTCGAGAGGAAAAATGATTCAAGGGACTCCTATCACGCATCTTACCCTTCTGTTTTGCCTTGAAGGAGTGCTTTTCTGTCCCTGGCGCATAGATGTGTTCTCCAGGTGGGCCTAAATATTTCAAGCAAGTACCCCGTCCATCAAGCAATTCATTCTCCTGCATGTCATTCTTTCTGGATTTGTTCTTTTTATTATCTTGCCTGGATTTGAGCACTGGAAATTGAGAGTTATTTAGACCACCAACAGAGACGGATGATTTGTTCCGCATAAAGTGATTTCTCTCTCCCTCATCATCATATCCCTCAGATGAATCCGACTCTGTATCGTCATTTCCCAAAAACATTCTGCTATCTCTGAATGCCGCAATGCCAGACCTCGCATTTGGTATCACATTCACCCTAATCTTTTCCTGCACCTGGTTCTCGCCAAAATTAGAATTTAAGAACCTCTCGTTCATTTGTTGCATAGAAGCTCTATAAGATCTCAAACTAGTATCAGGCGAGTCCCTCTCAGACTTCATTTTTTTGCTTTTGCTATTCAAGTCATCAGATATGTATCTGGGATCAAAAGAAAAGCCATCTCCATGATTCTTCCCATGCCGATATAAGTCACCACGAAGATCCGCTAGACTACCTTTAACAGGCTTCATCTGGTCTGCAAATGTGCGAGGCTGAATATTATTTCCATATTTACTTGATTTTGCATGCATACTATGGGACTGCCTTGATGAATATGGTGGACCCATGAAATGTTCAGCAATTGGTTCTCCGTCTCTTGAAATTTTTTGTTTCTTTCCAAGCCTTGAGAATCCAGATTTCTCTCTGACAACAATATCCCGGTCTCGTCGAGGACCCATTCCAAAGAGTGGATCCTGATCATCATCATCAATATTATCTTCTGACCCAGGAACCAAACCTGAACCATATCTCTGCCTAACGAGAGAAGAGGACTTGTATGCAGAGTTCATACCTACTCCATTATAACCTGAAGCAAATGGCCCAACAGACGGTTTAGCAAAAGGAAACTTTGGTTTCGACTTAGGTTTTCCATATCTATCCTGTTCCACAGCCGTCAGCAGCCGCCGGTTAGAAAATTCCAAACCTGAATCTACACCATAACCAGAATGACGAGCCAATTTGGTTTGCGCAGACTTCCTATCTTTCACCTTTCTGCTCCAAGGCCCATCAAAATGTTCTTCCTTCTCTGATGAATCCTCCTCAACATCTTCCTTTTTCTCACGCATCAGAGTCTTTTGGCTTTTTACAATATTCAGAACACGGAGCTTCTCATCAATACTGTACCCTTTACAACTTGCCCAAGCATCCCTTGTCTGACAAAGATTCACAACCATATCATTATGATACTTCCTCAGTGTATGATAATGCTTGGTTCTTAAAAACAAACTACGACCCTCGAGATAAAGCGTATTCCTCGGTTCACACTGCCCACCTTTCAACATGTCAAACAGTTTCTTAATAGGACTACCAAAGTGGAAATTACGACCCTCGAAAAGCTCCTTCAAAGTACACATAAACGTAAGCTGATCAATATCAGGAAGATAACTTGAGAGACTAAACCTCTCCTCCTCAGTAAGGCATTCATTCCAAACATCAACAGAGAGTATATCTTCAAGACTAGAGAGATCATACAACCCAAAAGGAACACTACAAGTCACGTTCCCAACTTGACAAAACTCAGCACCAGTTTCTGCTAATTCAAGCAAATCAAAATCATCAGAGCCAGCTCCTGAATCATTTTCATCAAAATCATCATCTTCATCCTCAGAATCAACATTAGTAGCCACTGAGTTTTTACGTTCTTCGTAACTTGACATAGATTCACCACTACCATGAGAGTACTCTAGATCAAACCTAGAAGAAAGCTTCACGTTACTCTTCTCGATCGCCATCCCGCATCAAAAAAATAAATCCCCAAATCTCACTCAACCTTCAAAATCAAGAGTATGATTCTTAACCCTAACACAACACGCACAAAAAATCAGAAATCGAAACAAGAATTGTAAATTCCACAGTACCAATTCAATTGAAATTTTAAGAATTCGATCAAAGTACATACCTCAATTTTTTTCACAGAATTGAATAAAAATTGGAGCTTCGAGATCTCTGGTTTTAGCAATTTTGAGCAAGAACTCGATGGGAAAAAAAGCGAAAAGAGAGAAGAGAATGGTAGATGAATATAGAAGAAACCCTAGAAGAAAAAGCCGTATAAATAACGCGATAAACTTAAAGAAGGAGGAGAAGACGGTGACGGAGAGAGAGAGAGAATTAGAGGGTTGAAGAAGACGAAGCTGACGTGGAAGGAAGCAGAGCCGTCAGATTACTGAGGGTTATGTGAAAAGACCAAAAAGGGTAAAGCCACAGAGAGTTAGGGCATAGTAGGAGTGTAGGACGAAGAAGACGGTGAATTTCCCAAAAAAAAAAGAAGTTAGTTGAGAAAGAGTGGAAGAGACGGACCCGAGTGTATATGAGTCGAATCGGACCGAGTAGACACGAGAAGAAACACGATCCCGCTTGTGTGCCTTCTACACTTTACTTCCACTCTATTCCGACGTCCCAAATCCGTGTGTTTTGCTTGAAAAGGGCCACTAAAAAGGTCGTTTCAGATATACTTTTGTTTATTTTATTACTCTGTTTTAGAAAAAAAAATTTTGTTTCAAAAGCACATAATAATATTTTTTTGTCAATTACAAGAAACTATTTAAATTAAAAATTAATAACTTTTTGACTTATAGATTAATTGTTTTTAAATAATGTTTTGTATTTAAGATGTAAAAGTTAATTTTCTTAACTGGCATTTTTTTATCCAAAACATCTTATATTTTGAAACCAAAAAAATATTATTACTTTTAGTCAAAAAATATAATAATAAAAAAACAAAAAAACACATATAGGAATTCATATTGTTTGGTCAATTATTTTCCAATTAACTAACAACTATGGCTGTGTGATTGGAAGGTTTTGTTGGAAGCTGAAGGGAAAAAAATAGATTATTTTATCTCTCAACTCTAAAAACGACATTATGCCTTGACGGTCTTATAATTGTTATTAAATATTTTTTAATTTTACAAAAAATAATATGAAAACATTTTAAAATAGAAAAAATGTATATTAAAAATTCAGGTAGTTTTGATGTTTTTATTTATCAAACAGATATTTTTTGTTTGAAAGATATTTTTATTTTTAAAAATGGGTAGTTTATATAGAAGGAATAGTTTTGGATGGGTAATGTCTTCTAAAAGGATATAGTGGTATTGGCGAAAAAAAATAGGAGGGTGGACCCCTATTTCTTAGAAAAATAAGATGTGTCACTGTCTTTTAGTTCTGCTATTTCATTGTTTTCAAACACAGCAAATTAGTTTCTATTCGATTTTTATAAAGATAAATATGTTATTGGAAAAGTAATCAATACTAAAAACATGCAAAAACTAACTAGTTCGCAAATTAAAACAGAAAAACTAATTTCTTTCTTAATTTTCTCAAAAAAAAATATAAATGTACTTTTGTATGTTTTTTATGGACATATTCTTTTTTTTTAACATTCAAATTATACTAAATATTCAAACCACTAATCTATGTAGTTTTCTCGTTAACAATATATATTGTTTTATGTTGCGTTTGAATTAATCCAGATAGTATGATATTAGCACAAATCACTAGGCTACATGTCATAGTCTACGTAGACATATATATACGAAAAGTTTATCTAGTGAGTTCAATATTTCGAATTAAGAAATCGGTCGAACTTTTTTTTGATCGACATATTATTATATATAATAAACTTAGATTTTGCAAAACCATTGTATGCAATAAATTTTTAATTTTTTTGAGTATAAATGTCTACCAAAACACAATATATGTAGGAGTTTCTTATAAAAAAAATTCCAACCATTTTAATTAAAATATGGCTCGCTAATTAAATTTATATAGCATTAGATCAATAATATGTAATACATACTATTAGAGGAATGTACTACCCGAGTTTTAGTCTAATAAAAATATAAGTGAAGAGAAATAGTTGAACAAAATTAATCGTACAATTAAATTCTCATGATAAAGCTTATTTCTCGTTATAGACATGTTTCTTGTTTTTAGTCAATACAAGAAAATTAATAAACTAACCATATTGGAAGTGATAGTTTTATCTTCTTTTCCATAGAACTAAAAGAGGTACATACTGTTATATAAAAAAACAACTAACATGGGATGATAAAGAAAAGGAGAAAAAATACGCTATAGAACCCACTATAAAATACAACACAAATCCACTTAGATGTATGTCTATTTCAGAGTCTATAAGAGACAACAGAGTCTCCCACTGTCCTCGAAGACTTTCAAAGCATATTTCCCTAACTGTATAACTTGTCTAGCTAGCAGTTGACTGGCATGCCCTAAATCCATTTAATGTAGGCTTTATGTCGGGGCAAACCTTGCTATGCTCATAATCGAATCAGTCAGATTCTAGAAAATGTAATGCTTAAGTCTTGAGATTTAAGCCTAAACAAATTGGATCTTTTGGACTATTGTCATTTGGGCGTAACCCAACTATGCTCGGGCTAAAATACGTTTGACGGGTACAAATTTTGATGTTTTAATTTAACTATTTGTTTTTTTTTTTTTTACATTTTTGGGAGATAGCAAAACTTGTTGGAGACTGTTTAATGTTGGTCAAGAAACAAAGTCACGATACGTTAAATGATCAAATCTATATTAATTTAAAAGAGCTATTTGGTGCTTCTCCATATGTCCACATCAGTTTCTAAGACTTCTTTCTCAAAATATGTTTATGTCAGCATAATTTAGCTTTCTTCATAGTATGCCACGTTTCATATTTAGAATGCTCTACGTTCTCCTCTTTAAAACCCTCTTAAGAAAATCTCCACATCCGTTTCGTTTCACCTCTCATTGCCTTTCTCTTTTGTAACGTTTTTTTCTTTTCTTTTTGTAACGTTTCTCCAATATAACATTTGGTAAGATTTAGCACCTCTTCTCCTTGCCCATCTGTTGGTGATGGGTTTCACCCCATCTCATGAGAAGCCCAAAAACAATTGTTGGGCCTGGCCAGCCTAACGGCCCGTTAAGCGAAGTTGACACTTAAGTTAGCGAGTGCGAAGTAAAGGCCTTGTTAGAGGATATCGCATAAAGGCCCACTTGATGGCAGCTCACCCTAACACGCGAACAGGTCAACTGACGGATTGGGTCAATGGAGAAGATAACAAAGGAGATCTCGGAGAAGGCGCACTAGACCTGTAGTAGTGGATACGTGGAAGACGTTGAGACGAGGACTATTTAAAGGAAAATTCGACACATCACTCGTCACCGAGCTCACTAGCAACCTCCTCTGCTCGTTCTTACGATCTCCTTTGTAAAAAATCTGATTTATATAAATTAAATCCAGGTTGTTTCACTCAATTGTCTTAGCCCTTAATTTTGGTTAATTTTTTTGTCCATTTAGTATATGGTAAAATAAGTATTTTAGTATTATTTTCTTGAGTTTAAAATTATATTTCATATATTAAGAATATAGTGTTAATTATTTTTAATATTTTATAAAAAAAATATTAAAAATTATAGTATTCTATAGATTAGATATAGAAAATAGATTACAAAAATAGTATAAATTATATTTTATAGCTTAAGAAAATAGTATAAATTTTATTTTTATAGACTAAGAAAATAATGTTAATGATCTCTAATTTATTATAAAACCATCTGTTAAATTTTAGTTACGAAACATATTTTTATTGTGAAAATGTATAAACTATATTGGGTTTTTTTTTCTCTGCCAGTTAGGGCTGTAAAACTATGGATTAAAGTAGAATCAGAAATTTGATGACTATTAATTTCCGGAAAGGTGATCCATAAGCCAGAAAAAGTGAAAAAGTTGCGACTAACGAGAATAAGCACATATACTTGTAATGATTACGGTGGTTGACGGACGAGTAGAAGGAGATCGTCAAGGAAGATCTCTAAAGATGGAATCGAGGATTGCTTAGCACTTAAAACTCAAACAGACTAATGACTATGTATCTGCACATTTCGAGCTTAACTGAGGTTACATTGAACTGAATTGATCCTATTTGAGTTCGTGAAATTTGCAGAATCTCCAGCTGTGTTTTTTGCGGGGAACAAGAACATTGGGTTATTGAATCCTGCCAGTGAGATACAAGACAAAATTTTGGCATCGGGAAAGAAAAACAAAGAGCCTTGAGTCTCAAAGGTTTGAAAGGTGATTCAACAAATATGCATACGTATAACCAAGTTTTCATCTTTTTAAAAGCCTTTGACAGCTCTCCACCGTCGCACCTCAAAGCTCGAGGACAGCGAGCTTAGGATTGAGTGATTTGGGTCTCGCCCTCGCTTCAGCTATCGTCGGTTCCGCTTCCTCGCTGGTAAAACTTGGTTAGTTCCTGCTCGGCTTCTCCTTCGGTTTAGTTGAAGGTGATGTTCACTCTAAGTAGTTAGGTCGAGGACAGCTTCCCTCTTAGATGTGTTTGTATTACCTTCACGTGTTGACTGGTTAAGTTGGTAGATTATCATGTTTAGGGTGATCTTAGGTTGTCACCACTCTTCAGTATTGGCTTGTGTTATCTTCGAGAAGAACGGGCTACATTCCCGTGGTGTCCATAAGAGCACGATCAAATTAAAACTTGGGACACACTATGTTCTCTGACTTATTAATCGTGTTCAAGCTACAAATATTTGATACTATCATGTTCAAAGATAAATAGAGGGAGAATGCAAAAAACACATTCAAAGTTGTATTGCGAATGTGTGATAGATTCAATAACTTTTTTTGAACTAATTCTATAGTTTTTATTTTTTTAAATGAGATGTTGCCGTATCACAGAGAAAAAAATGTATAAAAATCAACAAGCAGAAAATGAGATTTCATGCGATTAAAAAAAAAAAAACCCTTTGATTGATTCAAGAGCAAGTGTTTATAACAACTGAAGTATTAAGTCGAACAAAATTATTGGACCATTAATTTGATAGATTCAATAACTCTTATAACCAATTCTCATTTTACACAGAAATAGATGTATAAAAATCAACAAGTAGATTATGAGGTTTCATGCGATTAAAAAACAAATAATCCTTTGACTGATTCTAGAGTAAGTGCTTATGACAACTGAAGTATTAGGTCTATTGGACCATTAATTTGATAGATTTAATAACTCTTTTAACTAATTTTATAGTTTTTTTTATAAATGAGATGTTGCCGTATTACAGAGAAAAAGATGTATAAAAAAATCTGCAAGCATAAAATGAGGTTTCATGCGAGTAAAAAAAATCCTTTGATTGATTCTGGAGTAAGTGTTTATAACAACTGAAGTATTAAGTCTAACAAAATTATTGGACCATTAATTTAACAAGCTCAATTGACATGTAAAAATCCTAAGTAAAAATTAGAAAACAACTGTAAATCAATGTTTTGAGTTAATTTGATGGAATTTATATTGTTTTATGAAAATATGTCTAATGAATAACAAGAAAAAATATATTGAAAATTTCTCTTTGATTCTTCGTTTTTCAATCTATTTCTAACTAATTAATTCACAAAATAAAATTTTTATTTTATATTAGATAGAAATTTTTATTTTTCATTAGACAATCTTTTCATATCTATTTTCCAACCCATTCGAAAATTTTAATTATAAATATTATTATGATTAATAAAATATTATTAAGATTATTTAATGTACAATCTATAAATGAAAATCTGCTCTCCAAAAATTATTTAGTAAAAAAATAATCTAAAAATATGTTAATATCTATTATAAATAATATTTTATCATAAAATAAATTAACTATTTAAAAAGGTTCATTTCAAAATAAATTAAATAATATGGATTATAAACTAAATAAAAACTATTTTCTTTTAAAAGTTGTGAACTTGCTATATTCTTCGGTCAATATTTTCTTTTACTATTGTTTTTACGTCCACGGTCAACAGGTTTTTGGGGTTATTATTTGTAGTTATGTTATTTCTATATATTCAAAAATATGAATATAACAAAAATTTAATAACCCAAAAAAGGGTGACCGAGGACGTAAAAAGAAAAATGATGTAAAAAACAAAATGTTGACCAAAGAATATGGTAAATGTACAACTTTTTTAAAGAAATAGGTTTTTTTAATAACCTTTTCATGTCAAGTCACTATAATTAAGTCTATTAAAACATCACCCCAGAATCAAAAATAGAACGAGGATTTAGGAATATATATATTTTTCCTTTCCTCACCGATTTAGGTATGTAGATAAAAAAAAATTTATGAACCAAAATTAATATGGAAATAACCTAACTAAAAATAATAACCCAAAATAATGTTGACCTAGGATGTAAAAAAAAAAAAATGTTGACCTTCTAAACATACACGTTTTAAATTTTGAACCAAAATGTTTTGGTTTAGAGGTGAAAGATAATATTGGTCGAACCGCCAACACTAAATTGATAAGATCTTATTATTTTTCAGTTAAATTTTTCTAAGCAACCACTTTTTATATTAAACTCGACCAAATTAGTTGAATCTGATCGGATTTGAAAACACTACAAAAATCTGACAATAATAATTAATGATTTTTTAATTATTTCTTTGATAAAGGTAATTATTATAAAAAGATATTCTAAAATTGACTAAATTGCGTACAATCTATCATTTATAGTTTTAAATTATTTAATTAAATAAATATAAAATCATGGTGTATAAATCTAATATAAAACAGAGAAATTATAAATTTAAAATAATTTATTAAACAATACAAAACAAATAAATGTTTATTGGATTCTCAATCTAGTACATGTTATTAATATAGCGAAGTTAAACTAGATTGAGTATTACCGTGGTCTTATATTTATTTGATTAAATAGTTTAAGAACTTTAAAAGGTATAGGGGTACGTACATAACATTTATTCATTTATTTATATAAAAAAAAATTAAATAAATAATAATTACGGTTATTTTTTGAAATATAATGTAGCTAATTCACATTTTTATAGTTAAATATAATTTATTACATTATAATAACTTTAAACTAACCAAATATATATTTTTTGAATTAAATTTTACAACAATTTATTTTTATATTATTTCTCTAAATATATATGAAATAATAAAAAACTAAACAAAACTGAGTTTCATTCATCTTCATTAGTTTT
Organism: Cardamine chenopodiifolia; assembly: GCA_963922655.1. Taxonomy (NCBI): domain Eukaryota; kingdom Viridiplantae; phylum Streptophyta; class Magnoliopsida; order Brassicales; family Brassicaceae; genus Cardamine; species Cardamine chenopodiifolia. The sequence goes on along the minus strand of OZ000479.1, from coordinate 10,610,436 downwards.
TCGGTATTGTTTTAATTTATCGAACCGATGTAAAAGTTTTTAGGATAAACCAAACTAAAAATTTTTAAAAAGAAAGTTGACACATCTCCATGTACTGTATTATATAAGAACATAAGTTTGACTGACCATTAAGTTTTTAGCAAAATATAATGTTTACCAACTTTATTATATAAGAACATCATTGTCAGGTATAAGAATAACATCTCCCTCCTAAGAGCATCATCTTCCTCCTACATAAAATGTTACAAATTTTACTATATAAGAATATCCATTATGTATTCTTCTTTGTTTTATGCTAGTTTTCTCGGAAGAAAAATGTTTTTCTATGATACACGAGTTTTAAACTCAAATATAAGATTGTAAATGTACAGACAAGTCCAATAATATAGAAGGGATCGAATTCTCAGAGACCAAGTTGCACTACGATTCTATCGAAAGAATGCTAAGTTATGACAAAGAGAAAAAATGTTTGTTTGAGAATTAAACTGAATTAAACTAAATAAAACAATTGAAAGTAAATAACGAAGTAAACTTATGGATTAAAAGCGCTAGGCTTTAGGGAATTCTCCGAAAATCTGAGATCACGAACTAGACAACTATTCTGGACATTCATTAAGAACTATCTCGAACTCGAACATAAACGTCTAATCAATCCACTTTCGTGGCATCAATTACTATGTCTAACCACCTAAGTATCTAAACTTTCACTTGAACTTAAAGTCCTAAACATGTATTAACTAATGGGTTCGATATGTTTACGTATCACCTTAACATCAGCTTTCGTTGGCTCAGGACAATCCATTTATCTATGTTCTATCCGATAATCTATAAGATTTTAGAGAATAGATTCAATCTAACATCATAGACTAAGTAGTTAATCTAGTCTAAGCATTAATAATAACAATAGATGAAAATGACATAAGATAAAAGCCCTATTTGTGTCTGATTCAATGGTTCTTCATTCTTTCGAAACCCGAAACCCTAAACCCTAACTATAGAACTACTCAGCCATGGAAGCTTAGAAACAACCAAGGTTGATGAAGAACTCATAGAAATCCAATAAAAATACCAAAATATGTTTCTTCACAATAGGTATTAAAAATAAAAGAATGTTAAGAGAAGATCACCTAAGCAATGGTATAAAACAAATATTTATAGGGTAGGGATCGTCTTGGTCGAATCCTATTCCAATTAGGAAAAAATACAAAATTTTCATTTTTCTCGGGTAGAAGATTTAGTCTAGATCGATCGATCTGGTTCTTCACGGCAATGGGAGATCGGTCGGTCTGATGTTGGATTGATTGGTCCACATCTGGATCAATCGATCTGAAGTCATCTAGTCGATCCTAAAACTCACGGAAACTCCTAGTATATAGGATTGATTGATCGAACTGGTTTAGCACGACATACACCTTAGATCAATGGATGGATCGATCGATCTGTTTAAGAATGGCAAACACCTTAGATCGATGGATGGATCAATCGATCAATCCGAATATAGATCGATCGATCTAAGCTCAAATCGACTCCTTTTTCTTCTTTGCTCCAAACTTCACTCCAATTGATTAAGACTTCTTCCAATAGAATTTGTACCTGATAAAGACTCAAAAGAAATAGAAAACGACACTAAAACACATACTAAATTGCGTAAAATACGCAACCTATCACTCTCTTTACACCTATAAATTATTCTATTAGTTTACCAAATTTTTAATTCGAAATCTCATAAATTATCACTTTGACACTAAATCATTTTCATTTCAAAACACATATTCTGTTTTTCGTGTATCTTGACATCTCAGAGATTTCTTTAAAAAGAATGATTTTGATGGAAACTTCACATGGGTTCCACCGTCCAGTCGTAGCCCAAGAACGATATTGGCGATGCTGAATCAAACAAAAAATGGTCTAAATCTGATGAATGAGATCTTCCCTCAAGCCAACTTATCAAGAGATCGTAATGATCAGCCTGAACAAAAACTTGGTATCAATGAGAGGTTAACTTCAAGGATAGGATTTAATCCTCCAATACTTAACACATAAAACATTATTCATTCTCCTATCGCTGCAATCGCTCTAGGATTCAGTCCATCAGCACTGTACCAATCTCCCATGTTCTCCAATTCTTCAGAGGTAAAGTTTTATAGCATTTCGTATACCATAAGATTTCGATTGTTTTTTTTTTTTGCTTACGTTTACATGTATTATATATTTGTTTTCCAAATAAACCTAGGATTTTTAGCATTTTCAACAAAATGCAAATATATACACATAAATTACATTTGAAAAATTGTGTTTAAAACCAACGGATCTTAGGCCTTGGTCTTCTTTTCGATAGAAAAAACAAAATCTTCATCCTAAACCTTAATTGTAATTGTCTTTGGTGACTTCTTTTTCCATATTATCCCTCTGTATCTTAACACCAATTCCAGACCTCCATAGATGGCGGCAAGTTCCTATGGAGGCAATGCAACGACAATCGTTAAAAATGATCTTCTTCATTAGCCGTTGAACTTTGATCTGCCTCTTCAAAAAGGTAATAAAGTTGTTTGCATCTCAAGTTTAATCTCGTTCTCTATTTTTTCGAAATATTTTATGAGATTTTTCTTACTTGTCAAAAAGAATACTATGAAATTCCAACGAAAGAGTCCGCTTATATCACATCTCATGAGTATTATGTTGAACCATTTGGTGCTCCTTTAGTCGCTTCCTTTGAATATGATGTCATTGACAAAGTCAACAATGTTCTTCCTCATCAGCCGCTGAACATTATTTGTCTCCTCAAGAAGGTTTTAGAAAATATTTGCTTGTCTCAAGTTTAAATCCGTTCTCTATTTTCAGAAATCTTTAATAAGATTTTCTTACATGTGAAACAGATTTCTACTATACCCCATCTCCGGAATCTAATTTTGAGCCATTTGGTGCACGTGAAATAGACTTCCATTATACCCCATATCTGGAATCTAACGTTGAGCCATTTGGTGCTCGGGAAACATAATTTTATCATATCCCAACTCCAGAATCTAATGCTAAGCCATCTGGTGCTCTTTTAATCGCTTCTTTTGAATCAGACGTCGTTGAAGAAGTCAACAACGATTTTCATCATAAGCCAATGAACGTTGATCTACTCCTCAAGAAGTTAATAGTGTTGTTTGTGTCTCAATTTTAAATTCATTCTCTATTTTTTCCATATCTTTTATCAGATTTTTCTTACATATGAAACAAAGTTTGATGAAATTCCAACGGAAAAGTCTGTTTATATCCCATCTTATGAATCTCATGTTGCTCCTTTTGTTGCTTCTTTTCAATATGACGCCGTTGAAAAAGTCAACAACAATATTTTTCATCAGCCGATGAACGTTGATCTGCTTTCTCAAGAAGGTAATATAATATAGTTGTTTGTATTTTAAGTTTAAGTTCATCATGATTTTTTCGAATTGTTTTATCAAATTTATCTTACATGTGAAACAGATTTATATGATATTCCAATGGAAGAATTCATTTATATCTCATCTCATGAATCTCGTGTTGAGGCGTTTAGTGCTTATTTGGTTGCTTCTTTTGAATCTAACGTCGTTGATGAAGTCAACAAAAATCTTCCTCACCGACCACTGAATGTTAATCTGCCTATGAATGTTGATCTACCTCATCTAGAAGGTAACATAATATATTTTCTTGTGTGATCAAGTTTAAATTAAGTTTAAGTCTGATCTCTATTTTTTAGAATCTTTTATCACATTTGTATACATGTGAAAGAGGCTTTTATGATATTCCAACTAAAGAGTCCATATATATATGATATCATGATGAGCCATTTGTTTCTCATCTTGTTGATTTTTTAGAATATGATGTCATTGAAGAAGTCAATATCATCTCCATAGAGGAGGAGAGCAAGAGCGAGGACGAAGAAAAATATGATAAAGAAGAAGATAAGGATCAAAATATTATTAATGTTGATGAATTAAATGTCGGATTTTCATCTTCAAAGAGAAGATTCCAACAAAAGTTAACATCACAATCAATATTAGTAAACCACATCTTAATTGATGTTAAAGTAGGAAATGTTTTAAATAAATTAACCATTACATAAACTCTTGTAGGAAGTTTGAGGGAACAAACATGATTGGTACCACAAAGGAAAAACAAGACACAGAGGGTCATACTTCAGATGGAAAGCAAAGAAGATAATCATGATGATGGTTTTCACTAGAGAAAGTACTGTCAGAAATTTGTCAAAGGAAATCCTATTGTGAGGTTGTTATATCACAGTGTTCTTTATGTCTAACCGATTCATTTATTTCCAATATAAATAAGCGTATTTTGCATGCTTCATCTATGGTAGTTTTGTTCAAAACTTTTTACCAAAAGACCTAATCACCTTGGATTAGTCTTGGATCAGCTAGATACATACAATGTCAATTCTAAATCATAAAATTAATAAACTGTTTATATACATATATATATATATATATGTTAATCGCATGAGTTACTAAAAATGCAAATCCATTGGATGCAAAGTGAAGAGGCATATCGAGAGAGGAGTAGAAGATGATAGGTTAGTCATTACTTCATATGGTGGGATTCACAATCATCCTACACAACCTGCACGAAGAAGGGGCAGAGGTTCCCATTCCATGTATTGGTCTGATTCATCAATGTCTCATAATAAGATTAATCGAACCGCCAGTCAGTTAAGTAGGCCTCCGTCTTCGCTTTTGACATCTCCAAATATGAGGGTGCCTTTCTCTTCATTGGATCCACAAACTGATATGACAAAGCTCTATATGAATGGACTCTCGAAGCTGCCGAGTTTACTAGTTAACTACCAGAATTCGGGTTTAACGTACCAGAATGACGAACCAATGATTGATGCAGTACCGAATGGTACATTGGTATACAATAGGATTATGAATCAGGTCTATGCTAATTTTGGTACAAGAATTTTTTTAGATATGATATGATCTACAATAATGTACAAGACATAAAAAGAATTTGTACTCTGTAGGTTACAAAGAAAAAGAAAAAAAAGAAATAATACTATAGTTATACTATACAAAAAACTATAATTTTTAGTGAATATTTGATATTTCTCTTTCGATAAAAAACCAATAAAATGGACATATGACATTTTTTTGAACTCATCAATATTACAACTAACTAAAACTCTCACCCGAATGATCATGCATTTTTCTAAATTAAGAATCTCTTTATCTAAATTTTAAGCCACCTTTCTCTTGTTCATATGATTTTTTATATAAATTACTGTGAAATTATGTCCCTGATTTAATATCTAATATTGATTCTTGGAAGACACATTTAAAGATACGAGAAATCTAGTTTTTTTTTCTGTCAAGTATTTTATTCAAAAAACCATAATGCTCCCTCTTTCTTGAAGTGGGTCATTAATTCTGAATGTTGTGTTAGAAATCTGAATATGATTTTATGTGCTAATTGAATGAATTATGATAAAACTCTTGAGCAAAACTATTTCTTCTTGTTTGTTGGATTGTTATTGCTTACACTATTTTAAAGGTTTTGTCATCTGTTTTTTTTTTTTTTGCAGAAATACTTCGGAAAGTTGTTAGTTTTTGGAAAAAAATGTAATATTCAGACTTCTTCTAAAGTTATGTTGCATGGAAATAGAACCGAATACGTAGAATCGAAATGTGTGGATATGTGAAAGTAAAGTTTTAAAAAATGTTAGAAAATAATTACATTATGGAAACATGAATATATATATATATATAATTAAAAGTCTATAATGAAATACAAAAACCCTATCTTAAAAACAATTGTTTGCAACAAAACAAATCTAATACATATAGTGAACTCTAACTGAAAAGAGAAGAAAATCAACATATAGCTAAACTTCAATATATCAATCAATTTTAATTGGAAGAAAATGACCTTATTATGGCCTTGACTCGATTTTCTTCTCCGGTTTTCAGGTTAGTTTAATTATTAGAGAAACAAAAACATGAGTGGTTTATAATCCTCAAATTAATTAGGGGTTTTCTACCAAAATGTCATATATATTTATACATTTCCAAGTTATTTATTCATTAATTTTTCAAATATAAAAGAAATTTTTTATTATATATCTAGAACACATTTCCGTCATGTTTCCAAATTAATATTATTTTAAATAATATTTTCTCTGCATTTCTATAAACGTCTTCAAAACAGAAAACATACCTCGAATATAACAACAACCTTGCTTTGTAGATAATTACAAATTAAGAAACAATATAAAAAGCTGGTTATTTACTACTGTGGAATTTGACTACGGTTATTTATTAAAATTGACATACCAAAATATAATTTGGATAGGATTTTTAGTTTGAAGATTGCAAACCGACTCTCTCACAATATAGTAAGACATTTATTTAATCAATTGCAAAAATTCAAAATTAGTTTTTTTTATTACAACACTTTATTCGATAAACATACTAACAAAATAGAAAAGTTATGCATAATATGTCTATTGGTATTAAGACAAAATTCAAGGAAGTAGTTCCGAAATTAGGAGAAAAATAAACAAAAGAAAAAGCAAATACAGAATAGGAGTAGTTCACTCCTCACACTTCTCATAATTTAATCTTTATTATATATTTTAATTGAATAATAAAAATGTTAACTAAATTGTTTCCATATCATAAAATCAAAGAATTTTTGAATTTATTATACATGCAGCATCAAAATCCTTTACTCGTTCTATATCAAAAATTGATCATAAGCTTGATTTGGTAAACACAAAACAAAGTAACCGAAAAAGGATACAAAATCGACAATACGACAAAAATTGTCAAGACCATAGCAGTTAGAATCAAGGACGGGTACAAATGCAGAAATTACGAAAGCTGCTGCATTTTTCGAAAGATATTTCCAAAGCTCAAAAATTCGAAAAAGGGAAAATCACGAAATAGGTGCAATTCGTCTACGGTTTTACCAGAGATGAATAAAAATTGAATGAAATTGTGCTCTGTTGATGAACATTTCACTATCTGCATAGTTAATTTCGGTAAGTATATATCTCCAATCTTTAGGATTGATTTGCGCCGATAGGGTACCGCTGGCATATTCTGATTCATGATGGATATCGATTTCATCGTGAAACCCTCTTCATAGCTCAACAAAAGATCAAACCAGAATCGGTTTAAACATTCTCCTCCAAACAAATATTTTGACCGAACATTTAACAAAAATCATTACTCACGTATTAATTAACGTAGATAACACTACATCGTGAACGTAACATTTACTTTGACCGAATGCTTGAAGATGAATTAATAGTCACAGAAATCACTTTGCATTTGGTGCTCTTTTAATTTGTGCATTTGCCATATTCCTTGGTCAACATTTTTTTTGACATATTTTTCTTTCGACATGTTCAGTCATTATTTTTGAGTTATTATTTATGTTAATTCCATATTTGTGCTAACCATTAAACATACAATTAGTTTACAACTGAACTAAAATTAACCAAAATAGTTTGGTTTGCAAGATCAAGATACAATCGATCGAAGCACCAACAATAAATTAATAAGACCTTATTATTTTTTCAATTAAAGTTTCCTCAGCAAAAACTTTTGAAATTCAATTAGTATTTTTTATATTTATGTTAAACTCGACCAAACTAGCTGAGTAGATCGGGTTTAAACACTCTAAAAAATCTGATAATACTAGTTAATGATGATTAATTATTTTTTGATAAAAGTGAATATTAATTTTTGATAAAATCTGATAATACTAGTATCATTTTGAGACATCCACAATTTATGTCTTAATTTCCGTCACTCTGAAAACGTTCATTATAAAATAGATAAGACTATAGTATATAGTTGAGTCCACTCGGTAACATTTCTTTAGAGTATCTTTAAAAACAAACTACATTGGTTTTTCAGGCATTCGTTCTCAATAGCCATGATATGTTCATCTTTTCTTTTTCTTTTTAGTAATCAGGAGGTTATGAATTTTTTATCTAGACTAATCTCTTTTTCAGAGTGAGTATAGCCATCGAATAGACCGCTCACCAGGTTTTTTAATAAATGTAAAATATAATATCATTTCGACTGATCAAATAAAATGGTTTAGATAATTTCACGCTCGAAAAAAATCAATCTCTGATCTAAATAAATAAGACAATTATTTTTTTCAGGTGAGAACCACTAACCTACCATCACTTGGTTAGAGATAATCATCTTAGAGTGATTCTTTTGTCATTGTCAATGGATTAAGAGAAAAAAATACGATTTTGCAATATAGCTAACATAAATGGAGAGAATATCCTCTTTAAGTTGAGAATTAAAAAGAAATTCAGAAAAATGTTATGAAAATCTTTTTTTCTTATTCTTTGGTTTCTTCTCCACCACGTAAACTCCAATTAGATTCATGCATGATACACACCTCATTCATTAGATAAAGAAAATAGCCAAGATTTTGTGATTCGCTACCAAACTTATTCCATTTCAATATACGATCTTATCGCCCACGATCATTGCCGCCCCGATAGGTTAAGCCCGCTCACCATGGTCGAACTTATCTCAGAAATATCTTTCATTCCATAATAAACGATTAACCATACAAGATATCCTAAAACTCTTTTATTAATTTATAATATTAATGTATAAAAAGTTCCGACATTTAATTAGTAGATTTTTTTAAATAAAATTATTTTTTCCTATCTTATAAAATATTAAGAACAATATGAAAACTACCAAAAAAAACTTCATTATAAAATATTGAATAAAGTTTGGTATGGTTTTTTCCATATTTAGTAACTCTTCGTGTCTCTCTTCCCAAGTAAATAGACTATGCAAAATGTTACGAACGACACACAAATGAGGAGGCTATTCTTAGTCTTTTTACGTAGAATTATCGACATCGAAAACTCAAAGAAAGAAAGAGCTAGAACTCACAGGAACTAAAAGAGAATCAGAGAAAATCAAGATCTCTCAGAATCTATTATCAACCAAAAACAAAGATCTCTCAGGATCAATCGTAGAACACCTCAAAGAAGTAGACGTTAAAAACTAAGCCATTATGAAAATAACAAGAAGGTAGGGACCGAAGATTCCAAAAATGGATGTTAGAGAGCGTCGAGATAGATCGAGATGGCGAGGGTTCAGTGAAACAACCCGAAAACGTATTCAGTAACAATAAGCCGCCCCTGAGTGGTGGTGGGGATAAGCCGGAGAGTAGTGGTGGTGGTGGGATCTTGAAAAATGTTTCGAGGAATCTTGGCGTGGGATCAATAATCAGGTCGATGAGCGTTTCCAAATGGAGAAAGAGCGGTAATCTCGGGGACCCGAATACGAGGAAGAGCGGAAACTTGGGGCCTCCGCTCCCTATAGCCCAACAAAAAAGACCTGAACCACAGAGAGTCGAGAGGACTACATCTAGCGCAGCTAGGGGACTACAGAGTCTTCGGTTCCTTGATCGGAAGGTCACGGGACGGGAACGGGATTCGTGGAGAGCTATTGAGAAGCCGTTCAATCAGTTTGTTGTTGATGGGAGGCTTCCCAAAGAAAAGTTCGGTGTTTGCATCGGTAAAACTATATATTGGATTTTTTCACGTGAATATAATTTTTGGTTATTCATCAAATTGAGATAAAAGTGATGTTTTTTTGTGGATAATTATGTATGTGTATTAGGAATGGGAGATACATTGGAGTTTGCGGCAGAAGTGTACGAAGCATTGGGTAGGAGAAGAAAAATAAACACAGAAAATGGAATCGACAAGGACAACTCATGCTGTTTTGGGAATTCATGATCAAGAAAGATGTGAAAATATATATATCAACATGTAGGTTAACAATTGTGGTTTAGGTGTGACAAGGACGGAGACGGGAAGCTAATAGAAGAGGAGGTTAAAGAGGTCATAGTCTTGAGTGCATCGGCGAACAGGCTCGGGAATCTCAAGAAGAACGCTGCGTGTTATGCTTCTTTAATCATGGAAGAACTCGACCCCGATCAGCTGGGTTACATTAAGGTTTCTCTTGATTCCATTTCGATTATCTATGAAGTATTAGAGCAATGACCTTGTGAAAATTTCATACTTTTAGGTCTAGAACATAGATCAACTGGCATAATGAGATTAATGGTTCTAGGGTTTGATCAATCAACCCGAAGTTATTAGTCATAAGACAATAACAACGATAAAAAGTTATGAAACCCGATCGGATATAGTTCAAAAAACTGAATATTTTGGACCCGGAAAATTAGCCTTCAACAATTTTTTTCCTCCAGATTTGGATTTAGAAACCGGACGTCATAGAAACAAAATTAAGACATAATTTGAATGGAAACTAAAAGAATTTTTTTATGATTTAAATTTCTTGGTTTTCGGTTTTATCCTCAACAATCAAAATTATATAGCTTTCAGTTTGTATATTGCAAGTAATTAATACAATAAAAATAAAGTTATAGTTTTATAGGAAACATAAACTAAAAATAACATTGATGGTATCAACTATCAAATTTTTTTTTATTTAAATACAAAAACATGCGTAATATATTGCATGCGTCGTCCAAGCTGAACTTTCTTATATGTGCTTCATCTTAATAAATGTAAAACAAAAATTGTTTCTTCATATTGCATGCCTCGTCCACTGACATATCTTTAGTTTCCATCGACCAGATGTGGCAACTCCAGGTGCTACTAACATGAATGGTAACAAACACTGACGCAAATAAGATGGTGAGGAAATCGCAACCGCTAACGCGAACAATAATCCCAAAACGTTATAGAATACCAGCTAGCAAATACGTTTCTGTAACCGCAGAGCTAATGTACGAGCACTGGAAGAAGATTTGGGTCGTCACATTTTGGCTCGCAGTCAATGTCTACCTTTTCATGTGGAAATACAACGAGTTCACCACAAGTGATCTTTACAACATCACTGGACGCTGCGTTTGCGCCGCGAAAGGAACCGCTGAATAGCTGAAACTCAAAATGGCTTTGATCTTGGTTCCCGTTTTACAAAGAACCCTAACGTTCCCTAGATCAACTTTCTTAAGCCACCTGATCCCATTCGATGACAACATCAACTTCCACAAGTTGATAGCGGTGGCGATTGGGGTTATTTCCTTGGTCCACACAGCACTACACTTGTTATGCAACTACCCTAGGCTAAGCACTTGCCCTAAGTACTTGTTCGGAGAGTATGGGGCAAAGACCTTGGGGGTCAAGCAACCGACCTGTTTAGGTCACAGGAGTTCTGATGCCCATCTTCATGGGAATCTCATTCACACTTGCAATGCACTACTTCAGAAGGAACATAGTGAAATTGCGTAAACCGTTTAACCGTCTTGCTGGTTTTAATTCGTTTTGGTATGTTCATCATTTGCTGGTTATTGCCTATGCTCTTCTCATCATCCATGGTTACATTCTTATCACTGAGAAGCCTTGGTACCAAAAGACAGTAAGTTTATACATATATTTGGGAAATTTTCAAAAAGGACGATGTTCAAATAAACTAGGTAAACTATAATAATGGTAACAGTAATTTCTGCTCTTATTTGGGAAATTTTTACCTAGAACTATAAGGATATCTAAATATCAGTAGTCCATTTGGTAAAGAAAAATTATAATCTTTCTTTGGACTTTCGTTTGGATGAAAGTCTAAAAAGTTTTTGATTAAAACACACACACATATATATATATATATACTGTTGTTCTTCTATTACATAGCGAGTTATTATTAATGATTGTGTTTTGACTAGAGAATTGTGGCCTGTTATCTTAATTTGTAACTTTTCTTTTTCATGTCATTCTTTAATATTTTAATTTGTATGGTTTCAGGTGTGTTTTACTGTGGAAGTCCAGCTCTTGTTCGACCACTAAAATCATTTTGTCAGGAGTTCAGTCTCGAATCATCCACCCGCTTTAATTTCCACAAAGAGAATTTATGACCTTTATTCGATAAAATTGATTTCGTTTAATTGAGACAACAAATTTTGAGTTCATTTATTAAACTTAGATTTACGGAAAGGTTGTAGTTATCGATGTATAGTCACAGTCCGATAGATAAATCTCAAAACAGAGTTTTACTGCAGGACATTTTTACAATGAGATTATTTGATGAAATATTCTATATCTACAATAAGTTGTAGAAATATAGAATATATATTATATTTTGTAAATGAAAATTTAGTCTTTGATTGACTCGATTATTGAAGTTAAGGTACTTTTAATGCATTTACACTTTTTACTTAAAGTTCCAATTATTTTTATCTAACTGATGATAACACTCATATTTACGAAATTTGATTTGTCGATTAAAAGGTAATGATCTTTTTATGATTCTAAACATACTTTAAATTGAAAGGTTTTTGTGTGCCAATTCTCCGAACAGTAATCATTATCGATTTAATATCAATCTTTCATAATATCAATTTTACATATCAAGCTTTCATAGTATTAATTTTACATATCAACATTTCATTAACTATACTATATATTAGTATACTATTTTTAATCTTAACTATGTTTTAAACAAACATGCACTCAAAACATTTAAATATACAAAGTACTATAAAAAATTAATTGTTTAGAATGAATACATAAATGCACTAGATAAATCAAAAGCCAAACCAACTTGTAGATAAATCCAAGTTATTTATTCCTATATAGTTTGTGTTAGCAAATGTTTTGAAACCCAACAAAAGTAGTTATCAGATTTTTTTTTAAGGTTATGCAAGCTGTTTTTAGAAATGACGTGTGTTTGTAAACATAACATTTCCTAAACCAGACCGAAAGCGGAACTCTTAGATATTCTAATGACTCTCTTAACAGTTTGAAAGAAGTTTACTAATTCACAATTAATGTACAAAAAAAAATATTTCCCTTTTTTCAAAATGGAAATTTGGAAAATCTAACTGTCATCTTGAGATCTTCCTCATCCCCACAAGAAAAAAAATGGAAACTTTAAAGTTGACCAGGTCAAACACTTGAACACTTATCTAAAACCGAACCTTATAAAAATCTGCCTTTTGCGTTTCTATCTTCTTCTTCTCTTTACTTCAGATTCACGCAACTCAGAATTTTCAGATAGAAATCGAAAGAGAATGGAGATGGAGTTTCCGATTTCCATGTCTACTTATTACAGTCGATACGGTCACTTAAAGTTCAACGGTGACTCCCACTCAAAACCGCCTCTCAAAAAACCTAAATATTCTCCGATGATCCCTCCTCTCCCTGTAAAACTATCTCCGATCATTCTCACTCTACTACGTTCTTCTCCAAATACAACGAATAAGAGGAAGAGTCGTAGTAGGAGCAGTCTCTTCGTAACAAACAAAGGAATATTCGAAGCCGCCGTTAAGAGATCTTCAACCGCCGTAACCAACCGCAACAAAAGAGTAAGAAAGTCTTCGTCTTGGGTCAAATCTAGGTTACTTGGGAAAGGGGCTTACGGTTCTGTTTACCTAGCCACAAGTAAAGACAAGAACGACAAAACAGAGAGAGCGATTAAAACTGCAGAGCTTTCACGTGCTTCGAGTCTTATAGACGAACGAAGGATCCTAAAACGTTTACAATCTGCGTTTGTGATTCGTTGTTACGGAGGTGAGATTGTTCGTGAAGGTAGTGATCGTCATTACAACTTGATTCTTGAGTATTGTTCTGGCCAAAGTATTGCGGATTTGATTGAAGATAATCATGGAGGGTTAACAGAGTTTGATGTGAAGCTATTTGCTATTGATATCTTGTCTGGTCTAAGACACATCCATCACAGAAACATCATTCATTGTGATATTAAACCGGACAATCTCTTACTCACTCCTGTTGATCATCAGTTAAGGTGTAATGGGTATTTGACAAAGATTGGAGATTTTGGTTTAGCAATGGAGAAAGGTTCGGTTGAGTATGGTGATGGATTAGGTCATCACAGAGGTACTACGAGGTATATGGCTCCAGAGCTTATGAGAAGTGAGATTGTGGATTATGGTGTTGATATATGGTCTTTTGGATGTACGGTTTTGGAGATGTTAACCGGAAGATTAGTTTGGGGAGAACATGGTGATCTTGGTTTTGATGATTGGGTTAATCTCATTGGTTATAGTGATTTGATTCCTCGTATACCGAGTTGGTTATCTGAAGAAGCAAAAGATTTTCTCAAGAGATGTTTGGTTAAGGAGCCTGGTTCAAGGTGGAAGATTGGTGCACTCACTAACCATCCCTTTCTCAATTAGGATGTTTGATTGTCTCAGTATATTACTATATATTGATTTGGTTTTTTTCAACAGTTGTATGTTCCTTTTGATTACATTCTTGTAAGTGTTATGCTGCCTTTTGACATTTATATAACTCAACTAAGGAAAAGCAAGAACATATTCATTTATGTTGAATTTTAGATTGATGTAATACATAACTTCAGTTTTGAGTTAAGATAGGTCTTGCTCTGTAGTCCACTGAGATTCTTGAATAAGTCGTTCCTTGATCTTCCCTTGCTTATCTTTAGAGTATCAAAACTGCTAAACACAATTTTCTGACCAAATGCTTGGAGATAGACGCTCACAAGAAGTGGTCTAGCCATTCACTCACGAAACATCCCTTTGTTACATGTCAATTTTAATCAGTGGTCGATCTTTTTCTTTCCAATGTTTCAAACGATCTTGTGTAAATAATATTTTCTAGGATTAGTAAAGTCGTATGATTGCTATTGATTCACACTGAGTTCTGTTTCATTATTAGTTTACAGTAGCAGAATCAAGCATGAACATAATTTTAGTGTAGTGAGATTTTGACTGATGCAGAAACCTTAAGAGAATCATATAAATTTTAAGTGGGATCAATCATCAGGAGCTTTGTAACATAATAGGAGATTATATAGAGTAAATAGTTTCATTAACTTGATGTATATGTGAAAAATCATAGATTTGGGCCAAAGAAATATATAGATGATCATTAGTGCAAAATGAATATTAACATTTAAGTTGATGTTCTGTGTACAAATGTAAAAGTCTTTTGTTGAAAAAAAAAATATGCAAAGCCTTTGTGGTCTCATTAGAATGTAATCTGAAGCTGGGATGCATCAAGTTGCTCAACTATGACCTGTCTGATGAAAGCTCTTCTCCACCAAACCTCAAATGCTCTTTGAACGTTTGGAAATTCATCTCCTTTGCTCATAGCTCAACAAAAGATCAAACCAGAATCGGTTTAAACATTCTCCTCCAAACAAATATTTTGACCGAACATTTAACAAAAATCATTACTCACGTATTAATTAACGTAGATAACACTACATCGTGAACGTAACATTTACTTTGACCGAATGCTTGAAGATGAATTAATAGTCACAGAAATCACTTTGCATTTGGTGCTCTTTTAATTTGTGCATTTGCCATATTCCTTGGTCAACATTTTTTTTGACATATTTTTCTTTCGACATGTTCAGTCATTATTTTTGAGTTATTATTTATGTTAATTCCATATTTGTGCTAACCATTAAACATACAATTAGTTTACAACTGAACTAAAATTAACCAAAATAGTTTGGTTTGCAAGATCAAGATACAATCGATCGAAGCACCAACAATAAATTAATAAGACCTTATTATTTTTTCAATTAAAGTTTCCTCAGCAAAAACTTTTGAAATTCAATTAGTATTTTTTATATTTATGTTAAACTCGACCAAACTAGCTGAGTAGATCGGGTTTAAACACTCTAAAAAATCTGATAATACTAGTTAATAATGATTAATTATTTTTTGATAAAAGTGAATATTAATTTTTGATAAAATCTGATAATACTAGTATCATTTTGAGACATCCACAATTTATGTCTTAATTTCCGTCACTCTGAAAACGTTCATTATAAAATAGATAAGACTATAGTATATAGTTGAGTCCACTCGGTAACATTTCTTTAGAGTATCTTCAAAAACAAACTACATTGGTTTTTCAGGCATTCGTTCTCAATAGCCATGATATGTTCATCTTTTCTTTTTCTTTTTAGTAATCAGGAGGTTATGAATTTTTTATCTAGACTAATCTCTTTTTCAGAGTGAGTATAGCCATCGAATAGACCGCTCACCAGGTTTTTTAATAAATGTAAAATATAATATCATTTCGACTGATCAAATAAAATGGTTTAGATAATTTCACGCTCGAAAAAAATCAATCTCTGATCTAAATAAATAAGACAATTATTTTTTTCAGGTGAGAACCACTAACCTACCATCACTTGGTTAGAGATAATCATCTTAGAGTGATTCTTTTGTCATTGTCAATGGATTAAGAGAAAAAAATACGATTTTGCAATATAGCTAACATAAATGGAGAGAATATCCTCTTTAAGTTGAGAATTAAAAAGAAATTCAGAAAAATGTTATGAAAATCTTTTTTTCTTATTCTTTGGTTTCTTCTCCACCACGTAAACTCCAATTAGATTCATGCATGATACACACCTCATTCATTAGATAAAGAAAATAGCCAAGATTTTGTGATTCGCTACCAAACTTATTCCATTTCAATATACGATCTTATCGCCCACGATCATTGCCGCCCCGATAGGTTAAGCCCGCTCACCATGGTCGAACTTATCTCAGAAATATCTTTCATTCCATAATAAACGATTAACCATACAAGATATCCTAAAACTCTTTTATTAATTTATAATATTAATGTATAAAAAGTTCCGACATTTAATTAGTAGATTTTTTTAAATAAAATTATTTTTTCCTATCTTATAAAATATTAAGAACAATATGAAAACTACCAAAAAAAACTTCATTATAAAATATTGAATAAAGTTTGGTATGGTTTTTTCCATATTTAGTAACTCTTCGTGTCTCTCTTCCCAAGTAAATAGACTATGCAAAATGTTACGAACGACACACAAATGAGGAGGCTATTCTTAGTCTTTTTACGTAGAATTATCGACATCGAAAACTCAAAGAAAGAAAGAGCTAGAACTCACAGGAACTAAAAGAGAATCAGAGAAAATCAAGATCTCTCAGAATCTATTATCAACCAAAAACAAAGATCTCTCAGGATCAATCGTAGAACACCTCAAAGAAGTAGACGTTAAAAACTAAGCCATTATGAAAATAACAAGAAGGTAGGGACCGAAGATTCCAAAAATGGATGTTAGAGAGCGTCGAGATAGATCGAGATGGCGAGGGTTCAGTGAAACAACCCGAAAACGTATTCAGTAACAATAAGCCGCCCCTGAGTGGTGGTGGGGATAAGCCGGAGAGTAGTGGTGGTGGTGGGATCTTGAAAAATGTTTCGAGGAATCTTGGCGTGGGATCAATAATCAGGTCGATGAGCGTTTCCAAATGGAGAAAGAGCGGTAATCTCGGGGACCCGAATACGAGGAAGAGCGGAAACTTGGGGCCTCCGCTCCCTATAGCCCAACAAAAAAGACCTGAACCACAGAGAGTCGAGAGGACTACATCTAGCGCAGCTAGGGGACTACAGAGTCTTCGGTTCCTTGATCGGAAGGTCACGGGACGGGAACGGGATTCGTGGAGAGCTATTGAGAAGCCGTTCAATCAGTTTGTTGTTGATGGGAGGCTTCCCAAAGAAAAGTTCGGTGTTTGCATCGGTAAAACTATATATTGGATTTTTTCACGTGAATATAATTTTTGGTTATTCATCAAATTGAGATAAAAGTGATGTTTTTTTGTGGATAATTATGTATGTGTATTAGGAATGGGAGATACATTGGAGTTTGCGGCAGAAGTGTACGAAGCATTGGGTAGGAGAAGAAAAATAAACACAGAAAATGGAATCGACAAGGACAACTCATGCTGTTTTGGGAATTCATGATCAAGAAAGATGTGAAAATATATATATCAACATGTAGGTTAACAATTGTGGTTTAGGTGTGACAAGGACGGAGACGGGAAGCTAATAGAAGAGGAGGTTAAAGAGGTCATAGTCTTGAGTGCATCGGCGAACAGGCTCGGGAATCTCAAGAAGAACGCTGCGTGTTATGCTTCTTTAATCATGGAAGAACTCGACCCCGATCAGCTGGGTTACATTAAGGTTTCTCTTGATTCCATTTCGATTATCTATGAAGTATTAGAGCAATGACCTTGTGAAAATTTCATACTTTTAGGTCTAGAACATAGATCAACTGGCATAATGAGATTAATGGTTCTAGGGTTTGATCAATCAACCCGAAGTTATTAGTCATAAGACAATAACAACGATAAAAAGTTATGAAACCCGATCGGATATAGTTCAAAAAACTGAATATTTTGGACCCGGAAAATTAGCCTTCAACAATTTTTTTCCTCCAGATTTGGATTTAGAAACCGGACGTCATAGAAACAAAATTAAGACATAATTTGAATGGAAACTAAAAGAATTTTTTTATGATTTAAATTTCTTGGTTTTCGGTTTTATCCTCAACAATCAAAATTATATAGCTTTCAGTTTGTATATTGCAAGTAATTAATACAATAAAAATAAAGTTATAGTTTTATAGGAAACATAAACTAAAAATAACATTGATGGTATCAACTATCAAATTTTTTTTTATTTAAATACAAAAACATGCGTAATATATTGCATGCGTCGTCCAAGCTGAACTTTCTTATATGTGCTTCATCTTAATAAATGTAAAACAAAAATTGTTTCTTCATATTGCATGCCTCGTCCACTGACATATCTTTAGTTTCCATCGACCAGATGTGGCAACTCCAGGTGCTACTAACATGAATGGTAACAAACACTGACGCAAATAAGATGGTGAGGAAATCGCAACCGCTAACGCGAACAATAATCCCAAAACGTTATAGAATACCAGCTAGCAAATACGTTTCTGTAACCGCAGAGCTAATGTACGAGCACTGGAAGAAGATTTGGGTCGTCACATTTTGGCTCGCAGTCAATGTCTACCTTTTCATGTGGAAATACAACGAGTTCACCACAAGTGATCTTTACAACATCACTGGACGCTGCGTTTGCGCCGCGAAAGGAACCGCTGAATAGCTGAAACTCAAAATGGCTTTGATCTTGGTTCCCGTTTTACAAAGAACCCTAACGTTCCCTAGATCAACTTTCTTAAGCCACCTGATCCCATTCGATGACAACATCAACTTCCACAAGTTGATAGCGGTGGCGATTGGGGTTATTTCCTTGGTCCACACAGCACTACACTTGTTATGCAACTACCCTAGGCTAAGCACTTGCCCTAAGTACTTGTTCGGAGAGTATGGGGCAAAGACCTTGGGGGTCAAGCAACCGACCTGTTTAGGTCACAGGAGTTCTGATGCCCATCTTCATGGGAATCTCATTCACACTTGCAATGCACTACTTCAGAAGGAACATAGTGAAATTGCGTAAACCGTTTAACCGTCTTGCTGGTTTTAATTCGTTTTGGTATGTTCATCATTTGCTGGTTATTGCCTATGCTCTTCTCATCATCCATGGTTACATTCTTATCACTGAGAAGCCTTGGTACCAAAAGACAGTAAGTTTATACATATATTTGGGAAATTTTCAAAAAGGACGATGTTCAAATAAACTAGGTAAACTATAATAATGGTAACAGTAATTTCTGCTCTTATTTGGGAAATTTTTACCTAGAACTATAAGGATATCTAAATATCAGTAGTCCATTTGGTAAAGAAAAATTATAATCTTTCTTTGGACTTTCGTTTGGATGAAAGTCTAAAAAGTTTTTGATTAAAACACACACACATATATATATATATATACTGTTGTTCTTCTATTACATAGCGAGTTATTATTAATGATTGTGTTTTGACTAGAGAATTGTGGCCTGTTATCTTAATTTGTAACTTTTCTTTTTCATGTCATTCTTTAATATTTTAATTTGTATGGTTTCAGGTGTGTTTTACTGTGGAAGTCCAGCTCTTGTTCGACCACTAAAATCATTTTGTCAGGAGTTCAGTCTCGAATCATCCACCCGCTTTAATTTCCACAAAGAGAATTTATGACCTTTATTCGATAAAATTGATTTCGTTTAATTGAGACAACAAATTTTGAGTTCATTTATTAAACTTAGATTTACGGAAAGGTTGTAGTTATCGATGTATAGTCACAGTCCGATAGATAAATCTCAAAACAGAGTTTTACTGCAGGACATTTTTACAATGAGATTATTTGATGAAATATTCTATATCTACAATAAGTTGTAGAAATATAGAATATATATTATATTTTGTAAATGAAAATTTAGTCTTTGATTGACTCGATTATTGAAGTTAAGGTACTTTTAATGCATTTACACTTTTTACTTAAAGTTCCAATTATTTTTATCTAACTGATGATAACACTCATATTTACGAAATTTGATTTGTCGATTAAAAGGTAATGATCTTTTTATGATTCTAAACATACTTTAAATTGAAAGGTTTTTGTGTGCCAATTCTCCGAACAGTAATCATTATCGATTTAATATCAATCTTTCATAATATCAATTTTACATATCAAGCTTTCATAGTATTAATTTTACATATCAACATTTCATTAACTATACTATATATTAGTATACTATTTTTAATCTTAACTATGTTTTAAACAAACATGCACTCAAAACATTTAAATATACAAAGTACTATAAAAAATTAATTGTTTAGAATGAATACATAAATGCACTAGATAAATCAAAAGCCAAACCAACTTGTAGATAAATCCAAGTTATTTATTCCTATATAGTTTGTGTTAGCAAATGTTTTGAAACCCAACAAAAGTAGTTATCAGATTTTTTTTTAAGGTTATGCAAGCTGTTTTTAGAAATGACGTGTGTTTGTAAACATAACATTTCCTAAACCAGACCGAAAGCGGAACTCTTAGATATTCTAATGACTCTCTTAACAGTTTGAAAGAAGTTTACTAATTCACAATTAATGTACAAAAAAAAATATTTCCCTTTTTTCAAAATGGAAATTTGGAAAATCTAACTGTCATCTTGAGATCTTCCTCATCCCCACAAGAAAAAAAATGGAAACTTTAAAGTTGACCAGGTCAAACACTTGAACACTTATCTAAAACCGAACCTTATAAAAATCTGCCTTTTGCGTTTCTATCTTCTTCTTCTCTTTACTTCAGATTCACGCAACTCAGAATTTTCAGATAGAAATCGAAAGAGAATGGAGATGGAGTTTCCGATTTCCATGTCTACTTATTACAGTCGATACGGTCACTTAAAGTTCAACGGTGACTCCCACTCAAAACCGCCTCTCAAAAAACCTAAATATTCTCCGATGATCCCTCCTCTCCCTGTAAAACTATCTCCGATCATTCTCACTCTACTACGTTCTTCTCCAAATACAACGAATAAGAGGAAGAGTCGTAGTAGGAGCAGTCTCTTCGTAACAAACAAAGGAATATTCGAAGCCGCCGTTAAGAGATCTTCAACCGCCGTAACCAACCGCAACAAAAGAGTAAGAAAGTCTTCGTCTTGGGTCAAATCTAGGTTACTTGGGAAAGGGGCTTACGGTTCTGTTTACCTAGCCACAAGTAAAGACAAGAACGACAAAACAGAGAGAGCGATTAAAACTGCAGAGCTTTCACGTGCTTCGAGTCTTATAGACGAACGAAGGATCCTAAAACGTTTACAATCTGCGTTTGTGATTCGTTGTTACGGAGGTGAGATTGTTCGTGAAGGTAGTGATCGTCATTACAACTTGATTCTTGAGTATTGTTCTGGCCAAAGTATTGCGGATTTGATTGAAGATAATCATGGAGGGTTAACAGAGTTTGATGTGAAGCTATTTGCTATTGATATCTTGTCTGGTCTAAGACACATCCATCACAGAAACATCATTCATTGTGATATTAAACCGGACAATCTCTTACTCACTCCTGTTGATCATCAGTTAAGGTGTAATGGGTATTTGACAAAGATTGGAGATTTTGGTTTAGCAATGGAGAAAGGTTCGGTTGAGTATGGTGATGGATTAGGTCATCACAGAGGTACTACGAGGTATATGGCTCCAGAGCTTATGAGAAGTGAGATTGTGGATTATGGTGTTGATATATGGTCTTTTGGATGTACGGTTTTGGAGATGTTAACCGGAAGATTAGTTTGGGGAGAACATGGTGATCTTGGTTTTGATGATTGGGTTAATCTCATTGGTTATAGTGATTTGATTCCTCGTATACCGAGTTGGTTATCTGAAGAAGCAAAAGATTTTCTCAAGAGATGTTTGGTTAAGGAGCCTGGTTCAAGGTGGAAGATTGGTGCACTCACTAACCATCCCTTTCTCAATTAGGATGTTTGATTGTCTCAGTATATTACTATATATTGATTTGGTTTTTTTCAACAGTTGTATGTTCCTTTTGATTACATTCTTGTAAGTGTTATGCTGCCTTTTGACATTTATATAACTCAACTAAGGAAAAGCAAGAACATATTCATTTATGTTGAATTTTAGATTGATGTAATACATAACTTCAGTTTTGAGTTAAGATAGGTCTTGCTCTGTAGTCCACTGAGATTCTTGAATAAGTCGTTCCTTGATCTTCCCTTGCTTATCTTTAGAGTATCAAAACTGCTAAACACAATTTTCTGACCAAATGCTTGGAGATAGACGCTCACAAGAAGTGGTCTAGCCATTCACTCACGAAACATCCCTTTGTTACATGTCAATTTTAATCAGTGGTCGATCTTTTTCTTTCCAATGTTTCAAACGATCTTGTGTAAATAATATTTTCTAGGATTAGTAAAGTCGTATGATTGCTATTGATTCACACTGAGTTCTGTTTCATTATTAGTTTACAGTAGCAGAATCAAGCATGAACATAATTTTAGTGTAGTGAGATTTTGACTGATGCAGAAACCTTAAGAGAATCATATAAATTTTAAGTGGGATCAATCATCAGGAGCTTTGTAACATAATAGGAGATTATATAGAGTAAATAGTTTCATTAACTTGATGTATATGTGAAAAATCATAGATTTGGGCCAAAGAAATATATAGATGATCATTAGTGCAAAATGAATATTAACATTTAAGTTGATGTTCTGTGTACAAATGTAAAAGTCTTTTGTTGAAAAAAAAAATATGCAAAGCCTTTGTGGTCTCATTAGAATGTAATCTGAAGCTGGGATGCATCAAGTTGCTCAACTATGACCTGTCTGATGAAAGCTCTTCTCCACCAAACCTCAAATGCTCTTTGAACGTTTGGAAATTCATCTCCTTTGCTCATAGCTCAACAAAAGATCAAACCAGAATCGGTTTAAACATTCTCCTCCAAACAAATATTTTGACCGAACATTTAACAAAAATCATTACTCACGTATTAGTTAACGTAGATAACACTACATCGTGAACGTAACATTTACTTTGACCGAATGCTTGAAGATGAATTAATAGTCACAGAAATCACTTTGCATTTGGTGCTCTTTTAATTTGTGCATTTGCCATATTCCTTGGTCAACATTTTTTTTGACATATTTTTCTTTCGACATGTTCAGTCATTATTTTTGAGTTATTATTTATGTTAATTCCATATTTGTGCTAACCATTAAACATACAATTAGTTTACAACTGAACTAAAATTAACCAAAATAGTTTGGTTTGCAAGATCAAGATACAATCGATCGAAGCACCAACAATAAATTAATAAGACCTTATTATTTTTTCAATTAAAGTTTCCTCAGCAAAAACTTTTGAAATTCAATTAGTATTTTTTATATTTATGTTAAACTCGACCAAACTAGCTGAGTAGATCGGGTTTAAACACTCTAAAAAATCTGATAATACTAGTTAATGATGATTAATTATTTTTTGATAAAAGTGAATATTAATTTTTGATAAAATCTGATAATACTAGTATCATTTTGAGACATCCACAATTTATGTCTTAATTTCCGTCACTCTGAAAACGTTCATTATAAAATAGATAAGACTATAGTATATAGTTGAGTCCACTCGGTAACATTTCTTTAGAGTATCTTTAAAAACAAACTACATTGGTTTTTCAGGCATTCGTTCTCAATAGCCATGATATGTTCATCTTTTCTTTTTCTTTTTAGTAATCAGGAGGTTATGAATTTTTTATCTAGACTAATCTCTTTTTCAGAGTGAGTATAGCCATCGAATAGACCGCTCACCAGGTTTTTTAATAAATGTAAAATATAATATCATTTCGACTGATCAAATAAAATGGTTTAGATAATTTCACGCTCGAAAAAAATCAATCTCTGATCTAAATAAATAAGACAATTATTTTTTTCAGGTGAGAACCACTAACCTACCATCACTTGGTTAGAGATAATCATCTTAGAGTGATTCTTTTGTCATTGTCAATGGATTAAGAGAAAAAAATACGATTTTGCAATATAGCTAACATAAATGGAGAGAATATCCTCTTTAAGTTGAGAATTAAAAAGAAATTCAGAAAAATGTTATGAAAATCTTTTTTTCTTATTCTTTGGTTTCTTCTCCACCACGTAAACTCCAATTAGATTCATGCATGATACACACCTCATTCATTAGATAAAGAAAATAGCCAAGATTTTGTGATTCGCTACCAAACTTATTCCATTTCAATATACGATCTTATCGCCCACGATCATTGCCGCCCCGATAGGTTAAGCCCGCTCACCATGGTCGAACTTATCTCAGAAATATCTTTCATTCCATAATAAACGATTAACCATACAAGATATCCTAAAACTCTTTTATTAATTTATAATATTAATGTATAAAAAGTTCCGACATTTAATTAGTAGATTTTTTTAAATAAAATTATTTTTTCCTATCTTATAAAATATTAAGAACAATATGAAAACTACCAAAAAAAACTTCATTATAAAATATTGAATAAAGTTTGGTATGGTTTTTTCCATATTTAGTAACTCTTCGTGTCTCTCTTCCCAAGTAAATAGACTATGCAAAATGTTACGAACGACACACAAATGAGGAGGCTATTCTTAGTCTTTTTACGTAGAATTATCGACATCGAAAACTCAAAGAAAGAAAGAGCTAGAACTCACAGGAACTAAAAGAGAATCAGAGAAAATCAAGATCTCTCAGAATCTATTATCAACCAAAAACAAAGATCTCTCAGGATCAATCGTAGAACACCTCAAAGAAGTAGACGTTAAAAACTAAGCCATTATGAAAATAACAAGAAGGTAGGGACCGAAGATTCCAAAAATGGATGTTAGAGAGCGTCGAGATAGATCGAGATGGCGAGGGTTCAGTGAAACAACCCGAAAACGTATTCAGTAACAATAAGCCGCCCCTGAGTGGTGGTGGGGATAAGCCGGAGAGTAGTGGTGGTGGTGGGATCTTGAAAAATGTTTCGAGGAATCTTGGCGTGGGATCAATAATCAGGTCGATGAGCGTTTCCAAATGGAGAAAGAGCGGTAATCTCGGGGACCCGAATACGAGGAAGAGCGGAAACTTGGGGCCTCCGCTCCCTATAGCCCAACAAAAAAGACCTGAACCACAGAGAGTCGAGAGGACTACATCTAGCGCAGCTAGGGGACTACAGAGTCTTCGGTTCCTTGATCGGAAGGTCACGGGACGGGAACGGGATTCGTGGAGAGCTATTGAGAAGCCGTTCAATCAGTTTGTTGTTGATGGGAGGCTTCCCAAAGAAAAGTTCGGTGTTTGCATCGGTAAAACTATATATTGGATTTTTTCACGTGAATATAATTTTTGGTTATTCATCAAATTGAGATAAAAGTGATGTTTTTTTGTGGATAATTATGTATGTGTATTAGGAATGGGAGATACATTGGAGTTTGCGGCAGAAGTGTACGAAGCATTGGGTAGGAGAAGAAAAATAAACACAGAAAATGGAATCGACAAGGACAACTCATGCTGTTTTGGGAATTCATGATCAAGAAAGATGTGAAAATATATATATCAACATGTAGGTTAACAATTGTGGTTTAGGTGTGACAAGGACGGAGACGGGAAGCTAATAGAAGAGGAGGTTAAAGAGGTCATAGTCTTGAGTGCATCGGCGAACAGGCTCGGGAATCTCAAGAAGAACGCTGCGTGTTATGCTTCTTTAATCATGGAAGAACTCGACCCCGATCAGCTGGGTTACATTAAGGTTTCTCTTGATTCCATTTCGATTATCTATGAAGTATTAGAGCAATGACCTTGTGAAAATTTCATACTTTTAGGTCTAGAACATAGATCAACTGGCATAATGAGATTAATGGTTCTAGGGTTTGATCAATCAACCCGAAGTTATTAGTCATAAGACAATAACAACGATAAAAAGTTATGAAACCCGATCGGATATAGTTCAAAAAACTGAATATTTTGGACCCGGAAAATTAGCCTTCAACAATTTTTTTCCTCCAGATTTGGATTTAGAAACCGGACGTCATAGAAACAAAATTAAGACATAATTTGAATGGAAACTAAAAGAATTTTTTTATGATTTAAATTTCTTGGTTTTCGGTTTTATCCTCAACAATCAAAATTATATAGCTTTCAGTTTGTATATTGCAAGTAATTAATACAATAAAAATAAAGTTATAGTTTTATAGGAAACATAAACTAAAAATAACATTGATGGTATCAACTATCAAATTTTTTTTTATTTAAATACAAAAACATGCGTAATATATTGCATGCGTCGTCCAAGCTGAACTTTCTTATATGTGCTTCATCTTAATAAATGTAAAACAAAAATTGTTTCTTCATATTGCATGCCTCGTCCACTGACATATCTTTAGTTTCCATCGACCAGATGTGGCAACTCCAGGTGCTACTAACATGAATGGTAACAAACACTGACGCAAATAAGATGGTGAGGAAATCGCAACCGCTAACGCGAACAATAATCCCAAAACGTTATAGAATACCAGCTAGCAAATACGTTTCTGTAACCGCAGAGCTAATGTACGAGCACTGGAAGAAGATTTGGGTCGTCACATTTTGGCTCGCAGTCAATGTCTACCTTTTCATGTGGAAATACAACGAGTTCACCACAAGTGATCTTTACAACATCACTGGACGCTGCGTTTGCGCCGCGAAAGGAACCGCTGAATAGCTGAAACTCAAAATGGCTTTGATCTTGGTTCCCGTTTTACAAAGAACCCTAACGTTCCCTAGATCAACTTTCTTAAGCCACCTGATCCCATTCGATGACAACATCAACTTCCACAAGTTGATAGCGGTGGCGATTGGGGTTATTTCCTTGGTCCACACAGCACTACACTTGTTATGCAACTACCCTAGGCTAAGCACTTGCCCTAAGTACTTGTTCGGAGAGTATGGGGCAAAGACCTTGGGGGTCAAGCAACCGACCTGTTTAGGTCACAGGAGTTCTGATGCCCATCTTCATGGGAATCTCATTCACACTTGCAATGCACTACTTCAGAAGGAACATAGTGAAATTGCGTAAACCGTTTAACCGTCTTGCTGGTTTTAATTCGTTTTGGTATGTTCATCATTTGCTGGTTATTGCCTATGCTCTTCTCATCATCCATGGTTACATTCTTATCACTGAGAAGCCTTGGTACCAAAAGACAGTAAGTTTATACATATATTTGGGAAATTTTCAAAAAGGACGATGTTCAAATAAACTAGGTAAACTATAATAATGGTAACAGTAATTTCTGCTCTTATTTGGGAAATTTTTACCTAGAACTATAAGGATATCTAAATATCAGTAGTCCATTTGGTAAAGAAAAATTATAATCTTTCTTTGGACTTTCGTTTGGATGAAAGTCTAAAAAGTTTTTGATTAAAACACACACACATATATATATATATATACTGTTGTTCTTCTATTACATAGCGAGTTATTATTAATGATTGTGTTTTGACTAGAGAATTGTGGCCTGTTATCTTAATTTGTAACTTTTCTTTTTCATGTCATTCTTTAATATTTTAATTTGTATGGTTTCAGGTGTGTTTTACTGTGGAAGTCCAGCTCTTGTTCGACCACTAAAATCATTTTGTCAGGAGTTCAGTCTCGAATCATCCACCCGCTTTAATTTCCACAAAGAGAATTTATGACCTTTATTCGATAAAATTGATTTCGTTTAATTGAGACAACAAATTTTGAGTTCATTTATTAAACTTAGATTTACGGAAAGGTTGTAGTTATCGATGTATAGTCACAGTCCGATAGATAAATCTCAAAACAGAGTTTTACTGCAGGACATTTTTACAATGAGATTATTTGATGAAATATTCTATATCTACAATAAGTTGTAGAAATATAGAATATATATTATATTTTGTAAATGAAAATTTAGTCTTTGATTGACTCGATTATTGAAGTTAAGGTACTTTTAATGCATTTACACTTTTTACTTAAAGTTCCAATTATTTTTATCTAACTGATGATAACACTCATATTTACGAAATTTGATTTGTCGATTAAAAGGTAATGATCTTTTTATGATTCTAAACATACTTTAAATTGAAAGGTTTTTGTGTGCCAATTCTCCGAACAGTAATCATTATCGATTTAATATCAATCTTTCATAATATCAATTTTACATATCAAGCTTTCATAGTATTAATTTTACATATCAACATTTCATTAACTATACTATATATTAGTATACTATTTTTAATCTTAACTATGTTTTAAACAAACATGCACTCAAAACATTTAAATATACAAAGTACTATAAAAAATTAATTGTTTAGAATGAATACATAAATGCACTAGATAAATCAAAAGCCAAACCAACTTGTAGATAAATCCAAGTTATTTATTCCTATATAGTTTGTGTTAGCAAATGTTTTGAAACCCAACAAAAGTAGTTATCAGATTTTTTTTTAAGGTTATGCAAGCTGTTTTTAGAAATGACGTGTGTTTGTAAACATAACATTTCCTAAACCAGACCGAAAGCGGAACTCTTAGATATTCTAATGACTCTCTTAACAGTTTGAAAGAAGTTTACTAATTCACAATTAATGTACAAAAAAAAATATTTCCCTTTTTTCAAAATGGAAATTTGGAAAATCTAACTGTCATCTTGAGATCTTCCTCATCCCCACAAGAAAAAAAATGGAAACTTTAAAGTTGACCAGGTCAAACACTTGAACACTTATCTAAAACCGAACCTTATAAAAATCTGCCTTTTGCGTTTCTATCTTCTTCTTCTCTTTACTTCAGATTCACGCAACTCAGAATTTTCAGATAGAAATCGAAAGAGAATGGAGATGGAGTTTCCGATTTCCATGTCTACTTATTACAGTCGATACGGTCACTTAAAGTTCAACGGTGACTCCCACTCAAAACCGCCTCTCAAAAAACCTAAATATTCTCCGATGATCCCTCCTCTCCCTGTAAAACTATCTCCGATCATTCTCACTCTACTACGTTCTTCTCCAAATACAACGAATAAGAGGAAGAGTCGTAGTAGGAGCAGTCTCTTCGTAACAAACAAAGGAATATTCGAAGCCGCCGTTAAGAGATCTTCAACCGCCGTAACCAACCGCAACAAAAGAGTAAGAAAGTCTTCGTCTTGGGTCAAATCTAGGTTACTTGGGAAAGGGGCTTACGGTTCTGTTTACCTAGCCACAAGTAAAGACAAGAACGACAAAACAGAGAGAGCGATTAAAACTGCAGAGCTTTCACGTGCTTCGAGTCTTATAGACGAACGAAGGATCCTAAAACGTTTACAATCTGCGTTTGTGATTCGTTGTTACGGAGGTGAGATTGTTCGTGAAGGTAGTGATCGTCATTACAACTTGATTCTTGAGTATTGTTCTGGCCAAAGTATTGCGGATTTGATTGAAGATAATCATGGAGGGTTAACAGAGTTTGATGTGAAGCTATTTGCTATTGATATCTTGTCTGGTCTAAGACACATCCATCACAGAAACATCATTCATTGTGATATTAAACCGGACAATCTCTTACTCACTCCTGTTGATCATCAGTTAAGGTGTAATGGGTATTTGACAAAGATTGGAGATTTTGGTTTAGCAATGGAGAAAGGTTCGGTTGAGTATGGTGATGGATTAGGTCATCACAGAGGTACTACGAGGTATATGGCTCCAGAGCTTATGAGAAGTGAGATTGTGGATTATGGTGTTGATATATGGTCTTTTGGATGTACGGTTTTGGAGATGTTAACCGGAAGATTAGTTTGGGGAGAACATGGTGATCTTGGTTTTGATGATTGGGTTAATCTCATTGGTTATAGTGATTTGATTCCTCGTATACCGAGTTGGTTATCTGAAGAAGCAAAAGATTTTCTCAAGAGATGTTTGGTTAAGGAGCCTGGTTCAAGGTGGAAGATTGGTGCACTCACTAACCATCCCTTTCTCAATTAGGATGTTTGATTGTCTCAGTATATTACTATATATTGATTTGGTTTTTTTCAACAGTTGTATGTTCCTTTTGATTACATTCTTGTAAGTGTTATGCTGCCTTTTGACATTTATATAACTCAACTAAGGAAAAGCAAGAACATATTCATTTATGTTGAATTTTAGATTGATGTAATACATAACTTCAGTTTTGAGTTAAGATAGGTCTTGCTCTGTAGTCCACTGAGATTCTTGAATAAGTCGTTCCTTGATCTTCCCTTGCTTATCTTTAGAGTATCAAAACTGCTAAACACAATTTTCTGACCAAATGCTTGGAGATAGACGCTCACAAGAAGTGGTCTAGCCATTCACTCACGAAACATCCCTTTGTTACATGTCAATTTTAATCAGTGGTCGATCTTTTTCTTTCCAATGTTTCAAACGATCTTGTGTAAATAATATTTTCTAGGATTAGTAAAGTCGTATGATTGCTATTGATTCACACTGAGTTCTGTTTCATTATTAGTTTACAGTAGCAGAATCAAGCATGAACATAATTTTAGTGTAGTGAGATTTTGACTGATGCAGAAACCTTAAGAGAATCATATAAATTTTAAGTGGGATCAATCATCAGGAGCTTTGTAACATAATAGGAGATTATATAGAGTAAATAGTTTCATTAACTTGATGTATATGTGAAAAATCATAGATTTGGGCCAAAGAAATATATAGATGATCATTAGTGCAAAATGAATATTAACATTTAAGTTGATGTTCTGTGTACAAATGTAAAAGTCTTTTGTTGAAAAAAAAAATATGCAAAGCCTTTGTGGTCTCATTAGAATGTAATCTGAAGCTGGGATGCATCAAGTTGCTCAACTATGACCTGTCTGATGAAAGCTCTTCTCCACCAAACCTCAAATGCTCTTTGAACGTTTGGAAATTCATCTCCTTTGCTCATAGCTCAACAAAAGATCAAACCAGAATCGGTTTAAACATTCTCCTCCAAACAAATATTTTGACCGAACATTTAACAAAAATCATTACTCACGTATTAGTTAACGTAGATAACACTACATCGTGAACGTAACATTTACTTTGACCGAATGCTTGAAGATGAATTAATAGTCACAGAAATCACTTTGCATTTGGTGCTCTTTTAATTTGTGCATTTGCCATATTCCTTGGTCAACATTTTTTTTGACATATTTTTCTTTCGACATGTTCAGTCATTATTTTTGAGTTATTATTTATGTTAATTCCATATTTGTGCTAACCATTAAACATACAATTAGTTTACAACTGAACTAAAATTAACCAAAATAGTTTGGTTTGCAAGATCAAGATACAATCGATCGAAGCACCAACAATAAATTAATAAGACCTTATTATTTTTTCAATTAAAGTTTCCTCAGCAAAAACTTTTGAAATTCAATTAGTATTTTTTATATTTATGTTAAACTCGACCAAACTAGCTGAGTAGATCGGGTTTAAACACTCTAAAAAATCTGATAATACTAGTTAATGATGATTAATTATTTTTTGATAAAAGTGAATATTAATTTTTGATAAAATCTGATAATACTAGTATCATTTTGAGACATCCACAATTTATGTCTTAATTTCCGTCACTCTGAAAACGTTCATTATAAAATAGATAAGACTATAGTATATAGTTGAGTCCACTCGGTAACATTTCTTTAGAGTATCTTTAAAAACAAACTACATTGGTTTTTCAGGCATTCGTTCTCAATAGCCATGATATGTTCATCTTTTCTTTTTCTTTTTAGTAATCAGGAGGTTATGAATTTTTTATCTAGACTAATCTCTTTTTCAGAGTGAGTATAGCCATCGAATAGACCGCTCACCAGGTTTTTTAATAAATGTAAAATATAATATCATTTCGACTGATCAAATAAAATGGTTTAGATAATTTCACGCTCGAAAAAAATCAATCTCTGATCTAAATAAATAAGACAATTATTTTTTTCAGGTGAGAACCACTAACCTACCATCACTTGGTTAGAGATAATCATCTTAGAGTGATTCTTTTGTCATTGTCAATGGATTAAGAGAAAAAAATACGATTTTGCAATATAGCTAACATAAATGGAGAGAATATCCTCTTTAAGTTGAGAATTAAAAAGAAATTCAGAAAAATGTTATGAAAATCTTTTTTTCTTATTCTTTGGTTTCTTCTCCACCACGTAAACTCCAATTAGATTCATGCATGATACACACCTCATTCATTAGATAAAGAAAATAGCCAAGATTTTGTGATTCGCTACCAAACTTATTCCATTTCAATATACGATCTTATCGCCCACGATCATTGCCGCCCCGATAGGTTAAGCCCGCTCACCATGGTCGAACTTATCTCAGAAATATCTTTCATTCCATAATAAACGATTAACCATACAAGATATCCTAAAACTCTTTTATTAATTTATAATATTAATGTATAAAAAGTTCCGACATTTAATTAGTAGATTTTTTTAAATAAAATTATTTTTTCCTATCTTATAAAATATTAAGAACAATATGAAAACTACCAAAAAAAACTTCATTATAAAATATTGAATAAAGTTTGGTATGGTTTTTTCCATATTTAGTAACTCTTCGTGTCTCTCTTCCCAAGTAAATAGACTATGCAAAATGTTACGAACGACACACAAATGAGGAGGCTATTCTTAGTCTTTTTACGTAGAATTATCGACATCGAAAACTCAAAGAAAGAAAGAGCTAGAACTCACAGGAACTAAAAGAGAATCAGAGAAAATCAAGATCTCTCAGAATCTATTATCAACCAAAAACAAAGATCTCTCAGGATCAATCGTAGAACACCTCAAAGACGTAGACGTTAAAAACTAAGCCATTATGAAAATAACAAGAAGGTAGGGACCGAAGATTCCAAAAATGGATGTTAGAGAGCGTCGAGATAGATCGAGATGGCGAGGGTTCAGTGAAACAACCCGAAAACGTATTCAGTAACAATAAGCCGCCCCTGAGTGGTGGTGGGGATAAGCCGGAGAGTAGTGGTGGTGGTGGGATCTTGAAAAATGTTTCGAGGAATCTTGGCGTGGGATCAATAATCAGGTCGATGAGCGTTTCCAAATGGAGAAAGAGCGGTAATCTCGGGGACCCGAATACGAGGAAGAGCGGAAACTTGGGGCCTCCGCTCCCTATAGCCCAACAAAAAAGACCTGAACCACAGAGAGTCGAGAGGACTACATCTAGCGCAGCTAGGGGACTACAGAGTCTTCGGTTCCTTGATCGGAAGGTCACGGGACGGGAACGGGATTCGTGGAGAGCTATTGAGAAGCCGTTCAATCAGTTTGTTGTTGATGGGAGGCTTCCCAAAGAAAAGTTCGGTGTTTGCATCGGTAAAACTATATATTGGATTTTTTCACGTGAATATAATTTTTGGTTATTCATCAAATTGAGATAAAAGTGATGTTTTTTTGTGGATAATTATGTATGTGTATTAGGAATGGGAGATACATTGGAGTTTGCGGCAGAAGTGTACGAAGCATTGGGTAGGAGAAGAAAAATAAACACAGAAAATGGAATCGACAAGGACAACTCATGCTGTTTTGGGAATTCATGATCAAGAAAGATGTGAAAATATATATATCAACATGTAGGTTAACAATTGTGGTTTAGGTGTGACAAGGACGGAGACGGGAAGCTAATAGAAGAGGAGGTTAAAGAGGTCATAGTCTTGAGTGCATCGGCGAACAGGCTCGGGAATCTCAAGAAGAACGCTGCGTGTTATGCTTCTTTAATCATGGAAGAACTCGACCCCGATCAGCTGGGTTACATTAAGGTTTCTCTTGATTCCATTTCGATTATCTATGAAGTATTAGAGCAATGACCTTGTGAAAATTTCATACTTTTAGGTCTAGAACATAGATCAACTGGCATAATGAGATTAATGGTTCTAGGGTTTGATCAATCAACCCGAAGTTATTAGTCATAAGACAATAACAACGATAAAAAGTTATGAAACCCGATCGGATATAGTTCAAAAAACTGAATATTTTGGACCCGGAAAATTAGCCTTCAACAATTTTTTTCCTCCAGATTTGGATTTAGAAACCGGACGTCATAGAAACAAAATTAAGACATAATTTGAATGGAAACTAAAAGAATTTTTTTATGATTTAAATTTCTTGGTTTTCGGTTTTATCCTCAACAATCAAAATTATATAGCTTTCAGTTTGTATATTGCAAGTAATTAATACAATAAAAATAAAGTTATAGTTTTATAGGAAACATAAACTAAAAATAACATTGATGGTATCAACTATCAAATTTTTTTTTATTTAAATACAAAAACATGCGTAATATATTGCATGCGTCGTCCAAGCTGAACTTTCTTATATGTGCTTCATCTTAATAAATGTAAAACAAAAATTGTTTCTTCATATTGCATGCCTCGTCCACTGACATATCTTTAGTTTCCATCGACCAGATGTGGCAACTCCAGGTGCTACTAACATGAATGGTAACAAACACTGACGCAAATAAGATGGTGAGGAAATCGCAACCGCTAACGCGAACAATAATCCCAAAACGTTATAGAATACCAGCTAGCAAATACGTTTCTGTAACCGCAGAGCTAATGTACGAGCACTGGAAGAAGATTTGGGTCGTCACATTTTGGCTCGCAGTCAATGTCTACCTTTTCATGTGGAAATACAACGAGTTCACCACAAGTGATCTTTACAACATCACTGGACGCTGCGTTTGCGCCGCGAAAGGAACCGCTGAATAGCTGAAACTCAAAATGGCTTTGATCTTGGTTCCCGTTTTACAAAGAACCCTAACGTTCCCTAGATCAACTTTCTTAAGCCACCTGATCCCATTCGATGACAACATCAACTTCCACAAGTTGATAGCGGTGGCGATTGGGGTTATTTCCTTGGTCCACACAGCACTACACTTGTTATGCAACTACCCTAGGCTAAGCACTTGCCCTAAGTACTTGTTCGGAGAGTATGGGGCAAAGACCTTGGGGGTCAAGCAACCGACCTGTTTAGGTCACAGGAGTTCTGATGCCCATCTTCATGGGAATCTCATTCACACTTGCAATGCACTACTTCAGAAGGAACATAGTGAAATTGCGTAAACCGTTTAACCGTCTTGCTGGTTTTAATTCGTTTTGGTATGTTCATCATTTGCTGGTTATTGCCTATGCTCTTCTCATCATCCATGGTTACATTCTTATCACTGAGAAGCCTTGGTACCAAAAGACAGTAAGTTTATACATATATTTGGGAAATTTTCAAAAAGGACGATGTTCAAATAAACTAGGTAAACTATAATAATGGTAACAGTAATTTCTGCTCTTATTTGGGAAATTTTTACCTAGAACTATAAGGATATCTAAATATCAGTAGTCCATTTGGTAAAGAAAAATTATAATCTTTCTTTGGACTTTCGTTTGGATGAAAGTCTAAAAAGTTTTTGATTAAAACACACACACATATATATATATATATATACTGTTGTTCTTCTATTACATAGCGAGTTATTATTAATGATTGTGTTTTGACTAGAGAATTGTGGCCTGTTATCTTAATTTGTAACTTTTCTTTTTCATGTCATTCTTTAATATTTTAATTTGTATGGTTTCAGGTGTGTTTTACTGTGGAAGTCCAGCTCTTGTTCGACCACTAAAATCATTTTGTCAGGAGTTCAGTCTCGAATCATCCACCCGCTTTAATTTCCACAAAGAGAATTTATGACCTTTATTCGATAAAATTGATTTCGTTTAATTGAGACAACAAATTTTGAGTTCATTTATTAAACTTAGATTTACGGAAAGGTTGTAGTTATCGATGTATAGTCACAGTCCGATAGATAAATCTCAAAACAGAGTTTTACTGCAGGACATTTTTACAATGAGATTATTTGATGAAATATTCTATATCTACAATAAGTTGTAGAAATATAGAATATATATTATATTTTGTAAATGAAAATTTAGTCTTTGATTGACTCGATTATTGAAGTTAAGGTACTTTTAATGCATTTACACTTTTTACTTAAAGTTCCAATTATTTTTATCTAACTGATGATAACACTCATATTTACGAAATTTGATTTGTCGATTAAAAGGTAATGATCTTTTTATGATTCTAAACATACTTTAAATTGAAAGGTTTTTGTGTGCCAATTCTCCGAACAGTAATCATTATCGATTTAATATCAATCTTTCATAATATCAATTTTACATATCAAGCTTTCATAGTATTAATTTTACATATCAACATTTCATTAACTATACTATATATTAGTATACTATTTTTAATCTTAACTATGTTTTAAACAAACATGCACTCAAAACATTTAAATATACAAAGTACTATAAAAAATTAATTGTTTAGAATGAATACATAAATGCACTAGATAAATCAAAAGCCAAACCAACTTGTAGATAAATCCAAGTTATTTATTCCTATATAGTTTGTGTTAGCAAATGTTTTGAAACCCAACAAAAGTAGTTATCAGATTTTTTTTTAAGGTTATGCAAGCTGTTTTTAGAAATGACGTGTGTTTGTAAACATAACATTTCCTAAACCAGACCGAAAGCGGAACTCTTAGATATTCTAATGACTCTCTTAACAGTTTGAAAGAAGTTTACTAATTCACAATTAATGTACAAAAAAAAATATTTCCCTTTTTTCAAAATGGAAATTTGGAAAATCTAACTGTCATCTTGAGATCTTCCTCATCCCCACAAGAAAAAAAATGGAAACTTTAAAGTTGACCAGGTCAAACACTTGAACACTTATCTAAAACCGAACCTTATAAAAATCTGCCTTTTGCGTTTCTATCTTCTTCTTCTCTTTACTTCAGATTCACGCAACTCAGAATTTTCAGATAGAAATCGAAAGAGAATGGAGATGGAGTTTCCGATTTCCATGTCTACTTATTACAGTCGATACGGTCACTTAAAGTTCAACGGTGACTCCCACTCAAAACCGCCTCTCAAAAAACCTAAATATTCTCCGATGATCCCTCCTCTCCCTGTAAAACTATCTCCGATCATTCTCACTCTACTACGTTCTTCTCCAAATACAACGAATAAGAGGAAGAGTCGTAGTAGGAGCAGTCTCTTCGTAACAAACAAAGGAATATTCGAAGCCGCCGTTAAGAGATCTTCAACCGCCGTAACCAACCGCAACAAAAGAGTAAGAAAGTCTTCGTCTTGGGTCAAATCTAGGTTACTTGGGAAAGGGGCTTACGGTTCTGTTTACCTAGCCACAAGTAAAGACAAGAACGACAAAACAGAGAGAGCGATTAAAACTGCAGAGCTTTCACGTGCTTCGAGTCTTATAGACGAACGAAGGATCCTAAAACGTTTACAATCTGCGTTTGTGATTCGTTGTTACGGAGGTGAGATTGTTCGTGAAGGTAGTGATCGTCATTACAACTTGATTCTTGAGTATTGTTCTGGCCAAAGTATTGCGGATTTGATTGAAGATAATCATGGAGGGTTAACAGAGTTTGATGTGAAGCTATTTGCTATTGATATCTTGTCTGGTCTAAGACACATCCATCACAGAAACATCATTCATTGTGATATTAAACCGGACAATCTCTTACTCACTCCTGTTGATCATCAGTTAAGGTGTAATGGGTATTTGACAAAGATTGGAGATTTTGGTTTAGCAATGGAGAAAGGTTCGGTTGAGTATGGTGATGGATTAGGTCATCACAGAGGTACTACGAGGTATATGGCTCCAGAGCTTATGAGAAGTGAGATTGTGGATTATGGTGTTGATATATGGTCTTTTGGATGTACGGTTTTGGAGATGTTAACCGGAAGATTAGTTTGGGGAGAACATGGTGATCTTGGTTTTGATGATTGGGTTAATCTCATTGGTTATAGTGATTTGATTCCTCGTATACCGAGTTGGTTATCTGAAGAAGCAAAAGATTTTCTCAAGAGATGTTTGGTTAAGGAGCCTGGTTCAAGGTGGAAGATTGGTGCACTCACTAACCATCCCTTTCTCAATTAGGATGTTTGATTGTCTCAGTATATTACTATATATTGATTTGGTTTTTTTCAACAGTTGTATGTTCCTTTTGATTACATTCTTGTAAGTGTTATGCTGCCTTTTGACATTTATATAACTCAACTAAGGAAAAGCAAGAACATATTCATTTATGTTGAATTTTAGATTGATGTAATACATAACTTCAGTTTTGAGTTAAGATAGGTCTTGCTCTGTAGTCCACTGAGATTCTTGAATAAGTCGTTCCTTGATCTTCCCTTGCTTATCTTTAGAGTATCAAAACTGCTAAACACAATTTTCTGACCAAATGCTTGGAGATAGACGCTCACAAGAAGTGGTCTAGCCATTCACTCACGAAACATCCCTTTGTTACATGTCAATTTTAATCAGTGGTCGATCTTTTTCTTTCCAATGTTTCAAACGATCTTGTGTAAATAATATTTTCTAGGATTAGTAAAGTCGTATGATTGCTATTGATTCACACTGAGTTCTGTTTCATTATTAGTTTACAGTAGCAGAATCAAGCATGAACATAATTTTAGTGTAGTGAGATTTTGACTGATGCAGAAACCTTAAGAGAATCATATAAATTTTAAGTGGGATCAATCATCAGGAGCTTTGTAACATAATAGGAGATTATATAGAGTAAATAGTTTCATTAACTTGATGTATATGTGAAAAATCATAGATTTGGGCCAAAGAAATATATAGATGATCATTAGTGCAAAATGAATATTAACATTTAAGTTGATGTTCTGTGTACAAATGTAAAAGTCTTTTGTTGAAAAAAAAAATATGCAAAGCCTTTGTGGTCTCATTAGAATGTAATCTGAAGCTGGGATGCATCAAGTTGCTCAACTATGACCTGTCTGATGAAAGCTCTTCTCCACCAAACCTCAAATGCTCTTTGAACGTTTGGAAATTCATCTCCTTTGCTCATAGCTCAACAAAAGATCAAACCAGAATCGGTTTAAACATTCTCCTCCAAACAAATATTTTGACCGAACATTTAACAAAAATCATTACTCACGTATTAATTAACGTAGATAACACTACATCGTGAACGTAACATTTACTTTGACCGAATGCTTGAAGATGAATTAATAGTCACAGAAATCACTTTGCATTTGGTGCTCTTTTAATTTGTGCATTTGCCATATTCCTTGGTCAACATTTTTTTTGACATATTTTTCTTTCGACATGTTCAGTCATTATTTTTGAGTTATTATTTATGTTAATTCCATATTTGTGCTAACCATTAAACATACAATTAGTTTACAACTGAACTAAAATTAACCAAAATAGTTTGGTTTGCAAGATCAAGATACAATCGATCGAAGCACCAACAATAAATTAATAAGACCTTATTATTTTTTCAATTAAAGTTTCCTCAGCAAAAACTTTTGAAATTCAATTAGTATTTTTTATATTTATGTTAAACTCGACCAAACTAGCTGAGTAGATCGGGTTTAAACACTCTAAAAAATCTGATAATACTAGTTAATGATGATTAATTATTTTTTGATAAAAGTGAATATTAATTTTTGATAAAATCTGATAATACTAGTATCATTTTGAGACATCCACAATTTATGTCTTAATTTCCGTCACTCTGAAAACGTTCATTATAAAATAGATAAGACTATAGTATATAGTTGAGTCCACTCGGTAACATTTCTTTAGAGTATCTTTAAAAACAAACTACATTGGTTTTTCAGGCATTCGTTCTCAATAGCCATGATATGTTCATCTTTTCTTTTTCTTTTTAGTAATCAGGAGGTTATGAATTTTTTATCTAGACTAATCTCTTTTTCAGAGTGAGTATAGCCATCGAATAGACCGCTCACCAGGTTTTTTAATAAATGTAAAATATAATATCATTTCGACTGATCAAATAAAATGGTTTAGATAATTTCACGCTCGAAAAAAATCAATCTCTGATCTAAATAAATAAGACAATTATTTTTTTCAGGTGAGAACCACTAACCTACCATCACTTGGTTAGAGATAATCATCTTAGAGTGATTCTTTTGTCATTGTCAATGGATTAAGAGAAAAAAATACGATTTTGCAATATAGCTAACATAAATGGAGAGAATATCCTCTTTAAGTTGAGAATTAAAAAGAAATTCAGAAAAATGTTATGAAAATCTTTTTTTCTTATTCTTTGGTTTCTTCTCCACCACGTAAACTCCAATTAGATTCATGCATGATACACACCTCATTCATTAGATAAAGAAAATAGCCAAGATTTTGTGATTCGCTACCAAACTTATTCCATTTCAATATACGATCTTATCGCCCACGATCATTGCCGCCCCGATAGGTTAAGCCCGCTCACCATGGTCGAACTTATCTCAGAAATATCTTTCATTCCATAATAAACGATTAACCATACAAGATATCCTAAAACTCTTTTATTAATTTATAATATTAATGTATAAAAAGTTCCGACATTTAATTAGTAGATTTTTTTAAATAAAATTATTTTTTCCTATCTTATAAAATATTAAGAACAATATGAAAACTACCAAAAAAAACTTCATTATAAAATATTGAATAAAGTTTGGTATGGTTTTTTCCATATTTAGTAACTCTTCGTGTCTCTCTTCCCAAGTAAATAGACTATGCAAAATGTTACGAACGACACACAAATGAGGAGGCTATTCTTAGTCTTTTTACGTAGAATTATCGACATCGAAAACTCAAAGAAAGAAAGAGCTAGAACTCACAGGAACTAAAAGAGAATCAGAGAAAATCAAGATCTCTCAGAATCTATTATCAACCAAAAACAAAGATCTCTCAGGATCAATCGTAGAACACCTCAAAGAAGTAGACGTTAAAAACTAAGCCATTATGAAAATAACAAGAAGGTAGGGACCGAAGATTCCAAAAATGGATGTTAGAGAGCGTCGAGATAGATCGAGATGGCGAGGGTTCAGTGAAACAACCCGAAAACGTATTCAGTAACAATAAGCCGCCCCTGAGTGGTGGTGGGGATAAGCCGGAGAGTAGTGGTGGTGGTGGGATCTTGAAAAATGTTTCGAGGAATCTTGGCGTGGGATCAATAATCAGGTCGATGAGCGTTTCCAAATGGAGAAAGAGCGGTAATCTCGGGGACCCGAATACGAGGAAGAGCGGAAACTTGGGGCCTCCGCTCCCTATAGCCCAACAAAAAAGACCTGAACCACAGAGAGTCGAGAGGACTACATCTAGCGCAGCTAGGGGACTACAGAGTCTTCGGTTCCTTGATCGGAAGGTCACGGGACGGGAACGGGATTCGTGGAGAGCTATTGAGAAGCCGTTCAATCAGTTTGTTGTTGATGGGAGGCTTCCCAAAGAAAAGTTCGGTGTTTGCATCGGTAAAACTATATATTGGATTTTTTCACGTGAATATAATTTTTGGTTATTCATCAAATTGAGATAAAAGTGATGTTTTTTTGTGGATAATTATGTATGTGTATTAGGAATGGGAGATACATTGGAGTTTGCGGCAGAAGTGTACGAAGCATTGGGTAGGAGAAGAAAAATAAACACAGAAAATGGAATCGACAAGGACAACTCATGCTGTTTTGGGAATTCATGATCAAGAAAGATGTGAAAATATATATATCAACATGTAGGTTAACAATTGTGGTTTAGGTGTGACAAGGACGGAGACGGGAAGCTAATAGAAGAGGAGGTTAAAGAGGTCATAGTCTTGAGTGCATCGGCGAACAGGCTCGGGAATCTCAAGAAGAACGCTGCGTGTTATGCTTCTTTAATCATGGAAGAACTCGACCCCGATCAGCTGGGTTACATTAAGGTTTCTCTTGATTCCATTTCGATTATCTATGAAGTATTAGAGCAATGACCTTGTGAAAATTTCATACTTTTAGGTCTAGAACATAGATCAACTGGCATAATGAGATTAATGGTTCTAGGGTTTGATCAATCAACCCGAAGTTATTAGTCATAAGACAATAACAACGATAAAAAGTTATGAAACCCGATCGGATATAGTTCAAAAAACTGAATATTTTGGACCCGGAAAATTAGCCTTCAACAATTTTTTTCCTCCAGATTTGGATTTAGAAACCGGACGTCATAGAAACAAAATTAAGACATAATTTGAATGGAAACTAAAAGAATTTTTTTATGATTTAAATTTCTTGGTTTTCGGTTTTATCCTCAACAATCAAAATTATATAGCTTTCAGTTTGTATATTGCAAGTAATTAATACAATAAAAATAAAGTTATAGTTTTATAGGAAACATAAACTAAAAATAACATTGATGGTATCAACTATCAAATTTTTTTTTATTTAAATACAAAAACATGCGTAATATATTGCATGCGTCGTCCAAGCTGAACTTTCTTATATGTGCTTCATCTTAATAAATGTAAAACAAAAATTGTTTCTTCATATTGCATGCCTCGTCCACTGACATATCTTTAGTTTCCATCGACCAGATGTGGCAACTCCAGGTGCTACTAACATGAATGGTAACAAACACTGACGCAAATAAGATGGTGAGGAAATCGCAACCGCTAACGCGAACAATAATCCCAAAACGTTATAGAATACCAGCTAGCAAATACGTTTCTGTAACCGCAGAGCTAATGTACGAGCACTGGAAGAAGATTTGGGTCGTCACATTTTGGCTCGCAGTCAATGTCTACCTTTTCATGTGGAAATACAACGAGTTCACCACAAGTGATCTTTACAACATCACTGGACGCTGCGTTTGCGCCGCGAAAGGAACCGCTGAATAGCTGAAACTCAAAATGGCTTTGATCTTGGTTCCCGTTTTACAAAGAACCCTAACGTTCCCTAGATCAACTTTCTTAAGCCACCTGATCCCATTCGATGACAACATCAACTTCCACAAGTTGATAGCGGTGGCGATTGGGGTTATTTCCTTGGTCCACACAGCACTACACTTGTTATGCAACTACCCTAGGCTAAGCACTTGCCCTAAGTACTTGTTCGGAGAGTATGGGGCAAAGACCTTGGGGGTCAAGCAACCGACCTGTTTAGGTCACAGGAGTTCTGATGCCCATCTTCATGGGAATCTCATTCACACTTGCAATGCATTACTTCAGAAGGAACATAGTGAAATTGCGTAAACCGTTTAACCGTCTTGCTGGTTTTAATTCGTTTTGGTATGTTCATCATTTGCTGGTTATTGCCTATGCTCTTCTCATCATCCATGGTTACATTCTTATCACTGAGAAGCCTTGGTACCAAAAGACAGTAAGTTTATACATATATTTGGGAAATTTTCAAAAAGGACGATGTTCAAATAAACTAGGTAAACTATAATAATGGTAACAGTAATTTCTGCTCTTATTTGGGAAATTTTTACCTAGAACTATAAGGATATCTAAATATCAGTAGTCCATTTGGTAAAGAAAAATTATAATCTTTCTTTGGACTTTCGTTTGGATGAAAGTCTAAAAAGTTTTTGATTAAAACACACACACATATATATATATATATACTGTTGTTCTTCTATTACATAGCGAGTTATTATTAATGATTGTGTTTTGACTAGAGAATTGTGGCCTGTTATCTTAATTTGTAACTTTTCTTTTTCATGTCATTCTTTAATATTTTAATTTGTATGGTTTCAGGTGTGTTTTACTGTGGAAGTCCAGCTCTTGTTCGACCACTAAAATCATTTTGTCAGGAGTTCAGTCTCGAATCATCCACCCGCTTTAATTTCCACAAAGAGAATTTATGACCTTTATTCGATAAAATTGATTTCGTTTAATTGAGACAACAAATTTTGAGTTCATTTATTAAACTTAGATTTACGGAAAGGTTGTAGTTATCGATGTATAGTCACAGTCCGATAGATAAATCTCAAAACAGAGTTTTACTGCAGGACATTTTTACAATGAGATTATTTGATGAAATATTCTATATCTACAATAAGTTGTAGAAATATAGAATATATATTATATTTTGTAAATGAAAATTTAGTCTTTGATTGACTCGATTATTGAAGTTAAGGTACTTTTAATGCATTTACACTTTTTACTTAAAGTTCCAATTATTTTTATCTAACTGATGATAACACTCATATTTACGAAATTTGATTTGTCGATTAAAAGGTAATGATCTTTTTATGATTCTAAACATACTTTAAATTGAAAGGTTTTTGTGTGCCAATTCTCCGAACAGTAATCATTATCGATTTAATATCAATCTTTCATAATATCA
This sequence comes from Cardamine chenopodiifolia, assembly GCA_963922655.1. Taxonomy (NCBI): domain Eukaryota; kingdom Viridiplantae; phylum Streptophyta; class Magnoliopsida; order Brassicales; family Brassicaceae; genus Cardamine; species Cardamine chenopodiifolia. Next base: position 10,566,023 of record OZ000479.1, on the reverse strand, counting down.
ATTTTACATATCAAGCTTTCATAGTATTAATTTTACATATCAACATTTCATTAACTATACTATATATTAGTATACTATTTTTAATCTTAACTATGTTTTAAACAAACATGCACTCAAAACATTTAAATATACAAAGTACTATAAAAAATTAATTGTTTAGAATGAATACATAAATGCACTAGATAAATCAAAAGCCAAACCAACTTGTAGATAAATCCAAGTTATTTATTCCTATATAGTTTGTGTTAGCAAATGTTTTGAAACCCAACAAAAGTAGTTATCAGATTTTTTTTTAAGGTTATGCAAGCTGTTTTTAGAAATGACGTGTGTTTGTAAACATAACATTTCCTAAACCAGACCGAAAGCGGAACTCTTAGATATTCTAATGACTCTCTTAACAGTTTGAAAGAAGTTTACTAATTCACAATTAATGTACAAAAAAAAATATTTCCCTTTTTTCAAAATGGAAATTTGGAAAATCTAACTGTCATCTTGAGATCTTCCTCATCCCCACAAGAAAAAAAATGGAAACTTTAAAGTTGACCAGGTCAAACACTTGAACACTTATCTAAAACCGAACCTTATAAAAATCTGCCTTTTGCGTTTCTATCTTCTTCTTCTCTTTACTTCAGATTCACGCAACTCAGAATTTTCAGATAGAAATCGAAAGAGAATGGAGATGGAGTTTCCGATTTCCATGTCTACTTATTACAGTCGATACGGTCACTTAAAGTTCAACGGTGACTCCCACTCAAAACCGCCTCTCAAAAAACCTAAATATTCTCCGATGATCCCTCCTCTCCCTGTAAAACTATCTCCGATCATTCTCACTCTACTACGTTCTTCTCCAAATACAACGAATAAGAGGAAGAGTCGTAGTAGGAGCAGTCTCTTCGTAACAAACAAAGGAATATTCGAAGCCGCCGTTAAGAGATCTTCAACCGCCGTAACCAACCGCAACAAAAGAGTAAGAAAGTCTTCGTCTTGGGTCAAATCTAGGTTACTTGGGAAAGGGGCTTACGGTTCTGTTTACCTAGCCACAAGTAAAGACAAGAACGACAAAACAGAGAGAGCGATTAAAACTGCAGAGCTTTCACGTGCTTCGAGTCTTATAGACGAACGAAGGATCCTAAAACGTTTACAATCTGCGTTTGTGATTCGTTGTTACGGAGGTGAGATTGTTCGTGAAGGTAGTGATCGTCATTACAACTTGATTCTTGAGTATTGTTCTGGCCAAAGTATTGCGGATTTGATTGAAGATAATCATGGAGGGTTAACAGAGTTTGATGTGAAGCTATTTGCTATTGATATCTTGTCTGGTCTAAGACACATCCATCACAGAAACATCATTCATTGTGATATTAAACCGGACAATCTCTTACTCACTCCTGTTGATCATCAGTTAAGGTGTAATGGGTATTTGACAAAGATTGGAGATTTTGGTTTAGCAATGGAGAAAGGTTCGGTTGAGTATGGTGATGGATTAGGTCATCACAGAGGTACTACGAGGTATATGGCTCCAGAGCTTATGAGAAGTGAGATTGTGGATTATGGTGTTGATATATGGTCTTTTGGATGTACGGTTTTGGAGATGTTAACCGGAAGATTAGTTTGGGGAGAACATGGTGATCTTGGTTTTGATGATTGGGTTAATCTCATTGGTTATAGTGATTTGATTCCTCGTATACCGAGTTGGTTATCTGAAGAAGCAAAAGATTTTCTCAAGAGATGTTTGGTTAAGGAGCCTGGTTCAAGGTGGAAGATTGGTGCACTCACTAACCATCCCTTTCTCAATTAGGATGTTTGATTGTCTCAGTATATTACTATATATTGATTTGGTTTTTTTCAACAGTTGTATGTTCCTTTTGATTACATTCTTGTAAGTGTTATGCTGCCTTTTGACATTTATATAACTCAACTAAGGAAAAGCAAGAACATATTCATTTATGTTGAATTTTAGATTGATGTAATACATAACTTCAGTTTTGAGTTAAGATAGGTCTTGCTCTGTAGTCCACTGAGATTCTTGAATAAGTCGTTCCTTGATCTTCCCTTGCTTATCTTTAGAGTATCAAAACTGCTAAACACAATTTTCTGACCAAATGCTTGGAGATAGACGCTCACAAGAAGTGGTCTAGCCATTCACTCACGAAACATCCCTTTGTTACATGTCAATTTTAATCAGTGGTCGATCTTTTTCTTTCCAATGTTTCAAACGATCTTGTGTAAATAATATTTTCTAGGATTAGTAAAGTCGTATGATTGCTATTGATTCACACTGAGTTCTGTTTCATTATTAGTTTACAGTAGCAGAATCAAGCATGAACATAATTTTAGTGTAGTGAGATTTTGACTGATGCAGAAACCTTAAGAGAATCATATAAATTTTAAGTGGGATCAATCATCAGGAGCTTTGTAACATAATAGGAGATTATATAGAGTAAATAGTTTCATTAACTTGATGTATATGTGAAAAATCATAGATTTGGGCCAAAGAAATATATAGATGATCATTAGTGCAAAATGAATATTAACATTTAAGTTGATGTTCTGTGTACAAATGTAAAAGTCTTTTGTTGAAAAAAAAAATATGCAAAGCCTTTGTGGTCTCATTAGAATGTAATCTGAAGCTGGGATGCATCAAGTTGCTCAACTATGACCTGTCTGATGAAAGCTCTTCTCCACCAAACCTCAAATGCTCTTTGAACGTTTGGAAATTCATCTCCTTTGCTCATAGCTCAACAAAAGATCAAACCAGAATCGGTTTAAACATTCTCCTCCAAACAAATATTTTGACCGAACATTTAACAAAAATCATTACTCACGTATTAGTTAACGTAGATAACACTACATCGTGAACGTAACATTTACTTTGACCGAATGCTTGAAGATGAATTAATAGTCACAGAAATCACTTTGCATTTGGTGCTCTTTTAATTTGTGCATTTGCCATATTCCTTGGTCAACATTTTTTTTGACATATTTTTCTTTCGACATGTTCAGTCATTATTTTTGAGTTATTATTTATGTTAATTCCATATTTGTGCTAACCATTAAACATACAATTAGTTTACAACTGAACTAAAATTAACCAAAATAGTTTGGTTTGCAAGATCAAGATACAATCGATCGAAGCACCAACAATAAATTAATAAGACCTTATTATTTTTTCAATTAAAGTTTCCTCAGCAAAAACTTTTGAAATTCAATTAGTATTTTTTATATTTATGTTAAACTCGACCAAACTAGCTGAGTAGATCGGGTTTAAACACTCTAAAAAATCTGATAATACTAGTTAATGATGATTAATTATTTTTTGATAAAAGTGAATATTAATTTTTGATAAAATCTGATAATACTAGTATCATTTTGAGACATCCACAATTTATGTCTTAATTTCCGTCACTCTGAAAACGTTCATTATAAAATAGATAAGACTATAGTATATAGTTGAGTCCACTCGGTAACATTTCTTTAGAGTATCTTTAAAAACAAATTACATTGGTTTTTCAGGCATTCGTTCTCAATAGCCATGATATGTTCATCTTTTCTTTTTCTTTTTAGTAATCAGGAGGTTATGAATTTTTTATCTAGACTAATCTCTTTTTCAGAGTGAGTATAGCCATCGAATAGACCGCTCACCAGGTTTTTTAATAAATGTAAAATATAATATCATTTCGACTGATCAAATAAAATGGTTTAGATAATTTCACGCTCGAAAAAAATCAATCTCTGATCTAAATAAATAAGACAATTATTTTTTTCAGGTGAGAACCACTAACCTACCATCACTTGGTTAGAGATAATCATCTTAGAGTGATTCTTTTGTCATTGTCAATGGATTAAGAGAAAAAAATACGATTTTGCAATATAGCTAACATAAATGGAGAGAATATCCTCTTTAAGTTGAGAATTAAAAAGAAATTCAGAAAAATGTTATGAAAATCTTTTTTTCTTATTCTTTGGTTTCTTCTCCACCACGTAAACTCCAATTAGATTCATGCATGATACACACCTCATTCATTAGATAAAGAAAATAGCCAAGATTTTGTGATTCGCTACCAAACTTATTCCATTTCAATATACGATCTTATCGCCCACGATCATTGCCGCCCCGATAGGTTAAGCCCGCTCACCATGGTCGAACTTATCTCAGAAATATCTTTCATTCCATAATAAACGATTAACCATACAAGATATCCTAAAACTCTTTTATTAATTTATAATATTAATGTATAAAAAGTTCCGACATTTAATTAGTAGATTTTTTTAAATAAAATTATTTTTTCCTATCTTATAAAATATTAAGAACAATATGAAAACTACCAAAAAAAACTTCATTATAAAATATTGAATAAAGTTTGGTATGGTTTTTTCCATATTTAGTAACTCTTCGTGTCTCTCTTCCCAAGTAAATAGACTATGCAAAATGTTACGAACGACACACAAATGAGGAGGCTATTCTTAGTCTTTTTACGTAGAATTATCGACATCGAAAACTCAAAGAAAGAAAGAGCTAGAACTCACAGGAACTAAAAGAGAATCAGAGAAAATCAAGATCTCTCAGAATCTATTATCAACCAAAAACAAAGATCTCTCAGGATCAATCGTAGAACACCTCAAAGAAGTAGACGTTAAAAACTAAGCCATTATGAAAATAACAAGAAGGTAGGGACCGAAGATTCCAAAAATGGATGTTAGAGAGCGTCGAGATAGATCGAGATGGCGAGGGTTCAGTGAAACAACCCGAAAACGTATTCAGTAACAATAAGCCGCCCCTGAGTGGTGGTGGGGATAAGCCGGAGAGTAGTGGTGGTGGTGGGATCTTGAAAAATGTTTCGAGGAATCTTGGCGTGGGATCAATAATCAGGTCGATGAGCGTTTCCAAATGGAGAAAGAGCGGTAATCTCGGGGACCCGAATACGAGGAAGAGCGGAAACTTGGGGCCTCCGCTCCCTATAGCCCAACAAAAAAGACCTGAACCACAGAGAGTCGAGAGGACTACATCTAGCGCAGCTAGGGGACTACAGAGTCTTCGGTTCCTTGATCGGAAGGTCACGGGACGGGAACGGGATTCGTGGAGAGCTATTGAGAAGCCGTTCAATCAGTTTGTTGTTGATGGGAGGCTTCCCAAAGAAAAGTTCGGTGTTTGCATCGGTAAAACTATATATTGGATTTTTTCACGTGAATATAATTTTTGGTTATTCATCAAATTGAGATAAAAGTGATGTTTTTTTGTGGATAATTATGTATGTGTATTAGGAATGGGAGATACATTGGAGTTTGCGGCAGAAGTGTACGAAGCATTGGGTAGGAGAAGAAAAATAAACACAGAAAATGGAATCGACAAGGACAACTCATGCTGTTTTGGGAATTCATGATCAAGAAAGATGTGAAAATATATATATCAACATGTAGGTTAACAATTGTGGTTTAGGTGTGACAAGGACGGAGACGGGAAGCTAATAGAAGAGGAGGTTAAAGAGGTCATAGTCTTGAGTGCATCGGCGAACAGGCTCGGGAATCTCAAGAAGAACGCTGCGTGTTATGCTTCTTTAATCATGGAAGAACTCGACCCCGATCAGCTGGGTTACATTAAGGTTTCTCTTGATTCCATTTCGATTATCTATGAAGTATTAGAGCAATGACCTTGTGAAAATTTCATACTTTTAGGTCTAGAACATAGATCAACTGGCATAATGAGATTAATGGTTCTAGGGTTTGATCAATCAACCCGAAGTTATTAGTCATAAGACAATAACAACGATAAAAAGTTATGAAACCCGATCGGATATAGTTCAAAAAACTGAATATTTTGGACCCGGAAAATTAGCCTTCAACAATTTTTTTCCTCCAGATTTGGATTTAGAAACCGGACGTCATAGAAACAAAATTAAGACATAATTTGAATGGAAACTAAAAGAATTTTTTTATGATTTAAATTTCTTGGTTTTCGGTTTTATCCTCAACAATCAAAATTATATAGCTTTCAGTTTGTATATTGCAAGTAATTAATACAATAAAAATAAAGTTATAGTTTTATAGGAAACATAAACTAAAAATAACATTGATGGTATCAACTATCAAATTTTTTTTTATTTAAATACAAAAACATGCGTAATATATTGCATGCGTCGTCCAAGCTGAACTTTCTTATATGTGCTTCATCTTAATAAATGTAAAACAAAAATTGTTTCTTCATATTGCATGCCTCGTCCACTGACATATCTTTAGTTTCCATCGACCAGATGTGGCAACTCCAGGTGCTACTAACATGAATGGTAACAAACACTGACGCAAATAAGATGGTGAGGAAATCGCAACCGCTAACGCGAACAATAATCCCAAAACGTTATAGAATACCAGCTAGCAAATACGTTTCTGTAACCGCAGAGCTAATGTACGAGCACTGGAAGAAGATTTGGGTCGTCACATTTTGGCTCGCAGTCAATGTCTACCTTTTCATGTGGAAATACAACGAGTTCACCACAAGTGATCTTTACAACATCACTGGACGCTGCGTTTGCGCCGCGAAAGGAACCGCTGAATAGCTGAAACTCAAAATGGCTTTGATCTTGGTTCCCGTTTTACAAAGAACCCTAACGTTCCCTAGATCAACTTTCTTAAGCCACCTGATCCCATTCGATGACAACATCAACTTCCACAAGTTGATAGCGGTGGCGATTGGGGTTATTTCCTTGGTCCACACAGCACTACACTTGTTATGCAACTACCCTAGGCTAAGCACTTGCCCTAAGTACTTGTTCGGAGAGTATGGGGCAAAGACCTTGGGGGTCAAGCAACCGACCTGTTTAGGTCACAGGAGTTCTGATGCCCATCTTCATGGGAATCTCATTCACACTTGCAATGCACTACTTCAGAAGGAACATAGTGAAATTGCGTAAACCGTTTAACCGTCTTGCTGGTTTTAATTCGTTTTGGTATGTTCATCATTTGCTGGTTATTGCCTATGCTCTTCTCATCATCCATGGTTACATTCTTATCACTGAGAAGCCTTGGTACCAAAAGACAGTAAGTTTATACATATATTTGGGAAATTTTCAAAAAGGACGATGTTCAAATAAACTAGGTAAACTATAATAATGGTAACAGTAATTTCTGCTCTTATTTGGGAAATTTTTACCTAGAACTATAAGGATATCTAAATATCAGTAGTCCATTTGGTAAAGAAAAATTATAATCTTTCTTTGGACTTTCGTTTGGATGAAAGTCTAAAAAGTTTTTGATTAAAACACACACACATATATATATATATATACTGTTGTTCTTCTATTACATAGCGAGTTATTATTAATGATTGTGTTTTGACTAGAGAATTGTGGCCTGTTATCTTAATTTGTAACTTTTCTTTTTCATGTCATTCTTTAATATTTTAATTTGTATGGTTTCAGGTGTGTTTTACTGTGGAAGTCCAGCTCTTGTTCGACCACTAAAATCATTTTGTCAGGAGTTCAGTCTCGAATCATCCACCCGCTTTAATTTCCACAAAGAGAATTTATGACCTTTATTCGATAAAATTGATTTCGTTTAATTGAGACAACAAATTTTGAGTTCATTTATTAAACTTAGATTTACGGAAAGGTTGTAGTTATCGATGTATAGTCACAGTCCGATAGATAAATCTCAAAACAGAGTTTTACTGCAGGACATTTTTACAATGAGATTATTTGATGAAATATTCTATATCTACAATAAGTTGTAGAAATATAGAATATATATTATATTTTGTAAATGAAAATTTAGTCTTTGATTGACTCGATTATTGAAGTTAAGGTACTTTTAATGCATTTACACTTTTTACTTAAAGTTCCAATTATTTTTATCTAACTGATGATAACACTCATATTTACGAAATTTGATTTGTCGATTAAAAGGTAATGATCTTTTTATGATTCTAAACATACTTTAAATTGAAAGGTTTTTGTGTGCCAATTCTCCGAACAGTAATCATTATCGATTTAATATCAATCTTTCATAATATCAATTTTACATATCAAGCTTTCATAGTATTAATTTTACATATCAACATTTCATTAACTATACTATATATTAGTATACTATTTTTAATCTTAACTATGTTTTAAACAAACATGCACTCAAAACATTTAAATATACAAAGTACTATAAAAAATTAATTGTTTAGAATGAATACATAAATGCACTAGATAAATCAAAAGCCAAACCAACTTGTAGATAAATCCAAGTTATTTATTCCTATATAGTTTGTGTTAGCAAATGTTTTGAAACCCAACAAAAGTAGTTATCAGATTTTTTTTTAAGGTTATGCAAGCTGTTTTTAGAAATGACGTGTGTTTGTAAACATAACATTTCCTAAACCAGACCGAAAGCGGAACTCTTAGATATTCTAATGACTCTCTTAACAGTTTGAAAGAAGTTTACTAATTCACAATTAATGTACAAAAAAAAATATTTCCCTTTTTTCAAAATGGAAATTTGGAAAATCTAACTGTCATCTTGAGATCTTCCTCATCCCCACAAGAAAAAAAATGGAAACTTTAAAGTTGACCAGGTCAAACACTTGAACACTTATCTAAAACCGAACCTTATAAAAATCTGCCTTTTGCGTTTCTATCTTCTTCTTCTCTTTACTTCAGATTCACGCAACTCAGAATTTTCAGATAGAAATCGAAAGAGAATGGAGATGGAGTTTCCGATTTCCATGTCTACTTATTACAGTCGATACGGTCACTTAAAGTTCAACGGTGACTCCCACTCAAAACCGCCTCTCAAAAAACCTAAATATTCTCCGATGATCCCTCCTCTCCCTGTAAAACTATCTCCGATCATTCTCACTCTACTACGTTCTTCTCCAAATACAACGAATAAGAGGAAGAGTCGTAGTAGGAGCAGTCTCTTCGTAACAAACAAAGGAATATTCGAAGCCGCCGTTAAGAGATCTTCAACCGCCGTAACCAACCGCAACAAAAGAGTAAGAAAGTCTTCGTCTTGGGTCAAATCTAGGTTACTTGGGAAAGGGGCTTACGGTTCTGTTTACCTAGCCACAAGTAAAGACAAGAACGACAAAACAGAGAGAGCGATTAAAACTGCAGAGCTTTCACGTGCTTCGAGTCTTATAGACGAACGAAGGATCCTAAAACGTTTACAATCTGCGTTTGTGATTCGTTGTTACGGAGGTGAGATTGTTCGTGAAGGTAGTGATCGTCATTACAACTTGATTCTTGAGTATTGTTCTGGCCAAAGTATTGCGGATTTGATTGAAGATAATCATGGAGGGTTAACAGAGTTTGATGTGAAGCTATTTGCTATTGATATCTTGTCTGGTCTAAGACACATCCATCACAGAAACATCATTCATTGTGATATTAAACCGGACAATCTCTTACTCACTCCTGTTGATCATCAGTTAAGGTGTAATGGGTATTTGACAAAGATTGGAGATTTTGGTTTAGCAATGGAGAAAGGTTCGGTTGAGTATGGTGATGGATTAGGTCATCACAGAGGTACTACGAGGTATATGGCTCCAGAGCTTATGAGAAGTGAGATTGTGGATTATGGTGTTGATATATGGTCTTTTGGATGTACGGTTTTGGAGATGTTAACCGGAAGATTAGTTTGGGGAGAACATGGTGATCTTGGTTTTGATGATTGGGTTAATCTCATTGGTTATAGTGATTTGATTCCTCGTATACCGAGTTGGTTATCTGAAGAAGCAAAAGATTTTCTCAAGAGATGTTTGGTTAAGGAGCCTGGTTCAAGGTGGAAGATTGGTGCACTCACTAACCATCCCTTTCTCAATTAGGATGTTTGATTGTCTCAGTATATTACTATATATTGATTTGGTTTTTTTCAACAGTTGTATGTTCCTTTTGATTACATTCTTGTAAGTGTTATGCTGCCTTTTGACATTTATATAACTCAACTAAGGAAAAGCAAGAACATATTCATTTATGTTGAATTTTAGATTGATGTAATACATAACTTCAGTTTTGAGTTAAGATAGGTCTTGCTCTGTAGTCCACTGAGATTCTTGAATAAGTCGTTCCTTGATCTTCCCTTGCTTATCTTTAGAGTATCAAAACTGCTAAACACAATTTTCTGACCAAATGCTTGGAGATAGACGCTCACAAGAAGTGGTCTAGCCATTCACTCACGAAACATCCCTTTGTTACATGTCAATTTTAATCAGTGGTCGATCTTTTTCTTTCCAATGTTTCAAACGATCTTGTGTAAATAATATTTTCTAGGATTAGTAAAGTCGTATGATTGCTATTGATTCACACTGAGTTCTGTTTCATTATTAGTTTACAGTAGCAGAATCAAGCATGAACATAATTTTAGTGTAGTGAGATTTTGACTGATGCAGAAACCTTAAGAGAATCATATAAATTTTAAGTGGGATCAATCATCAGGAGCTTTGTAACATAATAGGAGATTATATAGAGTAAATAGTTTCATTAACTTGATGTATATGTGAAAAATCATAGATTTGGGCCAAAGAAATATATAGATGATCATTAGTGCAAAATGAATATTAACATTTAAGTTGATGTTCTGTGTACAAATGTAAAAGTCTTTTGTTGAAAAAAAAAATATGCAAAGCCTTTGTGGTCTCATTAGAATGTAATCTGAAGCTGGGATGCATCAAGTTGCTCAACTATGACCTGTCTGATGAAAGCTCTTCTCCACCAAACCTCAAATGCTCTTTGAACGTTTGGAAATTCATCTCCTTTGCTCATAGCTCAACAAAAGATCAAACCAGAATCGGTTTAAACATTCTCCTCCAAACAAATATTTTGACCGAACATTTAACAAAAATCATTACTCACGTATTAGTTAACGTAGATAACACTACATCGTGAACGTAACATTTACTTTGACCGAATGCTTGAAGATGAATTAATAGTCACAGAAATCACTTTGCATTTGGTGCTCTTTTAATTTGTGCATTTGCCATATTCCTTGGTCAACATTTTTTTTGACATATTTTTCTTTCGACATGTTCAGTCATTATTTTTGAGTTATTATTTATGTTAATTCCATATTTGTGCTAACCATTAAACATACAATTAGTTTACAACTGAACTAAAATTAACCAAAATAGTTTGGTTTGCAAGATCAAGATACAATCGATCGAAGCACCAACAATAAATTAATAAGACCTTATTATTTTTTCAATTAAAGTTTCCTCAGCAAAAACTTTTGAAATTCAATTAGTATTTTTTATATTTATGTTAAACTCGACCAAACTAGCTGAGTAGATCGGGTTTAAACACTCTAAAAAATCTGATAATACTAGTTAATGATGATTAATTATTTTTTGATAAAAGTGAATATTAATTTTTGATAAAATCTGATAATACTAGTATCATTTTGAGACATCCACAATTTATGTCTTAATTTCCGTCACTCTGAAAACGTTCATTATAAAATAGATAAGACTATAGTATATAGTTGAGTCCACTCGGTAACATTTCTTTAGAGTATCTTTAAAAACAAACTACATTGGTTTTTCAGGCATTCGTTCTCAATAGCCATGATATGTTCATCTTTTCTTTTTCTTTTTAGTAATCAGGAGGTTATGAATTTTTTATCTAGACTAATCTCTTTTTCAGAGTGAGTATAGCCATCGAATAGACCGCTCACCAGGTTTTTTAATAAATGTAAAATATAATATCATTTCGACTGATCAAATAAAATGGTTTAGATAATTTCACGCTCGAAAAAAATCAATCTCTGATCTAAATAAATAAGACAATTATTTTTTTCAGGTGAGAACCACTAACCTACCATCACTTGGTTAGAGATAATCATCTTAGAGTGATTCTTTTGTTATTGTCAATGGATTAAGAGAAAAAAATACGATTTTGCAATATAGCTAACATAAATGGAGAGAATATCCTCTTTAAGTTGAGAATTAAAAAGAAATTCAGAAAAATGTTATGAAAATCTTTTTTTCTTATTCTTTGGTTTCTTCTCCACCACGTAAACTCCAATTAGATTCATGCATGATACACACCTCATTCATTAGATAAAGAAAATAGCCAAGATTTTGTGATTCGCTACCAAACTTATTCCATTTCAATATACGATCTTATCGCCCACGATCATTGCCGCCCCGATAGGTTAAGCCCGCTCACCATGGTCGAACTTATCTCAGAAATATCTTTCATTCCATAATAAACGATTAACCATACAAGATATCCTAAAACTCTTTTATTAATTTATAATATTAATGTATAAAAAGTTCCGACATTTAATTAGTAGATTTTTTTAAATAAAATTATTTTTTCCTATCTTATAAAATATTAAGAACAATATGAAAACTACCAAAAAAAACTTCATTATAAAATATTGAATAAAGTTTGGTATGGTTTTTTCCATATTTAGTAACTCTTCGTGTCTCTCTTCCCAAGTAAATAGACTATGCAAAATGTTACGAACGACACACAAATGAGGAGGCTATTCTTAGTCTTTTTACGTAGAATTATCGACATCGAAAACTCAAAGAAAGAAAGAGCTAGAACTCACAGGAACTAAAAGAGAATCAGAGAAAATCAAGATCTCTCAGAATCTATTATCAACCAAAAACAAAGATCTCTCAGGATCAATCGTAGAACACCTCAAAGAAGTAGACGTTAAAAACTAAGCCATTATGAAAATAACAAGAAGGTAGGGACCGAAGATTCCAAAAATGGATGTTAGAGAGCGTCGAGATAGATCGAGATGGCGAGGGTTCAGTGAAACAACCCGAAAACGTATTCAGTAACAATAAGCCGCCCCTGAGTGGTGGTGGGGATAAGCCGGAGAGTAGTGGTGGTGGTGGGATCTTGAAAAATGTTTCGAGGAATCTTGGCGTGGGATCAATAATCAGGTCGATGAGCGTTTCCAAATGGAGAAAGAGCGGTAATCTCGGGGACCCGAATACGAGGAAGAGCGGAAACTTGGGGCCTCCGCTCCCTATAGCCCAACAAAAAAGACCTGAACCACAGAGAGTCGAGAGGACTACATCTAGCGCAGCTAGGGGACTACAGAGTCTTCGGTTCCTTGATCGGAAGGTCACGGGACGGGAACGGGATTCGTGGAGAGCTATTGAGAAGCCGTTCAATCAGTTTGTTGTTGATGGGAGGCTTCCCAAAGAAAAGTTCGGTGTTTGCATCGGTAAAACTATATATTGGATTTTTTCACGTGAATATAATTTTTGGTTATTCATCAAATTGAGATAAAAGTGATGTTTTTTTGTGGATAATTATGTATGTGTATTAGGAATGGGAGATACATTGGAGTTTGCGGCAGAAGTGTACGAAGCATTGGGTAGGAGAAGAAAAATAAACACAGAAAATGGAATCGACAAGGACAACTCATGCTGTTTTGGGAATTCATGATCAAGAAAGATGTGAAAATATATATATCAACATGTAGGTTAACAATTGTGGTTTAGGTGTGACAAGGACGGAGACGGGAAGCTAATAGAAGAGGAGGTTAAAGAGGTCATAGTCTTGAGTGCATCGGCGAACAGGCTCGGGAATCTCAAGAAGAACGCTGCGTGTTATGCTTCTTTAATCATGGAAGAACTCGACCCCGATCAGCTGGGTTACATTAAGGTTTCTCTTGATTCCATTTCGATTATCTATGAAGTATTAGAGCAATGACCTTGTGAAAATTTCATACTTTTAGGTCTAGAACATAGATCAACTGGCATAATGAGATTAATGGTTCTAGGGTTTGATCAATCAACCCGAAGTTATTAGTCATAAGACAATAACAACGATAAAAAGTTATGAAACCCGATCGGATATAGTTCAAAAAACTGAATATTTTGGACCCGGAAAATTAGCCTTCAACAATTTTTTTCCTCCAGATTTGGATTTAGAAACCGGACGTCATAGAAACAAAATTAAGACATAATTTGAATGGAAACTAAAAGAATTTTTTTATGATTTAAATTTCTTGGTTTTCGGTTTTATCCTCAACAATCAAAATTATATAGCTTTCAGTTTGTATATTGCAAGTAATTAATACAATAAAAATAAAGTTATAGTTTTATAGGAAACATAAACTAAAAATAACATTGATGGTATCAACTATCAAATTTTTTTTTATTTAAATACAAAAACATGCGTAATATATTGCATGCGTCGTCCAAGCTGAACTTTCTTATATGTGCTTCATCTTAATAAATGTAAAACAAAAATTGTTTCTTCATATTGCATGCCTCGTCCACTGACATATCTTTAGTTTCCATCGACCAGATGTGGCAACTCCAGGTGCTACTAACATGAATGGTAACAAACACTGACGCAAATAAGATGGTGAGGAAATCGCAACCGCTAACGCGAACAATAATCCCAAAACGTTATAGAATACCAGCTAGCAAATACGTTTCTGTAACCGCAGAGCTAATGTACGAGCACTGGAAGAAGATTTGGGTCGTCACATTTTGGCTCGCAGTCAATGTCTACCTTTTCATGTGGAAATACAACGAGTTCACCACAAGTGATCTTTACAACATCACTGGACGCTGCGTTTGCGCCGCGAAAGGAACCGCTGAATAGCTGAAACTCAAAATGGCTTTGATCTTGGTTCCCGTTTTACAAAGAACCCTAACGTTCCCTAGATCAACTTTCTTAAGCCACCTGATCCCATTCGATGACAACATCAACTTCCACAAGTTGATAGCGGTGGCGATTGGGGTTATTTCCTTGGTCCACACAGCACTACACTTGTTATGCAACTACCCTAGGCTAAGCACTTGCCCTAAGTACTTGTTCGGAGAGTATGGGGCAAAGACCTTGGGGGTCAAGCAACCGACCTGTTTAGGTCACAGGAGTTCTGATGCCCATCTTCATGGGAATCTCATTCACACTTGCAATGCACTACTTCAGAAGGAACATAGTGAAATTGCGTAAACCGTTTAACCGTCTTGCTGGTTTTAATTCGTTTTGGTATGTTCATCATTTGCTGGTTATTGCCTATGCTCTTCTCATCATCCATGGTTACATTCTTATCACTGAGAAGCCTTGGTACCAAAAGACAGTAAGTTTATACATATATTTGGGAAATTTTCAAAAAGGACGATGTTCAAATAAACTAGGTAAACTATAATAATGGTAACAGTAATTTCTGCTCTTATTTGGGAAATTTTTACCTAGAACTATAAGGATATCTAAATATCAGTAGTCCATTTGGTAAAGAAAAATTATAATCTTTCTTTGGACTTTCGTTTGGATGAAAGTCTAAAAAGTTTTTGATTAAAACACACACACATATATATATATATATACTGTTGTTCTTCTATTACATAGCGAGTTATTATTAATGATTGTGTTTTGACTAGAGAATTGTGGCCTGTTATCTTAATTTGTAACTTTTCTTTTTCATGTCATTCTTTAATATTTTAATTTGTATGGTTTCAGGTGTGTTTTACTGTGGAAGTCCAGCTCTTGTTCGACCACTAAAATCATTTTGTCAGGAGTTCAGTCTCGAATCATCCACCCGCTTTAATTTCCACAAAGAGAATTTATGACCTTTATTCGATAAAATTGATTTCGTTTAATTGAGACAACAAATTTTGAGTTCATTTATTAAACTTAGATTTACGGAAAGGTTGTAGTTATCGATGTATAGTCACAGTCCGATAGATAAATCTCAAAACAGAGTTTTACTGCAGGACATTTTTACAATGAGATTATTTGATGAAATATTCTATATCTACAATAAGTTGTAGAAATATAGAATATATATTATATTTTGTAAATGAAAATTTAGTCTTTGATTGACTCGATTATTGAAGTTAAGGTACTTTTAATGCATTTACACTTTTTACTTAAAGTTCCAATTATTTTTATCTAACTGATGATAACACTCATATTTACGAAATTTGATTTGTCGATTAAAAGGTAATGATCTTTTTATGATTCTAAACATACTTTAAATTGAAAGGTTTTTGTGTGCCAATTCTCCGAACAGTAATCATTATCGATTTAATATCAATCTTTCATAATATCAATTTTACATATCAAGCTTTCATAGTATTAATTTTACATATCAACATTTCATTAACTATACTATATATTAGTATACTATTTTTAATCTTAACTATGTTTTAAACAAACATGCACTCAAAACATTTAAATATACAAAGTACTATAAAAAATTAATTGTTTAGAATGAATACATAAATGCACTAGATAAATCAAAAGCCAAACCAACTTGTAGATAAATCCAAGTTATTTATTCCTATATAGTTTGTGTTAGCAAATGTTTTGAAACCCAACAAAAGTAGTTATCAGATTTTTTTTTAAGGTTATGCAAGCTGTTTTTAGAAATGACGTGTGTTTGTAAACATAACATTTCCTAAACCAGACCGAAAGCGGAACTCTTAGATATTCTAATGACTCTCTTAACAGTTTGAAAGAAGTTTACTAATTCACAATTAATGTACAAAAAAAAATATTTCCCTTTTTTCAAAATGGAAATTTGGAAAATCTAACTGTCATCTTGAGATCTTCCTCATCTCCACAAGAAAAAAAATGGAAACTTTAAAGTTGACCAGGTCAAACACTTGAACACTTGTCTAAAACCGAACCTTATAAAAATCTGCCTTTTGCGTTTCTATCTTCTTCTCTTTACTTCAGATTCACGCAACTCAGAATTTTCAGATAGAAATCGAAAGAGAATGGAGATGGAGTTTCCGATTTCCATGTCTACTTATTACAGTCGATACGGTCACTTAAAGTTCAACGGTGACTCCCACTCAAAACCGCCTCTCAAAAAACCTAAATATTCTCCGATGATCCCTCCTCTCCCTGTAAAACTATCTCCGATCATTCTCACTCTACTACGTTCTTCTCCAAATACAACGAATAAGAGGAAGAGTCGTAGTAGGAGCAGTCTCTTCGTAACAAACAAAGGAATATTCGAAGCCGCCGTTAAGAGATCTTCAACCGCCGTAACCAACCGCAACAAAAGAGTAAGAAAGTCTTCGTCTTGGGTCAAATCTAGGTTACTTGGGAAAGGGGCTTACGGTTCTGTTTACCTAGCCACAAGTAAAGACAAGAACGACAAAACAGAGAGAGCGATTAAAACTGCAGAGCTTTCACGTGCTTCGAGTCTTATAGACGAACGAAGGATCCTAAAACGTTTACAATCTGCGTTTGTGATTCGTTGTTACGGAGGTGAGATTGTTCGTGAAGGTAGTGATCGTCATTACAACTTGATTCTTGAGTATTGTTCTGGCCAAAGTATTGCGGATTTGATTGAAGATAATCATGGAGGGTTAACAGAGTTTGATGTGAAGCTATTTGCTATTGATATCTTGTCTGGTCTAAGACACATCCATCACAGAAACATCATTCATTGTGATATTAAACCGGACAATCTCTTACTCACTCCTGTTGATCATCAGTTAAGGTGTAATGGGTATTTGACAAAGATTGGAGATTTTGGTTTAGCAATGGAGAAAGGTTCGGTTGAGTATGGTGATGGATTAGGTCATCACAGAGGTACTACGAGGTATATGGCTCCAGAGCTTATGAGAAGTGAGATTGTGGATTATGGTGTTGATATATGGTCTTTTGGATGTACGGTTTTGGAGATGTTAACCGGAAGATTAGTTTGGGGAGAACATGGTGATCTTGGTTTTGATGATTGGGTTAATCTCATTGGTTATAGTGATTTGATTCCTCGTATACCGAGTTGGTTATCTGAAGAAGCAAAAGATTTTCTCAAGAGATGTTTGGTTAAGGAGCCTGGTTCAAGGTGGAAGATTGGTGCACTCACTAACCATCCCTTTCTCAATTAGGATGTTTGATTGTCTCAGTATATTACTATATATTGATTTGGTTTTTTTCAACAGTTGTATGTTCCTTTTGATTACATTCTTGTAAGTGTTATGCTGCCTTTTGACATTTATATAACTCAACTAAGGAAAAGCAAGAACATATTCATTTATGTTGAATTTTAGATTGATGTAATACATAACTTCAGTTTTGAGTTAAGATAGGTCTTGCTCTGTAGTCCACTGAGATTCTTGAATAAGTCGTTCCTTGATCTTCCCTTGCTTATCTTTAGAGTATCAAAACTGCTAAACACAATTTTCTGACCAAATGCTTGGAGATAGACGCTCACAAGAAGTGGTCTAGCCATTCACTCACAAAACATCCCTTTGTTACATGTCAATTTTAATCAGTGGTCGATCTTTTTCTTTCCAATGTTTCAAACGATCTTGTGTAAATAATATTTTCTAGGATTAGTAAAGTCGTATGATTGCTATTGATTCACACTGAGTTCTGTTTCATTATTAGTTTACAGTAGCAGAATCAAGCATGAACATAATTTTAGTGTAGTGAGATTTTGACTGATGCAGAAACCTTAAGAGAATCATATAAATTTTAAGTGGGATCAATCATCAGGAGCTTTGTAACATAATAGGAGATTATATAGAGTAAATAGTTTCATTAACTTGATGTATATGTGAAAAATCATAGATTTGGGCCAAAGAAATATATAGATGATCATTAGTGCAAAATGAATATTAACATTTAAGTTGATGTTCTGTGTACAAATGTAAAAGTCTTTTGTTGAAAAAAAAAATATGCAAAGCCTTTGTGGTCTCATTAGAATGTAATCTGAAGCTGGGATGCATCAAGTTGCTCAACTATGACCTGTCTGATGAAAGCTCTTCTCCACCAAACCTCAAATGCTCTTTGAACGTTTGGAAATTCATCTCCTTTGCTCATAAACCGATCAAATCACTTCATCAGAACCACTTGTTGCTGTCTCCATGATAATGTTAGTATCATCTGGCTGAGTCCATCCTCTATCACATTCCAGTCCATTGATCTCGAGGATGCCCTTCTCATCCACCCAAAATCATCGTACAACGCCTCTAACCATGTCTTCAGAACCGAAAACCAAGTCTCCCTCTTCACCAATATCTCTCCTTTACCAATTCCAACACAGATTTGTGCAGTGATCTTGCTTATTCCATGTCTGTACATTGCAGGAATCTTGGAGTGGAGATTTTCTAGTTCCTTCTGATCCGCCCATAGTTTCACAAACTCGTCACATATGTTCTTTACGATCAGTATATCTACTATCCACTGCAAGTTACTTGCTTCTCTAGTGATGTCCCCAACCAAATCACCGGGGTTATTCATATGGGAGGTGACTTCGGATAAGCAAAGGATAAGAGAGAGAGAGGAGACAATGGTGACATTGACTGTAAAGGATATCTTTAGACACATCATGGTCAGCTTCTTCTTTAATGAAGCGGAAGATCACAGATTTCATTTCCGCCTGCTTTATCCTCTTTAGCTTGGAGTACACTAGTAAGGAGTGTCAAGAAGATATCATTAGTTATACTTGAGGACATGGAAGGCTCAGAAGATGATACTACTCTCTGCAGAACTGGGTTGTCAGTTGAATCAGGAAGATTAAGTTTTCAATACAGGACACGACGGTTTGTTCCTCATCTTCTGACCAAGGAACTCCTTCTAGGTACTCCAAGCATGACTTGATTCCCTCATCAAACGCTATAGCTGAAGAAACCTATAAAAAAAGACGTTAAAACCATCACAAAAGCAAAAAAGCTCGAGAAACCAATTTAGGCATAAGAAGCTCTCAGATTTGCCAACCATACATACAGAAAATGTCAAGAACAGTCATAGCAGATCACTTGAAGCAATGTGAATGATATCCAATGAGAATTTCTTACCGAGTAACATAATAACTAGTCTAAAACACACTCACAAAAGATGCAGCAGAAACAGTGTTGCTGTGAGGTTTTAGTCCACAAAGTTCCACTTTCTTTGCATTTTCTCAGAAACAAACAGATCAAGAACCCTCAAGAGATTCAAAGAGACATGAATCACCATTTATCACAAGAAATGGTTCTAATCGTATACTAATCATCCTGTCTTAAGCTAAATTCAAGCCCTAAGTTATCTACTAGATCAAGAGTTAATATTCAATCAAACACAAATTTGGCTTTGTAATAAAAATAACTCTTATTATATTTGTTTAGAAACTCTCTCAAAACTAAACATTCAAAGCTATCTAAACTCTTACAACTCTTGTTCTCTCTTACAACTCTTGTTCTCTCTTAGATCTCTCATTTTCTCATAGAATTCTCATACAATTGCCATCACCCAACAATTGTATTTATAGTGGTTTAAGCACCACCTATTTCTAATAGAACTAGAAAACTTATTAGATAACTCCTAATATAAATCATATTCTTATCTTAATCTCCTAAATCCATACTCGGTTAGGATTACTTTTATTTGTGGATCAAAGTATCTTTAAACTTACTCCAACACTAGACTCAAATTCACTATATACGAGAAAGAAATTGATCAAATCCTTCACATATATAATATACCTTAAGCAAAGCCAAGACTTTGATGACATTTTCACCAACCAACTTGTTCTTGAGATCATCGCAATACATCAACACCACAGTCTTTACATACACATACACATCATCTGAGACTCAGACTTCATCTTCTCCATAGAAAACCTACTCTTCTCTAATAAAACTTGAATCGTTCGGAAAAGTAGGAGAAGCTACTGGGGATGGGCGTTTGAACAGATTCGTGGTTCTTGAAGGAGAGAAAGAGAGAGAAATATCATAGATAAACCCTTGTTTGGTCATCGTTGATACTACTCTTGACGCCATTGACCAAGAATTAATCAACAGATCAAGAAAAGATAAAACTTTACTCTGACTTCGGAGAAAAATGGAGTAAACAGAGAGATTTAGTTCTTCAGAATCGAAGAAATTTTCTGGTAGATTAAGAAATGGATCTAATTCTCAAATACATCTCTCGGCACCAAAATAGGCTGAAATACAGTATCTCTAATTTGTAATTTCTTTTCTATTTTTTTAAAATCAAAATGTAGTCAAATTACTAAAAACCCTTATGATTTTAAGTTTATTACATACATTTGTCCAAATCAATTCTAAATCGGATCAAGGCCAAACAAAAGATTTTAACCAAGCCCAATAACATGAATCTACCTAGATATTTCTATATTTTAGATCTAACAAACCTAATTTTTCTTTTCTATCGTGTTTTCTATCTCTTCCTTCACGTTCTTCGTGTTCTTCACAACCCAGAAAAATTTATAGTGACAAAAAAAAATCTTTCGCTCTCACTTCCTTTCCATCATCATCATCTCCATCAAGATTTTTGATTTCCAGATTTTTTTTTGCTTTAATTTTTCTCCAGATTTTCGATTTCAAAATTTTTCCAGATTTTTTTTTGCTTAATTTTTTTCTAGATTTTGCGTTAAGATTCTTGTGGTTTCATTAAGTGTAATTCTGGAGAATCTCTTTTTGGTTTCCAAATTCTTGATTTCACTACATGAATTCTCCTTTGATGATACAACCTTTACAAATGTTTTTGTTAGTGGCTTTGCTTGAAAAACTCAAAGTGAAACTTTTAGATTTGTGTACAAATGTTGTTTTATGTGCAACTGGTACAACTCTGTGTACAACTGTGTACTTTTTGTATTAATTTTATTGTTAATTGTTATTTTTGAGATTAGTTGTTAAATTTAAATGTTAATTATTAATTTTAATATTAATTATTAAATTTAAAAGTTAATTATTAATTTTATGTTAATTGTTAAATTTAATGTTAATTGTTAAATGTTAATGTTAATTAATTTAAATGTTAATTGTTAAATTTTAATGTGAATTGTAAATTTAGTGTTAATTTTAAATTTAAAAGTTAATTATTAATTTTATGTTACTTGTTAAATTTAAATATTGTTGTTAAATTTAGAGATGAATTGTTCATTTTAGTGTTAATTTTTAAATTAAAAATTTAATTATTAATTTTATGTTAATTGTTAAATTCAAATATTATTGTTAAATTTTAATGTTAATTGTTAATTTAAATGTTAATTGTTAAATTTAAATGTGAATTGTTAATTTAGTGTTAATAATTAAATTTAAATTATTATTTTTGTGTTAATTGTTAAATTTAAATGTTAATTATTAATTTTAGTGTTAATTATTAAATTTAAAAGTTAATTATTAATTTTATGTTAATTTTTAAGTTAAAATTGAATAGTTAATTTTAGTGTTAATTTTTAAATTTAAATGTTAATGTTATTTGTTAAATTTAATTTATTAAAATGAATGTTTAAGTTTAAATTTATTAATTATAATATAAATTAATGTTTAAATTTAAATTTAGTAATTATAATATAAATTAATGTTTAAATTTAAATTTAGTAATTATAATATAAATTAATTTTTAAATTTAAATTTATTAAATTAATTATAATATATACATATTTACGTTTGATCCAACAAAAGTATCTAAGATCTGACATAAACTACCTCAGATCCGAGAGAAAGTACCAACAAAAATTACTTAGGATCTTTCAGAACATAGTTATACCACAATTGTACAAAAATTATTAGTTGTACTCATTTCATAACATAGTTGTACTTTGATGGTTTAACTTATAAATAGTTATACCATACTAAATAACCATATTTTTTAGTTGACTAATGACATTAGATTAATAAAGTGCATGTACTATAGTTTCATAAACAAAAATGTGTTAAATATCAATTTTTCCACCATTTTGGTAATTTCAAGTGGTTCACATCTAAACAAACATTAAAAGTATAAGGCATATGTTGAATAGAACTATGATGATATGTGACCAACAAACAAAAACGTGTTTTTTTCTTCATTTAATAGATATTAATGTTTCTAGATGACTATAAATTAATACGACTATGTCTTTCTCATACAAATAACCGAATTTAAAATAAAATTCAACGTAGTTGCACCACCAGTTTTACATAGTTGTACCATGACAGAAATGAATTTTGATTAATCTTTATAATACAAAAAATTAAATCATACAATCATAACAACACACACAGAAATCAAGAGACATTTGTTGCATCGTCACCACATTTAAAGCATACATACATGTTTCGCTCACTTTGAGTCGATCTTTGCCCACTTTGAGTCGATCTTTGCCCACTTCGAATCGATCATTGACCACTTTGAGTCGATCCTCGCTTCATATTACTCGATCATTTTCTAATATTACTCAACCTTCTTCTGTGATGTTCTCTAATAACCAAACTTAAAATCAAATCATCTTTTTCTTCTATAACATGTGCAAGCGGATTCTCTTCAAGCATACATGAGTTACACAATTCTTCATATGAAGAATTTTCACCATTGTTTAACATATCTTCAAGCTGTCATGGTTCATCTGCGTAAAGAGTAATTATACCACCATCATTAACTCTAGATATCATTCGACCACTTGAAACTAACACTTCGATACTTACACCAACTACACTTTCTTAGTAATATTATTTGTTTTCTCCTGAAAAAAATAAGAACAAACATTTTATTTTAGTTTTTCGATTTTCTTAGTAGTAGCAAATTGTACCAGTTTTACTAATAACACATAGTTGTACCAATTTTACTTATAACACATAGTTGTACCAAGTTGTACTAATTTTACTGATAACACATAGTTGTACCATTTTCCTGTAACTTTCTTTTCTTGTTCACCAATGATTTTGATTTATATCTACCTAAGATTCAGTACGATTTCACCCCCGTGACCCATAATTTACCTAGGATTAATAATGTAACACTCTAATCGATCAAGAAAACAAGTTTCATAACCCAATGTGCATAAAAATGAAGCATTATTCAAGAATTATTTTTAAATCTACAGTATTCTAATTCAAATATCCATTCATATTGAATGATTATTCTTAGTTCATATGTGCATAAATAAACGACCAATCATTAATATAGAAAAAAAATCGAAAATCACCTCAAATAAAGCTTCAATTTCGTCTTCAATGGAAGTTTTTCGTTTGTGGGAAAAAAAGAAAGAAGAAGAAGAAAATACACGACACATGTCATTTTTTAATTGGTCTCATTTAATTGATGACAGTTAATTTTAAATCTATCAAAACTTTCTCTCTCTTCCACCTCATCTCTTCTCATGATTTATTGTTTTTTTTTCTTTTTTTTTCATTAAAATGATTAAAATAATTATTTTTAATGTTGATTCATTAAGGTTTAAATAGCAATTACATAAGAAGGAATGTATGTAGATTGATGAAGTGTATTGAGATTTTTTTTCTATCAAGAAGTGTATATCATATTTAAGTCCTTAAGAAAGACTGAAACTTTCATAAATAAGAAAGAATAATGTGTTGTACGCACAATTACACCAAATATTATCGCATACACGAAATATCATAAATTATATGTGTAATATCATAATTATTTTTTACTATTTTGATTTTAAAATTATAATATCTGGATCATCAGATCTGTTTATATATATATATATATTATATAAAATATATGTTAATATTTTGTATATTATATAATGAATAAAATAATTGGTCAAAATATCAACAAACATAAATTTCATTTTTAAAAAATTGTGTATTATTTTAGAAATCACATAATAAATATGTTCTAAAATCTTTATAAAAACTAACTTGAAATGTTTTATGTTAAATTTTCTTTAAAATTTTTTAAATAAAATTTATATTACTATTTTAATTTTTATTTACTGTAGGAGTGGACACGAATTTTATATTTTAGAATTTCAGAATACCAAATTTTATTCGTCGGATCCGAAAAACAATTACTTGAATATGTCCAAAATATGTAACAACTAGAATAGTAATATAAATATTATTTTTACACGGATCGAATTTAGTATCCAAAATTCCTGAATATCAAACTCCTACAATAGATAAAAATTAAACTAGTAATATAAATTTTATTTTAAAAATAGAAAAAAAGAAATATAAAACATTTCAAGTTGATTTTTATAAAAACATTCATAACATATTTATTATATGATTTCTAAAATGGTAAAAAAAAAATTTTGATGAAATTTATTTTTGTTGATATTTTGACTAATTATTCTATTTATTATATAATATACAAAATATTATAAATATATTTTAATATATATATAAATGTAAAAATAGATCTGATGATCCGAATATTATGATTTTAAAACCAAAATAGTAAAATATGATTATGATGTTACGCACATAATATATAATATTTTATATGTCACAATACTTTGTGTAGTTACGAATATGACACATAATACTTCGTGCATGTCATATATCATATACTTTGTAATTACTTTTTTTTCTATATCATATATCAAGTGGCTTTGCCTAATTGCATCAAACGGTAATGCAAAAAATAACATTAACACAAACCATTGACTACATTTATTAAAAAAATTTGTGAAAATATATCTCTCAAGAATTAGTAATATCATAAGCATGTTCTGTAAACTCTATTCGATCAAATTAAACGTAATTTTGTATGAATGAAATAATTTAAGCATGAAATATAATAATCTAAATAAATATTTGTTATAAATAAGATTAAATAATATATTCATGCACATTTATCAAAAACAAATATAGATCAAATATAATTATCACTAATTACTTCATATATATATTGATGATTTGAACATTATAGAATCTCTTGTAGAAGTATCACAAACCATATATAGTAATAGTTGCTTATATTTTTAAGTTATAAGAAAATTATTATAAATACAACTATGGATTTAAAGACTTACAGTACAATTGCATATAATGATTTATCATATGCCTCGGAAGTTTGAATAAATTATTTCCAATGATAATATTTATAAATATATAAAATAAAAAATAATATATATATATATATATATATATATGAATTCATAGTGATAACACTATGGGAGTCTCTGCAATTATTGCGTATGGGAGGTAGGATGAGAGCATCCTATGGCTTAAACCTTGTGGAATATAAGTATAAATCAAAGTTTTTGTTATGCTTGACTTTTTCATATGGAAACATGTCACAACTAGAACACAACTAGAACAATCCTAAAAGTGAAGAAGCCATCTAAAGCAGAACCAAAACTAAAAAAGATGAGATGTAAATATACAATTCTTAAAAGTATACATAAAGGGAATCAAATATATATTTGGTCAAAAATACCATGTTTATATGTTACCGAAACATTTATATATTTTGATACATAAGTAAGAAATTCAAAGTAGTTTAGAAACATATATATATATATATATATATTTGTGATCATTGTTATGACTTTCAGTTTTTAGGTTCTCAACCTTTGTATGTATTTGGGCTTCTCTAGCGTCAAAGGTGTATGTGATTTCGCATGGTTACAAAAAAAAAATACACACCACAATGCTTTAAAAGGGTATTACCTTCCTTAAAGTGAAAATCATGAATCCCTTCAAGCAAGGCTAACTCCTCTTGCTCATTGAATATCTTTTTAAAACTAGGCTTTTTTTTTCCTTAGCTTTAGATCTAAGACTTGATATTGACCTTTTTGTTATATTGCTTACCTCTCCTAGGTAAGAATTCTGATTTCTTTCATCTTATCCTTAAAAGTATTAATTATACCAACGTTTATAGTGACAACGGACTCATCAAAAATAATCTCATAAAACTTACTTTGTTGAGTATTATCTCCACCTTCACTTTCATTGCCATAAATGTTATGACTGATAGAATGATTGATGAAAATATATTCTCATAAATGTGCATGTACAATCAATATAGATTTATTCTTTCTCTATAATTTATAATGAAAAATCGATAATTTGATTTCTTTTTTTTTCGGGAAAATAGAAAAGAAAATCTATTTTTTATGTATTCATATTTTCATGGTCGATATTTTCATCTAATTTACTTGTATACAATTAATATTTGTAATTTTGAACCAGTCAACATGATACCTCATTAAGACCATTTACAAATTAAAAAAAAAACTTTAGATTTTTGTTTGATGTTCGCAACTTCATCGCAATATAAAACAGACAAAACCATATGCAAAACTTGATTAATTTTATTGACAGGTAAAAAAATATTTTTGCGAAAATCACACAAATAAACACACAAGACAAAAAGACACTTACAAATATAAATTAAAAGATACTGGTAAAAATGAAAAGAAAACAACAAAAAAAAACATCTCGCTTGAAGCTTTTGGTAGAGCAAAGAGTTTCAAACGGTTCTTGAAAACTTAAAAAAAGAAAATAAGAAACATTTAATTCAAATCTCAAAAAACATTTGTCTGCAAATCTTCCAGCTCAGGATCCACAATTTTCTCTCCGTTTTCAGCTTCGCCAGAAAATATCGGAGTTTCGAGCTCCGGAGGGTTCTGCATACCAAAACAAATTACAAAAATTAACTTTCCTTCTTTCGCAAGTAAAAAAAAAGGAGTCTGTTTCTTTTATCCCACGTAAAGAGAAGCTATGAAGTTACCGTGCATCGAATCAGAGCCCAATTTATGCCTTTGAAAAAAGAATGTTTCTTGACTTCGTTAGCTCCTTCAAAACAACCTAATCTCTTCTTAGGATCTCGTTGTAACAGCCTAAAGATCAGCTGCTTCACTTGGAGACTTGCCTGCATATCCATAACATAACAATTAAACATGATCTCTTTAATTGATATAAAAATAGTGATTGATCCATTACAGGAATGCTAGCTGGGAACTTGAGATCTTTCTGAAGAACATTGGCGAAAGTCTTCTGTCTAGTTTTTCCTCTAAAAGGAGTGTATCCGTACAACATTTCGTACATAAGGATACCAAGAGCCCACCAGTCCACTGCACTCGTATGGCCTGCCCCGGTTATAATTTCCTACCCATATGAGACATTTAATCACCGGTTAAGACAGATAAAATCAGCTAAACTGGTGTTAATTAAGTTTTTATGTATATAATACACTAACCGGAGCAATATATTCTTCAGTGCCAACAAATGAGTTTGATGCACGCATAGGTTCAGCCATGAAGATTGGATTTTGTTGACTCTTTTGTTGATTCTTCTTCTTCTTCTTCCCATCTATACTAGGAATCAACAGCTGCGAGATACATAGATAACCCATAACTGAGTAAATTCACAAGCCAAAAATTAAAACAAGAATCTTGGGGGAACAAGGTTGAGAGAAGACCTGAGGTCTGCAAGA
Organism: Cardamine chenopodiifolia; assembly: GCA_963922655.1. Taxonomy (NCBI): domain Eukaryota; kingdom Viridiplantae; phylum Streptophyta; class Magnoliopsida; order Brassicales; family Brassicaceae; genus Cardamine; species Cardamine chenopodiifolia. The sequence goes on along the minus strand of OZ000479.1, from coordinate 10,537,983 downwards.
TGTCAAGCAAGACAGATCGAAATCTGATAAGGAGATATCGCCATTGCCTTGGATTAACACGTTTTCTGGCTTCAAGTCCCGGTAAATTATTCCTGAATTTAAGAAAAATTACAAAGATCAACTTAGTATCATGTCAAGATTTCTTTGTAATAATAGAGGACGTCGAATGGCTTGCCTTGACAGTGAAGATACTCGAGTGCAACAACAACTTGGGCAGCATAGAATCTGAAAATTCGTTCATGTTTGTGTTAGTTCAAGATTTATGTGAAAAACCTTGAGATTTTTTTGATCTAGGAACACTTATACCTCACGGCATCTTCCTTGAGAACCTTCCTAGGTTGTCGATCTAGGAGCATAAAGAGTTCTCCTCCTGGATAGTAATCTGTTATAAGACATATATGTGTTTTTGTCTGCAGAGTAAAACATGATCCATTAGTAACATGAGACTGAGACACACACACACATATACAATGCACAGATTTTTCTACCTGAAACGAAGCGTACAGAGCAGGAAGAAAAGGATGGTCAAGCAAATCTAGGATCTCCCTCTCTGCTCTAGCTCTATGAACCTGCCAAAATTTGTTAACAATTACTAACTATACTGCTGAAACAAGGAAAAAAAAAGTTATAGATTTCTTGTTGCGCAAGGTAGTACTTTGTTACGGTTAAGCATGACAGCCTTGTCCATTGCTTTCATTGCAAACAACTGATCTGTTCCATTGAGTTCCACTAGATGCACACTGATAAACACACAAAAGTGACATTTATAAGTTTTATGATGAAAACGTTTTCTATAAGCTGGTTCATTAGATCAGAGTTCAGACCTTCCTGTGTCACCGGAACCCAAAGGTTTCACGGGTCTGAAATGCTTCAGACCAATCTGTTCTCCGCTTTCCAATACCTTTTGGATAGCTTTCCATGGCGGTGAATCTTTCCTGTGAGGCTTACAGTGAACAATCTTGGAGTGGTTTGCCCATAAATCCTCTGGCGTCTTTAAAGAGAGACACAGCAAAACATTCAATCAGATCCTCATAAACCCTAATTTAATCTAAAATAACATATTAAGATCTTGAATCAATTACTTACCATGTTGGCATCAGGAAGTTCTCGTACCGCCTCATCGATGTTAACAGCTGTTTTCTTTACCTGAAGAGTTCAAAGTCAATAGGAAATAATCAGGTTATAACATAAAACCACATCGTGAAATCAAGATTTTAAACAGACTAAGGCTCCAAACCAGCTCTTCTCCCTCTTTCACTGCGGTTTCTTCAATGACATTGCGGACTGGCTCAACGTGCTTGCTCCCATCTAGTTGGACTCCAATAAAGTATTGTACTTCTCCCTGACAAAAGCATATCAAACAATACATTCTTCAGTTTAAAACTCAACGGAAAAATTAAAGATTAGAATAATTCGAAGGTGACGTATTGCACAAGGTATCTATGTAAATCAGTGTACCTTCTGATCACGCATAGGCTGTAGGTGGAAAATGTTCCAAAACTTCTTCCCTGAAACAGATAAATCAATATGTAATTTAAAGACTCTATATATTGAACAATGGATTGATCTAAAGATATAAAAAATTGAGTACCGCTCTTAGTGTAATTGATGAGCTGAACCGTCACTTCGGTTTGGTTATCAATAGCTGCTCGAATTTTCTTTACCGTCGTTGGATCAGTCTCTGGACCTTGCAGAAACCTAAAAACATTTTCACGAAAAAACAAAAAAAAAAACAAAAATTAAAAACATGCTCTGCTCTCAAATCTTTTATTGAAGAAATCTGAGTGATCATACTCATTAATACCTGCAATTTCTGCCAAGAATTTCTTCACGGCTATATTCCGTAAGCTCCAAGAAACTATCAGATGCAAAAATCTGAAAACAAAGAACGAAGCAAACAAAACATTGTCAGACCAATCAGAGTGAAACTGAACATTTTTTTTTCAGATGTTGTTTTCTTACAATGGGGTTGTCAGGAAGCCTAGGATCAGTAATGACGAAATTTTTCTCGATACGTTCGAGTGTAGTAGCGAGATCTATACCCTTTCTCATCTCCTTTTGTCTCACTTTATCATCTACACTCTCAGGTCTCTCGTCTCTATCACTAATCTCATCATCTTCTTCTCCATACTCTATAAATTCATCGTCGATAGATTCATCCAGAGATGCACTCTTCTTCTTAATCCTAACACCATGAGTTTAGCAACAGTCATACCAAGGACTAAATTGATCTTTTATAAAAGTTTTTAAGGGCCAAAGAATGATTTTGTAAGAGTTATAGCTGATCGGAGATTTTTAAATTATTATTACCCCATGAAGGAAAGGCGAGAAGATTTTGTCTTTTTCTCGGGAATTTCGCTGATTCGCGTCATCGAGTTTCTTCTTCCGCCGCCTGAGTTTCTCCGGCCTGACGGAACGATATTCTCAGACATTCGCCGAGCAGGTTTTGCCGGAATGTCATCGCTCTCCGATTTTGTCATGAAAGGATGGTAATTCGTTGATTCGCTTAGGGCTCGAGGTCTCTTCACCGCCTCCACCAGCTCTGTCACTGAGTTCGTTGCCATATCTTTTTGGCGGGCTATTTCATAACAAAATTTTAAAATTATTTTAATAAATATTTTAAAAATAAGAGATAACAAAGAAAAAAAAGTATAAAAGAAAAAAAAAAGTAAAAGTGTAGATACCATCATATCGAATTAGAGATTCCGGAAGCCCATTGGGCCTCAAAGTCTTTTCTTTGGCACCTTCAGTGTGCTTGCTCACCTCCACTTGCATTCTGATCCAAATAAAAGCAAACAAAACACATTTGTATATATATATTTTTTTCACAAAACAACATTTTATCAGAATTTACAGTTCATCTTATTTTACTATTTTAATTAATTGATTCTTCTCTTTTTTTTTTGTCGACTGACGGCTGTTACTTGTTATTAAATTAGTTCATTTACAAAAATGATATAACTATTCACGTGAGAAAAATATATAATTTAAAATGGAAATGAAGAAAACGGCCGTTGGATTGGATCGAAGACGATTAGATCCCTTTGAATTATTGCGGAGAAAGCAACACAAGTCACAGGTCCACACTCAGTCCAATCAAAAGGGTGTAATTTGAGAACGAATAAAATAAAGGACTGTAAACAGTTAAAAAAAGAATAAAGGACTAACCCAATAAATTTGAGGACTTTGCCACTCTCGTCTTTAATAGGCGCAATCGTGAGAAGATTCCAAAACGTAGTCCCATCTTTCTTGTAATTCAATAAACGACCACAATAATTATTCCCAGCAGCTAATGACTCTCTTATCTTCGCTAACTCATCTGCATCTGTCCCCGATCCCTGTAAAAATCGGCTGTAATAAACCAAAACTCAAATTATGTTCTTCATTAATTAATATTTCGAATTCACTAAGTAAGATGCTTAACTTTTAGAAAATAAACATCCTAAAAATATCAGAAAACAAGTCATAGTTTCAAAAGTAACATTACTTTGGAAAAGTTATTAAAATAACATAAAATTTAGGTTCGGTTTCAGAAAACTTTGTAAAAGTTACTAATATATTCGTTAACTTTTAGTAGCTTTTCGTAACCTAAAATTTATGGTTTTAAAAGTTTTGGTGGTAATTTTAGAAAACAAACACATAATGTTTTTGAGAATTGCTCGATTTTTTATAATTTTTACCAGTTTCTGCCGACGACCTCTTTGGAAGTGTAACCGGTCATATTGAAGAAACCAGCACTTGCATACATAATCGGGTAATCGGGTTTGGTAGCATCCGAAACAACAAACGTTTGTTGAAACGTTGACAACGCATCTTTCAAATCTTCCGATACTCTAGGAATCCCTCCTCTACTGCCAGCTACATCACAATCAGACATCTCACCGGAGCTCCGGCAAGAGTTTTGCGAGTTTCTCTGCGAAGTTTTTTTCCCATTCGGATCATTCTCCGCCCCACCCGAGCTCCTCACACTCACTCCTTGTGGCTTTCCCGTCTTCGTATCGGTCTTCAAAACCAATCCCCACTCCGCCGCCCTCTGCTCCGCCGCCACCGCCGTCTTTTGCGATTTCTCGGCCGTGATTGTCTTCTTGGAGATTTTCTCCGGTGATGGTTCCTTCAGAGCCATCCATGAGGTTGAGACGTTGATCTCTTGATCAGACCGAACCGGGTTGGAGGGAGCTGGCTGTGGTTCGGGTTGGGGTTGAGGAGTGCCACGTGGATCGCTCCAGCTTTGCCACGTCGGAGGTTCAGGGCGGAACACGGGGATATCGGGTCGGGTCGGGTGAGTTGACGGGTTGAATACTTCGAGAGAGCCACGAGTGTCTCTAGGTAGAGTCCTAGAAGACTGTTTGGTCGATGGTTTCTCTGTTGGTTCCATCTTTTAGATCTACACGAAACAAAAATTGTGCCAAAAATAAAGTTATATATATATATAAATAGTTAAATGCATGGACATGATAGACATTACACGCATGTAGGGTACACATGAATCGGCAAATAAAACTATTATACAGTTATAAAAGTTAAATATTTTTTATATGTATGCTATAATATTTTATTGAATTCTAAAAATGGACTCATTACTAAGTTCTTTTGTGGTAGATGGACGGTTTGATTTCTGAAAATGAATAACAAATATGATGATTTGTGAATCCTAACAAATAATGGTTAGATATACGTATTGATGACAAAAAAAAGATGGTTGGATATGTACAATCGTAAAAAGAAATATATTGCACATCAAAGTTTGCAAAATTAGTACGATTTTGAATATTGGTGGTATATACATACATATATATATATATACTGTAGATATTTTTTAAATGGATGGTTTTTGGTACGTAGCTCTTTCTGATTAATAAGAACCAAGCGTAATAGACTTTGAAAAATGATTGTATTTTACTTCTTCAAAACCCGTTTACTTTTTCTTAAAAGAAATATAGGTTTTTAAATAACACAATTCAATATTTATAAATATTTCAGAGACTATATATATCTCTACATTTTTATTAATAAAGCTAATAATTCATCAATCACTCATTTTGTTTCAATCTTCAGGAACTGCTATCATGGATAACAAGAATCTCGTCTCTTTCGTGTCTTCTTTTGGGAAAGAATAGACTACACATATCCAAGATGACAATGAATCTATATATATATATATATGTGTGTGTGTGATATTAAATAATTAATTAATTTAGAGATCAAAGAGTTATGGTTTTTGGACCATTGATAAAATGGATATGAACTGGAAATATGACAATACTGAGAGTGACAATTCCTTTTAAAGTGGGGGGCAAAATTGAGAAAACGACACAAAGTTGTAAAGTTCCAAGACTTTTTGAGTTTTCAGAACCACACAACACATGCATTTTCCAGGGTGAAAATGGACAGTGTTACTACAAAAACAGCAGCTCAGCCGATTCCATTCGATCGATCATATATATAGATTTATATTTATATTTTGATATTTTTCTCGCTAAAAGGGTTGATCGATCATATATTAGTTGGAAAATTTCAACGAAAATCTTGTCTCTTTTTTTCAATATTATTGTCATTTTCTATTTTTTCGCATACAGAAATTTTTTTTATGTTTTTTTTTTATCCAGTTAACACCGTATGATTTTTTTCCTCTACCTAGATAAAGTACAAGGACAATATTTATGTCTATTTAAATTTTAGTATAAATTATAATTGTAACATCACACTATTTATATGATAAAAATGAAAAGATGAAAAGAGTACATTTTGCGTGGTAAATTTGGTAATTTTCAAATTTATTTATAACACATTGTTTAAATTTTTTTTATGGTTGGGGAATTATAAATCAAAATTCATTTGAATTTTAACATATGCAACAGAGAACCAACAAATAATTCTTTTTTTTTAAATAATGTCGTGTATGCATGCAGTATTACATATAGTATTCTAAGATGAAACTATATATAGACGATATAAAATGATATACATACTTCATTATTAAAATTTCTAACACAATTTAACCAAAGGCGAAAAATGTGACACGAACCCTTAAAAGTGAACAGAAAGATAAAATAAAATATATATTAAGAAAGATTCACGCAAAAAGAAGAAATGTTTGACTCTTCGTTTTCCGAGAAAACTCTGTAGGAAAGGGAGAGAAACAGCAGAACATCTAATTGAAACAGACCTACTTGTGTAGGAAGAAACCAGATATCTCTCTCGTCGGGAAACAAACAGATCAACTGAGAAAAGAGTTTGGGATGAGCTCGTTTACTTTTCCGAGGCTTTTTAAACAAGGAAATTTTTTGATAAGAAGAGATTCAAGAAAGATTAAAAAATTTATTTAAGGTTCATGATTGATTTAGCTCTTTTCTAGCTAGCTCCATCACTGGGTTATTTGATCTTCCCATGCCTCTTATGTTTCTGAATCCACATGGCTCTCTTTTGTTTACTTTCAAAAGGGTTATATAGAAACGAAACATCAGCCTCATTTATCCATCTTCTGTCTAACATGCACTGTCTTGATAATTCAATAATTAGATTTTAAATCTGAATATGTTCAGTATTCAATTTCTATGGTGTATATATATATTATGTTAAATAAAGATAGGATGAGTTAAAGAAATTGGAATTTTGGTGCTTATATTTGGACACGAATGGTTAATGACAATCGATATTATAAAGAGTTGGTTTGATTGTGATTAATCTAGGTTTTGGTATAAGACAAACAACAAGATTATTCTTATATAATATAATACACGAAAAATCTCGCTTGTTGTAACTTGAGCGTATAATTGAAGTTAATAAATAAAATATTCGAAGAACATACAAATGTGTCCGCGTGATGGTCGTTCTTTTAAAAGTTTATTGTGTCAGTGACTATAAGTGGCAGTGAGTTGTCACCTGAAAATGCCAAAATCGCAGAATACCAAAATGCAAATGCAGTGACCTAATATTAACAAAAGATCCGTCTTTCTACTTCTGAAATGGTAGAGATCATAGTCCTTATACATTTTAAGATATTGCATGCGAAAACGTTAAATCGAAGCATATACTTTAATCCGGTTTAGTGATGAAATTGGTTTAAAATAGATTAAAAAATGAACGCAGAGATCGGAAAAGATATCACTAACAAAATTTTGGCCACTTTTCATTATTCAAAACAATTTTTGGTTGATTTCTCAAAATTTTATCTTTCTAAAACGTTTTTACATTTTCCCCGAAAACCACAATTTCTAAAATGTTTTCTTTTTCTTTTTTTTCCATATGCAAGGACAACAAAAAATTATATCAATAAGCAAACCGGTTTGGTATGGTGTTAAATCAGAGGCACAAATCAAACCTGTTACCAATGTACCTTTTTAGTCATTTAACTTGAACTTTTCGATCTTACCATGTTGCGTTAAACCAAGAGTATGAAAAGCAGTGCGTAATATGTTCGTTGCATCTAGTACTGACTGAATGACTGGCATGACCCACTTTGAAGATAAAAAAATCATATGACCTGCGCTGGAGAATCCGAACTATTTTCACGCTTTTAATAAAGAGATAGATACTAAAATATCTCTAATTGTGACTCAGAGAATTCACCGAACAAGAGTATTATTTGGAACGTGCCAAAACCAACGTTTAAATTTATTAGAAATCGGTTTTAAGTTAATTTTTACATAAAGTACACTTAATCAGTGTTACACAACCCTAACTACCCGTTAGCTTGTCCCAAGCCAATCTCTACATTTACTTCAGTTTCTTAACACGGTATTACATAACCTAAGAAACAGAAGTCTGAACACTTTTAAAACTTTAACACTTGCTTTTATGATAAGTTCGAAAATACAATCTCTCAAATGCGGCTCTAAGTGTTACTGAACTCGTTAGACACAGATGTACTTATATCCCCTCTCAATCTTAATCCTAGAATCTCGAATAAGTCTTCACCGAAGAATAATTTTGTTTCTCGTGATTATCCTTTTGCCAAATACAGTTGGAGAATATTTTCCATATCCCAACCTTCCTTTCTTTAGTTATTCCATTTTCTCTTGTTATTATTATTAGTATTTTAGATTAAATTTATTTTACATTTTTAACATCTTATTTATTATTATATATGATTTGTGTTAGTGTTAATTAAAATGAATAATATATAATTATGTATGTACGGTGTTATGTTTGTAGATATTTGACAACATAATTTAGTTATAAAAATTAAGTGGTGTTATGTATTATTCAAAAATTTTATAACAATTTGATTTAATTCAATATCAATTATTATCAATAGTTATAAATTTGATCCACGATTCGTCATGATCCGTTATGATTCGTGTTGATTCGTTCTTATCTAGTGTAAAAATTAGAATATTTGAAAATCCAAAACCTGATTCAAATCTCGATGATACAATATTGAATCGGTTGAAATTAAATCCATGTACTCTTTAGAATTTTTAAAAACACTATATAGATTTTTTGACATTAAAATTAATAACATATTAACTTTTTATTAGTTAAAAACCTATATAATCCTTGATAAAGTTTAAGAAAATATATCTATATATAAACATTAATAAGATTATAAATTTTTTTATAGATTTTAAATATTAAAGTTTAAATATTTATAATATTTTAAACTAAGTATTTAAAATAAATTCTTTCTTTTATCCGGTAAAATTATTGGTTTAACTAAAGAGTCATACTAAACTAATAGTTTTTAAAAATTTAGACGCCTAATAGATTCAAATTTCTTTCTCATTTAGATTTGAGATTATCTTTGGTCCTTTTTATAATATGATTCAAAAAAATTCTCAAAATTTTTAACCTACGTGGGATGTTGAACACACACTTTTGTATTTATTTGTTAAGCATTATATCTTTGTTTCTAAAAATTCGATTTACAACATATGCAGAAAAAATCTACATTCTTCTTAAGTATATATATTATATGATAATTAAAAATAGTTTTAAAATAATATCAAACAAAGATGATAGATGAATCATAATTTTCTATCTTAACATAATCTTTCAAATATAATAAATTAAAATAAATAATATGGTATAATTAGATATCGAATTTTAGATTTTCAATTTTGATTGATTAGGAATTAAAAAAAATAATTTTCGTCCATAATTAATAAGAGAGAGAAAATGAGTTAATTTTTTGGAAATTAATATTTTAATGTTTTTTAGTTTAATGATATTAGTCTTAGGTTTTCAATTTTGATTGGTTAACAATTAAAAAGAAATTCGTCCATATTTAATTAGAGAGAGAAAATAAATTTAAATTTTAGAAACTAATAATTATTTAAAATATTATTTACAATGTTTAATTTAATTTTATTAATTTTTTATTGCTACTGTATTATTAGTGAGTTTATTTAAAAATTCTAAAAACCAATGTCATTTATGTAATAAAACAAATGAAAATTGGTTATTCTTTTTTCAACATTGCTCAAATAATATTATAGAGATATATTTTCTGACGCACCTTCAGATTTGGTCACCAGACTCGCAAGGAATCTTCATGTTCATTTAGAACAAAAAATTAACACCAAGCCCTCTATAGAATAAAATATTGAAAGGATTAGTAGCATAATTGGTAAATTTTAGTGTATTGACTCCTTTATATTTATGCTTAATACAATTGATATTCGTATTTTGTTCAACAACAATTCACTTTTAAACAAAATGGAGGGTGTGAGTTTAGTAGTCTTGAGACTTGATAATTAGTTTTAAAGGTTATTAGTTCAACTTTACTTGGAAATGGTGATTTATGCTTTAAATGTTGTATTATCAACGATTAATTTCCAACATTGGAAGAATCTATGGATCAAAGAACTAAAACTAATATGGTTTATCAAAAAATTAAAATTATTTACTTTTATAAAATTTATTACGAGTTTGGTAAAAAGAACATCCGAATCCGCCACTACAAATTGATCATTCCCATTGATAACGATCAGAACTGGCTAAAGATATCAGACCAGTTTACGATAGATTCAAACATTTTTGTCGGAAACCTTGTGGACAAAGTTATTAGAAAGATATAAAATACAGAAAAGAGTATGGATACATTTCATACACAAGTAGGACCATAACCCACGTGAAGATTCATCAAAGAGAAAAAAAGATCTTAACAACTGTTGGTTATTATCTTATCCATCATGTGTCAATTGTGGGTTTGAGATGTGTGGTGGGGGCAGAAATTATCACATCAGAAAAAAATATCTTCACATATTAGCCGCTTAACTTCTCCCAATTTCTAAATTGGCCCATTTTTCTTCCATAGATAAATCAACATCTCGTGGGACGACTGTGGGAGAAGCAATAAATTGTCGATATAATCCTTTGATGGTACAAATATGTCTCGCTCTCCCTCTCTCTCTTTTTTATATTATTGACTCTCTAGAAAAAATCGACATTATGTATTTATGTATTTTCTTTTATTTTAACTATCTTATAATTTTCTACAACGACACCATTTTGTATTATTTATGTTTGCTAGAGGATAAATCTGAGATTTATGAAAAGTTTGAAAGAACTGTCTGGTGTTTTCCAAGGCTCTCCAACGCTAGAATCAGTGTTTGGATTTCGTGACTTGGTCGTAAACCACAAAAATTAAAAAAACATCAGAAAAATTCTTGTATCATGACGCTAGGTCTAAAGAAAAGGATCCACGACGTAGTTATAAACTAGAAAGATAGAAAAGAGGGAGATGGAGATGTTTGCTCTTTAGAAATGAGAGAGAAATAAATCGGAAAAACAAAGTCGAGGATAGTGTGAAAAATATGATTTTTTATGAAAGAAAACAAGATTTATATAAAATACGTCTTAACTAATATACCAAGCAAAGGAGAGAATCCATCAAGTCAGATGAGTTCGAAACACTTTAATACGCCACCTAATTAGGATCCATATCGACCACAAAAGGTATTATTACTTTTGGGAGTTAACTCCTAAGAGAATAAGATCATCATATTTCATATGTATGAATTTTCTTATGTCTTAAAACCCCCTCCCATAATTCAAATTAACCTTATCTCCTTCACACTTAACATAAAGTGATAACATCGAGCCAAGTATCTCGTATCAGATTTTTTTTTCCACCCTTTCTAGTTTCCGACAAAATCTCGTTTAAATGACTAGACTCGCACAAATATATTTTGATGAGATTTGATCCACAAAATCGATCTTAGATGTTGATGAGGGGATAATCCTTGAACAATAAAATCATGAAACTTCAAGGCAAGACGATGAATTAATTGACTCCACAAAAGATCGCGGAATTATCTTTTGATAAGTTGGGTTTGATCTTTTTGGATATACGCACCATGATTAATTTATGTTAGATATACACACCAACACATAAATCAAACTAAAAGATGTTTTTGATAAACAAAATATTGATTGATTTATTCTCATGAGTTACACAAAAATATAAAGAGAAATAGATGCTAGTTTCTAGACTAACAAGTTTAATCTCGAAACAACATTAAAAGCATTGAAACTAACATTGTTTGAAAACAAGAAAATAATTAAAACAACTTTAAACACATTTGAATTTAAATTAAAACAACTTTGAAAATAAGGGTATGTGTTTTATTCTTCAACAAATGGGCAATGTGGAAAATAAATCACTTGCCTCATTAAAAACCTTATAAAAAATCCAGTGGGATAAAACTTAACAAAGGAAAAAGAGTACAAATGATACATTTCTCCAGTTGTTGAATTATTTAGCTTGGATCAAAACCATGGTGTTTTGACAAGCTTATTTATTCAGATTGTCTTGGCTCCATGAACTCTTAAAGATTCCTCTGATGGCTTGGTTGATTAGCTTGGTCTTTGAGTGGGTCATCAGATCGGTTGGAATGAAAAAGAGCATCCTCGACTTCAAGATGCTCCTATTCCTCGGGTTCAAGTTGTTCCTTGTCCTCGGGTTTAAGCTGCTCCTCGGATTCAAGCTCAGTTCCATGGCCAAGCTCCTAGCGCTTCCCATTCTCACATCATCCTCTCCCACTTGAAAATGATTTGACCTCAAATCCATTTCATCTGCAATAAAAGGAACTAGGCAGAAACAATGAAGCTATTACTCAAATTGTACTTATCTTGAAGGTCAAGTTAATATGCATTATCATTTATCCTCCTTGTTATCTTGAACAGTCCATCGATCCTCGAATTAGCTTAAATTTCCTTGCGGTTGAGAATCTTTCTTTTCTCAAATGAACTCAAACTTTATATTCAACTCAAAGATCATTCTACGCCTTCCCTTGTTTGCTTGTTGAGCATAGTAACCTCCATATCCAAACATCCCAAAGTATGGCTTAAGGTATGATGAATTGTCTCCAATAGCCCTGGTTTTGTGAGATCTATGGAATGAGGCCCCTATTGTCTTCCATTGATTAACATAATTTTCTTCACTTCTATCCATTCCAATTCTAGCTTCAAAGACTAAAATCCGGGTCACTTGAAGTCTTGACACTAATTAGTTTTCTTTCTCCTTTGTGATGAGACCTACACCGCTTCCAAGTAGTTTATATCCACAAGATATGTCTCAAAGCTATAATTTTCAAGTACTTCTTTCAACAGATCAGTATCAAGTCTCAAACCCCACAAGTTCTCCTCCATGGTGGAAACTATGCTAGAACTGTCTTCAAGACGTATCTTATGTCACAAATTGGTCTTGGATACATCTAAGCAAACCATTCTTCTCATCTTGTCTCCATTTCGATCAAGACTACCAAAGCTCCATTCAAACATCGTCCTCTTAGACAACAAAAAACAATTTCTCTGTGCCTTGTCGTATTCTTCTTTCACAAGGTTGAAAAATTTCCCTATTGACATCTCCGGTCTTGGGTTGTTAACTGTGAGATTCACACTAGTGCCATTGGGTAGAAAAACCTTAATGTAATCTGCACTTATACTAAAAACTAGAAACAAGTTATCCGTACAAAGAGTGTATTTTCTCAAATGAGCATAAGGTTTCTTTTTCCTAAAAACATCTAGAATGGAATTTCAATGCATGACGTGTTCTTCTAGTTTTTGCTGTATACTAGGATATCATCATAATAAACCACAATAAAATGACCTATAAAAGCCCTAAAAATATGATTCATTAATTTCATGAATGTAGTAGGTGCATTTGTTAATCCAAACGACATAACCAACCATTCATACAATTCATGTTTCGTTTTAAATGATGTATCCCATTCATCTCATTCTTTCAACCTAATTTGGTGGTATCCACTATTAAGATCAATTTTAGAAAATATGTTAGAACCATGTAATTCATCAAGCATATCATCTAATCTAGGAATAGGGTGTTGATACTTCACCGTGATATTATTGATCGCTCGTCAATCAACACACATGCACCAAATACCATCTTTCTTAGGCACAAGTAGGACTGGTAAGACACATGGACTCATGCTTTCTTGGATGTGACCCTTCTCTATGAGTTCCTCGACTTGTCTTTGTAATTCTTTTATCTCCACCGGGTTGGTCCTATAGGCGGGACAATTTGGAAGTGAAGCCCTTGGGACAAAGTCTACTTGATGCTCAATGCCTCGGATAGGTGGTAATCCCTTGAGATTGTCCTCCAGGAACATTTTTTCATAATCCTACAAAAGAGATACCAACTCACTCAGTAGCACTGGTGCAAGGTTAGATAAGCTAGAGAGAGCTTTTTTATAAACAAATAAGAGAATATGATGTTGTGAACACAAAGAATTTTTAATCTTACAAGCCTTTATAAAGAAGTTAGATGGCTTGCTTACTTGTTCATCCTTGCGTTTGAGTCGTAGTTGATCTTGGTAGACTTCATGTGGTGTCATCGGGAATATAATCGTTTTCTTCCTTTAAAATTAAAATAATACCGATTTGTAAAACCATCATGGATGAATTTGCAGTCGGATTTCCATGGTCTTCCAAGGAGTATGTAACCCGCTTCCATTGGAAAAACGTCACATAGAACCTCATCTTCATATTTACAGATGATAATAGGTACAACCACTTGATGCTTAACTTTCAACTCCCCGCTATCATTGAGCTACTGGAGATCATTAGGCTTCAAATGCTTCTTTACTTGTAGTCTAAGTTTCTCGACCATGGTATTACTCACCACATTGGTGCAACTTCCTCTGTTGATGATAATGCTACAAACCTTTTTCGTGAACATGACATCGTGTGTGGAACAAGTTTTCTATGTGTTCTTGTTTTGTGGTCTTGAATTGAACGGTGAATGCTCTCTATGATACTAGTAATTCTCTTATAGAAGGCAGTTCTTCATGCTCTTCTTGTGACAAAGGGAAATCCGGTTGCTCATCTTCGGTCTCAATGTCACAGTTGTCTAAAAGAACCATAACTTTCTTGTTAGAGCAGCATTCATTTGTGTAATACCGTTTCCCTTGACATTTGTAACACCTCAGATTGCTTGAATTATTCTTAACTTTGTTTCCTTGATTGGTAACATAGGGCTTAGCTTCCGTCTTTGGTGTTGGTTTGGCGTCTCCGGAGTATTTTGGCTTTTCTTCTCTCGGATAGCTTGGCTGTGTGGATGAACTCCCATTCCCATAACTCAGACGTGAAGTTCCTTTCCTCCCAAGCTGCTTCTCAACAAGGATAGCCTTGTGTAGCATTTCTTCTTAATCCATATAATGTTGCATTTCTAGCCGATCTTGTATGTCTCGGCTTAGTCCTCCTAGAAACCTTGACATGGTGGCTTCTCTATCTTTATGGATGTCGGCTCAGATCATTAGTGTCTCCATGTCTTGATATTAGTCTTCAACAGTACGATTCCCTTGAATAAGCCTCCTAAGCTTATGATGCAATTCTTGGTGATAATGATTTGGTACAAACTGTTTCCTCATTATGTTTTTCGTCTCGGTCCATGATTTCACTGGATACTCTCTATTTCGTCTCTTGAAGTAACATACATAAGTGCGTAATCATAGAACTCTGTGGCTGCAACTCTTACTAGGTTGATCTTGGTATAATGATGACAATCGAAGACCAACTATATCTTCTTTTCCCACTCCAAGTAGGCGTTTGGGTCATTTTTTCTGTGAAACGATGGAGTCCTTAGCTTGAGTCCTCCGAACCCACCTTGTTGTTGAGCTTTCTCCTCCCGGACTCGTCTAAATCTTATGTGGCTACGTTGAGAAGCACTACTACGATTTCCATATTATTCTTTGGCGGTTTCATCCCTTGGTGCTCTCGGCAACTCTCTTGGGGCTTGCGGTCGCTCTTGGCCTTTTAATGGATCTCTTCTTTGTTTTCTTATATGTCGTTATCCATCCTCTTGATCAGAATTCGGCCTTAACTCTTGGCAAAGAGAACTGATTTTTGTATTCATCATTTGCTCCATTCTAGCGGTGATGACTTCAATGAGGAACTTGTTGCGGTGTGATCTTTCTTCGTTTTCCGACATGATGAACGCTTGTTGACTCTTTGATGACCTAAAAATACAACACACGAGATCACCAGCAACTTTTCTCTTGAAAACATGAAAAATCTTAATCAAAATCGCAAACAAAAATCCATAACAAAATGATTCTTTAATTTCGTAAACATCACGCGATAAACCCTAAATCAATTCCACTATTTTTTCAGAATTTGATCGGTCAATTTAGGCAATAGAAAACATGAAATTGATTTCTAATAATTTATAAAAATTAATCCCAGAAATTTCGAGATAGATTTAATCGATTCACAAAAAAATCAAATCGAAAATGGTAAGAACAAAACAAAAAATTAAATCAATCAACTTTTAAGTATCTCTGATACCACTTTATGAGATTTGACGCACGAAATCGATCTTATATGTTGAGGAGGGGGTAATCCTTGAACAATAAAACCGTAAAGCTTCAAGGCAAGACGATGGATTGATTGACGCCACAAAGAATTACAGAATTATCTTTTGATAAGTTGGGTTTGATATACACACCAACACATAAATCAAACTAGAGAGGTGTTTGATAAAAAAAATTGATTGATTTATTTTCATGAGTTACACAAAAATATAAAGAGAAATAAAGGCTGGTTACGAGACAAGTCTAATCTCGAAACAACATTAAAAGCATTGAAACTAACAATGTTTAAAAACAAGAAAACAATTAAAACAAGTTTGAACACATTTGAATTTAAATTTAGGCTCCATTCTTCTCTTGGCAGTGTGAAGAAGAGATGATAAGGGTATGGGCTTTATTCTTCAACAAATGGACAATGGGGGAAGTGGATCACTTGCCTCATTAAAACCTTGTCAAGAAAACCAATGAGATAAAATTTGACTAGGGAAAATAGTACAAATGATACACTTTTTCTATTTGTTGAATTATTTAGCTTGGATCAAAACCATGGCATTTTGACAAGGTTCTTTATTCGGGTTGTCTTGGCTCCATGATCTCTTAAGGATTTCTCCGATGGCTTGGTTGAATGGCTTGGTCTTTGAGCGGGTCATTGGACCGGTTGGCATGACAAGAGCTTTTGCGGCTTCAAGCTGCCCCTTTTCCTTGGGTTTAAGTTGTTTCTTGTCCTCGGGTTCAAACTCACTTCCATAGTAAAAGCTCCTAGTGCTTCCCATTCTCACACCATCCTCTCCCACTTGAAAAGGGTTTGACCTCTAATCCATTTCATTTGAAATAAAAGGAACTAGGTCATAAACATTGAAGCTATTACTCACATTGTACTTACCTTGGAGGTCAAGTTGATAGGCATTGTCGCATATACTCTTTGTTATCTTGAACGTTCCATCGATCCTCGACATTAGCTTGGATTTCCTTGCGGCTGGGAATATTTATTTTCTCAAATGATCCGAGATTTGATCTCCAACTTCAAAGATCATTCTATGTCGTCCCTTATTTGCTTGTTGAGCATACTGCTTGGTTTTCTCTTCTATGTTCTTCTGTGCTTTCCCATTGATTTGTTTTACAAGTTCAACCCTTTTCTTTTTATCTATGCTAGCTCTTTCACTGAAAGGCAAAAGGGTTAGATCAAATGGAGATATCGGATTAAAACCATAAAAAATTTGAAATGGAGAAAACTTGGAAGCATAATGCACCAAATGATTATATGCAAATTCTACATGAGGCAAACATTCCTTCCAAGTTTTTAAATTCTTCTCGACTAATGCACGCAAAAGAGTAGACAAAGTCCTATTCGGTTTGTCCATCAGTTTGGGAATGCCATGTGGTTGAGAACAACGACTTAGTCCCTAACTTAGACCAAAGGGTTTTCCAAAAATAGTTTAAAAACTTTGTGTCTCTATCGAAAACTATAGTTCTAGGCATATAATACAAGCGAACTATTTCTTTGAAAAACAGATTAGCTATATGCAATGCATCATCAATTTCGTGACATGCTACGAAATCTTCTATAATTCACGACGTATTTTTTAGAGGCTACTAAGTTATAAACGAGAAAGATAGACAAGAGGGATATGAAGATGTTTGATCTTTGAAAATGAGAGAGAAATAAATCGGAAAAAACAAAGTCGAGATAGTGTGAATAATATGATTCCTTTTGATGAGGGGAAAGAAGATTTATATAAAATACGTCTTAAACAAATATACCAAACAAAGGAGAGAGTCCATCAAGTCAGATGAGTTCGAGACACTTTATAAGATCATCATACTTCATATGTATGAATTTTCTTATGTCTTAACACCCCCTCCCATAATTCAAATTAACCTGATCTCCTTCACACATAACATAAAGTGATAAGATCGAGTCAAGTACCTCGTATCAGATTTATTTTTCCACCCTTTCTGGTTTCCGACATAATCTCGTGGTTTTGTTACTGACCCGAACATAGTTCTCATAAAACACTCCAACAATGATTTTGTTATTACCACATGTTTGTTTCTGATTTGCAAGAGATTTACCTTTAAATGACTGGACTCACACAAATTCATTTCCTCAGAACACTACTTATTTACATATTGATTTTAGCAACATTCTGTTAGGCCAATTTTTTACCTAAGCTAATTGGGCTTAGTTAAATCGAATTGTGTGAATGAGAAATGGGCCATAATGGATTGTCTGAGCTCAAGTTGGAGCTCCGGTTGTTGTTGGCTTGAGTTGATTTAAATGTAGAAAACAAGAAACGATAAAATCAGAGTCAATTCCTTGAGACTCAGTCTCTTTTGTTTCTCACGATCCGTGAAAATCAGATTCATGGAGATTGTGGCTTCATCACGTCACCTAGATTTGTGCTTGACTGGGTTCAATTTGTTGATGAAATTTTTTAATTAAAGTAATTCAAAACCTCTATAAAACCCCACACTTCAAGCTGTTTTCAACATTACACACAAAAATCGAAAAGCAAAACTCAGCAATCTCTCTTAATCTCAGCAATCTTTCTAAACTCAGCAAACTCAGCACCTGCGCAAAAAAGCCGAAGAGAGAAACCAATCAAACTAACTCAAAAAATTTGAGAAATGCAATGGTCTACGGTTAAAAGATGGGGACATCCCGGTTGAAGAGGATGTGGTGGCCGTGGCTATTTCAATAACTAGTCTATAGTGAAATTAGCTATTTTATCACTCTTAGCTTTTCTTTTAGATTATTTGATTTTCAAAGCTAACTAGCTAAAGTGTAAACTTTAACTTCTCTTTCATTCTTTCTCGAAACTGTATGGTCCAAAAAAGTCATAGCCTTGTATGCATTTCAATACACAACCCTTGTAACAAAAAATTCATAGTATCCATCAACATGTTTTACTATTAAATAATTTTACTTTTTAATACATTTTAATAGTATGCAATATATTAAAAGTTTGACTTAGAAATAGTTAAAAAAATTAAAAAGAACAAATTAACTATAAAATTTAGTTGCGATCTTGAGTTACAATAGCTTTAGTTTTAAGTTTTAACTATACTAATTTTATGTCTTGATATAAAAATTTTGCATTAACAAATTTTGTATTAGGAAAAAACAATATTACATATTTTTATAATTAATTTAATGTTTTTAGATAAAATTTAGATATTCCTAAGGCGTCTATAATAACATCTAATATCTTGATATGTATTATATACACAACGGCACAACCGTAACTTAATGCAACAAAATGATAAAAAAACAAAATTAAGGGACAAAAAATCACAGAATCGCGCTTCATGTTTCACTATATACCCTAATTGCTTACAGAAAACTATTTATAGCTGCAATTATTATTTTTATATGGATAATTTGGCAAAGAAGAACATTACAGCGAGCTAACAAGATGAGACTGTTACAGGTCACTCTACAAAATTGTTGGCAATTTCTGACTCATCATCTTTATGACTTGTCCCTCTTACTCGCTACTCCATTAATGTGCAACTGTATTCTAATCTTAACACCTTTGTGTACCGGATTATTCAATAGCCCGGCTGGCAATTATCAGTATATAATTTCAATAAATTTCAGTTTATTCAGTTGGTGATGTAGATTTGTTATCGGTTTTGCTATGGTTTTCTATTTGGAGTTTAAAATAATAGAATCAATCGATTTATAAAAACAAAAAATTGATTTCTCAGCTTTTTAAGAATTATAGAAATAATTGAAACGTCGCCGTTGCTGTATAGACTGTGTTTGGAGTGAGAGATATGGCGGCGTTGATGAAGTCAGTCACCGTCCGAGCTCTGAAGTTCTCGTCGGCGGTCACCGTCCGAGCTAACCAATTCTTCGTATCAGATCGTTTTCCACCGTTATGTGGGCACCGTCAAAGGCCATAGTGTACGAACAGCACTGCTCTCCAGATTCCGTCACCAGGTTCGTATCTACGTTTCTTCCGTGTATATACGTAAAACGTAATCTCCATTTTTACCCTTGATTCTCTTTCGACGAAGACAGATTGGTGAATCTGTATGTGTTAAAATCTTTCGCCGGTTGAAGTGAAAGAAAACGACGTATGTGTTAAAATGATCGCTGCTCCGATCAATCCCTCTGATATCAATCGAATTGAAAATTTTATTGCTCTTTCCCAATCATATGCTCTCTAATTCACGAAATCATTGTTGTATGTATTCTATACTTGATTCTGTTTAAGGTTCTTAGTTTTGATTAGTTTGTTAATCTACTAATTAATGAATGAGTTAGCTACTTCATTACAGAGCTAAGAAATATAAAATATGATTTAGAGACTGAGTTCAATGTTGGAAAAATGATGATTGTTTTGGTGTGTATCCGGTGAGGCCACCGGTACCAGCAGTTGGTGGTTATGTAGGTGTTGGGGAAGTGTATGCAGTTGGCTCTAAGGTAAATGGTCTTTCTCCTGGTGATTGGGTTATTCCATCTCCACCTTCTTCAGGTAAATTGTTAAATGATATACAACAAACGATGCGTAGCACAAAACAGTTTAGTGTTTCTCTTTTGAATTTGTGAAACGATACCTAACCAAATTTTCCTACGAAGCAGGAGATTCTGTGGTACAGAATGGCGTAAAAAGTATCGTTGGTCAATGTGTCATCCAGTTGGCTGTGTGGGATCAGTACCATCAACCTTATTCGTGACAGGTGTAATATATATTCTGAATCGAGTTTAAGATCTTTGGTTACGAACAATCAAAGCGGTTGGCTCTGGTCAAGTAAATTCTGTCCTGTGCCACTTATTTTTGGGCTGGTTCGGATGATGCAAAAGAGCAGCTGAAAGCTTTAGGTGCAGATGAAGTGTTTTCAGAGAGTCAACTGAATATATAAAGAATGTGAAGAGTCTATTGGCAAGATTTAAGTCTACCAATTATATAGCAGAAGTTTCTGAGCATCTGAAGTTTGTATGATATATATGCTTAACATGTGTGTGTGTGTGTGGGAGTATAGGGGAACTCACCTGAACCAGCTCTGGGATTCAACTGTGTTGGTGGCAATGCTGCCTCTTTTGTGCTTAAATATCTCAGGTGCAGTGAATATCTTCAGTTTCTGTGCACTTTTAGTTGAATGAATTCCCGCTGTGTTGAAGGTTGTGAAGACGTTAATATTTCAGGGATAGAGGAACCACGGTAACTTATGGTGGGATGTCTAAGAAGTCAATCACTGTGTCAACAACATGTTTCATCTTCAAGGTAATGGCTAGATCGTTTTAAATCTTCATTCATAATGAACTGTATTCAAGCAAACATACTGGTTTTCTTCTTTATCTGACTCAAATTCGTCGAGTGTTTTAGATTTATGGCTTTTGTGCTTTTTTAAAAAGTCTAATTGCCCTACAGGATTTGGCCTTGAGAGGATTCTGCCTGCAGAATTGGTTGAGTATTGGTAAAGTAAAAGAATGCAGAGAGATGATAAACTATCTCCTCGGGCTTGCGCGGGACGGAAAGCTAAAATACGATTGAGTCTTTTTCTCAAATATAGATTCTTAGCTCCAGGGAATGTATCTTCGATTACCTTTCTAAATCAACAGTTGATTTCTTCTGACAGGACGGAATTGGTTCCTTTCGAGGAATTCCCTGTTGCTCTCGATAAATATCTCGGGAAGCTAAGTAGGCAACCTAAACAAGTCATCACATTCTGAAACTTCCTTCTTGTGAGCCACTTAGTAACTATTGCCACTCTGTTAGTGTTAGCTATTAATATGATGATGCTGCACAATGTACTTTATGATAGTATCTGCTTCTTATTGTCCAATGTATCAGAAAAAACTATGAGAATGCAGACTGAATAAACCAAAATAAATCATTATACCAAAGTTCAGAGTTGCAACTCCATGGTCATGTGTTAATTTATCATTATTCTGTTGAAAGAGAAAACTATCAAACTATCAGAAATTGACTTGGTTTCGATTTGATTTGTTTTTTTTTTGGCGTCAGTTCAGTTTAGGTACATATGGATCATGGCTCAGTTTAGTTTTATTAGAATCATACCCAAGTTATGTCACATCAGGTTTAACTTAGTTAAGTTCAGTTTCGATTTTGTGATTAATTTTTTTTTTGGCTTAATTTTCAAACAAAACCAAATTTCACATTGTTAATTTGTCTCTAGTTCAACAATGTATGAAAACTTTAGTTTATTTTGGCTCTCGTAGGTTTTATTTTGTGAGATAATCTTGGTCTTGGATTAGGATTAGTTCATGTTAAAAAATCTAGCCCGAGTTAAACCAAATTCAAGTCCAGATTGGTTTCCTAATTTCTTTTTCTTTTCCCTAATAATATCAGTCAGTCATTGAGTCAATATTTTCTACATGACGGAGTCGTTTAAGGAATATTTTTTGATATTTTTTTCCCTTTTTGACTATTGCAACAAAATCAAAAGTAGTTTCGCTTTCTTGTTTTTATTTTCAAGTCAAGAACAAATTAATTTTTATCAAAATAATAAATTAATCTGTTGACCAAAAAAATATGTCTTAATAAAATAATTTATAGTCCTTTTATAACAGTCAAAGATGAAAGAATATATTTGACCCAAAAAAAATATTAATTATGTAAATAATTATAAAATTAATGAAAATCGAAATAATGTTTAAAACCATATTAGTACAAATATTAATAATATGAAATTTAAATTTATCCTACTTTTTCATCCTTTATTGTGTAGAATTTAATTGTTATTTTCCACCATCGTTCTTCATAGTTATAGTTAACTAGTTATAATAAATAGTATATAAGATACAAACGTAAAATTATTTATTTTGGTTTGAAAAAAACCTCTAGTTCTTTTCGGGTAAATGATTTGTCTAAAAAATTTTTTATCTATAATAAATTACATTATTTACCATTTTATTTACGTTGAATTACTCATATAAAAACAAAATTAATTATTTTTTCAAATATGAAAAAAGCGCGCACATAACTCGGATACTCATCTAATATAAAATAGAGAATTAATCTAATTACAGTCTCATGCCAACTTAAAGAAATATATATATATATAAACCTAATTACAATCCCATGCCAACTTAATATATATTATTACCGAAAAGCCACCTACCCTACCTTTGTCTCTCTCTCTCGTTTACAAATTTTCAAATTGGTGTCTCTTCCCCCGATTAGTACGGCTTCCGACGTTCCGTACGAAACCTTAAAACCAATATCCACTTGGATTACTACGTCATCGCTCTTTTCCTCTGCAAAGTTCATTCGTAGGTTCGAACCCCTAACCTAAATTCGCGAAAATTTAATTACTTTTCTTCTGTGTTCCTTCTCATATTGTTTCATGGGTTCTGAATTCTAAAACCCTTATCGAATCTCTGTTAAAAAACGATACTTTATCTGAATCTAGCACGAAAATAACTCTAATGTGTTAAAAAAGGCTCCTTTAGATCTTAGTTTAGATTCTCTCATGAATATTGGGAATTCCTTATTTGACTCCAATTTGAAAATCTTCTTTTTCTTACATTCATTAGGTTTTTGATGAGAATGGTTTCTGTAAATTTAGGTTGAGGTGATATGAAATCTAAGAAAAAAGGGCTGATGAAAAGATTATCTTAAAATGCAAAGGTGAAGGTGAAGAAGACTACACTTTTCTTATTTTTGAAATTTGCTAGATTGATAGTGTTCATTTCACCATAGATTCTCAAATCATCATTTTCTTCTTCTTTGGTGTGGATGTCAGAGATTCGAAAGAAGGTGAAGAAGGCTGAGTCCACATTATTAAAGAGCTATAAAATTGAATCTGATCATTATGTCTTTAAAGACCTTGGTAAGGTGTTAAATAAGGTGTACTGCTCATTTCGACAGGTTTCTGCTGATTATGAAGCTAGGAAGGATCTGGTGAAAGCCCTGAATGCTATGGCTATAGATATATATATGGTAATATAATTAAGATTTAACTTTAGTCTCTTTTATTTTATTAAGTTGGATTAATATCAAAAGTTAGCAGAGGTTTATATTATTTTTGTGTTTCATTAGGTAATTCAGAAGAGGCATATGGGTCTGTTGTGATGGATATGTTTTCCTCTGAAAGTGATTTGGATGTGTCTATTAACTTTGGTTACGAAACATCTAAAATTTCTCGTGATAAGAAGCTCGAAATCCTTGGAAGATTTGCAGAAAAGCTCCGTTCTCTGGAGGGTAAGTTTTATTGGTTTGTGTTCTCTTATTGCTGCTGATTCCATTGTTGGAATGAAATAAATTTACTAATGTGACTATTCTCATATATCAGGTTAAGCTTTGGGCCAAAGCACAGGAAGTTAACAGTGCGGTGTACGGAACCCTGAATATTCTGTATCTATAACGCTGCTAGTCGCACTTCATCTACAGGTATACACTCAGATACTCTTGTTGGGGAGGTCCACTAGACTCTGTACTTTTCAAATTCCAGTAGGTAGAATTTCGACTCTTTCAGGATTCCAAATAGGTAGTTCGTTTGGCTGTTTAATGGGGAATAATTTTGTTTCTTTCGAAATTTAGTCTCCAAAAGGAAGTTGGATAAAAGATCCGATCAGATACTGTTCAGGCTTATGAGGAACTTTAAATGTTGAATTGAATTGTGGTAACAAATTTGATCCCATACTAATTTGCGTCTCCTTTGTCTAATGCGCAGACCCAAAAACCTCCTATTTTACCTCCATTCTCTATACTAGTTAAAGGTAATATTAGTATCCACACACACATGAAACAAACTAAAACTAATAATGTGGTTTTACGTTATGACATTAAATGGCTCTTTTCTTTTCCAGATGGGGAGGTCTCTGAAACATATTTCAGACGTAGATTGTTTGGCCAACAAGCTGTTGTGGAGCATCATCCTCCTGTGCCGCCACTCAATGGAGAGATCATTGGAACACATCTCAAACACAGCTTATATAGCCATCAAGCTGTTGTGGAGCCTTCTCCTCCTATGTCGCTACACAATGGCAATGTCACTGGAACAGATCTGAGACATAGGTTTGTAAAAACCAATCTGGCCTAAATTTGCTTGTTAGTGAGATGATAGATTATAAGAGCATAAGAGTAAAGAGATAACACATAAGATTTGTTAACGGGGTTTGGTTAACCTACATCCCTGAGACCAAATCCAGAAACCATTCACTAGAAAATGCCGCAACCTACAATTGTTATATGGATACCACACTGCTCTTTTCTATAATTACAATGAAAGAATACTACCATTCATTGTTTTTTCTGACGAGTGTAGCTTCATAACAAAACCACCAATAGATCTCTCTATCTTGTCTGGTGGGGCGATGTCACACATACACATGTGTGCTTCTCTTAGTAAAACCCAAGACGCGCAATCTTTTTCGTTCACGGATGCATTATATTTATATGTTCATCAAGAGAAAAAATCCTAAGCTTCTCCTTTTATGGACTTGAAACCCACATGATCTTTATCTTTATCTTATCTTGATCTTTCTCTTTCTTCTCAAGTCTTCTCGATGAGATCTCAAAGCCACGTCATCAAAGTCTAAGATGTGGCTTCCTTATTTCGCTTCAATTCATTACGTTTCTCTTTAGCAACGTCACTTGTGTCACACACGTTCACCTCTATTCCAACAACTCTTCAACAACAGCTTTTGTGTCAAACAAACTCGTTGCAGTGCAGTCGATATCATCTGTTGATATGTGTCATCTTCTTGAGTCTAACAACCAGTTACAAATATACCTTCAAGGTTATCTGGCAAACAATCTGTTATGGAGCATCCTCCTCCTCTGCCATCACTCGATGGCAGGATAGCTGGAACACATCTCAGACACATGTTGTTTGGCCAACAAGCTTTTATGGAGCCTCCTCCACCTGTGCTCTGGTTCAATGACAAGATAGCTGGAACACATCTGAGACATGAATTGTTTGACCAGAAAACTTTTATGGAGCCTCCTCCTGTACCCCGGTTCAATGACAAGATCGCTGGAACACATCTGGGACATGAGTTGTTTGGCCAACCAGCTGTTACGCATCATCGTCCTCCTTTGCCTCCACTCAATGTTTATCCACAACAACCTCGCAACAACTACAGAAACAGGTGAAGCAGTCCCCCTGAAGTGCATCATAATAAAGGAGTTCGTTTGGAAAACGGCTATAGAGGTGTAGATGGAATGGCTCACAGTAGAGGAAGAGAGAAGATATGAGGCTCTTAGAAACAGGTACGCTGGCAACTACAATGCTTCTGAAGAGTTCCGCGAAGTTCCGCGGTTTGGAATCCGTAATAATCACTCAGGTGATCCTTATAGACAAGTCCCATTGAATGGTGGAGCAAATGGTCATTTGGTTCACCGTAGGCATGATGGTAGCTTTAGTGGTGAAGAACAAATGCCTGTGGGTCATCGGCAAGACTATAGTGGTAGAGTTGGTCCTCCACCACCACCACCACCTCCTCCACCATCTGATAGAGTTCCTTATGAGAGTTTTCATTCACCACCCTATATTCTTAGACCGTTTAACCGGTAGAGGTTTTGCTCAGGTAAGTTACAAACCAATCCCCAACCATTTTTCTAAAGATGAATATAAAATTCATACACAGTAGGGGTTTTGGTTTCTTCGTTTTAATTTAGTTCGCTCGAGAGAGATTGTAATTTGTAAGAAACTACAGTTTTGGTTGATAAAAGAAACTACAGTTTTCAGTTTACCTGGGTTTTACACTGGTTACTATTATTGTGTCGGATTCTGTTTAAATTGAATTGGAGAATTCGCATCTGGAACTTGTGTTTTAAGATAAATTGAATTCTTCGTCATCAAAGCTTGCTTACTCCATTGTTATGTTTTAAAAAAATCATCTTTCTGAAAATAAAAATAGGATTCCTCAAGTTTTTCAGAGAGCCAATTTGAATATATATTTTTAAGTAAAACCAACTTCAGTTGACAGAGAAGACCACATTTTTAACGATTTGTCACCAAAAAATGACTTCTCGATTCAGTAATGATCACTAGTTTCTGCTTATATGGTCAATAAACAATCCCTTTGGCCACAACGTGTTTAGAATTAAATAAAAAATCTCAAATCCTTGGACCGGCCAGAAAAAATAGTTGTGACATAGCTCTCACAGTAAGCTTTGCTTCGTGGACTCTCTTGTCAAAATGAAATCAACTGCTTCCTCGACGGTGTCAACTACCTGAACAAGTTTCAAACAGTTTACGTGAACATTAACTTGTGGGAATAGTAATAAGCTTCTAAAGGTTATGTGATGGTGCTACTTACCAGATCAGCAGGAAACTCAGCATGATTATCTTTCCCTTTAAAAACTCCTGTTCTTGTCAAGATTGAGAACCAAGGAGTCCCAGCCTGTCACATTGATTTATGTTTGCCAGATTACTAATGGTTTAGGTAAGATTAGAGGAATGTTTTGTGGTGAGAAGACCAATTCTAGTATGAGAGAAAAAGCAATAAAAACCTGTCTTGCGCCTCTGATGTCGATTTTAGGGTTGTCTCCGATCATATAAAGTGTCCTGAAGTTGTGAATCCCTTGGTTTGAATGGGAATGAGTGGATGTAGCGATTTCTCTCAGAACATCTTTTGCGTTCTTGAACACGAATGGATTTGGTTTCCCAAAAGATGTGTACTCCAGAGGGTTATCATGGATTCTGCATATATATAATCTAAACTCAGGGAAGATTGAATAGAAAAAATCAGGGAAGAAATATCACATTTATTATGCCTTATAAGACCAGTCTCGTGTTTACGGAAAGATGTTCAGTGTCATATGGAAGGAGTATGCTTGATTTTGGTTATACCTGTTGAAGATGGATTCTAACGCGATTCTAAAAGCTCCCATGCCAAGACGTTCAGTAGGAAACACAGTCTAACTAATGCACAATGCATCAGTATCTCAAATGAGAAGTCAAAAGAATTGGAGAAGAAACGGATGAGATCACCAGAACCTGGTAGTCTAAATCGTCGTTGGCAAAGTATAAATGAGGTTGAGGTCCAATTTCTTTCCCAGGAAGTCCTCCAGTTCGTAAAATGTCACAAAGAACCTGACCAAAAGCATCAATTAGTATTCATTGTGAGCACAAATTTTTTTAAGAAGCTCTGCTGCCCAAGCAAAAAATAAGAGAAATCTACCGCCAGAAACCATTTTGTGTTTTAATTTACTCTTGTTATACACTATCGTGAAGCCAGTGATTCATAAATACACAGGGAAACTCTGTTTTGTCGTGTACTTATTATAATGTGTGCTTACAAAAATTATTGGCAACCAAATGTGAATCAAAATAACCTGTACCAGATAAGTACACATATGTGAAGCAGGACTTTTTTACGGAAAATTACGTAATTTGAACAGCAAAGGGGAATGAGAAACCTGAATGTCTCGGCTCCAATCAACTGGATCACTAACTATAAATGCTGCCTGAACTCTCTGGGATAGAACATTTTCTCTTGATCTAGGCTCCTTGTTACCATCTTGCCCAATCATCCATTTCTTATATGGAGCCAAGGGATCAATGTTGTCAAAGTAAGAGGCATATTCGTCCATTGAAATAACATTTCTGAAAATCCATGCACATATATAACCAGCAGAACAGAAGTTTGAAGCACAAACAAACGAAAAATCAGAAAATTCAAGAAAGAGTCCTGAGTTTACTTGAAACCATAATTAGACATCACCACGGCAGGTTCCCCTTTTCCGGCAGCAACAACGAGCTCATTTCCAAACCTGGTCCAAGCAATTATTAAACTACGTTCTTCAAAAAAACCCAAGGAATAGAAGTGATAAAGTCAAGGGCTAATGGTGCATCCTTAATTCCTTATAAAATTGTTTGCAAAGTCAAGAGCCATATGTGATTTAATTATTCATGTTGCAACCCCCTATACTGCTTGTAAGCCTTGATACTCCAACCGATGAACAATGTGTGTTCTTATATTTGAGGTAAAAATGTAAAAGAAGTAGAGTACTTACCTATTTACTAGCTTCCGGAAAGGTGAATGTCCTTGTACCACCTGCAACACGAACATGGCAAAGAGAGTGTATCAAACGTGCTAAAGTTACTGAAACAAACTTGGTAATTGCTGTAACATCTACAGAAAGAAAATAGAAAGGAAGTGATGTGACAAGGTTTTCAACCTGCAATGGAGAAATATGAACACCTAATAAATGACTCATCTCAGAGGCCCGTTTAGATTCAGGCAAGCCACCTCCTGTCATAAACCAGTGAAAATCTCCAGATGAGAAAAAGCCACGACGAATAATTGATGTTATAACTAATTTTTCACTCATTTTGAGACTCAAAACAGTACAACAAAGGCTCACCATTAGTCAAGAATAAAAAAGGTATCTTCAAAGCACCTGCAAAAGAACCCACAAGAAACTTCAAACTCATCAAAACGCAGGTACAACTATACACACACAAATCTAGCACAGTTATATTGATAACATTAGAAGAGATTACAATTAAACTTAACAGTACTTGAATTTCATGAAATTTCATTTCCATCTTCTAGACCAAAAATAGCAGTTTCGATGAAACAATCACGACGAAGAGAAAAAAACAAAAAAAAATTGCAAACCGGAATCATCGTAGAGTCGCCGGAGCGCGCCAGGAGAGCCACCAACGGGGGAGGAACCAAGAAGAATGACGCCATCGATATCGAATGCAATGCCATAAGACGAGCTGTGATTTTTTAAAATTCAGAATCAGGCAATGAACAAACGAATGATTCGCCGGAGATGATTCACACGGAGGAACGTAAGAGCGGGAGAGGAGAACTTACGGATTTGATTCCGGTGAGAGGTTACAGAAGGAACGAGATGTTGATCGGAGACTAAAATCTCGCCGCCGCAGCGAATTTCTCGCGAATATTCGAAGATGATTCATTTTTTACTTGACGGACTTGGAGGCCGGCGAATAAGATTGGAGGAAAAACTAAAATACTCTTTAACCCATAACTTTTGATTTCTATGACATTCGACCTCAAACTATGGATGACTTCATTTTCACCCTCTAATCAAAATCAAATGATAAATATTAAAGAATCAATAAAAGATTTGCATAGTAGAGAGACTTAATTAAGTAGCTAAAAAGTTCAAAAATTGAATTAACTTTTTCATGAGTAGTTAAACTATTGACGCATTTCATATGAACGTGATCCAAAGGATCAAGATCAAAGAAACATAATTCTTTTTTACATTAATTTGATTTTACAAATGTACAAAATTATTACCCCAAACTTTATATATACAGATTAATTATTTAATTTACAACAACAACAAAAAACGTTATATAACACATCTTCAAAAGAACCAAAATCTATCATATAGACTTTTAAGGTTCAAAGAGATGAGAAAAAAAAAAACTAAAAGCCGACAAAATTATATATATGCAAAATTATCAGACGAATCTGAGGATCCCATCATCTTCTCAGAGAAAGAGATTGTCGTGGAAGATGAATCCGGCAAGAAGATCACTCAGATCAGCGTCAGCAGTCGGAGTGGCTGCTTAATTAGCCGTCTCCTCCGTTGTTCTGTGTCGATGATCCGAATAGATCGCGAACGATCATGATCTTGATTTGGCCTCTCTTCGGAGGTGGCGCAATCGAGATCGCTGATCCGAGTAGATCACGAACGATCATGACCTTGATTCGGCCTCTCTTCGGAGGAACGGCTTGTTCGTCTCTTCCGGAGCTGTTAGGAGATGGGAACTCCATAGTTGCAAATCTTTAATTATGATCTTTGTGAAGAATGAAATCAAACAAGATATTTATAATTTTTTATTGATATAAGAATAACATTTATTTTCTATTAAAAAAAAATTCGTAAGATGGTTTTTTATTGAATAAAATATATAAACTAAGTAAAACCTTTATCAAAAAAAATAAATTAAAAAAAGAGTGGAGCTAAGAGATGATTAGTAAATGATTAACAAAACGTTGAGAGAGAGGCTGTAAATAGACGAAAAAAAAGAAAAAAAAAAAAGAAAAGAAAGAAAGATAAAATCGAGACACGTAAGATTCACAGACCAATTCTTTCACTTGCGGAGCAAGCTATGTTAGGATAATTTTGACTCGTTCTAGATGACTCACTGGTTCTGAGTTGAACCAATCCAAAACCTTTTCATAATTCAGAGGGTTTTAGACTTTTTTTTCAATTTTTTCATAGTAGATAAGTTTGAGCCCTAACAAAACATGATTAATGGAAATGCCAAACTTCTGATTTGTTCATTATATTTTTTTTTTCCCTTTCATGCTGCAATATTCAGGTCTTAGATACTTTTGTGCTACATACTATCAAACAATTTATGTTATCACTGGAAAGAGTAATTAAAAAGTTCTTTTTTTCAATAGCATCGCTAAGAATGAGTCCAAATTTGATGACACTTATTGGTATTGGACTTCATGCAAGTCCCAAAAGATCTCAGCTCGGTCCTAGCTAGGCTCGTTAACATCGCTGGTACCACAGGGGTCCGGTTCAAGCTGGTTGAGTGTAACTTACTCGAGTTAGTTCTACACGTTGGGATCACTTTTCGGAACCTATTATTCTTTTTGGCAATCCACAAAGTTTGGGGCCAAAACATGTACGTCTACGTGAGCTGGGGAACGAAGCATGTTAATAGCTTTTCTTTGGAGAACAGTCTCCTTCCAAGTGGGGATTCGAACTAGGATACATGTTCACTAGACCAAACCCCACTTAATGTTTTGGAACTTATTAGTTTAGGTATCGCCAACAAAAAGAATGACCCAACCAAGAGTTAAGAAAGTAGAGAGCACGTGGACGAGAAAAGGGATCACAACTTCCTCTATATATTACGTACGGAAGCCCTGGAGGAGGAAAAAAGAATATGAATTAATTTGGCAAAATTAGCTCTCAACTTATCATTTCAATATTCATCTTTGTACTTAGTTACTTGATTATTAATAAAATTAATAAAACATTTTTCTTGTTATGTCCAAAGTCATATTGTGCTCATTTAAAGAAGATGTGAGACCCCAATCTATAATTTATATGTATTATAGTCTTTAGTATATATGAATCTTCGCATCAACAACACTAATTTCTAACTAGCAAATGAAATCATATTTATGAATACCGTCAATTATACTATTACCCCTCATCTTTAAGGTTAGTATTTCTCTATAATTAAGTTATGACATGTGACAATTTTTAAATATTTACAGAGGAAAAGAAACAAAATTTTCTAGTTAATACTGAGGTTAAGCAAATTTATTATAACGTTATCTTTAGAAGTGTTCATAACTAACTCTCCCTATATGTATTACAGTATATTTTACAAGGCCCCAAGAAACTTTTTTCATACACGATACATCTTTTTTTGTTGTTGAAATTTACATGATACATATGAAAAACCTATATCGCATAACTTCTTACGCTTCAAGTTCCGGCACATACAAACACTCAATACAATATACCTTCAACATCTTACAAAGTATGTACATAATTATTTAAAATCTCGCTTCTTCCACAGTGAAACGATCGAAGCCATCGATTGAGGAGTTTGCGCCCGATCACAATCTTGATCTGTCCTCTTCTCGGAGGAAGCCATTGCTTGGTTCTCTTGCTGCTGTTGGGAGACAATAATGCCATTATTTAAACATATGTATATATATATATATATAAGAGATATATGAGAGAGGGCGACAGAGAGACTGAGGTAACAAGGATATTTGAATAAGTGTGAAAGAGAGTTCTTTTTTCATATAGATAGAACAGAGGAGTTCTGTTTTGGTTTTCTCTTGGTGGCTAAGCAAACCCTTGGTGACCAAGCAAACACAATTTTTTTGGTTGCGGCAATTTTCGGTTACTATGAGAGAACGTGTGGGAGAAGCAGAAGGGCATATTTGGAATATTCTTGTATGTAAAATTTGTAAGAAATTTTGTATACAACAGTAGAATAGACATAGTTTATTTGATAAGATAATTAGTATATGTATTTTATTGATTAAAAAAAACATCTTACGAATCTTTTTTTGTAGAAAATAAACATTATATAAGCAACAAAGTGTAAAAAATGGATGTCGTATTTATTTATAATTTCATCTTCAAAGTTCAAATTATTTGAATGAGCGCAATGTGAACGCATTCAACTTGAGTGGTGCGGTCACTTGAGTCACTTTCCATATATGAGACCACGGACCCATATATTTTTTGCATTGCTCAAGGTGCGACTGGCGAAAGATATAACAATACACACTAGCACAGAAAAAAAAACACACACACAACTAACCAGTACCACGACTTGGCCTAGAGTCAATTTCCCTCTCCCCAATTGATTTTCAGTCAGCTAACTTATCTAATCACCAGTCTCACACATGCCGGCGTAAGAAAAGAATGGGGAAAAAACAGAAAAAAGGCCAATTACTCTTGGCCATATAGTTTTGTTTTCTACGACATTCGGCCTCAAGTTTTAGGTAATTTCAGTGTAACCCCTCAAACAAAATCCTATGATAACTAGAGTTAAACAAAAAAATATGCACGAATTGAGTAATTTTATTAAACTATTAACGGCACATCCACATGAAAATAAAAAACTGGTAAACTTTTTAAAGAAACATACTTTATTTACATTTGTTTTTACAAAGATGTTACAAAAAGTATTACCCAAACCCTTACGTAACACACTTACACACATCTTCCAAAGAACCAAAGATGAGGAAACAAAAACACTAGAAGCCAACTATTCTATTACTAATTTTACAAACCCAGAAGCCGAGAAATGAACTGGTAATGATGTTCTCCTGCATATAAATATCATACAAAATTTACAGTTGAAATTGAGGGTCTGATCATCTTCTCACGGGAAAGGGATTAGCTTCTGCAGTCAGATTGGCGGCGAAGTCTCCTCTCTCGCCATCTTCGCCATAGCTTTTCTGGGTCGATGGAGTTCGCCGATCTGAGTAGTTCGTGAGCGATCATGATCTTGATTCGGCCTCTCTTCGGAGGAACGGTTTGTTCGTCCCTTCTGGATCTGTTAGGTGATGGAAACTCCATAGTTACAAATCTTTAAGATCTTTGTGAAGAAAGAGTGAGGAATTCGAATGTGATTTAGCAAAGCTTTGATAGGCTTATTATTATATAGGCCTCGAGGATACACAGACCAATCCCATAGACTTGCTTAGCAAGCTACTTAGGGTTAATTTGGTAAATCGAATTAAAATTAGTTAATTCATTATAATGAAAGTTTATGAATGGTGAGTAGACGTGGCAATAGAGACACGTGTGATCACTCTCGTAAACGCGCTAGTTCAGTCGTTGTCGCTGACTCGATCGTTGGTTCTGAATAGAATCATTCTGGAACCTCTTAATAAGACAAAAGGTTTAGACCCAATTTATTATTTGTATTTTGAAATTATTGAAATCTGTATACGCCCTAGATAAATCAATTTTTCCGCGTTCAAATCTCAGGGAATAGTGTTTCTACTGCGAGGCCATCGTCACTATAATTTTTTATTTTTACAACTCAGTGCTATTATCACTGTAGATTGCACAATAGTATACCATCAAAGCTTTCTCTTCGGCTTCTGATCGAACAACAGGTTCCAACCTCAGCCATTCTTAATCCTTCTTTTATTTTCTTTTTCCCCTATTTCACGAGTCGTAACCAATTCCACTAGAACCTCCGTGATCACTTTTAACTTAAAACTATCGCGTTAAACGGATATCGCTTTTCAATTCAAATCAACGGTATATTAGTTTAAAGAAAATGTATATGCTGCTCAGTCCTAATCCAAGATTCAATATAAGTTACTCTAATGCATACCAATATAGTTGTTAAAGGTTCATACCACTAGTTGGAATTTGAAAGTACTCGTTCTAAAGGTCAAACGAAACACAAACGGCAAACAATGAGTTTGCATGGAGCATGTAAGATATTTCATTGAAGACACATCGACATTGTAGAGCAAACTAGAACAGAACATGTTGTGTCTTAGTTTGTAACATCTTTAGGATCTTGTTCATGATCATCTTCCTTGAGGTTTCTGTATTTGTAAACCCAAGAGCAGAAAAGGAAATAGCCAAGATTTAAGACTCCTCCTATGACTAAAACCCAATAAACATTGTCAACTCTTCCGTGGTTAATGTCATCGGGTAACCACGCGGTCGTTCTCTGGATCAGACCAATAAGAGCTGTGCTGACATAGAAAGAGATTCCAATCACCACTGAGGTCAATGAAGTCGCGGTGTTCTTTAGAGACTCGGGGAATTCTCCGTAGAATACCGAAATATTTGCCGGAAAATGAAAGGCCTCGCCTACTCCAACTATCACGAGAGCAGGAAACAGCCATAGCACTGACATGGGATGGCCATTTTCAACTGTTTTCAGTCTCTTTGCTTCCACAACGGCCGATATCGCCATGCTTAGGATGTTGAGAACATGGCCTATCCCGACTTTTTGAAGCGGTGTCAACGGCTTGCCGATTAGCTTCTGGTACATGGGATAGATAGTCCAGTTGTTGAGCAGGATAAAGATGCATGCAGACACGAAAACTATGACTTGAAGAGACCCGGCAGGGACTTTGAAATTCGAGCCAAGTCCGCGGTCCATGACCATAGCTTGGAGGACCGTCAAGCTCATTTGCACAACCACGGGAGTGCTGAGGAAGATGACGGCTGACCAGAGTGGGAGAAGTTGAAGAACGGCTTTGAAATCTTCTACTTCCTGAACAGAGCATAGTCTCCACATGTTATTATTTGAGTCACCACTTGGTTTTATGTCTCCTTCTATCTTCAAGGCTGCACGGTTCAAGAACCTGCACATGTAAAAGCTGTTTCAGTTCTTGTTTAAGTTTCAAGAATCAGGTAAGCTTTTTGATTTTACCTGAATCTGTTGGAGGGCCTTACAGTAGAAGTATTGTCCTCTTTTCCGAGCTCACTGTGATGATAGTCTTGGTCTTTGGATGAAATCACAGATTTTCTTTTCACTATAGCAGCAACTAAAACGCGAACCAGACTTGTATAGGGACTTCCCAAGGGTTTTTCATGCTTGTAGAATCTCTTCCCGGAGATGAAAACGATGAAACTGATCAAATTAGCAGCAGTGCAGAGACCAAACCCAAGTTTCCAGCTAGCATTGTCCTGTGTGTATACAATTGCTGTTGCACCAGTAATAGCTCCAGAGTATAGTGTAAGGAAGTACCAGTTGAAGAAGTTTCCTTGATCTTTAGGTTTCTCATATTGGTTTGCACCCGCGGATGCTAAGTTGAACCGCGTCCCACCTGCTCCTGTTGTCACTAGAGCTAAGGCTGTACACAAGATCCCGAGCTGGAGTTTTGACGGAGACTGACATAGGATTGATCTCGTTTCACACGGTCTAGGTCTTAAGTAGTCCAAAGATGTGATCAAGGTCAAGAGAAAAATGCCCTGACAACGTTTAAGAACTGTTTAGATTTGTAACAAAAGAAGAGAATCAATGAGTCTTGAACTTACAGTAAGATAAATGAAGGCAGAGGCCGAGATGACGGGAATGTTTCCAAAGAAAGAATCAGCTAGGATGGCTGCAACAACAGGCAACATGTTGACACATCCATTGATAATATTTGAAATCTGAGCAGCAGCAATGTTCTTGATGTTGAATTCCTCAATCAAGAAGACGATCAAGTTCATTAACCATCCAAAAGAAGTTATGGATAGGCCTAACAGTGTAACTGCACCACAAAGAACCTTATAATCATCAACATTTGTCTACATTTTGGCCTTAAAATCATAGAAAAATCAAAAACACAAACCGAGCATGAACGGTAATGTAATCCAGCCACCACGCTTGCGGCTTAAATCGCCAGAGCGCTGTGCTTCTGTGTCAGCCATGGCAGAGAACAAGAGGGAAGCAGAGGAGGTAGTTAATACTTTGACTTGTGTTTGTGTGTTATAATTCCGTTAGATAAAAGCCTTAAACTATATATAAGCAAATCCATAACAATTTTTAATGTTGGTGGAATGATTTGGTAGTGGTCTTGTTTGGTCCACAACATACCTAATCATGTTCTGACAATTTACCTACTGTCGTCGTATTCCAATATTAAGTTGGTGAATGTAATAAACAACTCTAAAGGGAACGACCAGATCTTTAATAGTTGTATCCACTAAGCATCAGAAAAATATAAAATAAACTTTGAATACTTTATTAAAAATTGATATGCTCACGTTCACCAGAGAATGGACAGGGAGGAAGCTAAGTGTCACTTTCACTTGTGTATCATAAATAGAAAATTCTTAAAACTTTTGTTTAACCAATACAATAATGATTTTCTTTTTTTCCTAAAAAGGCCTAACCACTTTTCTCACATCTTATACTCTGTTATCGTTTCTAGAAATTTTAGTAAAGAGACTGATTCATTTTTGTACATATATGAAATGGTTAAATATACAAAAACACACTTCATTTGGTAAAATTTGTAAGCAAACAAAAACACATAAGTTAATAGGAGCATGTAAGATATTGAATATTCAATGCATTAAGATTAGGATTTCGGTCCTTCGAGGTTATCAAAAGAAAAAAAAAAAAAAAGCATGTAAACAATTTATGTAGAGAAAATTGTTTAAAGAACATGTTGTGTCTTAAGTTGCAACATCTTTTGGATCTTGTTTCTGATCACCATCTTTCGTGTTTCTGTACCTGTAAAACCAAGCACAGACAAGGAAATAGCCAAGATTCAAGACTCATCCTATACTAAAACCCAATAAACATTGTCAACTTTTCCATGGTTTATATTATCTGGTAACCACTCGGTGGTCCTCTGGATCAGAACGATGAGAGCAGTGCTCTGATAGAAAGAGATCCCAATAACTAGTGAGGTCAATGATGTACCGGTGTTCCTCAGTGACTCAGGGAATTCTCCATAGAATAATTCAATACTCAACGGAAATTGGAAGGCTTCACCTATTCCTACTATCACAAGAGGAGGAAACAGCCCTAGCACTGACATGGGATGCTCATTCTTAACTGTATTAAGCCTCTTTGCTTCCCCAAAAGCGGCTATCGCCATGCTTCGGATCTTATGGGTTAGTTGTTTGGAAAATCGGGTAATTTTTCCAGTAAATCAAAATAGTAAATATTAAAAAAGATAAAAAAAACACTAGAAAACTTTGATAACGTAGTTAGCCGAAATAATTTAATTTCTGAGCACCGCTCAAAGCATACTAATCTATTAAAAGAAAAAGAAGAGAATACAACTGTTTAGGATGAGAAAACTAGGAGGAGGAGTTTATTTATAACTCCTGAAACTCCTTCTCAAACTCCTCACGTCCGATGTGGGAGAAAATGTTTTGCCACAAAAATCAACAAACACACAAACAAAGATGGGCCAAAAAGTCAACAAATCTCCATCTTGGCCCAATCTCTTATCATACCAAAGACAAATCTTCTCAAACTAACAAATAATTAAAAACAGTCTTTGAGGTGGTTCCAAATTTGCGCCGTGAGGCGCCAACTTCAAATGTGCAAGATATTAACCAAGTCTAAACAATGTTCAAACTTGGCCCTTGTAACACCTTGGTCAGCATATCTGCAGAATTTTTTATAGTATGAATCTTCAGGAAAAGTATCTCCTCATCCTCGAGAATTTCCCGCACAAAATGATAGCGAACATCAATATGTTTCGTCCGTGCGTGAAAGACTTGATTATTTGCTAAATGAATAGCACTCTGACTTTCAAAATAAACCTTAAGTTGTTTCTAATCAACTCCCAAGTCTTTAAGCAACCCATGAAGCCAAATTGCTTCTTTCATAGCCTCTGTAATTGCCATATACTCTGCCTCTGTTGTAGACAAATCCACCGTTGATTGTAAGGTAGACTTCTAACTAATTGGTGCCTTTGCTAAAGTGAAAAAATAGCCAGTTGTAGACCGTCATCGCTTATCCAAATCACCTGCATAATCAGAATCACAGTATCCAACTATGCATAGACCAAGTGAATCATCCTGCTCGAACGTCAATCCA
Organism: Cardamine chenopodiifolia; assembly: GCA_963922655.1. Lineage (NCBI taxonomy): Eukaryota > Viridiplantae > Streptophyta > Magnoliopsida > Brassicales > Brassicaceae > Cardamine > Cardamine chenopodiifolia. Next base: position 10,499,281 of record OZ000479.1, on the reverse strand, counting down.
ACATCCACAGTATTTTGGAGATACCGTAGAATCCATTTCATAACTTGCCAATGATCCTTGCCCGGATCATGCATGTACCTGCTGACAACACTAACAGCCTGTGAAATATCAGGTTTTGTGGTGTGTACACCATAAGTAGAGTACTTATATGTTTTGTATCATCTTGCATACCAAAACATTGTAGTATCTTCTTCAAATACTGCTTATGTGACATGCAAAGTTTGCCCCTCTTTCTGTCCCTATTTATCTCCATGTCGAGAATCTTCTTGACTTCCCCCAAATCTTTCATCTCTAACTTCTTACTCATCTGAGCCTTCAATCTATCAATCTCAACTTGTCTCTTTGCTGCTATTACCATATCATCAACATATAAGAGTAAGTAGATGTAGGAACCATCTTGAAGTTTGCGCAAATACGCACAATGATCGTATTTTCTTCTTCTGTACTTCTGATCTTGCATGAATTGTCAAATCGTTTGTACCACTATCTCAAAGATTGTTTTAGTCCGTACAACGATTTGCTAAGTTTGCAAACCCAATCTTCTTTACCAGCAACCTTATATCCTTTTGGATGAATCATATAGATTTCCAATTTCAAATCACCATGTAAGAACGCGGTCTTCACATAAAGTTGAGCTAGCTCCAAATTCAACTGTGCTACCAAGGCCAACAAAATTCTAATGGAGAAATGTTTAACAACTGAAGAAAATACTTCATTATAATCAATTCCCTCCCTCTGAGCATAGCCTTTAGCCACCAATCTTGCCTTGTAACAAATGTCTTCTTTATCAGGAAATCCTTATTTCTTTGCAAATACCCATTTTCACCCAATTGTCTTTCTGCTTTTTGGTAGTTGTGTCAGCTTCCACATATTGTTCTTCTTGAGAGATTGCATCTCCTCTTCCATTGTTCCTGCCCAATCGCCATTTTCTATCCTCTGAATGACCTCTAGGTAAGTAAATTGAATATCATCATTAGTAACTGGAAGTGAATAAGCTACCATGTCAGTGAAACGAGCAGGCTTCTGAATTTCTCATCTCTGTCTTCTAATTACAATTGGTTCTAATTGATGTAGAGGTTCTTGGGTCAGAACCTCTCCTTCATCTGACTCTTCTGCCATAGGAGAGTCACTGATGGTGCTATGTATTGGGGTGACCACTATCTGTTCAAACTCCACATGCTTCGGAGTGCACTCTACCTGTTGCGGAGTGCTATCACCCTCCTTTGGATTCACCTTTTTCACATGGCAGATTCATCAAAGGTATCATCCCTGCTGATAATCGTCTTCTTTGCCTCAAGACACCATAAACGGTATCCTTTCACTCCATCATTGAAGCTCATGAAAAGAGCCTTCTTTGCTCGTGGATCCAACTTTGATTCACTCACATGATAATATGTTGTAGAAGCAAAAACATGAAAAATACCATACTTCTAATGGAGTTTTGCCACCTATAGCAGATGATAGCAAATGATTGTCGAGATGTTGAGCGTACGTCACTGCCTCAGCCCAAAAATGTCTGCCTAACCCAGCATTAGACAGCATACAATGAATTTTCTCCACAAGTGTCTTGTTCATACGCTCAGACACCCCATTCTGTTGTGGTGTTTTTCTAACAGTGAAGTGCCGAACTATGCCCCAGTATTGGCATACCTTCAAGAATGGATCCCTCGTATATTCTCCTCCATTGTTTGTTCGGAGAACCTTGATTTCTCTTCCTGTCTGGTTTTCAACTTGAGCTTTCCAATTAAGGAAAATTCCAAACACTTCATCCTTGTTCTTCATAGTAAACACCCAAACTCTCCTGGAAAAATCATCAACAAAGGTGGCAAAATAATGTCTACCTCTGATATATGGAATCTTAGAAGGTCCCCACACATCTGAGTGCACATAATCCAGAATACCCTTGGTATTATGAATTGCAGTGCCAAACTTCACTCTTTGTTGCTTTCCCAGAACACAATGCTCACAAAATTCAAGTTTTTAACAATCCCTGCTTGGCAAGAATTTGCAAGGAATTTTCACCAGCATGTCCCAACCGTATATGCCACAGTTTTGTTGCCTCAACATCCTTTTTGGTGCTAGATGTTGCTGATGCTACTGTCCTCAACACTGTATTACCTTGGTAGTAGTATATATTGTTCTTCTTCACGTCTTTCAACATCACCAGTGCTCCAGAAGTTGATTTAAGAACTCCATCTCGCATCATCACAACTAGGACTTTAGATTCTAAAGCCCTCAATGAGATGAGATTCTTCTTCAACTTTGGCATGTATCGCACATCCCGCAAAATTCTGGTGGATCCATCATGATTTTGCAGCTTGATTGAACCTATCCCGGTTGTTTTACATGGATTATCATTACCCATATAGACAACCCCACCATTGAGTTCTTAAAATTCAAAGAACCATTCCCGAATGGGACACATATGATAGGTACAACCCGAATCCAATATCCACTCATCTTGATGCGATGGCGTCGAAGGTATAACCACTAAAAAAATATCTGATTCCGCATCACTTTTGCATTCTGCAACATTTGCATCTTGCGGAGTCTTCCTTTTCTTCTTCAACTTCGGATAGTCTTTCCTCTAGTGTCCTTTCTCATGATAGAAAACACACTCATCTTTGGCAACATCTCGGCCTTTTGATATGTGCATTCTTCTTATCCCCTTTGTTTAGCTTTGTTGATGATCTCTTACCACCAATGCTTCTTCTGATGTCGTTGATTTGGTTTTCATCTTATCATAATTTCTCAATTCATGACTATATAAAGCAGAATAACAGCATCTAATGACACATTTTCCTTACCGTGAAGTAATGTAGTCTCCAAATGTTCAAATTCATCGAGAAGAGATGATAACAACATCAAAGCGAGATCTTCATCCTCAAACTTTATATATAAATTCAACAGGTTTGCTACTAATTGATTGAACATAGTGATGTGTTCATTCATAGTAGTACCTGGTTGGTAATCAAATCGGAACAACCTTTTCTTCATAAGGAGCTTGTTCTGACCACTCTTCTTCAGAATCTTATCCTCCAATGCCTTCCATAATTTGTGTAGAAGTCTCATTTTTGAAAACATACTTCTGCTCTCTGGACAGGCACGATCGAATTGTTTCGCATGCCAACCGATTAATGATGCTCTAGTCTCTATTTTCTACCTCTTATGGTTTCTTTTCCTCAATAGCAATATCAAGACCCTGATGGAAAATAGAGTCGTAAACCTCTCCTTGCCACATGCCGAAATGACCAGTACCATCAAATATCTCTACCGGCAACTTCAGACTGGACAACGGAAACCTCGACCATGATGACGAGGTGTTCGATGTCCCCGGCATAATATTTGAAACAACATCCTTTGTTTCTTGATATTTATTTGTCATTACAAACTCAATAGATAATATTCAATATTACAACAAATACAAGCAACAAAAGATTTCAAAATGACCAAAAATAATTATTTTCTGATGTGGAAGATCAGTCAGAACTGCAACCACAAAGCATACTCAGACAGAACCTTGTCCTGGAACAAACCTTTGGCTCAAAAGGACCGAAGTAATTCTTTTCTGATGTGGAAGATCAGTCAAAACTGCAACCACAGATCATACTCCGATAGAACCTTGGCTCTGATACCAATTGTTGGGGAAAATCAGGTAATTTTTCCACTAAAACAAAATATTGAATATCAAAAAAATAAAAAACACCAGAAATATTTGATAACGGAGTTAGCCGGAATAACTTAATTTTTGAGCACCGCTCAAACCAAGCTACTCTATTAAAAAAAAAAAAAAAGAGAATACAAATGTTTGGGATGAGAAAACTAGAAGAAGGAAGGGTTCATTTATAACTCCCGAAGCTCTTTCTCAAACTCATCACGTCCGATGTGGGAGAAAATGTTTTGCCACAAAAGTCAACAAACACACAAACAAATATGGGCCAAAAAGTCAACATTAGCTTCTGGTACATAGGATAGTCAACTCACTTGTTCATTATGATAATAATGCATGCAGAGCTGATTAATATGATTTGGAGGGATCCGGCCGGGACTGAAATGAGGGCCGAGCCCATGGTCTATGACTAAAGCTTGGAGTATAATCAAGCTTGTTTGCGTCACCATGGGAGTACTAACGAAGATGATGGCTAACCACAGAGGTGGAGAATGGCTTTGAAATCTTCTACTTCTTGAACTGACCATAGCCTCCAGATGTTATCTACATTTGCCATTATACCTCAACACTGTAAGCTACAAAAGACACGATTCTTCAGAGGATCTTGATATCAGATTCTTTGGTTTCTTGCATTGTTAAGCATGAAATCAAAAGGAGTTTGGTTCATGGGGAGGGTTGAGAGGCAGGATTCACCGCCATTGCACACATATGCGTGAAATTTTGTATTTATTGTTTTGTTTGGTTATAACTATTTAAATTTATTCATTAATATTTTAAAAAAGTAATAATGATATGTGAAAACAAATTGAACCATATTTTATATTTTATTTATGTTTTCCTTATATTTATTATTTATTATTTTTTGTCAATTCACTTTTTCATATCTATAGAAAAATTTAACTATATATTATGTAAGGGTAAAATCGTTTACATTTTAAAATTAAATACGAACTTTTACTGATTTGAATATTTATATCTTTATAATTCTTAAATTAATTAAGTTCAGTTTAATGATTAAATGTCGAACAATAGAGAATTCTTTTTGTTATATATACATTAAAAGAATTAATTAAAAAATGAAAATGTGTCATCTATGTAAAGACTAACAAGGCATGGAGGAAGCAAGAGTTACTTTCACCAGATAAAGAAATGATTTTTTTGGTAATATTGCTCACATTTTATACTCTGTTTTCGTTCTAGAAGCTAGACTAGTGTGCGATCGGGAGTTCCATATGTGAAGTGGTAAACATACAAAAACACCCTTGATATAAAATGTAAATAAATAAAAGGAAAAATGATTCTCAGTTACACAAATTATAGGCCACGTCATACCTACACATGCTAACTAATTTAATGTTCTAGTAACAACACAAACTATTGACTTCGCATCTGATATGCATGAAGTATCATGTGTCATGTGTGGAACTATACCAAATATAGGTATCATGTAATAACATGCACAAAGTATTATAAATCATGTGTGCAACATCATAATCATTTTCACTATTTTTATTTAAAAATCATAATTTTGACACAAAAATATGTGGATCATAAGATCTTTATATATAAAAAATATATTTATAATATTTATTTAGTGTATAGTGGACATAAATGTGATATTCTGGAATTTCAGGTTACCAAATTCGGTCCATCAGATCCGAAAAATAATTATCCGAATCTGTCCAAAAATAGGTAAAAATTAAAATTGTAATATAAATTTTATTTTACTATTGATGTTCCATCTTATAAGCATCCTTCAGGGACACCTAAAGAAAAAACAAAATTTATATTATTATTTTAATGTTTATTTATTTTGAAAAAATCCGAATAATTACTTTTCAAATCTAACGGATCAAATTTAGTATTTCAAAATTATAGTTTTTACTTTTGGATCAATTATTCTATTCATTATATAATATATAAAATATTATACATATATTCTAATATATATAAGGAATCTATGATATGAATATTATGATTTTTAAATTAAAATAACAAAAAAAATTATGGTGTTGCATACATGATATTTCGCGCATGTCACTATTTCTTAGTGAAGGCATATTAACTATTTCTTAACATATTGATTCGAGATGGAAACATCACATGTTGTCTCTTAGGCTATAACATCTTTTGGATCTTGTTTCTGATCATCATCTTTAAGGTTTCTGTATCTATAAAACCAAGAGCATACAAGGAAATTGCCAAGATTCAGAACTCCTCCAATGATTAAAACCCAGTAAACATTGTCAACTCTTCCGTGGTTTATATTATCTGGTAACCACTCGGTGGTCCTCTGGATCAGATCAATGAGAGCAGTGCTCAGATAAAAAGAGATTCCAATAACTAGTGAGGTCAATGAAGTTGCAGTGTTCCTCAGAGAATCGAGGAGCCACAGAATAATTCAATATTCGCCGGAAATTGGAAGGCTTCACCTATTCCTACTATTACAAGGGGTGGAAACAGCCATAGCACTGACATGGGATGGCCATTTTCAAAAACATTTTAGCCTCTTTGCTTCCACAACCGCGGAGAGTGCCATGCTTATGATGGTGAGAACCTGGCCTATACCGACTTTTTGAAATGGTGTAAAAGTCTTATGGGTTAGCTTCTGGTACATGGGATAGACAAGCCAGTTGTTCAGAATGCTAACGATGCATGCGGTTATGAATACTATGACTTGGAGGGACTCGGCTGGGAATTTGAAGTGAGGACCGAGCTCACGGTCTGTGACTAGAGCTTGGAGTACAATCAAGCTTGTTAGCATCACCATCAGAGTACTAACCAAGATTATGGCTAGCCATAGAGGAAGAACCTGGAGAACCGCTTTGAAATCTTCTACTTCCTGAACAGAGCATAGCCTCCACCTGTTATTAATTGAGTCATCACTCGTGTTTAAGTCCTCTCCTGTCTTCAATGCTTCACGGTTCAAGAACCTGCAAAATGTAAAGCTCTTTTTCAGTTCTGGTTTAAGTTTTATGATTCTGGCAAACTTTTTGTTTTCACCTGAAGCTGGGCATTGCCGCAGAAGTCTTGGCCACTTCTACGACCCCACGGTGATAGTCTTCTTCTCTAGATGAAATCACAGCCTTCCTTTTCCTTGTAGCAGCGGCTACAACGCAGATCAGACTTGTGAAGGGACTTGCCATGGGTTTGTTATGCTTGTAGAATCTTTTCCCGGAGATGAAAACAATGAAACTAATCAAATTAGCAGTAGCGCAGAGACCAAACCTAAGTTTCCAGCTAGCATTGTCCTGTGTATATACAATTGCTGTTGCACCAGTAATAGCTCCAGCGTATAGTGTAAGGAAGTACCAGTTGAAGAAGCTTCTTTGATCTTTAGGTTTCTCATATTGGTTTGCACCCACGGATGATAAGGTGAACGGCGTTCCACCTGCTCCTGTTGTCACTAGAGCTAAGGCTGTACACAAGATCCCGAGCTGGAGTTTTGATGGCGACTCACATAGGATTAAGCCCGAAGGCCTAGGTCTCAAATTGTCCAAAGATGAGATCAGAGTCAAGAGAAGGATGCCCTGATGACGTTTAAGAGTAAGCTTTGTGTATAGGATCACATTAGAGAATCAATGAGTCTTTGACTTACAGTTAGAGAAATGAATGCCGACGACGAGATGACGGGAATGTTTCCGAAGAAAGAATCAACTAAAATGGCGGCAACAACAGGCAACATGCTCAAACATCCATTGGCTATATCTGAAATCTGAGCAGCAGCGATATTCTTGATTCCGAAGAAAGAATCAACTAAAATGGCTTATACAACAGGCAACATGCTCAAACATCCATTGGCTATATTTGAAATCTGAGCAGCAGCGATGTTCTTGATGTTGAATTCCTCGATCAAGAACACGATCAAGTTCATTACCCATCCGAATGAAGTTATCGACAGGCCTAATAACGTAAACTACACCACAAAGAATCCCACATCAACATTTGTCAATGTTTTGGATTCAAAAACATAAACAAAACAAAAAAACCCAAAAAACAAACCTATCATGAATGGAAAAGTGATCCAGCCACCATGGTTTCCACTTGAATTGCCAGAGCTCTGAGCTTCTGTGTCACCGGAGACCGAACTAGCCATTACTTCCACTTGTGTTGTCTGTGATTATGCAGTCGGATAAAAAGCCTAAACACTATATATAAGCAAATACAGAATAGTTATGTTGTGCAATGATTTTTGAATGATCTTGTGTGGTCCAATTATATTAATACCTAACTGAATTTAGACAACTTATCCACTACTGTCGTTTTCCAAATTCACGTTGGTGACAGAATCTTAAAAAGTAGTATCGACTATTCATCAGCCAATAAATTAAAAAAAACTTTAACTAATCTTTATTTTATGTATATTTTCTTGCAAAAGTGTTTAGACTGATTTGGTGAAGATTTGGGCTTAGAACACAATGGGTAAAAATCACCCTCAAAAACTAGCTTGTAGGAAAAGATTATTCTTTAATCTTTATACTTAATAAGGCATTTACTATTTCTTCCTTTATCAGATGTTTGATATTTGCATCTTATGGATCTTTAATAGTAGTATCCACTAAACTCTCAGAAAAACATAAATTAATAGAATTTTTTGACTAATTTTTAGGCAAAAGTATCCAGAGAGTGATTTGACCAAGAGAATAAACTTGGCCCAGTATTGACTTTACATCAAAGTTTGCCTTTACATATTCGATCATATTAGTTATTTTAATTTTCTTAATCTCAATGGAAATATTTCTCTGAGGTGTACCTACTTTCAACAAGCGTCCAGTATAAGTTGGAATAAAGTTGATCATTAATTTTGTTTCTCACTAATTATGTTGGTTAGAAACAAAAAGCTTCCAAAATTTTGAACAACTTAGGTACAAAGAGGTCTTAATCATATAACAAAACTATTTCGATTCTCTTCTTCTAGAAAATAAGTAACAACAAATCTACTTCCTCTGAATTTTCGATCTATTCTTTCTTCTTTATTTTTCTTCTTCTACATTTTGTTTAGGAAAATCCGCTTATTAATCTAAACTAAGAAAGATTGAAAAAAAAAAAAACGTAAATTTCTACTTCAAACGAAATAATCTCAATATATATATAAAATTTAGTCAAAATAAATCCATGTTTAATCAACGTTGACAAGGATAACCTTGACTTTGATTATATCAAAAGAACTTCTATGAGATATGTGAGGTAATGATTACCCTCAAAATAAAGAGATTCAACATTTCAATGTTTTTTTTTTGATAAATATCAACATTTCTATGTTGTAAGCAAGAAGAAGAAACGGTGACACAAAATGTAACGGAGGTCCACCTTCTTTATCAAATGGTACAGTGGTTGCCATACACGAAACAGGTGGTCATAAAAATGGAGCATCCACTAAATTTTAGTGGACTGTATGCATGAGTCACCATCTACAAGTAATTAAAAAGAGACAAATCATGTAGCCCCGGTTTCTTTTATCTTACCCAAGTCACCACAACTCTCTCGGTGGGAATATCTACATGACCACATCTCTAGTAGTGACAACAAAGAAATAACAAATTAAATTCAGGAGCCATTTATCATATTATCAAGTCTATTTCTAATGTAAATGAGATTTTGTGCCTACTTGCACCAGCCGGAACAATTGCAATTTCTCCAAATTTAAAATTGTCTAATGCATAACTTGTGATTCCCTCTGTTGTGTCATAAACCACTCTCGATAAGTCAATTCAAAAAAGAGCTTTCATTGGGGTGCGCCATCCAAACTTATCTCTGTGTTCTAAAGCCACTAAAAACATATTAATTTGTACCTGTTTCATGACATTCGAGTTCACAGCTTCTAGTGGTTTTAGTTTGAAACTTTTTTTTGTTAGTAATAATACATTATACATCACTTTTTAAAAGAAAATGCGGGAAGAAAAAGTTAAGTTGAAAAAAGTGATGTTTCTAAAATACCTAACAAGGTACTTGCACCAAATAGAACCTTCATGATAATCAACATTTATCTGTTTTTTGTGTCAAAAAAAAAAAAACAATAAACATCATGAACGCAAGAATGATGCAGCCACAACTTTTGCAAAATCACCAGAGCTCTGAGCTAGCGATGAGAGAGAACAAGAGGACGCAGGAGTTACTTTCACTATGATGCAGTCAGATAAAAAGTCCTAAACAATATATATATATATATATGCAAATACGTTGTCGTTATGTTTATGTTGTGCAATGATTTGTTAATGATCTTGTTTGGTCCAATTATAGAATACCTAACAGAATTCTAACATTTCATCTACTGTTTCCCAAAATATCACACTAATCATCAGCAAAACTTAATCTTAACCAAAACTTTGACTAATCTTCAGTGTCAATTCTCATAATCTGCAAAAGTATCCTGACACTGATTTGATCAAAGTTGAGACTTGTGATACATTGACTTTTTATGATCATGTTAATTGCATTTCTTTATTGAATTCAAGCATTTGCATCTCATATTAGGAATTAGTTGCATTGTTTGCATATTATTCTTGTTTTGTAGGTCTTTGAAGTGAAGTATACAACAGAGTTTATGGCAAAAACAGAGACGGATAGTTTCATAGATTAGAAGTAGCAGCGAAATTTCAGTGACTACAGAGTGAAGATACTTTCAGACAAAAGTCAAAACTCCAGATGATAAGAAAGGTCAAGCTGTTTAGTTTCATTGGAGAGACATCAGCATCTAGTTGTGATTATGATCCTTGAGATTTCTGTATTTGTAAACACAAGAACACGCAAGAAAATAGCCAAGATTCAGGACTCCTCCTATGACCAAAACCCAGTAAACGTTGTCAACTCTTCCGTGGTTAATGTCATTTGGTAACCATGCGGTTGTTCTCTGAATCAGATCAATGAGAGCTGTGCTCAGATAGAAAGAGATTCCAATCACTAGAGAGGTCAATGAAGTTGCGGTATTCCTCAGAGACTCAGGAAATTCTCCATAGAATACCGCAACATTCGCCGGAAAGTGAAAGGCCTCGCCTATTCCAACTATCACAAGAGGAGGAAACAGCCATAGCACTGACATGAGATGGCCATTTTCAACTTTTTTCAGCCTCTTTGCTTCCACAAGAGCTGATATCGCCATGCTTAGGATGGTAAAAACATGGCCTATCCCGACTTTTTGAAGCGGTGTTAGCGGCTTGTGAATTAGCCTATGGTACATGGGATAGATAGTCCAGCTGTTGAGCATGAGAAAGACGCATGAAGAGATGAGTACTATGACTTGCAAAGACCCGGCAGGGACTTTAAAGTGAGGGCCAAGCCCGCGGTCCATGACCATAGCTTGGAGGACCGTCAAGCTCATTTGCACTGCCACAGGAGTGCTGAGGAAGATAACAGCCGACCAGAGAGGGAGAAGGCGGAAAATGGCTTTGAAATCTTCTACTTCCTGAACAGAGCATAGCCTCCACATGTTATTAATTGACTCATCACTTGGGTTCAAGTCTCCTTCGATCTTTAAGGCTGCACGGTTCAAGAACCTGCACATGTAAAGTTCTTTTAGTTCTTTTAAGTTTTATGAATCATGCAAGGTTTTTTTTTTCACCTGAAGCTCTTGGAGGGCATTGCAGCAGAATTCTTTGCCTCTTTTCCGAGCTCATTGTGATGATATTCTTCCTCTTTGGATGAAATCACGGTCTTTCTTTTCACTGTAGCAGCAACTAAAACGCGGATTAGACTTGTGAAGGGACTTCCCAAGGGTTTGTCATGCTTGTAGAATCTCTTCCCGGAGATGAAAACAATAAAACTGATCAAATTAGCAGCAGCACATAGACCAAACCCAAGTTTCCAGCTAGCATTGTCCTGTGCGTATACAATTGCTGTCGCCCCAGTAACTGCTCCAGAATAAAGTGCGAGGAAGTACCAGTTGAAGTAGCTTTCTTGATCTTTAGGTTTCTCATATTGGTTTGCACCCGCGGATGCCAAGATCCGTGCCCCACCTGATCCAGTGGTAACTAGAGCTAAGGCTGCATACAAGATCCCGAGATGGAGTTTTGATGGCGATTGGCATAAGATTGACCCTGTTTCACACGGTCGAGGTCTCAAATAGTCCAAAGATGTGATAAGAGTCAAGAGAAGGATTCCCTGAAAAAATGTTATAAAACTGGTAACTTTGTATATCAGAACACATAAGAGAGTCAATGAGTGGTTGACTTACAATCAGAGAAATGAAGGCAGAGGCCGAGATGATGGGAACGTTTCCGAAGAAAGAATCAGCTATAATGGCTGCAACAACAGGCAACATGCTGAGACATCCATTGAAAATATTCGTAATCTGCGCAGCAGCAATGCTTTTGATGTTGAATTCCTCGATCAAGAAGACGATCAAGTTCATTACCCATCCGAATGAAGTTATGTTCAGGCCTAACAACGTAGCTGCACCACATAGAACCTTACAATCATTATCATCATTTGTGGTTTGGGTTCGAAAACATAAACAAAAGAAACCCCAAAACACTAACCAATAATGAACGGAAAAGTGATCCAGCCACCGCGCTTGCTGCTTGGATCACCTGAGCTCTGAGCTTCTGTGTCACTAGAGACTGTACCAGTCATGATAGAGAATAGAGGAAGCAGAGAAGTTACTTCCACTTGTATTGTGTGATGATGCACTCAGATAAAAGCCCTATAAACACTATATATAAGCAAATACAGAATAATTATCTTGTGCAATGATTTGTTGTTAATGATCAAGTTATCAAAATTTATTTTTCCCTAATTTTACGGCAATTTAAATCTTTTGATCAATTGTTTCCGTTTTCTTTCTAACTGAGATCAGCTTCTGTTGTTATTTTTATGGGAACATAACGAGTTTGGTCCAACTTTATATAATACCGTACCGAATTCAGACAATATTCACTGTTGCCGTTTTTCCAACTTTATTCAACTAAAAAAACATTTGTCCGGATTTTCAAGAGTTCCACTAGTCATCAGCAAAATATAAATTAACTAAAACAAAACTTTGACAAATCTTTATCTGAATTTCCGTATGAGAAAATGGCACAGATTAATTCAAATTTTAGATGTAATTGCTGGATTGATCTGTTATTTTTTGAGTTAAATTTGAGACGGTTAAAATACAATATAACCTAACAGTTACGAAATAATTACGAAAACTGTCATTAATATTTAAAATTTTCGCAAACAGTTACGAAATAATTGTAAACAGTTACAAAAAAAAATATTAATGGTAATTTAAGGTCATAAATATTTCAGAAAACTTTTGTCGAAAAAGAAACTTCTGCGAGACACCACCGTCGCCACCGCCGAAGAGTTAGGGTTAATCGTCATTGTCGCTTTCATCGTTGTCGTTCGTTTCTATCTTTCATCGTCGTTGTTCAGTTTCACTTCAGTTTCAGAAAGGTCCGCTTCATCAAAAAACCCTAACTTATTTTCAGATTTCATTGTTCGTTGTCGTCGATTTCAGATTTCGTTCACATTTATCTTGTGTAGTTTTTCGTTGTAAGATTCTTTTAGCTTTTATGTTGTCAAAGAGTTATTGTAGTTACCGCAGACTTGTTTGGTAGTTACCGCAGACTTGTTTAGCAGTTACCGCAGACTTGTTTAGCAGTTACCGCAGACTTGTTCAGTAGTTACCGCAGACTTATTTAGTAGTTGCCGCAGACTTGTAAAGTAGTTACCGCAGACTTGTTTAGAAGTTGCCGCAGATTTATAGAGTAGTTGTCGCAGACTTATTCAGTAGTTACCGCAGACTTCTTTAGTAGTTGCCGCAGACTTATTTAGTAGTTGCCGCAGACTTATAGAGTAGTTACTGCAAACTTGTTTAGCAGTTGCCGTATACTTGTTTAGCAGTTGCCGCAGACTTATTCAGTAGTTACCGCAGAATTATTTAGTAGTTGCCACAGACTTATAGAGTAGTTACCGCAGACTTGTTTAGAAGTTGCCACAGACTTATAGAATAGTTGTCGCAGACTTATTCACTAGTTACCGCAGACTTATTTAGTAGTTGCCGCGGACTTATAGAGTAGTTACCGCATACTTGTTTAGTAGTTGCCGCAGACTTGTTTAGTAGTTGCTGCAGACTTATAGAGTAGTTGCCGCAGACTTATTCAGTAGTTACCGCAGACTTATTTAGTAGTTACCGCAGACTTATTCATTAGTTACCGCAGACTTATTCAGTAGTTACCGCAGACTTATTCAGTAGTTACCGCAGACTTATTCAGTAGTTGCCGCAGACTTATTCAGTAGTTACAACATATTTATGTAGTAGTTATTTAATAGTTATTTAGTAGTTATTAAGTACTTATTAGTAGTTATTAGTAGTTATTTATTTTATTTTTAGTTGTTATTTGTATTGCCGATGACTTAATTTGATTGGCGTTCACTTAATTATTTACACTGATAAGTTTTCTACTTGATTGCAGAGATATGGCATCTTATCCTGCTAGGCTTTCCAAAGATGTGAAATGTCATGTTCAAGTGAATAGCATTAACCACTATTATTCCCAATCCAAATTTGGGGCCATCAAGAAGAGTATTGGCGATGATGTTTGGGAGGTGTTGAAGCCATCATATGTTGGTATATGTTTTAAACTATATGATATAGACATCATGGGGAAGAAGTTCATATGGGCATCTTCTTACGCTCATTACTTCATCACACATCAGTTGGCGATGAAGAATATGCATGAAGTTTGGTCAGATTTTCGCTGCACGAATATAAAGAAATCACAGGTCTTAATTGCGACGTATTTCCATATGATGTGCGATCTAATTATGACATATATCCAGTTGTTGATTATGAAGCTTTTTGGAAAGAGATGAACGTTCCTTTAGGGGATGGACCTACTTTTGGGGAGATGCAGCGTGTTTTGAAACATTGTCAGCATTGGAGTTACGAGAAGAGGATGATGGTTGGAAGACTATGTATATTACATGTTGGAATACATGGTATCAATCATGCATCAAGGATCCCCTTTAACGATGTAAAATTAGTGCTTCATGAGGAGAGCTTTGAAAACTATCTGTGGGGTAGAGTTGGATTTACGAGTTTGGTAAATTCAATCAAAGCTTTGGAATTCAAAACGGACAATTACACATTACACGGATGTGTTAATGTTCTGTCCGTATGGTTGTTTGAGTCAGTTCATGCTTTGGGGGAGATATATGGGTATAAGAGAAATATGAATGATGTTCCTCCACTACTTAACTGGCGAGGAAGTCGGAAGCATTTTAGATTTGAAGATCTAATCAAAGAGGAGAAAGCTGAACACGGAAAGGTATGAATTGATTATGTTCGTGTTACCGTAGAGTTATTTAGTAATTACCGCAGAGTTATTTAGTAGTTACCGCAAACTTATAGAGTAGTTACCGCAGACTTGTTTAGAAGTTGCCACAGACTTATAGAATAGTTGTCGCAGACTTATTCACTAGTTACCGCAGACTTATTTAGTAGTTGCCGCGGACTTATAGAGTAGTTACCGCATACTTGTTTAGTAGTTGCCGCAGACTTGTTTAGTAGTTGCTGCAGACTTATAGAGTAGTTGCCGCAGACTTATTCAGTAGTTACCGCAGACTTATTTAGTAGTTACCGCAGATTTATTCA
The DNA here is from genome assembly GCA_963922655.1 of Cardamine chenopodiifolia. Lineage (NCBI taxonomy): Eukaryota > Viridiplantae > Streptophyta > Magnoliopsida > Brassicales > Brassicaceae > Cardamine > Cardamine chenopodiifolia. The sequence goes on along the minus strand of OZ000479.1, from coordinate 10,484,033 downwards.
TTAGTTACCGCAGACTTATTCAGTAGTTACCGCAGACTTATTCAGTAGTTACCGCAGACTTATTCAGTAGTTACCGCAGACTTATTCAGTAGTTACCGCAGACTTATTCAGTAGTTATCGCAGACTTTTAGAGTAGTTATGAATTGATTATGCCACAGTTGTTTATGATGAGAGATTGTTCTTTTAATGATGATATTCATATGGTACTTGTTTGCGATGTAGGTTCGTGTTAGGCATATAGTTCCGGTTTCTTTAGAAGAAATTTATCCCTACTGGCGTGACAATGAAGAAAACAAGGATGTCCAACTTGACAACCTGATTGAAGACATCATTGGGGATAGTTTGGATCCATATTGTTGGCATCAAAAGGAACGAAAGAGTGCTAAATCGGTTCGCGGTCGAAGTTCTAAGAAAGTCTTGATGATCAAAGACAAAGAACATTCAAATGTTAGTAGTAATTATCGCAGTTTTATTTCACCTCTATCATGGGAAATGATTTCAAACAAGTCCCGCCAAATAGCAAGAAATTCTTGCTTGACAAGAATTATCTTGACCATTTCTACGGTTTGATTCCTACCGAGCCGTCAAACAAGTCATGGTTCTATGACATTGATAACTTGTACGGTGTGCTGAATGTAAAAGGAAATCATTGGGTTGCTTTAGAAATTGACTTCCCAAAGAAGAAGATATATGTCTATGACTCTATCCCGAATCATACGTCCAACAAGGAGCTCTTTGAAGCATGTCTATTTCTCCGGAAAATGATCCCTGCAATTCTAAGCATTATGGTCCCGGAGAAAGACCACAAGCCAAGCTATGCAATGTTTGAGGTGCATAGAGTCACAGCAGACGTTCCAATCAATGAAAATCCGGGTGATTGCGGTGTATATGCCATAAAATACATCGAGTATCTTGCTTTAGGATGGACCTTCGAAGGGCTTAACGATAGGACCATTCAGGACTTACGGTTGAGATCCCTGTAATTCTATGCAGTGTCTATTTCTCCGGAAAATGATCCCTGCAATTCTAAGCATTATGGTCCCGGAGAAAGATCGCAAGCCAAGCTATGCAATGTTTGAGGTGCATAGAGTCACAGCAGGCGTTCCGATCAATGAAAATTCGGGAGATTACAGTGTATATGCCATAAAATACATCGAGTGTCTTGTTTTAGGATGGAACTTCGAAGGGCTTAACGATAGGACCATTCAGGACTTGCGGTTGAGATTAGCGGCTGAGATGATTGATGAACTTCATGCGTATTCAGGACACACGATGACTAACCCATTACCTCGTCGGTTAGATATGAAAATTCCGCATCTTAATGATAACTCAATATGAGTTAACAATGTAGAGTTTGTTAATTTTGTAGTTTACAATGTTTTCTTTTCAGTGTAATAAGATATTCAGTTACCAAAAGTTTCGTATATGTTTGATTTTGGTTACCAAATGTGTTACTTAGTAATTGACGCAGAACTTATTTAGTAGTTACCGCATACTTATTTATTAGTTACCGCAGACTTATTTAGTAGTTACTGCAGACTTATTTAGTAGTTACCGCAGACTTATTTAGTAGTTACCGCAGACTTATTTAGTAGTTACCGCAGACTTATTTATTAGTCACCGCAGACTTATTTTGTAGTTGCCACAGACTTATTTTGTATTTGCCGCAGAATTATTTAGTGGTTCTGATTACAAATGTGAGTATTTTGTAGTTGCCGCTAATTTACGCCAATTTAAAAGGAATCAGTTCAAAAAAAAAATCAGAGATTTTAGCAATCAGATGGATTCGAACAAAGGATGCATAGTCATAGGCATTTAAAGACGCGGGGAACATGACCACTGTGCCATTTCGAAAACTTATAGATATATATACCTTAATAATTACAGTGGTAGTTACCACATACTTGTTTTGTAGTTACCGCGGACTTAGTTCCTTGTTGCTGCAGAGTTATTTTGCCACTAATTTTCGAGGAATCAGAAACAAAAAAGTTTTGAGGTTTTGGCAACCTAAAGGGTTCGAACCACTAAACCGTAACTACTAAATAAGTCTGCGGTAACTACTGCGTTGGTCTACAAGATTTAAAGACGCGTGGCACACGATCACTGTGCCACGGTTGTCTGCGGGATTTTGTTTCACAAACTAATATATATACATACTTTGATAATTGAGTTTGAAAAAAATTTGATTTTTAGGCAACCAGATGGAATCGAACTAAGGATGCATAGTCATGGGCATTTAAAGACGCGGAGCACACGACCACTATGCCACGGTTGTCAACGTAATAATTTTTCAGAAACTTATAGATATACATACCTTAATAATTACAGTAGTAGATACAACAAACTTATTTTGTGGTTACCGCAGACTTAGTTCTTTGTTGCCGCAGAGTTATTTTGCCACCAATTTCCGAGGAATCAGAAACAAAAAAAGTTTTGAGGTTTTGGCAACCTCAAGGGTTCGAACCACTGAACCCGTAACTAGTAAACAAGTCTGCGGTAACTAGTAAACAAGTCTGTGGTAACTACTGCGTTGGTCTACAAGATTTAAAAACGCGGGGCACATGACCACTTTGCCACGGTTGTTTGCGGGATTTTGTTTCACAAACTAATATATATACATACCTTGATAATTGAGTTTGAAAAAAATTTGATTTTTAGGCAACCAGATAGAATCGAACTAAGGATGCATAGTCATGAGTATTTAAAGACGCGGAGCACACGACCACTGTGCCACGGTTGTCTACGTAATAATTTTTTCAGAAATTTATAGATATACATACCTTAATAATTACAGTAGTAGATACAACAGACTTGTTTTGTGGTTACCGCAGACTTAGTTCCTTGTTGCCGCAGGTTATTTTGCCACCAATTTCCGAGGAATCAGAAACAAAAAAAGTTTTGAGGTTTTGGCAACCTCAAGGGTTCGAACCACTGAACCCGTAACTACTAAATAAGTGTGCGGCAACTACTAAATAAGTCTACGGCAACTAGTAAACAAGTCTGCGGTAACTACTACATTGGTCTACAAGATTTAAAGACGCGGAGCAACTACTAAATAAGTCTGCGGAAACTATTAAATAAGTCTGCGGTAACTACTGAATATTTTCTTGTTGACGCAGAGTTATTTTGTAGTTGCCGCAGACTTATTTAATAGTTGCCGCAGAGTTATTTTACCATGATGTACATAGAGTTTAAAACACAGTTATTTAGAGTTTACAATGGTTTCAAATAGAGTTTACATCTTACAATGTCAAATTTACAAGTAAAAATGAAAAATATAATATACAATGCTTTAAAATAGTTTACATGTTACATGATTATGTCCCACTTGATTGCATTTTTCACAAGTGTGTTGTTTCCTAGGCCTCTTTATCGCCTTCGCAGTTTCGAGAAATGATTTTATCCTTGATCTTTTTGGCCGACCAGGTTATTGTCGAATAACAGGTGGTAAACAAGTCCATGTTGCTACATTTTCCGGTATTGGTAAAGCAAAATCCCTCGGCATGATCGCAGCCAAATACAAATTGTACAAGTAGATGCTCGTATAATAGGGATGACAAAGTGAAATACGGGAGATCTTCGTGCTCTCAGATGCAGCTATTGCGTGTGCACATGGCAACTTCTCCAAGTCAATCCTACGACATGTACATTTTTTTCTCTCAAATTAACAACATGTAGCGATGATCCTCCGTCTGTCACTTGAACTTGATTTCCATCAGTATCTCCAATACTTAGAACCTTAGAATATTCCACACGACTCTGCAAAAAACCAAAACAAGTCAGCCACAATATAAGACAAAAGATGTAACCAAAATAAGTCTGCCACAATATAAACTATATTCAAAATAAGTCTGCAGAAACTAAAAGCTGTAACCAAAATAAGTATGCGGTAACTATAAATTGTAACCAAAATAAGTCTGCGGTAACTATAATCTGTAACCAAAATAAGTCTGCGGTAACTATAATATGTAACCAAAATAAGTCTGCGGTAACTATAAGCTGTAACCAAAATAAGTCTGCGGTAACTATAATATGTAACCAAAATAAGTCTGTGGTAACTATAATATGTAACCAAAATAAGTCTGTGGTAATTATAAGCTATAACCAAAATAAGTCTGCGGTAACTATAAGCTGTAACCAAAATAAGTCTACGGTAACTATAATATGTAACCAAAATAAGTCTGCGATAACTATAATCTGTAACCAAAATAAGTTTGCGGTAACTATAAGCTATAACCAAAATAAGTCTGCGGTAACTATAAGCTGTAACCAAAATAAGTCTGCCGTAACTATAATATGTAACCAAAATAAGTCTGCGGTAACTATAAGCTGTAACCAAAATAAGTCTGCGATAATTATAAGCTGTAACCAAAATAAGTCTACGATAACTATAATCTGTAACCAAAATAAGTCTGCGGTAACTATAATCTGTAACCAAAATAAGTCTGCGGTAACTATAATCTGTAACCAAAATAAGTCTGCGGTAACTATAAGCTGTAACCAAAATAATTCTGCGGTAACTATAAGCTGTAACCAAAATAAGTCTGCGGTAACTATAAGTTGTAACCAAAATAAGTCTGCCGTAACTATAAGCTGTAACCAAAATAAGTCTGCCGTAACTATAAGCTGTAACCAAAATAAGTTACCTCTAACAATCGTTATACTCCACGGGTTAGTTTTGTTTTCAAATTCATTGCAGCAGTTCTTCGTTTTGAAAACGATCTTGTCATCATTGATCTCACTTCTTTCAGTAATTGTAAAATAGGCAAATTCCTAGAGCGTGATAGTACTTTATTCATTGATTCAGCAATGTTGCTAGTAAGAAGATTATACCTATCTCCAGGAAAATGAGCACGAGTCCACAATCGTACATCAACTTTTTGAAGATAACTAAAAAGTGCAGGATTTAACGCTTCAATCTGATCAAAAGTGGTCTGAAATTCAGCAATTGTGAAAGCACTGACCGCTTTCATCAAACGAAATGCATCATAACCTCTAAAATGAACAAAAATATTCTTGTACAAATGATATGTACATATTCCACGACTATCCTTCGGGTATACCGTTGTAATAGCTTTTCTAATAGACTTGTGCCTATCAGAAATAATGGCAAGGCTTTCATCATCAGGAATCACACCGCTGAGTTGCTTGAAGAACCATTCCCATGATTCATCATTTTCGGTATCAACTACGAAAAAAGCAATCGGAAATATCTGAAAATTACCGTCTTGAGCTGTAGCGGTAAGAAGTGTTCCTTTGTATTTACCTTGCAAATATGTACCATCTATAACCACAACTTTTCGTACGTATGGAAGTCCACTGATGCTTGCGCCAAATGCTAGAAACAAATACTTAAATCTTTGTGTGTGTGAACAGGGATTTGCTCTCTTTATCATGTATAACTAAGTAGGTAGCAATGCGTATCCACTCTCCTCACTTCCCCTAACCAAATTCCGAGCATGATTTAATGCTCTATATGCTTTCCAATAACCAATCTTATACAAAAAAGTTTTAAATAAATAATCAATCTATACATAAAAGATGTAATTCAAATACATATGCAAACATGTACCTTGATTTGAAATGTCTATTGAGAGCTTCATCAACATGTATTGGCAAGACGGTTGGTCCAATGCCACCAACGAAATCCTTGTATAATACCCCAAGTATCTCATGAGTTGCTTGTCGGCATCTTGCAGAACGCTCTGTAACTGAACATGTATATGTTGTAACATACTTCCGAATGTGAAATCTTGGATGATCTCCTATTGGCGAAGCGCGTAACTTCCAAGAACATCCTTTCATCCAACACTTGACAACACATAGCTCCGGTGTTGATTTATATACATAGAAATCAAATTTCTGAACAACAGAGAGAATTTTCACTCTTGTCTCTAACTGCTCTTTTGTGTCATAATATTGTCCAACAGCTAATTCCACATAACTTATTTCTAAGTTCTGAAATTCAACATTACCATTGCCTTCACTTACATACACTGAGCTACCTCTCTTCTTGAGAGGTAGTTTTGGTTTTTCTTCCTCTTCTTCACCCTCCAATCCATACGCTGCAAAATTCTCATCCCCCGAATCTGTTTCGTCAGAGTCGTCACAATAATCAAATCTAGATTCACTAGCTTCATCATCATCTTCATCAACATCGAAAACATGGACCTGCATTTTCTCTTCAGCTTTTGGAAAACTATCTTCTGACATCTTCTCCGTATCAACTTTATCATAAACTTCCACACAAAGATGAAGCATATTTGCTTTCGATTGGCCAAAAAAATATGAAATTGCCTACAATTATCAACATATACAGGAGGTGTATCTTGAGGCAAATATTGCTTAATTTTCTTTGGCAACATGTAGCTCAATTTGACATCACAAACTCGCTTATCCAACCCATAATTCTCGTACACTATTCGAACGAAATTCTCATAACTGGTACTATCTTCAGCTGCTAGAATTCGAGGTCCTAACTTAACATCAACAACAAACAACCATCTATTTCTATCAAAATTCCCATTTTCCACATACAAGAATAATCTGTTGTTCCATATCTGCGCCACATAGAGACCGAAGTACACGACGACGATTAGGATGAAGATAAAAAATAGCTTCAATTGGCTGTTTGGATGAAAATAATTGGTTGTTAGTACGAAGAAGAAGAAGCAGAGGAAATACCCAGGAAGAAAATAAGAGGCGGCGTGCCCAAACCAGAACGAAGCCCTTATCGTCTAACCGAAGAAGATAACTCAATAAGTCTGCTGTTAATATAACAACTCTGCGGCAACTACACAATAAGTCTGTTGTTAATATAACAACTCTGCGTCAACTACACAATAAGTCTGCGGTAACACAAAATAAGTCTGCGGTAACACAATAAATCTGCGGTAACTACACAATAACTCTGCGGTAACTACACAATAACTCTGCGGTAACTACACAATAACTCTGCGGTAACTACAATAAGTCTGCGGCAACTACAAAATAAGTCTGCGGTAACACATATGTCTGCGGTAACTACACAATATGTCTGCGGTAACTACAATAAGTCTGCGGTAACTACAATAAGTCTGTGGCAACTACAAAATAAGTATGCGGCAACACATATGTCTGTGGTAACTACACAATAAGTCTGCGGTAACACAAAATAAGTCTGCGATAACTACACAATAACTCTGCGATAACTACAATAAGTCTGCGGCAACTACAAAATAAGTTTGCGGTAACACAATAAGTCTGTAAGTCTGCGACAACCTTTCAATAAGTCTACGGTAACTACAATAAGTCTGCGGTAACTAAATAAGTCTGCGGCAATGTTTCAATAAGTCTGCGGTAACTCAATAAGTCTGCAGTAACTCAATAAGTCTGCGGTAACTAAATAAGTCTGTGGTAACAAAATAAGTCTGCGGCAACTACAATAAGTCTGTCGTAAGTACAATAAGTCTGTCGTAACTACAATAAGTCTGTCGTAACTACAATAAGTCTGTCGTAACTACAATAAACCGTCGTAACTAAATAAGTCTGCGACAACGTTCAATAAGTCTGCATTAACACAATATGTCTGCGGTAACTACAATAAGTCTGCCGTAACTAAATAAGTCTGCGGTAACTACAATAAGTCTGCGACAACGTTACAATAACTCTGTGGTAACTATAATAAGTCTGCGGTAACTAAATAAGTTTGCGACAATATTCAATTAGTCTGCTGTTACGAAATAAGTATGCGGTAACTAAAATAAGTCTGCGGTAACTAAATAAGTCTGCGATAACTAAAATAAGTCTGCGGTAACTGAAATAAGTCTGTGGTAACTAACGTAACACAATAACTCTGCGATAACGTAAAATAAGTCTGCGACAACGTTTACGGTATGACATTTTTGTAATTTTTTGCGGCGCTGGATTTAATTAATAATAGCACCATCGTAATTATTATTTTTAACACAGTTTGGCAAAAATACGATTGGAATTTAGACACAACATTTAACTCTAAATACAAGGAAATCATTCTAGCAATTAAACGGTAGTTTTGAGTCAGACTGGTCATTGTCCCTTTCCATACTCTGCAAAATTATTGTACTGTGTCAGGAACACCACATTAAATAATAATACTTTCTTTTCTACATGGTATCCGATAACTAAAAAATGGATGAAGTCATTCAACAAGCATCACTAACTCATATCTCTTATGAATTTATAGATGGTTTCATTGGGATTATACTCGACTGGAGCTGCTATGCTAAATTATCTACCTTATTATTCAAATTATCTAACGAGAAGTGGAGCCTCCACTAATTTTTAATGGACTGAATGCATGAGTCGTCATCGATCTACAAGTAATGGTAACGACAACTCATGTAACCCTGTTTCGTTATCTTATCCAAGTCCCTACAACTCTCTCGGTGAGAATCTCCACATCTCTAGTAGTGAGTGAAAACATAAAACATATACTAAGTTAATTCAAAAGTCTATTTCTAATATAAATGAGATTTTGTATCCACTTACATAAGTGATAAAGAGGTTTTTACATCCACGTCTACCAAATAAATAAAGTATGTTGTAGTACGTTGGGATCAATCCACGGAGACAATATATTAATACATTACAATTACAATAATCAAAATTCAATATAAGGCAATTAAAAGTTTTTAGTTTCAAAATCCAAATTCAAATATGTAAATAAAGTGGGAAAGAACTTAAAATCGGTTGAAAAATTCAAATAAAAAGCAAACTCTCGGGATAAGGATATGATGCCTAGACACTAAATTACTAATTAATGGAGTTTAATTCTACTTCAGTGAGCTAATCTTTCGGTTTAATGTCACTAAAGTCGACTAATCCACTTCCGTGGCAGTAATCTCTACCCTAATCACCTAATCATCAATAACTTTTACTAGCGATTAGAAAATCAAAAGCATTGATTACAAGCTTAACTAACAACAATTCATCCTAATAAATTACTTTTGTATGCTAGGAACAAAAAGTTTAATGATTTTCATTCCGGCATTTCATCGACACTTTCCGTGCGTGAAATGTGTACCCTTAAACTACCAATTATTTGGGTAATCTAGCATTAAAAACCACCATTAAGCAAGGATATATCATAATCTAAACCTAAACTTCACTAATCAACAACCTACCATCCTAGATCTACTTAATCCCAAGAGTTCAAAGGTGACTACTAACTAATCAACATGAAAGTACAAAACCAAATGATTGATCTATGATTAATCATGTTGAAATAGTAAATAAACAAAATATTTAAAATAAAAGCAAACTTTGGTAATCAAAAGATCATCAATCCATACAAGTTTCCTTAACAACCCTTAAAAAAGCTAAGAGTTCTCTCCAAAACAAGATTCTCCTTACCAAATTAGGTTTACTGTATTTATAGAAAAGGCTAAAAACTGGTTTAACAAAAAACCAAAATGAGTCAAATCCGGTTTAAAACGAAATTTGAGTTGGTTTGATCTGGTCTAGCGGTGTAGCCAAACCGCTTGAAATGGCCGCTGCAAACTGAGTGGTTACGTGTCCCGCTAGAAACGCCAGCTGCAAACTGAGTAGTTACATGATCTCGATGTCAAGAACCCGCTATACCCCACCGATTACATGATACTGCTGTCAAGAACCCGCTATACCTCACCGGTTATGTGATCCTGCTGCAAGGTGACCGCTGGTTCTTCAGGTGGATTCGTCAAGCTTCATTGCGGGTATGTGATCCCGCTGCAAGGTGACTGTTGAACCTCTGCGGGTACTTGTCCCGCTGCCAAGAGTCTGCTGGTGTCTTTCAGCTACACGATCCCTCTATCACATCCCACTGGTTCTCCTGGTGGGTTTTACCAAACTCACAACATTGTCTTGATACCGCTGCAACGTGTCTGCTGGAGGCTACCAGTGTCTTCATGCCGCTATGGTGGACCACTGGTTCTTCAGAACATCACCAAAACCTCTTCACTTGATCCATTCCTCATCTAAAATCACCTCTTCTTGCCCACTCCATTTCATGTACATATAAGATGAGATAGACATGCATCCTAGATATTAAAATGAATGTGATATGAAACAAATCTTGTGAGAAATTCAAGTAAGAAATACAAGTAGAATGAATGCAAAAACCAAATATATCAACTCCCCAAACTTATTATTTTGCTTATCCGCAAGCAAACTACAAAATATAAGATGAGAAAAAGGTTTGAAAACGCGGATTCATAACCACTAAAGATCGCAAAACTATCAACACCATATTCCCAAGATAATATTTCAAGCAATACAAAACCGAATCTCTAATCAACTATCCTCTATACACTTATCACAACGGCAATCTTTTACTCTAAGATGAAACTCAAAACATCCACAAGCAATCATGTGTTTCAACCCTTTCACATTCAATTAAGGGTAGTGGCGTGTGGTCTTGCTAAGGGGTTGTCAATCCCTCTCAATCGGCTTGGTAAGAAAGGTTATAGAAATGAGGTGGTTCATTATAATTAATGGGTTTCTCTCAAATAATCAAGGAATGTTAGATATTAGGCAAAACCTATCTAAGAAAGAGAACAATTTATGCATACAAGTTCAATCTCCATTGTTTTACCCAATCCTAACTTTCGACATGTAAACTCCCTTATTCCCAACCTTGCTTCTAGAGGCTAAAAACCCACAAAAATTTTCTTTGAATCTCCATCAACCCCAAAAAAACTTTCATCACTTTTTTAAAACTCTCTAAGGGATCATTTTTTTTTCAAACCTATGACTATTCTTTTTCGCTTTTCATATATTCTGCTATTTTTCATGAGAACTCGTATTTATTAACAATTTGTTATTCTCCTTGGCTTCTCTATTCTTATTCATTTATTTTCTTATCATCTTTTCTATTCTTTTCTTTTCTTTTTTAAAAAAGCTTCAAGACACACTTTTTTGCTAGAGTTATAACTTATTTTACTTTAGATCTCTAGAGTCCTTCTTTTTCTTTCCACTTCTCACTATCTTTTCCTTCTATGTTCCTTTTATTTCCCTAACACCTATTCTCAATCACTAACAAGACTACCTATTATTTCTTTATTCCTCTCCTAAATGCTAGCTTTTTGAGTTTCTAGATTCTAACTCCTAATGGAGGCTAAGCCTTGTTTAGCAAGAGTCTATCCCCGATCCTCTCAAATTTGTTTCCATGTAAACATTATCAAAAGGGAAAAAGCCTCACTCAATCAAATCAATGGAAGTTAGAAATAATGGTTTAGGTCAAAGGGTGGAGAACCATCTTTAAAGTAAAGATGGTCATCCGGTTTAGCAAGAGTGGCAAAAAGGATAAGGAAAACCTAATGAATCATTCAATGAACATGAAAGAGAATATTGAGCCCCTAAGCGAGATAATTAAGTCCAAATTAAGTTCCACTTAGATAGAGTTGAAAACAATCAAGAAAGCTTCAATCAAGAGTCCTAACTTTTGAGCGAAGAGATCAAAGTACAAAGATTCAAGTCTTTCAAAATTGATTGAGCACTATGAGAAAACTATCAAGGTGATCACATTTCAAGCTAAGCATAGATCTTTTCGTGGTACTTTTATCCCCTATACATATGAAAATGCAAACCTATATGCTTATATATTTGATCCTAATGGCAATATCCAAATGCAAAGCTACATGTTTTTTGGGTTTTTCAAAATTTTCAAATTTGTTTGATTTTTTGGAAAAACATAAGTATTCACAATGCAAGACTCAAAGAAGTAAAATAAAAACAAAATACCATATTAGATAGCATGTCTCTCCCCCAAAATTACTTCACACCGTCTCGGTGTGAAACAAAATTCAAGAAAGAGACCATAAACATAAATCCAAAAGCCACAAAAAGAAAACTATATACAAAGGGAGTGAGATGTACCTTAATTTAAATAGGTGGACTCAAATGAGTCCATTGATGGAAGGGAAAGTGGCAGGTGACTTGTTGAACGAGATCCATCCTTGGAGCTTGGTCCCCAATCGGTAATTTGTAAGCTCGATCTCAAGCACCTTTGTCATAAACTCCGTGATGCAGTTTGATGCTTTCTCCTTTAAACACGGTGATAAAATCATGCTTTCCTTGGTGAAAGGTATGTGAGTACCTTTGCTCTTGATCTTGCACTTAATAGCTCCTCCAACGTGTCTCACGGGGTGTAAGGTGACGATGGATGATGATTGGTGGCCAGAAATAAGCTTCTTCTCTTTCTTAAGTTCATTACTTATCAATCTTGGTGGTTTCACCAATTGATACCACAAAGGACCTATGTAGAGAAATGCTTGATGGGATAGGATACCTTGGGCACATGGACGAGAGTCACCATTTTTTTTGGGAAATCGATGCTTGCTCTCGAGATATTGAGGAAAAGAGTTCTGAGGATGAGAGGAATATTATTGAGTTTCTCTCTACCCACTACCATGAAGTCTATTGGAATGGAGCAATCGCCAACCTTAAGAGGGTAGTCTTCAATCAACCCAAGTGGAGATTTCTAAGAAGCATCCCTGTATGTGATTGAAGAAGTGTATTTCTTCATGGCTTTGATCTCAAGACTCTTCATCAATTCAAATGGCATAACATTTACACTAGCTCCAGATTTGCACAAAGCATCATCAACTTTGAACTCTCCAAGAGAGAATGAGATGAGAAATGTACCGGGATCCTTAAGCTTTGGAAGAGTCTTGGGTCCACACGGTTCTTCCTTTGGTGGTTTGAACACTCCCATCACATTTTCTACTTCCTCACGATTTGCTAGTATATTCTCAATGAAGTCAATGTGGAGTAGAATTTGGTGCAAGGTATTCATAGGAGGCAAATTCACTTCAATCTTGCTCATGCTAGCCTTGAATCTTGAGAAGAATTTCTTCTTATCCTTAGTGAGAACTCTCCTGGGAAATGGAAGTGGAGGTTCATAGGGAGGAAACTTAACTCTTGGTGCTTCTTCCTTTTTAACCATCAGTGATACCACATCATCCTCTCTAGTGTTTCACTCGAACTTCTCATCACCTCTAGTCACCATAACCGCATGATTTCCATCATAGAGAAGTTTAGAGAGTTCCTCGACATCTCTTTCATGCTCATTAATCATACCATCCTCTCTTGATATAGCGTAGCCGTCATTCTTAACCATATCTGAATTACTTGTGAGGATAGCATTGCAAAAGTCCTTGGGATTAGTTTTGGTTTTACTCGGTAATGATCTGCTTTGATTCTTTGAACTTGAAGAGGCTTGAGCATCCTTAAGATCAATGGTATTCATATGAGAGGTTAAGCTAATAATCTTACCATCAAGATCATTATACATCCAATCCATCTTGTTATGCATCTCAACAAACCTCTTACCAAAATCCTCATAACCTTTAGTTTGTCCCTTAAAAAGCTTCTTCATCATTGCATTTATCTCATTGTCTTAAAGAGGATGTTGAGTAGGGAAGTTGCGTTGGTTGGTGAATTGAGGTTTTGATTGAAACCCTTGATGGTCGTTGGCTTGAAAGCCTCCTTGTTGGTAGTTGATAAATGGCCTAGGTTGGTGTCCTTGAACTTGAACTTGAGCTTGTAGTGGAGGATATATTTGTTCTTGAGGATTTGCCACATTAGTGCTCTGGTAAGAAATATTTGGGTGGTTCCTATAGTTTTGGTTGAAAGAATTCCCTTGGAACCCTCATTGATTACCCAAATAATGAACATCTTCTTGATCCATTTCAATATCATCGACACCAACACCCATCTCTTGATGCCTTTTTGGATATCCTTGTTGACACCTTTCAAATTCTCCAACATAGTTCACGGTTATTGGCTTATGAGAAAAGTTTTACTCATCTTGTTTATCTTCTCATTAAGCTCTTTAAATTGTTGGTCATGAGTCCCTCAAGTGCCTATCATAATCTCCTCCATATCAAGCATAACTTTGAGCAAGGTTATCTATCAATTACACCCCTTGGGAGACATTCAAGTTATCAAAACTTCCATAGCTAGCTGTGCTAGAGCACGTCGATACTTCTCAAGTGTACCCCGATAAAAGATATCAAAAGGTTATCCTTGGAAATATCATGGTGAGGACAACTCCTTGTGTAACCCTTTAGACGTTCATAATCTTCATACAAACTCTCTTGACCTCCTTGCTCGAAGCTTGTAATTTTGTTGCGAAGCTTTGCGGTCTTTTGCTTAGGGAAAAATTTGTTGAGTAACTCCTTCTTGCATTGATCCCATGTAGATACTAGTTCCGAAGCTATGTTATTCTCCCATTGAGAGGCCTTATCCCCAAGAGAGAAGAGAAACAAGATCATCTAGATGGAGTCCTCGAGAACACCATTAATCTTGACAGTACGAAAAAACCGCTCAAATTGGTCAAGATGATCGAAAGGATCCTCAAATGCCAGCCCATTGTAGCGTTGGTTCTGCACCATGTTGACCAAGGTCGACTTAATCTCAAAGTTGTTGGCGGTAATGGACGACAATGGGATCCCCATAGCTATCTCTCGAGTGTTGGGCGCATCAAAAATGCTTATCGGTCTAAGGTTGGCTTCTCCATCATCCACTTCTTATGGGAAATCTGGTGGTCGAATCTTTGCCATCCCTAAACGTTCCAAGTGAATTTCACATTCATGTTCTTGTTGCTCTCGCACTTCCTATTGATTTTCACGATCAACTTGTCCCAAATCTACAACACGCTCAAGAACTTCTCCGCGTTGACTCCTTCGTAGCATACACCTAGAGAGTCAAAAAGAAAACTACAAACAAAGATAGTTAAGGTTAACAACATATAAAAGTAAAGCCTTAGGCTCAAATCGAATCCAAATCGTAATGACTAATTGTTATTGTCCCCAACAATAGTGTCAATTTGATAAAGAGGTTTTTACATCCGGTTCTACCAAATAAACCAAGTAAGTTGTAGTACGTTGGGATCGATCCACAAAGACAATATATTAACACATTATAACTACAAGGATCAAAATTCAAATATGTAAATAAAGCGGGAAAGAACATAAAATTGGTTGAAAGATTCAAACAGAAAAACAAACTCTCGAGATAAGGATATGATGACAAGACACTAAATTACTAACTAATTGACTTCCACTCTACTTCAGTGAACTAATCTTTTGGTCTAAAGTCACTAAAGTCGACTAATCCACTTCTGTGGCAGTAATCTCTACCCTTCACCTAATCATCAATAACTTCCGCTAGCGATTAGGAGATCAAAGAGAATTAATTACAAGTTTAACTAACCACAAGTCATCATAATCAACTACTTCCATACTAGGAACAAAAATCTTTTAATGATATTCATTTCAGCATTTCATCGAACACTTTCCGGGTGTAATATGCGTAAACCCTTAGACTACCAATTAAGCAATGATATATCATAATTTAAATCTAAAATTCACTAATCAACAACCTAACATCGTAGATATACCTAATCCCAAGAGTTCAAAGGTGACTACTAACTAATCAACATAAAAGCACAAAACCAAATGATTGATCTAGGATTAATCATGTTGAAATAGTAAATAGAAAAAAGATTTAAAATATAAGAAAACTTTGTTAATCAAAAGATCATCAATCCATACAAGTTTCCTTAAGAACCCTTAAAAGAGGCTAAGAGTTCTCTCCAAAACAAGATTCTCCTTCCCAAATTAGGTTTAATGTATTTATAAGGAAGGCTAAAAAATGGTTTAACAAATAACCAAAATGAGTCGAATCCGGTTTAAAATAAAATTTGAGTTGGTTTGATCCGGTCCAGCAGATCAAATGGCCGCTGCAAACTGAGTGGTTACGCGATCCCGCTTTCAAGAACCCGATATACCTCACCGCTTATGTGATACCGCTGTCAAGAACCCGCTATACCCCACCGGTTATGTGATCCCGCTGCAAGGTAACCGCTGGACCTCTGCGGGTACGTGATCCCGCTGCCAAGAGTCCACTAGTGTTTTTCGGTTACATGATCCCGCTATCACATCCCGCTGGTTCTCCTGGTGGATTTTGCCAAACTCACAACAGTGTTTTGATACCGCTGCAACGTGTCTGATGGAGACTATCGGTGTCTTCATGCCGCTACGATGGACCGCTGGTTTTTCAGAACATCACCAAAACCTCTTCATTTGATCCATTCCTTATCCAAACTCACCTCTTCTTGCCCAATCCATTTCATGTACCTATAAGATGAGATAGACATGCAAAACATGCATCTTAGATACTAAATGAATGTGTGAAATCTTGTGTGAAAAATGCAAGTAGAACGAATGCAAAAACCAAACATATCAATAAGCCGAAACAGTAGCTGTTACATCTCAAAATAATACTCTCGATAAGTCAATTCACAAAAGAGCTTTAAATTGTGGGTGCGCCACCCAAACTTATGTCAGTGTTTTTAAAGCCACCAAGAAAACGTTTGTAAATTGTTTCATGACATATGAGTTCACAGCTTCGAAAGGTTTTAGTTTGAAGAAACTTTATTAATAATACATCACTTTTTTGAAAGAAAAAGTTAAATTCAAAAAAGTGATGTTTCTAAAAGACCTAACAAGGTAGTCAAATGATAACTTAATGATAGAGCCACCACGTACGTTCGCAAAACCACCAGAGCTCTGAGCTTCTGTGTCACAAGATGACAAGAGACTGAACTAACCATGACACTTGTGTTGTGTGTGATGATGCAGTCATATTAAAGCATTAACTTATATATAGCTAATATACAGTTATGTTGGTCTAATGATTTGGTAATAACCTTGTTTGGTCTAATTATGGAATACTTACGGATAAAGCTCTTAATTCAGATGATAACAAAGGACATGTTTTTAGAACAGTGATAAGAATCGGTAAATGTAGTTCCATAGGTGAATAAATATACAAAAACACACTTCACTTGGTAACACTAAGACACACAAGTTAAACAAGAGCATGCATGTAAGATACTGATTCAAGACCTGGATACAAACAATGTAGAGAAAACTGGAACAGAACATTTTGTGTCTTAGATTATAATATCTTATGGATCTTGTTCCTGATCATCATTCTTGAGGTTTCTGTATTTTTAAACCAGAAGCAGACCAAGAAATAGCCAAGATTCAAGACTCCTCCTATGACTAAAACCCAGTAAACACTGTCAACTCTTCAGTTAATATCATCGGGTAACCACGCGGTAGTTCTCTGAATCAGATCAATCAAAGCAGTACTCAGATAGAAAGAGATCCAAATCACCACTGAGGTCAATGAAGTTGCAGTGTTCCTCAGAGACTCAGGGAATTCTCCATAGAAAAATTCAATATTCGCCGGAAATTGGAAGGCCTCGGCTATTCCTACTATCAACAGAGGTAGAAACAACCATAGCACTGACATGGGATGTTCATTTTCAGCTGTTTTCAGCCTCTTTGCTTCCAAAACTGCTGAGATGGCCATGCTTAGGATGGTGAAAAATTGGCCTATACGACTTTTTAAAGCGGTGTCAGTGGCTTATAGGTTAGCTTCTGGTACAAGGGATAAACAAGCCAGTTGTTCATTATGATGAAAATACATGCGGATGTGATTGTTATGACTTGGACAGATCCAGCCGCGACTTTAAAGTGAGGGCCGAGCTCAAGGTCCGTGACTAGACCTTGGAGTACCATCAAGCTTGTTTGCACACAAATGGGAGTACAATATAAGATAATGGCTAGCCATAGAGGAAGAAGTCGGAGAATGGCTTTTAAATCTTCTACTTCCTGAACAAAACATAGCCTCCACATGTTTTTTATTGAGCACCGCTCGGTTTAAAGTCCCCTTCGGTCTTCAATACTGCACGGTTCAAGAACCTGAAATTCTAAAGCTCTTTTTAGCTCTGTTTTTAAGTTTCATGAATCAGGCAAGCTTTTTGTTTTCACCTGAAGCTCTTGGAGGGCATTGCAGCAGAAGTCTTGGCCTCTTCTCCGAGCTCACTATGATGATAGTCTTCCTCTTTGGATGAAATTACAGCCTTTCTTTTCACTGTAGCAGCGACTGCAACGCGGATCAGGCTTGTGAAGGGACTTCCCATTGGTTTTTCATGCTTGTAGAATCTCTTCCCAGATAGAAAACAATGAAACTGATCAAATCAGCTTCGGCATAGAGACCGTACCCAAGTTTCCAGCTAGCATTGTCCTGTTTTTATACAATTTCAGTAGCTGCTAAAACAGTGCCAACAAATCCTGTGAAGATGTACCAGTTGAAGAAGCTTCCTTGATCTTTACGTTTCTCATATTGGTTTGCACCCGCAGATGCCAAGGTGTACCGCGTCCCACCTGTTCCAATGGTAATTAGAGCTAAGGCTAAATCTAAGATCCCGAGCTGGATTTTCAATGGCGAGTGGCATATGATTGATCCTGTTTCACATGGTTGAGGTCTCCAGTTGTCAAAAGATAAGAGAACAATGCCCTGAGAAAACATTATAGTACTTGTGAACTTTGTGCGTAAGAACACATAAGAGAATCAATGAGTATTGAAGTTACAGTCAGAGAAATGAAAGCAGAGGGCGATATAAGGGGAACGTTTCCGCAGAAAGAATCGGCTAAAATGGCTGCAACAACAGGTAACACGCTCTGACATCCACTCACAATATTTGAAATCTGAGCAGCAGCTATGCTCTTGATTTTGAACTCCTCGATCAAGAAGACGATCAAGTTCATTACCAATCCGAAAGTCGTTAGGGAAAGGCCTAACAGCGTAGCTGCACCACATAGAACCTCACAACATTATTAGTTGTCTATGTTTTTGAATTCGAAAAACCTAAAACAGAATATCTTAGAAACACTAACCGATCATGAACGGAAAAGTGATCCAGCTACTGCGATTTCTGCTTGGAATCGCCTGAACTTTGAGCTTCTGTGTTACCAGAGACTGAACTAGCCATGATAGAGAACAGAGGAAGCAGATGAGTTACTTCCACTTCCAGATGAGTCAGATAAAAGCCTTATAAACACTATGTATAAGCAAAAACAGAACAACACTATATATATAAAAGAAATTATATAATTCCTTTGGTGTAATTAAGTTGGTGAATGTAATAACAAATAACTAAACTTGATTTGGCTGGAACGTCAACAAGTAGTATCCATTATTTATCAGCGAAACGTAAATTACGAGAAAGCTTTTACTAATCTTTATGTAAATTTTCATGATGTACAAAAGTATCCTAATGACTGATTTTATCAAAAATTAAGCTAAATGTTCTTATGATTATGTAATAATCAGCATTTGTTAATGGTTCTGCCTTCGTAGAACTCAGAGAGTAACTATTGTGGCTTGTGGTCATATAACTTAACTCATAAAATATTCACATTTACACAAATGGGCAAACATCAAAATGCCTTTACATGAGTGAGGAAGCATATTACGTAATTTGATTGGCTTAATCTTAATGGAATCATTCCTTTGAGTTGTACTTAACTTTTAATAAGCATCACCTTTAAGTGGAATAAAGTTGATCTTTATTTTTTTTTTTGTCTCACCTATGTTTGTTTGCTTATATTTCAAGCAGTGTCCTTAATAACGAAAACATAAAAATGAAGAATACCAAGAAAGGTAAGGAATATTACATTTTTTAAAATTTAATGTTAAATTATATTCAAAAGAAAAAGAAACGTTTTTACATCAAATATATCTTTTGTTTTGAAAGATTGAGATTAGCCTTGGGCTTCAAACCAGAGTTGTAGTCCCTGCTTATCGATCCACCGAATAAGACGACCTGCAGGAGTTGAAGACTCTGTGCCGTCTCGTATTTATTTCATTCCATAGTGTATGGATTGAGGTTTGGAGGGTGTATCTAACAAGAAAACTTTGCAGACGATCAAGCTGAGTGTTTGAATCATAGTCCAGTGGAGAATCCAGCTCTGAAGATGTTTTGTGCGATTGCTGTCCAGACTTAGTGGTCTCTTGTCTCTGTAGAGTTGAGGCAGAAGACACAGTTTGGTGAGGAGCCAATATTCCAATTTGCCATACGGTCCCCGTTGAGAGGCGATTGTGCATCCCGAGCCAAGGAATATTACATTAAGGTAAGATGTGAATAAAATTGCTCTCATCAGTAAGTACCATTAGTATAAACACCAATGGGGCTTCTCACATTATGTAGACCATCAGACCATATTAAATTTGCAGATGAAGGCAGTATTGGGAAGCCATCAATACATGTGACAGTCACCGTGAAAGACTTCTTACACTGAACTTTGATCCGTGACCTTGACACTGAACTTTGATCCGTGATTTAAGACCACCTTCGATTTGGATGTTGAGTTAGGCGTTCCAACATTGGTGACGGTTCTGTTGAATGTCACACTGAGCGAGCTTGACAATTGAGCTGACATTGAGGTTTCTTGGTAAAATTTTGTTTTCTTTAGTGGAAGTAATTGTGTCACCGGATAAGAGTTTAAGAGTATCCTCAGTGTAGTTCAAGCAAGCAGAGAAAAGTGATATAGTCTGGTTTCTCAATTTCATAAATGAGTTTAAGAATATCCTTGGCTTAGGATAATTATTCATTCAATCATGAACTTCAAACTAAAATTCTGAAATATGTCATTGTTCACCAGTTGTACACTTGTTAGCTTATTTAGTAGGAGTTTATTCTCTACTCTGATATGTTTGCAAAAACAGTTCCATCGCTCTATTTTGTCTCCAGTTCCATATTAGAATCCTGTCCAGCATTGTCAAGATTACGACAAGAGAAGAAAAAAACCTAAAGGAGAGAAAGAAAGAGGATAAAAAGATGCCAAGCTCAAGCTAACATCATCATCAGTATCATCATATATCCTCTCAGTTATTTTTATCTTTACTTTTATTTCATCAAAAGAAGCAATTAGAAGCTAACTGAAAAATTAAGAAAGAGGGTTTGATATCAGAGTTTCGGCTAATGATGTAATTAGAAATGTTTCTGAAAAACTGAAGCTTAAAAATGTTATTTTTCTTGGAAGGTTCTAATTTCTGATCGAGGTAAAAATATCTCTCCTTTTTCTTTTGAATTAGTCGTATTCTAAGTTTCTTTTTGATTAATTTCTAATTTTGTTACATAGTTGGACCATCTCCATCTGTTCAACAATACATTACACCCCAACAAATAATCATTTCTCCCTTTACCGTCCAGACCCCCTAACCGACCAGACAACCAGCCGCTATAACTTGATAAATTATTTATTTATTCATCTCTCCTCTCATAGACCAGATAGAACATTACTTATTTTTTATTTGTTTTATCATAGGTCGTATTTGATGTGGCCACTTCTAATATGGTAGTTTTATAAAATTATTGCAATATAAATTGGAAAATAAGGTAGTTTTTAAGTTACATATTTGAGGATTGGTAATTTTTCATTTTTTTTTAGTTTTGGGTAGTTTTTGCGTTTGAAAAATCTTAACTATCCTTTACTTTATTAACTATTTACAATTTTATTATTATATATTAAAATAATAAAAATAATAAAATAAACTTAATTCTTTCTCTCCCTCCTCTCATCTTCTTGTATCTCTCCTTATTCTTTTCTTTCTCTCTCTTCTACAAATATTCTTTTTTTCAAATTAAATAATCAATATCTTCTCGCAAAACTATCAATTGTAAGAAAATCAATGACAAAAAAATTATTTTTTACAATTTAGGATTTCTAAAATCTAGATTTTAAAAAATAATCTGATTATACAATAACCAAGATTATATATTTTGTAAAATATATTGGTATATTGTATTAAAAATACAATTATATGAAAACCATATAAAATTAAATCTTTGTTTTAACAAAAGAGAGTTTTTCTGTATACTCACATAGTAACAGAAGAGAGATGATATGCCATTTTTGTGATATTTCATGGAAAATCTATTTCACATAGGTTTTTGGAAGTATGGTTTAATCATGGTTTTTGAAAGTATATGTAGTAGTAAAATAATTTACTTCAAAAAATTGGTATAGTTTAGAAAATCAAATTATATACATGAAATAGAATTAATGTGATCTTTCTTGGGGTATTTATGGTTTTTTTTTATCAAAAATGACATTTATGTTTATTTGCCAAACTTATGACATGGTTCAATAAATTTACATTTGTCAAACACAAAACGATTGATGATTCCACGATACTCAGGTGAATCTTTAACTTTAAAATTTATAGCATATTAAGTTTTTATCAAGTTAAAATATAATCTTTAATAATTTAAAATTTTTATAAAGATTAATTATGAAGTTTAAATATTGGTAATATTTTAAACTTTTTCAATGTTTAAATATATATGTATAGTAATTAAAAAAATTTAAAAGTTTAAAATTTATTTTATTTATATCGGCATGATTAATTTTGGTTTCTTGTTAAGTCAAGATTTAAATTTAAATTTGGATGTTTGTTAAGTCAAGAATCCTGCTCATAAAAATTTGGATTCAATTTGGTTATAGTATTGAACCGTCTCAAAGAAAAACTTACTTTTCTAAAATCTTAATATTCATTTTCTCTTGATAATCTCGTGTGTGTAAATATTTGTACAAACCCTTTGAGATTATCAATACAAACAGTTAAATCTAATCTTATATGGTATCAGAGCGTGTTATCAGTAAGCCTGCACCGTTGCCAATGACCACTAAATCAGACCCATTGTACGGGTTTTGAAGTGCAAGGTTGCTAAGATCATATGTGACATGATGCGAAGCGTCGCTATCAATCAACCATGCATCATGTTCCATTGGAGAAGTCATCGCGGTGTGAGTTTGAGGTCTCCATGATTGATTTGTTGGTGAAGCAGAGGGTCGTGTTGACATGTTTAAATCATGGCTTGTGGTGAAAGGTTTCCACCAGCTACCAGACATTAATTATAATGAGATATTTAGCCGTGTGGTGAAACAAACCACAATCTGAATTCTTCTTGGTGTGGCAACAAGTAAAGACTGGTCTCTTCGACAACTAGATGTCAAAAATACTTTTCTCCAAGGAAATTGATACAGTAATTTTAAACCCAAGAATAGAATTGCAAGTGTACAGATACACGCAGTAGTATAGGTGGGATTGAATCCACAGAGACCAAGTTGCACTACGATTCTTATAGAATGAATAGCTAAGCTAAGACAAAAAAAAGAGATTTGTTTGTGGTTGTGAATTCAAGAAAGTAAATAACAAGTAAATAAACGATGTAAACTATTGGATTAAAAGTGTTAGGTCAAGAGAATTTCTCGGGAATCAGAGATCATCAACCAAACAATTATTCAGGAAATGGATTAAACACATATCTCGAACTCAAACATAAATATATAATCAATGCACTATCGTGGCATCAGTTATTTTATCTAACAACCTAAGTATCTAAATTGTCGTTTGAACCTCGAATTCTAAACAAGCATTAACGATCAGGTTCAATATGTTCACGTATCGTAGTAGCATCAGCTTTCGTTGGCTAAGGACAATCCGCTCACCGATGTTTTATCTAGCAACCTATAAGATTTTGGAGAATATATTCAACCTAAAATCATAAACTAAGTGATCAATCTAGTCTAAGCAATTAGAACAACAATAGATGAAAATATGATAAGATGATTCTTTATCTATGTCTAGTTCAATGATTCATAATTCCTTTGAAAACCTTAACTTAACTAGAGAACTACCCATCCATAGAAGTGGATGAACAACCAAAGGTTGATGAAGAACTCATGAATAAAATCCAATAAAACACCAAAAAGATATTTCTTAACAAAAGTCTCAAAAATAAAAAGCATAAGATAAGATAGCCTAAACAATGGCTTTAAACTAGTATCTATGGAGCTAAACTTGTATAAGACGAATCCTAATCATGATTGGAAAAAGAAGTAAGATTTCCTTTTTTCTCGTGCATGAATTTAAGGCTTCGATCGATCGATCTGATTTCTTACGACCATTTGGCTTTGCGTCTGCTTCATATACTAGCAGACCAAGATGTCTTCACAAAAACTGGCATAACTTTGGATCGCACCGTTGGATCGAGTTCAAACCACTTCCAAATGAAAGCTAACTCAAAGAATTTATCCTGTGTACAAAATTTAGCTTAATCCATCGGTGGGAACTAATTCAAAGAATGACAAACTTCAGACATCTCTGCATAATTTTGCATCTTCATGTGTGGGATCGATTGATCTGACTTGGAATGATCGATATGGTTTTGTCTTGTCGATCTAAAACTTCACGGAAAATCCTTAAGATGATGGATTGATCGATCCAAATTAGGATCGATCGATATGGTTGAATCGATCGATCTAGAAACTCACGGGAATCCTTGGTAAACACGGATCAATCGATCTAAGACCGGATCGATCTATCTGAAGTACTCGAACTCCCTTCTTCATGCTCTTTCACTCCAAATCTTACTTCATGTGTTTTGGACTTCCTCCAAACGAATATGTACTTGTATAGACTCTAAAAACCTACTAAAACCAAAGTTAAAATACGTAAAATATGCAATATATCAGCAATCTCACTGAGGATGTTTATACAGCACAATCTCTAGGCTTTGTTGATCGTGATAAGCCTCAGTACGTATGAAAAATTAGTAAAATAATTTATGGTCTCATAACTAACTCCTCGTGCATGGTACAACGAGCAGCGCACATTTATTCTTTCTATGGGTTTCACCAACTCTTTGTCATATGCATCACTTTTCATCTTCAAAAGTGATTCGGTGATACTTTAGCTTCTTGCTATGTTGATAATATTATTGTCACGAGATCATCTTCTAAGCACATTACAAAAGTCATAGATACTTTATCGAAGCGATTTTCACTCAAGATCTTGGAGAGCTCTCATGTTTTCTCGGTATTGAAGTCATTCGCTCCTCCAAATACCTACTTTTAGCGCAACGATAGTACATTATTGATCTTCTTCGACTTACTCACATGGACAATGCCAAACCAGTGGCAACACCAATGTGTCCAAACATGATTCTCACACTACACAATGACACCATGCTCGATGATCCGTCCGAGTATCGTAATATCTCCTTTGCAGTCACAAAGCTATCCCAATTTATGCATCAACCAACCCCTGATCACTGGCTTGCGGCCAAGAGAGTATTATGTTATCTTGCTGGCACCATCCCTAAGGGTGTCTTCTTTGATCGTAACAATTCACTCTCCGTTCATGCTTTCTCGGATGCAGAATGGGCAGGAAACAAAGATGATTACACATCAACAGGTGCAATTGTTGTATTTTTTGGAAAACATCCAGTGTCTTGGTCATCAAAAAAAACTAAAAGGAATTGCTCGTTCCTCTACGGAAGTCGAATATAGAACTGAGTCGGTTACTGCTTCTGAAGTTCAATGGATTGTTTCACTTCTTCAAGAATTTGGTAATCATTCTCTATCCATACCAGTAATTTATTGTGATAATGTTGGTGCACTGTATCTATGTGACAATTCTGAAATACGTTGCCTTGGCGTACCATTTCATTCGAGAACAAGTTCAGTGCGGCACACTTAGAGTCAGCTATGTCACTTCCGCAGATCAGCTTGCCGACGCACTTACCAAACCTCTTACTCGATCACGGTTTGGTCTTCTATTTGACTAGATTTGACTCATCTCCAATGGTCCATCTTCAGGGGGCGCATTTTATATTCTAAGCAATGAAAAGCTTTCTTTTCTAAAATGTTAATATTTCTTTTCTCTGTATAATCTCGTGTGTATAAATATGTGTACAAACCCTTTGAGATTGTCAATACAAACAGTTAAATCTAATCTTATACTAGATACCATGTGAAGAAAAACCAGTTGAAAAAGCTCCTTTGGTCTTTAGTTTTTTCATACTGGTTCGCACCAGCAGTAGCCAAGGTGAACCGTAGCCACCTGCTCCCACAGATGCTAGAGTTATGGCCGTGTAAAGGACCCCAAGCTGGATTTTCGTAGGGGATTGGCATAAGCTTGATGCTTTTTCGCAGTTTTGGGGTCTTAAAGAGTCAACCAAACCGGTTAAACTCAACAGAGCTACACCCTGATGAAGGAGTTATGTTTTGAGAATTTTGAAGATAGGAATTTTGATGAAAAAAAATGAGAGCGAGCCAAATCAACATTACCATTAGAGAAACGAAAGCTGAAACCGAGATAACAGGAATTTTTCCGAAGAAAGAATCTGCTGCAATGGTTTCAATGACTGGGAACATAAAGGTAAAACCACTAAAAATGTTGAGAATCTTCGCGGCTGCTATGCTCCTCATGTTGAATTCTTCGATCAGGAAGACAATCAAGTTCAGTAACCAGCCCAACGTAGCTAATATCAAGCCGAACAACGTGGCTGGACCATAGAAAGGACCTTCAGTATACATGAACTCTCTTCTTATATGGGTATATCATATTATGCAACAATGAAAACATAGAAACAAAACACAATACCTATCATAAACGGAAAGGGTGATCCTGCCACCAGAGCGTTTGGTGTTGGAATCTGCTGACGCTGATGCTTCTGCATCGCGGGAAACTGAACCAGCCATTTCTCAAAATGAAAGAAGAGATGTTCCACTAAGTTTCCAACAATTGCCACAAGGAAAAAACATATATATAGCTTATGATACAACAAGGAGAATAATTCAAACTGATAGTGACAATATTTTATTCTCCATGTGCACCAGCCTCACGTCTCACAAGAAACACTAAAATACTCGAAGAGGTTGTTACTGCAAGTTAAGCCATCTCTGTCAGCTTCGACCAGCCTAGTATGAAGGCAGCCTCTTTCAAGCTAATAACATACAAGAAGTCAACTCAAAATGTTTTGTAGACAAATTACTAAAGAAAGACTGATTTGTCTTTTAATTGCAAAGGATTTGATCATTCATCAATAATGCAAAGTAGCTACCTAGAATCAAGCCCACAAGGCCACAATAATATTTTGCAAGTTGTTGAATATTAATAGACTACTCACCACGACAAGCTTTGATGTTACCGATGCATAATAATTCATCTTAGATTCACCAAATCCCCATTCATATTCAGAATAATATTTATTGCCATCTCATAAGTCATCTGCATCACGTTTAAAGTCAGCCATACAACTTTTCTACATTCTCCATCGCATTCCTCATCATCTTCTTCAATACCATTATCATCTTCACCCTCTGCTTCATTACCTAAACCCTCAATATCCTCTTCAATATGGTTTTCTTCCGCATAATCAGATTCACCATCTTCTTGAATCATAACTCTCTCTGCAATATATTCACTAATGTCACGAGTGTTCCTGTCAAAAACTGAAACAACATCAAGAAGCTGCCCGAGAATCACGAGATTGTTTTCTTAGGCATTACAGAAGCATCAAAAGCTCAACATCAATTTTATTACTGGTTTTTCTCATCACAGAAACAAATCGATTATATTACCACAACTTTCTAAATTCTACAGACCTCAACAACAGTTGGAAAAAGTTTTTCAATGGTTACAAATTGAAGATACTTTCAGACAAAGCTCTCCCTTTACAGAACTACAAATGATAACGAAAAAGGACCTGTTCTCTCTCTCCAGCTTATAAGAATCAAGAAGACACAGTAGTAGAGTGAGAGACACAATCATCTTGCTCATGATCATCGTCCTTGAGGTTTCTGTATTTGTAAAGCCAAGAGCAGACAAGAAAATAGCCAAGATTCAAGACTCCTCCTATGACTAAAACCCAGTAAACATTGTCAACTCTTCCATGGTTTATGTCATCTGGTAACCAAGCTGTAGTCCTCTGGATAAGATCGATGAGAGCGGTGCTTGTGTAGAAACATATCCCAATCACCACTGAGGTTATCGATGTTGCTGTACTCCTCATAGAATCTGGAAATTCTTGATAGCACAGAGCTACGTTCCCTGGAAAATGGAAGGCCTCTCCTGCAACCAAAAGCAAGACCGAGATCATAATCGGTTTGATCTCAACTCGAATCGAATGAATTATTTGGAATCAATTCCTTACCGATTCCTACTATGACAAGAGGAGGGAATAGCCACAAGACTGACATGTCAGCAACGGATGAAGATTCGAGAAGATGACCGTTCTGTACTATCTTCAATCTCTTTGCTTCAACTATGGCAGTCACAGCCATGCTTAAAATGTTGAAAACATGGCCTGTCCCAACTCGTTGGAGCGGTGTGAGGAAATTTCCCGTCAGCTTTTGGTAAAAGGGGTAGAGAAACCTATCATTGACTATGATAAATAGACAAGTGGAGAGAAGTGTTATGACTTGGAGAGAGCCTGCAGGGATTTTGAAGTGAGGCCCAAGCCTCCGGTCCATGACCAAACCTTGAAGAACAGTTAAACTTAGCTGCGTTGCGATAGGAGTGCTCAAGAATATTGTGGCTAACGCAAGAGGGATGATCCTTATGACTGCTTTGAAATCTTCCACTTGTTGAACACTGCACAGTCTCCATGGATTACGAATTGATCCATCTGGATTTACCTCGTCTTCTTGTTTCAACGCTGCTCGGTTAAAGAACCTGCGTATTTGAGAACTCATTAGAATGGCCTCTCAATACTACATGAAACTACGGTTCTCGAGCTGTTTTTTTTAATTACCTGAGACTCTTTGTGGGAATTGCGGTTGATTCATTGTGGTAGTCTTTCTCGTTAGTGGAAACTATAGCTTTTCTTTTGACTACCGCGGCAATAATGACGCGAAGTAGACTTGTGAAGGGACTTCCCAAAGGCTTGTCATGCTTGTAGAATCTTTTCCCCCAAATGAAAACCAAAAAGCTGAAGAGATTAGCAGCTAGGCTCAGACCAAACCCGAAGGTCCAGCTAATGTTGTCTTCGGTATAGACAATGGCGGTTGCACTTATAGCTCCAGCTAGATACGTTGTGAAGAAAAACCAGTTGAAAAAGCTTCCTTGGTCTTTAGTTTTTTCGTATTGGTTCGCACCAGCGGTTGCTAATGTAAACCGTGTCCCACCTGTTCCAATAGAAGCTAGAGTTATGGCTGTGTAAAGAACGCCAAGCTGGATTTTCGAAGGAGATCGGCATAGGCTTGAAGCTGTTTCACATGGTTTTGGTTTTAAAGAGTCAAGTGAAGCGGTTAAAGTCAGTAGAGCTACGCCCTGGTCAAGGAGTCGAATTAGTGAAGTTCTGTTTCAGAGAGGAATTGATAGAAACAAATGTTTTTAACTTTACCATAAGAGAAATGAAAGCTGAAACTGAGATAACAGGAATGGTTCCAAAGAAAGAATCAGCTGAAACGGCTGCAATGGCTGGAACCATACAGATACAACCACTAACAATGTTTGAAATCTGAGCCGCTGCAATACTCTTCACGTTGAATTCTTCAATAAGGTAGACGATCAAGTTAAGTAACCAACCCCACGCAGCTATTGTTAGGCCTAACAACGTAGCTGCACCATAGAAATATAGATAGCTTCAATATCTTCTTCTAAGTTATGATGGTTATGAAGTTATGAGAATAATAAAAACAGAGAAACAGAATCTTTCACCTATCATAAACGGAAAGGTGATCCAACCTCCACTGTGGCGTTCAGTGCTTGAATCTGCTGATATTGGTGCTTCTGCATCGCAGGTAACTGAAGCAGCCATGTCTCAAAATCCAGAAGAGATCTATCACTTTTTCTTGTCAAAAGTGGCTTGAAACTCTGAAACATATATAAGCAATGATACAACAATGATGAATGTCTCGGGTCCACCATATTTTATTCCCCATGCGTAGCAGCTTCAAACAAGAAAAATTAAAAAGGGAAAAAAACATAAATCGTTTCCTTTGATGTGTGTTGAACCATCACTGTCAGCTTCAAACAGGCTGTGCAAAGACAAATCTTTCTCCAATCTAACATTTAAGAAGTCAACTCTAAATTGTCAGGTAAAAGATAGTACTAAGAAAGACCCCTTTGTGCCTAATTATTGCTAAGCAATTGACCATTTATACTTCAATAATGCAAGTTGCTACCTAGAGCCAAGCCCACAAATATCTCTGCAAAGTCATTGAATGAGAATAGACCACTCACCACGATGAGCTTTGACTCTGGTTCTAGCTCTATAATGGCACCAATTAATTTTGATAATCATGAAACTCCGGCAAGATGTATACATTACAAAACTATGTTTACTAAAGAAGACTCTAGTATGGTGAAGTAAAAAAATTCTGAAGATATGTTTTCATAACTGGAGTACTTTACATTGGAGGCTACACTCGATCACTAGCAGTAAATAACATGAACAAACAAATAGTAGTACAAGATTATAAATGTAGAATTACATGAATAAAAGAACAGGCAACGATACTAAAGCAGCCATTCGGATGGATATTGGGTAATCCGCGCCATTCACGAAGTTACTACTCTTCTAAGCATATGTTGGATTGAGTCCTATGGCTTCTTGGTAGATCATCTCTTTTATCTGTTCCTCATCCATAGGCTGTTGTTCAAACTCGAAAGAG
This sequence comes from Cardamine chenopodiifolia, assembly GCA_963922655.1. Taxonomy (NCBI): domain Eukaryota; kingdom Viridiplantae; phylum Streptophyta; class Magnoliopsida; order Brassicales; family Brassicaceae; genus Cardamine; species Cardamine chenopodiifolia. The sequence continues at coordinate 10,453,707 of OZ000479.1, read as the reverse complement.
AATGGCTTTTGACAGATTGGCTCATCATTTGGATCGTGCAATTTCGCAAGATACTGGTGATTCAAAGCTTCTTCAACTGCACACAAAAACAAAGGGAGAAGGTGTTTTCAGTATTGAATCAAACCATAACGATGATAAGAAACCAACAGAGAACATGCAATACATATATATATAACTTACCAGTGATTCTTCTGTTGGGGTCAAACGTCAACATTCTGTCAACTAAATCAATGGCTAATGGGTTAACATGAGAGAAAAGTTTCGCTAATGGCTGGCGAGGGAAGTTGGGAAGTTGCCGGATGTATCTTTTCGCGTCCTCGTTATGTGTAAACCCGAGATCAGAATCCGTCGGTGTACCAAGCAACTGCAAGATATCACACAAATTCATCACATGTACCACGAAAAGCGTAATCTTGAATCCATACTAAAAGAAGATAATTTTATCTTTTACCTCTGTCAATAAGCGCATTTGATGGACATGGTCTTTACCAGGGAACAAAGGCTTTCTATTCATAAGCTCCATAAAGATACAACCAACAGACCAAACATCAATAGCAGCTGTGTAATCTGAAGAGTTCAACAAAAGCTCAGGTGCTCTATACCATCTCGTCACAACATACTCAGTCATAAACTCATTCTCTGAAGTAGGTCTAGCAAGACCAAAATCACAAATCTTCAAATCGCAATTCGCGTTCAGCAAAAGATTACTCGGCTTTAAATCCCTATGAATAACGTTAGCTGAGTGGATGTACTTAAGCCCTCGAAGAAGCTGGTACAAGAAGTACTGTTACCAAATCAAGAAGACTCATATCAGATTCATGTTTCTTCTACCTTACAAAACCAAATAATCCATGAAAAAATCAAGAACAGTTAGTTACCTGACAGTGTTCTTCTGATAAACTCTGATTAGATCTGATGATTTGATGAAGATCAGTGTCCATTAATTCAGTAGCAATGTAAACATCACTGAATTGTCTTCGTAGTGGTGGAGGAACCACATCTCTTATACCTATAATCTATTCAAGCACAAAAACAAAAAAAAACTTAAATCATGATTTGTTCATCTAATTTTCTGCAGATATTTTCATAGAATCAACCGAAAAAATACTAACGTTTTCATGATCTAGATGACGAAGAAGCTTAATCTCACGAAGTGTTCGCTTAGCATCCATGTAATTATCGAAAGCGTTTGCTATCTTCTTCATCGCTACTAGCTCGTTCGTCTCTGAATCCAAAACCGAGCTTCACAAAAATCCACCAAAAATTCAAAACTCTCCGATCTCAAGTAAACTTGAAGAGAAAAAGAAAAAACATACCAAACGATTCCGTAAGCGCCTCGACCGATTGGTATAATCGGAGGACGATACTTAGATGTGATTTCGAATAAACTACCGAAGATATCGTAACTAATGAACTGTCCTCCGTGAGTCTGAACCGCCGGAAAATCCGTGAATTGACCGCCGCCGGTGTTCATTTCTCTCTCTCTTTATCTCAATCGATGAACGTGGTAAAAGATAAAAGTCAAGCTTCTTCAGTTGTTGATTTGAGGTTATAGAGAATCTGAAGGTATTGAATCGATTATATAATATATACAGAGTCAAGCTGAGAAACTGAAATGAGCAATGAGCTGAGCAGAGACGAGTTTTCGCGGTAATTGCGAGGAAGATGAAGGGAGAAGAGGGAAACACACAGGGATGTGGGAAGATCGTGTGGATGGGATTAGAGTCGTCTCAAAGCGACGGTTGTTGTTCGTTGTTGACTTCGTCAACGGTCTTCCTCTCAACGTCCTTTACAGTTTAGTTCTCTCTAACTCTCTCTGCCATAGTTTTCTACATATATTTTTTCTTTCATCAATTTTTCTAATGTTTTCCTTGTATTTTTCTTTATTAGTCTTTTATTTTTATCAGTGATCATAAATAACGTGGTGTTTTTTAAATGTAAAGTGGGCGTAGTAAATTCCATAAAGGTAGTAGATTTTTGTGTTATTCCTTCATAAATAAGTATATATTGAATACTTTTAAGGAAATAACAATAGAAAATGTTTTATTTAAATATATGATAAGCTACTTTCTAAAGTGACTGATTTTTGAATATTTTAGACTATTTTATCGTTTTTTCTTTTAACAGTTACATGCTTGATAATTTTTTCCTTTTATGTATATAAATATCTAAATTATTAAATAATATCTTTTGTCAACAAATAAAAAAAAAGTTGTAACACGAGTATTTTCCACGATATCACTCATCCTAATATTAATTTCCCCCAAACATGTTTAACTGCAAAATTTTGATGGGATCTGGTACATTTATGTTAGTGTGCTCTCACTCATTTATTAAATAAAGTTATGTTACTGGTTTATTAATATTTTTCAAGTATCATAAAACACATGCTTTTCATATATGAGAATATATTTTCTGTGAACATATCTAACCTACTAAATAAATATTTATTTCAGCACCATACACATGTTATCTATTATTTTGAAATTTATATTATTATTCTGCAAGTTAAATATTTATATAATCAATCATGTACTATAATAAATAAATATATAACTGATAATATATCACTTCTTTTTTTGATAAGAATAATATATCACGTTGTTGGGATGATTTTGTATCAGCCAACCTCACTTTGTATTCTGCGGCTGTTTCCAGCAAACGATGTTCCCATCGACGAACAAAGTCAACCTTCTGAAGGACTTAAACTCTGATCCCAAACACACGTTATATTTCACCATATTTGTTAGTCTACTTTCTAATAACAATTTGTAAGTTTTATTTGTTCTCAATTAAAATCTTTCACGTTATTATTTTTCTAATTATCTCTTACTTTTCCATTAGTTCAAATATTAATATCTAGTATTGTAGATTATTTTTATCCAAATTATCAATTAATATAATTATATATCATGTGTGGTTTATTTAACTTTTTTTTTGAATAAATAGAAGTTCAGAATCAGTGGATCATTAACTTTTTTGGGACAAGATCCAGAACATATTAAATTAATTTTTATTTGAAAAGTATGACTTTTCCAACGCGATTGAATTCGTGATTTTCTTAAATTTGATCCATAATAAAAAATTATCAGTAATCCAACTGTATCCAGGTATTTAACGATATTATTATGTATCTCAAATACGTGTTTTAGTTAACTACTATTTGAGCTTTTTCTAAAGAAAAATATTATGTAAGGAGACATGCACGATATTTAAAAAAAAAAGTGAACACAAAAACGTCTATTTTCTAGTGACAGAGAGATCTCAAAATTTTTACAGACGTTTACATTTCATTTTTGTTAGATTACTTTTCTGGAATTCTGATTTTTCTAATTAAGAAAAAAAACTTACCTAATAACAGTTTAACAATATATTAGCAACATGATTTATAGAACTAAGGATATTCAAATTATTTTCCATTAGAATTAACATGAAACTTACCTCCAACAACTAGAATCAGAAGAAAAAGAATTTTCTAAACAATCGAGTTTTGCTTACTTTAGATAACATTTCTGTTTTGTTATTTATTTTACGAAACATGTCATTTTCAAAATGAATATGATTTAGTTCAACAAATACATTTTCCTCAAGTTCTATTGCTATATGTTTCAATGTTCTAGATAAAGTAAGTTGAACACTCAACTAATATACCGGTTTGGAGTATATATCAATCTAATATCCCAATGATTGCGGTAATATTTTTGATTTGTTACGACTTAAAAAAAAAGAAGAAGATTAATCCTAAGAAAACCATTGGGTATTTTATCATTTTCTTTAATTATTGTATTAAGGATATGGTAAGCACATAAGTTGATAGCCTTGATAGACTCATTAAAACAGGGGAAGAGAAGAGTTGATAGTCACTGAAAGAGTCTATTTACGTCTTAACTTTGTGGTAAGCCAAATTTTTAAAAAATTTAGCTCAAAACACGATCATTGGTGGTGGGACGATCATAAGAATCGTGTCGTCCTTCTAAAATGAATCGACCTCGCGTAGAGTGGCAAAGAATCTTGAAATGCACATGTAGGGTGTACTTCAGACTATATTTTTCACTAAATGGCCATCCACTTTATTTTTTTATTTAAATAAATTATCATTATGTATAATCAGAAACCAAATGATGATCATGTGACCCAGTTTCTCAATGTAAATTACGATGATATCACCTCTCTCAACGTCGTTATCGAGACAATTTTTATTTTTTTGATAAAGAATAGAGATTTTGATTAGCAAATAAAATGTAAGCAGAGTTACTAATAAAACACCTTCTCGATAAAAAAGAAGAAGGTATTATCAGCGAAACTTGCAACTTTGGATTGAGACAATTTATATAGAAAACATATTCGTTGACTAGCTCGTCAAATTAATTGTTTTATATAAATTTTTTTATTTGTTTTTGATTCTTCCAACACCGATCATACACAATTTCATATCAAAATATCCAAACTCGAAAACCAAACCAGACTTATATTAATTGGAAAGCATCTAACCTAAACCGAATTTATATAAATACTTGAATAGATTCTAAATTCATATATCCAAAAATTAATACCGAAAATCGAATAAATATCCGAAATATAATTATATATCCAAAAAATTTATTTATATTTAAATTTAAAATAAATCAAATACCCAAAATTATAATTATAAACCTAAAAAATATTAGTTATTTTTATGCCCAAAAAATCAGAATAACCAAAATATTCAAAAATCTTTCATTATATTTTATCAAAATTTAACCAAATATTATTAAAATTGAACGATATTTTAGGTTTTTCGAATATTTCGAATATTTTTAGGTCGTTTTAGATAGTTCAAATAAAAAATAATCGAACCGAATCCAAATATTTTTGGTTCAAATCATTTGTCTATTCAAATATGAGTATGTAAACAATTTCTTCTTTCAGTCGAATTCCTCTATCTATTGGTGGGGAGCTATATAAAGAAACATTCTTCAAAAAGATGCTACGTGGAATTATGTCATTTTATTTCAAAAAAGAGATGCTATTATACGTTTTTTTTTTTCTGACAACTGTTAGAAGTTCTAGCATCCAAAATAATCACTTGGTTGTCTTCACCAAAAAAAAAAGAATCACTTGGTTATTTGATAAAAAAAATCACTTGGTTGACATTAACCATCATAAAGTCAAAACATAAAATAAAAACTAGAAAGAATTTCAACCGACGCCAGTCGAAACAATCGAACCGGGAACAGTGGCAGAATCGTAAATAAACAAAGAATCTATGGGTATAATTATTCTCTAGATGTCTTCTTATTATACAACGCGGATCTGGCAGAGATTAAGGGTTAAAAAAAGCCAGCGGCCAAAATCTCAGCAATCTCTTCTTCCCCAATCTTCAATCTCCAATCTCCGATCGAATCTTTCCTCACAGTCGTATGTTTTCACCTCTTCGTGATTGATTCTCTCATCTCCGGATTTGAATTCGATGAATTTCAAAACCCTAATTCTGTTCTCTGCTCTCTGATTTTCCGATTTAGTTCCGGCGATAGATCAACGGTTTTAACAGTTTCGGATATGAGATTTTGAATTTTGCAACTGAAATTTTTATTGATTGTCGATGTGTATTTCCGATCGTCTGGTCCGTTGACGCGTTTCTTATTGAGCCGTCGCATCACATGCTCGGATTAATTAATTTTGGAGAGCTCTTGACTGTAGATGCATTTGGTTTATCTGACTTTAATCGATCTGAAAGTTTGAATCTTTAGAGCAATTTAAATCTATTGGCTTGGAAAAATATTGATGAGATTAGTGAACAATATTAGCTTTCTTGATCGGAAAGATGTTCAATTTAAACTGTGATTAGTTAAACTGTCAATCTTTTTCTTTTGTGAGCCACTGTTTAGTGCCAAATACAAATGTAGGTTCAACAGTAGATAATAGCCAATTTCGGAAGTACTAAAGTTTATTAGTCTTGTCTGGTGCTATAGATATGGTTGCTTTGCTTGTTTATCTTTTGGTGGGGCATGATTCCTGGTTTTGTTCGTTATATAGCTCATTTGTGTTCTTTTTGTCACTGTCTTATTCAGAAAAAAATGAGTGATTACGGTGAGAAGACTTGCCCATTGTGTGCAGAGGAGATGGATCTGACTGACCAGCAATTGAAGCCTTGCAAATGTGGCTATCAGGTCGTGGCAAAAAAAACTGCTTGCTTATTTAAGTGTTCAGCAGTTCTTTTCCTTGTTTTTTTTTGTGATCAGGATAAACAAATAGGTTAAGTTTTTTATGGTTTACTTTGAAGGCTGTATTGTGGTATATATCTAAAGCATTCAAAGTAGATGATAGATATGCTAGGAACCTTGATTCTGCTGTTTTACACTATTGTTGTGGTGGCTTCAGAGATCATTGATCTTTGTTCTGCTGATAATTTTCGTATCTGATATGTATTTACCTTCAATCTTACAGATTTGTGTTTGGTGCTGGCATCACATAATGGACATGGCAGAGAAAAATCAATCAGAAGGGCGCTGTCCAGCTTGCCGCACTCCATATGACAAAGAAAAGATTGTTGGGATGACTGTTGATCGGGAGAGGTTAGGATATGACACCGAATATAGATCTTTTTGGCGGTTTTATTTTTGGTTTTGTGTCAGGTTTTTAGTTTTGGTTTGCTGATATTTCTTGTGTATTTCCTGTTCTCAGACTGACCTCTGAAGGCAACATGGATCTTAAAAAGACACAAAAGTCAAAACTGAAACCTTCTGAAGGGAGAAAGCAACTGACTAGTGTTCGAGTGGTTCAAAGAAATCTTGTTTACATTGTTGGGTTACCCCTTAATTTAGCAGATGAAGATGTACGGTTTTTTCCCCTCTATAACCTTGTAATTATTTCATATGGTCTGCTTAGTTACAGGAAAGTTTCATATGTTTTTCAGCTTCTCCAGCATAAAGAATATTTTGGTCAGTATGGAAAGGTTCTAAAGGTTTCCATGTCCCGAACACCAACGGGTCTCATCCAACAGTTCTCTAATAGCACATGCAGTGTGTGAGTTTCGTTTTTATTAGTGTTTATCAACCAGATCTCTCTGTTAGCATGACTGGACTCCTTAAATGTTTGTTTTGCATTATTATTTCGTTCTGATTATATACGGCTATGTCCTCCAGATATATCACCTATGGCAAAGAGGAAGAGGCTGTTCGATGCATTCAGTCTGTTCATGGTTTTATCTTGGATGGTAAACCACTGAAGTAAGTCATGCCCAGTGTCCTGTTTTTTGAAACTGCTGTGTACAATAGTAATCATATTCATTGACTTCATATCCTTATTTTCCCCTTTATATACTGCAGGGCATGTTTTGGGACAACCAAGTATTGTCATGCATGGTTAAGAAACGTGGTATGTCCTATATACACTCTTGTTCTGCTCTCTAGCTCCCAATTTTAATTTTTCTTTCCACTTTTCAGTTGAAATTTGCAATTAATATTATTTGAATATGGATTGTTTGTTTCTATTCCCAGGCATGCAACAATCCTGACTGCCTCTATTTGCATGAGGTTGGCTCTCAAGAGGATAGTTTTACAAAAGACGAGATCATATCAGCCTATACAAGGTAATATTCATCGTTATATTGTTCAAGTTCTCCTCTTGTACTCCTGATTATTCTTAGCAAGCATATATTACTTGGAGAAATTTTAGGTTTGGTATTTTGGATGATTGGTTAAGTCCTTTAGTAACTTTGAATTACCAGAGTTCAGCAAATCACTGGAGCAACAAATGCTCTGCAATACCGTTCAGGAAGCATGCTACCTCCACCATTGGATGCTTATTGCAGTGACAGTTCTACGGCAAAACCAATTGCAAAAGTTCCTTCTACTGTAAGCTCTATAAATTTTCTACTTTTACCTTAATCTAAGGTGCTATTTGGCTTGAGTGATTTGTTTTAGAGAATCTTAGCATTTTGCATTCTCATCTCCTAAGTCATGGAGTCATGTATGGTTTAATGCATCCTGATATTGCTCAGTGCTTATTATACTTGAGTGGATTGTGCAGCATAGCGTAGATACTTATGTCTACTATAGCTACAGATTGTGTACCTGTGTTTCTTTTCCACAATTTGATGTTTTCCTTAACTTTCTGAATTACAACAATGCAGTCTGAGAGTATTGTTAATTTCTCACTTCATATGTACTGTTGCAGACTGCAGCTAGTGCTCCCAAGGGTTCTCCACCCAGTGGGAGCTCTGTTAGATCGACTGCTCTTCCTGCTGCAGCATCGTGGTAAGTTTTTGTTGCAAGCCTTTGTATATGTGAAGTTCGTAAGGGCCCATTTTTAAAAAAAAATAGAAAATGCTGTTGCAGGGGTGCACGGGTAACAAATCACCACTCATTAGCATCTTCAGCTATGTCTAATGTATCTCTGGATAATCAAAGATCAACATCAGAGAATGGAACTTTGGCTACGTCTACTGCTGGTGCAAATGCAGCTAATGGGCCTGTATCCTCTAGTAACACTCTTCAGAAACCACCTCGTAAGGAAGAAAGTCAAATATTGGCTGAAAAAAGTAAACCGGGTGTGTTGAAGCCTTTGCAGCATAAGATTGTGGTTGATCCTGGGTCCAAGAGAATTGAATCACCTAATAGAGATTCTAGTAGCAATCAGATATCTTGTTTAGCAGAATCACTTAATAGAGATTCTAGTAGCAATCAGATATCTTGTTTAGTAGAAGATTCCTACGATAGCAGAGTCATCAATGAGCGTTCAGCTGTGGAGAATTCTTTGGATCACACTAATGAAATTGCTGACGATGTCCCTGATGTTAATAACTTGTCGACAAATTTTGCATGGATGGGGATAAATACAAATTATAGGGATGAAGACCCTGGTGTTCCAGTGGCTGTTGGTAATCATTGTGATCAAGGTTCTATTAGACAACCTGGTAACGATGTACCAAATCTTGAGCAATGTAGAAAAATTCTTCCTATAAACAATGATGCAGAACCTGACGTATCACAGAATGGGATTCATGGTTCAAGGCCAGAGAGGGATTGGAGATCAGGTTTGCAATCCCCGATACAAGTTAACTCAGCGTTGGCAGTGGATGATCTCTCATCATTTAATAACAATAGGCGTGATGTTGCAGAGGCTGCTAGCCACTCGACTAATATGTTGAGTTCATCAAATTCCATTCTGGATTCAAATCATCTAGCTTCTCATTCTTTCCAGATAAGGGAAACTTCTGGTGGGATTGATTCAAATACTGGGTCCTCATTTGAAATAGGTAGTGATAGATTGCATCTTCCAAATGGGTTTTCTGAGAACTCTATATCCAATATGGAGCATTCTCTATTTTCTAATGAAGGCAGGACCAACATTCAGAATGCAGAGGATGATATAATTTCAAACATTTTGGACTTTGATCCCTGGGATGAATCCGTGACTTCTCCACACAATTTCGCAAAATTACTTGGCCAGAGTGATCATAGGACAAGTACTCTGAAACCTTCTAACCTCCTAAAGCAACATAATGACCAGTCGAGATTCTCTTTTGCTCGGCATGAAGATTCAAATAATCAAGCGTATGACAATAAGAGTTACAGCATTTATGGGCAGTTGTCAAGAGATCAGCCAATTCAGGAATTTGGAGTGAACCCTGATATGTATCAGGATAGGCTCGGGAGTCAAAATGGTTTTACTTCAAATTATTCTGGTGGATATAAACAATTTGCTGCCAGTCCTGGATTATCTTCTTACAAGAGTCCTGGTTTGTGTATATTATGGCCTCTATTGTTTTCTTTCTTCTATTTCTTGCAATTTATAAAGGTTTTAACTGACAAGTAATTTTATGAAGACTGTCTTTTCCACTGCATTTCTAAGCTTTTCAACGTTGTCTTCTTGCAGTGGCGAGGACCCAAGTTTCTGCTCCTCCTGGATTTTCTGCTCCCAGCAGATTACCTCCTCCCGGTTTCTCTTCACATGAAAGAGCCGACCTGTCTTCTGATATTGCTTCAGGTATTGTATTACAGTCTTAAATCTGACTGGTTTTCAACTTGGCATATGCTGAAACTCTTGTAACTCATATTCTGCAGGAACTCGTTTGCTTGACTCGGCCTCCTTGTTGAGGAACACATATCATTTACCACCTTCAAGTGGCATTTTGAATGCTGCTGCAGATATTGAGTTTATTGATCCTGCAATTTTAGCTGTTGGAAGGGGAAGACTTCACAGTGGGATGGAAACTGCAGACTTTGATATGAGATCAGGGTTCTCTTCTCAGCTTAATTCCTTTGAGAACGATGCAAGACTTCAATTGTTGGCACAGAGGTCTATAGCTGCACAACAAGTCAATGGATTTCATGATCCCAGGAATGTTAACAACTTCTCTTCACTCTCAGATCCATATGGGATTTGTTCTAGGCTAATGGATCAAACACAGGGAACTAGCTTATCTCCTTTCACACAGCTGCCTAGACAAGCTTCTCCAAATCCATTGTTAAATGGACACTGGGATAAGTGGAATGAAACTCAAAGTGGTAACACTCTTGGGATCACCCAGCTTCTAAGGAATGAACGGATGGGATTTAATGACAATGTCTACAGCTGTTTTGAAGAGCCTAAAATCCAGAGGCCCGGTCCTGGGGATCAGTACAACAGAACTTACGGAATGTGATGCTCAGAATTCTGCTTTGTTGGATTTTCTCTTAAGACCATCTGAAAAAGAAGGATTGTTGTTTGGGCTGATTCCAGTGTTGGAAAGATCATAGTCGAAACTGCTCTGCCTATTTGCCCATATCAAACTAGACCTTAGAATCAACGTTGCAATACCAGCTCCCCCAAGTTTTAATTCAAATGGTATAGACGTATTTTTTCTTCCTGCGTCATCAACAACATAGACAGAGTGATCCGCTGATATTGACTGCAGTTGTTTTTCTCATTTGCAGGAGGATAGCTTACTATGTTAGCCGTGTATCAGCAAACACTTGATGCCTCAGTGCTAACTTTTGATTCAGAAGATGATTTGATCCCCATTTGCATTCTTATCAGCAAACACTTAATGCCTCAGTGCCAACTTTTGATTCAGAAGATGATTTGGTCCCCATTTGCATTCTGCAGAAGGCTTAACTACTGGCAAACTCCGTTTGTATAGCGCTAACAAGAACACTGTCGCCTTAAACTGCTTCTTTAAAAAAAAAAACTCTTGTTGTGACAATAATGCCCTTGTTTTCCAAATTGTTATTTTTGGGGTTTTGTTTTCGTTGTAAAATTACAAAATCTTCGTTCTTATTTTCTTTATTAAATGTTACAACAGGCAAGCAAAATTCACTAGTATTTGATACACTATCACAGGACTCAGCTCACAGTACATTCTCTTTCTGAAGATTCATCTTCATTTGCAGCTAATAAGCTTGCAATGAAGTGAGCTTCATTTCCTTCATCACTGTCAATGTCGTTAGCAATGTATCTTCTCTCTGTAAAAGCCGACGTTTGACGCCTCTGTAGCCGGAGAACACGCATGATTACATCAGGAGTCAGTGTCACCCTCGAATGGTCTTCTCTTCCCACTCGGTTTGATTCCATCACCTGCAGTTCCCACAAAACACTAATTCAGTGTTTGGATCATCTCTCAACATAAAACATTGGTGAAGAGGCGATGCGATTCTACGAATACCTTTTCAATATTTTCAGGCAAAGGAGGAACATCGTTTGACATTGGCGTCCAGATCTTAACGTTCTTTTCAATCCCACAGGATGCAAGAAACGGTAAGTGTGGATGAGACTCGAGCTGATTCACCACTCGCCTATCACCCACCATCGCCCGCACAAGCTTACCCCCTTTCTTCTTCCATATAAAGACGTGACCGCAGTCTGAACCACTAGTCACATATTCATCATTTGGACCCAAAAAGTTCACTCCTTTAACCGTTTGTGCATTGCGGTGACCTGTATACATTTGTGGCTCTTCCATTTCTTGTAGTTTCTCGGGAGAGATAGAAACAGGCGACGAACCAAAACCCATGTTCCTCCCAAACAGATAAATGAGCTCGTCATTGTAAGAAACCAGTAGTTCTCCGGCTTTGGAATATGCCAATCCTGTGATGTGAACACTGTTGGCTTCTCGTAGATGGCGGGGACAAAATGTGTTTACAGGCGCATCTGGTAAGATATGGCGACATACTGGAGCTAACTGTCCTCTTCTAGTGTCGTAGACTCGTGCATATTCATCAGAACCCCCAACCGCAAGATAATGTGAATTCCTCGGATTTATTGCAATAGAGTTCAGTCTGATTCTACTGCTGGAGTGATGTCTCCTGCAGCCTTGTGTGAACGGAGAGGAATACAAAACCATAGTGGCACTGTTGGTTCGTATATCAAACTGTCCAAAAATACAAAAACAAGTTCAGAACTTTAGTTTGATAGAGGAAAAGACATCCAAAAGTGAAACATAAGTAATATAGAGACTAACATGTTGAACAAAACCATCTTCACCGCAACTATAGAATATGTTAGGATCTCCAGGCAAAACAGCAAGCTTGTACACGCGACCATGGTGCCTCCCTAACATTTTGGTCTCCACTTTACCATTTTCTAAGATCTGACCAAGTCTTACCTGCAAATTGGAACGGATACAAAATGATTTACAGAGATACATGAAACAACATGCTGAAGAGACTTAAAGATTTTGAGATTACAAGCATACTTGTCCATCAGCACCAGATGTTATGATTGTTCGATCGTCTGTGAAAGGTATAAACTTAGTCTGGAACACATTTTCACAATGGCCTGAGGGATACGACAATGTCTTGCTCCTATTCAACCAGTTCCAGAGTATGATTTGTCGATCATCAGAACCCGAAACAAGAACATCGCCAGTAAAATCGAACTCCAACGCATTAACACATCCTTCATGCCCATTTAACTTCCCATAAAGACTAAGTTTCTTCACTATCCCCTGCGGTAGCAAAAAACAACACCGTTCAATCCTAAGTATTAAGAGTCTTTAATTGATAAGTCCTACTTAGAAAAACAACACAGTGCGCTTTGAATTGATTTGGATTCTCTCAGCATCCAACAAAAGACTGATTAGTCAGATTCTCTGGATTCATATCGTTCTCTGGAAACTAAAATAACCAATTTGAAGCTAAATGCTTCAACAAAAGACTTCTCACCTAGAAACAGCGTAAGCATCACCAACTTGATCTTTGAGAACACCAAGATCCATGATTCGAAATATAAATTCAGAAAAATGGAAACATAATTATGATACAAACACTCAAACCCATTAATCTTAATACAAATTCACAATACGAAATTGGAAATTTTCACTCTTCCCTAGTTGCAAAAGTCTCATCCGAGAACAGAAACAAGCAGAGAGGATTAAAGAACAGAGACATAAAGTAAAGGAACAATATTTGAGAAGTTGAAGGAGAAAAATGAGAACCTCAGAAGCGGAGATTCTACGAGAGATAAAACTCGGATGAGAAGAACCAATCTCTCTGTTGAATATCTCCGTGAAGCTATCACCGATCCCTGTTTTTCGTTTCGCCATTGTACAAAGTTCAAGTCTCTACGATTTTGCTTTTGTATAGAAGTCGTGATTTGTAATCAGATATACAAACATCGTGTCGTATACAGGGAACGTAATGTAACAGGCTGTTGTCTCGTTCACTCCTAAAACGGCAAGTTAGTCGGCTCTTGTATTTAAATACTTTTATGGATAGACGCTGGGTTATAAATTTAATCACTTTTAAAAGCCCTAAAACGTTTGCTGATGCATTTGATCTTAGGGCTGTATTCGGCTAAAAAATTGGAGTGATTTAATTTTTAGTGAATTTTGAAATGATTTTGATGAATTAGGAATTTTTTATATTTAACAAAAGAATTTCCTGAAATTTCACATAAAATTTTAAATTTAATTATTAAAACGGTTTCAATAATGGATTGTATATTTTAAAATCATTAAATTAATAACACTAAATTTTAAAAGATATTTAATTCATGTTTCAATAACATATATATATATATATTTTAACTCAAATAACTCGATTTAATACATCTAATGATAAGAACCATTCTTCCACTATGCGTGGAAATTTAAAATGAAACGATGATTTATCTAACATATGTCAAAGGAAAAAAGAAAACGTAAGCGTAAGGATGATCAATGTTGGACCTTTTGCAACAAATCTCTCAACATGTTTTAACCAAAAAAAAATTAAAAAAAATCTCAACATGCAAGTCATTTTGAGGTTAGGCACAATAGATTGGGCGCCTTTTCAATAGAAAAATAATTTGGGCCTGATTTTGGATATAAGGAAATACCCATTAGGCTGGAGAGTAGACCCGGTCCGGATTCGAAAATAAAATTTTATAGTGAAGCCTCAAACAATCGATCTCTTCTTCGATCTGTACAGTTTTATTATTGGCAAATGGCAATAGATTACCGTTAATAGTTGCACAAAGAAAGAAAAAGAAAATATTTACCGTTAATCAAATAAAATAAAAACACCATCACGTGAATATTTTAACTGAACTAAGAAAAAAAAGTATTAATACTTTATAATGCCAAATATTTTTCTATTTCATGATTTCATCTTCTTTTAAATGAAGTTGGTAGTTAAATTTGGAGATGTCTCCTACTGCAAAAAATCACACATATTATCTTGAAAATTAGCTAAATAAAAAAATCTCTAGGGAAAGGACTATTATATGAACAATATTTTACCAAAATAATAAGTAGTTTATACAAAAGTATATTTGATTTCCGTAATGACAAAATTTATTTTAAAATCAAGGAGGTGCCAGACCTTATACGTTATAACTAAGCTAGTGACTGATGATTGATGAACAAACAAATATGATCATCCTAAGTTTGAAATCAAAGACTTACTAACGGACAATATAAGGATTGATTCTATGACGAGGAAATAAGAATAAACAATATCAATATCAGGAAAGTGAAACAGAAATATATAAAAAAAGAAATAGCGTTGCATGGGAATCTAGGCGTTGATGCTTTGCTTGACGATGGAGGTAAGAATAGATGCTGGTCGCTTTGGAATTTGCGCCTCAAATCTCCGGTCCGATCCTCTATATATATTTTTAAAATTATGTCTTGGTAATCATTTAGTCCATCTCAAAATAAGTATAAAATGAGTGAATTATTTCCAAAAAATATATTTATATGTGTTGCATCGAATACAAACGATATCTTTCGATCTACCGTTGTAGGTTGCAACAAACAATTTGAGCCATACATGCAATATGATGTTAGATATATACAATTAATTACTCTCTTTGTTTCAGATTAAATATCATTTTAAAATTAATATTTTGTTTTAAATTAAGTGTCGTTTTAAATTTTTATGCAATATATTATAAATGTTCATGTTTTAACTATATTATTTTAGTGTATTGATTAAAAAGATACAATTATATAGTTTAGTAGAAATTTTAATATATTTGTTTACTATGTGTGAAAATCTTAAACGATACTTTAATATGAAACATAAATACTATTTAATTATATCGAACTTTTGTAACATGTAATATTGTTTTGCTCAAGAATATAGATTAACTAACTGTTTGTACTTGCTTACTTATTCTATCTTAGGACCAATATCCAAAATACAGGTATAGAACTTGAATATTACAAAATTACTAGACATAAAATTACAAAAGAAATTTGAAAATATATTAGAAAAAAGAGACTATATGACAACAACAAAAACTGTTCAAACCTCCTCATAATCCAAGAAAGACGTAAGATATATATATATATATATATTTAACATCCTTTTACAATTTTCATGATCATCTTAGAAAGAAGAAAAAAGACCGTGCCAATATTAGGATCGTGAAGCAGTGATGATGTAGCACCTGGCGGGATTTGATGTCTTTGATTATGAACGATCGTTATTCGTTACTACGTCGGTTAGCAAACACTACCATAATTATGAGATGTATGTTATGAACATGACCAATAAATAAATAGTTTTTTTTATTCTTATATACAGAGAGAAAGAGGAAAATGCTTTAAAAAAAAAAAGTGGGTTGGTCTGAGTTTTGAAACTGACTGAGACCACATGCCCAAATCTCTCAGCTTCTGGGATCTCCACTTTTGTCTCTCTCTCTCCTCGATTTGTTCAAAGATTCTTCTTTGCAGTCACCATGCGTATCCTCAATCACTATGTTTCTTTCCTCTAATGAATATTTGAATTATGGGTTTTATAATGGGAACTAGGGTTTTATAATGGGAACTAGGGTTTTATTTCCATGGCAAGTCATTTGTTCAAGTTCAACTCCTGATTGTTCAACAACAAATGTTACTTTTTTAATCAAGCAAATCCATTGTACGTAAAACTAATATTTTTTTGTCTACCTAGTCCCATAACAAAATTTTTGACATATATGGAATATTTTTTAAAGTAAATTTGTATTTTTACAACATTATCCCACATAAAAAAAATTGGCTCATTTGCTAAAATTTATCATGAACAATGAATTATAGTAAATGTTATTTTCAACAAAAATATTTTAAAATAACAAATGATGTATGAATTTAATATTTTCTCCTATATTTTATTCTCAACGTTTTAATAAAAATATTGTTTAGACACTTTTCATATGAATAAAAATAGTAATCATAGGAAAAAAGAAAAAAGTTAACTATTGTAATTTTGTTATTGTAATGATATTATAATTTATTTTTTAATTAAGTTTCTTTAGAAAAAAATTATATTATTTTTTTACAAAGTTACCTTCGATTATTTTTTAAACAAAATGATATATATTTTAAAACGATAATTTTTAATGAAGTGATAGAAATGTTAGATGTATTCTATTACAATGACTCAAAAGAGATATGAAACGGTCATGATTAGTTGGCTTAAACTTGAGCCAGAAGAGATGGGGGGGGGGGGGGTCCAACCAGCCAACTGGAATATAATGATCACTATTCCTTACTCGGATACCAATCATTGTTTATGGATCGCCCAATTTTAGTGGTAGAAACTGACGGGCTGATAATAACATTATTTGCCTTAATTCTAGGCGGAAAGCAAATATAAATTTCAAATTATAAGCCACATGCACGTTTATTCACCTTAATTTCCAAAGTTTCTGAAAATATAAACTCAAGATTATTTGGTATATATATATATATATATATCTTTTTTCTTTTGAAAGCAAAGAAAATCAATTATGTTGTATACCCATTGTCTGATCTCTACAAGCCTAGACCAGAATAATTAGGCTGGTGACAATTATTTGGAGACAAATTAATAAAATAATAATGAGTGGAAAATAATACTTTTGGATGCTTTTATCTCTCGCTTAATTTTTATAAAAGTGTGATTTTTCCGTGATATATATGTTATTTAATTTATGTCAACATCTAATTGATCAAATAGAAAATTTCAAACAGTTTAAACCTTGCTATTTAATTATTTTGAAACACATTATCTGTTCGTATCATTTTATTTATCAATACAGATATTTAATTATTCTAACTTTATATTTTCGTCACACAAATTTGTAATATTGTCTTGAAGTTCTATAGTATTATATATTTGGCAGGGTGGAGTATTAAAATAGGAAACAATCATAAACTCTACACTATTTTATAATAACTGAATAAATAAAAATATTATCATTTAATTCATCTCAGTTTCCCCTATTGCCATCTACCAAACTAAATCTAATTTATATAGTCGGTTGCATAACTCGTAAATCGTAATCACTGCAATTTTGGCACCGGAGATTTGGATACCCAACACAATAACCAACCAAATAAACGTGATCGTAATAGTCATAATGTATAATCCCAATAATTTTATACGAAAGAGTTTTGGAGAGAAAGAATGTGTTAAAGCTACGATATTATATACACCCTAGACCCAACTACCAACGTTTTACTCATTCTTCACCCATTGTAGAGATGATCACAAAAACCAACGGTCAAATATCATATCATACTGTGACCAAATAATAATTAAAAGAAAACGCATGTATAAATGCATATAATATATGTATTTGGATGTGTATATATATCTTTTATATGTATGGACGTGGATATTGGTGATCTAAACCCATACATGTCTTTTAGACCAAATCTTGGTCTTTATATATAAGACACTTTTTACGAAATCGATGTTTTGTGTCTCTATTAACTTTAGCTGCTAGGGATATCATCGGCTACACGTTGTCCGGCCAAATCTCTGCTTTTACACGGTGACAGGGTCATTTGTTCCGTTACAGAGATGTGTTAGTTTTTCAATTAAAATATAAAACAGAAAAGGTTAAGGATCTGTTTTTCCTATGATTTTGTAATTAAATGTAACTATAATTAATTTTTTAGCCGAACAAAATGTAATTACGGTTTTGAAATACAGTTGTAAACACTAAAAAATTCCGATAAACCAATCAACCAATATATACAACTGGTAATGTTTTTAGCCTAGTTGATTACACTATTAAAAATAGTAAAGATTTAACAAGATAAATAGGAGATGAAGACATAATAATAATTTAACTGACAGAATGGCTTAGCAAGAGAAGCTTGAGACTAGCTCATGGGAAGCAAGTACAACGATAAAAAAATAAGCTTAAAATTTATAATATCATTATTTATGTGCATGTAGTTTATTTCATTCTAGGTAAACGTTTAAATTATATCTAATTTTTCAATAAAGTTTATATATCACACTTTTGATAAACGATTGGAACATTATTATGAATGTTGATGTATAAGTACAATCGATCTGAGATGTATATACATGCACCATCATCAGAATCATAACAGTGTTCTAGTTGCTTTTTTTTTTGACAAAAACATGGAAACCAACTGATCATTGTTATTCTAAATTTATTGTCCACGGAAAAAAATTGTTAAACTTCCACGGAAAAATTGGACCACCGTGTTTGATTTATGATATATATATATATATATTTACATTTGCTATCATAAACCACGAGTTTGAACCATGATGGTTCATTAAACGTGGATACAAACCCATAAATCCGACAATGATAATTCAAAATTTAAAAGACCAACATTAATACATGCAAAACTTTTAAAATAACAAAAGCAAAAGTTATGAACCATGTGCTACAGACGCAGATTTTTGTGGACCTCTAGTTCTCACTCAAAAAATGTGGCCCAAAAAATGATTAATCGCAACTAATTGTGTAGTATTATTATACCTTTCACAAACCATTTTGGAGAGTAGTAATATTAAAAATTGCGACAAAATATTTGTTTTTTTAAAGAGGTAATGATATAGATTGACTCAAATTTTAGAGTTAATTGCTACTTTGTTTTGTCTGAATTTTGGTAAGTTTGAAAATGGTTAAAAGACAATAAAACTAAATTTTTATTTTTGTAATTACAAAATTTGCCATATATATTTTTATGTTTTTTAATTTTTTTTTTTCGTATGTAAAAAAATATTTCGTCAAAAAAAAATTACCACCACCGACACTACCACCACCGGCGCCGTCGCCACCACCACCAGCGCCGGTCGCCACGGCCACCGTCGCCGCCGCCACGGCCACCGTCGCCGCCGCCACGGCCACCGTCGCCGCCGCCACGGCCACCGTCGCCGCCGCCACGGCCACCGTCGCCGCCGCCACGGCCACCGTCGCCGCCGCCACGGCCACCGTCGCCGCCGCCACGGCCACCGTCGCCGCCATCGGCACCGCCGCCACCGTCGCCACCACCACCTTCGTCTAAAAATAAAAAGTTCAATAAGTCTGCGGTAACTACTCAATAAGTCTGCCGTAACTACTCAATAAGTCTGCCATAACTACATAACTCAATAAGTCTGCCGTAACTACTTAATAAGTTTGCGATAATTACTTAATAAGTCTGCCGTAACTATATAACTCAATAAGTCTGCGGTAACTACTCAATAAGTCTGCCGTAACTACATAACTCAATAAGTCTGCCGTAATTACTCAATAAATCTGTGATAACTAGCCAATAAGTCTGCCGTAACTACATTACTCAATAAGTCTGCGACAACGTTTCAATAAGTCTGCAATAACAACAATAAGTATGCGGTAACTATCCAATAAGTCTGCGATAACTACATAACTCAATAAGTCTGCGACAACTCCAATAAGTCTGCGGTAACTATCCAATAAGTCTGTCGTAACTATATAACGCAATAAGTATGCGGTAACTACTCAATAAGTCTGCGGTAACTTCTCAATAAATCTGCGGTAACTTTTCAATAAGTCTGCGGTAACTACATAATAAGTCTGCCATAACTACTCAATAAGTCTGCGATAACTATCCAATAAGTCTGCCGTAACTACATAACTCAATAAGTCTGCCGTAACAACAATAAGTCTGCGGTAACTTCTCAATAAGTCTGCGGTAACTACATAACTCAATAAGTCTGCCATAACTACTCAATAAGTCTGCGATAACTACCCAATAAGTCTGTTGTAACTACATAACTCAATAAGTCTGCGATAACAACAATAAGTGTGCGGTAACTACCCAATAAGTCTGTTGTAACTACATAACTCAATAAGTCTGCGATAACAACAATAAATCTGCGGTAACTACCCAATAAGTCTGCCGTAACTACATAACTCAATAAGTCTACGACAACGTTTAAGTAAGTCTACAATAACTACAATAAGTCTACAATAACTACAATAAGTCTGCGGTAACTACTCAATAAGTCTGCGATAACACCACCACCACCACCGCCACCACCACCACCGGCGCCGCCGCCACCACCACCACCACCGCCGCCGGCGCCGTCGCCACCACCACCGCCGGTGCTGCCACCATCGCCACCACTTTCGTCCAAAATTTTTTTTCAATAAGTCTGATGTAATTAAATAACCCAATAAGTCTGCGGTAACTACTCAATAAGTCTGCGGTAACTACTCAATAAGTCTGCGGTAACTACTCAATAAGTCTACGGTAACTACTCAATAAGTCTGCCGTAACTACTCAATAAGTCTGTGACAACGTTTCAATAAGTTTGCGATAACTACAATAAGTTTGCGGTAACTAAATAAGTTTGCGACAATGTTCAATAAGTCTGCGGTAACGAAATAAGTCTGCGGTAATTAAGATAAGTCTGTTGTAACTAAATAAGTCTACGGTAACTAAAATAACTCTGCGGTAACTAAGATAACTGAATGGTATTTTTGTAATTTTTTTCCACGCTCGAATTAATCATTAATGGCACCATCGTAATTATTTTATTTTTTTACACAGTATTGTAAGAATAGATTTGAGATTTAAATCCTACTTTTAACTCGAAATATACACAAATCATTCTACCAATTAATTTATAATTTTGAATTAAACTGGTCATTGCCCCTTTTTTCAAATAAACAACAAATAGGGCAAAGAAAATAACATACTTACCAGTCTTACCAATTAGGACCAGCTTGTGAGAGGTGGGACCCATGAAAGATATAAAGTTTGACTAATTTAGAAGATGTGCTGGGTCCCACTTGGTGACGACAACTCAACGGAAGGAAATGTGACACAGAAGAGGTTGAGAACACATGGAGATGGGAGCCTGAGAATGGACGTCGTACAAACAACCAATTCTGATCCATCATAGTACGGCCCCTCGGTCACACTTCTCAATCATTTCTAAATATTATACGACAAAAGTATAATAAATAGATTACCCCCAAAAAATTAATATAATCGCAAATTCTTCACAAATATTCATTTCTTTGAAATCTAAGGAATTTTTTTACCACATTCAAACTCGAAAACGAAGAGACTATGTTTGGTATTTGAGACAAATATTTTTCTATCGGAGAGTACTAAATGTTTGGTATTTGAGACCTTAAGGTAAATAATGATTATGTGTTTAGGAAATATTTTTTTGTTAGAAAATATTTTTAATTAATATTTAGTCGTATATTTTTATTTATATATATTTATTTATTCCATGCATTGCTCGGGTTTAAATTGCATTTGGTTTTTATTTAAAAATACTAAAAATTATACGAATAAATAAACTAATGTAATTCAATATTAAAGATTACTAACATCAAAAACGCATATCAACATGTAAAGTTAATATAGCTAAAGACAAAAATAAGGGTGACTGAAGACCAAAAACTAACTTTTATACCATTACTTCTTTTTTTTCTCTCTTTTGTGTTACTTTCAACTTTTTTAATTCTTTTTTTTGTTTAATGAGAAATATATTTTGCTACATAATAATGTAAAAAATGAGATATATAATTATTTGAAATGTACATCTATCATAAAATAGAGTGTGTATATATATATGAGTGTATAAACGATTTAAACAAAAAAAAAATTTACTTATTAGAAGGCTTTGTTAACCAACTCTTACATGTAACTTGATCTTCTAGAAATTAAATTATGTTCTGTAAAAAGTTTTATATAAGCGTGACAAAAAGTAATATTTAAAATATAGCAAACTAATAATTGAATGATATTCGAAATAATATCCGACAAAACCAAGGTTGTTGATAAAATTTGAATGAACCCAACAAAAACAAAAACCTTTAGATTACCTTAGAGCGACACTGAGACATTTTTGTTTCAACTAACTTATGGTGATGGTTTCGAAATGGCGAAATGCATATTACATATACACGCATTAGTTCTGTATGTAAGAGATTGAAATTGTGTAGGATAATCAGTTAGTGCAAATGCCAGCGGATGCAATGTGTTCCCACATCATCGCATAAGGTAGAACCATCTATACTAACATATTTGGTTAGTTTATGGGAAATATAGTTCTTTGTAAAGTGAATAGATGAGGTTTTATCACAATTTTTTAAAAGGGTTTATTATAGAAACTGCCATTTATAATAGATGACTTTCAGAAAAGGTCATTGCGACACTAAACACAGGAACAATACATTTACAGTAACAAATTGTTGACAAATTTATTTTTATTGGACGAATAAAAATATTAATACACAAAAACATAATTTTGTACATGAAAATATAATTTTGTACAAAGAAAAATAAATTTTTCATGGACAAAACATAACATAGAAAGTGAAATTCATGACGTATTATAGATGAAAAAAATAAAACAAAAATTTGTACAATTTTTATAAAAATAACAACGGACAATTAGAAAAGATGATATCATTAAGTTTGAATCAATTACTAAATTAGCCATGAGAACACAAACCACCCCTTTGAAAAGAAGAAAAAAACACAAAATGACAAACCGAACCGAATAAACATGTGTTATGTATGTGAAAATCGAATTCATGGAATAAAAGCGGAACATTTGACTAAAAAATTGAAATCATGGTTGAATAAATGAATAAAAGTTATATCCTAATTTTGAACATGATTTAATAGTATTTATTTTATAAAGATTTATAATATACCTTACACCCATATAGAATAGAGAATTCAAACATAGAATTTTACATTATTTATTCTGTAACAAAACTAAAACATAATGAGTATACCCTAAACACATATTAAGGAATCCAAATATATGATTTTACAGTATTTATTTCCTACCAAGGTTACAAAAGAAGAATACTATATCCTACACCCAAATGAATAAAAAACCTAAACATATGATTTTACGGTATTTATTCTATAACAAGGTTACATAAGAAATATATATAGCCAAATATATGATTTTACAAATATGTATTATGTAACATGGTTATAAACAAATCAATCTATACCATATACCCAAATTAGTGAACCTAAACATTATATTTAATAGTATGTTTCTGTATCAAGATTATAAAAGAACGATACAATACCATAAACCCAAATAGAATAAATAACCAAAAATATATAATTTTACTGTTTTTATTCCGTAACTAAGTTATAAAAAAAGAATATATACCCTAAACCAAACAAATAATTTTACAGTATTTATTATATAACAATGTTATAAAAGAAGGATATTACACCTTACATCTAAATGGAATGAAGAACACAAATATATGATTTTCTAGTATTTATCACACAATAAAATTACAAAAGAAGGATATTATACCTTACACTCATATGCAATGGAGAACCCAAATATATGATTTTACAGTATTTATTTCATAAGAATGTTATAAATGAATGAATCTATACCTTAAACATATATTAGCAAAAAAAATACATTGTCTATATTTGTTTATAAAAAAACACATAGATAAAATAATAACTAAGCAGAATTGTTTTGTGCACAAAACACATATCATATATTTATTTATAAAAACACATAGACAAAACAATAAATTTTATGATTTTTATAAAAATAACAACGAACAATTAGAAAAAATGATGTTATTATATTTGAATCAATTAAAATAAAATTATTTAAACATAATTATTTCATAGACAAAATATATAGCAAATATTTTTTCACAAAAACACATGAATCAACAAATTTTTTTTTTCAGACAATCAAAAGGTAAACAGTTTTTTTTATTTTACACAGAAGAATGTGACAATTTGCGAGGGACGTTGGGATTATGGCTATTTCCGAAAGATATATGAGTTTTGTGGTTAATTTGTAATTTTTTTTTTTTTAAAGCAATGTGTAATGAGGGCCAATGGAGTGAACGGATTAAAACAAGGTTTATATATAAAATGGTCCCCAAACGAATAATCATATATTTTTGTGTACTTATTTCTATCTCTTAAAAAAAAAAAACGGATTTTTATAATATGGATTGATGGTCTAGTTCACATCTCATGCCATGAATCGGACACGTTATTTTCCTCATACCGTATTAACAATGATTATTAATGGTAAAAATGAAATAATATAATAGTTGAGGAAGCCACCAAATTATCTACTCCCACATTCTTTTCTATATGTAGAGAGATAAGCTGCTTGGCTTTTCCTTTATCTCCACTCTATCTCTCCTTTTCTCTTCTTGCTTTATCTCAATCTCAATCTCTTCTACATTTCAAAGAAGCTTCTCGATCGGAGTACTTAGTTGACATGGATTATTCTTCAATGCACCAGGTACTAATCAACATCACATTTTAATGATTACTTACTTTGTTAGGGAATTAGATTTTGATGTTCATTTAAATTTGATTTTGATAGAATGTGGTGGGAGCCTCTTCATGTTCATCTCAAGATTATCAAAACCAGAATAAACCATCGCCGGCGATTAGGCCAGCTCCACCGGAGCAATCACTGAGATGTCCTCGCTGTGACTCCACCAACACAAAGTTCTGCTACTACAACAACTACAGTCTCTCTCAGCCTCGCTACTTCTGCAAATCTTGTCGGAGATATTGGACAAAAGGCGGCATTCTAAGAAACATCCCAATCGGTGGAGCTTACAGGAAACACAAACGCTCCTCTTCCGTTACTAAAATCCTTAGAACAACTCCTGAACCGACAACGACCCACGACGGCAAGATATTCTCGGCGGTAAGTCTCGGCGGCTATAATAATAACATTAATAATGAACAAATGGAGCTTGGATTAGCATTTGCCTTGTTGAACAAGCAACCTCTAGGGGTTTCTTCACATCTAGGGTTTACTTCTGAATTCGGAAACGCCCAGTCTCAGATGGGCATGGAGGGCGTGTTTGGAGCCACGAGCCAGCAGATGGAGAACGCTGGTTATGCGTTTGGAAATGGTGGAGGCGGTTTGGAGCAGATGGCGACAAGTGATCCAAACAAGGTCTTGTGGGGATTCCCCTGGCAGATGAACATGGGAGGAGGAAGTGTTCATGTTGATCAGATTGATTCAGGGAGAGAAGTTTGGAGCAGTACTGTCAACTACATTAATACTGGTGCTTTGTTGTAATCTATTTACTATAAAATAAATCATTTTCATTAATTTTGGGTTTTTAGGGTTTGGATTCTGGTTTTCTTGGTTAGAGAAAGGGCTAATATGAGTTGGGGTTAATGGTGAAAGAAAATAGATATGTTGTGTTTACTTCAAAGATTTTCAATTACTTAGAATATGAAGTGTGTTTTTCTTTGTCTCTTATCTAATTTTTAGAGTTCTTAATTTTATTTTTTGGTATTTTTCTATGGTTCAACTGAATAATTTCCGTTGGTATTCAAATTTCAAAAATTATGTTTATTATTTAAGAAATTATTTAAAAAACCGAAAGTTTCTTATTAATCACTTAGAAAAGTATGATTAGTAATTGGATGGATTAAGAAGACTGCCTTGAATTTTTATGATTTGTCTTTATGCACTTGATTTAATTGGACAACTCTATGGAATGACGAATTCACTATCTGGTGATCAAGAGAAAAGTAAAAGGGTGTATTGGATGAAATATTTGGTGTGATTTGAGTTTTAATGAGATTTTAGATGATTTAGTTGAATTTTAGTGAATTTTAATTTTTTTTTATTAAATTTTATGAAAACTTATTTAAAACCATAAAATTTTGATATTTGTATTTTTAATTAAGAAATCCAAATCTCACATAAAACTTTCAAATCAAAATTTTTTAATGTTTTAATAACATTGGATTTGATTATATTTTTTATAATCATTAATCTAATAACACTAGATTTTAAAAAATATTTTATAATTCATGTTACACTAACACATAATTTATCATTTAAAATCAAAATTTTCCAAATACATCCCCTAACTGTATCTTCTGTGAGAATGATAAGTTGTGATGCGATGGAGCTGTGGTCCCTGAGATTTGATTTGTCCAGAATCAAAACTTTGTCCTTGTTAGGCCTATACAATTAAACTTTGTCCATTTTATATAGTTTTCAGTTTTGTTTGGGCATTTACCTGAACTATTCCAATAAAAACTGAAACCCCAAAGTTTTATACATGATCCCGACTTGTTACTACTATTCAAATGTTGACGATCTCCATCCTGTTTAAATGATGATCAATTAGATTTTAATACTTAGCCAAATTTCATTAAAAGTGAACCAATACTTAGCAAAACTAACCAAAATTTTATTCGAAATTTAACAAATTTTTGGCAAAATTAAACCCAATTTCATAGAAATAACCAAAAAAACCAAAAAAAAAACCCGAAACCAGAATATTAATTGATAGAGGGCTTAGGATACTATTATACTAAGCAGAGGGGCTTGTGAGTAGCTCAAATTCGTAGTGATTAATGCTACTGAATTGGGTTTACTGAGTTTAGCTGAAGACAATTCGAATTTGCAAGAGCTAGAATTGCACAAGTGCAATGATAATCTCTTTGCGTCATTGCATGGCATCTCTGCTTGTAAAAATCTAAGAGCCTTGAGATTGAACTGTATAGTTCATCACAACTCACAAGGGTGTAAGAGACTAGTGAAGCTGGAGCTGAGTGATTGTGATGGGATTAAAGCAACTGGGCAATGTTATCAAGTGCTTGTTGAGCTGGCCATTTGTGATCATAGAGAATGGATGATGGTTTGAGGTAACATGGCTTTAGATCACTCCCCTATGTTTCCTTTCAAATTGAGTTCATTGATTGTTATTCAAATGGTTACTTCAAAGAGCAGAGGCCAAAGTTTTCTAACTTGTTCCTCTCATCAAGTCTCGAAGGTGCTGGAATTGAAAATAGAGGCATCAAATTCTCCAAGAAGAAGAGATGATGTTCTTCATTGAGCATATCTTATCTTATGTAATGTAGATGCTCGCATCTCATGTACCCTGAAAACTCTTGATGTATACAAATTATCTTCTTCTTAGTGCATTATTACTCTTGTTGTAAAATCTATCTTTTTGATAACAAATTTGTTGTCAATATTCTAAACTCTCTTATGTATTGCAATTTTCTGTTGTTATGTATACATTAATACAACTCTTGTCATCCACATTATCAATTCAATTTTCTGATCACATATCAAATGTCCATGTTTTTCTAACGAGGTTAAGAACTTTTTTTTGCTTTTCGATAAAATTTCGGGTAAATTAAAGATTTGAGACTAATCAAAACTGATGCGACGCATCTTACAAAAAAGATTAGCTGTAGGGAAATCGAGTTCATTACCAGCTTCTACTTTCATCACATCTTTGAGTCGATCTTTTGGAGTAGCGCCAAACCTGTCTGTAAATTTGCAAGAACGGGCAGAATTGGGATGGATAGAGCCAATCGCACCAATCGCACATTAAAAAAAAAGTACTCTATATCTACATAGAGTTGTTCTTGGTCTGAAATGTTCTGGATTCTTCTCATTTGGTCCATGTACATAGTAATTGCGCCTTCTGCTACCTGTTATATTAGTTCAGTGGTTACTGTCTTAGTTTATTGCGATTCCAGGTTGACTACAACTAAATTAGACTTACTGTTGGTACCGGATTTAGCACCATGCTCTAATACCTAATCCAAATTAAGATCGACTCGTCTTAAAGCCCAATCAAACTGGCCAATGAAGACTTAAATCGACCTAGCCGGTCTCAGAAGCGGGGACCGAGGATAAAGAAAGTTCATGAAAGAAAAAGAAAGGCCATAAAGGAAAGTCCAAACCGCCTAAGCACCGTCTTGAAGTCATTATAAAATAGAGAGCTCCTCTCTACTTAAAATGGATCCAAAAATCTTGACAGAAGATCTAAGAGCGCAGCGTTGCAATTCTCTAAAAACCTTTTGTTATTCATAGAAACCCTAAAATTCTCTTTTGTAATCATCAATCTTTAGCTAAAATCAATAAAAGAGTCATTCAAACCCTAATTTTTTTAAATAGTCAAACCCTAGGTTCAAAAAGCTTTTGATCGATGATATGAGCTAGATTAGTCGATTCTTGTGGAATCCAAAATCCAAAAGATCCAACCCTTCCTCCTCCAGGCGACGAATATCCCAGATTCGAGAATACAGATCTGGAGAACATCCTAGAGAATACAAAGCCAACCGATCAAACCGGAAGACACAATACCACGATGAAATATTTTACCGAGTTTTACCGCCAAAGATAGGTAAAATATTTTAACAACCCAATTTCACGCTCTTTATAAAGTATTTGGCAGAACGATACGCACAAGAAGATACGACAATAATAGCAAGAATCACCGCGACTAATGAACAACAGAACCTATCGCACCACCACCGTTACGACTGAACCTCCTTGGAGCCCTGGATCAAGCGGCAACACCAGCAATAATGAACCCATAAGACCTTTACAATGAGCTCGCCACTAATCATCATCAAGAAGCCGAACTAGCCAAGACCAAAAGATACAGATGCATCACGCAACCAGTTCGGACCCCGAAATCGATAAATGACTCGAAGAATCTCAATAAACCTCCTTCACAACACAAATTTCCAGAGCATATATAAGACACATCGACAAGCTGAAATTATCGACCTATGATGGCACGACAGATCCCTCAAGCCATATGACCGCTTTCACAATTGCCACTGGGCGAGCTTTGCCAAAGGAGAAAAAGACGCAGTTCTTTGCTAATTGTTCGTCGAAAACTTAAGCGGCACAGAACTTTAATGGTTTGCTAAGATGAAGCCACACATTATCGACTCATTTAGCGATCTCTCACAAGCGTTCATGAAACAATATTCATTCTTTATACCACGCAGAGAATCTAATTTTGAGTTATGGAATATGACTCAGAAATAAGGAGAGAGCATGTGCAAATACATTGATCGCTTCAAAGCCATCACATCACATGTTACAATGGGTGACGCCACCTCAATTGAAGCTCTACACAGAGGTTTATGGTATGAATGTCGCTTATGTGAGACCTTAGCATGTAGAAAAATTTCAACACTAGAAGACGCCTTAATCGGACATCCATCTATATCAACTTTGAAGAAGAGCGTGAATCATTACACAAGCTGTACGCCCCAAAAACTATGACATCGATCAAAGATAAATTGAAGGAAGCGTATCACGAACCGCGTCACTATTATGACAGTTACAGAGACGACAAGGGTAAAAAAAACAGATGCCACATACCAAATCAGCGAGGAGCCAAAGCCTTACATGCCTTGGAACAAAGACATCCAACCTAAAGGAAATGTTCGACCTGAAAGAGACTCTAGATCAGAAAATTATATTCGACATGACACAGAGGGTTACAGTCGATCTGAAGGTTATCATCACAGTGAAGCTTTTACCTCGCATTGCGATTTTCACAAAAAACTCAGGTTTTCTACCTCTGCGTGTCAGCAACTTCAAGATTTCTTATTTAAAAAATACAGAAAATGAGAAATACTGAACGCGGTACATAAGCCCTGGCGATCTAATAACATATATTATAGACCGCCAAGATCATCAGACACATCTTGAACAAATGATCAACGACGTCTTCCAAGTTGTAAAAGACCTTCTAGCCATCCCAAGCCTAATCTCACTCATCGAGACAAACAACCCTAGTGAGACACATAAGATCATCCACACAGAAATAACTCCAATAAGAAACAAGAAGTTCTTATCATCTTAGGCGGCCTAACAACGTGAAAAATTTGGTGAGATCATTGAAAGAACACCAAAGAAAACCAGAAGCCTCCGCGAAATAGGAACAACCCGCCAGAGTTAACCACATTGGATACGATCTACAAATTATTTTCTCATAAGCAGATACATAAAGTTAATATATGCCCCACAATGATCCCCTTGTTATTCTCGACATTGGTTACTGCAATGTAGCCAAGGTCATTATTGACAAGGAAAGCTCATTTGACCTGCTCTATAAGGATACACTAAAAAATGGGTATTTCCAAATTAGAGATCAAAACTATAAAGCGAAAACTTCCCAGATTTGATAGTAAACAAGTGACTTCAGTTGGTACGGTTAAATTTCTAGTATAAGCAAGCGATGTGGTCAAGATTGTCAAATTCATAGTGATAGAAGAACCAACTATCTATAATGTCATCATGGAAACTCTTTGGATCCATGAGATGAGGGCAATAGCTTCGAGCTACCATAAGTGCTTACGTTTTCCCTCAGGACGGATAATACTCACCATCAAGGGAAATTAGATGGTTTAAAGAACATGTTTCATTACCGATACATGTAAATTTTGCACTTTGCCCATTACAGTGCTTTCTATTGTAGAAGGAAAAGACAAATTCGACATGAAAAAACCAAGGATATCCAAGTCAAACAAGGAGTTAGTCAAAATTGTGAGCATAGACCCAAATCATCCTAACCGGTTAGTAGGAGTTAGAGCCCAATTACAAGCCAACCTTCATAAATCACTCTAGGATTTCCTTCATTAGAACGTATATACTTTCGCTTGGTCTATCAAGGATATGGTCGGTGTTGATCCGAAGGTAACAACCCACGAGCTAAACGTCGATCCAACTTACAAACCAATTCACCAGAAACGCATAAAGCTCGACATTGAACTCGCTAAAGATGTCAACGATGAAGTCGATAAATGCAGAGTTTGTGTCGATTTAACAGACGTCAACAATTTTTTTCCAAAATATTGCTTACCACTCCTTCAGATGGATCAACTAGTAGAAGCAATAACGAGAAATGAGCTTATATCCTTCATAGATGTCTTCTCCGGATTTAACAAGATTTGAATACACCCAATGATCATGAAATGATGGTCATTGTTATCGATCGAGGAAATTATTGTTACAAAGTTATGCTTTTTGCCCTGAAGAACGCAGTGCCACTTATCATAGATTGGTCGATAAAATGTTCGCTAATCAGCTTGACAAATATATGGAAGTCTACACTGTTGACATGTTAGTTAAATCACTACGAGCGGAAGATCACATCGTACACCTCCAAACGTGCTTCAAAATTTTAAACAAATATGGCATGAAGTTGAACACGGCTAAATGCACTTTATTTGTAACTTTAGGCAAATTTCTCAGATACATCTTCAAAAAGCAAGGCATTGAAGCAAATCCTAAGAAAATTAATGTTGTTCTCGCCACAAAACAAGCGAGTAGTCTAGCGACTCTTTGGCCGAATTTCCGCGCTGAACGACCAGGTCGACTGACAAATATCTACCTTTCTACCAACTTCTTTGAAATAATAAAACCTTCGGTTGAGACGAACGGTGCAAAAAAGCTTTCCAAGAGCTAATACTTACCTCTTGAAGAACTTGGAGATCGATCGAAAAACTCAGAAAGACTTGAAGATTGATCGTAAAACCTACTAACTATGAACATCATGCCAGAATATGTGCCAACTTACGGCGCCGAATCACCAGAAAATAAATAAATAAATAACTAAAATAAAAACTCTAGTTCAAAGCAAGAAAATACCTTTTTATCTCATATGAAGAAGTGAGAAATGGGCAACACGATTCCAACATATATAGAGGAAAAAGGCGACGTTTCAGTTTCTAACCTACACAACTTTTCGACTTCTAACCTAGAAACATTTTTAAACGGTTCGACTTCACTATAAAATAACAAAATAAGTAATAAAATATTTCTGACTATTCCCAAAATATATCTGCAAATCACGTTATTAACCGACCTTATCATGGTCGTATTTTAAAGTTGATCTCCTTCACGCATCTTAAAGCCGACCTAATCATGGTCGCATCATAAGCCGACTAGAAACACGCATAAAATGTTAAACTATGCTTTGCATCACAAGCCGTACTCGAATGTTCAGTTTAGAAACACGTATAACGAGATCACCATTTTTAAAGAACTGGTTTCTGATCTTCTTGTTGTAGTACCGAATTGTGGATTGTTGGTAATTTGGAGACAAATTAATATTTGGTCACGTAACTTTTCTGCTTCATCCAGACTAAAAATTAATGCCATTTGGTTGTTGAGATCGGCATTTTCTAGTATTTTAGATTGACGCAAAGTATAAACGTTTGCTTCAAGAGGTACTAACGCTTCTACTCCATGTGCTAAGGAAAAAGTGATCGATTTGTAGTTCGCCTAGGAGTCGTTCGATATGACCATAAAACACCATCCAACTAATCTGCCCAGTCACTTTTTTATTTATTTATTTCTTGAGGCCGTATATTATTGTTTTGTTGGTTGCTTTAGCTTGTTTGTTTCCTTAAAGGTATCTAGGAGTCGATTTGCATAGCCAAATCTTCCATTTGTTGTAGAATCCTTCAAGTTTAAGGGAAGTCAGATTAAACCCATTATATGTGACGATCTCGTAAGGCAAGCCATGACGACATATGATATACTTCCATAGAAACGTTTTCACATTGTCTTCGTTAATCTTAGGGTATGCTTTTTCCTTGACCCACTAGTAAAGGAGTCAGTTAGAACGAGTATTTATATTTTGGCATGTGAGTTTGGTAAAAAGCCGACGATATCCATTGCCCACTTCATGAAAGTATAAGGTGTCGTCCTTCTTGTTAGTAACTTCATTGGTGAGTTGATCACTCGTGCATGTCTTTGGCACTTCTCGCATTTTGCAGTAAATTTTTCGTAGTCGGCGACCATGGTTAGCGAATAATATTTGTGTTTTGAATCTTAAAGGCCAGAGCTTGACCTCTAGAACTACTCCTTCGTGAGTTTTGGCCATCATTCGCTTTGTTTCTTCACCATGGATGCAAATTATAAGTAATCTAGATGAGTTTCAGCAGTACAACCCGTCTTGAATCATCGTGTAATGTGTTTCTCTAGCTCTACGTCATTGAGCTTCTCACTTATCTTCTGGTTCTTCTCCATTTGCTACATACATCATAATGGCAATACGCCAATCAATTAATGGTGTTGTGTATATCAAGTCGTCTAGATGTATAACATCATCGTCGACTTCCATATGGTCGTTTTGCTCGTGTATTATACATATGCCCTGGGGGAAAATCGATATTTGTCTCATTGATTGTTTCAATATATTAACCGACTGTAACAAGGGTTAGGCGCAGTGGCGAGGGTTGCTAATGTGTCAGCCGGTCTGTTCCCTGTTCTGGATATTTTGACGAGCTCGAATGCTGCAAATTCTTTGGCGAGTTTTTGAACCAACTGAAGATATTTGTCCATTCGTTTATCTTTTGCTGCATAATCTCCGCTGAACTAGCTTGGCTTGAGCTGAGAATCATGTGGGCTATGATATGTTAGACCTGATGGCTTTAGCTAATCGTAGACCAGAAATGAGTGCTTCATACTCGCTTTATTGTTGGTGGTTTTGTAGTTGAGTCACAGAGCTTGTTCGAGTGTTTAACCTATAGGCGATCTGAGTTGAATACCGACTCCCGAAGCATGCTGAGATGCAAAACTATCTACGTGCAACTCCTAATTTTTTTCGAGTTTGTCCGCTTCTATTATTTTTGTGTGATAGCTAAAAAAAAAAACCTAATACTTGTGATTCTTGTGCTTTTATGGACTGATATTTGATGTCATACTCACTAAGTTCTACATCCCACTTTGTTAGCCGCCTTGACTGGCGTAGATAACTTAGTATCGTTCGGATGTTGATATCTGAGAGGACAATGATCGTGTGACTTTGGAAGTAAGGTCAGAATTTTCGTGCCGAGGTGAAGATTGCGAAGGTAATTTTTTATAAGGCCGAATATCTTGATTTTAGCAGCTTTGAGTGTCTTGCTGACATAGAATATCGGTCTCTGTTCTTCTCGTTCATCTTTGACCAAAACTCCACTGACAACTGAATCTAAAATAGCAATGTATAAGTATAAAGTTTCACCGTCGTCTAGTTTGGTAAGCACGGGAGGGGTAGATAAGTATGTCTTAGTTCTTGAAAAGATTTTTTGCGTTGGTCATCCCAATCGAAAGTTTTGTTGCTCCGAAGAAGTTGGTAGAAAGGGAGACATTTTTCAGTCGATCTAGCGATGAGATGGTTTAGTGCGGCAATTCTGCCATAAATTCGTTGTATTTCTCATTTATTTTGTGGCAATGGTAGTTCAAGAATATCTGCAATTTGCTTAGGATTTTCCTTAACGCCTTGTTTTGTGGCGATATATCCAAGAAATTCGCCCGAGGTAACTCCAAAAGTGCATTTAGTTGGGTTCAGCTTTATATCGTACTTGTTTAAAAGTGCATAAGTATGTAGATGGTTGATGGGATCTTCTACTCGAAGTGATTTGACCAACATATCATCGATGTAGACTTTTATTGATTTACCGAGTGGCTGGCAAAAATTTTGGTTGCCAACCTTTGATAAGTGGCACCGGCGTTCTTGAGGCCAAAATGCATGAATTTAAAACAATAAGTTCTGCGATCCGTAATGAATCCATGTTTCTAATATGGTTATTCCCAAAAAACGCATCCATGTATGACATAAGCTCATTTCTTGTTGTGGCTTCAACTAGTCGATGTATATGAGGGAGCGGAATACAATCATTTGGATAGCTTTGTTTATGTATGTGAAATTGATGCAAACTCTCCATTTGCTGTTCTTTTTCTTTACTACCATAAGAATAGCTAGCCACTTGGGATACTTGACTTCACAGATCGAACATACCTTGAGTAGTTTGTCGACTTCATCGTTAATAGCTTTTGCGAGTTTAATGCCGAGTTTCTTGCGTTTTTTTGGATTGGTTTGTAAGTTGGATCAACATTTAGTTCGTGGGTTATGACTTTGGAATGAATACCAACTATATCATCAATATACCAGGAAACATAGACACATTCTAATGAAGGAAATCCTCTAGTGCTTTACGAAGGTTGGCTTGTAATTGGGCTCCGACTCCGATTAATCGGTCAGGATGATTTGGATCTATGCTCACCATTTTGACTATGGGTGGCCTTGGTTTTATCATGTTAAAATTGTCTTTTTCTTATACAATAGAGTGCATTGAAACAAGCGGAGTGCAAAGTTTCTTTTCGACAATAAATCATGTTCATCAAACCGTCTAATTTTCTTTAATGGTGAATATTGTCTGTACAATGGAAAAATGTAAGCACTAGTTGTAGTCGACATTATTGTTCTCATCTCATGGATCCAAGGAGTTTACATGATGACATTATAGACAGATGGTTCTTCTATGACCACGAATTTGACGTTCTTGACCACATACGGCATATACTGTAAGTTTAATCGACCAACTGAAGTTACTTGTTTACTGTAAAATCCGGTGAGTTTTCGCCTTACAAATTTGATCTCAAATTCCCAAATACCCATATTTTTGAGTGTATCCTTGTAGAGTAAATTAATTCAGCTTCCAATATTGATAAGAATTTTGGCTACGTTGTAGTCACCGATGTCGAGGTAAATAAAAAGGGGATCGTTATGGGGCATGCCTAAACTATTTGTATATTCTTATGAGAAAATATTCAGAAGATTGCTTCCGATGAGTTTAACTCTGGCGGGTTGGTTCCATTTTACACATGTTCCTTCAACGATCTTACTGAATCTTTGCATGCTGTTAGGCCACCCATGATGATGAGAACTTCATGTCTTTTATTTGAGTTGTTTCCTAGTGGTTGATTATTCCTTTTCTCGTTTGGGTTTTTCATTTTGGTGATTGAGGTTGCGATTAGGTCGACTAGGGGTCTCTCGTGACTTGGAGGACACCATTGATCGCTTATTCAAGATGTGTCAGATGGTCTTGGCGGCCTGTAATATCTGCTATCAGATTGCCATGGTCTATGTACTGCATCTGACACTTCTCGTCTTCTGTATTTCATGAGTAAAATTTTTGGAGTTCACGGCACTCAGAGATAGAATGACCTGATCTTTCATGAAAATTTCAATACGAAGTAGATGCTTCGCTGCAGTGATAACACTCAGGTCAAACGTAACCCTTTGTGTTAGGTCAAATATAATTTTCTGATCTATAGTTTCCTTTGGGTCTCACATTTCCTTCAGGTTGGATGTATTTGTTCCAAGGCACATAAGGCTTTTGCTCCTCACTGATTTGGTATGTGGCATCTTATTTTGACTCTTGTCTTCTCTGTAACTATCATAATGCTGCCGAGGTTTGCGATACAATTTTTTGGCTTATCTTTGGTCGACGTCGAAGTCTTATAGGGCGTATAGCTTGTGTAGTGATTCGCGGTCTTCTTCAATGTTGATATAGATGGTTATCCGGTGTAAAGCATCCTCTAGCGTTGAAGGTTTGCTTGATGCTAAATTCTCATGAAAGAGGCATTCATACCATAAACATCTTCGTAGAGCTTCGATCGATGCCGTATCGTCCATCATAACTTTGGATGCTATGGTTTTGAAGCGATCGATGTATTTTTGCATGTTTTTTTTCTTAGTCATATTCCATAGGTCGACGCTAGATTCTCCACGTTGAATAAAGATCGAGTATTAATTTATGAATGCTTGTGAGAGATTGTTAAATGAGTTGATAATCCGCAGCTTCATCTTAGCAAACCATTGAAGTGTCGTACTGCTTAATTTTTCAACGAACAGTTGGCACAAGATTGCGTCTTTTTCTCCTTCGGATAGCTTAGCTTGCCGAGTGGCGATTCTGAAAGCAATCATATGGCTTAAGTGATATGTTTTCCCATTATATGTTGATAGTTTCAGCTAACCAATGTGCCTCATATCTGCTATGGAAATCTGTGATGTGAAGGGGTTTGTTGGTATTCTTCGAGAACTTTATCGATTTTAGGGGCCGAGTTGGTTGCGCGACGCATCTGCGATTTAATATCCTTTATAGTTTTGGCTACTTTGGCTTTCTGATGACGATTAGTGGTGAGCTCTTCGTAAAGGTTTTGTTAGGTCATGATTGCTGGTGTTGGCGCTTGAGTCAGGGCTCCAAGGAGGCTGCGCTGCAACGGTGGTGCAAAAGGTGTGTTGTTCAACCCTCCAAGAGTATGTTGGTCATTAGTCGCGGCATACCTTGTTGATGCTATCGTCTTCGTATCTTCTTGGGCATATGGTTTTGATAGATATCTCATGAGAAGCCCAAAATTGGGCTGTTGCAAAATTTGACCTATTTGTGATGGCAAGACGTGTGTTGTTTATTACGGCGGTTTGTATGCCGGCTTGGTCGGTTGGCCTGGTATTCTCGCGGACGTGTTATGGATTGTCATTCTTGACGTGAGTAGCGTTGAACGGGGGATCGCTATCGACAGGAGGACAGAGGGTTAGATTTGGATTCTGCATGTGTCGGCTGGTCCGGTTCCTTTCATCGAGCAAAAGATTTTTGAGAAGAAAAAGAGATTTGTCCCCACATACTAGACAAAAAAATTAGAGTTTGAACAACTTTTTTATTTATTTGAGGTTAAGATCAATAATTACAAGAGGGAATTTAGGGTTTATATGAATGACAACAAAATACTTTAAGAGAGTTGGAGAGCTGGATTCTTAGATCTTCTTGAGAGATTTTCATATGTCTCTTACAAATAGAGGAGCTCTCTATTTATAATGATTTCAAGGCGGTATTTAGGCGATTTGGGCCTTCTTTTTTTGGGTTTTCTTTTTCTTTCCTGAACTTCCTTTCTCCCAAGTTTTCCTTTTTCTAATCGATCTTTGCTTCTAAGACCGGTTAGGTCAATTTAAGTCTTCACGAATCAGTTCGAAAACTTTAATTGAGTCGATCTTAATTTAGGTTGGGTATAAGGTAGGGTGCTAAATCCAGTACCAATAGACGTGGCTGCACCATCGCCTCCAGCCGATATCTTCCAAGACCTCTAGTTGCTTTCTAACATTAGCAAATTCAGCAACCTATTCTTTAAAACTGGAGTTAAAGTGGCGACGGACGACAAAAGACTTAAAATCCATACAGTACTGAAGCTGATATTAAGCTACCTCTCCAATGGCAGACAAGTAATTTTCTCATGCTAGCAAGAGTTTCTGCAGCACGAAGAAGATCACCACTAGCAAAAACATCCTCAATCGTCGAGCTTAACTAAGTTAACCCAGTAGCATCCTGATCATATACCAGAGATAAGAGAATCAATTGCAGATCTACCCAAAGTGTTCCATATGATGGATAAAACAATTACAAAATGTATACTGACATGTAGTGTTTTGTATGCAGCCTCCATTCTCTGTTTGACATTTTCCACTCTAGCAAGGCCAGCTATACGATCTACTGAAGAAACCTCTTCCTGCAAATACCAATTTCGATAAGAACACAGATTAAAAAACTCAGTTTAGATAGAAACACAAAATTCTGATTGAATCAGATCATTTGCAAGGATTTATGATCAATTTAATGATAGTGCATGATCTAATCTGATATAACACTGTTCAATCAATCAAAACAAAAG
Organism: Cardamine chenopodiifolia; assembly: GCA_963922655.1. NCBI lineage: Eukaryota > Viridiplantae > Streptophyta > Magnoliopsida > Brassicales > Brassicaceae > Cardamine > Cardamine chenopodiifolia. Next base: position 10,414,783 of record OZ000479.1, on the reverse strand, counting down.
CTCAGATTCAATCCAAGATCAAAGAATCAAAAGAATCAGCACTTACGAATGAGTACCTTATTGAGCATGTTCAGTAAAAGATCCTCTGAATCGAAGAAAAAACTGAACCAAATCAAAATCTTAAACCGACTTGAAATTTGGTTTTCAATCAGTACAATCTTCAATTTAAAAACAAAAATTAAAGCTCCTCAAGGCTCAATTTCTAGGATTTTCACTTGCAACCATAAGTTTGTCCAACAGAGCTTGCTGAGCATCCATGGCGGGATCCGAAAAAAATTATAAGCTATATAAACCGACTCTAAACCATTCAAGAATACGTTAAGGTTAGTTATCAAACTCGGACTTCAATTATCATTTACTGTGGCCCACTGGCCTTTAAACCAGTGATTCGAGAGGCACAATAATTTTCTTCAACCTTTAGTGTTAAGTGATATATAAGTAAGAAGTGGTTTCTTCAAGGATTGCCTGAGGTTTGAAACTTTGCACGTTTAAATAATTAGTTAAATAAATAATGGGCTTATAATGACAAAATACTTTATTCTCGACCTTGAATAACAATGAAATGAAAGAAAAATAATAGTTTCACATAAACGATTATAATACCTTATAGTGATGATAAATATCGGTCGTTATATTTTCAATTTACATTAGTTTTTTCTGCATTTTGTAACTTATTATAAAACTATTAGTTACTATATATATATATATATATATAGTAGTAAGAATTATATAATGATAATTTAAAATATAAAGAGATCTGTAAAAATGTGTCTGAAATAATTTCAAATAGATGGCGATTTTCTACTTTCAATTGCTGCACTTTCGATCTATATAATGCAAGATATTACCAGCTTAATTCATTTACAGAAATAATAAGAAAACACTTTTATATAGAACCGATCTTGCAAACTATTATATATGCCTATCTATTATTTGTGCTGACAAAAACAAAAATTGGAGAAAAAATCAGTACGTCATTGAATTTGCAACATCTTTATAAAACATATTATTTTAATTATTTTTCTTTGAATATTTCGACTTCAAAAGGACTAATAATTATATACAAATCCAGCGAATATTATTTGTTACAACCATAATAAAGTAAATGACCAATTGTATCATTGTAAGCTGAACAAAATATCAAAACTTGCAAATTTTCGAGATAGCCCTGCTATATATTTTATGTTACCATTTTTTGTTAATGCATGTTATAGTTTTTTCTTTTTCTTGATAAAAATATGTATATTATAGCTACCGTTTTAAGTTATCTTAAAAGCTGACGTAGTTGTTCCAAAAACGAAATCATCAGGAAAATCACTTCTATTATGTATTCGAAATTCGGGAGGAAGATCTTCTTTGTTAGCCATGACATTATCAAAATGAGAACGATAAATTGCAACCTTCATTTTTATATTTTTCTAGGTTTATGATTTTTTAATTTTTAGAAATGACAAGAGCTGAAATTTGTAGATTTAAAAACAATGTAAGCTTATCTTCTGATACATATAGAGTTTGAAAAGACGTTGATCTGTGTGGAAATGTAGATCCCTAATTCTTCTGGGGCAGGACTCAGACCGAAGTTAAACTAACTTTCTTTTGGAGAGTAGACCCTTCTCTACGGGAATCGAACTCGTGACTTCATTGGTCTCGACCCGCAAAGAGTTACCACTACACCAACCCCACGTTAATAACCATATTTTTCTTATTCATCTTTTGTTTTCTTTCTTTTTTTATTCGTAAAAACAATTATTAGAATTGGTAGAGCTGTAGTTTTTTTAGCATAACATTTAAAGCTATCATAATCTAATTTCATTTCTTTCTTTTGGTGTAAACGTATGCATTCATCTTTTGTCCTTCTCTTAACGAGAGACATTTTTGAGCAGTTAACTTGAAAAACAATATTAATCTAATTTTCATAACATTTAATCGATAGATACAAACCTTATCAATCGGTCCTAAGACTTGTAAGTTGTTTTAATTTTAGTATGTAAATAGAATTAACAAATTAAGCAAGAGACTAAATGGATTAGACGATAATTGCAACTAATCTCTAGATAATTTAAGAGATCTATAGATAATTGCAACTAATCTCTCTGTTTTTGTTTTGGTCATTATTTGTAATTAATCTCTCTTTGTTTCAAAATGTCATAGGATTCACTTTGGGTATACAATAGTTAAACGAAAAAACACGTACATTTTATAAGTTTCACGTAATTGATTACAACCCATAATCACTAATACATATCGACTAGATGTTTCCCTTTTGGTAATACACAGATTACTAAACGACCACAACTTGGAAATCTAAAGAGTTCTCGTCCACAAAAGGTTATTTAGAATCCCACAGAGTTTGTGGTTTCAACAAGAACCAAACCCAACTGATCATTAGGATTCTCCAAAGCGCAGAAATCCCTTTCCTCTTCTTCTCTATCGACCCGTTTTTCATCATGAGATTGACAATAGAATCAATCAATGTCTCGGAGCCTTCTGAATCATCCAAAGTCTTATTATTATTTTCTTCCCGACGAGACACATTCCTTACTTCTTCATTCTCTATCTCTTCACTTTTTGCGACCGGTCTATTGAGAAACTGTTTGAACCAATTAACGGAATCTTTTGGATACCGTTTGAGGTCGTTGTAGTCTACATAGTACAGACCAAATCTAACAGAGTATCCATGCTCCCACTCTCGAAATTGTCTAACAAAGACCATGTGTAATCTCCTCTGACGTCACACCCATCATCTTTGTTATATCGGTTAAAATAGAGTTAATTTGGTAAATAAAAAATGGAGAAGATTTTCTTTAAAAATATGAAAGATTTGTAATTTTTAATTAGCAAATCAAAATAGGGTAGCAACAAAATTTTGTGATGAAATTTAACTCGTTATTTTATTGAATAGATCTTTAACAATATATTTATTTGATATTTTGTAAATAAATACACTAATATTTAATATTCTAAATAATAATATCTAGATAGGAAGACAACATGTTATATATAAAAAATACGCATTTCCACAACAGTTAAATGATATGAATAAAACCATTAAAACTTTAATTTGATAAACTATTTGTTAAAATAGAAAATTAACATGTTATTAAAAAAATTCAAAACCACCAAAAACGTGGTCTCTATGGTAGCTTATCCTTAATGTGTCCTTGAGAATCTTCTCTCTTGATTTTGTACCATCATCGTAGTCATCGATTCCTCCAAAAATAATTTAGCAGATGATAAGGAATTGTAACAAGGAATTATAACGATACATTTTTTTTACTGTTAGGTTATTGTATTTATCTTTGATGTAGTTAAGAACTCTTCTCAAACCAACATGGTATGACCACATTAAACCCGAATCGTCCTGTGTAGAAAACAGGAAAGTAAAATATTCTTAGAACTTTTGTGAATTATTTGTATAAAAAAAATGAAAATTTTCGGTCAAAAAAATTAAAACGTTACATAACCCTGGTCCGATTTGGTGGTTACTGTGGGTTAATACTGCTTATAGAAGAACTAGTTTAGTTTACGAGTTTCACTTGAATTTATTCATATACATGAAAGAAAAGTATTCGGATTTTATTTAGGATCCTTACCTTTCTTCTCAAAAATGTTGATCAGTTTTGAATCAAGGTCGCGCAAAATCAATGTGAGGAAGATGAGCGACGAAGCGTGTTATTAACATCTTTGATTCTTCTGCTTTATAAGAAGGTAGTCTATTTCCATTATTTCTGGATTATCACCATAAAACATCGGATGTAAATGCCTAATACATAGTGTATACAGAAGATGGTTAATGAATTTTATGGTTACAAAATAGTATATTTTTTTTCCTTTATTTCTAATTTTATGATTATAAAATAATATAATACGTACATATCAATCTATTTCTAAGACAAGACCTCGTTCAACAGTCTTTTGTCAGTAGGAGAAGTAATGTCGTGAGGCTCAAGCCACCAAAGCGATACCACTATCCCAATCTTACCATCTTGTAAAGTCTGCCACACAAAAAAAATTCTTAATAAAGAATAAAATAAAATAATTATTTAAAAATATTTACATTACATTATGTAAAAAATAAATTAATTTCTATTCTTATTACAAGTTCGGAACTTTTGTACTGCCGTAGCATGAAAAAGAAGAAGATGATGTGATATAATGTAAGGTTCGGTGATCGAATCACCGGCTTGATATTTACTATTCACCCATTTCGAGCATCGTCTGACAGCTTTGTTGCCTGTTTCATAGCCGGCAACACTTATGACAAAAGGCTAGTTGATAGTTGTCCACAATTTAACTGTCTCGAAAGTTTTCAAAACAAACTCTTGCAAAATTTTGAAAATCTTTTTTGATAGTTGTCCACATTTTAACTTTGTCTCCAAAGTTTTCGAAACAAACTCTTGCAAAATTTCGAAAATCTTCTATGATTTATTCAATGAAAAAGAAAACGAATATTAGTCATAGTTTCTTTTATATGTAAATGATATTATAACCACTAAAATAGTATTATGTCTTGCAATATTTTGTCTAATTCGCTTACATTATTTGAGGTTCTAAAAAACCACCATATTCATCATCGAGAGCTTGAGGATGGTCCCAATGATAGAGAGTCACCGAAGGCTGAATCCTTGCATAGTTTTTTTCCCACCAAACCAAGATTTTCGATTTTTTAATTTTAGTTTTTTATATATAATAAGAATAGTATGCATGTACTATAGTTCATTTTGTTTACAGAGGTGTAGTTTAATTAATTAATTTATTAATTAATACCATTTGCAATTAGCTCGTCGATGAGAGCCATGTAGAATTGTACACCTTCTTTGTTTACTCCATCCTTTACCTTTCCACGTGCGAATATATTAAACTAAATATTAATTAAGAAAAATATACAGAAATCATATAAATACACTTACTGGGTATTAATCTGGCCCAAGAAATAGAAAATCTGAAAGCGTCCATATTTTAGCTCTTTCATCAACTTGATGTCATCGTGTTTTGATATTTTTGCACATTTAAATAATTAGTTAAATAAAATAATGGATATATTTTTTAGGAAAAATTCATTATATAGGAGAAATTTTAAAAATTTTGTCTATTTAAACCTTTTTTGATAAAAGTTATTCATTTAATCTTTTTAAAATATTTAATCATATTTTACTCTCCTAATTTTTTTTAATTAAAATAAAACATATCAAGCCTTGTGATTTAAAAAAATATTTGATTTTAAAAAATTATTTTTTCGTTAATTTTAGATGATATATATTATTTAATGAAATCAGAAAAAAAAACTAACAAACTCATCTTCTCTTTAAAACACACCGATTGATTTCGTTTTTGGCGGTGGCTCAGACGAACGTCTTCTCCTCCTTAGCTTAGATCGAACACCATCTGAAATTACCTTAAAATCTAGATTATCTTCATCGATTATCTTCATCGTAGAATTGAGATTCCATTTCCTCCTCAAAAAGTCCTGCTTTCCGTTTCTATTTCCTCCTCAAACAAGTCCTGCTTCCTCCCCATTCCAATCTCAAACAGGTGCTACTGTTGATGTGACGGCGACAAAAGTAGATACACCTCTTTCAACTAAAACACAACCTACGCCTGCAAAAGATATAGAAGTGGATAAGTCAAGTGTTGTTTTAGAGGAAAGCAAAGCGAAGAAAGAAGAAAAGAACTATGGTAGATTCTTTTCTGTTTCAAAAATCAACCACTTCTCATTTGTATCCTCAATTTTAAGCTTCTTCCTTTTGCATATTCTAAGCTTCTAATTTGGAAGCTGTTTTAACTTTGAATGCAGCCTTTGAAGACGTTTCCCCTGAGGAAACCAGAAAAGAAAGCCCATTTAGCAACTATGCTGAAGTCTCTGAAACTAGTGCCCCCAAAGAAACTCGCCTGTTTGAGGATGTAATTTTCTTTTTCTTTTGTATCTACACAGCACACCAAGTGATGATTTTAAAACGTGACCTAATTTTGGTAACCCAGAAGGTAACTTTGTTCTCTTATTTGATCTTTGGGCGAAGGTTTTGCAAAATGGAGCTGGCCCGGCAAATGGTGCCACTGCTTCAGAGGTTTTTCAATCTTTTGGTGAGTTAATGATTTACAGTTTTCATCACTTGCAGAGCACTGTGCTTGATTCATGATTAAGGCTAGAGATTTCCATTTACTTTATAGCATATGCCAACAATTAGAAACAAGGAAGATATTAAAATTGGTGATAAAAGGGGAATGATTTGGCTCCGAAAAGATATACTCCCTGACTTGTGTCCTGCTAGTTGTTGCTATGAATTGTTATAAGACTTGCAGCACTATAGCATGCTTTGTAGTTCTTTTTTTTTTGTGTGCAAAAGCATGCTTATTAGTTATGCAGAATTTTCTCAGGAAATGAACAGTACATAAGGATTGTTTCTTTAGATATGTAATTTTGGTAAACCAGAATATTAACCTAGCTATATGTTTCATATCTCAGTTATTACGGCTTCTTTTTTTTGTCATCTGCTTGCTTATTAATCTCTCTTTCATTCTTCTAAGTTTTAAAACTGAATCATTGGTCTGTCCCTTGTTTACACAGGCGGCAAGAAAGGAGGGGCGGGTTTGTCTATAGAAGCTTTAGAGAAAATGATGGAAGATCCAACAGTTCAGAAGATGGTTTACCCATAACTCATTCTTCCCTATCACAGTATCTTCAAATCCTTCCCTTAAAAACTGGTTGCTTAGTCGACATTTGGTAACATTGTATGTATATAAATGCAGATACCTGCCTGAGGAGATGAGGAACCCAGAAACTTTCAAATGTAAGTGTTAATTGTTCTCATTTTTTTTCTTTCTTATTTTTCGAATTTAGATAAAAGGTTACGTGATTATATTTGAATGGAAACCTTGGACTAGTCATATTAAGGGATTTAGAAAATATTTCACCTACCCAATCTTGAAAGAATGATCTAATTGGTTTATGTTAATCCAATGCCTACTTAATAGTTAATACAGTTTGATATTTATTTATCCACCTGGAATTCTGTAGGGATGCTTAAAAATCCTCAGTACCGTCAACAGCTACAAGACATGTTGTAAGCTCCATATTACAAAATTGGTTCTTTCCATTGCTTTTAAAAATACTAAACTTTAATTTCAAGAAATACTCTTGCTTGTTTGTTTTCATGGAATTAGGAATAATATGAGTGGGAGTGGTGAATGGGACAAGAAATACTCTTCCCTGATTCACTTTTTGGGGTTTTGATCTGGTGTTTGCAGCACAAAACCGAACTCCTGGAAGATAGTTTGGCTCTGTCTGGGTTTCCACTCTCTACATCTTACAGATTGGGCTCAAGCGAAGATGATGAATTTATGGACTCTGATGACCTAACCACCACCCAAGCACGCACAAGACCTGCCTTTACCCATCATCCTCATTACACCGATTCAAATCTCGCTCGAGCTCAAGCCGGGAACATAAAGCAAGAAGCAAGAAGACACGGGTGGCTCCACAAACTGGTAAGTCTTTAGATCCTCTTTGTTGTTAGTTATAATTGAAACACTTGAGATTATTTGATAATTACATTCACTGTTTTTGTTTCTGTGTAGAATCCTAATGAGCCAGTTATGTTATTCACAAAACCGCTGGTGCCCAATAAACTGGCTGCTGCGGGAATCGTCCCTTCAGCAAATTCAAGAAGTGGAAGAGCTCGGTTTCAAGGAAGAATTGGTCAAGGCGGTCGGATTGTATTTGATAGATGGAACCCTCTAAAGCAAGCCCACATTAATTGTGGCAACACTCTCTACGTAGCACCATAACATCTCTCCGTATACAGCCTTCTACTAATTTTCGTTTTTTTTTCCTTGTAAAGAATCCGTTAGTTCCCTTACCAATCAGCAAACACGGTTTGTATCCCTAAAATTTGTGTTTTCTTTGGTTTTTCCCGGATAGTTGAACAATCTCGGTTACTAGTAATCGGATATTAGCTGAACTTTTTGCCCGGTTAGTGACCATTGGTCAGAGATAAACCTTTTTTCCGCAATTTCTATAGTTGCTTGTAAAAATTCTTTACTCCTGAAATAGTTCCCTTTATTGACCTTTCGACTCTACCAACATAGATCTGAGATCATCAACGACCTTAACAACATTATTACTCTGTTTATCTGCATTTTCAAATACTGCTGATTTTCCACGCACATTACTATCATTGTCTTCACTCCTACAATCAGTGTGTTGCTCCTTAGCATCATAGCTTCGCTCTTTAGCATCATCACTTGACTCTTTATTCAAATCGAAATGGTCTCTACTACTACAATCATCAACTCTACCTTTGAACGTCACACACAACTGTAACTTATTGTTCGTTTTTAAATAGCCAACAAAATTTTTGAATTGTCTATCATTCATCATAACAACGGGAGGAGAGTCAACACTTAGATCTATGGGAAAATAACTGAATTCCACATCAACTACACTCTGCTCCACTTCGTAGTCTTCTGAAACCATGGATTTTAACTCTTCAAGAGATGTAGTGGATTGTAGAGTAAGTAATCTCCCACGTTTTTCTTCATCAACAATAAATCTCCACTCTTTGTTATCACACAATCTCCATACACCACACTTAACGTAGATATGCAGCATAATTTTGAAAAAAAATAAAAACTCTTCTACATGAAGCAGAAGGCGTCAATAGAGAGAAGAAGAACAAAAACAAATATCGTCAAAAATAAATTTTAATTTAATCCAACAAATAAATAATTTTAAAATAAATACAATTTTTATTTAATAACATAAATGATTTAATAACTTTAAATAATATTTTTATTGAATAACCAAAATTATTTACAAGATCAAATAATCATTTAGTCATTATCTTTGATATTTTTAAAATAATTTTAAAATTCAGTCATTATCTTTTCGGATATTCTAATTTTTTCATAATACATATTCTAAAATTATCAGAATGCGTATTCTAGTTGCTAGAATACGTAATATAATATTTTCAGAACATGAACAAATGTTAGAATAAGTATTCTAAAAATATCAGAATGTGTATTCTAAATAATTCAGAATAGGTATTCTAATATTTGTATTCTAAAAATCCTAGAACATGAACGATTGCTAGAATATGTAATATAATTTTTTCAAACCATGAACAAATGGTAGAATACGTAATCTAATAATTTTATCTCGTCATAATACCTATTCTAGAATTTTCAGAACAACTTTCATCAAGCTAAAAACCTACTTAAAACTGCCTAAAATAAAAATTTTTCTTCTTCAAATCTTCTTAATAGGCGTGTATATAGCTTTTTAAAAAAAATTGTATTAATCTAGTAGTAGGGGTAGATTAAGAAAAAGTGACAATTTACAAAAAAAATTGTAGATGGACAAATTTTTTGCTAGAACTCCTTTATAATGAATTATCCCTATTTTTTATAATTATGTTTACAATACTAAAACAGAGATTATTATGGTATGTATTTTTAATATGCTTGCAGTTATTAAAATATCCTTTTAAAATTATTTTTACTTATTAACTTTTTATTGTTAAAATCATGACATCTATCTATATTAAAATTTCAGACTTTTAGGTAGCAAATTTTTTTATTTTATAAATACAATAATATATTTAAGAATAGTACTAACTTTTATTTTTTGGCTTATCCCATTTTATATTTCTTAGTTTTAGAAATTTTCAACAACAATTATGTTAATCTTTTACCTATATTAGTATGTATACTAGTGAGGCTACATCAATCTTAGATCAATTAAAAAAATATAGAAAATATATGTTGTCACATTATTTAATTTTTATTGATTAATCATTTTTTATTATAATATATAATATAATAGTGTGTACGAGCCGATGTGTCATTGCCCAATTTGAATTCAGTATAATTTATATTATTTAAATTCGTCATTTCTACAGTCATATTACTTAACAATCAGTTTCAAAATTTCTAAAGTGAAAGTACATAAGTGAAAATATTTACGGTAAAAATTTTAACAGTACAACAAAAGTTCTTATAATAAAAGTCTTTACATTTAAAAGTGATCATCGTTACCAATCGGCCCCTATAATATCTTATAGTGATGATAAAAATCGACCGTTACCAATCGGCTCCACTTATAATTTTAAAACAAAAACCCAAACAAATTTCAATATTAAAACTTTTTATCAAAAAAAACTTTGGACTGTGAGATTGATAATGGCGGAGAGAGCTGGGCCGATTGAGGATGACTTGAAGATTTCCCGGACAATGATTTTGATGTTAGGCGAGTTTCAGAACGATGAATATGACGAATGGAATGATGGAGATGATGCAAATTTATGGGCATTATCTGGAATGATGGATTTATTTGTTTCATTGTTTTAGACCAAAAATTCTATGAAAATATATTAAGGAAGGAGACTAATTGTGTGATTGATAAAATCTGCCTCTCTGTTTAGCCCTATCAAGCACAACTCATTAATCATGAAAGTTCATGTGACCTTTTTTTATCAACGAATTAAGTTCATATGGCCAAAATTCAAATATTTTTAACTTGTTTCCTTAGAGAACAAACTACAAGCTTTGAAGCAGTTTCCAAATCAACAAGTACCGATGCAGCAGAATCTGGGATGGACAACAGTACCATATTAAATATATTTTTAATAAGTGTGAATATAACCTATAAATCGTTTGAGACGATCCCAATCTCCCATACATACATACATATATATATATATATTATCAGCAAAATATTGTATACGAAATTAAAATCCAAGTGATATCAACCGACTAAACTATAGTATAAACTATTACAATACAAATTTCTGTCGTGTATGTGTATATTTATTAATATAATGAGTTTGGTCGGTGGAGCGATTTATTCAATTGACTTCTTTATGAGGTGGACAACCCGCTTTTATGTGTTCTCATGCAAATTGATTTATCTACAAAGACTTGGAAAAAGAGAAACGCTTCCTTGTATTGCCGCATTATTCCCCTCCACGTAACATTATAATTATTGTATATATTTTCTTGATTACGCGAAGTAGTTATGACGCACCTCTCATTTGTATTATCATCCAATTACACGACATATTATAGTAAAAATTTCCATTGTGTTAGAGATTGGATAAGTAATTAATTAAATCCGTTGGAGTATTGAATAACTAAATGTCCCTTGGAGTATTATATAATAAAATTAAGTCCCTTGGAGTTTCTTACAAAATTATGGCTTCTAATTACAACATTGGTTGTGCAATGCAATGAAAGTGATGTCATGGTCAAAAGACATCTGGGCGATAACAAAACACAATGTTACAGTTTACGTTTTTTAATTTGGAAAAATTAGATTAGAGATGTATATCTAACCAACCTAACTGGTCAAGTGGTTGACTGAGCATCATAGGAAACTTCAACACAATCATGTGAATAAACAAACTTTTGATTGGGATCAGTCAGCGCAATATACTCGGCTTATGTAGTTGTCAGAGCTACCAAATGAAGTAAGCATGACCTCGAACTCACAATATCCTCCCCAACATTGAAGACATAGTCTGAGATTGATCTCTTTATGTCAAGAACAAGATTAGATGCATAGTCTAAATTACACAATATAGAAACTCTTAGCTTGTAATATGTTCTAAAGCTAAAATACATTCTCATACCAAATAACCCATTTATATATTTTCCAGTGAACTCTAAAGGGTTTTCCTTATATCTGCTTACCAAACCCAATGCATAAGCTAGGTCTAGTCTCAATCCAATATTATTGCATACATAGTGTACCCAAAACATGGTATTAATTCCATATAGGTTGTCTCTTAAGTTTCTTCCTCTTTAGAAATTTCCTTGAATTTGAAACAGGCTTCATGGAGTGTGCATGTAGCCACAAAATTTCCATTTTAAAAACATCTCAACACCTTTTTGATATATTTTTTCCTGAGAAAGAGTTGAACTTTAACTCAACGTCTCTTTTAATTGTAAATTTCAGTAATCATTTTAGCAATCTTAAAATCCTTGATTTCAAATTCAGAACTTAACAACTAAACCTTGTCGTTATATGCTTAGCTGCAATTATCATACTATCCACACGAAAAATCATGTTTGTTATATTTAATCTTTTTCATTTTCATGAATTCATGAAATATTTGATTTAGGGATAATTGAGTTTCTACCCAGCTCCTCTCATAACTATATTTGCTATCCACACATGAATAGTTGGATACCTTTCATTTGAGTTATTTTTACTATTTATTTTTCTTTCCAATTTTACCTTCAACTACTTTTGACAAAGGCATTTTTCCTTCCACCAACAGAACTTTTTTCTATTTCACCGGCAGAAATTTTTTTTTTTCTACTAACACACAACTTATTACATCATCAATACAATTATATTTTTGTAAATATAGTAATTTTTGTGACTCATTAGTATATTTTTTGATATATTTTGTCACACACTTGAGTTTCCACTCTTATTTGGAGTTAAAATTTTTTTTTTTTTTGGTTGAATTACAATATAATTGGGGTTAGAATATAGATTCCTTTTTGTTGGTATGACCAAATAAAAAAAAAATTATTCTTGCTGAATTTCGTTACGGAAAATTTATTGTAATTAAAAGTATATTTTATATTATTAAACTATGTTATAGAAAGTATATTTTATATTGATATGTCTGGGTTTCTCTTTTCATTAAATTTTAGGGTTTAGATTTTTTATTGTTAAATTCCATTACGAAAAATATATTTTACGTTGATTTGTTTAGGTCCACTTCCATCTGAGATTTAAAGTTTTGACTATTTTTTTTAAACTCTACTGCGAAAAATATATTAGACATTGATTTGTTTGAATTTTTACTTCTATTTAGAATTTAGAATTTAGATTTTTTTTTGCTAAATTCTATTACTTAAAGTATATTGTAAATTAATTTAATTAGGTTTCCACATTCATTAGGCTTTAAAGGTTTGATTTATTATTTACAATACATGGATATTTACATCTATTAGTAACAGTTATTTTTTGTATATATGATAGTATAATAATACTTTCGAAAAATGATTTATGGTTACTGTTCATGCACACACCCAACCAAAAAAAATCGTCAGCAAAAAATAAGAAGAAAATAATTTCGTAATTTTTTTTCTTTGGAGGTTAAAGTGAGCTAAAAATATTAATATCAAAAATCAAACCTTCAAACAGTAATTTTGATTAACATCAAACAGTAAAAAGATAAATAACTAATTGAATTATGAAATGGGTATAGATGCAATTTTGATTAGTAAAGAGGGTAGTTTCCCACTTGCCCTTTGATTTTATTGTCTAGATGACTCTTTAACCCATACAAAAACCTTTCTAACAGAACCATTTTTTATTTTTATTTACTTCTTTCTTTGAAATTCTCTAGTTGTTTCATCATCATATTATATTTTGTTATGATGAATAAATTAATTCTTTTTCAAAATTTATTCTTCTTGAATACTACTATTTAAGAAAGCTGTCTAAGATATTTAGTTGTTCTAGTTCTAGATATGTAGAAAATATCAGCACGCTGCACACCAACCCAAGGATGAATATGACTTCATCACTAAGTAAAAATGTTCAAAATATGAATATGTAGATTAATTATAGAAATAAATCTTCAAAAATATCTATTGAACTACCGAGATGGTCACTAATATAAAATGTGGACAATAAACTTTCAAATCTAATCCTTTTGATGTAACTTTCAAAACCTAATTATTACGTAAAAACCCACAAAAATATACTATTTGTCTCACGACAAAAAAAAAAGAAACAATTTTCTTCGATTTGCTTATGACTTTATTAACAATCAAATGACAATAACACACTACCCAATAGCCAAAAACAAACTCTACTGACACGTGTCAAAGCATGTGCAAGATATCATGTAAACCCATAAATGTCTTCATCATCTTCAACGTCACCCCATTCTTTAACGCCTCTTACATTTACAGTCTCTGCACAAGAAACATAGCTACAAAAATCTCAAACACCAAAAAACCTAAATCTAAGAATCATCCAAATCCATGAGGACAAGTAACAATCTAATAGGTTTAGTCAACTTCCTCACTTTCCTCCTCTCAATCCCCATCCTCGGTGGAGGAATATGGCTAAGTAGCCGGGCTAACTCCACCGACTGTTTAAGATTCCTCCAGTGGCCACTCATCGTCATCGGAATCTCAATCATGGTCGTCTCTTTAGCTGGATTTGCTGGAGCTTGTTACCGTAATAAGTTCCTCATGTGGCTATATCTAGTTGTCATGCTTCTCATCATCGCTGCCTTAATTGGTTTTATCATTTTTGCTTACGCTGTAACCGATAAAGGATCCGGTCGAGCCTTACTTAACCGGGGTTATTTGGATTATTATCTTGAAGATTATTCCGGTTGGTTAAAGGATCGAGTCTCAGATGATAGTTATTGGGGTAAAATCAGTTCTTGTATTAGAGATTCTCGTGCTTGTAGTAAGATTGGAAGGAGTTTTAATGGTGTTCCTGAAACTTCTGATATGTTCTACCTTAGAAGACTTAGCCCTGTTGAGGTAACTTTCTCTAATTATTATTTTTAAAATAAAATCTGAGAAGTGAAAAATTCAAATTTTTTGTTTTGAATTTCTATTTACTCTAACTTTTTTAGTTGATTTAGAATCAAGTCTAGTGATGTTCTTTATTTAATCTTGGATTCTGGGATATTGAGATTCAGAAATTTTAGAAAAGTTTTATGGATATTAGTTTTTCTTGGGAACAAGCTAAGTTCTTGAAATAACAATTTAGGCCCTCCATGTGTTCAGGACCCATATGACGAGAGAGTCTCAATTATTGAAATATAATAATATGGGAATTATTTGTTTTTTTTCTAACTGAAGAATCTTTGGGTAACTTTTTTTTTTAATAATTAACTTAGTTGACGATGAGTAATGGAGTTAGATCTGATTTAGCTTTGCCTTCAGCTTACTCCAGCAAACAAGAAAATAATAAACTGGAGAAATTTTATTTTCAATGTTTTTAAAAGGGTAAAAAATAGATGTAATTTATTCGACCTGATTGATTGTGTTGTGTGGAAGACATAAATGGAACATTTTTGAGCATGTAAAAAGGAATGATTCTCTAGGCTTCGATTCATATTGGCCAGAGATATAGTCTGCAACTTTTGCTGGCCTTAGTACCTTTGTTCTTATATGGTAGATTCATCATAAGGTTTTGGAGCGACCCAAAAAAGTATTACAACTTTTTGAAAAGAAATATTATTGCTTTGTTGTATTTTTTGGTTTTTTCTATTAATTTCGATATATTTATGTTCAAATTCCAAACTTTACACGTGACTGACCAGAAAAATGGTGAAGATGCATGGAAAGTTCGAAAGGGTAGTTGTTATAGTCCTTGTTTTGTCATAAATCATGAATTTAGAATGCTCTGTTTTGTTTGTTTTCCTCATGAAAGATTCTTTTGCTCTTTATATTTTTACTTTTTTGGTGTAGAATAAATGTATGGGCCGAGCCTATCGAGCTCTACTTAGATAGATGATCATAATGCTTTATGGTTATACTTATACATACGGTTTGAGCTTTGTAGAGTATAGTTATCTATACTTGACTCAATTGTTGTCTTAAATCAGAGTGTTTAGTCTCTGATTCACCTGCTTATGAATTATGCTCAGTTATAGAAAAAGAGTGATTAGTATCAATTGCGGTTTTTTTTTTTAATTGTTTGTTTACATTATCATCATAGATATTTGATTGAACTATATTACAAATGATGATCAATGTATTGCGGCTTTTTTTTTTTTTTTTTTTTGTCGTCAATGTATTACGGCTTATGATCTGTAATTGTTGTTACTTTGCAGTCTGGTTGTTGCAAGCCACCAACAGAGTGCGGTTATTCATATGTGAATGAGACGGGTTGGGCAATGGGAGGAGGGATGATGGGATCGAACCCGGACTGTACATTGTGGAGCAACGACCAAAGCTTGCTCTGTTATCAGTGTAGCTCTTGTAAAGCTGGTGTTCTTGGGAGCTTAAAGAAGAGCTGGAGAAAAGTATCGGTGATCAACATCGTGGTACTTATCATTCTCGTTATCTTCTACGTTATCGCTTATGCGGCTTATAGGAATGTTAAGAGGATTGATAACAATGAGCCGGCTGGTGAAGCTAGGATGACCAAATCACACCCTAGTCATTTCCACCTTTGATCAAAGTTTGGTATAGTTCATAAAAAAAAAAAGAATTGATGGAAGCTTTGATTTATCTTTACTCTGCCTTATGATGAAATTTGAATTTTTATTAGTACTTTTGTGTTTGTTTTTGGTAATGTAACACTTTTTTTTTGTGTGTATATTATTTATGTTTGAAATAGAATCCCTACTTCATTTATATGTTCCACTAGAAACAAACAAGCATTACAACTTAACCGGAAATGAAAACTCAAACGTTTAAGCTTAATCATGTTTTGGTTTCATCTTCACGTCTAAGTTCTGGACTCCATCTACGTATTATTTGCTCTTTCACTGTGTAGTCCTCTAAACACAAAGACAGATTCATATTCTCTGTGTTGATTTTTCCATTGACGTAAAGAATTAACAATGTTTTCGCGACGCTTCCAGTTAGCCGAACACTGCAATGGATATCGGTTATTTTCGCCAATGGACTGAACAAGAACAGCATATTCAGAGTAGACAAGATATGGATGATGTCTGTAGACCACGAAATCAACTCCATATTGTAACCCTGATCTCACAATCCAGTTCTTTGATCTTAGATGAGAATAAGCCTTGTAAGATGTAGCAAAATTTGGCTTAAAGGACCTCATGGATCGGCATAGATCTACCTCTTTCGAGGCGACAACCGTGAAGAGAGATCTTGATGCATTTCAGTTTGTAGAACAAAAAGAAAGCTTCTTCAAATGTTAATTGAATCGAGCTTTTGTACTTCTCGGCACAAACAACAGGTCTACCGAAACAACCACAGTCCAAAAGCTCAGCTTGCTCTGGCTCAACCGATAGAAGTACACTACAACTTGAGAGGAAACCCGAGGCTTCGGTTTGAGCCAAAGAAGATTGAAGCTCTGAGACTATTTTCGACATAGGTTCTGCAAGTGCCTTTGCCTCAGCACCTTTCAATTTCCACCTTGGTGCCATGGAGATAGTTCTGCACACAGAATAAAACATCAACCATTCATAAGTTTTAATGTTTGTTGCTTCTGCTTAGTCTTATGAGAAACTGCTCTTGTAAAAAAATACCTTAATAAAAAATGTAAATCTCAAGGTGTCCACAAAGTTAGATTGTGCATGCTCAACACAAACATACTGAATTATACGAGATAACTACTCTGTCAGGCATTTCGTCGAACAACTTACATTCACTAGAAATATAAAGGCTTGGATGCTGAAATTCATAAGTACACAGCTCAATTGTTAAGATATCGCATTCATATACACAAGATTAAGAGTGACGGATCTTCGGGAACAAGTGGTGGAGCCGTCGCAGCCGCCGGAGAGCTCTGATTTTGTCGCCGCTAATCTCGGAGAGATAAAATCGACTTTTGGGCCCAAGCACGGCCCAACTAGAAATTTCTTCGACCCTAGCCTCTAACGGAGAACCGGTTTTGATCCGAATACAACTAACCCGCAACTGTTTGATTCTCTCCTTGATTTAGGTCACGATGATGAGTTCTGAATATTTTTAGGTCTAAAAACTTCCATCCCAAGTTATCTGAAAACAGTCGCTGCTCTAAAGATAGATGATGAAGAGAAGAAGCAAAATATATCTTCCGGAAGATTTGCGAATTGAGAAACTCTCTAGAGCTGGGTGAAATCTCTTGCACGATTGCGATCAACATCCAAAAGATGGAACACTTTAGTCAAAGATAGGAGATTGGCTAAGAAACACTCTGCTTAATGCTCCAATGCACTCCACTTTGGTTCTCATGTTGAATGATTTTAGGGTTTATTTAGTGAGCCTTGATCTCCACGGAAACGTTACTCCATTTGCAAAGGTAACAAGTCAAATCAGCTTAAAGGATCATCTTTCCGAACAAGTGGATATACATAACACTTATCATTGTGACGGTTTATTGGTATGCATTACCAAAGACAATAGAATGGTTGTTTGGAATCCGTGTTCAGGTGAAACCAAATGGATCCAAGCTAGAAAAAGATTCAATAACAAATCCTCTCGTTACAAAATCTTGAGGATGCGTGGAGAAGTTGAAATCCCAACGTACACCGAGTCGAAGTCTCTGATTTTGTTTCTAATTCTTGGGGAATGGTATTGGTTCGAATACCAACATTTTGCATACCACAGAGAAGGAGTCGGAGTGGTCAAGTATAAAGAACTTCATATGTCTTTGCATAATTCTGCATTTTTGCTTCAAATTCTTTTTTAAACGAATAGAACTCCTTCTGAGCGAGTTTATATCTTATAAGACTTTAAAACCCATTGAAGGACCCTAAAAACATATATGAATTCTTAGTGAAAATATGTAAAAAACCCAACATATCAGTATCATCCCTAATCACAATCTTTAGCTATTAATTAGGATTAATCCCTTTTGGAACTTTATTACGTTTTCGGCTAATTGACATTGTTATTTCATGGTTGATGGATAGATGTGGTTATATATTTTGCTACACATGTGGAGCCGAATGGAAGGAAGGAGGTTGCCCTCATCGACAAAAGGTGCTTCCGGATGGTCTTGCAATTGGTTTTATGGGCCTATTTTTGTTTGACGCTTATATATTTATTAATCTTTCAGGTCAGACCCAAAAGAGAAGATTTTAATAGTTCTTTGTTGTCTTTCTCCATAGAATAATAAAACAATCGGTTTTTTAGAAGGATCATGTTGCTAGTTGAAAAACAATTTATCATGAGACATGAGAAAAATAACTGGAGGGTTGGTTACATTTGAGTTTCGGTTCATGTTGTTCTGATTGGTTTATGTTATAGTTATATTTAATTACTAAGTTAGGACCTGTGCAGATTAACACAAAAATTAAAGTTAAGAGATGATGGTTATATAGTAATAAGTGGCCCGTGAGCAGAAGAGTTCAACACAAACTTACAAACTTACACAAACAACAACTCTTTCAGGTACTTTTTCATTACAGATTTTTTTTCACTCCAAGGACCTGCAAAGAATTTCCATGAAAGATGTACGGAAATCCACAAACTGTTTTACAACCGTCTCAAAACTATGAATGTCGAATAATTCCAGCGAGAAGAATTTAAGGAAGCAGAGATTTGGTAAAATTCTTTGTTTTATTACTTGCATGTCAAGTTTCCTTTAGTTTAGATTTCTTTTATTTTAATTTTCTTTTTTATTTAGGTTTATTTCTTTCTTACTGTTGTTTTCCTATAGACTCTTAAAAAGTTAACTTCCTTTTGCGTTTATAGTTGTTCGTGAAACGACATATAGAAGTGAGGCTACTTGAAGGAGGAGTACCAAAATGTCCTCAGTATCAATGCGAGTCTAAGCTAACTCTTCTTGTAAGTTGTGCCAATCTTTTGACACCTAAACTAAGAGAGATGTGGGAACGAATGATCGTAGGGGAATCCGTTCCTGTGGTGGACAGAGTTTATTGCCCAAATCCAAGGTGCTCAGCTTTAATGTTGAAAACCGGAGATGGAACTATGAGATGCTCCTTTAAATGCGGTGAGCCCTTTTGCATCAACTGCAAAGTTCCGTGGTATAGTAACTTGTCGTGCAACGATTACAAGAGGTTGGATCCAAATCCTACAGCAGATGATATAAAGCTCAAAGCTTTAGCAAATAAGAAAATGTGGCGTCAATGTAAAAAGTGCCAAGAAATGATCGATTTGCAGGTATAATCTCTAATCATATTCTCTGGCTATTATAATCCTTTTGGAATTTGATTATGTTTTGAGTAATTTATTAACATTGTAATGTTCATGGTTGATGGATTA
Source organism: Cardamine chenopodiifolia (assembly GCA_963922655.1). Taxonomy (NCBI): domain Eukaryota; kingdom Viridiplantae; phylum Streptophyta; class Magnoliopsida; order Brassicales; family Brassicaceae; genus Cardamine; species Cardamine chenopodiifolia. The sequence goes on along the minus strand of OZ000479.1, from coordinate 10,394,887 downwards.
AATGTGGCTATTCCTTTTGCTACACATGTGGAGCCGAGTGGAACCAAGGCGGTTGCCCTCATCGACAAAAGATGCTTTCGTATGAGTGTTATGCTTGTTCTCTGATGATGTTTATCATTTTAATTTTAATAGGTTTTTGTTTCTTTTAGGCAAAATTTTGCCGAAAATGATGTATCATGTACTAATTACTCAAATAACACTCTCAAAACCGGGTCTATAATAATGACACAATTTTTTTGGAACAACATATGATCCTGTCATTTTATTTTTAAATGTATCTCCGAGATTGTCCTTTTGAATTACTTTTTCAACAAAACACAACTATGATTGACACAAAACTTAAAGTTACAAAAACGATGGTTATATTGATTACTAAACTTTCATCCCATAAGTTGTATTGTTTTACCAACTCTTTTGTTCATTGCAAGATTGTTTTTTTTTTTTTTTTTTTTTGTTTATTAATTGTTTTCATTGCAAGATTTTAATTTCATGGCAGCCTTGATATGTTTCTACTTTTAAGTAATTTAGGAGGACTCGGCCTCACTGTGCGTCCATTCAAATCTTGGTAAATAAGTATATGACAAAAAGGATTGTCTACAGAAATAAATACACAAGAGTAAACCGAGTTCAGTACCTTACCAGCTTTGTCTTCGGCCTGACCAATTGTATTCATGGAAAAGTATAATAAAAACATACAAAGTTACACAAACAATAACTCTTTCAGATATTTTTTTAATTACAGATTTTTTTTTAAACTCCAAGGACCCTCAAAGAATTTACAAATTTCAATGAATTTACATGAGAGATGTCAAGAATCCAGAAACTGTTAATATAGCAAACAAAAAATCCAACAAACAATTGGATGCAACTGTCTCAAAACTATGAATGTCAAATATTTATAGTGAAGAGAATTGTAAGAAAGCAGAGATTTGTTTCTTTTCCATATTCTTCTCAGCTTGGGGTCACTTTTCAGTTTTCACAATGTTTTTTCTTTTTTTTTTTGGTTATTTTTTTTGTCTTTCTTACACACTTTTGACAATGTTCGATCAAATATACCCTAAAGCTTCTCCTGTGTTTTTGTGACTTAGAATTGTTAACTAAAATTTATGATTTATCTATAGATATTTTCCCTGATTAGTTTGGATTTTGGGCCTTTTGGGATTTTTTTCGGGGCTCTTAAAGTTGTACGTATCCAATAAGATAGAAACCTTACTTGCCTGACAAGTTTCCTTTTCCTTTTTCTTTTGAGTCTTTGATTCCCTTTAGCTTTAGTTGTTTGATCTCTTCTATTTATAGAGACTCTTTTAAGGGTTAGGTAACTCTTTTACTCGAGAAAGCTTCTTAAGACGAGAATTTTCGTCTATGGGTAGGCACGATATTTCCGTAAAAGAGAGGAGACACAGTGATAAGCACAAGAAAAGGGAAGAAAAAGTTGAAGTTACAAAGCCATCAGGGAAAACAGGAGGAGTTTATATTCCTCCGTTCAAGCAAGAACGCAAGGTGAAGGAGGAGGAAGATAAGAGCAGCGTGGAGTATCAACATCTAACTTGGGATGCTCTTGGTAAAAGTATTAATGGGCTTGTAAATAAGGTCAACGCAAGCAACGTCAAGAACATAATCTCTGAACTCTTTGCTGAAAATCTCATTAGAGGGAGAGGAATTTTCTGCAGTTCATGTATCAACTCTCAGATGGCATGTCCTGAATCCACTGACGTCTTTGCAGCTTTAGTCGCTGGTGTTAACTCCAAACTCCCAGAAGTTGGTAAGCTTTTATTGAAAAGGCTTCTTTTGCAGCTGTTGGGGGCGTTTACGCATAAGGATAAGCCTCAAGTTCTTGATTTAGTAAGATTTCTAGCACATCTTGTAAACCAGCAAGTCGCTGAGGAGATCATTGCACTTGAATTAGTCAACTTACTTCTTGAAGACCCGTCTGATGACAGTGTTGAAGTGGCTGTTGTGTTGGTGAAAGAGTGTGGTGCAATGCTTCAGGACGTTACACCAAAAGGACTGTATGGGATTCTTGAGAGGCTTCGTGGTATACTTCATGAGGGAGAGATAGATAAGAGAGTTCAGTGTTTGATTGAAGAGTTCTTAGTGAAGTTTCCGGTACATCCAGCTGTTCGTCCTGAGTTAGATCTCGTTGACGATACATATTCGCACCATATCACTCTTGATCAAGAAAGAGATCCTGAAACCTCTCTTGATGTTTTTAAACCAGATCCTGACTTTCTTGAGAACGAAAAGAAATACGAGGCATTCAAGAAGAAGTTACTTAGTGAGGATTATGAAGATGGCTCTAATGCTAGTTCAGAGGACGAAGATGAGTCTTATGAAGAAGAGATGAGAATAAGAGATGAGATTGAGACTAATCTTAGGTGGACAATATACCAAATCATTATGTCTAGCGTTAATTTTGAGGAAGCATGTCACAAGTTACTTAAGATTAAACTTGAACCAGGTCAAGAGATGGAACTATGCATAATGCTATTGGAATGTTGCGCTCAGGAGAGAACTTATCGGTGTTACTACGGTTTGTTGGGTCAGCGTTTCTGTAAGATCAGCAAAATTCATCAAGATAATTTTGAGAGATGTTTTGTTCTGCAGTGTAGCCGTCTTGAGACTAACGAGTTGCGTAACGTGGCTAAGTTTTATGCTCATTTACTAATCACAGAAGCTCTCCCATGGAATGTGTTTGGCTACATTAGTTTATATGAGGAGGACACAAGTTCATCAGCTCGTATCTTCATTAAGTTCCTTTTTGAGGCATTGTCAGAAAACTTGGGGATTAGGCTACTTAATGAGAGGCTTAAGGATCTAACAATACAGGAATCTATCTTTCCTAAAGATAATTCAGAGAACATGCAACAGCAGAAGCAAGTTGCTGAATCAGAATCAGGATCATCATCTGAATCTGACAGTTTTGATTCATCTTCAGATTCTGAGTATGACTCATCATGATCTGGTTCTAAGTCTGACTCATCATCACCTTCTGGTTCTGAGTCTGACTCATATATCATTTTCAGATTATAAGTTTAACTCATCACCTTGTTACTGGGTCTGACTCATCACCTTCTGTTACTGGGTCTGACTCATCACCTTCTGTTACTGGGTCTGACTCAGTATCTTCAGAAGTCTGACTCATCATCTTCAGATTCTAAGTCTGACTCATCATCTTCTACTAATTCGGGTGAAAGTCACAGAGAGAAGAGGAAGCGAAGAAGAAGATCTTGATTGAGGCTATTTTGTTTGTTATCTCTAACAAAAATTCTTGAAACTTTTAGTTTTTTTTTTCACATGGTTTACTTTTTGTTTTGTTTGCCTCCTTAATACTTCTTTGCATATGATAATAAATGAATCTGTTTTTTTTTAATAGATTTTTTCCATGTTGCTATTAGGAAAACGATATTACTTACCATAAGGAAGAAAAAACCAAAGGCTTGGTTAAAATTTTTACGTCTCGGTGGTCTGATTTGTTTATATAGCTTAATTACTTGATTAGAACCCAAACCCACGCAGATTAACACAATGTTCGATCGGAAATACGCCAAAACTTCAACTGTGTTTACGACATATTGTTCATGTTAGTTTTTTTTTGGTTCACTAATATTTATCCAACAAGTTTTAGAATGGTATGATTAAAAAAACGATAAAGGTTAGAAAATTAGTTATCCATCCAATAAGATGAAAGTTTACTTGCCTGGCAAGTTTCCTTTATTTTAGTTTTCCTTTTCTTGGCCGTAAAGAAAAAAGTTTTCCTTTTCTTGGCCGTAAAGAAAAAAGTTTTCCTTTTCCTTTTAAGTCTTTGATTCTATTTAAAGATTAAATCTTGAAGTTCTACCCCTCGCATTTTTTTAAGTTGAAACAAGTTAGAATTCAAAATTCTCACACGCTGTCTTTTATGTCACATTCATAATATTAAGAGAACTTTCTTCTCAAACCTTCTTCTTCTACCACTTTTGCTCCCCGATTAAGAACTTGTCAATTTTTGTTGTAGGTTTTATATTGTTGGATAGGCTTAGGGCTTTCTGTGTTAATCGAGAAACCTTCTTAAAGTGAGAAAAGAGAGGAGACACAATCATAAGCACAAGAAAAGGGAAGACAAAAGTTAAGTTGCAAAGCCGAAGGTGGCAGAGCTCAATCAATCTGATAACAGTGCTATGGCCCTGGGAAAAACAAGAGGACTTAATATTCCTCCGTTCAAGAAAGAACGCAAGGTGAAGGAGGAAGAAGATAAGAGCAGCGTAGAGTATCAACGTAGAAAGAAAGGTGTGGCAGGAAAGGATCATGGAAGACTCGATTCCTGTAACAGAGATAATTTACTGCCCAAACTCGAGGTGCTTGGCTTTAATGTCGGTAAACGAGCTCTCTAAATTTACTAATGAAGCTAGAGTTTGGAGATGCTGGTTCAACTGCCGTCAACTCTTTTGCATCAACTGCAAAGTTTCATGGCATAATTGTAAAAGATAGTACCCCAATTCACACAAGAATTATGTCGAAACAAAAAACTTTTTGTTTCACACTTTATTAGAAATCTCTCAAAATGATTACACACTATTGATAGTTTTACAAAGACTTAAAAACTACCATTCTTAATATAAGACATATGATTTTTAACCCGATTTAGAGTAACCACTCTACTTTCTCAAACTCGAAAAGCTTACACTCTTGCTTCTTCAATTTTTTAAACAGCTGACTACTCATCATCGACCTTGACTCCTATTTATCATGAAGGATCAAGTCATGATTCAATTCTATCCTAACAAGATTTAACTTCATCTAAGTTTCCTAGATACCCTACGAATATATATCTTCTTGTATCAACTCACTCGATCTTCTCCAAATCGAGTATCTTATCCTCATCAGCTTCTTGATACGCCAAATCCATGTCAGCTATGATCCACGTCAGCATCTTGCTGATTCGTTGAGTATCTCATGAAGCAGACATCTTCTTCTTTGTTCCGACAAGTGCAGCTCATCCAACTTACACTTATAATAATAACTTGTCCTGCGAATATGACAAGAGCTTGCATCCATATCCTACCAAAAACGATGGAAAGGTAAAAGTTCTGGCAAATCATCAAATGTGGCATCAATGCGGAAAGTGCCAACCAGAACCGGTCCTGGGCTAAAGCCCATGAAACCCTTGCTTTAGGCACCACAAAAGATATCAATAATAAAGGACATCATTTTTCAAAAAAGTTAACATGGTGTAGTGGTTTAGCATTAGTTTCTTATACTTTCTAACCCGAGTTCGAATCCATAGCCTACATATAATGATATTTTTAATATAATTTACTTAATTACATGGGCTAAAAACTTGTATTGCTTTAGGCAGCAAAAACCATTAGGCAGGGTCTAGTGCCAACACATGATTGAACTTTATTATGGATGAGTAGGAGTAAAATGCAGGTATCATCTCCATTAACAACATTTTCCTTTCAGATTTTGTTATATGGTTTAATCTGATCTAGCATTGTATTTTCATGATAGATGTGGACATAGATTTTGCTACCAGTGTGGAGCCAAGGCTGGAGTTTGCCATCATGGTCATGGTCTTCCTCCAGGCCTTCGACTGCAACCACAACTGCCACGGTGGCTATCGTGGATTTGCTACTTGTTCTTGTTTTTTCTTGTCGTACTTGTAATATATCTACTACATTCGACTGAGACCCAAAAAACTAGTATGATCGCTTTAGTGGGGTTTTTTATCTTCTAAACTTTTTTTTTACGGCAAAAGACTCTATTTTATTAAGCTGATTCAAATAGGCGTGCATGGTTAGGCAGCCACTCCGGAACCCGAGTGCTTACATGAGAAAAAGATGTGTCTCATGCTCTAGCACCTTTTGCAAAGAAGTCCGCACGGATATTACATAATCTAGGTATATGAGCTCTATAAAAGGTGAAAAATCTAGATTTTATAATTTGAAATTCATCTAATTCGGTAGCAAATGCTGGCCACGCGTCTAGGTCGTAGATGACTCTCAACAACTCGGAGAAGTCTGATTCAAATTTCATGGCAATGTAATCTCTGTCCGCTATCACATGCATAGCCCATACAAGACCTTCTAATTCAGCATGTAGAGGAGAGAGAACTCTCGGAATACCTTTCAGGCCAAAAACTTCTTGGTGTTCCTCCTCTAAAGTAAATTCCAAATTCATGTAAGAATCTCCATCACGCCAAGCAGCATCTACCCGACATCGGGGAAAGTGGAATTAATTCTGGGCCAGTTCCGGTGCTCTTTGCTCTCCTCTATTATATTTGCTGCCTTTCCAGCTAAGGGATTCCGAAGTCACTAGTTGAATCGTATCTATCGGTGATATATTTTTTCCATTAAAACTTTTTTGTTACGGGCTTTCCAAATGAATCAAACCAGCCATGGGAAGACCTGTAGCTGTTTGTCTTGTACTCCTGCTTCCTTGAGGCGCCACAATAGAGTCAAAGTTTGTAAATAAAGCACTACACGGGAACTGCCCCGGAGACGTTGGCACAGTGGATAAGGCCAGACTTGAGCTGGGGGAGGGCATTCAAATATGAGATGATTTATTGTTTCATTTTCAAAGCCACATCTTGGACATGTTTTGTCAGTTGCACAATGTCGGTCGACCAGTCTGCTACATGACGATATACATCCAGAAATTGCTTGCCAAAGGAAGTGCTTGATTTTCCTTGTGGTTTTCAATTTCCATACCTGAGCTCTAAGATGCGTAGGCTAGGTTCGTGGGCTTCCGTCTGGATGTTAAGTGCTTGCGATGCCAGAGTGTAACGTGTTTTCACGGAATGCTGTCCCGATTTTGTGTACACCCAACAGTAATCATCAACTTGGTATGATTTGCTTGGCTTGAGGGCTCTGATAAGGGGAATGTCACACGGGTCAATCAACACTTGTAAGAGGTCTCTCTTCCATTATTTTGTGCCAAAATCTATCAGGTGGTTCACATAGAGGAAAGGATTTTGGTAATCCACTATAGCTTTCGCCTAACGTGCGTGGATAGTGGATATCCATGGGTCGCTCGAGATATTGAAACCCGACCTCACATTCTTCCTAATGCCTGCTTCAAGGAGTGGCTCCATTCAAAAGATGAAAATTAGCTTTCTTCGTGTCGAATGGGTTGGAGTATCAATAATATCTTCCTTTTCGAACTCTACTCAAAAGTGAGGAAGGATATCTTAAGAGTCGCCACAATTTCTTGGCTAATAAAGCCAGATTAACGTCGTTAAAATCATGGAACCCTAGGGCCTTTGGAATCTTTTAAACTTTAATTCATAATTTATATAATTTTTATACTGATTGTCTCCTCTAAAGTATTCAATTACAACTTATCACATCGTGGTATATGTCAACTAATCAATTAAATTTTGACACTTTTCAAATATTTGATATAATTTTGTTTTTACGTGTGATAAAATATTGTTAAACTCTTTCGTTCCTTAATGAAATTAACATTTACCTTCTCGTTGTTCTGTGCAAAACTAGAAATATGCACCATTGGGAATTTAGAAAAAAAAACAATCATCCAGAGCTGAAGAAAGAAAGAAATAGAAACGTAAAAACCATAACTGGTTCAGTCTCAAGTCTCAACCAATTTCTCTCTTAGGTTCTTGCATCAGTGAACTAGTGGGTACTTGCCCGAAAAGTTTTTCTTCTCTCTATAGTTTATTCCTTTTCAATAGTTTTCCTTTATTTTTTATAACAATTATTCGAATTCTTTTATTTTATTTTTCATCTAGATTTTGTTTTTCATAAAGAATTTTCTTTATGTTTTTTTTTCTTACTTACTAATTTCCTTTTGCCTTTAGTTGTTGGATCCCTATATAAAGAGACTCTGTTTTTTTATATAATTAGTAAATTCAAGAGAAGTTTCTTCTCAAAACCTTTCCTTGAACTTTATTATTTGTGACTTAACTCACGAGGAGCCGCCTCTGCTCTATATATATAGTACGAGTCATAAAACCTTAAGACTCCTAAGGGATAAAAAAAAAATCTTAACTATGCAAAAAAGAAATTAGAAATATGCAAAAGTATGCTGCTCAGAAGAAGACTTGTGGTATATGCTTCGACGATGATATCAAAGCTGGGCAGATGTTTTCCAATGCTTTATGCAGTCATCATCAATTCTGTGTGGAGTGCATGAAACAACATATAGAAGTGAGGCTGATCGAGGGAGGTGTACCGAGATGTCCTCATTTTGGCTGCACATCAAACCTAACTCTTAAAAGTTATGCCCATCTTTTTTTTTTGAATAAATGTAAAAATATATTCAAAGAAAATCCTTTGTACACATATGTGCGAACGTTTCAAAAAGATTTGAATGCCTAAAATTCTTAGAGTTCATCGAAAGCGGTGGCCTCGTTAAAATCTAAGGCTGGAAAACCCATTTGGGACAAAACCAGCTCTCGGGAAAAATAGTACCTCACCTTCGATTGAGCTGAAAATCTAGAAAACAAACCAAGCTGAAAAATACAATAGAAACTTAAGCTTGTGACGCAAACCAATGCTGCAATCCCTCCTGCCAAATTCCTTGACTCTGTATCGTTGAGAGACGAAGCTGGACTGTCCTTTCCACCCCTTTTACTATGCTTGCCATGTTCGATGGAACTTCCCCATGTCTGCGATGATTCCTTTCTCGCCATAAGAAGTAAATAAAAGTTTGGAACACATACCTTTTTAGGAACATCTTGTAATCCCCTCGTCTTGACGTCGATAAATGTGATAAGATATAAGTAAACTGGTCCGTATAGTCCTGATGGAACAACCGGGAAGCTAGATTTTCCCAAACCTGTAAAGTGATAGGGCAAGAGAAGAATAAATGATTCCTTGTTTCCATATGGTTTGAACAGAAGACGCATCCTACGGCGGTATTACAGTTCCAGGAAAACAATCTATTTCCCGTGGAGTGCTTCGGAGTTGCATGAGAAAACTAGACAGCTTTAGACCATATCTTCTCCGATGTGCTTTCTCTAATCTGGTTCCATGTATCCTTTGATGAGAACCAGGGTATAAACTTATCCGCACTACTACGCCATAATGCAATATCATTGTCTAAATAGCCCCCATCCCATGCTTTTTTAATTTCATCTTGTATCTGGGATAAGATCTAAAAATGTCTACATCTCGGTCTATGATTTTTAAAGACATCCTCCAAAGTGACCGACCCTAGGATACCCATATCAATACTCCCTTGACTGCCTAACACTTCAAACAGTCTACCAAGATGACTCCAATCATCGTGCCAAAATGACGTTTGAGCCCCACCTCAGACTCACTTTATGAAATCTTTTTGCTAAGTCCCTATATTTAAGAAGTCTCCTCCACATCCACGAATCCACACTTGTGTTAGGATTTACCGACCAAAAAGAACTCCGTCTTATCAAATTCTTTTGAATGCAGTTTACCCAAAGACTCTTTTTTGCTGAGACTAACCGCCATATCAATTTGTAGCAGCTCACCTTATTTGCTTCCACCAAGAACTTTATACCAAGGCCTCCTTCTGATTTTGGTTTACAAATGTCCACCCAAGCCACTTTTGCTTTCTTTGAATTTAGAGTTGGTCCTGACCACAAGAAAGCTGAGCTTATTTTCTCCTTTTCTTGGATGCAAGCTCGCGGAAGCCGAAATGCCGCCATCAAGATATTTGTTATACTAGCTATCACCGGGAGAATAATTGGAGGCGACCTGCAAAAGAAAAAAATAATTTTTCCAAAAACCAATTTTTCCGCGGATCTTATCTATAAGCGGCTGATAATCCGAAGTAGTCATCTTTTTTTTCAACAACGGCAACCCTAAATATTTCACCGGCAATTCTCCAAGGTTAAACAGAAACCTCGAGAGAGTTTGTCTCCCTGTAATCGATATCCTGACGGCAAAAAGGGTGGTCTTTTCCAAACTTATTTTTAACCCTGAGACTCTCGCAAAATCATCAAACACATCAAGAATACCTTTTATAGATCGTGCTCTTCCATCGACAAATACCATTATGTCGTCCATGAAACATAAATGTATGATATTTAAACTTCTACATCTCGGGTGATAACCAAATTTTCCTTCCGTAACTACCTTATCAAGTATTAAAGATAAAACGTTCATTGATATAACAAAGAGATAAGGAGATAGGGAGCAACCTTGACGCAATCCATGATCGCTCCCAAAAAACCCTGCAAGCTCACCATTTACCTGGACCGAGAACGATGGGGTCGTAACACATAATTCAATCCAGCGAATAAATTTTGCCGGTAACTCCATTACCCTCAAAACCGTAGTCAGAAACTGCCAATCTACGAAGTTAAAAGCTTTTGAGATATCTATCTTTATAGCACATCGGGAAGCTACATTTGACTTATGATAATCATTTACAAGCTCAGATGCTAACAACAGATTCTTCATTAGATAACTATCCTTAATAAACGCTGACTGATTCGGCTTTATAAATTCATGGAGGATCAACTTTAAACGATTAGCCAAGAGTTTAGAAATGACCTTATAGATAACATTGCAACAAGATATCGGTATGTAATCCTTTATGCCTATTGTTTCTGTTTTCTTCGGTATCAACAATAGGATTGTTGAATTTATCCCTTTCGAGAGAAACCCATACCTGAAAAAAGCTTGGATCGCCACTATAAAGTCTTTCTCAACAATGGGCCAAACCTCCTTGAAGAACTCCACAGTGTAACCATCCGGACCTGGGGCCTTATTTACCGTCATTGAAAACAAAATATCCTTTATTTCTGCCTCCAATACAGCCATCAACAATCCCCCTTTAACCTGCTCCGAACATCGATAGTCTAGCAGTCCACTTATTTCCTCCAGCAGACTAGATTCCGAGAGTGAGTCTGCCATCGTCCGAGCTGGAAACAACTCTGAATAAAATCTTACCGTCTCAGATTTGATTTTCTCTCTTCCCGTGAGAAGACTCCCCTCCGCATCTCTGATCACATTTATCGAATTACGCATTTGTCTCTACTTTAAAGTATTATAAAAAAACCTGTTGATCTATCTCAGACCTCCATCCAATGGCGCTTTGCCCTTTGCTTTAGGAACTCCTCTTCTAGCCCTGATACATTATCCCATCTATCATAAGCCTCCGCTTCGCGCAACATATTACTACAACCTGGATTCAACAAAGTTTCTTCTTGCTTTTGACAGAGCTCCACAAAAGCCTCTTCTGTTCTTCTTGACAATTGATATTTTTTTGCGGCTTAAATTCCGAATGACAGGTTTTAAAAGCTTAACCTTCTTAGACAATCAGAACAACGTTGTAGTTGAAGAAAAATTCCCCTTGGTATTTCGCCAATAAGCCTCTACCGCTGGCTTAAAATCCTCCATCTTGATCACTGCATTCACCACCTTAAAGGGACATTTTCGTTTGTAAGGAGAACCTACCATAGAGATAACAAAACAGAGATGGTCTGAGCATCCTTTAGCCTCATAGACACAATAAGAATTATCAATTTGCTGCAACCAAATGTCATTTATCAAGACACGATCTAGCTTCTTGCAAATTAACCCAGCCTCCCGCTTATTACACCATGTAAGCTTCGGGCCATGGTGAGCCATGTCCATCAAAGAACAACATCTCACAGCATCCTGAAACTTAACCATACCTGAAAACGCTCCATGTAAAGTGGACGGGACTGAGTGCTCCGTTATCTCTAAAATTTCATTGAAATCCCCTAGACACATCCACTTCTTTCCACGATAATGAGTTGTATCTTAGTGATGTTTTAGATCCCGCCATAGCTCACGACACTCTTCCAATGAATTAGACGCATATACCAAAGTACATAGGAACTCCTCTGCTATACCGTCCATCTTAATAAGGCATGAAATAAATTGCTTTCTCGTATACTCAACCTTTAGAGTCACCTTGTTGTTCCACATAACCCAAATTCTTCCCAATGGATCATATTCATAATTTGAGACCATCGACCAACCCCCTAAGATCGCTTTTGCAACATGGCCAGACTTATGTTCTTTGACTCTTGTTTCCAACAGCCCTCCAAAAACCATTGAGTTTGAACTGATCATATCCTTAACAATCGAATGTTTTTCTTTTTATTCAGACCCTTAACATTCCAAGAGAAGCTCGACATTAATGTTTTTTCTTTTGGTTCCTTTTACCGATACCAGTTGTTTGGCCTTCCGCTTTCTCACCTGTAGCTGAAAAATATTTGTGTGCTACCTTCGAATAACGAGACAAAGGGGCACGGGTACCCACCTCAGTTCTACTCAATCCTGGTATACTCGTTTTCCTGAGCTTCCCCCATCCGATCTAGACTTTAACTCCTCCTCTATAGCTTTTTCCAACTTTGAGCTTACCTCTACCTCCGTTTTGTTAAATAATTTGTTGTCTTCTGAATCTGAAACCTATGTTGTCTTCCAAATCTGAAACCTATGTTGTCTTCATTCCCAGTTCTCCAGCCTCCTCTAACACCCCCGCTTCCTCCCCTTGATTACTTAAAACCGCATATCTAGAAGGAGACGCAATAATCACTTCCCCGTAAACAAGAGATTTGGGCTTCTTCACCTGTTTTTGCCTCCCGAGTGTGATACCAAAGACCATTATGTGGTCTTTACCTGATTTTCCAGAGAAGATTGAGTTAACTCCCCTGCAAGCGAACCCGGAGCAGCCCTCTCCAAACCAACTATACTCCGATCTGGCAACCTAGAGCTATTCATCTCACCCTCCGGAGCACCTGTCCCGACTAAGATTCCTCCTAACACCGCGTCTTTACCTATTGGGAGCTCAAATCTCCCACCCTTATGCTGCGATGGGGCCTTTACCGGCTCACCTCTCTCCTCCAACGAGTTTGACATCAATGGCTTTTCCATTGTTGACCTGAACTTCAAAAGACATCCATCCTCCAAATGTTCCCACTTTCCACATGTGTTGCACCTAGGTGGAAGCCAAGGGAATTCAAAACACACATTAACCTTTTCTCCTTTCACTTCATAGTGATAGAACGCTGATAAGTTTCTTGTAAAAGATCAATATTAACTAGCACCTTTGCTTCATCAAAACTATTGACCAACTCTGTATCTCGCTGTAGACGAATGTGACTTCCTAAAGGGCAAGCTAAAAAACTCAGCCCTTTCCACGAAAACATAGAATGCGGGACGTTCTTCATCATAACCCACATATGCATAGAAGTAATATCCGGTTGAGCATCCTTAGCACTGGGAGTCCATTTTGAAACTAACAACGGAACGTCAAAAATTTTCCACACACTCCGACGAAGCACTCATTGTCTAGCCCTTGCATTTCAAATTCGGAACTTAATCATTGTTTCATTCACTTCCAATGCATCAATTTTTATCGACTTATCCCCTAACTTCCAACTTTTTTTTATAATGACATGCACTTTCGCTATATTCGGAGCCCTAGATGTAAACCGTCATACTAGAAAGTCCTCCCATAGAGGGGGGGGCATCCTGCAAAATCTCATCCGGAATAGGGACCACGTCCTTTCTTTTAATCAAAGAAATATTACAAGTGTACTGAGATAAACCCTGATGACTCGCCACCTGGGCCCAAGATTTCTTCGTTGGCACCCTCTCCGGTTCCCTGTTGCTCAAGGTCCGACCCTGTGATAAATTTCCTGCCGCAACCAAAGTCTCCTTAACTGCACCTGCTTCACCCGCTAAAGCTACTTACTCACCCCTATCCCTTCCTCTGATCTTAAGACTGTCGACAGACCCCCCTCCCTAGCCGGCAAAGAGTCTTCTGCCGCAACATTACCCATCTCTAAAACCTTTTCCTTGATCGCCCCCAAAACCGACCCAACCCCTGCCTTAACTTCTGAAACCCGAGTCCCCCCTGATGTAGAGCCTCCGTCATCCCCTGCTTTGTTTTGTCCCGTGCGAACTGTAATTGTGTTATCACTAACATTGCCACCACCTCTGAAAAAACATCACTGCCTTTCACAACCACCTCTGCCTGCTTCGAACCACAGACACAAGCCCTTTCCATCCCTGAAACCCCATCAGACGCTGCTCTATTCTGGCCCCTACAGACTGAACCCGTGAAACCACAATCATCCTCAACCACCTCTGAACTGACAACTCTTCCTCTCAAACCCAAACCAGCCCTTGATCCTTCCTCCGGCTTCCCGGTAACATCACCCCTAGCCGCTTCCAAACCTGCAGCAGTGCCATCGTGATCCCCAAAAAAAAAGACCTAGATCGCCTTTAGAATCGCCTCCATACCTAACTTATCCAAATGGTGCTTTTTATACCGGGAAACAATGAATCAAAGAGGACTCAATTCATGTATGTGACAGAGTTTACTGCCCAAAACCAAGGTGCTCAGCTTTAATGTCGAGAACCGAACTCTCGAAATCTACTAAAGAAGCTGAAGTTAAGAGATGTTGTGTCAAATGCGGCAAATCCTTTTGCATAAAATGCAAATTTCAGTGGCATAGTGACTTGTCGTGCAACGATTACACAAGACTGAGTGCAAATCTAACAAAAGATGATATAAAGTTCAAAGCTTTAGCAAATCTGAAACTTTGGCGTCAGTGTGGAAATTGCCAACACATGATTGAACTTTCAGAAGGATGCCACCATGTAACTTGCAGGTACGTATCATCTCTAGACTCTAATCACATTCTCTAGCTATTATAGTTAATCCTTTTGGGAATTTGCTTATGTTTTTGACTTTTCGCCTAATTAAATTTGTAGTTTTCATGGTTGATGGATAGATGTGGCTATTCTTTTTGCTACACATGTGGAGCCGAGTGGAAGCGAGGAGGTTGCTTTCATGGAATGTCAGAGATGAATGTGATTGTTGGTTTTTTTTTTCTTAGTTTATAATTTCCCTATATTAATTCTCATCATTAATCGCTATTACCCTAACTAATCCTCTATATTCTTCGTCTCTAAATAAAACCACCTCCATCAAAAGGTTCTAGAGGAGGGGTTCTTAAAAATTTATAATGATAAATAATAGATAAATATTAGAAGGGTTCTTAAAAAATTAGAAAAAAATCTAAAAGTTTTGATTTAAGAACTTCTCTAATATTTATCGATTATTTGTCACCATAAATTTTTAAGAACCCCCTCTTGAAAACCCCTAATGAAGATGCTCTAAGAAGCTTAAAACCATCAACAACTGTACTTTTAAGTGATTTCAAGGCTTGGCCTCACTGTGGTTCCACTTCAATCATAGTTATTCGTACTATATGATTAAAAGGATTATACAATATCTACATAAATGAATACACACGAGACCTAACAAACCGAGTTCAGTTCCTCACCAGCTTTGTCTTCAACCTGACTTTTAGAAATAGGTTCCAGAAGAAGAAGTAACACCCAAAACACTCGTTACTAAAACTGAAATAACAATAACGTAACAAAAACAGAGTAAAAACTTCCAAGAGAAACAAAACCTAACCCTATTTCTGAAAACTTAATGTAAAACAATCTAAGAAAAGGAAATAAATGGTTTCCTAAATCACGAAATAGAAAGAATACGTATCATTGGCCTACTTGCCCGACAAGTTTCCTTATTCAATGCTTTTCCTTTATATTAATTTCCTTGTTGCTTAGGGGTTTTCCTTGTTACACTTAGTTTCCTTTTTATTCTCGAAGTCCCTTTTGCTTGTTCGATCTCTTCTATTTAGAGAGACTTGCATGTTCTGTTTTTTATTTCACGTTTCTATAAAACTAAGAGAATTTTCCCTGAAATCACTACCTGATCCTGATCGTTGCGATGCAACCATATAAGAAAACGACTAGCTTCGATCTTTCGGATTTTTGAGGCCGCAAAGAGTATTAGATATGCTTATAAGCTAACAAGGGAAGCAATAGTTTCTGAAATCAGCGGGCCTGTGAATCCTCCTCACCAAGCCAGGGCTACTCGCAAAACGACTTGTAGTATCTGTTTAGATGATGATATTAATGCCAATCAGATGTTTTCCGTTAGTAAATGTCGCCATCGATTCTGTTACGAGTGTGTGAAACGGCACAGAGGTGAGGCTACTCGAGGGAAGTGTGATTAGATGTCCTCAATACTGCTGCAAGTCTAAGTTGACTTTTGGAAGCTGTGTCAATCTTTTGACACCTAAACTAAGAAAAATGTGGCAAGCAAGGATCATGGAGGACTCAATTCCTGTAACAGAGAGAATTTATGCTCTAGGCATGCGATTTTGGTTACTTCAGGGCGGGTTGGTTCGGAATTTTGGGTATTCGGTTAGTTCGGAAAATGTAAATTGGTAGCGAAACTAGCCGAATTAGATTTCGGTTTGGTTTGGTTTGGAAACCAGATTTTTGGGTTTTGATTTTTAAAATAAAATTGAATTTAATAAAAGTTTTCAAAATAATATTTATAAGTAAATGGTATCTAGAAATATTTTAAGGAAATAATTAAGTATTTTTAGTTAAGGAAGAGATTTATTCTTATTTTTCTGAGAATAAGATAATTTGTATTTCTGTATTTTAAATTTATTATTAAAATTTATTTTACCAGTTTAGTAATATTAAATTGTCAGTTACCAATTTTTTTCCCAAATATTTATCATTAGTAATAATGTAATATTATTAGTAATAATGTAATATTATTTTCAAATATAAGGAACGTGATTCCACAATTTCTACATAAAACGTGATTCTATAACTTTTCCAAATGGGAAAAGAAGAATACAACACAAAACAAACTTACAACACTCCAACCGAACTCAAAATTATGAATGTCACGCAATTCCATTGGAGATAACTTGGGGAGTATTGGCTATAACTTAGGAGCAAGATGTGTATATTGATTGTGAATTTTTAAATTCAGTTTATAAAGGAAACCCGTGAATCTCGAACCGAAAAATATTCTAGAAATTATATTGTGACAAGGATGAAGTAGATTTAACTATATATCGTAAGATTTAAATAAATCATATCTCTAGTTGAGGTAAGTTCAACCCTTGTGTATCAATTGTATCTTGTTTATTGATCAACAACAAAAACCTTCTTAAATCAAATCTACATTAACAGATCCTTTTTATTCTTCAGTTCTCATTTGCTTAAGTTGTTCGATCTTATATTTAAAGAGACTTGCATGCTCTGTTTTTGTTTCACGTTTCTATAAAATTAAGAGAACTTTCTTCTTAAACCTTTCCCTGAATTCGCTACTGAAATCAACATGTCTGTGATTCATCCTCACCAAGCCAGGGCTACTCGTAAAACAACTTGTGGTATCTGCTTAGATGACGATATTAACACTAATGATATGTTTTATGTTAATAAATGCGGCCATCGATTCTGTTGCGAGTGTGTGAAACGACATATAGAGGTGAAGCTACTCGAAGGAAGCGTGACTAGATGTCCTCATTATGGCTGCAAATCGAACCTGACTCTTAGAAGCTGTGCCCATCTTTTGACACCTAAACTACGAGCTATGGGTCAAAGAGGACCTGATTCGTAAACGAGAGAATTTATTGCCCAAACCTGAGTTGCACGGTTTTAATGTCGGCTAACGATCTCTCTAAATTACTAAAGAAGTTAGGATATACTTCCTCAAATGCAGTCAACTCATTTGCATTAACTGTAAAGTTCGGTGGCATCGTAACTTGCAAGACCGGCCCAAACCAATATTGAGCCTAAAGCAAAAAATTTTTTAACTCCATTTAAAAAAATGTAAAATCAGGTAGATGGTAAGGGTTGACTTGCACTTGACTTAAGCCACTAACCAAAAATAAAGTTTTTTAAAATGGTGCCCTTAACATATATATATATATATATATATATATATACATTTGACGCCTAAAGCACATGCTTTATAAGGTTTTGGTCAGGGCTGGGCCTGGTAACTTGTCGTGCGACGATTACAAGAGACTGAGTCCAAGTACTACATATAACTTGATATAAAGCTAAAAGCTAAAAGCTTTAGCAAATCGGAAATTGTGGCGTCAATGTGGAAATTGCCAAAACATGATTGAACTTTCTCAAGGATGCATCAAACTGAAATGCATGTATCATCTCTATTAATAACAATCAAATTTGGTAGTGTTTTAATTTGATTAAGCTTTTGCATTTTCATAATGTGGAAAAGTTTTGCTACCAATGTGGAGTCGAGGCCGGAGGTTGCTATAATTTTGATCCTCCAATGCCACCACTGTGGCCATCACAGCCGTTTCTGACTCCACCAGAATGGCTTACCATGTTGTGCATTTTTTTTTGCATTGTGGTACTTATAGCATTTTTTGCTTTATAAATAAGTATGACTGGTTTTGTGGATAGTTTACAGGGATTATACTAGTCCCGAGTTTTGAACAAAATAAAAATTAGCTATTAAATCACAACATAACACTGGTTTTGGAGCATTTTGTGATGTGAACTTCTTGAAGAAACTAGACTAACCACTCACCTCACAAATAACACTAGCCATTGTGAAACACTTCATCCTGGAAAATTTGTTTCCGCTACCGAAACGTTGTGGTTTAGACATATATAAACCATTCTTTTATTAATTGAGCAATAATATGAAGGCAACTTAATTATTTCTTTAGGCTTACATCATTCACGCAACCATCATTTGTTTCTTCCTTATTGGATCTTTTATCTCGTGCACTATTGTGTTTATACTTAACAAGTACATGTATCCATTAAATATACATAAGCAGTGGATTTTAGGGGGGGGGGAGAACTGGAAATGAAAATGATGTGATGTTTAATAAACATCAATCGACTTCCTTCTATAGTTATATAATTGGTAAAGAAGACTTTCAAATTGTGAATTTTATTCACCCAATCATTCATTACTTATATCAATTACAAAACTAGTTAAATATTTCTAAGACCATATACACAACTACCAAAACTGGGATCGGTAGCAGCAAATGTGCCGGTATTTCTGAAACTACACGCCTCTTTGGTACGACTATGAATTTGATAATAAGTGTTCATCACATACGACGCATGATTTACAAGATTATTAGGGATAAAGCAGGATCCAGCAAGTTGGATTGGACTACAATCAACTTTTCGACTACATGTAAAATTAATGTTTGATTGTAGTTGCACATTCGTTGCGGTCAGGGTTATTATACACCATTGATTGGCAATCACGACATGGAGGTGGTTAATCATGATGGAAGAGAGAAAGATGAAAATAGTTCACAAGGCGATGAAACTTTGGCCATTGTTTAAAATAATAATTCAAATGATAACAAATAGTTTTAGTTTTGGATATCTATGTGAGTATAAGTATATGTGTTATATATAATTTTATATATTACTAATTTATTTCAATGATATATCAAGGGATATATTACTTATAGTATATATATTAAATCAAGTAATATATTAATTCTAGTAAAATAGTTGAATAGAATTGAATAAATAATTTGGAATGAAATGTCTATAAAAAGGTATAATCACTATATAGGGGAAAGTCAGAGATTAAAAAACTATTTAGGAAATTAGAATATATTTTTATAATAAGAAATATATATTTATAATTCAAAACGATATGTCTATCAAAACTTTTAATCACTAGGTATAGTAGAAAATAAAATTTTTAAAAAATTTAGTAAAATAGAAATATTTATTCAAAATTAGAAAATATATCTCTATCATTGGAAATTTATACATTTATAGTTTGAAGTAATATTTCTATATAAACTTTTAATCACTAAATAGAAGAAAGTCAAAGATTTAGTCAAAGATTTTAAAATATTTAGGAAAGTAGAAAATTTTTTATAATTAGAAACTTTATCTTTTTAACTAGATATATATATATATATATATATAGTATGAAATGATATGTCTATAAAAAATTTAATCACTATATAGTAGAAAGTCAAAGATTTTTAATATTTTAAAAAGTAGAAATATTTTTTTTATAATTAGAAAATGTATCTTTATAATTAGAAATATATCTTTATAATTTTTAATGATATTTTTATAAAACATAAAATTTTATTTATAATTTGAAATGACATGTATATAAAACGTTTTAATGAATAGATAGGAGAAAGTCTAACATTTAAATATATTTAGGAAAATTGAAATATATCTTTATAATTTGAAACAAAATGTCTACAAAATATAAATATATATATATATATATATATATAACTCTAAATGATATGTCTATAAAAAAACTTTAAACCACTAGATAGTAAAAATAAAAGTATTGAAAAATATTGAGGAGATAGAAATATGTTATTATAATTAGAGATTTATATTAATAGTTTGAATTGATGTCTATAAAAATATTAATCCCTATACAGTAGATAATCAACAATTCAAAATTATAAAAACAATATAAGAGGATCATTATCAAATAAGAAAATGATATAATTATACAAATTAGTAATTATGATTTTAAATAACTGGAAAATCATAATTTTGAACAAAATGAAAATTAACTATTGAATCACAACACTACACTGATTTTGGAGCATTTGTGATATGAAGTTCTTGAAGAAATTGGACTAACCACTCACCTCACAAATAACACTAGCCATTGTGAAACACTTCATCCTGGAAATTTTGCTTCCGCTACCATAGCGTTTTGGTTTAGACATATATAAACCATTCTTTTATTAATAGATCAATAATATGAAAACAACTTAATTATTTCTTTAGGCTTACATCATTCATGCAACCATCATTATTAAATCTCTTATTTTGTGCACTATCCTATTTATACTTAACAGGTACATGTATCCATCAAAATATAATAAGCAGTGGATTTTAAAAGGGAGAGAATTGGAAATGAAAATGATGTGATGTTTAATGAACATCTATCGAGTTCCTTTGATAGTTATATAATTTTAAAATATTTAGGAAATAGAAATATTTCTTCGTAATTAGAAAATATATCTCTATAATTTGAAATACTTACATTTATAGTTTGAAATGATATTTCTATATAAAATTTTAATCACTAGATACTAGAAAGCCTAAGATTTAGCCAAAGATTTAAAAAATTTTAGGAATATAGAAATATTTCTTTATAATTAGAAAATATATCCTTGTAACTATATATATATATATATATTTCTAGTATGAAATGATTTGTCCAATATATATAAAGATATATCTTTCTAGTATGAAATAATATGTCTATAAAAATAGAAATATATGTCTAAGATTATGTCTAAGATTTAAATATATTAGGTAAATAAAAATATATCTTTATAATTTGAAACAATATGTCTATAAAATATAAATATATCTATATAACTTAAAATGATATGTCTATATAAAAATTTAAATCACTAGATAGTAAAAATTAAATATTTAAAAATATTAAGAAAAGTATAGATATGCTTTTATAATTAAAATTTAATATTAATACCTATATAGTAGAAAATAAACTATTCAAAATTATAAAATTTTTATAAAAGGATCATTACAAAATAAGAAAATATTATAATTATACAAATAAGTAAAAATGATATAAAATAATTGGAAATTCATAATATTGAACAAAATGAAAATTAGCTATTGAATCACAACACAACACTGGTCTTGGAGCATTTGTAATGTGAAGTTCTCGAAGAAATTGGACTAACCACTCACCTCACAAATAACACTAGCCATTCTGAAATATTTTATCCTGGAAATTTTGCTTACGCTACCGAAGTGTTATGGTTTACACATATATAAACCATTTTTTTATTAACAGCTCAACAATATGAAGACAACTTAATTATTTCTTTATGCTTTCATCATTCATGAAACCATCATTTGTCCTTCCTTATTGGATCTTTTATCTCGTGCCCTATCGTGTTTATACTTAACAAGTACATCTATCCATCTAATATACATAAGCCGTGGATTTTAGAAGGGGGGGGGGGGGGGGAATTGGAAATGAAAAGATGTGATGTGTAATGAACACCAATCGAGTTCCTTTCATAGGTAGATAATTGGCAAGAAAGACTTTCAAACCGTGATTTTTATTCATCCAATCATTCATTATGCATATCAATTACAAAAACTAGTGAAGTATTTCTAAGACCCATATACACAACTACCAAAACTGGGATCGGTAGCAGCAAATGTGCCTGTATTTCCGAAACTACACGCCTCTTTGGTACGACCGTGGCTTTGATAATAAGCGTTCATCGCGTATGACGCATGATTTACAAGAGTATTAGGGATAAAGCAGGATCCACCAGGTCGGATTGGTCTACAGTCAACTCCTTGACTACATGCAAAATTAATGTTTGATTGTAGTTGTGCATTTGTCGCGGTCAGGGTTGCTATACACCATTGATTGGCACTCACGACATAGAGGTGGTTGATCATGATGGAAGAGAGAAAGATGAAAAGTAGTGTCAAAGGCGATGGAATTTTGGCCATTGTTTATAATGACAATTCAAATAATAACAAATAGTTTTAGTTTTGGATATCTATGTGAATATATGTATATGTGCTATATATAAGTTTATATATTACTAATTTATATCAATGATATATCAAGTGATATATTAATTATAGTATATGTATATATTAAATCAAGTAATATATTAACTCTAGTCAAATATTTGAATAGAATTGAATAAATAATTTGAAATGAAATGTCTATAAAAAGGTCTAATAACTATATGGGGAAAAGTCAGAGATTTAAATTTATTTAGAAAAATAGAAATATATTTTCATAATAAGAAATATATATTTTTAATTCGAAATGATATGTCTATCAAAACTTTTAATCACTTGATATAGTATAAAGTCAAAGATTTTAAAATATTTAGGAAAATAGAAATATTTCTTCATCACT
This sequence comes from Cardamine chenopodiifolia, assembly GCA_963922655.1. Taxonomy (NCBI): domain Eukaryota; kingdom Viridiplantae; phylum Streptophyta; class Magnoliopsida; order Brassicales; family Brassicaceae; genus Cardamine; species Cardamine chenopodiifolia. The sequence goes on along the minus strand of OZ000479.1, from coordinate 10,372,168 downwards.
AGAAAATTATCCCTATAATTGGAAATATATACATTTAAATTTTGAAGAAATATTCTATATAATCTTTTAATGAATAGATAGTAGATAGTCAAATATTTAGTCAAATATATTAAAATAATTATGAAAATTGAAATATTTCTTTATAATTAGAAAATATATCTTCGTAACTAGAAATATTTATACAGATATATAGTATGAAATGATATGTGTATAAAAAAATTAATCACTTTGTAGGAGAAAGTCAAAGATTTTAAAATATTTAAGAAAGTACAAGTATTTGTTCATAATTAGAAAATGTATCATTGTTATTAGAAATATATCTTCATAATTTGTAATGATATGTGTATAAAACATAAATTTATATTTATAATTTGAAATGGCATGTATATAAAAAGTTTTAGTGACAAGATAGGAGAAAGTCTAAGATTTAAATATAATTAGGAAAATAAAAATATATCTTTATAATTTGAAACGATATGTCTATAAAAATATAAATATATCTATATAACTTTAAATGATATGTCTATTAAAAAATAACGAGATAGTAAAAATCAAATATTTAAAAATATCCAGGAAAATACAAATATGCTTTTACAATTAGAAATTTATATTAATAGTTTGGATTGATGTCTATAAAAATAGTAATCCCTATATAGTAGGAAATCAACGATTCAAAACTATAAGAACTATATAAGAGGATCATTATCACATAAGCAAATAATATAATTATACAAATAAGTAAAAATGGTATAAAATAACTGGAAATTCATAACTTTGAACAAAATAAAAATTAGCTATTGAATCACAACACAACACTGGTTTTGGAACATTTGTGATGTGAAGTTCTTGAAGAAACTGAACTAACCACTCACTTCACAAATAAAAAATAGCCATCGCGAAAAACTTCATCCTGGAAATTTTGCTTCCGCTACCAAAGCGTTATGGTTTAGAAATATATAAACCATTCTTTTATTAATAGATCAACAATATGAAGACACCTTAATTATTTTTTTATCCTTACATCATTCATGCAACCATCATTTGTCCTTCCTTATTGGATCTTTTATCTCGTGCACTATCGTGTTTATAGTTAGCAAGTACATGTATCCATCAAATATACATAACCAATAAATTTTAGAAGGGGGAGAATTGGAAATAAAAATGATGTGATCTTTATTGAACATCAATCGAGTTCCTTTTATAGCTATATAATTGGCAAGGAAGACTTTCAAACTGTGAATTTTATTCATCCAATCATTCAGTACGCATCTCAATTACAAAAACTAGTTAAATATTTCTAAGATCCATATACACAACTACCAAAACTGGGATCGGTAGCAGCAAATGTGCCTGTATTTCCGAAACTACACGCCTCTTTGGTATGACCATGGCTTTGATAATAAGCATTCATCACATACGACGCATGGTTTACAAGAGTATCAGGGATAAAACATGATCCACCAGGTCGGATTGGCCTACAATCAACTCCTTGACTACATGCAAAATTAATGTTTGATTGTAGTTGCGCATTCGTCGCGGTCAGGGTTGCTATACACCATTGATTGGCATTCACGACATAGAGGTGGTTGATCATGATGGAAGAGAGAAAGATGCAAAGTAGTATCATAGGCGATGACATTTTGGCCATTGTTTAAAATGAAAATTCAAATGATAACAAATAGTTTTAGTTTTTGATATCTATGTGAGTATACTTATATGTGCTATATATAATTTTATATATTACAAATTTATATCAATGATATATTAATTATAGTATATATATTAAATCTAGTCAGATATTTGAATAGAATTGAATAAATAATTTAAAATGAAATGTCTATAAAAAGGTTTAATCATTATATAGGGGAAAGTCAGAGATTTAAAAATATTTAGGAAACTAGAAATATATATTTATAATAAGAAATATATATTTATTATTCGAAATGATATGTCTATCAAACTTTTAATTACTAGATATAGTAGAAAATCAAAGATTTAAAATATTTAGGAAAATAGAAATATTTCTTCATAATTATAATAGATATCTATATAATTGGAAATATATACATTTATAGTTTAAAGTGATATTTCTATATAAAATTTTAATCACTCGATAGTAGAAAGTCAAAGATTTAGTCAAAGATTTTAAATTATTTAGGAATATAGAAATATTTCTTTATAATTATAAAATATATCTTTGTAACTAGAATGTGTATATATATATATATATATAATATGAAAATATGTCTATAAAAATATTTAATCACTATATAGTAGAAAGTCAAAGATTTTAAAATATTTAAGAAAGTAGAAATATTTCTGTATAATTAGAAAATGTATCTTTGTAATTAGAAATATATCTTTATAATTTGTAATGATATGTGTATAAAACATAAATTTATATTTATAATTTGAAATGACATGTATATAAAAAAATTTAGTGACTAGATAGGAGAAAGTCTAAGATTAAAATATATTTAGGAAAATAAAAATATATATTTATAATTTGAAACGATATGTCTATAAACATATAAATATATCTATATAACTTTAAATGATATGTCTATAAAAAATCACGAGATAGTAAAAATCAAATATTTAAAAATATCTTTATTATTAGAAATATATATATTTATAATTTGTAATATATGTGTATAAAACATAAATATATATTTATAATTTGAAATGACATGTATATAAAAAGGTATAGTGACTTGATAGGAGAAAGTCTAAGATTTAAATATATTTAGGAAAATAGAAATATATCTTTATAATTTGAAACAACATGTATATAAAAATAGAAATATATCTATATAACTTTAAATGATATGTCTATAAAAAAATTTAAACCACTAGATAGTAAAAATCAAATATTTAAAAATATTAAGGAAAATAGAAATATGCTTGTATTATTAGAAATATATATTAATAGTTTGAATTGATGTCTATAAAAATATTAATCCATATATAGTAGATAATCAACGGTATTAAAAATTATAAAAAAACAATATAAGAGGATCATTATCAAATAAGAAAATAATATAATTATACAAGTTAGTATTAATGATTTTAAAATAAATGGAAAATCATAATTTTTAACAAAATGAAAATTAACTATTGAATCACAGCACTACACTGATTTTGGAGCATTTGTGATATGAAGTTCTTGAAGAAATTGGACTAACCACTCACCTCACAAATAAAACTAGCCATTGTGAAACACTTCATCCTGGAAATTTTGCTTCCTACCATAGCGTTTTGGTTTAGACATATATAAACCATTCTCTTATTAATAGACTAATAATATGAAAACAACTTAATTATTTCTTTAGACTTACATCATTCATGCAACAATCATTTTTTCTTCCTTATTAAATCTCTTATTTCGTGCACTTTTATACTTAGCAAGTACATGTATCCATCAAAATATTAATAAGTAGTGGATTTTAGAAGAGAGAGAATTGGAAATGAAAATGATGTGATGTTTAATGAACATCTATCGAGTTTCTTTGATAGTTATATAATTGGTAAGAAAGACTTTCAAACCGTGAATTTTATTTACCCAATTATTCATTACGCATATCAATTATAAAAACTAATTAAATATTTCTAAAACCCATATACCCAATTACCAAAACTTGGATTGGTAGCAGTAAATGTGCCGGTAGTTCTGAAACTATACGCCACTTTGGTAGTTGCGCATTTGTCGTTGTCAGGGTTCCTAATACACCATTGATTGGCACCCACCACATATAGAGGTGGTTGATCATGATGGAAGAGAGAAAGATAAAAAATAGTGTTAAATGCGATGATATTTTGGCCATTGTTTAAAATGACAGTTCAAATGATAAAACTAGTTTTATTTTCGGATATCTATGTGAGTATACGTATTACCAAACTTAACAAAGAAAAATTCCAAGAAAGAGATGGAAAGTGTATTATAAAACACCTATTGATCTGTGTTTGGATTAACAGAGCGACTAATTAACTAACAAATAATATTTATTTGTTGGTTGATTTTTTATCACAAAAAATATTACAAGAATAGTTAAAAAAATTGTTAAACATATGCGAAACCGTGTCCATATTGCCGTTGCCGATATCTGGAGCTACATCAACCATACCGGTAATTAACCAATTGCTCTCACCGATGAGTTTGTCCAATACCTTGTTTTTTCTTTCTCAAGAACCATCATGTGAAAAGTCAATTGACCATCGGTGAGATTGAGCAACAACGGAGCTTCTTCTGAGAAACCCAATAACATTTCGACTAGATACAGCTCGTCTCACGAACATAGCCATCCCAAAAGACCCACCTTTTGTTGATTTGGTTTGACGACTGATATTAAGTTTACGATTTTTTATTAGAAAAAAACTGTTGTTTTCTTTTTAAAGCTTCGTTGATCTTGAATGTGTTGGCGAGTATTTGATGCCAGAGGCCAGGTTTTTTCTTTGTTTCTTTCTTCTCCTGTCTTCCAATCTACTCTCTTTCTTATCTGCCTTTCTATTTCTTCTTTTGTCTACTGTTAAGCTTGGTTAGTTCCATATCATGTCCATATTTTATCTTCAGAATACTCACAACCATATATGACCACAGTGATAAACGTGATTAAAACATTACAGCTTTCCAGATTTCATTTAGGAGGCCTTTATCTTGTTACATTTTCAAGTTAAACACATTTTGGTTGTGCCTTTGTATTAAATCTTAATGACTAGGATTTGAGTTGTTGAACCTTTCACATATCCTGTGTACTGTTAGGTTCTTGGTAAACTAGCGTCCCAGATATCAACCGTGCTTCAAGCCAAAGATGAACCTACGTCGTGACGATGGGGACATTTCTATTGTTCTCAATGCCAAGGAAATAGGCATCACAGGAAGAAAGCTCACTGACAAAGTCTACTATTGGCATACCGACCAAGTAGCTACGCTTCTTTAATGCGTTTCTAAATCTTCAGCTGCAAGAAGGGATTTATCATATGTTTTCTGGTCAGTGTCTCCCATTTTCTTCTGCTTTATTAATCTACTAATCTCTGTTTACAGGTACGTTGGCCACTTGAACGAACAGAGTCTGAAAGATCAGATGGCCAAAGATCCCACAGAGGTCATACGCAAGGCTGTCTGGCGAATGCTTCCAACTAACAATTTGCGTGATGTGACTACATTATTGGGTCACACATTTCTAGTCACCTGAATTCCTAGTCGTTTAGATACTCTGGCTATAGATCTCCCCTCACGAGTTGGGGTATATGATTATTGGTGCCTTATAACTAGTGGGTTGCCTCTACTCACAAGTCGTTCTTATCGAATGAGACTATACCCTTGTTTTGCAAATGATATAGGTTTGGAAGGAAGATGGTTCTGAACACTTGGTTTGAGCATTTTGTTATCTGTTGCTTGCCTTTATCTTTGGTGGGATAACTGGCTTATTTATATTGATACATTCTCACTTCTCAGGTCTCCTATTTGGTAATCTGTTGCTCGTCTCAGTTTCTATGTCATAGTTATAGGATCTGTTGCTTAAAAAAAGAATGTGCTGAGTTTTTGTTGCTTTGTGTGGGTATAGGACAGGGATCGGAAACTGAGGATATTTGAAGGCGATGAGCATCCTTTCGGGGACAAACCAGTTGAGCCATTTGTGATGCCGCCTCGTAGAGTGAGAGAAATGCGTCCACGTGCAAGGCGAGCACTGATCCGTGCCCAGAAGAAGGCCGAGCAGGCAGAAAATGGTGGAACAGAGGTTAAGAAAGGAAAGAAGAGAACCCCCTCTCAAGTAACTGCGTAGCAGGATTACTTCACAAAGGAAGCTAGTGATGTGACTCGTCTTATTATCTGTAAGCAACGTTCATAATCAAGGCGTGGATAAGCTTGTAAGGTCTTTTTGTTTATTGAGTACCAGACAATAGACATGGACTTGTTCCTAGATTCAGACACTGTAGCACACATAGTCTTCCTTAAATATGGACCTGTTCCTGGTTATCTTTCAATTTTCTTCGTTGCAAAACAGAGCCATCGATATTTGGAAATACGTAAATGCATCAAGCACGTGAAATTTGTTGAATAAGACAGAAGATTTAACAAGAGTAGCAATAATAACATCCTCGTTTCTTTTCCTCACCAACCATACAACATCTAAACCTAAGCAGAAACCACACACAAATGAATACAAGAGATTGTTGTTGTACCTTCATCATGGAAAAAGTACTCTCGCTCTTAGTTAACTTTGGTATATTTTCTATCTTTACACAACATGTGCCATTCTTGGAGCATTGCTGCCTGAACCGTCATATGCTCCGTTTCTTCTGCTGTCAGCTTAGACAGTGTACCTTTTTCCTTCTCTTTTTTCTTCTTCTCTTCCTTTTCCTTTTTCTCTTCTTTCTCTTTTTCTCTTCTTCTTCATCTTCATCTTCACCTTCATCTTCTTCCTCGTTTTCTGTTTCCTCCTCTGTCTTTGAAGTCTTTTTTTGGCTGAGTAGCCTTCAACAAAGCTATTCTCTCCATGGAGATCTTTAGCTTCTCGGCTGCAGTTGCCTTCACTTCGTCCTCTGGCATGTACTCAACACCCCCATCAGTTAGATCATCACACCATCCCTGAAGATCTGACTCTATTTGCTTTGTGATTTATGCTTCTGAGGCTCTAACCACGAACTTGCACATCATGTTGGTTGTCTCGTCACCCAGATCCATGTTCCTGCTCACTTTACTAGCCCCAAAGATCATCATGCCCACAAAACCTCTATGCCACGTTTTCGCAGCATAACAAAGCTGTAATCACATCAAGTTAGGGGTTAATCAGACCTTCAATCCGGTTAAGGAACAAGAAAGGTAAGAAGACCACAGTGAAACTAACAATTCACCTGAAAGCCAGCAACTGTCCGTATAATATGGGAACAGACTCGGTGGAATGGCTTTGAGGATAATGATTTGAGTCTGCTTAAAAATGGTGAAGCACCATACTGTTGTGCAGCGGTCGCCATGAAGCCGCTGCCTTCATACATATATGTACCAGTGTATTCTGCAACAGCTGGCAAGCTAGGCCACATACGAAAGAACTCAACCGATGAGATTTTGTGTGGGAGAAGAAGCTCAGTCAGCGGGATCTTCTAAGGCTGACATCTTAAGATCACAGGCTCTCCAAGTTCTGATTTTGATCCTCTCTTCTGCTTCATGATCTGTGGATCTTGTAAGGCTGACATCTTAAGATCACAGGCTCTCCAAGTTCGTTACTCGTTTTTATTACAGGATCTGAAATATTGGACAATACTATCTGTTAGTTTTGAAGCAATATTTAAAATTTTCCAACTAATATTATATGCCGATAAAACCCTTAAAAACAAAATATAGACTGGATAAATATAAAGGAAACATGATAAATCAAAACTTCTGGACATAAAACGTTGCGGTTATATAAATATAAGTAGACCAATGAGACATTAGTTACCATGTGACACGTATAAATATGTAATGGGTAATAGTTACTAGACGACAAATAAGGTTAGCTTTAAATTACTATAAGCCAACGTAACAATGTTTAATGTGGTACGGGGTGGCCAACGACATCCAATGCCCCATTATAGTAAAGATACTATAAAGGACAATTTCTGATCAGCAATTTAAAATGTTTTATCATTTTCCCCCTCGTGTGGTCTCTATCAATCATAACCGTAGATTTGATAACTATATCATTAACATATATAAATCAAGATTAAGATAGCATACAACTAAGAAAACAAATTGAACATGCAGGAATAAAACAAAGCAATATATGGTTAAGGTGTCAAAAGAGGAAAATAGGCATGTGAGGATAAGAAAGTTGACTTTATTTTTTTTGTACCCATAAAAGAATTTGATGAGTGGTGGCTCATTTTCAAACTCTTTAGACTTTCATGGGCACGGGATATAGCCATAAAAGCAATTAGTAGCACTTGTCAGATGCCATATCATAGGAAACGATAACTCAAGCCAATAAGTTCAAATTGAAACTAAACCAAACTTTTCATATAGGTTATAGACAGAGGATGGTTTTGGGTTTAACCAGTAAGCTGACAACAAAGCGATCAAAACACAAAGCTAAAGGGAGATCACCTAGTAAGTGTGAAAAACCGTTTTTAGGAGAATGAAAGGAAGATTATATTTTCCAAATTCACTTATGAATAATCATGAATGTTCAAACCCAAAATGAACACAATAGAGAACTAAAATTCTATGAAAAATGTCGTTGCGCGATACATGTTATCTCGATTTACATTAAAGTCTGGATGATTCAAGACATCATGTTCACCTCTTAACCGAGTAAATTCGACATATATTAAAAATGATTGGTTCAAAACTGAAAAATGTTACATTTCATATAGAGTAACACTTTCGTATACTCTCAAATGGATGTCTAAGTCTAGTCAAATCATGTGTAGTCTAGTCAAATCAAGTTTAGTTTGTTAAAAATTTTGTTGAGTTTTCGTATGTTTAGTATCATTTCTATTCAGGTGCGGTTAGTAAAAAACAATTGTTTGAATATAAATGGGCCACAATGGATTGGCTGAGCTCAAATTGGAGCTCCGGCTGATGTCGGGTGGGTTAAACGAAGAACCAAATCGTGATCCCTTGAGACTCCTCTACTTGGTTTCATGTTTCCTGAAATTCAATTTCATGGAGAGATCGTTGCCCACTTCTCCTAGATTGGTGTTGGAGTGAGTTCAATTGGTTGATGAACAAATTCCAATTCAACGTAATCTAAAATCCTCTTTACATACAAGAGTTATCTCTCTCTTAGACAACAACGACACACATAAAAACTGAAAACTCCTCCAGCAATCTCTCTTTATTCAAGTAAGTATTCGTTGGAGTATCATAGAATTAAATGTCGTTAGAACTGTTTTCGAGTGTTTGCGAAACTAGTTATTTGTGGTTGTATCCTGAGACTCTTGAATCACAGATTTCTGTCACATTATGGCTGATTCAAAGAGTTAAGGAAAGATATTTGTGTCTCATCTTGTAGATGTGGAATGACCAGGTTTTGCAGTTTCCCATTTCGCTGGCGACCTTCAGGACATGTCCACTTACTGTGACCACAATATTTTTTTCCTCAACACTGAAAGGTCCTAGTTCAGGGGAAAAATAAAACAGGCGCAAGGAGAATGAAGCAGCATACACATCAGTCTCAGGAATTCTTCGAGAGAAGTCCAAGATTTGGATAGTACTAGAGCGATAGATGTAAAGCTTATGATGCTTGTAAACCATGTCAGAACAGGGAGAGCAGTCGGGAAACTGTCTCCAAAATTGATTGCCATTCTTGCAAATAACCGCATACTCTGTGTGGAACATCCCCATTAATAATCAGGGTAATCAGAATCATGCAAGATCTTGGGATCAGATCTATCTTTGAAAGTATTAGCACACCAACAACGGTAGTAGATTTTATCTCTTTGCTCCTCCTCATTGCCCACCTTTCTTAACTTTACTAGCTGCTGCTGCTACTGCAAATGTCCTCAGAGCTACATCCTTAGATCCTATAATCAATCATATACCCTTCATTCCTACATATTTACATCCCAAAACAATAAGAAAATTTTATCACAATTTTTCCATTTCGTTTCCAGATGAAATTAGGGTTTTTGGGACAAGTAGACTAATTAAAACCAAATCCAGAAAGAAGATTAGGTACTGTCAATCGACACATATTTCTTTAGGAAAGGGAGAAAACAAACTTACGTCTAAGAGGAAAACTGAAAAAGAAGCTCAGTGGCGGCGAGAGCGAAGAAGACACTTTTATGTGTAAAACCATGTACAACCATGTGATGACAAAAAAAAAAAAACATGTACAACCATTTGGCAATGATGAAGGCATACCTCCAACCGTGGAGACTAAAAATGATTCTAAAACCACACATGAATTTGAAAGCTAACAACATGTATTTGAGAGGAACCATGTCTCTTTTGTTTTGCTTAATTTTCATTACTTAAGTGCGATTACACCAACATTCACTTTATCTCATGGTACAAGAATTCTGCTAATGAATTTGCAACACATTAGAGAACCATTTTCGTCAAGCTTTCCGATTTTTGTGGCTGCAAACAGTATCAGACATGCTTATAACACTAGAATCTTCCGAGAACAGTTGTAAAAAGACACTCAAGACTAAGAGTAGTTTATATATCAAGAATCTTTTGTTCATTTTTTTATTGACTTTTATTTTTGGATGCCAAGTGAGTTATGTTTAATACGTAAAAATTCTGAATCTATTATACAAAACATTAACTGCATCATAAATGGAAAAATAAATATCATAATAATGAGATATAACTAAGATTTAATTTAAATACAAATATAACTAAGATTTAATTTAAAGGATAATTAATTATTATCTTCTCAAGCACGCTACAATAGTTCCTTTTTCCCTATATATTCATCTCTCATCTATTTTCCCATAAAACTTGGGACTAGAAACTAGAAAGAAAACAAAAAAAGTCATGGATAGAGACGAAGTAGGCATGATTTCGAAGAAAAGGCGGGTTGATGGAGATATTACCACCCTTGAAGGCGAGGGTTCTTCTTCTAAGGTCGTCGTAACTCAATCTGCAGCGGCAAAATTTGTAGACGATGTAGTCTACAGGTTGTACTTCAAGGGTTTGGTGCGTGACGAGACTGCGGCGACTCAAGGTGGGAAAAAGACGGCGATGGCTGGATTCGGAGTTGCGATATGCAATCAGACGGATGAGTTATTGTTTGAGATACAGGAGTCAGTGACCGACGCGAAGATTAACAGCGAAGAAGTTGAGATTAGGGCATGGTTCGTGGGTTAAGTGAATCATTCGATTTGGGGATCAGAAAGGTCGTGATTTATTGTGAAGACTCTCAGATTTACCACAACGTAAGTGTTTTCTCTACTTTGTTATTGCTTATAGTTATTGTTAAGTTTATGAGACTCCTAGAACTAGTTAATGACGTTTTGTTTATTCTACTTACATTTTTAATACGCTCGGAAAAAAATAGCGGAATCAGTCACTACAAGAAAACACGCGGGAACCGACGGCCGATTCCGTCGGAAATCCGTCTGATCTAAATGGTCGGAAATCGGAGAATCGTCGGTATTTCCGACGGATTTCTGATGAATACTGAGCATCGGAATTTCTGTCGGAAAACCGTCATAAAACCGTCAGAAATCCGTCGGTAATCTGTCGGTAGGCCGTCGTCGGAAGTTCGTCGGACATCCGTCGGAGCTTATTTCCGACGGATTTCCGACAGACCCCGGGAACGAAAGTTCCGACAGATTTCCGACGAAATTAACAATAAATAATTTTTTTAAAATAATTTATTTTAATCAGTTTAATTATTTTCAATAAATCTTGAAAATAAAATAAAATAAAATAAATTAAAATATTAGATTAAAATTAAAATTCAAAAACAAATTGTTCAAATTAAAATAAAAAAGTACGAAAGAGAAAACGAATTACAGAAATTGAAAAAACTGAAATACTAAAAGTCCGTCGGAGGAGGTTGGAAGGATCGGAAGAATGCGTCCATCTGATCCTGCATCGCCTTCAGTTGTGCAGTCGTGCTCTCTTCGATCGTCTCGATCTTGTTGTTCAGAGCCTCGATCTCGGCTGACTTCTCCGCTAGCTGAGCTCTAAGATGCGGATCTCCGTAATACCTCGAAGTTGTCGAGAATGGGGATGACTACTCTTCTGGAAGTCCAAAAACACGTCTTTTGGACTTCAGAATGACCTTACAATAAAAAATTATTTTCTATAAATATGATTAAAATGAAGATAAAACTTAAACAATGCAAATAAAGAAATGAAAAGTTACTTACCTCGTAGATGAACTCGTTAAGCTTATCAACGGGAACTTCAGAACATATAGGAGTTCCGTCGACAATCGGCTGCGATTGTAGGAACTCCTCTCCTAGTCGGGTGACATAGAATTTAAAAAATTTAAACATAAATATAAGTAAGCAACTAAAACAATATAAAAAATTATAAAATTAGAATAACTTACCAATTGTTGTTCCCAAGAAGCCTTGCTTGTAGCTCCCAAATTGTGGGTCGCAATCCCTTTGCCCTTCCGGTCACTTTTCCGGTTGGTTGATTGGGTTGTGGAACAAGCTTGCGTGTCTTCCTTCTTCCAATACGCAATAAGACCGTTCCATAGCTCCGGGTTTCCAAGCAGCTCCCTGGGAATATCATTATGGAGTCACTTTCCCTTCCACTCGTTCAACTTGCGGGAGTAGACAATTGATGCTTTAGCATCGAAGTCACGGCGAACCCGAGACGTAAGGTCTCGTTGCCAAGTGAATTCTTGCTGAAAAAAACATTAATAACACAGTAATCAATAATTTAAATAGTAATTATGAAAAAATATAAAGTTAAAAATATTACCGGAAACTGCCGAAACCATAAATCTCGGTCAGCCAACGGCATCTACGCGTATGTCGGATACGGATGTTGCAGCATTCCGTTTAGCATCCGGTTTATAGACTTCGTTATCCCATTATGGGATAAATGGAACATAAGGAAAAAAAGGTTATAATTCTTAACAATAATAAATGTAAAGTTTAAAAATTTAAATAACGTATTACTTACCAAGTATTGTTGCCGTCACAATCTAGATGAAGGGGCGGCAATCTTTCCCGACCGGGTTGGGAAACAAAATCTTCAATGCTCATCTGGGTAGGAGCAGAAGCAGCATGAGGAGTTGGTGATGGAGATTGAGTCTCCGGAACAGGAGCAGAGCGGTTTTGACTCGTTGAACGACGACGTCTCGAACCACCGGATTCGGAGACGGAATGAAAGCGACCATAATTCCTGGAAAAAAAAAGAGAAATATTATAACAATATTTGAACGTGTATTTAATTCCAATAACATTTAAAACTGAAATATAAAAACGAAAAATAAAAATTAAAAGTTTATTAAATAAAAAAATTTTGAAATAAAAATTAAAAGTTTATTCAATATAAATATTTTGAAATAAAAATTAAAAGATTATTTAAGTTAAAAGTTTAATTAAGTTTATTAAATCAAATGTAAAGTTTATTTAAGTTTAATAAATAAAAATTAAAACTTTATTAAATAGAAAAAAAAAATATTTTGAAATTTCAAAAACAATAGATGTTATTAAATTATGTAATTTGAATTTTTTTTTACATAATTATATAAAATAACAATTATATATTACAAATTTTTAAACTTAATAAAAAAATTGTAAGATTATATATAATCCATTTTAAAAAACATCTATATAATTATATAATATTTAATATTATAATTATAATATATAAAATACGTTTTATATCCATTAAAAATTATAAAAAAATATTTACAATCATATTAACATACATATCTACTAAATTCAACATTTGCATCACATATATCCTAATTGTTCAATCAAAACCACTAACTCTAATCTTATAAACCTAAAATCAACATTCCAATTCTCTAAATCAACATTTCATCTCTTAAATCAACATTCCATCCCCTAAATCTACTAAAAAACATAATAACTTACATGTTTGGACGAATTGGATCCATTGGAAATGGTTTTTGATGAGTTTGAGACTGCTAAAACGCGATTTTCCGAAGTTTTGGAGGATTTTAGATTTTTTGGAACTTTGTAACTGTTTATGTGAATGAGTTCAAGGAAGAAGAAGGGCCTGGTTATAAAGGAAAATTTCCGACGGTTACCAATGCAATTAAACATGCAATCCGTCAGAAATTTCAACGGATTGCACGGAAAATTAGGTCATTTATTACACATCTGTCGGAATTTCCAACGGAAGGCAGGGAAAATTAGATGCCTCGGTTATTCAAAAAACTTTTCCCGATGTTATTTTGTCAAATCCGTCGGAAATCCGTCGGTTTTTTTCGACGGATTTCCGACGGATCCTCGAAAATTTTATGTCTACTCGATTGTTAGACAACCTTAAACCTTGGCACGTGTATCCCCGAATCCGTCGGAAAAAACCAATGGTAAGGATGCTCAGTACAAAAATATTTGTTCTTAGTAAACAATATTCTCGACCTATGGTAAGTATGCTCAGTAGGTAAATATTTGTTCTTCCGTGTTGTAATTGGAATGCATCGGTGTAATCTTGGCAATACGGACAAGATAATCTTCCATGCGTTGACCATCCTGATAACATACCAAATGCTGGAAAATCTACTGCAAAGAAACATCAAATGCTTCAACTCCATAGTATTTGTAACTTATAGATCAATGGTTGTACGAATACATCAAGTATGCACAACGAAGGTGGTAAAACTCTCTACGCATGCACAACGAAGGTGGTAAATTGTAAGAGGTTACAATTACCGGCCACAACGAATATTGCCTTCCATGTTTTCCAAATGGGTTAAATCCATCTGTACATAACCCGAGGTATACATTTCTACGTTCATACGCAAAATTTGGATACATTGATTGGAAATGTTTCCACGCTTCTGCGTCTGACGGATGCGTAATCTCTCCATTACTGGTAAATACCACATCCGTTTATAAGGAATTGGAACTCTTCCAGTACCGTATTAAAACCTCGGTTTTCTACAAAACTTACATCTTGTACGGTTTTCGTCTTCTCTCCAATATATCATACAGTTGTCGATGCAGACATCTATTGTCTGATACGGCAAACCTAGACCACCGACTAGTTTTTGTACCTCATAATATGATGCTGATGAAAGATTATCTTCAGGCAAAATATCTTTCACGAAATCTGCTATTGCATCAACACATTCTTCCGCTAAATTTTAGTTCGTCTTAATATTCATCATTATACTTGTAGATGATAACGGTGAATGCCCTTCTCTACAACCACTATATAATGGCTGTTTTTCTGCATTTAACATATCAAAAAAATTTTGCGTTTCCGCATTTGGTTCTTCACCCCTACCTCCATCATAACCACCCGACGACATGTTCTCCCTAAATATATTATTCACCATTTCAACCGTACCGATACTTACATCTACTTCCCTTATATTTCCTATGCTATCCGCAACATTTGGTTCACTAGTACTACCATAATCATAATTCGTTTCTCCATATAAATAACAATTCTTATACCCGTCCATAAACCCATTGCTATACAAGGACATTTAATCTTATCATTTTTTTTGCTCCCCGTTGATTTCTGGCTAATTCCATGAACTCACATATTCCTCGTGCATAATCATTTTTCAATAAGTTTGACTTCGGATCTACCATAGGTTTGTCCATCCATGACTGAAAGTAATTACCTGATGACATTTTGTAAAAATATAAAGATTGAATTGAGTTGGAAGTGTGAATAAATGGAAAAATGTGGAACCATATATATAGTACTCGCGGCCGTCGAAATTGCGTCACAGTATAACGTTTTCAAACGGCTATATAAATGGTCTTATTACTCGAAAAATATCCGACGGTTTTCTAACGGATTCCGTCGGATACACGTCAGAAAATAACGTCTACAATTTCCGACATCAGTCCGTCAGAATTCATTAACTTTCCGACGGATTGCCATCGGAAATCCGTTGGAAATTCCGTCGGAATATAACGTAAACTAGTTCCGACGGATTTTTGATGGTTTTATGTCATTCCGGCAGAAATCCGTCGAAAACAGACCGACGGTTTTCATCCGTCGGAAATCTGACAGTTGTCCGTCAGAAATCCGTCGGAAAATCGTCGCTAAATTTCTCTCGTAAATCCGTCGGAAATTCCGTCGAAATTTCGTCGGAATTCCGCATGTTTTCTTGTAGTGAGTTTGTGAAAACGTGAACACTTGATGGATACTCTGAATAGGAAAAAAATAGGGAGTTACCAATACGTGAAGACGTCAAAAAGTTAGAATACCATTCATTCACTTATATATGAGACTTTTTCTTTTATTAATTTCATTTGGTAGTGTTACTTAATTGGAAGATGGAGTGTCAAACATTTAATTGTAAATGATAAGTTGAATAGGCTTCTAGCTTTCTGTTTAATCATTAGATGGTTATGAACTAATTGTTGGCTTTTGTAAATCTTGTTTATAAACATTGTATTGATAATTTGGTACATGCATACATGTATACTAATATATCATGTTCTGTAATAATGATATTGATTGTGATGTTGTCATATCTTGGTTTAATGAGATTGAATCTGATTTTCAATGCAGATAACAACTGGTAAATGTAAGCCTAAGCAGAAAAAAGTTGTCAAACCACTTATGGAAGAAGTGTAGGATGCGAAAATCCGGATGTGAAAACTGCAAAATAAAACTTTGAATTACGGAAAGAAAACGAGTTGAAAACGTTTTTCAGAAACCGGAAAAACTTGGAGGCGAGATTTGATCTCTTCAACACCACTTTGCCAGTGCCTCCAATCTTGGAGACAGACTTGTTACCCATCTTCATACCGGCATCAGACTTGGTCTTCTGATAGGTGCTGAACATTGTCTTGTCAAAACAGTGTGAGTAGTTGCACCCGTGTCATAAAACCACTCTTTGGTCTCTTCATCAACCATATTTGCTTCCATAACCACCGCACACAGGTCATTTTCCGTCAGATTGGCTTGATTGAGCGTTTTAGCCTTTCTGAAGCACTCCTCGGCTTTGTGCCCTTTCTTGTGGCAATAAGAGCATTTTCCAGTGAACTTGCTTGGCGCACCTTGCTTCTTGAAGCTCGTGGAGGCTTGAGGTGCAACCTTTTTAGGCAGCCCCTTGCTTGAATTAGGCACAAATTTTCCTTTGCCTTTGTTCTTGTACTCAGCTACATTAGCATTGTGAGTGAAAGTTGGTTCAACCCTGTGTTTGAATGACTCATTTTGTAGCCTGGAAATGAGATTTGCCAAAGTTAAAGCCTTTTGCTTGTGGCCGAGATAATTTTTGAAGTCGACCCAGCACATAGGTAGGTTTTCCATGATGCAGTTCACTGTGAATGTTTCACAGATCTTCATGCCCTCATCAGCTATCTCTTGGATTATCAGTTGCAGCTCATGAACTTGCTCCATGATGGACCTAGAGTCCACTATTTTGAAGTTCAGGAATTTCGCCGTAGCGAGCTTTTCCGAGCCTACATTGAAAGACTTGTACTTCTTATCCAAGGAATCCCAAATTTCCTTGGAAGTTTTGGCCTCACTGTAAACGTTGTACAGCTGATCCACCAGGCGAGCTTTAATGTAGCCTCTGCGCAGATAGTCCCCATGGAGCCATGTATCGACACTAGCCAAAACATGTACGTCAGTATTCCCGGGAGGCACAACAGGTTGAACCTCGGTGAGATACCTCTCCAATTTTAGCTTAGTCAGAAAGAAATGCATCTTTTGCTGCCACGACTTGAAGTTGGAGCCATCGAATTTTTCCGGTGTCACAATAGCACTCGGAACATTCGGGACATCAGGCGCGGTAAGTGGAAGACCTTTCCCGTGTAGGGTCGTCGTCTCACTTATTTGATTGCCAGCATCAGGACCTCCATTAGTCGCATCAACGGTTCCGGTAGAAATTTTTTTTTTCTGTTTCACAAAAGACAAATAAATGTCAAAATTGAGAAAATAAAATAATTAAATAGCGTTTAAAGTGTTTAAATCACTAAAAATAATAAATTAAATGCGTTTTTCAAAACGTATTTAATATTAAATATATTTATTTATTTTTCCAAAAAAATAACGTTTGTTTCTACAAATCGTTAATTTTTTTTTCGAGAATAAATAACGTTTTTAGAATTCGCGATAAAGCGTAATTCAAACGAGTATTTTTTTTCTCTCTCTTTAGAAAATAAATAAATAATTATTGTTACCAAATTCGCAATTAAGCGTAATTCTAACGATAATATATATTTTTTATATATATATTTTTTTCTCAGATCACGAGGATCCTATTTTGAGAATGCGTTTCGCGAAACAAACCGCGTAAACCGTTTCGTCAAAATAATAGTTGCGTTTACGTTTTATAACGTTCTGCCAAATCGCTAAAAAGCAACCGCAGAAGTGTTGAATCGATTAATAATCCGAATAAAAATTTATTTCGGGATTTCAAAATAACCACCAGTTAAATCAAAATCCAGAAACGTTTTGAAAATCCGTAAGTAAACCGAAATAAATCGTAAATGGTTTTTTGAAAATATTTTTAAAATCCGTAAGAATTGGGAAACGTTTTGTAAAAACCGTAAGAAAATTTCTAAAAATTTTGTTTTCGTTTTCGTAAAACTTTGAAGAATTGTTCGCAATTCTCAATCCGTTTTAAGCAATAAGCAGAAAGCAGATTTATAAGAATTAAGATTGTAGGATGCGAAAATCCGAATGTGAAAACTGCGAAATAAAACTTTGAATTACGGAAAGAAAATGAGTTGAAAACGTTTTTAAGAAACCGAAAAAACGTGGAGGCGAGATTTGATCTCTTTCCTTAATTCTTATAATCGCCCGTAGTGTGACGGTTTTCAACGATTAAGAATCCCATGATACAACCACGAAGAAACCGTAATCGCAACACTCGATAAACGGAGTATGCGAACAACGAATCTACGGTATACTCTCGAAATACTTACGTTTTGATGAAGAGAAAGACGAGAGGGAGTTTTCTGTGAAATTTTCAGAGAGTTTTTTTTCGTTAAGAAAAACGATGAAACTCGAAGAATGAGGCGACGAAAAAATTATAGGAGGAGGTCGGCGGTTTTGCGCACTCACACACGTGGCGAAAAATCCGGGATTTGATTGACTCGGTTTGATCAAAACTTTAACTCGAGATTAATTCAAATTTTGTATGCAAAATATCTTGGTAAGTATTGACTAATTGGGTCCAAAACTTGGCCCAAAAAAAATATCTTTAACGTGGGCCCACATTCACCAAGACCCAAGACCCAAGACCCAAGCCCGAGCTCAGCACGGCGCGTGTGTGTGGTATTTTGCATAACCCCCTTTGTGTCTCCATAGCATGTTAACCAATGTTAGAGACAATCCAATGTGAGACAATTTGCATTTTGTAATTAATGGCTTGACACCTATTACATTGGGTCTCACTTCATATTCACATTTTATACCCATTTGCATATAATATGGGTTCAATCATGTGATGCCCATTTTATGTAAATAATGGGTCCAACAAGAAGTTCACCGCCTTAGGGAGAAATTTGCTTCTAGTGAAGCTATTTTGGTTGCCCAAAACGATATCAAATTTGCATTTAAACTTGCAAGAGAGGCAATAGGTTTTTAAACCAGCAGCAGCGATGGTGATGATGGATGGATCTGATAGTGATAGTCATGATCATGAAGTTGACAATCCTTGGGCTTACGGTTGTGGTTGTGATCATTGGTGTGATTCTCAACCTGTCCCCGATTACGTGGAATATTATAGTCTTTAGTCTCTGTGTTTGGATTAACACAGAGATTTTGTAATTTTTTTGAAACACTTTTCATCTCTTACTTTGAATTTTTCTTTGTTTCATTTCAGAATTTTAAGGTGTATGCCCTGCCCTGCACGGCTTTAGGATTTTCTTTATTATTAATTTATTATTAGTACTACTAATTGTATTAGAATTTAGTCAAAAAAACGTTATTATTTGAAAATAATTAAATTTATTATGCTCTGCGGTCTATAATAAATTTTTAAGGTGTATGCTCTGCGGTCTATAATAAATTTTTTTGACAGTGATTATTATAAAAACTATAGTCTAAAATTGACTAAAATGTGTACACTATATATTTTTAGTTTTTAAACTATTCAATCAAATGAATATAAAATCACGGTGATACCTAATCTAATTTAGTTTCGTTATATGCAAAAGCATTGTACTAGATAAATGTTCCAAATACGGTGATACTTATTTATTCAAAAACATATAAAAATGTTTCTATATCCAAAACATCAATTCAGTACATATTATATTAGTAGTATAAGGAAGTTCAAAAAGATTGACTATTACCGCGATTTTATATTTATTTGATTAACTAGTCTAAAAGTAAAATAAAAAGTACAGGTTGTACCTAAATTTATTTATTTATATATAATCAAAAATTAAATAAATAATCATAAACGTTTATTTCACAAAATATGGTGTAGCTCGGTTGTGTGCCTTCTAGTTTAGTGCTTTTATAGTTAAATATAATTTATTATATATAAACCCAATCATGTCAAACAATTAAATAATTTATAAAATGTTATAATAAATTTAAGATAACCAAATATAATTTCTGTTGAATTAAAAGTTACAAAAAAACTTTTTGTATCATTTCTCTTAATATAGAAAAAAACAGAAAAAAAAACGAATTTGTTACATTTTAGTTAGTTTTGGGTATTTTTTTTATTTATCGAACCAAAGTAAAAACCTCTAAAAAAAACCAAATAAAAATTAAAAACATTAAAACCTCTTTGGGCATTATTGACATTTGGATGCGAAAGTTTGACTAACCATTTAAAATTGTTACCAAAATAAAAAATTTATGAACTTTACTATATAAAAAATCATTTTCCTCCTAAGACATCGTATTCCTCCTAAATAAAATACTTACAAAACTTTACTATATAAGAACATCCATTCTGCTTTTTCTTTGTTTTCGGCTACTTTTCTCTCAAGACAAAGATTTAATCTTTCAACACTCGAGACAAAAATTATCATTCCTTTTGTTGTTTTTTCAGGAACCAGACTGTTCTTTCTCATGTCGTTGTAATCTTTCCATGATTCAGTCCATCATCACTGTTTCAATCTCCTAATATGTTCTCTGATTCTTCACATGTAAGTATAAATCTCTTTTGTACATTAATATATGATCTATAGTTATATTATAAACAGTTAAATGAATATGTGATTGAACAAATATTTGGGAATATAATTATGTATGCTATTTTCATTCACTTACATATAAATATAGGAATTTATAAATAAGTGATATTATCTATCAATAAAAACAGGATCTATGATTTCCATTTGTTTACGTTTTATATTTTTCATACCTATTAAGTTGTTTTTACAATACAAATTTTTTAGCATTTTAAACAAAATGCAAAAATATAAAACCATCGGATCTTAGACCTCAGTCTTTCTTTTTATATAAAATCTCAAACCTAAACCCTAACAATCATTTTCCTTGTGACTTGTTTTCCAGATTATCACTCCGTATTTTAACATCAATTATGGACCTCCAGAGATGGTGAAAAATTCTGATAAATGCAATGCAGCGACACTTATATTCAACAACAATCGTCCTCAAGAAGGTAATAATAAAGATTTGCTTGCATCACAAGTCTAAATATGTTCTCTATTTTTTCGAACCTTTTATGAGATTTTTCTTACATATAAAATAGGTTTCTATGACATTTCAATGTAAGAGTCCGTTTATATCCCATTTCATACTGAGCTATTTGGTGTTTTTGTTGCGTCTTTTGAATATGACGCTGATGACGAAGTAAACAATAATCTTACTCATCAGCCGATGAATGTTGATCTACCTCTTTAAAAATGTATTATAATAGAATTGCTTAAGTCTCAAGTTTAAATTCATTCTTTATTTTTGAACTTTTTATGAGATTTTTCTTACATGTGAAATAGGTTTCTATGATATTTCAGTGGAAGAGTTTGTTGATATCCCATCTTATGTTGAGCCACTTGGTGCTTTTGTCGCTTCTTTTGAATATGACACTGCTGACGAAGTAAACAACAATCTTACTCACCAGCCGCTGAACGTTGATCTACTCTTTCAAGAAGGTATTAGAGTAAGTTACTTGCGTCTCAAGTTTAAATCTATTCTCTATTTTTAAACCTTTTATGAGATTTTCTTACATATGAAATAGGTTTCTATGATATTTCAATGGAACAGTCTATTTATATCCCATCTCATGTTGAGTCATATGGTGCTTTTATTGCTTCTTGAGAATATGACGCCATTGACGAAGTAAACAACAATATTACTTACATGTCGAAGAACGTTGATATACCTCTTCAAGAAGGTATTAGACTAGGGTTTCTTGCGTCTCAAGTTTAAATCCATTCTCTAGGTTTCTATACTATTTCAATGGAAGAGTCCATTTATATCCCATCTAGTGTCGAGCCATTTTGTGCTTTTTTTTTTTCTTCTTTTGAATATGACGCCGTTAATGAAGTAAACAACAATTTTACTCATCAGCCGATGAACGTTGATCTACCTCTTCAAGAAGGTATTACAATAAGAGTTGCTTACACCTCAAGCTTAAATCCGTTCTCTATTTTTTTGAACTTTTTACTTGATTTTTTACAAGTGAAATAGGTTTCGATGATATTTCGATGGAAGAGTCCGTTTATATCCCATCTCATGTTGAGCCATTTGGTGATGTTGTCAATTCCTTTGAATATGATGCCATTGACGAAGTAAACAATAGTCTTACTCCTCAGCCGATGAACGTTGATCTACATCTTCAAGAAGGTATTAGAATAGAGTTGCTTGAGTCTCAAGTTTAAATATGTTCTTTATATTTTGAATCTTTTATGAGATTTTTCTTACATATGAAATAGGTTTCTATGATATTTCAAATGGAAGAGTCTATTTATATCCCATCTCATGTTGAGTCATTTGGTGCTTTTTGCTTTTGAATATGACGCCACTTATGAAGTAAACAACAATCTTACTCATTGTCCGTTGAACATTGATCTACTTCTTCAAGAAGGTATTAGAATATAGTTGCTTGCATCTCAAGTTTAAATCCGTTTTTATTTTCCTGAATCTTTTATTATATTTTTTTTACATATGAAACATGCTTCTATGAAAGTATGTTTATATCCCATCTCATGTCTCAAGTTTGAGCTATTTGTTTCTCCAATAGTTGCTTCTTTTGAATCTGATACCATTGATGAAGGCAATATCAATCTTCCTCATCAGCCGCTGAACTTTGTAAGCCTTCTGAAGAAGGTAATAGAGTTGCGTCTCAAGTTTAAGTCCGTTTTCTATTTTCCCAAATCTTTTATGAGATTTTTCTTAATTTTGAAACAGGCTTCTATTATAACTCATCTCCAAAACCTTATGTTGAGCCATGTGGTGCTCCTTTAATCATTTCTTTTAAACCTGACGCAGTCAAGAACGATTTTTCTCAGAAAATTTATGTGAGATTTCATGAAATTTCTTAGTTAAACATATAAAATCAAAATCTCACACTTTTAAGTGAGATGACAGAGAATTTAGTAACAAAATTTTCGATTCACCAAAAAAATCATCATAATCATCTCAAAACTCAAATCACTCAAAACTATTTATCCAATACACAACTCTTCCCTCCCCCCCCTTCACTTAAAATATAGTGTTATTGGATCAATAATTTTAAAATATAAAAGCAAATTTAGTGTTATTGAAAACATTTTATAAATGAGACGATGGAATGCTATGGGATGGATGGTAGAGGGATACATGCGCCTAAAAGCGATGATTCACTTGAATTTGAAAGTTTTATTTGAAATTTCAGTAAATTTTCTAGTTAAAAATACAAAGATCAAAATCTCATAATTTTATGTGAGATTTCAGAAAATTTAATAACAAAATTCATAATTCACCAAATCATCAAAATCATTTCAAAATTCATTAAAATTCAAATCACTCAAAATTCTCCATCTAATACACTCTCTCCCCAAAAAGTTTCCAATAATATGCGATTTGATTGTATATTTTCATTCACTAATCAAATAACACTTGATTTTATAAGATATAATTTAAAATTTTTAAAATTTGTTTTAAATTACTCCAAATTCTTGATTGAATACATCCATGATACGAAATTCAGCGGAAGAATTGATATTCTCTTATATAAAGCTAGTGGAGAAAGAGATTTTTCCGGTGGCAAAACGCTATGAAAGTTAAATTCTAATAGACTTTAGTGGGCGATTGGTTGCCGAACAGGCCCATATCTTTTATAATTAATAACTAGAGAACTTTCTTCTCAAACCTTTCCCTAATTCACAAGGAGCCGCCTCTGCTCTATAATACGAGTCATAAAACCTTAAGACTCCAAAGGGAAAAAAAATCTTAAAAGTATGAAGGGCACTCTAGTACGAGAAGATGCACCAAAACCCTACGGAAAACCTTCACCGGGAGACTTCACTTATGACACCTATGGCCTTTACTTCAATTGTTTGATATCAGAGGAAACAACAGGGTTATTAGCGGGATATGGTGTTGCAGTTTGCAGAGAAGATGATGATAATAATTTCTTGTTTCAGATGAAGGGATCACTTCATGACTCCGAAATTACAGTTTTGGAGGCTGAGTTTATGGCTTTGAAGCTGTTAAAATATTGATTTGACAATCAATTAAGAAAATGAAGAAATAGAGTAAGAAATAATTTTTTTATCTCTTCTCTTTTAAAGAAGACGAAATATACACTTTTATTTTACTGAAACTTGTTTTATTTACACGATACTACAATGAGCAGAACTCTGCTTCTCTATTTATATGATCGAACCATTATATCGAAACAATGTGATCGTATAATCTATAAAACATAACTTTACAACTTATATGAATCATAACTTTATCTTATACAAAAATATGATTATACTCCAATACTTCCCTTTAATCATATTTTGTCTTCACTCCAAGTCTTTTTCTACGGTCTTCAAATCTTGAACCATTTAGTGTTTTTGTGAAACTTGTATCATCACCATTCTTCTGTTCTTCCGGACGTCTTCTTTGCATGTTCTCACAACCTTCTTCCACTCCCTTTCTTTTAGGTGAGATTTCTTCTCATTCCCTTTCGGTGTCCTCTTGATCACCAAATTTGTGTGTGAATTTTTCCACATCTTCTTTGGTTATCTTGAAACCGGCTTATGCTCCCTTTTTCTCTTAGGTAAGCAGTCTCCTTTTTTGCTTGGTGTCTTTCTTTGATCACCATCACGTCTCTGTGACGTTTTATACGTGAATCTTCTCCATGTATTCTTCGATTATCTCTGTAACCAGATCCCGTTTTGTACCGTGCGTGATTCTTCTCCACGTCTTCTTCGGTTATATCTGTAACCAGTTTTTGCTCCCTTTTTCTCTTAAGTAAGCAGTATTCTTTCCTGCTTTGTGTCTTCCTTTGATCACCATAACTTCTTCGTGACGTCTTGTGCGTGAATCTTCTCCACGTCTTCTTCGATTATTTCTATAACCGGATCCCATCTTGTGTTGTGCGTGAATCTTCTCCACGTCTTCTTTGGTTATCTCTGTAACCGGCTTCTGCTTCCTTTTTCTCTTAGGTAAGCAGTCTTCTTCCTTTCTTAGTATCTTTCTTTGATCACCATAACGTCTCCATGACGTCTTGTGCGTGAATCTTCTCCATGTCTTCTTCGGTTATCTCTAACCGGATCCCATCTTGTACCGTGCATGAATAAAGTTTCAGAATTCTCCTTTCACAACTCCACATCCATTAAGAAGATTCTCTATCTTCTTCTTCTTCTTATTCTTTTTTTTCGGTTTCTCACCGTTGATTTGTTATCTCTATCTTTCTCTTTTCGCAGCGTAAGAGATAATTCTTTATCTCTTCTCTTTTAAAGAAGACGAAGTATACACTTTTATTTTACTGAAACTTGTTTTATTTACACGACACTACAATGAGCAAAACTCTACTTCTCTATTTATCTGATCGAACCATTGTATCGAAACAATGTGATCGTATAATCTATAAAACATAACTTTACAACTTACAGTTCATGACTCTTCTTTAATAACTAATTTATATGAATCATGACTTTATGTTATACGAAAATATGATTATACTCCAATAGAAGCGAAGATTATACGAAGCCGTGACTTTAGGGATCGAGCATATCTCAATTTACTGCGATAATAATCAGATTTTTGAATTGGTAAGTTTTCTTGGCTGTTAAGGTTCGTTCGCATGTCTTTGATTCAATCTCGTATATTGATGTTTTATTGCTTTATGTTTTATGTCATGGGCAGATTTTTGCCTGAGAAAGAGAACGTCGCCAAGCTAATGAATGATGTACATCACATCAGACGACAATTGACATCTAGTGTTCCTGTTCTTGTGACTGGAAATCAAACTAAGTTTGCTTATATTTTTCCAAAGGAAACTATGCTTCTTGCTGATCAGAAGAAGACTTGTGGTATCTGCTTCCACGATGATATCAAAGCTGAGAATCAGATGTTTTCCAATACTTTATGCAATCATCAATTCTGTGTGCAGTGCATGAAACAATGCATATAGGTGAAGCTAAACGAGGGAGATGTACCAAGATGTCCTCATTATGGCTGCAAATCAAACCTAACTCTTAGAAGTTGTGCCCATCTTTTGACACCTAAACTAAGTGAGATATCGGAACTAGGGATCAAAGAGGGCTCAGTTCCTGTATTTGACAGATTCCACTGCCCAAATCCAAGGTATTGGGTTTGATGTTGAAAACCGAACTCTTTGAATCTAGTGAAGAAGATGGATTTAGGAGGTGCTGCTTTAAATGTCGTAAACCCTTTTGCATTAACTGCAAAGTTCAGTGGAATAGTAACTTGTCATGCGACGAATACAAAACTTTGAGTCTAAAGCCTACTACAACACTGAGACTACAATGTAGAAAGTATCCTCTATTATAATCCAACTATCAAAAAACAGACACATCCTATGAAATAACTTACAGGTATCCTCTATTATAATCCCTATTCTGGAACTATTATATTAATCCTTTTTTTCTGGAATTTGATTATGTTTACGGGTAATTAAAAATTGTAAATTTCATGGTTGATTTATAGGTGTGGCTATTCGTTTTGCTACACATGTGGAGCCCAGTGGAAGCAACGAGTTTGCCCTCACAAACGCAAAGTGGACGCTGATGCGCAGTTGTTTGTCATTTATTTGGGTTTTCTTTTAGCATTTTTTTGTTTGTTAATTAGTCTCTGTATTTCATCCAAACACATAGATTAATAGGCGATTTGAAATACACTTTTTGTTAAGTTTTGAAAAATTTAACATGTAGCTCTTGGTTTTTGAAATTTCTTATGTTATTTTATTATTACTTTATTAATTTCGTTATATTATCAAAAGATATACTATATAAATCTAATATGATTATCACGTAACTATTACGATGAACAATTTTTTTAAACAAAGATTTCACGTTTCAAATTCTCTTCGATATGCGATTCTGCATGTACGATATTTTATGATAGATATGTTTTTTCCGTAATACTCGAATTTACGACAAACAGTTCTGCATGTATAACATTTTTATGATTGAAAAGTTATTCCTGCAACATACGAGACCACGACGAACGATTTTATTTGCATCATTTTATAAACTTTGAAAAACTTTAAACGATTAAGGTCCAAGGTGATTCTACAAATGTCGTTATTTGTATTGCTCTTAATCTATAGCTATCGCAAAGTGGAATTTTTTTGTCTATTTCAATTGTTTTTTTGGAATAATGGAAGAAGATTCGGTGCATTTTCTTTTTTTTTCATACTAAATTCAACGAGGATAAAAAAATTCTACAAAATCCGAAACTAAACAAAATATCCAAAAGAAAAATGGAATTAAAATGTTTATAAAAGAAGACAAAATATCAAGCCAAGTCTTTAATTCCCATCGAATTCCTTCTTCACGTAACCGCTCTCTCTCTCTCTCTGCGTAGTGTTTTCTCAGTCACCGAGAAACCCTAATGGCGACGAACTCACAGTGATCCTCGAAGAACAGCGTGAAGTGATTGGCTGTTAAAAGACTTCAAATAAAACAATAGTAACACGTTAATTTTATTTAAATACACGAATTTTATCATATGTTGGAATACTTTATTCGTTTAATGTTTTAAATTAATTATCCAAATAAATTATATTCAGGTTTTAAAAATCTTGCTAAAATCTCCCTGTATTTTAGGGATAATATTAACTAGTTTAATTTTTATTATTGATTTTAACGTTAAGATTGTTAACTAGAATCCAAAGATATATTCGCTGATTAGTTTGGATTCTCAACCAGATATGATTAGATTTTATTTGCGGGAAGGTTTGTGCCAAAGGAGAATAAAACTGCCACAAGATTTGCATCACACCATAGAGCGATTTGCATCAGCTGCCCTATTTTTGTTGCTGGAAGCAGTATCATATATGCTTATAAACTAGCAAAAAGGCGACAAGTCACATCAGTTTCTGAAATTAGTATACCTATGGATCCTCCTCGCCATGCCAAGCCTGCTAAGCAAAGGACTTGCCCTATCTGTTTCAATGATGATTTGGAAGCTGAGCATATGTTTTCTGTTCGTAAATGCTGTCATAAATTTTGTTCTAAGTGTGTGAAACAACGCATAGAGGTGAAGCTATTGGAAGGAAGTGTGCCGAGATGTCCTCATTATGGCTGCAAATTGAACCTGACTCTTCCAAGTTGTGCCCATCTTTTGACACCTATGATAAGAGAGATGTGGAAACGAATGATCCAAGAGGACTCATTCCATGTTAGTCGACAGGGTTTGTTGCCCAAAACCAAGGTGTTCGGCTTTAATGTCGAAAACCGAGCTCTCTAAATCTACAAAGGAAAGCTGGATGCTGCGTCAAATGCGGCAAACCTTTTTGCATCAACTGCAAAGTTCCGTGGCATAATAACTTGTCATGCAACGACAAGAGATTGCATCCAAATCCTACAATGGAATGTTCAAAGCTCTGGCTAATCAGATAATGTGGCGTCAATGTGGAAATTGCCAACACATGACCGAACTTTCGGAAGGATGCGCCAAAGTAAAATGCAGGTATCGTCTGTAAACACATTCTGATGCTAGCCATTACAATCCTTTTCATTTATTTATTTTATGTTTTTAGTAATTAATTAACATTGTATTTTCGTGGTTGATGGATTGCTAGATGTGGCCATTCCTTTTGCCACGGATGTGGAGCCGAATGGAAGCGAGGAGATTGCTCACATCGAGCATCTGTGATGAAGACATTAATGTATTCTACCTTTTTTTGTTCTCGTTTTAATAATTCTTTTGTTCTGGTTTGCCTAGAATAATAAAATAATCGGTTTTGTAGATTGTTCATGCTACTAAAGATGAACGATTTTACGAAAAGAAGGAAAAAAAGACGCTGGAACGTTTCGTAGTTTTTTTTCTCGTCGACCTCTTGTTAGTTTAAGTTAGATGAAAAAACAAAAGAGATTTTTTTTGTAAAATGTGCATCTTTATGGTTTTTTACTAGAACCAATGCCCTTTTTTCAAATTCATTCGACACATGCCATTTCTTTGATACGTAATAGCTATTTTACCCATTATATATCACACGCGCGCATACGTACCAGCAAATTACTGAAACCAAAAAGGCATTTTTCTCTCCTCAAAAGAGATTACGTGTCATCGGGGAGTTGGGTTTTTTTTCATTCGAATTTGTGAGAGAGATATCTAGAAAATTAAAGTTAAAAGAACTCCTCAAAAAGTAAAAAAATCGTCTTCAACACGGTAAAATTGGACAAGACTGTATCAATATTTCATACACCTATCTCATAAAACTCGTCCACTTCGCACTGTTGACCAGATTTGCAATTCCTTGGAAAATGTCTGTAAAATGGTATATTCACATTATAAACAACAATGGCTTAGTAGATGACGATGAAGACGAAGAAACACAACTATCGAATGGTGATGGCGGAGAAAGGGACGGTAGTGAGGGAGATGGACCAGACGGTAATGGACAAGATAGAGATGGACAAGAAGGTAATGGACAAGATGAAGCCGAAAATAAGAAAGATGGATAGGAAGAAGCTGAAGATGGTAATGGACAAGATAGAGATGGACAAGACCGTATCAATATATCGTCCACCTTTCTCACAAAACTCATCCACTTCGCACTCTTTAACAAGATCTGCAATTCTTTGGAGAATATCTGTAAAACATAATTATTATATTTTGAAATTTTGGCAGAAAACGTCGTTTTATGATTTTTGTCAAAATTATGATTTTACAGTTTTGGCTCGAAAACGTTATTTTTCAATTCTCCGTCAAAATTACGAATAGCAGAAAAATAAAATTTCAAGATTTTATAGTTTTATCGTAAAAACGTAATTCCACAATTTCTCTTTTTTAGAGGGCAAAACGTCATTTCACGATTTTCCACAAGAAGTTCAATTTCAGGTTTTATGCAAAAAATATAATTATGAGATTTTGTGGTTTTGGCGGTAAAACATCATTTTACGATTTTTGCAAAAATTACAATTTCACGATTTTGGCGGAACACGACAATTTATGATTTTCTGTCAAAATTTCGATTTCACAGTTTTGGTGGAAAAATGCAATTCTAAAATTGTGAATTCTGGTGGGAAACTGCAATTTCAAGATTACGATTTCACGGTTTTGGTTTAACCCAAAAACGTAATTTCACGATTATATATATTTTGGCTGAAAATGTCAATTTATGATTTTCCACAAAAATCTTGATTTACATATATTATGTGATTTTGTGATTTTAAATATTTTTAAAAAAAATAATATTAAAAGAATAATATTATCAAATAATATTGTGTTGGTATATCATATATGAAATTTAAAAAATGACTAAGCGGGTACCTAGAACCCAATAGAATTAACCCATATTAAACTCTATCATTTTGCGTATCCGTCCATTTTAAGCACATTTTTTGTTTTAGGAGATAGGATAATAAGTTTAACTCTGTGGGTTTTAATCCATTTTTAACATCCATAAATGTGATACTGAAAACATATTTTTTTGCATTTTCTTTCTTGATTTTTTCTTTCCTTGATATTGTTGACCAAAACCAAATTATAGATACAAATTTAGATATTAATTTATGAATTTATGTGACCAACATTATTTAAATTTTTTTTAAATAATTATTTTAAATTTTTTAAAAATAATTATTTTAAATTTTTTAGTTGGAAATATATTCAAGATCAAAAATTAAAATTAATATTGTTAAAATATAAATAGATTAAAGCATATACATTTAGTCATTTTCTTATTAAAAACATCTAAATTGAGATATAGATTTATAAAAACTAAGAAAAAAGACAAAAATTCATTCGGACGCATTATCCAGATAAACAATTTAAAATGAAAATAAACAATATTCATATGCATAATCTAGATGGAAAACCAAAAGTTAAAACAAATAAACATTCATATATATTATCCAGAAGAGCATTTGGACGGAAAGATTTGGATGCAAATGTTAGATGTGCAAAGGAACAGGACCTTGCTTATACTTGAGGACCAAAGAGAGTAACTTTACTTGCTATTGTGGATAGAGTGAACACAGCTCTCCGTAACTTTTCTCTAAACCATCAACAGCTTTTGTTTTCTTGTGGATTTTCTGTGACATTTTTCTGTACTGCCTCTTTGACATTTGGTGTTGCGTTCTGCTGTTGGGAATGATCTGTGCTGGATTGCGAAGAAGGTGGCTGGGTTGCATCAACTGCTTGATTAATAGTTGCGTCTTCAGTTTCAACTATTTGACTCTTAGCTGCTTCAGCTAGTTGACTCATAGCTGCCTCAACTAGTTGACTCATAGCTGATTCAACTAGTGGATTCTTAGCTGCCTCTTCAGCTTCAACTATTGGATTTTTAGCTGCATCTTCAGTTTCAACTGTCTGTACCATAGCTGAATCCTCAGTTGGTTTTGCTGTCTCAGGATGTGGCATTGCCTCTTGATTAACCTTTTGACCCATTTCACCTAGTTTCTTTTCTGTAGGTAGCTGAACTTCAGCGGTACTAGAAGACATCTTTGTTGCTTTGTCACTGATGACGCGGCCGTATTGAAGACGAAAAGACTTGCCCTTGTATAATCGCACACATCTTGAGCAATGCCATTCAAGTTTCAAAACACCTTTCATATTTTGACCTTCAAGACAATTCAAATGATATCCTTTTTCACAACAATCACATATGAGCACCGTCTTTACATCGTTGAGAGTTCCTTGACAGATTTGGCATGTAATTGCTCTACTCATGTATTCTCTTGAAGGTGGGTTCCACAAGAGATTTTGTTTAGCCCGTGGTTGCAGTACTTTATGGATTAACTTAGAAATTTCAGCATGGTGGTTGTTTCCAAAAGGTGAAGAAGTCTGACCATAACTCACTCCTTTCATGCCTGGGAATGTACCTGGTGGAGTTTGAGACATGAATGGTCTAATGCTCGGATCTGTGACTCTGGAAGAACTCTGAACAGGAACTTTGCTATCTGATGCAGTAGCAAATGATCTGGTTGAAGAACTGAATCGAGGTTGGGCAGACGAAGATGTAGCATTCCCAAAATAATTTCCAGCAGGAACTGCTGGTTCATAAGAAGACGTAATAATTTTAGAGATCATGGGTAATTGTCTACAAAACAACAGTAAAAAATTATGAAACCGAAACCTCGAACTCAACATGAAAACCACACAGACGTTTTGATATGGATTACGGTATCACGTAGATATGGGTGTTTCCTTTCATATATAAATTAAGTTTTGTTATTTTTTTTCCTTTTCAGTTTAGGTTTAAGGTAGTTTTCCTACTTGGTTTAGACTTATAATTGATTATACCTTGACCTATGTAAGAATCTGTATAAAAAAAATCAACTTCCAACAATTAACCTAACTCTTTAAGAGAGACTTAGGTTAAGAGGAAGCTTAGCTTAAGCTTTCTACAGACAACAGAATTTATAAAAACACTCCGAAAACAACCAATGGGGTAATAGTACTCGATAGTGAATACTAAGAGCACCTTCATTAAATTTTTAAACTTCTAAAGTATAATATATACTATAGCAAATCAACCAAATGACCAAAAAATTCACCTGCCAAAACCAAATTTGAGCTGATGATATCTGATGACTTCGAATATCTCTAGAAAATAAAATGGAATTACCTGCTCGTCCCTTAGAAGCACGGGTTTGCAGTCTCTCAATTCTAGATTGTGTTCTTCCCGACGCATCCCTAATGAAATGGCTTCCAGCTGCATTAACAGAACTAGTGGATGCCTTCATTGCGCTATTAGGCCATTGATGAGCCACAGAAACATTATTTGCTGCAAACCAAAAAAACCATACAGTGAACATGATTATCATTGACTCCTGAAGTTATTTTTAATTTTATTTTTGTCAAATGACTCCTGAAGTTAATATATATCTGATAATTTATAGAAAATACTGATTGTAAGCATATAGTCATACCAGAAGTTGAATGACCTTGAAATGTG
The DNA here is from genome assembly GCA_963922655.1 of Cardamine chenopodiifolia. Classification (NCBI taxonomy): domain Eukaryota; kingdom Viridiplantae; phylum Streptophyta; class Magnoliopsida; order Brassicales; family Brassicaceae; genus Cardamine; species Cardamine chenopodiifolia. The sequence goes on along the minus strand of OZ000479.1, from coordinate 10,339,103 downwards.
GAAGAAAATACTGGATTGTTTTTAGATTCTTCGATCTAAAAAAAATGGAAAACTAAACACATTATATACGAAATAACTATTATTACGTTAAATCTGAAACCAAATCCATCTTCCATAAACCAAAAGGAAAGAAGACAAACCTTTCTTTTTCCAAGATCTAGCTTCTCAGAGATGGTTAATTTAGGTGCTCTAAACCCTAATCTCTGATCCTTAAGTTTACCATTCAAACCTAGATCTTCAATCATAGCTCCAATAGCTTCTCTACTGAATATATCCTTTGGAGTAAACTCTTGGCACACATCTACCAATTTCGATTTTGCTTCAACCATTAGCTCAATCTCCAATTCCGTTGGATTTTTCCCTCCTCGAATTTTCTGCAATTTTGATAGAACAATTATAATCTCCGCTACTCTTTTCACGTCCTCGTCAAAACGTGGCTTCTTCAATGGTGGATCCTCCGATTCGATCTCATTCTTCTCTCTATCCTTCTTGTTTTCTTCAACCACCGAAGTTGTTACGACGGATTCGAGATTCACAGGTACATCACTAGCAGCCACATCCATCTCAACGTACACTGTGAAAACGTGAGAATCTGAGGTCAACGAGAGGAGAGCCACGAAGAAGATGAATCAGAGGAATAGAGAATGACTGAGAGAGAAACCCTAGAAGAAGAAAGAGAGGGAAGATCTGAGTTTTCGCTGAAATGGGTTTAAAATTTTGAAAAGAATTAAAAGATTAAAAAATACAAATCTTATTGTTTTCTATAGAAATTTAGGATTGCATTCAGATAAGAATAGATATTTTCCATAATGGTGTAAAGTGTATACAACTCATTTCTGACACAAATTTTAAGTTTAAAAATTTACCAATTGTTCTATTCTTCTAGGATTAATATGGCAAATAATTTGGTACAAAGAATAAAGTCAAATTGAAACAAAAATAATAGAACAATGGAGAAGATTGCGAGAATCATGAATCATCATCCTATATATAAAGGGATAAGAGACTCTCTATGCTTGACACATCAGCAATTACCATGTATACCTTCACTAAACAATTGACCAATAAAAATAAGCGATGTTAGCTACACAAAAAAAATAAAAAAAGTAAACAACTTTTCATCGGTTAAATCATAAATGCCTCTAATGTCTCTCATGGCCTCCAAAAAAATTGAATCGTCCCTTCTCTTCCCTGTGAAAATATGTTCAGTTGAGATCCAAATCACTTTAGAATGTTCTTAGAGAATCGATTTGCTGTAAAATCCCGAATGATGAACGAGCCTCATGAGCCATCTAAACAAAGAAGAATGATTCGAGTGATATCGATGAAGGTTGCTTGTATAAGCAGATGAGGAGAGGAAAAAACTAAAAATGTTAAGAAGTTGATGCAATTGGATCAGCTTCAAGAAGTTGACTAGAAGATTTTAAAAGCACTTTGCTATGAGACAACAGGACAATTGAGCAAGGTAAGAGACTTCAAGGAAATTTTCAAAGAAAAACTTTCCCGTATGTGTTCACATTTTTTTATTACGGCTCTATTTGGTGCGCATGTTGTGATGACAGTGCTCGACTTACTTAGGTTGGTAGCTATATTTGAAAAAAAAAAGTAAAGTAGATGGATCGGATGGATAAGACAAGGGTTATGGCCTGAGACCAGTACATGCTGAGTGAGATAACAAAGAACTTCACACTTCTAAAGGCACATTTAGTGCACTATTGACCAACAAGATGTTCTCTTTTGTGTCTTGGTTTGTTCATTTTCTATGGTACTTTTTGTATTTAAATGCAGCTTTGTAAATGTGAGCTGAACATTTTCTGAAATTTCCTCAGCAATAACAAATTGTTTTGGAGGAAACTCTAATAGCATACTTGTAGTTGGTCCTCATCTAACACACCAAATTCAAGGCTGGTTCGGTGTAGTATTTCCCTTAAAAGGCAGTTTCAAGAAGACCATATGTGGATTACTCTTAGTTGTGTAAGTATTGTTTATAAAGAATTGAAGAAACAAAATTCTATTTTTAAAGAATGAGGTGGATATGAAGAGAATAGGAGTAAGCATTGTAAAGTATTGGCGTAATAGAAAATAAATAAGTTAGGGCCAGAGGAACCGTCAGTATGCACTAAGGACGAATGTAAACGAACTGAATGAGTTCTAAAAAGTTTACATCAGCTATTAGTATTATATAGTAGATTACGATGATGGTTGTAAAAAAAGGTCATGGTGCATCAGTTAGGAACTTGTGGTGATGCAACTTACATTTAATTTGACGTACTTTTTGGGGTTTTCTAATTTTCTCTTCTATATCCTGCATTTTCACACATATTTTACAGATCATATTAATACACATATTTTATTTTATATGAAACAAACCCACGCATATACGCGGTATATATAATAATTGAAGGAAACTCTTTATTAAATAACATTTCTATATTTAACATGTGTCCAACTGTTAATTTCATATAAAAAATAAATTATTTTGAATTTAATTATTTTTAAAATCATTAAAACATATATTATTTTAATTAAATTTCTAAAAAAACTATAAAATATAAAAATTACATAAGATAAAACTTAAACTATATTACATTTTCATCATCTTCTTCTTTTATAAGTTTAATCATATTTTAAAGTATCATTTTAATTATATTTAAATAATTATAATATATATTAGTTTTTAAAATCAATAAATTTATTTATATGTTTTATATTTATATGTTCTATATAAGAAATCAAATCAATATATTAGAGTTTTTTTGTCTATTTTTACATAAATTTGTTGTGGATAAACAGTTCGTTTTAACCTTTTGAATATTATATTAGAAGATTAATTTAAATAATTATATATCAATTTGTAATATATTAAGTAAACTATAAAAGAAAACATGATGAGAAATAAAACTGCGCGGGAATTAGTCTAGTTATTATAAAACTTTCAATAACGAGACTAATGATTTAATCGTCAACTAAAAGTCCCCTAACGAAATCAAACATCCGTCAAGAGTAACGTCACGGCGACCGTTTATTGAAACTCTGCATTTTACTTAGTGAGAAAACAGGTAGGTGTTAGCGAGTGAGTGATAAACAACACAATTTGAAGAAATCCCTAAATTTAATCCAAAATAAAAATCCCATAATAAAAAGTAGGGTTCTTCATAAAAAGTGACTTTCATCTACGATCGAGCTATGGTAAGTCGATTATACATAAGCTATGCTATTATTTCGAACGTTATTGTTAAGAGATTACAAAGTTTTTATTTGTAAAATAGCGAGACTCTAAATACAACATAAAAGATTCTTTGTTGTATTTTGTTTTTCATTAACCAAAAAAATATTATTTGTAATAATCTATATCAATTGAATATATACTATCTTATTTTCTAATATTTTAAAAATAAATATAAATTAAGTAAAGTTTTTTTGTAAGTACTCTTAAAAATATCTTACAAATATTAAGATGATTTAAATATAATATTTTTAATTAATATATAGAGGATTTTTTAAAAATACCTTAATTTTTAGTTAAAAACTTGAAAGGGTTGTTAATTGGCGATAAAAAAAACATAACATCTGTCGGTCTGAGGCTCTTGTGAAGTTTAATGTCTTTACTAATATATTAGTGAATGCTATCAAACTATTGGCAAATAAATCTCTTATATTGTTGATAATTTGTCCTCGTTGGATATCCATTAATTATATGGTCAAAGATAGATATATTAAAATTGATTGTACTTCAGTGAATGCAATTAGTGTCCATTTTTATCTTGTTAAATTTCTCATTTTATATGTACTATTGGTCTATATAATTAACACACTATCATTCACTGAAATGAAAATTTACATCGTGATTTAATCTCAGTGGATATCTTCGTGAGCTTTGTTGTGTTCATACTTTCAGTTTTATCTGTCGAATCTGCTACATATATGAAATCCATCAAGGTAAAGAGAAATACATTATCAATACTGTGATCTTCTTATAAGTTTTGTTATTTTTACGGTATGTTATTTGGTTTCTTGTAGTTGAGTACAAATGTGATTTACGACTGCATGGATATATATGAACAACCTTCTCTTAGTCATCTGAAAATCATAACATTCAGGTATATTAATTTCCATTTCTCTTTAATCTTTTTTTTTTTACTTACAAACAGCATGAAACGTATACAGATGTCCTAAGGCTTAGAGATATCTATTTAAATTAAGAATTTTTATTTTTAAAAAGTATAAATAATTGTCAACCTCACATTTACGCAATCTTAGTTCTATTTTTTACTTTGTTCCCGATGTTTCAACTCATTACAAGATTTCTAAGATCATCAGCACAGTTTTATACTCCTGAAGGCAACCTGACTTTCAAGAGTATTACTGCTAATTTAGTAAAATAGTAAAAGATTTCATCATGTGTATGGATAAGATGAAACCATCTTTTTTACACATGCTTTTTAATTTTTGGATTAGAAGAAACCATCTGGATGGGGTTCTCAATTCGAGAAAGAATTCGTAGACAGAAGGCACAAAAAGAGAATAGAATGTCCAAATGGGACCGTTCCTATTTTAAGAGCCAAGAAAGAAAATATCATATATTCTCAAGAATACCCCATTAATCATTTCATTTTTCTCACAGCTCAATATCCGGGTACCCATGTAAGTATATCTTTTTTTAATATATTCATTGCAATATATGAAACATTAGGTTAAAAAAAGTTGAATTTAGTTGGAGAAACATTAAACATTAAGTTAAGACTCACACAATACGTATTGACATTTATAGATTGCGGGAATGAGAACGACAGAAAAAAAGTATTTCCCGAGGCGTAGAAGCAGGGATATGCACTTGTGACTTGATACTTGGTAAAGATCAAAGTTCAAGTGCTCAAGCTTATGTAGCCACTAAGTCTAAAGATGACGCCAATTCTATTCAAGTTGGACGGATGGTATATATTTTTTCTATATATCATACATTATGTATGATTGGTTTCTTAACTAATGCTATGTGGAAAATCATAAATAATCATTTACAGATCAATGAAGAAGTATTTGGCGACACACAACCATGGTCGTACGGGTTATGGCTGGTAAAACTCACACAAAATATGAAATATATATCATTTTTATATGCATGACTAAATGGATTATTTCTCCTAATCAAAGTACATATATATATATATATGTATATATGTTCATATCTTATGTAATTTTGATGTTTTCATGTTCGAATTTTTAATTTAATATTAAAATTTAGGGGAAACATGGAACAGGTTGTTTCAATACACAATGTCCAGGATTTGTTCATGTAGCCAAAGATCAACCAATAAGTGAGCCTTTGGACTTTACGGATGGTGGTTATCTTCTGTTGCTTTTTATCCAGCAGGTACTTTTAAATGGACCTTGAAACTTTACGGATGCTCTATATTCAAATTTAAATTTCACAAAACTTATTTTCTACGATACAAAGCTTATAATGAATGCTAATTAGTAACACCATTTTTCATAACAAATCCTAAGTTTTATATAATATGTATGAAAAATAGAAAATAGAGCATACACTAAAAAAAGTCGTGCATGTAATCAATAACACAAGAATTCTGAATCATAATTTAGAATCAATGATTGAATAATGATGAATTATGTTTGGATTTAGATTCTATTAAATTTTATGATTGGCTAAAACTTTATAAATATTTTATAATCTGGTAATTTATATAAAAAGGAAAAGATTACAAAAAATTAGTGGCTTATACAAACACAACCGGATAAGAGTAATAAAAAACATGTGGGATATTGGCCAAAAGAGTTGTTTACTGTTCTAGGAGATGGTGCTGAGTTCGTTGGATACGGAGGAATTGTTACAAGTGATCCAAGAGGTCCAAGCCCACCAATGGGTAATGCATGGTCGTCTTCCAGATAAGAATGATCGTTTTTGGTCTGCATCTCTTGACCATCTTAGCATAATAGATTCGAACTATACCACTATCGGATTTAATAATGTTATGGCAGTGCCTTTGGTGGACAGCGACAAATGTTATGATATTCATTATGTAGGATATGTTGATGACAATGTTGGTACTGTTATGTCTTACGGTTGTCCTGGAGGTTATAAATGCGGCGACTAAATTGTTAAAATTAACTTAGCTTGATAATTGTCGTTTTTATGGAATCCAAATAATATCTTATTAAATATCAATGACTCAGTACTTTCTTTTTTTTGGTAACGTCAAATTTATTGGTTAACAAAAATAGAGCTTATGTACAAATGTGGAAAGGTAAACGAGTACGAAATGAAAGAATTAAATAATAGGGGTCACTGGAAGCCTCGCACTTGTCACCATTGTTGGAGGAGGCAAGGAGCTGTGGATTGTCTAGATAGGCTAATGAGACCATCCTGTCTAGATAGGCTAATGAGACGATCCTGTTACGGATTGATTTTTCAATGATGAGTATGAGATAGGACTCAAGTCTGTAAATGTGGCTGTGATAGGTTTTTCATTCAGTTCTCGCCACAAATGATATATTGTACCTTGAAAAGCAAGACAGAGTAGGAGGTAGGTTATAGTGTCATAGCATGAGCAGCAAGACGATGGAGAGTTTCATCCTAGTATATATAATGGGAGAGTTCTTTCTCCATTTAAGATGACCACATAATCACTTTAGTCATCCATTAAGAAAAACAATGTCAACAAATATTTTTTTTATTTTTTTTCTTTTCTTATTAAGAAGTAATTCTATTGTAAAGACAATTTTGTAATGAGTATTACTTACATATAATAATAGTTAATGAGCATTAAGAGAGTTAATGAGAAAAGAAGTAAAAGTAAAAAAATTAGTTTTGAAAACGATTAAAAACACAAATTAGTGAAAATTTACATTTTTATAGTTTTAGAAATATAAGTTAATGGGAAAAATTAATATAAAGATAGAGAAAATAAATTAAAATGTATATAAACAATATTAAAATATAAAAAATGAAAGAAAACAAAGCATAATAGAAGCATCGAAGCTTAGTGACGAAGGAGTGTCAAAAGGTCGAAATCTAAAAGCAAATCAAAAATATTTAAGAACATATCTGAAATCTGTTGGGAGCAAATTTGATATGCACCATAACATGACCAGGAAAACCTCACGACTACATCAAGGTATCTCTCCTAAAAAAAATTAATGTTTCAGGTCAGCAAGAATATCATGCAACTGATAAAAAAATAGAATATAAAAAGATGAAAATGAGCATATAATTTAAATAAGAGTTTGAAACTAGTTCACAATCCTATTTGTTATATGTGACCGAAGAGAAAATGAAAAGAATACATCTTGGAAGATGATGATGGTAGTGAAAAAATGTTAAAAGATAATTTGTCGAAAAAATTTATCCTCAACAACAAATGTCTATTAAATGTTATTTATATTCAATGATTCATATAGTTAAAAATTGAAATCTAGTATTTACTAGTTTTAGAGTTTATCTTCCCTGTAGTTAACAAATCTTTGGATTCTAGTTTTCAAAAATCAGCATACCTATGGATCTCCTTCGCCACGCCAAACCTGCTAAGCAAATGACTTGCCTTATCTGTTTCAATGATGATTGGGAAGCTGAGCATATGTTCTCTGTCGGCTAATGTTGTCATCAGTTTTGTTATGATGTGTGAAATGACACATAGAGGTGAGGCTACTCGAAAAAAGTGTGCCGAAATGTCCTCATTATGGCTGCAAATGAAACCTGACTCTTCCCATTTGTGCCCATCTTTTGACACCTAAGATAAGAGAGATGTGGGAACGAATGATCAAAAAGGACTCATTCCTGTTTATTTCCCCATTTGGGACAGATTTTATTGCCCAAAACCAAGGTGTTGTTGAAACTTAATCATTTTCGTTTAACTTAAGGTTAGTTGCATAAGTTGCTTACAAAACCAAAAGTTACGTCAAACATTTGTGTTTTTTAGTGTTTTTTAAATTCCACAAGTTATGTTGTTTCATTATAATGTTTCGATCATATAAATCGAAATCCAAGTCCTTATAATTTTCTGTCAGACATCAGAAACGTGATTAATAAATAATCAAGTTCATCGTCATTTCATCTTTATTAAAAAAACATCGATACTCTGTTTTAAGTCCATAAAAAAAAGCATCGCTTCTGCAAAACTCATCGACCACATTTCAACATGGTATCAGAGCTTTTCGGTTCTAGGCCAAGTTAAACTTAAAAAAAAATTCCTCTAAGAGTTCAACCAAGAGAAAGGAGTTATGGAGACAACAGCGCATCAAGTTATACCAATCTTCAATGGCGACGTTTACAACTTTTGGAAGATAAAAATGATGACAATCCTAAAGACGAAAAATCTTTGGGAGGTGACTATAAATGGAGTACCGACGAGTATAAACACACCATACATGGCTAAAAATCAAGAGAAAGTAGTCATGAAGGATATGATGGCGTTGCAACTAATTCAAACGGCGGTAACGGATGTTATCTTTCCGAGAATTGCACCAGCGACAAGAGCAAAGGAAGCATGGAGTGCACTAGAAATGGATTTCCAAGGAAGCCCTCAAGTGAGGATGATAAAGCTTCAAACTCTACGGAGAGAGTATGAGAACTTAAAGATGGAGGAAAGTGACAACATCAACACTTTCACAACAAAGTTGATCGAGATTGGGAATCAACTTAGATGCACGGAGATGAGAAAATGGTCTATCAAACGGTCCAAAAGATATTCATTTCTCTCTCTGAAAAGTTTGATAGCATCGCCGCCGTGTTGGAACAAACAAAGGATTTGTCGACATTATCAATCACGGAATTGATTGGTACGTTGAAGACGATTGAGAAGCGGATAGAACTCCGAGCTGAGCGATCAATGGAATGAGCATTCTACGGAGAAAGATTTGTTTCTAGAGGAAGAAACAAACGAGATGACAAATGCCAAGAGAAAACCAAGAAGTGGTGTGGCATTTGTAGAAGAAACAATCACAATGAGAGTGATTGTTGGAGGGAGCAATACACAGATTTTAGCTTGCCTACAGGTGTAAGGAGAGACGCAAAATGTTTTGTGTGTAACAAACCGGGATATATAGCGCAAGACTGCAAGGTAAGGAAGGCTGAGCGAGCGCACCTAAGCCTAGAAGAAACAGACAAGGATAATGACAATGAAGGTCACGAGCTGTTCAATGCAGTTTAAGAAGAATCATCATCAAACGTGAATGATGAGATATGGTTAGTCGACAGCGGGTGTACTAATCACATGACCAACGAAGTTAAATACTTTATCACCCTCGATCGGAATATAATGGTTTCGATCAAGGTGGAGAATGTTCAAAGCGTTATAACAACGGGAAAAGGAAATATTCAAGTGATGACAAGCCAAGGAGAACAGAACATCAAAGAAGTATTTCTAGTGCCGGGATTAGCGAGAAACTTTCTAAGTGTTTCTCAGCTAGTATCAAATAGATACGGAGTCTTACTTAAAGATAACCAATGCATTATCAATTATCCTCAGAGAAGAAGGATATTGAGCATCAAGATGAAGCATAAGAGTTTTCCAATTAAGTGGAGAAACTGAGAGATGAGCATTTTGCTTGCAAGAGAAGGAGTTACAGTTCTGAAGAATGGTGATTGTAAAATAATCTTACAATTGTAAAAGTTCAAACGACGTACGATATTTGTGGTTCGGGATTTTCCACCAGGTTGTGGATCCCCTGCTATGCGAACTAGACCGGATGTGAAGATTATGGAGAACGGAAATATTGCTGCTAAAAAGGATAATAAGGATGAGTCTTATTCAACTTTGAAGAACTTCGAAGGAAGATTGATATGAAACCGAGATATGATTAAGGGGGAGTGTTGAAACTTAATCATTCTCGTTTAACTTAAGGTCGGTTGCATAAGTTGCTTACAAAACCATAAGTTACGTCAAACAATTGTGTCTTTTAAATTCCACAAGTTATGTTGTTTCATTGTAATGTTTCGATCATATAAATCGAAATCCAAATCCTTGTAATTGTGTGTTAGACATCAGAAACATGATTAATAAAGAATCAAGTTCATCGTCATTTCATTTTTATTAACAAACACCGATACTCTATTTTTAAGTCCACAAAACAGAGCATCACTTCCACAAAACTCATCGACCACATTTCAACAGGTGCGACGCTTTAATGTTGAAAACCGAGCTCTCCAAATGGACTAGAGAAGTTGAAGTTAGGAGACACTGCGTCAAATGTGGCGAACCTTTTGCATCAACTGTAAAGTTTCGTGGCATAAATAATTTTTCATGTAACGATTACAACATATTGCAACCAAATCCTACAACAAATGATGGAAACCTCAAAGCTCTATAAAATCCAGAAATGTGGCGTCAATGTGGAAAGTGCTAACACATGACCGAACTTTCGGAAGGATGCGTCAAAGTAACTTGCTGGTATCATCTATAAACATATTCTGTAGCTATTACAAGAATTGTTTTCAAATTAGTTTATGTTTTGGCGTAATTAATTAACATTGCATTTTTGTGGTTGATGGATAGATGTGGTCATGCATTTTGCTACGCATGTGGAGCCGAATGGAAGCGAGGAGGTTGCTGTATCGAGCATTCATGATGAATACATTAATGTATACTATCTTTTTTGTAAAATAATCAGTTTTGTAGATTGTCCATGTTGGTAATAGAATTTGCGTCGTCCCACCTCTAAATTATGGTTGAATGTTTTTCTTTCCCAAAAGTCCTTTTCTGCCTTGTAAAGGATAGTAATAAATTTAACAATTTAACCAAAATGAAAGCTTTGACTAGCTAAGTGGTTTCTTTCTTACTTTTTCTTTTTGATTCAAAGCTAAAACTAAGATTTCACAAATATTATTTGGGAAATACTTAAACTTGTAACCATATATTTATTTTGGTAAAAAAAAAGTTTAATGCAATAAAAAGCAAGACAGGTTAATAATAAATAAGATGGAATTCTGTAGTAATTTTTTACAATTTTTAATGCAAAATCTAATTATAAAGATTAAAAAAAATAGAATACCTCCATTTAGAATGACGAACCAAAAGTCACTTTGACCACCACCAATTCATCATTATTCTCCAGATTAAGAATACATTAATGTCATATTCGTCATCTTTGCATATATATATGGACATCTTTGCATAAAATAAAATTATCTTTTAGGTACATATCAAACGTTTAAAAATATTATAAATAGATATCTAACTCTATTACACGTTTAAAATAATAATATTATTTAAACTCTATTAAAAGTTTAAAAATATTAATATTATTTAAGCTCTAATATTTAAACTTTATAAAAATTTAAAATATTAATAATATTTAAACTCTATAAAAATAAAAAAATCTCTATATTACTATCTGAGAAGTACATTTAGAAAATTAATTTATATATGTTAGTTATTATAAAATTCAACTAAAGATATACTAGTTTTTTAATACACTAAGAATAAATAATCTAAAACATTGATTGAGTCATAATGATGAGGCGGTTGGATTAAAATAATCAAATCCAAAACATTTAATTATGCAAAAGGGATTGAGTATAATACATAAAATTCCCTACGTATACAAGACATGATGGGTTGTCGTCCCAAAATGAATAGATCAAAAACAAATGTTGGATAACTAATTTTATAATATATATATATATATATCTTTAATATTAGAACTAATTTTTTATAATAATTAAAATATACTTACTAAATTTTATTTTTAATACAAATAGAGTAAAATAATCAATGTAAAACGGATAATTATATAACAGTGATCGGTTACATGATGAAAATTTCCTGACGAATATGGGACAAGACGGGTTTCCATCTTAAAATGGACAGGTTTAAAAAAGTGTTGAATAACTAATCATATAATAAAAACTAAAAAATATAATATATATCTTCAATATTAGAACTACTTACGAAATATTAAAATGAATATATTTACGTCAAACAAACAAGGAACACTAACACCTTACAAATTTATGAAGTAGAAAGTACATATAATTGAAAGAAAAATAATTATAAAACTAAACAAAAAAAATCTGAAAATATATATTATCTAGATAACTGCAAACAAAATAATAAATCGTAAACAATAAATAGGATTAGAATCACATTCTCTTTAAGTTTAAGTTGTAGTGAGTATTAATGTAATATTTAATTTGTTAGGATTGACTCTAAATTATTTCAATGACAGTAAAAAACATGATTCATTTGCCGTAAATTTGATTCAAATAAAATAAATTTGCTATTGATACATGAAAATAAAACAATTCGATGTTGAAATCACATTAAATATATTATAAATAGTAAAAAACAAAAAAAACTATAATTATATATGAAACAAAAAAATAAAAATATTTACAATCAGTAAAAAAACAAAAACAACAAGTTAAACTTACATGAATAAAAAAAAAGTATTTATAAACAGTAAAAGGAAAAAAAATTACAAGCGAATTTGGATCTAGTTTAGTTAATATAATAGGACAGTGGAAGATTCTGTGCATTTATTTGGTTTTCCATACTAAAACTCAGTGAGAATATTCCACTTTACTTCTCATTATCTTGAATAGAGAAAAATATATATATATACAAAAGAAGACAAAAGTCAAGCCAAGTCTTTCTCAGAACGCTTCGAATTCCTTCATAACCACGGTAACACTTGCTTCGCTCGCTTCTTAGTCCCTGAGAAACCCTAATGGCAGCGATTGGAGACGACGAACTCTCAGTGATCCTTGAAGAACAGCGTGAAGAAATCATGGCAGCTAAAACCCTAGCCCACGACCACGATTTGGCTTTCAATCTTCAAATGCAAGAAGCCTTAGCCGCTTCTAGAGCACCTCACACTTCCTCCGTCCCGGAATCTCCTTCCGTCGACGCCGTAGCCGTCAATTTCACCTTCGGCGACGAAGAATTTGACTTCACTTCTCTGATTTTACAAGACATTGCTCGAATCGATCAGGAGAGGAGAGATCGTGAGTTTGTTGAACATGAGATGAAGAGACTTAAAGTGGATCTAGACCGTCGGATTCATGATCAGAAGTTTGCTAAAGAGGTTATGAATATCCCTGAAGGTGACTGGAGTAAACATGGTGATAATTACGAAAAGCCTTACTCTCTCGAAGCTTCTTCTTCGTCTTCCGTTGTCAAAGTCGCTGCGATTGGGAATGAGAGCTTTCGGCTTTATTGTAAAGGTTTGGTTAGTGAAGAGATGATTGGTGATACGAGAGCTATGGTTGGTGGTGTTGGTGTGGCGATTTGTGATTCGACTGATAATTTGATTTGGGAAGTGAAAAAGGTTTTGGGAGCTGAAGAGTCTAAAAGCCCTGAAATTGCGGAATTAGAAGCGCTTGTTCATGGTTTGGATGAAGCTTTGACCTTTGATTTGGGAAGAGTTACGTTTTTCATTGATGATTTCAAAGTCTTCCAATACGTGAGTGAGTTTTACTGAAACCTCAAAGTTTTTATTCAGAAAGTTGTCAGCTTTCATTGATAAAGATTTGAAATTTGTGTATGATTGTGAGTTGTGAGTTTAGTATCAACTTAAAAAGTTCTTACTCCTTTTAGTTGCTGATTTGGTGTTTTTCCTGTTTGTTTGTTTGCTTATTTGGGATACTTAATGCATATGACTCCTTTGGCTTACTAATTTGTGTATGTTTGTTTGCAATACTTAGTGCCTATGGCTCTGTATTCTTATGCCTGAACTTTGGTATACATGATCATTTGTAAATCATCTAATCTGAATCTGAATCTGAATTAAGGCATTTACTGGATTATCTTCGAGCTTTAAAGATGCACAAGTTTTTTGTTTCTTTCCGGTTTCTTTACTATTATTGAATAACTTTTGATATGGCTGGTCATGTTTTGTTCCGTAATCTAGGTGACAGGTAGGGTGGAACCAAGGCAGAGTGTTGTTGCAACACTTGTGAACAAAGTGGCTCTTCTCCAAAGGAAATTCTCATATTGCCAACCATCACTTTTGACAAGAAATGATGTTAAGTCTGTCTTCAAGCTTGCAAGAGATGCTATCGTGTCCCAAATCAAATGGCCTGAGGAAACTAGTAAAGGCAAGACCTTCAAGGAAACTTGTGTGATTTGTTACGAAGGCATCACTGTTGACAAAATGTTCTCAGTAGATGGTTGTTTCCACCGTTTTTGCTTTTCCTGCATGAAGCAGCATGTCGAAGTGAAACTACTAGGAGGGAAAACTGCTAATTGTCCAAGCGAAGGGTGCAAATCAGAAGTAAAGATCGAGTGCTGTGCAAAGTTTTTGGATCCTAAATTGGTTAATGTCATGATCCAACGCAAGAAAGAAGGCTCGATTAGTGTTACAGATAAAGTCTATTGTCCATATCCCAAGTGTTCGGAACTGATGGTCAAAGCTGAAGTCTTGGAATATACCAAACAGTTTTTCGTTGACGCTGAGCAATCTCCAGCGAGAAAATGCATGAAATGTGGGCAGTTTTTCTGCACCCATTGCAAGGTACCATGGCACTATGGCGTCACCTGCACTGACTTCAGTAAATCAAAGGGCTATCAGAATGCTGGTGATGGAATGCTCAAGTCTCTGGCACAAAGCAAGCATTGGCAACAATGCATTAAGTGTAACAATATGGTTGAGCTTGTTTGTGGTTGTTACCATATAACCTGCAGGTACTTCATTCTTTACTTAGTAACTCTACTTAGTAGTAGTACATTAAGAAGTTGTATAGCTTATATATTAAATAAAGTTTGGACTGCATTAGAACCATAAGATAAACTATTTTATATCCCAGGTCATGGACAAAGAAAATAGAGAAAATGTTTGGTCATTTGTTACTATTATTGATTCAATGTTTTGTTTTTTTGTGGCTGGCAGATGCGGATATGAGTTTTGTTACACATGTGGAGCGGAATGGAAGAAGAAGAAAGCAACATGTTCGTGCCTGATTTGGGATGAGCGCAACATAATTCGTGAAAGAAATGCAAATCCTAGGAGGTGATTGTTTCTATGTTGCGTGGAAGATTAGGTAAGGTAGCTAATAGGGTAAGAGTCCGGAACAGTTGTAGGATCAAAAGACTAACTATGGTTTTTGTTTTGCATTAGGCTTTTGTTTTTTTTTTTTTTTGGTTTTGGAAACTGATCTAATCTTCGGTGTTTTAGTTTGGATCTTCTATGCTGGATTGTGAATGTTAGGAAAAAATAACACTTTTAACTCAAATGTTCAAGATCCAAGGTTAAAGTTGAACTTTTCATCTCCGGATATGGTCCTGTTTTAGGCACTATATCTCTTGCAGGTATCGGAGTTTTTAGTTTCTCAGGTGGTGGTCCGAATAAGGACAATTATGTGTTGGTTTGGTTTTTGGTTAAAGTTCGGCTTCATTTTGTTACTTGAGAAAAATATTAGAACTATTTTTGAATCAATTTTTGGGTTTGGAATGCTATCCAGTCTTTTACTCCACTTTTACATTAGATTTCATATCCGAAGATGACGAAAGCTCTTTATGTTATATAAATTGGTAAACCTAAATTACTGAAAATACACAGGGAAGTATGTAGTATAAAATATCCTTAAACCAGGGAATGATATACAAGTCTCAATTTGTTTTCATTATAGCCAGCCTTATTTTAGGGGCTTTTATGCTTAAATTATGTGATGGCTTACAAGTTAGAATATGCGAATGTGGGTGTCATTTCCTAAGTCAACTCTGAAATGCTCAGACATAAAAATGTTTTCATTGCTCTCGAACAAATTCAATGGGTATAATATATGTTATGGTGGACTTGGCAATGGAAATAAATTGGACTTTATATTTATCTATACTGGGAGGCTTTGAGCTGACCATGTTTTGCAGGTAGAGAACTCATCATACACCATTGGTGCAAAGGAAATACGATTCGTTAGTTAACATATGTTTTGTCAGAAATGGCTCTTCAAGGATTGCCTCTGATCTGGATGATCTTCTGTGTTCATTTGATATGCATCTCAAGTCAACAGGAGACAGGGTTTTATCTATAATGGCGTTGGCCAAACAGACCACTGTGTTGCCAATGGACGATTGCAGTTGACCGATGGTTGCGGACAGCAAAGGGTTGATGCCTTCTCTAAGAAGCCTTTCGAGTTCAAATCACCTCGATCACTCTCTTTCTCAACAAAATTAGTGTGTGCGCTGGTGGCTAAGCCAGGATCTATTTGTGATCATGGTAAGGCCATCGTTTTACAGGCAATCATTGTACAGACAATCATAATGTATTTGGCTCTTGGAGCAGTTTATGTCTACCAGAGAAGGGAATACGCAAAGGTAAGAGAAGAATTGGAAAAGGAATATGATGATGGTCCACGAAGTTTTACCTATAAATCTCTATATGAGGCAACAAAAGGGTTTAACAAAGATAGAAACGATAAGAGAAAAAAGAAGAAGAAGAAATTTGATTGAATCAACTCTCAAGAAGACAAAAGAACAATGAGGAAACTTTTTTCAACCGTTAAAATATCCAATACAACCATTGTAATAACCTATATGTATAAAACTGCATTTAAAGCTGTAACGACTTTAATTTTAACAGAAGAATCTTTATGCACTTGTCTCTGTGTTTCCCTTCATTTCTTTCACGTACACCCTCTCAATGGCCTAACGATACCTCTGGTATGAAGAATTAGGTAGATGTCCGAAAACTGCTACTCAATATCAAGCGCCAATGCCCAAGTGTCTTCGTGTGCAAGTAAGTCTTTCCAATGAATCAAAGCCCTCCGAGTTATAACTATTGGAGGTTGAGCACGAATTTCAGCTTTGCATTCGAGATTCATCTGTTTTCCAAGGATAGACAAGAAACAAGCAGCTACACACCAAAGAATCTATATATGGAGAGAATACTAAAAACTGAGCCATTCAGTACTTTTTTTAATTGGGACAAAAAGTAAGTACAGTAGTTTGATGATCCGATACATTACTACTTTCTAATTTATTTAAATTGATGCTTAGTTGGTTACCATCAATTTACATTACTACTTTCTAATTATTAATGATGATCCAATACATTACTACTTTCTAATTATTTATTAATAATTTAAAATTTTTTATTTTATCTACAATAAAATACACATTCCTCAAAAAGAAGGAAAATATAAATAAGTCTTAACATTAAGGGTATATGGTCAAATAATAGCATGTAAGGGTTGGATACGGATAATTCGGGTTTTAGAAACTATGGCCCAAAATATACCCATTGCAGGTAAAGGTAAATCGGATAGTTAAAAATTACTATCCAAACTTATAATGTTTATTTAAATTTAATTCGTTATTAGAATAGATAACTGTATATAGTTTTGAATAAATAAGATTTTTTGAAAACTGCAAATAATTTATAAAAATGTTGTGGATATTTTTGAAAATTTTGTATATTTGAAAACATGGGAAAAGGTCGATTTTGACCGTTAATGTTGCTACTAAACTGTCACGTAATGTGATGATTTGACCAAAATGACGTTGTTTTGTGTTTTCTGGGCAAACTTTTTAAAAAATGTGTTAACACCAACCTTCGAACCCGTAACTTCAATCTCTTTAACATAAATCTTTATCAGTTGATAGACAACCATGTCAATGCCAACAAAATTAATTATAAACCTATCTGAATTTTTTTTTTGAAAAATGTGTTAACACCAACACTCTTTAACGCATACAATTATATTTTTCTTCTTTTTGACATATACAATTACCGGTTAGATCCACAATAATCAATGACATTTATGCCAACAAGTTTAATTATAAACATGCAAATGTTTATAAACCTAAAGTCAATCGCTTAGGCATATTCTTCGTTCCCTTATTCTATCTTCTTCAATTTCCTATTCTTTCCTGATTTATTAGGCCAGATCTAACAGAAAAAATTAAATCAGTTCATCTCTTATTTCAAACCTACGTTTCATAGTCTTATATCAATATTGATTCTTCTCATGACTAATTCTTCTCATAAGCAAATTTTAAAATTATTAAAAACGAAAATTAAACTATAAATTCTTAGAAATTTCTTCTTTCAATGGCGACGGGGAAGAGTTACTACGCTTGACCTAGCTACTGATTCATGGGAACTGATCAATCGTCGTACTTCTCCGCCACGGATTCAGGACTCGAATTGCCTTTAAGATTCAGCTTGGTATGCATTTGAATTGTGAATTGATTTTTTGGACTTTGATTGTTTCTCTTGAAAGAATTTAATTTGCTTAAACCGGAGTTAAGAACAGGTCAGGTAATTGCCAGTAAACATACTTGTTTAACTAGAGATTCTGACTTCAGGATGGTAGGGCCTGTAGTTGATAATAGAGGAGTAGTGGAGAATATTCTTTAACCGGGGAATGATAGAGAAGTCTCAATTTTATTATTATTATAGCCATCTTTATTTTAATAATTTAGGAGCTGTTTTTATTTAAATAGGTGATGGCTTAGAATATGCTAATATGTGGGACGTCATTGTTGTCTGGTTATAATATCATTACATTTTTCTAAGTCAACTCTGAAATACTCAGACATAATATGATGTCATTGTTCTTCATCTACCATTGCACGTATTCAATGGGTAAAAATGTTAAGAAAATTATGGTGAACTTGGAAATTAAAAAGATTGGACTTCATATTATATACTAGGAGGTTTTGACCTGACCTTGCTTTGCAGCTTGAGAAATCTTCATCTACCACTGGTTCAGAAGACAAGATTCATTAAGAATAGTCAGACTCTCTGATGGCTCAAGGATTGCATCTGACTGGATGATGCATCTCAAGTCAACAGGACTCAGGCTTTATCTAGAATGGCTTTGGCCAAGCAGATCTTTATACTGATGGAGTTGCCAAAATTCTTCCCAAAGGACTGTTGCAGTTGACAGATGGTTCAGGACAGAGAAATGGGTCATGCCTTCTTCAAGAAGCCAGGATTTACTGGTGGTCATGGTATTGCTTTTGTTTTATCTTCTTCTATGGATCTCACACAGGCAGACGCAACAGCGTTCTTGGGGCTTTTTAACATCTCGACTCAAGGATCCCCCTCTTCTCATATTGTTGCTGTTGAGCTAGATATTGCCCAGAGCACTGAGTTTGATGACATCAATAACAATCATGTTGGAATCGATGTCAATAGCCTGATGTCTATTGCATCTACTCCTGCTGCTTACTTTTCCGAGATAGAAGGTAAGAACGAAAGCATAAAGCTTTTGAGTGGACATGCTATTCAAGTCTGGGTGGACTACAGAGGAGGTGTCCTTAATGTTCCATTGGCCCCTATTAGGTTCTCTGGAGAAACAGGGACATTGATCAGCTACCAATACATACTAGAGTGGAGTTTTAGCAGAAACAAGGAGTCACTGCAGGCCCTGGATGTCGCTAAACTTCCCCGAGTTTCTTCTCATAAAGCTAAACATAAGAGACCATCAACGCTGCTTATTGTTCTCCTTGTTTTACTGGCTATTATAGTGTTTTTGGCTCTTGGAGCAGCTTATGTATACAGAAGAAGGAAATTTGCAGAGTTAAGAGAAGAGTGGGAAAAGGAATATGGTCCACACCTTTTTTCTTATATAGCTCTGTACAATGCAACTAATGGGTTTAACAAGGATGGAGTTCTTGGAAAAGGAGGTTTTGGAGAAGTTTACAAAGGAACTCTGCCTTCCAGTGAAGTAATAGCAGTGAAAAGAGTGTCCCACGACGCAGAGGAAGGGATGAAGCAGTTTTGTGGCTGAAATCAATACTTATTCCATGACGAAAAACCACCCTTTTCATGGCATCAAAGATTTGTAATAATCAAGGATATAGCTTCAGCTCTCCACTACATGCATACAGGAGCTCCCCAAGTTGTTCTCCACCGGGATATCAAGGCTTCCAATGTTATGTTAGACGCTGAATTTAATGGTAGGTTAGGGGACTTTGGTATGACAAGGTTTCATGAGCATGGGGTGGACCCTGCTACAACTGCGGCTGTGGGAACCATTGGCTACATGGCACCAGAATTTGCTACAATGGGAGCTTGCACTGCCATCGATGTTTATGGCTTTGGTGCGTTTTTACTTGAAATAACATGTGGGAGGAGACCTGTGGAACCTAGGTTGTCTGCTGAAAGACGGTATTTAGTTAAGTGGGTCTGCGAATGTTGGAAAATGGCTTCTTTGCTTGGAGCTAGAGATCCAACATTAAGAAGTGAAATTAGGCTTCGAAATAGTACTGAAACTAGGCTTGCTTTGCACAAATGGTGTGCCAGAACTGAGACCTTCCATGGAAGAGGTTGTGCAATACTTAAACGGTAGCCTAAAACTGCCTGATATCTCCCCAGAGTCTCCTGGTATCGGGTCATTTACCCCGTTATTCATGGAATCAAACAAGACCCCTGTCTCTCCAAGTACCAGCCCCTTGTCAGCATCCTTTTACTCTTCTTCCTCGGCCAGACTCTGCATTTTTCACTCACTCTTGTCCATGGGCATGGACGGTAAAATTTGAGAATTTTCTCCCCTAAGTGTAGTTTTAATGTTATTTTTGGGCTTGTGTGAAGTAACTCTAGTTGGAAGGCTTACCATTGTGCTCCATTTGTGAAGTCTATTTTGATATTTTACAAAGACATCCAACATTAAAAGTATTGTTCGCAGTCTTTTGTAGAAATGTTTTTGGCATTCGTAAATTTTGATGTGTATACTTACACTAAAGTTTTGTATTTAATTGTCCTATCTGCATTTCACTTTCTACATTAGTATATTGCATTTTCCCAGTAAATAAGGGTTTTGTATAGATGTTTTCGAGTTGTTCTTCACTCTGTCTGCTAATTTGATGTGTCTGTTACTTCTCTATACGACAAAAAAATACTTTTGTATGACTAGCCTCGGATTAGCAGAAACCAAGTGTTCTGGTTCTGGGGAGGGTCGGTTTCGATGTGACAGTTTCCTACCAATCTCTTTTC
Source organism: Cardamine chenopodiifolia (assembly GCA_963922655.1). NCBI lineage: Eukaryota > Viridiplantae > Streptophyta > Magnoliopsida > Brassicales > Brassicaceae > Cardamine > Cardamine chenopodiifolia. The sequence goes on along the minus strand of OZ000479.1, from coordinate 10,318,211 downwards.
AGGTGAGTATTCATCACATCTTGTCCTCACTTTTGTTCCATTTACAAATCATGGAGTTCAGATTTATGTTGCTAATGTCATTGCTATGAACTTCATTGTTGTTCCATGCTCAATTTGTGATGGCTTGTCTAACTAATCACATTATCTCTTATTTTTCCACTGGTTTTATGGAATAGTTGAAATGAGTTTAGTTTTATTTGTGGAGCTGAGTGGGATCACAAGAGAGCATCATCTCAAGTTCGTGACTGAACTGAACAATATAAGGGTAATCTTAGAGATTGTTGTTTCATCCTATGACAGGTAAAGTTGAGAGCTTTATTCTTTTTATTAGTAGGCAGATATCATTTAAAGATGATTACTTTAATGAATTTTTTCTCTTTGTGGCTACCGGGTTTAGAAGTTGTCATTGTTTCTGACTGATGCTAGGATCATTTTATAATGTCTAAAATTAGAATATTTAACAAAGTGAAGCTGTTCTAGATTTATATAATATTACAAAGCTGTTTCAGTCCAGTTTGTAAAGCCAATAAAAAGCAAATTCATGTGATGCTGATACGATGTGATTACCTTCAACATAACTTCACATCCTGTTTTCTGCAGCCAGCAAAGTTTGATTAGAGAAGAAATAGATCTGCACAGAGTCCGATAAACTCTCTTATTCATCAGCAGCAATGGCTCGTGGATTGCTTCTCATCTGGTATATTTTAAAGTATTTGTTTTCTTACTAAGACAAAAAAAAATTTGCTTCTTTGGACTAAATTTGGATTAGTTCTGTTAAACGAATATCTGAATTTGAAAATTTTAGAAACACGTGAACTTATAATGATTTATATAATATTATCAAGCTGTTTCAGTCTAGTTTGTAAAATCCAATAAAGATATGGATGCAGATGATGCTAGTACACTGCGTAATACCTACAATCATATTTACTTCTCTGCAGCTAGACAGAGCTCTCTGTTTCATCAGCAGCAATGTCAAGTGGATTGCTTCTGATCTGGCTGATCTCCCTTTTTCATCCTATCTCTTTGTCAACTTCAGCAAAAGATACCAGTTTTGTCTTCAATGGCTTTGGTCAAGCAAATCTTTCTCTTGATGGGTCTGCTTCATTGCTTCCCAATGGATTGTTACAGCTTGCCAAAGATTTGCATCATCAAATGGGTCATGCTTTCATCAAGAAGCCAATTGAGTTCAGCTCCTCTAAACCACTCTTATTCTCAACACATTTTGTTTGTGCTTTGGTGCCTAAGCCAGGCTTTGAAGGCGGACACGGCATTACCTTCGTGATATCTCCTTCTGTGGATTTCACACGGGCGCAACCAACTCGGTACATGGGTATTTTCAACGCCTCAACAGATGAATCTTCCTCTTCTCACTTGGTTGCTGTTGAGCTCGACACTGTTAAAAACTCAGATTTCCGTGAGACTAATAATAATCATGTTGGGATCGATGTGAACAATCCCATTTCAGTCGAATCAGCACCAGCTTCTTACTTTTCCAAGACAGAACAGAAGAATGTGAGCATAAACCTTTCAAGTGGAAACTCTATACAGGTCTGGGTTGATTACCAAGGAACTGTACTCAATGTTTCTGTGGCTCCTCTTGAAGCCGATAAGCCAAGTTTGCCTCTTTTGTCACGACCCATGAATCTCTCAGAAATTTTCCCGGGTAGAAGATTGTTTGTTGGGTTCTCTGCAGCAACAGGGACAACAATCAGTTACCATTATCTTCTTGGATGGAGTTTCAGCACAAGCAGGGAATCTTTGCAGCTACTTGACATCTCAAAACTTCCTCGAGTTCCTCAGCCTAAAGCTGAGCATAAGAAACCACCATCTGCTCTGATTATCGCTCCTCTGGTCACACTTGCTATCATAGTAATGGCTGTTCTTGCAGAAGTTTATTACCATAGGAAGAAGAAGTATGCAGAAGTAAGTGAACCATGGGAAAATTTTTTTGGTACACATCGCTTCTCTTACAAATCTTTATACAAATCAACAAAAGGTTTCCACAAGGATCAGTTTCTTGGAAGAGGTGGTTTTGGAGAAGTGTACAGAGGAGATCTTCCTCTAAACAGAGCTGTAGCTGTGAAGAGAGTGTCCCATGATGGTGAGCAAGGAATGAAGCAATTCGTGGCTGAAGTCGTGAGCATGAAAAGTCTGAAACACAGGAATCTCGTTCCTCTTCTTGGGTATTGTAGGAGAAAAGGCAAGCTTTTACTGGTCTCGGAATACATGCCTAACGGTAGTCTTGACCAGCACTTGTTTGATGACCGAAGTCCAGGTCTTTCTTGGTCCCAAAGACTTGTGATTCTCAAACATATAGCATCGGCTCTCTTCTATCTCCATACAGAAGCTGAACAAGTTGTTGTGCACCGAGATATCAAAGCTTCGAATGTTATGTTAGACGCTGAGTTAAACGGTAGGTTAGGAGATTTTGGTATGGCTAGGTTTCATGAGCATGGAGGTAACGCAGCACCAACAGCAGCAGTTGGTACTATAGGGTACATGGCACCTGAACTAATAACAATGGGAGCTTCAACTGTAACCGATGTTTATGCGTTTGGAGTTTTCATGCTTGAAGTAACATGTGGGAGGAAACCTATGGAACCTAAGATGGAAGTTGAGAAACGATATCTTATCAAATGGGTTTGTGAATGCTGGAAGAAAGATTCTTTGCTTGTTGCTAAAGATCCAAGATTGGGAGAAGAAGAATTCTTACCCGAAGAAGAAATCGAAATCGAGTTGGTTATGAAACTTGGGTTGCTATGTACAAACATTGTGCCAGAATCAAGACCAAAAATGGGACAAGTGGTTCTTTACTTAAACGGGAACTTACCGTTGCCGGAATTTTCTCCATATACACTTGGGATTGGCTCTTTTACTCCTGTGGTGGTTGATGCCGCCTCCCTTACAGTCTCATGTGCTTCAATAAACTGGTCCGTCCCTTGGGTGTTTTCTTCCTCAGCCAATAGCTCAAAGGATGATGAACAACCATTGGAATCTAGCAACTCTCTCTAAGTGTAGTTGCAGAATCAGAAGATAAGAGTCTTGTCTACATGTATGTGAATCATTTTTCCTTTTTAATTTCATATATTACTAACAAATTTATAAATTTTAGTTCAAAAACTCAATTGTTTTGCAACATTATTTTAACCGTCAAGTAAATTTACAGTTTCTTTAGTGAAGAAAATTTTATTCACCATTTCATGTAGACAATTTTTCTTTTCTACAACAAATACGAACACGGTTTTGGTGCAGACGCTTCTTGCAAGAAAGTTAGCTCGTTCATTAATGGTTTTGGGTTCATAACCAAATTTTTATTTCGCAGAAAAATGCGATCTACTGAATCAAAGTCTTGTAGAAAGATCGCTTATATAAACGGTTAACCACTTAAACTAAAACACTATATAACATTTTTATGAAAAGTAATATCTGTTACAAAATCAAAGAAAGCGAAAATCATCAACCACAACTTTGGATTTATTAATTTGTGTTGAGCCTATTGTCATTATGCACATATAATAACTTGTTTTTTATTTTTTATATAAAAGAACGTTTCGTTCATTTGTAAATTATTAATTTCTTCGATAAATTCAATAGTATCAAAATATCTCTCTTCTCTCTTATTAGTATCCCCGCTATTCTACCAAGTATAAAATTTTCGCATTTTTTTACATTTATGTTTATGATAATTTATACTTTTTTATAACATGTTATCAGCACGATCACTCTATGATTATGTTAAATATTTTTTATAAATAAATATTATATTGTATAATTTATTACAGTGGACGGTATGTCGCTTTTATAATATTTTCTTAGTGATTGTTTAATCACCACTATTCATTTAATTTTACTGTAGGCGGTTTTTCGTCTCGATATTATTTTATTGTCTTTATGTCATGGTTGCTTAATGCACCAATGTATATATTTATTAGACGGCTAACCCGCCGCATATTTTATTGTTCTAATGTGGATGATTCCGTCACCATAATATTACTGTTAATATTTTTTTATATTATGTTATTATATAATGGAGACTCGGTCACCAGTATATAAATATTTGATCTGAAATTGGTAATTTTAACTGATTGATTATTAAAATTTCATATTGATTTTATGATTAAATTCTTTCTCACCAACGGTCACAACTAAGTTAGTATGCCTCCCATCAAAAAAAATTTCACTTTTCAAACAGGTATAAACAGCGATTTTCAATATTTAAATACACTCATTTTCACTCACTCATTTCATCCAAAAATTTCATCTCCCTTAAAATCTCTCTACGGAAAAAGAAAATGAAGAAGAAGAACAAGAACAAGAAAAAAAATCATTTTAAAGAATGATTCGCTTGCTTTTAATTCTTATTTTATTTGTAATTTTTGTATGTGTTTACAGTCTCTTCGTTGGGAAATTTACTCATGAAGAGTTCACCGTAAACATCGGTTTACTCTTTTATGCAATCATGTTCTTTGTAATCGCTTGTGTTATTAACATAAATAGTTCATTTTAAATATGTAATATCATCTTATTAATAAAAAAATTTATGTTTTTGTTTTTAGCAAAGTTCAAATGAAAAATATTGAAAAGGTAAAGTTCCCACCTCTCAAAATAACTGGAGCAAACTATATTGCATGGACCACCGACATTGAGCTCCATCTAGAGATGCAAGATATTTTTGACATTATAAAAGTCAGAAATAAATCGTCTGCCAAGGATAAGGCAAATGTGATAATTTCCTGAAGATACATCTCGATGAAAATGTGATGCATGACTATGCATACATAAAAGACCCAATAGAGTTGTGGGTAGCTTTAAAAGAAAGGTTTGGCAACTAGGGAAATAACACTCCCTCATGCTCTAGAAGAGTGGAGAAACCTGAGGTTTCAAGATTTTAAAAAGGTGAATGACTATAACTCTGCTATTTTAAGAATATTTTCACAACTAAATTATTATGGAAAGCCAGTCACCAAACCATAAATGCTCGAAAAGACATATCAGACTTTTCATAGAGAATATTGCCTCCTGCAAGAACTTTTTAGGAGCCGCGAATACAAAAGGTTCTATGAGTTAATGGTGACACTCATGTTGGCGTAGAAGAATAGTGAACTTCTCATTCAAAACCATAATTCTCATCCTACGAGAACGAAAGTATTCCCATAAGCGAATGCAGCAAACTTGAAATATCCTGAAAAGAAGAATCAAATCTATTAGGGTCGTGGCCGTGGCCGTCGATTTAATCGTAGATGTGGTAGAATTTACAACCCACGAGGGAGAGGGTCATTCAAATGGGTTCGTTCCGAACGAAATTTCAAAGAAAAAGAACACCAAGAAAATTCTATCCAGAAACGTGAGAATGTGTGTTACAGATGCGGGTCTAAAGGACAATGGGCATGTACATGCCCAAGTGTTTTCATAAAGAAAACAATATCCGGATTTAACTAAAGAAGGATATGTGAATTATCCTATATGCCTATGTGTTTTCATAAAGAAAACAATATCCGGATTTGTTATAATTGCGGTATATGTTGATGATCTAAATATAATCGAGACTCAAGAATAAATACAGAAAGCAACAAACTATTCAAAAGAGGAATTTGAGATGAAAGATCTTGGGTAGACAAAATTTTGTCTTGACCTACAAATTGAGCATACTTAGAAGGGTATATTTGTACATCAATCCACATACACCAACGAGTGTTAAAACATTTTAATATGGATAAAACAACCTCTCTCAGTACTCCAATGGTCGTTAGATCACTTAATGTTGAAAGTGGCTCATTCTGACCGCCTGAGGAAAATGAAGAGATATTTGGTCCTGAAGTACCGTATCTAAGTGCAATCGAAGCACTTATGTATCTTGCAAATTGTACTCAACCTGATATCTCATTTTCTGTCAATCTTTTGGCTAGCTTTAGTTCGTCTCTTACACGAAGACATTGAAATGGAATCAAACATGTCTTTCATTATCTTCAAAAGACTATTGATTTATGATTATTTTATCCTAAGAATTTAGATGGTCAAATGATTGGTTTTGCAGATGCATGATATTTATCAGATTCACACAAAAGCTCATCACAAACAGGATAAGTGTTTAAGATTTGAGGCACCGCGATATCATGACGCTCTCAGAAGCAAACACTTGTAGGTACTTCTTCAAATCATGCTAAAATTATTGCACTCCATAAAACAAGTAGAGAGTGTGTATGATTGAGATCAATAAACCAACACATCCAGTCAAGCAGCGGGATCCACGTAAACACGGAGCCAACTATCCTATATGAAGACAATGCTGCAGGCATTGCTCAGACAAAAGAATGATATATTAAAAGTGACCGAACCAAACATATCTCTCCAAAGTTCTTTCATATACCCAAGAACTCGTGAAGAATAAAGACATTAAAGTAAGATATGTCTGATCATCCGAAAATTTTGTTGATCTCTTTACGAAATCATTATCCATTACTATGTTCAGGAAACATGTTCATAATATTGGAATGCGTCGTCAACAAACTTTGTAAGATATGATCCTGATTATTTAAAGGAGAATTTGCATGGTTGTATTCTTTTTAATTATTATGATTTTTTCCATCGTGACACTGCTGTCGATACAAAATCAAAGGGAAAGCATCCACCACAACTTTTGATTTATTAATTTGTGTGGAACCTAACTTGTTTTCGGATATAAAACTTTTGCATTTCTTTACATTTATGTTTACGATAATTTATGTCTTTTTTATAACAATATCAACATATTCAAAATAAAATATATAATTATTTTTTTCTGTTTTTTTCTCCCAGCTCTAAACACACAAAAAACAAACTTAACGCCGGCGGATTGTTGTTTCTAACCTTTCACCGCCGTTCTTCTCTCAAACGCACTAATCTCTGTCGATCCATTCCTCCCAGAGTCCAGAGGTAAGCTTCTTCGACCTATTGTGTTTCCGCATTTCGAATATGCCCTGTGTGTATTTGAATCTGTAGATTGAATTTTTTGTTGTTGTCTTCCATGTGTAGAAGAAGCAGATTCAGTAAAAATGGCTTTATGCAATAAACTAAGCCGTCTCGTGAAGCAGAGCAGCGAGAACACTTCTATGATTAGCCCTCTAAACTCATCTCTTACAAAGTTATTCTTTACACTCACCATAGATACCACCAAGAGACACCCAATTTCCTAGAGCCAGAGAGCTATATTAATTGTTGGCAAGTTCCCAACGATCCTAAAGATGCTGAGAGAAATCTTGCACAGCTTAGAAGAGATTATGCTAAGAAAGTTAAAGTGTTTCGTAAAGAGTACATTCATGCTTAGGGTTGAGAAACAACGTAAAGATGAGGCTAGATTGCTTGCTGAACGAGCTGAAAATGAGGAGAGGCGACGGTTGAAAGCTGAGGCTGCTAAGGTTAGAGCTGAGGAACGCAAGATCGCTTACCAAGAGTTTAGCGAAATGCTGGTTCTTATATATACTTTTTTCTCTGTTTCTTGTATAGAAACTATGATGGATGTTTTTAATCAAGAAGTTAGTTTTGTGTGAGATGATTCTTCGGTAAATGCGGGGAAAGGGTTTATCTGAGAATCAAGTGCTGTTTTCCTCTTGAAAATTTGCGAATGTTTCATAGTTATGCTTCACGGTATCAGTGTAGTATCGAATAAAAATTTTTTATGCTTTGTGATCAGACTAGTTGAGGAGGATTAAGTTAGAGCTGATGGGGTTGTATAGCCAAGGGATTGGATAATCGTTGCAGAGGTTTTGATGAATCCTGTAACCATCATGGTCTCTCTACTGTTTTTGGCGTCTTATGTGTTAATCAAACATAAGGTGGATCTTGTATACTTTCAATGGGAATTCTTTTGAGAGCATTGAAACTTATCAGCTAGAGGTTCCATTTGTTTGAATTGTAGGTAGATAAAACACACTCTTACCAGAGGCGTATTCACTGATTTCATAAATTCATTTCATGTCCTGTGTGTCTGCAAATTAATTGACAAGTATACTACTCCCAGGTTCTTGATTCTAGTTCGAGTTCCTCATGTCTCTTGGTCACAACCTCAGGAGCATTAATGGTCATAGTGCTTGATTCATAGACCGGTTTTTGTGTAGAAATTGTAGGTTATGCAATAGCTATGGTAGTTGAGTACATGGAGAACATTTGGAATGTTGAAGATTGAGTTTGACTTCTTATTCTGAACGTTATGAATAGGCCTTGTTTTGCAGCTCCTGCGATAGTGTTACAGGAGAGGAAAATTCTATCCATAAAATTTAGACTCTCTCTTTCAGTAGATATGGATTGTAGACTGCATCTGGTTTTTTTCTTCTCTTGTGTTCATCTATTTTGCCTCTCAAGTCAACAAGAAACCGGGTTTGTCTACAATGGCTTTGATCAAGCAGATCTTTGATTGATGGGCTCGCCAGAATCCTTCCCGGTGGGATATTGCAGTTGACCAACGCTACAGAGTTGCAAATAGGTCATGCTTTCTTCAAGCAGCCATTTGATTTTGATCCATCTTCATCACTCTCCTTCTATACACATTTCGTGTGTGCGTTTGCCTCCGATGCCTTAGGGAGGAATATAAGCATAAATCTTCTGAGTGGGAAGCCTATCCAGGTCTGGGTGGATTACGATGGACTGCTGCTAAATGTTACACTGGCCCCTACAGAAATTCAGAAACCAAATCAGCTTCTTATGTCAAGAGCCATCAATCTTTCAGAAAATTTTCAAGATAGGATGTATGTTGGGTTCGCTGCATCAACTGGGAGATGATTGACCAGTAACCAGTATATACTCGGGTGGAGTTTTAGTAGAAGCAAAGAACTGTTACAGACCCTGGACCTCTCTAATCTCCCTCAGGCTCATCTTCCTAGACTAGAGATGGACGGAAGAAACTATCTTCACTGCTTATTGTGTTGGTGATCTTATTGGTGATCGTATTACACTATTACTGATGATTCTCGGAGGAGTATATTTGTACAGGAGAAACAAGTACGCAGAAGTAAGAGAATCATTCTCTACTTTTTATCCCAATCGAGTATTTTAAAGTGGGCCAACTAATGGGCCTCCCTTCGAGGAAGTCTCTGGCCCGAATTCGAAGTAATAAAAAGCGTCAAAAAGACATGTCCCTAAACAATCCCGCCGGAAAATGACGTCGGGAATGAGTTCGACCTCGCAGCTCCGATCATCAAAGACTTTGCTCCAGTCAATCAGAAAACAGAGCAGAAAATTTATCGTCGTATGTAATCTCATAAAAGAAAACCCTGAATTGTTAAAATTTATTTCAAGATTAATTAAGCTACATATTTTGAGCTAAATTGGCGGCAAAATTTCCTTGCTTACAATTGGATGACTATGGAATCTTTAGAGAATTTTAGGGTATGACTTGGAATACTGCTTTGTCCTATGTAAACTTGCCAATGCCATTTTCACGTTTAAGTTAAATTGGAATTCTTAAGAGATGACTTTATCAGAGATTGTGACTTGGTCATATTTTGCCTCTGGATTCCACTTTCTTTGCGTTTTCACTTGCTTTGGTACATAAAATTAGTTGGACTTTATAAAATTTTGGACCAAGAAAACTGATTGTACTTAGGATTGTCTCTGTTATCTAACTCTTGACTTTCGAATTTCTGAATGCTAGAACCAACTTGTACTCCAAGGCATTTGAGATTCTTTTGGGAGTAGAATGAAAATTTTACATTCAAGAATCTGTAAGTTTCAGCGTGAAACTTGTGGTCCAAGTATGGCACGTCAGGTTGATAGCAAAATATATAAGTCAGAATATGACATAAGACATGGAGAAAAGTGAATAAACTTAGGAAAGTGATTTAAAAAAAAAAAACTTAAAAAAGTGAATTGCGTGTAATAAAAAGTAATTATAAATTGGTTTTTTTATGAATAATTTATATAGATGCCCACAAAAATATTCTAGATTACTTGGTCTCCAAAGAAAACCCTAAGTTTTGTCCCTATATATAATGTTCTATGGTTCAAGAATAATAAAAACAAAACTTCCTAATATTATCTCTTTGTTCATGACTTATCATCACGAAACCTAACCGCTTGAGTTAAGAAAAACCATTTAGTTCTGATCCCTATCTCTGTTTTCGTTACCAAACAAGGTATGTAACCTCATGCTTTAAGATTCGACGGTCATACTTTATTGATTACGGTTTTGTTTCGATCTCTTGTCGTTTATTGAATCATACTTTATCATCTGTTTATATATTTAGTATCGTTAGAAAATATCATCATGATTATATGGATTAGTCTCTATATAATATATTTTGTTGTTTTCATTGTTAACTTACGCCTCAATATAACTAAACTAAGTATTTGATATAGTAATGGATTTTTGCTTTTGCTTTAACAAGGATCTGTTTGTTATTAGTAAATTATCATCCACGAATTGATCATAGTGGAATCGATGCATGCTTACTATTTTAAATCTGATTGAATTTGGAATTAATCATGTCTTTGCCGAACTATGTCGTCATGCTTAATAATTTATTGTTTTATTCTTGGTTTGGTAAATCGTTGAATTGATTTGGAAATTGGTAGATACTTACGTACATGTCTAATTATTAATTATTATTCTTTGCTTCACTAAGATCTATTAGTAATATCGTTTCACTATTGCTTAATGCTTGTTTGATTTATGATCGGTTTTATTATAATTGTTTATAATGATAGTTGCACATCTCCTCCATGAGGATCTCAAGACCGAGTATTTGACCGTGAAAGATCCATAAGTTCTTTGAAGAAATCTGAGACAGGTATAACCACCAGAGAACAGTGGTATTGCCTAAGGCCCGTTATGATTGGCTATATCTGAGAATACAAAACTGTAAGTCTTTAGCTGAATATAACTCGGCCATGTTCAAAATCACTTCTAAGTTAAAGTTGTGTGGAGAGAATATCACTGATGCGGAGATGCTAGAGAAGGCACAAACTCTACTTTTCACGCAAATAATATTGTCCTGCAGACACAATGCCGTGGAAAAGATACAAAAAGTATTATGAACCTATATATTCTCTCTTTGTGGCTGAGCAAAATAACGAATTATTGATGGAAAATCATGAAACACTACAACGGGGAAGCAAATGTTGCATATGACTATGACAAAAGAAGTGGTTATAATCGTGGTTATAGATGTGGAGGTGGATGTGGTCAAATCTGTTTGTTATTACATTCTCATATGTTTCTTTCTCTTGTTTGTTTTCATTTTTTCTTTCCCGTGACCACGCCCACGTCCATAACCATGCTTATAACCACTTCCTTGGATATAGCCCGATGCCACATTCATTTCAGAGAGTGGAGCAGACCTTGTTGGACGTGATAAACGATTTTTCATCAATAGTTCATTATATTGCTCAACCACAAAGAGAGAAGATATAAATTTAGAATAGTTCTTGTATCCTTTTCACCGTATTATGTCTGTGTGAAAAGTAAAGTATGTCTTCTCTAACATCTCTGCATCAGTGACATTCTCTAGCTATAACTCTGAAGAAGATAGATGGTGTGGATGTTGGCGGAGGAAGACACCAAAAATCCAAAATACTTTGAAACGACGATGATGAATGGATCTAAAACTAATTGGAATTTTTTTATTTCTTTTGTTTTGTTATTGTAGAACCTAAACCAAAAATGTTATTTATAAATTCGTAAAACTTATTTTTCAATTTTTCAATTTGATTTTCTTTTCGATTTGAAATCTCGTTTTACTTTTCGATTTGGATGTTGAGATCTCGATTTCCTTTGTTTTTTTTTGTTCATTCTTGGTTTCTTTTCTTTAAACCATATCTGATTTAAAAAAAAAAAACTAAAGAATCGAACTTAAGTCATACACGAAATACTGGATCCCGAATAACCAATTATGATACACTACATTATATTTGGGGGATCCAAACAAATTATATATTTTGAAGACCTGAGGCAAAACCTTTTTTCTAATCCATTAGGCATGCCTCTAACGACAACATCTTATATATATATATATATATATATCTTTAGTTTTTAAAGTTTTCTATATAAAATCTTATTTTCATAATTTATTAGTATTTATTTATTTACTCAGTTATTCAAAATAAAAAAATCCTATTCAAGTTTTTTGTTCACTTTAACAGTTTTCTCGTTCACATGATTTAAATTCCGCCATTATGGATGAATGACGTCAATACCAGTCAACTATTAATGCTTTAACCAAAATAAATTAAAAAACCTTGGTTCACTCGGTTTATTTTGGTTTACTAAAATCGAATCGGCTTGATTTAATCGAATAGTACGACTGGGCTAAGCTTAGTGACCTAGAAGAACTTCCACTTGCCATCCCGGAATCTCCCTACCAGTGACGGCGCCGTCTTTGTTCATCCGGCGACTGAAAATGATGTCTCCAGCAAATTCGACCTCGCAGCTCCGATCCTGGAATACTCCAGCCAATTCAATCAGAAGACGGAGGGAAACATATCGACAAACACCGCGACTTATAATTTCCCAGTATGTACCTCTCAGTTTTGTTGGACAGTGATGGAATATGTAAAGAGATATTTTGTTTATTTGATGAGAAATTTGGAATATGACTTGGAATAGTCTGAGAGAAAATGGCGGTGTACTGTTTTTGTTCTATGTTAGACTGACTATGTAATGCCATTTCTTATTGACTTGATCAGAGATTGTGACTTTCTCAGAGAATGTGACTTTGTGAAAATCACATTTTTGTAACTTAATATGAAAAAATTGGCATAGGACTTGTCTGTTGATTCAACTTAGTATGCATCTCATTTACCATGGAAAGTTACTTAACAACCAACATTAACATAATCTAAGCCAAATTTTTGTGGATATCTTATGTAGGATTAGAGGATCCTAACCTTGAATCTAACCCAATTTTTTTGTGGCATTCATTAATTTGGCTAAGAAGGATTGGTGTTTGCATCACATTTGGTTTGGTGTTTCTCATGACTTAGTAGGATTGTTTTTCTTGAAAGGGTAAGGGGACTAGCTAATGGCGGAAAAACAGTAATATACTAAGACCAGAAGGATCCTAACCTTGAATCTAAGTGTGGATATACTCTGTGAATGCGAGAACCAGCTCTACTTCAAGGCATGACTTTAGGTGTAGCAAGAAGTTTTTTCTGCAAGAGGGTAAGTACTAAGCTTTCTTTTGTTTGCTTCAATTGACCTTGGAATAACCAGAATAGGCCATTAGATTTTTTTCTGGCAGAATTTAATTTACGTGGTTGATTAAATTATCCAATAATTACGGTATGTCATAGTCATCTTTGATTTTATTATCATAAGTCAACTTTTTAATGCCTATTTGGAATATATCTTTTCACAATTCTGGAGCAGAAAATATTAGTAAATGTTGAGGATATTGAATGTTGAAACTTGAGTTTGACTTCTTCTCCTGAAGTTAATATTAGTGATTGTTTTGCAGCAAGATATTGAATGTTGAAACTTGAGTTTGACTTCTTCTCCTGAATTTAATACTAGTGATTGTTTTGCAGCTCCATAGATCGCTTGTTACTGAAGAGAAACATTCTATCCACAAAATTCACGCTCTTTCTTTCAGTAGCAATGGTTTGCAGACTGTATCTGGTTTTGGTCTTCTTCTGTGTTCATCTGATTTTCTTATCAAGTCAACAAGAAACTGGATTTGTCTACAATGGCTTTGATCAAGCAGATCTTTATATTGATGGGATCGCAAGAATCCTTCCTGGTGGACTTCTGCAGTTGACAAATGCTTCAGAGTTGAAAATGGGTCATGCTTTCTTCAAGCAGCCATTTGATTTTGATCCATCTTCATCACTCTCGTTTTATACACATTTTGTGTGCGCGTTGGTGCCTCCTAAATTGAAAGCTCAGGCTGGCCACGGTATCGCCTTTGTTGTATCTCCTTCCATGAATCTCTCTCATGCGTTCCCAACTCAGTACTTGGGCGTTTTCAACGACACAACAAATGGGACTTCCTCTTCGCATCTGCTAGCTATTGAGCTCGATACTGTTGAGGCTGTAGAGTTTCATGATCTGGAAAAGCCTCATGTTGGGATTGATGTGAACAACCCGATATCTGTTGAGTCTGCTCTCCCCTTTTACTTTTCCAACGCCTTAAGGAAGAATATAAGCTTAAATCTCCTGAGTGGGGAGGCTATCCAGGTCTGGGTTGATTATGATGGATCGTTGCTAAATGTTTCACTGGCCCCTATAGACATCCAGAAACCAAATCGGCCTCTTATATCAAGAGCCATCAATCTGTCAGAAGTTTTTCACGATAAGATGTATGTTGGGTTCTCTGCATCGACAGGGGGATGGACCAGTAACCAGTATATAGTCGGGTGGAGTTTTAGTAGAAGCAAAGAGCTATTACAGACCCTGGACCTCTCTAAACTCCCTCCGGTTCCTCTTCCTAGTGGTGAACGGAATATGCTATCTCCACTGCTTATTGGTTTGGTCATCTTATCGGTGATCCTAGTACTGATGGTTCTCGTAGGAGTTTATTGGTACAGGAGAAACAGGTATGCTGAAGTAAGAGAACCGTGGGAAAAGGAATATGGCCCACTCCGATTCTCCTACAAGTCTCTGTACAAAGCAACAAATGGCTTTTGTAAAGATGGTCGTGTTGGGAAAGGTGGGTTTGGGGAAGTCTACAAAGGAACACTGCCCCTAAGCAGGAATATCGCTGTTAAAAGACTTTCTCATGATGCAGAGCAAGGAATGAAACAGTTTGTGGCGGAAGTTGTAACTATGGGAAATTTAGAGCATCGGAACTTGGTTCCTCTTCTTGGGTATTGCAGGAGAAAAGGTCAGTTACTTCTGGTGTCTGAGTACATGCCCAATGGTAGTCTTGACCAGTACTTGTTTCATGGCCAAAACCCATCTCCTACATGGTTGCAAAGGATTTCTATTCTTAAAGACATTGCCTCGGCTCTGAGTTACCTGCATACAGGAACCAAGCAAGTTGTTTTGCACCGGGACATAAAAGCTTCTAACGTCATGTTAGATTTGGAGTTCAATGGGAGGTTAGGTGATTTTGGCATGGCCAAGTTTCACGACCATGGAGCTAACTTATCCGCAACAGCTGCTGTGGGAACCATAGGTTACATGGCACCTGAGCTTATAACTATGGGAACTTCTACGAAAACCGATGTGTATGCCTTTGGTGCTTTCGTTCTTGAAGTCACTTGTGGAAGACGACCGGTGGAACCCGAGCTGCCTGTAGAAGAACAGTATCTGGTCAAGTGGGTTTGCGAATGCTGGAAACGAGCTTCTTTACTCGAGACAAGCGATCCAAGATTGGGAAGAGACTTCTCATCCGAGGAAGTCGAGATGGTTCTGAAACTTGGATTGCTCTGCACAAATGCTATGCCAGAATCGAGGCCTGCGATGGGACAAGTGGTGCAATATCTAAACCAGGATTTACCTTTTCCAGATTTCTCTCCATCTACTCCAGGTATTGGGGCTTTTATGCCAGTTTCAATGGAATCATCATCTGCCATTGGAGTCCCCAGTTTAAGCAACTCATCAGTTTCTCTCTTTGTTACTCACACAATCTTGGACGGCCATGGAAGATGAGATCCAACAAACTGTGTATGCTCTGTATCTAAATGTGTTTG
The DNA here is from genome assembly GCA_963922655.1 of Cardamine chenopodiifolia. Taxonomy (NCBI): domain Eukaryota; kingdom Viridiplantae; phylum Streptophyta; class Magnoliopsida; order Brassicales; family Brassicaceae; genus Cardamine; species Cardamine chenopodiifolia. Next base: position 10,302,608 of record OZ000479.1, on the reverse strand, counting down.
GCTACTTAAATATTTTAACTTCAAAGAATTAACTATGTTGTTGATTGATGCTGTACTACTTAAAGCTCTTTAGGGATCAATTGACGAAATGAAGCAGATCATCTTGTCTTTGTAAACTGACTAGTTTTAGTTCTAAGTTGTCAACTACAACATTTAACATTTTTGTAATTTTCGCACAGATTACAAAAGCTTTATTAGGCCGAGAATTTTGTTGAGGATATCACATAGAAGCAAAATTGAAAATGTATTTCCCTTTCTTTCATCCCATGATGATGTCGTGTTTGTGGAAGAAAAATCACAATTAAATCCAAAAATATGCAAGTTTCAGCATTGGATTCATACCTATGAGCTTGAACAATTATTCAAGCCTCCATGTATTGCTGCCACATATTTAACAAAGTGGTGTGAATTCGTGAAGAATTGAACAAAACCTTTAAAAAACAAAAGAAAATTAAAGCTGAAAGTTTTTTTTTGATAAAATCTTTTATTAATCTGATAGAATTTTTAAGCCTTTTTAATAGGTTTTAAACCCGATATAATTTTAATAGAAAAAAAAATCTTCTAAAACATATTGTATCGTACTATTATTATAATAGAGCCTTTTAAAAATCAATTATTATTTTAAGTTAATAGGAAAAACAAACTCCACCATGTAGTAGACCTCCTGTCATCAAGATCACCTCTATAATCTGAATCAACAAAACTCACAACTTCAGCTTTGCAGTCTTGACCCCCGAACATGAGACCAAAACCAGTTGTACCCTTCAAGTACCTAAGAATCCATTTAACTGCATCCCAATGTTGTCTTCCAGGATTAGACATGTACTTGCTGACTTGACTAACATCTTAAGCTAAAATCTTGTCTCGTGCAAACCATATAGCATACATAAGACAACCAACTGCACTAGCATAAGGAACTTGTGATATATCCATGATCTCGTCATCAGTCTTAGGACACTGAAATGCTAAGATCTTGAAGTGATTCACTAAAGGAGTAGAAACAGGCTTTGCATTCGACATGTCAAAAATATCTAGAACATTCTCAATATAACCTCTATCCCTACGAATCTCCATCACTAGAATTTTCTTACCAGCACCAAGATCCTTCATCTCAACTTTCCTCCCAGTAACCTCTTAAGCTCAACAATATCATTCATGTTGACTCCAGCAATGAGCATATCATCAACATACAAGAGGAAGAATATGGGAGAATGGTTATGTTGGTTCTTCACATAGACACAACAATCATACTCATATCTCTGGTATCCTATCTACAACATGTAGGTGTCAAAATTTTTATACCACTGCCTAGGAGCCTGTTTCAATCCGTATAAAGACTTCTTCAATTTGCATAGAAGCTTATCCTCTCATAGTTTGAAAAACCCTTCAGGTTGCTCCATATAGATCTCTTCCTCCAAGTTTCCATGAAGAAACATTTTCTTTACGTCCATCTGCTCAATATGTAAATCCCAGCTAGCTACCACTCCTAACAAAACTCGAATAAAAGTGTCACATAACAGTGGAAAAAATCTTGTCATAGTCAATCCATGTTTTCTCTGAGTACCCTTTTGCACTACTCTCGCCTTGAACTTCAATGGTTCCTTGTTTCAGAGACTCCTTATTTCCTCTTGAAGATCTACTTACAGCCAACAGGCTTCTTCCCTATTGGGAGTGAAACAAGATCCTAAGTTTGATTCTTACTTAGGCTTGATGTCTCCACTGTCATAACACCCATCCATTCTTCATTTTTCGGGCTATTGATAGCCTCACGAAAGTTAAAAGGGTCATACGTACCAATCGAAAGAGCATAGTTAGCCATCTCTTCAAACCCGTATCTGATTGGTGCCCTAATTTCACGTCTTATTCTGTTAGCTGTCAAGCTCCCACTTGTTTTCTATTGACTGCTCTTTTGCTCCACCTTATGAGACTGCTCATTAACCGCTGCTTCTGATCCAGTATCACTAAACTCTTCTTCCTCATCCTCCTTTGCTATCTCAGAACTAGTATCAACCTTAATGGTCACAAGCACTTGTTATGTCCTTGCCTGTTGTAGCATGAACTGCTCAGCAGATACCACATTCGGCTAAGTAATCTCTTCTTAGCCTCATGATCTCATAACTTGAAGCCTTTGATGCCTTTCTCAAACCCTAGAAACATGCACTTCTTGGACTTTGAATCCAACTTTGATCTTTCGTCACTAGGAATCAACACATAAGCTGGACATCCAAAGATCTTAAAGTTCGATAGATCAATTTCTACCCCAATCCATACTTCTTTAGCAACCTTTCTTTTTAGAGAAATCTGTGGTGATCTATAGATGAGATATATAGACCTTGGTCCAGAATATTCATAATATATATATATATATAACCAAACAAAATCCAAAGCTAATGAATATATATACATTCTACTACTCTTTTTTAAAAAATTTTATTAGAAAATTCTTAATGAATACATTGACATTTCTTTTTTGGAACAGAAACTAACATGATGTCAATAGTGACCGCCAATACTTTATTTTTTTTTATATTTTAGATTTTTTTGAGTATTTTGGATGAAGGTAACCAATCTAAACCGAATCGGATAATTTCATATATATTTAAGTCAAAGGTAACAAATTCATTCAAATATTCAAACCAATCCAAACTGAAAAGGTACAAAACCGAACCTGGACCAAATTTCGAATGGAATGTAAACCTATATATCTAAAGATTTCCAAAATCCAAAAGAATTTATCCGAATTCGAACTAAGTGTGGATATACTTTTGTCAATGTGAGAACCAGCTCTACTTCAAGGCATGAATTTAGGTGTAAAAAGAAGCCTTTTCTGCAAGAGGGTAAGTAAAGTACTAAGCTTTCTTTTGTTTGCTTCAGTTGACTTTGTAATAACCAGACTAGACTATAAGATTTTTTTCATGTGGAATTTAATTTACGTGATTGATTAGATTATACAATAAATACACTGTCATAGTCATATTTGGTTATATTATCATGAATTCAACTTTTTAATGCCAATTTGGGATATATATTTTCACAATTTTGTAGCAGGAAATGTTAGTAAATGTGGAGGATATTGAATGTTGAAACTTGAGTTTGACTTCTTCTCCTGAAGTTGATACTAATTGTTTTTGCAGCTCCATAGATTGCTTGTTACCGAAGAGAAACATCCTATCCACAAAATTCACACTCTTTCTTTCAGTAACAATGGTTTGCAGACGCTATCTGGTTTTGATATTCTCCGGTGTTCATCTGATCTTCCTATCAAGCCAACAAGAAACCAGGTTTGTCTACAATGGCTTTGATCAAGTAGATCTTTATATTAATGGGATTGTCAGAATCCTTCCTGATGGGCTTTTGCAGGTGACAAATGCTTCGGAGTTTCAAATGGGTCATTCTTTCTTCAAGCAGCCATTTGATTTTGATCCATCTTCATCATCATTCTCCTTCTATACACATTTTGTGTGTGCGCTGGTGCCTCCCAATTTGGGAGCTGATGGTGGCTCTGGGATTGTCTTTATTGTTTCTCCTTCCATGGATCTCTCTCATGCAGACACAGGTCAGTTCTTGGGCGTCTTCAGCAATGGGGCTTCTTCTTCTTCTTCTCATCTACTAGCTATTGAGCTCGATTCTGTTTAATCAATAGGGCTTGATGAGTTGAAAAATTCTCATGTTGGAATTGATGTGAACAGCCCGATATCTGCTGAGTCTGCTCTGCCATCTTACTTTTCCAACACCTTAGGGAAGAATGAAAAGATAGATCTCCTGAGTGGGAAGCCTAACCAGGTCTGGGTGGATTACGATGGATCATTGTTAAATTTTTTGCTGGCCCCTATGGAAGTCAAGAAGCCAAATCGGCCTCTTATGTCTAGAGCCATCAATCTTTCGGAAAATTTTCGAGAAAAGATGTTTGTTGGGTCCTCTGCATCAACTGGGAACTTGCTCAGTAACCAGTATATACTTGGGTGGAGTTTTAGTAGAAGCTAAGGACTATTACCGACACTGGACCTCTCTAAACTCCCTCGGGTTCCACTTCCTACAGATGAACCGAATAAACTATCCCCACCACTTACTGGTTTTGTCATCTTATCGGTGATCCTAGTACTGATAGTTCTTGTAGGAGTTTACTGATGGTTCTTGTAGAAACAAGTATGCTGAAGTAAGAGAACCGTGGGAAAAGGAATACGGTCCACACTGATTCTCCTACAAGTCTCTGTACAAAGCAACAAATGGGTTTGGCAAAGATTTTCATGTTGGGAAAGGTGGGTTTGGGGAAGTCTACAAAGGAACGCTGCCCCTAAGCAGGCAGATCGCTGTGAAACGACTGTCTCATGCTGGAGAGCAAGGAATGAAACAGTTTGTGGCTGAAGTTGTTACTATGGGAAGTTTACTACATTGTAACTTGGTTCCTCTTCTCGGATATTGCAGGAGAAAAGGTGAGTTACTTCTTGTCTCTGAGTACATGCCTAATGGAAGTCTTGATCAGTACTTGTTTCATGACAAAAACCCATCTCCTTCATGGTTTCAAAGGATTTCTATTGTTAAGGACATTGCCTCGGCTCTCAGTTACTTGCATACAGGAGCCAAGCAAGTTGTTTTACACCGGGATATTAAAGCTTCTAACATCATGTTAGATTATGAGTTCAATGGAAGGTTAGGTGATTTTGGTATGGCTAAATTTCATGGCCATGGAGCCAACTTATCTGCAACAGCTGCTGTGGGAACCATAGGTTACATGGCACCTGAACTAATAACAATGGGAACTTCTACGAAAACCGATGTGTATGCCTTTGGTGCTTTCCTTCTTGAAGTAACTTGTGGAAGGCGACCTGTGGAACCTGAGCTACCGGCTGGAAAGCAATATTTGGTCAAGTAGGTCTTTGAATGCTGGAAACAAGGTTCTTTACTGGAGACAAGAGATCCAAGATTGGGAAGAGACTTCTCATTCGAGGAAGTCAAAATGGTTCGGAAACTTGTGCTGCTCTGCACAAATGTTATGCCAGAATCAAGGCCTGCGATGGGACAAGTTGTGCAGTACCTAAACTGGGACTCACCCTTGCCGGATTTCTCACCATCTACTCCAGGTATTGGGGCTTTTATGCCAGTTTCAGTGGAAGCATCATCTGCCGTCAGTTTAAGGAACTCATCAATTCTTTGTTTTTTACTCATACAATCTTGGATGGCCATGGAAGATGAGATCTAACAAACTGTATACTGTATTATAATTCTCTTCAGCTATTTAAATGTTTTAACTATATTGTTGTCTTGTGTTAGTCTATATTTTATAGTCGTGATTAGCCTCACCAATTGAAATGTAGTGAATAAGTAATTTAGCTAAGCCCAAGCAAAACTTTAGTGAAAGCTTCATGAACAAAGATCATATGTCAAATCAGTGTAATACTTTAAAAGTCTATAATAAAATGTGTACCATAAAATGGAAAGAAATCAAACCGAACAATTGCAAAATCAAACTTACAACATTATTATATTTCTTTGGAGCAAAGAAGTAGATATCAAATTAAAATGAAGACTTTGTCTCTCTGTCTATATAACCTATGATTTGGAGAAAAAGTTCACAAATTAATCCGATCCAACATAAACTTATCTCTCTACACAAAAACAATTTGATGTCACTATCAAGGCCTTCCAAGAAAATGAAGAAAACAAAATCTTTATTCACCAGAAACTTCTTGGTATCAATGAAGACCATCTTGATTCCTTCCCTGTATCAAAAACAGATCCAGAATACCTTCTAGATTTATGAATCCTCATTTTAACTCTCGGAACTTTACGTGCAATCGCTTGCCATATCATTTGGACTGCATCATCTACCTTCGACGGAAAATGGAACTCGTAGAACTTCTCAACTTCTTTTAATTTGTTCCACATTCGTGTCCATTCCTCTTTGCTTATTCCCCTTATTAAGTTTACCAGAAATTTCTCTTTCAAAGCATCAGAAATGCGAACAAACACTGAGAACTCAGAGTAAACAATAACGTCCTCAAAAGGAAGCTCAATGTCGTCACTTATAATGACAGGCACGCAGTGACTAGCTATGGCATCAAAGAGACTGTTTGATGAAGGAGTGTCTCCAGCAATGTTGAGGCAGAACTTGGAGTTGTGCATTCCCTCGCTTGCTTTGTTTATGCCTCCGTTTCTCACACTCCCAAACGAGAAATGCACATCTTTCTCATCTTGCAAGAGGTAGAACAACTCCTGACGCACAAACCCGCCCTGAAATATTACAACACATTGAAGCAGCCCATATTTAGTATTATACATAGGGAACAAAACACAAGCACTAAAGCAAGGTAACAAAAGAACTCACATCTTTCCTGTAGATAGCACCCTGAAAGTAAAGCAGAATCGATCTGCTATCGAAACCAGATTTATCGTTTTCATACGCTTTGATGACATGCTTATACGGCGCAATGATATCTTTCTCAACATTTGCCACAGTAGGAGGATACCTTCCAAAGTCCGAGAGTATAAACATTGCAGGAAACAACTTATTTCTCGCATCCAACATACTATTTGGATGATGAGCAAGAACCACATGATCTCTACCACCTGATCTTTTCCATTCCTCTTGAGAAGTCAAAAAAGTAACAAGCTTTCCTTGCAAATCCTTATTCCTACTAATTTTCTGGTGAGGATTCATCTTAGAAAACCGATTATAACTCAAGGACGAAAAAAACGGCACAAAGATAACATCAGCTTCAGTAGAGTTATAAACTCGTTTCGCAGCAATAGATCTTGGCGCATTCTCATACTCTGATGCAAGTAGATCCAACGTTAGCCAATACTCGATACTATGTTGCAAATTCAATCCTCCAGGATAAGGCGGTATATACTTTTGAATATCAGGCCATACATTATCAACACCATTCTTCTTCTTCCCTTCAGGTTTCCAATCTAACAAACCGAAATGAAACTCGGGATCCATATTATACATATATACCTTAAGCGGAGCCGCCATTGCCATTGCCGTTGCCGCTTTCTCATCTTTAACACATCTACAATTCTCTATCTCCCGATTTACAGATTTCGCATTCACATTATCCGTAGCCGACGAAACGAATGATTTTGATGTAAATGTTGAGCTAAGGAAGCGATTATGAGCAGTGGAACGTAACACAAAGTAACAAGACATAGCAAAGAGGATCGTTGTGACAATGAATAAGCATAGCAATAGATTTCGAGCTACGTATCCGATTGCAGAACTATTCTTATCCACCATTGCCATAAGTAATCACAAATTGAATCAATCAAAACACAATTAGCTCATAAGGAACATCATAACCCGAATTAGGATTAACAATCAGCTCGAAACACCGATTCAATCTATGTTAAGTGTTACTTGCTTGATTTCTTCTAACACGATCTAGTTTGAGACTCACGTTTTCGAGAATGAAGACGAAGAAGAAGAAGAAGAAGCTTGTCTGTGGCGAATTTCATCTCTCATGGAGGAAGAGAAGGCGGCGGAGAACAAGGAAGAACAAACGGTGATGAAGTTTAGTAAAATTTTCTATAATTAACTTGTTAATTTTAATTCGTATTTTTGGATCTGTTATACTTGTTTGTAGATGCCCCATAATATAATATTACGCCTTTTTGTAATCAAATCTATTTTTTCCAATTACATTTTTTTTCTGTGACACCACTTTTGATTTTTTTTCCTTGACTTGTTCTTTCTATGTCTTCATTGCTTGTAGATCCAAACAAAGTTAGAGTAGTTGTTGTAAGAAACAAAATAATTTAATTAGGTGTTAAAGATATTCGGATAGTTGGGTTGGGTTGGGTAATAACCGATTGAAACCGGGTTTTTCGGATAAAAATAATTTTTTGGACATGTATAAATATTTATATAGGTTCTAATTTGGTTCGGATCGGTGCGGTTCAAAAAATTGATACTTATAAATAAAAGATTTTGGGTACAATTCAGTAAGGGTATTTTCGTTTATATTAGATTTGAATTTAGTAAATTTTATTCGAAATAGCCGAAAATAGCAAAAATATTCAAACTCGTAAAAAATTAATAACAAAATAATCAAAATATGTTAAAATATCCAAAAATACAAAAATACCAAAATACCAAAAGTCTATCGTGCGTAGTACTTAAGGGTCGAATCCACAGATAAACAAACAAGATCAACTCATTATAAATACAAATTTCATTTCAATCTAAACAAATAAAAGTTGGTGTGTTTTGAAACCAAATTTGAAATGAAATAAAAGCGGAAAAAGAGTAAAATAGGTTTGAAATCAAATAAAAGAAACAAATTCTCGGAATAAGATAATTAACTAGGGTGACTATTTGTCAACTATTGGATCTTAATACAACCTAACAAAGTTAATCATTCGGTCGTAGATCACTAATATCAACTAATCTATTTCCATGACACTAATTTCTTCCTTAATCACCTAATCATCAATAAATTTTGTTAGCGATCAAGTAATCAAAGAACATTAATTACAAGCCTAAATTATCACTAAACATCATAATCAACTATTCTTATATGCTAGGTATGTAAAACATTTAGTATTTTGGTTCAAACATTTTATCAAACACCTTGTGAGCATGAAAATACCTAAATTCTAAATCAACATAATTCATGCTAATCTAGCATTAATAACATCTACTAAGCAAGGATTTCTAACATTTCATACCTAAGATCCACTATAGATCTATCATTTCCAAGAGTCCTAAAATGATTAGTCACTAATATCCATGAAAACACAAAGCAATGAGACTTTGCATAAACATGATTACGAGAGAATAAATGAAAGATTTAAGAAGAAAAAATGATTTAATAGATTAAAATATCAAAAGCATACAAAATTCTTAAGAAATCTCCAAAAGAGGCTAAGAGATTCTCTCTAAAACAAAAATTAAATCTTTTAATTAGGTTTAAAAACTATTTATAATAAAAGATAAAATGGTTTGGTCAACACATAACCAAATAGATCAAACCCGGTTTAACAACTAATCAAGATAAATTGGTCCGCTGTAACAGTGTCAGGAAACCGTTGCAACAAGCCTCTGGACTCCACCGGTCTGGCCAAACCAATGTGTCTCCATGTTGGTAGCTTGTGGCGTCGTCTTCCTGCTAGAACATACTGTTAGTTCTTCAGGTCAGTTTCATCTCTTCTGCAACGGTGCCAACTGACCACGGTAGCATGCCATTGCATTCCTCCGATGTGATGATGTTGTTGCGCCTCCCATTTAAGCTCTACCAGTGACACTATCCCGTTGCATACAACCACTAGATCCTCCGTTTACTTCATTCATCCACCACTTTGATTATTCTTTAGTCCATCTGACTCCTCTTCTTGTACATTTCAACTCCAAGACCTATAGAAGAGTAAAACATATGCAAACATGCATCTAGACTCTAAATATGAGAAGTAAATGCAAGATATTGATGATTAAATGCAATCACAAACATGCTAAAAAGGCAACATATCACCTTTATGGGTGTTAATGTATTTTGTTTAGGGTAATCGTAAATCTGATTGGTTTTTGGATAATATCTGAAACTGAACCGATACCCACAAGTGTATGTGTGCAGGAACCAATTAGGTAAAATAGCCATAACCGAACCAGGGCTAAACTGCATAACCCAAAAAAGGAAATTTTACAAATAATCATTCTGAAACTTAATGCCGATTTCGTGTTTTAAAATTATAAAATTTCGTTTTATGAGTTTCTAGATATTGTCAAATATTTATATTTATAAAAAAAATCTAGGTCATGCACTGCCCCTTTGTTTATTATAAATATTATGTATGAGATTCACTCGCAATTCATAATTACCAACATCGTGTTCATTAACCGTTAGCGACATTATTCTCTATATTCGTCTTTCATGCATCTTTACTCTCTCGCTCATGATATTTAATGGGTTTTATATTTATTTATGATCATAGGCAACATGTGTCAAACAAACATTCTGAATCGATGACCTTCTGTTCTGAAGCTGTTTCGACAGATAAAACGGTGATATTTGCACTTTATTTACATTGTTGTTTAATTATTTGCTACTGAGATTCTGGGTTATGAATTTTGAGCAGCTAGGCGGAACCTATCCGGGAATGTGGCGGCTTTCACCATGGCCAGATCGAGTCTGCATATACAAAGTACCCAGCGTGCTTCGTGATGTGAACACCAATGCATACACTCCACACCTGGTTCTCATTGGACCATTCCCTGAAATCTAAATCTCTCACGTCCCTCAAAGATATGTCTGGCTCAATATCTCTCAACTATCTCAATGCAGAGCTAGTTAAGAAGACATACCTGATACAATTTACAGAAAAACTTCACTCTGTGGGTAAGAGGCTTGATAGTTAACAAAACATCATAAAAGAAGTCGAGGATCTCATTAGAGACTACTAATCGAAATGCACAATTTGGATCAAGTCAGAAGACTTTTTAGAAATGGTCTTAAAGGATTTTTTTTTTCATACTCATGTTTCTTTTGAAGGTGGCCACAAGAGGACTAGGACCAAAGCCCAAATCTGGGGATCCTCTTATCGATTTCCATTGAATTGAAACCACTGTTAAGAAAGATCTACTTTTGCTGGAGAACCAACTCCCCTTCTTCGTTTTAGATAAGCTTTTCAAAAGGCGGGTATGCACGAAAGTACTTGCATTTCACGGATTTGATGAGAAATGTCCACGTGGTAACGCTTCACCGACATGGTCCAAGAAATCAAGTAGGTATACCACATATGCCTTGCGCGGATCGGTTATACTACAAGAAAACATGTTACTGATGATGGAACAATTCATTATAATTTCGTCGCAAATCATCATTTGTTACGGAATTACAAAGAAACTAAATCCATCTCAAATTGATCATCGCAAGGCGGAATTTGTCAGCAAGGCGAAATTCGTCGCAAGGTAGAATTCATCGCAAATCCCTCACAAATTTTGCGAGGAAATGTAATAGTAGTACATCCATCGCAAACTTTCATAGCAATTCCCTAGAAAATTTTGCAATCAAATTGTGAGTAACATTAAGTTCATAACAACTCCATCACAAATCCGTAGCAAGCTTTGCGACGTATGATGCTTTAGAATCCAAATGAGGCTTGATAGTTTACAAAACATCATAAAAGATGACAAGGATCTTGCTATATATTGCTACTCGGAGTGCACAAATTAGATTAAGTAAGAAAGGATTTTGTTTTCATACTCATGTTTCTTTTGAAGATGGCCACAAGAAGATTAGGACCAACTCCCAAATCTGGGTATCCTCTTGTCGATTTCCATTGTCTTGAAACCACTATCAAGAGATATCTACTTTTGCTGGAGAACCAACTTTCCTTATTCGTTTTAGATAAGCTTTTCTCTGCCATTGTCCCACAACTCTTACCTAACCGTACACTTCATGATCTAGTTATGCTTTTTTATTTCCATTTTCAAAAGGCGGTGATGCACGAAAACTACTTGCATTTCCCAGATTTGATGACAAGTGTCCGCGTGGTAACGCTTCCCTGATATGGACTAAGAAATCAACGATGTATACCACATATGCCTTGTGCGGATTGTGATGGAACAATTCATAGCAATTCTGGCACAAATAGTCATTTGCTACGGAGTTGCGAATAAACCAAATCCTTTGCAAATTGATCATCGTAAACAGTAGTACATCCATCGCAAACTATCCGTAGCAATTCCCTTGCAAATTTTGCAATGGGATTGCGAGTACCATTAAGTTCATAGCAACTCCATCGCAAATCTGTTGTAAATTTTGCGAGGTATGATGCTTTAAAATCCGTCGCAAATTCATCGTAACAGTGCAGTCGAAAATCCCTCGTAAAGTATTATGACAGACTTGCGAGATCCATAGGAATGAGCTAACCCAGTTCTGTCGCAAATTTATTAGTGACTTGCAATGGACTTTATTGTGTTAGTCGCAAATACATCGCAATATTACTATGGACTTGTGAGGGTTATATATTTATAATATTAAAATTTTTGGTTAATTATTTGATAAAAGTTTTAAAATACTTAAAAATAAAAATTAGAATGCAATTAAAATTAAATATCAAAATAAAACTAAAAAGTAATTAAATATTCAAAATACAAAATAAAGTTGTTTTAGGTTTCAAAATACAAAATAAAACTACTAATCATTTGCGGTTTCGTTTGAATTGTTATTTGAAGTTTTGGCGCTGCTCCGGTCCCGAATGGTGTTATGATACATGGTTGCAAATGTCCGATAGAAACCGTTATACGAATTAAATTCCGCCATCTACACACAATTTTGTTTTGTTAAAAACGTAAAACAAAATAATCAATCACAAAAAAAAAAATTAACATATAAGTAATCCAAAACATATTTAAAGTATTAATTACTTATAATCCAACCAAATCAAAAATAATAATATACAAATAAAAAATTTCAATTTCAAATTATTCAAAACACAAATCTAAATTTAAAATTAACATATAAACCTAATACAAATCTAAATATCATTTTAAACAATCCAAATACAAACCTAATACAATTTCAATTTCAAATCTAAATCCAAATACAAATCTAAACTGGCAATAAAATCAAAATACAAATTCACAAAGCAAAACCCAAATTCACAATCAAAATCAAATCTTAAATCTTAACAAACCCTAAATCTAACAAATCCTAAAACTAGTCACAAATCTAAGAAGAAAACTTTGGAGAGAGGGAGGAGAAGAAGATCTTACAATTTGATGAGGTGAGAGGAGGAGAGACGGCGAGGAGAGAGGAGGAACATGAGAGATGTGGAGATCGGTGGGATTCGATGGATTCACGACGGAGATTCACGGCGGATGAGAGAAACAAAGAAAAGAAGAAGGGGTTTGCGTGGGGTAAGAAGATGCTAGATGTTTCTAAACAGATTTGCGATGGATCTGTCGCAAATCCATCGCAAAACGCATCTAAAAACTGGCCAATTATGTTGTGGGGAAATATTGTGAGGGATTTGCAACAGATCCGTCGCAAATCCGTTGCAAAACTTCCAAAAAAATTTAGAAATTTTGGAATTTTTTTTGAAAACTTTGGGTGAATTCGTGGCAAATATTGCGAGGCATTTGTGACGGATCCGTAGAAAATCCTTCACAATATTTCAAATATTTTCAGAAAAACTAAGTGATTCTCGTTCATGGTCTAAGTGCTCGCGTTGAGGGTCTAAGTATTTTGCGTAATTTGTGAGGGAAAAGCGATGGATCAGTCGCAAATCCCTCGAAAATTTGCAATAAAATTGTGAGGGATCTCATATTTTCCTCGCATACATCAAATGTTGATATGGATTGGCAAAGGAATTCCTCATTTCTCTCGCAATTTCATAGCAAATAGGGGAAATCAGTTAAAACAAAAAATAAAAAAAAACGCTTATAAAACTTTATCATTCTCGTTTTCAAATACATATGAATGCACATTAGACTCATCAAGGTGTTCTCCATCATTAGAGTCTTCTCCATCATCAGAATGTTTGAATTCGTCCGATTCGACATTTTCCTCGGATTCGCCCATGATTATAGGTCCTCATTACTGGCCCTAGCGAAGTAGCCCTTTATTATTAGTATTATTATCTTAACTTAATTCGGATTTTTACGTAACATGATTCCAAAAAAAAAAAGATGGAACAACCTAAATTTTAGTACGCTGAATAATTAAGTACCATGAATATAGAGTACTCTCCTGTTTTTCTCGGATTCGCCCATGATTATAGGCCCTAATTATAGGCCTTAGTGAAGTAGCCCTTTATTATTAGTATTGTTATCTTAACTTGAGTAGTATTCTTACGTAACACGATTCCAAGAAAAAGATGAAACAACCTGAAATTTAGTACGCTAAATAATTAAGTACCATGAATATAGAGTACTCCCTTGTTTTTCTCGGATTTCCAAAGGCCCGTCACTCTTTACTCGACAACTCAAAGCTGACCAGAGTCCTCGTTTACCCTATGTGCACTATTTAGCTCTGCCTACTCAGATCACGCTTTTATTTGTCTATTTATATTGGCTGATTCTCAGGTACATAACTGACTTCTGCCAATCCTTACTCGACAGCTCCGTCCTTTCTTAGGTGAGCTAAGATCGAAGCTAGCTCTCTTAAATTTTCCTAGAAAGACAGAATCTTTCCAGCTCACTCTATCAGTCCAATAAGACACATATAAAGTAAATGAGCACTACAATAACTTTTTCAGTACAATAAACCCTCTTCTCCACAAGCACTTTTGTTTTTGGGCTTTCTTGGAATCGTTTCCCCAGTATTATTTTGGACTCAGAGGCTGATTATAAAAATTTATTGGAATCATTTTTAGATACATATGAATGCTCCTTAGACTCATAAGGGTCTTCTGCAACATCAGACTCTTCGAATTCATCCAATTCGACATTTTCCTTGTATTCGTCCACGATATCTTCTACTTCTATATTAAGTTCATCAATATGTATGATATCTTTCGTGGATTCCATAGGTATAAAAACATTTCCGCTTCTTTCTTGTTGCATAGCCACATCGTCAACTAGTCCTACTATACGGCTCCTTGGATTCACTTTTTTTTATTGATAACCAAACTTCACGTCTTGCCTATATACAAGGATAAAGTAGAAAGATCACGTATTTGCTACAGCTTTGCTAGGGATTATTGCTATGGATTTGCTACGGATACCTATATTTGCGAGGGATTAGCGATGGAATGGCAATTTCTACGGTGGAAATCATTTTACCAACCATGTGGTTACTTTTCATTTTTCATTTTGAACGTGTTGTAACCAACTTGAAAAACCTTGCAAACCCCTCATAAATTTCTTGCAAAGATGATATTTTATCTTACCTCGCAAATCACTCGCAAAGCTGCCAGGGTATTGCGACGGAATGTCAATTTATCGCAAATTTGCAAGGGATTTGCGACAGATATGACTTTCATCGCAGATCCCTCACAATTCCATCGCAAATTTGCGAGGCAACATTTGCATCAAAAAATTTCATCGCAATTACGTTGTTTTCTTGTAGAGAATTACATTCGAGGCTGTGGGAAGTATGGGAGAATCTGCTCGCTTGAGGTGCAATTCGAAAATGACTATTTAACGATTCCTCGACTTTATGTTGATAACACTTATGAAGTGACTTTCAGAAACTTAGTGCCCTTAACAATGCCACTACCTTTGCCAGGCACATCTGTGTAGTTATCTCGCCTTCATTGATTACCTCATCCACTCGGAGAAAGACATAGAGTTGCTTACGGAAAAGGTAACCTTTTTATCTTTATATAGATGTGGCTGGTTGTGTATTGATTGAATGGTGGAGTTTTTTGGTTTTGCAAGTTATCATAATGAATTGGACTGAGAAACCAAGTTCTGTGGCAAAGATGGTGAACAAGCTCCGTCTCGGCACCTCCGTGAGTACCTCTTCTTGTTATTTTGTTATAGCAGATAGAGTGAACACCAATTATTCATATTTGGTCAACAAGAATTGATCGGTTCTTAGATGTGTCTACTTCGAAAACGTGTGGAGAGGGACGGCTACTGTCGCGGCCACATTTCTAATGTTGTTGACAATCATCCAAGCAGTGACTTCCATCATCCAAGTCGTTCAAATTTTCAAATCCTAAACGACTCAGTTCTTCAAATGATTTGGATATTTAGTGCTTTTGAATTAGTCTTATCAAGAAACTAGTCCTAGTCTATATGTCTCTTGTGCTTATCTATCTTTTATGGCATCCCAAGTACGTGTTTTGGTCTTGTATGGGCAACTACAGCTCTACAACTGTTGTTTTTGTTAACATTGTAAGAAAAACTTTGATTCTTATGTTAACAATGGGAGATTGGTTTTTGTTTCATGTGTTGCCATATCATATAAATATGTTTTTGGGAGAGTCTTTTTGTTTGTGTTTTGTTTATACTATATTTGGTTTTGTGTGTTTGTGCAGGTGTCTTTTACTCACCTTTATATAATGTTTTATAATTTAAAAATAAAAGAACAAGTTATAATTTTTTTTGGTACAATATTCATTCAAGAGATAGTCATCACACAGGTCTTGCAATGTTATTGATTGTTCAGATTTCATAGCAATGGTGACTAATTCAAACCACTGGAGTAAGAGATGTTTCTCGGGGCAGGTTAAACTAAAACACTGGCTAAAAATATGCTTTTTATATATAATAACTTATATAACTCAACCATGAGAGTATATGTTATATACCAAGAGAAACAAGTGCACAAAAGTGACCTGAACCGTAAAAAGATTTCTTTGGAGAAAGATGGTCGAAATCCCAAACAGGTTTGTTTAAATGCAATGTGCATGCGTCATTGGTCAATCCTAGTTTTATGTGTGGCGGTTAGTGGATTTTACGGGATCACACAGGGTCTGCTCGGTTTCATTCCCGCGATGCTTTCACTCCTATCACGGATTGAATGTCAGCCGAGTTACGTTGTATACTATGGACATTTAAAAGCTTACGAGATTTGCATCTGGATAATGCGGAGGTTTGGTCTTATTCATCTCCAGCTATCGAAGATATTTCTTATCCTCGTAAGTGGCCTCGTTATCAAGGTTTTTTGGATCAAATTCAGAGGTTTCTACAAGGTTTCCGTAGGATTCGTCTTAAGGTTTTCTTGGGCAAGCTAAATCTATTGCTAGAGATATTGCGAAGAGTGTCACGAGAGAAGGTCGGCTCAGATCGTACATGTCCATTGGAGGTCCTGCTTGGCTCCAGCAACGAATACAAGACGAAGCGCAGCTTTAAGTTCTCTTCTTCTCGGTTTTTCTAAATTGTATCAGCGCTGCTTTTTGTTCTTTTGATTTCTTGCTCCCGTTTTTTTGTATCTTGAAGCAGAGCGTACTCTTTGTTTCTCATATTTATATATTTCAATCATATAAAAAAAAAGACCAGCTGCAGAGAAAACAAAAATAAATAAATAAAATCACACCAAGTTTGGGCTAAAAAAATGATAGTCTAGAAGTAGGTAAGTTCTAAGCTTTTCTACTTATTATAATTGTAGGTCAGCCCATAAGAATTGTTTGACTACGTGCAAATTTAATTCATGTACTTTTCTATGAGGAATGGTTTTATAGATGATTTCTGTATTATAAGAATCTAGGATATACGTTTTTAAATGTACTATGTTTATGAGGGATGAACATTTTTACACTTAATATATACATATAACTACGATGCACGGGACCTACTTAATCTGAAAACACTAAAACTTGATCAATCAGTTAATGGCATAAGAGCATGCGATTGCCTGGCCAGAAGCAAAAATTTAGGGTCACACAATATAATAAATTTTGGAGTCCACTATTGAAAATGTTTCTCTAGTGTCATGGTGAGACATGTAATAACATTAGGACTTTGAATTTACTCGTTCAATCCATTTTTTTTTCTTTCTTTTTGTACTTTTCTTTTCCCCTTTTCCATTTTTTTTATCTCAAACATATAGTATTATGCATAGCCTATGTAACAAAGAGCCTGAGCGGCTACCACGTCCACAAGAATAGTTTTGGTCTTGAGTATTAATTTCTTGAAAATCACTTTGTTTTGGAAATATATGTTCTTAACCTTCACAAATTGGCAAGTTGACATATTGCCGTTTGTTGTCGGCTGCTTGATCTAATTCTATCAATCATTGATGAGAAAAGAAATTGTTTCAATCTTTTTTAAAAGAAGGCAGAAAACAGAAATCATTTCAATAGTTTAGAGTGGACCGGTTCGTGTATAGACCAAAAAATATATTTGACAAAGTAGGGCTTTTACAGGATGCTTCTTAAGCACGTTACCTTAGTCGTGTAGCTGCAGAATCTCCTCTTCCTATGGCCTCAGATCTCACCACACACACCTTCTTCTCCAAAGTCTTATAGCTGCAGAATATTTGTATTTTCATGGATGACTTAAACCAATAATGGTTTGGTTTGAGATTATTTCGCTTAAGTCTGGTTCGTTTTCTCGTCTAGATGTTGCATGTGGAACATGTGGACATGTGGACGTAGGTGCTCAATTGTTGTTCCTTTGACCTATTTAAATTGTGTTTATGTGTTGAAATGAGATGCAAATATAAAATATATAGATATTTGAGATGATAAAAAAATAAGTTTTTATATGTTGCATATGCATCTCAAAATCCAAAAATTTTAAATATCCTTAAAATCTAAACAAAACCAAAATTATTTTACTAAACAATGTTTTATTATTTACATTGACAATATTTATTAAAAATATTTTAACTCTAACAAAATATATAAAAGATAAAAAATCATATTTTTATCATAATTGAAATTTTTTGTTTTCCGTTAAAAATTGCAAAGCTCATTTTTAGGGCTGGGCAAAAAAACCGAATCCGCATACCCGAACCTGTTTTGTACCTGACCAAATTATTCCATTGGGTACGAGATCTCTAAACCTGAAAACCGAAAGCGTACCCGAAATACATAATTATCCATAAGAAAATACATAACTACCCATAAGAAAATACCCTAACTCAAAGATTCGATCCTATAAATGTGGAATTTTTTATATATAATATACACAAATCGAGCCGAATGCGAACCCAAAAATCCGAAGAAACCCCGAAAAACCCCGAAAAACCCCAGAATCTGACCCGAAAACTAAAAAAACCCGAAAACCCGAAATCCGAAAGCGTACCCGAAATACATAATTACCCATAAGAAAATACATAACTACCCATAAGAAAATACCCTAACTCAAAGACTCGATCCTATAAATGTGGAATTTTTTATGAATAATATACACAAATCGAGTCGAATGCGAACCCAAAAATCTAAAACACCTAAAAATCCGAAGAAACTCCGAAAAACCCCAGAATCTAACCCGAAAACTAAAAAAAACCCGAAAACATGAAAACCCGACCCGTATCCGATCCGTACCCGAACCGTACCCGAACCGAAAACCGGAAAAAACCCAAAAACCCCAAAAAACCCGAAAAACCCGAAAGCCCGAACCGAATCCGACCCGAAAACACGAAAAAAATCCGAAAAACCCAAAAAATTCGAACCCGAACCCGAACCGTATCAATACCCGAAATTTTTGGATTTTTTCCGGGTATCAAGTCTTGTACCCGAACCCGAAACTTTTTACCCGAACCCGAAAAATTATTCCATTGGGTATAAACTTCCTATACCCGAATACCCGAACCCGATAGAGTTTTACCCGAACCCACCCCTACTCATTTTCACTAAATTTAATAAAAATATAAAACAATATTTTTATGTAAAACGCAAAGTCGTGCTTTTTCCAAAAAACGGAAAGTCTCGTTCTTCCGCTAAAAACACAGAAACACGTTTTCTCACCAAAAATTCAGAAAATACTTCTTGCCGCTAAAAATATGGAAACCCGTTTTTTCACCAAAAAACTCTAAAAAACACGGAAATACGTTTTTTCCGCCTAAAACGTGGAAATTCGTTTTTCCGCTTAAAATGTGGAAACATGTTTCCAGAAACATGCAAACACATTTTTCCACCAAAACTTTAAAATCACGGAAACACGTTTTCTTGCTTAAAACGCGTAAATATGTTTTCCGCCTACAACTATAAAAACACATAAACACGTTTTGCCACCAAAAGCGTGAAAACATATTTTCCGGTAAAAACGCAAAAACATATTTTTTGCCATAAACGCATAAACACGTTTTTCCGCCAAAAATTAAATTCACACGGAAACATTTTTTCCACCAAATACTCGGAAAACACATTTTTAAATAATTGTTAAAATTTTAAAATATTTCCTTTTTTGTGGGAAAATGTATTAATAAAAGTAAAATTATTTTTTGAAAATAATAATATTGTAATTATTAAATTGCATAATTTATTTAAATTATTTAATATTTATTAGCATAAAAACATATCATTTTAGTTTTCAATTAGATGTTATTTTAAACTCAAAAACGAACAAATTTGCGATTCATATGCAACATTTAAATGTAAAAACAACATACGTAAACGAATATCATCTAATGGAGCGTATTTGGAATCTATATGTTGGATGTGAGGAAACGAATGGGGTTTAATTAGAGTTGACATAATCAAAACTAAAGTACAGTCAGTAGGCCATATAATTTTCTAATGGTATTTTAGTGGATTTTTAAACGAAGAAAACTATCATCTTTAGAGTAATTATTACGGTTATATATATTTAAAAGTCTAAAAGTCAACTCTTTCTTGCTTAGAGGGAATATATTTTTCTTGGACTTGGAACGTCGAATATTTCGTTTGAAGTCATTTCCTATAACCTGAACTTGTAAATTGTTGAAACACAGATAACAAAACCAATCTTAATGGCTCCAGGATTGCATCTTCTTCTTCTCTTCTTTGTTAATCTCATTTGCTTATCGATTCAACAAGAGTTAAGTTTCATCTACAATGGTTTTAACCAAAACCAAGCCAATCTTCAGCTTGATGGTTCTGCAAGAATCCAATCTCCAGATGGACTTTTGCAGCTAACCAACGCCACAACTCAACAAAAGGGTCATGCTTTCTTCAACCGACCATTCGATTTCGGTTCAGCTTCATCTCAATCAGTCTCTT
Organism: Cardamine chenopodiifolia; assembly: GCA_963922655.1. Lineage (NCBI taxonomy): Eukaryota > Viridiplantae > Streptophyta > Magnoliopsida > Brassicales > Brassicaceae > Cardamine > Cardamine chenopodiifolia. The sequence goes on along the minus strand of OZ000479.1, from coordinate 10,282,073 downwards.
TCTCGACTCATTTAGTTTGTGCTCTTGTCCCTAAGCCAGGAGTTGATGGTGGTCATGGGATTGCCTTTGTTCTATCATCGTCAATGGATCTTACACAAGCTGATCCAACTCAGTACTTAGGACTCTTCAACATCTCAACTAATGGATCTCCTTCTTCTCACGTTTTAGCTATTGAGTTTGATACTGTCCAGAGCGCAGAGTTTGACGACATCGACAAAAACCATGTCGGTATCGATGTAAACAGCCTCCAATCTGTCGATTCTGCTTCAGCTTTATACTATTCAGACAAAGAAGGGAAGAACAAAAGCATAACATTCTTGAGTGGAGATCCTATTCAGGTATGGATTGATTTTGAAAATACTCTACTCAATGTTACCTTAGCACCTCTAAGAGAACAAAAGCCAAGTAAGCCTCTTTTGTCAAGAACTATCAATCTCACCGCAATCTTCCCGGATCGAAAAGTATTTGTTGGGTTTTCGGCTGCAACTGGATCATTGATTAGTTACCAATACATCTTAGGATGGAGTTTCAGCAGAAGCAGAGGATTATTACATGACATCTCTAAACTTCCTGCAGTTCCTCGTTTCACGAAACCGAAGAAAACATCTCCTCTGCTTATTGTTCTACTGGTTATCCTCGCACTCATTGTGACCGCGGTTCTAGGAGGATTTTATCTCTACAGAAAAAAGAAGTATGCAGAAGTTAAAGAGCCATGGGAAAGAGAATACGGTCCACTTCGTTATTCCTACGAATCTTTGTACAAGGCAACAAGAGGGTTTAACAAAGATGGTCGTCTCGGAAAAGGCGGTTTTGGAGAAGTCTACAAAGGAACTCTGCCTCTTATAGGAGATATAGCGGTGAAGAGACTATCACATGATGCAGAGCAAGGGATGAAACAGTTTGTGGCTGAAGTTGTGACTATGGGGAGTTTACAGCACAAGAATCTGGTTCCTCTGCTCGGGTATTGTAGACGAAAAGGCGAGTTATTGCTTGTCTCTAAGTACATGGAAGGAGGAAGCGCTGATCAATACTTGTTTCCCGGCGATAAACCGCCTCTTTCATGGTCTCAAAGACTTGCGATTTTGAGAGATATTGCATCTGCGCTCTGTTACTTGCATTCAGGAGCCAATCAAGTTGTTTTACACCGTGATATCAAAGCTTCTAATGTCATGCTAAATGGAAATCTACAAGGGTTTTTAGGAGATTTTGGAATGGCAAGGTTTGATGATCACGGAGCTAACCTCTCTGCAACAGCTGCTGTAGGAACCATAGGTTATATGGCGCTCGAGCTAACATCAACAGGAACTTCAACTAAAACCGATGTGTATGCATTTGGTGCATTCATGCTTGAAGTAACATGTGGTAGGAGACCATTTGATCCCGAGATGCCGATTGAGAAACGACATTTGGTCAAGTGGGTTTGTGAATGCTGGAGAAAAGGTTCTATTGTGGATGTTATAGATACAAGATTGAGAGGAAAATTTGCACCCGGAGAAGTCGAAATTGTTCTGAAACTCGGGTTGCTATGTACAAGCATTGTACCTGAATCAAGACCTAACATGGAACAAGTGGTGCAATACATAAACAGACACCAAAGATTGCCTGCGTTCACCCCAGATACTCCCGGAATAGGAGTTTCCACTCCGGTGTTAATGGGACTACCTTCCTTGGCGATCACTTCCAGTTCAGCGACCTCATCAGTGTCACCACCATCAGTCTCCTCTGCCAACAACTCAATGTTCATTTCTCACACAATCATTTATGGTGATGGAAGATGAGATTTTAACTACTTTTTCACTTTTCTGTGTTGTACAGCAATTCAGTACTCATTGCCAAACTTCCACATTTGTCTCTTTGTCCCTAATCTTTAAACTTTGTATGAGTTCTCTTTGTAAAGAACTTTTTATTTTTGTTACATATACTTCTGTAACACTCAAGATGTGGCAAAATTGTCTAATATAAAATTATCAAAAATTAAATTATAAAATTAAATTTAATATAAAATATGTTAAATTAATTATTATAAACATTTTAGAACATATTTATTATGTAGTTTCTAAACAATACACAAATATTTCAAATAGAATTTGGTTATGGTGATATTTTGACCAATTTACCTATTTATTATATAATATATATAAATATTATACATATATATTTTAATTAAAATTATATATATAAGCGGATTAGGATGGGTCCAGATATTTTGAATTCAAAATTAAAATATATGAATTCGGATCTGAGAACATAACGGATATTTTGCCTATCCGTAATTGTAAGAAACAAAATATTTAAATCACATCAAATTTGGGCAAAAAAATGAGTCTAAAAGTTGGTAAGTCCTAAGCTCCCAACAATAATTGTAGGTCAGTCCATAAGATTTTTTTTCTTTTAAAAGTCTTCCACTACGAGTATAATTCATGTAAAAAACATTCTATGAAGAATGGTTTTATAGATGATTTCACAATAGATAGTTTTATCTGTATTATTAAGATATATGTTTTTAGATGTACTATGTTTATATGATGAATATTTTTACTTTTTACATACATAACTAGGATCGATGCACATGAACTACTTGATCTAAAAATACTGAACTTTTTGTTTTGGGTTAAAAATACTATAACTTTGAACGATCATTTAAGGGAATGCCTGTGCATGGCCATAAGATAAGCCAGTTAAGCAAAAATTTAGGGTCACAATATTAATAACAAGAATTTGGAGACTACTAATGAATTATTTCTAGTGTAATGGCGAGACATGTAATACATTAAGATCTTGAAGTTACTCGTTCAATGATCATTTTTGACCATTTTCTCGTATACCTTTTTAGGTGAAAAAAATAAGCCCATATACCATTTTTCTACTTTTTACTAATTTTAATAAAAAATTATAAATTACGATTTTATGTTTAATAAAATATGATTATTGACCAAATCAGGTTTTACAACTGTAATTGTAAGTGATACTAAAAAGACACGATAGATAAGATGGTTTAAATTTTCGGCACGCGTCTATGGTTCAAATTTGCTATTTGTGGTACAACTAATTTTTTAATTAGTGAAAATACGATATAACTGGTACAAGTAGTACAAGTTGGTACAACTATATGACTATCGACCAACTAAGGGTCATATTGTTGTAATTGTAGTGATACAAAAAAACACGGTAGTTCGGATGGTTTAAACCCTCGGCGCGTATCCAGGGTTCAAATATGCTATTTGTGGTACAACTGAATTTTTAATTAGTGCAAGTACGACATAACTGTTACAAGTAGTACAATTTCGTTATAACTATATGACTATCGAGCAAATGATTTTAAGCTGAGATACAACTGGATACAACTGGATACAATTTTGTATAACTATTTGAGAAATCTAAATACCTATAGTTGTAATTGTAAATGATACAAAAAACCATAATACCTCATATGGTAAAAACTTTTATACAGAGATAAAATGTTCGAGTCTCATCTTTGTTTTGATACAATTGATTATTACTGGTTAAAATTAAATTTTAATTTTAATTTGAAAACAAAGAGAGAAATTTTTTCAGGTTTCCATAAAGTTAAGAGATATAATAATTATTTTTCAAATGCTTAAAAAGTAAATAAATTGATCAAGAGTACAAAAATTAACTTGGATGGGTTGAAAGGTATATGAGCATTTGATTCATTTTTCTTTTTTTTTTACCTTTTTTTACTCATTAAAACATTATTATTATTATTATTATAGTAATAAAAATGTCCGACCTAAAGAAGTAGGGCAGAGAGGCAATGGTCTAGGGGCTCATTTTATTTACAAAAAAAATATTAAATAAAAGATCCATTTAAAAAGATAAAAACTAGAAAAAAGCCTAAAATATTATATTTAAAAGTTTATTTTTGGTTTTTTTTACTAAAAGTTAAAGAAAAAGAGTCAATTTTTATTAAAATACATATTAAAAAAGGAAAAAAAAGTTTTTAAAAAATAAAAAATTATCAATGTGGAGTTGGTTTAGTGGTAACTCTTTGTGGGTCAAGGCCAAGGAGTTCACGAAATCTATTTTCATTGGGAGAGATTTGCTCTTTGAAAGAGAGTTAATTTAACATTGGTCTGGATTCTGTACCAGAAGAATTAGAGGCCTACGGATAAAAAAAATATATATATATATATATTTGTTATAGTGTTGGGCAAAAAACTTTTTTTGCCCAACGACCTATAAATATCTTTGGCAGGGCTGGTAACAAAGAGTCAAAGTTTCGAAATCATCGATTTAACTGGACCGTCTGTGGGCTTCCACATCCAGAAGAATAGTTTTGGTCTTGTGTATTAATTTCTTAGAAATCACTTTGTTTTAAAAATTGTATGATCTTAATCTTCACATATTGGCAAGTTGGCATATTGCCTTTTGTTGTCGGCTGCTTGGTATAATTGTATCAAACATCAATGAGAAAGAACAAAAAATGTATGAATCATTCATTTTTGTTGTCAAAGGTAGAAAATAGAAATCATTTCAATCGTTTAAAGTGGACCGGTTCGGGTAATAGATAGAGAAATAGGTTTGACAAAGTAGGGCTTTTACCGGATGCTTCTTAAGCACGTTCCTAAGTCGTGTAGATGCAGAATCTCCTCTCCCATGGCCTCGGAACTCACCACACACAGCTTCTTCTCCAAAGTCATGTAGCTGCATAATCTGTCTTTTCATGGATGACATAAACCAGTAATGGTTTGCTTTGAGTTTTTTTCGCTTTCGTTTATTCATTTCTATGACTTGTCGTTGTCAAAAGGAGAGTAGACCGTAGAATTTTCTAAAGGAATTTTAGTAGATTTTTAAACGAAGAAAACGATTATTGCAAGATATTAGATACGATTCAAACGGTGATGAAATAGACTACATAATACAATTAGTCATAGAAATGAAAAGCATTATTTTTTTTGCATAGAAACGTGAGAAAAATCATGTAAACTGAAACAAAATAAATCTCTAAAATATTATATATATTAAAACAGAAAGAGTATTGTTATTCTTATTAGTGTAATCATCACAGGAGAATCTAACACGTGTCAAATTTTTAAATAATGGGATTGTGACACATACAAAAATCGAGTTCACAGGATTCTGACACATGTAATACCCATATTTGTTAGAGATTTTTATTTAATTATTTATAAAATAATAACTAATTTCGTTGAAAAGACGAAAGTGTGAAATATTTAATTTTCCATATAGGTAATGAAACTGCTTAAAGTTTTACTTCATCTGATTTTTTAACTCGACTTGGATTAGTTAATTAATTAAACTATATGATGCTACTGTTGAACAAAATGAGAATATTAATTTCTATGTATTTATAGAAAATTTGTAGCTGAAAAAATGTAAATCTACTAAAACAATAAAATGTATACAGATATTAAAAATTTTAAAGAAACAAAAAGGTTGGTTTTCCTTGAACAAAGAGATTGTTTGTGAACAATAAAATGTATACATATATTAAAAATTTATATGGTGTGTGTTAGATTGAAACTCAAAGTCGTATTGTTGTATTGCAAGGTATAGAAGAAGAAGAGAAAAAATTGTTTGTGGAATAGATTTTTTAGAAAAGAGGAGACACATTTTTGATTAATTTATCGAGAGATATGACCGAAGAGAATTTGGAATGGGTAATCGGTACGTTTTATACGAATAGCTAAAAAAAAATTTAACATTTAAGTGGATGATTTTGCGCATTCAAAAATAAGGTTGATCAAGTTGTTGTAAATTGAGCTTAAACTTTAATGCTGCCCAAAAATTGAATTTGTGTGGTTATTCAAAAGAACCGTTGAAAACAAAACTAGACTGAGGAAAAAAATAAACAATTAGAAAAATAATGATTAAAATATCCAACTGAAATAAAAATAATTGTATCAAAAAATAAACTTTTAGCATGAATCTAGTCGATAATTAAAACCAGATAAATTATACAATAGAACTTCTATAAATTAATACTTGATAAATTAATAATTTCTATAAATTAATAAATTTTGCAGATTCTGAGTTAGGACAGTGTAATAATTAATATAATTCGATAAAATATTAAGATAATATTTTTTTTTTAATTCTTTTTGTGAATATATGGTCCCATCAATTACATAAATTAATAATTATATATACTTATAACATATAAATAATATATTTTAGTAAGTATGACTCTAATGTTATTTGTTTATTCGTAAATTTTTATTTTGTTGGAGTTTATTTCTATTTTTAGTAAATAAAAAATAGTTGGTACAATCTTTTCAAATTGCATCAAAAACTTATGAAGAATTTTATATATAAGTTTTATTAATATCTTACTACGACTAAAAATATCGAGTATCAGTTTCAACTTTCAACTTTAAATATATTTTTTCCTGAAATTAGATAAATCTCTATAAAATATAAATTATTAATTTATATATAAATTATTAATTTATATATAAATTAATCTTTTTTATAAATTAATAAAATACTTTGATTCTAATATTATTAATTTATAGAGATTTTACTGTATTATATTTTAGTTTACCTTAAAATTTAATTATCAATATATCATTTATGTTTAATTTACAATATATTGTTTCATCTCTCTATACTTATTTGAGCAATGTTAAAAGAATTTTAACACGAAATTACGTGTTATATTACGAAATATGTCATTACAAAATAAATTAACATAGATATACAAGTAAAATCTAATCTAATAAAATTTTAATTTATATAAGTAAATCTAATCTTAATAAATATAACAAAACTTAAAAATTAATTTTAAAAATTGTTAACCATTTAAAATTAAAAAGTAAGATTTGATATATAATTATACCATATTCATTTTTATTTTTTTAAAAATTATTAAAAATTATTATATTATACATATAATTACTAGTAGTAAAGATTTTTGTCTATATGTTGTAATTCTAAATTTTAAAAACGAAAATATATTATTCAATCAATGTAATAATATTATAAAAAATATTATAATATAATAATATTATAATATAGAGATAATATTATAATTTAAAATAATTGAAAATTAAAATATTCATGTGGCATATTAAAAAAATACCACTATATTTTAAATCATTAAAAAAATAAAAAATTCAAATAATTTGAAAATGTTAAAAATAAAATAATCAATTGTCATATGCCATATTACATCAAATGTCATTTCTTAATTATACATTTAAAAATAAACAAAAAATATTTAAAAGGTAAAATCATCAAACAAATATTTAACACACATCGAAAGTACACGGATCTTATAGACCAGGTAAAAAAAATTTTTTTGACCTAACCCAATATATTAGATGCGGATCTTGAACATTCCGTTAAAAGATATCTTCACATCCAACAAACACTAACATAAAATTGGCACGCATACCCTATCAAATTAATATGCCAAATATGCATTAAATATAATTTTTCTCGATTCTTTATATTTATTTTTCAAAAAGTTTCAAACACCAAATAATTTTTTTTGGAAATAATATCAAATTACAGAATGTCCTGACTTTGTTATTTTTACTTCAAGAAACAATAATACAGTAGACGACAAAAAACAATAATACAGTAAATGTTTGTTTCACACGGGATTAAATCTCTTTTTATCTTCTTATAAAGTATCAAATATCATAGACTATAATTAAAGACTAAAATTATACATTAGATGTTTGTTTCACTTGTATCAAAGTGTAAAAATAATGTACCAAAAACTATATCTACTGTTACTATAAGTAAATATCAAAAGCTATAAGATTAATTATTAGTTTATTACCATCGAATATAAGAGTACATAATATTTGTCATATGAAAATTTAAGAAAAATATCTTTATCAAACAAAAAAAAAAAGTAAGAAAATACACAAATTAGAAAAAATAAAGGAGAGTTTGCTAGATTAAAAGACAATTCGGGTAAACTAAGTTATATCAAATTCTAATTATATATATATATATAATAATAATAATAGTATTAAACTCTTGTTTGCTCATGCACTGATTGTGGGTGAAATCACATTGGTCTTCCAAATGCCACAGATAGCTAGTCCGACGTTATAAGAGGCCCTACACGAGAGTAAAAATCGTATCCGCATTATTCAAATTTATAAATAATATTAATCATCAAACAACGAAGTTTTTTTCTCAAAACATATAGTATTATATTAAAACGCTTTCAATTATAGTAAAGAATTATTCTTTTCTATGTAATTCTCCCTACAAAACTCAAGAAAACAACAATTTTCACATTTTAATTTACCATTTAAACAAGAGGCCAAATATAAATTTGCTACTCCATCACATTTGACAATATTCTATATTTCATGTTGACGCGCAACTATATATATTTGTTTTGTCATGTATGGATAGTCAGAAGCAAAGAACTAAAATAAATGCATAAAAAATGGGTCCACAACTCGATGGGCCATTAAATATTTGGGCCATAATATGTAACTTATGTGTCTTATGCCATGGACTGGCCCTGATGCTACATATGAGATAAATCGTCTATTCTGATAACATTTTTATGGAAAAATTAATGTGTTTGCTACTCAAGAAGACACGATTTTTGATTTTAATCCAGTAAAATTTTTGACCATAGGCCACACTAGAAGTTACTCTTAAAAAACAATGCAATTCTACACTAACTCCATTTCAATGTGACTGAAAACATCTTTCACATAAAAAGTGGAATTGTACATAGTGATTCTTAAAAATTCAGGTTCATCCACGCATTATATCGTATTTACGTTGACCAGTCTTTACTAGTATAGAACTTTTGGAAAGTGTTAGAAAACAAATGTAAACTTACTAAAGACTATTTCTGTTGTCCATATATCATCTTCGGATTGTTTGACCACTGATATAAAACCTTATAGGGAAGAATTAAAAAAAAAAAGAGTGATAAGAGTTGTTGTGTTACTTGATCTTTTCCTTTCTCTACTAAACTATATATTGAAATTTTTAATTTTTTTAGTTTCATAAAGTATGATACCGAACTAAAAAACAAATTCATGTGGACAAATAGTTGTCATTTTAAACTAGAAAATAAATTCACTTGAATAAATAAGATTTTTTTTTGAATGATAATTTTTAAATCAAAATTTACGCCGAAATTGTAATGAAGCCACTTTACATCTATATTTTTTTGTAAAGTGGTTAATTAACCTTTCATAAGAATCTTATAAAATAATATTTATTTTATTATATTGATGATTTTTTTTTCATTTTTATCTCATTATAATTAAAAAAATTTTGTGCTAATGCATTAATGCTCTAAAAATAGTATGAAATCCAAAAATTTGTATTCAAAATCCACATCATAAAAATAACAAAGTCAACATTATATTGCTAATGTTTCTTACAACTAGTTGGAAAATATAAATTTGTATCTTAAAATTAAAATCTCAATACTAAAAAGTAATAACTAACTGACCAGTATAAAAAATAGCTCGCAAAAAATAACTTAATAATATAAATAAATAACGCACCAAAAACCAAAAGTTTCAATTGACTAAGTACAGCAATTAACTTCAAATATAAGATTTCTATTAATAAAGATAATATTAAAACTTTTGGATATACACCAAGATGATACTAGAAAGTATAACAAAGTTACAAAACATTCGATACGATTCGATTCTGTGAGAGCACAAGAAGCCAAAGGCGGAGGTTAGGTGAGTTTTGTGGGATTTGGTTCCTGTAAGTGACCACACTGGAACTCAACCCGGACGTATTGCAGTAACTAAACCGGATTTGATAATCGTAACTAAACCGGATCTGATAATCGGCTTTTGATCCGGTTACCTGTCAAAAATCGATTTTCTTCCGTCTGGTTTGGTTGGTAAAAAAAGAGAAAGCACAAAACTGGGGACATTGTCGGCGTCGTTCGAAGCTTGTGGAGCCCTAGCTTTTTCCAATTAAGTTATCAGTTCTCTAATGATTTGATATGCAGTATCCGATCCCTGGGTAATTGTTCAATTTTTTGCTTGGAATTTTGTTGAATTTGGAACTCGATTTAAGGAAATTTTATTTTACTAATTGAATGATCATTTCTTATATTTTAGATCGGTTGCTGTATGAAAACTACTGTATGCTGTGAAATTTCCGGCTTTGTTAGTAATTCTTCAGAGCTTGTGGCTGTGTGATTTCAACTGAGTCGTCGTTTTGAGTGGTTTTAAGAGATGGATTTGGTTACTAGTTGCAAGGTATTGGCATGGATATATTTGCTTATGTATACTTATAATTTGAATTTTGATTTGATGCTGTTGTAGGAGAATCATAGTTCATGGCTTTTGCTGTGATTTTTTTAATGTAAATCATTGGTTTACTTAAAGGTCAAAGTTTTATGTGATATATTTTTCAGGAGAAACTTGCATATTTCCGAATAAAAGAGCTCAAGGCTGTGCTTACTCAGCTGGGGCTTTCGAAACAGGGAAAGAAGCAGGTTAAAACAATGTTTATTTGCTAAGCTACCATTAATTGGGATTTCTATTTGGATTGCGTTAATGTGAACTACGTTTTCTTGGTTTATTTTCTTGTGCAGGACCTTGTCGAGCGGATTTTGGCCATTCTTTCTGATGAGAAAGGTATATTGCGCCTCATGTTTATTTGTTTATGAACTGTTATCAAAGAAAAGTTTTTGAGTGTTCTGAGAAGCGTTTGTCTCCATTACCTACTGCTTACTGACAGCGGCTAGGTTGTGGTCTAAAAAGGATGCTGTGGCAAGGGAAAAGGTTGCGAAACTAGTGGAGAATGCATATAGGTGAATGCTTGTTTTAGCCATGGATTTATTATGACATGCCATGTTTTATCCTTTTTGCACAGTGATAGACTTTTTCTGTTTACCGCAATAATTGTGTGTGTTTCCACAGGAGAATGCAATCGTCTGGGGCAAATGACTTAGTGTCAAAAGGACAAGTTAGTTCAGATATTAGTAATGTAAAAGTTAAGGGAGAACATGAAGATCGCCCTCAACCAGATATTAAAGTTCGATGTATTTGTGGAAGCTCACTAGAGACAGAGTCAATGATACAAGTAAGCCTGTGACAACATATTTGACTCAACTTCTGGTTGAGTTGGCAGTATCTTTTGGTGTATTATCTTACTAAAATTTTGATGATACCTTACAGTTAATGATTTTGTAAATTTCAGTGCGAGGATCCGAGATGCCATGTCTGGGAGCATGTTGGCTGTGTCATTATCCCGGGGGAGCCTGTTGAAGGAAATCCACTGGTTCCTGAATCATTTTACTGTGAAATATGCCGTCTTACCCGAGCTGACCCGTAAGATGCTCGTGAACTTCCCTTTTCTCCTGGTTAAGAGATAGATTAATGAGTAAAATTTTATTTGTACATCCTTGATGCAGACAATTCTGTTCTCTTAAACATACCACTTTTTTTTGCTTTAGTGTTTGATTTGTTAACTTTGTTGCAAAAATTAAATGTTATCTTTAGGTTAACAATGTTATGATTATTTTATTTGCAACTGTCTTACATGATCTTTTATGTGCAGATTTTGGGTCACAATGGCACAACCATTGTATCCGGCAAGGTTAACTGTGACGTCGATCCCAACTGATGGGTAAGTATACCAAGTCTTTTGTTGTTATTGTTATATTTGGATTTTTGTACTTCTTAGGTTGGAAAGCTGAAGCACTTCCAGTGGGAATTCAATTGCATTACAATCTGCGTACTGTTTGTGAATGTGGGGTTGATTCAATTGAGGGATGAGGTGAACCGTAGTCTCTTAGGTTTTTGAGCTGGGACTTATGTTTCATTTTAGTATTTAGAGAAAAAGAATCATGGCTGTTTCCTAGCCAGATTCACAACACCTACTTAAACTTTATCACAACTGATGTGTGTGTTCTGCTAATACTCCGACACAATTTTCAGCTCAAATCCAATGCAGAGTGTGGACAGAACATTTCAAATAACAAGGGCAGACAAAGACTTATTGGTGAAACATGAGTACGATGTTCAGGTTGTTGGTTTTATAAGTTGGTTAGATATCTACACTATATACATGTATGTATTTTCTAATTGGCAGTTCAACTTGTTTTGTTTTCAGGCTTGGTGTATGCTCGTGAATGACAAAGTTCTGTTTAGGATGCAGTGGCCTCAATTTGTTGATCTGCAGGTCAATGGTATGTGAGTCAATTCATAGTTTAGGTCTGATTTGCAAACTAAGTTGTGTTATTAGCATGTCCTTAGAAATATTAGGAGCATGGATTTCAAGCACGTATGATAAAATCTCTTTTATGTTTAGACATTGAATCCTTGGAATAAGTTTGCTTTGAAAACATATCTTAATTTGATCGGTTTGCAGATCTCATTTAAATTTGTTCTATGCTATCTGATATGGATGCATGGCTAAGTTGTTACCATTTTTCAGGTGTACCTGTTCGTGCTATTAACAGACCTGGGTCACAACTTCTGGGGGCCAATGGCCGCGACGATGGACCTATTGTATGCTTTTCATCTTTTTCAGTAACAATTATTTGTTCTCATAGAATAATATGCTCTCTCTAAAATTAATATCTAGCTGTTCGTAATCAAGTATGCTCCCATCACATTCTTTTTGGCAGATCACACCTTGTATTAAGGATGGAATTAACAAGATATCCTTGAGTGGATGTGACTCCCGCAGTTTTTGTTTGGGGGTAAGACTTGTGAAGCCAAGGACTCTGCAAGAGGTACTTGTATTTACTGATTAGATGTTGCATGCGAAACATTAAAATCTTCAGTCATTGCGTGGGGTAAATAACATGAATTTAATTTTAAAAATGGCATTGTTGTGTGAATAGAAGACATGGTATTTGCACGTGAAGGAAGTTCATCTGTGGTAGAGTTACTCTATGGTTGCATTGAAAGTTATACGTTGTCTTCCCCCAATCGCATTTTGACTACAATTTGTTGGCTACCTAGTATTGAAATCTGTTCTCTCAGATCCTATTTTTTTGAATCCATGGTGATGGTGCAATGGCATAATTGATTAGACCATTATTGTTTTCTTAAATGTAGTTTGTCGTGTTGTAAGCTTAGTTCCCTTATTCTATTTCACTATATTTATCACTATTTCTAGTGTTCTTCTATGATTTTTCTTTTAACTCACCTCTATTTTTCATCTAGGTATTAAACATGATCCCGGATGAAAATAAAGGTGAGCCTTTTGAAGATGCTCTTGCGCGTGTACGCCGATGCGTTGGAGGTGCAACTGGAAATGATAATGCCGACAGTGACAGTGATATTGAGGTTGTCGCAGATTTCTTTGGTGTCAATCTCCGGTGTCCTGTAAGTCGCTCTAGTAGAGTATAGCTTGTTTTTAATAGGTTGTTGCAATCACATAGTTTCTTTATCTTCTTGACTATCTGGTGGCGGGTATGCGTATGTGTCTAGACTGATTAGTATTACCTTTCTGTTGGTATCACTAGATGAGCGGCTCCAGGATGAAAGTTGCTGGGAGATTTAAACTCTGTGTGCACATGGGATGTTTTGACCTTGAGGTGTTTGTGGAGCTGAATCAACGTTCCAGAAAGGCAGGTATCATATCGTAATCTAGATAACTGGGTTGTCCCTATTGTTTACTGAGTTTATTTGTTTCGTGGTTTGTTTAACTACAGTGGCAATGTCCTATTTGTCTGAAGAACTACTCTCTGGAGCATATAATTGTAGATCCTTATTTTAACCGGATCACTTCAAAGGTAAAATTTTGTAGATGTTGGAGTTCTTGATGATTTCCATCTTTTTCATTTTAGTACATTTATAAAGATGTCTTCCTGCATGGCAGATGAGACATTGTGATGAAGAGTTAACTGAGATTGAACTGAAGCCTGATGGCTCTTGGCGTGTGAAGTTCAAAAGTGAAAGTGAGCGTCGGGAACTGGGGGAGCTCTCACAATGGCACGCACCTGATGGTAATCTCTTCCCCACGATTGATGAGATTAAACCCAAGATGGAAATGCTAACACCGGTTAAACAAGAAGGTTGCTCAGATGGTCCAACCCCTCTAAAACTTGGGATAAGGAAGAATCGGAATGGCCTTTGGGAAGTTAAACCTAATACTAATGGTTTGTCTTTCAGTAATAGGCAAGAGAAGTTTGGGTATCAGGAGCAAAATGTTATACCAATGAGCAGTAGTGCCACTGGAAATGGTATGGATGGCGATGACACTAGCATAAACCTGGGTGCTGTTGGAACCTTTGATTTTGGAAACAATGGGATTGAACTCGATTCTTTATCCATGAATGTTGATCCAAGCTATAACTTTAGTGATAGGAATCATCAACCAGTAGCAGCAAGTAATACTGAAGTCATCGTTCTCAGTGATTCTGATGAAGAAAATGATGTTGTAGTCACTGGAGGATCAGCCTACAATGAGAATCAAACTGATGGCCGGGTAAATTTTCCATTGCACCTACCTGGTATTAACTCATATAGTGGAGACCCTCACAGCGTGGCTGGGGCCAATTCGGGTTTGGGTCTTTTCACCAACATTGAAGATGATTATGATATGCGCATTTGGCAGTTTTCTTCGGAAACCCAAGGAGGCCCCGGGTTCCAACTATTTGCATCTGATGCTGATGTATCAGAGGGTTTAGTTGGTTTGCAGCCTGGTCCAATGAACTTTGCCCCTGCCATAAATAGTGGTCACACAATAGCTCCAGAGACATCAATGCCATCTGTTCCTATGTTTCCAGAATCAGTTGGAAGAGGCGAAGCAGATGCAAACACAAGATTAGTGGACAATCCTCTGGCATTTAGTAGAGACGATCCCTCACTTCAAATCTTTCTTCCTACAAGACCAGATACCTCAGCTCATCTTGATTTAAGAAATCAGGCTGAGATGTCAAACGGAATCCCCAGTGACGATTGGATCTCACTTAGGGTTGGTGATCATGGAGAGACGACAGGTGTAGACAAACAGAATGAAAACAACCCAGAGTTGACGAGGGAGGGTGCTTTGGATACTTTGTCAGAGTCCGGTTCGTTCCCCTGACTGAAACTGATTTTCTTTTTTCTTTTTTCTTTTCCCCGAAACATATACTGCTTGTCATGCTTATGTTTCATTTGCATTTAGATTTCCTTCACTTGTCTAGGTTGTTGGATCTTGTACAGGCGACAGAACAGGAATGGTCTGTATTACTGAGTATTTGTTACTGACTATTAATTACTTATTTGCAGCGTCGTTGCTTCTGGGAATGAATGACAGTAGTAGTAGACAAGAGAAGGCAAGTAGACAAGAGAAGGCAAGTAGACAAAGATCAGATGGTCCGTTTTTGGTTCCTCGCCAAAAGCGTTCAGTAAGACCTCGGCTGTTTCTCTCCATTAACTCAGATTCAGATTCAGAATGAAATGTAATTTATTTGTTTGGAATGATACCACCACCATATGTATAGCCTCTCTCGACTTGTTTGTTTGTTTGTGTGGATGTTCATTTTACATACTCATATGAACAGAAGAATCAAATGGATCATGGTCATAGCCAGAGTTTGAGAAGATTTGCTTGATTCTTGGGCTTGGCAGTTTAAGGATCTCATGCAAGGTGAAAGGCAAATCTGAGGTGAGTCTTGACATCTCCGAAGCTAATAATGAACTTGTGTGAATCTGAAGTTTCTGTGTTGTTGCAGGATGTTTGTTATTGTGTAAAGGAGCAGAGAGGTTTATTTAAGTTAATGATGAAAGAAGGATTTTGATCGGTAATTGTATCTTTGATAGGGATGGTGATATGGGGAAATAGAGGAAACAAGCATATGTAAAATGTGGGCTTCAAATCTTTTGTTTTGTTTAATAGAGAAAAATCAGCTCTTCTTCTTCCTCTCGAATCTTAAAAACTTGGCAACATTATAATATATATAATAGTAAATAGCTTTATCTAGCATCCTTTTCGTTATTACCAATTGTTATTAGCAGTAATGGTTAGTTATCTTTCAACTTAACTTTGTTTAAAGTTTTTTAAAATCGTTTCGAAAACACCCACAAAGCGCTCTAAGAAAGATTAGTAAAAATCAAAGTGGTTTACGGAACCTTATGGACGATGACTCATTGCTTATATCTCTATTCCCATCCTTGTCATCTTCTTCTTCATTTTCAATTTCATAACTATTTTTAATCTAATCTCAATTAGAAG
The DNA here is from genome assembly GCA_963922655.1 of Cardamine chenopodiifolia. NCBI lineage: Eukaryota > Viridiplantae > Streptophyta > Magnoliopsida > Brassicales > Brassicaceae > Cardamine > Cardamine chenopodiifolia. The sequence goes on along the minus strand of OZ000479.1, from coordinate 10,265,954 downwards.
GTCTCCCAATCAAAAACCACGAACACAATCTTCCTCCCTAAGATCAACGATGCAGAGGTTTTTTTCCGCCAGATCGATTATTGGATACGCCGTCAAGACGCGGAGGAGATGGTTCTCTTCTTTCTCTTCGTCTCTTCTATTCGACGACACTCAGTTACAGGTTCTTTCTCTTCTTTTTTGGTTTAGGAGTCACAACTTGGGACTTGTAGAGTTTCTGGTGTTAATATCAAAATGGTGTTTATTCAGTGTTCTTAAAGATCATCATTGTGCATCTTTTCAATATTTTATATACATTTCGCCTTGGAGTAGCTGAAAGAGTTACCCCAAAAACCAAGCACAAAGCTGATTTGGGCAATCAAACATTCAAATTGAGAGATTTTCTCTGTGAATTTGATGGTTATTTCTTCTTTATGTCTATGCTGTCTTACCAATCGTTAGGAATTTGTATTGATTTTTCTTTTCATTAAAACTTTTTTGAATTCATTTTCGACCTGTAAATTAGTTCGAATTGACATTGTCTCTTTGGCTGCATTGTAACTGCAGTTTAAAGAAAGTGTATCCAAGTTTGCACAAGATATTATCGCTCCTCATGCTGAAAGAATTGATCGAACTAATTCATTTCCAAAGGTCTGTCTGACTTCTACTCTTTTACTTCCTCCTCTTACGTTATTGCTTCTTATATGTATCTCATCAAAATCTAATCTTTCACACTTTTAAACTAGGATGTAAACTTATGGAAGCTAATGGGTGAATTCAATCTCCATGGAATTACTGCACCAGGTACATCTCTGTCCTAGCAAACATCATATGCTTCTGCTATTACCTCTATCATGTTTTGTTTTATGTCTCGAACGCATTATCCTCTGGTTTACCTGTAGAGGAATATGGAGGTCTAGGTCTTGGTTACTTGTATCATTGTATAGCAATGGAGGAAATCAGTCGGGCCTCGGGGTCAGTTGCTCTGTCTTACGGTGCCCATTCCAACCTTTGCATCAATCAATTGGTAATTATAGAGCTCACAAACTACGTTGCAATACCTGAGTTTTTTTTAAGCCAAGTGACACTATTTATTACTTCTTTATAGGTGAGGAATGGAACTACAGCTCAAAAGCAGAAATATTTGCCAAAGGTATAGTTTCATCTTGAGCTTTCATCACTGCTATGCTAATGGTTATCAGCAAATACCACAAGTGTTAACACTTTATTAGTGATTGATTATAAGAAAGACCATTTTCGATTTTTAACCGTTTGATTTTCTTCGTTTGTGAACTGTTGCATGTTTCCCCCTGACCTTTTATTTTGAAATCTCTTTAGAATTTAGCTAACTAATGTTTTTGCTGTTCTGAAGCTTATCAGTGGAGAGCATATTGGTGCTCTTGCAATGAGTGAACCCAATGGTAAGATATATATCGTTTTGATGAAGTGTTTGATATGTATGTGTGCTTGTAAGGACATACAAGCACACATACATATAGTGAACGCTTTATTCTGATGTATGCTGAATCTAGTTAATATATTCTTTACAGCCGGTTCAGATGTTGTCAGCATGAAATGTAAGGCTGATAAGGTAGATGGTGGTTATATAATAAATGGCAACAAGATGTGGTGCACTAATGGTCCATCTGCTGAAACATTGGTAATATGGTTTAGCTTATACGGTAACTTCTCATATTGATTTTATTTAATACATCTTTAATTTAGTTTTAACATTTTTCGACTGTGTTTTTTTTGGTTGGATCAGATTGTTTACGCGAAAACTGATACAAAAGCAGGTTCTAAAGGAATCACGGCTTTCGTTATAGAGAAGGGAATGGCCGGGTATGTGAATTCTCAATTTTGTTTGACAAAGTTGAAACTGACTTCCTATGATCAGAGAGTGAGTACTTTAAATTTATTTGTGATTGTGGTGGCTTTGCAGATTCAGTACTGCTCAGAAATTGGACAAACTGGGAATGCGGGGAAGCGATACGTAATCTCCATTCTCTCAAGATCGAAATATCTGTGTAAATTAAATCCCTTTTTCACTGCCTCTTTTTCTCTGACATTTCTCTCTTCTGAGCAGGTGTGAGCTTGTTTTTGAGAATTGCTTTGTTCCAGAAGAAAACATTCTTGGCAAGGAAGGAAAAGGTTTTGATTGCTGCAACTTCATCGTTTTAATCTTATTACTAGTCTGACGGATAATTTGTGTTGCATGGTCTATTTTAAAGTAATATGATGATCTACTATCTGAGATCGAAATTCCAAGTATTGTGATACACATGTTTTTCTCAACCAGAAATAACATAATCGAAGAGAGTGCAAGACTACATACACACATTGTATATTTTTCGACTCGAGCCTACAAGCCCCCCTCTATATACTTGTCTGATGTATATAGGGTTTGTACATGCAGGAGTGTATGTTCTGATGTCGGGTCTTGATTTGGAAAGACTTGTTTTAGCAGCTGGGCCCTTAGGGATCATGCAGGCATGCCTCGACACTGTACTTCCCTATATTCGTCAAAGAGAACAGTTTGGTCGTCCAATTGGGGAATTCCAGTTTATACAGGTTGATCTTGATCATCCTTCACATAAACGTTTCTGAATATCTCAACTTTAATCATAAGAATCTTTAAAAAAAAAAAATTGGTTGGATAATTTCAGGGTAAAGTTGCTGATATGTACACTGCATTACAGTCTTCAAGGTAGAAAACTTCTCTCAATACTCTGGAATTCATTTAGTCCATATAGGAGAAATGTAGCTCAATGAAAAAGATGTTCATTTGGCTTCTCAGGTCTTACGTCTACTCTGTTGCGAGGGACTGTGACAATGGGAAAATCCATTCAAAGGTGATTTGATAATGAATAACCTCCCTTCTCGTTTCCTGTTATAAAAAGAATCTTCAATAATTATCGGCACCGCTACCGAAACCCATAACACTAGCCTTCTTGTGTATTTATCTATCTTATAGGACTGCGCCGGAACTATTCTTTGTGCAGCCGAAAGAGCAACGCAGGTCGCTTTACAGGTCAAATACCCCTAGTCTCCCGCTTTCTTTCATACTATCTTAAACATTGAGTCCATTTCTTGATTGAAAACATCAGCTTAATGTTACTGCCATATTATCGCCTAAATATGGATCAAACCCAAAAACACGATTAAACCGTTGTCTCTCATCTTTCTGATGGTTACCAGCAAAAAAGAAAGATTGATTGAGTATCAGATTATCTTTCCTTTAAGAGTTAAGACTGGTTTGATGTTGCAGGCGATACAATGTTTAGGCGGAAACGGATACATAAACGAATATGCAACAGGACGCCTTCTGAGAGATGCAAAGCTATATGAGATCGGTGCAGGGACAAGCGAAATCAGAAGGATTGTCATTGGTCGCGAGCTTTTCAAAGAACAATAGATTATAAGTCTCTGCATTGCTTTGCCAGAGTCCAGAGATGGTAACTATGCGACATTGTCATTCTGTACAAGTATATATAATTTACAATGTCCTCAATAACCTCAAAATAAGAAAGATAGTTTCAAACGTTTATTTAATGTTCCACAACTTTAGTTACTTTCTACCAGAAACCATATCAAACCTAGTTTTACTGGATTTGGTTATAATTAGTTACCGTTGGAGAGGAATGAGATTACGAATCAACTAATACCGTATAGTTCTATATGAAGTGAAAATTCAACCTTACATAATTATATTATGTGTGATAAGTTTTCAAGATACCATCATTTTATATAACACTAATTACTATATTACATAAGCTCTACTTGAACTTCTCGCTAAACTACCAACAACCTCTTCCTCATTTTCCATCAAACTTATCTTTTTTTTTTTTTTTTTACTACCAAGAGGTTCTGGATCGAAACCCATAATTCCCTAGGCCCGAAACCACAACATGTAATATTAGTTTCGTCCCAAGCGTCACTCGATCCTGTGACCTCTAAGTTTCTAGGGTATTTTCCAGTCGAAATAACGACATTTGGTAACCATCAAACTTATCACCTTTCAGTTTGGTCTTGTATCTGTATCTCTTGTAAAACCGGTGTTTGTCGACTCGAAAATCAAAATTCAGAATCAATTTCTGGCTGAATTGGACTCTCGCCTGAATCGATATCACCATTATTATTGTCATCAACATTGTTTTCAGGTTTTGGCGTTTGGTCTCTCTTCCTCTTGTCTTTAACCCTTCCATGCCATTGCTTTAACACATTAGCTAGTTGGTCTTCTAAGATTGATCTCTTGTAGCTTGACCCCATCTAACACATATGTGTATGTATCCAAATCAAGTTCAGATCACTAGGTTAGACTAACAATAATAATTTGTTTACTAATGCAAAACCATTCATTAAAAACGGTGTGACTAAGTTAATTTAAACGTTATATATACGGACCTAATTACCTGAGTTACAAGGGCATAAAGAGGCGTGTAATGTAGCTGCTCAAGACCTGGACTGTCACCCTATAAATCATATACTTATTAACGATATAATTTATACAAAATGTTTTTTTTTTTCATTCTGAAAATTATATTCTATGATTGATGAAAGAAATTGTGGAATAATTCTTTTACAGCTCCACTGGTTATCAAAAGTTTAGTTTTAGAACTTAAAATCTCTGTTTGCTACTGTAGTACTATGTTAAGCATACTATCCTCTATTTTGGAAAAAAAAAGGAAAAAAAAAACTGAAAATAATGGTGAGAATAAAAGGGTCAAAAAGAACCTTGGAAGAGCAATGCTAAAGGAAGTTTTTGTCGTCGTCATCATCATCTTCATTATCAAGTAATGTTTTGGTTCGACGGCAAGGCTAATTTTGTGGGAATGCATATCTTCGAAACTTCTCCTTCAATCACATTTAGCATCAGTGACATGAATCCTAGCACCATTAGAACTGCCCTTACAGAACATTAACAAGTCAGAGATCAATAAAATTGGAAAAGATATTCCAATTAAATGTCATATACCTCATATCCAAAATTAGGTTTTTTTGTTAAAGGGTTTTATCCAAATTTAGGTTGCTTTTTTTCTTTGTAATATATGTGAGCCTTTTTATGAATGAAAAGATTAATCACCAAATGAACTTGCTAGGAATGGGACATATTTTTACCCGATTTGAGCTTCTCTACAGCTTCAAGTAGCCATTTTTTCTGTTTTTCTTAAGTCTCTGCAAAGAAAAGACAAAAATATAATAAACTTTTAACTCATAAAGATTGATTTTACTCCTTTCGAATTATATATATGTGCTTTGTATACTAATTTATAATAATTAATCCGTCTCATGTAGAGTAAGATTAACATACTATAGTCTATACATATGTATAAGAGCATCCCCATTTGGTGAGATACTCAGAAGAGTTTCTCATCATTATTAAATTATATTTTTAATATGTTTTATTTATTGAATTAAATTTAATTAAAAAATTAAACAATCATACTTCACTAAGTGTTAGATGGATTTCTACAAAATAGTGGAGAGGTTTATCTTTCTCTTTTTACTGTTTTATTAGTTTTTTATTTTCTTAATAGGGAGAAACCCATTGAAGATCCCTTGATGGGGATGCTCTAAGTCCTTTGACAGTTGAGATCCATGAACAGAAATTTACACCAAAAAACTGGATTTAGGCCAAAGTAACCAGCTAGAGCTTTAAGACAATCTGTTGTGTATATAGTGAATAATACTTTTGGAGAAGATTCGAACTTTTGTATCTAAAAATTCTAAGTTTCAAAAACTGAGAGTCTTGAAAAACAATTTATCTATTCTTTCCCCTAAATATATTTAATTGAATATAATAACAATAATATAATAATAATAATAATAGTAGTAGTAATAATAATAATAATAATAATAATAATAATAATAATAAATAAATAAATAAATAAAAAGTATCCAGGTAAACTAAAAGTTAACTTGCAGAAAAAAACAAAAAGAAAAAAGCTTCCAGAAAAAAAAAATCTAAGAGATTAGGTTAAAACTAAAACAGAATTCTATACAAGAAGAAGAATGATTCAACACATATACACACACATTTCAGTGGAGAGAAAATTGATGAGACGCTCGAGGAAAATGGAAACAGCGATAAAGATGAAACAAACAGTGGCCAGAGCCCAAGTTGGAGTTTCTTGAAGGGATTGGACGGTGCCAACCTCCTTGGAATGGCTCATTTCTTCTTTTCCGGTCATCTCTTATATTTTCCGTTGAGTTGAGTAGATGAAGATATATGGGGTGAGCAATATAACTTATATACTAATATTATTGTTGCAGCCAAGAACTTGTCAAAGTTTCTATAAAAAAAACACTGACGTTATGCTTTAAATGCGACATTAAATCACAACTCCCATTTACCGCCCTGTTTGACTTGGTAAACTTTAATGGCCCAATCAAAAAGGACTTGAGAAATGGATTGGACGGGAAAAATCCGACAATGTAATTTATAGGATAAAAACTGTTTCAAATTTTGGTCTTTCATTTTCTTTTTGATTATATCTAGATGGAGATGCTATTTTTAGAAAATAGTAACGAAATTTTTGTAAACAATGTTACTTTCATATAGCTATTATGAAACATAGAAATTTATAGGTGAATGTTTATGTTTTAGATGAAAGTTAAAATTTAGTTTTTTTGCTAGGCCTCCATTTGATAAATTATATAGGCATTCATTTGATACACTGACGTCGCTATCACAAAATAGCATATTATAAAAATAAAACGGTAACAATTAAATGAAAAGAAAATCAGAATTAATTAAAAATAGTACATTATTTAATTGATGGCAACAAATCACATCATCTTGATTTTCTCAATTCTACAAATAATGCGATGTGTTGAAAATCTTCTTTTTCAGGTTTGGCAACCACATCCAACTCTCAAGTACTTATCCATTAATGGATTATTATGAAACATTTTGTTTTGTTTACAAGAACGGAAATGGTTCTTTTTGACCAAAAATGAAAAGATAAAAAAAAGGAACGAAAATGGTCATCTCTTTTGGTTTATTCTGGTTAGCACTACTTAGCTCGGTTGATTTATTTTTCTTTCGCAATTGATTTATTTACCCTGGAAGTTATAAAACTTTGTTTCTTTTAATTTAATTATTTCTGTTTAACAAATATATATACTGTTTCACAACATGCTATCAAAACAAATTCTACACCACATCAAAAAGTATTCTGGATACATATTTAATATTTAAGAACACATATATATATATATATATATGTAATTTTTTCATAAGATATATACGAATAAAGATCCATCTGGTCCCGGAGTCTGATGAGGCCCTATAGAGTGAACTGAATCTGTAATCTCTGCAACTGTGACCGGCCTGAGTAAATCAACATTAATGTTCTGATCAACTTTGCTTTGAAATTCTGAGAATCTCCGATGATAACTCTCTGCTGAGGCTGGAATAGAAGTATAAAGTTCATGAAAATAATTTGTAGCTACTTCAGCAATGTTAGAATTCCCTCTTTTATACACACCTTGCTGATCTAAAATGGAGTTAATCTTATTCTTTACTCGTCGGATCTTAGTAGTTGTGTGAAAAAACTTTGTGTTTCTATCACCATCCTGAAGCCAATTATTACGACTCTTTTGCTTCCAAAAAATTTTCTCATCAATATACGCTTTATGAAGATCATTCTTAATTCGCTCCTTAATTGTTGTAGATGCAAACTCTACTGTGGCTTTGTGTAACTGGAACCGGAGCACATTGATTCGCTCTTCTGCATTATATCTATTGATCTTCTTCCATTGAGATATACCTTTTCGGCATGAAATAATTCTCTGTTTAAGAGATAAAAATTCAGATAAAATCACAGGTTTATTCCAACCCCGTAAAGCAGCTTTTTTAAACCGATCTTTGTTAATATGTCTGCAGTCATAATGAAAACTCCCTCTATAAGTATATGTTTCATCTTCTATGTATGTAACAAGAGGCTGGTGATCAGAAGAATCAAACTCTAAATACTATGTCACAGACTCAGGAAAAACAGAGTATCATTCAATGTTTGCCATCGATCGATCTAAGCAGCATAAGACATTGTGACTACCACATTTACCAGCCCAAGAAAACTTATCACCAGTTGCTTTTAAATCTGTAAAATCACATGTTCTAACCATCTGTCGCATACCTTGAAAAGAGCTTTCATCTCGTCTTATCCCACCCTTTTTCTCATGGTTTCCTAAAAGGTCGTTGAAATCCCCAAGAATAAACCAAGGATAGCCTCTCCTATTAAGAGCAATGCACTCTAATCTTTTCCATAGATTGTTTCTATGACTCGGGTTTGGGTGACCATAAACAAAAGAAAAATAGAAACCAAATTCATTAACTTTAACATAACAATCAAAAAGATTGGGTGATCGGAAAGAGACTGAAACATCTAAGTAAGGCTTCCATAACACAGCCAAACTATCACTTAAGCCTACTAGAGAAATAAGTACATAGTTATTAAATCCTAATTCACAAGATTTATCCCGCGTGAAGTCGTCTTGTTGCTTTGTTTCAAATAGACAAATGATGGCCGAGAGATACTTACTAGTCATCTCCTTTAGGCGTCGAACTGTCAAGTCATTGCCTAAACCTTGACAATTCCAGCAGATTGTTCTCATGGCAGAGATGGTGGATTCGGGTCCACCGCACCTCTGTATAAGTCTGGTTCCACTGGATTCAAGCCACTCCCTTCGCTCTCCTCGCTTTCAGTCCCTATTTTGATCCCAGAATCTCCAAGCGTATTCAACTACTCGTCTCGCTTCCGTTTGCCTTGGTCACTTATTGTCATTGCATCGGAAGAAGACTGGTTCGCGGAATTCATTACAGCCAAAGGGTAAATGCTACCTGAGATCACCCTATGAGTAGAGCTACCTTGAATATCTCATGTAGAATTATCAAAAGGAGGTACAGAATTGAACATCTCATTATCATTCAATTCCTCTCGATACATATCATACGGGCCTTCATAATCTTCTAAATTTGCTATGGCATCATGGTTGGGATCAATGTCTGAGAATTCCAATTCATTTTCCTCCATTGACGCATCATCAATCGCAGGATTTACAAGAGGGTCTTGTAGTGCCTCTCGAATTATTACCTCATTATCACCATTTTGTGCATCATTCTCCAAATTTTCTTCATCTCCTAATTCTCTGATAATAACACATTGATTTTGATTGCCTCCAGGGAGTTCTCGATCATCATCCTCATGATTCTGTTCTTCTCCACCATTTTGAATGAGGCAAGCTCCGGTGTCATGGTGATTAAACCACAGACTTCACAGAACCCACGCAGTCGCTCATAACGAAATCATAATAATGTGTTAACCCCTGCTGTGAACTGGAAGTTCCATTGAAACCTCATTGGATGTGTTATATCCCAATGCACTTGAACTCTGATATAATCCACTCGGGCAACACCATTCATCTCAAAATCAATTTGAAGAACATGTCCTAGTGCACGCCCAATATGTTCGACCACTCCACGATTCAAGAATTGAAAAAGGATGCCCCTTATCTGGATCCAGAACAGTATAAAATTTAATAATGACAATAAAGGATCCCATCGTTGGATAAGCAACATTCGATCATTAAAAACCCAGGGGCCTCTCCATAATAACAATTCCATAGACTCTTCAGTGGAGAAAAGGAATTGGAACTGACGACCTTTGACAATTGGACTGTGAACCATTCCACTCTGACCCCAGATTCGAGGCATCAAAACGATAATCGAACGTAGATTTTGTCTGCGTGGGATCACCGGACGACCGAATAGGATGAATCGATTGTCTGCTGGAGCTTGATTGACAACATCTTCCAAAAGGACAAACGGGACATCATCAGCTCCAAGGCAAATGTCTTGAACCGCTCTTCGTAGATTTTTTTATTAGAATTTTTGGGAAGAGATCAATACTACTGTTATTAATGAAGTTCATAATTTTTTCGCAAATAACGAGTTTGATCAAAGCCATAAACACACAAATATTTGTCTAATCTTTAAGGTTTAAGCTCCAACATCAATGGCTGATTTTTTTCCTATTGCACTCTGCAATGTAAGTTATAAGATCATCTCCAAGATCCTTGTTAACAGATTAAAGCCACATCTTCTGGCATAATATCTGAGGAGCAGACAGCTTTTATACCGGGTCGAATGATCACTGATAATGTTATTTTGGCTCATGAAGTTTTTCACACTCTTCAAGTAAGAACGAGACATGCAACCTCTTATATGGCACTTAAAACAGATATAACTAAGGCTTATGACAGACTTTATTGAAGAGACAATGAGAAGAATGGGGTTTGCTGAGCAATGGATCTTCTGGATAATGAAATGTGTTTCATTAGTAAGCTACTCAATATTGGTTAATGGTACAACTTATGGGAATATCATACCTCAGGGAGGAATTCGTCAAGGATATCTTCTTTCTCCCTATCTTTTCATTTTATGTGCTGAAGTCTTGTCTCATATGATGCATAGAGCTACTTTGGATCGAAAGCTTTAGGGGATCAAGGTTAGTAATTCAAGTCTAGCGGTTACACATTTGCTTTTTGCTGATGACTCTCTTTTCTTTATGCTCCAAAATGATAAGTCATGCAAAGCGATGAAAGATGTTCTTACACGAGATGAAGAGGTCTCGGGACAGTCGGTGAATTTGAGAAAATCAGCAATAACATTTGGAAGTAAGGTTAAACATAATGTTAAACGACGAATTAGGCATATAATTGGAATTTATAATGATGGAGGGACTAACAAATACTTGGGAGTACCTGAACAATTCAATAAAAAGAAATAAGAGATGTTTCACTATATTCTTGATAAAGTTAGAGAAAGAACACAAGGTTGGAATAAACGATTTTTGTCACAGGGAGGGAAAGAAATTCTATTGAAGTCTATAGCTCTTGCTATGCCTATATATTCGATGAATGTTTACCGAATACCAAGAGGAATTTGCAAGCAGATAGAGGGCATTTTTAATAGATTATGGTGGAACAAAGGTGAAGATAAACATGGAATGCATTGGCTTGACTTGGAACAGGTTAAGCATTCCTAAACGTGAAGGTGGATTGGGTTTTCGAGAATTAGAGAGCTTTAATACCGCCTTACTGGGGGAGCAGACTTGGTGAATCCTTCAACATCTACAATGCTTAATGGCTAAGGTATTAAAAGGAAGGTATTTTGCTGAAACAAATTTTTTAAATGCAAAACATGGGAAAAAATCTTCTTTTGTTTGGAAGTCAATTCTCCATGGTAGAAATCTGATGAAACAAGGACTACGATATGTGATTGGAGATGGAACAATGATTAATACTTGGATTGATCCTTGGTTGCCAACACATCCTCCTAGGTCGCCGACAAGAAAAAATGAAAACATAAGTGATGGTATGGTAAAGGATCTTCTTAATGAAACAGGAAATGGTTGGAGTAAGGAGAAGATTAGGGAGCTTATTCATCCAGATGATGTTGACAATGTGCTAGGTTTAAAGATTACATCGAAAATTAGAGGGAATTTGTTGGGTTGGCATTACACTAAGGAGGGTGTCTTTACGGTTAAATCTGCATATTGGCTCGCGACGCATCTTCCAACAGAAAGAACAATAACACCACCACCAGGAGACTTAAGTCTCAAGCGACAAATTTGGAGAACAAAAGGTACCCCAAAAATCAAAATGTTTTTATGGAAGTTGGTTTCAGGAGTTCTATCTACAGGGGAAGCTCTTAGGCGTAGGCATGTCAACCAATTCTCTATATGTCGGAGGTGTTGTAATGCAGAAGAGAATACAAAACATTTATTTTTTGATTGTGAGTATGCTAAAGCTATTTGGAGGGCTTCAAGGCTTCCTAATCCGGTCCTTATAGATACAACTAAAACACTTGAAAGGAAAATCAAAGCTATTCTGGAGCTTAATGATTCAATACATACCCAGTGTTTTCATCAAATTCTAATATGGATCATTTGGAGAATCTGGAAAAGTAGGAACATATTATACTTTCAACAAAGAAATATTTCATGGAGTTTCTCTTTAAGGTTAGCACAAGCGGATGCAAAAGAATGGTTAACATCCAATCAATTCTCGTCAACTTTCAATAGTCATAATAATGATACTCGAGCAAGACAGAGTGATATGAGTTGGAAACCACCAGAGGAAAACTGGGTTAAATGTAACTTTGATGACTCTTTTACTAATCGTTACTCTCCATCAAAAGCAGGGTGGATTATCAGGAATAATGTAGGAGACCATTTGGGATCAGGTCAGGCAAAGGGCAGAGTGTTATGGAATGTGAACTTCAAGCACTATTAATTGCGATGCAGAGCTGTTAGAGTAAAAGATTAAGAAAAGTTTGTTTTGAAGGTGACAACCAAGAGATAATGGATCTTGTACAAGGTAAAAAGCAAAATTTTGGAGTTTATAATTGGATTCGTGATATTCATCGATAAAAATCAAAATTTGAAAAGGTCCCATTTCGTTGGACAAGTCGAAAATGCAATGTCCCCGCAGATATATTAGCTAAATCAAGAAGTTCAGACAATGCTTCCTTTGTATTTCATTCATTAGTTCCTTCAGTAATAGCTACTGTTGTAAACTGTAATCATCCTATTTTTCCTTAATCAATCGATCATTTAAAAAAAAAAGATATTAGATACTTAATTTTTCCACCCAAACGAGGGTTTTGAAATTGTAATAGTTGAAATGAAAATTCGAGGTTTCTAATTCTAATAATTTATCTTGCTTGGTTGAAATATTAAAAAATAAAATGAAATACTTCAAATTTTGGCTATGCAAAAAATGACTCTTTGGTTCTAAATAAAGCGTCATTTAGCATGGTTTTAAAACCACAAAAAATGAATCTTTGATTCTAATAGCATGGACAAAAAGACTAAGCCCAGGAGACCTATTATCAATATTTGCCGAATATAACAAATTTTCGAATTACTAAAATTGTTTTTGAAAAACCATTAAAAAAAAAAAAGAAACTTCCAACTATTAATAGTTCTATTCCGCCATTTACGCTCCGCGCCTCGTTTGCGAAGAGGAAACTGTGTCCAAAAATGGAAGACGGAGAGGAACGAAGAAGCAGCGAACCAAATCGGAGACATTGGAGAAGAAAAAGAAATCGAAGAACCACGTAGAGATGCCGGTCATTGATATTATCTTCAGAGTCGAAGAAATTTGCAAAAAATACGACAAGTACGACGTCGACAAGCATCGGGAACTCAGCGCTTCCGGCGAAGATGCCTACTTTCGCCTATACAAATCCATTGATTCCGACATTGAAGCTGTTCTCCGTGTTCGTCTCCTTCTCTTTCTCTCTTTTTCGATTCCAAATTTGATCTGCTTCGTAGTATTCATTTTGAATTGCATTGGATTGAAAAGTCTGTTCATTTATTTTCTAATTTTGTCGCGATTGTGGAATTGTTTAACATAGTCTTGAATGTCTCTGTTCTGTATTCTGAATCTTTTGAAAATATTTTTGATCGTATTGATGATGTTGATGATCGAAAATACCACAAGGATGTGACGAAATCATCGTAATTAGAAATGAAATATATTGTCTTTTCAGTTCAAGCCACGTTAAAGAAAGATATAGAGATTGAAAAACTTTATAATGGTGGAATGATATTTTCTAATGCAATTTTACAAGTATTACGCAAATAAATAGGTATTTAATAGCTTATTTCTTTCCGCGATTCTTTAAGATGCAAAATTAGTACTATGTAGAATTTGCTTCATTTCACTCTTAACGTTATTGAGTTATAAAAGTTTGTATCAAACTATGTAGAAAGCGGAGTTGGCATCGACGGAGAAGAACAGAGCTGCAGCAGTGGCCATGAATGCTGAGGTTAGAAGGACAAAAGCGCGATTAGCTGAAGATGTTGTTAAACTACAGAAACTCGCTGTCAAGAAGGTTAACTCAGTTTACTTATTGTTGAACCAGTATGAGTAAAGTTGATGAATAACAATAACTGTGTTCAAAGCTTGGTTTAATTTTCGATATATTTAGGTCAAAGGACTTACAAAAGAGGAACGAGAATCGCGATGTGATCTAGTTATCGCATTAGCTGATAGGCTTCAAGCGATACCTGATGGAACTGAAAATGCAGCAAAACAAGCTAATAATGATTGGGGAGGTGCTTCTGCACCCAACAAGAACATCAAGTTTGATTTGTCTGGTAACCAATATATCTTTCGTCTTCTTGTTTTTTTTTTTTTTCTTTTCTTACCACAAGGCTGTAAATATAAATTTGAGTTTTGTTTTCTTCCAACAGAGGAAGACATGGGTGATGGATTTTTCCAGCAAAGTGAAGAATCCAGTCAGTTTCGACAAGAATATGAGATGAGAAGAAAGAAACAGGCATGTGATTTTCATCGATCAACTTTGTTTTCTTATGTATCCTGAATGCAAATTTGGATTAGCATATTGTTGTGAATTCGGGCAAATAAACAAAACTAAGAAAACAAAAAAAATGAAAACGAGTGTTTCTTTGAGACGAAACCCTTTGTCTCTAGGGTTCTTTATTAATCTGATAAATAACATTACAAACCCTTAGATTCCATATATAAGCCTCAAATGCTATACAATCCAAATAAAAATAAATCTTTTCAATCGTATTGTACAGTGTCATTCTCTGCTCATTCGAATAGGACCCCTTAAACTTCCATATGATTTTAAGTCACTACCCTTTTAGATTAACACGTATGCTATGTCTTTACTTCAGGACGAGGGTCTTGATGTGATATCAGAAGGTTTGGATGTACTGAAGAACTTAGCTCGTGACATGAACGAGGTTTGTTGTTTTCTGATTCCCCATGTGACAGAGCTTTTATTTCCGATGGAGATTTACATTTTTTATATTTCAGGAACTTGACAAGCAAGTTCCATTAATGGAAGAAATGGAAACAAAGGTGAGAGATTCATTGTTCTTTGATCATTCTACTTCCTCACTAGTCAGTAGAAGACAAACGCTAGAAACGTAATTTCTCCATGAATGTTGTAGGTTGATGGAGCAACTTCAGATTTGAAGAACACCAATGTTCGGCTCAAGCAACAGCTTGTGAAGGTAAAACCTAAAATATTAACCGGTTCCTGAAATTGGTACTCATTATTATTATTAATATTGTCAACACAACTTTATGTGCTAAAATCGGGTGGGATTTCAGATGAGATCAAGCCGCAACTTCTGCATCGATATTGTTCTTCTCTGTGTTATTCTTGGTATCGTCTCTTACATCTACAAGTAAGCCTGTTGTCTCAGTTTCTCTCTTATTTTCCCCTCGAATCAAAATCGTTCCTCTAACTTGTTGAAAATCACATTATTTATCCGTTGCAGTGCCCTAAACTAATCTTGGAGACGGTCTACACAGACATTCTTCTGGCCACTTTAAAGCCTTATGGTACATTTCTTAACCAAACTGATAAAAAATTACTTTCTTGGAGAGCAAGCAAGCAAGATAGTTACTTAAGCTTTAACCTATGTATACAATTTTAACGGATTATTCTTGGTAAAAGAAAAAATATTATATTTGCACAAGTGTCAGCTGTTTGGTTATTTAAAAATTCTGAGTTATTTGGTTTATTCAGAATGTTTTAGCTTTTGCAAATAGAGTAGTTAGTAGCATTTGGAAGAAAATTAACCGATAACTGGTTATATAATGAATTATACGGTTAGTTATGCCTCTTATAACATATCCAGTAAAATTTCAACTTAAAATAATGATACTGTTTTAAGACGGGAAAACTAACTATTCAAAGTGGCTACGTATGGTATTGGAAATTAATAGGGTCATTTCATTTCCAACCCAATGTTTAATACAACGACCCGAATGTTAATTGGAGGTTGGGATGTCAAAATGGGCTATATGACTCAACCCGATCCTTGAATTTAAATGAATAAAATCTATTTTTTAATAGATTGATAGATCAAATTAATTAATAGATAAATGAAGTGATGGGTCAAATGGATTGGTTTTCAATAGGTTGATGGTTAACTATTTAATCTCTAAGTTTTTTTTAAATTAAATTAAACTAATTTAACCAATTTCTCAATTTTATACCAAAATACGAATATGTAATTTTTTGTCAAAATGTAGATATGCAATTTTTTCGTCAAAATGTGAATCCATTTAGCGAGACAGTTTTTGTAGATGTCTTTTGAAAAGGCTTACTTTCGTCGTTGTTCCTCGACTTCAGATACATTTTAAGCGTTTGTGAGCTTCCGCATCGACTAAGGGGAAATATTAGATAAGATACCAAAAATACACATTAAAATATGATAAATATAAATCTACGTAGTGTATATCTCTTAGATATAAATAGATTCATATATAAACTATATATACAATATTCATGAAACAAGATTTCTATGGAGTTTTTTATCAAACACAATTAATAAAAAAGCGGTTTATATATGTCTAAACAACTACAATCAAATATTAATTTTGCATATAGTCAAGGAGTTGATTGTAGACCAATTCAAATATTATCTCCAATACTCGTATAAATCATGCATCATTTGTGACGAACGCTTACTATCAAAGCCATAGTCGTACCAAAGAGGCGTGTAGTGTTGGAAATACTGACACATTTGCTGCTACCGATCCCAATTTTGGTAGTTATGTGTATGAGTCTTAAAAATATTTAGCTAGTTTTTGTAATTAATACGCGTTATAAATTATTGGATTAATAAAATCATGGTTTAAAAAGCTTCACTACTAATTATATAATTATAAAATGATCATTAAACATCACACAACTTTCATTTCCAACTCTCCTTCAAAAATCCACTTTTATCCTGAATAAAAATAATACAAAAAAGTAATTTAAAAATTAAAGAAATTAAATTTCCAAAATAAACGTAAAAGAAAAAATCTTTTGGTTTTTTTTTGGAGGTAAAATGTGAAGAAAGATTTTTTACAGAATACAAAGATACAACGAAGAGATATGGATGGCCAAAATCTACATAACAAAGTCACAACATTACTAAAGAAAGCCACAAATGAAAATGAAATCAATGAAAGGCGCACGATATGACGGAAGAAGACACGACTAAATCTTTTCTCCCTTCTTTGTTCCACTTATCCCTCCTCTCTCTCCACCATGACGTTGGACTCATATTTTTGTTGGACCAATAAAATGGGTACGGGTTTTTAAATGTGAATAAGAATTGAGATACAATGTGATTTAATGATAAAACATGTATTTTGTTCTAAATTGGAATTTGAGAAAAAATTTCTCTACTATATATAGAAGAATGTCGCCAACATGGTTTAACATGTTATGCAAAATATCTCACGCGTGCACCGTGCCGAGCTAGAGTTCGGGTTTTGGGTTTTGGTGCACGTCAAAAATATTTTTTTTGGGCCAAATTTTAGATCCAATTAGTCAAACATCTTTTGTTGACTTTTAGTCAACACTTTTTGTATAAGAAATAAATTAAATTCGAAATCGAATTCGAATCTAACCGAGTCAATAACTGACCCAGATTTTTTGGCTAAAATCTCGCTCAAGCGAGTGTGTACGAAACCGCCATCTTCCTCCTATATTTTTGTCGTCTCATTTTCTTTGAGATTATCGGGTTTTCATTTTTCACGAAACCTCTCTCGAAACATCACAGAAAAAAATCCTGCAAACTCCTCTCTTCTTTCTCTTCGTCTAATACGTAAGTTTCGAGAGTATAGCGTAATTTTGTGTTCGTATACTCCGTATTTTGAGTGTCGCGAATACGGTTTCACAAGTGGTTGTATCCTGAGATTATTAATCGTTGAAAACCGTCACACTACGGGCGATTATAAGAATTAAAGAAAGAGATCAAATCTCGCCTTCACGCTTATCGGTTTTTTCAAATCATTTTCAACTCGTTTTTTCTTTCCGTAATTCTATAGTTTATTTGCAGTTTTCCATATCCGGATTTTAGCGTCCTACTCATGAAACTTCCATGCTTCATCACGAGATTGTTGAATCTCTTCTTCTCATTGACATACGAGGCTTTTGTAGTTGCTTCTTTCATTTGGATGAGGAAATTGAATAGGGAATAAATAGTATAATGGCGATTCGTGAATCTAGGATTCTGAGAACCAATTGTAGTGGAAGGAATTGTCACTGAATTAGCACTTTAGAAAGTATAATGATGATGAAACTAAGCTCAAGGGATTCAAATACGTTGAACATTTCCGTTGGGAATTAGATTGAGAAGCAAGAAGTCAGGCGAAGAAAAGATAAAGAAGAAGAAGAAATTGGCAAGGCCACCGCCATTGACAAAAACAAAGAGGTTGGAAGTAAAGAAGATAAGGTGATATAGACACATTATAGAACAATATATGTCGTTTTTATTATAAGCTAGATTTCTACCAGAATCAAAATAAATTATGAATTTGATAAATCTTATAACATCTTATGATAGAGAAATTTTTCAAGTAATAATTATGTGACTAAAAGAAATTACATTATATATCTCCTTCAGATAATTGAGTATCTTTGGTCAAGAGTTTCATAGTCCACCTCTGCGATTTTTTCACCGAAATTTAATTCCAACAAAACATGTTATCCCGCATAGTAGGATTGGACTATCACTATAAGAAAACATATGAAAATTTTGAAAGAGACCAAAGAGAAATGAGGTATACTCTATCATGTTCTTTTTACTCTTTACCAACAACGATCCAACAGCTTCCTGCCAAAAGTGCTCATATCGAATATATATTTATAGAGGAAAAGAAAAAGAACAGAGAGAAGTAGTAATATACGTGTGTGTAGTGTATGCATGAGAATAAGAGAGACATAAAACTAATAGTTTACTACAAATCATTATCTTTATTTACCTGGAACATATATATGTCCTCTAGAAGTACTACACTTTGTGTGTATCACGTAGGAGTGGGTAAAATGTATGTGAACCGAGATAATTTAAGCTGATCCAAAGAAAAATATGTTGAAAGTCTCGGGATCCGAATCCGAGTATTTTAATTTAAGGTTAAAGTATAAGAATATGTTATATATATGTATATATAATGTTATTAAAATATATGTAATATATGTCATAAATAGAAGAAATGATCAAAATGTTACCAAAAATAACTTATATATGAATTTTTTGTATTTTTTAGAAATCACAAAAATCAGTCTGAAATAATATATACGTTATTTTCTATTAAATTTTATTTTATAATTGATTTTTAATAATTATATATTATTATTTTAATATTGTTAACTATTTTGGGCGGATCAATTAAGACTTTTGCAATATTATATTCCCATTTTTCTTTAAATTATATTTAAATTTTATCAAGTAATTAATGATATACTAAATTTATTTTCATAAAATGTGTAAAATCATATATTATTCTTTTTAGTGTGATATTATATATAAATTTCAAAGATATATTAAAATCTAACTAAAAGAAAACATAGAATTCGAAAAGCAGAATTGTTCTTAGGTTTTTGTTTGGGTTTTATATCGTCATCTACCTTAGAAAAATATCTTACCTTCACCTATAATTAGCGTAGGCTAATTTCTTAACATCTTTACTTATATAAGTTCAAATTTTGGTCTTATAAGCCAACTGTAAGAGTATTTGGGTGTTACTTTTTATTGGTTTAACTAACTCCATGGGTAAGAAAGGACCAAAACAATAGTAAACACTAAACACATCTTATTATGTGCTTATAATATAAACACCTACTAGTTTATAAATCCTTAAGAACAATGCTCTTATTAAAAAAATTAATAATATGAATTATCATTATAAAAGAGAATAACAAAGGATTAATTAAAAATGTTATTAAATGCCTATGAATTTATATGTAATCTTAAGCACAATACGCATGGAGAAATGCGTAGGAAATAAAATATCAAAACATTCTTTAGAAATATCGAGTAAAAAATGCAACATTCTTTTTTGATAGTTTTTCAATTGGAATTTCTCCACTGCTTTTACACAATCTGGAGTTTTTCTTACGTCTGCTTTACAAGACTCAACAAATGGTGAAGGTAGCAACTCTTTCTTTGACATTGGGGCAATCGCATGATCATTATTACCCTTAGTATTTTGAAAAAATTGATAGCATCACCACAATCACTGTTAAGATGGATACATAAACTCTTTGCTGGCTCCCGCTCATTGTTTTGTGTTTACAATTTGTATTTTATCTTGTGATCACTACTATTACTTTGGCATTCATATTTCCTGGTATATAAGTCATGTATGGTTAGGATTTTTTACTAGACAATCTATATTACCTTTTTTCGTAGATTTTGTACATGCATGTGTTAGTCGTACGTTATAGAGAAAAGAATATAATGTACAGTGTTGTATTAACTTTCTTTTTTTTCTGTTCGATCAAAATGATATTTATTATAAAAAGGTAGTATATCATCCATTTACAATAAGTTTATTTATATTAAAGGAAACTAATCACTTAGATTTTTGTAATATTATATTCCCATTTTTCTTATAATTATATTTAACTTTATCAAGTAATGAATATATACTACTTTTCTAGAATAAATATCATTTTAAAATTCTATGTTCACTAAAAATGATAAAATTACATATTAAGTACAAATTTTATATAAAAACACTTTTCCAAGTTTGAAAAAACTTTTTTAGCAAACTAATATAAATATTAAAAAGAAAAAATAATTTTAGATACAATGAAATGACAATTTAGATAATAATTAAATGGACTGAATGCAAAATATTTTTGGATACTTACTGTGAAATTTACATGATTATTTTAGAATTTTTTGTAAATTAAGGATTTCATATATATATAGATAATAATTATTTCTCAGTTATGGTGGTAGCATAGGTCGTAAATATTTTATTTTATTTCAATATGGTATTACATTAACGAAAAAATCACATTTTTAGCCATCAAAATTGAGAGTTGCTATTACTTTAAGTTTCATAGTTATTTCACTTATACTTTAAACATTCAAATCAATTATGCTTACATATAAAACCTTCAAATCAATATCATATATTACATATAAAACCTTCAAAACAATATCATAATTACATATAAATCCTTCAAATTAGGGTAAGAGTTTGCGCCATCAAAATAAATAAACAGAACAATTCAATTTCTGATAAAATATTAATGAGATGTCAGTAAACTAAATTTTATAAAATTTTAGTTAAAAATTAAAAGTCTAAAAGATATTTTTAAATGAAATAATAATTTCAAATTTATTTTATTTTCATTAAAATAAATAAATGAAATAATAATTAAAATTATCTTTTAACTAAAGATTTTTTATTTATTGATACATCATCAGATATTTTTCTGAAAACTAAACAGTTTATTTGTTTGATAACGCAAATTCTTAGGCTAATTTAAAAGTTTTATATGTAAATATAATATTGATTTGAAAGTTTTATATGCACGCAATTTAAAATTTTTAAAATATAAAAAATAACTTTGTTTAAAATGTTAACAATTCTCACTTTGAAGATTTAAATGTTATTTTAATGTGTTCACGCCCCATTAATTGAGCATGTGACTGTTTCTAACTTCTAAGTGAGAGTATTCAAGTTCGTCTCAGTAAAATTCAAATGAAGTTAATGGAGAACTAATTTTTGTTTCGACATGACAGATAGTTATTGTTTCAAGGTAAAGTTAGACACCACAACCATAGAATTAATTTAAAACTACTAGGGTGAACCAAATAGATTGTCACTAAAGCGAGATTTTATATGTTCCGTTCATTGCATAAACAAAAAAAACTTTATAAAAAAACTGTAAATAAAAGAAAAAATAGAAATTTTTTGTGTTTTAAAATTGAAAACATAGAATTTGAGAAGCAGCATTGTTCTTATAGATTTTTGTTTGGATTTAATATTGTCTTCTATACCTTAGGCGAATATCTTACCGTCACCTATAATTAGTGTAGGCCAATTTCTTAACATCATTACTTATGTAGTCTATGTACTGTAACGCTCTGATCGACCGATGACCGGTGCGCTATTACAAAAGGTTCTAAAGTTTGTTTAGTGTTTCTACGAATTACCATATGATTTTTTTTTCGTGTTTTGATCTCATTGACATAGTATAAGAAATGATTTTCTGATAGGTCATTTATTTTATTTCTACTCTAGTCTAAACACGCTTAACTCTGGAGTTTTATCATTATAGTTGACGGAAAAGATAAATGCACTTTGATCATGTATGTAGCTAAATCAATTATTTTAAATCTTTTCACATGTACCACTATATACCAGAAATGAGGATGTTACAATCATCCCTACTTACAGAGCATAATGTCCTCGTTGTGCACCAGAACCGTTACCCCCGATGGTGTGAGACCACATTACTCCACACTCATTTGGATTTGGCTCTTATACCAAATTGTAACGCTCCGACCGCCACCGTCTGTAGACATCCACGCCTTTTCTCGACCCGTGGAGCCCACCCATCTGACTACCAGTGCGCTACTCTGAAAGACTCTAAAGATTTGTTTACTTTACAAATTCCCACATGATATTTTTGCGTATTTTGGGCTCATTCACACAGTATCATAAATGAATTTCTGATATGTCATCCATCTTATTACTACTCCAGTTCAAACACGCTTAACTCTGTAGTTCTGTCAGGATGGTTAACAGAAAAAATAAGTGTATTTTGGTAACATAAATAACTAAATCAATTCTTTTAAACATCTCCATATACATCACCATATACCATAAATCAGGATGTTACATATATAAGAAAATCTTTTCGAGCGTTCACAAACGGTTGCAAAACCATGTTTCGATGCACCCTAGAATCAAAACTTCACCAAACATTATTCTTAATGTGGCCATAACTATAATATAGTTATCGCCAAAAGCTTCATATGCTCTTTTTTAAGACATTAGGTCCAGTGTTTAAATCTCATCTCCTATTTATTTTATTAAAATAAAATAAAAAGGTCTCTCATGGACTATACAGAAAAAACAAAAAAAAAAAGCACTATAGCATACTTGTTACGTTAATTGTCCATAATTTTATCATAAATATTAATAGGAAAAATGTCATAAAACTATTTTTGATAAATTGTGATCAATATTTTAACCACAAAATCGTTGGTTTGGGTAAATGCATGTTTATGTGCAGATTTTTTTTTCCACAGTTTATGTGAAAATTTTAAAAGTTGATATTTTACCATTTATACATTACAAGAAAACAATCAATTAGTGAGAAAAATAATCCATCGCAAATTTCTGATGGAGTTGCTGAGCCACTGGTTACGTACAAACGTAGTCTCTGTTAAAAATCCCTAGCAAATTTTTTCGGAACGAAGTTTTCATAAATTCGTTGCAAATTTACGAGAGACTTACGAGATATGTGTGAGGAAATTAACTTTTTCGCATTTTCATCGCAAAATTATAAAAGATTTTCAAGAAATAGATAAGCATAATATATACACGAACAAACATACAACAAAGAGCCACCCTTGATTTTTATTATAAATATTAATAAAACGAAATAATGTTGTTACACGAAATAACACAAATGATTAATGAAAATGTGACTACTTAATGCCTAATAATTTGCATGTAGTCTTAAGCATAACACGATAAACTAAACGCATAGGAAATAAAATTCCAAAACAATCGTTGGGAAGACCGAGAACAACGATACAACATTCTTTTGTCACATTTTTGAATTTCAAATGCTTCACTGCTTCTAAACAATTAGGTACTTTTTTTGCGTCTGTCACACAAGATAATGGATTTGGCAGCAACCCTTTCTCTCGCTTCGGAGCAAGCGCATGATCATTATTACCTTTCGTATCTTGAAAAATTGATAGCATCACAACTATCAATGTTAGGATGAACACACACACTCTTTGCTTATTCCAACTCATTGGTTGATGTTTATACAATCTTTATTTTACCTTGATATCGCTACTGTGGTTGTTCATAGTATTTATAAATCTTGTATAGTTTTGCTTTTTTAGTAGAAGATCTCTATTTCATGTTCCTTTGATTTTTTACATGTATGCATTAGTTTTCCTGATCATATTACTTTAAGAAAAAAAAGATATCGTACTCCAGAAACCATTTAT
Organism: Cardamine chenopodiifolia; assembly: GCA_963922655.1. NCBI lineage: Eukaryota > Viridiplantae > Streptophyta > Magnoliopsida > Brassicales > Brassicaceae > Cardamine > Cardamine chenopodiifolia. Next base: position 10,241,931 of record OZ000479.1, on the reverse strand, counting down.
GATATGCTTATTTATGTGAAAGCAAACTATTTGAAGAATTTTTCAATACTATATTATCATTTTTGTTTTTGTTTCCTTAAAATCATTTTTTTTATTTTCTCGAGTAATTAAAATATATTATCTTTCTTTTATAATAAATAAGAGTATGATCAGAGTATATATATAATATATGTCAGTTTAGAAAACAAAAAATAACTTAAAATATAATGACATAAATATTTTACTGAACTTAGTGATCAAATACTTTCATTTGTTTTTTTAAATTTGTCAGTTAAATCTTTTATAAGTAGTAAAAATTAGGGTATCTATAAAATATGGTAACATATAATTTGTTAATTAAATCTCTCTCCTACATTCTCTGTCTTCATACTGTAGCGGTAGAAAATTTTTTTCTCTATATGCTAAAACCAGCAAAGGGTGTCTTAATTTTTTTTTGCCTATAGGCTTGTGTAAGAGGAAAATCTTCTTATTAATTCTCGCACTTCCTCTCTCCTAATAATGCAAATAAAATGTTACCAATATCGTGATAATAAGTCAAATTCGAAGTTGACATATTGTTTCATTGTTGAAATAGTTACTAATGTAATACAAATGGTATCTAATAAAAGCATAATTACCGATAATTAAATTCTCCCGTCATATCTTACATATTTGTTTACCTAGCACATCAGATTCTCTAGTGTTCATTATCACGCTAAAAAGAGAATTACATTTGTATTGTGATTACATTTCTAACTAATATATATATATATATATATATATCCATCCCAGTTATCTACTTGTGCTATTAGGTCTTTTGCCTTCACTAGCATAACAAATATCATTCTCTTGATAATTATTTTATTATTTTGCTAAACATATCGATAACAAAATTACCTCGTCATAATCTACCTATTTGTTTATCTAACACACCATGTTCCTTAGTATTCGTTATTGCGTTAAGAAAATAATTACCTTGGTATTCGACGCAAAATCTTTGGAGTATTCCTTCAAGTACATTATTTATTTAATGATGGATATCTAAAAAACTTAGGCCATATCTTAGACTTACCTAGGCTTCTAGGTAGATTTAGGGACAGTTGCCATTTTTTATTTTTGGATGAGAGAGAATTAAATTTTAATTATCATTACCAATGTTCTAAAACTCGATAAACGGTATTTAGACGCTCACTAAAGACCTACCACGGATTAACTGGAATGTATACACGGCCTAGACGTTAATAGATTATTAACATAAAGTTTACATATTTTTATACTTATATGTTAAACCTAAACAAAGAAAAATTCACTAAGTATGTAAACTCACCTTGATCGTTTCTTGCGGTAAAGATTATGATTTCAGGCTCATCTCCAAGTAAACATTCAGCAATACGCATCTGACGTGTTTGAGGACCACTGGGACGACCTCCTCTCTGCATCACCATCTCAATTTTTAGATGATGAACTTATCTCTGACTCCAAAGTGTTGTAGTAATTTGTGAAAGAAAAGCAGAGAGCTTGAAGATGAAGATTTTAACTTTTTATTGATTTATATTACAAAAACTAAGAAAACAGAGTTTTACATTGTTATCTTTAAATAACTGATTGCAGGATAAGATTAATGGCTCTACATTTTCAGGATAAGATCGACAGCTCATTACTTATTCTTTTGCTTTATCACACGGTTAAATCTTGCAATGCATCAAACCTGTTTCTTGTCTCAATTCTCATTTCTGTACCTTTGTTTGACAGCTTTAGTGTATTCTGCGTTTTGTCTTTCTCTGCAGGTTTGCTTTGGAGCAGACCCTTTAGCTGAATCGACGACTTCACCTGTTTTTGAACATATATTTGGTGCCTCTGAGTATTTGTCTGTTCTTCACCTGGGTTTGTCTTGATGATCTTAATACTCCCCCTCAAACCTTGTGTTGGTGGGACATCAACACCAAGTTTGAACCGTAATTCACAGAATGAAGCTGCCGGCAAGAATTTAGTAAATATGTCAGCTATTTGTTGATAACCTGGAATATGTTTTACTTCCAGTGTTCTGAGAGCAACCCTCTCTCTGACATAGTGGTGATCGGTGTCAAAGTGCTTCGTTCTTGCATGAAATGCAGGGTTAGCAGTGAGATACACTGCAGAAAGATTATCACAGTATAGCACAGGAGTATCAAGCAAAGGAATTCCCACATCTCGAAGAACAGAACCAATCCATTTAATTTCTGAAGCTGTTTCTGATAAGCTTCTGTACTCTGCTTCTTTGATGACCATGAGATTAAATTGTTACTGAGATATGTACAGAACCCTCCTGTGGATTTTCTTGTAACTTTACATCCAGCAAAATCACTATCACTGTATGCTCTTACTTTGCAATCTGTATTTTTGTTGAAGTTGATTCCCATAGTGACTGTCCCTTTGATGTATCTAAGAATTCGCTTAAGCAGTTTGAAGTCTGTAACTGATGGAGCATGCATCTTTTGGCACACGTAATTGACTGAAAATTGAATATTCGGTCTTGTGAGTGTAAGATATTGCAACTTACCTGCCATACTTCTAAAACTTACTTGTCATCTTTTCCTGTGTTGAACTTGTCCAGTTGTAGTGGCAGTGGTGTTGAGATAGGTTGACAATCTGTCATTGCAGCCACTGATAACAAGTCTTCAGCATATTTTTGCTGAGAAAGAAATAAGCCATTTGAGTAAGTGTGAGCTTGAATTCCAAGGAAATAGTGAAAGTCACCCATGTCTTCATTCGAAACTGAGCGTTGAGTTCTGTAAATAGCTTCTGTATTGCTGGAGATTCATTCCCGGTTATTGCCATATCATCAACATATAATAGGAGTAGCATAACGTCCTTGTTGTGAAGGTAGACAAAGAGAGACGGATCAGAATGGCTGCATGTGAATCCGAATTCCAACAAGAACGAGCTAAACTTATCATACCATGCTCTAGGTGACTGTTTTAAACCGTATAGAGACTTGTGTAACAGACATACATGGTCTGGTCGTCCCTTATCTACAAAGCCTGCCGGTTGTTTCATAAACACAGTCTCTGTAAGGTCTCCATGCAAGAATGCATTCCTCACATCCATTTGTTTGATGCTCTAGTTCATAATTGTCACAATATGCAGAATTAGTCTCACAGTAGCCGTTCTAACCATTGGGCTATATGTTTCTAAATAATCAATTCCCTCTTCTTGATTGAACCCCTGAGCCACCAGTCTTGCTCTTAACTTATCTAAGCTTCCATCGGCATGTAGTTTTGTCCTAAATACCCACTTGCTGCCAAGAATGTTCATGTCAGGAGTCATTGGCACAAGTGACCATGTCTTTGTTTCTGAGCAATTTTCAATCTCTTCCTTCATAGCTACAAACCAGTTTTGATCTTTTAGTGCTTCAGTGACTGTTTTAGGCTGTGTATATAGCGCTTTAATTGTCATCAAGGCATATCTTGGATTTGGTTTAGTTATTCCCCTTTTTGCTCTAGTGATCATTGGATGTCTTGAAATGTTACTGTCTTGATTTGTCTCAGGCGCAGAAACAGAGGCAGCATTTGTGTTGTTCAATGGTGGAAGAGGACTGTTGCCTATAGGATCAAGATCAAGGCTTGCCATACACCCAGAACCCTCTTCTGCATCAATGATTGGTGCTGCTTCTGTTCTGTTCGGATGAGTATCATAGGGCGACCTCTGAGTATTTTCTTGATCACAGTTTTCAATAGTATTTGGCAACAGAGGAATAACAGATTCTGCAGCAGTGTCTTGTGTTTGTGGTATGAGGACTGAGCTTTCTATTTGTTGTGTGAATCCCTGAGGTTGAGCATTTTCTCTGTTACTTACTGGAGTTGTTTGAACTGGAGATAGACATTTTTCCTAAGCCGTTAACAACTGGGCTTTTCTTGATGATTGATCTTGTCTATATATATCAGAGAAAGGGAATTCTTCTTCTTCAAAGAGGACGTGTTTACTGATGTATACTCTTCCAGTGGGTGGATAAAGGCATCTATAGCCTTTGTATTTCTCATTATAGCCAAGAAATACACACTTCAGTGACTTTGGATCGAATTTATTTTCTGCATAGTCTCTGAGGTTTGGATAACAAGAGCAGCCAAAGGTTCTCAGAGATGAATACTCAGGTCTTTTCCCATTTAGAACTTCAAAGGGACTCAAATTCGTCTCTGTAACTGTTGATGGTAATAGATTGATTAGGAAACATGCAGTAAAAAGGGCTTCAACCCAAAACTTCTGTGGGACTGCGCTTTGGAACATCATGGACAGACCTAACTCGGTTATGTGTCTGTGCTTTCTTTCAGCCATACCGTTCTGCTGAGGAGTATATGGACACGAGATAAGTTGTCTAATACCAGATTCTTGCAGATGTTGAAGGAATTTTCTGTTTGTAAATTCACCTCCACCGTCACATTGGAATGTTTCTATCTTTGTGTTGAACTGAGCTTCTACAAGCTTTTGAAACATGATGAATGTAGAGTAAAAATCAGACTTATGTTTCAAAGGATAAAACCAGCTGTATCTTGAGAAGTTGTCAATGAGGATTACATAGTAATGAAAACCCTGAATTGACTTTATTAGTGATGGTCCCCAGAGGTCACAATGAATCCTCTCTAAGGGTTTTGAAGCAGAAAAACATGAAGTGGAAAAAGGAAGATGACTACTCTTGCCCTAGGTTGCACTGAAACGGGTACGGGTTCAAGAAACGGGGACGGGAAACGGCAACTTTAAATTTTATAGAGACGGATACCGTATGGGTACATCAATAATAATATAAGAGAAATACTCATAATTATATAATATAAAAATATCATACATAAATTTTAATACTTAAAATATTTAGTTTAATATCTAAAAAAACAAACTAATCAATCTTGTGACTTTACGGAAGTTATTTAAACATTTATTTAAATACTCATAATTTAAACAAACGTCACAATCAGTTAACTCTATCAAAATCAATCTTACACAACATGACGTCGTTGAAACGGATCTTGTACCTTGTTTCATCGTCTTCCTCCTTTGTTTTATAAAAGAAACTTCCCTTTTATTAAAAAAATCAATTTTTTTAATCTCACTAACCCAACATAAAAAAAAGAGAAATCAGAGTCACTCATTGTCTCTAAAACCCTAACTTTTCATGTGATTCCATGGAAAGGTATTATTACCAAAACTTTTACCGATACATTGCGATGGTATCCCTGTAACCATGACATTCTATTGGATGCCGTCTTAATTGTCTCAAGACATCGTGGGGACGTTTCGACGGTGTCCCCATGGTGTCCCGGTACCCATGATGTACCCGGGACGGGTACTTCGTCCATATTGAAGTACCCGTGCAACATAGCTCTTGCCTAGTTGACATGCTTCACACATGTTGTGAACAAGTTTATTTAGACTAATGAACTTATTTTGATTAAGTTGCAGGAGAAGCTTGTCATTTGGATGGCCTAGTCTCCTGTGCCATACATCAAAGCTTGCAGACTGTTGCCGGTTTGAGTAGAACACTTGACACTTGGGACCTTCCAAAACGTATAAAACCTTACTGTTTCTTCCCATTGTCAGCAACTTCTTTGTATCCTTGTCCTTAATAACAACCGCATTAGCATCAAACTTAACCGTACATGGATAATCATTAGTGAGTTTCGAAACAGATAACAGGGATTTTGCAATATCTGGACAAACTAATACTTCTTTTAAAGGCAGATTACCTGAAGTTGATGGCAAAGATGCAGAACCAACATGTGTGATAGGAAAAAAATTCCCATCTCCAATAAGCACAGTATCTGTCCCATGATAAGGCTGTGACTGTTGTAACCTCTGAGTGGAGTTTGTAATGTGAGCTGTGGCGCCGGAGTCCGGAAACAACTCAGTTCCAGAGGAGTCTGTGACATCAGTTATGTGCATTGCAGCCAATGCAGACGGCAAATCTTCTGCTTGGTAGCTATTGTCAAAGCGGTGCCAGCATTTCAAAGCATGGTGTCCTAGCTTTCCACATATTTGACAAAGGGGTCTGCTTTCATTGTCATAGGATCCTTGAGAACTTGAACCAGATGATGAAGATATCTGTTGATGAAACCCTCATCCTCTAGTGGTGAAGGTACCTCATCCTCTGTTGTTGCTGGACCTTCCGTAGAAGTTGCTTCTTCCTCTGTTATTGTAACCAGAGAAAGCATTGGATCGAGTAACATTAAACGCAAGATGTGGAGAGACACTAAGCCCAGTTTCATATCCAATGATTCTGTTATCGAAGTTTGTAAGTCTGGGAACAATATCTTCAAAGCTGGGGCTTGGATCAGTATCCATCATACCTTCAATGCTGGTCTTGATAGGTTCGTACTCTCGTCCTAGTCCATGAAGTGCAGCAAAGATTTTCATTTTCTCTAATACAGGACTTCCAATAGAAGAGAGTTGATCGCAAACCTCCTTTATTTCCTTCAGATAGACAGTCATGGTCTTGTTAGCTTTAGAAATCGTTTGCAGTTTTCGTTGGAGTTCGAAAAGTCTGGATGAAGAGACTCTATTGAAGTGATTAGCAAGAGCACTCCAGACGTCTTTTGATGTATGAGAATCCACAACCACACTTAATATGTCTTCAGAGAATGACCCAAGAAGCCAAGATTTTACCACTTGATCAGCTCGAACCCAAAGCGCATAGTCAGGATTTGCAGTGTCCTCCATTCTTCCATCTATCGTCGGAACAGGAAGCCTTTGCTCTGGTCGTGGCGTGGCTCCATTGATGAAGCCTAAGAGACCCTGACCTGAGAGAAATTTTTCAAATTGAGTTTTCCATAGGATGTAGTTTTTCTCAGTCAATTTAATCGTAACACAGTTTGTAATGTTTAGAGAGAGTTGTGAAAAGGATTCAAGAGCCATCTTCTAGCTCTGCTACCATGAAAGAAAAGCAGAGAGCTTGAAGATGAAGATTTTAACTTTTTATTGATTCATCTTACAAAAACTAAGAAAACAGAGTTTTACATTGTTATCTTTAAATAACTGATTGCAGGATAAGATTAATGGCTCTACATTTTCAGGATAAGATCGACAACTCATTACTTATTCTTTTGCTTTATCACACGGTTAAATCTTGCAATGCATCAAACCTGTTTCTTGTCTCAATTCTCTTTTCTGTACCTTTGTTTGACAGCTTTAGTGTATTCTGCGTTTTGTCTTTCTCTGCAGGTTTGCTTTGGAGCAGACCCTCTAGCTGAATCGGCGACTTCACCTATTTTTGAACATATATTTGGTGCCTCTGAGTATTTGTTTGTTCTTCACCTGGGTTTGTCTTGATGATCTTAATAGTTTGGTTATCTTCAGTTCTGTTTCTTGTAGAACATTGAATATTATTTAGTCACTTTCCTTGACAAAATGTTGAAATACTTTCACTAAGAAAAACAGATTATTTACACAGATTTACAATACGAGATTCTAGAATTTGCTTTCAGATGAAACCAAAACACCTGATGTTGAAAGAAAAAAGAAAAATAAAAGCATTTTCATTGACAAGTTTCTCTATTGCAACAATGAAATCTCATTTTTCACACTTCTGAATCTATAAAAACCGACAATGGTTTGATCTAACACTTCACTTTCCCCCAAACTACTTATTCTCTTGATCTCCCACTTTAGCAATAGCCCACAAGTTTTAAGAAAAAAAAAGACAAAACATCAATCATAGTTCTCTCTCCATGTATAAACGAGGAAGAATATCCAAGAGACAGCTAAAACAATGTCTCCAAGAGCTTTCTTAGGACATTCAAAGACAAGATCTTCAATCTTCCACTCAAACATAACTCTCCATTGAGCCATAAGTATATAGAAAATCACTGAACCACCAACAAAGAAGCTATGAAACTCTTTATCTTTAACAAATGGCACCAGGAAAAGTACCAAACCTATTGCAAAGAAAAGCAAATCAGAGAATAATTGAGAAATTTGAATGAGTAGCTCATCGTGAGGTGGTACTCCTTTGAGCTTGCTATCTCACTACCATGACCAAAGATTGAAGCTTTCTCTGTGTAGAACATTATCATAATCGAAAACATAATACACTTTAACAAATCAAAACGATTTATCCCGATTTTAGGCGTTTAACCCGATTAATCCGACTGATCCGATGTCAACCGATTTCTTCCAATTTCAAGATTCTCCTGAGTCACAGATTTGACTCACTGAAATGAGGCGAATCTCTGTGTTTAAAGGTGGAATGGCGATTTTCCGGCAGCCTAGCCGCCGATTTGTGCGATTTTTAGAACATTGATCATTACCATGAAACTAATTACTCAACTATCCAGGCTATATAACTCATTCCCCAAAGTTTTATGTAAAACTAGGAGAGAATTCGCGCAATGCACGGATATAGTTTTAGATTTATATTTTAATTAAAATATTTAGCTAGATATATATAAATTATCTGATACATCAATTTTGTTATAAATAATTTGTTTGATCTTTTATTCTAATTTTATTTTCTCTTAGTTGATTTGGATGGCAGTTCTTACAATAAGAATTAGTGATAACAATTTAGAATTTAGAATTAGATTGATGTTTTTACCTTGTTATATGTAGATGTTTTTTATTTTACCAAATTTGATAGTAATATTTATATATATATATATAATATTGATGGTAATTTTTTATTTTTTTTGATATTTTTGGTGTGACAAATCATTTTTAAACTTTTAGAATCAAACATTTGTCCAATATTATGTTTTATATTTCGAATGGTTAATCTAATATCAATGTAACTGTAGATATATTTATTTGAATTAACCATTTATAAAAAATCACATTCTTTGTTTAATTTAAACATGGTGATTTGTGGCCATACTTGTTAATTATTTGATCAATATATTTTATTTTGAATATTAGTATTTAATTAATATATATTATTTTAAATTTAATATTTAATCTAAAGAATATGTCTTTCTTTATGTCTTGTATTTTATTATTTTATTTATGAAACTTAAATTATTTTACCTAATCTATAGTAATTAATATATATTAAAATAAATTGAAAATAAAATAAAAAGTCACATAATATTTAAAAATGTTAATATAACATTAAAAAGAGATGATGTGGCATTGCACATGACATTTTATGGAGAATTCCCTTAATCTTTTTTTATATAGGATTATATGAAAGATAGTCTCTTTTAATACTCCCTCCATTCTAAATTAGAATTGATTTTTTGTTTAAGATTAAATGTCGTTTTAAGTTTCATTTCTGTCTCTACTATTTTAATGCATTTACCAACAAATTTTTTTATAAAATATATTAATAAAGAATAAAACAGAAAATTTAATTACATTTTTAATTTACATGAAATTAGTTAAAACGACACTTAATTCAAAACGGAGAAAATATAAGTTTTTCTCAATATTAATTGTTACCACAACTACTGATGCTACCGTCATTATATTTTCTGTTACTTTACCACCAAAACATCTTCTATTATTGAAATATGTTCTCCAACACCACCATCAATTCCTCCAAGATGTCTCATTCACTATCTACGTTACAAGTAAAAGTAAAATTGACGGCCAAATCCGTTGGTACGCTATTGGTAAGAGGTTTTGGTGAAGGATTTGGCCATTGGTTATAGGGTATTGAAAAACAATTTTTCAAAAATTTGTTGGTGATTCATGAAAATTTTTTGATGGATTTCTAATGGTAATTGTAGTCAGTTAAATTATCAATTATCCGTCGAAATCAAACCCGACAAAATTTCAACTGATTTCTAGCAATGAAATTTCGATGGACATCCGACTGATAAGTAAAAATTATTTCCGATGGGTCGTTTCGGATGGAAAAATGGAAAACCGTTGGAAATCCATCAACTTGTTGGCATTATTTATAACCAACGGATCAGAAAATCTGTTTCTGATAGATTTTCGACGGATTATTATTTTAATAATTGGTTTAAAACTAATTAATAATATTAAATTTAAATGAATATATAAAATAAAAATAAAGCTAAAAATAAAATTCAAATTCAAATTAAAAATATATATCCAAATTATTCAAATAAATAAAAACATAAAAAAATAAATAAAAAAACTATTGTGGAGGAGACTTCTTGGACTCTTACGCCGCTTGGTACTCTGCCATGAAGTCATTCATTGTCTTTACCAGCTTTTGGGTTGCCTGATACAATTCATTGTATCAACGTTCGTTCTTCGCATTTATTTGTTGGATTTGGGCCTTCAAACTCTCAATCTCTAAACTCTGTCCTAAATTCGGGATCACCGGAAAATCGGGATTATGTAGAAAATCGAAATTGAGATATCTTTGGTATCTTAAAAACACGACTTTTACTGTTTGGAGGTTCCTACGAATAAAGATAAAATAATAGTAAAAATCATAAAAATAAATAAAAATATTTTATAATAAATGTTACTTACTCAGTAACGAATTCGTTCAAAAATTTTGTAAGAACCTCGTTGGAAGAGGCTTATTCATCAGTCGGCTGAGATTTATACGTTCAATATTTCATCACATTCTTAATGACTTCCTGTGTAAGGTAAAACGTGACGGACGTACACCATTTCTTTCAAACTGTAAAATAAACAATTAATAATAAAGTAATTGAATGAAAATTAAATTTAAGACAAAGAAAAAACTTACCAGTTCGTCTTTTCGGGATAAGAAGTTTGGTGCTTCTGCGTTGTGCTTCGCAAGTCCTTTTCCTTCTCTCCCCCTCCTGCTGGCTTCTCTGGTACTTGGAGTTGATTTCGGAAGTTGATTTAGTTTGCTCTTCCTTCCAACATCTCCTTCCAACATCGTGTGGCCACTTATTCTTCCAATCATTCAGCTTCTTTGAGTAAGTGGAGGCGTCTAACCACTTACGTGAGTTTTCTGTCTCAATTAAAAGTTGCAGATATATTAAAATAAATATTAAAAAGGTAAAACAAATAAAACTAAAGACTTACCGCAAATTGTCTAAACCACAAATCTTTGATTTTGTGTAGGCATGAACGTGTACTTGTCATAAGAATGTTTTAGGAATCTGTTAATCATCTGGTTTATGAACTTGGAGATGATATTTTTGGAATACCCAAACTTACAAAACTTTTTTAACATTTTATTAGTTTAAAAGTAAAAAATATATATTTGAAATAATAATAAATTATTTATAAAACTTACCATGTATCTCCTCCAACATAGTCTGAATGGAGCCTTATGATTCACTTTCGTCATGATTGAAAGACGAAGTCTTCAATGCTCATTTATGTAGGATCCACGGACGATAATGACTCCGAAATTTGAATTGACAGGGTTTGAGAACACGAACCGGTTCCCACAAAAGGGTTCCCTCTACGTCGTTGATACTCTCCACAATTCCTCAAAAACAAAATATTAACAATCTAATAATATTTCATATTAATAAATAAAATTTGACTACAAACTCAAAAATCATACACAACTCCTAAAATTTTCAATAAACACTAAAAATTTGGAATAAACTCCTAACAGATTCCAAAAAATTTCTAAACACAAAAAAAAACTATAAATGATCCCAAATTTTCATTTAAAACTCCAAATTATCCAAACAAAACACCAAAAAAAAACTTTAACTAATTCCGAAACTTCATGAGTGAGAACAGCCAATTTACATATGTATATGTACTAACGATATATGATCCGCACATAATATGTTCAAATGTTAGTACCTATAAGCAACATGATTTTTTTTTTAATTAGATGAGCTATCGCCTAACCAACAAAATTAGCGAGAGTGACAACAGACGAAAAAAGGGGTAAGTTTGTATCCAATTACGGCGTTATCTAGCTATGACTTGTACTCGACCCAACCCGTAATACTTTAGCGATGAATTTGATAGGATTTAAGCCATACCTAAGGTTTCATTTTCTTCAAATGGAAACGAATGGCGATGATCAAATTCATTGCCAAACACCAAACGGCGACGATGCATTATAAGAACCTGATATGATCTTATACACAAGATATTATAGGAGGATCTTCAGAATTTTCGACAACTGTATCGAATATATCCATATGTGTTTTCGAAGCTATGTGAACTTATTAAAAATATGACATCTACAGCATACTAAATATTTATGTGTTGAAGAAATGCTTGACACGTTTCTACTCATTATTGGTAAAAATTCAAAGTATTTTCATATGATGCAAGTTAGATGATCTGTTTGAGCATAGTTCGATATGTTCAATTTGGATAGTACGTAATTCGTTATTTAAAAGATGTAAAATCTTCACTAAGAAGTAAGAACGCGTATAACTAGCACAGTAGCTCTTATCTTTGGTATAACATGTTCGACTCTTTTCGTCTTTATGATGTTAAATGGGCCAGTATGTCCAGGAGAAGAAAAAAAAAAGAGGAGAAGAAAATGTAATAATAATAATTAGATAAGGAAAAACAATTTTATTTTCCGGATCAATTGTATATATACCTTTGACCTACTTTTGTGTTTTGATTAAAATTCAGTTATTTATTCTACAAAAAAAATTGAAAACTTCATGATGAACTAGTTTAGTACCAGGCTGATATTATTTTAACGGACATTATATATGAACATTCTAATGGTTTGACAGACTTACACAAACAAAGTATAGACATATAAGTTTCAAGATCTGTTTGTTATTATTGTGGTTTGTATTTTTCAGTAAGACAAAATTTATTTATAGTTGGGAGAATCAATTGAAAATTTCTTCTTAAATATTATATAAACATCCGTTAGGAAATCCTAACTCCGTTAGACCAATGATATTATCAACAATCAAGATGCAGACAAATAATACTTACATGATTAACAATGTCCACTAATTCATTCTTTTTAGCACAAGATATCCTCTATTCAAAATGCTCAAATCCTTTCTGGTTTTCTATAGGAAAACTACTGTAAACAAACAATATTCAGAGGAAAAATCGGATGGAGAGAAGCAGGAGAGGGAACAGTCATCTCTTTGTCTGCTTACTCTGATGAGATCTATCTCCTTTTTCTCTGGGACCCATCCATACCTTGTCGCTCCTAATGTCTATTTTAGAACTCTGCATCACTTCTTAATTTGGATTTTATACTTTCTTACCAAATAAATTATTAATGGATTAAGATCAAGAACTACCTAGGTTCTTAGAGACTAGATAAAATAGTTATCACATCTATTTTATCTCATAAAATTACATTAAACCTCAAACATCATTGATGAAAATCTTTTAATCAAGAAATTTCGAATATAAATCTCATAATCTCTCTTTCGGATGGAAAGCAAAAAAAATTAGAATCTACTTAAAGTAAGCTAAAACATCCAGTAAATAATTAGTGTAGAAAAATAAAGTTTCTAGAATATCCTAAAGTAAGGATTAAGAAACTCTCAATTATTAGTTAGAATCTTCAAAATGTAACACAAGAGGTTCTCCGAAGCAAAACTAAAAATAAAAACGCAAGGTACCTTCCAACTAAAAACACTTTTGTCACAAAAAAAGTTTTTAACAGATCGATAAGATATGATCCATAGTCCAAATTCTATTTCGATGAATAACACGATTTAATAGAATTGAACTTCGGTGAAAAAATTGCAAAAGTAAACCGTTAACCAATAAAAATACTTCCCAAAAAACTTATTTCTTATTGTATTATAAAAGCCATATTCTTTTGTTAATATTTTGATGCAAATCTATTATGTAAGTTGTATTGTCGACTACTCGTACAAGACCCTAAAGCTATTGTTGTTTTTACATATACTTATGGCTTATCTAACTTGCTTATATATCTTTCAGTCAATGAGATTCAGATCCAGAAAGCTCACACATAATTAGAAATACCATGAAGTTTAAAAGATACTCACCTCGTCTGACATATACACTATAAGTTAATTTATACATTCCGTATGTATATATACATATATACTTTGTACGTATACTTGCGTACATGATGCTATATAGAGAGTTAGAGATGGAGAGTGGTCCAGTTTGAGTCTATCGCTGACCGAATTGTAAGAAGAACAGTCATGTGTGAAGAGAGAGAGATTCCCTCTTCGCCAGCTTTCTTTTTGGTTTTATCCTACAAGACTCTTTGCAAGTGACCAAAAGCTTACTATCACAAACAATAAAACAAAAATATATTATATTTAAAACTGTACCGACGACCCCAAAAAAAAAATATCTTTTTGAACTTTCTTGGAAAAAAAGAGCAGCCCATTTTTCAACCCATCAAACAAATAAAATATCTTGCGCTTAGTTCTCCATAAGTCTTTTAGGATTTATATTAAGAAAAAAAGTTAAAAACATTCGTCAATTTGAAATAAAATTTATAGATATATATAAAGCGATGCCTATTATATAAAGTCCAAATGATTATATGCTAAATTTTCAAATCAATTTTTAACTTTCTAGCAGCCGTAAGAAAACATAGTCAGCTTACAAAATTACATATGTATTATTTTGAGGTTCAAAATAAAATATAAACATAAAGTTAGGATTATATATATATATATATGTATATATATATATATATATTTCCGTCAACTTGGTTGTATTTTAAAACTTCACTCTATACATCATAATGGAAAAATATAGTTAGTTACATTCTTACTTGTTTTCTTCTTCATAACTCTCTCTGTCTTCTTGCTTTCAGATTTTTACTTGATTTAGTAGAGAACTGTATGACAAATTAAAGAGTGTTTCTGCATATCTCTCTGTCCACCTGTTTTGTTTTCTTACTTCGAAACGCTCTCTCTCTCTCTCTCTTTCACCTAAACCAACATCAACATGATGATGCCAGATGATCATCATCACCTCTCATTTCCCAGCTATGTCCTTCACCAAGAACACATCACCCCCAATCCTAACCCTAACCCTAATCCTACCTCCTCAAACTCAGCCAAGAGGAAGAGAAATCTCCCGGGAAATCCAGGCATGTATATATAAACACTCGATCCAAATCTTGAACTTTTAACGTATACTATATATGTATTTCTTGATATTTATTTTTATGTATTTCTATCAAGAATAATAATTCTTGTTCCAACTTTGGATCTCTTTTTTCTTTGTCTTGTTATGTTTCCTTATTGATTATCTATTTTTCTTTCCTGGTTTTAATTTGATAAATAAAATTTAAAAACCAGATCCAGATGCAGAAGTCATCGCTCTATCGCCAAACTCCCTCATGGCGACGAACCGATTCATCTGTGAGGTCTGCAACAAAGGGTTTAAAAGAGATCAGAACCTTCAGCTTCACCGGAGAGGCCATAACCTTCCATGGAAGCTAAAGCAAAGAGCGAACAAGGAGCAAGTGAAGAAGAAAGTGTACATCTGTCCCGAGAAGACCTGCGTACACCATGACCCCGCTCGAGCCCTCGGAGACTTAACTGGAATCAAGAAGCATTTCAGTAGAAAACATGGTGAGAAGAAGTGGAAATGCGACAAGTGTTCCAAAAAGTATGCTGTCATGTCCGATTGGAAAGCTCATAGCAAGATTTGTGGTACTAGAGAATACAGATGTGACTGCGGTACCCTCTTTTCCAGGTATTTTGCAACAACATTTTTAAAATGTCTTTTCTTTATTGTTGTTAAAGAAGCAAATTTAAATTAATGGCTAAATGAACCAACTAGTTTTACTAGAATCAAGATCTCTGATTATATATACATAGGTAATAATATTCACTACTTGATTATTTTCTTTGATCAATGAATTGGGACAGGAAAGATAGTTTCATCACACATAGAGCATTTTGTGACGCCTTAGCTGAAGAGAGTGCTAGATTCGTCTCGGTTCCACCAGCCGCAACCACACCAGCATATTTGAACAATGGCTCGGAAGCCGAAGTCAACCTTGGAAACATGAATCCAAATCATCAACATCGATTACTTAATGCTACATCTTCCCCATTGGATCAAACAGGTTTCAATGTCAATCGCAATAACATTGGCTTCATGGGACAAGCCTTCACAAACCAGCTCCCTTTGCAAACCAACGTTTTTGCGTCCTCGTCATCTCCATCACCTCGTAGTGCATCCGATTCGCTTCAAAATCTATGGCATTTACAAGGACAATCATCTCATCAATGGCTTCTAAACGAAAACAACAACAACATTCTCCAAAGAGGAATCTCCAAGAATCAAGAAGAACATGAGTTCAAGAACCGAAACGGTGGACAAGAAATAGGGACAATAGCATCCATGTCGGCCACTGCATTGCTACAGAAGGCAGCTCAAATGGGATCAAAGAGATCATCATCAAGCTCAAACAATAGCATGGCTTTTGGTCTAATGAGGTCCTCCATCTTCAACAACAAACAAACGGAGAATATTAAAACTAAGGAAGTTGATGAGAGAGGCTTCACTAGAGACTTTCTTGGTGTGGGAAGTCAGCACCATCCTTGGCCATTATTGATGGTCAACCGTAGTGTTCCCGACTTGTCTCCTCCGGCCACCACTGGCGGCACACAACCGCCGACATGAACCAGTGATATTTGTTCATGTATATATGATAAAGCCATAAAGGTAAAAATCACATTAGGTTGTATATATGTATGAATTTTGAAGAAAATGCAAGATTCCTCTGTTTAAGATGTTTTTCTAAATGCAGAAACTTTAACTATGTAATCCAAGTGACGAGAGGACACATTAAGCACGGCAGCACAAAACGAAGAAAATCGTGAAAGATGAGATGTTGACTCGAAGAGAATCTCTGAGTTAACTCGGTGCTGCGTATTGGGTCCACTCGGTTGACGAAGATGGGAAGCTATTTCGGGTCCACTCCTGCATGCATGGCGAAACCTCTGACCATGCATGCACAGCAAAGCATACGCTATGTCTTTTCTTATTCTTCTTTATTTTATTTTTTTTCCCTGTAATTATTTCATGTTTTTTATTTTTGTTTTGAAAGAAACGAGGAAAAGTGTGTACGTAAGTTATGATATCGGTGTTATTGGAATCTTTTATTTCTGTCATTTTAATGGGTTTTCTATTGAACATGGAGAGAAATAAAATGTTACCGAAGTCCAATGGACACATTTTGCTACGTGGCCCAATTACACATATTGAATGAAAAACCAACAATTGACCAAATTGTAACTAGCTGAGAACTGTACAAACAGAAGTTTGCACCTCGATCATGACCCGACTCGGCCCTTCCACAGGGCAAATGAAACATAAGCATTAGGCCACAAAATATATATTAAAAATGGGGCTACATCTTTGAAATAAATTTTATCCAAGGAGGTTTCATCAGTTTTCAATAGTGTTCACTGTTCACTGTTCACAATCCAGATTACTTAATCAAAATATTTACGTTTATTTTTATTTCTTCCAAAACTCTCTTAATTTTCAGTTCGATTTTTTTTACGGTTTTTCGGTTTCACAATATAAAATCATTTGTAGTTCAGTTTTGTTTTTGGTTCAATTTGATACAATATGGTTTTGTTTGGTTTGATTTTTGTTTTAAAACCAACTTTTATATATATATATATATAAGATTTACTTAATATTATGACTATTTAATATATCTATTTTGGATAAATAATATATATATATATTATTAAAAATATAATAGTAGAAGTTGTGAAAAGTAAAAAAAAAGAAGGAGGTCCATGACCATCGAGAAGAAGCGAAAGCAACCAACACCACAACTCTGTTGGGAAAAAAAAAATTTGTTTAAAAAGATTATGGAGAAATGTTTAAGTATTTAGAAAAGCATTTAAGAAATGAAATACTTTGATTTTTTTTAACTTTTTATTATTATTTACTTCTTAACTTTTTAGTTACAAATGAAAGAGGGGAGATGTATTTATACCCTCCACATTACAATATATCTTAAGTATTTTAATCGTAAATCTAGATGATTCTTCTCTAATATCTAAATTATTTTATTACAAATTATTTAAATAGTTCTACGTAAATATCTAGATTTTTATCTTTAAGAAGGTGGAGATGTGTGTGGATATTTCTAGAACCTTTTAAGAAGGTGGAAGTGTTGATATTTATAGAGAAAACTCTAGAATTTAGATCATATTTTGGATTTGGCCCAAAGGATAATTATTGGATTATTACGCCAATAATTAAACTTGATCCAAAATCAAGTTAATTTCCAACACCCTCTCTTAAACTTGATTTTGCTGCTCCAACCAAACTCCTCATCTTGATAAAGTCTTCGCTTTTAAAAAGTTTGGTGAAATTATCGGCTACTTGATAATTTATCTTCACGTACTCCAATTGCACTTTCTTCTTGTTAACAAACTCTCTAAAGTAGTGATAGTGCATGCCAATGTGTTTACTTCGATCATGAAAAACTGGGTTCTTCAGCAATGCTATTGTTGGCTTGTTATTCACAAAAATCTTCATTTGCTCCCCTTGTGGCAAGCTCAACTCCTTTAACAAGTTCCGTAACCAAATAGCATGATAAACACATGAAATAGCCGCTACATACTCCGCTTCACAAGTAGATAAGGTAACGATCGGTTGCTTCTTCGACATCCATGTGAACGCCTTATCTCCAATGTAGAATACGAAGCCACTTGTGCTTTTTCGGTCATCTACGTCTACACCCCAATCACTATCGCTATATCCAACAAACTTGTAATCGTTAGAAATATAATAGTACAAGCCAAAGTGTATAGTACCTTTGATATAACGAAGAATCTTCTTTGCCACCTTGAAATGAGTTGTTTTTGGATGCTCCATGTAACGACTAACAACTCCAACCGCATATAAGATATCGGGCCTTGTGACATTAAATAAGGTAAGCTTCCAACCAAGCTTTTAAAGAGTGTTGGAACCACTATTTCTCATTCCCTGTTCTTTCACAACTTGATTCCACATTCCATCGGCGTGTTAACTGGATTTGAGTCATCCATCTTCCACTTCATAAATACTTGAACACTTTCTCCATCATCTTTCAAATCTTTTGCTCTTCGTTGACAGTGACAATATGCTCAAGTTTTGGATCCAATGATTTAAGAACATTCTCCATGATTCTCACATCATATAAGTTCTTCCCATTTATTTTTAGGTTATTAGTAACCGTAAAAAATCTTGAGAAATAATCGGAGACGCATTCACCTTCCTTTATTTGCAATGCTTCAAAATCTCCTCTTAGAGTTTGAAGATTTCTTGACTTGATCGGCACTCTTGTAGGATGTTTGAAACTTCTTCCATGCTTCTTTGGCAGACGTACCTTCCACGACCTTCTCAAATGTATTTTCATCTAATACTTGATAGATTAGACAGAGAGATTTCTTATCTCTCTTCCTTGAGTCTCTCAAATTATCTTTTTGAGATTAAGATATACTATATTTATTCTCCGGTACAACAAAACTTTTCTCGACTATCTCCGATACGTCATGTGCTCCTATGATAGCTGTCATTCATAGACTCCAATTGTCATAATTTCTCTTTGTAAACATCGAAACTTGGAAGAAAACGCCATTAATCACCATCTTTGTGAGCATCGGGATTTGGAAGTTTCTTTTTTATCCCTTTAAAGAAACTTTCTATACCTCCACCACTAATGATGCTTTCCACATCCCACAATGCGAACTTATGGTCATGTTGTTAACTGAAAATAATTAGAATTCATTGTACACTATTCCTTTAAGACAACAAATTCAGATTAAAAAGAAAACTGAAACTGTAGAAAATATTAAAATGGTAAATCTTTTTCACTGTATAATGTAGCCGTAGTTAGATTAAAATTTCTATTTCAAAAGTCATGTTATAAAATATTCAAAATTATATAGATTTTTCTATAGATATTATTAGTCCATATTGTTGATAATGATTAAAGAAAATAATGCAACAGTCTTATCTAATGTGACAGTTCTTCTTAGATGTATATAAGGAGTAGGAAACAAAAACCCAAAACAATCTTCGCTAAGACCAAGTAGAATGGTGCAACGCTTCTTCGTGACTACTTCTAATTTGAAGTGATACACTGCACTTACACAATTCAGAATTGTTTTCACGTTGGACAGACAAGTTATAGACAAAGGCAAGAAACCATTCTCTGATTGAGGTCCTGATGCCGACGATGGAGTAGATGCAAGATCATATCTTTTTGTTTGTAAAAATATTGATAGCATGATAATCAGGGGTGAACGTAGATGAAGCTAAGCACATGCTCCACATATTTTTTTTAAAAAGTAATTTGTATAAGTTTAAAAACTTATTTTAATCTAATTGAAAAAAACCAAAAAATGCCCCAGTCTACTTAAGCAAAAGAAAAAAGTGTCCCACCCCAAATCATATTTTTGCTCCAAAATTCACAAATATAACACTAACTTGTTAAAAATATACGTCTAACAAACTGAAATTGTTTAAAAAGATATACAATGGACAATTAATCATAAAGCATTACTGACCTTAAAAACTAACATTTATAAAAAGAAAAAAATGTTATATAAGTCTTATTTCATATATGTACTATATTTTATTAAAAAATTATTTTATAATATTATGCCCCGTATTAAAAATCGGCTTGGATCTGCACCTGATGATAATCATAGCTATCATGATCGAACTAATATATTTTCAAAAAAATAGTTTTTTTCTCTTTCCCCCATTTTCTTTCCCAAGTGTAGTTCGCCCTAACGCCGCCTCGTCTCTTCTTCATTTTCCTCCCCTCTCCGATCAGCGGAGAGAAGTGGCTCTTCTGGTCTTAATGCGTTTCAAGGAAAGTAGGAGACAACTGAGGAGGTCGCCGGATTTCTTCTCCGTCTCGAGGTGAAGTTGGTTGGGATTTCACAGTTGTCGGATTTGCTTATGTCGGTTCGTGCGTTGCTTGAAGACGGTGACTACTGACGGCGTCGCTTAATCGAGATCGAGTTTGAGGTCTTGTCCTTATTTGTGGCAGAAATCGAGCGGTGGGTTTCCTGCAGCTGAAGGCGAATCTCGATGACTCCATCAGAGGTTCTCGTCGGCTAATCATCGGATTTTCCGATGGGTTAGCTTTGTTTTTGGCCATTTTGTCAAAGTTTCGGTGGCTTCCAATGTCCAGTGATTGGGATGGGTCCGATTGAGTTGAGCCGATTAGGAGCATCGCATCGACGAGAAAGCCGGTTTGTGATCGTTTGCCATGTTCTAGGAGCTTCACCTCGATGGCACACTGACAATTTTGATCATGTGACTGGAGACAGATCCTCCTTATGCGGCAATTGGCTCCGGCCTTGAGGTAATCGCTGTGGATGAGCTCAAACTTGCCAGAGGAAATCAAGTTCGTAGAGGGATAGGCTACTTCGTGGCTGCGGCTGTTACTACATTTCTTTAACGTAAACGGGTTCCACTTCTGTCTATTGATATTGTAACTCGGTTGGCTCAAACAAATCTTAAACTGAAACCCATTTAAAAATGGGGTGTAACACATTTTTATATTAATGCATCAAATTTTATCAAAGAAAAAAAAAAGGCAATCATGATCATCGCCATCATTCTTTGCATGTTTCCACTCGCTGTTTTACTGTTTGAATAATCTGTTTCTCTTCTCAAATAATTATTAGACCCTTAGTAATTAATACTTCTTGTATGGTTGAGATTTTGACTTTTTGGGTATGCATGTTTTCTCTTTTTGGAAAAGGCAATCCTTTTTTTCATAATATTAAACTCAAACTTCATGTTACAAGTAGAGGACTTTTTGTCATAAAGTAAAACTCACTTGATATATAAGTAAGTGGAACAAGATATAATAATGATTTAGATCATATATAAAACCCGGAAACTTTTTTGAAAAACTTCATAAACGATCGATTCAAAATCGATTTCCAGTTTTTCAGCGGTATAAGGCCATCGAATGAAATAGATAGCTCGTGATGTTTTGGAGATTCTTGAGCGTTTAATATCATTCTCCGCATAGGAGAAAAATGGTGAATTGGTTATCTCCAAAGTGAAGAAGTGTGATACAAGGGATCTCTCCATAAAAGAGGAGGTTAGCACCAAGATTCTCTCCCCTAGATAGGATCGCTTGGAGATAATCATA